>OX371216.1:6412500-11212500 GCA_947310845.1 Yponomeuta plumbellus | reverse complement strand
TGACGTAAGGTCTGAGAGGCCGCTATCGAACTTCATATCGATGTAAATTACCGATTTGGGCACGTTCGACGCAGTTATCCCCCTCTACTGCGTGAGCGCAACTAAAGACGAAGGTACTCAGACGCTCAAACACGGGAGGCATGGGGAAAGTGGTGAAATGACGTTTCACTGACGCCGTTCGGCCTGTGAGACCGCTTGTCACCAGTTAAAGGTTAATTTAATTACCCACAGTATTAAATAATTTTCATGACGCTATGAAAAATTCAAAGCAGTTTTGTCCCTTTTACTGAGTTGAGCATCCAATGTTACGTTTAAGTTTTAATTAACCGAAATTGCTATCGAGCGACTAAATTGAAATGATAAAGAGGGTCGACGATCTAAAAATTGTAAAGCCGGGTTTTACAATCTTAGTGCACTTGGAACCAATAAGCTATTATTACCACTACTTCGACTCGGAGGCTAATAGTATCGTATACCTACGTCGACGATATTATGAACTCTTATAAAAACTGAAAATCTTTGTGAACTAATCCCAAAAACAAAATGGCGTCAATAGAAGGATCTCCCGCGATTCATACGAAAAATTGAAGCGACAGTGAATTACTGAACTTTGTGGAGCTGTATGAAGCTTAGAAAGTGTTGTGAAATATGGTTCTCAACTTCGCCGCCAAACTTTTTTTTATCTTTTGTTAGTAAACTTGTAAGTTCGGTGTTAACATATTTGATAGGAAGAAAGTCTGTCCTATTATCCTCCCATGCATGTCCTATTAGCAGTAAATCTGTGGTTATTTAGGCATGAGCAGCCAGAATAACCACAGATTTACAAGACTCGTAACAGGATAGGTTAAGATCAGCGCGCAAATGCTTTAATGTACTTAAAGAGTTCCTAAAGGCTTCTTAACGTTTTGCCTGTGAAATCAAGCTATTGACTCTAAATTTCATTAGAAACTATCTCCAGCCCATGAATAAGTTAATTGAAGGATAAATGTGTCATCGCAAAACGGCCTCTTCAGATACGCGTGTTTGCCAAATTGTTAGCGTTTGCAAGAGTAGTTATTACGCAGAAAGACGGCATTAAATCGAGCTTGGCAGAAACATTGCGATGTCGCTGATATTATGAATGCTATGAACGTTAGACCAAGCAATATAATTTAATCCCGTTTCGCGAAAAACCTTGAACACTATGAAGTACTGTGGGGCAATTTTTCTACGTAGGGATAGATATTACAACCGCCTAAATCTTGTATAAGAGACCACTAGCGTACTTTTCTACACCTGACCAAAATTCCTCTGTGACATGAGTTACGAGATAAATTGATTTTGAACACAAATTCTGGTACGATATTTAAGACAATAGGTAAAATTAAATTGTGTTTGTTAGAATTCAACGTAATGAGATGGACTGTAGATTCAGTCACAAAAAAAGCTGTGGTTTTGTCACTACGTAAGTACTGAAATGTTCTGTGAAGAATCCAGCGAATGAGCATGTTTGTTTATAGGTCAAGGTTTCTATAAACAAAAATGATTGGTTCTGAAAATCCAGGGCGAAATACTAATTCATCGATCAAGTAGGGGATCCTAGCAAGCGTGTATGCAGTGAATGTTGATGTAGCCAACGAGGTTTGTTAGGATCGTGGTCAGAGGGAAACCCTGGTCCTCCCTGCCTACCCCTCTGGGATACAGGAGCGATTTATGTATGTACTGAACAGCTATAAAGCGCTGGTCCTCTCTGCCTACCCCTCTGTGTGAGTTGTATGAACTTAGAAACATCTATAAAGCGCATAGTTTGAAATTGCTTGGCTAAAATGTTCAGTAACTTAAAAATCTTTAAAGGTGATTAAAATGTTCTACCCTTGGACTCACAAATAAGAAGGTTGTTCCTAATTATTCATGTACGTACTCCCTGTTTCTCGTACAGTGTCAGTGTGTTAATCTAATTACTATCAAGAGTTGTCAGTTGGCTAAAGTGTAAAAAAAAAACTGACAGCTGTTAACGGTAGGCTAACTCCCGGTTTCTCGAACGCTAACAGTCATGGAACTCGGCAATGGAACTACTGCGAATGATTGGTTAATCTACTATTAATAGCTGTCAGTTATTATTATTAATTATTTATTGCACAAGCAATAGTGTACAAAAGGTGGACTTAATGCTATTGGCATTTTCTACCAGTCAACCCACAGGAGGTCCAGGAGAGGCAAGTTGTTGAGATACAGATGAGAGGCAGTGGTTGAGATTGAGAGGCAGTTGTTTTTTTTGTATGCATTTTTGACAACTGACAACTGTTAACAATAGATTAACAGACTGTTAGCGTTCGAGAAACCGGCGGTAAGTCTGATTTACACTAAACTTGCTTTATTTTCATCCTTTATATGCGTGCTTTATAGAGGTAGAATATGATAGAGAAGCCAGACTTGGCTTAACGGCTGTCATCTATAGGTATATGTCATCTAACGTATGATGCGCATTAAAATCTGAATCAGCATAATGTTTCTATCGTCTCTATTTTATTCTATGTATGGAAAGCATGTCTAAACAGCTTGAAAATAAAGCAAATATAAATCCAACTTAACAGACTGTTAGCGTACCAGGAATCGACGGTTATCGTTCGAAGATTACGCATTCTGTGTGCTCATTACGCCGCTATTTTAAATTTTATGACGAACATATTGTTACGTGATCGCATTCTCAACTGAAATTGTAGTGATCCTCGATCCAACGTGGCTTAAAAGATTCGCGAAGATATTTTAGGACAAATTGTATTTTTATAAAGAGAGTCTGTACCTCTATAAATAACATTTTAATTGATTGTTATCACAAGTTTGTCTTGATTGTACGCCAGTTTCAATTAATCTTCTGCTCTTTTAAATGCTCTTTTAAATGCTTCATTTATGTCAGAGCATGCATTTAGAGAAATGCCGATGGGTAAACATAGCATTGTTTTTACTAAAAGAAGGAAAACAAAAGATTTGTTTAGCAACACCGCGGTGTGTTTTTACAGTGGCTTAAAAATAATCTGTGACTCTTTGAAGTAAAATATTTTCTTGCCTTACCTAAAATGGTACAAAGCACAAAACTAAAGCAAAATGATTTATATAACAAGACGGTATCTAAAACTATGCACAGTACACAGCATCTATCGAGTTGGACTTGTTTTTAACGAAATTTCTCTCAGTCAGCTTAAAAATATTGTGATTAGTAAGAGAACGGGGCAGAGCAAATATAACATAACATTTACATACATGCATAAACATTGCTTCTGGCCTCACACTACGATTCCCTGGGTCGTGGGAACCAGAAACAGCGATGTCACAAACATACAACATATTATATAACAGAAAAATATTACGAGGTGATAAAAAAAAAGCACTTATCTTATACGACTCTAACAAACCTACGAATATTATTTCGGAGACGAAACAATAAAAAGTATAGGATTTTGATTTCTATGATTATATTTGGGATTGTGATAGGAGCTAAACCGTTAAAAGCATCACATCACATCATATTTTTGAACAGATGTTTCAGCCTTTTCTCGATAGTATTTTTTTCAGCTGACATGAAGTCAAACGGAACAGCAAGCAGTATCGCTAAAATTTGGATTTGGTAGAGATGACTGCTGTTTGGAAAATTTTTAATTACAATAATTGATTATTTAGATGCCCTTTTCATGAAGGTCAACAATATTATTTATCTATATTATACTAGTATAAATTATTTTATGTAGTTTATTCCATATTTATACATATTTGTAAGTAGGTAGTTTATGTAATTTTTGTTTTACTATATTTTTTTGTGTACGTACCCTCTTATATTTTTTTTATACATTAATTTCTTTAATGTACACATGATTCTTCTCTACCTATTTATTAAACGACTCATCTGGTTGCCTGGAAGAAATTTCTATAGCAATAAGCTCGCCTATATGACGCTTATATTTTTGTAACACTTCTTTCTTGTGTGCAATAAAATATAAAATAATAAACATAAAAATTTACATACAGGCACATACATTGCTTCTGGGCCTATACTAGGATACCCTGTGTCGTGGGAACCTATTTAAGCATCCAAGACCTGGGGTTTTTTTGTCCCTAGCCGGGGTTCTCACCAGGGACCTCTCGCATGGTAGGCTAACCGCTGCGCCACAGAGTCGAATGTACGAAATATTAAGGTCGACTGTATTCAGAGCAAACATTCATCTGAGAAAAACCGCACTCACACAGAGACGTGTAAACATAAACATAAATGCGGCCCTTTCCTTGGCAGAAAGGTCAACTTTATTTGGAGCAAATCTTGCGTTGCAGAAACCCAAAATAAACGCAATTAAACTCTAGGAAATAGTGCAACGCGCAGTAATAATGAATAAGCAGAATTTCGGAAACAAGCTGGGGCATAGTATTTTTGGACGACGTCTGTGGCGCAGCGGTTAGCGCGTCTTCCTACCAAGCGAGAGGTTCCGGGTTCTAACCCGGCTGAGGGACAAAATTAACCCCAGGTTTTGGATGTTTACATGCTTATGATGTCGCTGTTTGTGGTTACCACGACACAGGGTATCCGAGCTTGAGGCCAGAAGCAATGTATGTGGCTGTATGTATGTATTGTATATAGATAGATAGAATATTCTTTATTGTATATACAGTACACCAGGTATTACACATTAGATTTTACAAATAGTACAGTACAATTGGCGGCCTTATTACTAAAATTAATTTCTTCCAGACAACCATTGACGGAAAAAATAAAGAAGCTGAATGACGGGTAGTTGGTGCAATTAGACAATACTTATGACGATACTTTGGTAGGATCTTAAATAACAGGTAAAGTGTTATTGTGGATACTGTTTGGCACAGCCTTATGACTAAAATTTCATAACTAAATGGTATCCAAATACCTACCTAGGAACTGTTTCATCATCATCAACCCACTTGTCCCCACCGAGGGGCACGGGTCTCTTCCCTGGGGAAGGTATAGGTAGGCCATACTCCACCACAGGGGCCAAGTCCGGATTGGTGGAGGCTTGTAAGACTAGTGGCTGGTTTTTCTGTCAGAAGTTTCAAGCCGCCTTAAGGCCTCTGACTTGGCTTAACGACTGCCATCTATCGACGGTTGCCGGCACCAATTGTGCCTTTGTGAATCAACCTATACCAGGAATCAGAAAAGGTGTCTATGGTAGGTTAAAGTGGAACGAGCGAAACAACGAGTATTGTGAGGCTAACCAGAACACGCCAAATAATTTTATTATTTTGCGTGTTCTGGTAATAAAAATATTAGTATAATACCAGAATTAAACTATTTTACACGAAAAATCCGTCGTTATGAACGTTCCCCCGAGAAATGTCCGGCGTTCTTAATTAAATCGGGACTAGTCGCACTATATATACGCTATTTTATGGCTTGGCTGTGTTAGGGCACAGAACAAATACCGTTAGAACTTCTTAAGAATCTGAAAGGCCACCGTTAAACTCAAGTGGAGCTATAATCCATTTATCTATACTTGGCATTTTTTTCAGACTTTAAACGACACTAAATCAAAAACCTTCAGTGGTAGAAAACTCGAAACAGTTTACAAATTTAGTGCTAGCTAGTACTAAATTGGCAAACTGTTTCGAGTTTTCTACCGCTAAAGGTTTTTGATTTAGTGTCATTGAAAGCTAAAAGTTTTTGATTTAGTGTCATTTAAACAGTTTATAAATTTAGTACTAGCCTGTTTAAACTGTGTAAACTGTTTCGAGTTTTCTACCGCTAAAGGTTTTTGATTTAGTGTCATTGAAAGTCTGAAAAAAATGCCAAGTATAGATAAATGGATTATAGGCTAGACGATTGGACAAGTACGATAAGGACAAGACAATAGAAGTATAGAAAGAGGCTTTGAGGCGCTTTTAGGCACCCAGCGGTGGAAAGCACTTACGGTTTCCTAAAAGAAGTTAAGAGGAACTGAATTTTTACTTTTTTTATACCTATCATAGGTATACCTCTAAAAATACATCTTTTGAGTTAAATTTATTTTTGAATGCTCTATGTCAGTGTTTTTCAATCTGTGAGTCGTGACCCCTACAGGGTAGCGACAGTCTTGCTCAGGGGGTCGCAGTAGCCAGCCAAGTAAAAGTAAAAATGCAACTTAAAATGAGACTGGCCACTTATTTGTTTCTTTTGAGTCCCTGTGTTTAGTATTTGGTAAAAAGGATACAGCAATACTTGCTTATCGGCGCTCAATAGGCGATAGCAACATAGGGCGCGATCAGTGCATGGATGGGTGACCATTTTATGACTAATGCTAGTGGCATTTTTCCGAGCGGTTCCGTGCTTCACAAGACACGCTAAGAAGTTGGTGTGGCTGCCGTCGATATAAAAACTTCTGACAGTAAGACCAGCGACTAGTCTTACAAGCCTCCACCAATCCCGACTTGGCCCCATGGTGGAGTATGGTGAACCTATACTTTCCTCAGGGAAGAGATCCATACCTCTTGGTGGGGACATAATAGGTTGATTATGAGAAAAGATGGCCAGAGAGAAGTTTTTTTCATTAACATTATATTAACACTAACATTATAACATTAACATTATACTCGTAAGTACAATGCCATTCACCAAACAGGATGTAAATTCCTTAGGTTGAAATAAATTTCTGATTTATGGTTGATTTCTGGGATGTTCGCTGGTTAAAACGTTCATCATTGTGTCCAACATATTCCTCAAATTGTGGCTCAGCGTTGGTGCCGACTTTCTGTATCTAATAAACTATTTCAGCTAAGAATACGAAGTGAAAACACGTGATTATACGGAGTGACGTGATTAGGTACACTATAGTTAAAAATGTTGATTATAAATTTCACAGGATAAAATGGGATTGTAAGCCTCTGAAAAGTTTTAGACGTTTATCATGATTAGCTAAAAGTTTTTGTCAGATAGTACTTACTATATACTAGTTTTATGAGTCTAAATTATATTCTCGAGATTACGAGATTTGTGAGTCTATTCTTAGGCCGGTGATAAACTTTTTTTCATTAAGATGAGTTTTTTGTGGCACGTTTAAGGCAGCTGTCACATCTGGCAGCCATCTCGCTCGCACATTCTAAATATTCAATGATAGTTTATTCAAAGAGAAGGATATCACATATGAAACAGAAATTACAGATAAGCATATGCCATACATATGTCACAAAAAGTAAGTAATAAGTGGAAATCTGTGGTTAAGGCCCTAAGCTTCCATAGGAGTTAAAGGGCCGAAGAAGAAGAAAAAGTAAGTAAGTAGAGACAAAGTAGAAAGCAAATAAATATTTTTGTTTTTCTATAAGCAGGTACAGTCTGTTAACTTTTAGAATATACCTCGGGCTCTAGAGTAGGCTTCGGTTTTCGCCCTACCTATATATACTTATGATTGATTGACTAATTTCGAAATTAAGTGTCATATTATTAGTTCCAATACTTCTATAACACGAATATATCCGATTCTATCCGATAGTAGCCGAGGTATATTCTAAAAGCTAACAGACTATACGCAGTTTGTGATAAGGGACAGTTCTTTATGATTAATTTTAGTAGCAAGTTTCAATCAAAACCTAACTTAACTAACCTAACTCCTTTATAAAAACACCACTCGAATGTAGTTTAATTTGGTCATCATTCCTCTTATGCAAGACTACTTAAAACGTTAGACATATCGCTAGACGTGACAGCAACCTTAAATGATATCCTGTTCTAATTTATGAAGCGTACACATAAGTGCAAGAAAAAAGGCAAACCACGACTCGGCCACGGGCGTTTAATGTCGCCTAAGCTCGATTTCCTGCTTGCCGATGATTTAGTGCTGCGATATTTGTGGCTGCACTTCGGCTGTACAGTCGACATTATCCTATAGGTACATACATGCACTCTACTCCGTTGCATTACGGGCGACTTTGCAACTAAAATGTGAAGGTTGACGTGCTGTCGACTGTACGAATGTTTCCATTGCAAATGTAGACTTGTTTCGCGTGGGGATAACAACATTGTAGCTGTGCGTTTAAGCAGCCTATACATATACGTCCCGCTATAGAACAAATGGCACAGGCATTCTGTTAGAGAGAGAGTGTAGTATGGGCTTTCATCACCACCCGTGCCCACCGCTGATTGGTGATTTCAAGCGCTGAGGTATTGAACAGCTCAAACACTCAAGTTTCCGTTTGTTCATGCAGGTTCAGGTTGTTGCTATGCAATTAAATTCTTCCTCTTAATAAGCCAGCTGATAAGTACATCCCCATTCAATCGAAGTAGGTCTTTAGTATCAATTTGTTACTACTAGCATACAACAAGGTTATTGACAAATCTATATAAATAAAATTCAAAGTCTCATTCGATCACTCAATGATTCGTTCACTCATCAACGCCCAGCCCAAGCCGTTGGACCTAGGAAGCTGAAATTTTGCACAGAGGGTCTATATATCATGTAGGCAAGGAATAAGACCGGATTTTTTGAAATTCAACCCCTAAGGGGGCGAAAAGGGTTGCCAGAATTTGTATGGGAGGTACATATAAAGAATGTTGTCTAATTTTCTTGAAACTTAAAATAAATACTGTTCAACACAATAATTGATTTAACACGTCTTTCGCCGTTTTTCTAAATTTAACCCTTAAGTGAGTGAACGGGGTTGCAAAATTTTGAACTAAAGTCCACGCGGACGGAGTCGCGGGCGAAAGCTAGCTGATTATAAAATTAAAACCACAATATTCCTATACTAAAGATAAGTAGATTTATGACATGGAAATATTGTCCACTTTTCGCCAATGGCCCTTATGTGGATTATATGGAGCGCAGGGGTCAAGAATGTAAGGAAAGAGGTAGGAAGAGAAAGAAGAGAGAGACATAATTACCGATATTATTAATCTCTTTCCACGTTCACTGAGCTGACTCTTTTTTACATAAGAAAAAACAACAATATATCAACTTCGCGATCCCACCAATGACTCGCACGCAACTAGAAAAAAAAACGCTAAAAGCATGAACTTCGTCGAAGTAATGATTAAATACTAGCTGAACTCGTGACGTCGATTGATGAGGTTTCAGTTGATTCATAAACAGCTACAGAATGCAATCCCGCAAGTAAATTAAATCCAGGTGTTTCCGGGTCTGGACCGTCTTAGTTAAGTTGAATACAGGTATTTCCGGAATCCAGCAGGTTGGACTTAGTCCTATGAAATCAACAGTCATAAAGTTTTAGTAGAACTTTACTCGCTGTTACTATTTTTTCTCTGTAGAATAGAATAGAAAGCATTTTATTATCATATTAAGAAAAAGGGTCGAGGCTTAGCATTATGTAACCAAGTCAACGCAGTGATCTTGGCAGCGCTGATTTTCAGCAACGACCCATAAAAAAACTAAAACTAAACTTAAATGTAAGAAAAAGGGTAACAAACTTAGATTACAAATTTGTTGCACCAAGAATATAATTTTCTTATATAGCCTCTCCCACTGCTGCAATGCGGCCATGTCTGCCGTATGAGCGTAGATAGGTGGGTCAAAATTTCGATTGTTACTGTCTGAAGAGGACTCATAGGTCTTGAATTTTGACCTTCTTAGGTAGATGGACATTCGTAACAAATTTTGTATTAGGTTTAAGATGATTTGAGAAAAGATGATAAGAGTGGATTTTTTTTGCTGCCTTTTTCTCCGCTACATCCGGCCCCAAGGCAGCGGCTAACCTAGCATTATAAGTAGGTACATTGACATTCAACAAGCAAAGTGTAAATTCTTTGCGTTGAAATAAATTTCTGATTTCTGATAATATGTAAAACCTAATCTTGTATTTCCACTCAGTGTTACAAACCAACTGAAACTTTTTCGAACTCCACGATTTTCCTAGTCAGTCCTCGATACAGGAACGTCTAGAAATAGTCGCTCTGACTCAGCCAGTTCTAGACTCAGGCATTCCACAGCGGCTGGTTATTGCCGGTTACTTAACCGCCGCAGCTGATTGATTGCTTAGCTGTTACTCGATGGAATGAGCTTGTAATTGGAAATTAGTAACGAGTTTGCAATTGCCTCTATTACTCGTGGAATCGCTCGTAGCCTGGGCTGCCTGAGTGATCTTAAACGGTCACTAAGGCTAAGCAACATACGGCGCGTTCAGTCCATGGATGGGTTTCTGTCTATGACTAACGCTAGTGGCATTTTTCCGAGCGATTCCGTGCTTCGCAAGGTACGTTAAGCAGTTGGTGCCGGCTGCCGTCGATAGATGGCAGTCGTTAAGCCAAGTCAGAGGCCTTAGGCTTGGTTGACCAGCCACTAGTCTTACAAGCCTCCACCAATCCGGACTTGGCCCCCGTGGTGGAGTATGGCCTATACCTTCCTCAGGGAAGAGACCCGTGCCCCTCGGTGGGGACATAATGGGTTGATGATGATGATGACTCTATTACTCTTATTTTAACCAGGGACACAATGCATGTGCCTCACTCTTCTAAACGACTTATTGCTAAATTGTTGGCTTTCAATGTTTATGACCCTATTATTGTTAAGACAATAGCACAGGGACCTCTAGATATTACAAATTGTAAGTTAGGTGACACTTGCCAGCCTCTGTACTCAGAGGTTGTTAAAAGAACTAGTGCTAGGTTAAATTTGACCGCTGATTTAAACTGCCAGCGCAGACCATTATTAAGGGACAATGTCCCCGCATGCGAACACTATTTTACGTTTAATTACATAGAGCCCCATGACATTGTTAAGAATTTTAAATTATTAAATCTTAAAAAAACCGAGGACTTATGGGGTATGTCAGTAACAATAGTTAGTTCAGTGATAAATATCGTAGCTTTGCCGTTAGCACAGATTTTCAATAAATGCGTAGATGAAGGAGTATTTCCAGACCTCATGAAATATAGTAGGTTAGTACCCTTATTTAAAAGCGGTGATAAACAAGATCCAACAAATTTTAGACCCGTTTCAGTCCTACCAGTATTAAGTAAAATATTTGAAAGAATTATCTTAGATCAATTACTTACTCATTTCAATAATTACGAACTCCTCCATAGTCAGCAGTTCGGTTTCATTAAAGGGCGGAATACAACAGACGCTGGAGTCATGTTAGTTAAACATATTTTCAGTGCGTGGGAGGATCATAATGATGTGATAGGAGTATTTTGTGATCTGTCAAAGGCATTCGATTGTGTAGACCACAAAACATTACTCTCAAAGTTAAAACACTATGGAATAAAAAAATTAAGTCTAGATCTTTTAAAATCATATTTAGAAGGAAGGGTTCAAAAAGCAGACATAAATCGTATTAAATCGTCAGGCTCACTTGTAAAAATGGGAGTCCCGCAGGGATCTATCTTAGGGCCGTTCCTTTTCCTAGTCTATGTAAATGATTTACCGTTTTTGGTACAAAAAATGTGTGAGATAGTGCTATATGCTGATGACACGTCACTTGTTTTTAAAATAAAGAGACAGGAAAGTAATCTTGCCGAAGCAAATAATGCTCTCTCGCACGTTCTAGATTGGTTTACAGTAAATAATCTATTGTTAAATTCAAAAAAGACAAAATGTGTGAAATTTGCCCTACCTAACGTAAAATTAGTTGAAAAGAACATTGTAATTGAAAATAATAAGCTAGAATTTGTTGAAGATACTGTATTTTTGGGCATCACAATCGATGCCAAACTACAATGGGGTCCACATATTATAAGATTGTCACATAGACTAAGCTCCGCAGCATATGCCGTGAAAAGAATCCGAGAACTTACTGACGTTGCAACTGCTAGGCTTGTTTATTTTAGTTACTTCCATAGTATTATGTCCTATGGTATAATACTATGGGGCCGGGCAGCAGACATTGAGACTATCTTCATCTTGCAGAAGAGAGCGATCCGATTTATTTACAAGCTAGGTAGTAGGGACTCGCTAAGAGATTTTTTCAAAGAAACTAACATCTTAACAGTTGCAAGCCAATACATTTATGAAAATATTATGTACGTTCGGAAAAATATTAAGGACTTCGAAACTCTTGGTAGCCATCATAACGTTAATACTAGGAATAAACATAAATTGTCATTTCCACGATTTAGACTTGCAAAAGTTAATACTTCCTTTATGGGGCACTGTATAAGGTTCTGCAACAAGATACCCCAAGATATATTAGAGTTACCCCCAACGCGATTTAAGAATTGTGTTAAGCACACTCTTTGCAAAAAAGCTTATTATAAAATCAACGATTATTTAGAAGACAAGGACGTATGGCATTAAATAGTAGTTTAATATTAAATTAAATCAGAGGATAAATGTGTCTAGTGTTCAACACATCCAAGATATTATTTTGTATGTTTTATTTGTATTAGCTTTAAGGTGATTTGAGAAAAGATGGTCAGAGTGGAGTTTTTTTTTCGCTGCCTTTTTCTCCACTACAGACGGCCCCAAGGCAGCGGCTAACGTTATACATAACTGTATGTACATTGACATTCAACAAGCAGAATGTAAATTCTTTACGTTGAAATAAATTCTTGATTCTGAAATTCTTGACCAAAGAAAAGCCCCCCTTGAAAAACTTAATTTTAGTTAACCAGAACATACAGGGTGGTTTCTCTGGAAAGTTATTAGAATTAGAGTTGTTGTTAGGACAATATAGAGTAGATGTACTTTGCGTCACAGAGCACTGGCTACTAGAGACTCAAATGGTTTTTTCTGTAAATAACTATCAAATAGCCAGTTGCTTCAATAGAAAGTCTGCAAGGCACGGGGGATCCCTGATACTTACAAAAAATCATTTGAAATTTAAAGAACGGAATGATATTTGCAGACTTTCTGTTGAAAAAGTAATTGAAATATCATGTGTTGAACTGTCTAGACACATTGTAGTAGCCATATATAGCCCCCCTACCAGCGATTATAGTTTGTTTGAAACAGTATTGGAGGATGTTTTGAAGGTAGCCTCTGGCAGCAATAAAAAAGTCATAGTCTGTGGTGACTTCAACATCGACTTGATGGCAGACTCGGCTTTAAATACAAAATTGACAATTATCTTCAAATCGTTTAATCTAGTAAGTATTTTTTCGGAGCCTTCTAGGATAACTGAAACTACTGCCACCTGCCTAGATAATGTTTACTGCGACTGCGATTTTTCAGATTATTCTACAGTAAATTGTTTAAAGTCAGACCACAGCGGTCAAGTTGTTAATTTTGAAATAGATACGAAAAATGCAGAACCGGTTATCCTATGCCGGCCCGTAACAAGTAAAAAAATAATTTCGTTTAAATCAGACCTAGAGAGTAGCATAAAGACTCAAGAAAGTTATAAAATGCTAATGCTCATTATATTGAGTTATTCGAAGTAGTCTCAGGTAGTTTTAAAAAAAACTTTAAATTGCGCCAGCTAAAAAGCAACGACAATAAAGTAGGATTTAGTGAATGGGCAACGTCAGGTATCCGAAAGAGCAGAGACACACTCTATGAACTATATGACAAAAAGACGTATACCTCCGACACCAACTTCATACAATACGTCAAAAAATATTCCAAATTATTTAAGGCCGTCTGCCATAAAGCTAAATGTGATCATATAAAAAATAAAATCATACAATCACCGAATAAAATTAAAACAATTTGGACCATAATAAATAGAGAAACATGTAAAGCAATATTAGGAGATAGAGATATTTCGCTTAAGATTGATGACAAAATAATAACAACAAATGAAGACATCGCTGCAGCTTTCGAACAGTTCTTCACTAATATACCAATTGCAACCACAGCTCTGTTGAACTCGTCACCTGATCGTGCAGCAACGTTATTACAAGACCATGTCCCCGCGTGCGAACACGATTTCACATTTAATTACATTAAGCCTCATAACATAGTTAAAATTTTTAAATTATTGAATCTCAAAAAAAACTGAGGACTTATGGGGTATGTCAGTAAAAATTGTTAGTTCAGTGATACATATTCTAGCATCGCCGTTATCAGAGATATTCAATAAATGCGTAGATGAAGGAGTATTTCCAGACCTCATGAAATACAGTAGGCTAGTACCTTTATTTAAAAGCGGTGATAAACAAGATCCAACAAATTTTAGACCCGTATCAGTGTTACCAGTACTAAGTAAAATATTTGAGAGAATTATCTTGGATCAATTACTTTTGCATTTCAATAATTACAAACTCCTTCATAGTCAGCAGTTCGGTTTTACTAAAGGGCGGAATACAACAGACGCTGGAGTCATGTTACTTAAACATATTTTCAGTGCGTGGGAGGATCATAGGGATGCTGTAGGAATATTTTGTGATTTATCAAAGGCATTCGATTGTGTACACCACAAAACACTACTCTCAAAGTTAAAACATTACGGAATAAAAAATGCAGGCTTAGATCTTTTAAAATCGTATTTAGAAGGAAGGGTTCAAAAAGCAGACATAAATCGTATTAAATCGTCGGGTTCACTTGTAAAAATGGGAGTCCCACAGGGATCTATCCTAGGGCCGTTCCTTTTCCTGGTCTATGTAAATGATTTACCGTTTATGGTACGAAAAATGTGCGAGATAGTGCTATTTGCTGATGACACGTCACTTATTTTTAAAAGAAGGAGACAGGAAAATAATCTTGACGAAGCAAATAATGCTCTCTCACACGTTCTAGATTGGTTTACTGCAAATAATCTATTGTTAAATTCAAAAAAGACAAAATGTATGAAGTTTACCCTACCTAACGTAAAATTTGTTGAAAATAACATTGCGATTGGAAATGAAAAACTAGAATTTGTTGAAGATACTGTATTTTCGTGCATCACAATCAATGCCAAACTACCATGGGGTCCACATATTGTAAAATTAGCACATAGACTAAGCTCCGCAACATATGCTGTAAAAAGAATTCGAGAACTTACTGACGTTGCAACTGCTAGGCTTGTTTATTTTAGTTACTTCCATAGTATTATGTCCTATGGTATACTCTTCATCTTGCAGAAGAGAGCGATCCGATTTATTTACAAGCTAGGTAGTAGGGACTCGCTAAGAGACTTTTTCAAAGAAACTAACATCCTAACAGTTGCAAGCCAATATATATATGAAAATATTATGTACGTTAGGAAAAATATTACAGACTTCGAAACACTTGGTAGCCATCATAACGTTAATACTAGGAATAAACATAAATTGTCATTTCCACGATTTAGACTTGCAAAAGTTAATACTTCCTTTATGGGGCACTGTATAAGGTTCTACAACAAGATACCCCAAGATATATTAGAGTTACCTCCAACGCGATTTAAGAATTGTATTAAGCACACTCTTTGCAAAAAAGCTTATTATAAAATCAACATATATTTAGAAGACAAGGACGTATGGCATTAAATAGTAGTTTAATATCAAATTTAATCACAGGATAAATGTGTCTAGTGTTCAACACATCCAAGATATTATTTTGTAGGTTTGAATTGTATTAGCTTTAAGGTGATTTGAGAAAAGATGGTCAGAGTGGAGTTTTTTTTCGCTGCCTTTTTCTCCACTACAGACGGCCCCAAGGCAGCGGCTAACATTATACATAACTATATGTACATTGACATTCAACAAGCAGAATGTAAATTATTTACGTTGAAATAAAAATTTTTGAATTTGAATATATTATACAGTGCCGACGTTATTGACAGTATAAGGAGTAGCGATCACTACCATTTGTACGCTGATGATGTACAACTTTATACGTCAAGCAACCCAGCAGACGCAGCTGTCGCAGTGCGTAACATAAATTCAGACATTGACCGTATTGCAGCGTGGTTGAGGAGGAGCTGTTCGGCACTTAATCCTGGCAAGTCCAAGTACATCGTGCTTGGTACAAAGATTCAAATTCGTAATACACTGGAAACCCTTGTAACCAATAATATAGCTATTGAGGGTCAACCTATAGAGCGGGTAGATGAAGCATGTAATCTTGGTCTGTTAATGGATGGAGAGTTGCGCTTTGAGAAGCACATACTGCGTGTTGTATCCAACTGCTTCTACCGGCTCAAGTTACTGTATAATATACGGGATTACCTAAGTGTGGATTTGCGTGTCCACCTTTGTGAGTCGCTTGTATAATCCAGGCTAAACTACTGTGATGTGGTCATCCATGGTTGTATACTTGGTCGTACAAAAAGGCTAATACAACGTGTGCAAAACGCATGTGCACGTTATTGTTTCCGGATCCCTCCCCGCTCCGACGTCACTCCGTACCTATGTGACGCAAATCTGTTAAACATGCAGGCCCGCCGGCAACTGCACCTTGCCAAGTTGCTGTTCGGTGTTGTGCGGTATGAAACCCCCTTTTATTTGTTTAGAAAGCTCGCCTGGTCTAGTCAGGCTAGGTGCTATAAAGTGAGGGCTATTCTGCCGCTGCACCGAACGGCAGCGTTCCGAGGCCGTTTCAGATTTGCGGCATCTAAGTGCTGGAATGACATTCCCCCTCCTATCCATGCCACTACTAGTAAGTACGCTTTCAAGCGAAAGTTTGGAAGCTATTTGCTGGAAATGCAGAAAACCCATCCCTAATCCAGCACTTATTGTCTATTTACTTATTTATTGTAATATATTATTGAAAAAAAGCGGTGGTGGCGTAGTGGGGTTGACCCTTGCTTCTCGACCATGAGGGTCTGGGTTCGAACCACGCATGTACCAATGACTTTTAGTTACCTACATTTGTTTGTACAGCAACACCATTCGCTGATAAATTGTGCCCGGATAACGGCGACAGGCTTGCCACTTGTCATGTTTGGGACCTAATAAACTCGGCAAAGCGTGGGTCCAGTTCTAAAGACTGGTGCCTCTGCCTACCCCTTCGGGGATAGCGGGCGTGAGTTTATTTATTTTATTTTATTTTTATATTATTGAAATTATTTAAGTACTTGTGATATTAGTTTATATATAGCCTTAGTATACTGTGTATCTTGTTTGTACACCATATTAATGTATCCATTTAAGTACTTATTACTTGTACATATATATGTTTTGTGGCATGCATGTATGTATATACATATGTGTTACGTTCCGGGTGCCAAAAAAAATAAAATAATTATGGTCCCAACTGAAAATCAGTTTTACTGGTGTTGTGCTATCCATAGCACACACCAGTGAAGTATGCTGAGTTGGAGCCCTTTTTTATTGTCACAGGAGCGGAGCACCTGAGGCGTTTGGAGTTGGGGGTGGCTGGGCACCATACACTACTGTGTGGAGCCCTGCTGCCGTAGATTTAAAAAACGGTTGTTTGTTTTCCTTTGTCTCTACTTTATTTTTCTTGTTTTGTTGACTTTTGTGTCTTTTGTTTATTATGTACTTTTGTCTTCATTGTGTTTCTGTGACAATACTAATAAAAATCTTTCTTTCTTTCTTTCTTAGTTGGGCCATTAAGTAAGCTGTATCACAGACGTATGTAGGTTGTTCAATAAAACTTAGTTTAAAGGTCAATCCACTTTACAAAGGGCTGGCCACGTGGGCCGGCACGGTTTCAATGTAAAATAAACCTTAAATGGGTAATTATTCCGCTAGTGGAAGATAGCTCACCGTCACCGCGACATGCTTAGCTTATCCCAAATCTAGTATTATAGTCTCACCCGAAACTATTTAAGGTTGTAACGGTCTAAACATCTTAACGTCTCTTTTTATATTTTTTTAAATTAAAATAAACAAAATCTCACCTATTTCTAGATTTCATTTGGCATCGATTTCTACGATTAGACATTTTTTGACGGAACACTACTACAAACAATTATCTTTTTGTTTATTTATCATCACATTCCTACAGTTTTTATAACTTATCATCGGAATAAATCCACGTTTCTTCGAAGTCGTATACATTTTACTAATCTAAATCAAATTTAAATTCAAATTCAAATTCTAAAATTTTTATTTCAACGTAAAGAATTTACATTCTGGTTGTTGAATGTCAATGTACATACAGTTATGTATAATGTTAGCCGCTGCTTTAGGGCCGTCTGTAGTGGAGAAAAAGGCAGCAAAAAAACTCCACTCTGACCATCTTTTCTCAAATCAACTTAAAGCTAATACAAATTAGGTATGAGTGTTTGTATACCAAGAATCTCAAGATCCATGAGTGCAATCAATACTTGCAAAGTCAAACATCATTTAATATGCTTAAAAGGTAATAAAACACCGATGCTGCGGCCAGACAAACGGACGGCAGCCGTTCACGAGCGTAACGCAGAGGTCAGCCATCACCAGTCTCAACCATATTAGAGGGAGATAGGCGACCCGGCCACCGCGCCACCATTCGCATAGCCTTTGGCAAACTTGTGTGATAAAGTTCTTGTCAGTTATCTATAATAATAGCATAGTTTTGATATGCAATCACAGCGTCTGTACATATGTATGAAATTTATTAAACCCTATATATTATTAGAATACCAATAACTAGCTCGTTGTGGAATTGGTTTACTGCCAAGGGTTTTTATCATCTATAAAGTCATCTATTCTGTAGTATGCCTTTTTACACAGCGCAGTTTTAATAACAAATTTAAATTTATTTCCTGGCAGGGATAGAATACTTTCAGGAATTTTGTTATAAAAACGTACACTATATCCTACAAATGATGTATTTACCTTGGCTAATCTGAATCTAGATGAGGCAATTTTGTTTCGATTTCTGGTGTTAACGTTATGTATATCCCTGTTTAGCTTAAATGTAGTTATGTTTTTACGTACATACATTATGTAATCGAATATATATTGGCAAGCTAGCGTAAGAATTCCTATTTCCTTAAAAAACTCACGTAGTGAGTGTCTGGCAGGTAAATTGTAAATACCTCTAATAGCCCTTTTTTGGAGAATAAAAATTGTTTCTATATTTGCCGCGGCCATGGTAACGGCGGTGTAGGGGGTGCTAAGAATCACCGGGCTACCTTAGGCTGCCACAAACAACTGACCCTGGCAACGTTCAACGGACGCACTCTGAGGCTTGATCATCATCTAGCGCAGTTGGAAGTGGAGTTAGAGAACATTAAATGGCATGTTCTGGGGTTAAGTGAAGTCCGTAGAGAGGGGGAGGACACCGTAACCCTAGACTCGGGCCATCTTCTCTACTTTCGCGAGGGTGATAAAACATCCCAGGGTGGCGTAGGTTTCCTCGTCAATAAGGCCCTCTCTAACAACGTTGAAGAAATCTCTAGTGTGTCGACCAGGGTAGCGTACCTGATCCTTCGGCTGTCCAAGCGTTACAGCATGAAGGTCATTCAGGTTTACGCACCGACCTCGGCACACTCGGATGATGAAGTTGAGGATATGTACGAAGACATATCCAAAGCCTTACATAACACCACGAAGGCTCACTTCAACGTTGTTATGGGGGACTTTAACGGCAAGGTGGGAACCCAGAGTGGCAACGAGTCCCGAATAGGCCCGCATGGTTATGGAGTCAGGAATCACAGGGGGCAAATGCTTGTCAACTTCCTTGAGAAAGAGGAACTATTCTTGATGAACTCTTTCTTCAAGAAACAGCCTCAAAGGAAGTGGACATGGCAAAGCCCCGACACTGTGACCAAAAATGAGATCGACTTCATCATGACGGATAGCAAGCATATATTCAGAGATGTCTCAGTGATCAACAGGTTTAATACCGGATCTGATCACCGACTTCTCCGAGGCTCTCTGAATATCAACTTGAAGCTTGAGAGAAAACGTCTGATGAAGTCCACACTCCGACCAAACCCAATCCAAATCATGGCGGGCACCGAGAAGTTCCAGCAGCTTCTCGGGAATAGATTTGTTGCCTTGGAGCCCACCGACGACGCTGACGAGACCCTACACAATCTGGTCGTAACTCTTAGGGACGAGGGCATCAAGTTCTGCAAAACGCAGCGGACAGGCAAGAAATCCAAAGTCTCGGCTGAGACTCTCCTTACTGAAAAAAAGACGGGAAACCACCCAAGCGACTTCGTCAGAGAGGTCAAACCTGAACAAGCAAATTGCGAAGATGGTACGGCGCGACCTTCGGAGCTCCAACACACGCCTCATTGAAGAGGCAATAGAGCAAAACCGAGGGTCCAAAGTATTCACTCAGCAGCTTGGCAGGAGCCACCTGACGAAGCTTACAACGCACGACGGGAGGACCGTATTGTCGAAGCCGGAGATCTCCGCCGAGATAGAGGATTTCTATGGCCGATTATACGCTGCACATGCTTCTTATTCCCAACGAGACGACCAAGATTCCAGAGCCACCCTGCGGCGCCACTACACCGACGAACTGCCTGACATCAGTCAAGACGAGATCGTGCTAGCTCTGAGGCAGCTTAAAAATGGAAAATCCCCCGGTGAGGACGGAATAACATCAGAGCTTTTGAAAGCTGGAGGAGCCCCTGTTATACAGGAATTACAAAGGCTCTTTAACGCCGTCCTTCACAGTGGGAGAACTCCAAAGGCATGGAGCGGGAGTTTGGTGGTGCTCTTTTTTAAGAAGGGTGACAAAACTCTTCTTAAAAATTACAGACCCATCTCGCTCCTGAGCCATGTCTATAAGCTGTTTTCACGAGTGATCACGAATCGTCTCGCCAGGAGACTCGACGAGGTCCAGCCGCCGGAACAGGCCGGGTTTCGCGGAGGATATGGCACCATAGACCACATTCACACAGTGAGGCAGATTATACAGAAGACCGAAGAGTATAATCAGCCTCTGTGTCTTGCTTTTGTGGACTATGAGAAGGCCTTTGACTCTGTCGAAACCTGGGCTGTTCTGGAATCCTTACAGCGATGCCAAGTAGACTGTCGTTATATCGAGGTGTTGAGATGTCTGTACGAAGCCGCCTTCATGAGTGTCCAAGTACAGGGCCAGCAGTCTAAACCTATCCAACTGCGTAGAGGAGTACGACAGGGGGATGTTATATCCCCGAAACTGTTTACAAGCGCGTTGGAAGACATGTTTAAGACGCTGGACTGGAAAGGAAAGGGCATTAACATAAACGGCGACTACATCTCGCACCTGCGATTCGCAGACGACATTGTCTTAATGGCGGAGTCGCTAGAGGAGCTGAACCAGATGCTGGCCGGCCTAGCTTCAGCCTCGCGACGTATCGGTCTTGGCATGAATTTGGATAAAACCAAAGTCATGATCAATGGCCACATTGATCCAATACCGGTCGTCGTAGAAGGTCACCTTCTCGAAATCGTTTCCGAATACACTTACCTCGGGCAGATTCTGCAGTTAGGTAAAAACAATTTTGAGAAGGAGGCCAAGAGGAGGATCCAGCTGGGCTGGGCAGCGTTTGGGAAACTACGTCGAGTCTTCTCGTCATCCATACCGCAATGCTTGAAAACGAAAGTTTTCAATCAGTGTGTCCTACCTGTTATGACCTACGGAGCCGAGACATGGACACTCACGAAAGGGTTGGTCCACCAGTTTAAAGTCGCTCAGCGAGCTATGGAGAGAGCTATGCTCGGAGTTTCTTTGAAGGATAAGATTCGTAACGAATATATCCGACAGAGAACCAAAGTTATCGACATAGCTCAGAGAATTAGCAAGCTGAAGTGGCAGTGGGCTGGCCATATTTCGCGAAGAACCGACAACCGCTGGGGTAAACGTGTTCTTGAGTGGAGACCGCGACTCGGCAAACGTAGTGTAGGACGCCCTCTAACCAGGTGGGATGACGATCTGCGAAGGACTGCAGGCAGATGCTGGATGCGGCAAGCTGAAGACAGGGCGCTATGGCGCTCATTAGGGGAGGGCTATGTCCAGCAGTGGACTAATATAGCCTGATGATGATGATGATGATGATGATGATGATATTTGCCGCCCGCCCCCATAGTAGCAGACCATATGACATAATGCTGTGGAAATAACTGAAATAAACTAGCCTCGCAGTTTCTACATCTGTAAGTTGTCTAATTTTTCTAACTGCAAATGCAGCTGAACTCAACCTACCCGCTAACTTTTCTATGTGTTGATCCCATTGTAGTTTTGAGTCTATTGTAATGCCTAAAAACACCGTTGTCTCAACTAAGTCTAGTCTGTCACCAGCTATCAAAAAATCAGCTGTCAAAAATGTAGAAAAAAGACAAATAGAATATTCTTTATTGCATACATACATAAGGTTTATTTTAATTTTTATCTTTGCGTTAACTAGCTCTAGCCCGCAACTTCGTTTGCGTGGAATTTTGGCTTTTATTTTACCGGGATGCCGGGATTTAACCTACGTGCTATTTAAAACTTTAAGCTATTTCTGTGCCTTTAAACCAGATCAAGTAACAAACGTAACAAACTTTCGCATTTATTTCAATCCTAGTATAATCACAACAATCCTCATCTTCGGATTAGATTTAGAAGCGTAGGCGAGGCGTTATTGTACCATATTTTATAGAGGCGTCTTGGTAGCTGCCAAAATAAGCAACTATGCGGAAAGGTTGCCAACCTCTTACATTGTTTCTGGAGGATCTAAATAAATGCTAAGCCAATCTTGACTACCGTGAGATACCTGACGGGCGTTTCTTATATAGGTGTCAGAACGCCCGGGGCAGCGTTTCATAAAACCACAATTCACCTTTTAGGTAATATGACAATTCGCTATTCATTGCGTAACCGATTAGTACAGTTCGAATGCCGACTTGTTGATCTGTAGGTTAATCGGCTATGCAATGTACATCGAATTGTGATTGTAAACCATGAATTGGCCCTGAAATCTGCCGTCTTGTTGGATTTCTAAGATAGATGGACATTCGCACCAAATTTGTATTAGATTTAAGGTGATTTGAGAAAAGATGGCCAGAGTGGAGCTTTTTTTCGCCGCCTTTTTCTCCACTACATTCGGCACCAAGGCAGCGGCTAACATTAATGTGCATTGACATTCAACAAACAGAATGTATATGCTTTACGTTGATATAAATTTCGGATTTCTGGTTCGATTCCAGCAGGGGCTAGCTACTCTATGATAAGACATTCACAGTCTTATTTTTGAAAAGATTCCTCTAAAATGCCCTTCGGAGAAAATAATCTAATAAATAATAATAAATAATTCCACAGATTAATCCTTTTCTGCGGAGGGTTTTTTTAAATAATCCAGTCTGATAGATAAGACCGTAAGTGGTTTTATTATTTCATAGACTGTCTCGCCTAAAATCAAAAGTACTTAAGTATAGACATTAGACATAAAAAAAAATTATTGTCTTCAACTATAGGAAAACCATCGAAAAAATATTCTAGATTATCATCATCATCATTATCGGCATACGGTTGTCCACTGCAGGACAAAGGCCTCTCCCATACGCTCCGGCACTGAGCACGGTCCTCGGCTACTGTAAATTAACCCTTGGGGTGCCTGGTAGGTAAAAATCACATGACGTGCCTGGTGGGTCTGCTAGACCCGTAAACTAAATTGATTATTTTTTAACATTTTGATGTGTTATAAAGCCAAATATCATATAATATTAATATTTGACATTGTTTTCAAATGATTAAACAAAAAAAAATAAGACAAGTTATTTTGTAAAGTTTTATTGGCCTATTAAAAAAACTCTCATTCTTAGGTAACAAAAATTAACACTTATCTTTAAATCAACAATATTTAACTTTTTTTTCTTTGAGATCAAAATAATACTTCACATTAATATAAAGCACAATAT
Organism: Yponomeuta plumbellus; assembly: GCA_947310845.1. NCBI lineage: Eukaryota > Metazoa > Arthropoda > Insecta > Lepidoptera > Yponomeutidae > Yponomeuta > Yponomeuta plumbellus. The sequence continues at coordinate 11,188,946 of OX371216.1, read as the reverse complement.
GAATAGACTTGTAGATTATTAACTTTGGATACTAAAATAAGAACATTGCTTATAACTACTCAGTATTTGTGCGACAGTTTTCGCATACTAAATTCGCGTGTTTCAAGCAAATGTGACTCCCAAAAAAGACACGTGTACTTAGATATTCGATCCTTTTTGACACATATTATATAAAAACGCCTCTTTGTAGTAGCATCTTGTCTTTTAGCTGGTGGCTCTGAGGGTTCTCCTATATGAGAGCTAATTCTCTTCCTCAGGTTAGTTGAGAGACTTCATCGTCATGGTCATCGAAGTCTTTTTCCAGAATGTATTATTTAATTGCCTGGCCATATTTAACTGCAACAATATAATAACCATAAATAATTAATTACACAAAACGTGATAAATAACGAAAAACAAAAATAGTTACTCACCAGTTAAAAGTTACACCGCGTGCCTGGTTGGGTCCCTGAGGCCCGAGCGCGCAGAAAATGCGTTTTACTCAAACCACAGCGGGTTGCCGGCTGAAGGAGTGGCGGTGAACTGGCCGCTAGTCTATATCGCGAAGCAACTGAGGCACACAGCGGCCTAACTTTAAAAAAATTGAAAAATATTGTTGATTTCTTGAAGTGGTGGGTCTGTCAGACCCACCAGGCACCCCAAGGGTTAAACAGATTTAGATTATATGTAATCTAAATAATCTGTCTAATAAATCTAAAATATCCAGTCGGGCAAAGTCTGGATTTTTTTCAGTACACTGATGTCAATATCTGGGTAACATAGGAGGACAACACATTGTCTGTATTCGTTGATGTTCAGCAAAAAGAAAATAAATTTCTCATCTAACCATAATTTCTGATTCTATGTTTGGAAAGCAATATTGCGTGAAAGTTGAAAGTCTTTCCTGGAATGATGGAATGTGATGGGCAGATCATATCAACCATCAGATCAGACTCACGGTATTTGACACTATCAATAATAAACTATTTGAGATGCTCGATTAAAACAAAAATTACAAAATGTTTTGGAAAATCTGTTCTTTTAATAATTTACTACAGTCTATTTTTTGAAGCGAACGACTAAGTGTCAACATGTCAAAAATTTGGTTTTTCAATATGCCACATTTATAACACTGCATAATATTTAGCAAAGTTATACAAAACGATATGCCTAATAAATACCATTAGGCAATAGACACAATAACACTGCTATTACCTGATTTATCCCCCACTTGCAGTTGATTTAACTAAATATTTTATTTTATCATGAAAATACCATTTGCTTAAGAGATCTATGCCCCAAAAAATACCTAAAATTTCAGTGGTCCTCAAATAAAAGCGATCCCTACTGCTGCCAAATATGTTCGCAACTAGGAAAGATGACGGACTTTTGTTTAAAGGCCGATTATGATAGACTATTTTATGCTAATGGGCTACGCGAAGTGTAGGAAGAAGTATGGAGAGCTGACTACGAACCTCTTTTTTAATTAAAGACAAAAAAAGTAAGATAGCCACCCCGACGCCATATTTACTCACGATTGACGTTGTAGTTGATGGGAGTGCAACTTCTCTTTAGTCTGTTCATCATTGTAATTAAGGTATTGGAAAAGCTTTTTGGTCCATAGTCCAGTTGTTGTTATACTTTTGTGTTTGTTATTACGAAACGGAAAATATGGGCGAGCGAGCCGGACCCAACGCTGATTCTGCCAAACCGATGTATACGATGCAAGCAAAGCTGCGTGCATGAGCTATTTTGAGTGAAATGTAAGTTTGAGAGATGCTGTGTCTTTGTTTACCTTTAGTCGTTCGCTTCAGTAAATAGAATATAGTTATTACAATTTTTAAATAGATGAAACATGAAAAGAGTGCTCTGAAATGTGACGTCACAAGCAAGTATTTTTATATACCTAAAATTTCGTTTTAAAAGTAACTCTATTGACATTTTGTCAAATACGCAATTCTCAGAAAACCAAAACTAATTGGTTTATTATTTGCCAATTGCACTCCTAATTAGCGACTTACAGTGTAACTATGAGAACGCCCGTTCATATGCTACTACAACACTGTTGGATTATGGCGGCTTGCCAAACCGTCTCATATTGTATCACATGACAGGAACAATGAAAGCTGCATTTTCGTCCAGTAGGTACGTCACTGCTTACCTATATACTCTTATCTGCCCCTATCGTCTTGAAGTTTTGAAAATGGGTTTTTTTGTTAAATCAGAATTAGAACGTTAGATAGATAGATGAAATATCCTATATTGTATACGTAAGATAAGATAAGAATATTCTTTAGTGCACATGGGAAAAACTTGGTTTTGCCAGATCATCATCATCATCAACCCATTATATCCCTACCGCAGGGCACGGGTCTCTTCCCTGAGGAAGGTATACGCCATACTTCACCTCGGGGGCCAAGTCCGGATTGGTGGAGGCTTGTAAGACTAGTGGCTGGTTTTACTGTCAGAAGTTTTCAAGCCACCTTAAGGCCTCTGACTTGGCTTAACGACTGCCATCCATCGACGGCAGCCGCCACCAACCGCTTAACGTGCCTTGCGAAGCGGAAAAATGCCACTAGCGTTAGTCATAGACGGTGACCCATCCATGCCAGATAGGGATATGAAAAATAGATAACGACCTATTCTCAGACCTACCCAATATACATACAAAATTTCATCAAAATCGGTCAAGTCGTTTCGGAGGAGTATGCGCACTAACGCTGTGACACGAGAATCTATATTAATAATTTCGTTCGGGTCTACGGTAGACTCGAACACACCAAATGAAAGAGCGTAAAAAAATAGTTGATCTGAGTCGACAACATATGGGCGGAAAATTCGTATTATCGAGCAGCATCAATATAAAAATTATTAAATTCAACAATGGCGTTGCTAAGTAAACATTTCAATGTCATCATTGTTGTGTTAGTGTCACAAGTTTTCATTGTGAACTGTTATGGCCGGTTTACATTATTTTAGTGTTTAGGAGAGTGCTATAATACAATTAAAGAGGCAATTGCATTAGTACATTACTAGACGTTCGAGTGAACGTTTATATTTCTTCCAGTAGAGTGTCACTTCGTCGACGTCGCGAAATATGCGCTATCCTACTCAAAGTACTATGAGTTTTAATGGAACACATAAGTAAGTTTGATAATTCGAGTTAATGAAAACAACACGCACCCGTCACGAGTCACTTGCGCACTCTCCTAAAGATCTCACTAAATTTTTAGTTTATACACTGATAAGTAACGAGGATAGTAACGCGCTCAGGTGTTACTGGATAGAACAATAGAAACCAATTCTATTTTTATTCTAATTGAAAGGCAACTAGAACCGTGCTATACCGTAAAACGTACTAAAGCAAGTGGCGCTTACACGTTTCTACAAAAGCACTCTCCTTAAGAAAGAAAGAAAGAAAGAAAGAAAGAAAGAAAGAAAGCAAGAAAATTTATTTGATACTCAAAACAAAACAAAAAAACACACACACACAGAATGCGTACAATAATAAAAAAATAACACAGGAAGCATAAAAAGCGTAAAAAATAAATAAACTGTACTACATGAAAATAATAATTTACATTTACATATTTACATTTACATACAGGCACATACATTGCTTCTGGCCCCACACTAGGATACCCTGTGTCGTGGGAACCAGAAACAGCGACGTCACAAACATGTAAACATCCAAGACCTGGGATTTTTTTTTGTCCCCAGCCGGGATTCGAACCCGGGACCTCTCGCATGGTAGTCAGATGCGCTAACCACTACGCCACAGAGGTCGTTAAAGGTTGAGCCCCCAAAATGGGCCCGATTCAGTATAATGTTGCAACAGAGTGTAAAGTAAAGCACTCTCCTAAACACTAATATAATCTAAACCGGCCCTTTGATCTAATTTGTTAACTTCATGGTGTGTGGAATACCGTGGCATCCAAAAAGGTTATTATAATCTGTGCCAACTGAGAAGGTGTAGTAAGTTATCTGTGGTGTTTTTCATTGGCGGGAGCTCAGAAGAAGGTCCTTCTTCTGAGGGCGGGAGGGAAGACAATAATTTGACATTGAGTTTTGGAAGGGTCTGAAAAATAATTGAAAAAGGAAATCAAAGTCATAAATTGATCTTTATTGTTTTGCTTAGTTAGGTACCAATAAACTTATTGAAATGAAAAAGCCACTAGATAAGAAAAATACCAAAAATTAAAATGATGAAGAAAAACATGTGGTCAATACAAAACTAAAAGCTGTAAAGCCAAAGAGCTGTTTTTAGTTGATTAGCCAAGTGGATTCTACGTCTCATACGTCATTAGATTCACTAGCTGTTAACTAAATTCAATGCTGTTAAGTTTATGAAGGAAGCTCATTTAGTAATTTGTGATGAGGTACCCATGACAAAGTTATGATAAGTATCCGATTTTCGCCTTGCATTCCTTTGTGAGTAGCCAGAACATGTCCAAAAGAGCAAGATTGGCTATCCGTAATAGTTTGCTGGTTCCAATACTGATGTAAGCATGGTAGCGAGATTTGGGTATGGCAGAAGTCAGAAGAATCATGAAAGTAGGATTAGTGCAGTACAAATGAGATCCTTAAGAAATATGTGTGGTGTTACTTTGAATGACAGAATACGCAATAGTGTGATCAGAGACCGAGGATGTAGAGAAAGAGGATGTAGTGAGTGACTAGAATTGAAAAAAGGAAGGTTGCGTTGGTTTGGAGATGTGGAGAGGATGAACGAAGAAAGACTGACAAAGCAAATATATCGGGCGAATGTGAGTGGAAGGGCCGTTAAGGGACGCCCCAGTTGGACATACTTCGACCAAATAGGGGATGTATTAGCAAAGGGCAAGATGAAAAGTATCCGAAACCGATGTGGGTACATGCAACGACTAATGGATGTCGATGAAGCGAAAGTGATTTGTCAGGATAGTGGCAGGTGACAGTTCGTGGTCTCTGCCTACCCCTCTGGGATACAGGTGTGAGCTTATGTATCTGAATGTATTAAGATATTTATATCTACTGGTGGTTGATAAATACAGAGGCGTCACCATATAAAAAAACATAGTGGAATATCATTTTGCGTCTACATTTTACCCGAGCGAAGCCGGGTTTTCGTCTAGTTTTGTATATTAGATTAGCTGACCCAGCGAACGTTGTTTTGCCAGATAGGGCTATGAAAAATAGATAACAACGTATTCCCAGACCTACCGATTGTATATATAAAATTTCATTGAACTCGGATAAGCCGTTTCGGAGGAGTATGCGCACTAACATTGAGACACGAGTATTATATATATAAGAAAATATAATATATATTTTAACTCTTGGTTCTAATGTTAACAGCTGTTCGTTGGCCAAACTGAAAACAGAAAAAACAACCGAAACATTTCTCGAAATTGGGGTCAATATATATTTTTAAGTCTTCAGTTAAGTCAAGTCAGAGGCCTTAGGGCGGCTTGAAAACTTCTGACAGTAAGACCAGCCACTAGTCTTGCAAGCCTCCACCAATCCGGACTTGGCCGCCGTGGTGGAGTATGGCCTATACCTTCCTCAGGGGAGGCCTATACCTTCTTCAGGCCAATTTTGGAAGTTCAGAATAAACGGCCAGTACGGAAGCCTCGGAAGGGTGAGCTCGACTTGCTCTTTTCCGGTTTTTTAACCGACTTCAAAAAGGGAGAAGGTTCACAATTCGACTGCATTTTTTTAATGTTTATTACCTTAGGACTTTTGACAGAGTAAACCGATTTTGAAGATTCTTTTTTTATTTAAAAGCTGCTGCTTTCCGTGTGTTCCCATTTCAATTTAGAAGGCGGTTTTTGTTTTCATAAAATTTGAGCTAATAAGTCGCGCGTTTTGTGGCCTGGCGACCAAAGTCAGAATTTGAGGAAGTACCTACAGCTTTTCTTGAGAAGAATTGAGACATTTCAACACGCAAATAGGATATGAACCAAAAAAAGTCGCCAAACATTTTGACGCTTTCACCTTGTTTCAATTCACCAATCGTATCAGCGCTCATTGCTTTCAAGTGCCTACCTCAATAAATCATAAACAGTTCCACCCGAACCCATTAACTTGAAACAGTATTTACGCAAACCCACGTATGTTGTGAACCAATTTTCACATAAAACCGGGAGATCGGAACGATTAAACATTCTATATAGGACGATGCAGCGGCTGTATTTATAGATTAGCTGTCTATGCTTCCTCGGAGGCGGGTTTGTACAGACGCATAGAAAGTCCTGATTTATAAAGCCTCCAGTCGCAATTGTTGGGCTGTATTAAGGGATAATCTAGAGCTAATTAGCGGCACCAGTAGAAAAATTACATACAAAGTGCAGTTAATGAAACACGGCAATTAGAGTTTTATTAATATTACAATTAGAACAACTTTTGTTCTTTCTTTTGCTTAAACTCATATAAGATTATATAGATCGAAAATTCTTATGTATTAGGATAGTGATTTACGGAGAATAGTAAGTTGGTACAGCGCGTGAAGCTCGAATTTGATAAAATTATGGACAACTTATTTTCAATAAGAAAATAGATTGAGAAAAATGCAAAATACAGAATTTGTTCATAATATTATATTATGTATGAAACTAAGGATTTCACCCGTATATCATACAATCACATAAGAGCAGTTCTAATGACTGCCAAAACCTTCAAAAACCGCTTGATGAGTTTCCTTCAAAGCACTTGCCAAAAGCTAAAAAAAAAAAACTTCTTTCTGTAAAAGCTGAAAAACTCCTTTCGCACAATATACAAGTCTTTGTTATCCACTTCTGGATCTGATTGTACACACATGTGATATGATATTTTAAAACTACGTCCGGCCGCTCAGTTCGCCTAGTCCCTAGGAATACGTCCGTAGTGTAGACGTAGCTCACGAGTGCTCAATATTTGGGTAAAAACATTTTTACTTTTTACATGGATTGATAGTGGTGTAGATTTCGTTCAGTGTTTGTCTTGCATTAATTGGCGCGAATCCGACGCAGGTGAGTTTGACATTTTTTTTCCGATTTGACTTTTATTGTGCTATTGCTAAATATTGTGCCAGTATTTTATTTCGCGAGGTTTTTTTTGTAAGCATATTAGTAAAAAAAATGTAGTGCGCTAGAAACTGGCCACAAAGATGATGATTCAAAATTAAATCAGTTTAAATAACATTATTCGAACACTTTTTAAATCAATGCTAAAGCCTTACATCAGCAAAATCCTAAGGGATTTCATACTCCATAATTTGACTGCTAAACCTTCAGAATAAACAATAACAAACAATAACTACAAAAAATCGCGGAACATACATGGGGGCGATTCGGGTAACCCTAGAGGTGCTCTATCTCTGGACTTCAGCTTGACACTATTTTTCTGGACACCCAGTATAGTTCCATTTATTTTGCCTTATTTCTTTGGTGCACCAATTTGGCCGAGCTTTTGTACATAAATATTCACTGTTTCTGTGCTTGGCAGAACAGTTAAAATAGAGTCAAAGTGCTAATTTATCAAAATGAAATATTGCAATGTTTCAAACCAAACGCGCGTGCGCATAAGAAAAATAACATTTGGCGCCATTTCAGTTGTCATGTTCCGAATTGAGGTTGACAATCGTTTAGGTGTAGTTGACAGACTGCTGATGGTTTTTCCGCAGCCAACCTGTCATCAAGTTGTCTTTTAGAAGCGGCCACCCAGTTTCTCTAGGTGTAAAAAACGTGTGTACCTAATTAGAATTAAAAATGCAGTATTATAAATCTAGGGTCACCAAATTGGCGGACCAAAACACAGAAGTAGTTAAATTGATGTTTAATTATTGTTCTAAGGGTCTGTTTCACAATCTGCAAATAAAGTTCCGGATAAGCTATCCGCAACCAGGGCTGCCGTTTGTTCTAAATTTAAATAAATTTTCCTATATTGCGTTTGTTCGTTTATGGCTTCAAATTTAGAACAAACGGCAGCCGTGGTTGCGGATAGCTTATCCGGAACTTTATTTGCAGATTGTGAAACAGACCCTAATAATTGAATATTTTTTTTTATAAGAAAACATTAGTAAACATTAATGTGATATTTATATTGATACTAGCTATACCCGAAAAATAGATAACAACCTACTCTCCCGTTTCGGAGGAGTATGCGCACTAGCATGGTGACTCGAGAATTTTATATGTTAGGTTAGATTTAAATTAATTATTGTTCTAATAATTGTTCATTAATGTTAATATTAATGTTCATGTCATTGTTTAACGTCAACTCTCCATTCATGTAACAAAGACAATAAATTTGTTGTACTCTTTACTCGCAGTGAAGAAAATTATTGGACTTACGTGTTTTAATCCGCCGACCCGAGAAATACCTAGATGATAGAATATTTTTGATGTAACTTCTGACAAACCCCAGTTTCTTGTAATCGGCTAACTGAAGTTATTGAAAACAGTTTAGAGTTTGTTGATGTATGAAATAACTCAGGGTGTAAAAAGCAGACTGGTACAGCCTTCTGTTTACTGTAATAATTGACTTTAGGTAAATATACTATGTATATGATTTTATTTGAGTGATTACATAGAAAGGGTAGTATTAAAAAAACTAACAGGAACTAAAATAGTATAAAAAAACGTTAAGCAGTTGGTGCCGGCTGCCGTCGATGGATGGGAGTCGTTAAGACAAGTCAGAGGCCTTAGGGCGGCTTGAGAATTTCTTACAGTAAGGCCAGCCACTAGTCTTACAAGCCACCAATCCGGACTTGGCCCCCGTGGTGGAGTATGGCCTATACCTTCCTCAGGGAAGAGACCCGTGCTCCTCGGTGGGGACATAATGGGTTGATGATGATGTCTGAAAGCGGTCAATACGCGGTAGCCACGCGTGGTAATTAAGCCGATGATCTCCCTCTTCATTTTAGTTCATTTTTAGGGTTGCATATTGTCGATCGCCTCACATGCAAACCACTGTACATTACATGGTGATGAGGTCCACACAGTATTCAATATGCACCAAGAAAATTTACGAGAGTAGGGTGTCTAGGCTATAAAGCAAATAAATCAGTTGCCGCCACTTCCATCGGGCATTATTAATGTCAATCTAATTTTGTACGATCGTTTATAATAGCTTTATGACTCTAATCCGCTGGTAACAAGGTTAGGTTGCGTCTGGGCAGCGTTTAGCGAAAATACAATTGATTTTACAGTGACAATTTGAAGTCTATTGCGAAGCCTATTAGTACAAACTCTTCCTTCCTTTATTGTGTGTTGATATCAGAAATCAGAATTTTTTTCAACGTTAAGATTAACATTGTTTTGGTTCTTGAATGTAGTGGAGTAAAAGGCAGCGAAAAAAAACACCACTCAAATCACCTTAAATCTAATACATGAAATAAGTTCGTACGAATACCAATCTACCTAAAAAGCTCAAGACCCATGAATGCAATCAACACTTGCTATGTCAAAACATTAAAGCCCGTTACACACGTAGCTATAGTATATATTAATATAAATTATAGCAAGACAGCAAGAGCAATTACGATATATTTTCTGTACAAATATTCAAGTGACCGCACACGCAGCTATAATTATATAAGTATTTCTATGACGTTACCAACTTATACCGTGATTTATATTATCGCATAGTAATAAGTAAAGGCCGTCCATCAATGAAATGAAGGCAAACATATATATTATAGCATCTTCTCCGCGTGTGGTAGCTTACTATACATAGCACTAACTGTAGCACTTACTATAGCACATATTAATATAATTTTATGTATATTATGGTTACGTGTGTAACGGGCTTAGGCTATGCAGTGTACCTAAAATATCATAGTTAACTAGTCGAGCCGAAATCGAGTCATTATGTTATTATGACATTATGACAAGTAGAATTACTCTGTTAAAGTGTACTAATAGGACGCCCTATTCGGACAAAGATTTGCGCTATTTAGCCAACGGAATCCTAAATCAAAAACTTCTATCCTATAGCCACAATATTTTTGAACAACCAATACAACTTAACCCCACAATATAGTGTAAGCGAGACAAATGCAAAAAAAAATAACGTCATCTTGCAAATATCTTATCACAAATCTCGAACTCGTCACACTTACGACACAGGTAGTCGATATTTCCCACCCCACGTGTATTGGAGCCCGCGTCCTCGGGCCAAGGTTTGTCCTTTGCAAGGGCACGGCCGCGGCCGAGGGCGAGGTCGCTCGGGCTCCAAGGGCGGCCTTGTCGCGAAGGCCTACTGGGCTGGAACCTTGACCTCGAGGTCGCTCGCGAGGTCTCGTCCCTGGCGTCTCCGAAGGGCAAGGACGCCTTTTGCGGCTGTAAGCGGATTTTGTCGGACGTAATTCCGCGTGAATGAATAAAAGCATGTTTTTTAACAAGAAAAAGACTTTATGAAAAATGTTTTTTTAGTTTTTTGGTGGTTATTTTTATTTTATTACCTATCTATGGAAAACCAACAGCTGATAAACAGTACCTCTATGAAACTTATAAAACTATTTTTTTTTTACACGTGGTTGTAGAATTTATTTTCGAACTTTTTTTTTTAACGTTATATTTTATATTACTAAACATAAAATAAAAGTAATAAAACTAGTTAGTGAGCTAATTACAGGTTTTCAGCTTATGGATTTTATCAACAGATTTGGACCGAATTAACACGGACTTACAAATGGGATCTATGGTTATGTCATGTTAAGTTTTCGTTAAAACCGGAAGTTATGGAATATGGGCCGATTTCTGAATTTCGAATTTACACTAAGTAAATACTTAAGTAACTAGCTGTCACGCCCTTTCCTAAAGAAATTTGACGAGACAGCACCACAGTTAAGTAATTACTTAGCAAAATTCTCAATTCAGAAACCGGACCTTAGTAACGAGGTAAAGAATTGCTGCTGAACATACCAACATTTGTAGTAATACTATAAAGAGGAGAAAAAATAATAATTCAAAAAGGTTTATTCAGTTCAGCAATATCACAACATGAGGTGCAGAGGTGCATTGGTAATTTAAGTTTAAATTTAAATTTATTACATGCTTTCATGCTAGTGAGTGTGTGAATGAGTGAGTGAGTGAGTGAGTGAGTGAGTGAGTGAGTGAGTGAGTGGGTGAGTGTGTGTGTGTGTGTGTGTGTGTGTGTGTGTGTGTGTGTGTGTAGGAGGTAATCTCCAAACGTGGCCGATCTAGGTGGAGCTTACCTTTCGACAGGCTCAGCCTAGTCCGGGAACACGGCCCCCGCCACATAATGTTATCAAATATTATTGATAATTTTGTTTTTAATTTAAGCTAAGATTATTAATTACATTAATCCACATGCATGTAATTTAATTCATTTGGCAAAAAACAATTTTTATTTTATTTCATCTTTCTGCTGGGTTGGCAGGGATTGGTCTGTGACTGAGAAAAGTGGAGATCTAAAAGGGGACCTTTGCCAGAAGAGATACACAAAGTCGGCTCATAAAAAAATATATTCTGTTTCAGAAACAAACTATCAATGCTTCTAAATTACCTAGGCCTGCGACCCATGATTTTGTGAATTACCAAAGTTACGGCGTCTCTACTAAGACTTATTAGGATACAGTGAGCATTAATCATATTCATATAGATCATATTGTTGATTTTACTTACAATAGGCACTTAATTATTAGCATGTTGTGATAACTCATAAGTAGCTTGTGTATTTAGACTTAAGTTGTGTAACATCTCTATTTGAATGTATTGATACACAAGCTGTGAGTGATCCAAATAATATAAAATAACTAGCTGACCCCGTGATGCACACTAACACGGTGATATGAGAATTTTATAGGTATATTAAGGGAAGAAGAAATAAAGACTTTATTCTCTACAAATCTATTCGTATTTAACGTTGTGCAAAGGAAGTTCTTCAGTCACTAATCGGTGCCAATGTGGTGTCATACCCATCGACCGAAACCCGTGAGCGATTCACACCTCCGCCACCCATTCAGTTTCGCTCGATCTGTTTCACATTTCTGGTGACCTACGAATTTTGAAAATTAAGGGTGTTGAAGCATTAATTTAATTCGATTAAATTTTACATTTTATTAATATTTTTTTTTGTTTTACGGTTTTTCTAACAAACTCAGAAAATTAGCACATTTTTGTTCCTATGTACCTACATACACACATACATAAACATACACCTGTTTCCCAGAGGGGCAGGAAGAGACCAGGCCATTTTACAACGATCCTGACAGATCATCACTTTCACTTCATCGACCTTAATTAGTCGTTGCATGCGCGTATGCTGGTTTCAAATACTTTTTGTTTCTATGTGTTTAGGTTAAACTCTAGAATAGCCCACTAGTTGTTTCAGTAAGAAGTTACAATACCTACTTCCGAACGAATCCATGCGCGTGGGCAGGGGCCCGCGGTGCGCGCGCGTGCGCGTCCGGCGATGGAGCTTTGTGTTTTCAATGCAGTGGGCAGCGGATGGGATTGTCTGCGATTGAAACAGTTTTCATGACATTTTATTTTTATTTATTTTATTTATTAAGGAATACAAACAGTGCATAGTACATTTTTTTCTTAATCTATTACATGTAGGTATTATTCTAGTACATGCACCTATTATAATATGCATTCTCATCATTTACTGCAATCGTTTTTTTTTACGTAGCCTCCATTTTTGTGTCCCACTGCTGGGCAAAGGCCTCCCCCATTTAAGTGCAAAGTTTTCGGTCCTGAGCCACCTCAGACCATTTATTATAGTTCAGAAGTGAATTAATCATAGGTAAGTAGAACAAACGTAAAAGTTACCTATATGTATTATGTTCCGTAAGAGTGGCCAAAGTATCTCTTCAATTCTAGTCTAATTTTTCTATTGTCAAATCTATATAAAATATATCAATAATACTATTCTTACCAACATCATTGTATGTCCTGCACATACGCGAATGACATACTCGTAGACATATGTACATTATAACTTTTTATTACACACCATGCATAAATATGTATGAAATAGACATAATCTATTGGTTGTAATAATGATTAAATATGTAATAAACGCTCGTAGCTCCAGCCGCCTGAGTGATTTTCAACGATCACGAAGGTTAAGCAACATAGAGCGCGTTCAGTGCATGGATGGGTGGCCGTTCTATGAGTAAACGCTAGTGGCATTTGTCCGCGCGGTTCCGTGCTTCGCAAGATACGTTAAGCAGTTGCTGCCAGCTGCCGTCGATAGATGGCGGTCGTTAAGCCAAGTCAAGACCAGCCACTAGTTTTACAAGCCTTCAGCAATCCGGACTAGGCTCTCATGGTGGAGTATGGCCATAGCTTTCTCAGGGAAGAGACCCGTGCCCCTCTGTGGGAACATAATCGGGTGATGATGAATGTAAAAGACAATTAGTAAAATATTACTACTGAGCGATTCTATATTAGAAGAAATAAATAAACTTTCTATCTATCAATCTAACATTCATTAGTCGTTGCGGTATCTTCCGATATAGTTACAGTATCCGTAAACAGTTAATCTGCATAGAAATATGCAAAAATTCGGCGTCTGCCCACAACAACATTGATTTAAATACAGGAAATGGGAAGAATACCACAGACTAACCTCCACAGACACATAACTTCAGTCTTTATTTACAGAATAGGTTCTAAGAAACAGTTTTTACAGACTGCCTCGTTGGTCTAGCGGTTAAGGCGGTTACCTGCCACGACAGAGGTCGCGGGTTCGATTCCCCTGGCGGCAGCCGTACATTCATACAAATGGCATCAGTCTGGGTGTTTTTCCATGTTTGTAATGTCCTTGTCTGGTTACGAGCGATTCGTTCGTAGCCTCAAGCTTCGAGCGAGTCTAAGATATGATTGCATACAAACATACATACGTGAGTAAGTTCACTCTTGTATCCCAGAGGGGTAGGCAATGACCACGGACTGCCACCTGCCACTATCCTGACATCACTTTCGATTCATCAATCTTCATTAGTCTTTGCACTACAGGGGTGCAATTACGTAAGATTCCACTGTATGGAGTTGTCTGAATTAGCCCTTTTGTTCCAGGTATGTCACACCACCTTATGTCACATTGTTACATTCTGGGACTTTTTTCCCAGTAGGTATCTCATACTCCTACTCCGAACTGTCATATATCTACATTCTTATTTTTACTCTTTCGAGTTGTCTAAATGCTTAACCCGATAGGGTGGAAAGTTACGTAATGTAAAGGCACTACTACTAACCCACTTTCAGAATCTATTAAAATTATTGGGCTTTCGATTTCGTGAACATTTAACTAATTTTTATGGCGACCTTTTAAATTGGCTATACTCGTACTACATTTTTGAACTTAATAATCTCAAAACCATTTCGAGAATATATTGAGCTATCTAAATGCTTAACCCGATAGAGTGGAAAGTTACGTAATATAAGTGCAAGTCAAGTGATAGTGTTGTGTGGAGGTTAACGTTATTATTATAAAGGAAATAATGTAAATATGTGTTGATTTCCAGTTTTGAAGACCGCGTAGTTCTTAAGCATAACTATCAGACAAGTGATGTAACTGTAAACAAGCAAAGGAGTGTTTGCCTCGTAAACAGCAGTCGAGTATCATAAATTTATACTGAAATTACAGTCGAAGATAAAATAATATAAATAAACCGTTTCTTCAGGGCAAGGATTTTTATGTTATGGTTGCGTTTGTCAGAGGCAAAACTAACTCACAGTTTCTTACACGGTAACTAATGATAATATTATAGATAGATAGATAGATAGAATCGCTCGTAGCCTGGGCTGCCTGAGTGATCTTGAACGATCACTAAGGTTAAGCAACATACGGCGCGTTCAGTCCATGGATGGGTCACCGTCTCTGACTAACGCTAGTGGCATTTTTTCCGAGCGATTCCGTGCTTCGCAAGGTACGTTAAGCAGTTGGTGCCGGCTGCCGTCGATAGATGGCAGTCGTTAAGCCAAGTCAGAGGCCTTTAGGGGCGGCTTGAAAACTTCTGACAGTAAGACCAGCCTCAAGTCTTATAAGCCTCCACCAATCCGGACTTGGCCCCCGTGGTGGAGTATGGCCTATACCTTCCTCAGGGAAGGAAGAGACCCGTGCCCCTCGGTGGGGACATAATGGGTTGATGATAGATAGATAGAATATTCTTTATTGTATGTACACCCGGAATTACACCTGAAATTTGACAATAACATAGTACAGTACAATCGGCGGCCTTATTATCATCATCATCAACCCATTAGGTCCCCACTGAGGGGCACGGCTCTCGTTCCTGAGGAAGGTATAGGCCTTGCTTCGCAAGGCACTTAAGCAGTTGATGCCGGCTGCCGTCGATAGATGGCAGTCGTTAAGCCAAGTCAGAGGCCTTAGGGCGGCTTGAAAACTTCTGACAGTATATAAGACCAGCCACTAGTCTTACAAGCCTCCACCAATCCGGACTTGGCCCCCGTGGTGGAGTATGGTCTATTATACTGAAGCTTAATTACGCGCGACATTTTATGTCGGAATTCATACGTTTGCCATGAAAAAGCTCTCTCTATCTCGAGATAGATAGAACAATAAAAAAAAGAAAGGAATCTGCGCAGTCAGAATGATTTTGCGAAGACAAACTCGGTGTGTGGTTTGTGTGTATGTTCGTTTGTGTTTTGTGTATGTATGTATGTATTAATTCCATACTCTCTCTCTCTCTCTCTCTCTCTCTCTAAGAGAAGGTCTGTGCAGTGCAGAGTGGGACGTATATAGGCTATACAAAAAAAAAAACCTTATATAATAATGCACATAATAATAACGTCATAATACGAACATGTGAATGAAACTCGGTGCGGACGGACGTTCAACTCTCAGGAATTTTCACATCTCTTTCGCATAGGATGTCGTCGGGTTTCCACACAATGTTATTTTTATTGCGAGCATCCCTCCAATTAATTTAGCCGCCGATATTTTTGGCTCAAGACACAGCGCCGCGATTTCGATACAATCTTGTCTTAGTGAGTAGCGTGTTTAGAATTATGTCGAGTCGGGAAAGTGTCAGATTTCAGTTCAGATTGGTCTAGATTTTTTGTTCTATAATGAATGTCCTACAATTTTTCCCGACCCAGTTTGTCTGTTGTCTAGTTTTAATTAATCGGTACAAGCACTTTTTTTCAAGCTTCAAGTGGCTATTTTCGATTTCTGTTTCATAATTCGAAATGTCTGATACTTGGTTATCTTCTTCTTCTTCCTATATACAAAAAAAAGGATTGTTGTTCGTTATTCACCAAAACTCGAGATCGGCTGGACCGATTTGGCTGATTTTTGATTTTTTATATTTCTAGAAGTCCAGGGAAGGTTTAAATGGTGATCAAATATGTAAAAATTACGAAAACTTTGGCAGTACGAAGTTTACCCTGACAGCTGGTTAGATTAATAAAAGCAACACCCTAAATTCTTAATTAGGGTTTTTGTAGAATTATGTATGTAGATAGCGAGGAGTCGCTGGATGCGGGGGCATAAGACCGGGAAGCTTGGGAAACCATACAGAAGCCTGTGTCCTATCATCATCGTCATCAACCCATTATGTCCCCACCGAGGGTCACGGGTCTCTTCCCTGAGGAAGGTATAGGCCATACTCCACCACGGGGGCCAAGTCCGGATCGGTGGAGGCTTGTAAGACTAGTGGCTGGTCTTACTGTCAGAAGTTTTCAAGCCGCCCTAAGGCCTCCGACTTGGCTTAACGACTGCCATCTATCGACGGCAGCCGGCACCAACTGCTTAACGTACCTTGCGAAGCACGGAATCGCTCGGAAAAAATGCCACTAGCGTTAGTCATAGACGGTGACTCATCCATGGACTGAACTTGTCGTATGTTGATTAACCTTAGTGATGGTTTAAGATCACTCAGGCAGCCCAGGCTACGAGCGATTTGTGTCCTATAGTAAGCGTATGATAATGAATCAACGTGCGTCAGGTTTTGATTCTTTTATTCGCTTCGAAATTTATTACAGCTGCCCAAATCTAAATATTCGGCTCAAACTCTCCAAAGGACTTATTTTGATATTAAAAAAGTTAACTAGATTTATTTAAGACCATGCCTATTGTAGTTCTATAAAATGAAACCATGGTTGAACACTCTTCTTCAAGTATTTCTACAGCGTCTGTTTCTATTTGTCTGTAATTAATATACTTTCTAACAATCAACAAATTGACTTAAGACAAATGGGCTCATTCACAAACCCGCACCTAGTTTAATTAACACTAAGTACTACTAATTAATTATGCACGTACGATCTGCACACATAAATGCCTGGGATTAATACAAACGTCTGAATGTATTAGCAGATGTCATTGACGAACGCGCGCGAGGGATCGGTTGTGCGTGGCGATCCATTGATTGGCTGGATGGCTTTATGCTTTCGGAATACGAATCTAGTAACTTGTGAGAAAACAATAAAAATCCGTTAAATCGGTGAAGCCGTTTCGGAGTAGTTTGATAACAATCACTGTGATACTAGAATGGAATTCAATGATATTAGATATATTGCGATTTTTTTACAAAAGTTCATACGAAGGTAGAGATAGATAGATATTTAACTGAAAAAAGAGTAAGTAACAGTAAATGACTTTTTAATAAATACATTTACATTAAATTGAAATCTAATGAACAAAACCATTCAGAAAATTTGTATAATCTTAGTAATCTCAATCATCATAATTCAGAATATAAATATTCAACGGACTTTTACGCAATTCACGATCAGATGGTATCAGATGGTTGATTTCATGATATATCACACTGTAACGAGGTGCATTTGCCTCGTTGCCTTTTTATTATTTTCGGCCACCTACTATTCCAAATTTAATTAGTATTTGACTTTTGCTGCAGTGTTCGGACGTATCTGGCTCAGATTATCCTCAGATTCCGTCCAAGCTGCACCTAAACGTCATTCTTTTTCTGTTTTTCACGACCCGGAGTATCTTATTCTCAATGTTATTATATAAATCATCATAAAATATTAAAAAAAGGCACATATTTATTATGTAAGTGTTCTTTTTATATTTATACTGTATTTTTATATTCATCTTTTATACTTTAGCTAAGACCTTTATTTTTGTATTGTTCCCAGGTGCCTTTCCTTTACATTATAAATAAAACTTAATTTCACCGTGCCCCTGGATACCCCCTTTTCACTTTACGGATCGCACCCCCACTTAACCCCGTGCGACACTGGCGCCCAACTATAAGAACCCCACCCACGCTCCCGAACTTGACGCTGCCTACTGCTGCTTGCTGCTGCTTCAAGACAGCCACCCGGTTCCTTTCGGTTTCGGTTTCATACTTATTTACGGTACACCTTGCAAATCATACCTCCATCCATCCATCTTATGATCACGTCGTCTGTCAGTAGCTATACCCACCCAATCTCTCTACCTAACTAAAAAATAAAAAAATAAAAAATTAATAAACTCACGCCCGATATCCCCGAAGGGGTAGGCAGAGGCACCAGTCACTGGAACTGGGCCCACGTTTTGCCGAGTTTATTAGGTCCCAAACGTGACAAGTGGCAAGCCTGTCGCCGTTATCCGGGCACAATTTATCAGCGAATGGTGTTGCTGTAAAAACGAATGTACGTAACAAAAAGTCATTGGTACATGCGTGGTTCGAACCACCACCACCTAACTAAACTTACCAAAACAATTTAATCTTTTATAAAGTAAACTTTTTCTTTGATAAAATTAATATACCAGCACTTACGATTTCAAAAATAATTTAATAATTTTATTTACACTGGTTTATATTTAACCACAATTCGATTAACTATTTCACAGTTCACAATGAATCCCACACTTTGTGAGTAAGCCTGAATTGACATTATGAGCTTCAGACTCCGACTATCTTCATTTCCAAGTTCTGCAACAGATCATAACTTGCTTCAATTTTATCTTGTTAACACTCGTTGCCTCGTCGAATTTATCCCGTATTAGCCTGAACCAAACATTGAGGAGGTTGAGAAATGCCCCGCAATGGTTTCAGCACATATTCTTCTAGGTTTTCTTAATGCTTTTTAATCCGTACATATTTAATTCACTTTCCGAATACAATTAATATCTTCCTATTTCTTCTGTGGCAAATACAATTACAATTTTAAAATATTTTGTGAGCATTTGACACTATGTCAACAAATTCAATGACACTCAAATGTCAACATTTTAAATCTTCCCAAAATTCAAAATTAGAACAACCACTTGTTCAACCCCCATTTAGACACAAATTATTTGGCATCTAAACTCTTTACTTTCTTCGACCTTGCATTAACCTATTGTACATTACTTTTTCTTTTTCCAACCATCTCATCACCCTTGTTGGCCTACCATTATTTTATATCACACATTTCATAGTTTCATACCTCTCCTTAATTCTTTCTCTCTCTCTCTCTTTCTCTCTCTCTCTCTCTCTCTCTCTCTGTCTTCCTTCCTTCCTTCCTTCCTTCCTTCCTTCCTTCCTTCCTCCCTTCCTTCCTTTCTTTCCTACTTTCTTTCTCATTTACTTTATTTTGCTGTACTAACATTCACAGCAAGTTACCAGTTTTTTCCTAATTAGGAATATTATCTCGTTCAGAGATTATTCTTAAACATTGTGTACTGTGTAGTATTTCTACAACACAAGTTGAATTTCTTCTAATACGTATATACGTGACTTACGTAATGTATATAATATTGTCTTGTATATTTGTATATTGTATAAAATATCAGCGGATGGTAACTGTAACAAGCCTCAATGCCAAATTAAATAAATTTGAGAGCGATTTACGAGTATTGACATGGTTATTTACATGGTACTCTAATGCAAGGTATATTTTTTGGAAGATTGATGTATGATTGTTAGATGAATGTTAGTTTAAATCGTCTCTCTTGTAATATACTCATTATAAATAACATAATTCATTTCTAAATTACTATCACTCATGTCATGCATTACTCTGCAACTTCATTCACCTCATTTCTTATTCATCAAAAAAAAAATCCATCTGGACCTTAGGTCCCTCAGGATTTTTTTTTCCGGGGCAGACGGGGTATTTTAACGAGGTGCATTTGCCTCGTTGCCTTTTTATTATTTTCGGCCACCTACTATTCCAAATTTAATTAGTATTTGACTTTTGCTGCAGTGTTCGGACGTATCTGGCTCAGATTATCCTCAGATTCCATCCAAGCTGTACCTAAACGTCATTCTTTTTCTGTTTTTCACGACCCGGAGTATCTTATTCTCAATGTTATTATATAAATCATCATAAAATATTTAAAAAAGGCACATATTTATTATGTAAGTGTTCTTTTTATATTTCTACTGTATTTTTATATTTATCTTTTATACCTTAGCTAAGACCTTTATTTTTGTATTGTTCCCAGCTGCCTTTCCTTTACATTATAAATAAAACTTAATTTCACCGTGCCCCTGGATACCCCCTTTTCACTTTACGGATCGCACCCCCACTTAACCCCCGTGCGACAACACTCAATGTTAGTTGTCACGCTGGACAAGTCTCACTTTCAATGTTACCAATATTTATAATATTTTTTCAATGTCCGTTTCATTACAACAGAAGGTGGCAATCATTATAAGATTAGAACATTTTTTTATTGCACAAGGAAAAACACAGACAAAACATTTCCAAAATATGTAGTGCAATTGTCGGTTTTATTTCTTAAAGCAATTTTTTCTAGACGATTCAGAGACAGAGATTTACTGGAGGAAAGTGAGAAGTGCATTGCTATAAAAACGTAAACTTAATAAAAATACACATACCTAAACCTTTACAGTACATTTACATTTTACCCTATATATTTTTCCGAGAGGTTCCGTACTTCACAAGGCACGTTAAACAGTTGCCGGCTGCCGTCAATAGGTGGCAGTCGTTAAGCCAAGTTAGAGGCCTTAGGGCGGCTGGAAAACTTCAGACAGTAAGACCAGCCACTAGTCTTACACGCTTCCACCAATCCGGACTTGGCCCCCACGGTGGAGTATGGCCTATACAATACATTTCTCAGGGAAGAAACCCGTGCCCCTCGGTGGAGACAAAATGGGTTGATGATGAAACCTTTACACAACATATATAATCTAAGCAATTATAAACGTACATATAGATAGATACATAATAATACACTAAAGTTGTACAGCTACTTAAACTTTCTTTGCAGGTATGTACAGGTCAATCCGTCCATTCTAAACGTATCCTTCCTTCAAAACGTAATTAGACTGAAATAATTTGAGCGTGGTTTACTCCGGCATAAAGCTACCCTCACCCAGATTGCCGTGATAAGTGGCGACACATGTCCACTTTGTTCGGACACGCGCACTGGCCCGCCCCGTCCCGTTCGTCACGCCGTGCCTACATTATTAAAGATGTCTTTATTACTGTGTGAGAGTTAATTATAGAATGCGGAGAGGACTATCTAGTTACTGCACTGAGCTGTGAACTTAAGATTATGGATTAGAGAGTCAGTTAAAAAAAGCACTTTAAGCTCCTCAAGCCTAGAAGACTTTTTCTTTCACAGCTAAGTTAACACAAAGAATAAAACATGCACTGGTCTATATCATCTTCAAAATTCGATTCAAACTGCCGTTGCAAGACCGACACTGTGTAGTGCTTACGCAAGTTTTAGGAAAAAAAAATCTGTGTTTTTCGATGTCGTGATATCCTTGCCTGGTTACAATAAAACAGGATATCCTAGTTTGGGACCAGAGTGCGTATACTGAGTTTTGTCGTTCACTTTCGATAGCGAGAGCGTTTGCGTTTTGCATAGGAGTGACAAAGCGCGCCATCTATTTGTCTCTTTGTTACTCCTATGCAAATCGCAAACGCTCTCACTATCGAGAGTGAATGAAAAAACTCAGTATACGCACTCTGGTCGAGTGATGATGTTTTGTGGAACTTATGCCATATCTCGGAAGTTCCACATAAGTTATACCATAAGTTATTGGTGCTTCAAATCGCTAATCCGCGGTGGGCACGCGTGGTGATTAAAGCCCATACTCTCTCTCTCTCTCTCTCTCTCTCTCTCTGAGAGAAGGCCCGTGCCCTACAGTGGGACGTATACAGGGTATTGATTTGTACAGTTTAATCCGACTCGGGGGTGGCTATTTACATGATACTGAAACTAAAAAAAATATTTTTTTTTAGTGAAAACCACCTAAGATCGAGCGCGCCCCCCCCCCTGCGAAACCCCCGCCGGACCCGATAAAAACGATAGAAGCTAAAGCCATATAACTTTATGATTTTTAGGTGATTTTCACTATAAAAAAATTTTTTTTCGTAATATTTTTCTGCTTCAGTATCATGTAATTAACCACCCCTGAGTCGGATTAAACTGTACAAATCAACACCCAGTAAAGGCAGGTCACCTAGGAAAGTACCTATAGTTACTTCGTTTTCGTTTTACCTCTGATCTTTAGCTAAAGCTAGACATTTTGTAAAAACAAGCTCACTGCTAAAGAATGCAAATATAACGGCCCGTAGTGAAATGTTTCCGACAGCTGTGAAAATACTCACACAGCATATCGACGCTATTTTCATTTAATCTATCTTCTTCTATAATAAAAGGAGAAGCTGACTGACTGACTTAGAATCAACGCAGGGCCCAAACTATAAGGGTTACAAACTTGAAATTTTGCACAGGGGTTCTTTTTGTAACATAGGGGAGCACTAAGAAAGGATTTTTGAAAATTCATCCCCTAAGGGGGTAAAATGGGGGTTCAAAGTTAGTATGAAACTTTGCCGTTTTTGAAGTTATTCGAATGAAATTTGGTACGAAGGTTCTTCATTTAAAATTATGAAACACAGGTAAAATATATTTTCAAAAATCATCCCTTAAGGGTGTAAGAGGGGGTTTCGAAGTTAGTATGAAAGCTCTTTCGCATGCGCTAAAAGTATCCCTATCTTATTTTCAAGCTCTTTACTCAACTAAAGCCCACGCGGACGTAGTCGCGGGCAACAGCTAGTTTTCCTATAACACACACTCGGAAACTCCTGCAGAATCAGTGATATGTAAGCATATCTAATATTGTTTTATCAATATAACGGATACCGTCTTTTTGATTGTCGCCTTTTCATTACTTATCTATTTTTGACGTTGTTAATGTTGACGTTATTTAAGCCTGTTTACAGTTTCCTGTTCTCACGTGTCTGTATAGGTACTATGGGTGATATTCTAGATTTATTCTATTAAGCTCTCTATATTGCTTGTTACCTGTTTTACACACCAATAAACATATTAAATAAAATAAAATAAGGATATCATTGTTGTCTCACGCTGACGATGAAGGAATAATTATATTCTGAGAAAACACAGGGTTTGGCGTTCTGGGTTCTTTGTTGCGATAGTGACATTGTACAGACACTTTTTGCAAAGTCGGTGTATAAAAAAACAGGTTTTATATTATTTTTTATCTTTATTTTAATTATTTATTGCTCTAATAACAAAGTAAATGTACAAGGGCGTGCTTAATGCAAGAAGCATTTTTTTTAGCAAACCTCTGTTGTTGAAGAGACTGGCGATGTTAGATAAATTGAGAACACTTTATTGTACTTAAAAAGGAGAAGTTACTCCCTGGATCCCCTTAATCTTTAAACCTAGTCAACAATATCAGCTCTTGTTTCCAGCTGTAACTAAGCTTTTCAGAAGCTTTTCCGATCGCCATGTCATCTAGTGTCCAGTAGTAGAACTATTTCTTCCAATAATCTCACTAGCGCCATCTAGCTCTTCGTTACCGAACTATAACAAGGTGTGAAAACTTCAGTTTCACACCACCACACTCATGCGCTGAGCTGAAGCCGAAAACTTGCGCGTGTATTTCACGATCACGCCGCATCACTAGACAAAATATCGGTTTCTTTAGATATATTTACTCTTTCGGCGAACCAACGTGAACTTGGCTGCCAGAAATAGTCTAGTTTGACATATGTACGGTGGGAACATGTAGTCTCTATTCCTCCTGGCGAATATTTCTCTGGTAGTTGGTGTCTTTCCGAGGATATCCGTTGCCATGGATCCCGGGTAAATAGCCTGTTTGTTTGTGTGCACATTTTCTGGCTCAAGGCAAACGTTCTCGCTATTGTTTTGGTTTTGCATAACCTCTTGTCGATTGTTGTGTTTGGGTTTAATGATTTGCAGCTTTTTCCGTAGCGCTTTTTATAGGGGTGCTGAAATAATACAAAGTATCGGTCAAAAGCGATTAATATGCTGTAGATAGGTACACGTTGCGTCTACTTATTGATTACTTATTGAAGACTTAAGTAGGTAATGTATAAAATAATGTACACATAGCTAAAGTTGTCGTACAACTTTGTAAAAGTTTGCAATTTTCTGAAAGTTGAACACATGGTATTTTGATATTTAAAAACTACCCATATGTAAAAAAATATATTATAGTATTGATTTCTTTTAATTGATTAACTGTTTGCTATTAAGGCGGTGTGTAATACTTTTGATAATCTTTGTGATACACGAAAAAAAAAAAATTATGATAGTTTTATATCGCTGCCCCTATGCAGTGGGGTTTTCTATGCGAGACATTAGGAACTTTCTAAATCACACCGTATGTTCTGTTCAAACATCAACTCACCCTTTATTCCGGAGGGGTAGGCAGAGATCAGGGTTCACTTCTTGCCTCTATCCTGTCAAACCTCTTTAATTTCATTAGGCGCTAAATGCACAGACTTGCAAAACTTGTTCTTGTCAAGCAAAGTAGAACACTTTGTGCTGTTTTAATACAAATCAAAATAATTTATTTCAACGTAAGGAATTTAGGTACATTCTGTTTGCTGAATGTCAATGTACTATGTTAACCCCCAGTTTCTCGAACGCTAGCAGTCTGTCAATCTATTGTTAGCAGCTGTCAGTTGTCAAAAGTGCATACAAAAAAACAACTTACAGCTGTAAGTTAACAGTAGATTAACAGACTGTTAGATAAACCGGGGGTAAGTGTAGTAGTTTGTTTGACGCACATCAGATAGGTGAATGATTTTAAAAACCTTTTTACGGTGAGCCGATCGACTTACAAAAATTGTACCTACAGGTTAAAGAAAAATTCTTACGTTATTTAAAAACCCTTGTCAGTCAATAATTTTTCCTGTCTTAATTCATTAACTTTACTCCGGATACACTTACATGAATTTTAGTCGGAAGGTTTCACTCTGATTTGCAGAGCTTAATCATGGTGAGCAGAGACGGAGCACACGTCGTCGTCGGTTGCTATTACATGATGTATTTTATTTTATTAGGCACACACACCAACAGCATACATATAGAACATAGTACAATAGTGTTACAAGGAGATAAAAATTACGTGTATGTACAGTTCACGACTTATAGGTAGGTATAAGCGTTTACATAAATTAAGCTTTTATACATCGTAAACTAGCTTATGTTACTGATATGACAACTGAACTAAATAATGAATTAACTTTACTATACTGCCTTTGTATAAACCAATTTCTTAGAATCACGGAATGTTTGATGGGTAATGTTAAAATCATTGCTCAAATCATTGTAGAAATGACACATTCGGGAGATCGGTCATTATTGTTTGAAGTTGGAAAATGAAATAAACGAAAAAATCTTTGGGGGCGGTTGCTGGCTCTGAGGCTATGGAGTGATATCCCATTAATGTCAAAGGACCCTGCATAAGCTCATTAAACGTCAGCTGAACGTCTTCTGGACTCAAGGCTCTGGAAATCGAAGTGCTCGAGCCGCTGAGTGTATTCAGGGAGCACATGCCGTTTGCCTGTCATCGCAGATAGGTGCCTTATGAAACGGCATTGGATCGTATGTATGAATATTCCTCGTAATATTAACCCTCTATCTCCGTTACTTGCAGAGACAGCGCTAAAAGGCTGGGCGGGCCGGCTCATCCGCGCTGGTACATAGACTCTTCCTTCGCGTCCTCACTCAAAGTATCCCTGCAACTACCCACAAGCCGGTTCCTTGAAGGTAAGCCTTTGAAGATTTTTTTACCACTAAGGTACAAGTTCTCGACTAGGACTTAGATACGAACTTGCGATGGCGGTCGGCCCGAAAGTTAATTTGGCTGAAATTGGTTTAATGATATTGAGATGAAATTCATATTTAAATTACGTATGTAGTAATATAACATTCGGTGAAAACGTGTTTGAAAAATTATTTTCATATATCGGGAATTACATCATTTTTATTGACTGTGTTGTAATTAATAAATACAAGCGTCATTGGTGAATCGCGGAGAATGTTCAAATAAATCCATAATTATAATGAAATCCATATCAGAACTGTTTTGTGCTCGCAGTAACTTTCACAGTATAGAGGTAACTGAAGGAACAACGCCCAATATAAGAAATACATTTTGTACTATTAAAAAATCTTAATTGGAGGGCTAATTTTATTTTTGGTTTGTTGTACCTAAAGCATCTTGTAAAGGGAAAATTTGCGTTTGCAGATTTTTACCAAACCCGCTATCAACAGTACGATTTGAGGAGGTCCATAATGGGTACGTCTGGTTTGACCCCATGTTTGTACGAAATCCCGAGTCACGTAACTGTTACCTATATTTTTCATTATCATGTTTTGTGAGAACACGTATTTTTGTTACCTTTTATTACGTTTTGTGACTTTTCTTGATTCAATTGTGATGTCCTTTTTCAAGCTTAGTTAGCAAAACATTTGAATGTGTTTTGATAAGAAAGGCACAATATTTATGTATTTGGCACTGATTTCATAAAACTTCTAAAACTCCAATTTTATTTTATATTTTACAGCACCATCTATGCAAAAGGCTTGAAACTATATGGTATTTTACAACGCTTCTCAGCGCTTGCTAGTCATTCTGATAGTTCAGCTATTTACTAAAAGATGGCGCATGCTGTTTTTAGTTCTAGCTTTCTACACTGCTGCTGAAATGGCGCTGGGGCTTCTATACAAAGATTTTTTCGTGGTGAAAATATCCCTTTTACAAAGCGAACCTTTCCTAATTATATTTTTATTTTCTTCTATGCATACATCATAGTCCTGTATTTTTCTTAGTCATATTTAGTTACTATCTGAGCAAGATCAAAAGACTCGAAGAAGAAAAGTTTTGACAAAAAAGAGATAGATATCAAACGAAATCTCAACTTCGATAAAGCATTACATTATATAACATCAAGAACTGACTCATACTCGAGGAATGTCCACATTCACACGAGATAAAATTATCTAAGACGGTCAATTACTATGACGCTTTATAAAAATATGAAAATTATTAAATGTATTACATCCAGATACCTACATGTGCGCTATGCGCAACATATTTTTACTATCAGGAGGGCCACTCGGTACTTTAGTTTAAGAGGTGGGTGACTCTCTCTCCATTATTTGCAAACGTAGTAACTTAGTTGTAGTAAGGCAGAATAGTAATTTTTTTCATATACGTTTGCATGCCTTTGTACAATATTACATTTACGAAAGTTTTAAAAGATGAAGGAGAAAAAGAAATACATTTGTAGTTTTTTATAATCGATAAGATTTTTGAATCAAATTATTTAACGATGTAAATAGCTCGCAAAAATACTACGATAGAAACAGAATCAAAGTCAGTGTTGGAAAATGCCTGTGTATCAGTTTCACAAGAAAGAAAAATCTTTTATTACACCCTTACAGTTTTAACGGTGTTATGGTTGAAAGGGTTGATTGACTCAGTGAGGGACTTGGGTGTGCACCTGGCCTCGAAATTATTGTTGTCATACCAGCCCGATACAGTGGTTCTCAGACCATATCGTAATCTTAGATTTGTCATGAGAGAGTATGCAAAGCATTCAAACACCCTTTACTTTGCCTATGTTCGCAACTAGATAGTACATTCAGTTTTTTTTTTTGTATTTAACATAACTTCACACAGTACAAAGAGGAGAGGTGAGTGGCGATGGAAACATGCCTGCTATTCAGTTAATTATTAAAAAGTGACATATTTAAGTCAACATTTAATTGTTGATTTCCTAAAAAAACTTAAATAAAAAAATAATATAGCGCTTAATAATACAACGTATGGAATTCAACACTAAGGTGATTGGTATCGTTTACAGTTCACACAGTACTGAGCTGACCACTTGCTATTAAATATCCTTTGCTCTGGAGCGAGTGTTTTATGGCGGCAGGTGTCTGAAATCTGTCTGCTGTGGAAATACCGTGGCCTCCACGCGTTCGCTCCAGCGGCGATGTTTTGGTAGCGAATGTAACGGTCTTGGAATATATATTCAAATTTGCACTGGCTACCCGTATCTCTCTTTCCTTCAGAAACTTTCCGTCCTAACTTTACATACTTTATGTATATAAATAAAATTCAAGTCCTGACAGACTCACTCATCAACGCCCAGCCCAAGCCATTGGACCTAGGAGGCTGAAATTTTGCACAGAGGGTATATATATAATGTAGGCAAGGAATATGACAGGATTTTTTTAAATTCAATCCCTAAGGGGGCGAAAAGAGTTGCCAAAATTTGTATGGGAGGTATAAGGAATGTTGTCTAATTTTCTTGCAACTTAAAACAAATACTCTTCAACACAATTGATTGTACACGTGTTTCGCTGTTTTTCTAAATTCAACCCTTAAGGGAGTGAACGGGGTTGCAAAATTTTGAACCAAAGTCCACGCGGACGGAGTCGCGGGCGAAAGCTAGTTGTTAATCATCATCAACCCATTACGTCCCCACCGAGGGGCACGGGTCTCTTCCCAGAGGAAGGTATAGGCCATACTCCACCACGGGGGCCAAGTCCGGATTGGTGGAGGCAAGTTAATAATGATATTAAGTTGTTGTTAATAATGATAAGGATTTCTTAAGACCACATGCCGATATTTGTAGTAGCTTCTAGCTTCTTCTTCGTAGTTAGCTACTGGCAACTACAAATTCGCAAACGTAGGTAGCCTAGACAAAAAGTCACACGATACCGGGAATCGAACCCGGGACCTCTTAAACGTGAGTTCAACGTATAACCGACCGCGGTGCCACCACCTACACTATATAAAAGTACTATTTAAAGGAAGCAAGGAAGGAAACCGGCGTGCTTGCATGCAATCAGGATCAGGATCCTGCCACCTGCCAGGATCCTGAAATCAGGATCGTGGCAGGTGGCAGACCCTGGTCTCACCTACCCCTCTGCGATACAGATGTGAGCTTCTGCATGTATCATCATCATCATCATTCAGCCACAAGAAGTCCAGTGCTGGACATAGGTCTCCTCCATGGATTTCCAAAAAGACCGGTTGAAAGCGGCTTGCATCCAGCGTCTTCCAGCCACTTAGGTGAGATCTTCTGACCATCTTGTGGCTGGTCATCCTACGCTGCGCTTGCCGATATGTATTTAAAGGAATAGTTACCTAGTTACATAAACAAATAAATCTAATTCCCTCTGAGACAGTTACAGCACTAATTCGGTCACTTGTCGTCAACCTTGTATTTTCCGCTGGACGTTTGAACCATAAATTAGATAAAATAAATCTAGGGGCCGAATAAAATACGTTACATTTGTTTCGATGATTTCCGGTACGTGCCGAAGTCAGCTGATCTTGGCGTGGTTCGCTAGACTATTCACTTAGCTTGATTTTTATAGATTACAGTCTGCTAGCTTTTAGAATATACATCGGCTACTATCGGATAGAATCGGATTTATTTGTGTAATATAAATATCGGATCTAATATGACACTTAATTTCACTTATACAGAGTAGGAAGTAGTATAACACTCGTATACTTTCGGCGAAAGGAGGCCGAGGTATATTCTAAAAGCTAACAGACTGTACTAGCTGACCTGGAAAACGTTGTTTTGCCAGATGGAGGCATGAAAAATAGATTACAGCCTATTCTCAGACTTACAGATTAAAAATCTGAAATTTCATCAAAATCGGTCAAGCCGTTTCGGAGGAGGATGCGCACTAACATTGTGACACGAGAATTTTACATATTAGATTTAATTTATATTTATATTAAATAACAGTTATTATTTATTTAGCAGTCATCATCAGCCCATTATGTCGCCACCGAGGGGCACGGGTCTCTTCCCTGAGGAAGGTATAGGCCATACTCCACCACGGGGGCCAAGTCCGGATTGGTGGAGGCTTGTAAGACTAGTGGCTGGTCTTACTGTCAGAAATTTTCAAGCCCTAAGGCCTCTGACTTGGCTTAACGACTGCCATCTATCGACGGCAGCCGGCACCAACTGCTTAACGTGCCTTGCGAAGCACGGAACCGCTCGGAAAAATGCCACTAGCGTTAGTCATAGACAGAAACCCATCCATGGACTGAACGTGCCGTATGTTGCTTAACCTTAGTGATCGTTTAAGATCACTCAGGCAGCCCAGGCTACGAGCGATTCATGTGTAGCGAAATATGTGTGGTGTTACTTTGAATGATAGAATAAGCAATATACGAACGTTGTGGACTGAAAGACACTGTAGTGACTATTGAGAAAGGAATGTTGCGTGATTTGGACATGTGGAGAGCATGAAGGAAGAAAGACTGACGAAGCAAATATATCGAGCAAATGCGAGTGGAAGGGCTGGTAAGGGACGGCCTAGGCGGACATACTTTTAGTGGATCTATTAGCAAAGGGCTAGATAAAAAGTATCCGAAACCGGCGTGCGTGCATGCAGCGACTAATGTATGTCGTTGAAGCGAAAGTGATTTGTCAGGATCTGCCTCCTCCTCTGGGATACAGGCGTGAGCTTATGTGTGTATTATTTCAGGCATTGGGAGCCATGTACACATACAGGGTATCCCAAAAAAATAGTATCAAGTGGAACTCTAGAGATAGAGCACCCCTAGGGGTACCCGAATCACCCCCATGTTCGAGTATGTTCCGCGAATTTTTGTAGTTTTCGAGTCGTCAAACATTTTAAAAATTTATAAATTTTGACAAACTTTCCGATTCTTCATTTTTTTTACGGCGCTATTGTATCAGATTGAACCACAATTGAGTTTGTGTCTGCAAGGCACACTATTCACCTATTTTGAAAAAATAAATAAAGCATGTATCTTAATAATTCATTGCTCTGTGGCCAATATTTGTGATCATTTATTTTTATTGTCTTTAATTTTATTGTTGAGTGTAATCTAATTCCAACTTTATTTATATGTTTGATTATGTTAATTAATGAATGAATTGTCTAACGCAATGTTTTTACTGTAATGTTATGCAATTTAAATAAATAAATAATAATAATGTCTTGTAGGTCACAGTGGGCCAAAAAATACGAAAATAAATGATGACTCGAAAACTACAAAAAATCGCGGAACATTCATGCGGGTGATTCTGGACTTCTGCTTAACACTATTTTTTGGGACGCCCTGTATGTGTAAGACTGTCACATTAATTTAAAGTTGTCTGTCTATGCTGACAAGATATTAATAGTCAGATCCACCGGACATCTCGAGATACGCTGGAGATTCGCGCTCCATTCATTATAAATTCACAAGGACGACACATCTGATGTCTCGAGTAAAACTGAGGATTTTCGGGAAAATTGCATGAAAAGACACGAATAAAATAATACGGTATTTGACACTATCAACAATAAATTATTTGAGATGCTCGATTAAAACAAAAAATACAAAATGATTAGGAAAATGTATTTCTTTTAATCATATACTAGTTATTACAATTTTTAAATAGATGAAACATAAAAAGAGTACTCTGAAATGCGACGTCACAAGCATTTTCATACAAAATTCCGTTTTAAAAGTAACTCATTTGACATCCTGTCAAATACCCATTGTAAACTTGTCTCTTTTTCTGAATTTTGTATGAATGGATTAATAATGCAATGAATGTCGCTGAAGCGAAAGTGATTTATCAGGATCAAGTATTTAGTAGACTTTTTTAAACGATTCCGGGATTTCCCTCGTCTGCGTAGACCTTATAGTTTGATAGTTTATCATTTCTTTTATATTCTAAATGTTTGTTTAGAATTTCTAGGAAATGATAAACTATTGTTTGTTAGCAATAAGGATTAAAACACCGTTTAAATCCTCATTGCTAAATCACGCAAATTTGCATTAAATTTGGCGCGAATATGGGTTAATAACCTAGCTTTACAATACATTTTTTTTCTAGAGTAATACGTATACTATAGGCCACTTTCTGAATTGAGTATTTCGTTAAGTGACTACTTAACTGTAGTAATGTTACGTCAAATTACTTAAAAAAACATGTGAGAACGTTACTCAAGCATTTAGTAAGTGAAATTCTAAATTTAAAATCCGGGCATATGTTTTATTTTCTAATTTGTTCTTTGAATTCAATTCTAAAGTCAACGCAGATGAACTCGCGGGCATAACATACTCGCAGTATTTAATATCACAACCTTGCCTACCGACCTAGACGTTAGTCGATGTAGAAATAACTAATTAGTCATCTGTAAGACTGTGGCACACTTTGTAGGTTGTCTTCCAGTTCGTTTCTAAAACACAACAATTTGTCTCGATTAGAGCCCTATTACTCTTCTTGTCAACCTTGATTTGTTTAAAGTTTTCAGGAAAAGTATGATAGAGTGAAAAAATGCGTAGGGTTTCGAATGGCGTTTGCAAAATTATTAGGACAAGAGACGGTTTTTTCGCAGGCAGTAACTTATCATTTAACACGCCACATTTGCTTTATTTTCTTGCTTTTAAACATATATTAAGTAGAGGTAAAATAGCAAAGAGACGTAAGCAAATCGCTCACAGCCCCGGCCACCTGAGTGATCTTAAACGATCATGAAGGTAATCAACGTAGGCCGCGTTCAGTGCATGGATGGGTGACCATTCTATGACTAACGCTAGTGGCATCTTTCCGAACGGTTCTGAGCTTCGCAAGGCACGTTAAGCAGTTGGTGACGGTTGCCGTTGATAGATGGAAGTCGTTAAGCCAAGTCAGAGGCCTTAGGGCGGCTTGAAAACTTCTGACAGTAAGACCAGTCACTAGCCTAACAATCCTCCACCGATCCGGACTTGGCCCCCGTGGTGGAGTATGGCCTATACCTTTCTCAGGGAAGAGACCTGTGCCCTTCGGTGGGGACATAATGTGTTGATGATGATTGAAGGGTCGTTAGCTGTATTTGCCATATGAATTAGAGGCTTCAATTCAGCGTCCTTCTTTTCTGCAGTCCCTCCCCTGCCTTGTCACAAAGTAATGAAAGCAAAGCTCTATCCTTTGTTTATCGTTTACGTATACCAATAAACAGCACTGACTTATGTTTTTTTAGGCAAATTAATTTCACGTCAGAGCCAAATTAATTTGTCAGAAAGAAAAAGCGCTGGATACAATGTGACATGTCCGTTTAATTTTCGTGTTACTTTTTAATCCATTTTCGACGCTTGGCTTTGATCAAATGTGGCAAAAGATCATAGCGCTGTCTATCTAGAAATATTTTTCAACTAAAACTTTCGAAGCACTACAAAGGACAATGACCATTCCTGGCTAAGTGTGAACACACTGTTCATAAAATATCAGTGTAGGAAATGATCATTAATTATTGAGACATGAATATTGTATATGTTCTTGTTGTAAAAATGATCACGGAATAAAAAATACATTTAATAAGTCAGTCAATACATTTGTATAAGTACGTGCCACGGAAGATGACCCATGAGTTAATGAATTTTGGGTTTTATTACTATCGTCTTAAGGATCTTACCGTGTGACTTGTTTGGTCATATTTAGTGACTGCATTCATGCTGCATTCGTACTTGATTCGTAGGTACCAACTTTTGTCAGACGTCAGACGTAGCGTTTTCGTTTGCATATGGCGTCTTGTCGCCGCGACTAGACGCGGTGACAAGTCGTCCTGTTGGCGATGGCTCTTAGCTTGTCGTCGCGACTCCGCGACTCTGACGCCAAGTGTGCGGAGCTTCGAACAAAATGTAGGAAAATTGTCGGCCGTAGCCTGTCGTCGCGTCTAGTCGCCGAATTATCGCTGTCGCGTGTCGCTAGTGTGCGCATAGGCTTAAAGTGGGTATGTGTATGGGAAAAATGTAACAAAGCACCATGGACTGCCACTAGCTATTATCCTGACAGATCATTTTCGCTTCATCGACATTCATTAGTCGTTGCATGCAGGCACGTCGGATCGCAAACGCCAAACAAGGAAGATAAGACCAAAGACCTCCTACATCTACACTTACAATAAAGATGGGCAGCTCTGCTGTGCCATCATCATCATGATAAGCAGCAATAAACTAATCCAGACTAGTCTACACTGCACCCGAAGCGTTAGAACACAATCCCGACTGAAACAAGGAAAGAAGCGAAATTAAAACCGCGTACAGCGGCTATATCCCGCTATTAAAGTTGTCATTTGGTGTATTTCTACACTGGTTGATAGGCGGTCACTTGCCAACAACACGGACTGGTAACCTACAGAAGGTTGTCTAAATAGATCGACATGCTTAGATAGATGGACCGGTAGAGCTTGCCGTTAAACAGAAAAATCATGTAATTTTTTATTTATTTATTTTAGAATCACCAAACAGAAAGTTACACTGTGACACGTCAGTTTTATTGTGGTTTTCACGCTTTATTTTGATGAATACATTATGAAAAAAGAATTGATATGCCATTTTTCCAAAATTAGCGCCGTATGATTTTAAATCCACGCCAGATTTACCTTCACATTATTCTGTCACATCAGTTCATGGTCAGAAGGCCCATTAAAAAAATGTGAAAGAATTCAAAGTAACCCGCTATGTTAAGGAACTTTTGTAGAGATAGATTTCGGTGATTTTTTTCTAAACCAGTGTACTAGCTCTGCCTGCTTTAGTCCGACAATTGTGATAAGATAAGCTGTTTTTACTTTCCATTTTCACCTCTTTATAATATAGAGGCTTTGCATGTGCGAGATCATTCTTGAGTTCATAAATTACCTAATTTTTTCAGCGCTGTTGAATCCGAATCACAACTTCAGGCTTTCGAAGATATAAATAAATGTATTTAAATATTTTTTGAAATTAGGTCAAATTAGTAAATTTTTTCTCGAAAATTATTTATTTAAGAAATTTCACAAAAATACATATTATAACAAAAAACCGTCACTGTTACAATAATTCAGTGACAATAGCAACAAAAAGTATTACTAATATAGCTAGCTATAAGCACTCGTGGATTCTCGTAGTTATAGAGATTAATTTGAAAAAAATTTCTATTACGAAATCAACATTTAGTGATAATTAAGCTCTGTACTTTTAAGTTAAGAAAAATACATAATTTTTTTTTCATGTACAATAAAGTGTATATCTATCGACCCTAAGGTAGCTTAATAACATCGCATATTTTCGTGAAACAAGATGAAAATTATTAAATTAATTCTGAATTTATTCACTTGCTCCGCAATAAAGGTATCATTGGCATAATTCGGAATCAAATCTGTTATTATAAAAGGTTTAAGAATAACAATAATAATTTTCACACAACACAATCACTTGATCTGGTACCTGGTAGTCTGGTCTGGTCTGTGTTATGGTAACCAGGCAAGGATATTACAAACATCGGAAAACACCCAGACTGAGGCCACTTGTACAAATGTATGGCAGCCCCCAGTGGGCTATACAAAAATATGACGTCACCTAGTGGGATTTGAACCCCCGACCCCTTTCTTGGTTTAGTTCAAAGGACACTTTTTTTCAAAATGCATGTTTTGCAGAATTTAAAATACATGTTTTTCAGCCAGTGAAATAGATTTGGGTCTGCTTCCAATGTAAGACTCCATTTATTTTATTGAGCTGTAACCTAAAACCTATTATAATAATTAACAAACTTTGTCTAATTTAATTTTCAAAATCAATATTGTAGTACTGTAAGAAAATTTAAACGAATTGAATTATTATTATTTTACGTTAAAATAAATTTGCGATTTTCGTTTCAATTAGGTGTACCTTCTGTACACTGTTATAGAGAACTGGCCAGTGGTTGTAAATTATTGTCTTTGGGCAGTGGGCGAGTTTGATACGACGTCACCCACGTCGGCAACAGCGGGGAATGTCGAGATTTTTCATCGGTGAATCAGTTTTTTTCACCAACTGATTTATTCGCTTATCGACCGGATTCGTGAAGTATGCAACGTTGACGAGTCAGAATTAATTAGGTGTCTGAGTAGAATAATTGCTCCTGTAGCTTTTATTAACTTGGTACATATATACATAAGCTCACGCCAGTATACCAGAGGGGTAGACAGAGTCCAGCGACTTAACTTCGGAAAAAAGTTTCAGTCTGTTAGATTTTAGAATATACCTCGGCTACTATTGGATAGAATCGATTATATTGCAATAAGGAAAGGTTTATTTTGTATTGTTATTTATAACTTTACATAACTTTTAAAAATAGGTAAGAAAAGTTTTATACAGAGCAGGAAGTAGTATTACACTCGTGTACTTTCGGCGATAGCCGAAGCCTACTCTAGAGCCCGAGGTATATTCTAAAAGCTAACAGACTGTAATAATGTGTGTTCTTATGAAAGTTGTAGTTTTGTTGCATTTATTGTACATAGAGCTAAAAGTAACCATCATCTTCAACCCATTATGTCCTCACCAAGAAGGACGGGTCTCTACCTTGAGGAAGGTATAGGCCATACTCCGCCATTGGGGCCAAGTCCGGATTGGTGGAGGCTTGTAAGACTAATGGCTGGTCTTGCTGTCAGAAGTTTTCAAACCGCCCTAAGGCCTCTTGGTTTATTGTAAAGCGACTTGGTTTTACGTCTGCCATCTATCGACGGCAGCCGGCACTAACTGCTTAGCGTGCCTTGCGAAGCACGGAACCGCTCGGAACAAATGCCACTAGTGTTAGTCATAGACGGTCATCCATCCATGCACTGAACGCGACCTATGATGCTTATAACCTTCGTGGTCGTTCACTCAAGCAGCCGGAGCTACGAGCAATTCAATCAAACTTACCCCACGTAATAATTTTAAATTACCATGATTAAATAAAAAAAAAAGGGTATATCGATACCTGATCTCATCCAAGTAGCAGGAAAACGCTGGATGCAAGCCACTTCTAACCGGTTTTTTTTGGAAATCCATGGAGGAGGCCAATGACCAGCAGTAGACTTCTTGTGGCTGAATGATGATGAAAACGTCCCACGATAGGGTGCAGGCCTTCTCTCAGAGAGAGAGAGAGAGAGAGAGAGAGAGTGGCCTTTAATCACTATACTTCCCACCGCGGATTGACGATTTCAAGCGCTGAGGTATTGAATAGCTCAGACACTCAGGATTCTTCACGATGTTTTCTTTCAGAGTATTGCTACTGTAACTTCACAATATAAAACTTAGAAAACAAAGGGTATATACATAATATCATTTATAACATGGATATAATATTGTCGACAAGAGAATAGTTTTGCTACGGCATGCTTGCTACGAGATAGCGTAGCAAGCGCCTACGAGTTACTACGCAATTGGCGTAGCGGTTGTTACAATAAGATTGTTCTGAACGTGAATAAATTGGCTTTGTTCAGAAATAAGTTCAGTAAAGTAATTTCGAATACTCAGGGAAGACATTCGTGTCCCTCGGTGGGGACATAATGGGTTGATGAGGATGATGAAGTGTGATCAAAATCATCGTGAGTGAGCCTGACAATAAAATTCATTCTTCAGCGCAACACATGTCGTTCCTTTTTCGTTGTTTCTTGAGACGGATTAGTTGTTAAATCGTGAACCTTATTTAAAAATGTGTGTTCCAGTTTATCTCTTACAGTTATCGGAGTGATTGTGTACTGGGTTTTTGGTATATTGGTACGCGTAGGCCAAGAAATGGTCTCTCAATTTCTAAGCGGTGATATACCAAAAGTAATGCTGATATTAATTTTAATGTTTTGATGAATATCAACACGTTTTTGGCATAATTTCAATATTAGACGGGAATGGGACGGAAGGGTATCTTTTGCTTGAATCATTGTAAGCATTATACTTTGTAATTATTTTGTACAACTTTATACACTTATACTTCATCATCATCAAACCATTATAGCGCCACTGACAGGCACGTGTCTCTTTTCTGAGGAAGGTATAGGCCATACTCCATCACGGGGGCCAAGTCCGGATTGGTGGAGGTTTGTAAGACTAGTGGCTGATCTTACTGTCAGAAGTTTTGAAGCCGCCCTAAGGCCTCTGACTTGGCTTAACGACTGCTATCTATAAACAGCAGCCGGCACCAACTGCTTAACGTGCCCTGCGAAGTACAGAACCACTCGGAAAAATGCCACTAACGTTAATCATAGATGGCCACCCATCCATGCACTGAACGTGCCTATGTAGCTTAACCTTTGCGATCGTTTAAGATCACTCAGGCAGCCGGGCTACGGGCGATTCTCTTATATACTCATTTGTACGTATATGTAATAATAATCAAAACTACAATGCATTTTTCATGTTGTTTTTATATGTCCTACTGCAGGGCATAGGCCTTCTCGATACACAACACAACCAAAAACTACATAAACATTTACAAAAATCAGAAATTTATTTCATTCACATTCTGCTTGTTGATTGTCAATGTTCTTGCTAATGTTAGCCGCTGCCTTGGGGCCGAATGTAGTGGAGAAAAAGGCAGCAAGAAAACTCCACTCTGACCATCTTTTCTCAAATCAACTTAAATCTAATACAAAATTTGGTACAAATGTCCATCTACCTAAGAAAGTCAAAATTCAACACCCATGAAAGCAATCAATACTTGCAATGTCATACATTTACATAAAAATTATCATTATTATTGTCTATACGATTATTATTGCATGTTTGCTTGAAAAATCATACGCTCTTAAAGGGTAGAACTTAGAATGAACAATTTAAAGCTTTAAGATCTTTTTTATAATACTACCTGTGTTCATGAATAAATGATTATTCTGATTCTAACAAACAATGGTTTTTAATTGACCTTTTTGAGTTCTTAGCGCGACTGAAATCACATACTTTAAAAAGCTCGCGGAAAATAATTACGCACGCTATTTACGGACGCGTCAAACGAATTTATTCTGCCGTAAATTGCCGTTGTAACTGCGTCCAGTCTCTGTCAACAGGTGCAGGAATTAAACGGTGTTTAACTTTCACATTCTTGCCATTTAGAACATTGACATATACGAGCGGAAAGACGGTTGGCAAAGACGAATTCAGTTGGACACTGTAACTTCTTATAAGCTGCATAACTTTGTGTGGCAATTGTCTGCGATCTTTAAGTTACCGGCTATGCCTAGTGTGGAAATTTTTAGATTTCTTCATCATCATCATCAACCCATTATGCCCCCACCGAGGGGCACGGGTCTCATCCCTGAGGAAAGTATAGGCCATACTCCATACGCAGATATATAAATAGAGAGATAGAGAACACTTTGATGTACATAAAAAAGGAGATTACAAAGGTATTTCTCAGTTTTCTCACAAAGCGTTAACTTGATGCCCTCGTCCCTCAGAGTTTCGACCAGATTGACCAGACCAGATTTCGTTTTTTTTTAAATATTTTTACCTAAATGAAACATTTCAAACGGTATCCATAATTATTTTTCGTTTCCCAGGACTTTCAAAAATCATCATTGTATGGAAATCACAAATTATCGAAGTAGAATAACTTGGCTCAGAGCAATCCCACAACGTTTGAGCCATAATAACTATGGTTCCAAATGACTAGTTCTATCAAATGATACCACTTTTTTTGTTGGCCGGCACTTTCAGAAAAGGCCCAAAATTGTATGGATCCAGAATGATCTCCTTTGTTAAAATAGTGCAGTGAAGATGAATAAATTTTGTCTCCAAATTTTTTGTATTATGTCAGCGACGCTTTAGGACATGAATACCTATATGTATTATCGATAGTGGTTAGACTTATTGTGTTCATAAAATTTTATGAGAATTAAATTTGTATGTCTAGTTTAAAAGTTGGACCAGATCAAAGTAATTGTGTTATGTGAAAGTTATTATTATTGCCAAAGAAAATATACCTACTTCCTGAAGACCTTTCTTTTACCGGCTGAGCATAGAGTAGCTGATCTGCATTAGTTGAGGATAATATCATTTTCCAATATTTCTTTGTAATATAACGGTTATTTCAGACTTTAAATCAAATCCATATTACAAACAAAAAGGTATAAAAATAAAATGTTATAACTAACCACAGATAATTGCTTACACTATATTAGTACTTATTATTACATAGGCTGCTACTTATGTATGCGGAATCTGGGATTCCAATAATTTTAAACGCAATGTCTGACCTCCATGGTCAAATTCGTTCTTTTTTTAAATACTGGCCGCTAATATTTTTCTCTTATATACGTTAGTGTTTTGTTTTTGTTGGGTTTAAAATGTCATATCGCTGAAAAAATGGAACTCACTCGTGAAAATATTCGTGCTATGATTTATTACGATTTTCGACATGGTTTAACGCAACAACAGTGCGTAGATCAATTAACTTCGACTTTTGGTGGTGAAGCTCCATCAAAAACGACTGTGTATCACTGGTTTAGTGAGTTTAATCGCGGGCGCAGTAAGCTCACGGACGAAGTTAACAGCTTTCAGTTGTTTTTTCTGTATGTACTTTGACCAACTGATAACTGTTGACAGTGGATTAACAGGTTGTACGAGAAATGAGGTGTAAGTCGCCCGTAACGCATCGAACACGCCTCCACCTATCCGGACTTGGACCCCGTGGTGGAGTATGGCTTATACCTTCCTCAGGGAAGAGACCCGTAACCCTCGGTGGGGATATAGGTAATGGGTTGATGATGAACGCATCGAGTAAAATGTGCCGATGTTGTAGACGGTATGAAGAAAATAGTATAAATAAACCTTAGAAGAAAAGGTGTAAGGCACATATGAGGCACATGCTGATGCAGAGTGGAAGCCTGTCTTAACATATTTAAGCGCGGTAGGGG
This sequence comes from Yponomeuta plumbellus, assembly GCA_947310845.1. NCBI lineage: Eukaryota > Metazoa > Arthropoda > Insecta > Lepidoptera > Yponomeutidae > Yponomeuta > Yponomeuta plumbellus. The sequence continues at coordinate 11,148,140 of OX371216.1, read as the reverse complement.
TTAAAGAAGGTCACCCGAAATCGGTGGTTGTGCCACAAAATATTGAAGCTGTGCGAAAACTAATAATGCAAGACCGCCATGTTACGTATCGCGAGATAGAGGCTATTCTGGGCATATGTATGACGAGCATTTATAGGATATTACATGAACATTTGTCTGTAAAAAAAATTAGTTCGCGTTGGATCCCGCACAACTTAACTCAGGATCAAAAAGATGCTCGCGTCGAATGGTGCAAGAAAACCTTAAAAAAATTCAACGGAGGCGACTCAAAATCTGTTTATAATATCTACACAGGTAACGAATCCTGGATCTACGCGTACGATCCCGAAACTAAACAACAATCAACAGTTTGGGTTTTTCAAAATGAGCCGAACCCTACGAAAGTGGCTCGTGCAAAAAGCACTGTAAAGCAAATGGTGGCCTGCTTTTTTGGTATTAATGGCCATGTGGCTACCATACCACTGGAGAATCGCTGAACGGTTAATTCGGAGTGGTACACGACCATTTGTTTGTCGGAAGTATTTGAAGAAATACGCCAAAACAACCAGCTACGCAGAATCATACTTCACCATGACAATGCCAGCTGTCATACATCTCAGGAAACAACTACATTTTTGGATGGTCAAAAAATAGAATTGATGGGTCATCCACCGTACAGCCCTGATTTGGCTCCCAGTGATTTCTACTTATTCCCAAATGTAAAGAATAAATTACGTGGTCAACGATTTTCGACCCGTGAAGATGCCGTAGATGCGTTCAAACAGCACGTTTTGGAGATACCTCAATCAGAGTGGAAAAAGTGTTTTACAAATTGGTTTCATCGAATGCAAAAGTGCATCGATCATAGTGGAAAATACTTTGAAAAACAATAAAAGCATATTTAGCCATATACATTTGTTTATTTTTTCTATTCCGCATACATAAGTAGCAGCCCTCGTACTATATAAATGAATCCTAACCCAGTCTTTGAAGTAGACTTAGATAAATCGGTTTCTTGATTATTAACAATCTGTAAACAGACTATTGACGGTTGTCAGTTGCTATTTGCATTAACAAACTCACAACCGTCAACGGTTTGTCGACAGGTTGTTAGCGCACAGGAATATTAAGGGTTTCACATTTTAGCACAAAAATAATCCAACTGTAATGTTGTTATTTTGTCTGGAAGTCCTCCTTGTCAATGATACAAGTCACGAGTACCTCGAGACGAAATATGTGCGAAAAGAAAATCCAAAAATACGTTCCAAACACCGAATTAAATAAGGCATATAAATTACGTTCGCACTATCACCATCAAGGTATTAAAATACTTGAGTTTGTACGTGAAATATTAATAAATTTTATTTATACTGACGTAGAGCGTGGCCCGACCGCCCACTTTTTCAGGCTAGTCTTGGGCCAAGCGTTTCGCCGCGCGGTACCGGCTGGAACACGGATTCCAGATTTAAATTTTAAGTTTTTTTTTGTTTTCTCCAAGTGGCCAGTGGTTAAGTGAAGTGTTCCTTTTTCTTTTTTCATAAAAAAAGAAATACGGTTGGTGCCTTTGATAGCCAATGGCCCGGAATGTACGAACATTTGGTTTTGGTTTTACTTGCTACACACATATTTCTGGAGACATATTACACTGCACAAGACGCATGCGCCGTCTACCCATTATAAATCTTATAGCGTATGAAGTAGTTACGTAAATGATTTGAAACGGCAGCCTCAATACGAATTTATATTTACGGCGGTAATTTTTTTAAAATGAAAAATGCAACATGCAAACCGGACTCGACTAAGCATAAGCCTAACCTAACCTAATAAATGATTTGAAGTAAACTTAATATGTACAAGGTACAGTTCAAATTACATATCATAACCTCACGCCCGTGTCCCGAAACGGTAGACAGAGACTGCGGTTTCTACTAAACGGTTCAACATAAAAAAAAAAAGTTTGTGTCAGCTTACTTTACTTAGTAAATTGTTGTAAAACTAATTTACTACTTGTGATTGTAAGCGTATAAAAAAGCTCGTAATTGGTATATCGTCGGCTAAAGTCACAAAGCTCTTAACTCCATTTTTTTTTTAAATTTTTTTTTCATTTTTATTCAATTTAATTCAATTCTTTATTTGCTAGAATGTGGTAGTACATACATAATATAAGTACAGGTTGTAAAATATAATTATTAAGGAACGCACATTCGGTCAGTCTTGACATGCAACATTATTTTACAGACATACAGAAAGTAAAGTCAGTTTATCCTAATTAATATTACACAAATGTATTATCATAGCTTCCTTTTCTCGTTAAAAATATCGTTAATAGAATAAAAGCATTTTTCTAAAAGCCACTCTGTTAATTTTTTCTTAAATACGTTGATATGTAGGCTATCCCTTATTTCGTTTGGCAATGTGTTGTATATTCGTATTGCCATACAGTAAGCATTCTTTCTATATAAACACAATCTTATTGTTGGAAGAAAAAGTTTGTCCTTGTGTCTTCTACTGCCCTGTGTAGTCTGCCCATGCGTCGGAAAAAGATGGTTCTGCTGTCTAACTAAGATGCTTATCTGTTTTATGTACATGCACGGTAATGTCATAATTCTAAATTTTTTAAATAATGGTCTGCATGACTCTGTGTTTAATTTTCCGTACATAGCACGTATACATTTTTTTTGGGTTATGAATGCCCGTTCAGCGTCTACTGAATTTCCCCATAGGAGAAGTCCGTAGTTTAAAGTTGAAACTACATACCCATAATAAGCCATCATTGCCGTTTCTAACGAAGAAGTTTGCCGAAGTTTTCGGAGTGCAAACACAAACCTATCTAATCGTCCGCATACGTATTGGACGTGCTGTTTCCAGCTACAATGTTTGTCATTGAACAAACCCTAGGAAGTTCACCGTGTCTTCTTCAGAAATTTTATTATTGTCATGGCTAATGTCAAGTTCTATTTTATTACTATTATATGTCAGAAATTGCATGAATTTAGTTTTAGTCAAATTAATTTTAAGTTTATTTCTATTTAACCATTCAATAATGTTGCCGATCGTTTTATTAATATTATTATTATTAAACTCGTCCTTGTTCTCGCCTTTTATTAATAAGGTGGTGTCGTCAGCAAACATTACACATTTGTTGGGTGTCGCCTTCGGTAAGTCATTTATGTACATAATGAAAAGAAGCGGACCAAGTACACTTTCTTGCGGTACCCCGCAGCTAGTTGTCCTAAATTTAGATCTAAAACTACACCTTCTTGTACCTATTGTTCTTTCTATTTCCCACTTTGCACTTGGATTTTTTCACTGTTTTAGCCGTAATAACACTATTTTCGCAGCACAAGTATTGTCACTCGCTAAATAAGTTGCTTATCTTTGTTTCTTACGCGCCAGACTTATAGAAATCTGACTTTTAACACTGATTTTGAATTAAACTTCCAGGAGCGATTTTAATGCGACTGTATTGATCAAGTACCTTCATAGTACCTTTAGAAAGTAAATTTCTGACCGCATCTTAAAGCAAATCTCTTAAATTTTGAAACAAAATTGAGTACAAAGATTTGCGGCTTAGGCCGACGATATGTTAATCTAGTTAAAATTGAATCTAAATTATTGTGCTATCAGCTTATTTTTACTAAATAAAATAATTTGAAGAGTATCCCACAAGTGGTAGAATACAGATAAGACGACTTTTCGCCGACTTCTGGCACCAAATCCCACTGCGACGTTAAATAAATCATTATTATATCCCAACATCTCCGCACGCAACTTTAGAAGAATCTAGACGTCATTTTTAGCCTTTCATAAGCCGTTTGTTTCAACTCTAGCGCAGTGGAGCGTGAACTGACAGCCAAGAATAACGTCAAATTGAATATAATTTGTCACAGTTCAGAAATTGTGGACTAAAACTGGAGTGCTAAAAAGATTCTTTTTTAACATTTACATACAGGCTCATACATTGCTTCTGGCCCCACACTTGGATGCCCTGTGTTGTGGGAACCAGAATCAGCGACGTCACAAACATGTAAACATCCAAGACCTGGGTTTCTTTTTTTTGTCCCCGCTGCGCCACAGAGGTTGTCATTCATTTATTTATTATGAATAGTAAATAAATGTTTTGGCATTGCAAGTGTTGATTGCATTCATGGGTCTTGGTAGCTTCTCTGTTAGATTTTGGTATTCGTTCCAATTTATATATTAGATATACGGTGATTTGAGAAAAGGTGGTCAGAGTGGAGTTTTTTTGTGCTGCCTTTGGAGACACATCCGGCCCTAAGGCAGCGGCTAACATTAACACTAACAAGTACATTGACATTCAATAAACAGAATGCAAACTCTTCACATCGAAATAAATCTGTTTTCTGGTATTGCATTGTCATGTCGCTCGAATCGCTCGTAGCCTGGGCTGCCTGAGTGGTCAGAGATCTGAGAGTCACTAAGGTTAAGCAACATACGGCGCGTTCACTCCATAGATGGGCCCCCATCTATGACTAACGCTAGTGGCATTTTTCCGAGCGGTTCCGTGCTTCACAAGGCACGTTAAGCAGTTGGTGCCGGCTGCCGTCGATAGGTGGCAGTTGTTAAGCCAAGTCAGGGGCGTTAGGGCGGCTTGAAAACTTCTGACAGTAAGACCAGCCACTAGTCTTCCTCCACCAATCCGGACTTGGCCCCCGTGGTGAAGTATAGCCTATACCTTCCTCAAAGAAGAGACCCGTGCCCCTCGGTGGGGACATAATGGGTTGATGATGATTGTCATGTATCATCATAGTTCTTTTTGTGATTTCAAGAGTAGATACATGACACCCTGTGAGGGGGCTAAAATATTGGTCGTAATAAAACATGGAACATGTGTTTCATAAGTTCCCCTGCGGCCAAGTGGTTCGACAACGTTGTTCGACATGACGGACGACGAGGAATTTTGATTCGGACTATTTTATTCCACTAAGTTCGCTCATCGGACCAAGAAAATATTAAAATTCCACTTGTTTAATTCCGCGAACCACGAGGATTTTTTTAATTCCAATTAGTACGCCTTCGAACGAGAATCATTAACTTTCACTTGGCTCAACGCTTAGCAATATTATTGTTAATACTAAAATTTTATGAACTAGCCTTGAATTTACCTAAATGTATTAATATAACTAACTTAACCTACAATTTCAATTACTAACTAAGAATTCACGTACAAAGGAAGTAATAAATAAATAATAATTTACTTATTAAGTAAATTATTTCTTTCTTTGTCACATTGTATCAAATAGGACTTATATAAAAGGCGGGCTTTAAACTAATTAGTATTTTATCCCATCCAACCAATTGGCGACTTGAGAAGGATTACACTTATTATTAGTGGTCCAAAAACAAAATAGTGACGAAATAAGAAAGAAAGCAAAGACCACAGAACAACTGTCTCTATCTAAAACTCAGATTAGAGAGAGACAGATAAACATTTCAGCTAAAAGTAAACTAACAGATTTATGATGGTTATTATGACCCATTGGTAGGCGTTTAATGATTCCACGCAAATAAAAAGAATTAATCAAATTGATGTAAACTAATGGCTTGAAGTCTTGATCGTGATACAATGTAGGTAGGGGTTCTGATGGAGCTTCTTATATACAGTTAGTTTTCAAATTAAAAAAATCAGAAAATATCAAAATAAATCGACGAATTTTATTTTTTCAAATGCTACACACAATCTATCAATAAATCAGGGCTGATAAGGACACCGATGTCCAGCAGTTCATCAGTTCCCGTAATCCTGTTCTGATGACGTCACAAACACCATAATTTAAAAAAAATATTGTAAATAGATTTGATTATTTGAAATCTCGCTAATTTTTACAGCTCGTTAAGGATAATAAAACATTGATTACATGGTAAAAACTTAAATTTTTATTTAAATTTTAATTAAAATTTTTAAGCATTAATTTATATAATTTAGTTTATAGTAGATTAGTTTAATATCTTTATCATGTAATTAGTACATTATAAATTATGATCGTAAATTATCAAGATAAATTACGAGTATAAAAACATACGTTGATTGTCACAGTGACATTGACAAGTGACATTGTGTCGTCTAGATGTTACACGAGATGGAAACCCGGGTTCGCTCGGCTAAATTGTAGTCTCATAATAATATTCCGCATCGTATCGACCACATATTTTAGTTCAGCATTTCTTTGAACAGCAGTTCAGCAGCATTTTTCGTCTTTATATATCAATTTGCTTTTTCATTTCAACAAATTAGACCTTACAGTTTGCAATGGACCCTTGTGACAGTGATGACGTAACACCAACGTAACATTGGTGACATTGACATGTTTATGTACTTCGCAACGCTTTTATTAGAAAAATCATTTTTACATTGATAATCAGAAATGAGAAATTTATTTCAACGTAAAGAATTTACATTCTGCTTGTTGAATGTCAATGTACATAAAATTATAATGTAAGCAGCTGCCTTAGGGCCGAATGTAGTGTATGTATGAAAAAGGCAGCAAAAAAACTCCACTCTGACCATCTTTTCTCAAAATATCTTAAATCTAATACAAAGTTTGGTAGGTACGAATGTCCATCTACCTAAGAATGTCAAAATTCAAGACCCATGAGTGCAATCAATACTTGCAATGTCAAACATTATTTGATATTCTTAAACAAGTATGAAAACGCCAATGCTGCGGCCAGACACACGGACGGCACCCGTAATACTCCATAATCCGAATTTCCCGCCTATGAGTTGTCGACTAGGATCGATTAATTTTTTACGCTCTTCAATTTCATCTGCATTTCATTTGAGTCTACCGTAGGCCGGTATGAAACTATTAATTACATTTACATTTATTATTCCACCAATCCGGACTTGGCCCCCATGGTGGAGTATGCCTATACCTTCCTCAGAGAAGAGATCCGTGCCCCTCGGTGGGGACATAGTGGGTTGTTGAGGATCATCAATGCATTGAGTCCATAGAATAGAATCGAAGTTATTAAGCTGGAAGTTTTCAATGAGCTCCGAAAATCGGATAACAAACTCTTGGTAATCCGTACTCAAAACTACCGCCGTGTAATCTCCGCAGATATAAAGTGTGTCATAACACCCGTAGTCGTATCCCGCATGAATCGTTCCAGATTCCAGAATTAAAATCACCCTCCAAGACGTCCGACTTACGTAAACACGATGTTACAGGATGTTCTAAGGAGTAGTAGCAAAAAGTTAGATACGAAAGAAAATGAAAGTGACATGTTAAAAAAAATCAAAATTCGTTGATTTAAAAAGGCGATTCCGTTGTGAGCCATCATGGCGTAAACCTCAATTTTTGTAACAAATGTTTCCGGAACATCCGTTAGGGCTTAAGTTTCGTACAGTCGCTGTAAAAATAAAGAGTTAAAAAAAAAAATATTAAATTTAAAAAAAAGAACTACTATAACATTAAAGATCATTTAAAAAAACTAGAATAAAGCAAATAAAAGTGACATGTTAAAAAAAAAACAACATTCATTGAATTAAAAAAAAAAAAGAACTAGTATAACATTAAAGATCATTTAAAAAAGCTAGAAACAAAAGAAAATGAACGTGGCATGTTTAAAAAAAATTCAAAGTTAAATGAATTAAAAAAAATTAAAAAAGAACTACCTACCTACTATACCATCAAAGATTATTTAGATCACAATGATGAAATTCTTTGCGTTCAGCAATTGACTGGGAGAAAATACTTGGCATTATGTCCGACGAATTGTACTATTTTTTTTAAATGTACTGTAGGCAATGGAGGGCAATTGTTTTGGGTGTCGAAAGAATAGAGCGTATTAGAAACACGATGCTGCGCTCAAAAAACAAAATTGCGGATGCTGGGGTCACGACCGCCAGTTTGAAGTGGGATTGGACTGGCCATGTCTGCCGTGTGAGCGCAGTTGGTTGGGCCAAAATTATGACCAACGGGTTCCGCAAATGGACACCGAAGTCGCGGCAGACCAAGATGAAGATGGCGGGACGACCTAAATGCTTTCTTGCCGGGATGGTGCGATTGTGTCTTGGAACTTATGTCCTAAGTTGGTGATTGTTTTCTGTGGGAGTTATTACGATTATTAATTCGAAAGGCAGCAGTCGAAAAGCGCTGCTCTCTAAAAAACATAACTTTTAAGCTTTAAAGTTTGTCCTCATAGATTTGGGCTTTGAAGATGGACAGGTTGAGATCTACAATCATTGTTATCATCATCAACCTATTATGTACCCACCGAGGGGCACGGGTCTCTTCCCTGAGGAAGGTATAGGCCGTAATCCACCACGAGGGCCAAGTACGGATTGGTGGAGGCTTGTAAGACTAGTGGCTGGTGTTACTGTCAGAAGTTTTCAAGCCGCCCTAAGGCCTCTGACTTGGCTTAACGACTTCCATCTATTGACGGCAGCCGGCACCAACTGCTGAACGCTCGGAAAAATGCCACCAGCGTTAATCATAGAAGGTTACCCATTCATGCACTGAATGCGCCCTATGTTGCTTAACCTTCGTAATCGTTTAAGATCACTCAAGCGGCTGGGGCTACGAGCGATTCTTAAGTTCCAGTGAACAACATTTTTCTCATTTAATTTTTTCCCTACATTAGCACCGTTTCAGGATACTAAATATAAAACAAAACTGGCCAAGTGCCTGTTGAGCCATGCGCAGTGAAGGGTTCCGTAAAAAAACGGGTTTTTATCTGCATTAAACAACTTAGATAGATGTATAAAACTTTTACTTACGTTTTTACACACACATAACACACAGGTACACAAAATAAAATGAAAAGTACAGAAGTAATAAAACAGTCTTCATCAATGTTTATTTCTAAGCACAATCTTTTGCGGCAACGTAACGCAGACTATAATAGTTTTGTTTTAATTTATTATTTTTTTCCCTGCTCCGTTACATATACTATGTAACTTGTCTGTTTATTTTCTTTCTTTGATGTGTCTTTTTGGTGTGAATAATCAATATTTTTCTTCTTCTTCAGTTAAGCCTTCGTCTGTATCCTCGAAACATATTAATGAAGCTTCATTGCTGTCGGGCACGTCGTTTGTAAATGATAACCGAAAAGCTACATGCGTAATTGGGTATTTGACAAGATGTCAAATGAGTTACTTTTAAAACAGAATTTTGTATGAAACTACTTGCTTGTGATGTCACATTTCAGAGCACTCTTTATATGTTTTATGTATTTAAAAATTGTAATAACTAGTAAATGATTAAAAGAAACACATTTTCCGAATCACTTTGTAATTTTTGTTTTAATCGAGCATCTCAAATAATTTATTGTTGATAGTGTCAAATACCGTATTGTGAATTTGTAGTAGCAGCATTGAATGTAGCAGTACCACTCTTTAACGGTGAAATATAGGGAAGGTGTTACATGCTTTAGGGCCGGCTTCTGAAATGAGGATTCCGCTAAGTAACTACTTAACTCTAGTGCTGTCTCGTCAAATTTCTTAGAAAAGAGCGTGACAAAACGTTACTTAAGTATTTACTTAGTGAAATTCTCAATTCAGAAACCGGCTCTTACCATCGATTTCTGAAATGAGAATTTCGCTAAATAACTACTTAACTCTAGTGCTGTCTCGTCAAATTTCTCAGAAAAGAGCGTGACAGAACGTAACTCAACTTAGAAACCGGCCTTCATCATCAACCCATCATGTCCCCACCGAGGGGCACGGGTCTCTTCCCTGAGGAAGGTATAGGCACCACCACGGGGGCCAAGCTCCACCACGGGGGCCAAGTCCGGATTGGTGAAGGCTTGTAAGACTAGTGGCTGGTCTTACTGTCAGAAGTTTTCAAGCCGCCCTAAGGCCTCTGACTTGGCTTAACGACTGCCATCTATCGACAGCAGCCGGCACCAACTGCTTAACGTGCCTTGCGAAGCACGGAACCGCTCGGAAAAATGCCACTAGCGTTAGTCATTGACGGTGACACATCCATGGACTGAACGCGCCGTATGTTGCTTAACCTTAGTGATCGTTTAAGAACACTCAGGCAGCCCAGGCTAAGGCCTTTAGTGCTTGAAATCGCCAATCCGCGGTAGGCACACTTGGTGATAAAACCCATCCTCTCTCCGAGGAAAGACGTGCCCTACTGTGGACGTACAGCAGTACGTTATTATGGGTATAGCCACGTGAGAATAAAATAAAAAAATAGCTCACGCCCGTTATCCCCGAGGGGGTAGGCAGAGGCACCAATCACTAGAACTGGGCCCACGTTTTGCCGAGTTTATTAGGTCCCAACGCGACAAGTAACAAGCCGTTATCCGGGCACAACTTATCGTGAGGATTGCCGCATTTTTTCATATTTCATGTTTTGATGGGATTATGTTTACGATATCCCGCAGCTGGCCCGCAATGTTGTACGTACCTATCTATTTTCATCGTAATCAAACTACGCTACGTGTACTATGAGAGATCACCTTGTTGATGCTACACATAATCACACTATCACACTAATATTATAAACGTGAAAGTTTGTGTGTGTGTTTATATGTTTGTCAGTCTTTAGCGCTGAAACGGCTGGACGGATTTTAATAAAATTTGATATGGAGTTAGCCGATACCCTGGATTAAAACATAGGCTACGTTTTACCGCGGGGAAATATCTCATTCCTACGGGAAAATCGATGAACCGTGGATAACACCGCGGGGCACAGCTAGTAGACAAATAAATTCCACACAACACAATCACTTGTCCAGGATCTGGATTCTGTTAATGCACAGTAGTACAATGACAACTGTATGAACATGGCGATTTAGTTTCATTGCCGCTTCAAGTCTACGCGCGCACTGATATCAAACCTTCTAGGCGTCAATGGTATGAAAAAATACGTCACGTGACCCGACCGTGTATCTGTCATCATACTGTAATGCGCTAACAGGATAGAGGCCCTGGTCCCAAACATAATTATTTTGTGTTTTTTTAATTTTCAAAATACAAAGAAACCTTATAGAATTACAATAATTTCGACACACAGCTAAACAGTTTGTTGGCGAAGCGCTCTATCTCTACTTAAACAGGGCGTCCCAAAATTATGGGACATGAAGAGAGATATAAATGCTCAAAATGTGATTCCTCTTGTCTTACTCTCCACATTTTCGGACGCCCTATATATTACTAACTTATTATTTTGTAAACATAAAACAGCGTATTTTTAAATTAATGCGGCTTCAGTTCATAGGCAAAATAACAGACAAGAATATGTATTATTATTTAAATATATGTACGTCATGTATTACGTATTTATGACTACTTATTTTCTTTAAATATCTTGCTACTTGTCAATATATTTTCGATTTCTTATTTATGTACACCCTAAATATCCACACCTACCGACTATGTTCTTCCTGCAATTTTCCTGTCCTGTTACCTGTCTATCTATCTATGACACAAACGCGAAAATACCGACGCAAAACCGTCGATCAAATCGCTTACAGTGTGTTTTTTCATTCAATGCAAAAAAAAAATATTGTCACGTTGACATCTCCATACAATTCTTAGACTGTCAATGTCTGAATGTTGCTAGTACGTAAAAACCAAATAACCCATTTTATTATTATTATTATTAATACGTTTATTGCACATAAGTAAAAATTACAATGGCAACGCGGCGGACTTAATGCTACAAGCATTTTCTACCAGTCAACCGCAGGAGGTGTATGAAAGTAACTGATAGGCATACTGTAATTTACTTCCAAGTTAAATTGTGTATGCTACGCAGGTGTTTTTTTTTAGACTTTGCTCTTACGAGTGATTCAATTTTAATGTCTTTGATGTGATAAGGATTTTGGTCACACGAGTCTTCTATTCATGGTAAAAAAAATCTACCGAGTTAACCTATAGCTTTTATAGCGGTAACACCGCGTCATTTTTTTTGCATCGAATTAAAAAACGGACTATAGTTGTTTACATATAGGATACCCTGTGATGTGGTAACCAGGCAAAGACATTACAAACATGGAAACACACGCAGACTGAGGCAATTTGTAGAAATAAACAGTTTTAAAATTATCATAAAAAACAAAACAGCCAAACTGAGGTCGTATTTGCGCACGATGACTCCCGTACCACACATGACACGGATGAACGGACGGACAGTCAGACGGACAGACAGGTGGACGGACAGTAATATAGACATAACATAACATAACATTTACATACAGGCACATACATTGCTTCTGGCCCCACACTAGGATACCCTGTGTCGTGGGAACCAGAAACATAGAACCCTAAAAAAAATAGCTAAGATCATCTTTGCATTTGATTTTGACGACCTCTGTGGCGCACTGGTTAGCGCATCTGCCGATCAGGTCTTGGGTTCGAATCCCGGCTGGGGACAAAAAAAAAGAAACCCAGGTCTTGGATGTTTACATGTTTGTGACGTCGCTGTTTCTGGGTCCCACGACACAGGGCATCCTAGTGTGGGGCCAGAAGCCATGTATGTACCTGTATGTAAATGTTATGTTATTATATGGTAAACAAGCTTTGAAAAACAAAATTTAACTAACCAATCTTGCCTTTCCACAAAACACATCAGAGCCGTTCATTTTACGACCGCTCAATAAACGCAATAAACTTGCATAGGTAGCAATCTTATTTAAATTAGTCTAAACACTTTTGCGAGACCACATCTGAAGAATTTTATCGGTAATGGATTGGTTAATTTCTTATTAAAGGTGGTCAGGCTAAGAGCATTGATTATTTTTTTGTTTATTTATTTATTACACTTGATACACTATAAATTGTTTTACGGATACACTTAGGTACTTGAATTTTGTTCGAGACGAGCTCCGTCTCTCTAGTCATCGGTCACCCATCCACGCACTGACCGTGCCCTATGTTGCCTAACCTTAGTGATCGTTTATGATCACTCAGGCGGCCGGGGCTATGAGCGATTCGTTCGTAGCCTCAAGCTTCGAGCGAGTCTAAGATATGATTGCATACAAACATATATACTTGAGTAAGTTCACTCTTGTATCCCAGAGGGGTAGGCAATGACCACGGGCTGCCACCTGCCACGATCCTGACACATCACTTTTGATTCATCAATCTTCATTAGTCTTTGCACTACAGGGGTGCAATTACATAAGACACCACTGTATGGAGTTGTCTGATTTAGCCCTTTTGTTCCCGATATGTCACACCAACTTTCACTTTCACTTATGTCATACTGTTACATTCTGGGACTTTTTTTCCCAGTAGGTATCTCGTACTTCTACTTCTTATTTTGACTCTTTCGAGTTGACTAAATGCTTAACCCGATACAGTGGAAAGTTAAGTAATATAAGGGCACTAATACTAACCCACTTTCAGAATTAACATTATTGGGCATTCGATTTCGTGAACATTTAGCTAATTTTGATGGGGACCTTTTATATTGGCTATACTACATTTTTGAACTCAATAATCTCAAAACCATTTCGAGAACATATTTTTAAGATATTCACTGAAAAGCCTTGCCCCTAAATGACTTTTCTATGGCGTCAGCATAGACAGTATGGGTATTGATCCTTTGCCTTACTTACAAAAAAAAAACCAAACCAAATCAACTGACGTTGATGACATTTGTTTTTTTTTGTATGTTTGTCTACAGTGCCACCATCTTATCTGTTCAGTTGATAGCGGCGCTAGTGCAGAATTTCGTTGTAACATTTAAGACATTTACCTAAGAAAATGAGAATAGTTTAATCCGTCTTTCAATTTTAATGAAAATATTTTTATAATTATTAATAAGTGAATAAATAAAACAAAAAAATGGGGGACAGGATTTACCTACAATAAATTTTTAGTTACAATTTTCCCCACCTGAACAGATAACTTGGTGGCGCTGTATCACGTATGTAGGAATGTCTCCTTAATCATCCTCTGATGACGTCATAAACACCAATACCTTAAAAACATAAAACATAACATAAAAACGTATGGGCCTTATCACCACGCGTGCCCTTCGCAAATTGGCGATTTCAAGCGCTTAGGTATAGTTCATAGACTCTCGGCTTTCTCCACGATATTTTCCTTCATAATTAGCCAGTGACTCTTCACAAATGTACGTAGGTAACTTAGAAAACAACGTCATAGGTATAATCCCGCCTTGGGACTAGAACCTGTGTCTCCCGTTTCCCGGCCCGCTGTCCATTCTACTAAGTGGCCACAACCGATTCTTTCCTTAGTAATAAATTAGTAATTCTAATTACCGAGGGCGCGAGCTCCGTCTCTGCTCACCATGATTAAGCTCTGCGTATCAGAGCGAAACCTGTCGGACTCTTCTGACAAAAAGTCAAGTAAGTGTTCGACGACGTAGCTCGTTCGTTTTTGTTTGTTTGTGTTTCCGGAATAAAATAAATTCCCGTTGAGACAAGATTTTGTCACAATCGTATAGCAACTTTCGCCGAAACCCGCGATGTTCAAATAGGTAAACATCACCCTGTGGATGAACGAACAGCTGTACCGACACTACATCACGATATATTTCGCACAAAATTATAATTAAATATGCCTATTTATTTTAATACGCAACGCGTTATTTCGGTAAGCGTGCAATTTTCTAGGTTGTATTATAAATTCACTGTGTATTCGATGTTCATAATGTGAAGATGTGTGAAGGTCAATAAAAATAGGATTTTCGTGAGATTCGTGATTAATGAAACCGTACATGCAATCTTAGACGTACTACTATGTTTAATTTACGGTTATGGCATCTGCCTACCATGCGAGAGGTCCCGGGATCGAATCCCAGCTGAGGACGAAATAAAAACCCCAAATCTTGGATGTTTACATGATTGTGATGCCACTGTTTCTGACACAGGGTATCCTAGGGTGGGGCCAGAAGCAATTTATGTGCCTGGGTATGTACAGTCTGTTAGCTTTTAGAATATACCTCGGCTATTATCGGATAGAATCGGATATATTCGTGCAATAGAAATATCGGAACTAATATGACTCTTACCCCCGGTTTTCCGAACGCTAACAGTCTGTTAACAGCTGTATGTTGTCAAAAGTGCATACAAAAAAAACATATGACATCTGTTAACAGTAGATTAACAGACTGTTAGCGTTCGAGAAACCGGGGGTTAGTATTACACTCGTGTGCTTTCGGCGAAAACCGAAGCCTACTCTAGAGCCCGAGGTATATTCTAAAAGCTAACAGACTGTATGTAAATGTTTTGAAAATCTGTGTTATTTTAAAACATTTGATGTTTACGAAGAAGAGTCAAATTCAAGGCAAAAACTCTTGGTCCTTGAACTGAAATACTTATTAATTTACATACATCACACTGCAGGGAACAAACTTTCTCTCAGGGAGAGAGAGAGTTTGGGCATAACTACCACCCGTGCCCACTGCGGATTGGAAAATTAAAGCGCTAAGTTCTGTGAATATAACTCAGGCTCTAGAGTAGGCTTCGGTTTTCACCGAAAGCACACGAGTGTAATACTACTTCCTGCTCTGTATTAGTTTATTTCCGTCATATTAGTTCCGATTTCGAAATTAAGTGTCACATTAGTTCCGATATTTCTATTTTTCTCACGAAATTTTTCTTCACAGCTGAGGCGTGGCATTAAAAATATCCATAACTCCAATGACTTGACATTTGTGTTTCTGTTTGCGGCAAAATAGTTCGAAAAACACATAATTAAACTCTACATAATAAACTACCTATATTTCCACCACAATTTGTGGATAATTCGCCTACATACCGATCTAATAATTCACTCCATCTAATTCCCCACACAAATCACAATAAACCGCTCCCGTTGACAGAAAGATAGATTATACAAGACAATGACAACCAATCTTCTAGTTTACTAAGCGGGTGTTAGACAAAAACGCTTTAATATTCCGGCACAATTCCCTCAGTGTATTTCAAATCAGATACCTACTTACACGCCCGTCTAGTTTAATAGCGCTGGTTATAAACCACTCTCCTAAAAACGCGAACAGAATGAGTGTCACATCAAAAGAATGCATTAATAATAAGCGCTGACCTTCTGGACTTTGAGTGAGAATTACCGCGAATACACCGGTTTTTATGCTCGATTGTAAATGCCAAGTTGCGTGAAACAGAGCAGATCATTAAACGGGGAGCGGAGGACGGTCCGCGATTCGCTGGAAAAGCTAGCGGGTCGCTCTTTCAAAGTAAACAGTTGTCTGGAAGAGATCACTTTTAGTGATAGCGCCGCCTTCTGTACCCTTCGTTTGAGAAATACCTGTGTGTCCTCCTTTTTTATGTACAATAAAGTTTTCTCTGTCTCTAAATCTAGGTAAAGCCGTAACACAAAATGTTTTTCTCAAACATGCTTAGTTTGAGCATTATCTCGATAACCTTCTTATCTTAACTTATTTTATCTTCTTCGAGATAAATCGAAATTGCTGTACTGGCCCGCGATCAGCGGCCGGCATAAGTTCTATGAAAATTCATAACTGTCGTGTTTTGCGGCCAAATAAATTACATACTAAACTCATATCTGTCGTGTTATTTAAAAATGGAACGATCTTACACTCCGAACAATGACCACCAAGGAGGTAACTTATCACAGGTTTTATTTAAATTTCGAACTGGCTTGCGATAGAAATCAGGATATTTTATACCTATTGAAAAAAAAGAACACTTGAACGCGGCAAAAATATCGTTGTTCGTTCGTGTTTCGTCTTATTTTGAAAGTTTATTGAATTTAACAGAATGAGTTCATAGTTTTAATTTCCGTGCATTATTTGAGAAAAATCATGTACAAGCCTTGGCCACAACTAGACATTGATAGACTCACGTCTTTCCACGTTCGTCCGTCAGTGCCTCTTTTGCTGGCCGCTGCAGTAATGTCATATACCCTCATACAAAGTCATTCATACCTACATAATGTACCTAGTACCTCGTACCTCAGCCTGGGTGTTTTTCCATCGCTTGTGTGGCGCTTGTCCTGGTCCGAAACTAGGATACTCGATCCTATAATAACCAGGCAAGATCATCGACAACATGGAAAGACCGAGACCAAGACCGAGGGTATTTGTACAAATCAAGGACGACGGGCTCCAGTGGGAATCAAACCCAATCTGTTATGGTAGCGAAGCGAATTATCACCACTTAACAAAACATTGGCTAGCCTTCACTTCAGTACGTTGTAATTGAAATTTAAAGAAAGCCACATGACTGCCCGCTCCGCGTCTCACGTCCCATCTTTGTGGTCTTCGCAAGCTTGACTAGGCCGTATTTCATAGAAAATTGCACAGTCGATTAACCATAAAATTAATAAGTAGAAATACATATATAATGTACATCTTACTGTCATAATAAACTTGATTAAGGCCTTGATTCTGTTAGTGCATTATAGTACGATGGCAAATACACGATATTGGTCCTCATGCCCCTACCAGTAGGAGAATCGAGTAGGAGCAAGCGGAAACGCTGACCCGACGTGTTTTTTTTTTCATACCATTGGCGCTTAGAATGGGCTAGTTGCCCTAAAAAATGTAATTAGTCCGTCTTTTAGATTATTTAAAAATACGGGACACGTATTTTTTTATTTGTAAATTAGACCAAAAATTACAAAGATATAGCCCATTAAAGTTACGTGTGACGTCACGCCGTGCTGCATTTGTTAGCACGGAGTGACGTCACACGTAACTTTAATGGGCTAAATCTTTGTTGTTTTTTGTTTAATCGAAAAAAGAAAAAATACGTGTCCAATATTTTTTTATAATCTAAAATACGGACGAAATAGAATTTAATTATTTTGACCCTGGAAACTACCCTAATAAGCGGCAGTGAAACTAAATCGCCAGGTTGATACAGTTGTCATTGTACTACAATGAATTAGCTGACTCTAGAAGAAGAGAAGAACGAAGAAAGCATTTATTTATTGTCTCTAGGTGAAATGCTGGAAAATATGAATACAATATGTGAATTACTTTGGCCGCAATTTGTAACAAAAAAAAACTACATCGAAACCACTAGATGACCGCTTAGCAACTGGATCGCAACGAAGACTAATATTAAACCTGTAATGAGTAAGTAGACTCAATGTACGAGTCTAGATGTAGACTAAAGATACGTGTCCAGCGGATGTGGGGACATAAACTTCAGGAAAAGCGGCTGAGTTGTCAAACGACATCAGACAAACGGCGTGTTATGCCAGCGGAGATGTTGTATTGTCGCCAACACTAACAGAAACTGCCAGTAAATCGGTGAAATACTGTGTCGCTGCGTACGCGCAGATTAGCGGCGTTATGGATGGTGATTGCTGACAGAGTCTTGTTGAACTAAAACTCTTCTAAATATTATCCTGATACACTTACTTGATTATTGTCGAAAGAGTCAGCCCAGCCCTTATATTACGTAACTTTCCACTCTATCGGGTTAAGCAATTAGTCAACTCGAAAGAGTCAAAATAAGAATGTAAAGGCTGTTTTTTTAGAGGTATAGAACTTTGAAATGGAATAAAACAAATATTTTTGTTTAAATTGACATAATTTTTACTTCATTCGAAAGATAACCTTCTGGAATATGACCTCCACGGCTGGCTCGGACGTAGTCTAAAGTCCTAGTCCCATTTTCGATGACTTTTTCCAACATTTGTGGCCGTACATCGGCAATAACGCGGCGAATATTGTCTTCCAAGTGGTCAATCGATTTGGGCTTATCGGCATAGACTAGCGACTTCACATATCCCCACAGAAAATGGTCAAGCGGCGTTAAATTGCACGATCTTCGTTACCAAACGTTTCCTTCAAAAATTCAATTGTGGCACGAGCTGTGCTGCATGTTGCGCCGTCTTTTTGAAACCAAAGCTCCTACACATCATGGTTATTCGATTTTGCAAGCACGCAAACCAAGATCTTTCCGCAAAATCTTCCATAAAGTGGATGGACACATATCCAATTCCTGTGCACGACGGTGGATAGACTGATTCGGGTCTTCCTCTACGCTACGCTCTACTGCAGCAATGACTTTTTCTGTACGAGCTGTACGACGTCTCTCTGGATGCGTATTATCATTTAGAGTAAACGTGGTGCAAAAACGTTCCATAGTTAATCGAATTAATTTTCTCTGAGGGACGATTGTGTTGACCGTAAAATGGACGTAGAGTGCGATACGTATTTCGAAAAGAACCATTAATTTCAAAATAAATTTGCACAATTTGGAAGCGTTGTTCGGGCGTCAGTCTATTCATGTTGAAATGCCAGACCAAACTAAACATAAATAATTTGACAGCTACCAAAATTGCCGCCATTTAAAAAAGTCTTGACAACTTAAATTTCTATACCTCTAAAAAAACACCCGTTATATGACAGTTCGGAGTAGCCGCATGAGATGTATCAGATATACCTATTTGGAAAAAAAGTCTCAGAATGTAATAGTGTGACATACCGGGAACAAAACGGCTAAATCAGACAACTCCATACAGTGGAGCCTTACGTAATTGCACCCCAGATTTCGCTCTGATTCGCATAGCTTAATCATTGTGAGCGGAGATGGCCCTCGAGTAATCGGTTGCTCCTCTCCGAGTCTTGTAGGTCTGTGTAAAGTGTGTGTTATAAAGGTCAGGGTAAAGCTGTGGTTGGTTTTTGAATAGTGGCTTTTTAAGTTCACTGTATCAATTCCCTACTTCCCCTGTATTCGTGAAAATCCATAAAACAGTGTATCTTAGAAAAGTCGCGTTTGAGATTTCCTTTTTTATAATTTGAAAGTAAAAGACATAGTATTTTTAAACATAAATGTTATGAGTTAGAAGTCTTGAAGGAGCAATATCGGGGGTAAAGAGGGGCGGTTTCTGAATATAGATTTTCACTAAGTAAATACTTACGTAACGTTCTGTCACGCTCTTTTCTAAGAAATTTGACGAGACAGCATTAGAGTTAAGTAGTTACTTAGTGAAATTCTCAATTTAGGAACTGGCCTTAAGAGGCTTAGGGCCGATTTCTGAATTGAGAATTTACACTAAGTAAATACTCAAGAAACGTTCTGTCACGCTCTTTTCTGAGAAATTTGACGAGACAGCACTACAGTTAAGCAGTTACTTAGCATAAATTCTCAATTCAGAAATCGGCTCTTAATTCCGTGTTAACAAAGCGCTTTTACATCTGAGATTGATCTTTAACCTGTAGATTTTTTAATGAGACCATCGTCTCACCCAGGTCTTGGATGTTTACATGTTTGTGATTTCGCTGTTTCTGGTTCCCACGACGACACAGCACAGGGTAATCCTAGTTAGGGGCCAGAAGCCATGTATGTGCCTCAATGTAAATGTTATTTTACCGTAAGAATGGTTTTTAATTGCTCTTTTGAACGTCATATCATAACGCAACCAATTACTGCGGCTTTTTCAAAAGAATCTATCTATCTATCTATCTTCTATCTATATATATAAAAATCAAAGTCCTGACTGACTGACTCACTCATCAACGCCCAGCCCAAGCCGTTTGATCTAGAAAGCTGAAATTTTGAACAGAGGATCTATATATAATGTAGGCAAGGAATAAGAACGGATTTTTTTAAATTCAACCCCTAAGGGGGCGAAAAGGGTTGCCAAAATTTGTATGGGAGGTATAAAAAATGTTGTCTGATTTTCTTGAAACTTGAAATAAATAATCTTCAACACAATTGATTGAACACGTATTTCGCCGTTTTTCTAAATTTAACCCTTAAGGGAGTGAACGGGGTTGCAAAATTTTGAACTGAAGTCCACGCGGACGGAGTCGCGGGCGAAAGCTAGTTTACTCATAAACAGGTTAACGTTTTACTATGTATCCTTACAATCTTAAATTTAATAAGTTAATAATATTAATTTATTATTTCTTAATAAATCAGAAATAAAAAATGTATTTCAACGTTAAGAATTTATATTCTGTTTGTGCATGTAAATGTATTTACAAATGTTAGCCGCTGGCTTGGGGCCGAATGAAGTGGAGAAAAAGGCAGCGAAAAAAACTCCACTCTGACCATTATTTTCTTAAATCACCTTAAATCTAATACATCATCATCATCAACCATTATGTCCCCACCGGGGGGCACGGATCTCTTGCCTGAGGAAGGTATAGGCCATACTCCACCACGGGACCCTAGTTCGGATAAGATTTCAGTACATAAGTGTCTACATAATATCTATGTATAACTATCTATACATATATCACTATATGTGGTATAGTGTCTGTATAATAATAAGTTTTTCGCTGACACTGGAAAATAGATGTAGTAATGACGTCACGTTGACTATAAATTTTTTAGCTGTTTTGGTGACTACTGATACAATGTTATTTATGAGTCAGTATATCTTAACACTGAGTCACGTCCATCTCTCTGCACTCTTAAATCGTAAAAGCTTTCAATTGTCTGCTGAAAAGATTCTTAACGGGTTTTCTTGAATGATCATCGATAAAATTAAAATAAAATTGTAGTCTACTTGTCTGTAACGTAGACAGCTGATTGAACATTGCATTTTAGCATTAGATCGTTATTCTGAAAACCATAGAATCGATTTCAGATTGACAGGTTGAAGGTGGTGTCGACTATCCGGTACTTCAGAAGGCGCCTCACAAAGTGATTCCTACATAAACATACTTAGTTTTGTAGTTTTAGAACTCACACTTTCGTAAGCACTAGACATTATTAAGAAATCAGAAATTTATTTCAACGTAAAGAATTCACATTCTGTTCGTTGAATGTCAATGTACACACACTCATAATGGTAGCCGCTGCCTTGGGGCCGAATGTAGTGGAGAAAAATGTAGCGAAAAAAACTCTACTCTGACCATCTTTTCTCAAATCACCTTAAATCTAATACATACGTTGGTACGAAACTCTATCTAAGAAGCTCGTGACCCATGAGTATAATCAACACTTGCTATCACCATCAACCCATTATGTCCCCACCGAGGGGCACGGGTCTCTTCCCTGAGGAAGGTATAGGCCATACTCCACCACGGAGGCCAAGCCCGGATTGGTGGAGGCTTGTAAGACTAGTGGCTGTTCTTACTGTCAGAAGTTTTTAAGCCGCCCTATTAAGACCTCTGACTTGGCTTAACGACTGCTATCTATCGATTTTCCTTCGGCATATTTCAAAACAACAGACGACGCTCTTTCTAAACCGCAGAATCATACAAATTACATGCGACTTATATGAATTGTGAGCATAGGGTCAATTGCCCACACATAAACATATATGAAAATAAACTTGATTTCAATCAGCTGGGTCTCGTGCACAATAAAGTACATGCTTTTGCTTAAAGTGTATGCTGGATAAGTGTCCGCAAGTTTTTTCATTATAATAACATTGTCGACGAAACATGTATCAGTATTGTCGACGATACGTTTGGTGGATTTCGTGCATGTTTATAGATTTTAGGAATAATTCTATTGATTGAATAAACTTTCTTTGTTAGCTTTGGGAATTAAGATAATAGTTAAGCTTCCTACATTTCTAAAAACACTGGCGCCACCCAGACAGATGTTGACAACCGTCGGCCCGTATACTCTGATAAGTTGTTCCGTACATTTGGAAGATGACAATCGACAGTCAGTTCTGACAGAGATCAGTTGGGACGATGCCAACGGCGATGTCCCAAATGGCCAGACCAGTAGAATTCTACTAACTTCCTGTTTTTCGCACATATTTTTTGTTGAAACGTCTTCCTTAAGGATTTCGCCAAAGTTTTGGTCTGACTTACGAACGTCTGACGTACGTCTCCGAATTACAATAAAAGTTATGAAATTAAATTGTTCTCGTACATTTGCTAACTTTGAAGAAAGCCTGAGTGTCCGAGCTATTCAAAACCTCAGCGCTTGAAATCGCTGATCCGCGGTGGGCAGTAGCGGTGATTAAAGCTCACACTCTCTTTCTGAGAGAAGGCCTGTGCCCTATCATCATCATCATCAACCCATTATGTCCCCACCGAGGGGCACGGGTCTCTTCCCTGAGGAAGGTATAGGCTATTATCCACCACGGGGGCCAAGTCCGGATTCGTGGAGGCTTGTAAGACTAGTGGCTGGCCTTACAGTCAGAAGTTTTCAAGCCGCCCTAAGGCCTCTGACTCGGCTTAACGACCTACGTGGGGCATAAGTTAGTGACCAAAGAGCATAAAAACCATTTTAATAATTGTGCTAAATTCTCAGTCTCTTCATTGGAGCTTCACTAATACCTAATGCCTTTAATCACTATTTGAAGATTATCGAAAAGACTACCGCTGGTTGTAACACTGAAAAACTTTTTTTAATATACATACCTAGTATGGAGAATAGAAAGACGACAGAATATCATTCTTTATTGTTCACCACAACTCACATATAAACATTTGCTTTTAGAATACATTTAGCGGTATTAAAAGTTTATTCTTCTTCTTTTTTACGTTACGTAGTGTGTAGCGCTTTTTTTTACATCCAGTTCACCACAGTAAATCCTATTAATCCCAACCTACATAACTATTAGCTAAATCTTTGGACCGCTCCGCTATTTCGGACGACGATCGTAACTACAATTTTGACAACTTCAGCGAATGCCAAACGATCTTGAGAGTTGTTTATGACGTTATAATTTTGATACTCTTACGCGCAGTCCAGTACGATGAGATGAAAGTGAGTACGACCTTGAAACATCTTTTGTCGAGCACTCGGTACTTCATTAGTCGGGAATTTTAATAAACTGGCTTAAAAATGACGCTTAAACTGTCATATTTTCAGCTGCTGCAATAAACTGTGCCTTGTTATTGAAAGAATACGTTTTCATTAGCAGACATTTTTGTTCGAAAATATCTTCTAACGAGACTTTAATATGATGCTCTCGTTCAGCGTACCAAAAGTAACTTTGCCTTCGTTAAAATACGTAGTTCGTCACCCAACGCGATGTTGATGATGAACAAAACAAAAATACACGAAGTGTTAATAGGCGATTTTTGTCTGGCAGTCAAAATAAATATCAATGGGAACACATTTTATAACGCGCTTCGAAAATAGCTCGTCGATAAAAATGTTGCGTAGATGTGCGAGAAATATTGACGAGGCATCATTGTAAATCCGTCGCGTCCAGGGCAGATGTGGGATCTATTCCAGTAAAAATAAACGACAAAAAGCTCGTAAATAATAAACTAATCATAATGGAGTTGTAAAACCGAAATATGAATGATATTTTACTACGAAGGTTTACAAACTCTGATGATAACGAGTTGCCAATGAAAATCTTACCCCAGGTTTCTCAAACGCTAACAATCTGTTAATCTACAGTTAACAGCTGTCAGTTGTCTTTTTTTATGCACTTTTGCCAATTCATCATCAACACATCATGTCCCCACCGAGGGGCACGGGTCTCTTCCCTGAGGAAGGTATAGGCCATACTCCACCACGGGGGCCAAGTCCGGATTGGTGGAGGCTTGTAAGACTAGTGGCTGGTCTTACTGTCAGAAGTTTTAAAGCCGCCCTAAGGCCTCTGACTTGGCTTAGCACCAACTGCTTAACGTGCCTTGCGAAGCACGGAATCGCTCGGAAAAATGCCACTAGCGTTAGTCATAGACGGTGACCCATCCGTGGACTGAACGCGCCGTATGTTGCTTAACCTTAGTGATCGTTTAAGATCACTCAGGCAGCCCAGGCTACGAGCGACTTTTGCCAATTGACAGCTGTTAACTATAGCTTAACATACTGTTAGCGCTCGAAAAACCAGAAGTAAACGTCGCATGTTACATCGTTACAAGAAACTTAAAGGCAAATTATATTTATAAGAGTCTGTTCACTGTAACTAAATAGCTACTCAATTTAGATCACATTAAGACTCCAAATGCCATCAACACCTCAAGTGGTTTACCGATAAATGGACAAACTACGCGTATTGAACACAGAACACTGCACACAAAAATAACACCAAACACTCACTTTCCGGACGATTTCAAGACAAATTGAAGAAGAAATACAAATAAATGGCCTTTATGAGTGGGCTGTGGAATTCAATCATTGGAGGCGAGCCCGAGGCAGAAGTAGATTGGCCTGAAATAACCAGTATCTACTTAGATAAAAAGAAGTATATCACCGTATCCGAGAGGGACAAAGAAGAGAAGCCGATAGTCTACTCCGACGTTCACAAGATCAAGATCAACAGGACAGGACTTGGTCTTGAGTTCACTCCCATCACCTTTCTGAGTATCTACAACATTGACACCAGGAAAGGTTGGTTTCTCCTGTCTTCAGGTGTTACCAGAGTTTTAGTGCCCGAACGATTTAACGGTTGACTCGAATTACCGATATCTCGATATATCTTAGCAACTTTGCTTTATTTACTTTATTGTTCACAAATTGGTCCAATGACCAATGTTTACCTCTGATTGTCTTGAGTTTTTATGTGCACCAAGCCTATTTTCGACACATTTGCTTAGCAACATTAGACTAAAAACTATCATAAGAACCCATATTTTTTTGGAAACAAAAACAATCTTTAAATTCGAAAAAAAACCTTAAAGAAAGAGGTTTAAATACAAGTTTAATGTACACCATTTCAGAGAAAAAAGTTTAAGAAAAGATTTGTGGTCTTTTAGAAGGCCCAATTTTTATGAGGACTGATTATTTGATGAATCTTTTACTTCTCCATAGCGGAAGTTAAAATGCCGAGTGGTAACACGGACAAGCCAGTCATCGAGGACAACCATGACGGTACAGTCAGCATCAAGTACGAACCACGCGAGGAAGGCGTCCACGAGCTCTTCGTCAAGTACAATGGGGAGCATGTGCAGGGTAAGCAGAACTTGGATAAAATAAAAAAAAATCTGAAAGCTTTTAGTCATGGTGGGCGTCTAAAACGATGAAAAATCACTCAATATAATAAGTGTGCTGTAACTGAACTGAATTGAACAGTGTGACTCGATTTCAAGTCTGAAATGGCGATGGGCTAGACACCTGGCGAGGCGGGAAGAGGGCAGGTGGATGCGAAAGACGAGATACCCCGAGGTAGGCGTGATGGGGAAAAGATCAATACCCAATAGTGGGAAGAAGTGAGCTGATGATGATAATGATGATTACTTGATATTGAGGAAGCTCTTCCAAATTCTAGATATTTTTAATTTAATTATTTTCAACTTCATTGGGTTTCAGAGTGACTTTCGGGCTACAATATGTACTTACAGAATTAATTCCTCGCTGCAGGTTCCCCGTACAAGTTTCACGTGGATTCCATCTCGTCTGGCTACGTGACGGCTTACGGACCTGGCCTTATCAACGGCGTCAGCGGAGAGCCTAGCCTCTTCACCATCAGCACCAAAGGCGCTGGTGCTGGTGGCCTCTCTATGGCCGTGGAAGGACCTAGCAAGGCTGAGGTAAGCTTGAAAAATAGGGAAGTTCCCACTTTATAATACATTATATTATACGCCTTATAGCCACTAGTCTTACAAGCCTCCACCAAACCGGACTTGGCCCCCGTGGTGGAGTATGGCCTATATCTTCCTCAGGGAAGAGACCCGTGCCCCTTGATGGGGACATGATGGTTTGATGATGAATACGCCTGTATCCCAGTGCGCTAAGGGCAAAAAGTACCTGAAACTAATGAATGTCGAAGAAGCGAAAAAGCTATGTCAGGATCGTGGCAAGGGGCAGTCCCAGGTCTCTGCCTACCCCTGTGGGATATAAGCGTGAGCATGTTTGTATGTTATGCAATTATATATATCTTAGACTACGTACATTGTCAGTATCTGCTTATGTATGCATTTTATAATATTAGCAGGATTGTAGAAAGAACAAGGCAGACAACAGTAGAAAGCTCTTCTGATCCTTCAAATTGTTGCCATTTGCGGTTTCCATTGACACCAAAAAATATATGCGATGCAAAAAATATAAGGCAATGCACATGAAAATCTATGGTTTTCTTTGGAATTCATCGAACGAATATGGGTGGAAGGGCCGTTAAGGGACGACGCGACGGACGTTCATGCGGACATAGGTACTTCGACCAAATAGGGGATGTATTAGCAAAGGGCATGATAAAAAGTACCGGCGTCCGTGCATGCTACTACTAATGAATGTCGAGGAAGCGAAAGTGATCTGTTAGGATCGGGGCAAGTGGCCGTCCCTGGTCTTTGCCTACACCTCTGGTATACAGGCATGAGTATATGTATGAATGTACTATTAGGCTAATAATCCAACTATTTTTGCTATTTTTGTGTCGTCTGTTTCCAAATTTTGACAATCGTTGTGATTTTTATCTCATCTTGGTCACGACTGCCTGCTATTACTCCGACAGTTCACATTAACTTTGCCTTTTCTCATTCAAGATCTCCTGCCACGACAACAAGGATGGCACTGTGGCTGTGCAGTACTTGCCCACCGCTCCCGGAGAATACAAGGTCTCTGTCCGATTTGGGGACAAGCACATAAAGGGATCACCCTTCACTGCTAAGGTGAGATTATGCAGAAATTTTTCTTATTCAATCATTTTACTCCTACACGATGTACTGGGGCAGTAAAGGGGCAATCCAGGTTTGCTTATTCTTGGAAATCCTCAGCAATGATCGAGCTCAGAAATCAGATGCAAAATATACAGCAATTTCTGAAATTGGCACTCGACTGAAAGCCTAGTGGAGGTTCACGATTAATCATTCGCCTTTGATAAAATTCTGAAAAATTTCGACGCAATAACCATTCTTATGATGACTATGAAGAAAAGTGTTGTAATCTTCTGAATAGAATGGAATACAAAACGCTTACTTGGTACCAACACAATCAAAGTATAAATAATGGTTTAGCATGTAAATTAATTTCTACATAGCCTACTTGCTCCACTTACTTGATATGGTGCTCTGCAGTAGAGCCACCACCTTAGAATCTGATCATTTATATCTTGAAAGGATGTAGATCAAACGAACATGTCGTTATCGTCTGTACGTGCCATAGGTAAAGATAAAATAGACATTGATTGTGGCTCTGCTGCGGAGCATACTCTCTAGCAGAGCCTCAAAGAATAACATAAAATTTACACACAGGCACATACATTGCTTCAGGCCCCACACTAGGGTACCTACTAATATCATATACTAATTTGTACCCGGGAAAGATAAACGCTCCCGTTTTTGGATTAAAACTGTTGTACGAGTAGTGTTTATTGCGTAGATTGATTGGTTCAGATTCTAAGGTGCTGGTTTTGCGGCAGAGCACTACTTATTTACAGCATTACGAACACCTTATTTGATTTCTGTCGGAAGAGAAAAGTTTAAAATGATCATAGAATGATAGGTTTTGAAGGCCATGACGTTGATTCTCGGCGGGCGGTGAAAAAATCGTAGAGGGGCGAAATCTGAATAAAAGTCTGTATCAAAGACAAAACTGAGTGAGGCCGTTGAATTTTGAGTTCAGCATTATATTACTTGATTAAATTTGGTCTACTTAACATTCTCTCTTGTAATCATAATGATTTCACTAACCTCA
Source organism: Yponomeuta plumbellus (assembly GCA_947310845.1). Lineage (NCBI taxonomy): Eukaryota > Metazoa > Arthropoda > Insecta > Lepidoptera > Yponomeutidae > Yponomeuta > Yponomeuta plumbellus. The sequence goes on along the minus strand of OX371216.1, from coordinate 11,119,766 downwards.
ACCCGTTTTCTCCAGGTGACCGGCGAAGGTCGTAAGAGAAACCAGATCTCCGTGGGAAGCTGCAGTGAGGTTACCCTTCCTGGGAAAATTACTGACAGTGATATCCGCAGTCTCAACGCCTCTATCCAGGTAATTTTGTTACATTCCTCGGACAAAAACTTTCATACTTACTTTTAAACTTAATGCATGAAAAGGAATACTATCGGATATACGTACATAATTGTATTTAGAAGCACAAATGCAAAAACCCACCCTATGCTAAAACTGCCAGGAAAATAGATTATGGTCCACGTTACAACGTCACAGTCGGGCCTCACAAGCAGCTTGGTTGAAGACAACAACACATCCTTTAGAACTCTAATTTAATCTGATAAAATAGGTGTAGGTTTAGGAACTAGGCTTCAGAACAACTTAATACAGCATGTAGAAAATGTATGTATGCCAAATGCATGTTATATTCAAATAGTGAATGTTTTACTTAACAAAAATATGATAGAAACACAACTATTGTACTATTAATGGGGAACAGCACAGGAATAAAAGAAAGGGACTTAATAAATTATTATGAGTCCATAGTAGCTCTGCACATAAGGAAAATTATCATCTGTGCTTTTCCCTATTCAAAAACTCTTTCAGAAGTGCAAAATTACGGGATATACAAATTAAACCGGCTATTACATAATTTGACCTTTGGTCATAGAGACCAAGTCCATTTCTTTGATACGAATAAATTAATTCAAGACTTTATTTTAACCCGGGACACAATGAGTGTGCCCCTCTCTTCTAAGCGACTAATTGCCAAAATGTTGGCATTCAATGTTTATGACCCTATTATTGTTAATACAATAGCACAGGGACCTCCAGGTCATACAAATTGTGTATGGGGCACTGTATAAGGTTCTACAACAAGATACCCCAAGATATATTAGAGTTACCCCCAACGCGATTTAAGAATTGTGTTAAGCACACTCTTTGCAAAAAAGCTTATTATAAAATCAACGATTAGGACGTATGGCATTAAATAGTAGTTTAATATTAAATTAAATCAGAGGATAAATGTGTCTAGTGTTCAACACATCCAAGATATAATTTTGTATGTTTTATTTGTATTAGCTTTAAGGTGATTTGAGAAAAGATGGTCAGAGTGGAGTTTTTTTTTCGCTGCCTTTTTCTCCACTACAGACGGCCCCAAGGCAGCGGCTAACATTGTACATAACTGTATGTACATTGACATTCAACAAGCAGAATGTAAATTCTTTACGTTGAAATAAATTCTTGATTCTGATTCTGATTCTTGAAACAATTGTATTTTAGAAAGCATTCTTTGAAATTCTTTTTCAATTCTTTATTATGCATTTAGTAAAAATGTATAAAACAAAGTAAAATAATAGAAATATTACTTATTTTCTTTGCATATTAAGTCACTGAAAGAATACATATTGGATCAGTCAGTGATCTTTGGTTAGTCAACCTTCATCTGTTGTTTTATGCTTGTCATTGGTATGAAACATCACCACCAGTCAATTATTTTGAACTTCCTCTTCCCCTAAAACTTCAGGCCCCATCAGGCCTTGAAGAGCCATGCTTCCTGAAGCGTCTCCCATCCGGCAACATCGGCATCAGCTTCACGCCGCGCGAGGCTGGTCAACATATCGTCTCCGTTAAGAACAAGGGTGTACATATTCAGAACTCACCCTTCAACATCAAGGTCCAAGATCAGGAAGTCGGTGACGCTAAAAAAGTCAAGGTGAGTTTGTTTTGAGTTATAGGAGGTAAATACACCTACATTGATAGGTGTATTTACCTCAAATCTCTTCAAGTAAAATTTAAGGTTCCACCGATGTCAGCTCCATGCGATAGGGCTTAAAAAATAATAAAAAATAATCTGCTTGCAGTATCGATGGAAAAAGGAATAAAGAATACACTAATTGACCCATCAGCTGTTTGCGTTGCGTTGTCACGTGCAGTCATAATATCCTTTTGAATTCAGTTCAGATCTTGAGTATACTCGTATTGTGCTATTTAATTTGGTAATCATCACCCAGCTAGGAAATAATTCTAACGAGATGTCGTTTTACTTAAGGAGGTAAAAAAGCAATTACCGCGGTATTTGCTGCATCTGGAATCTTAAATCAGCCTGGATATTTCCCATATTTTAAGAATCTCTGCCTGTTTGTCAAGGATACCTTAGTTTGGAGCCAGAATCATCATCATCATCAGCCATTTGACTCTCACTGCAGAACATAGATAGGCCTCTCTCATGGTTGTCTGAATTTCGCGGTCTAGGAGCCAGAATATGTTATGTATTGTGTGAACGTTGCTAATCTTACCTACCTTTCAGGTCTCCGGCAATGCTCTAAAGGAAGGCAAGACGCACGTGGAGAACACGTTCAGTGTTGACACCAAGAATGCTGGATATGGTGGTCTCTCGCTCTCCATTGAAGGTAAAGAAAATCCACTAGAACGCTCCGTAGCAACCAATATTGACAAAATTATTAACTTCATTCAGGTTACTTACTCGACTTTTTTTCGGAAGAAAGCGAAAAGGTTTCCCTCTGATTCGCAAACTTTAATCATGGTGAGTAGAAACGGAGCTCGCGTCATTTGTTGCTCGTTTCTGAGTAAGTGTATCTGAAATAAAGTCAATAATGTGTACTGTGTAGTGCTTAAGAAAGTTTTAGTTCAAAAATATTCACAATATAGCGCTATCATGTATTCATCTCATGAGTCAATGCTTCCTCGTATTTTTTTATGCATCGATTGAAATAGCGTAGGATTATAGAAATAGTTTTATTTTCAGACTTTAAATTTTATTAAGTTAAGAAACGTTTTCTTCTTAATTTTCGTCTCAGTTTCTTAATAATTATGAAAGAAACATGATTCTCTTAACAATTTCGCTTTTTGCACAGAGGTGGAAATCGCCTATATGCGATGGGCATGCACGGTAATTCAGCATATTATACTCTCTCTCTTTGAGACAAAGTCTATTACGCAACATTTATGCAACACATATACAACTTACATATTTATACAACTCAGCCTACTTAAGAAAAAGATAAACATAAACATTTAAACACAGGCACATACATTGCTTCTGGCCCCACACTAGGATACCCTGCGTCGTGGGAACCAGAAACAGTGACATCACGAACATGCAAACATCCAAGACATGAGGTTTTTTGTTATAGTTGTTGAACATTTTGTTTTATGTTTTAAAAATGTCCCACTTCAGGTCCCAGCAAAGCCGAGATCCAGTGCACAGACAGCAAGGATGGTGTGTTGGCCATCGGCTACCGACCTTCCGAGCCGGGCTACTACATCGTCAACCTCAAGTTCGCTGACCACCACGTTGAGGGCTCCCCATTCACTGTCAAGGTTTGTTTCTTGTAATGAAATGAATTCAGATTTTGAATAAACAAATTACTGCAATTTCTAATTATTCTTGGTGTGGTGTGTGAATAACCTCGACCAGATGAACTGGAGTGTGTTTTTTAAAGTTAATTAAGGAATTTATTTGTGCCTATCAATAATGGAGAACACGGTAAAGACAGCAGGATACCAACTCTCTTCAAGGTAGCGGGTGAAGATGTGAAGGGGATACTTTTTCTCTTAAACAATGAAACGAACAGAATTGTTTTGGATTCAGCAGTATATAATTTGGTGCGCCAGAAAATTCGCGGCAGCAAAAACGAGCATCTTGATGTGACTGCGCGCGAACGCTCCATGTAGGATGCATTAGGTACAAGTGTAACAGTGGGGAATCTAATAACCAATTCTCTCCAGGTAACCGGAGAGGGCAGCAACCGGCAGCGAGAGAAGATCCAGCGGCAGCGTGACCCTGCACCCCTCACCGAGGTCGGCACAAACTGCAAGCTCACCTTCAAGATGCCTGGTAAGAGCTAGGCTTCAAATCCCTCCAGCTGGCAAGAGTGTCAGTTGTGTGTTCTTCTAAAACCTTCAAGAACGGGTTAAGAACCCGTGAGTTGTCCCAAAAGAAATGAGAATTTACATTCTTTTTGTTGAATGTCAATGTACTTATACTGTTAGTGCCCTGACTCACTAGGACGCCATGGCGACGTCGCCAGCGAGCGTATCCAAGCAGTTAATATTGAAATATATGGTGCCTAAGTCACTTGGTGACGGTCTGGCAACGTCGCCATTCAATACAAACTGCTTGGATACGTAGCTGGCGACGTCTCCATGGCGTCCTAGTGAGGCAGGGCACTTAGGTGCTGCCTTGGGGCCGAATGTAGTGGAGAAAAAGGGAGCACCACGAACCACGCATGTACCAATGACTTTTAGTTACGTACATTTGTTTGTACAGCAACACCATTCGCTGATAAATTGTGCCCGGATAACGGCGACAGGCTTGCCACTTGTCACGTTTGGGACCTAATAAACTCGGCAAAACGTGGGTCCAGTTATGAAAATGACAGTTGTACCTACGCCGTTGATAGGTTGACCAACACTACCTACTTCCGTTATTTTGCGTCGCGAACTCGTCCTCTGTGTGCATCTCTAATATACAGGATTTTGTAATGCCACCTGAAGGGAAAGAACTCTTAATACCTACTGTAGATAGAATATAGTACTCGGAGAAGGCATTCCTTTATTTTCTAAAAGAAAGAAAGAAAATTGGCTTGCACACCCAGGAATAGAACCTACTAAAATCTGTAAAAATCACACGCTGAACTTTTGTTGCATCGATCGCTTAAGTCAATTATAAGGATGAAATCTCTCTAACAAACTTGGTAATTTCTAAAAGTTTAATTTCCTTTTAAAAATAAAGGAATGTTTTCTTTAAGTATTATGTCCTATCTACAGAATTAAGAGTACTTTCCCTTCAGGTGGCATTACAAAATTAGAACCTGTATAACAAACTCGGCATTTGTCTGCAATACTTGTTAGGTCAAAAACTGGCTTGTTCCGGTTTGTATACTATTTTAATCTGACAGTTCTATGCATTGACGAGTATATTGATGATTCTTTTTCAGGCATCACCTCGTTCGACCTGGCTGCCACGGTGACGAGTCCCGGCGGTGTCTCCGAAGACGCTGAGATCCAGGAGGTGGAGGATGGCCTTTATGCCGTCCACTTCGTGCCCAAGGAGCTTGGCGTCCACACGGTCTCCGTCAAGTACCGCGAGATCCATATACCCGGTAGGTGGTTTGGAAAAAAAAACAATGAACGTAAGAACGACATGAATGACAGACGCCATTTTTACTGAGATGTGACGTCATAATAGATTCGGCTAATTCAGGCCGTTTTCCATAAAATGGCTGCAGATGTAAAATTATAAATTTTCACCTTGTTTTGTTGGATAAATGATGTAATTTTTTTAAAGTTAAAATACCTCAAAGCGGTTTTAGGACTCATCTGACAGGTATATGCGCAATTGCGGATATGTCTAAATAATACTACTATTTTCACACTGTCAAATAGCCTATTGCCTTTTATATCTAAGTATACTCTTCGAAAGGTAGTGGGCTAGTTAATAACAGTTTTGTGTTTGAATTTACAAACACCTGTAAATTTGTTGCAATACTATCGAAAATATCGTGAGGAAACCTGAGTATCAAAGGTCTTCTCGCACTGAAGGTGCTTGAAATCGCCAATCCAAATAGAGGTGAAAAACTCTTTCTGAGAGAAAATCAAATTCTTATAGCATTGGGTCCGCTCTATCGTAAATTTATTGTAGAACTTGGTAGAACTAGCTGTGCCCCGCGGTGTTATCCACGGTTTATTAGATAAAATAAAATGTGTATTAACAGTAAAATAATAACTATGCACATTTTTAGAAGAAAACCAATTTAAATTTGGGCATCGGAAAGGTCAAAATTTCATTTTCGCCTATTTTTCCATGGAAATAAGATATTTTCCCGCAGTAAAACTTATCTTATCTTACCTTAAAACGTAGCCTATGTGTTAATACAGGGTGTCAGCTAACTCCATACCAAATTATATTAAAATCACTCCAGCCGTTTAGACGTGAAGAAGTAACAAACATACACACTTACAAACTTTCGCCCAAATAATATTAGTGTGATGTGATTGGTAGGTCGATGGGCCAATAACACTGATTCTTAATTGTCATTTCTAGGTTGTAATAAAAGTTTTAATGAATACTAAACGAAATCACATCCACAGTAATAATTTTAAAATTATCTTATCCCCACAGGGTCACCTTTCCAATTCACGGTGGGCCCCCTCCGCGACTCAGGGGCGCACTTAGTGAAGGCCGGGGGCGTGGGCCTGGAGCGCGGCGAGTCCGGGCGCGTCAACGAGTTCAACGTGTGGACTCGCGAGGCCGGATCCGGCCAGCTGGCCATCTCGCTCGAGGGGCCCAGCAAGGCTGAGATCGACTTCAAGGACCGGAAGGACGGCAGCTGCGATGTGTCGTACAAGGTTGAAGAGCCGGGTAAGTGGAAGATTTGTTGGTTTGTTAGTCGTATAATACATGTGTCATTTCTAAAACATCAATTTGGATGAATTCCATTTGTGGGCAAACCCTACAGCAGATTTTTTCTTGCTTGATTTTTTTATTTTCAATTATTTGAATTTAGTTTTTTCACAATTTTTTGCGGTTTTCTGCTTCATAGTGACGCTGTTTGCACCAGAATTGGTTATCGACATTGTTTATCAAAATAAACAATGTTGATAACCATACGTATCAAATACAATAAACATTGTATAGTCCTGTCTTCACTATCTCATTTGGTGAGAGTCATTTTGGTATATTTTTTATTATCCAAAACTCAGTATGTACATACAGCTAAACTAAAACCATATCTACTGTCGTATTTTTTATTAAACGGAGTAAACTGACAGTAGCTTGAAAAATAATGTTGCCATGTTCAATGTAATAGTGATGCGTTCAGTTTTGTTCAATCACAGGAATGAATGAATACTTCGTTAACATTACCTTATTGAAACAAAAATCGCTCGTAGCCCCGGCGCCGCCTAAGTGATCTTAAACGATCACGAAGGTTAAGCAACATAAGGGGCGCATACAGTTTATGAATGGGTGACTGTTCTATGACTAATGCTAGTGGCATTTTTCCTAGCGGTATCGTGCTTCCCAAGGCACGCTAAGCAGTTGGTGGCGGTTGCCGTCGATAGATGACAGTTGTAAAGCCAATTCAGAGGCCTAACATTGAAAACTTCTGACAGTTAGACCAGCCACTAGTCTTACAACCCTACACCAATCCTGACTTGGCCCCCGTGGTGGAGTATGGCCTATACCTTCCTCAGTGAAGAGACCCGTGCCCCTCGGTGGGGACATAATGGGTTGATGATACACAATGAAGTGGCCTAAGAACGTCATCCACCGCTTCCGGTATCTTTTTATTCGATATTTATATGTTACGCTAGCAGTGCCCGCGACTTTCTTCGAGCCACAGGATTAGCCTATGTCCACCCTGAAGGTTCATCCTAAACACTCGTGAAACCATATTTGAAATTAGATATCTACTTTCGGATATTACCCTTTACATACAAACTTTTCCTCTTTATAATCTATCTTATATCTAATATCCCTTCTAATGCCGGTAATTAGCATAAATAAGTAAAATTATTGCTCTAATATACCTAATTTAATCACTATATTATTATTGGAAGACACTGTTGAACCAATTTCACATGTCGATTGTGATCTAGCTAATTTTATTATTTACTTACTTACTGAGGTGGCTCAGAGACCCGAAGTGGATCTTGACCTCTGATACAAGAAGTCGCCACTTGTTTCTGGCTTCGCTAATTTTATTACTAATTTTTAATAATTCTGCGTAAAATCCTATCTCTAATTTGACAATTATACAGTTTGGACAAAAAAAAAAACTAGTTTGATTTCCTCAGACAAAGATGATAGGATGAGTGTATTGAAGTCAAATAACGCGTGAATTTTCAAATATATATTAAGCCAAAATGAAACAATGTGTTTAGGTAAAGCTTGGTGACAGTAAGACCAGCCACTAGTCTTACAAGCCTCCACCAATCCGGACTTAGCCCCCATGGTGGTATTGCCTTTAATATTAAATTATGGCCTATAATAAAAAGTATTGTTTTATATTAAATTTAACCAGAAACTAAGCAACAGATAACTGTGTCTAATGTTCAATACATCTAGGGGTTATAATTTTTATGTTTTAAAGTTTTTTGATTACGCTAAAACTGTTTTGAAAGGAATAGAATTGTGGAGTTTCTTTGTTAGTTTCTACTCCATATAATCTATTAATTAGGTACACATTTAAACATTTTGTTTGTACTATGAATAAAATATTTGAATTTGATTAAAATGTTTTTCGTAAATAGTCCTACAAAAAAACCCATCACAGTGTTTGTCTATTATCTTATGTGTAAGCCATTATAGCCAAAGCAGTGAACCATATAATATATTTTATAGGAGCATACTGCAGTAGCTACCTACAGGTCTATGATTAAGGCTCTGCTTAATTACCGTATTTCTTATGTTGACAATATTGTTACCTTACACTGTAACATCTCAACAGTGTCAGCCTGTTATATTTTTCAAATGCGACCCAAAAAATATTTATGTGATAATTTTAATGTCATAATGTTTCTTTTCTACGCTACGCTAACGAGCTACTCGAAATACTAATCCTTCGCAGACGAAGTCGCGGGCGCCAGCTAGTAAAAGATTGATGTCATTGTTTCATTCATTCACTTCGTCACAACACTATTTTTATTTCGTCAAAACCTGGCAACCCAGTAAACGTCAGTTTACTCCGTTTAATAAAAAATACGACTTTAGTGATAGCTTTGACACATGTTCAAGATTTTTTAAAATTAAGAAACAGAAAAGAATGACCGGCGACCTTAAATATGTCATTGAAAATTAAATGTCTTTCTAATTTGTGATTTGTACCTACTAACTATTACGGAATAAAATGTATTTTAAAAAACCTGCTTCAGGGGTAATGTCGGACAATCTAGCTTTAAATAAATAAAAAAAAAACATAATAATGAACCAAAACAATCCGTAATATACTACCAGCGCTTACGAATTAAGTAAATCACTGTTTACGGGTACGTCACGTGGAGTTGCCACCGCTAATCAGCAAGTCAAATCACCCTTCTTCCTTCGACCACCTCGTAGTACAAGCAAAATAGTCTTAAAAAAACCCACTCGAAAAACAACTGAAATGTGTTCGTTATAAATAAATCTACAAACGTGTTCCACGTACAAGCCACGCCCATCGCAACACCGACCAATCAGATCCCGCTTGACCACTGCGCGGCAAAATTTACTGCGGACCATTTTGACAGTTCGATTTTTTTCAAACTATGTCTTAGGTTTTTCTTTTTCCCAAGTGGCCAGTGCGTGCGTTTTTTTTTTTTTTGTTTTAAATCGGTAATGGTTGTCGCATTTTTGGATGACCACTTGCTGTGCTCGGGTTGGGATTTACGATTAGTGCTTTTGGTAATGAATGAGTCGTAGTAAGAACTTCGTGCTTGCATTAAAGTAAGTAAAGTTTATTTCTCACCATAAAAAAAAACAATATACAGCGTATTACGAGTCTTGAAGGCTTTACAAAATCACTCAAAGGCTATTGGTACAGTCAATTCAGTTAATTACCAAACTAGGTGGTCCTGTATTTTGGCAATTAGTGATATTTGTACTTTATGTACGTAATATGAATTACAGATATTGATGATGCTAATATTATTGCTGCTAATATAAAGCTTGGTTGCTTAAAAACTGAAAAAGAAAGGAATAAAATGAAATTCCCATTCATATATTTTTATTCACAGTAAACACGAAATTACATTTACTTTACGAACGTCAAAGTTGTTAGTTTCACAATTAAAAGATTGTTTGTTTTATGAATTTTATTTTATTTCTTTTACAAAATTTGGAGAAGAAAGTAACGAAGAAACTCCACATTTATTCTTTCCAAAACTGTTTTAGCTTAATTAACAAACTTTCTAACTTAAAAATGATTACTCATGGATTCACTAGACTAATTTCTCCTCTGAATACATTTAATATTAATCTACTATTTAACACCAGACATCTTTGTCTTCTAATTAAATCGTCTATTTTATAATAATCTTTTTTGCACGGAGTGTGCTCAACGCATTCCTTAAGCCGCGTCGGAGGTACATAGGCTGCTACTTATGTAGCGGAATCTGGGATTCCAATAATTTTAAACGCAATGTCTGACCTCCATGGTGAAATTCGTTCTTTTTTTAATTACTGGCCGCTAATATTTTTCTCTTATATACATTAGTGTTTTGTTTTTGTTGGGTTTAAAATGTCATATCGCTGAAAAAATGGAACTCACTCGTGATTATTCGTGCTATGATTTATTACGATTTTCGACGTGGTTTAACGCAACAACAGTGCGTAGATCAATTAACTTCGACTTTTGGTGGTGAAGCTCCATCAAAAACGACTGTGTATCACTGGTTTAGTGAGTTTAATCGCGGGCGCAGTAAGCTCACGGACGAAGTTAAGAAGGTCGCCCGAAATCGGTGGTTGTGCCACAAAATATTGGAGCTGTGCGAAAACTAATAATGCAAGACCGCCATGTTACGTATCGCGAGATAGAGGCTTTTCTGGGCATATGTATGACGAGCATTCATAGGATATTACATGAACATTTGTCTGTAAAAAAAATTAGTTCGCGTTGGATCCCGCACAACTTAACTCAGGATCAAAAAGATGCTCGCGTCGAATGCTGCAAGAAAACCTTAAAAAAATTCAACGGAGGCGACTCAAAATTTGTTTATAATATCTTCACAGGTGACGAATCCTGGATCTACGCGTACGATCCCGAAACTAAACAACAATCAACAGTTTGGGTGTTTCAAAATGAGCCGAACCCTACGAAAGTGGCTCGTGCAAAAAGCACTGTACAGCAAATTTCCTGCTTTTTTGGTATTATTGGCCATGTGGCTACAATACCACTGGAGAATCGCAGAACGGTTAATCCGGAGTGGTACACGACCATTTGTTTGCCGGAAGTATTTGAAGAAATACGCCAAAACAACCAGCGACGCAGAATCATACTTCACCATGACAATGCCAGCTGTCATACATCTCTGGAAACAACTACATTTTTGGATGGTCAAAAAATAGAATTGATGGGTCATCCACCGTACAGCCCTGATTTGGCTCCCAATGGTTTCTATTTATTCCCAAATGTAAAGAATAAATTACGTGGTCAACGATTTTCGACCCGTGAAGATGCCGTAGATACGTTCAAACAGCACGTTTTGGAGATACCTCAATCAGAGTGGAAAAGTGTTTTACAAATTGGTTTCATCGAATGCAAAAGTGCATCGATCATAGTGGAGAATACTTTGAAAAACAATAAAAGCATATTTAGCCATATACATTTGTTTATTTTTTCTATTCCGCATACATAAGTAGCAGCCCTCGTAACTCTAATGTAATCTTGGGTTTTGCTGTTGTAGAAACATAAACAGTATGTACCCCATAAAGGATGCATTGACTTTTAAATATATCTAAACGGAAAAAGGAGCGGCATATACTCGTATATCGGTATATTTCCGTATATCGCGAAATCCTGATTAAAAAACATCTATGTATCTAACTCTAGAGACGTAAATTCTTAAAAAAGGATTCAGTAATCTTTAGTCCCGCATTTTATGGTTGTTAGAGATTTTGGGTACCTACTTAAAATAAAAATAAAAATCTCACGCTCGTTATCCCCGAGGAGGTAGGCAGAGGCACCAATCACTAGAACTGGGCCCACGTATTGCCGAGTTTATTAGGTCCCAACGTGACAAGTGCCAAGCCTGTCGCAGTAAAGTTATCCGGGCACAATTTATCAGCGAATGGTGTTGCTGTACAAACAAACAAATGTACGTACTTAAAATTAATCCCAAAAACTCTCATTCAACCGCTCAAACGTGTCACACAGCGAAGCCCCATTAAAACTACACCAACTCGTAAAGTTACCCACTTTGCGTCAGCAAAAAGTCTCTACAACACCAACAAAGTTCTTTAAAGAATACTTGGTATAATGCCATTAAAATATAATGAAAAATTGCAAGAAGATTCCGTCGCCTTCCCGAACGGTAGACACCGAAATTCTCATTTTGAAAAAGAGAAAAAAAAAAGAAAAGGTTACGTTCGGAAACAGACAAAAGAGGACCGCTTAAGTCATTATTCGTCGAGATTCCCGAAAATTTTCTAATCGCGATACATTTATGAACGATTCGATGCGACAAAAAGATGCCGCTCTTTCTTTGTCGGTGGCTGCCACCGTTTTGGGGATCCGTGAGTATTGGCAAGGAGTTCTAATACTCCTTGGTAGTTGATACTAAAATGTATCTGGATAAGCTTAAATAGAATCTTAAAATAAGAAAGCAGAAATTTATTTCAACGTATTTCAAATTAGTTTATATTAGTTTTTTAAGCATTAATTTATATGATTTAGTTTATAGTCGATTAGTTTAATAGTGTTAATTAAGTTTTTGTCATGTAATAAATGTTTCACCTTTCAACGTAAAAAAATTAAATTCTGTTTGTTGAATGTCAATGTACTTATAATGCTAATGTTAGCCGCTGCCTTGGGGCCAAATGTGGTGGAGAAAAAGGCAGCAAAAAAAACTCCACTCTGACCATATTTTCTCAAATCATCTTAAATCTAAAGGTCAAAATTCAAGACCCATGAGTGCAATCAATACTTGCAATGTAATAAGTAGATAATAATATTAGCCGCAGGTGTAGAACAATGGACTTGTAAGCGAAAGACACAGGTTCGATACCCGGTGCGGGCATGTGTTGGTACGTCACTCTCATCGTCATCTGTCATGAAGGTACTGGTAACTGGACTTCGAAACTTATACAAATACGATCGGCACCAAGAAACTTTCGAAATAATGGAGAAACCGTATCGCCAATACTGCGCCGTAAAATTTTGTTCGAAGGCAGGTCCTCACTGTTCACAGATTACAAATAATATATTGTGAAAAAAAATCAAGTCACGTTTTATCAGCGCCATCTGTCGCAGTTTCAAGAACTATATTTTTTTTTCATGAGCCCCGGGAAAATCCCTTATTGAAAGAAGGATATGACATTGTAGCACCAAAAATATTCGAAAACACTTCCCAAAGAAAGCAGCGACGCCACATCGGAGCACATTCCTCTTTAGCCAACACGTGCTTGACCGAGCAGCGTTTTTTGTCAACCGCGAATACAATGGACGGCTCGGACGGACAGACGGACGGACAAATTCAACTTAGGGCCCGCATTCCAGACTGCTGGTGTTTAAGAGTCATTTTAATTGAGCGCACCAGTGGAAATAATCGGTGAAAAAAGAAGCCCCCAAATTGAAAACGTTAAAACCGACTGCGGATAAAATCTTAGCTTTGATTGTAGTGCGAGGTTTTTAAATATCTAGTTGTAAGATGCAGGGTGTTTTATAGCTTCAAGTTAATTTATTTTGCGAGACTCGTTGATTCTTGTTACACTATTTTTTAAAGTTAAAAATAAAAATAAATAAACTCTCGCCCGTTATCCCCGAAGGGCTAGGCAGAGGCACCAATCACTAGAACTGGGCCCACGTTTTGCCGAGTTTATTAGGTCCGAAATGTGACAAGCGGCAAGCCTGTCGCCGTTATCCGGGGACAATTTATCAGCAAATGGTGTTGCTGTACAAACAATAAAATGTACGTACTAAAAATTTATTAATCCCAGAAAAACTCTCATTCAAGCGCTCAAACGTGTCACACAGCGAAGCCCTAAAGTATTTTTTTTAAATAAGATGAAATAAGTTAGCGTGTCTATTAAATGATAATTTTAAGCTCTCAATAGAATGCTCTTTATGTAAAGTCGAGCAAAAGCAAACATTTTAATTTTTCATCATCTCATCAAGCAGAGTCCTAAAGATGTGCATGTAAGTAAAAAGTCTAAATGGAAAAAATTGCCTTTTAATACTTTACAGAAATATATTTTTATAACACGTCATGGTCCTGAATAGTAATTATAGTAAATGTTTGATTATTTGTAAGTTTTTTATGGATTTGCGTATTAGAGTAAGAGCACTAGAACTCGTCTGAGTTCTTAAATTGTGATTAAAAGTAAGTTGATAGCTTACCAAAATGTATACATAAGTTGCAAACTTGCCTGAGTGGATTGCATACATAATTTTGTATGTAAAAGTGTCGGAAAAAAATTAATGGCATGCCTTCGGCGAGGGAACTGTCCTGTTCCATGGCTTATAAATTGATTTATTGAATGCTTTTTCAACAAACAACAAACCACGAATGTGTAGGCTGAACATACTTACATAGGAGCTAAACACACAACCATTACCTTTGCCGGGGTCGGTGAAAGAGAAGCGAAAGTCAAGTAAAGATGGCGCTTGGTCGGAATGTGGGCAGAGGACGGGTTTTTGATTCCTGTGAGGGAAAGTGAAGGATTTTGGGGCTTGGATAGGTTTTAAGGTTTTGATGACTAGATTCGTTGCTCGCTGGATAGGTAAACAACGCGGCTGTTGTCTGGTGTACAGTCTGATAGCTTTTAGAATATACCTCGGGCTCTAGAGTAGGCTTCGGTTTTCGCCGAAAGCACACGAGAGTAATACTCCTTCCTACTACTGATTTCGAAATGAAGTGTCATTAGTTCCGATATATTACACGAATATATCCGATTCTATCTGATAGTAGCCGAGGTATATTCTAAAAGCTAACAGACTGTAGATGTACCGTGCGTAATACTCAATAGGTACTCTATCGTACACATAAAAGTTATACAGAAAGCACGAAAAAAATGACAATAGTTGGTGTGTCTCGGACAAGTAGTGACAAGTTTTGCCCAGACTTCCGCCTTAGCGGAAATACAATCCTGCAATTACTAGAAGATTGTAGTTAAAATTAGGTATGAGGAAAAAACTATCAAGAAAGCTTCAATGAGCCGTTTTCAGAAGAACTAAAAAAAAAAAAAAAAAAAATACGGCTGTCAAAGGAATGCAATTTTGGACCTCAGCCCAATAGCCATGTGTGATACATCATAAAATAGGTCTTAGCGAGCTGAACAAAAGTTACTATGACGCCAACAGCCAAATGTTTGTCGTTTCGGAGTTATATTTTATTGAAAATGTTAGTTTTTTTTCATCATTGTATGTCCCCACCAAGGGGCACCGGTCCCTTCCCTGAGGAAGGTATAGGCCATACTCCACCATGGGGGCCAAGTCCGGATTAGTGGAGGCTTTGTAAGACTAGTGGCTGGTCTTACTGCCCCCTAAGGCCTCTGACTTGGCTTAACGACTGCCATCTATTGACAGCAGCCGGCACCAACTGCTTGCTGCTGCTGCGTGCCTTGCGAAGCACAGAACCGATGCAACTTATTGCTAACTTAATAATATTCGTCGCTGTGATGCGGTAACTACGTTAATAATAATTTACATTGCTTCGTACTACATCTCACCATGGAGGAGGCCTATAATGTCCAGCAGTAGACTTCTCGTGGCTGAATGACGTTGATGATGATGATAAGGGCAGGATATTGTATGTTGTCTGTTCATCCTTTGTAATTATTTTTAAGATATCACAGTCACAAGTGCTGTCCGCAGCCCCAGCTGCCCTCGCCATCACATTTGCAAGGCAAATGCAATGAATCCCCCATTATCGTTTAAATAGACATTTGAACAGCTGACAGCTTCATAATTATTCCACCACATTGTATAATTTTAAACGCGTTCAATTTGCGGCGCGTACTAGGTATTTAATAGCGGCCATTGAGCGCTGACGCTTGCCTGTTAGACGTAGAAGGTTGACTCGTGACGCGGAATACTACACACACTCAGTGGCTGAAACCCGATCCTAAGATTTTGTTTTTCGTGGTTTTTATGATCTCAAAAGCCCCAAAAATAAGTTTTTATATGTCTTCTATGGTATAAAACGGCAGCATACTTGGGTCGCATTTAAGTATTTGGCAAATAATAACTATACATTGCCGGGTATCCTCACGAATCTCAAGCACTGATTCTTGTAAGCATCCGATGTATTCTAAATCAGGAACCAGACACAGCGACATCACAAACATGTCCGAACACCAGGGATTTTTCTTTCCTCAGCCAGGATTCGAACCCGAACAAAGTGAGCTTTCTCTGTCAATCTTAGCTTCTCGGAAACCAGGTACAGTTTAGGATAGGAGGAAATCCTTCTAACGTTTTATACTCTTACTTAAGGTACTAGTAATAAGAATTACAGGGGGTAAGTCTTAACTCCTGTAGTTATGAGTTCATTGCACTTACAGGAGTAGTACACCTGCTTACTAGTGAGTTAAGTTGTTAGAATTTATATTGAATGGTAGAATTTCCTATTATAATTTACCAGTAATATCCTAAAGGGCAAAATAAAGCTTCCGGAGTCGAAATCACGTGCGTTGACTTGGCCATGGTATCGATTCTGTTAGTGCATTACAGTTCAATTACAGTGACACGGTGGGGTCACGTGACATGTTTTTTTAATTCCATTGACGTCTAGCATATGAATACGCGTGGGTACGTCGATTTGAAGCAGCAATGAAATGAAATCGACGCAGTCATTCTACTGTCATTGTACTACAATGCATTAGCAGAATTTATACTCAGGCCCATTTACTTTGCGGTGTTTATTGGATATTATCGATACTTATTTATTGATTGATACTTTTATTGCACGTACATTTTTTTTTGTCCAATGTCCAAAAGTCCAATGGGCGGTTATAATATAGCACTGTCTATTAAAAAAAGGACATAACATTTATTTGATTATCGCTTGTCCAATGGAGCCATCGAGATAGAAGCAAATAGTTATTAAATAATAATATAACATTTCAGTATATTTACTTGAATCGCTCGTAGCCTCGGCTGCCTGAGTGATCCTAAAACGATCACGAAGGTTAAGCAACATAGGGCGCGTTCAGTGCATGAATGGGTGACCGCTTATGACTAATGCTAGTGGCATTTTTCTGAGCGATTCCGAGCTTCGCGCTAACGTGTTAAGCAGTTGGTGGCGGCTGCCGTCCATAGATGGCAGTCGTTAAGCCTTAGGGCGGCTTGAACACTTCTGAGAGTAAGACCAGCCACTAGACTTACAAGCCTACACCAATCTGGACTAGGCTCCCGTGGTGGAGTATGGCTTATACCTTCCTCAGGCCATAATCATTATTGATCATCCATTAAAGTGTATTAGAACAGTATTATTAAAGCTTAATGAAAACAAATGGCACTGTCAAATTACATGTAATATGCATATCATGAACGGTGTACAAGTCTTTGCATATACATAAATACATACATAAGATCACGCCTGTATCCCAAAAGGGTAGGCAGAGACCAGGGACGGCAGTCCCTGGTGGCAACCTGACAAATCACTTTCACTTCATCGACATTCATTAGTCGCCGCCGACCGCACGCTGGTTTCGGGTACTTTTCATCTTGCCCTTTGCTTGTGCTTAGACACTTAAAAATTTTGTTTAATAATATTTTAAATTTCATTATACCATTATAGGGTTAATCCTCTACACTAAAATAAAGCCATCTAGGCCGCAGGTTCCCTTACGAGGTCTTCCTTCACGGTTAACGAGTGGTATTGTTGTTAAGAAGAAATTGCTGTGAGCAATTAATTGTAACTGTTATTTGTATCGTTGTTATTTATATATGGTTTCTTGTTTACAAAAAAGAATATTTTTGCTACGTTCGATAAGATAAGATATTATTATTATCTTACTACAAATTTACAAACGTACGTAGCTTAAAAAATCAAATTAATAATGTATCCCGCAACTAACAAGTATCTGAAGCAAAATTTAGCGTATCGACCCTATATAGCTTTAATTATAAACCAGCGCTTTTAATTCAACGTTTGGCTATTTGATAATGTGAAAAAAAAAGTATTACTTATACGTATTTCTTTAAATTATGATTCTTAAAACCGCTTTAAGGCTCTTTAACCTCTTCAGTCCTGACCTTTAAGATAACAATGGTTTTGTTATTTTGAAGGTCAGGACTGAAGAGGTGAACTAAAAAAATGGAACATTTTTCCAAAAAAAACAGGTTAAAATTAAATAATTATTTATCTGCAGCCATTTTATCGAAAACGGCCTGCACTGGCCGTATCTATGATGACGTCACAGATAATTAAATATGGCGTCTGCCATTCATGTGGTTTTACGTTCATTCATTTTGTTTACTGACTAGTGACGTCATGATTCGTGTGGTGTGTGTGGTGTATGTTGTCCAAGATAGCGTTTTGGTGGCTTATTTTAAAAGTGAATTTTTGTTTGCTTTTTTTGGAAGAAATACACGAAAGAGTTTAAAATTACCACTTTTTGAGCGCTCAATGAACACCAACAAAATAACTGTTAAGGTTTTCAGAAATCTGTCAAATAGCCTATTGCTCTTTTCACAAGCTCCTAAGTTTGAACAGAGAATCCTCCTCTATTCTCTCTCACCGTCAATACATTATGTAAACAAATCCCTTCACCCCTACACACGGGCCGACAAATGCTCTAATAAATTTCGGCCCCGACTTTAAGAAGCCGTCGTGATTTGGGCCAAAAAACTCCATTTATATTCGACGAAAAAACCCTACATATCGGACGCCACTCAATCTGAATAACGGACTAACGAAGCAACTAATATTTCTTCCAGGACTCCGCGGGATGAAATTTAAATTTTTGCAAGGGTTTTTAGGGTTCAGTGGGTTTCGTTATAGGTGAACATGAAACAAAAAAAATGACATTACATAACAAATAACATGTGCTAGAGTGAGCTTATCTTTACTGGAGATTTCTTACAGTAAAAATTGGAGCAAAAATTTTATCAATGCATTTTTTAGTTACATATTATGGTTAGTATTAGTTCTCAACTGTATCTTACATATTATGAAAATCTCGTGTCTCTCTGTTTGTCATTGAAATAGGCCGAAACAGCGTCACTGATCTTAATAAAAAAAAACCCATGTCTTGGATTTTTGCATGTTTGTGATGTCGCTGTTTCTGGTTCTCACGACTCAGGGTATCCTGGCTATTATTGCAAAACAACGTTTACCGAGTCAACTAGTCATAGATAAAACTAGCTTTCGCCCGCGACTCCGTCCGCGTGGACTTTAGTTCTCCCTCTTTAGTTTGGACTTTAGTAACTCCCGTTAAGGGTTAAATTTAGAAAAACTGTGAAACACGTGTTCAATCAATTGTGTTGAAGAGTATTTATTTTAAGTTTCAGGAAAATTAGACAACATTTTTACATACCTCCCATACAAATTTTGGCAACCCTTTTCACGCCTTTAGGGGTTGAATTTCAAAAAATCCGTTCTTATTCCTTGCCTACATTATCTATAGACCCTCTGTGCAAAATTTCAGCTTCCTAGATCTAACGGCTTGGGCAGGGCGTTGATGAGTGAATGAATCAGTCAGTCAGGACTTTGAATTTCATCATAGATAAAATTACAGATGAACAGGGTACGATTGTTGATGTAAAAACCGATATCTTGCAGAAATTGCATCCAATTTAATCGATAAACATTCTTAATGCTTGTATGCAATACGTACTCGGGACGTAGAGGACGGCGAACGCTACTTTGTTACAATACAGTCACCGCGGAGAGTAGTACAAGTCATCCTTCTGCTGTTACTAAAATTGTTTATTTTACACAACTACCTAGATACATTATGAATTATGATAATTGATTGAAATTTAACATTGCACAAATGCATGACAATAAAGGTTATAATTATGAGACAAAATATGTATTCAAAATTGGTCGTCTTTTAAAGGTTTTACACAGAACCCTCTATTACTCGAATCGAGCCAGCTCTTCACCTAGTTTCTCAGTCAGTCAGCCCCAGTGTCTTCAAGGTGGGCATATCGCCAACAGATTTATTTGCATCCAAACCGATGTTTTTAGCCCACTTTTTGCACGATACGGATGATGCAAAAAAGTTTCCTCGTTTTTGCGACGTTTCTTGCTTTGTGCATCCTTTTGTTTCCTAAATTGCCTACTTGAGCCCGGTTTCACCGTTGAGATTTGTTCAAGAGTTTAGGTAAACTCTAGTTACGTTTGATTCGCGTGGTGATTACGCTCGTATTTTCTATCTTTTTTTGAGAACGCCTGGGCGCTGCTTTCGGATGTATTTAGAATGATAATGAAATAAGTTTGTTATGTCGCGAGTTTTTGAAATCCACCAAGAATTAAACCCTCCGATCTAGACTTTTAAATTTAATATCCTGGAATTTCAAGAAAGGAGTTTGTAACTCACATGAAATACCCTTTGAGACATTTTTATTAACCTAGACATTTTCATATTAGGTTGTTTGACCGACGCATATTTGGCAGAGGAACGTTCCGATGGCCTTATTATTTAATCTTAATATATATTTAAATAAAAATTCAATATTTCATTTAAGTTTATCTATAAAATTCCTTTCTTGTTTGGATATAATTTTTAGCATTAAAACCTTTTTATTCTTATTCTCAAAGGTTTGCACTTGACTCATCTCATGGTAAGTGAGGTAAGATGTTACATTATTACGTAATCGTTAAGCCCCTGTCACTAGTCCAAAAGAATTGTAAAGGTTGCCAGCATCTGTGGTTAAACTAAAGTGAACTTCAGCGGTGCGCTCTGCCCTAAGCGGCGGTCCAAATAATGATGTGGGCCCTATGCAAAACGGCGGTATTGACATGTTACGAATGTTCAGAGTTCAATGCCCGGCGCTTCCTTGCTGTTTTGTTCAACTAGCGAGGGTTTTTGTCAAGTTTTTGTCGACAAGAACCTGAAGAAAGCGGTTTGTTTGCGTTTTTCTTCTCACGGTGGCCTGTGGCACTTTTTTGCTGAACGCCGTGAATTTTGCAGCAGGTGGGGTTGGTGACATGGTAAAATACTGTCCTGCATTTACCAAAAGCCTTTGGTTTCATTTTTTCATAGAGACTCGGAGCGTCGCTGTTTGGCTTCAGACCCGTGTCTTCCCTGGTAGACCCCCTGGGGGAGACATCAGAATTTTCCAGTCCCGATGTCTCCCCCAAAGGATTGACCAGGAGTTCCCCCAGCAAGGGGAGACATCAGGGCTGGCAAATCCTGATGTCTCCCCCGGGGGGGTCTACCAGGGGAGACACGGGTCTGAAGTCCGCTGTTTGTGTACTTACCATTGTAGGGCACAGGACTTCCTTCGGAGACAGAGATTATGGGCTTGATCAAACTCCCAAATAAAAAAATACAAAACAAAAATGAAAATTAATGTCAAATCTGTTACTTTCTGGATAAATAAATAACTTGAACACAACGCAATGGCATATTTTGGTGCCAAACTATGTAGAATACCCTGTTATAATGCTATCCCTCTCAATGCACAACTCGAGGTCATGTTCTATTATGTATTTAGTTTATTAGCTATTTCTTTTAGTGTATGTATGCTATGTAAGTGTATTTTGTTTTGTTAATGTATTCAATTATTTTCTTTTATGTTGTTAATATATTTGACTATTCTCTTTAATTTTGCTAATGTATTCTATTATCATCACTATCACTTTTATTCTGTTTCGGTTGAAGCTCCGTGAGCCACCAAAGGCGCTTGCTGAAAATCAGTGCCTGTGGGTAAAACCGCAGCGTATACTGAGCTTGAGGCCATTTTATCGCTGCACAGACATACCCTGCGTCCCTTGTTCTTCTCAAATTATTTTGTGTTTTTGTTTAATTATTTTGTTTATTGTTAAATCACTGTTATAATATGTATGTCTTTGCGGTGTTAAATTAATTTTTTTTTTCTTTTTTCCTTTCTATATGGTAACCAGACTAGGACATCAATACGTAAATACAGCCTACTACAGGGGCTATTTATACAATCGTACGGCGGCCCTGTGGGAATCGAACCACGACCTCTGGATAAGATAGCTACCGCCGTAGCAGCTAAACCAACGAGGCAGTCGACCTTTACCGTCTCCTCTCATTCCAGGTGAATACCGCATCGGGCTGAAGTTCAACGATCAGCACATCCCGGACTCGCCCTTCAAGGTGTACATCTCGCCCGCGATCGGCGACGCCCACCTGCTGGAAGTGGCCCAGT
Source organism: Yponomeuta plumbellus (assembly GCA_947310845.1). Classification (NCBI taxonomy): domain Eukaryota; kingdom Metazoa; phylum Arthropoda; class Insecta; order Lepidoptera; family Yponomeutidae; genus Yponomeuta; species Yponomeuta plumbellus. The sequence continues at coordinate 11,097,726 of OX371216.1, read as the reverse complement.
TCCCGGACTCGGCCCAGGTGGACAAGCCGGCCCAGTTCTACATCCGGCTGAACGGCGCCAAGGGAGAGCTTGATGCTAGGGTGAGTTTGGACCGAGTCTTTGACTGCTGACTCCATTCTTCCATTTTAATTTTTGATGCATTAACATTTTTAATATTTACATACAGCCACACGCATGTGTGTGTGTGTGTGTGTAAGATGTTCAAATAAATTATTTATCTATCTATCTATCTACATTGCTTCTGGCCCCACACTAGGATACCCTGTGTCGTGGGAAGCAGAAACAGCGACATGACAAACATGTAAACATCTAAGACCTGGGGTTCTTTTTTGTTCTCAGCCGGGACTCAAACCTGCGACCTCTCCTAGCATGCATATATGCGCTAACCGAGGTCGTCGGTCGTATTTTTGGTATACGCTATTTTCAATCTCTACAGTAGCGCATACAAAAAACCCAATTGACAGTTGATTGACAGATGGTCACTGTTCGAGAAACCGGGATACCTTTTATGTGGTATAATTTGATCTGCAATGAGTCCTAGTCCTCATAAGGAGATGAGCAGATGTTCATAATGACATGCAAAGTATGATCTTCCAGAGACGATATCCCTCTATGTTTATGTTTGTAATGGACAATTGTTAACAGTAGCGACCCAGTGTCTTAGTCTCAGGCCTGGTTTACATTGCTTTATTTTTATGCTTTTTAGCATGCTTTCCATAGAGCTACAATAGAATAGAGACGAACATTCATTTTATAAGTACATAAGCAAATGATAAATCAGTAATGGTTGGTTGTATACTATGTTTATTTACTTTTGCACGCCTACAAAGTCTTTTCTTTTACCTCCTGCAGTTGACTGGTAGAAAATGCTTATGGCATTAAGTCCGCCGCATTATACTCTATTTTTACTTTAAATGAAAGTGCAATAAAAGAATAAATAAATAAATAAATATATGTATTTAGGATTTTTTTAAAGCACTAATAGCTATAAATCAGCATACGTCTTTGCCGTCTCTATTTTATTCTTTCTCTATGAAAAGCATGCTGAAAAAGCATGAAAATAAAGCAAATATAAAATAAATCATATGAAACCTCATAATATACGAGTATATTTCCTTATTGGCACGTACCTACATACCAACGTTCATAATAGACAAGCGGCCAGAAAGTCGATCATAAATCTAACCGGCCAGCAATATCTGACACACAGGCGTCATGTTCACACGATAAATCAAATTGACCCCCAGTCCTTTTATAAGGGAGGCCTATTGCCAAAGATTTGCAGGATGTAACGGCGGTAAATGTTGGATTTGCGTCCTTAAATATTTACCGCTTCGCAGGGTGAGGTGATAATAGATTGATGGCTCAAACGGAGGGTTTATTTTTCGGGGATTTGTAACAAATTCTATCACTCGATAGACACTCGAAATGTAAATAACTAGTTATCGTGTTCGTGACCTCGTTTGTACTTTCTTTTTCCTCACTTACATCTCTCAAATAAATTAGCAAAATCAATGCTGTATCTATTTATTTGAGGACCGCTGTGCCTACCACGCGAGAGGTCCCGGGTTCGGATCCCGGCTGGGGACAAAAAACCCCAGTGTAATTTGTGTAATTAAAATCTTAATATACCATTATTTTTATTCATACAAATGTAAATTTAAATCTACTGTCGGGTAAGGAACCGTTAATATTTTTCATAACAATAGTACCTATCTATGGTATTTTTAGTATGGTATTACTTTGGTATTTAAGATTCAACGTTTTCTGTTCTTATTCTACCGTAGGTATTTATTTTACATGCTGTCCATTAACAAGTCACAGGGATAATAATCGGTGAGTAAGAAAAGATTCACCCAAATTAAAAGGTATTTTTCAATATTCGCAAGCAAAATCGTACCCTCAAATACGGAAAGCACTGCTTCTCCCCGACAATATGATATCCTCAACTTGACAACTGCTACCCCCATATGTACAGGGTGTCGGACAAAAAACGTAATAAAACGTAACTGACCGCACGTGATTTGTTCCCCACACCCTGTTGGATGGCCGAGGAATAAATCTTACGATTTTCGGACCCCTACTTTAATATTTTATAACGGAACTCCAAAACGCAAAGATCCCAGAACGTCCATTCCTATAGGCTATTTGACAGTGTAAAAAAAAAGTAATATTTATGCGTCTTCGTATAAATTATGTGTACTAAAACCGATTTACAGCATTTTAACTAAAAATACAATTCTGATTTGTAACAAAACACAAGATAAAATTTGTAATTTGTATCTGCCGCCATTGTATCGAAAACGGCCTGGATTGGCCGATTCTATGATGACGGCACTCGCCAATAAAAATGGCGTCTGTCATTCATTCTTTCTTACGTTCATTGGTTGGTTTACCGGGAAGTCATGTCATTATTCCTGTGCGACGCCATATTGCGCAAGATAGCGTTTTAGCGGCTTATTTCAAAAGTAAATTTTCGTTTGCCTTTTTAGAAGAAATACACGAAAGAATTTAAAATGACCACTTTCTGAGAACTCCATGAACACGAACAAACAATATGAGATGGCTTTCAGAAATCGGTCAGATAGCCTATTCAAAGACATCCAAAACGCGTATATACCGTAATACGCGTAAGTCGGCGGCTCTCTGTGGGGATCGAACTCACGACCTCCGGTTTGGTAGTTAAGCGCCTTAACGGCTAGGCCAACGATTCTAATACCTACATATCACTTACTGGCTCTTTCGTAGCTCAGTTCGTGACAAGAGATAAGTCCCATCGTATTTGACTGCTTCGTTAATCTGGCTGTTAAGCTACCAAAACGAGGTCAAGAATTCGATTCCCAGAGGGGGCTGCCGTATATTTGTACAAATGAACTCAGTGTGGGTGTCTTTTCATGTTTGTGATTACATAAACAAGCATTTACATACAGGCACATACATTGCTTCTGGCCCCACACTAGGATAGCCTGTGTCGTGGGAACCAGAAACGGTGACATCACAAGCATGTAAACATCCAAGACCTGAGGTTTGTTTGTCCCCAGCCGAGGTTCGAACCCGAGATATCGTCTTGGTAGGCAGATACGCTAACCGCTCCGTCACAGAGGTGGTCTAGAGTAGACCTTCTATACCCGAGATTCTTTGCCGCGAATGTGAAGATGATGAATTCGCTTAAGAAACTTTTGGCTGCCAGCTACGTGTTATAAAAATTAATAACCTAGATCCGTAAGTGAGGAATGACTATAGAGAGAAAACAAAAGTTTTCACGAATAAAAATGAATCGTGAAGACTTTATAAAGTCTACATCTGACGACCTCTGTGGCGTAGCGGTTAGCGCATCTGCTTACCTTGCGAGAGGTCCCAGGTTCGATCCCCGGCTGGGAAGAAAAAAAAACTCCAGGTCTTGGATGTTTACATGTTTGTGTCGTCGCTGTTTTTGGTTCCCACGAAACAGGGTATCCTAGTGTGGGGCCAGAATCAATGTATGTGCCAGTATGTAAATGTTTATGTTTTATGTTCTCTCATATATAAATTATATAATATATAATTTCATATATAAAATTCTCGTGTCACAGTGTTAGTGAATATTCCTCGCAAATTTTATATGTAGGTATATTCGGTAGGTTTGAGATTAGGTTTTAATTATCTATGCAGTTTCTTGTTGACCAATGGTATTATTTTGAATGACCTACATTGTAGGTTTCACAAAATCAGTGCTTATGATTCGTCAGATTACCCGGCATTAATTGTTTATAAGAGGGCTGCTACTTATGTATGCGGAATAGAAAAAATAAACAAATATATATGGCTAAATATGCTTTTATTGTTTTTCAAAGTATTCTCCACTATGATCGATGCACTTTTGCATTCGATGAAACCAATTTGTAAAACACTTTTTCCACTCTGATTGAGGTATCTCCAAAACGTGCTGTTTGAACGCATCTACGGCATCTTCACGGGTCGAAAATCGTTGACCACGTAATTTATTCTTTACATGTGGGAATAAATAGAAATCATTGGGAGCCAAATCAGGGCTGTACGGTGGATGACCCATCAATTCTATTTTTTGACCATACAAAAATGTAGTTGTTTCCTGAGATCTATGACAGCTTGCATTGTCATGGTGAAGTATGATTCTGCGTCGCTGGTTGTTTTGGCGTATTTCTTCAAATACTTCCGGCAAACAAATGGTCGTGTACCACTCCGAATTAACCGTTCTGCGATTCTCCAGTGGTATTGTAGCCACATGGCCAATAATACCAAAAAAGCAGGCCACCATTTGCTGTACAGTGCTTTTTGCACGAGCCACTTTCGTAGGGTTCGGCTCATTTTGAAACACCCAAACTGTTGATTGTTGTTTAGTTTCGGGATCGTACGCATAGATCCAGGATTCGTCACCTGTGTAGATATTATAAACAGATTTTGAATCGCCTCCATTGAATTTTTTTAAGGTTTTCTTGCACCATTCGACGCGAGCTTCTTATTGATCCTGAGTTAAGTTGTGCGGGATCCAACGCAAACAATTTTTTTTTACAGACAAATGTTCACGTAATATCCTATGAATGCTCGTCATACATATGCCCAGAATAGCCTCTATGTCTACGTAACATGGCAGTCTTGCATTATTAGTTTTCGCACAGCTTCAATATTTTGTGGCACGACCACCGATTTCGGGCGACCTTCTTTAACTTCGTCCGTGAGCTTACTGCGCCCGCGATTAAACTCACTAAACCAGTGATACACAGTCGTTTTTGATGGAACTTCACCACCAAAAGTCGAAGTTAATTGATCTACGCACTGTTGTTGCGTTATTACGTTATTACGTCGAAAATCGTAATAAATCATAGCACAAATATTTTCACGAGTGAGTTCGATTTTTTCAGTGATATGACATTTTAAACCCAACAAAAACAAAACACTAACGTATATAAGAGAAAAATATTAGCGGCCAGTATTTAAAAAAAAAACTAATTTGACCATGGAGGTCAGACATTGCGTTTAAAATTATTGGAATCCCAGATTCCGCATACATAAGTAGCAGCCTATGTATTTGCCAATACGTAAATACGAGTGGCCAAGTGTGGTACCGGCTTATAAATTTATTGAGACCTTGGTTTGCACATAGTGTGAACTTTGTATGAATACAAGTCCAATGATGAAACCAGTCGTTAGGTTTTTGGCAAGGCGGTGATGATATTGAATATTTTGCTCTTCCAGGTGATCGCCCCTTCAGGCAAAACCGATGACTGCTTCATCCAGAACATTGACGGTGACCAGTACTCTATCAGGTATTCATATTTTTTGGAGAGACGAAATATACCTCACGAATTCAGAATTCAACCTACAGTCTGTTAGCTTTAGATTTCTGATTTTTTTTAGAATATACCTCGGCTGAGAAATCAAAAACCGATTATATTGCAATAAGGTAAGGTTTATTTTGTATTTATTTATTTTGTCGACCTCTGTGGCGCAACGGTTAGCGCATCTGCTTACCATGCGAGAGGTCCCGGGTAAACCCGCGAAAACCGAAGCCTAATCTAGAGTCCGAGGTATATTGTAAAAGCAAACAGACTAAGTGTTGTTTTATTGAAGACAGTGTTATTGGTAGAAAGCTATACATAATTTAATGCCACTGTTTGTTTTCTACTAATCGTTCGAATTCAAAAGTGTGTTCTTCTTCAGGTTTATTAAACTAGTCTTTTTAGGCCGACTTGCACCAGTCTCTTAGGTGTGGCTTAATCAGCACTTAACTAAAACTCTTAGGGTCGGTTTCACAATCTGCAGATAAAGTTCCGGATAAGCTATCCGCAGCCAGGGCTGCCGTTTGTTCTAAATTTGAAGCCATAAACGAACATACTCAATATAGAAAATTTATTTAAATTTAGAACAAACGGCAGCCCTGGTTGCGGATAGCTTATTTGGAACTTTATTTGAAGATTGTGAAATAAGGGCTTAATACAAAAGTCGATTTAATGGCCACTTGAGTGACATGTGGGAGGTGGTGCAGGTCGGCCTAAATGTACCTATTTAATACATAAGTACAGTCGACTGCACATAGACCTATACACCTATGCACTCTACTTCGTAGCATTACGGGCGACTTTGCAATTAAAATGTAAAGGTTGAAGTTCTGTCGACTGTACAAATACTCTGTCGGAAGAGCAAATTCCTTCTAATCACGGGGTATACTTAAGAGGAGGATTCGACACCTACTATTGTTATAAATAATATTGATTTTGTTTGTTTAGTAAGAGACAATCTGTGCTAATATTGTTCTACTTAACTACTACGCGTTAAAAGACAAAAAGTTATGCGTTTTGACTTTAGGGTCAAAAGTTCTGTTGCGAATGTTACTTGTTGGACTCAAGAAAAGTATCTTTTTTTTAAATTGACTGACGAGATTGTAATCCTGTTGACATCATGTCAAAGGAGTCGTTTATTGGTCGTTAGTTGACCCTCCACGTTATTGGTGGTACATTTTTATTAAAACGTTTGTCATTGTTTTTATCGCGTAAGAACTTCATGCCGCGGCTGTCTGACATTGGAGCGGGCTTCAGGATCGAATGAAGACATGAACTTACCATAACACACAAACAACTATACTTGACCTAGCTATGATCGTCACCAGGTTCATGCCCCGCGAGAATGGCGTCCACAACATCAATGTCAAGTTCAACGGCGTCCACATGCCGGCGTCCCCGCTGCGGATCAAAGTCGGCAAGGACGACGCTGACCCCGCCGCCGTGCACTGCCACGGGCCCGGACTTGGCTGCGTCAAAACTGGTAGGTTCCTAAGCCTTTGAGCCTTCCAACTAAGTCCTTAGTGGTGTGCCAGGACAGGCCAAGTCCGCCCTATATTTAGCCCTCTGTGGCGCAGTGGGTAGCGCATCTACCTACCATGCGAGAGGGCCCGGACTCGAATCCCGGCTGGGGACAAAAAAAAAAAAGAAACCCTGGTCTTGAATGGTTACATATTAGTGACGTCACTGTTTCTGGGTCCCACGACAAAATGTACCCTAGTGTTGGGCCAGAAGCCATGTATGTGCCTGTAAGTAAATGTTATGTTATGTTACATTTTTCTCGTTCCGGATCAAAGGATGACGCCGATCCCGCTGGTGCGCACTGCCACAGGTTTGGACTGGGCTGAGTAAAGACTGGCAGGAACCTTAGCCTTTGACCCTTTTAACCGATTATGCTAAGCTCAGTCTGAGCTTGCTCTAGAAAATTTTGAGCCTACCTTAGTCTCTAAAATTTTGAACATGTTAGCGTCCCAGCTGTGGATCAAAGTGGCCAAGAACGACCATGCCGCCGTGCAGTACCTCGGGAATAGATTAAGCTGCGTTGAGACTGGTAAGATTTTTTGCCTTTGTGACTTCTAACCGCGGATTTTAGCCTGTGCTAGAAAATTTTGGAAAAGCCCTCACCAGGTATATATATAACTGCATCAATAGGTATTAAAATATGTAGTTAGAGATAAAAGAGAACAGCTAGCGGGATAAAGGCATAAGCGAAGGTTTCCCTAAGTTTCAAGATTTGACACGAGTCAAAAGTTAGTAAAATATTTTTTTTAGTGATTATTATAAATTGCGTAAGCTTTTAATACATTTGGTCTAAGGGTTTGATGAATAATTTAATTATGAAAATTTTAAATATATTTGACTTTTTCTATACGTAGCTTTTAATAAAGAAAAAAGGTTTCCACAATTATTAATTTTGCAATTAGTTTTTCTTAATCAAAAACTTGTGACAAAGTAATTGGAATATGCCTATGCCTCAAATATTTTTGCAATTCTAGCTGTCCATGAAACCCTCAGAACACGGTACATTCAACAAAAGTAAACTCATTTAATCACAATGGGCATAAATTGTGCGCACGGTACGCGACTGTAGGCATACTGTCTCGTTCGCACAATTTTCTAATCAATTAATCTAAGAGTAGCCTTAAGATTGTCGAGTGTTCTCACCTAACCTTTCAAAATCCAGGTGTGAAGACCGACCTGATCATCGACACCTGCAACGCTGGAGCTGGTATCCTGGCCGTCACCATGGATGGACCTTCAAGGGTGGCCATGGACTGTACCGAAGTCGAGGAGGGATACAAAGTAATGTCACTCTGCATTAACTATTTGTCTCTCGCTCACACGATATAGACGACATAATTGTGTGAACTAGATGTAAAAAGTGGTCCATTCTTTATTTACCAGTGTTATATTGTTCTGTAGTGTAATAAAACTTTGTATGAGATTTGTATGTATTACCGGTGTATAATAGAGCAGTAACGGAGTGGCGCCCGATGGTCGGACGATGTGGCCAGCTTGGCGGGGGACCTGTGGATGAGAATGGCGAGAGACCGCGAGATCTGGCGTGATGCGAAAAGGCCTATACCCAACAGTGGGCAGAGGTGGGCTGATGATGATGATGATGATAATAGAGAAAAAACAGGGAAACAATAAAAAACATCACTTCAATCAGGACCACCACTATTTTTTGACCCACTTTATTATGTTCTACCATTCTACCAAGTGTACCTGCGTAATTATATTCTACCAAATATACCTAGGTATGTCCTCCCGTTCTACTAAGTATACCTAGGTATGATACATTTGTATATACTTGACATTTTTCTCAGACTTTAAACGACAATAAATCAAAAACCTTTAGCGGTAGAGGGCTCGAAACAGTTTGCAAATTTAGTGCTAGCTAGTACTAAATTTGCAAACGGTATCGAGTTTTCTGACGCTAAAGGTTTTTGATTTATTGTCGTTTAAAGTCTGAGAAAAATGTCAAGTATAGACAAATGGATCATATGTTCTACCATTCTACCAAGTAAACGTAAGTATGTTCTACCATTTTAAGTTTTGTATCGTTTCTAGGTCCGCTACACGCCGCTGGCTCCTGGCTTCTACTACTTGAGCGTCAAGTACAACGGGGCTCATATCGTCGGGTCTCCCTTTAAAATTGAGGCCACAGGTTTGTTCATATTTTCCGAAACGTTACTTAGTCAATTATTGAAATTCTTCATTTTAGAGATATACCTACTAGCGGCAAACGTTGTTTCGCCAATTTTTTTTCTCTTAGAGTTACAAAAATAGATAACCTGTTCCCAGATCTACCGAATATACATGTAAAGTTTAATGAAAATCGGTGAAGCCGTTTCGGAGGAGTATGCGCACTAACGTTGAGACATGAGAATTTTATATATTAGATTTTTTGGTGTCACTTAAAGTAAAAGGTATTTATTTCCATGAAGGTTTACATATTTGAGTAGTCCACTTACAAAGACCACTGCGAATCCCACACTAGGCTGATCTGTATCGTTGGATTCACGTTACTTACGTTACTTTTCTATGAACATTCTGAAAATTGCTACTAGTTAGTGGGAGTCTGCAATCAACGAAATGAACATTATCATTGGTTGAACGAGTGATTAATTTATTAATAATTTAGGATAACTTATCCTATGGTAACCAGCTAAAATCAACTCAACAACACAGTCCACTTGATCTTGATTAGCGCCAAAAGTGAACATCATCAATCTTAGTAATCATGCTACTTCATAATAAATACTTTTTCACTATCAACTATAACTACAGGGTAACTTTGAATTCACTGACCGTTTTTTAGACTACTTTCTGACCATAATTTAGAGACAATAAATAGATAAGCACCATAGTTTTTAAGCCTATCAAAACAAAACTCTAGAATTTAGAGCCAACCAAGAAAGAGCTTCTGGACTTAAATAGAATCACTTAATTTTTTTATATCACAGGAATGCTATGTATGGCACCTTCCATTATTTTAGAGCCTTCAATTATGATAGATTAGTTTTTCACAACATTCCTATTTCAGGCGGCAACTTAGCCGAAGTGGGAGCTCAGGAGACCTCGTCAGTGACGGTGGAAACCGTCCAGAAGGTCTCCAAATCTGGCGCCAAACAAGGACCAGTGCTGCCGAACTTCAAGTCTGATGCCTCCAAGGTCACAAGTAAAGGAATGGGCCTGAAGAAAGCGTATCTAAATAAACACAATCAGTTCACGATTCATGCTGGAGATGCTGGTAAGAAATCTGTGTTTTTTATGTGAATTTAGGTTTCGGGATTTTTATTCAACTGTTAGTCAAGTGCCCAACCAATGTACAGCGGAAATCAACTCAAAAATAGGTACAAGCAACTTTTCTTATTTGAGTGAAAATCTCGAAGTTAATATCAGTTATTTCACATCATATTGCAAAAACTAGCTAGGTTCAGAGCTAGCTAGCTCATTTTAGTTCCCGCTGTCAATTAGAATTGGAAAAGTCTCTGACTTTTCTGCAAAAACAGTAACTTGTACAGGTGCTGCATTATTTTTAACATGATCATAGCCCATCATTGTTACATATTAAATCACTGCTTCTAACTATAAAGTGTAAGCACCGTTACCCGCACCAAATCCTGAAGGATTCCTAATTATATTACCGACTGTGATAACCAAATACAAACTAGCTCAAAAATTTACAATTCTAAAACAAAGTTGTCCATCACATCAGCTTTGTTCCATTCAAATAACTTACCCAGGTTACCTTTCTTAAAAGTATCACCGTATAAAACTTTCGAGTTTCTCATCAGGTTCAAGTTGTACCACTTCAAATTCAACTTCTTAACGTTCTGGAATCTTTCAGGCACCAACATCATGTACGTCGGCATCTACGGCCCCAAGGGACCCTGCGACGAGGTCGCTCTCAAACACAAGGGCCGCAACAATTACGAGTGCACCTACATCGTTAGGGACCGAGGGGAATACATCGTGATCGTCAAGTGGGGAGACGAACATATTCCCGGATCTCCTTACAAGGTTGATGTCTAAGACGACGCTATAGGAAGCTACCCCCGTACTCTCGACGTTCATTTGACCATACTGCTGCCCAGTTAAACTTTCCGATGATTTCTGAAGTCTTCAAGCGTGGGTGATGAAGACATTTACATTTACATTTACAGCGCAATTTCGGCAAAGTGACGTCGAGAGTACGGGGGTTGGGCCTTGATTCTACTCGTGTATTGCGGGTAAATGATGAACTTGATTGAGTGGAATGCTACTTTCGATCTATATAAATAAAGACATCTTTGAATAGTCGGCGTATTAAATAAAAATCATCACCCAAAAGCTTTTTCTCAGCAGCGTCACTTTTAAAAAAAATCTCTGGACAATGTCTCGGTAAACTCTCAACTTTGTAGAGATAGTTAAGTATATGATTGGCAGCGAAGGAATCCATTCCAACCCACATAATGGCTTTATGCTGTAGTGATTAAACAGTTCATTCGATATGCGATTAGAATCAAGAATCGGTGCCATTTGAGTTTGTATCCAGTCAATCTGTAGACTAAAATAATTTATCCTTATATCGGGCTTGGGCAGCGATATAATTTACGGCAAATTACTCTAACTATTATAGGCAACATGAGAAATAACCTAAAGTGCTGCATTGACATCGCCAAGCGTGTCGATAGATCTGCTGTAGGTACATTAGGTCAATAGTTTAGTCTTGGGTAAACAAAATTGTCGAGAATTATTCAGGTAGGTATGCATGTCTTGATTTTGAGTCAGTATTGTATATTTCAAGATTTAATATTGGTAGACTGTTATTGACTCAATGTATCTCAAATAATAGTGTTCAGTAAAAGCTCGGATTATCCAAATCCTGGTGAAACTAACCATGTAGTATTTCAAAATTTGGCTCAGGCATTAGGAGATGAAATGCCTAAGCCAAAAATGACGAAACATGCTTTGATGTGAAAAAAAGGTTTTAGAGCTCTGCTTTTTGATTTTTTTTAATGAATTGCAGACTTTTTATTTTGGAATAAGATTTCGATCACAAAAAGACAAATTACTTCCAACTAAAATAATAATGATCTCCACAATAGGGAAATGCCATAAACATAACAATATTTATAATTTATACGTGCATCTTTTTGTGATCTAGAAATTATAATTTTAAGTTTTGCGTTGTGCTACTGTCTAATTTATATTCCTATATTGTATTTCCTTTTTTAATATTTTGATTTTACTTATTTTTATCATATTTACCTATCTACTTACCAAAGATTTTTCAATAAGACATTTTGAATTTTTTATATGATTCTCATTTAGTTTTAGGGCGGCTAAATGACAAACCATATAAAACTATTTATGTTACTTTAAGTATTCCCCCATTATAGTTAAGTTTAAAAAAAACACGATTTATTTATTTAACGAGAAACACTAACAGGGTGTTATTGTTGGCTCTCTCGTAACTTTTTAAACAAAAAAGCTTAAAATGAGAGATAAATATTGTTACATGTAAAAGTGCCCTGAAAATAACAAATTTTAAAAAGAGTTTAAAATAAAGTTTCTTGTTTTCCTCGGCATCAAATAAAAGGAATAAATCGTGCTTTTTATGATTATATTTAAGCATAATTTGTATTTATTTGTAATTTATTATATCTGCTTTGAATTTCTTCTATGGTTTGTGCAGAATGGTTTATTATTTTATTGTATTTTACCTACGTAGGTAGAATATCCCCTTAAATGTAAATACCTATTGTTTAAGTAATTTAATTCTTATTATACATACTCTGCGACTGTTAAATAAAGAAACTTTAAAAAGATTTATTATTTTAGTTTAATCCTTATGTGCCGGATTACAAATAAAAAAAACAGGAGATTGTATTCTTGGCATACTTGTATTTATTTTTAATCAATTTTAAGTAACAAAAATGTTCGCTCCGTGCTTGCTCTGTAATCTAACCGAAACTTTAAAGCGGAACAAAATTAACTTACAAAAATAATTAATCTTAATTAAAAATAAAAAGTTTACACTTAAGTACCTAAACGAAAATCAAAATTACAATATCACATTTCTACTTACAATAGAGAGATATTGTGGCGTTCGTTACTTTTTCACACTTAATAATCTTTTTCTTTTTAGCTAAATTTACTTAAAAGTTGGCTCTTTGTAAACAAAATACTATACAGTAAATGTGCACGAACTTATTTCGAGAAATATTTAATAACAAAACATTCGGAAGAATTAAGTATTGCCGTACGTACAATTTTCTTAAAACAATACTACATTTGTACAAGAACTTAAAAGTAATAAAAAGATTTGGCTAAGTTTGTGACGTTTGGACAGAGCAATTAAAAAAAAACGATCCCTACGGAATCCTTAAAGTAACGTCCATTTTCATTAGAATCACAAATCACCACAACCTAACAATTTTAAAATCTAATCAAAAATTCACAATATCAAATAAAAACCTAAGAACAGATTATTCCAAGATTTTTCCAAAAATATTAATCGTCAGCCCACTTTCTTTGATCTATCACATTCTTTATTATGTCAGATAAAAAGAAATAAATCAACAAATATTCGTATACATGAAAAAGTCTTAAATAAACGATAGCATCAAATATTTTGTTGTGATTTACACTATATTTAATAAGCCGGTTAACAGACACTATCATTTCCTATACCCGAATGTTGCAGAATGAATTGCGATGAAATCTCTTAATGCTAAAGTAGTTGAGCATAAGCATCTGACTGGCTTGCATCGTAAGTAAAATATTACCCAAATACAACCAATCAATAGATTTTACCATTAAAGTTAAATGCACGTAAGGGAGTCTGATTTCCTACCTGAGGCTTTTTCAAGATTCTTTGTGTGAATTTGATATGGAAATAGGTATCCCAATAATTTGACAAATTTAAAATTTGTATTTCAAAAAGCTGGAATTGAGCATTCGCAAATTTTACTTGTAATAAAAAGAAGAAGAATAAATTGTAAGCCCAGTACGGTCCATTTTTAGTTGTACCTGAAGCATATTTATCCAAATTAACAATGCAAGCCATCGTTAAAATTAAAATATACAAAAAACATATAAATTTGAATAAATTTCAAGGTTCCATCAAAAAATGTTTCAGTTATATATTTACAAACTATTTACAAAGGTGCCCTTTAGATATTTGACATTAAAAATGTACTTTGGCCACTCGTTTTAATATTTTTGATCATAAATTGTCGCGATCCATAAATAAAAACGAAAAGTTCACAGAACAACTTAATTCTACAAAATACCAGTTACCAAAGGAAGATCGAATATTGTCTAACGAAAACTGGAGACGTGTTTTTTCTTTAATATAAGTAACAAGAACTAAAAATTACGCTAGACCGTGAAGTAAAACTAATTAAAGATCCAAAATATGAACTAGTTAGGAACTGAGTGCAATTTGTTATTCATTGAGAGAGATCTGTCAACTATCATTGTAAGAAAAAAATGCAGATGAAGTAGATAGGTCAAGATAAGAAAAAAATTGTCTTCGCAAGAAAGTAACTAAACTGGCTGCACTGGGGTCTTTGCTAACATTACGAGATGTTTTGAAAAATCTTATAACATGCCCTTTTTCACCTACAAAACCATAATGTTCTCGTAACAAGGAAAACCTTATCATAAGCGACTTCCTAATGTGTTAACTAACGCCAATAAGAATAAAAAACTATATGTTTTTTTTATAAAAGTGAATACCAATTTAGGACCACGAACATATTTCGCTAAAAACGGCTGTTTCGGGAACTAAATTCCTAGCATCGAAAGTGATTGATAAACTCTCATAACACCGAAACAACTGTCGTTAAAGTAGCAGTTAAGTAGCTGGTAAATTGGGTTAAGTAAGCCTTAAAAGTCGGTGAAATAGGGCATTAGTATTTTAAATATCTTTTGACATAACTTAAATTTGGCTCCGAAGTTTAAGCTACTTTTTATCAGGAACTTTCAGTGTTTACTGTACATTTTAAATATTAGCTTTCAATAAAATTGTCCAGGTGTCAACGTAGGTCTAATTAAACAAATGGTGGCTTCCAACGAAAATTGAATTTTAATGAAATCTAATAAATAAAATATTAATCAAAACGGGCCGGAGAGAATCAATGTGATTTTTAAATGTATTTAAGTATTTTATATTTATATTGCGTTAGCGTTGAAATTTCAATAATTACTTTGGAATTACGTGCGATAAAAGTTTAATGCCTGCCCGCTCACCAATTTGTTAGAAAATGAATTTATTCGTTGCTAATAACTGTACAATATTGATGAGCCGACATTATTAAATATTAAACTTGTCTGGAAAATAAAGTTGTTCAATCAAGAGGTTCATTGCCACAAGTGGCATACACCTATCCAAATATTAATTGTGCGCGACCAATTTTGTGAAACTAAATAGGAAACAAAGTATCTAAAAATCCAATACATCGGCTAACTACTGACAAAAATTTCGAGTATTCTTTTATACAACATTAAAGTCTAAAACATGAAGCCGCCTTAGAGCGACGAACGAGATTTTTCAATTCGAATCACCATCAGAAATTCCGTATTCGTATTTCATACAATTAATACCACATCCGTCGACCGTTCAGAGAGAGATTCATCTAAATATAATATTCGTTAAATTTTTATCGTACAACTAGTAATACCAGACGATCATAAGTACTAAGTAGACACGCCTAGATAGCGCTAGAGAGTTATTGTTTATCCTTGTGTGCTAAGGAATGGGGCAACAAATGCTCTGCCGGTAATAGGGCCGCAGAAGGTTGATGGGCGTAGTTCCTTATTTGATGGAGAGAGATCAATTGATTCGGAAATGAGTTGGGTTGCTGTTTGCCTTGCTGGAAATGTAGCGGGTCATACAGGTACGGCCGCGTCGGTAGCGCGCTGTGATGCGTCAGACCATTCAGGTGTGGTGCCATGGAGTTGATCGGTGTAAATGCCGAGTTAGCTGCCGAGGACACGGGGGGCTGTAACGACCGCTCCTCCTGCGCTTCGTGTTGAGCGAACAATGCCCTCTGCTGCTGGAGTTGATGCTCATGCAGCTCCTCGTTTTCTCTCTGCTGATGGTACCCTTCATCAGACATGTGCGCAGCGGAGTCCGGACTCACTTTAGGCCAGTACGGATGGTCTCCAAAAGGTTGGGTGGGCGCTGCCGCGGCCAGCGACCTGTTCAGACCGCTAAGACCTAAAGCGGAGATTGGAGGCCGCTTGTCGGCCCTTTCAGCGTGCTTGTTCATGTGCTTACTTAGGTAAGTCTCCTGCGTGTAGCTCTTGCCGCAGTACTGGCAAATGTGGGTCTTTAAATGCTTCGATTCTTTGTGTTTAGGGATGTGCTCTAGAAGGTCTTTCTCGTGGGTGAAGCACTTGTAACAGGAGTTGCATTTGAAGGGCTTGTCGGTCTGGTGGCAACGGCTGTGGCTTTGGAGGTTGGAGAGTTGGCTGAAGGCCTTGGTGCAGCCGATTTGGGTGCACCTGTAGGGTTTGTCTCCGGTGTGGGTACGAATGTGTTGTTGGAGGTGGGAGAGCTGGGTGAACTTCCTCTGGCATATTTCGCAGCGGTACGGTTTGATGCCGAGGTGGATCCGGGAGTGCTGCGCCAGGTACGAGGAGTTGGCGAAGGCTTTGGGGCACTGGGTGCAGCGGTAGGGCTTCGCCTCACGCAGGTGGATCTGCGTGTGGAGCTGCAGGTCTGCCTTGGAGCCGAAAACCTGAAATAGAAAGAAAGGGGTTGGTTAGTGATATGTGAAAAGTTGAATTGTTTTGGGCCGTTGCATTACAAACATTATTTTTAATATTTGTACATACTTTCACGAAGAAATACCGAAAATATGAAAATATTTGCATTATTATCATTTATCGTTCAGAGAGGTTAGACATCTTTAGGTCCTCTTAGATTTGGTAACATTACAAATGTAATAGGTAGGTACCTATATTTTTACATTTTTATAGTTAACCAAACACGCACAATTGATGACCTAAATCCACTAAGACCTATGCTCACAGAAATCTACCCAAATACCCGTTGTTGTAATGTAGAGGCGACCAAAAATTTCTAGTCAAACAATTTGCAGGTTAATTATATAATAATAATAGTAATATGTTAAATACAATATATTACAACATTCATTGAACTTGTTATACAAGTAAATTTACATGATAGAATATACATGGTTGCAGTTACAAAATTTGCAGTAACATAACATTACATACATGTAATTTAATAGTACATAATAATAATTTTAAAATTTCATTAAGTAAAGTAAAAAGTAAACGTTTACTTCCAGGTCATCTTAAAACTTCCCAAATTCATCACCTAACCTGAATTAATCGGCGTGTAGTCAGAAAGTGCATATAGTCCTTGAACGACATCCGTGGGCAGCCGGAACAAATTGCACTCGTCGGAGGCAAGATGGTCGGCAGGGGTCTACTGAGACACATCACGAACACTAATGAGTGTTTTCATTAAAGTAAATGAGGCGTGGGGATTTTTGGGAGGAGGGCAGTACATTAATTTGACTCGACCTTTCGTGAAAACCTAATTGTCGAGAGCCCGTTCTGACGATTAATTCTGTTTTCCGTGACATGACAGGAGAGAAATTCAAAATTTCAATAAAGTATTTGCGGTCAGGATAACAGTAATAGAAGATGGAAGGTTTTGTACGGAAAGTTTATTACGAACTTCAAGGTCGAGTCTTTGATATCTGGTCGTTCCAAAAGTTCATTAGAAACCATGTTATTTAGTTCACTTTTATCGAAAGCTATCATAAAATAAATGATTTTCTGGCTGAGCGTGCATTTTAGGTCCGATAGAATTGACATCATTTAATTTCTTTATATAATGCATGATATAGTTAATGTTCGATAGTGTCACCATATTAGTAAAATTATATATATTATGAACAATTACACTGGACATGTAATTTATGACAATAAATATACGATTGCTTGATTTATTTGTTTGGCCGTGGTGTAACAATAATTCCTCGACATAGCATCGAAAACTTAACGCTTGAAGCATTGAAGTAAAATAGCTAATTCGGACGATAAATTTCCAGATATATCCCGAGTAGCACCCCTTGAACATTTTTTTCTATTTGCCGCTGGAGATGAGGCCGACAATAAAGGCAGGATGTCGGACCGGTGGCTTTGCTCACGCTGCGCAATTAGCAAAACTTCCTTAAACCCAATCTTGTCGAGGCCTGGCCTTAGCAGCCTTTGAGGCACAAAGATGCGACGACGGTTTGTTTCACGAGATATTGTGAAACGGGTGGAATAAGAGCATTGTTTCTTTCATGCCATACCCGGTATCTGTTTATTAGATTTGGCTTAGAACTTCTACAGGCGTATTTATCTACATGGATGTATGTTCATATTTCGTGGTGTTCATTCGTCGATACTACTTGTGATGTGTGTCTTCGTTGGGCACAAGTACTGTCTGGTTACTTGTAAATTTACATATAATTCAGGCAAAGAGAATTATAGGCTGTAAAGGTCCATACTATAATGACCATTAAACTTTTGAATCTATGTGCCTAATTTGCGTTGTTATGGCAGACAGCCACAGTCAAGGCTGAAAACTAGATAACCATTAACATAATGTCATTTATCGTTTTCATTTCTACACGTTGAAGTTTGAATGAGAACAAGTTACAAACAAGTATTGTCTAGACTTAACGAAGAAAAAGTTGAAACAAAAACATTGAATTAATGTTATGTTCTAATGTATTTGTAGAAATAGGTACAAATCGCAGACTTTCAAGGATACCTGAGTGTCCAATAAATTCCCATACCTTAGATCTAGAAATCGCCAATGCGATGAGCACGCGTGGCGAATCATTACCATCTCTCTCTATCTTCCTCTCTCTCTCTCTAAAAGAGGGACTGTGCCCAGCGAGACAAATTATAATAGAATTTAAGTTACACTGTCAAATCTTCGGCAAAACTTATGATATAGCCGAACTTGTTTAGATTGAGCGTTGGAACCCAAATGTTGGCTTATATTATGACCGATAATGTCAGAATCAATGTGCTGGGCTACCATGCCGGCACAGCCAGCAAAGACTGTTTCAGCAACATATCGATTCTCATTGTAATATTCTAAATTAGTTTCTCGGTAGAAACTGCCGCGTCACCGCGACTCTTTATTCATCCAACAATAGCGCTCGGAACCACGTTCCTTCGGGCATCCGAACCTATTGCCCGCAAACACGACTCAATTTCATAGCAACAATAGCTAAAACAACCAATATCCATCTTAAATCTCTTAACATTAAAGTAGAAAATGTTACAGCAAAAGCAGATGTAGGAAGTGAGGCTGTCAGTGTTGAAGATTCCTTGTCTGGTGTTGAGACATTGGAAAATGAACTTTATATAATAGAGGAAGAAGTTTAAATTAGAATTGAGGATTTTACCGTCAGTGGTGCTTCATCTGGGTACTAGGATACAGTAGCACGTCGCATGACTCGTAAGAATGGAGACACGAACGCGATTGGTCACAGCCCAAACATAATTAAAGTTTGGAGCACTACTTAATGGCATGAGGATCGAAATTCGAAGTGGTAGCTGACTTTTAATGGGGTATCGTGAGGAATCGATACCGTAGATACATTCTGTGATTTTGTTACCCTACTTAGTCTGTAAATCGGCGAGAGACAGGACTGTATTATAATTTCGGTGTTAAAATCTGGAAGAAACACTCATTCTAGCCCTGTGAATATAGACAGTCGATAACAGATCTATTTTAACGTATATGTAGTGCCACTGAGCCGGGTGTTGTGCAAGCGAGTAAGAATTGATACACTATCGACTATATATACATTACCAAATAATATGCGTCATTGAATATGACAGGAAACCCAATTTACAGTTTTCATGACGTAGGTACTTCTTTAAATTAGTTTAAAACTATAAAAAAAACAATAACTAAACGAAGCAACACAAAACAAAGACAGCATCCAGAAAACAAAAATTCTATTAGGCAATCCCGAGGTTACAGACATTTGAACACAAGATAACTAATTGTCTCATAGAGGAGACGAGAAAAAAACAACGACAAAAGCGAGACAAAACAGAGGGAAGGTTACAGAAACGTGGCGGAACAAAATGCGGACAGTAAAAAGACGATCACAACGATGCTCATTGACAACTGACTGAGGCTGGCGACTTTGAGTCAGGCTGCGGACTTAGGTACTGAGTCAAGCATAACGTAAAATAAACATTGAGAGACTAATTAAACGAAATTTTTATTTCCGTACCGTAATCAAGGAATATGATCTAAGTATCAGAATTCACTAAAACGAAGTCTTTGCGCACGCATGCATTTAATTGGTTTCTAAAAAAATCTTTAAAGGAAAAAAAAATGACACGCTGTTAATTATTTGGAAACATTAATGTAGAAAATAATGTTTCATTTTTCTGATAGTGTCTCTTCATTATGCTTAAAATTTGGATGATATCTCGGGGTGAGAGTAAAATAATTCAGATCATGAATTTAGTAACGTTATAATGGTTTTGCAAGTTCTAACATACTCGAGGGTTAAAGAGTTATACCCAGCAATGATGGCACATGCAAGCTTTACTGATCACCGTCCTGCCTCAATGTTTCCAGCCTAGCCAGCGGTCAAACCGCGAACCTCATGATCGGAAGACTCCATGATACTCCAGTCGGTCGGGTTAAGTGCCCCCCTTGGGGCCCTGAAGTCACTGGGGTCCGAGATGGTCTTTTTCCTGCCTCGCTTATCGCCACCACAGCCTGGGACCTGGCGATTAATAAAGGTGCAAATTTTGGAAGGGCTTTGCCAATTAGTTTGGAAACGCGGGTCGTTCATTGTGAAAGACGGAACTGAGATTTAAGATTAATTGGTGTTCGGAAATTGCTACTTTCTTGTAGCAGACGTGCAAATACTGACAACATAAGTTGGCATTGTATGTATTTTTCATTCATATAAGATACAGCGTACACTTGTAACAATAAGGCTCCACAAAGCAGATTGAACCTTATCTGTTAGAGCAATAAACATTAAAGTCAAACCACCAAACTATGAGTATGAGATGTACGTATAGACAAAATTATGAAAAAATATAAACATATAAACATAACAATATAACCTCTAACCAGGTGGGATGACGATCTGCGAAGGACTGCAGGCAGATGCTAGATGCGGCAAGCTGAAGACAGGGCGCTATGGAGCTCATTAGGGGAGGGCTATGTCCAGCAGTGGACTAATATAGCCTAATGATGATGATGATGATAAACATAAATGTATAGAACAAACATAATGAAATGAATGAATGGACAAACCAGGAAGGTTTGGTTTCCCTTCGAGATTAAAATAACAATTTAAAATCTTAACTACCACGTCATGGCATGTCAAGATGACGAAGTTGCAAGCCCTTGATCACGGAAGGGTTGCCAGGATTAATGTGGTTGCTAAGCACAGGGGGCAAGAATTTATAATGACACATTTTACACTGACCCTCGGTGACCCTCGTAAACATGGCGGGCAAAAAACGTCAAGAAAAACGTGGATTTGCCGCTAGATTAAGAAAGGGAGGTGCACGGTGAAATCGTACTAATATTATAAACGCGAAAGTTTGTAAGTATGGATGGATGGATGGATGGATGTTTGTTATTCATTCACGTAAAAACTACTGAATGGATTTTAATGAAAGTTTACAATAATATAGCTTATATATCAGAATAACACATAGGCTACAATTTATAAAGATATTGTGTGAATTGTCCAAAATTTGACGATAAGTGTCAAGTAAGTAGGAAAAAATCTACCATCTGCGAGCTATTCTGGCGTGCGCTGCTAAAACCGCTAGAGTTACACATAATAAGTAATGTATGATTATGTTAGTTATTTTCAATTTACGCCACGCTAATACTTATATTATAGTAGCATACTAATCAAAATACTAATCCTGCGCAGACGAAGTCGCGGGCACCAGCTAGTATCAAAATAAATTACAAAAGACGTAATAAGCTTTATTCCGGATATACTAACTTGACTCTGCGTCGGAGGTGTCCGACTCGGTAGTCGAACTTACCTTAACCTTAACCAGGCATGGGTAGTAAGGATTTTTCATTGGTTTTGTACTTTATTTCAAAGTGATAAGGTTCAATTTAAAGTGGTACCTATTAGACCCTTGCCTGGTGAAGGGTTAAGAAAAGTTGGTCAAACTGGAGTTTTCTTTCCCGTTGCCTTTTTCTCCATTACATGGCCCCAACGCAGCGGACGCATTCATTAAACAGTATGTAAATTCTTTACGTAAATAAATTTCTGATTCCCATAAATAGATTGAATCTCAATAAAAAAAACCTTTTGTCTTTAACCTACCAACAGATATAAAGAGATGACTGACACAAAAATACGAAAGACTGAAAGTCCTCTCGCAAAAAATTATCATAATTGTGCCAAACTAATTTCCTTTAACACCCTAAAATGTAAACAGCGAATTTTCGCGGCGCAAAAACCCCAGTAGGGTGACAAAAACTTTCTCCCTCGGCGGACTTTTTGCTGTCACTTCCCGAAATTATTATAAATGAGGCGCATACATTTTGTTTGTTTATCTTAGATTTTAGTAGGGTCACGCTTGAGGGCGCTAATCAGGTATCTTTTTTGTCTTGTTTCGGGATTAATTTGTTTTCTTTTTAAAAAACGGTGACGCCGAGACGTTTCTTTGTCTATCAACTCATGAAATACATCATCATCATTATCATCATCAACCCATCATGTCCCCACCGAGGGGCACGGATCTCTTGAGGAAGGTAAGGCCATACTCCACCACGGGGGCCAAGTCCGGATTGGTGGAGGCTTGTAAGGCTAGTGGCTGGTCTTACTGTGAGAAGTTTTCAAGCCGCCCTAAGGCCAAATGAAATATATTTCAAGAAAATAAACCTTTTAAACAGTTTCAAACCTTTTAGGATGAAACCATAGACAATTTCCATGGATAATTTTAGTTATAGCGTTATCAATGGTTAATCAGAACCGAAGATCAAATTGAAGTCATTGATTTAACTGCGGATTTAACAGTGAATTGATTATGTCATTACGCCGGACGATAATGCTTATAATTGGTAGTTAATTTTAAATCATGCCCAATTTAAATTTAATTTATGAGGATCAGAGACTGCAGTGCTAATTGCGACTTTAATGGTACTTTCCGTATCTTTTAAGGTAATAAGTAGAGTTGATAGTAAAATTATTCGTATCTCGAAAGCAGTTCCTTGAAGAGAAGGGAAACTTCACCTGCATAGTATTGTCAAAGGATTATCGGGTGGGCGTAATTTTAATCTGAGCTTACAGACATTATTTTTTAGTATCTTTTTAATTTTTAAGTGTTTTTTATGTTGTGTTATTGTTTTTCTGCTTTATAGTAGAGCAGTTAGGTGGTAATGCTTAAAACCACATGTGTTTAATAGATTGGACATTGACGACCTCTCTGGCGTAGTGGTTAGCGCATCTGCTTACCATGCGAGAGGTCCCGGGTTCGATCCCCGGCTGGGAAGAAAAAAAAACTCCAGGTCTTGGATGTTTGCATGTATGTGCCTGTATGTAAAGGTTATGTTTTGTTGTTATGTTAATTCTCATATTATGTGAGTAAGACAATTAATTGACAGTAAGTGCGTAATTATTTGTAGGAGGCTGCGAGAGCGGCATAGCGCGTATTGCACGAATTAAATAAAATTTTGTGAGCTCACACCTGTATCCCAGAGGGGTAGGCTGAGACCAGGGACTGCCACTTGCCACGATCACTTTCGCTTCATCAACATTCATGCAGGCATACCGGTTTCGGGTACTTTTTATCTTGCCCTTTGCTAATACGTCCCCTATTTGATCGAAGTAAGGCCGCCTGGGGCGTCCCTTGCCAGCCCTCTCACTCACATTCACTCGAGATGTAAAATTTGTTTCGTCAGTCTGAGAAAAAAACACATAGCATAAACTAAACAGAACAATTTGGTGGCGTCAGTTTAGTTTATTCAGTAAAGTAGGGATTTAAGGGGCTCCATGCTGTCCCACTAACCCCGTGAATGAAAAAAACATACTAGGTATATCCTTGTACAAATCGTCAAATACGGCAAGAAACGTCTGTTTTTGCTATTTTCTAGGAGTATCTAGGAGATAGATTGAATAGGAGTTTGCTAGACTGAACATAATGTTTAGGTAGGAATAGGTATTAATTATTA
This sequence comes from Yponomeuta plumbellus, assembly GCA_947310845.1. NCBI lineage: Eukaryota > Metazoa > Arthropoda > Insecta > Lepidoptera > Yponomeutidae > Yponomeuta > Yponomeuta plumbellus. The sequence goes on along the minus strand of OX371216.1, from coordinate 11,073,705 downwards.
ATAAGAAATCATTGCATCAAATTTTTTTATTGTCATCGTAATCTTTCGTAAGCGTCAGGACCCCTGGACCAAATGCGATATTTGATGTTTGAAAAACATTACATTTTAGTACCTATTTGGTACTATTTAGTACCTCAATTGAAATATTTAGTACCTCGATAAACAGCGAAAAAACGTGTAAAGAAAGTGGCCAGACATTCTGACGTCAGGTTGTCTGGACCACATTTGTTTAACGTAGTTCCAAACAATAGCTAATTTATCTCTTTGGATATATTTAGTACCTATTTAGTACCTCAACATATATTTTTTTCGGATTTTTTTGGTTTAACATAAAAAAGTTACGCGTAAAAGAAATTTTGCGAGGTACAGTAGGACACGCTTTCGGTAGCCACACTCTACTTTTATACCCAAAGTACAAGTTTTGAAAAATCTCACGTGAGATTTGGGGGGTAAAAAAAATCCTCAAAAATGCCTCCCGTAATTAATGGACGCCCCCTAAGGCCGGGGTAATAAATGTAAACAAATGGACATCTATGATTGAATGTCAACCTTTGCCATTTATTGACTCAACCCGATATCGATAGATTCACAGTTCCTATAAGTATCAATCTCTGTATATACTTAGTATTAGTGTAGTTCTTAGTAGTAGATGACATAGAATTAATAACATTCATTAAGGAGACTGCCCTACCACCACCTACCTACCTACTACTGTACCAGGCAAAATTTCTTTCACGCGTAACTTTTTTGTGTTACACCAAAAAAATTCGAAAAAATATGGTGAGGTACTAAATAGGTACGAAATATATCCAAAGAGACAAATTAGCTATATTGTTTGGAACTACGTTAAACAAATGTGGTCCAGACATCCTGACGTCAGGATGTCTGGCCACTTTCTTTACACGTTTTTTCGCTGTTTATCGAGGTACTAAATATTTCAATCGAGGTACTAAATAGTACCAAATAGGTACTAAAATGTAATGTTTTTCAAACATCAAATATCGTATTTGGTCCAGGGGTCCTGACGCTTACAATCTTTGTAAATGTTTGATCGTCGTAAACTTCAATCAGTTGTGTTCTCAGTGGGATACTCTAAGGGATGCCTTAATTTATTTTATTCATTTGTGTATTTTACTATAAGACTACTTTTATGTGTAAATCATCCTGTTGTAACCCCAACAAATAAAATAAAATAAAAAATAAATACGAGTCTCAGGCCCGAGATCCTTGGTTCCCGCTCGTAAGTCCTAAAAAACACTATAAACGTGATTGAGACACTGATTTTTTTTGCAAAAACCTACCGTAAAAAAATACTAATTATTTTCCAAGACGGTGGAGAGACGATCTCAACCGACATCTGCCTGAGTGCTCTGAGGTGGCCCAGGACCGAAAACTATGTACTGAACTGGGGAGGCCTTTGCCCAGCTATGGAACACAATAATAGAGGCTACGTAAAAAAATAAACATAAACATCTACATGCAGGCACATACAATACATTGCTTCTGGCCCCACACTAGGATACCCTGTGTCGTGAGAACCAGAAACAGCGACGTCACAAACATGTAAACATCCAAGACCTGGGTTTCTTTTTTTTGTTCCCAGCCGGGATTCGAACCCGGAACCTCTCGCATGATAGGAAGATGCACTAACCAGTGCGCCACAGAGGTCGTCGTCCATGAGTGGCGCTCGTGTTACTGCGTGGAGTCCCTTAACTGAGGCTTGATAATGAATAAAAGAAAAATCGATTTTCATAAGCGACCTCGCATCTCGCTCGACAAAAACGCCCAATGTCACCATCGGCCATGCGTTAAGATTGCCTCAGATCGAATCGAAAAAACCGAATAATCTGGGTAAATAGCGAGAAATCGACCCGACTGTTGCTAAATATTTGTTAGTTCCGAAGCGTTTAAAAAGGTGAAAAACTACTGTGACATAGCCGCTTGAGACTCGCGGAAGCACGTTTTCTAACATTTAGGGCCGATTTCTGAATTGAGAATTTGCACTATGCAAATACAAATACAAATACAAAATTTCTTTATTTCATGTACAGGATGCATTTTACAGGGGTTGGGACTCTCCTGTTAAGTTACAGAACCTGTGTTAGGAGAGGCCAGCTCTTTCAACAAGTAGGTAAATATTTTGCCCTGTGTAACATTAAATGTGTGAGCTTATAAAAGTTAATGTTAATTTTATATGACACCTAGATATTATCTAAGGTTCCCAATGTAGGTATATGTTTTGTGGTGGTAATAAAGAGTACTAATCTGAGGTAATCTAAAAATTAGGACTTAAAAACTAGGACTTGAGCCGACTGGCACCACTTTCCTAAAAGTGGCCGGAACACCGTTTGAGAATTTTTGTCGGAACAGTGTGCTTATACTGAGTTTTTTCATTCACTCTCGATAGTGAGAGCGTTTGCGATTTGCATGGGAGTGACAGAGAGACAACTAGATTGCGCGCTTTGTCACTCCTATGCAAATCGCAAACGCTCTCGCTATCGAAAGTGAATGACAAAACTCAGTATACGCACTCTCAAGTCGATACGAATGGCAACTTAAGTGAAATAAGAAGTGGTGCAAGCCAACCCCAGTTTCAGTTTTGGATAGGTACTAATAAGAAATTAAGAAGTAGGTAAAAGAGGAGATATCCAAACAAACATTTACGCATTTTAGATTAGTTGAGTAATTTCTCTGTCTACGCATAAGTTAAAGTTTTCAGCCAATTTGACACAGCTTTTTTACATTCGTAATATATCATTGTATAAATGTTGATTTGTCTGTTGATATTATTATACAGTTTCAAAGATTGTGCGGAAAATTGTTTTGACGCAAAGACTGTTCTCGTTTTATTAGTTTTCACAACGTTATAAGGATTACGTTTTCTTATAATATTTTGATCCACTTCTGTAATTTTAAGCAGTTTGTAAACATAAAATATTATCGATAATTTAGTTGTGTAGAATGTAATGTTAGTTAAGTAAGTAAATAAGAACTGTTACCAAGAGCTTGCCGATAAACTGCATTAGCAGTTTGGCAAACTAATGTTTTTGTAATTTCGCATTATTTTTATTGAATAAATAAATAATAATAATAATACTTAGGTAGCGTTCTGTCACGCTCTTTTCTGAGAAATTTGTCGAGACAGCACTAGAGTTAAGTATTTATTTAGTGGAAATTCTCAACTCAGAAACTGGCTCCTATGGTTTCATAAAAATAATATTGCTTAAAACACTGCTCAGAGGCTGTTTAAGTGGTCTTAGATAAAGATGACTATGTAACTATAGATTACTTAAAGTGCCCTTGAGGAGTGATACTAGCGGTGCCCCGTGGTGTTACCCGCGGTTTATTAACATAAACATAAACATTTACACACAGGCACATACATTGCTTCTGGCCCCACACTAGGATACCCTGTGTCGCGGAAAAATAAATTGTGTATTAAGAATAAAAATAGTAGTATTCATATTTTTAGAAGCAAAATAATATAATTTGAGCATCGGAAAGATCAATTTACAAAATTTCATTTTCATCGATTTTCCCATCAGAATAAGATATTTTCCCGCAGTAAAACGTAGCCTATATGTTAATCCAGGGTGTCAGCTAACTCAATACCAAATTTTATTAAAATCGCTCGAGCCGTTTAGACGTGAAGAAGTAACAAACATACACACTCACACACTTACAAACTTTCGCCTTTATAATATTAGTGTGAAGTGTGATGAGTATAGGAGGTGTGCACCTACTTCTGCTGGAGAGTATAATAAAGAATATTTAAGATATATTTTGTTTACTCTATACTTCCTTTCGAATAAGGAGAATTTGCTATTAAACTTGACTTAAGAAATAAAACCGCTCGGAAAAATGCCACTAGCGTTAAGTCATAGACGGTCACCCCATCCTTGCACTGAACGTGGTCTATGTTGCTTAACCTTCGTGATCGTTTAAGATCAATCAGGCAGCCGGGCTACGAGCAAATTAGCTTGTAGCGTCATAACTAAAATTTAGTAAAATAATGCCTCTTCATTTATAAAGTTTATTATAGACGCCTTTAGTCTGCTGAAGATATGGAATTAAGACTGTTTTACCTAGGATAATTAACCAACACTGGGATTATAAAGAACTTCACAAATCAATCAATCACTAGCCCCTTAATAGTCAAAATCTGGCATTAGCAACATCATAACTCAAGCCTACTCTGAGATAGAGAAAGAGAAAACGTGCCTAAACAAATAAAAGTGCCTCAATAAGTCTTGAAGTAAAGCATCGACGACTATTCTTCCTGCATATTAATTTTGCCAAAACTAGCCATCCGTGATGCGATTCAAACATCCAAGTGGACTGACCAACCATTCTGTTATCTGTCGGTACAATCGACAGCACGTCAAAATTTGCAAACATGCACTTTAATCAGTTACGTTAAGGACGACTTTGCAACAAAAATGTGAAGCTCTACCTGCTGTCGACTGTACGGCGCGGCAGGGGACACGCGCGTGCCAACAGAAAAACGCAAAACGTTCTCATTTCAAAACAAACCGTTTTTCCAAGGTTTAAAACTTAAAAGACGTTGGAAAGAAAACCAGTCATCTACTGCAAACGATACTCGACTCTAAAGTCCTAAGAACACGAGCGACATTACACAGGAATCTTGGGGAGGTTTTTTCGTACAATCATTGTCACCCAAGTATTGAAAAGTCAGAAATCATGTTTCAGCGCAAAAAATGCGTTTGGAATTGGCATTGAGTTGATAGACCGCTGATTTAGTTGTTGATAGGTGCAATCGTTCTAGGAAGAAATCTGCTATTGTGCATACTTTTAGCTTAAAAATCAGCCAACCGACCGGGTTTTCACTGATTTAAAGCCGATTTCCGAACTGAGAATTTCATAACTGTGGTGTTGTCTCGTAAAATTTCTAACACAGAGCGTTACTTAAGTAGGTATATACTCGGTGAAATTCTCAATTCAATAGCCGGGCCCTTGTAAAAATTATAACCTGTAGTAATTGCAATAATCAGTATAGCTATAGCAATTTCAGTGTTCTCAGTATCGTTATAATTTTATGTCTTAGGTTTTAAAATACAGGATATTCTTAATCTTAATAATTCTTAATGTTGATATGTTCAAGTACTCAAATGTTTTGACGATATTTTTCTTCACAATGAATGGTACAGTAAACAGCACATCAACATATATATTTTAATTATAATATTGTAGGTTGTAATTTAAGATGCTCGGAATGTAAAGAATGTTGGTCAACCACACTGAATAGGATATTTTGGATACGCTTTATCCTAGCCCGTTGTAAGCAATAGTTACTTTAAGATATAACCTTGAAATTACATCGTGCGTGTGGATCATATCCCCTCGTTGCTTTTCGATCAGAGCCGGCGCTTGCGCAGCCTGTGTAAATATGGCGTCGTAATGACAATGCAGACTTCTTAATCCATAGAGAGGGCAAAAAAATAAGCTGTCTGTTTATTTCCCAGTACGCATAAACCTTTTCTGAGAAAGAAAATATTATTATGATCTTTACTCAGTTCATATTTTATGAAATAAATTTTCAGTCAGTTTTTTAATTGAGATTTCACTAAGTAAATAATTAAGTAACGTGCTGTCCCGCTCTTTTATGACACATTTAACGAGAGAGCACTACAGTCAAGTAGTTACTTGGCGAAATTCACAATTCAGAATCGGCCCTTAGTATGTAGAAAAACCCAAATCTCCGGCTAACTGCGGAAATTTCATGTTTAATTAACTACAGACGGTCTATTTGGTACTAAGACTTAGGGCCGGTTTCCGAATACAAATTATCATAGCCAATCCATTTACAATAGGCTACTTGACAGTTTTCTAAAAACCATCTCATATTTTTTGTTGGTGTACAATGTACATGAAGTCATCAGAAAGTGGTCATTTTAAATTATTTCGTGTATTTCTTGTAAAAAAGGCAAACGAAAATTTACTTCTGAAATAAGCCGCCAAAACGCTATCTTGGGTAATATGGCGTCGCACAGGCATTGTAACGTCACATCCCAACCGATGAACGTAAGAAAGAATAAAAAAAAATCGCAATGTTTTTTTAGTCAAAATGACTTAAAGCGGTTTTAAGACTTATAATTCATACGAATAAGTATAAATAATACTGTTTTATTTTACACTGTCAATAGCCTATTGATCTGTCTGTTTTGAAAATGCACATTTTGGCACGCAGGAAAGGCAACAAATTAATATTGCACCAGCAAATTTTCATAAAAGCCCTCTCCGTAACATTCTTCGCTCTACAACTGTATCGATCGATGGATCCCATCGTTAGTTCGGGTTCCAGGGTCCATTAAGATTTCCGCCCGCCGAGATGCGCGGGAGCAGGCCTTTTGATTCTCAATAACACCTTCAGTCCTCTCAAAGCAAACAAGCCCCAATAACCCGAGTACAGTGGCTCATTTTTCTTTGACAAAAAAGTTAGGCTAAATCAAAACTTAGCTTACAGGATTTTAAGCACTATTCAAAAGCGGTTAAAGTAAATAGTTGTCTAAGGCAAGACGAAACGGTTGCAGGAAACTCCTTTAGGAGAGGTAGGTAGCTCATCTTTGCGGCGGTTTCAAAGATAATGGTATTGATTTACCTCGATACTAAACCGCTTGGTGGTAGGAAATTTAGGTTGGGTACTTATTTCGTACGAAATTGTATAAACGCTTTGAGTTTGTACCGACAGATTCGGTAAGCAATAAATAGAGCTTATTAATAAAATTACTAATAGAGTGCGACAAGTGAGTCGTGGCTCAAGCCTTTGGCGGGAAATTTAAAAATCTTTTAGTTGATAACCCTGCATATCGTCTGAATAAACCATCTTGATACTTTTGCTTAACTTGATTATTTGTTTAATTAGTTTGGAATCTCCAATGAATTTCGTCCAAACATAAATAAATATAAACAAAACGAAAACATTAACTACATCAAAACCAACATTCACTCCACCAAAAACAGGGATAATAAAGATGCACCACATAAACTTATAAACCTTTATTAATGCTGAACCATAATTAAAATCTGATTAATATATTTTTTCTCAACATCTTTGAGTTCTTTGACTAAGTCTTCGATCTGACGTTTAACATTTTCGTCATCCGACAGACCTTACAACAAGAAATAATTCATGTTTGCTCTAAAACATTATTTTACTCGTATGTACATACTAAATCATAGGTAAAATTATGTTGAATAGAAACGAAAGTTTTTTTCTTGTTTAAATCTAGGACGAGTATCAAACTGTTTGGGCTGTACTACTTGCAGCTGAAATACCTAAGTTTGACAGCCAGAGTGTGGCCATATGAAGAATTTGGAATTAATCGCGTCCCAGGACTCGCTTGTCAGACTCTAAATACCTATCTTCTCACAGAATAAACGGGCTGGTTTGGCCCCAAAGAAATGATTATTTTTTTGAAATTTTAAAATATGTTTATGTTTCGGAGAAGATCCGTAGTCTGAGGGTGACTTGTACAAAGTCACTGGGTAAGTAAGTAATTAGATAAATACTAGTCTTATCAACGGAGAGACGAATAAATAGTTGATTGTCAGGGTTGCCAGCCATACAATTTATCCATAGATATCTCTGCTCATGTCATTCATCCTAAGCGAAGGTTTCTGAATGGATAATTTCACTAAGTAAATACTTAAAACGTCAGTCTCGTTTCTGAGAAATTCAAAGAGACAGTACTACAGTTAAGTAGTTAATCAGCGTTAATCTCAATTCAGAAGCTGGGCCATTGAGATTTAGGGTCGGATCCGTTTCTGAGTTGAGATTTTCTCTAAGTAAATACTTAAGTTTTTTATGAACTAAATTTCACTTTTTACAATTTTAAAACAGAATTTAGCGCAGAGCAGTTGTTTACTATGGCACTGTGGCGCCCTCTTTTTATTTTTATTGTTTTCTTTTTACATTATCAAAATTCTTTTTAAAAATAAAATGTATTAATTCATGGTTTAATAAAGGATGATAACAATAATAAAAAAATAGTTAAGTAACGTTCTGTCACGCTCTTTTCTGAGAAATTTGATGAGACAGCACTTCAGTTAAGTAGTTACTTAGCGAAATTATCAATTCAGAAATTGCTCCTCAAAGACTTAAAGTGGAAGCTACAATAAAGAGGCTGTTAAATTTTGTGTTAGATAAAAGTTATTGAAGAACTGGAGTAGATTGAACGAAAAAAAGTACAGCCGACAACATATCAATCTTTACATACGCCTTTCTAATCAGCTACGTTAAGGGCGGCTATGCACCAAAAATACAACTATCGAGGTCAAGGTTCTTAGCCATGAGAAGGCATATCTTCTTAGGATCTGATAATGCCATCAATGACATAATTGGCACTTGCCTTTCCGAGAATCAGGACCCTATCCTGTGTCTCAACGTGAAAATATGCAGTCAGGAAATCATCTCTCTGACGCACTAAGAATGATTTTTTCCAGTTTTTTCTTCTCTTTTCTCCGAAGTTCACCTCTCTTTCACACTCTCATTGAAGCCAGTTTCGATTTCGCGGTACCGGGGAATGATTAATCGAGGTTCATCGTTCATTGCGCTGGTAGACGGTTGAGAACAGCTTACAGTTTTTGATTTGAGAATTTACTAGTGAAATAGCTAAACGTGGTTGCAATGTCATCATCATGTTAGTTGAATATGACCACAGAGCATTTAAATATCATATCCACGTCTCCGCTGTGGAGAGGACTGTCATTCCGAGTTTATTATTTGGCGGCGAATCTGTTGTTATTCTATGAGAGCACGATTGTGAAAATCATATTCTAATACTGTGGAACAAATCCCGTTTTGATTGTTTTATAACCATTATATTTAAGACTTAGACTTGTCTGTGCAACATCGACGACATAGAACTAAAAATATGGCGTATTTCGTGACGTAGTTTGTCAGAAAATTGGTTTTTGACAAGTTATTCTCCGTGAGTAGGTTTAAAAAATTAAAGTCAGATCCCCGTTTTCTCTTGCACTAACAATAATTTAAACTGTTGACAGTTGGTAAAAGTGTCGACAAATAAATAACTCACAGCTATTGTATAGAACAGCTAGCTATTGACAGTTCGAGAAATCAGAGGTCAACGATACATTTCTAATCTGGGCCTCGATTCTGTTAGTGCATTGCAGCACAATGACAGTTGTACGGTCGGGTCACGTGACGTGTTTTTTCATACCATTGACGCCTACAAGATTTGGTATGTGTGCGCTCGTAGATTTGAAGCGGCAATGAAACTAAATCGCCACGTTCATGCAGTTGATATTGTACTACAATTCATTAACAGAATCTAGGTTTTCTAAATGGCCCGACCCGACCGTCATAATAATGGTTTTTAATTTGTTTTTGTATTTGTATGTAATGTTTCTTTTCGGGGTCACAATCAAACAGAAATCAGAAATCTGGTTTGTTTACGAAGAAATCCGTGGTTTGTTCACCATATTTAAAATTCTTAGCTTCTAAAGTCTGTTTGTAAAGACAGCCATAAAAAAAAAATAGAAATAGCCGTATTCATATTTTAAAAAGTACGGAGGTTTCTATCAAAGAGTTTTATATCGTAAAAAACAGCCAGCGTTTTAATGCCTTTTTGGGTAACGTCTAGAAGCAAGAGCTTTTTCGCATGTTTTCAAATATTTTGCTACCAAAAAATAAAATGAAATTCTATAACGTCATGGCATCAACCAAGTTTCATCGTTGGTTTAGTTCATGCCAAAGTTAAGTGTGACATCGAAATCAATTTAGCAACTTGGTGTTACTTGCGTAGTGTGAGATAAGGATTGAAAAAACTTGTTTTTATTAATAGTTTGGGTATTATATAAACGGCTCGCTCGATAGAATCACTCGCAGCCCTGGCCGCCTGAGTGGTCTTATACGATCTTCGAAGGTCAAGGGACATAGGGCGCGTTCAGTGCATGGATGGGTGGCCGTTGTATGACTAACGCTAGTGGCATTTTTCCGAGCGGTTCTTTGCTTCGCAAAGCACGTTAAGGAGTTGGTGCCGACTGCCGTCGATAGATGGCTGTCCTTAAGCCAAGTCAGAGGCCTTAGGACGGCTTGAAAACTTCTGACAGTAAGACCAGCCACTAGTCTTACAAGCCTCCACCAATCCGGGCTTGGCCCCCGTGGTGGAGTATGGCCTATACCTTCCTCAGGTAAGAGGTGCCCCTCGGTGGGGACATAATGGGTCGATGATGATGATGATGATGTTATTTTTTTTATTGTGCAATGAAATGCAACAACAACACTTGTAACTTCTGTTTTTCCATACTATACAAAGCCCTTCCACTGTAGTAGACTGGTAGCATAGCAGTGACGTGATGACGTAAAGAAGTGGTTGAGGCAGGTGTTCAACCGATAATTTCACTACTCACATACTCAGAAGCAATCCATTAGGAACTTTACGTTCAAAGGAAGAAATTGGAATTTCGCTTGGCTATATTAGTCGAATACACGAATTTAAAGCAATTTTTTTTGGCAATTCAAGACCTTTCATTCCCTTAGGAATAAGAGCGAAAATTGCTTATAGAATATCGTTGTGAGATTATTGACATTTTTTGTAGTATTTCTGTGGGTTTTGAAGACGTATTTAAAAAGATGTGTCGTATTAAGGACTTGTTGCAACAAGTATGCGTCATCATATTGTTGTTATAAAAAATGGAATTCTATACATTTATTACCAAGTATTTTAAATTATCATATTTAACATTTTCACGCGAAAAGAAGGGAAAAAAGTAGCCGGTGTAAGGGATATTGATGAGATACAGCCTGGTGACGGACGACAGACGGGCAGTGAATTCTTAGTAATAGGGTCCCTTACCATTTTGGTGCGGAACCCTGAAAATGCAGCAACTAATGAATATTGACGTAGCTGAATAGAAGTTTGTAAGCATCGTGGCAAGTCGGTCTACCCCTGCGGAACACAGGCGTGAGTATATAAGACATAGTTACAAACTAAGGTAGGTCATTATGAGGGTTAATCTCACGTATCAATGAATAATAGTACCTATTCAAACATAGATCCAAAGCACAAACAAATCCACCAAACTCACAAAACATCTATAAATTCACACCTACCAGCCAAATCCCTAATTCACATGCACAAATAAATCCTGACTCACAAAGCGATGCAAATATCCAATACTACCCGATATATCATTCGGCACAATGCCTCCTAGCGTTGCACAACCCCTCTTAACGGAAATACTCAACAAAGAATTGGCTTACACACGAAAAAATTAAGAGTTTCCGTGGATACGTAAAATTTCGCGTTCCCACGGATTCTTGAAGCCATATGCGTAGACGTGCCACCTGCCAGCATCCCCAGTGCATCCGTCTCTGTCAGTCACGAGGAGCGGGAAGGAGACACAAATAAGGTTTCTAGTTTTAGAATCCAAAAGCAGGTCATGGGAGAGGTCGGTGCATCCCTCTACAATGGGGATGTTTGAAAATCGAACATCCTGCTTTGGAATTCGATATTTGAAATCTGCGGCTTTTGATGCGTTTGCTTAAGACAGTGTTTGTCAATGTTTTTGAAGATCCCTTTGTATACAAGTTGCAACTGAAAAATTCCCTAGATTGAAAAACACTGGTTTAAAATGCTCAAAGTGACATGATTTGGGGCAGTTTTGGCCTATTGAGACCAAATCAGCCTCGTTTTTTTTATAATATAAGAAGGTTGTATTGTGACTGTTTTATTTTACAAGCAAATAAGCGGTGCATATTTTATCCTGATTACATTATTAAAATAAAGAAAATTTACTAACTTGACTGGTAAAAAAATGATTAGTCTAAAACACTCCCAAAGTAGGTTCACAATAGCCCTGGACAAACGATAATGTCGGTCATAAACGTATTTTACGAGTTCTTAAGGTTTTATTAAAAAAATACTTTGTTAATTACTAGTCGATAATTAACAATATTATTTACCAGCTAAACGGTCAATGGAACCAGATATTATACGATTCCAAAATGTTAAATTGTAATCTCGTGTATGTTGAATTATAAAAATATGACGTGTTGATTGATACTACCACTATTTTGTAATAAATTCATGAGAATGAATATTAACTAGAATCGAGTGCCAGATTAATACATAAATATGTAAACTGGTAATACAAAAATCTGTATAAATAATAATAGATAATAGTAATAATAAATCCAACCAGCCACAAGATGGACAGACGATCTCATCCAAGTGGCAGGGAGACGCTGGATGTAAGCCGCTTCCAACCGGTCTTTTTGGAAATCCATGGAGAAGGCCTAGGTATGTCCAGCAGTGGACTTCTTGTGGCTGAATGATGATGATGATGAATAATAAATCAGTGAAGCCGTTTTGGAGCAGTTTCTTAACAAACATTGTGATAAGACATTTTTATATATTAGATGGTTTAAAAATTTCAAAAGGTTCAATGCATTTGTTTCTTTAGGTATTTAAGTTTTGGGCTACGGCGGCGATAAACATTAGAATCTCACATAAACTTCGTTTGTGAAGTTTGTGAAAATAGATTTGTGAATATAAAAAAATTGTGAAAATAACAATGGTTTTCTAGGTTTTTCTAGACTTCTCTAGCACTACGCCTTACTCTTTACACATCACCCATGGTTAGCTAGAAGAAAATACTTAGAAACAATATCTGTAAATAGGTGAGCTTAATACTACAAAGCTCACCTTTGTACAGATATTGTTTCTTGTCAAATAAGAATTTTTCACTTCAATTATTTTCAAGGTCAAAGGTTATCAAGGTTGTCAAGGTCTGAAGAGGTTATGGCAGTTAAATGTACAAGAGAAAGACCGGTTCTACACAACAATCAGACCATCTTTTACAGTGAGGAAAACTTCAAAATCAAGAAAAAAAATAACTCAAATTACCTCATTTTTAGCTAGATTTGTTTCGAAGTATCTTCAGTAAGTACCTATTTATCACTTTTTTTTGCAATTTTAAAGTTGTCACACCTTAAGCATTTATTGTACTAAAGAGTAAAACCTAAAAACTCTTGTAGGCATTCTGTAGGCACCCTATATAAAATGATCGATTTACCCACCAAACGCCACTACCGTGAAGATAACAGTGTTCCGAGACAAACGGCGTTGGACCTTCGGGCGGGATAAATTATTAACCCCAAATCACCTGCGATTAGCATAGATAAGGGCACCCTGAACCCTTAGGTTCGGACTAAGAAGGGACCTTATCTGATATAGTGGATGGAATTTATCATTAGATACATAGTAATTATAACAAAAGTTCTGTAGTTGCCGAATGAATTCAGTAATACTGTTATTGTAAATGTGACAGAGTGATTATCAGAAAATGCCTCAACTTGTATAATGTCTTTGGCGCGTTTTTTTTTTCATATAAACTCAATAAAAAGTAACATTATATTGGAGTAGACAGAACTTTAATACAGATAACATTAATTAAATAATATTAGTAATAAACGAACTAACAATAAATAAAAATATAACTTAAATATAAAACTATTCTAGTAGATTAGCTTAATATATTTATAATATTTACATATAAAATTGTAAATTACATTATATAATTGTAAGTTTATTGGCCCTGAAGATTATATTGTAACATATTTGTAGGTTTTGGTGGCATCTACAATATATTATTATGTTACTACTTTTTATTGAGATAATATGAAAAAAATGCGCCAAAGTAATTTTTACAATAAATTCTGATAATCACCCGAAAGTTTGTGAGATGTTGGTTTGTTTGTTTGTATTGGTGTTTGTCCGGTTGCCAGACGATGTCGGCGGAAGGTCCGTGGATGAGAATGTCAAGAGACCGTGTGACATGGCATTTGGGGGAAAAGGCCTATACCTATATGATGGATTTACTCAATCACAGATTAACAGCAGATCGGATTCTCACGAAATGTAGACAAATATCTAAATAATGAAACATTTGATATCCCGGTTATACGCAGACGAAGTCGCAGGCACTAGCTAGTAATACAATAATCCCTAAAAACGGGCACGGGTCTTTTCCCTGAGGAAGGTATAGGCCATACTCCACCACGGGGGCCAAGTCCGGATTGGTGAACGCTTGTAAGACTAGTGGCTGGTCTTACTGTCAGAAGTTTTCAAGCCGCCCTAAGGCCTCTGACTTGGCTTAACGAATGCTATCTATCGACGGAAGCCGGCAACAACTGCTTAACATGCCTTGCGAAGCACGGAACCGCTCGGAAAATTGCCACCAGCGTTAGTCATAGAACGGCCACCCACCCATGCACTGAACGCGCCCTATGTTGCTTAACCTATACGAACGAATAAAAATCTAAAAAAAACGTATTAGTAGGTATGTTTGGTAGGTAATGGTATACGCGTGTGACGACAACCAGATTAATTCAACCCAACTGACCCGGTGCAATATGTTCACTTACCCCAGTGGGTAATCGGTATCTTCGGTGGGTAATTGTGCATTAGGACCTAAGTGGGTGGTCTTAGTGACCATATGACCTACATCGGGTAAGAAGCCTTAGATAAGTGACAGATCGGGGATGCGATTCAAGGCTGAAGTCTTACGCTTGGTTCGAATCCCACATACAGGGGCTTTATTTTCTAAGTACCAAACGTTTTTGTGAACTGTAGTAGGAATTATACAAGATGTTTGTTTCTTTTCTGCCCGCAAAAAAAACATTCGCATATAAAAACAACCAAATATGTAAATGATACAGAAATCATTTAACACATTTGATCATATTTGACAAGAATGAAACATTCAACAAAGAATGAAACATCATTATTTTTTATTTGGCAAGAACTCTGATACTATTCAATAAAGTTGGTATATGTACCACCCACTTTAATATTGCAATGGATCTTTTAGTTACTAATTAGGTCCAAAAAAAAAATACATTTCGTACAACAGTCCCAAGTAATGGATTAAAGTGGACATAAAGTCCACAAAAATCCATCAACGATCTTTTCAATGGATTTTTGTGGACAAAGGGATTTACTTTAATGTAAAGAATTTACATTATGTTTGTTGAATGTCAATGTACTTATAATGTTAATGTTACACGGCAAAAGAGTGTACTATTTGTGGAACGACTGGAGCCTCAAGTGAGAAAATTAATGATCTATTTACGTAGAACAGTTTTATCTCAGCAGATTTTCACATCCGCCTCAGCTACTCCTGTGGGATTCAGGTGTGAGCATACACATTTATGTAAATAAATATCTGTCAATATCGAACCTCCAAAATTTCTAAGAAAGAAAAACTTTTTTTTTGTTGTTTTGGAAGTAATTTTAGTGTTTTATTTTTGTTAGGATGACTGGAAGATATTGGTTTTAGCATTAATTTTGGCCTTTGTACTTTTATTTTTATAAAACTGTGCAATAAAGAATTAATATTTAAAAAATATTAATCATTATTAAATTAATAATCTTATTATTCAACAAAGGAGAATGAGGTCAACACCTTATTCCCCTTCTTATTCTTTCTAAAAGAAAATTTCGTTTTGCGTCTTACATGAGGCTTTATGATCCAAGCTTTTACAATTTTGCACGACCACCCAGCGTCTAACCCTATGGGAATCTCGGCCAGATGGGATGTCACATGCCACGATAGGGCTCGAATGTGGGTATTGCCATAGATGAGAGCATGATCAGCTTACAGTATTATTTTAGGGTTAACTCGATAAGCTAAGTGCGTTGTTGTATCACGTCAAGACAATGAATGCAATGGCGTCTATACATATTTCCAACTAGTTGTTGCCCGCGACTTCGTCCGCGTGGGCGTTGAAAAAAGTTTTTGCAAATAAGTCACGGATACTTTTAGCGCATGTGAAATAATGAAAACAAAAAAAATGTGTGTTCATTAAAATTAATATTTATTACATAATTTACATAATTATTGAAATAATTTTGAACATCAGATAACTTTCGTACTAACGTTGCACCTCCTTTTACTCTCTTAAGGGATGATTATCAAAAAAATATTTTACTCGAGTTTCATGACTTTCAATGAAGAACCTTCATACTAGATTTCATTCGAATAACTTCAATAACGGCAAAAGTTTATACTAACTTTGCGCCCCCGTACTACCCCGTAGGGGCTTCTTAACATATTTCCAATGTCCTCATCTGGTAGGTAACTAAATAGATTGCGGTACCTTAGATAGAATATTCGTTCTTATTTCTTAATGTTTCTTAATTTCTTAGTTTCTGACCAGCAGAAGTGATTATGTTGTCTGGAAGTTATTTCTTATATTACATAGATACATAAGCTCACGCCTGTATCCCAGGGGGGTTGGCAGAGACTAAGGAGTGCTACCTGCCGCGATTCTGACAAATCACTTTTGCAATGACTTTCTTAATGTTTTGGTCAATTTGATATAACGTCCCATTTGGTCCCATTTTAATTTAGTGAAGAGGTGAATATTAGATAAATATTGTACAGGTTCAGACTAACCTATATATTATAACATTTCCACTTCCAACGCCGTCAAAAGCAGCATAGTTGTTGCTAAGCCCAAAAATTGTAATTAATGATGATCCGGGCAAATGATGAAATACTTAACATTTTCGCCAGTCATCGGACCGACCAGGGGGCGATGAGAGCGGCAGGGAGTGAGATTTTGACCATCGATCGCTTTTTTGGTTCTCTGGTTTCACGCAGCATATCAACCTTTACAAACGTTCACTCTAATGTCTAATCTAACGTCAAGGGCGATTTCGCGGCAAAAGTAAAGGTTGATCTGCCGTCGAATTGTACCTAAGTATGTGGGTTGCTTGTGCTATTTTTTTCTCTATTCTAAACCTATGTGTGAAAATGTGCTTGTGAAGCGTGTGCGTGTGCTTGTGCGTGCGTGCGTGGGTGCGTGCGTGCGTGCGTGCGTGCGTGCGTGCGTGCGTGTGTGTGTGTGTGTGTGTGTGTGTGTGTGTGAGTGTGTGTGTGTGTGTGTGTGTGTGTTGGTGTTTGTGTGTGTGTTTGTGTGTGTGTGTGTGTGTGTGTGTGTGTGTGTGTTTGTTTGTGTGTCTGTAGATGCAAATAATTGTTTTTATCTTAGATCTTTGATGAAAGCGTAGGGTAGAACTTCCAAAACAGAGGTCGTGGAGTCGATTCCCACTGGAGGCAGGCGTACTTGATTCGCTCAAATGGCCTCAGTCTGAATGACAGTGATTCTTATGATGTCCTAGATTGGTTACCACAACACAGGGTATCCTACTTTGGGACCAAGTTATTGTGTTGTGTGGAAATAAATTATTATATTCGTTCGACGAATTCTCATTGAGGTGTTATGAAGTATCATTGCTTTATTTCAGAACATCTTGGCCCAGTTTTATAGAACTATTCATGGTCCAGTATGACAATTCGATGCGCATTGCATAGCCGATTCGCTCACAGATTAAAGACTAATGGTGCTAATCGGCCACGCAATGTACATCGAATTCTAATTATAAGAAACGCTACCCTAGGTTTTAGCCAGTAACAAGTTTTATAGTTTTTCTAGTTGTAACTTTTTTTTTCATTTAATATAATTTATTTCAGCTAAGTGAAAACAGCGCTACTACAAAACGAGAATCGTAAAATTATTTAAAATAAAAAAAAAACACTGTCAATTTTGATAACGAATATATTTTTGAATAAAATTAAAATGAAAAAATGACATATTCAACAAGACAAGAGTTATGTTGTTTTTTTGATTATGAAAAAAAAATTACTTATATAGGTAGTATGGTCATTAAAAATTCATTTCATTTTTTTTCAAAGCATAAGCATAAACATTTACACATACATTGCTTCTGGCCCCATACTAGAATACCCTGTGACGTGGGAACCAGAAACAGCGACGTCACAAACATGTAACATCCAAGACCTGGAGTTTCTTTTCTTCTCCCCAGCCGGGGTTCAAACCCGGGACCTCTCGCATGGTAAGCAGATGCGATAACCACTGCGCCACAGAGGTCGTCATTAGGGTCATTCTCTCTCTTTCTTTCTCAAAGAGAAGGTCTAATACTGACTACACTGCTTTCATAAGTGTATCTCCGTTGAACTTGAACTTCACCAAGTCAGAGCTCCAACCGTCAACAACGTATCCGATTCTCAAATACTACACATTCGAAATGAAAACAAATTAGCACCTTGGTGCTTGAGTGACTTAATGTATTTTTTAATTCTACTAACTTTAATAATAGCCCACTTGCGCAGTGGCAGAGGCAATGCGGATGGAGTGCCTAATTTTTTACCGACTAAAAAATTACAGGATGGTAATGTGTTACACGCTTAGTGTTTGTCTGTATGTACGTCTTGGTAGCTTATCTTATTTTGAGTAGTCGTGCGGGGGCCGACGGCCGACAAATTAGTCGGCGACACTTCGACCCAGATGTGTTGTTTCTGCCCCATGACCTTACACCTAAGCCTAATCGAAGCGTAAAACACGAACTGCTTTTTCAACGCTCTTTTTGCTTTTTTAATGCTCTTATCCACGGCTTGGTAACAATGGAGCATCCGTTTAAGTATTATAGTACACATTGGCAAAATTAAATCATACTTTTAAAAAATATAATAATAAAAAATACCATATTTTGAGATGCAACTTCGATGACAAAAACGAGCTACTATGTCAAAAAAAAACTTTATTATGTTGAATTTTGTCTAATTTATATTTATAAATAACAAGTAAATTAGTACTTAAGCAACAGGAAATAAAAACTCACGTAGTTCAAAGTGAACAAGCTGTTAAAACTAAACTTAAATAAAAAAACGGAGCTAACAATAAAGTTTGACTTACGTCTTTCTTTTCAACAGTTGGGCTTTTTGTTTTGTTACGTAACATTCGAGCCTAGTTGAACGGATTCAAGGCCACTCGGCTAAATACGTTGCGCCGATGACGTCATGCGCTCTGCGCTCGCCCATACAAAATCGCGATTACAATACGCCGAAATACCATGCGTTATTCCGCCGCCAAACAGAGGTTTTAGCTTGAGTTTTTCACGGTTTGAGTAAGTTTGCGTGCGTAGGGCGATAGGCGCGAGATCAGTCACAGATACAGTCTGAAAGTGTAATAAAAACACACAAAAGACAAGAGGATGGTTTGTTTATGTTTGTAAGCACTTCTTGGCTTCCGTTTTCATTGATAGGTTTTTCGCTTTTCTCTTTCTGTTGACAGTTCGTCAGTGTCTTAGAACCAGGTGTATAACCTATGTGTGTTGAAAGTGATAACCTTTGGATGTTTGTTAAATATCAATATACTATGTAAACGTTGCAAGTTTTTTTAAATTTGTCGTAATTGTTTGATTTCCTTTTTCTTGCATTAAGAAATAATGATATCCAACCAAAGTTTTGACATCCTACGTAATGAATAATTACTTAATTAAACGAACATTATTCAGATCCACATCTGCAATAAAGTTTTCTTTCTTTACAGGTTGTTAGTACCTACTTACTAAGGAGGGTACACAAAATCCAAAAAAAGATAAACCAGTTCGGTTAAAATTGATAAGTAAGCAACCACAGGTTTGTAACTCGATATCGTGTATGTAATGTACCTATTCTATGGTTACCAATATCTGATGGGCATCAAAGTGTAAAAGATTTAGTTGAAATTTCTATGATCTTGTTTACAAACTCATTTTTACTAATGACAAAGTCTCTGTGTGACATAAAGAGGGTATTCTGAGTGAGTGAGGTGTAGAGTATTGTTTTTATCGAAAAACATTTAAGAAAGTTTACAGATTTCGTCTAGACAGTCGGTTTAAAAAATAATAATGAATGCTTTTTTTATTGTGTTTATTTTCAAAGTCGGGTAAAATCAGATAGTTTTTATTAATTTAAATTTTAACATAACTAAACAAAAAGTAAAACTAAAATTTGAGAATAACTAGATCTGTTCACTAAGCCATTCGTAAGTAGGTACATTGACACTTCAATTATGTATTACACGCAATGTCACACGTATCTGTCAATCTCTATACTAAGCTCTAACCTATTTCCTTCACAATAAGTCTCATTATCCAATACCAAATGTTAAGGCAAAATTATTATTAAGATAGTACAACGTTTTTGTCTTAAGTAGTACCTACAAAAGTAAAGGAAGTAATACTGAAGCATGTGCTTATTATAAGCAACTCAACAGTTGAATTCAAGAACACGTTATTTGACTAAGGTGACCATGGAGTCATAGGACTGCAGTATATTGATACGGTCTCCAATCGATTTGGCTGAAAAATTACCGAAAATATTAATTACCCAAGTATTATTAAATCCAGAATTAGATGTACAAAAGAAGTTTGTAAAATATTGCTTTGATATAAAGTTTTTAAATCTTTTATATTTTAGTTTCTACAAGACTGTGGAGAGACGATCTCGACCGACATCTGTCCGTCTGACGTGGCCCAGGACCGAAAACTATGGACTGAACCGGGGGAGACCTTTGCCCAGCAGAGAGACACAATAATAGAGGCTACGTAAAAAAAAATATACTGCGGTTTAATTTTTTTTCATTAAATTTAATTACCTTTATGACAGACTTCAAGCAGAAGTTCTATCAATCTATTTTGAATAGACAATTTAAACGTTAAAAAAATAAATAGTTGACTAAGTTCAGCTCTGTCAACCATACTCAACAATAATATTAACAATAACAATATTTATTTATACAACAAACAAAATTGATGTTTTCATTTCATCTTCCTAGACAACTTTTGTTACTTAGGCAAACATGTGCATACTCGTAGTTGGCATACACATTGGCATGAAAATTGGTAAGAAAGTCTTAATTGTCCAACTAACATTATACAAAAAATGTTATTATGGCCACCCTACCGCGGACTTGAGAGCTAAGAATGCCGCTCATAGCCCGGAGGTGGGTTGTCAAATTATATCATACGCACACCGCAGTGTAAGATAAAGATAGCCAAATCGCGTGACGGCTCAACGATTAGAGTAATTTTGTTAGGAACCTTGTTTCTCGGGCAGCAAGGAGGTACGGTACGTACCTACTATGTTGAAAACTCGCTGGGGGTAAAAGAAACATTTGTCAGAGGATTTTTTTTTAGTATGGACTCCGTTAAAATGTTTTTTTTTACACTACAAAAATATAATAATGTACTTTTACAACGCGTTAAACTTTTTTTTCTACGAAAGCTACACGATGTCGCAATATATATATTTAAAAAAATATTTTTAGACGCTTTTGTGTCTACGTAATGAGTTTATTTATACAGCGTTCAGAGGTACCTTCACACATACTAGATGGTTAAAGGGACCACTCGGACGCTGCAGTGCCTGGAACATTGTTTTTTTAGATGGTAAAAAGCTCCAGTACCATCAGGACAGCTACAACAACAGCTAAAGCCGGGTCCGCTGCGCCATGTTACGCGTGTTACAAAAAATGTAACACGTTATTAAAACAAAAATGGGGAGTGGTATTAACACTTTACGTGCTACGTAACACGTAACGTAACGTTATGTAACACGTAACGTGTTATACCACGCCCCATTTTTATTATAATTACGTGTTACGTTTTTTGTAACACGCGTAACATGGCGCAGCGGACCCGGCTTAACACAATTAACAAAAACTAGGTACTAGGGAATATATCACAATACCAACTGTCGAAGTCATAAGACTTGCTAGTCTTAGCACTAGAGCTACTAGTTGCTAGAGCACTGCTGTGCTCGCGACTTTGTTCGCGTGTTTAACAGATAAACCCCAAGACTTGCCCACTCTGAAGGTCCCTTTTAAAACAATGAAGGAATATTTGAAATCGGTTCAGTACTTCCCAAGATTACCCCCCTAGGGGGTCTATACATAAACTTACAAACTTTTTCTCCCTATCATATTAGTAAAGACGTAGAGTACATACTATTGCTACAATTAATTTACCGGCCCTCGGCGGGCCTGTCATTCGTTAAAATAACTTTACATCTCTCATATTCGGTAAGTAGGTCCTTATTACCCCCAAATGGGGCTTGTAGGTGACCAATTAGCGCTCTAGGGTAATAATGTAGCTAGAAAAGCCCTAGGGCGGTCAGTAATTAAAAAAAATTCTGTTCACTCTTTCAAAAAGTTCGCGTACATCTAACCATCATACTAGCAATAGACATCATGCATTCAGCCCAATGACAAAAGAGGTCGCTTCGCTATTCAGCCTTGTCCTCTTATGAGTAAATAGTCATCAATTTTAAATATCGAACGGCGAAGCTCAATTTCGTTCTTGAAAATAATAATTAAAAAAAAAGATGAAAAAAGGCGGGAATAGAAAACTTTTACTTTAAATATGGTTTGTTTTTGGATTTTTTTATAATTACGTGCTAATTAGGAAAAAAACATGAGTTCTGCAAGTGATGAAGATATAAGCTGCACTCCCGATTCAATGAAAATGGAAGCTGAAGCAGCAATTAACAATATTTTGCCTGAAAGTTCTAAAGAGAGATATTTGAAAACTTACGAGTTCATGAAGTGGCGAAAAGAAAAACGCGTAAATTTGTTCTTCTTGTAATGTCGGTTTTTTTCTACTTAACTCACAATCGAGATGTAAAGCAGAGTAGTTAGCTCGGGTGTAAGCATCAATTGCACCCTCGAACTATAGGCGCCCTCGCTGCGCTCGTGCGCCTAAATATCTCGGGCTGCAATTGATGCCATACAGCCCTTGGCTACTAATCTACTATTATAATTAATTAACAATCCCGTGACCTCTTAACAACGTAATACACATCATAATTATAGAAAAAAAAACACATTTCAACGATAAATATGCGATATATACAGTCAAATATAAAGTTTTACATAAAGTCGTAATTAACAACGTGCATGACGCAATGTGGTCTAACTCATAATGGGCGGCTGTCAATCAAAATTTAGTTCCGAGAAGAGCGAACAAGGAACAGTGTATACAGAACGTCTGCTCCAATCGACCCTGTTTGAATAATGCCCAAAAACATAAACGTAACATAAACACGTCTTTATCCCGGAGGGTGTTTTTACAAAAAATAAATAAACTCACGCCCGTTATCCCCCAGGGGGTAGGCAGAGGCACCAATCACTACAACTGGGCCCACGATTTGTGGTGTCTTTACCATTTTACAAAATATGTACAAACATTTTTAGACAGTTTCGTAACCGTGATTTGACATTTGACATTCACGTTTTTTTTATAATTAAACTGATTTACCTGTTCTAGAATCCTTTGACCCTCCTTAGGTAACATCTCAACTCAAAGAATAAAATAAAATTTAGCACCGATAGAGACAAAATAATGCAACACGATGTAATAGTAGAAAAACAATTGTATGCACACTCGCCTTTCAAATGTCTTTGAAATCAATTAACATGTATTGAATGCCTAAACAACTCACGAAACGTCTAACTTTAAAGTAAGAAAACGTCCTTTATTGTACACAGAAATTAAATTAACAGAAATAAAAATATAAAATAAATAAACTCACGCCCGTTATCACCGAGGGGGTAGGCAGAGGTACCAATCACTAGAACTGGGCCCACGTTTTGCCGCGTTTATTAAGTCCCAAACGTGACAAGTGGCAAGCCTGTCGCCGTTATCCGGACACAATTTTTCAGCGAATGGTGTTGCTGTACAAACAAACAAAAATGTTCGTAACTAAAAGTCAATGGTACATGCGTGGTTCGAACCCAGACTCTCATGATCGAGAAGCAACGGTCAACCCCACTACGCCACAACCGCCAAATAAAAAATTGATTGACCTAAATATGATTTAACTAATTTTAACCAATTAAACTCAATGGTTTTTTTTAATAAATCAACGGTCTTATTAAAAAAAAATATCTCGAAAACACTCCATAGAAACAATTTAAATGATCTGTGGTTCTGTCTTCCCCTTTATTACAAACTATACAAAATGCCTCTGAAGAGTGTTTTAAGGCATCGCGTTTTTATAAATAATAATAAAAAGAAAGTGGATTATTTTATTGTACAATTGTACTGTTACTTTGTAAATATTTTATGTTTGTTTCTCCTCGTGTACAATAAAGAATATTCTTATCTTATCTTATCTTATCTTATCGTATCTTATCTTATCTTATCTTATCTTATCTTATCTTATCTTATCTTATCTTATCTTATCTTATCTTATCTTATCTTATCGTATTTTAATTACCTTCATAACGCTTGATCTTGAAAACAAGAGCAGTTGAAAAGCAGTGTAATCTATTTAAATAAAATTCATCTATATAAATAAAATTCAAAGTCCTGACTGACTCACTCATCAACGCCCAGCCCAAGCCGTTGGACCTAGGAAGCTGAAATTTTGAACAGAGGGTCTATATAATTATAACGTAGGCAAGGAATAAGACCTGATGTTTTTAAATTCAACCCCTAAGGGGGCGAAAAGGGTTGCAAAAATTTGTAAGGTAGGTATTAAGAATGTTATCTAATTTTCTAAAAACTTAAAATAAATACTCTTCAACACAATTGATTGAACACGTGTTTCGCCCTTTTTCTAAATTTAACCCTTAAGGGAGTGAACGGGGTTGCAAAATTTTGAACTAAAGTCCACGCGGACGGAGTCGCGGGCGAAAGCTAGTATTAATTCTATTCCGGATACAATTGTTTGACAGAGCGAAACCTGGCCGAACTCTTCCGACAAAAAGTCAAGTAAGTGCATCCGGAATAAAGCTCATAATGTGTAGTGCTACGAAAATCTTAGTCCAAAGTCAGATACGGTATTTGACACTATCAACAATAAATTATTTGAGATGCTCGATTAAAACAAAAATTACAAAATGATTCGGAACATGTATTTTTTTAATCATTTACTAGTTATTACAATTTTTAAATAGATGAAACATAACAAGAGTGCTCCGAAATGTGACGTCACAAGCAAGTATTTTCATACAAAATTCCGTTTTAAAAGTAACTCATTTGACATCCTGTCTAATACCCAATTGTTAAGCCTCGTGACTCTTCTTACACAAAATGGTTGTTTTGGTATGAAAATATTTTTGTTTTGTTTTAATTGCTAAACAACTCATGAGCACTAAACCAAAATAAGCATAAATACGTAATTTGGTGTTTTACAGTCTAGTGGCTGATTTCTGAATTGATAATTTTCCTAAGTAATTACTGAACTGTAGGGCTGTCTCGTCAAATTTCCTTAGAAAATAGCGCGTCAACACGCTACTTAAGATTTACTTGGTGTCAATTGTCAATTCAGAAATCGGCCCCTAAGACTGTAAAACATCAAATTACGTATTTATGCTTATTTTCGTTTAGTGCTCATGAGTTATTTAGCAATTAAAACAAAACAAAAATATATTTAGGAAAAAAATAGTCTTACAGACCAGCTATTTTCATACCAAAACAACCATTTTTGTGTAGGACGTGTCACGGGGCTTAACAATCTAACTTTGGACTAAGACTTTCGTAAGCACTACACATTATGAGCTTTATTCCGGATGCACCTACCCAGATAATCTAAGCAATACGAAGGTAATGATAATGATGATGTCCTCAACGACACCCTAACAAGGAATTATTTCAGCCCCGAGCTGGATTCGGACGAGTGATGGAAACCCGAATTTGCTTAAACACACGGACATAGCTGCCGCAATACAGATGACCGCTAGAACTGAATGTGTATTTAATGCCCGCTCTACACTCGTGCGAGAATATCGCGAGAACGCGAGAAAACAGCGAGAACGCAACATGAATGAGTATCGGCTCTATATTCTCGTTTACTGTTTTTTGGCGTTCTCACGAGATTCTTGCGCGAGGACGCAAGAAAACAGCGTTAACGAGAATGTTGAGCCGATACTCACGTTGTTTCCTGGGTGTTTTCTCGCGTTCTCGCGAGATTCTCCAATGAGTGTGGAGCGTGCTTGAGAGCTTAAGGGCCGATTTCTGAATTGAGAATTTACACTAAGTAAATACTTAAATAACGTTCTGTCATGCTCTTTTCTGAGAAATGAGACGAGACAGCACTAGAGATAAGTAGTTACTTTGCGAAATTCTCAATTCAGGAATCGGCCGTTAGAAGAGTTCCCCGAAACTGGCGTATGACGTCGAGTTCTCTAAGACGAATACGAATTTTTTACGTCACACTAAAGGAGTTGTCATCAGTGGTGGTTTGCAGTGGGTAGAACAAAGGACTTAGAAGCGGAACACCCAGGTTTGATTCCTAGTGCAGGCATGTACCTATGAATTTGTTTTCTAAGTTATGGACATTTGTGAAGTTACTGTAGCAATACCACTAGCTTAGTGAAGCAAAATATTGTGAGGAAACCCGAGTAACTGAGATGTCACATACCTCAGCGCTTGAAATCGCCAATCCGCAGTGGGCACGCGTCGTGTTTAAGCCCATATTCTTACTCTAAGAGAAGGTCTGTGCCCTATAATGGGACGTATATAAGCTGCTTACAAAAGTAGTTTCAGACAGTTCAAGTTGAAGAAAAAAAAACGACGAAAAATATTCCATACCAATTGAAATATATCACGGCAGATACGAAACATTCACAAAACTGTAAGCCTTTTTAACTACGGAACACCGAAAAACCGTTTGTCAAAGTTTAATACATCGCTTATTAGCCACTATACAGCGTGCTGACAAAAAATCGCGCCTCAACCGACAACAACCTGTATTCTGACATTGGCTTTGACCGACCGACTGCGCAGATCTGAGAATCAACCAATACCATTTGAACCCTTATTCCTTGCTATACTAATGTCAGAAAGGTTCAAGTTGGATTGGAAAAAACGCACTAAACCGACTAGCCTTTGATTTTGATGATTTTGTTTGGTTCTACAGGTCAAGTTTTTGGTTGCGATTGAGTGCCTGTCTTTACTCTATACCCTATTTACTGAAGCGAACGAGTAATGTCAACATGTCAAAAATTTGGTTTTTCAATATGCCACATTTATAACACTGCATCATATTTAGCAAAGTTATACAAAACGATATGGCTAATAAATGCCAATAAGCAATAAACACATTAACACTGTTACTACCTGATTTATCCCTCACTCGCAGTTTATTTAACGAAATATTTTATTTTATCATGAAAGTACCATTAACTTAAGAGATCTATGCCCCAAAAATACCTAAAATTTCAGTGGTCCTCAAATAAAAGCGATCCTACTGCTGCCAAATATGTTCGCAACTAGCAAAGATGTAGGACTTTTGTTATGGCCGATTATGATCGATTATTTTATGCTAATGCGCTACGCGAATGTGGAAAGAAGTATGGAGAGCTGACTACTAACCTATTTTTTAATTAAGTAAAAAAAAAAGTAAGATAGCTACCCCGACGCCATATTTACTCACGGTTGACGTTGTTGATGCGAGTGCCACTTCTCTAAACTATTTTTTTTTAGTGTTTGTCTTGTCTTGTTTGGTTGTCTGTCTATTTTCCTTAAACAGTACCTACCTAAACCTATGTGGGTATATGATGCAAGGAAAGCTGTGTGCATGGGCTGTTTTGAGTGACATGTAAGTTTGAGAGATGCTGTGTCTTTGTTTACCTTTAGTCGTTCGCTTCAGTAAATAGATTGTAGGTATGATTTTAAAGTTTTGCAACGTAACAACCGCCAATGATATAATATATATTGGTTTAATATTGTCATATTCAGTATAAAATAATGTTGGTGTAGTTAAAAATATATATTATGTAATGTAAGTTTTGGTTAAAAAGTTCTGTTCAAACTTTTTGTCTTGAGAGGCGGTTGAGAAAAAGTTTATTTGTCGAAAAATATCTTCAAATTCTGCGAGAACGAAGTACCTACTCATTTGCTACCGAACAAGGCTTGTAATTTTTCATGTCGTACGTCATAGAGGCCAGTGATACTCTTTGATGCGTCAAAAAAAAAAATATAAAAAAAGTATTTGTGGCATAAAAAAGGCCATAAACATTTTTTTTCTTTTCTTTTAAGACCGAGGTAATATGGCTAGTGTCTCTTTATCCAATAGTCATCGAGATCTCGCTACGCATGCTGGCTGGAATTGACAATGGTTAAAAAATGGAATGCGGAGCGCGGCCTTGAATTCGATTTCTTGATCGAAGAGTCGAAGCGAATTTTGGGCGGGAAACTAGACTGGAATCCAGAAATCGTTCTTTTTGTTTATTCGGGGTTCTGTAAGTCAAATAAGGAACCTTCATATTTTCATCATCCAGTCCGTCCGACTACGCTGGTTAGATTCTTAAATATGTATAAACTCTGTGCGCGTGGCTTCGTTCGTGTAGAATTGAGATACAATGTACCCTATGTACCTACTAGTGTATTTTTACCGGAATTTTCGGGTAAGATTTATTTGGTAATACTTTTTTTAAATATTGTTTTGACAATATTTTTTAATTTTGCTTATGTGTATTTTTTGTGACAAATTTGTCCTGTTCGTTAAAACCGAACATGCGTTTTCTGATTGCTAACTTCAAATCGCAGCCAGTGATTGCGTGATAAAACAATTATTTCCGAAAGATATCAGTCGTATCATTTTTGTAGTCAAAAGCCTTCAAATCAAACCCTATTAGGTAGGTAGCTACCTCGCTTGACTAATATGCAATGAAGCGCAAATTATTCATAATAAAATTATTGGGTAATTTTTTTATAGCCAATGAGAATATACATAACTAAGCAGGTAGCGCGATTTATCATCTTTTGCATTAGTCCCAGCCGAGATAGGTACTGATGAGCCGGTGGGAATATAGGTACTCAATTCACAGAAATTTTAGTAGAAATAGAAATCGCAGCCCGAGATGAGATTATCATACAGATATTAAAATATCAATCAATGTAATCGAATACAGCACTGGTAATTTTGACCACCTGAGACAAAGCTCAAAGTAGGTAAAGAAAACATGTCTTGTTCCCAAGAGCTTTTCCTTGCGATTGACGTCATCGTGACGTCATTAGTTTGTCTCCTTCTTGCTACAGTTAGTGTGTTCGACGACTGAAGGGCATAGATAATAATATGTATTAACGTTATGTACTTCATAATGAAAGAAATAACTTGCACGTAATAATAAATAAATATATTTAATAAAATAAATATTATATATTTTTTCGTCTAAAATTTACTTAATAAGAGCAAGTTATTACTTCTCCTGGTCCCAAAAGTAGATATAAAAATTTAGAACTAAGAAAGAATATTAGATTAGTTTAGATATGTTAAACGAACGTGTACAACCCAGAATAAAAAGAAATACGATTAGGAAATACCTATAAATATTCCATCTAGGAATCGCTCGTAGCCCCGGCCGCCTGAGTGATCTTAAACAATCACGAACGTTAGGCAACATAGGGCTCTTTCAGTGTATGGATGGGTGACCGTCTATGACTAACGCTAATGGCATTTTTCAGAGTAGTTCCGTGCTTCGCAAGGCACGCTAAGCAGTTGGTTAAGCCAAGTCAGAGGCCGGGGCGGCTTGAAAACTTCTGACAGTAAGAATCTTACAAGCCACCACCAATCCGGACTTGGCCCCCGTGGTGGAGTATGGCCTATACCTTCCTCAGGGAAGAGACCCGTGCCTCTTGGTAGGGATATAATGGGTTGTTGACGATGAATGAAGAAGAAATTAGTTTGAGCCCGATTTCACTTAATGCGTTTTTTACCAAGTGACTGGACTTACATTTTGACGATTCGATTAAATATTAGCATGACCTTTCCAATCATATAGAAACATTTTTTGTGCAAATTCTTCAACAGAAATAATCAACAGTATAAATAGTACTGGTGTTAACATCTTCAGGTTATCAGAGGCAACCCGGGTATTCCTGGAAATCTAACTTGTAATGTTAGCATATCGCTTACGCGTGGCGCTTAAAAACACACTGTATTCCCAAAGCGATAAGAATCATAGTGGCCTATTTTTAGTAACCACTTTAGTGTATGCAGAATAATACCGAGGGGAAGCTAAAGCTTATCACGGTAGCCTTGGAATCGGTTTTTGTGTACTTAAAATACACCTCATACGTAGTTTACACACGACAAATCAATAGAGCAATATGTCTCACTTTGACAGAAATATATCAATTGGAGGGGCCGACAAGGGACGCCCCAGGCGGAAATAAATAGACCAAATAACATATGTATAGAGAAAAGTATGACACTAATAAAGTAATGCTGATAAAGTCAAAAGGGTATGTGAGGAATAAAGCGTTACCAAAAATTACAATGACATCATCAAGGACGTTTGAGGACTTAAAACGGTCAAGCGGTTAAGTATATGGAGTGAGCAGTGGCAAAGCAGCCGGCCTCACAATCTGAAGCTCGTGGATTCGAATCTTGGCGTGGGCCAATGATTTTTCAACTGAAACTTTGGTAAGCACTAGGTACACATTGCCATGATTAAGCTCTACGAATCAGAGCGAATCGGTCGATCTCTTCCGACGGAAAATGAAGTAAATATAATCTAT
Source organism: Yponomeuta plumbellus (assembly GCA_947310845.1). Lineage (NCBI taxonomy): Eukaryota > Metazoa > Arthropoda > Insecta > Lepidoptera > Yponomeutidae > Yponomeuta > Yponomeuta plumbellus. The sequence goes on along the minus strand of OX371216.1, from coordinate 11,043,343 downwards.
ATAAATAAAATGCAAAGTCCTGACTGACCGATTCATTCACTCATCAACGCTCAGCCCAAGCCGTTGGACCTAGGAAGCTGAAATTTTGCACAGAGGGTCTATACTTTATGTAGGCAAGGAATAAGACGGGATTTTTTGAAATTCAATCCCGAAGGGGGCGAAAAGAGTTGCCAAAATTTGTATGGGAGGTATAAAGAATATTGTCTAATTTTCTTGAAACTTAAAATAAATACTCTTCAACACAATTGATCGAACACGTGTTTCGCCGTTTTTTCTAAATTTAACCCTTAAGGGAGTGAACGGGGTTGCAAAATTTTGAACTAAAGTCCACGCGGGCGAAAGCTAGTCCGGAATAAAGTTAATAATGGGCCATGCTTTTTAAAATGTATTTAAGGATGAACGGCGTAAAAGTTGTTGTTGTTGTTATACTTCATCATCATCAACTCATTATGCCCCCACCGAGAGGCACGGGTCTCTCTTCCCTGAGGAAGGTATAGGTCCACCACGGGGGCCAAGTCCGGATTGGTAGGGGCTTGTAAGACTAATAGTGGGTGGTCTTACTGCCAGAAGTTTTCAAGCCGCCCTAAGGCCTCTGACTTGGCTTAACGCTATCGACGGCAGCCGGCACCAACCGCTTAACGTACCTTGCGAAAGCCGGGACCGGTCGAAAAAATGCCACTAGCGTTAGTCATAGACAGTCACCCATCCATGCACTGAACGCGCCCAATGTTGCTTAACCTTCGTGATCGTTTAAGATCACTCAGGTGGCTGGGGCTACGAGCGATTCGTTATACTTTATTGCGCATTAAATTACATAATATAAAGTTCTCGCATGATCAGATCTTGTACATACATTGAAAATAAATGTCTCTGTTTAGTTAATTCCGCTCAGGTATTCATTGAAATTCACAAATACTTAAAAATTGATTTGTTTACGCCTAACTAACCTTTATCCGGTAAAAAACCGAAGGAGAAAAAAATTTATTAACCAATACTAGCACTTAAGGATTACAAGTTAAGAGCTTCTGTTTGGCAGTCAGCGTGCTAGTCTTACGCGGAACTGTCGAATTTGGGTCGTTAATTACTTAAGGTGGCGTAATTAGATTTTAGGAAAAAATCTATTAGGCAGACAGACAATGGTCCGTCTCAACCTCCGGCCGACCTAAGGCGTTGCCAACTAGACAGCCTTGGTGAGACTCAAGAGTCTCAAGGCACATCCGTACCCATCAAGTTCTCTAATGCGTGTGCCAGGGACTGAGCGGTTGAGCGATTTTTGTACGTTATTATCTTGGGTTCTCTTTTATTCGGTCACAAATGAATCCTTTCTCATATCTTAATTCAAGTGAACTGTCCGTTTTAAAAGTAATTATAAAAGTAAAAGTAATTAGATAAAAATGAAGTGAAATGTTCTTTGGAAGTAGTATTGTTAATTATTTTTCCGGTATTGATTTCAGACCAGACGGTCAGAGTGAAGTTTTTTGCTGCCTGCCTCTGCTACAGAAGACGCCTGCCTCGACCAGAAGGCAGCGGATGACATTGTAATTTGTTGACATTCAATAAACATAATGTGAATAAATTATTTAGGTACGTTAAATAAATATTAGATTTTTTATTTAATTATGGAATAACCTATAATGCAGAAAAGCCAAATTCAAGATTTTCTAAACTAAACATTTAAGGAGAATAGTGCTTCCAAAATTGTCCGGTACCAGACTTTTTCTTGGGAAGCAAACCGTTACTTATTCCTTTATTATGATTGGTATAATTAATTGACTACTAAAATACAATACACAAGTAACATATTTATACAAAAATATATATAAAGACGAGCGTGTCCCTGTAAGATAAGATAAGATAAGAATATTCTTTATTGTATACGAGAGAAACTAAGAAGAGATGAATTGTGATGATATCTTGTAACAGCTTTCTTTCAGCGATTTTGTGGAGCCAGTCGTTTATAGCCAGCGCAGCCGCATACGCCGCTCATGATCGTTTACAGCGATTATACCGCTGATACGAAATAGCCACCTCCTTTGCCAAATTCATGGCCTCCCTTAATGATCACCGACACTTAAGGCTTTCATTTGAGCAATTGCCGAATTAAACCATTAAAATAATCTCCGGTGTTTTTTTGTACATACCCTCGTAAACGTATATGGTTTCGTGGATAATTTTGCGAATTTTTATTTCATTTTATTGTAGATAAAAATTAATGAGTTATTTTTTGAACAATCAAGCGGCTTTGCTTACAAAGGAAGTTGGGTTAAGGACAGAAATAGCTAGGGATGTTAGTGGAGTTGTAAGATATTATCTCCGATTTCTCGTTCGTTAAGAAATTCCTAATGATTGCCAGTTGCTAATTTGGCCTTAAGTAATAATAATAATTTATTTGCTTCGAACAACAATATTAATATTTGGTTAGTACATTTTAAACCTAAATGTATGTTAGTAGTATCTATAGCTAGGACAATGGACAGTGAAAAACTGGACAAGTATGATCTTACACGCATTGGATTGCCGAGACTACAGATCACAAAAACTATGAGTCGAGTTTATGATAATGAGTTTGGAGAATAACTTTGCAATGATTATTTACTCCAATAAGACTCAAATATTAGCAGTAACTATAGTTAATTTTATTCAGCTTTCGTCTACACATAAACAAACCGTGGATAGAAGTCGTTAATCAATTAAAATACGGAAAGCAACCATGTACCTAGTCAATATCAAAAAACAGGACCGTATTATGAAAAATTGTTTAATAAAAAATCTTATTGAAGGATGGATATACCAATTGGTTCGATACTGCCCACCATTGTGTTCATCATCATCACGATTATCATCATCATCATCATCATCATCAGCCCACCTCTGCCCACTGTTGGGTAGGCCTTTTCCACATTACGCCACATCTCACGATCTCTCGCCATTCGCATCCATTTTTGTATGGCTAAAAACTTTCCCCACTATCGTATTACTTTTAATTCATTTCAGAACAGAATTTCAGTGATTTTATCACACAAATTTTGAAAATCTTTACCCATTAAATTACGTCATGCCCACTCTGTAATTATTTTTCCTTCCTTTGCGCACCTTGCTAAAGTTAATTCTACATTAAATAACAGGGCCCTTAGTGCGAGTTTTTTCGTTCACTTTCGATAGCGAGAGCGTTTGCAATTTGTATAGGAGTGACAGAGAGACAACTAGCTGGCGCGCTTTGTCACTCCTATAGAATGTGAGTTTACGTTAACGCGATCGAGTAGTCAAAAAAACTCGCACTAAGCACACAGGTCTATTCTACGTTAACAGATAGTACTTCGTAGGTTTGTAGTAACTTTTGCAGCATGGGAAATGTGTCACATGGTGATTATAATCAGAAATCAGAAAATTATTTCAAAATAAAGAATTTATATTCTGTTAGCCGCTCCGTTGGGGCCGACTGTAGTGAAAAAAAAAGCCAGCAAAAGAAAACTCCACTCTGAACTGACCATCTTTTCTCAAATATATATTTTAATTGCGTTAGCTAGGTATCCTATTTTATTTCTTATTACACTCTATCATATTTTTTTCAAATGATGCTATTACTGTTTGGTTAAACTAACTAACGCAACTAAGTAGTTATCAGTACCAAAATCTTATAAGAATGTAAATTGAAAGGAAATACATTATTCAAATTGTTAACTACGGAATAGGTTCGTAGCAACAGGTATAATTGTAAATAATGACTTGAACTTAATTTTTAAGAATAGATTTGGCTGCTGACTCGATGTGTAGGTATCTAAATCCCTCTCTACAAGGTTTAAAATCGAATGAGGCTTCTCTCGGAACTCAGAGACTACACTCAACTCAAGATCTCTTTAGATTCTTCGAATCAAAATGGTCGGTGTATTTTTCGCTTTTCCGGAATCAAATTGGCCAACATCACGCTATCTGGCCACTTTGGACTAAAGCTAATCATAACAATTAGGTGTCAATGTAACTTATATTAGATTTTGTTAAGAGGAACCTAGGCAAAGCCGTGTATGAGTCAGACGTGTGACAAAAATATCAAATAAGTATTTCTCTTGTGCACTTTATAGTATAATGCCCGAAAAATTACTTGAACACACGACCTCGTGGGGCTCTTGAAGTAAAATGATAAATAATAATTCTATAAACGACTTCCAAATGTTGTGTTTCATTTCAGTGCATATAATAAATATTGGTGGAGGCTTGTAAGACTAGTGGGTGGTCTTACTGTCAGAAGTTTTCAAGCCACCCTAAGGCCTCTGAGGCCGTGGTGGAGTATGGCCTATACCTTCCTCATGGAAGAGACCCGTGCCCCTCGGTGGGGACATAATAGGTTGATGTGATGATGATGATGAATAGATATTGCAACAAAATGCACTTTTAAAGGTAATTTAAATTCCCTTTAAGTCTACTCAGGGCAGACTTTCCCACTGGGCAGAGGCACCTTTAAGAAAGAGGCCGGGAGAAGGATCCAATTGGGCTGAGTTGCGCCTCCTCAGATTTCTCAGACCCTAAAGACAAGGGTCTTCAACCAGTGCGCATTAATTACTTCTAGTTATGATCTACGGAGCTGAAACGTGGAGTCCAACGATTCAAAGTCGGCCAGCGTGCTAGGGAACGGGTCAAACTCGAAGTCCACGACCACGGACCACCGGGACCATGGGGGACCACGAGATGGCAAGTGCAGCGTGGGACGCCCACCAGTTCGCTGGTGTCCTAGGTATTGGATGTTTACATGTTTGTGATGTCGCTGTTTCTGGTTACCACGACACAAGGTATCCTAGTGTGGGGCTAGCAATGTATGTTTATTGAAAGGTAATTAGGTAAGAAACGAAAACAGTACTTGTTTGTTCAAAGAGTAGGGTAGTGATCCGTCAAAATACAAAAAATACTCGTATCTAGATAGGGGTGACGACGTAGCTTGAAATTTTGAATCTATAAAAATGATACAGAACAGAATGGACAAGTAATGAAAGATGAAGTAAAAAGAAATGACGAGAAAAAGGTTACACTGTTACAACCTTGACATCGCATGGATTTTTTTAGGGTCTGATTGGTGGGGACTCTAGATGTAGGTTTGTCTAACTTTGTTTTAATTAAATCGACAAACTATTTAAAAAAAAACCTTATACGCGTCCATTACAAACTCATCCTGGCTGTGCAGATTTTTGTTCAAGTTTTCCACTGGGTATTATCATCATCATCATCAACCCATTATGTCTCCACCAAGGGGCACGGGTCTCTTCCCTGAGGAAGGTATAGGCCATATTATTATATACCTGGGTATTATCGCACATGATTTTAACTGACTATTGCCTATTAGATACATTTTTTTTACTGTCAAAATAAATGACGTCGTACGTCATTTATTTTTATAAATGCGATGCACTATTACAAAAGATCTAATAGAGCGTTTTTACGTTACGGAACTTGTAAAGCATCGTGAGTTCAACTAATGACCACGGATTAACCACGAACAACGTGTTAAACCGAACGCACTAACGAATATTTTTGTACATACAGCTGACGTCAAAGTAGGTAACAAAATTGGTTCCGACACTCTGAAGGTTACGGATGATTATGACGAATTATATTTTATTATAACAATAATAGATAATGATAATGTAATTACAGGTATAGCAACAAGTAAGATAGGTCTGAGAAACACCATTTTCGTAAATTAATTTGGTAGTCTAAGAATAGAAAACGTCTAATAAGTAAACAGACTTGTAAGAAAATAATGATCCAACATAAATTAATAATGTTTTGAATAAAGGCGAAGACCACTTAGAAAATCAATCCAATATGAAAGATATTGAAAAGACCTGGTTTATAGATAATTCCTTGGTTGGAAAGAATTTGCCAAGGACAAAGCGAAATGGACATTTAAAAAGGAGACTTTCTCCATTACGGGAAATGATCATAACTACATAAAAACAAAATTATTAAAAAAAGTATAAACAAAAATAAGGAAAAAATTAAATAATCCTGACCTTCTCCTCGTGAATAGTATGTCCTCCATTCTCCGAGAGCGGTGTTGATGGTGCACTGTATCCTTTTGGTCCATCATCCTGCGGGGTCATCTGTCTCTGGACATCATTCTCCTGGTCACTATGTTGCCGTAACTCCTGCAGTCCAGCTTTGAACTCACTCAATCTCAAAACTGACGGTTTCACTTCAGGAATTTCATCAGGATGTTCGTATCTTCTCAAATCTGTCAGGTTCGTCGCTATGTGTCTGTGGGGATCCAAATGTGGCATCCCTATGGATCTTAAATGCTCTATGCTTCTGTGTATATGGGAGTAATTATCAACAGGTATTTCTGCCATCAATGGCGAATTATGGTAATCCAGACCACCTCCATCTGGTCGGTAATCAATTGTCCGTCCTTCCATCATCTTGGCGTAGTTTTGTTCAAAAATTTCTATCTAAATATCTTTACTTAAAGGTCCTATTCTATTTTGGCACTAACTTAATGGTATAAAAATATTATGTTCCGCTTATTCAGTTGCTGTCATGTAGCTTTGGAGATCTTCCGTGGGCCAATTGATTGATGCTGCAAAAGAGAAATTTTCAATCAGGTACTAGGTATTTGAAAGAAAACTGACCACCCAAAATGTTGTCGTCAAAATGTCGGAACTCGTAACCGTTCCTAATTTGAAAATTCAAATTCGCATTAGAAAGACTTGTTCAGTCACTCAGGTGGTTGGTTTATTTTCGCGCAAACTAGATTTGACGTTAAGTAAAAAAGCAGATGTGTTTTTAAATCGCGCAGGTGACGAGCGACCGTGTAGGTTGTGTCAATGCTCTATGCGATGCCCACATGCCTTCGTATCGATAATCATACTGTAAGCTTCTACTCTAGCTATAGAACACTCCCCCCAAAGTGACCCCTGGTCTCGTACACCAAGTATGGATTCAGGAGGTCAACACAGTTTAGATATTTCACCGTATTCTGCTGTATGGTAGCTTATAGATTGGTAAGTACCTCCTGTATTAAGTTTTATAAAGGGTAACACTAGGCTGTAGGCGATTATCTTCGCAATTTCGTCTAATGCTAATTATGTTGACAGGTGCGCGGACGCTTGCAGTTTCTAAGCTGAACGTCTAATTAGTGCACTTTTTATTAGCGTTTTAATTAATTGTTTTTTCAACGGTGACATCAAAATGGTTTTAACATATAATTAAAGTCTGCATGTTAATGAATCAGTATATTGGCATATTAAAAAACCACTTGTTAAATACAGCAGGATTTGCTGTTGCCAATCTCACACTGTCTCTCTCTCTCTTTCTCTCTCTGAGAGAAGACCTGTTGATAACATGTATAAGAAAGTTTAAACAAACTTAATAATCTTGAACAGCCTGTGTGCAACTTTGACATTCTTAGACAAAAAGTTCGAGCAAAAAACCTCCTTTTTCATCATCGCATTGACATTTGTCACTTGGCTGTTTCTCCGTGGTGTCAAGATCTATTTTTTTCTTATAATCTTGCTTGAGTTGACCAGCGTTTTTTGCCATCTATTGGTCGCCGGAGGTACCTACCAAGAGTATTTCATGATTCGGCGCTCAGTAGACCGTGAGATATACAAGGCTATGGGGCAAAAACTGTACTTGACAACTGGAATAAAACCGAGCCGGTGTCTCTTTGGGGGCTATATACAGGGTGCTCTTTGGTTGTGCTAGATGAAAAAAAATTGTGCCTGTCTTGTATACAGGGTGTGTTGATGTTTATCTTTGGATGTGCAAAGGAATGTCGAATCCGTGAGGCGAGTGGTAATGTACACAGTGATGTATAGTTGGTTGTGCTGGTTGGAAAAAAAGGTGTCTTCTGGAAGTGTCATGATGATAGTTTTCTTCAAATGTGATGATGATTGTCTTCGGATATGCCAAAGAATGTTGACTCTGTGAGACGAATGGTATGATGTTAAAGTTTCTTTTGCACTTGCATTTTAGGTATAATCATTTATACCTATCTCAATTATTAATCTAATAATTATTTATTGATTCTAAGCAAATCGCGGTGTTAATCCTTAAACGATAACATTTCCCTTAGTCGGGAATTAAAATTAAATTGAAGACAACATTTCGGGCATTTTAACTACAACATAAATAGTAAAACAATTAATGACTTCAAAAACAACAGTAAAACATGGAGGTAAATTTTTGCATTACTTTTTTCCTGTAAAAATAAAATTATTACTAACTTAAAAAATATATATCAAGGTTGGAGGTAGATCTTAACGCTTAATTTTGATTTCATTAACTTAATTTAATTTAATTATCTAAAACAAAAATGAGAATAGACGTATGCACTTAATTTTGGATTTACTGTCGAAATAATTGCACGTAAAATTTATCAATGCTTGTAAACTTTTCAACTAACAACAAAAAATCATACATCTCATTAAAAATGTTACTTACAAAAAATATACACAAATAAACACACATTTCTGTTCGCAAACACTTCATAAGAGATAACATAACTCATAAACAACGAAGATAATTCAAACTCCGGCAGCGCCGCAGTGTCCGAAAATATTTCCGTATTTATAGTCGCGGCATGATTCAAGGTCGACTTTGACAGACAACGAATGCCTCTTGGATACCAGGCGCGTCACGCAAAAAAAAAACATAACTAACTACCTATACGTATAGACCGCTAGGGGATCTTACGTAAAACTGGGAGAACGGAGACAAAAACGGGGGAAGGGAGAGTACGAAAAATTTACCTCCAAGCACACAAATGCAAGCAAAATTAAAGTAATCACTCACCTGTGCTTACGGGAATCCCAGCAGCGAACTTCAATTGTATCACCATTAAAAATCACAGTTTGTTCCTAACTAACTCTTACAAATTGTCACTAAATTACGATATCACATAATAATTGGTAACACTAATGTCACAACACGTCCAGAAGGCAACAGTCCTACGCGTCCACAAAGTCGAGCAAAAAAATACACACGTGCAAGAAAACTGCATTAATTTATCGAAAAAAAAAAGAGTTTTTTTTTTTTCTACTGCGCAAAAACGCAAAGCCCGTGCTTTTGACCCTGTGGTAAAATTATGAATGCCAGGAGCGTCGCACTAGGATCCGAATTACCAGATTTTTTTGCTTAATATTTGAGTGCCGTATACGTTTGGCTATGGTAACGAGTCCACATGTGAGTTGGGCCTCTCTCTCGCACTCGGCGTGCACCGTGCAGTGTCTCAAGACGACATGTGCTCGCACAAAAACCCGGCAAAGGACGCGGTGTTGCCAAGAAAAAGTACGCCAGCCCTCCGCCGGCCGACAACAAAAATGCAATACAAAACGCCCGCTCGCCCGCCTAAAGACTGGCGCAGCAAAAACGAGACTGAAATTCAGATCTATAGTAGAAAAAAGTGAACTACAACGCGCGAGGGGTACACTAACACATAAAAATGAAAAAAATCACACGGACGCTAACATTGACAGTAAAGCTTAAAAAATCCGAGTGGGGAGTCTCCCGTCTCGCTCCGGTGTAAGGCGCTCGCCCACTCTGGCGGCGTGAGGCCGCACGCACACAGACGAGCGGCGGTTAAGCGAAAAAAATGTGTATACATTTTTTATTATTCAAGATTTTTATGTGTGTAAGTGGGTTTGGTGCGAGCGGGACGGAGCATGGCTGGCCGTAAACGAGCGACAGGCTAGACAGAGATGGCGCGCGTCGCCACGTGCTCGTCCCTCAGTATTAAATAATAATTAAAATGGCTACAAGACCGCCGATATGAGTTACTGCAAGGTAGACAATTTTTTGGCTGAGCTTTTTCCTTTTTTGCACGGTGCGTTTTTGCGGAATCCACTAACTGAGAAGGTATTCACACGCGGGAAGACAAGAAACAGTACGATTGACACATATTTGAGCGAAATACGCGCAGTGTAGTCGCGCCGGAAAAAAAACCAAGGACGCCGCGCGAAAAAATAAGGTATTGATTAAAACAGGGCTCTGTCATTGACCAGGCGTAAATGAGGGGCTTAATTGTATGCACGGATACGCTCCTGGAATCGATTCCCTCTTTCTGCTGAGGACGGAGACGTTTGAGATGCAAAATACTAGCGAAGACGTGGCATTTGTGAAGGAAACGACGTCTTAAATTTATGTATAGAGGTTTTGAGTGATGTGGAAGAGGTTTTTGAGAACTATGACAAAGTTTTGGATTTTGTTCATAAAATGGTAAAGAAATGCTTTGTTCTGCGAAGTAAGCAATTTAGTTAGTTTTGGTATTAAAGTTGCAATAACTTTAATAACACCGAAAATAAAACTGAATTGGTTTGCAGATAAAATAACAAAATACCTAGTTGTTGCTATTAAAGCTTTTGTCGAGGAAGTGACGAGTAAGATATCGTTCGTATGGTAATTATGTTTTCTCAATCAAAGAAGCTAAAGGAAAAATTAAGAAGAAGTATGAATAGGATTACGAAATATGACATGAATATTTTTATTAATATAAAAGCATCCTGAGCTTGTCATGGAATCAATGGTTAAGACCTAAGGAAATAAAGTAAAGATACTAATTAGAAAAATGTAACAAATACGTTTTTTAAGTTCTATTGTTTTTTTTTTTAATTTTGCAATAAAGTGTAATAAACTAATAACAACAACAATAATAGCAGAAGTTAAATGTGTTCAATAACTACAAAGCTGTTGAAACAGTTACAAAATATAAGTGTAAGGAAAATAAAGTTTTCAATAAAAGAAAATACAACACTAAACATAGGCACCTAAAATATAATACCTAACATAATATTATATGAATAAACTTTGATAAAGAACATTGTAATAATTCTAGTAATAAACCAGAAATAAAATAAAACGGTCAATAGTCACAAAACGGTTGAAATAATTCGTTTTCTAAGGGTGGACATTATAGGACAAATATGCATAAGTTTGGACAATAGAGAATCGGGCAGATGCAACCAAATCCTGAGGGGTGATGGACCACTGGCCCATCCTATGTTAAAATATTAATTTCTGCTTGAACATCAACTGATGGAGCTTTACAAATAGGACCTTATCCTATTCACATAAGGTCTACTATTTTCAATAATAGTAAACAGCTAGTCTACCAAAAGTTTTATAATAGTTTGTGGATAAAGTATTTAGTGCAAAAATATGTAACTTTAAACTACGATATTTTGATTTCAAAGTGTATCCAAGAGTTCATCTCCGCAAGAGTATCCAAAAGTGACAAGTATGGCAAATAAAAGATCTCAGAAACCAGAGAACTAGCAACTTTACATACAATTTGTGCTTAGGTACAAAAAATACAGATAAAGGTTCTTAAATTTAATTGATCAGTTGAAAGTACTGTCTACATTATCATTGAAGATATAAAGGTTTAAGAAGCAGAAAGGGAGTCCAACTAAGCTAAAACAGACAACAGTTTTACAACCAGCGGCGTTATTGAAGACCCTGCTATAAGGAAGTTGTCCAGAATTCCTTTATCTTTTAAATCATCACTATCGTCGAAGCCGGTGGGCGAGACATCAGTAATAATAAAAATATTATTGTCCCAGCACAATAAACAAGTTGCATAGTTACTTTACTCCACAATAAAAGTAGCTCGGCTGATGGTTATTGCTGGAACTTTCGATTTTTGTCAAGGTCAGGGAAATAAAGCGGAAACAATTGACCTGAAACTGGGTTGTGAAGAAATAGAGTTGGTTCAGATTTGTAGAATCTAGGGTACAATGAGTTATTATAGATATAGATAGATATTTCGGAAGATTTGTTCAATGAAACTACTTCAGTTTTGGTTAGAACAATGGTAACATTGCTGTGCAACTATATTAGACGAAAACCTCGCTCGGCTAAACTGTAGTCTCACTCATAGTGATATTTCACATTGTATCGACCTCATATTTTTTTTCAGCATTTAATTTTTGGTATTTTTCATATCTAAAATAATTGTAATAAAATAATAAAATAAAAAATATTGAAAAAAAAAACAAAATGTAGTTAGATTCTAACTATTTTGTTTTTTCATTTCAATATTTTTTATAACTAAGCAAAACGATAAATCTCAAAGACTTTTATTCCCTTTTTCAATTATTTTCAGATCCTTCCAGAAATCAATATCTTCCCGCTAATAAAAAGCACCGTGGATTAACTGCAACTTTTTAGCTGGCACAAATAATAACCTTCGAAGATGCCACGGTGTCCCACAAATTACACGTGATGACGTGACGTGACACTAAAGCCGGGTCCGCTGCGCCATGTTACGCGTGTTACAAAATATGTAACACGTTACTAAAACAAAAATGGGGAGTGGTATTAACACTTTACGTATTACGTAACACGTAACGTAACGTTAGGTAACACGTAAGGTGTAATACCACGCCCCATTTTTATTATAATTACGTGTTACATTTTTTGTAACACGCGTAACATGGTGCAGCGGACCCGGCTCACGTTATAATTTTTGTAACACGCGTAACATGGCGCAGCGGACCCGGCTCACGTTATAATGGGGCTGGATAACATCCCCCGCGTTCGCCTGCGGGGGGGTGAAGTCATTCATTTTGTGTTAGCGCTCGCCGGACGTACACGTCTCGCGATTCGGTGATGGAGTGGAAAAAAGAAAATACCTTGTTTATCATACGATTATTTCGAGACAGACAAGTGCTTTGGGACGCCTCATGTAGTGATAAAGCAGAAATAATATGAATTTCAAAAGAAGAAGTGAATACAAAGTGGATACGAGGGCTGCTACTTATGTATGCGGAATAGAAAAAATAAACAAATGTATATGGCTAAATATGCTTTTATTGTTTTTCAAAGTATTCTCTACTACGATCGATGCACTTTTGCATTCGATGAAACCAATTTGTAAACCACTTTTTCCACTCTGATTGAGGTCTCTCCAAAACGTGCTGTTTGAACGCATCTACGTTATCTTCACGGGTCGAAAATCGTTGACCACGTAATTTATTCTTTACATTTGGGAATAAATAGAAATCATTGGGAGCCAAATCAGGGCTGTACGGTGGGTGACCCATCAATTCTATTTTTTGACCATCCAAAAATGTAGTTGTTTCCTGAGATGTATGACAGCTGGCATTGTCATGGTGAAGTATGATTCTGCGTCGCTGGTTGTTTAGGCGTATTTCTTCAAATACTTCCGGCAAACAAATGGTCGTGTACCACTCCGAATTAACCGTTCTGCGATTCTCCAGTGGTATTATAGACACATGGCCATTAATACTAAAAAAGCAGACCACCATTTGCTTTACAGTGCTTTTTGCACGAGCCACTTTCGTAGAGTTCGGCTCATTTTGACACCCAAACTGTTGATTGTTGTTTAGTTTCGGGATCGTACGCGTAGATCCAGGATTCGTCACCTGTGTAGATATTATAAACAGATTTTGAGTCGCCTCCGTTGAATTTTTTTAAGGTTTCCTTGCACCATTCAACGCGAGCATCTTTTTGATCCTGAGTTAAGTTGTGCGGGATGCAACGCGAACAAATTTTTTTTACAGACAAATGTTCATGTAATATCCTATGAATGCTCGTCATACATATGCCCTGAATAGCCTCTATCTCGCGATACGTAACATGGCGGTCTTGCATTATTAGTTTTCGCATAGCTTCAATATTTTGTGGCACAACCACCGATTTCGGGCGACCTTCTTAACTTCGTCCGTGAGCTTACTGCGCCCGCGATTAAACTCACTAAACCAGTGATACACAGTCGTTTTTGATGGAGCTTCACCACCAAAAGTCGAAGTTAATTGATCTACGCACTGTTGTTGCGTTAAACCACGTCGAAAATCGTAATAAATCATAGCACGAATAATCACGAGTGAGTTCCATTTTTTCAGCGATATGACATTTTAAACCCAACAAAAACAAAACACTAATGTATATAAGAGAATAATATTAGCGGCCAGTATTTAAAAAAAGAACGAATTTGACCATGGAGGTCAGACACTGCGTTTAAAATTATTAGGATCCCAGATTCCGCATACATAAGTAGCAGCCTATGTAAGCCTAAATGGACAATATAGCAGACACGTCTTCTTCGTCGGAACTCATTTTGTTTTTGTTACAAAAACACTAACACAACAGAACTAGAAAGTCGCAGCAGACGGGCTGTTACTATAACCGTAACATGTTACATTTTTTGTAACACGCGTAACATGGCGCAGCGGACCCGGCTTAACGCAACATTGGTGATATTGGCATGTATACTTCGCAATTCTATTATTAGAAACATAAATTTTACATTAAAAACGCTCAATAATCTGAATTTATTGAAGTAATTATTAAGGTTTTTATGGCTTCTGTAGGTATTGTGTGACTGTACTACTGTCAGAATTTATTTTATTACGTACGTCAAAAAGTGACAGCAAAGAGTATTTTTTTAACTTATTTGTTAGAAACTCTTTTGTATGAAAAGGGTTTTGTTAAAAAAATACCCTTAATAGTAACAAACTCGATTTCATTTGACCTTCAGCTTGGACGTTGTTGGTAAAGATATTGTTTAATGGCTTACTTCACACGGAAGCCGAAAATTGTTGCAGGACAATGATCCTCCTTTTTCTAAGAATAGAGTCAAGTTTAAGAACTTTGTTAAAAGTAATTGCTGTAATAACTTCAATTATTATTGCTCTTTCAAAAATTTCAGCCAAATATTGGTTGTAGGGTCCCACGACTGCCCAAAAAAATAAAAATTAAAAACTTAGAAAACCTATTTTATGTACTTAAAGTATTCTCTAACTATCTACCTACTCATAAACGTATTTAAATTTAATATAGAAATCTCATGTCAGAGCTTAGGCATAGCACAAATTTAAAAAGTCTTAGAGCCGATTTCCGAATTGAGAATTTTCACTAAGTAAATACAGGGGTAGGCACTCGAAGTGTTACCAACTTTAAGTTGCTATAGCAACCAAACTGTTTACATTATGGTGCCCATTTTTTCACAGTCGTAAGTCTATTGTATTGTTGCTAAGCATACAGAAGCTCATTGTTTTTCGTCGCTGCTAAAAAAAGTTATCCAGATGGAATTCAAACGCCACAGTGTCGTTACTTTGTATTTGGCTGGTAAATCGCAACCAGCCATTGTTAATGCGCTATGTCATTTACATTTGAATAAAATGTTTGTGTATCGGACCATCACGCGTTACAATGACACCGGTAGCATCAAGAAACGCCATGGAGGTGGACATCCAACAACCGCAACATCATCAGAAATGGTTCGAAAGGTAAAGGCTAGAATTGAACGAAATCCACGACAAAGCGCAGTTAAATTGGCGAAAAGTCTTAATGTATCTGCCCGGAGCATAGGACGCATTTTAAAAAATAAACTACACCTGAAGCCTTACAAAATACAAAAAGTGCAAGACTTGACACTTACACAAAAGGCAGTTCGCCTAGAAAGAGCCAAGGAGTTAAAGCACTTGCACGTTGATAGCAAGCTTGAAAATTTGGTATTTTCCGATGAAAAAATTTTTACGGTTCAGCAATATGTGAACAAACAAAATGATCGCGTATGGTTAAAAAGTAAATCGAACGACAATTTAGACCAACGAATTGCTCTGCGAAAGCAAGCACCAGCATCAGTGATGGTTTGGGCCGCGGTAACTGCTACGGGACGTTCACCTCTCGTTTTCATTGAGCAGGGTGTAAAGGTAAACCAGCAAATCTACCGTGAAAAGATTTTAAACGATGCTTTGTTACCTTGGGCACGTAAGCAATTCGGTAGAAATCATTGGACGTTTCAGCAAGACTCGGCACCATCCCACAAAGCTCGGGAAACCCAAATTTTTTTGCAAGATAAAGTTCCGAGCTTCATTTCTTCGCAACAATGGCCACCATATTCGCCGGACTTAAACCCAATGGATTTTTCCATATGGTCAATTCTAGAGGCCAAAGTGTCAGCAAAAAAATATGAGACCGTCGACGCCCTAAAGATTGCTCTTCGCCGAGAATGGAATAAAATATCAGCAGACCACATTCGTGCAGCGTGTGAAGCCTTTACGGACCGACTCGATGCTGTTATCCGCGCTAAAGGTGGCCACATCGAACAATAACTTTTTCTTTTTAATTTTAAATGTTTTTTCTCTTTAAATTGAAGTTTATAAATAAAAAGAAACAAAATTGTCAAAACTACATCATTTTGAATTGGTAACACTTCGAGTGCCGACCCCTGTACTTAAGTGACGTGCTGTCACGCTCTCTTCTGAGAAATTTGCCGAGACAGCACTACAGTTAAGTATTTACTTAGTGAAAGACATACATCCCCGCACTGGGAATCACACCAGAGCCTCTCGATTCAGAGTCCATTGTTTACCCAATGGGCCATCACTGCTTATCCAGTCAGTAACTTACATAATTTTAGTAATACGCGTAAAACTTTTTCTTCACCACCTGAAGTAAGTAGTATAGTTTCAAGCTAAAAAGAAGGGTGTTTTTTATAGATCCATAACAAGGGAAGGGATTGTCAACAATCGGCTTGTGAAAGCTTTTTTCTCCACATCATTATTGAATCAAATTCACCTGTAGTTGGGTGAGGAAACAGGATGTAGATTGCATCGAAGCAAAGGAGCAGTGCCGTGGTGTGCTTTGTTGTATTTTGAATAAATTAATTCTGATTCTAAATCTTTGTTATTGGTATTTCACAGGTGGTTTACTCTTCAAATAATACATGTAAATTTACTTCCCCTTGTGGTGCTATTTCCTATTGGATATCGGCTATCATAATAATATTGTCTTGTCCATTGTTTAAGCCGTAATGTGAAGCTCGTAACAATATGTATCGATATTTTTTTCAATAAAAGCATGCAAAAGTTATGATGGGTTTGTTTGTGTGAATGTTGGATCAATTAGATGATTCCATGAAAAAGTGTCTCCTAAAACTAATTATTGGATTACTGACACGACAACAGTAATTACCAATAAAGGTATGCAAAGGTTACGATGGGTTTGTTTGTGTAAATGTTGGATTAATTAGATCATTCCATGAAAAAATTACTCCAAAAGCTAATTATTGGATTATTGACATAACAAAAGTAAGCTACTTTTTAACCTTGGTTAGACGTCTACGTGGCTAACGAGACGCGCTTGAACTTTTGTAATTTTAGTCCGAATAAATATGTAAAATAAGTAATCGCAAAGCTGCTGCATCATTTATCGACTGCCCTCCTTATCTGCATCCTTACCACCGTGTGCAATTGAGGACATAAGTTATGACGTTCTTCTTCTTAGCGTGTCGAAGAAGAAGGTCATTATAACGTAAAGTAGCGTTTTGACCTTTAAAAGAACAATTAAAAACCATTGTTACGGTGGACCAATCGGATCAAGAAAATTGTACAGGTTAAAAAAATCTACACATGAATCTACAATTCAGTATTCCCCCGACTTCTATTAAATTGAGTACAGTAATGTAAAAAGGTATTTAGTTCATAAAATTTTACATATTTAACAGAAAACTGCGCATCTCACACTTAGCGGACCTGTATCGCGGGATCAAAAACATAAGTAGCTTGAGTACATACATCTTGTAAGTGACTTATATATTGTCTGTATGTCCAGTTTTGCTGGCTTAAATTGTTCATAGAAGCTTTATTCTAGTTATAGATGGCAGGCTTCGTGCCCGGCCATCCATCATGGCTGTGCCAAACCGGATTTTGGCAGGAACCTAAACTGGTTACAGATCTATAGACGCTTACACGAAACATAATCAATTTTAAACGTATTGCAACCGATTTAGAGCCAAATGAGATAAACATAAACATCTAATGAATTGCTTCAGTAAGAAACAATTAATTAAATGTTTATTTGTCTAAAAATAAGAAACATTTTAAGTAATTAATCTATAATTGTACAGTATGTATAATTGCATAATGCGAATTCTTAAGCACAAAAATGTTATAAATAGCTTTTTAACAGAAAGTGTTGTTTTCCTAAGCACATGTTGCTCTAAGTATGAAAGAAAAGACAAGATAAAAAGTTCACTTTTTAGGTGGCACGACTTTCACTTTTTTAATAATGTCTACACAAACGTTTTTTTGTTGCAGTGTAATAAAACCTCTTTGGTGCTACCGATTTTGAAAAAAGAAAGAGTTTTTCATCCTTCAACCTTAAAAAACTTTTTTGGCGCATCCTCCTTGAACGAAAGGGTGATTGCTTTTTTAAAACGACTAAAATTACAAAACAAACAATAGTTCAGACTAGGCCTCTGTTTTTTGTGTCTTAAAAAACAATGGGTGCCTAGAGCACCTGGTCTTGTACTTTTTTTTAAGCATTCGATTCATCTTATAATGTTTATTATCATCAAATAAGTTCCTCTTCCGTTCGGAAGAGTCTCTATTTAGTTGTTTTTTGAGGCTCTTTTTTGTTCTAAGACTGAGGATAGTTTTTTCCGCCGACAGCTTTTTTCACAGCGTTTATTGTGGCAATATGTGTTGAATGGATCGAGTTTTTATAGTGATTGTCTACTTTGAATAAATTATGCAGCATATGGTGGATTCTATAAAATTACCGAAAATTTTATGGTTTATTTAAAAAAAATAGTTTGACTTCTTCAGTAGTGGAGAGAGATCAAGTTTTTTTATTTGCAAAGCCAACAAAACCACAATTCTTCATTTAGCTATAACAGCACGAGACATGAAGCCCACAATCGTTTTATCTCTGTCTCCGCATCTGTGCAAGTGGTCATATTCAATTAACTGTCTGGGCAATCAATTTCTGAAATCTCCACAAAAATCTACAGTATGTTTGGCTCAACCATCGCGCCACAGGACGCCAAAGCATCCATTGTGCTTCGGGAAACGACCCTTAATTTTTTTCATCCCTCACGATGTTCAAATTTCTATACCTGCTGGCCACCCTTACTTTTATACCACCCTAAATCACTGTCAACTGTCATTGCAACTTCATCTGTATCTACTCCTGATAGAGCTGTTTTTGTTTCATCAGCATTATAAGTTAAGCTCTTAGCTTGTTTGTGTCTATCTGCAACATCTTGAATATCATCAGTCACTTCTTAATGACTTACTGCATTACAATTAAACACAGAATTTTCATTTTTAACTCTTCGACTTTAAGGTTGTCTTTTATTATTCAATCTTGAGTTTCTTAGGGTACAAGTAATTGTATGCGTGGGAGGATGGAGAATAGCATTTTGCTATGGCACAGACGAAAAATGTGCGTTTCTCTGTATTTGGAATTTATTAGAATTCGTAACGTTGCACGCATCCTGTGGCGATGGGTCTTAGTTTTAAGTGATTTGGAATCTTTTGTTTGACGAGTTATTAGAGGATTGAGGCAGATGTTGCCGAATATTATCTCGGCCCAAAGTGCTTTTTGAAAATGATTGACCACGAAATAGGCAAATTTTACTTTTGTCTGGTCTCTGTTTCCACTAATATTAATATTCTCGACTCGAAGGACCAGTGTGGGGGTACCTACTTAGTTACTGAATAATAGCGGACTAGTGCACATTAATACCAAAATATCAAATAGGTAATCAGCAAATTCTTATTCATATAATAATATGAATTCTCATCGACGCAGGAAAAGTGACTAACATCCGTCACTCATCCAGAGACAGCCTCTAACTGGAATACATTTTTAGCTCCTCGTGTCTCCACTTCGATGTGACTTGTGTCATGTTTGTCTATCTTTAGGCATGATAATATACTATAAGAATATTATTTATTGTGTACCACAAAAATAATAACAGAAACAGCAGTTACTAAGGAAAATATACAATTTGCGACACTCTTTAAAGCAACCTCATACTATGGGAGAAATTTCCGAACGAAAAACAGATAAGGGTCATGATTTCTCATTAAATTCCGGATTCGGTCGGAAACTCCAAATCGAACATTTTTTGGCCGTTTATAACGAAAAAATGTGCAATTTTATAGCCCGAACCAATCCAGCTATTCTTTGTAAGGCAGTGCAAACAGAAGGCCACCTGAGTCCTTGACAAAGAAAAAACCTCCCCTACGCGAACAAAAAGAGAAGTTTTCGACGAAAAAATATTCTCCCACGATGCGTAATGCAGTTTTTTTTCCTTTTTCGATGTTTTTTCTTTACTTCGTGCAGTCTGCAATTTTATATTGATTCAGATTAAGCATTATTGTCAAGAAATCGCCGGTATTGTTCGAATTTCAAGGTACAATTGAGTGTTTTAGCTTTTTTGGGGTCTTGGACTCGGCAGATGTTTTTCCACCGTGTTTAGTGGGTTAGTGTCATTTTTTGGTGTATTACTATTTTGGACTGCTTAGTGTTTAGTAGTTTTTGCGTGTTTCTTGTGTGCTTCATTTATTTATTATGTTTAGTGCCTAATTGGTTTTTATCCACTTCTTCATGAAATGTAATCCTTAAGCTCTATGTTTACTTTCTTAGAGCATGCTATCGTGTTATATTATGATTGCTAAAACCTATTAGAGATGAAAAAAATGATACTCTGCAGTCTGTATGTATTGTACAAGAAACGGGTGGATTCTTTTTTTTTTGTGAATTTCTTCTCCACAACGAAATTATCTAAATTATTTGTAACGACCGATGAATGTCGATGAAGCGAAAGTGATTTGTCAGGATCATGGCAGGTGGCAGTCCCTGGTCTCTGCCTACCCCTCTGGGATACAGGCGTGACCTTATGTATGTATGTATTAGTAAAGATAGGCAGATAGAGGTAGAAAACTACCATGTTTAATTGTTGAGGGATCCCATTGAAATTCACAATGTAGATAGTAAATATCTCTGTTTTTATAACAAAATAACCAGATTCAATTATCATTCAATTATTAGTAATTTACAGCAATGAGCATTATAAGTATCGGTAGGGCGATGAAGGAAAGTATCGCAATGAAACCAGGCGACAAAACCATTCACATACCTCAACAGTTGAAATAACAAAGAAAGAAAGAGAAATGTATTTGTTTCACGATACAATACTTAAAAACATAAAATCATACAACAGTCAACAGAAAACACAAAATCAGACGGAAAGTGGGTTGATGTAGAAATAAGTAACACGAGACAAACAATTACAGTCTGTTAGCTTTTAGAATATACCTACCTCGGGCTTTAGAGTAGGCTTCGGTTTTTGCCGAAAGCACACGAGTGTATACTACTTCCTGGTCTGTATAAGTGAAATTAAGTGTCATATTAGTTCCGATATTTCTATTACACGAATATATCCGATTCTATCGGTATTCTATAGTAGCCGAGGTATATTCTAAAAGCTAACAGACTGTATAATAAAATATCGGAAAGGATTGAGTCCCCAAAATGGGCCCAAAGTAGAGTTCACACATTGTAGAGTGTTTTCGTACTGGATTACTAAGTACCTAAACTTTGCAAGATGACATCAGCTGTTGATGGTGTGTGGCCAAATTAACCTGCACAATACATTGCCAGTGTTTTTATGCCAACACCTATTATGATTGTCCGGGCCACGTATTGTTGGTAGAATCTTTCGCAGGTTGTTCCCATTTGGGCTTCGCTTCTCTTGCCTAGAAAACTAGTCTTGTGAGCTTTTTTTTACCTAAAAAGGTATGACGAACAAAATAAATAAGTAGTATTTCATCACGTTCATGAGTACCTAAAGTTTTTTTACGTTCAAACTTAGGGTGTTCCGCACTCCGTTAAATGTATTTAGAGGAGAATCGTGTTTAGTGTTAAACACATCACCGCCTTATAGCTCCCGAAATACGTTACTTCAGTAACAGTCCCTTTCCGAACTCTGTTCCACACTCAGTTAAACGTATTCAGACGAGAATTATGTCCAGTGCTAAACACATCCGTGAATAATAATGTTTCACTTTGAAAGATTGTTAATTAACACATTCGTTGACAGGGACGGCTATACCAGTCTATAACAATAAAAATAACAATAGACTAGCTTTCGCCCGCGACTCCGTCCGCGTGGACTTTAGTTCAAAATGTTGCAACCCCGTTCACTCCCGTTAAGGGTTAAATTTATAAAAACCGTGAAACACGTGTTCAATCAATTATGTTAAAGAGTATTTATTTCAAGTTTCAAGAAAATCTGACAACATTTTTTTATACCTCCATACAAACTTTAACACCGCCGTTTATCCCTTTAGAGGGTGAGTTTCAAAAAATACTTTCTTAGTGCTCCTCTAGGCTCCCTAAGGAACTCCCATGCCAAATTTCAACCCCCTAGGTTCAGTAGTTTGGGCCCTGCGTTGATTCTAAGTCAGTCAGTCAGCTTCTCCTTTTATATATATAGATAGATGACTGTCCAGCAAAGTGTTAAGCTAAAACTAAATGTGGAGCTTCCATGTGAGATTCTCCACATAATCTATTAATTGTGAAACTTACAAAGACGTTAATACAGAAAACAATTTGTTATTATTGCGATAAAAAAAAAACATTATTTTTATTTAACTTTCCACAGGCTCACCCAAAACCGTTGGTTATAAGTGTTTGGCAGAAAAAAGGCAAGCTAAAGACTACAACGTGTACGAAATAGTGGAAGTATCAAACAACAGGCCCTAAGCGGAGTCGCCCGTGACCTTCAAAGAGCCAAGTCGAGATCGACATCGTTCATTGATTCACCACTGTCTCTCAGTAATCACTGGTCCTCTTGCCGTCGTACTAAGAGTAAGGAGGCTGAGGTACCAGTGTGATAGTTCGCAAGGCTTACGTAGGCAGTTGCTGGTTTTTGCCCCGGAGATAAATGTTACTTGGACCGTGGCGGGGACTCGATAGAAGGCACCTACCACTTGACAGATAGCACATTCAACTTTACTATAGTCTGTAAAATATAGCTTGAGCTCCGCGACAGCTGTCATGGACATTTGCGTCCATGAAGTTTTGAATTTTTTCACAGAAAAATTGTACTGTGAAAACTCCGTACTTACTGCACACTATTCGATGTCTGACTTCACACACGACGGCTATAATATACATTACATCCTGGGATGTATAGCTTTACATTATATTAAAATATCACATAAAAGTAACACGCAACAGGTAACGTAATGTATATTTCGCTTCATTTCGTTGACATACGTCTCGACCGACACACGTTCCGGCTGCTAAGACGTTATACAGGGTGTTGTTATGGATCTGTCGACTTACTACTAGGTTTAATATATAGCTAATTCATCAGAAGATGATTGAGTTATTTAAGTTATATTATGTATTTTCTTTTGTGCAATAAAGTGTAACAACGACAAGATTAAGACAACATAGGGCACGTTCAGTGCATGGATGGGTGACAGTTTACGATTAACGCTAATGCCATTTTTCCGAGCGGTTCCATGCTTCGCAAGGCATATTAAGCTATTGGTGCTGGCTGCCGTCGATAGATGGCAGTCGTTAAGCCAAGTCAGAGGTCATAGAGTAAGACCAGCCACTACTCTTACAAGCCTCCACCGATCCGGACTTGGCCCCCCGTGACGGAGTATGGCCTATACATTCCTCAGGCTTACGAAACGTACCTTACGGCCGATTTCTGAATTGAGAATTTTCAAATTTCTCAGAAAAGAGCGTAACAGAACGTTATTTAAGTATTTACTGAAGTGAAATTCTCAATTCGGAAACCGGCCTTTAGCGAGACTATTTAGTGATTACAGATAGGACTACAAGTAATGTGGAGCAAATTAATTTTTTGAGACAGGACTCTGAATACCTATATCCTTTAGCGAAATAAGACTCTTAGTGGAGTTTTTGAATCACCAAGAAACTTTTTGAACACCCTGTTCGAACATAGATGTATCGTAATATACGAAAAGGTATTGAGATATATTAAGATGTATCGACAGGTAAATATACATCTTCGTATCGCTCAGTACCTTTAAGGTACGAAGATGTAAAGATGTATATTATAGCTGTCGTGTGTGGTCTTCTGACGATTTCTATGAAAAGATGTAATGAGATATATCGTGCTATAATATACATCTTTACCTTATAGCCGTCGTGTGTGGAGTCCCTAAGCAATATCGTAACCTAGCTCTGTCAGTGTGACAGCTGTCGTGGAGCTCAAGCTATATTTTACAAACTGGTAAGTAAGCTGGATGGTTACAGTAAGCTTGAATCGCTCGTAGCCCCGGCCTGAGCGATCTTAAACGATCACGAATGTTAGGCAACATAGGGCTCGTTCAGTGCATGGATGGGTGGCCGTCGATAACTAACGCTAGTGGCATTTTCCCTAGCAGTTCCGTGCTTCGCAAGGCACGTTAAGCAGTTGGTGCCGGCTGCCGTCGACAGATGGCGGTCGTTAAGCCAAGTCTGAGGCCTTAGGGCGGCTTGAAAACTTCTGACAGTACTCGTAAGACCAGTCACTAGTCTTACAAGCCTCCACCAATCTGGACTTGGCCCGTGGTAGAGTATGGCCTATACCTTCCTCAGGGAAGAGACCCGTGCCTCTCGGTGGGGACAATGGTGGGGATTTCATTTCACTGCCGCTTCAAGTCGACGCGAGCACGCGTATCAATAGTTCTAGGCGTCAGTGGAATTAAAAAACATGTTACCTCACCCGACCATGTAACTGTAATTGAACTACAACCAGGCCTCTTCTGATGACAGATACACGGTCGGGTCACGTGACATGTTTATTCATACCATTGACGCTTAGAGGGTTTGATATGACTCGCGTAGACTTGAAGCGGAAATGAAATTAAATCGCTACGTTCATGCAGTTGTCGTTGTAATACAATGCATTAACAGAATCTTGGTCCAGGTAAGGACATAAGAAACATTTAAGCAGCCTTGCTTGCTCGTCCAGCTTGCAATCTGCGGCTGGACATCATCATCATCAACCCATTATGTCCCCACCGAGGGGCACGGGTCTCTTCCCTGAGACCCGGTATAGGCCATACTCCACCACGGGGGTCAAGTCCGGATTGGTGGAGGCTTGTAAGACTAGTGGCTGGTCTTACTGTCGGAAGTTTTCAAGCCGCCCTATTAAGGCCTCTGACTTGGCTTAACGATTGCCATCTATCGACGGCAGCCGGCACCAACTGCTTAACGTGTCTTGCGAAGCACGGAACACCGTGGGAAGGGTCTCGGTCCGCGGTAGCACAGACAGACGACACATGTCAGTTGGATGGAAGAGCCTCTGGTGGTGCGTGGCTGTCCGTGGTCGTCGGCCATCCGCGTCCGTCCGCGATAACGCGGACCGTGGGAAGCCAGCATTGGATGTATGTTTAGATCACAATCAGAGTCCTATTAACAAACGTTAGCCATTTTCTTCATGCGTTGATAATAAATTCTAACTTTCATACAGACAAGAACCAGAAAACCACGGAAACATCCAGGTAAAGGCCATTTTACAAATGAAAGTTTGTCGGCAAGTATCGAACCCATAACCCCAGACTTGTAACCCAAATGTGTCACTAATAGACCAACGAATCACCCAAACTCGGTCTAGATTCTGCTACTGGATTGTAGTACAATCCAGTACAATGTAGCGATTTAATTTCATGCCGCTTCAAGTCTACGTAAGTACGCATATCAAACTCTAAGCATCAATGGTGTGAAAAAACACGTCACATCACATAATGAAACTAAATTGTTAGTTTTACAATTTAATAGATTATGTGGAGAAAAAGCTAAGAAAGAAACTCTTCATTTTCAAAACAGTTTTAGCTTAATTAACAAACTTTCAAACTCGAAGATTATTATGCATTGACGTGTTTAACACTAGACACAGTTCTCCTCTGAATACATTTAATGGAGTGCAGAAAAAAAAATCGGAAGGGGACTGTTACTGAAGTAACTTATTTCGGGAGCTGTAGGCGGCGATGTGCTTAACACAAAAACACAATTGTCCTCGGAATACTTTTAACTGAGTGCGGAACAGAGTTTGGAAAGGGACTGTTACTGAAGAATGCATTTCGGGAGCTGTAAGGCAGCGATGTATTTAACACATCGATTTCGGTTTCTTTATGTTTCGCGAAAGACGCGTACTTCCTACCTTCATAGGTAGATGAAACCTTGCATTTAGGTAAAATTCCAACATGCTATAGTACACAGCAAATTCACAAATATAAAAAAAAGGTCACTAAGGCCTGGTTTACATTCTCTTTATTTTCATGCTTTTTTAACACGCTTTTCATAGAGCTAGAATAGAATAGAGACGTCAATTCCTTTTAAAAGAACATAAGCAAATATAAATCACTATTGGTTGGTTGTATTCTATGTATTTAGGACTTTTTTAAAGTACTTTTTGCTAAATATGGTGAGTGCACTAAAAGTGACTAAAAGCTTTAATCGGCATACGTTTTTGCCGTCTCTATTTTATTCAATCTCTATGCTAAAAAAGCACGAATATAAAGCAAATGTAAACCTGGCCTAAGCCAGTCAATCGAATAACCCGCCCCGAGAATCATGCAACCCAAAGATATCCATGACACCGGCAGCATTACCGCGTTCCAAAGCGAGGGATATCCTTTGCATCAGGAATGCCCCTGAGCGGTCGTCAAAGGTAGTAGGTAGGTAGGTAGGTAGGTAGATAGGTATCGGTAAGTTATAATTACTTCCTAACAAACAACACATCGCTGTCAAAAACGTCAAGTAGGCGACAGTGCGCTCTCGATTTTATTTAAACTTCCAGTGCTAATCAGCATCTAAGCATAAGAAACCTAGATAAAAGTGTTTGTGAAGTGCTTATGTGCCACTGCAAGTGTTATCTGAGTGAAAGTTTAGATAAATCCTCAGTTATGATGCAAGAACACTAAAGCATCCAAAAACTTTTTCTTCACCCACCCACCCTCATTACAAAACTTAACAACTGTCGTAAAATATTACGATTGCGTTTCAAAATCAATCTCACAGATTACGATGACAATGACATTTGAGTTCCATGCAGTGTTGCCAGTGTAGGAAAATATGTCAAAAATTGTAGACTGGCAAACTTCCAACCTCCATCATGATTATCCATCTCACAAAACCAAAATTGCCAACTATGACTTCGAACCTAAAGGCGAAGTACAACCACTAAATCCACAACCAAGAATGATCCAACAAGTATTTCATAGAGGTTTGTTTACACCCAAACCTCGAACAAAGAAAAGCCACAAGTAGCCACAACCTGTAACTCTTGGCAACACGACCGAACCGAACCTAGTCCAGACAAAATAAATGCTGCCAAGCAAACACTAACCTATTCAGTTCCCGTTTCAAATCGTTTTGATCATCTACAAAGTGAAGACAGCGAAGAACCAACAACACAAAGCAAAGACAAAATTCAGTTTACTCCCAAGCCTGAACCAATCTTCGTGACTAGAGTTCAAGAGGTGTCAAAACTAAAAGAAGCCCTCGTACAAATTGTTCCTGATGCAAGCAAATACCTGCTGACTACATTACGGTCAGGCCACATAGTCAAAATCATCCCTTCCGACGTGGAAACTTACAAAGCTATCAGGGAAAGTTTTGTGTCTTCAAACATCAGCCACTACACTTACCAATTGAAACATGAACGGGCCTTTGGAGTGGTTATCAGAGGCATCTACGCATCCGAGGATGTGAACTTGATTAGAGCCGACCTGGAATCTCATGGACATAAGGTGCGATCAATAACAAACGCTCTCTACAGGCAATCTAAAGCGCCTCTTCCTCTCTACTATGTTAATCATGATACAAGGAGGTGTATAAAATCGAGCACTTAAATAATATGATTGTTACTATAGAAGCTCCATACAAAAAAAAGAGGTAATACAGTGCAAGAGATGCCAACGCTTTGGCCACTCAAAGAACCAATGCAACAGAATCTTCCGCTGCGTAAAGTGCGGCATGGACCACCCCACAAATACATGCACCAAGTCAGCTGAAACTGAGGCCACTTGTGTGAACTGCGAAGGAAACCATCCTGCCAATTACAAGGGCTGTACAAAATACAAAGAATACAAGAACGAGATTTTTAACAAAAAGAAAACTAAAGCCACACACGTATATCCAACAAACAATCATCTCAAAGAAGACATTCCTGAGCCAAAATCGCAGATCAAGTATACCGGCCGACAGAGCTATGCGAGTGTAGTAAAAAAAAACTAAATACAAGCACCAACTGGTATTGACGTTGAAAATAACCTCCAGGTCATGAATGTAATCGACAAGATGTTCGCAAGGTTTGAACAAACAATAGAGCGGATGTTAGACAAAGTAATAGATCGAGTAATTGATCTAGTCACAGCCAGCGTCCATAAAACAAAATGATTAATTCCATTCGCGTGGCAGAATGGAACGCCAACGGCTTGTCTGAAAGAAGGCAAGAATTAGAACAATTTATTAACGAATACAATATTGACATAATACTGATAGCTGAAACGAGGTACACTAGCAGAAGTTTCCTTAAGGTACCAGGATACTCAACATACCTCACCAACCATCCGTCAGGCAATAGTCACGGCGGTACGGCGATCCTCATAAAAACAAAATACAAACACTACGAAACTGAGAAACACGAGAAAGAGTACCTCCAAGCAACTAGCATAGTTGTCAAAACAAAAGAAGGCCCGATATCCTTCTCTGCTATATACTGCCCCCCAAAACATAAGATTAGTAAAAGCGATTTTGATAAGTACTTCGCTACTCTGGGACCGAGGTATGTAACAGGAGGAGATTGGAACGCCAAACTTCTGTATTGGGGCTCAAGAATGATTCTCCACACAGGTAGACAATTATACGACTCAATAGTCGAAAACAATTCAACTTGTGTTTCCACTGGAAAACCAACCTACTGGCCAACTGACGCAAATAAAGTGCCCGATCTCTTGGACTTTTTTATTACAAAAGGATTTCCATATCGACATCTTCTAGCTGAATCTATTACAGATTTATCATCTGACCACTCACCTATAATACTCACAGTTAGTGAAACTCTGATTGTTAACTCACCGAGACCCTTTCTGACAAATGAATATACTGATTGGGAGATTTTCCAAGAAAATATGGAAAGATATATAGAGCTTAACATAAGACTCAAAACACAAAATGACATAGAAGCAGCCATCGAACATATCAACCGAACCATAGTATCTGCATGCATTACCTCTGCACCAACCAACATCACCGGTGAAAGCTACAAGAAAGGTGCGCTTAAGCAACAACCACATTACATTAGGAAGAAAATTACAGAAAAGCGACAGCTACGAACACTATGGCACCAAACACGACATCCTGGGGACAAAACCAAGTTCAATCGAGCCTCTCGACAGCTCACAGGATTGATTAACAGTCTTAAAGATTCTAATATTCAAAATTATCTGTCCAAACTTGACAACAGTAACATTGGAAAAGACTCATTGTGGAATGCGACAAAATCAATGAAACAACCAACCAGATCAGTGCCACCATTAAGAAACCAAACTGGAGGATGGGCTAGAAGTGATGATGAAAAAGCTAAATTATTCGCAGAAAATCTATCTCATGTTTTCACTCCATTCCCCGCAGAAAACGAAGATTCAAAGGAAGAAGAAAACTTTATAAAACAACCATTAAGCTCCCCATATCAAATGTCGCTTCCAATTAGATTCTCATCACCAGCTGAAATTTGAAGTGTACTTATGTCGCTGCAAACAAAAAAATCTCCTGGATACGATCAAATCACGCCTCAGTTTCTAAAAAGGATGCCAAGGAAAGCAGTGGTGCTTCTTACCCTCATCATTAACGCAATATTCAGAACGGGACACTACCCAGGTCAATGGAAAATTGCACAAATCATAATGATAGCGAAGCAAGGCAAACCAGCGCACGAAACGACATCTTATCGACCAATCAGCCTCTTGCCAATTCTGTCAAAAGTTTTCGAAAAAGTCCTGATTGCACGTTTAAAACCACATCTTAGTGAAATAGTGCCCAATCACCAGTTTGGTTTTCGCGAAAAACATGCAACAGTTAAGCAGGTACATAGACTGGTCAACGAAATTTCAACTGCCCTAGATAAAAAACTATATTGTTCAGCCGCTTTTCTTGACATAACTCAGGCGTTTGACAAAGTGTGGCATGATGGGCTCAAGTACAAACTGAAGAATTTACTCCCCCACACTATATTCACTGTTTTGGACTCTTACTTGACAGAAAGATGCTTCCAAGTGAGACACAGTGACGAACTTTCAAACCTCTATCCAATTCACTCAGGAATTCCACAAAGTAGTTTACTAGGACCAATTCTCTACATTATCTACACATCTGACCTCCCAACAACAGAACACACCACTATAGGAACATTTGCTGACGACACGGCATTTATGTCCAGCCATAGCAGCCCAGAAATTGCGTCAGCTCGGCTCCAAAAAGCACTAAATGCCATGGAGAGCTGGTGTAAAAAATGGCGAACAAAGGCGAACGAAACCAAATCAGTGCATGTCACCTTTACACTAAGGAAGGCCTGTCAACCTAAATGGAAAGCCAATCCCACAAGCAGAAGAAGCCAAATACCTCGGGATACACTTGGATCGGCGGCTCACTTGGAGGACACAATCTGGACTAAACGAAAGCAGCTTGACATGAAGATTTGCTCAATGTACTGGCTTCTAGGACGCAAGTCACAACTTTCAAGAGAGTGCAAAATTACGATCTACAAAGCTATAATAAAACCAATATGGACTTACGGCATTCAACTCTGGGGCACAGCCTCGAAATCAAACATTGATATCTTGGAACGCTTTCAAACCAAAACACTCAGATCCATCTTGAAAATACCGTGGTACATTTCAAACAAATTTATGTATTGGGACATAACATTTCCAACTATAGATCAGGAAATCAAGGAGTACAGTCAACGCTATCAGGAGCGCTTAAAGTGCCACCCTAACGTACTGGCTACTCGCCTCGTTTCAGACAGAAACCAGGGTTACTCCCGGCTCCGTAGGATAAATTTAATATACTGGATCTAAATTATTAAAGAAGGAGGATGGAGGTCGATGGATCTCACTCTGCTGGTTTTTAAATTAACGCAACGACAGTTGTAACGAAACACCAGAGTTACTTATCGTAGTCATAACTACAGATTGTAATGGAGCAGACAAGAGAAAATATTTCTATGCTAAAAAAGCACGAATATAAAGCAAATCTAAACCTGGCCTAAGCCAGTCAATCGAATAACCCGCCCCGAGAATCATGCAACCCAAAGATATCCATGACACCGGCAGCATTACCGCGTTCCAAAGCGAGGGGTATCCTTTGCATCAGGAATGCCCCTGAGCGGTCGTCAAAGGTAGTAGGTAGGTAGGTAGATAGGTATCGGTAAGTTATAATTACTTCTTAACAAACAACCTTACACACTGCATCTGTCCATTGAAGTGACCTTCAAAAGTCCATCTGACATCCAAAACCGCACAAGTTAACCGACAACTTTGTAACGTTTCCATAGCAACCACTCGTTAAGTTACTATGCTCTTGGTTAGTTTAAGCGTGAACGTAAAAGTATTATTCCGAAGGTCTCCAGATACTGCCGTCGAAGTCTCCAATCGAGACTTTGATGGATAAATCTTTCCTAGCAACTGAACAACGTAAGGCTACTGCTACAATGGGTATGGTCTTAAAAAGTTCTGTGTTAATATTTTTTGCGAGAATATTTTGAGAGCCTCTGCCAAATATTTCATTTTAGAAATTTATTAAGCGAAAAAAAAAGAATATAAGTCTATGTAACCGGAACTACGTCATCGAAACAAATAAAACTAAATAGAATCAATGTGTCCATACTGCAAACTGAGAAAGAGTTTTAAGTTTTACCAGGCCTGTTTCACTACGCATGTCGGTATCGAACGCGTAAGTACATGCGGCGACCACTCCGGAGTGGCAAATAGGTAGGAATTCAGGCGCCCCAGAAGAGGTAAGAGTTACGCGGTAGAAATTGACGCAACATGTAGGTGATTATAACGTAGCTTTTTTAGCGCCGTGCGATCTGAAATGCACCTAATTGTATCGCTGCTAGAGTCCATTTTTTCTTCAATTGATTTTGCGGAGTAAAGCTTCTGCACCTGTACTATGATGTATTCTGTGGTTTTACATTATATACAGTAGGTAGATTTCAACATTTTGTGTTTTTCATGCAAATATAATTCTCTTTTATTTTATACTTCTTTTATTTTATTTGAAACGAACATTCGGAGGTTTATTATTAACTTTATTCCAGATACACTTACTTGATTTTTTAAAGGTTCTTTTAGGTATAAATGTATGAAAATTATTCACAAAAATACAGGAAATCAACATTAATGTATGATTTTAGCATTATGTTTTTGGAGCTTACAACTTTCAAATATAATTATAATTTTTGATCAATATTTGTGTAAGTGAATTGTTGAGATAATGCCACAAGGTTAGAGTTGGTAGAGCGAATGCCCAAATTCTCTCTCTCCCACTGTCTATGTCTTTCTCTTCCTGAGAGCAGGACAGAAAGAGAAAAATGTCCTACGTTGTGGGGAAAGGAAATATTTTAGAAAATTGTGAAATAAACCCGCCACACTTCTACATTAATCACGTTAGAACGAATCGAATATGCGTGGAATAGAGTTGCGTGTACCAATGTACCATTTTATACATATTTAGTACACAAAATTAAGCATAGTATAAAAACAGCTTTAGTTCCGTATTAGTCGTGTCCAGGGGTCAGACCCTAGTACTAAATGCACAGGCTAATGGTCCGTGGGAGCAAGAGTGCTTGGCTATACAAAAGTATTACGTAGGTATTTGGCAATGACCGTGACTTTCAAAGCACGAGTGTGCTTAGAGCTTCCTACGTGCTATAATGTAATACTGCACAGTCGAGTAGAAAAGTGTTTTTACACAATGAGTTATTGAAATGACACGAAATCTACAAATCGGTTCTTCAGTAATGATGAATGGTCAAAATACTTTCTAGAAGCAAATGCTTAAAATTCTTCATTTCATTTTTCATATAATTCCTCTGTCTGCATTGGTGGTCGGATAATAATACGGACTATATTTATATATTTAGCGTAATTGTGATGTGAAATACACTTTTTTTATCCAAAAATTATTGGAGATAGAAACCACCAGTTCTAGGCTCTAGGGTATGAGTTCTGTTATATATGTAATTATAAAAATTGAGTGATCTTATCTATACGAGTATAAATAAAATTCAAAGTCCTGACTGACTGATTCATTCACTCATCAACGCCCAGCCCAAGCCGTTGGACCTAGGAAGCTGAAATTTTGCACAGAGGGTCCATATATGATGTAGGCAAGGAATAGACCGGGTTTTTTTTAAATTCAACCCCTAAGGGGGTGAAAAGGGTTACCAAAATGTGTATGGGAGGTATAAAGAATGTTGTCTAATTTTCTTGAAACTTAAAATATATACAATTGATTGAACACGTGTTTCGCCGTTTTTCTAAATTTAAGCCTTAAGGGAGTGAACGGGGTCGCAAAATTTTGAACTTAAGTCCACACGGACGGAGTCGCGGGCGAAAGCTGTTTCATTGATAAAACTATTATCGAAGTTGTAATTTCGTTAAACGAATGACAAAATACACTTTTGTTGTTGCCTGTACCTGTTATGTAAGTGGCAGTGTAACTTAGAGGAAGTATTTAAGCTTGGATTTTTCCGAGATGCTAGTGCCAAGTACCTTTTCAAGTTCAAATAAGGAGTGTTTAAATGATTCATAATAATAATTAAAAATTATTTAGTCTTTTGCGTTATGATATGACCTTGAAATTAACAATTAAAAAACATTGTACACTTATGTAAAGTTGTCAAAGAAAATTTATTCTGATTCTTATGGTGAGCTAATCGGCCAATTTGTCTATTGCTAGACCCCCTTCTAGTAATCTGCCTCAGAACCAAATGGGGCCTGTCTCATAGAACTGCAATCGATTAACCAGTTGTAATGTGACGACCTCTGTGGCGTAACGGTTAGCGCATCTGCTTACCATGCGAGAGGTTCCGGGTTCGATCCCCGGCTGGGGCGAAAAAAAAAAACTCCAGGTCTTGGATGTTCACATGTTTGTGACGTCGCTGTTTCTGGTTCCCACGACACAGGGTATCCTAGTGTGGGGCCAGAAGCAATGTATGTGCCTGTATGTAAATAAAATAATAATAATATTCTTGTAATGTTACAAACATAAGCTCACGCCTGTATCCCAGAGGGGTAGGCAGAGACCAGGGACTGCCACCTGCCACGATCCTGACAAATCACTTTCGCTTCATGCATGTTGTTGCATGCACGCACCCCGGTTTCGGGTACTTTTTATCTTGGTCTTTGTTGTAATATTCATTATATTAATTCCAGCTACAATGCTTATATACTATAATATTTTTATAGTATACTAGCTGTTGCCCGCGACTACGTCCGCGTGGGCTTTAATACTAACTTTGAACCCCCATTTTACCCCCTTAGGGGATGAATTTTCAAAATTCCTTTCTTAGTGCTCCCCTATGTTACAAAAAGAACCCCTGTGCAAAATTTCAAGTTTCTAACCCTTATAGTTTGGGCCCTGCGTTGATTCTAAGTCAGTCAGTCAGCTTCTCCTTTTATATATATAGATAGATAGAAGATAAGCATTGTAGCTGGAATTAATATAATAAACAAAGACTTTAATTTTTGTAAAACTCCGCCCTGGTGACTTGTGACTTTTCGCGCTGCCAATGTCCATTAATTTTTATACACGCTTGGCTTTAAGCATGTTCCATCACACAGTGCTACGACAAAGGAATATATTATATTGAAAGTGAAGCAGTAAAAAAAAGTTGGAACTAAAGTTGAATGTCGTAAAAAAAAGTATCATCAAAATCGCTAACCACAGTCACAATTTTTCTGAGATAACAAACATAAAAAAAATACAGTTAAATATCGATAACAACAATAAAAGTTATTTTAGATGGGAAACTCAAATCGATGTTTTTCACGACTTGCGCAGTTTTAGGTAACTCCGTGTAATGTTCTTATTGATTACTTATTTTGTGTACTTGCCAAAGCCATTTGAGAATTTAGCAAACCAAAATCATTAATACAAATTCGTACCTACATCACCAGCAAGTAAATTATACAATACATCAACGTCAGATGTGAAAAATCACGGGGCATTTATCAAAAAAATTGCTGAGCAAAAAGACAAAGGGAAGACTTGCCATTGGGCCTGTCATTGTTTAACGACAGTAGGCTTGATTATTCTGCAGGTTTCCTCACAACTATTTCAATCAATTTTAGCGGGCGACATTTAATAGATTGTTATTCTGAGGTATAAAAAGGCCGGTACCAACGGAAATCGCTCGTAGCCCGCTCGTAGGTTAAGTAACATTTGGCGCGTTCAGGGCGACTGTCCATGACTAACGCTAGTGGCAATTGTCCCAGCGGTTCCGTGTCCCTACCGAGGGGCACGGGTCTCTTCCCTGAGGGAGGTATAGGCCTTACTGCACCACGAGGGCTAAGTCCGGATTGGTGGAAGCTTATAAGACTAGTGGCTGGTCTTACTGTCAGAAGTTTTCAAGCCGCCCTAAGGCCTCTGACTTGGCTTAAAACTGCCATCTATCGACGGCAGCTGGCATCGACTGCTTAACGTGCCTTGGGAAGCACGGAACCGCTCAGAAAACTGCCACTTGTGTTAGTCATAGAGGGTCACCCATCCATGTACTGAACGCGCCCTACGTTGCTTAACCTTCGTGTTGCCGACCGACCAATAAACCTTTTTGAATGTTTTTATATTTTTATATTTTTTCCTTTTTTTTGGCGTTATGTCTAATTTTTAAAATATAATTTTTTGATCTTTGTCAATGCCATTCAGAAAAAAGACGAAATAAGAATCCTGAAGTTACGTGAGCTTTTTATCAAATTTTGTACGTTTCACTTCGTGATCGCTTAAGATCACTCAAGCCGGGGCTTCAAGCGATTCTAATATACAGGGTTACAGGTAAAGTCGTACACAATATTAAAGGAGGTTATTATTTAGGTCATTTCTGATGGATTTTATTCTATTATATAGGGTCCAAAAATTAACCGTTATAGAGATATTGACTGTTAAAGATTTAAAAAAAATATCAAATTTTGTTTGCTTTTTGATTGATTTTTTCTAAGAATAGAGCTCATAAAGTGGATTTTTTAATGTATTTAGTTAGAAGGCATGTCAATTGATAAAAAATATCAGCAAAAGCTGCACCTACTACTAACAGCTTTAAAAAACTGCTCGGCAACGGTTAGATTTAAATAAATTTTCTCTAAATATATTTCACATTGAAGCTCTTAAAAAAAAAATTTACGTATGGAACTTATCATGCAAATAATTTTAAAAACTTCTACGACTCTTTAACTATTCAAAAAGGTATAACATTTAATAGGTATCTGCATGAAATTTTAAAATAATGTTATTTGAGTAGGCTCTAGTGGTAGTACCTACCTACATAACTGAACTTCGATACAAAAAAAATCTTTTTACTTCCTGGCACCTTTAAACTATGTAAAAAGGTCAGAAAGGCTTTTTTGTGCTCTGGAGACATGCTGTCTCAGGTGTTCAGGTACCTACCTATTTCAGTATTTCTGTTTTAGAATATTCTATCTATCTATTATTTTTGTGTTAGTCTGCTCGTGTGATTCTTCCGTGGTAGATGTGTTAATACGTGCTCTGCAAATGATTTGCGTTTTAGAAACTTCTGTGTCCCTTTAGGTATTAAAAAACGTATATCACTTACGGTATATACGGAGGTAAATACGTGCTCTTTGATAATTTCCCGTAAAACGCGACTTAGTTTGGATTTTTGTATTTATTCATCTTCATTCTGTGACTTGGCTTGGATTTTGAACTGATTCATCTTCATACTGAGACTTGGCTTCGATTTTGGACTGATTCATTTTCATTCTGTGACTTGAATGGCGAGACACATATGAAAACTTTTTGAGGGAGGAGTAACCCTTGTTGATGGACGACATTTCTATTCAATTGAGACGAGACAATGTTCTTTCTACATGACGGCTGCCCAGCGCACCACGGATGCACGGTTGGACGAGAACTTCCCAAACAAATGGATTAGAAAAGACGGTCCCATTGCATAGCTGGCTAGGAGCCCTGATCTAACGCCAATGGATTTTTATGTATGAGATCATATTAAAAGCATAATTTAAAACAAAGTAACGCCAATTGAAAATGTCAAAATTTTGAGACAGAGAATATTTGCGGAAACGGCTGTGAAAATGACGAGAAACCTGCGAACTTCTGGTTCCCACGACACAGGGTATCCTAGTGTGGGAAGCAATATATGTGCCTGTGTGTAAATGTTTATGTGTTTATGTTTATGTTTTTATGTTCTGTAGTGAAGAGTAATTTAAAAAAAAGAATGAGAATTAGTATTAGAAATAGAGGCAACCATGTTCAAAACGAAGATGAATCAGTTCAAAATCCAAGCCAAGTCACACAATGAAGATAAATAAATACCAAAATCCAAACTAAGTCGCGTTTTACGGGAAATTATCAAAGAGCACGTATTTACCTCAACTAAAAATTTACCGTTTGTCATCTTAAGTGACACTTGGCTAACGTTTTTTCGATTTAATAGCAAGTGCTATACGTTTTTTTATACGTAAAGAGACGTAGAAGTTTCTAAAATGCAAATCATTTGCTGAGCACGTATTAACACATCTACCACGGAAGAATCACACGAGCAGACTAACACAAAAATAATAGATAGATAGAATATTCTACAAAAGAAATACTGAAATAGGTAGGTACCTTGACACCTGAGACAGCATGTCTCCAGAGCACAAAAAGCCTATCTGACCTTTATACATAGTTTAAAGGTGCCAGGAAGTAAAAAGATTTTTTTTGTATCGAAGTTCAGTTATGTCGGTACTACCACTAGAGCCTACTCAAATAACATTATTTTAAAATTTCATGCAGATACCTATTAAATGTTATACCTTTTTTAATAGTTAAAGAGTCGTAGAAGTTTTTAAAATTATTTGCAGAATAAGTTCCATACGTAATTTTTTTTAAGAGCTTCAATGTGAAAAATATTTAGAGAAAAATTATTTAATTCTAACCGTTGCCGAGCAGTTTTTTAAAGCTGTTAGTAGTAGGTGCAGTTTTTGCTGATATTTTTTATCAATTGACATGCCTTCTAACTAAATACATTAAAAAAACCACTTTATGAGCTCTATTCTGAGAAAAAATAAATCAAAAAGCCAAAAAATTTTGATATTTTTTTTAAATCTTTAGCAGTCAATATCTCCATAACGGTTAACTTTCGGACCCTATATAATAGAATAAAATCCATCAGAAATAACCTAAATAATAACCTCCTTTAATATTGTGTACGACTTTCCCTGTAACCCTGCATATAATGCTATGGATAAATAGATGTAGGTAATTTATATAGGACAATGTTAAAATTATCATGACATTGCTAGGATGATAAAACCCACAACATTTAAAAGCTTGAGTCGCTTTCGTGTCACTAAAAACGACAGTTCAAATAGTTTTTATACCCCGTTATGTGTAGATATAAAAAAGCAGGACATTATGCAATCGAATAAACTAAAAATAAATCCAATAAAAACCAAAGAATGACTAAACGTCCGACCGAAAAAGGGGCAAAAAAGATCCTCCTAACGGGTCCGATCGTACGAAGAGCTAACTCGAAAAAACTCTTTTTTTCTTTCTTTTTTTCGAAAACCAGAAGCAAAAAGTTTGTCGAACAAAAAGTCGACAATGAGTGGACTTTTTGCGAATACTATAACTTTTTCTTACGCGGCACGCGTCTGAATTCTGAACATAGTTTTTACTTGGTGGTTTTTTCAGTGAATTTCGTCTTTTGTTTTTGTGCTGTACTAGGTCAGGTTTTGCATACTGTGGGAAAGTACCTAGCCGAAGCGCTTTTTATGTGTATTTTGATTGGATTGGATTCTGAGTTAAGCAAACATTAGCATACGGATATTTTAGGATTTCGGCAACTCAATTAAGTTTCAAGTAATAAATGGCAAAAGGATTTATAACGCGTTTTAATTTTCTTGCGGTAGGTTTGTAGACAGATGCAATTAATCGTATTTTTTTAATCCTTTGAAATATGACCTGATATGACTTTGGCTAATTGTAATGTTCTAATGTTTTGGAGATGGGATCACATTCGCTTTGTAGCCAATCCACAGTAATGACAAGAAGAGATGGGAAAGCGTCTGGGTGGTCGTTCCACCTATAGTGCAGGTAAAAGTTATCTTTAGATTCTGTTCAAATCATGAAGTAGAATAGAAAAAGATTAAAATGAATTTCATGTGTAATTCCTGGTGTACATACAATAAAGAATATTCTATTTATCTATCTATTTTAAATAAGATAATCATATTTACAATGGCGTTAAAGACAATCATACGTCCCATAGACGTAGAAGTCTATAAATAATAATTCTTATAAAAATATGCATTTTTTTAGTAATGTTGAGGGCTTGTGCGATCAAAATACATATATATTTAATGAATTAAAAATCACTTATATATTTTACGTTTATTTATTACAAAAAAAAAAAACAAAACTTAATCATCTTGAAAAAGTAACAAAATAACAGTCTTCCTCTTAAATAGGAAACAATTGACCGTTAACAGCCTTATAGGGTCTTTTTTTACATTTTTTGCTTAATATATGAACAAATAAGTCTATTAACTGTATTAGGACTATCATTTTACAATACTTTATACATTTATTGCAAACGTCTTTTTTGTGGTTGCCACAAACAGGTTTTTTACACTCACTACATTCCATTTTAGACATTATTCTTATTTTGGACGGACAATACCTTTTTTTTTTTACTACAGGCTCTTCTTGTTTTTGGTTATTGTTTGCAGCATTTTCGGGTAGTAATTATTTGATATTTTGTCCCAGGTACCTTTTCAAAGTTGGAGCCTTCAGCCGTTTTTCTATCCAAGCTGAAGTTAGCTCCGTACTCATTTATTTATGAAGTTTTTTCTGCTCAGTGGTTTTTCGTTGTTAGCGGGTATGTTATAATATATCACGTATGAACTCACAAATTATATATTGAGCAGGCCATAAAATATAGCCATCGGCCATCTATTG
Organism: Yponomeuta plumbellus; assembly: GCA_947310845.1. Taxonomy (NCBI): domain Eukaryota; kingdom Metazoa; phylum Arthropoda; class Insecta; order Lepidoptera; family Yponomeutidae; genus Yponomeuta; species Yponomeuta plumbellus. Next base: position 11,003,368 of record OX371216.1, on the reverse strand, counting down.
GTCATCTGGGAGCTAAACATCGATGAACACATTTGGTATTTAGTCAGATGTGTTCATCGACGTCTTATCAATGTTGAACTCTGCTTCATCAGGCCTAGTTGTAGACGCAGCTTCGAGAGTTTCGTCCACTAACTCGTCTTCGGTATCACTCTGCGGAGAACCTTTCAGAAGGTGATGCTTCTGAAAGGTGGTGCTCTTCTTCGCTGTTGATTTTCACTAAATAATCGTCGTCACCCTTCTCCAAAAACTGCTCAATATCTTCTTCATTTAATCTTCTTTGCTTTTCCATTACACTTTTGTTGGTAGACCTTAAAATAGATGAAAGAAATCTCAAAACTCAAAACAATTATAAGTATTTTGAAGTTAAGAATTTTGCAAAAGTTTCACAAAAGATAATCATACGTCTAACAGACGTACGCCACATCAGTATCTAAGTAATGAGAGTACTTACCTATGGGATGCAGCCGTCTCGAGTTAGCCCTAGCCGACTCCTGAGTTGGTTGAGCGAGAGAACGCGCTAGCTGTTGCGATTAAAAAGAAATGACGATATATCGCCACCGCGCACGTCTCGCGGACGTAGATTATCTTTCAAGGGTTAAAAAATCGGCCCTTCGTCTTCTCTCCTTAGGTCTGTGAATTGCAGTTGGACATAGGAAGCTTTTGTTTATTGCAAGCCTTTTAATTTGTTCAACCAAAGACTAACTGGATAGAGAATATTGTGACAGCGGGCGAACAGCACGTCAATCTTCACATTTTAGTTGAAAAGTCGCCCGTAATGCAACGGAGTAGAGTGCATGGGTGTATACCATGATGTGCTGTCGACTGTACCAAATATTGACCAGACAGACAAATAGACTATAGTCTGTAAAACATAGCTTGAGCTCCGCGACAGCTGTCATCGAAATTGCGTCCATGAAGTTTTGAATTTTTTCACAGAATATTTGTACTGTGAAAACTCCGTACTTACCTACTGCACACTATTCGATGTTCAAGCAATATCGTAACCTAGCCCTGTCAGAGTGACAGCTGTCGTGGAGCTCAAGCTGTGTTTTACCAATGTTTTACAGACTGTATACAAGACTAGAACTGGATGGACTGGGGCGTAGCGAGCCACAGTTTTTGAGTTGATTAGATAGATAGAAAAAATAAGATAAGATAAATTTTATTCATAAAATCATATGTATGTACAATTGACAGCACGTGAACCTTCATATTTTAGTTGCAAAGTCGCTCATAATGCAACGGGGTGGAGTGCATGGGTGTTTAGGATGATGTGCTGTCGACTGTACATAGAAATTAAATTTTTAACATAGGTAGGAGTAAAAACGTAGCAAAAACTAATAATGTATCCTGTGTTTTAGGCTCTGTATGTAAAGGCTTAAATAATTATAATGAACGACATAAATTAAAAATAACTACGGAAAATATGGTAAAATAAAAATGTAGGTACAGTATTATTTATAAAACAGTACGATTCCTTAAAACAGTTAATGAGTCTGTTGCAAAGGGAAAGACGTTGTTATCACGGCTTACTTAAACAGCAACTGAGAGGTGTTTTAGAGAAACCGTGTTTTTTTTTAAATAACATCGTTACTCATCATCATCATCAACCCATCATGTCCCCACCGAGAGGCACGGGTCTCTTCCCTGAGGAAGGTATAGGCCATACTCCACCACGGGGGCCAAGTCCGGATTGGTGGAGGCTTGTAAGACTAGTGGCTGGTCTTACTGTCAGAAGTTTTCAAGCCGCCCTAAGGCCTCTGACTTGGCTTAACGACTGCCATCTATCGACGGCAGCCGGCACCAACTGCTTAACGTGCCTTGCGAAGCACGGAATCGCTCGGAAAAATGCCACTAGCGTTAGTCATAGACGGTGACCCATCCATGGACTGAACGCGCCGTATGTTGCTTAACTTTAGTGATCGTTTAAGATCACTCAGGCAGCCCAGGCTACGAGCGATTCGTTCCCGTTCGTTCGTTACTCGGTCATTGCCAAATCCAAAAGTTCTAGGCTGTCTGGAACAAATATCTTTAGAAATAAGTCCGCCTTTGCACGTAATTTTTATCACAAACATGTTATTTAAGTTTTAGTATGTATTTTTATTTTATTGTGCATTAAAGTGTAACAACAAAAACAACAACAACAAAGCCATACCAAGACATGGTGACCCGTATTAAAATGCAATAAAAACTAGGAAAACCCCAACCCTATATAAAGGCCCGCAAATCTGACCAGAAAAAATATGTAAACAAACGCAAAAACCTAACTAACACCTTACTTACACTGGCAAGTGAAATTCCTGTAAAAAAAACACGAAAAGAAACCCCCTGAATTTCAAACATCGAATGCCGTAAGGGGGACTTTTTCTACAACTTTGCGCCAGTTTTTTCGTCTAAAATCTAAAACTGGCAAGAATCTGCGCAAGAGCACAATGTCAGGTAAAGTTTTCGGGTTCGCAGGTAGAAAAAATCTTTTGAGTTTTAGAAAAAAAAAGGTTGCTTTTATGCGACCAACCATCATCCCTTGCCCGTCCGCCTACGATTTTGTTACCCCCAGCTGAACTAATTGGTCTTGATACTTGGAAATTCGTAGTTAGCTTTCTACCTGCTGTGGAATTCGGAATTAACCTGACCAATTTCGTGGGTTATTGTAACTTTTTAGTGATTTAGATAGACAGGTATACATAGAGATACAGAACACCTTATTGACCAAACAGGAGAAATAATTAAGAGAATTTAAGACTAGTTTAAAAGTAGAAAGACTAAGTAAAGTAAGGTAGTTAATTTAATTAGAAAGATGGTAAAAAATAAGAATTTTATGGATTTACGCGTGAGTAAATCTTGAAAGAACTAATATAAAAAAAAATCTTTTAAACGTTCTTGCAAAAGTAGCTTTCGAGCTACTTTCTAATCTAGAACTTAAATTTATTTTTGCTAAAATGGTCGTTTTTGACAAAAACGATTTAAAATCCAACGCAATATGAGATTTACGATTTTAATTTTTAACAAAAACGTTTTATATATTTTTTTGATTTTCATTGGAGGATTAACTCGGGGTAGCCTGTTATCAAAAAGTTCTCACATTTAATGCCATCTAAATAAGTAAACTTTCAAGATATTGATACCTAACTATAAAGTTATCTACTACAACCATTTCATTATCACCATCCTCATGTCACACTACTGTTGAACACCTTTCCATAACATTTTCGTGAAAATTACACATAATATGGATATTTTTTTAAATACGAACCGAACCAGTAACTGGCAACCACATTATAAAGCATAGGTTTGCAGTTTTCGTCAGAGCTTAGTGTCAAAAGTATCAAGACTTCTTTGTCAGTGTACACTGCCTGCCACAGTTGGGGGTGCGATGGCATGTGATAATGAAACAGCATATCGGCGCGCACGCACATTTTAGTCGCCACTCACACCAGCAAAGGCACACCCTCACACAATGCGACTTAGACAAATACGTGTAGACACATACAACCATGCGGGCTGACTGTCTTGGAAGAGATTAACAGCATTGTTGCATGGTGATTTGTGTTCTTCTTCTAATTACTGCTTAGCAGGTAGGCGTAAGTATACTAGAAGATAAGGGTACCTCTTTTACTGGAGCGATACTGGCTCTTATGCTGTAGGATCAAATAACTGTAAATATTAAGCTTCGGTGTTTAGAGATAAACATAGTTGTAATCTTTGATTAGACAGAAGACCACTCTTGGTTATACAGTCGATGGCACGTCAAATCCATCATCAACCCATTATGTCCCCACCGAGGGGCACGGGTCTCTTCCCTGAGGAAGGTATAGGCCATACTCCACCACGGGGGCAAGTCCGGATCGGTTTCATATCTTCTTCTATTCTATCTAATCTTTAGATCTCCAAACAAATCGATAATTTTGTGATAATTTTTAATTTTGCTCGTGCAATAGCACGAGGCGAAGCTACGAGCAAGTTGCTAATGAGCAAAAAGATTAAAAATAGACTTTGTTTTGATGCTTAAGTGCAATCAATTAAAGTAAGCCGTGAATGAGGCGGTTGCAAAATGAGACTGAAATATACGAACATGAAGTCTAACATTGTCTAAGGATAAACCGCAACAAAGTTACACCTAGACTGAGGCCATTAGTACAAATATACGACGGTCTTCATTGGGGATCGAACACAGGACCTCTGTTTTAGTAGGTAAGCGCAAGGTAAGCTTTAAGATTATTTGATTCGCTATAATAACTTTAGACAGAAATAAACAGACTTTCACAAGCTTTCACTATGGGACTAATCACCACGCGTGCAGATTGTCAGGATCGTCTCAAGAAACAAACTCTAGTTTCTGCCTATCCCTGCATCATACAGGCGTGAGCTTACGTAAGTTATATACATTTGTAGTATTTGTAAGTGGGTATATCGAAAACATGTATGGGGGTAGTCAGTCTGTTAATGTATTCCGGTGTTTTATTGGATAATCCAAGTAAACTAATTGGTGACGAGGATAGGAACCCAAGTAAAACGACAATATTACGTACATTCATACCATGACATGCTAAGCAAACAGATTAGATGCATAGAACACTTTATTACAAACAAAAAATATTATTGATGCTGGCTTGCGCCAACTCAGACACGTCTATCTATCTGTTTATCTTATCCAGGTGTTAGCTCTATCCAGGGACATACGACTTGTACCATGACATTTGCAGAACTATCCATATAACAATTTGTACGAATTTGTTATTTATCAGGGGATTAGGAGTAAGTCACCCTAAAACGGCAAGTTTGCCTCTCGCAAGCCATATCTTGCAAGCAATATTTTTTCCGTGTTGTGTAATTTGTTCCTGAGTATTAAAATTTTGAAATAAAACACAACGCTAATACCCAAACACATTGGCAGTGTAGCGTTATATCTAATTACTCACAAAACAAGTTCGGCCCAGCATTAGAATATTAATAGCATAATCTTAATTACAGTTTTTTGCCTAGCGCTCGCGATGTTAAGGTGCGTTGTAACTTGCGCCTGGGCGTACCGTAACCAGTTTTGAGACTTGGTTGAGTCAGTCTACTTTAATGCAGAGCTTTTCAAATGAAATGCAAATAGTTAAAATTGGGATGTTACTTGGCTCTACAAGGTACAGTTTATACAGTTTATTATTTCAAAAATCCGTGAATGAATGAATGAACTCGGATTCCCTCGTCGAAAATGTAGTATCATAATGTTATATTCCACACTGTATCGACGACATATTTTTGTTCAGCGTTCAATTTTGCTATTTTCCATATCCATATATTTATTTCAAAAAATTAGATCTTCGAGTTTACAATGGACACCTGTGACACATGATGACGTGACACCAACGGAACATTGGTGACATTGGCATGTTTACTTTGCAACGCCATTATAAAGAAATATTGTTTTTGCATTGAAAATACTCGATAATCCGAATTTTCCGCCTATAAGTTGCCGACTCGGATCGACTAATTTTTTAAGCTCTTCAATTTCATGTGCATTTCGTTCAAATCTGCCGTAGACTGGTACGAAATGAATGAGATAACTTCAGCTAGGATGCCCTATGGACATGGAAATTATATCCAGACTAAGGCTTTTTACACAAATGTACATCACCCTCCAGAAAATGAGAAATTAGAAATTTATTTCAACGTAAATAATTTACATTCCATTTGTTGAATGTCAATGTACTTATAGTGATAGTGTTAAGCGCTGCCTTGGGGCCAAATATACATATACGATGAATGTCAAGAGGAATAGAACCCACGAATAACACAAAATCTGAAATTACTTACTTCGGTATCGATAAGACTTATACGAGTAGGTACTCCTAGGCTGACATTCAGAGACGAATCCTAAGTTCACGCTTAGATCAGTCTTAGCAAAGTAAACTAAAGTCGTACTTAGTAAAGCGCCGTAATTTTCGTATTCACAGTACTTAAGAAAGTCATCTATATTGTCTATCATTTTTTAGTGATGTAGTTCTTACCGGTTTTTTAAATTTGACATTGCTACACGAGAGCAGGACAACATTATACAATTTTATATATGTCAGAGTGAATAAAAAAATCCCACAGATAATGCTCGTAGAACATCAGTGAAATGACGTTTGGAGTAGTCTGTGAACAAAAGGCTTAGAAGTGACAGTTCGAAGTTCACGTAAAGTCACCGATATTGACTACTTACACTTAGCTAAGCACCATTTCATACTAAACTTGCTAAGATTCGATTCTGAATACGAAATGTTTCTAAGTACGTGATTTTGACATTTCTGAGACCAGTCTTTGCTTAGTTTTCGTCTCTGAAAGACTTTATTAGAAACTACTTACATCAGCAAAAGTGGATTTAAAAAAAAAATTATATTTATGTAGTGTTGCTTCTTTCGAAGGGTCAAAAATATAATATTTTTATTACATAAATATTTTCTAGACTAGTTTTTTTTTTTCATTTAAAATCTTACAATGATGCTTTTAGATTGCGGTAGTTGATAAAACCTGGTGGGCACACACCTCAGAAAAAGCATTTTTTTGCCCGCGCTAATTAATTGCGAACGTAATTTTTGACAGATGGGCGGCGGCCATCTTGGCTGCGCGAGCAACATGGCGCGCCGATGCGTGGGCGCAACAGGTGTCGCTAAGACTGGGATTTTTTTCGTTCCTCCCTTGGGGCTTTGGGTACACTGCGTCCGTCGAATGTAAAAGTGAGGAAGATTACATTTATTGAAAGAATTTTCTGAAGTGAGCTTTGCCAATCGCAGGGATTGGCAACTCACTAGATATGTAATGAATTGAGGACAATAAAATGTTATCGTCAGTATTGGCCTAAGGACTATCGAGAAATATTTATTTGAGATAATGATTGATTAACGTAATCAAGCTTAACTCGTACTCTATATCTAAGAAGGCCTGTACCCTACAGTGGGACGAATATAGGGTGCTTAAATACAATTTTTCGGTGAGATAAGTTCAAGGTGCAATGTAAGGCTGAACCATTAACAGTATTATGAGTAAAATTTTATGACCTGAAAATTAACAACTAACTAATAAAACCTGGTCAAATCAAACCTGCTCGGACACTTCTCATAAAAATCAAATAAGGGATCCGGAATAAAGTTGATTTAATGTAATGTTTGTTTTAAATACTGCGCAAGTAACTATGACTGTATGACTTGTGGAAAGCCCCAAGTAAGGCGTACCCATTTTGCAAAGGATCTGGTAGATCTTTAGTTCGTTGCAGATTATGTATTCTGCATGTTTAACAAAGATTATTGAACTTGTTGATACAGATAAGTAATCGCGTTTATGCATCAGTAGGCACCCACACAAAACGATGCAATAACTGAGACGGAAGCAGTGTAGCCTCTGGCAGAACCTCAGGGTAGGCGATACGGTTTTTGAAAAAGATTTTTGGGGTCGATGGGAATGTTTTTAAGCGGATGGTGGAGTTTTTTTACGGCAATTATTAGATAGATCAGCGTGATGTATCGGACAGGATATTAGCTGTATTTCGCCTGGGGATGCCATGCTTATTTCATTTAGATTGACTGTGATCTATTCTGATTATAAACCACAAAACGTAGTTTATATTCAATACACTATCTACCTAATCAGCCTGTAAATATAGCCCACTGTTGAGCACAGGCCTCTTCTCTTTCACGCCAAACCATCCGGTCCAGTGCTAGTCTCGTCCAATGTTTCCCAGCCGCATTCATAAATGTAATATAATTTTATACAATGTAATAATATCATTTTGAACATTGTTTTGTTTAATACTTAGTTACTGTATCTTAGAGCGATTTCTTACATACGTTATGAATTAAAAAATAATTTATAGAAATATCAAAAATAAAGCAGGAGGGGAGGCCTTTGCCCAGCAGTGGGACACACGAGAGGGTAGGTACGTAAAAAAAATATATCAAAAATATTCTTCGTCGTTTACTTAGTAGAGTACAAAAGGTTTTTTTTTATTTGATAAAAGCAGTAAATATTTCAAATTGTGATTTTCATGTTTTCTTATAAATTCGTAATTATGTACCGTATGCTCTAATAATATGAAGAGGTAAAGTTTTTAAGTTTATAATGATATTATTATACTATGTAGGTATGTAGGAGGCAATTTCCGAAATTAGCTACTTATACGATTTCAAAAACTCTTTCTTCAGCATTCAGAATGTACCTTAAGGGTGGACATCGGCTATAGCCTAATCCGTTAAGGGGATCCACTGAGTAAAACTAGCGCCTCAGAAGAAAAAAACATTATATTTTTTTTACAGATCGAATGCAAGAAGTGAGGTGTCAGTATAATCTCTCAATCATAAATTGATCATGTTTTTCTTATGTTTCTGGGATGTCGAGTGTTCGCTTAGAGAAGACAATTTGGTCATAAATTTACAGTTGCAAGCTTTACAGAATGCACCTCCTGAACAAGTCTGAACATGCATCAATCAATCAATCAATCAATCAATCTCAACATCCCAGAAACATAAGAAAAACATGATTGGGTATTGCGATTTTCCAGTGTGTTACTATGTGTTACAATTTCACGTGTGTTACGGTACATTTTTTTAAAGCCTTACCCAAATATTGACGCTAGAGACGCTTAGCAAGGTGTATCGTCAAGGTTTTATGTCCTGTTAACTACCTGTCTATATTTGTTGTGATCTGAACATTGTGAACTGAGAGAGGATGTAGTGACTTGACAGCAGTCACGCAAGACCGAACAGCTGTTATTGAAAGCAGCTCAGTAGTTTTATATAATTTTATTTTTATTTCTAATGTTTATTGTGTCATTTAAAACGTAGTTATTGCTAATAATAAAGTGTATATTGATTGAAATAAAACAGTGAAAACATACAAATTCAAGGAGAACTTGATAATTTGTACTGGACTATCAAACTGTCAAACAGTTCGAATTGCAACGGCATAATCGGGGAAGTATTGTTTTAACATTGTATATTTCACCTAATACCGCACTTCATACTCCATAAAGTCACTGTACATAACCTCACATACGTGAGATACGTCCTATACATACACTCAGGCACTGTTTTGACTTTCTTTACTTGACGAAAAGTGGAAGCAAAGTTGACGACAAAACCAAGCCTCAGCCATCAAAAACTCACACTGCACATCTACAAACGTGTTGTCAAGTCACTATCGGCAAATACCTACTATTTCAACGATCAGACACTGACACCGATTCCCGGTTTTCCAGGCTAGTAACATGCTGACCCGGGGCAAGATGACTGCGCGTGACATGGAGCTGAGATTAAAGGCGACCCTGCTAGAGCTCAAGAAAAGTAAAGAGCTTTGCGATACACTGCTTCTAGAACGATCAGACAGTGAAGAAGAGATTGAAAAACAAATAAAAACAAACAAGGCACTCAAAGAAGAGCTAAGCGAGTTGGACATCCAATGCCAAGACCTTACTGCCCAGCGAGACGAGCTACAACATCAACTCGACTCATTTATTAAGTGCCATGATGTCCATGATATGGCACTACAGCGCATAAAATCGCTTGAACACCAGCTTGCTGAGGCACACCACGAGATCCAGCAAATCAATGAGCGAGAAGAACAAAAGGAAACATCTAAAACCGTGTCTTTGTACAATGAAATGATGAGTGAAGCTGGGATACCAACTGTTGACTTAACTACAACCAGCGATAAGGCCTTCACTAACGAGAACAACAGCGGTATGAAAATGAACAGTGCAAATAAAATCAGAAAGTATATAAAAACCAAGAAATACATTCAGAAGGTGCAAAAACTGATAAGACAAAGCCGGAAAAGTATAGAATGTGTACCTCTTTACCGCCAAAAGATGCAACTAGAAAAAGAAATGGCTGAGTGTCAAAAGGAACTATTTGACAACAAAGTGGACCATGAGCTAGCGATGGCTGAGCTACAATTGCAAGTGGAAGATCTGAGATTTCAATTACTGGACATCACTTGTAAGTACTCAGTCTCACCGACCCAGAACATTGACTGCATTTCATCTGTAAATGGGTTGATTGCTTTAAGCAAGGACAATCTGGAACGCATTGAGTCGAACATGGTCCACATTTCGGATGACTCTGAGGAAGAACTAACCTTGTCACCTCTGCCACCACCGTCTAACCTGCCTGAAGACCCAGCCCTTCTACATCCGAGCTCCAACCAGCAGCTTATCTGTGAAAAAGTTAGTCCACAGCCAAGTCTACAGCCCTGCATTGTGCCAGACATACCAACCAGCCTTTATACAGCTAGATTGTGCACAACGGCATGGAGGAAAGCCAAGCGGACGACTTGAAAGCGAGGGCAAAGCTACAGCAACCAAAGACACCAAAATGACATCACCACAGTCGGGCCTCACAAGCAGCTTGGTTGAAGACAACAGCACATCCTTTAGAACTCTAATTTACTCTGATAAAATAGGTGTAGGTTTAGGAACTAGGCTTCAGAACAACTTAAAACAGCATGTAGAAAATGTATGTATGCCATGTTATATTCAAATAGTGAATGTTTTACTTAACAAAAAATATGATAGAAACACAACTATTGTACTATTAATGGGGAACAGCACAGGAATAAAAGAAAGGGACTTAATAAATTATTATGAGTCCATAGTAGCTCTGCACATAAGGAAAATTATCATCTGTGCTTTTCCCTATTCAAAAACTCTTTCAGAAGTGCAAAATTACCGGATATACAAATTAAACCAGCTATTACATAATTTGACCTTTGGTCATAGAGACCAAGTCCATTTCTTTGATACGAATAAATTTATTCAAGACTTTATTTCAACCCGGGACACAATGAGTGTGCCCCTCTCTTCTAAGCGACTAATTGCCAAAATGTTGGCATTCAATGTTTATGACCCTATTATTGTTAATACAATAGCACAGGGACCTCCAGGTCATACAAATAGTAAGACAAGTGACACTTGCCAACCTCTGTACTCAGAGGTTGTGAAAAGAACTAGTAGTAGGTTAAATTTGACCGCTGATTTAAACTGCCAGCGCAGACAAAGGAAAAGCCCTCCTTAAAAAAACTTATTTTAGCTAATCAGAATATACAGGGTTGCTTTTCTGGAAAATTATTAGAACTAGAGTTGTTTTTAGAACAACACAGAGTGGATATACTTTGTGTCACAGAGCACTGGCTACTAGAGACTCAAATTATTTTTTCTGTGAATAATTATCAAATAGCCAGTTGCTTCAATAGAAAGTCTGCAAGGCATGGGGGGTCCTTGATACTAGCAAAAAATAATTTGGAATTTAAAGAACGGAATGATATTTGCAGACTTTCTGTTGAAAAAGTAATTGAAATATCGTGTGTTGAACTGTCTGGACACATTGTAGTAGCCTTGTACAGGCCCCCTACCAGTGATTACAGTTTATTTGAAACCATATTAGAGGATGTTTTAAAGGTAGCTTCTAGCAGCAATAACACAGTCATAGTCTGTGGTGACTTCAACATTGACTTGATAGCAGACACCGCTTTAAATACAAAATTGACAATTATTTTCAAGTCGTTTAATCTAGCAAATATTTTTTTGGAGCCTTCCAGGATAAATGACACTACTGCCATCTGCCTAGATAATGTTCACTGCGATTGCGATTTTTCCGATTATTCTACAGTAAATTGTCTAAAGTCAGACCACAGCGGTCAAGTTGTGCATTTTGAAATAGATACAAAAAAGGCCGAACCTGTTATCCTCTGCCGGCCCGTAACAAGTAAAAAATTAGTTTCATTTAAATCAGACCTAGAAAGTAGTATAAGGACTCAAGAAAATTATGAAAATGCTAATGATCATTACAAAGAGTTATTCGAAGTGGTGTCGGGTAGTTTTAAAAACATTTTTAAATTGCGCCATCTAAAAAGCAAGGACAATAGAGTAGGATTCAGTGAATGGGCTACGTCAGGTATTCGAAAGAGCAGAGACACACTTTATGAATTATATGACAAAAAGACTTACATATGACGCCAACTTCATACAGTACGTAAAAAAATATTCAAAATTATTTAAGGCCGTCTGCCATAAAGCTAAATGCGATCATATAAAAGGTAAAATCCTACAATCACCGAATAAAGTAAAAACAATTTGGACCATAATAAATAGAGAAACGGGTAAAGCAAAGTTAGGAGACCGAGATATTTCACTTAAGATTGATGACAAAATAATAACATCAAATGAAGGTATCGCTGCAGCTTTCGAACAGTTCTTCACTAAGTTCCCAATCATAACTACAGCTCCGTTAGACTCGTCACCTGATCGTGCGGCGACATTATTAAGGGACAATGTCCCCGCATGCGAACACGATTTTACGTTTAATTACATTGAGCCCCATGACATTGTTAAAAATTTTAAATTATGAAATCTTAAAAAAACCGAGGACTTATGGGGTATGTCAGTAACAATAGTTAGTTCAGTGATAAATATCCTAGCTTTGCCGTTAGCACAGATTTTCAATAAATGCGTAGATGAAGGAGTATTTCCAGACCTCATGAAATATAGTAGGTTAGTACCCTTATTTAAAAGCGGTGATAAACAAGATCCAACAAATTTTAGACCCGTTTCAGTCCTACCAGTATTAAGTAAAATATTTGAAAGAATTATCTTAGATCAATTACTTATTCATTTCAATAAAAAATTACGAACTCCTCCATAGTCAGCAGTTCGGTTTCATTAAAGGGCGGAATACAACAGACGCTGGAGTCATGTTAGTTAAACATATTTTCAGTGCGTGGGAGGATCATAATGATGCGATAGGAGTATTTTGTAATCTGTCAAAGGCATTCGATTGTGTAGACCACAAAACATTACTTTCAAAGTTAAAACACTATGGATTAAAAAAGTTAAGTCTAGATCTTGTAAAATCATATTTAGAAGGAAGGGTTCAAAAAGCAGAAATAAATCGTATTAAATCGTTAGGCTCACTTGTAAAAATGGGAGTCCCGCAGGGATCTATCTTAGGGCCGTTCCTTTTCCTAGTCTATGTAAATGATTTACCGTTTTTGGTACAAAAAATGTGTGAGATACTGCTATATGCTGATGACACGCCACTTGTATTTAAAATAAAGAGACAAGAAAATAATCTTGACGAAGCAAATAATGCTCTCTCGCACGTTCTAGATTGGTTTACAGTAAATAATCTATTGTTAAAAAAAAGACAAAATGTATGAAATTTACCCTACCTAACGTAAAATTAGTTGAAAACAACATTGTAATTGAAAATAATAAACTAGAATTTGTTGAAGATACTGTATTTTTGGGCATCACAATCGATGCCAAACTACAATGGGGTCCACATATTATAAAATTGGCACATAGACTAAGCTCTGCAGCATATGCCGTGAAAAGAATTCGAGAACTTACTGACGTTGCAACTGCTAGGCTTGTTTATTTTAGTTACTTCCATAGTATTATGTCCTATGGTATAATACTATGGGGCCGGGCAGCAGACATTGAGACTATCTTCATCTTGCAGAAGAGAGCGATCCGATTTATTTACAAGCTAGGTAGTAGGGACGCGCTAAGAGATTTTTTCAAAGAAACTAACATCTTAACAGTTGCAAGCCAATACATTTATGAAAATATTATGTACGTTCGGAAAAATATTAAGGACTTCGAAACTCTTGGTAGCCATCATAACGTTAATACTAGGAATAATAATTAGACTTGCAAAAGTTAATACTTCCTTTATGGGGCACTGTATAAGGTTCTACAACAAGATGCCCCAAGATATATTAGAGTTACCACCAACGCGATTTAAGAATTGTGTTAAGCACACACTTTGCAAAAAAGCTTATTATAAAATCAACGATTATTTAGAAGACAAGGACGTATGGCATTAAATAGTAGTTTAATATTAAATTAAATCAGAGTATAAATGTGTCTAGTGTTCAACACATCCAAGATATTATTTTGTATGTTTTATTTGTATTAGCTTTAAGGTGATTTGAGAAAAGATGGTCAGAGTGGAGTTTTTTTTTCGCTGCCTTTTTCTCCACTACAGACGGCCCCAAGGCAGCGGCTAACGTTATACATAACTGTATGTACATTGACATTCAACAAGCAGAATGTAAATTCTTTACGATGAAATAAATTCTTGATTCTTGATTCTTGAATTTAAAAAGGAATGTTGCGTTGGTTTGGTCATGTGGAGAGAATGAAGGAAGAAAGACTGACTAAAAAATATATAAACATAAACATTTAGATACAGGCACATACATTGCTTCTGGCCGCACACTAGGATATCCTGTGTCGTGGGAACCAGAAACAGCGACGTCACAAACATGTAAACATCCAAGACCTCGTTTTTTTTTCTCTCCAGCGAAAGTGAGTGGAATGGCGGGTAAGGGACGCCCCAGGCACATACATTGGTCAAATAGGGGATGTATGTATTAGCAAAGGGCAAAATAAAAGGTACTCAAAACCGGCGTGCGTGCAACGTGCATGCAACGACTAAATGAATGTCGATGAAGCGAAAGTTATTTATCAGAAGCATGGCAATTGGCAGTCCCGGTCTCTGCCTACCCCTCTGGAATACATGCGTGAGCTTATGTTGTGAGTGGTTGACCAAAAAGGGACTTGGAGGATTGGAAACCGTTTTTTTTATTTGATTTTTTTTTATCTGTGGTATTTTAGCTTTGTTTTGGTCTAACTAGAATATGTTTAGGTGCCGTAGTTATTTTTTTATGATTTTTTTTGTGAGCCTAGATAGTATTGAAACCTGTTTAAACACGAAACTTCAAACGCGATTTTGTCGAAGTTAATTATTTTCCCTTGAGGTCCCTTTTTGGTCAACCACTCACATAATATGTTGTAAGATAAGACACTTGAAGTGTAGGACCTACTCAACCCGCTTCGTTGGCTTCAGCATTCAATGCAATAAAAAAATATGAATAGATTGACTGATTTCGATGATTTTCTTTCTGATGCTGAGACGGAATGGAGTTAGGTGGGCTAGCTGGTCAAACAAAGACAAGACAAAATAAGAATATTCTTTATTGTACACGAGGAGAAACAAAAACATAAAATAACAAATTTAGAGTGAAACTTATTTTTTGTCTGCAAAATAGCTATTTCCGATAATTGCCATCAAATTCTAATTTACACACCACTAAGCCAGCTACGAACTGCCGTGTCATGGCACCTAATACAAATTACATACATACATATCCTTGTTGGTAGGTGTTTTTTGTAGTATACCCCAAGGATTGCGAAGTAATTTGGGTACAAAGTCGTCGTTCTAACTAGCGTGGGGCACCTGCCGAAGTTATATTTAATTTACATACAATTATACATTTACATACAGGCACATATTGCTTGTGGCCCCACACTAGGATACCTTGTGTCGTGTGCACCAGAAACAGCGACATCACAAACATGAAAACATCCAAGACCTAGGGTTTTTTTGTCCCCAGCCGGGGTTTGAACCCGGGGCCTCTCGCATGCTAGGTAGATGCGGTAACCGCTGCGCCATAGAGGTCGTCACAATATAATATGTTTTCATACAATATTCGTGATAATTAATTATCAAGCGATCAAGCGGTGGTAGCGCAGCAGTAGAACGCCGTCCGCATTCTTGAGGTCCCGGGTTCGACCCCGGTAAAATCATCATCACATGGGGCCCAGAGGCGCGCCTGCTGTTTAACGCATCAGGAGACCAGAGGGCCGGCGCGTACCTCGGCCAAAGAATAAGCCTGGCCATCCAAAGAGGCAACGTCGCCAGCGTTCTGGGCTCCTTTAAGCTATATTATTACTTACTTTAAGAATTTAGTTTAAATTAGTTTTATTAAGTAATTGCTTATTTTAATTAATTTGTAGTATGTTATTTAAGTTTTGTTCTACATAAATAAAAATATATTCCGATACCTCATCATCATCATCATCATCAACCTATTAAGTCATAACGTGGATGTTCTGAAATAAGATAAAATCTCACCGCCGAAACCGACGACGCTCTACGGATCCTTGGCTCACTTATAGAAGACGCTATGTCGTGAGACATAAGGATCTTAATACCTTCTACTTTGGACCCCAAAAGCCTCTCGATTTCGGCAAAGTCGTCATCATGTGCAACACACTTGTCTAGCCGCCTTCCGTTGTGTCTGCCTCCTGTTTCGAGTTTCAATTGATGTCTGTGATAGCTCATTGTGGATATGACAATATTTTTATTTCCGACAAGTCCAATACAAATTATAAAAAAAATGAAGAAGAAATAATATTAACGTTGCTTATGGCATTAAGACCAGCAGATTGTACATTAATTTAAGTACAATAATTTTTTAATAAATAATTAAATAAATATCAACTTACTTCCACAGAAGGGGTATTAAAATATCTGCAAAATGAGTACAATTGTCTTTTACATTAAATCTTTATGTCACATCAATCGGCATAGTCTGGATTATCCACAATGTCCTTGCATGTCAATAATGTCTGCATGAAATGAGTTGCATTTCGATTTAAAAATCTATACATAAATTGGTTGAAAGATAAACAAATGTGGTTTTTCTCTACGACTAATATTTTGATATATATAACCAGTCGAAAAGTCATATAGTCACGTGGTACAAAAACGCCCAATACAAATCGGTCTTAGACTATGAAGTCACTCCCTCACGGAACGCCTTTAATATACGAAGCGTTTATCAATGTTTCAGTTATCTCGTAAAATAATGTTTTTGCATCTGCACCTTTTCAATAAAACGTTTGATGAAGAACTTAACAGTAGATATAAAACTTATTAGTTTTATACCTACTATTATACTCGTAGTAACTTTGTTGTTCACATTTTTTGTAATCTCGAAAACCGTGAATAAAAATATTTTTCAGGATTTATTTTTAAATCATATGTTTTTATACGCTTTCTATGGTTATTATTGAATTTATGGGTCTTGAGTTTCTTAGTTACCTAGATGGATATCAACTTTGTATTAAATTTAAGGTGATTTAAGAAAAGATGGCCCGAGTGGATTTTCGTTTTCGCTGACTTTTTCTCCGCTACATGCGGCCCCAAGGCAGCGGGTTACATTAACGTTACAGGTACATTGACATTCAACAATCATATCTCTGTAAGCAGAATGATTTATTTTTAATGTAGTTATTCTGTACCGCCGTATTTTTAGGTAATCGGGTAAATGTTCTTTCATCCCCCACGTGACAGGCCTTGCCTAGTGTGGGGGTCAGATTATAAGTAAAACTGTAGCTTTTTATGGTAATAAATACTTTTTTTACTTTTATATTGTAAATTCTAAAATAAAATAAAATAAATAAACTCACGCCTGCTATCCCCGAGGGGGTAGACAGAGGCACCAATCACTAGAACTGGGCCCACGTTTTGCCGAGTTTATTAGGTCCCAAACGTGACAAGTGGCAAGCCTGTCGCCGTTATGCGGGCACAATTTATTAGCGAATGGCGTTGCTGTACAAACAAACAAATTGTAAATTCTTTACTGTTATTATATCCTCGTAAGGCCCGATCTTGAAAATAACAATTGTTTTTGTGATCACTTGAAGACATTGGGCCTTACGAGGATAAAAGCAATTTAGTCAGCCCAATCTAAGTGAGATTCAAGTTCCCCATTATATTACCATACCGAGAATTCGTAATGAATTCTAAGAAAGGATATCAGAATGCAATACTCCGTATCCCCGCCGAGGGGCACGCGTCTCTTCCCTGAGGAAGGTAGGTATAGGCCATACTCCACCACGGGGGCCTAGTCCGGACTGGTGGAGGGGCAGATCATAATAAACGTAAAACATAAAAACATTAAAATTTACATACAGGCATGTACATTGCTTCTGGCCCACATAGGATACCCTGTGTCGTGTCATCGTCTGTCATAATGATTATGATCTGCCTTCCGAATTGTATCATATCCTTTCTCTAAGACCTTCCAATATAAATCCTTGTCTTAGAACCCTAGGTCCTACACATAAACAAATCCATCTAAATATATCTAAATTAATAACATTTGTTTGTTTGTACAGCAACACGATTCACTAATAAAGTTGTGCCCGGATAACGGCGACAGGCTTGCCACTTGTCACGTTTGGGACCTAACAAACTCGGCAAAACGTGGGCCCAGTTCTAGTGATTGGTGCCTCTGCCTACGCCCTCGGGGATAACGGGTGTGAGTTTATTTATTTATTTTATTATATCTAAATCCATGATCATTATAGTAATATGTGATATCTATTACAGGTTTTACTCGACTTGTTCAAAGATACGTCTTGACAAACCCGTAAAAGATATCATGTATGTATGTATCAATAATTTGGTGGGGTTGTGGGCTCAACATACCAACGATGTTTGTTTTTTTTTTCAAGGTCATACTACCGCAAGTCAATGATAACTTTCCAGTCATCATTCCAGCCGCAGCTAAGAAACATCGGACATACCTAATTATAAATATTTCGTACCTATGTAATAATTTGTTGGCGAGATTCAGAAACACGTTTAATCAAAATTCATACACTGTATGTGATTAATTACCTCGCTAAATGGAAAGGTTACGCCTTCCATTTTGACCTTTATTATTAGGGCCATAGAGACGTGCTTTGAAAATTGGTTATCATAATATCACGTTTGCAAGTGTATGTCTTGAGACCTTGATTTTTGACAGAGCTTTTCTCGACAACTGCGGGTTGTAGCTTGTGTCACGGTTATTTATAGTTTGCAAGGGGTTTTAGGAAGCTTATAAACTTTTAGAAGGAGATAATTTATTATAAAGTAAAGCCAATTTAATAGGCCACAATTGACATGTGTCAGTCCTAGCTTCATAGTGAGGTGACCTGCAAAAAAAACATCGATTAAATCGAATGAATCGATACGGACTTCAAACATTTGTGAATCGAATGCAGCTATTGTGAAAATCTAGGTACTGTACTTTTAATTGAGTTCCATTGAAAATCAAATCAAATAAACAATATCAAAACCATGTCCCATTATTGTCTAACCTACATTTTTATAACAAAATAAGACACGTAGTATTGATTAATTTAACCAAGAAAAAATGCATTTGTTCACTAGGACTAAAAATAAAAAATAAAAAACTCTCGCCCGTTATCCCGGAGGGGGTAGGCAGAGCAGAGAGTTTATTTTTTTATTAGGAGTTTATTAGTTTAGGTTCACTAGAACTAATAGAATTATAACGAGTGTTGTCATCGTCATCACTGCTGTCCGCTCTCAGAGATTAATTCTTCCTCGATAATGTTGTCTATCTCACATCTCGTTCAAAATTATCGAAAATTATTTTCTTTGTCTTCTCGACGACTTTGCCAAGAACATTCTACGAGTTTTTTTTTGCTTAAAAGTGTAATAATATAATAAAACGGGCCTCGGCCTTAAAAAGAAAAATACGTCTAAAAATTTTTTACAAAGATTTGCTCTCGGTCTCAACACGATAAAGATATTTATAAAACACAAGAACGATTTAACTTTGGCATTCTACAAAGAATTACCTGTATTGACAAGTTGTCTTCGGATACAGAAAAAGGAAAAATGTTAGACCTGACTGCACGGACGAAAGTCCTTTGCCTATTCTGCTATTAGCAGAAAAACAAGATTAAAAAAATATATATATAATAAAACGGATTTTGTTTCTATTCAATTATTTTGTATTTTTTAGATTATTAAAATAATAATATAATAAAAATTTTCACTTCTCATTTATTAAGTTTAGAATGGTTTATTAGTCAAAGTAAATTGTAATAAACTCGGCAAAACGTGGGTCCAGTTCTAGAGACTGGTGCCTCTGCCTACCCCTTCGGGGATAACGGGCGTGAGTTTATTTATTTTTTTATTTTATTTTTTAAATTGTAATAATGCTTTCTTTTGACATTATTACAATAAATATGTATTATTAAATGAAAAAAGTGAAGCAATTGTGCAGTTCTAACTTTGAAAAAATAAATAATATTGTGTGCCCTGCGTTACAAGGTTACGTTGATGAATTTTGATGAAGTGTCAAATGTGACCTATTAAATTGGCTTCACTTTAGTGATGTTAGATAAGACTAACACGACACTAGACAGAAAACAAAAAAAATAAATCTATTTTTCGATATGGAATCTGACGATCCCACCCCTTCTCACACAATCACACTGGGGGTTTTCACATTTAGATAACCCCCCTCTTCTCTCCCTCCCTTTTAACGTGTGAAGTACTTTACAGCAGTGGACGAGAATGGGCTGATTGACTGATTTAGAACTAGATGTTTGAATTTACAGCCGCATACCTACAATCATGATTGTTTTTGAGTAGACTTAGGTCACCTATTCATCTATCTCATAAAAAGACCCCACTGTTAGAGATATGCCTCTTGTCTTTCTCACCAACCCACTTAGGTCTTTGCTTGTTTTTCCTGTAGGAAATAGAAAATGCTGCTATATTTTAAGAGCGTGGACTGTATTTGATAATAAAAGTTAAATAGGTACAAACGACCGGTATGCATGAAAAAAGAGCAAGAAAGTTGCCAGACACAAAAAATGGAATGACACTTTTAAATGTTGCAATAAATTACTATTTTCTCATTATGTTGAAATAGTTTTTCTAACACTGTTGGGCCGGGGCCACAGTAAAAATATTAAATGTAACTTTGTCAGTTAATTTAATATTTCAAATAGAGTGTAACTTTCTCATTGAATCGTTTTTCTAACACTCCCTTTGACTGTATTGTGGATTGATGAATTAAAAGATTGAAGAATGAGGAATTGAAGGCCAAAAGTTCGCTCAGCTCAATGGTCATCGAGAAGCAACTTTTGCCGGGCGATGATGGCACGGCAGCCACTCGTGATCTCAAGAAGTGATGGTCCAACACTCGTGCGGTGAGCTCAGCCGTGCTTGGCCCAAACCTGTTGGTAGGGTGGCCGTGGGTTTCGGTATTCCGAGGGCAGCTTTATGTAGATGAGGGGCTCGATAGTTCGCAAGTTTAGAAAGATCGTGATTTGACACTCGCAAGGGCAATAAGTTTTGAGGTAATCGTCATCGTCATCAACCCATTATGTCCCCACCGAGGGAGGTAATAAAACAATAAAACTAAAAGAAAATTAAAATCATTAATAAACACTACAGTATAAAGTAGAAATACTTAGGTACTGTCTTCACTTTGTCGCAAATTGCTGAAATCATTATTTGAGATTTGAAAGTACCTACGTATGTCAGATGCATCTAAACTTTCATGATCATGATCATGTAAAGCATGATGTTTACAATTGTTAGTCCACAAAAATTGACAAAAAGTATTCTTCTCATATAGGTACTAACATGCAGTGAACTACTGGTATGTTGATGTCATTATTAAGGGCACCATTCCAGCTTATAAGCCCTGATGATCTTGATATCTTTTTCAAGATCACAAATAATATGTGAAAAATAAAATTACTTTAATAATAAACTACTTATTAGATTCAGTTATTTTATTGACGTTTACTAATTGTAAACGTCTTCTTATTAGCCCTTCCCGTGGTGTTCGCCCGCTGCGGGCAGGCGGCCATTGTTTAACTATTGTTATGCTAATTACCGCCATTAGAAGGGTTATGGCGCAGATGCATAAAACATTATTATTAATATTGATAACAGATTCACACATTATAAATTGTGTCAGTAAGAAGGTGACGTCATAGTATAAAAACAATTTGTATGGCGTGTTTTTGTATCACGTGACAGTATTGACTTTTCGACTGGTCATATTATCAAAAGTATCAGTCGCAGGGAAAAAATACCACGTTTATTTATCTTCTAACGTGTCTTCGCCTATTCTTAAAAAAAATAGACAAATTATAAAGTCCCAGCAAACGGTCATGGTCACCCCCGCCTAGCTCAAGTATTAGAACTAATGCTTACGCGTCAATCACTTTGATTGGGCGGACAAAAACATAAGTTCGCATTCATAATGTGTAGTGTGTACCTAGGTACTTGCCAACACTTATGTAAGAAAAACACACGTGGAAAAAATAGACATATATGTTTGTGTAGTCCTTAGAATGATTTTGGGTAGAGTCAGAGAAATAGTCTTAGCTTTTAGCTCTTATTGTGTACTAGACAAAAGCGAGTATCCAACGAAATAAGTATCCTGGTACACTGTAAATTCAAAATCAGGAAGGAAGCACGAAACTTTGTTACTCGAGCCATATAGGTATGGCATCATTCAGGAGGATTAAAAAAAACGAAACCCAGGTCTTGGATGTTTACATGTTTGTGTTTACAATGTATGTGCCTGTATGTAAATGTTATGTTATGTTGTATAGGTATTCCCTTCACAAATCTTTAATACTTTTTCTTTAAATTAACATCCTATATACGATTCGGTGATTGATTTTGATCCAACCAAGAGTTTTCCTTTAATAACGAGCAAAGTTTTTTATTACTTAGCTGTTTGCTCATAGTTAATTTGGGAGGAAATAATTATTCTCAATTAATATCGTAAACAGAACCCGTAGATGATTCAAACAAAAAAAAAATCAACTAATTTTATGATAGACATAAAGTTCGAGCATATTTATTAAATAATCAAATAATGTTTATTTATATAAAGAACTAGCTTTCGCCCGCGACTCCGTCCGCGTGGACTTTAGTTCAAAATTTTGCAACCCCGTTCACTCCCTTAAGGGTTAAATTTAGAAAAAACGGCGAAACACGTGTTCAATCAATTGAGTTGAAGAGTATTTATTTTAAGTTTCAAGAAAATTAAACTACATTTTTTATACCTCCCATACAAATTTTGGCAACCCTTTTCGCCCCCTTCGGGGTTGAATTTCAAAAAATCCCGTCTTATTCCTTGCCTACATTATATATTATAGACCCTCTGTGCAAAATTTCAGCTTCCTAGGTCTAACGGCTTGGGCTGGGCGTTGATGAGTGAATGAATCAGTCAGTTAGGACTTTGAATTTTATTTATACAGATAGATAGATAATACACAATGCCAGATAACAATGGTTATACAGTTATATTTATATACTATCTAACTACTGACTGCCTTGTTGGTCTAGCCGTTAAATCAGTTACCTACCAAGACAGGGGACGTGGGTTCGGTTCCCACTGGGGGCCGCCGTACATTTGTACAAATATCCTCAGTCTTAGTGTTTTTCCGTGTTTGTAATGTCCTTGCCTGTTTACCATAGCACATGGTATCCTAGTTTGGGATCAGGTCAAGTGATTGTATTGTGTGGAACCTATTTGTATTGTTAACTATTTGTGTTAAGTTTTTATAAAACAAAAGTTGTAATTTTTCAACTACATAAAAAAAACAGTTCAGTAATAGTACTTAACTGTACTTAATGGTACTTAAAATGTGTATCAATTCTCGATCAACATAGAAATATTATAACCGGTTTCTGAATTGAGAATTTCGCTAAGTACTTACTTGACTGTAGTGCTGTCTAGTCAAATTTCTCAGAAAAGAGCATGACGGAACTTTACTTAACTATTTACTGAGTGAAATTAATTCAAATAAATTCAGAAACCGGCCTATAAACTCACGCCGGTATCCCAATAGCAACAGAGTAGACTGGAACAAGGGTCCAACAATTTCCATGATCCTTACAGATCTATTTCGCATCATAAAAATGTTTTAATTTGCACTATAATGTCATCGAATACGAAATAATTATTTTTATTGCATAAAAATCGTCTATGAATAAAATATTGTTTATATCGCTATAGATAGATAGAGAAAACTTTATTGTACATAAAAACTTTTTTCACACAATGATTTGAAGTGAGCTCCCATAGTAACTATTGTATTATATTAAAAAACCTTTCGAATGACATATATCACGTCATTATTGGTTCTTGGACCAGGCTCCATACATGTTTGCCGGTCATCCTTTGTCGTTGCAATCACACAAGCCGGTTTCGAGTATTTTTTATATTGCCCTTCGCTAGTACATTCCCTATTTGCCCGCGCTACGCCTGCCTGAGATGTCCCTGACCGGGCCTTCCACCCATATTCGCTCGCCGCATAGACAAATAATTCAACTCCACGTAGACAATAAAAAACAAAGCAAAACTAAAAATAGCTGGACTATTTTTAATAATGGCCCAAAAAACTTAGATACTTGTATAAATTAAAAGGTCAAACTAACGCGACTTTAGGTACAAAAACCGTTTCTTTTGATGTCAAATGATTCGAGGTTAGGCTGGCAACAGAGTTGCGATTATGTTAGTCAGGTATGTCACAAACGAGTGTATTTACAGAGATCCAAATATGCCTGCAGTGGAACAGGAAATAAAATCCAACCTTACACGGTATAAAGATAGACTAAGGCCCGGTTTTAACGGACTAAGGAAAATTTTTTTTTGTTCATCATTTTATTGCAATATTTTTCTTTAGCTGGGCTTTCAGGAAATAAGACCACTTAAGACCACACTTTCAGCATGTCTTGGGGTACTCTTCTTTTCATCGTGTTGAAGATATCTGGGTTTGTCATCAGATTTGGTGCCAAGGCATTTGAGTTCCTCAGGGCCAATTTCTGAATTGAGAATTTCGCTAAGTAATTACTTCACTGTACTGCTGTCTCGTCAAATTTCTTTAGAAAAGAGCGAGACAGAACGTTACCTAAGTATCTATTTAGTGCGAATTTACTAATTCAGAAATCGGCGCTTAGGCCAGCTAACGCTATTTTCTGAGAAATTTGACGAGACAACAATACAATTAAGCAGTTACTTAGTGAAATTCTCAATTCAGAAATTGGCCCTGAGTAACTCAAATGCCTTGGCACCAAATCTGATGACAAACCCAGATACCTTCAACACGATGAAAAGAAGAGTACCCCAAGACATGCTGAAAGTGTGGTCTTAAGTGGTCTTATTTCCTGAAAGCCCAGCTAAAGAAAAACATTGCAATAAAATGATGAACAAAAAAAAAGTTTTAGTCAGGATGACAGGCGAAGGTCTCCGCCACTTTTTTTGTCATTGTACAGTCGACAGCACGTCAATCTTCACATTTTAGTTGCAAAGTCGCCCGTAATGCAACGGAGTAGAGTTCATGGGTGTATACAATGATGTGCTCAGCTGTCGACTGTACATACGCCCCGTTCTATAAGCGAACGTCTTGGGCGCGGAAAGACGCAGGTGCGCGGCCAGCCTTATGTCGAAATATGTCTCGCGGAAACCAGTTAAGGACACAAAAACTGTGACCCACTGAGCAGTTGCGTAAAAAAGACGCCCAAATAAAAACATTGGACCACTATCTGGCACCGTTGCGTTTTTTCCCCGATTAAAGGCGTTTTTTCGCACGCAAAAACAAAGGAAAAAACTTGGACTTGGAAAAAAAGTATTACAATGCGGCGTTTTTCTAAACGTCCGGCGCCGTGAGGATGATAACGAAAGTTATTGCTGGTTGTATAATCTTTTGTTAGTCGTTGTATAATCTTTTCTCTCCGCCATAGGTAAATTAGATGAGTTAGGGCCTTTCTCCACTTCTCCGGTCCGGCAAACGTTAATTACCGGCCCAATTTAGAAACACATAAGAATACTAGTAAGCTTCTCCACTACTCCGGCATCCGGTTTTTAACGGTCCGATAATTTGCTAGATCGGAACGGTATTTTACCGGGCCGAAGTGATCGACGTACAAAAACAATACACGCTTTTGCACCCCGCATACAACCCGAAGATGTTCCCATACTATTTTATTTACATTAATAGAATGTGTGGAAAACGTCCCCTGCCTTGAATAAAAAAACCGAGGAATTTTAATAAAGCACTGCGTCATGTCCATTGCCGATTATAATCGGATGAAGTGGAGAAGCATAATCCAGCATCCGATATTTTTCTCATGACTGATTCCGGTTCCGACGCCGGACCGGAGCAGTGCAGAAAGGGCCTTATGTTTGCTTGGAGACTTTCGGTAGCTGATTTCAATCAAGGTTTTTTGCGGGCAAAAGAATCTGAAAAACTTACCTATCTACCTGGTAGGTAAGTGCTGGTTTTTCGTAACCAATTGCTGCTTGACTTTCTTGTTTGTCTAGTGTGGAAATTCAGTATTTGATTCCGAGTATTCGGTTCTCTGATCAAATATACATAAGTAGGCAATCTTTATGAAGGCTAAATTATTATACGCATTATTAGTCTCTCGAAATCAAATCATAATTCGTAATATTTAAATGGATTTATATATTATTGGAATCGCTCGTAGCCCCAGCTACCTGAGGGATCTTAAAAGATCACGAAGGTTAAGCAACATAGGGCGCTTTCAGTGCATGGATGGGTCACCGTCTATGACTAACGCTAGTGGCATTATTCCGAGCGGTTCCGTGCTTCGCAAGGCACGTTAAGCAGTCGGTGCTGGCTGCCGTTGATAGATGGCAGTCGGAGGCCTTAGGGCGGCTTGAAAATTTCTGACAATAAGACCAGCCGCTAGTCTTGCAAGCCTCAACCAATCCGGTCTAGGCCCCCGTGGTGGAGTATGGCCTATACCTTCCTCAGGGAAGAGACCCGTGCCCCTCGGTGGGGACATAATGGGTTAATGATGATATGTTATTGATAACACACACACATACGAAATAACTTCCACACAACACAGTATCCGCAGTCCTAAACTAATATAATGTACCCTGTGCTATGGGTATCTGGAAAGGAGATCATATGGAAAATCATCATCATCATCATCACATGGAAATACACACAAACTGAGATAATTTGTACAAGTTACTACGGAGCCCTTTAACGGGAATCAAACCAACGAGCTGCGTTTTGGTAGTCCAGCCTCTTAGCAGCTAGACCAACGAGCAAGTCTGAGTACGAGGCGAGCGGTGTTAGCGCATCGGCAGAACGCAGGCCTCCTATCTTAACGGTCGTAGATTCGATACCAGCCACGTACCAATGTCAATCCATCAATCAATCAATCATTTATTGTTATGTCATGCGAATGTTAAGCTGGTAAATATAATTTGTTAACATAACATAACATTTAACATTTACATACAGGCACATACATTGCTTCTGGCCCCACACTAGGATACCCTGTGTCGTGGGAACCAGAAACAGCGACGTCACAAAACACATTATAACACCCTGTAAGGGCACTGCAATACTATTTAATATTGTTAGTTTATTAACCAATACTACAATATTCAATTCACTTATAAAGATGTTGACATTAACATTGTGAAATATTAAACGTAAATTAACGTTTAAAAGGATATTAGATATAAAGATAGATATGTCTGTTCCAAAAACTGTCACAGTCTAAGTCTGGGTGTCTTTCGATGTTTGTAATGTCCTTGCCTGGTTATCATAGCTCAGGGTATCCTAGTTTGGGACCAGGTCAAGTGAGTGTGTTGTGTGGGCGTTATTATTCTTGGATGTTTACATGATTGTGATGTCGCTGTTTCTTGTTCCCATACGACTCATGGTGTTCTAGTGTGGGGACAGAAGCAATGCATATGCCTGTATGTAATGTTTGTTTGTTAATATTATTAGCTAGAAACACTTGCCAACTTTAGAGGAAAGCATTACATATTATATTGTATAATTATATTTTTATGAGGAATCCTGAGTTATGTATGGTGTTACTATACCTTCAGCGCTGAAATTGCCAATCTTCGGTGTCACGAAAACTTTCTAAGAGAGATGAAGTCTGTGCATTGCTGTAAGACTTGTAATATTAAATATTTGGAAGATTTAAGGATTTGTTAGCAGTCTAACGGACAAATAAAACAAACATTTAAACAAACAAACATTATATAGTGTACCCCAAGGATTGCGAAGTAATTTTGGTACAAAGTCGTCGTTCTAACTAGCATAGGGCACCTGCCAAAGTTATATTTAATTTACATACAATTTCACATTTACATGCAGGCACATACATTGTGTCTGGCCTCACACTAGGATACCTTGTGTCGTGGGAACCAGAAATAGCGACATCACAAACATGTAAACATCCAAGACCTGTTTTTTTTTGTCCCCAGCCGGGATTCAAACCCAGATCCTCTGGCATGGTAGGCGGTTGCGCCAACCGCAGCACCGTCGTCAAATGAATTCAAATCCCGTCACACGTTCTGCACCTCTAAGTACCTGTACCTTCAAGCAGCCAAAATAACAAATGCGGAAAGCACAGCAACCGGAAAACGAATTGAGTAGGTAGCGCCCGTATTCGCGACCGAGGCGCATGCGTCAGCATCAAATATGACATGACCATAGCTCCAAAAGGCATAAAACCCCATAACTAACTTCACAGGAAAACCCACCTTGTTGGACTACAATAAAAGGCACATTGCCACGATTCGGTAGTTAAATAAGGCATTATAAAAACGTATGATATAATACTCGGTCGCAGCAAGGTCAGGCTAGACCGAAAATCAGGTTTGCTCCCCCTCCGCCCCCCTCGCCTGCCCCCCGGACCGTCCCGGCAACTGCTCACGCGCACCGTCACGTATGATGTGCGTCGAGGCGGCGGGGCTAGTGTCTTAAGTCAGGATTTTTATGTCGCTCGCTACTTGTGTCGCTTATTTGTGACGTGTGACTTTTTATTTGTAGCCTCGAAGCTACAAAGATTCAATCGATTGAGTTTTACGGTTTTAAAGGCTTAGGGCCTTTCTCTACAGCTCCGGTCCGGCAAATGTTAATTACCGATCCGATTTAGAAACACACATTTTATTTACATTAATAGAATGTGTGGAAAACGTCCCCTGCCTTGAATAAAAAAACCGAGGAATTTTAATATAACACTGCGTCATATCCATTGCCGATTATAGTGCCGATGAAGTGGAGAAGCATAATCCGGCATACGATATTTTTCTCATGACTGATTCCAGTTCCGACGCCGGACCGGAGCAGTGGAGGAAGGGCCTTAGTCTTTCGTTTCCTCTGCTCCTTTTTCGGTCCTGCGGCCGAGTATATTTGGACTTATGTTATAAATACACTTAGGCCGACCTGCATCACCTCCCAAATGTCACTCAAGTGGCCGTTTAAATAGACTTTTCAATCGTAATTGGCAGGTCTGAGAATAGGAAGAGAGAACCACGTTTGCGGACTCACTTGCTAATGAGCGTTTTTCCTTATGTCAAATTTAGGTGGCGCTGCCGTACCGTAATAATAAACGTCAAAGCAAAAAATAACACTATGGTTCTGTGGAATTTGTGATGGTTAGTTACCTAGAAGAACAAAATGCTGTTGTCGTTTGGTGATAAGTGCGCTTTTGGATACTTTGGAGTCGTTGCTATGGATTGTGGGTTTGAATTTTTTTTTTTATTGCGAGAAACCTCGTCCGAATAGCAACCCTGGTTCCTTCTCTTGTTTAGTGATCTGTGGACTGACTTTGACATTGATTGCAACGAATCACAAATTCGTATGAAGAAACGAATGGCGCCATCTAGTGTATCTCAAGGAACTAAGAAAAAAAAGAAAGGAAAAACGCCCATTATACAAAATACACAACAAAGTGAAATGAACGTTAGCAGGCAGGACCACAGGACAGCCGCCAGGGCCGCCAATAAATATTATTTGGCTGCCGTGGCGGTTCTGTGGTCCTGCCAGCTTGACGCTCACCATGGTCTATTCGGTATTCGTCAAAACACTCGCGCGGCTGGCTACACCGCCGCATGGCTTGCGAGTCATTTTTCATCTGTGGTGCTATTGCGAAATTATTTTACGATGTCGATACGATAACACTGTCTCACGGTTTTATTTACAAAAATTGTCGATTCCGCAAAAAAGTTAAAGTACCAAAATACTTAAAGTAAGTTCTGTTAAGACGCATTTAGAGCCAGTTCCTGTTATAAACTTTCTCTAACGCCCTCTTAAGAGTGTTTTTTCTAAGCAGCCTATACGTCCCAGACTACCTCTGCTCCATAAAGCTGTTTTAGTTAAATCGACTATAATATATTGATTGAATGATTGATTGATTGACCGACCGACCGACCCACTAACTGAATGATTCATTAATTGCATTGTTCTATTGCTCCCGATGGCCGATTTTGTTAATGCTTGTTCAAGTTACATGATCGAGTCACGTAAGATTTTTATTCTTAATTTTTATTTATTTATTTGCTCCGCCAACAGGATAATACATTACACATTAAAACTTAATACTTAGAGCGCTTTCACATTTATGCGACTTTGTGCGTTTGTGCGTAGCAAGATGTTTTTAAATTCCATTGACGCCTATAATTATTGATATGCGTGCTCGCGTTTACTTGAAGCGGCAATGAAATTAAATTAAAAATAAACATAAAATTGTCTCGAATTAGTCACCGTACTATAATTGATTCGATTTAACCAGTAAAACCAGTTTCTCAGACGAGAGCGTGACAGAACGTTACTTAAGTATTTACTTAATGAAATTCTCAATCGCACGAGTCACGCGTTTTGTGCGGCAAGCT
The DNA here is from genome assembly GCA_947310845.1 of Yponomeuta plumbellus. NCBI lineage: Eukaryota > Metazoa > Arthropoda > Insecta > Lepidoptera > Yponomeutidae > Yponomeuta > Yponomeuta plumbellus. Next base: position 10,973,044 of record OX371216.1, on the reverse strand, counting down.
GAAGACAGGGCGCTTTGGTGCTCATTAGGGGAGGGCTATGTCCAGCAGTGGACTAAGATAGCCTGATGATGATGATGACGCGTTTTGTGGCGCTAAAATGTCAAAATTTGACAAATATATAGAAGTCACGACTTATGACATTTAAAACGTGCGACTAACGTCAACGTACTATCCCTGCAGGTAACGCTTAGTTCGTAATAGCCCATCAAGACCTGTCTCTGTGTGGGTGTAGAGTCGACACACACTTGCGTGTCACGCCTATTACTGGGTGAGGATCTATCGTGCGTGTGCGCTGACGTTTGAATCTCTGTGTGGTGCAGTTTTGGCGGGAGTTTGGCTTGGGTAGATTTGCTTAGGTCCTATGACGATTCAATCCTCGAGTTTTGAATTATTTATTGTTAAAATTTGAATTAAAACCACTTACGATTTTTTGCATCACTGTGTCACTTTTTGATATAAAGGTATAGTTAAAATCATCATCATCATCATCATCATCGTCAACAACCCACTATGTCCCCACCGAGGGGCACGGGTCACTTCCCTGAGGAAGGTATAGGCCGTACTCCACCACGGGGGCCAAGTCCGGTTTGGTGGAGGCTTGTAAAAATAGTGGCTGGTCTAACTGTCTTAAAATTATTATATTAGCAGAAATGTAAGGCAATGATGATTACACCGCGACATTGCTTAAAACTCATAGAGCAAAATTTGTTTCATAACACGAACTCTACTTGGGGTATTTCGGGAATTGTGCGTTTTAGATGTAACTTTGTAGGTATAACGTCTAACTGAGGGGTGTAAAAGCAAAGCCGACTCAGTCGATGAAGTGTCAAACTGAGTTATAAATAAGCGAAATTTGGTTTTTTTAGTCAACAGCGGTCATAGAAAAAGTTTGTTTATTTTAGGAATTAAAATAAAGTGTAAGATATTCAAAAGCTGATTTAAAATGCTTATAACATTCGAATATACGCAGGTACAAACTAAACTACATTCACAGGTTAAAATATTCAAAAAGTGGACAGAGTTGAGTTTGCTTTTATACCCCTCAACTGCAGAGCACAGGCCTTCTCTCAGAGAGAGAATATTAGCTTAATAACCACACGTAAAGTCGACAGCGCATCATCTTGCACTCTACCCAGTTGCATTACGGGTGATTTGCAACTAAAATGTGAAGGTTGACCTGCTGTCGACTGTACCAACCGCATATACTGACGATTTAAAGCTTGGTCTGCTTGGTAATTCTACAGTGTTTTTTCTCCTGTAGAGAAGGTTACGGGAAAATGTTGGTGAAAATGAAATAATTAGTAAAATTAGATGTAAGTAGATATAGACAATTGCACTTTCCAAGCCTCAGGGTGGCGTACCTAACTGAATCAAAAATATCTAACTACACAATTTATTACAGAACACAAAACATTTTAGGTACTTGTTAATAATATTTTCTCAGTCAATGTCCAGCACGAGCTGAGCGAAAGTCCCCTTTCCCAGCTCTTCCACTTCAAATCTTGTTTAAAATAGTGTGTTATTAATTTAGTCTCTCATAACTTATTATAATAAGTGTGAAACATATCCGTTCTTCGCAATAAATGGTTATTCATTAATTAATTCATTCAATAGTTCCAGCAGCTGTTTTATTGCCATTTAACTAAGTTTTATTTGTTTGTACATCAACACCATTCGCTGATAAATTGTGCCCGGATAACGGCGACAGGCTTGCCACTTGTCACGTTTGGGACCTAATAAACTCGGCAAAACGTGGGTCCAGTTCTAGAGACTGGTGCCTCTGCCTACCCCTTCGGGGATAACGGGCGTGAGTTTATTTATTTTATTTTATTTTTAACTAAGTTCCATAACGACCTACATTCTTACCTACCAACCCACCTTTTCCAACAATTGCCTTTCCCAACTTGGTAAAGAATTGTCGCTAATCATAAGTACCTATTAAAAATATACGGACGAACATTACGATGAACCTCCCTGTGAACAATTATAGGTTCAGTTTCAAAATAGGAAGCAAGATTATTGTTGCTTTGAGACTCCTCTCAACATTGAACAAACTCATTGACTGAAACAAGTTGCGACATCTAACATCTAACGTGCGAACTAATGTAATAGTTCCTAAGGCCGATAATAGATGTCGCTCTAAGACTTAAAATCGATCGATTGAATTATTCATGTTTTATTATTAATTTTGAAAACATTGTAATTAGGCGTATCATTAAAATTTAATTGTTTGATGTAACAAAAAGTAGTTTTCATGTTGTATCTTGAACGGCTATTATTTTTACAGCAAGGGCAATGTTTTAGATAGATAAATTTATGACTTTTTTTCTTATAGAGTGAAATAATAAATCTGTAATGAGTATTCAGGTAACAAAAATAAGAATTTATGTTTTTGAGGACCAATATGGGCTAAAATATAGCAGTAAAAATTCTCTTACCACATGTTTTCTCAGAAAATTACCAACTGAAATCTCAAAAGTCGGAGCAATTATTTTTCAAACAAACAACCTAGAATACTATTCCTGCAGAAAATGAACGCTTTCATAGGCGACTCGTATTCTTTGATAATAGTTTCATAACTTTCATCATGTTTGTAAGAAGAACCAAGATTAGGTGCAACCCTGAGCTCATAAGCCAAAGTACCTACTATTGGATATTCTGAAGTAGTCTTGGATTATTCCCTTGCACTGTGGTATACCTATAAAGCAACATTTACACTCAGCTGTTGCAACAATAAAATGATTACCTTAATTGAATTTGCAAATCAATTAGTATAATGTCATGATGCGATGATTGCTTCATTTGATCTTACCTGAAATAGAAGAAAATAAATTTGGTTAACACACTCATTACAATTACTTATAGTAAAATAATTTTGATTTTAAACACCTCGTAGGAAGGCTCTTTTAATTAAAATATTTTACTTTTCAGATATGATTGCATGATGTAAGTGTGCACAATGCACATGATGACGACTTTGCTAAAACGGATAATTGTTCATTGTTTTTTGATTTCTTCTTTATTTCTCTAATATATAAAATTATCGTGTCACGGTGTTAGTGCGCATGCTCCTCCGAAACGGCTTGACAGATTTTGATGAAATTTTATATGTGTACTCGGTAGGTTTGAGAATAGGTTGTTATCTATTTTTCATAGCCCCAAGTTGAATAAATTATAATAACCTCCACACAATCACTTCTCCTGGTTCCAAACTAAGATATCCTATGCAATGGTTACCAGACACTGCCAGAAAATACATGGATATAAAAAAATATAATAAAATAAAATATGGAAAATACAGAAAATACTTCAAATTACAAAATAAAACTATAATGAGTGGAAGGGCCGGTTCGATAAGAAAAATCCACATTTTGCGATAAGAAAATCCTAAGCACTGACTTAATCCCTACACAGCACTAAAAAAATATCAGATCAAACCGATCAGCACACCAAAAATTCTACACATTAAGAGGGACAAACCCTTCCAATTTCTAATGTTCAAACATTTCTTCAACAGCTAATAACTTCTGGTGATAAGTAGTATATTTTTTTCTACTTCTCTGTCACCCCAGAAACAAGCTCCGAAAACAGTAAGATCTTCCCACAGTTTCCTTCCACGTCTCTTTGCATACGCGCAATCATTAATTTTTACCCATACGCTTTTTCTAAACGCTCTACCCTACAAAACCTGAATAGAACTTTGACAAAAAGATGCTATTAAAATAAAAGATTGAGCAGTGTCCTTGATTTGCATAGTGACTCTCACTAACCCTGAGAAAGTACACCTCAGGATCTAGTCTTGGGCCACATTTTTTCTAATAATATGCACGATGGCCCCTTGGATAAAAAGACTGTTTTTTTGTTTATCACTCACCCATAGAGGTGGTTTTAGCGTTATTTGTTTTCTACCTTCAGTATTCGCACGCGGATTTGCATAGCAAGTTTCGGCCACCCTTCTTTACGAGCTTTGCATATTACGTGGAATTTGCATATTAAAGTTTTTTAGTCTATCTTCTTTAGAGTGTATGTTTACTATGAGCTTTATCTTAAGGATAGCGGCATTTTTAATTTCATTTGAGGGGGTCAGGTTTTTTTGTATGCGCTTTGTCATTTTCATTAGTGATGCTTCAAATTCGTGTGAGATTTTTGCTGTACAATGTGCGATTCTTTATTAATGTTTTTTGAATAATTAAGCCAGTCTTTTGGAACAAGGAGATTGTCCCCGCAAATAATTCTTCCTTTTTATAATTGTGCGCCTCTTTGTGCCAGTCATGGCTTCTTTTTCTTCCTGATGAATATTTAGAAGCTTTTTTCTATAGGACACTGATTTGGCCGCTTTATTTTTGAATGGCTGAACAAAACATCTGCCTGTGTCTTGTAATTAAAAAAAATCGTGAGAACGCGGGGTCCCGGACGTCCGCATTAATTAGGTGTTTTATTGTTGCGATAGATAGTTTTTCTGAGCAAGTTTTTTGTTGTAGCCGTTAGGAATTAATTTGTGTAACGGTTTCATTTTGCAGATCAAGGATATAGCCGTTTGTTATTAAGATACCTACAGTAGCAAATTCATGCTTTTACGGCAAAAATCTCAAGTAACTGTTATTTCTACTGTAACTGTATTTATGTAGGAAAATTATTTCTGGGAAATTAAGCATTAATTTAAATTCTATTTATTTTATCATTTTGTAATGGCAATCAAAAATGAAAAAAATATCCAATGACTGAACCAGAACAATAATAGAATTGCTCTTTTGTGAATCACACACGGCCTATTTAGACCCAACAATAACCCTTTTGACAAAATATTATATTTCATCAATACGGAAGGACGAAAGGGGCTGATACAGTAAAAATCATAACAGTTGTATAGATCTTTTATCAATCACAAAGGCTGACATTGACGCGTGCGGTGATCAATGGATCGATTTGAAACTAGATCTTTTTGCAACGATGACCGCAAAGGTAAATTGGATCATTCATGCGAAGATTGTCAGATGAGAATTATTATTGTCCTTATTTGCCTTGCAACAACCGCAAAAAACGCAATCCGTATTTGTCTACCAACAAATTATTTCTATCACCAACGGATGATTTTATCATTTTCCAAAAGTTTTGAATCCACGATTCTCACTAAATGTATTAATATGATTCTGTAGAATTGCTATACCCATAGAGGTTATTACTCCTTGATATGGCTTAAGTTCTAAGTAAATAGATAGACGTCGCGTAATTGGGTACTGTTGGAACATCAGCGCTGGAGTATCTACCATATCTCCAGCTTATGCTGAGTCAGAGCCTTTTTTGCACCGACTCACCGACTTTTGCACCCACCGTACTCACACTTATTTCTTTATATTTTTGTTATGTTGTTTCATTGTGTTTCGTATTTACTTTTCCTGCTACTTTATAGTCTGCTTAATATTGTTTATATTGCGTGTGTGTGTAAACGCAAAAAATGATTTATCTATCTATCTAACTTTTTAATGCTGCTAGATTAACTCCAGTAATGTTTTAAAAATGTAAGTAAGTGATTGTGAATAAATGTTCATTTCCACTTAAATGCTTTGATAATATGATCATGATAGCCGTTGACAGCTGATAGCCTAAAGCGGATTTCCGAAAATCTTCCCGTTCGATGACCCAAAGTTCGAGGGGTATTTTTTTTTCTAAGGCCTTGTTTCCTTCTAAGGGTTTGTAGCCCTTCGGATTCGCCCATCCATTATAAGATTATTGAGTATTGATCCTTTGTGATGGGCGCGAAAGGGTTAAGCATTCCTTGTTAGGCCTCTAAGCTTATTGTGTAAGTCTATTTTGCATTGCTTATAATGAGTGCTGATGTGTAGACAGTTTTGTATCGGTTGGGGATGTGGTGAAAGCATTATTAGTGCATCCTTGGCCTTTTGTTGGAGTCCGTATATATCTTCTTAACTTACCTCATCTTAAAGCTTAAAGCACTATACATTATTATCTTTATTCCGGACAAACTTACTTGATTTTTTGTCGGAAAAATTCGACCAAGTTCCATTCTGATTAGCAGAGCTTAATCATGGTGAGCAGAGACGAAGCTCGCGTCATCATTATCGTCGTTATCATCTTAAAGTAGTCGTGCGGGGCCCGATAGTAAATCAGCGATACTTCGACCTAGTGGGACCTGTTGTGTCTGCCCCATGACCTTACACCTAAGCCTCATCGAAGACGTACGTGGTAATAGGTAGTAGGTAGGTGGGTGGGTAGGGTAAGTCATTCCCAGAAGACATTTCTTCCGGCAAGGACATTTATATAAGTAGTCTCGAGATATTTTAATCCAAGTAAAGTAAATTAATTGGGAGTCTGCGATGGGCGCACGTGTTGATTAAGCCCACATGCTCTCTTTCTCTCTGAGAGAAGGCCTGTGCTCTGCAGGGAGATTGCAGACAGACTAGATGGCCGGTCTGGAAGAGATCGCTTTTGGTGATAAGACAGCTAATTGTATACGGCAAAACATAAATATGTAACCCTTGTAATGTGTTATGTTTTCTCTAATTTAATTATTAGACACATTTGTTGTCCTTCATCTCCTTTTACACTCTTAATTTTTGTACATTACACACATAAGCTCACGCCTGTATCCCAGAGGGGTAGGCACAGACCAGGGATTGCCACCTTCCACGTCACTACATCCTGAAAAATCACTTTCGCTTCATCGACATTCATTAGTCGTTGCATGCACGCACGCTGGTTTCGGGTACTTTTTATCTTGCTCTTTGCTATCCCCTTATTGGTCGAAGTATGTCCGCCTTAGCCCTTCCACTCACATTCGCTCGGTATAATCTTAATTTTCGTATGACTCAATAAGTTAGCCAATTTTCATAATTTCCATTTTATATTACTCATATAACGAAGGAGACATTAAATATAATGAAATGAACAATCAAGTTGTTGGAAATATTTTTCCACTTAAATTTCGCTAATTGTGTCATTTGAATATTGTGCCAATAAGTTGGCAATACTCACTCGTCAAGGTCACAGCCATTAACAAGGTTATTCATCGGCAGCTAATTTGAAAAAATGACTATTTTATTTTAATCCGCGTCCTTATAATTTATAATATCTTCAGTCAATTAATTTTCGGCGGCCTTGTTTCGTCATTACAATAACCCTCGGTTTCTCGAAGGCTACACTATCAACCACTTATGTCCCCACCAAGGGGCACAAGTCTCTTCCCTGAGGAATGTGTAGGCCATACTCCACCACAGGGGCAAGTCCGGATTGGTGGAGGCTTGTAAGACTAGTGGCTGGTCTTACTGTCAGAAGTTTTCAAGCCGCCCTAAGGCCTCTGACTTGGCTTAACGACTGCCATCAACTGCTTAACGTGCCTTGCGAAGCACGGGACTGCTAAGAAAAATGCCACAAGCGTTAGTCATAGACGGTGACCCATACATGGACTGAACGCGCCGTATGTTGCTTAACCTCAGTGATCGTTTAAGATCACTCAGGCAGCCGGGGCTACGAACGATTCCTTCATAATGCAGCAGTCATTATGCAACGATTAATTAGTTTCGCAACCAATGTCGCACTTCTCTGTTAATCATTGTCCTGCATTCATAGAAGAATGTCCGTAGTATTTTTTATTATTCTAAGCATTTCGGTTGAGTTAAACCCACTAAGAAAGTAGCACCTGGTTCCTGGTTCTCCACATAATCTATTAATTGTGAAACTAACAACCTATAACGTTCATAAAGTAAACATTTTGTTTTTACTATGAGCTAGCTGCCCCAGCAAATGTTGTTTCGCCTTATATTTTTTTCACTTAGGGCAATGAAAAATAGATAACAACCTATTCTCAGACCTACCGTATAAACATGTAAAATTTCATGAAAATCGGTGGAGCCGTTTCGGAGGAGTATGAGCACTAACATTGAGACATCATCATCATTATCATCATCATCATTATCATCAACCCACCGTTGCCCACTGCCTTTTCCCCCAAGTGCCATTTCACTTTCTTTCATTTCATTCTACTTACTGTGTTTAAAATATTTTAATTTAAATTTCAACTTTCTCAAGAACTCCGCATGCTAATTTCACCACTGATCGATGGTGCTGCATTAGACTAATCTCACATTTTCCCTAAATACTTAGCGAGGATTTGGCAATGACAAATCGAGCCGGAGGCACATCCTACGATTCTCACATACAAAAATGTCTCAGCATCTGCCACTAGTTAGGAAAGGTAATGTTTTATTCAATAATTGACATCAATTTGGGCTGTTATGCAAAGTTACCGTATTGTGATTGTTACTGTTGACATAATACCATCAATCTGGTGTTTGATTTATTCGGAGTAGGGATGGGATATGGTTTTATCGATAAATGACGCGGATATAAGATTGTTTTTTGTAAAAATGGAATCTTATCATACGCTTAGGCTGTGATGGATTCAGTTTAAGATTATTTTAGAAAAGATAGTCAGAATGGAGTTTTTCTCACACTGTCTTTTTCTCCACTACATTTACGGCCTACGGGCCGTATAGCATAGATACATCATAGTAGATACGTCTACTATGATGTATCTATGTTGTATGGATGTCTCTATTCTGAATATATCTACTATATATGTAAGTCTCTGCCGCCACCAATCCAGACTAGGCCCCCGTGGTGGAGTATGGCCTATACCTTCCTTAGGAAAGAGACCCGTGCCCCTCGGTGGGGACATAATGGGTTTTTGAACTAAAACTTCCGTAAGCATTAAGCATATAGGGTTGATGATGAAACCTCTGCTTACATAGTAGATATGTCGCAGTAAAGTAGTTAAATCAGAGAGTCAACTGAATCTCTAGACAGTCAATCAAAGATCGATATTCAATCAAGTCGCTAGCATTTTGATTTAAATAAAGCAGCGTCGAAAACGTTTAACTATCTAACTGACCGAAAGCCAGCATGTTGATTAATAATGTAAACCAGATGGCGGTCACGACAACAGCTGATTACTTTTAGAGTCTTTCTTTTGGCAAACGATGTGCAACGTTCGTTTGTTGTGTGAGTGGTGTCTTTTTTTAACTAAAACTTTCGTAAGCACAACACATTGTAAACTTTTAGTCCGGATTTACTTACGGGTGTTGTTATATCGGAAGAGTCCGACCAGGTTTCGCTCCGATTCGCAGAGCTTAATCATGGTGAGCAGAGACGGAGCTCGCGTCGTCGGTTGCACACTGCGATATAACAACACCCGTAAGTAAATCCGGACTAAAAGTTTACAGAGTGGTGTCTTGTTTCAAATTGTGGTCTTTGGTGAAATTGTAAACATGTTGTCGACTCCGCCACGATTATTTGATTTGTTATTGTTATTTCGGTGTCATCGTGAAGAAATTCCGTGTTTTGTTTTGTTGTAAATGGTTACTCAGCAAAATTAAGAAGAAGAGTCTTGTCTTCGTAGTGAGTTTCCAATCAAATATCTTGGTCACCCTACCAAAAATGAAATACCTAGGAATGTTTAGGAAACTCGTTGAACGTTTCGTTCACTCACTTGTCTGACGGAACTTTAGCGACTTGATTGAATATCGATCTTTGATTGACTGTCTAGAGATTCAGTTTACTCTCTGATTTAACTACTTTACTGCGACATATACATTGACATTCAGCAAACACAATATTAGCCGATATTAGGTTTTTGATATTTGTTTTTTCATGACAAGTATTATATACCTAACGTAAAATGCCATGAAGTAACATAGTTTCCCACGAGCCACAGATACTGTCTTTAGAAAAAAATATAATTAACAATTGAATATTAATTTGGTTTTAAATTATATTGTAATCAGACAGCTCAATAGTTCAGATCGTTTAGCCTAATTTGCTTACATGTTCATGAAAAATGTATCTAGGAAAATAATAGGCCAATCAGCATGCTTAGACACAGAATACATAATAGTACAAGGCTTAGGGCACAAAACTTAGCCGCGATACAGCGACAAGAGGCAAGCCATCTCACTCTATGTCCCTAGAAAAAGTGAGAGAGATGTTGCATTGCACCTGTTTACAGATTGATGTACCTTGTAATCTTTTATAATGAGTATAGTCGCAACAAATTAAGGTAAATTGAAAGGGATTTAATAAGTAGCTGATTAAAAAAGGATTTTTTACGCTATAAATAGTTTATAGTCTAAACATTTGCGGAGTGTTTTACAGAACTGCATTTGAGCAGTGTTTTACACAATTGTGTTTTTCTATTCTAGATAATACCGTTGGGCTTTCATTATATTTTGTTTTACGTTGATTAATTTGTTCTGCTGCAGCGATATTGTGTGATAGTCAATTAATAATAGAATAGAATAGAATATTCTTTATTGTATGTACACCAGGAATTACACCACAACAATACACCACAATCACTTGACCTAGTACCAAGCTAGGATACCCTGTGCTATGGTAACCAGGCAAGAATATTACATACATCGAAAAACACCCAGACCAGAGCCCCTAGTAGGGATCGAACCCAAGACCTCTTTCTTAATAGCTAAGTGCATTAACGGCTAGACCAACGAGGCACCTTGCTGGTATTAGCGTCAACACTGGTATGCTACTAAAAAACTTTGTAGAAGCCCGAATTTAAATTCTCAATACAAAACACATTCGAATTCTCAATTTGCTTACCATCAGGTGAGATCTGGGACAATCGTTGGTAAGTTTTTAATATAAAAAATAAAAAATAAAAAAAACAGTCCATTTTCAAATTTCATCGACACTTTTCCCATCCTTAATCAGAAGATTCTAATGATGGATTAGCATCCCAACTCAAGGGTCCAACTCTGGCACAATGGAGTTTCGCACCGCAACGCCTATTAGCAGAATAACTGCATTGTCATTGAGATTTTGTGTTTAACCTTAGAAGTTGGAACCCTTTGCAGGAAATGGGACGTGCGGGGAATCGGGTCTGGAGTATTTGCGATAGTTTTATAATGGTGGGGTGGGAAGGCATGTGATGTGCATTAAAGATGTGCAGTGAGAATCTGCTGGCGAAGGAATGTCATTCTTGAGCAGCGAAACAATCAGTGAACTCATGATGTGCTCAGAATGTTACGATTCCTTGCGATTCCAATCGTATATAGACTTTTTTTTTTTTTTTTAATCTTTATTGAAGGGTTTGGTCACATAGTGATCATGTCACCCTAATTGGACACATGGTGATACTAACAGAACAACATAATTAATTAATATTACACTACAATGTTTCTTCTTATTTTAAGGGCGATCTTAACTAAATTAAGTACGGACTTAGCCTCAGTTGACATTGGGGTGGCCAAAGCGATGTTACAGCCACCTACTTCGAATAGATTCGTATATAGACTTCGAAAATATTTGTAGCCATATAAACATAAACATTTACATACAGGCAAATACATTGCTTCTGGCCCCACACTAGGATACCCTGGGTCGTGGGAACCAGAAACAGCGACGTCACAAACATGTAAACATCCAAGACCTGTTTTTTTTTGTCCCCAGCCGGGATTTGAACCCGGGACCTCTCGCATGGTAGGCAGATGCGCTAACCGCTGCGCCACAGAGGTCGTCAAATGTTAATTCTTTACGTTGCATTAAATTTCTGATTCTGCTAATCATTTTGGTACAATGACAGCAGGAAGAACGCCACGATTTCATTTCATTGCTGTTTAAAAACTGCGCGTAAATGGTATGAAAAACACGTCACGTGACCCAACCACGTATCTGTCATCGTACTATAATGCACTAACAGGATCAACGTCAACGTACGAATGGCCTCGGTCTGAATGTATCTCCGTCCTGTCCTTATACTACGTAACTTTCCACTCTATCGGGTTAAGCATTTAGACAACTCGAAAGAGCCAAAATAAGAATGTATATGACAGTTTAGTAGGAGTATGATCTCAGACTCCGAATATCTACTAAGAAAAAAGTCCCAGAATGTAACGGTATGACATAAGATGGTGTGACATACCGGGAACACAAGGGCTAAATCAGACAACTCCATACAGTGCAGTCTTACGTAATTGTACCCCTGGTTTGGGACCAGAACAAGTGATTGTATTGTGTGGATATTGCTATTATCATCTGAATACACACACAGACATACGTGAAAGTGGAAACGTCAATGTAACCCATTTACCTATTTAATCTCCTACGCGCTCCTAAGTAGCCACGTTTGGTATAATAATATTTACATGCTCCTTTTATGCGGTTTGAGACAAGCAAAGCTGTGGCTAAGGGCCGGCGTAGAACAAGAAAGTTTGTCGCATGAAAGTTGCAAGGTTCATCTTGCGACTTTCAGGCTTACACATTGATCATAAATTACGTTACAAGTTAAGGGAGAGGGAGGAGGATTGACGAAGTGTGATATCGTGTAACAAGGCGATGGGAGGGGTCCTAAATTTCGTGACGTCACATTTCAAAATCTGTGGTAAAACACGAATTTTGAACTATTGACGAAATCGGAGCGAAACCTGGTCGGACTCGTCCGATAAAACAACACCCGTGTGGCGAGCACTTGTCAACTCTGCGCGCGCACTATAAACTCCAACATTCCTGTATCGCGCAAGCAAAGTTTACACATGACTTATAATAAATACAACGTCCAACAAACCAAAAAGTTGGACCGGCCGTCCCCAGGCATACGATCTGCCTGGCGGGAAATTTCCCTTTATAGTGGAAGAGCATGATCACCCGCTCTTCCCTATACCCGTAAGTGGATCCGGACTAAAAGTTTACAATATTGACGAAAAACTCAAAAACATTTGCCACTCCGTCTGTTCCAAACTCTAGTTGCAGCTTTGTCGGAAATAAAACAAGTTTTTTCAGTTTTTTTCTTTAAAATGCCTTGAAGCGGTTCTAAGACTCATAATTTAAACGAATACGTATAATTTTTTTTTTCACACTGTCAATAGCCTATGGTATGCGATAAAATATTATTGTATAACTAAACCCTAAGACAACGTTATTTGCTCAGAACAATGCGACCGCAAAGGAGTCTTGTGGTCGGCAAGGAAAAGGGCCTACGTTGGCCGCAAAAGGTTATTTAGAGACAGAGAGATTTTCTCAAGGAAACGGATTTGAAAATGCCCAAGTTCTGAATGTTGGTTTGGGCTGTATCATTCGAATTTAAGCTTGAGTGTGAATTAAAATGACATGAAATACAGCACATTCAAATGTTTTCTCGCAGGAAGGTATAGGCCATAGTCCACCACGGGGGCCAAGTCCGGATTGGTGGAGGCTTGTAAGACTAGTGGCTTGTCTTACTGTCAAAAGTTTTCAAGCCGCCCTAAGGCCTCTGACTTGGCTTAACGACTGCCATCTATCGACGGCAGCCGGCACCAACTGCTTAGCGTGTGTCATGCGAAGCACGAAACCGCTCGAAAAAATGCCACTAGCGTTCGTCATAGAACGGTCACCTAACTATGCACTGAACACGCCCTATGTTGCTTAACCTTCGTGCTCGTTTAAGATCACTCAGGCGGCTGGGGCTACGAGCGATTGGCCTATAGTACCTATAGATTTATTCGAAGCAACAGTAAAATATTTTTTTAAATTGGTTAAGTACTCTCGGAGGTTACTCCACCACACAAACTTACAAACTTTTCTGCCTTATAGTATTAGTAGATGTTCCTGGACCTGACATAAAACAAATTAAAGACACGGAGTAGGTACCTACAATTACATTATTACATTACATTATATTTACATTACATTTACATACAGGCACATACAGTGCTTCTGGCCCCACACTAGGATACATGGGCTGCTACTCATGTATGCGGAATCTGGGATTCCAATAATTTTAAACGCAATGTCTGACCTCCATGGTCAATTGGTTCTTCTTTTAAATACTGGCTGCTAATATTTTTCTCTTATATACGTTAGTGTTTTGTTTTTGTTGGGTTTAAAATGTCATATCGCTGAAAAAATGGAACTCACTCGTGAAAATATTCGTGCTATGATTTATTACGATTTTCGACGTGGTTCAACGCAACAACAGTGCGTAGATCAGTTAACTTCGACTTTGGTGGTGAAGCTCCATCAAAAACGACTGTGTATCACTGGTTTAGTGAGTTTAATCGCGGGCGCTGTAAGCTCACGGACGAAGTTAAAGAAGGTTGCCCGAAATCGGTGGTTGTGCCACAAAATATTGAAGCTGTGCGAAAACTAATAATGCAAGACCGCCATGTTACGTATCGCGAGATAGAGGCTATTCTGGGCATATGTATGACGAGCATTCATAGGATATTACATGAACATTTGTTTGTAAAAAAAAATTGTTGGCGTTGGATCCCGCACAACTTAACTCAGGATCAAAAAGATGCTCGCGTCGAATGGTGCAAGAAAACCTTAAAAAAATTCAACGGAGGCGACTCAAAATCTGTTTATAATATCTACACAGGTGACGAATCCTGGATCTACGCGTACGATCCCGAAACTAAATAACAATCAACAGTTTGGGTGTTTCAAAATGAGCCGAACCCTACGAAAGTGGCTCGTGCAAAAAGCACTGTAAAGCAAATGGTGGCCTGCCTTTTTGGTATTAATGGCCATGTGGCTACAATACCACTGGAGAATCGCAGAACGGTTAATTCGGAGTGGTACACGACCATTTGTTTGCCGGAAGTATTTGAAGAAATACGCCAAAACAACCAGCGACGCAGAATCATGACTAATTTCACCATGACAATGCCAGCTGTCATACATCTCAGGAAAGAACCACATTTGTGGATGGTCAAAAAATAGAATTGATGGGTCATCCACCGTACAGCCCTGATTTGGCTCCCAATGATTTCTATTTATTCCCAAATGTAAAGAATAAATTACGTGGTCAACGATTTTCGACCCGTGAAGATGCCGTAGATGCGTTCAAACAGCACGTTTTGGAGATACCTCAATCAGAGTGGAAAAAGTGTTTTACAAATTGTGTTCATCGAATGCAAAAGTGCATCGATCATAGTGGAGAATACTTTGAAAAACAATAAAAGCATATTTAGCCATATACATTTGTTTATTTTTTCTATTCCGCATACATAAGTAGCTGCCCTCGTACCATGTGTCGTGTGAACCAGAAACAGCGACGTCACAAACATGTAAACATCCAAGACCTGGGTTTTTTTTTGTCCCCAGCCGGGATTCGAACCCGGGACCTCTCGCAGGGTAGGCAGAGGCCCTAACCGCTGCGCCACAGAGGTCTTCAAATTGGCTGCCTTATTGCCAAAACAAGATTTTCCTGAACTTTGATACTCAAACTACTCTTTCTCAAGCACCCGAATAAGGCGTGTGCGCATGATACGACGAATGAATGTCGATGAAGCGAAAGTGATTTGTCAGAAGATCGTGGCAGGTGACAGTCCCTGGTCTCTGCCTACCCGTCTGTGACACAGGCGTGAGTTTATGTACGTTTGTAGTATTAACAATTGGTCGGCTTATTATCGATTTTTCTAAAGTTTGATTCTCAAATTACATAAATTTAAGATAATTTTCCAAGCTATTGTCTAATTTAGGAGAGCGAAAAAAGAAGCGTTCGTGCAATGGAATCTCTCTTCTAGTGGTCACTACCTAAAGACCAGCCTATTCTTGCGCAATGAGCACCCAATTGAGCCGCCAAAGAAACGCACCTCCAAAACTGTGACCGAAACCGAGCGATTGGAGAAAAAATGCTCTCGAAGCTGAAAAAGACACTACAAAAGGTAATTATTTCCTGCCCTCGAGCCGCTCCAAGATGGCGGCAAAAAACATCGGCTCAGAATAAACGCTGATCCGATGATCGGAGCAAAAAAACCTTCTGTAGATACAGTAGCGATTGATGAATAAGCGTTGGCTTACATTGGCTTTTCATAATCATAACTCGATCACGTGGCGCCTTGTGGTGTTGTAAGACCACAAAAAAATATTGATGAAAGGACAAAAAGTCCTAAAATCTGAACAGATTTATAGCCTCATTTTTGATAATTTATTAAATTCAGAAACTGTCGCAATTTTTGTGTAGATGCTGTAAACAGCTAGTGATAAGATAAGATATAAGATAAGATAAGAATATTCTTTATTGTATCACGAAAAACAAATACAAAACATTTACAAAGATACAGTACAATTGGCGGCCTTATTGCTTAAAGCGATACTTAATATGACTACTTCATAGTTTTAAGGGTATATCACCCATTCCTCCCCTATTCTACTTTCAGGTCACTGCCATTTTATTAGGCAGGAAGACGGCTGGTGGAATAAGGTAGCCACTGAGTGGTGACCAAGAATGAGTTGACGGTCGGTGAACAGACCCGATGGGCCGATGACATTGTGAAAGCGGCTGGAAAACATTTGACGAGACTAGCACTGGACCGGATGGGTTGGCGTGAGAGAGAAGAGGCGTATGCCCAAAAGTAGGCTCTATTTACGAGCTGGTTAAATAGATAGATTGTTAGAGACCTAATTGAACGAGTCAAAAAACCGTCAACTATTTATCAAATCAAATGGACCCGGAACAAAAAACAATAAGTTTGAAAGTGCTACAACTCATAAACGGATTACTATGTAAATACTCTTTGGATTTCAGACCAAGCAAGGTGCGCCATGTAGCCCTACCCCATACTATAGCGCGTGTCCGAAACAGATTACGTTCAGTTTTATATTTTGTTTAGTCGAAGCCTTTCTTTTAAGACTTGCCCCGATGATCAAATACGTACTTACGCTGCAATGGACCAAGTTATTACTTCCTTCATTTGGGGGGGCTGAACAAATTCTGAGAGAGTTTCCTTTTATTTTGTTGGTGCGATTTGAGATGAGTAAAATATAAAAACGTATGTAGGCGAACTCCCGCCGCTGAATTTAAGCATCGTCCCGTCTGTGTATTTTATGTTTAGAGGTATTTTCGTCTTCTGTGATGTGAAGAGAAAGGATAATTTTTATGGTTCTCCACCAGCGCCACCAATGAAAAAAATATCTTTTACACGGATATTTTTTGCAGTACTGATTGGGATGTTGAACATTTTACTGTAGGCAGGCCTGTCGCACTCCGCGTGTAGATATCGAACGCGTAAGTACATGCGGCGGCCACTCCAGAGTGCCACATACATAGGGCGCATTCAGTCCATGGATGGCTCACCGTCTATGACGCTAGTGGCATTTTTCCGAGCGGTTCCGTGCTTCGCAAGGCACGTTAAGCAGTTGGTGCCGGCTGCCGTCGACAGATGGCAGTTGTTAAGCCAAGTCAGAGGTCCTAGGGCGGCTTGAATTTTCCGACAGTAAGACCAGCCACTAGTCTTACAAGCCTCCACCAATCCGGATTTGGCCCCCGTGGTGGAGTATGGCCTATACCTTCAATGGGTTGATGATAATGATTTTATGTTTTATTTTTGGATTTGTTTTGTTATTGTGGCGTGTGTACTGTTTCTATAATACATTTTTCTTCTTCCTAAAAATTTAAAGCCCGCAGCTAAACACACTAAAACGCACTGTTACAATTTGCATTTCCACATCGGATGTAGATCTCAAATTCTCAACCCCAAAGTTAGTGGGGTCGGTTTCGCGTGAAATAATTAATCTTAGTGTCAGACGCACGATGAGGGAAGACCGTATTATTTGAGTGCCCGCCCAGTAAGTCGGTTTCAAAACGTGTGACAGTTATCGCACGCGAGGAAAGGATGGTGAAGACTTAGGAGATTATCCTACGGGCTACACCGGGTGTATAAGAACTCCAGAAAAAGTTTTATTCACAAATTAAATTTACATAAACAACACAATGATACTTAGAGCTAAATAAGAATACAAGACCGAACCATCAACTCATTATGTCCGAGGGGCAGGCACGGGTCTCTTCCTTGAGGAAGGTATAGGTCACCACGGGGGCCAAGTCCGGATTTTTGGAAGCTTGTAAGACTGGTGGCTGGTCTTACTGTCAGAAGTTTTCAAGCCGCCCTAAGGCCTCTGACTTGGCTTAACGACTGCCATCTATCGACGGCAGCCGGCTCCAACGGCTTAACGTGCCTTGCGAAGCGCGGAACCGCTCGGAAAAATTTCACTAGCGTTAGTCATAGAACGGTCACACATCCATGCACTGAACGCGCCCTATGTTGCTTAACTTTAACCTACGAGCCTTTCTTTAACGCTGGTATTCTGCCAGTACCTAACAAATAAAAGACCTGAGGCTATTTGTACAAATGTACGGCGGCCCTCAGTGGGAATCAAACCCATGACCTCTTTCTTGGTAGATAAGCGCCCAACGTCTCGACCTACGAGGCAGTCAAATGCTACTACTTCCTACCATAGAAGAAGTGTTTAAAGAATATTGCAATTTGACTGGCATAAACCTTTGACGCTACGTCATCATCATCATCATCATCATCAATTATGTCCCCACCGAGGGGCACGGGTCTCTTCCCTGAGGAAGGTATAAGCCATACTCCACCACGGGGGCCATGTCCGGATTGGTGGAGACCTGGCGCTACGTAAAATACCCTAATTTTTAGAGTTGAAAAGACGATTTTGATTCTTAGAGACGTTGGCTTATGAAGTCATGAAAACGTTCTGTTTAAAACTGGGTTTAACTTGAACGTTAAGGCCCTTTCTCCACTGCTCCGGTCCGGCGTGGGAACCGGAATCAGTCATGAGAAAAAAATCGGATGCCGGATTATGCTTCTCCACTTCATCCGATTATAATTGGCAATGGACGTGACGCAGTGCTTTATTAAAATTCCTCGGTTTTTCTATTCGAGGCAGGGGACGTTTTCCACACATTCTATTGATGTAAATAAAATAGTATGAGAACATTTTTCGGTTGTATGCGCGGTGCAAAAACGTGTATTGTTTTTTTACGTCGATCACTTTGGACCGGTAAAATACCGTTCCGATCTAGCAAATTGTCGGGCCGTTAAGAACCGTATGCCGGAGTAGTGGAGAAGCTTATCAGTATTCTTGTGTGTTACTAAATCGGATCGGTAATTAACGTTTGCCGGACCGGAGCAATGGAGAAAGGCCCTAAGGATCGCACTGAGCGTCTGTAAAATGCATGGCGACAGGTGGGATCGTCGCATCGTGCAATTAAAAATGGAACTCGTTGCAAATAGCGACAAACGGCCGCCTGGTGCAGCCATCAAGATTTTCAGGATTCCGCGGGCCGCGAGCAACAAACCCTTTAAATTATTAGTACCTACCTGACAGTAGATTTGACATTTGTATTAATAATAATTATATTTTGACATTTTAATTACGAAAAAACATTTAATTACGAATCGCTCGTAGCCTGGGCTGCCTGAGTGATCTTAAACGATCACTAAGGTTAAGCAACATACGGCGCGTTCAGTCGATGGATGGGTTACCGTCTATGAATAACGATAGTGGCATTTTTCCGAGCGATTCCGTGCTTCGCAAGGCACGTTAAGCAGTTGGTGCCGGCTGCCGTCGATAGATGGCAGTCGTTAGGCCAAGTCAGAGGCCTTAGGGCGGCTTGAAAACTTCTGACAGTAAGACCAGCTACTAGTCTTACAAGCCTCCACCAATCCGGACTTGGCCCCCGTGGTGGAGTTTGGCCTATACCTTCCTCAGGGAAGAGACCCGTGCCCCTCGGTGGGGACATGATGGGTTGATGATGATGATTTTAATTACATAAATACATCCGAATTATATGTTTGCATGTTACAACATAACTAACAGAATGTGAGATCATATTTGTTTAATAACATGGCATCAAAATGTACCACGTTCTAAGCAAATACCTATATTTATTATATTTTATTCATTTTACTACTTCGCTCGGAATTTAGACGTGTCTTAGGAATTTAACTATGTTATTGATTAGATAGAATATTGTAGACAGTTGTAGGATATATCCATTTTAATTAGCCGATTTGGAATCCCTCAGCTGGGCCAAGGCAGAGTGCCTTTAACTCTCCACTCTTTTCTATCACCGGCGGTTTCTGGCCATCCGGCAGAACTTTCATTACAAAAACCAAATACACCGACAAGCAACATAATTATATGCACAACAACAGTGGAAAACTAAAAATGCAACAGGCAAAACTAATAAAGAAATAAAACCATAGATGCAAACTGTGGCGTTTCTAGGTTGCCACACAAGGCAGCTGACTCAGCGTTGTGCTGAGGGCGTGAACCGTTAGGGCTGATTTTCAGTTAGTGCCCAAGGTAACTCATTATGATACTCCGAAGTGTATTTATTTTGTAGGTGTATATTGTATTTTATTATTTGAATATATTTCCGTCATAATCAGAAATACGAAATTTTATTTCAACGTAAGGAATTTACATTCTGCTTGTTGAATGTCAATGTACTTATAATGCTAATGTTAGCCGCTGCCTTGGGGCCGAGTGTAGTGGAGAAAAAGGCAGCAAAAAAAACTCCACTCTGATCATATTTTCTCAAATCAACTTAAGTCTAATACAATATATGGTACAAATGTCCATCTACTTTTATATATTTTTTTACATACATACATACATACATAAGCTCACGCCTGTATCCCAGAGGGGTAGGCAGAGACCAGGGACTGCCACCTGCCACGATCCTGACAAAGCACTTTCGCTTCATCGACATTCATTAGTCGTTGCATGCACGCACGCCGGTTTCGGGTACTTTTTATCTTGCCCTTTGCTAATACGTCCCCTATTTGGTCGAAGTATGTTCGCCTGGGGCGTCCCTTACCAGCCCTTCCACTCACATTCGCTCGATGTATTTGCTTCGTCAGTCTTTCTTCCTTCATCCTCTCCACATGTCCGAACCAACGCAACATTCCTTTCTCAATTCTAGTCACTACATCCTATTTCAGTCCACAACGTTCTCTGATCACACTATTGCGTATTCTGTCATTCAAAGTAACACCACACATATTTCTCAAGGCCCTCATTTCTACTGCATTAATCCTACTTTCATGATTGTTCTGCCACACCCATGTCTCGCTACCATACATCAGTGTTGGGACCAGCACACCGTTATGGATAGCCAATAGATAGTATATTTTTTTATATACTTTTATATTTTAAATATATTACGTAATTATAAGAAGTTGATTTCTGTAAATCTTGTGCAACTTTTCACGATACAATGGCTGCAGATACATAATTATCAAATTACATCCCGTGTTTTTTTATAAATAATATTTTTTTTAGTTAAAATGCCTTAAAGTGGTCTTAGGGCTCATAATTTATCCAACTACGTATAAATAATACTGTTTTTTTTCACACTGTCAAATAGCCTCTCCTTATTCAGGTGCGGAACCATTTTACTAAAACACTCATCTGTGAACTTTTCCCTCCTTACGACCGTTAAAACTGGCAATTAAACGCTCGGTTCCGTATAATTAATATCTGTTTTATTTTTTTATTAATAAACACTCGTATGTTACGCCATATTTGGTAACAGCGTAAAGGTCATTCTAATGGTGATGCTTGCATACCATGCCTCAGTTGAGGCGTAATGATGGGGAAAACTAAACAAGTAGGTTGTTAGCGAACGTTAAGGTTTGTGAACTTCAGCTGCCTCGTTGGTCTTGTGGTTAACACGCTGGATGAGTAAACCAGAGGTCGTGGGTACGATTGTCAGTGTAGGCGGCCGTACTTGGCAAGTAAAATTGGACGCAGTTTAGCAAAAAGGTTCCAAACCACACAAAAGTGAGTTACTATCATGTGCCATAACTTTGCACATACTCATCGGATTGCTATGAAAGTCTCTTAAAATATAGAGCATAGTGATCATTTTGGTATATTTAACTAAAAATGATCATGTTTTGGCTTGGAACCTTTTTGCTAAACTATGTCCAATTGGACTCAGTCTGGGTGCATTTCCATTGCCTGATGCCCATTTCATCCATATAAAGCTGTTTTAGTTAGGGACCACAGTTTCTTACGTGCATAGTTGTACAAAAGATACCAATTAGTACAGTAATGGTTGATCGATACCCGTAACCTTTTGACCGTGACCTCTGACCGTGACATTTTTGATACCTGTGCAATTTAACTCGGTGTCTCGTGGGTTCTACCTTCTTCGCGAGATATGTCATTTAAGTTGCTCGGGTTATTTCACTGGAATGTTGTTGCATTGCTATTGATTTGTAGAATACCTATGGAGGCGAATAACAATTTTACTATTATCGCCCTTGTAGATAGATACCTACCTAGATAGAATATTCCTTATTGCACACTAGTAAAAACAAAAAAACAATACAAAATATGTACAAAGGTTCATGGTACAATTGGCAGCCTTATTACTAAAAGCAATTTCTTTCAAACAACCTCACGATGGAAAATAGTATTGTATTTATTATTTGTATTTATTTATTGACACTATACAAATTTCTTGTGTTACAGTGTTAGTGCGCGAACTCCTCCGAAACGGCTTGACGATTTTGATGAAACTTTAGTATATATTCGGTAGGTCTGAGAATAAGTTGTTATCTATATTTCATAGCCCTAAGTGAAGAAAAAAAAATATATGGTGAAGCAACGTTTGCCGGGTCAGATTGTCTTCTTCTTCTTCTTTCTAATACATAAAAAAGGATTGCTGTTCGTTAGTCTCACTAAAACTCGAGAACGGCTGGACCGATTTAGCTGATTTTTATTTTTTTTATATTTCTGGAAATCCAGGGAAG
Source organism: Yponomeuta plumbellus (assembly GCA_947310845.1). Taxonomy (NCBI): domain Eukaryota; kingdom Metazoa; phylum Arthropoda; class Insecta; order Lepidoptera; family Yponomeutidae; genus Yponomeuta; species Yponomeuta plumbellus. The sequence goes on along the minus strand of OX371216.1, from coordinate 10,950,461 downwards.
GTTTAAATGGTGGGAAAACGAAAACTTTGGCGGTGCGAAGTTTGCTGGGACAGTTAGTTGTACTCTACAAATATCGGCGTAACGTATGTAACTTTGAAAATAAACAAAGTCATTGGTACGTGCCCGTACTGGGATTTGAACCTGGATCTCTCGCTTTGGAGTCCAATATTCTACCTTTTAGGCTATCACCGTTTACTGATATAATTAAAAAGATAAAAAGCATAATTAATTGTGACTTCCCTCATATTAAATTCTGAGGTGCAAAATGCATAAATTTTTAAATACCGGTACGAGTGAGCATGCATGTATTCACGGTATCTTTAAACTTGATAATTAGACAGTTGAAACGACACTGTAGTATGAAAGAAAGTTTGAATAGAGTAGGTTTTTTTTTGTCTGGGTTGTTGCCACTTTCTTCATTAATACATATTTTCTTCATAGCCCTATTTTTCATTTTTTATTCTTGGAAAGTATCTATGTCCGAAGTGGAGCGGGCTTAAAGTAGTACTTTTCAGCCCGAGGGAGAATCGTTTTCGACTGACAGCTGTCAAATAATTAAAAAAAGCTTTTTTTATGTATTTACTAATTTTATGTATTTTAAAATTTCTGTTTAATTATGTTGTAACATTTTACACAGTTACTTAGTCAGGTATGTAAAATTCGCGAAAGCGCGATGTAAAAATTAAATAACATTTAGAGTCTGATTTTTAATTCCGTAGAATTCTGACAGTTATCATTTTTTGACAAGTCTGCTATTAGAAACCTTTTTGGGCCGGGCACACTTTTCAATATCAATACGAGTGTGAACATCTGAGTCTACGAGTTTAATTTGTTAGTGAATGTATCCATTTTATAAAGTGTGGAGCTCCAAATTAAAAGAGAATTTAAGGCGAGTGACAATTGTGTCCCTTTTCACCACACAAACAGTAAAAAAGTACAAGTTAAGAAAACATATTTTTATTAAAATATCTAATCATCATTAACATTATTATCACTATCTTCATCATCATCATCATCGCTGACATGAATTATTAAGAGAGCTAACAGCGGCATACTTCACTTTTCTAAAAAGGTTTACGAAACCTTGAATTCGTATTCAGTGATGCCAGCTAAAGAATAAAATAAAGTAATTAAAGTTAATTCGATATATTGTTCGTTATATTGAAATATTTGTTATTTTTGTATTATGTCACTTGAGTAAGTAAATATTTAGATTAACCTTTTTGTAGGTAAAACATAAAAAATACGTAGCATTTTATTTTTTATTGCCCTCAAATGGGTCAAAGTTGTCCCTTTTTCGGTGGAGAACTTTTTCAGTAGCAAGCAACACTTATGAAATGTCAGAATTCTAAGGAATAAAAAATCAGAGTATAGTTAAGTATTTCTTATTATGCGGTGGTACACCAGTGGGTAGAACAATGGATTCTGAAGCGAAAGACCCAGGTTCGATTCTCAGTGCGGGCATGTACCTTGTTTTCTAAGTTATGTACGTTTGTTCAATAATATTAATACCTAACCGTGAGGGAAACCATCGTGAGAAAACCTGAGCTATTCAAACACCTCAGTGCATGAATTCGCCAATTAGGCGAATAAAGTTGTTAAAAAAAGTGAAAATATAGAACGTTTAAATTGGCCATATCTCAAAAACCGTGCAACTTTTACTGAGGTCATGTCAGGTTGGTTCAACACCTCCTGAGCAGGTCTAACTCAAGTGTCACTGTGACGTGTCATTTTTGGGAGACGCTGTAGGTATATCTAAAATAACATAGGTTTAATAATTTCTTAAATTTAATATTTCTCCTCTTTTGCTGGGAAATTTCTTACCAGTTGGCTTTGTTTCTTAGCTGATTAGATAGATAAGTATAGACATGCCATTAATTGTTGAATCTTGTTTCAATAAAGTACCTCCTCCCTTCTAGAAAGAATTCTCGTGATCACAATTTTCCGTCAATGCACTCCTCTCCTTAATCCTTTCTACGTCTACACAACTCTACAAATAATTACAGGAAGCGGCTCCCTAATGCCTACACACCTCCCATTAGCGTTATCTCTTCGGAGGCACTTGTTAAGCGGTGCTCAGTTCAGAACAACCTCACTGGAAATAGTGTTTTGGGCCGCGTTTAGACCGGACGACGAGAGGCAGATAAGGCGAACAATATCCGAAATGCGATTTGATTTGATGCGGGTTTGAACAAAACTGGGGACAAAAAAATATCCCAGGTCATGTTTGTGATGTTGCTGTTTCTGGTTATTTCGACTCAGGGTATCCTACTGTGGGACCAGGAGCAATGTATGTGCCTGTATGTAAATGTTGATGTTTACAATGCCCTCAGCGTAGGCTGAGCTAACTGTCTTTTACCATGCGAGAAGTCTTGGGTAAAAAAACCTAAGTCTTGAATGTATACATATTTGTGATGTCACTGTTTTGGTCCCCACAACATAGGGTATCGTAGTGTGGGGCCAGAAGCAATGTATGTGCCTGTATGTAAATGTTTTTCATTATGTTTGACAGAAACTGAGGATGTTTGTAAAACCTGTTTTATTGTAGCGTTAAAATGAGAAAATTACATTGCTAAATTTCGCCAATGTCTCACAAGCACCATGCGGTTAGTTAATGCACCACCCTCCCTCCATCTGGCGTAATTTAGCAAAGTAATTTTCTCATTATAACGCTACTATGGATTTCCGCAAAGTAATGCCCGATTCTATACAATATCTGTTTTATTGTATTGTATTCTAAGTTTTCTAATGTATTTCGATTATTGTTTTGTGTTACTATTGATGTTACGTATTTCTATTTTTTTGTCTTCATCAATCTGTATAGATTAGATCATAGAAAAAATAGAGGCAGGGATACAATGGCCAATGAAGTGAACTTTCACTTATTCTCTTACTCACAGATTACTTAATCTCTCAGGATCGTGGTGGCAGTCCTTTTTCTCTGACTACCCCTGTGAGATAAAGCCATGAAAATATGTGCATATCTGTATAATATGCTATAAATACAGCTTAAAGTATAAGGCCGAGCATTACAATGTTCGGCCGTATTCGCTCGGTCTGAATGCAGACTCATACAATTAGTTAGGGTTAGTATTTTACGACAGGTATTTGTTGATTGTTATGTTCACACTTGTTTATGGCTTTTCCATACTCTTAAACGTTTAGAGTCAATTTCACCATTTGACAATTACTCAATTTTTGTAGAGCAAAGTTTGCTTAATGTTTTCTTCAATAAAGAATATTCTTATCTTATTTCATCTTTATTTGAGGGTTCCGTAACTCTTTTAAATACATGACAACTGTTTTTAGTTACTTATCAGACTGACCTAATTGCGATTATGTACATAGATAAGCTCACGCCTGTATCCCAGAGGCAGAGCCATTGCCACTTGCCACGATTGTCCGCCTGGGGCGTCCCTTACCGGCACTTCCACCCACATTTCCTTGATATAGTATATTATTTTGCGCCTCTGTGGCGCAGTGGTTAGCGCGTCTGACTACCATGCGAAAGGCCCCGGGTTTGAATCCCGACTGGGGAAAAAAAAAAAGAAACCCAGGTCTTGGATGTTTACATGTTTGTGACGTCACTGTTTCTGGTTCCCACGACACAGGGTATCCCAGTGCCAAGCCAGAAGCAATGTATTTGTCTGTATAAAAATGTTATGTTATGTTTCGTCAGTCTGAAAATAATGTACTACGCTAAAATTGCGAATGACTTGAAATTCACTCTGTAGACTACTTTTGACTACGCCACAGGGTATTCTAGTGTGGGGCTAGAAGCAATGTATGTGCCTATATGTAAATCATTAACATCATCATCATCATCCAGTCACAAGAAGTCCACTGCTGGACATAGACCTCCTCCGTGGATTTCCGAAAAGACCGGTTGGAAGCGGCTCGCATCCAGCGTCTTCCTGCCACTTGGATGAGATCGTCTGCCCATCTTGTGGCTGAGCATCTTACGCTGCGCTTGCCGATTTTCTTTCTTTTTTCGATTTTAGATTTTCGAACTTTTCGGCCCCATCGGCCATCAGTTCTGCGTCCTATGTGCCCCGCCCACTGCCACTTCAACTTACTCATCCGCTGTATGTAATGGGCTAGTTGCCTTAAAAAATGTAATTAGTCCGTCTTTTAGATTATTCAAAAATAAGGGACACGTATTTTTTTATTTGTAAATTAGACCAAAAATGACAAAGATATAGCCCATTAAAGTTACGTGTGACGTCACGCCGTGCTGCATTTTTTAGCACGGAGTGACGTCACGTAACTTTAATGGGCTATATCTTTGTTATTTTTTGTTTAATCGAAAAAAGAAAAAAATACGTGTCCAATATTTTTTTATAATCTAAAATACGGACTAAATAGAATTTAGTTATTTGGACCCTGGAAACTACCCTATTGTAGTCTCCCAGACGTTAGCTCAAAAAGTAAACAGGCAAGGCTGCGAGTTGGATTAAAATCTCCCTGCCGTCTTTAGATGACACATCATTATGCTTAGGGTCCGCGTGCCAGTAATGTGCCATGGCATCAAGGCGTGTTGGGTGTCAAACTTTATTGGCATCGATTTTTCACCACAAATCGTATTGGACTTCCGTCCGCCATTTGTCTGTTTCCGGTCGCATTTGCACACGAGGGGAATCTGTTTTGGGTTGTTATATGTATATAAACTCACGCCTTGTACCCCGAGGGAGAGGCAGGCCAAAATCAGGCTAAACCCACAGAGGAACAAGCAAAAAAGCCTGTGGAGTATGGCCCATACCTACCTTCCTCAGGGAAGAGACGCGTGTCCCTCGGTGGGGACATAATGGGTTGATGATGATGATACTTTACTAGAGATACTTACTATATGCACCTGAATTATCTCAGGAATAGAATAAGGTAGAAATAATGCTTCTCAGATGGTTAAAATGAGCTCGACGGGCTGAAATTGAAGGTCATAAGTAATTTGCATCGAAATCGAACATACCACCAAATGCTTCTGATGTCGAGAATTAATTTTGTTGATTTTCACCAACGAAGTGCCCATTTACTTTTGTTGTATAGCGCTTGCCCCGGGAAATAAATTCGTAAAGCACTATTACGATTGTTTTGGTGTTTTCACATTTTTGACATCCCTGAGTGTTGTACTTACTATGCTTGTCTTTTTTTTCAGTGCTTTTTGGAAACGTTTTATTTAAAAAAAACACCTGGATGTCTTTAATCCACGGAAATTATTTTGTATACAGTGGCAGTACTAAGTTAATAAGACAGTTTTGATACAAAACCCTAGGTGAGTTTCTATTAACTATCAGAGAAGTTCATAATATTTCCGCTAAAAGAGTGGTAATAACTTATTAAGTTCAATATTACTGTATCGTTCCTGATTATTGCGGTGAAACAGTGAAACAATCGTAAAATGCTGTCGCTCTTCAGTTTAATTAAATAAATTAATGTAAAGTACATTTTGATATTTTTCACCTATTCACACTTAATTATATAAAAACAAAATTTGACATTTCATGTGTTTATGTAATGTATCTAGGAGCCTAGAAAAAATCGAATTACCTTCTTTTATTTTTCCTGACAAAAGTTGATTTTACTATACGACTTTATTCCCCGAGGCAAGCGATATGTATTGTCACCTATTAACCACAAAGACACAGGTACATTAATCCCCTGTCCGAAACTCCCAACGCAAATCGCGCACATAAACCAAATAATCTTATCACGAAGCAACAATAGGCACTCAAAGTTGCCAGTGTGCACACTGCACAGTGGGACAGTTTTTGTCCACCTCTAACGACGTCATTAGGGCCTGGGTGACGGGATTAGCCCACTGTGCGGACAGTGGGTGGTTGGGGTAGCTTTCTTGAGATTTGATTCGCAAACCAAATGCAGTAAATCGGGGATCTTAAACAACTTTACTGCAGTAATGCTAGGATTATATTCGTGAGGTCGTGGATTCGAATCCAGTGCTGTACCTACCAATAGATTAGTTTCTTAAGGTTTCGTAAATTCGCGAATTTAAAAGTAGCTATACTGGCTTGCTAACTGAAAAGAAAATCGTCAGTAAAATCACATTAATGTGGAAGGTGCACACGTGCCATTATTTAGTCTATGTAGTGTATTTATTTTCTGCGTAAAGTAGGCTATTATTTATGATTTTTGTAGTTTATGTACTATTTATTTTGTAAACGTACCTATAAGACTCTTTAAAGTTTGCTGCAAGAAATCTCTTACATAGATAAGGTCGTCTTTGTACATGTTGTTTTTGTGTCACCCTACTATGCACTGAACATGCCCTATGTTGCTTAACCTTCGTGATCGTTTAAGATTACTCAGGCGGCCGGGGCTACGAGCGATTCATATAAAAAAATTTGGTCTGAAAGTGGGAGCATCTTGCCCTGCCTTTATTTTTTTTGTAGCAAAAAACACTCAGAACAAAACTGGTGCGTCATTTTCATGATAGAAAATTCAAAGGGCAAAAGTTCAGACGTTTAGGCAACCTTCTCCGCACTAACCTTGTCTTTACCACAGTACACATAAATATCTTTACTCAGTGCCACCAAGGAGGAGAACCATTTCACGCTTGCCTATATAGATTAAAACTATACTCGTCATTCCATCATCATCATCATCATCATCATCAGCCCACCGTTGCCCACTGCTGGGTATAGGCCTTCTGCCTCAAATGCCGTCTCACAAGGTCTCTCGCCATTCGCATCCACGGGCTTTCCACCGACTCAACGTGTAACGAGGTGCATTTGCCTCGTTGCCTTTTTGTTATTTTCGGCCACCTACTATTCCAAATTTAATCATTTGACATTCGCCACCGTGGACGGACGCAGCTGAGTCATTCAATCCTCAGCTTCCATCCAAGGTGGACTAAAACGTAATTATTTTCTGTTTTCTTCACGACCCGGATTCTCTTATTCTGCATATTACATAATGATCTATAACAATATATTTTAAGGGCACATAATTGTAAGTGTTCCTGCTTTATTTTCTATTCCTAGTGTATTTTTATATTTATTTTTAGACCTTATTTAAGATTTTCTATTTGCATTGTCCTCAGGTGCCCTTTCCTTTACATTATAAATAAAACCAAAACTTTGCTGCCCCTGGATACCCCTCTTTTACTACGGATCGCACCCCGTACTTAACCTCCGTGCGACAAACGACAATATCCGTTACAATACAATACAACGACAGTCCGACCATCGGGTTGCTAGTCTGCCCAATGATCATAGTTCTGGGGCTCGATTCTGTTAGTGCATTATAGTTCGATGACAGATACACGGTTGGATTACGTGACGTATTTTTTCGTACCATTGACACCTAACTTGCTTGATTTGAGTGCGCGCGTCGACTTGAAGCGGCACTGAAACTAAATCGCCGTCTGCATGAACAGTCACGAGCAATAATATAAATACACTGTCACATTTTCTAAGAATATTAACTTAAAACCAGCTAGAAAGAAGTGCAAGACAATTTTTCCTAAGTTATGTAACCATGGGTTAGATAATTTAGGACAAATTGTCGTACACCTGTGCAGTGCGAAAAAAAAAGTGTATCGTACAAAATGTGACAGTGTATATTATTATATAGGTATTATTGCTCGTGACTGAACATGGACTGACTACATGCAGTTGTCACTGTATTGTACCGGGTGTCCCAAAACTCGACGTCAACCCGAAGCCGGGTGAAAAGGCAAGTCAAGCTGGTTGTCAGAAAAATATAAAAAAAAATCCAAGTTGTATGATTTCAAAATTATAGGCATTTTTTTAAAAATCGCAAAATTACACACCCTGTGACAGACTCTTTACTCCTGTTGCCACAAATCTTTACTTTTTCCAATTATTTTTTTTGCTGTGTAACCCTGAATAATGCTTCTCTAAACTGTAATCAAAATTTTGAAACCAGCTGCTCTAGCTTGCATAAAAAATAGGACTTATTTCCTAGAAAAACTTTCAAAATAAAAAAATTGCCTAGTTTTAACTGACTGTATTGAAAAAAAAATCATACAACTTAGATTTTTTTTTATATTTTTCTGACAACCAGCTTGACTTGCCTTTTCACCCGGCTCCGGGTTGACGTCGAGTTTTGGGACACCCGGTATATGCCTTAACAGAATCAAGTCTCTGTTCTCGGCCGCCACTTTGTGATTTCCCTGGTCCACCTGCTATATCCCCACCTCGCCAGGTGTCCCACCTATTTCCATTACACTCTCCAGGCTCTTTCGCCTACCTGCACACCCCTAAAGCAAATACATTATCTGATCCTGATCTTGGTGGGCGGCGGCCCCTGTTGACTGATTCAAAAGAGCCACCGACTCGACTTTACTTTAATTTTGAGTCAGGAATCGTCAACTTTTGGGCAGAGTTGACTAGAGTTAACTGGACAAGTGTTAGTTAGACTCGCCTACCGAGGATTCCGAACAAAATTGTAGGTACTCGCATATTGTAAATATAGTACGAGTAGTAGTGTCTTGTAGGTTGTAATTGTAATATTGCATATAAAAAGTTTTAATCTAATCTAGTAGTTCAAGAATCGAGTCACATAATGTTTTCCGAGCCTTTGTCGAACTTCCACGACAATTTTTAAATAATTTAATTAAAAATATTTACCTTTCAGATTTTTCCTTTCACTTGCAGCATAAGCAGGTATTACTAGCCCAATTTCATAGTTTGTTTGGTCAACATACCCTACCCTATAAATTTTGATTACCTTGAAAATGTCGACATAAACATTTTGTTTACATTTACAAACAGGCACATACATTGGTTCTGTCCCCACACTAGGATACCCTGTATCGTGGGAACCAGAAATAGCGAAATAACAAACCCGAGTTCGAACCCGAGACCTCTCATGGTAGGCAGATGCGCTAACCGCTGCACCACAAAGGTCGTCAATATACCTATTTGTACTTTTTTTACTTAATCAGAAGTTTGATTGTTTAACAGCTTCAAAGACTGTAAACCTGAATAAAAATAAATTAATTTCAACTCATAGAGGGTATCGATAGACAGACAGACAGACGAACAAATACATAAACTGATCCTAAAAGGGCTCCGTTTTTCCTTTTCAACGGATCCCTAGAAATTATTGGAAACTTGATAATAGTATAGAAAAGAATAACCTCGTCATTGCATACTGAATAGGAAAAAGAAAAGATAAGCAAGTATTTCATAAATATTTAAATTGGTCTAAAATGTCCGTAATTTTGAAATGAATCCAGAATGTGTGCAAAAGACACACAGGCCACCTTAAGATTGTAACACTATATTTATGATTTTTTTTTGTTTTTTTTTTTCAGTTTCAATTGTGTAATTGTTATGTTATTGTGTAGTATTAGTAACATAATATGTCATGTTTTTGTCTGTAATTAGGCTATGCATGTTAGTTATAAGATTTATAATGTGTGTTGTAGTAAATGAATAAATGCTATTCTATTCTATTCTAAATGTGTTTTCTGTGTAATTTTACATTTGGCCACACAATAAGGCGGTTCACACACAGGTATGCTCGCGGTTCCCTCGAACATACGCAATAACTACCTCCTCAAAAATGTGCATAATTTACTTACATAAGGGTTTTCAGCTATTGTGTGCTCACGGGGAGTAGTATCCTGCTGTTAACTGAATACTACAAACCTTAATACGAACAGTACAAAATGACAAAAACTTCATCGACCATACGCGGTGCCTTTATCATACAAGAAGTTTTTCAGCGATGGTGTGCCACGGGGTTACAGTATCCTGCTGTTAACTGAATGTCCCCATCCTAAAACAAAGAGTAGAAATCAAGCTTCCACGGACGCTAAGCTAAGCTCAAAATCCATTTTTGGGAATGTTATTTTCAATCAAATTCCTGTTCATAACTCGTTTTAAAGTCCACCCTATTACTCTGACTGACCTTAGGTTTTTTCCCGCCTGCGCCCGATGGTTGCCGACCACATGCCGGCGGATGTCAAAGACGAACACAATGCGAAAATATAGAAGAACTAGAGCTTTGTGAAATTCGACAAAAGTCTCGTTTCAGATGGTATTTGAAATTAAAAATAAACGCGTGCCTACCACGGATTGGTGATTTCTAGGTGTTTGTGTAGGTACATTCGTCACGAAGTAAATTCGTCACGGAAAAAAGTATGTGTTTTGACACAGTTATATTTTTATGAAGTAAACTCCTTGCATATAAATTTTGATCAATGTAAGTCCATAGAGGTAGTTATATGAATACCTGAAACACACATTTATTCACATGGTTTACCTCATCGTAAGCAATTGGTATTGACTACTTCACACATTTGTTTTTATGGACTTATTGAAGATTTTTATGTTCACACTTTTCCATGCGACCGTTTGAGCAATGTATAAATTATAAACCACATTTTTCGAGAAATGATTCGCTTGCTAATCGTAAAGCAACAATCATTATTACATAAATAAAACTTGGTTTTTGAACTAAAACTGGTGTAAGCACTACACATTATTGACTTTATTTCAAATACAGCTTTATCTTACGAGAAAAGGAATAGACAGACAGTTGTAAACCATATTTTATACATTATAATCTACTTACCTTACCATCTATTTACATATTAGAAATCTCAAAATTCGTCAGACAACATAAAGAAATTTTTACAAAAAAAGAAGATGTCTCTATAAGACCCATAAGACACAAAAATAAATTGTTATTACCCACCTCTCGAATGCAATTATACTCTTCCAGTACATTGATAATGGCTATTAAAATTTATAACAAACTCCCAAATTACTTAAAAGAATTAAATAACGACAACAATTTCAATAAAGATCTAAAGAAAATACTAATATCAAAATGTTATTATACCATAGAATAATATTTTAAAGATAATATAGATGAAACAAGATAAATAATTGTATAGATAGATAGATAGAATATTCTTTATTTTACCACAAATAACATTTAAATATAATCTTTTAAATAGAATAACTAAAATTGCATGATTATTAATTCAATATTTTCCAATTGTAAGTTAATGTAATGCATATTTCAAATAGCAGTTTAAAATGTTGCGTGCCCTACAGGGTCCACAAAGATCTCATCAAATAACTGTTAAGTTAAATTATAACAACCCTACAACTTGTGGAATGCAATAAAGTATTGAGTATTGAGTAAGTTAATAAAATAATAACAAATACGTGGTATTATGGTGGTGTAAAACATAATGAGCATCAGTTTATTCGATATCCTACAGTACATTTATTATACAAATTGTCAAACTGTCCATATGAAGAATTGCACTTCGCTTACAATAAAAGAGTAAACTTCTGATATTTCTCACAGAAAATTTGTCACTGTTAGAGAAACAGGGATGTAAATTATCTCGTTTAAATTATTTAGGGGCCGAAAAGTTCTGGAATGGAGACCACACATCGGCAAACGCAGCGTAGGACGACCAGCCACAAGATGGACAGACGATCTCATCCAAGTGGCGGGAAGACGCTGGATGCAAGCCGCTTCTAACCGGTCTTTTTGGAAATCCATGGAGAAGGCCTATCCAGCATTGGACTCCTTGTGGCTGAATTATGATGATGATGAAATTATCTAGTTTATAAATTATGAAAGTATTATTACCTCAATAGCTTTGTTTTCGAATTTCAGTCGATAGAACAGTGTTAACATTGCGTTAAAATGATATGACATCATAGAAAGATAATTATCTTGCACACAATAAAAAGTCAATCAAAGCTGCAATGGTTCTTCTGAATGCAGCTCTTCTACGCCCAAGCAAGTTTGCGCCGAAAATTTACACAAATCGCAAGAAGTATTAACCAATTCAGGTTTTTACCGACCGTCCGTCCGTCTGTACTATGAGAGACATTCCCGCCATTTTTGCGATGACATTCTTGTCCGCCGCCCTTTGATTAGAAAGGAGAGTTTCTTTTTAATTAAAAAAAAGAACTCGGCTGGCTTGACCGTTTGCAGCCTGCGAGAAAAAAGTTCGAGAATTCTGGCTGGGGAAATTTTTAGAAAAACAAACAAGTCCTTGATTGTTTTTGTCTTAATTGTTCGTTTTTGAATTAGGAATGTTAAGTTGACGATTACAAAATAACAAATTCACGACGATAGTCAACGTGTTGGCTAATTTTCATTACCCATGATAGCAAATTCCGCAAAATAATTATTTCCCTGCCTCCATTGACCTTTGGGGGAATAATTTATTTGCATCAATACATTGAAGCGTCGGTATGTAGTTAGATATTTAAAGATACGTTAGCAGTTAAATGGTAAATGATGAGTAAAAAACGCGGACTGTAGAGAATTAATTGCAAGGAACAAGGGAGCTACTACTAAGTAAGTAAGTAGGGTTGGCGTAGAAAATTGCGGTTCTATTTATGCTATTAACTTTTCTGGTTATTGTTATGGTCAGTTTGCTTTACTTAAGGCGCAATAAAATTCAATTAAGAAAGAGATTTTATTGCGAGTTCAGTTTATATCGTACTATTTGTTAAAGTATTGTAACTACGATCCGGACTTGGCCCCTGCGGTGGAGTATGGCCTATACCTTCCTCAGGGAAGAGACCCGTGCCCCTCGGTGGGGACATAATGGGTTGATGATTCAAGTTTACGAGCACTTGAAGCTGTTAAAAATTGAACTTCTAGGTTATCGTAACCGTAGATACATTTAAAACACTAAAAAAAGTACATTTCAACACTCATAGGGAACAGACTCTTAGATGAAATTTGGTTTGTGATTTGTGTGACAAACTACAAATACAGGGAAAAGCTTAAAAACGCTTTCAATTTCAATTAAATCATAAAAAAATCAGAAGTTCGGGAAAATGTTGAGTTTCATGACATTGTAGCTCAGTGGGCGAGCCCGACTCTTTTTTGTGCGGTTTTTTAAGTGAAAGCCCAGAAGCTGCCAATTTTTCGCGTCTTATCTACATTATCTGTTCTCTCCTGACGCAACAGATCCACCACCAATACAGCCAATATGTTCCTCCGAAACCACTCGTCATGCTGACTCTACGGCTGCCGGCTTGACGAATTGAATTTTGATGAGTGACAGTTGACGGGACGCATTATCATTTCGCGATCGCGCCACTGAAGCTCGTCGCCATATTGGTCATAGATCAAGTGACGCAGAAGCGGCGACAAACTACTGTCTTTATTTACGTTACATAGTGTAGTATCGGTTGACTTGTTAATTAAAATCTCATACGTGTGGTATACCATGTCGCTTGTCGACTATGACATGTTTATTGTTTATATGTTTGTGATGTCGCTGTTTCTGGTTTCCACGACACAGGGTATTATAGTGTGGAGCCAGAAGCAATCACTTAATTCAGGATTCATTTACTTCAATTTCGTGTAGTGCTTACCAAAGTTTTAATTAATAAAAAATATATTGTATGATTGTCAAAAAAATATGTAACTTGATATTCAACATCTTCTGAAACTGTATTTTTTCTAGAATAACTTTGCAAGCAAGAAAACTTTGTATGTTTGTGTGTAGTATTTAATACTCATTTTAGTGGGAAAGTATTCATCAAAATTCAAAAATTATTTCATCAGTATTTAGAATAGACCTTCAGAGTGAACGTAGGCTACGTTAATGCGAACGTAGTCGCGGGCACTGCTAGATAGATTTAAACTTATTTAAGATAAGATAAGATATTTAAGATTATTTTTTTATTTTATAGGCTTAATTCTTTTGGTAAGGAAAAGTTGACAATGTGCCGAGTGTTTGCACGGATAAACGTTATGTTAAAATACGATAAACGAGCACATAGATGTCCGCGCCGAATGAGTAGACACCGCAACGAAAGAATTTTGCTGCGCCCAGTGAAACAGTGTAGGCGCATTGATTGATTCATGTGGATTTTGTATGAAATCTGGGGCTGATTAGATTAGTAATTGATACTATACTTCATAGGTTCATGAGTTTTTATTATTTTAAATTATTTATTGCTCAAGAAAAGATCTGCATGAAGGCAAGCTTAATACTAAAAAGTATTTTCTTCCAGCTAAACATGGGTGATGTGGAAAGAGTCAGGGGTAGCGCTAGAAAAGTCTTAAGAAAAATAAAAAAAGATTAATTATTTACTTGCAAATTAATTCATTTGACTGGCCTAAATCTACCTCCATGGGAAATACTATATCCTGACCTTAATAAAATTATTCCTTATCTGGGTCTTCTGTTCTGTACTTTAATACATTTTCAGCCAACGGAACTGGCTTGCCATTTTTGGTGCGACGCCATTTTGCTTTTGGGACTTTGCCGCGCTTTTCGGCGACCGATTGTAATTTATCAATGGGTTTTGTAATTAAGTTTGATCTGGGAAATATTCCTAGTCTATTTGATTGAAAATTTCTTTAAAAATTTTGATTACTTATTTACTGTTTTTTTCAAAGAGCCGTCAAATCGATCCCTAACATCTTTTCGCAAAAGATGTTTGTCGGCAATGTTAACGACATACCTATATTTATTTGTCTAAAAATAATAATTACCGGTTTTATTTATCATCAGTCCCATATACTGGGTGTCTCAAATAATAGTGTCAAGCGGAAGTATATAGATTGGGATGATTCGGGTACCCCTAGGGATGCTATATCTCTGGGAAACCCTGTATATACAGTCCACTAATCTACAATGTATGCTACAGGCACTTATAGTATGTCTTACCTGAGGGCACATCTTGCAGTGGTACTTCCTGGCGTGGTGGAGGGGCTGTAACTTGTTGGGGCCTTTGCCCAACGGTTGGGGCACCACGAGGAGACTGTTGTTGGTACCGCCCACTGGTGATGATGATGAGGATCCTGTGGAGGGGAACACAGTGATGAGAGATTCATGTAACCATAGAGAATTACCGCAAAAAAACTTTACCCTTGTAACATTTACTAGAATTTTGTCGGCATAGTCCAGGAATTCGATTCTGTTAATGCATTGTAGTATAATGACAACTGCATGAACGTGGCGATTTAGTTTCATTGCTGTTTCAAGTCTACGCGTGCACGGATATCAAACCGTCTAGCCGTCAATGGTATGAAAAAACACGTCACGTGAACCGACCGCGTATCTGTCATCGTACTACAATGCGCTAAGAGAATCTAGGCCCAGGAGACTAGCTTCGCTTCAAGGTCATGCAACGAGCTATGGAAAGGGCTATGCTCGGAATTTCTCTTCGAGACCGAGTCAGAAATGATGAGGTCCATAGACGAACGAAAGTCGTTGACATAGCCCTGCGGATTAGTAAGTTGAAGTGGCAGTGGGCGGGGCACATAGCACGCAGAACTGATGGCCTATGGGGCCGAAAAGTTCTCGAATGGAGACCACATATCGGCAAGCGCAGCGTAGGACGACCAGCCACAAGATGGACAGACGATCTCATCAAAGTGGCGGGAAGACGATGGATGCAAGCCACTACCGACCGGTCTTTTTGGAAATCCATGGAGGAGGCCTATGTCCAGCAGTGGACTTCTTGTGGCTGAATGATGATGATGAATCATGGTGAGTAGAGACGGAGCTCGCGTCTCTGATGTAAGTAGCAAGTGTATCAGGACGAAAGTATTAATAATAAGCTTTTTTGCACAGAGTGTCCTTAGCACATTTTTTAAACCGCCTCGGAGATAACTCTAATGTATCTTGTGGAATCTTTATACAGTGCCCCATAAGGAAGTATTAACTTTTACAAAAATGGTCTGTTTGACAATCTGCAGATAAAGTTCCGGATCTGCAACCAGGGCTGCCGTTTGTTCTAAATTTATATAAATTTTCCTACGAGTATATTGCGTGTGTTCGTTTCTAGCTTCAAATTTAGAACAAACGGCAGCCCTGGTTGCGGATAGCTTATCTGCAACTTTATTTGAACATTGTGAAACAGGGGCTAAATCGTGGAAATGACCATTTATTCTGTCAAAAGGAGAATATTGGCTTGGTGTAAGCTTACCCGACCGTCCAGGACCTAGGCCGGTGCCGTACAGCATCTGACTCATGGACTGATGATGGCCAAGCCTCTCGTCAGCCTTCTGGTGAGAACCCAAGGTTCCATCGCCCGTGCTCATCTTGGCCTGAAAATTATGGGAAAAATTGTTTAATTATACATAACATAAAGTCACGCTTGTATTCTTGAGGGGTAGACAGAGGCAAGTTTTTTTTTCCAACATTTTTTTATTGCATGTTTATTAAATAACATAACATTTACATACAGGCACATACATTGCTTCTGGCCCCACACTAATATACCCTGTGTCGTGAGAACCAGAAACAGCGACGGCACAAACATGTAAGCATCCAAGTACCTAGGTTTATTTTTTTTTAGTCCCCAGCCGGGACTCGAATCCGGGACCTCTCGCATGGTAGTCAGATGCGCTAACCGAGGTTAGCGCCTCCGGAGGAACAGAGGTTGCATAAGAATATTCTTTATTGTACACGAGAAAAAAAACACCAACATTATAGCTACCTGTATATGCTAGCTGGCCATGACAAGAACTTCACTACAGTTATTAGTTTTGTCTATGACACAAATCATCACATCTGCGCAGAGAAACAAAGCCACAGCAGTCCCAAGTTAAACCAACACGTCGAATCTAACCCCTTCAGCGGTAAAATATATAACCAGCAAACGTCAAGGGGTCAGCCAGACCCCGTTATAAATTAACGGTCAGTTTGTCTCAATCTATTCGTGTATGAGTTAGTTAGATAAGGCGGCTGTATTAATCATCTAAGTTCTTTGTAAAATGTAGCCGTAGGGGTTTGACTGTGACAAGCACGCGTTTGTTGTCGAGAATATTTGGGACTATAATTAAGTAGCTTTACTACGCTTTAGTATTGAGAAAAGGAATGTAAAAAAATGAAAAAAAAATGACAATGTTTGGTAGCTGTCATTTAATGGCAGTTCATTTAGTTGGTGTCTATTTATAGTTTTATCTTTTGTATAATTTTATACCAACAGACATGGGGTTACTAGACTATATTATTATATTACTATATTCTTCTGAATCGCTCGGAGCTCGTACCAAAACTCTCGTCCCTTCACGCCAAACTGCTTACAAAACAAAACTAAACCAAATAGCTAAAAGGCACAAGTCGTCATAGAGGCATTCCCGAACTAATATTTTAAATTGACCCGATCCGAAACAATCATAATTTACCGTGGCCAAGCGGTCAGAACAAATCGTGCGTAACTAATGGGAGCTCCTTAGGTAAATTGCAGAATTTGGTCACCCCCGGCGGCCCTCTCCAGTGGAGGGTTACAGATGAAGTTGATGTATCGGGCAGTAGTTTGGGTTTTAGTTGTTACAATGAACGAATGTTCTTTGAAAGAGTATTATTCTCATTCATGCTATAGTTTTTGGGTAAGTATATTTGCATTTTTAAAATGAAGGTAGCTGTCCCGGCAAACTTCGTACCGCCAAAGTTTTTGTATTTTTTCCATATTTTCTCACCATTTAAACATTCCTTGAACTTCCACAAATAAAAAAAAATAGCAAAATTGGTCCAACCGTTCCTAAGATTTAGTGAGACTAACATACAGCAGTTAATTTTTATTTATAACATTAAATACATTTCTCGGTGACCCTGCATCGGTGAGCGTGTATGTAACGATTAGATAATGAATAATACAAAAAGTCTGTCAGGGTCGTGACAAATGGCCTGGTCTGTGTCTACACCTCTGGCATAGAGGCGTGAGTTTATTTAATATAATATTATCGCCCATTTTACGTCAGTAACCGCAATCTCAGGCGTACCTTTTGACCTCTCTGTCTCTCTCTCAATGATAATTTTTGTAGACATTTTCTGACAAAGTTATGACTTTCAAACGAATTCGCAGACAAGTATCTAAAATATTGTACGTAATTTTTGAAGTATGTAATTTTCTTAGGACTTTCGTTTTTCAAAAGTATACAATGTACAGTCGACAGCTTTTCATCCTATACACCCATGCACTCTACTCCGTTGCATTACGAGCGACCTTGCAACTAAAATGTGGAGGTTGACGTGCTGTCGACTATACTTCTCAAGTAAGAATCAACTTGAATCTACAAAGCAGTGTATGCCGGGCTTCGATTCCACGACCTTCCGAATGTGAGGCCAGCGCCTTACCGCGGCTCTAGAAAGTGGCCCTGTGTAACCAAGCCAAATCCCACTGCCAAGTAATGGGATTTGGAGACACAAAATGTCTGCAACGGCATCAACCCATTACCTCCCCACCGAGGCGCACGGGTCTCTTTCCTGAAGAAGGTATAGGCCATACTCCACCACGGGGGCCAAGTCCGGATTGGTGGAGGCTTGTAAGACTAGTGGCTGGTCATACTGTTAGAAGCTTTCAAGCCGCCCTAAGGCCTCTGACTTGGCTTAACCACAGTTGTATGAGCATGTTTTATTCTTTGTAAACTGTGATAAATTTCAAATATTACTCTGTGAATAACTAATTGAGCTGTGAGAGAAAAATGTTCTAGGAATGAGGGGTTACATTGTGCCTATCGTGGGACTAGCATATATACACATAAACATAAACATGTACATACAGACACGTACATTGCTTCTGGGCCCACACTAGTATACCCTGTGTCGTGAGAACCAGAAACAGCGACGTCACAAACATGTAAACATCCAAGACCTGGGTTTTCTTTTGTTTTCTCCCCAGCCGGGGTTTGAACCCGGGACCTCTCGCATGGTAAGTAGTTGCGCTAACCGCTACGCCACAGAGGTCGTCAAACATGTATGAGCATGTTTTATCTATCTATCTATCCACATACATAAAATTCAAAGTCCTGACTGACTGACTCACTCATCAACGCCCAGCCCAAACCGTTTGACCTAGGAAGCTGAAATTTTGCACAGAGGATCTATATATAATGTAGGCAAGGAATAAAACGCATTTTTTTTAAATTCAACCCCTAAGGGTTGCCAAAATTTGTATGGGAGGTATAAAATATGTTGTCTGATTTTCTTGAAACTTGAAATAAAATACTCTTCAACACAATTGATTGAACACGTGTTTCACCGTTTTTCTAAATTTAACCCTTAAGGGAGTGAACGGGGTTGCAAAATTTTGAACTAAAGTCCACGCGGACGGAGTCGCGGGTGAAAGCTAGTTCTTTAATAAATTTCAAATATTACTCTCTGAATAACTAATTGAGCAGTGAGAAAAAAAAGTTCTAGGCATCAGGGGTTACATGTGCTTATCGTAGGACTAGCACATATTTTCCCTAGTATTGGGTATAAACTAAACTAACAACTTTCCTACTCTCCTATGATTTACACCCTAACCTTAACACGCGAGTGCTAACCCTAAAACCATCAACTATCCAGAAACAGTTAAATTAATACGTCCATTTAATTTCGGACAGCGTCGCCAGAGGGCGGAGCCTTCACGTAGACCAAAACAGAAGAACGTAGCCAATGGATTGTGTCTCATAGGGCCACTTGAGCCAAGTCTTAGATAAATAAGTTTGTCGTCTTTATAAGATAAGATTTATTATGTGTACATAAAATAATTTTCTAACACTTAACAGTCATTAATGATACACCTCTATTTATTATCGAAATATCCAGTACAAGAGAACAATGTATTATATTATTGTTTTATACGTGCGCCCTCATTATCCTCCTCAGTCCTGACCTTGGAAATAAAATTTTTTTTTATTGGTTATAGTATAATTTATACATTTACATACATGCAAGTGTTTTTTATAGTTATTTTTTGCACGCCTAGCGCCTACCACAATTTTTGCCTCTCCTGTACCTCCTGCCAGTTGACTAGTAGAAAATGTCATTAGAATGAACTTTAATATTATATCTTTTGCATAATAAAGAATTATTATTAATAATAATAACGTTACATATAACTATTTTTTTTTAACAGTCACATACTTTGTTTCTGGCCCCACAATAGGATACCCTGTGTCTTGGGCACCAGAAACAGTGACGTCACAAACATGTAAACATCCAAGACCGGGGATTTTTTTTAAAACCACTAACCACTGCACCACAGAGGTTATGATTTGACCTGAAAGTTTGTGAAGTGTTTATGCTGTCATAATAAACAACTGCAATGCTTAGGCGTAAGAGGATCTTTTGCGGGGGATCTGCAATCTGAAAAAATCTGCACAGAGACGAGTTTAATACTATTTTTTTTTTCTTCCAGCTAACCATGGCTGATGTGGGAAGAATAAAAAATAGCGCTAGAGAAGTTTCAAGAAAAAAAAAAAAGGTAAATTACTTACAGATTATCAGTATTGGTAAATTGTGTTAAATTAATTACTAGATTGTGATTTAAAGATGTATTTTTTTTAAATCTATTCAATTTGTTTAGGAAAATAGGACATTGTTTAGACATTACTTTATATTATGAATGAATACCTCATCAAAGCGTTCCTTCATCTCTTGCCAGTTTGTGTTGGTCGCTTTGTAAATTAATTCTCACAACGAATTTGGGCTATCTCGCCGCGGTCTGGAGTGGATAGTTCGTTGATTTACTGCTGTTTATTGATAAGTTGCTGGGCTTTTGGGCGTTGGGTGTGTTTTATTAAAATTGTTGGTTTGTGTACGTCAGACATGTTTCGATTGCAAATAATGTTTTGTCACATTGTGCGGAATTTAATAAAATGGCTAGATACAAAATAGGTACTTCATTGCAAACATGAAAAATAATTAAGAGCTATTTATAATTTATTTGAAAATAAAGTTTCCATTTCTGATCCAGATTCAATCTCGTTGGGGACCGCCGTATTTTGATATGTAAAAAATATGGGTGTTTTTTTGGTATTAATAACGTTTTGTCTAGGAAACTAGGCAAAATGTTATAAATACCGTTATGAACGATATAAATATAGGATGCCCTAGTTTGGGGTCAAGACACGAGATTGTATGGATTTGCGTTTCCAATTTTTTTTTCGTGTATAAAGTGTAGATGCATACACATAATAATATACATAAATTCACACCTATTTTCCCGAGGGGTAGGCAGAGACCAGGGACTAAGACTTGCCATGTTCCTGACAGTTCATTTTTGCTTTATCGACATTCATTTGTGGTTGCATGCACTCAAGTTGGTTTCAGGTTTTTTTTATTTTATCCTGTACTTTTTTGCTTTGTAGTAATAGATATGCTAACAATACAAACGACGAGAATCTCGTCCCGCCCCCCCAAATAACATTGTTTACCACCCATTCAACGAAACTCGTGTTTTAAACAAACTGCTATAATATTTTATGCTCGCTTCATTTATTAACGCTCGTAAAAGAAGAAAAGTGCAAGACGGCATTGACCTCTTCGCTGTGAACCCCTAAAATGTACTGTGGGCTACATATTTGCGAGCGATGGTTCTGTTCATAGGCACACAACTATTGTAAAATTTTTGTCACGCCATCAGTAAAATCGTCCGATTTTAAAAAAAATCCCGAGTGATGCATTTTGGCATTCGAAGATTCAAAAAATCAACCACAGCAAAATCTGTTCTTTCTGATTTTTCCAACAAAAATCTTATAAAAAGAAAAAATAATCTTATAAATAGTAAATTTTTGTTCTAGCTTTTAGATGTGTACAAATATGCACCAGAAAACGTGAGTAAATGTGAGCAACTTCTCCAATCTCACCATTTCTCTCTGTCTTCACTACACTATCGTTAGTGAAATCAAAAGGCGACAGTATATTGGAAATCCCACCCCTTTTCTCCGTCAAGTTTTCCCCATATATTTTTGCTATCAACTGTACGTCTTCGCGTGTGTTTTGAGAGCTCAGCGCCATCTATCTTGCGCTTAATGGCAACTCGCGACGCGTCCCGTCAGCTCGCGAGAGCGGGGGGGTGTTTACGCGACCCACTTTTGCGCGTTAGGGTTAGATTGGGAGAGGTTCTTTGTGTTCCCGGTGTAGTTTACTGAATTATTGGTAAGTGAATTAAAGATAAACATTTACATTCAGGCACATACATTGCTTCTGGCCGCACACTAGGATACCCTGTGTCGAAAGAACCAGAAACAGCGACGTCACAAACATGTCATTGGAAACATCCAAGACCTGGAGCTTTTTTTTTTTCCTCCCCAGCCGGGGATCAAACCCGGGACCTCTCGCATGGTAAGCAGACGCGCTAACCGTTACGCCACAGAGGCCGGCGTTGTATATTGTACGGATTAATTATAGATTTTTTTAAAATTAAAACTAAAATTTATATAGTGTGTGGTACCTATGTAGGTATTAGAAGTTTATATTGATATTACATTACTAGTAATTTGCAAGTAGGTATTTTTTCTTTCTTATAAGACTTCTCTAGCTTTACCCCCCCTTACTCTTTACACATCACCCATGGTTAGCTGCAAGAAAATGCCTTCATGCAAAGTTCAACATCACGTAAATGTTGTGTGTGATACAGACCGCATTATGTAAATACATAATAATATACTCCTCCGTATATTAAAAACCTGAACAAAGGTAAGATAGAGTCAACGTATAAGTGTTAAGAGCATTATAAATGGTTACTCATTCTAGATTACATCCTAAGAAGATGATAGAGCAGTCCCCAATAGACACCTTTATCATTTTTATAGCCTAATAATTCCTCGCGACAAGCTTGTTAGCTCTACGCCAATCTTGAAAGGTCTAAGTTATGTCTTGTTTTTGAAATTGACACGAAAAAATTGAGTATCTTTGCTAATATAAGAAAATCTAAGGACTTATTTTTGAACTAAAACGCTAGACATGGTTATTTTATTCCGGATACACTTATTTATAGATATATAGACAGCTCTTGTCGGAAGAGTCCGACCAGGTTTTGCTCCGATTCGCAGAGCTTCATCACAAGTAAGTTAATCCAGAGTAAAGTTAATAAAATCTAAGTAGATAATCTAAAAGGCCTTTACCCTTTAAATAGGGGTTCTTATTTTTTTATTTTTCAATGCATGATTTTTTAATTTTTTTACAATATTTTTTTATAATCAAATATGAAATAAAAGGCTTTTTTTTTCATTTTATTATTATTTATATAGATAATCTAAAAACCAAAAGCAATAATAGAAACATAGTTCAAGCAAACTTCTACAGAACTCAGTGCTGGTTTCTGAATTGAGAATTTCACTAAGTAAATACTCAAGTACCGTCTGTTAGCTTTTAGAATATACCTCGGGCTCTAGAGTAGGCTTCGGTTTTCGCCGAAAGCACACGAGTGTAATACTACTTCCTGCTCTGTATTAGTTTATATCCGTCATATTAGTTCCGATTTCGAAATTAAACCTCAGTTTCTGAAAGAGTGTTCAAATGTAAAAAGAGATTAATCTAAGATTAATTCTAAATACCGGCACGTGATTGGCTGAAATTAGCTTGACGTGAGATTAACATGAGATTAACATTTGATCGCTCTTCTAGAAACCGAGCGTAATTAGTTCCGATATTTATATTACACGAATATATTCGGATATATTCGTGTAATATAAATATCGGACCTAACTGATAGAATCGATTCTATCCGATATTAGCCGAGGCATATTCTAAAAGCTAATAGACTGTAACGTTCTGTCATGCTCTTTTACTCTACTTGTCTACTCAACATCAAAAATAAACTTACGCTGTCAAAGTAATATGGCGAACCCAATGAAGAAGGAAATGTAGGCGAACCTTTCAATTTGTCTCCATATTGCACAGAGTTTTCATTGACATTTTAGTTGTTTCTTAAAGGTTGCAAAGAATGAACGGAATTGACAAATGAACGAATGATTTCTGAAATAGTCGGCGCAATGTTACCACAGGTCGTCGTATCTTAAAAACCAAATGTTACTGTGTCGAGAAGTGCCCCATTTTAGTCGCAGCGACCGAAACAAAGTCGTTACAGCGACCAAAAATGTTACTGGCGTCGTCTTTTTAGTGTCGACATGTTTCGTAACGGCTACCAAAAAATGCTATCTGGGTGGTTACTCAGCGAAATTGTCAATTGAGAAACCGGCCCTGAGAGTGTTCAGAGAATCTAAGAAAGAAACTATCTACGCACTGATTCAGTACCACTACGCAAGCTTTAGAAAGCTCGTAGTTAACTATTTCATAATTACAATGCATCGATAACAAACAGATAATAAAGAGTCTTAGTGCGTCTAAGAAAAAACTAGGAAAAGTTAAAAAAATACAAAAGAAGCGAATCCATTCCTTTCTACAACCCATTGATAAAAAACAGCCATAAGTGAGTCTAAAAAAATCTAAGTGGGTCTAAGAAAATCTAAGAGAGGCTAAGAGGTGCTATGAGGTGGGTCTACGGAGGCACTCACCTCGTAGCCCTGTTTGATGGCCATGGCTCCCCGAGGCCTGGACCACGCCGCGTACTCGAGCCCGTCTTTTTGTTGACAGTGCTGTTGACAGAAATGTTTGAGTTTTACTGGTGGAGTTGAATGAGTTTTGTCTACGGACACGTATGTCGTTTAAGAATACAGTGCCACCATCTTATCTGTTCAGTTGATAGCGGCGCTAGTGCAGAATTTAGTAGTAACATTTAATAAATTTATCTAGAGGAATGCGAATATTTTGACCTGTCTTTCAATTTTAATGAAAATATATCTATAAATCTTAGTAAGTGAATAAATAAAACAAAATATGGGGAACCGGATTTACAATTAATTAGTTAGTTACAATTTTGCCCAGCTGAACAGATAACTTGGTGGCGCTGTACGGACACGTATGACGTTTACTGAAAGATATTTGTGGATAAGAATAGGAATAAATTTTATTTTAAGAAGTTACACAGAGTCAGAAATACAGTTACACTAGGCCATAGATAAGACTAGGCTAAAATTACAAAAAAAACCGACTTGACCTCCGTTGCCGAACTAGATTAAAACCTGTATTTCAGCAAGCCGCCTTCCCCACAGAAAATAATTGTAACAAAGGATTTTAATAGGAATTTTTTAGTGCAAGATTCTATGACTAAATATCTAAAAGATTTTATATTTACTTTAAATTATAAAGTCAATCGCTATTATCTTTAACAACTTAAAAGAATCGGACTATATTGAAAAAAAAAAACATTTCACCTAGATCCAATTTAGTTAAGAAATTAGGAAGATTAAAAAAGTTCTCGTTTAAAATTAAATTTAGTTCTAGGTGTGAAATAGATACCAAAAAATCGCATACTCTGCTGAAACTGTTGACAATAGAGCAAAGTGATTTACTACTAGGTATATTTTTACAAAAATTAACAATGCATGGGCTAGTCATGAGCAAAGACACAATTCACGTACGTATGTAATAAACAAAGTAACATAACATAACACAACATTTACACACGGGCACATACATTGCTTCTGGCCCCGCACTAGGATACCCTGTGTCGTGGAAACCAGAAACAGCCACGTCACAAACATGTAAACATCCAAGACCTGGAGTTTTATTTTTCTCTCCAGCCGGGGATCGAACCCGGGACCTCTCGCATGGTAAGCAGATGCGCTAACCGCTACACCACAGAGGTCGTAAACATACCTACTTATAACTTTCAAGTTTCAACAGTTTCGAAACAAGTCTAGTTTAGATCACAGACAACAAAGAGATGTTTAGACTATCACAGATTAATAACGATTAAAAGCACAGAACTAAAAACATGATGACATTTTGGACGCATTTTGGTCTTCTTGCAGCGCCATCTAGGTTTTTTTTAATGAACTCAACTGACACCTGTCATTGAAAAGCCTTTATTCTGCACTGAACTATTTCAAATTACCCACCAACAAGATTTTGCTACCGTAACGCTCAATTAAATTGAATTTTTCATATAATAACAACCGGTGGATATCGAATATTTCCGGCACAATTTCGTATTGACACAAAGTATAAGATAATAAGAATATAAGAGCGCATAAGATAAGATAAAATAAGAATATTCTTTTCTGTATCAGTAAAAATATGGACAAAATAGGGAAGTAACCAAAACATGCCAAAACTTTGTGAAGGCTTCCCATGTTGTGGTGCCCGGATCATCAGAATCAGAATCAGAAATTTATTTCAACGTAAAGAGTTTACATT
Source organism: Yponomeuta plumbellus (assembly GCA_947310845.1). Taxonomy (NCBI): domain Eukaryota; kingdom Metazoa; phylum Arthropoda; class Insecta; order Lepidoptera; family Yponomeutidae; genus Yponomeuta; species Yponomeuta plumbellus. Next base: position 10,924,495 of record OX371216.1, on the reverse strand, counting down.
CTGCTTGTTGAATGTCAATGTACATACAGTTATGTATAATGTTAGCCGCTGCCTTGGGGCCGTCTGTAGTGGAGAAAAAGGCAGCGAAAAAAAAACTCCACTCTGACCATCTTTTCTCAAATCAACTTAAAGCTAATACAAATAAAACTTACAAAACAATATCTTGGATGTGTTGAACACTAGACACATTTATCCTCTGATTAAATTATATTAATCTACTATTTAAAGCCATACGTCCTTGTCTTCTAAATAATCGTTGATTTTATAATAAGCTTTTTTGCAAAGAGTGTGCTTAACACAATTCTTAAATCGCGTTGGAGGTAACTCTAATATATCTTGGGGTATCTTGTTGTAGAACCTTATACAGTGCCCCATAAAGGAAGTATTAACTTTTGCAAGTCTAAATCGTGGAAATGACAATTTATGTTTATTCCTAGTATTAACGTTATGATGGCTACCAAGTGTTTCGAAGTCTTTAATATTTTTCCTAACGTACATAATATTTTCATAAATGTCTTGCAACTGTTAGGATGTTGATTTCTTTGAAAAAAAATCTTAGTGTGTCCCTACTACCTAGCTTGTAAATAAATCGGATCGCTCTCTTCTGCAATATGAAGATAGTCTCAATGTCTGCTGCCCGGCCCCATAGTAGTATACCATAGGACATAATACTATGGAAGTAACTAAAATAAACAAGCCTAGCAGTTGCAACGTCAGTAAGTTCTCGAATTCTTTTCACGGCATATGCTGCGGAGCTAAGTCTATGTGCTAATTTTACAATATGTGGGCCCCATTGTAGTTTGGCATCGATTGTGATGCCCAGAAATACAGTATCTTCAACTAATTCTAGTTTTTCATTTCCAATCACAATGTTATTTTCAACTAATTTTACATTAGGTAGGGTAAACTTCATACATTTTGAAATCATCATCATAATCAACCCATTATGTCCCAACTGAGGGGCACGGGCCTCTTCACTGAAGAAGGTATAGGCCATACTCGTTAAGTCGGCTGGTTATCCGATAATAGACAATACTCCTTATTTGTCACTTGAGCCGGGAATCGATTGACGTCTGAACAAAGAGGTCAAGGTCGCCTCACATCTAAGCTGCTCCATTATCCAATCCACCGGACAAAAAAAGAGCTAGACACGTACGTCCTCCCAAGTAAACCTCCCTACGATCCTCTACCCATAACTCTTAAGGAAAACGGTAGCACAATAGCAATAATTCTCTATTATTGAAGAATTCTTACATTTTCCACCGTTACTTCGCTCTATAGCTACCGTACGCTAGAGCTATATTGGAGAAACGATTTTTATATCCATGACCCGGGCAACATATAAAATGTTAGTCCTAAACTTGTCCCCCGTCTCGCTTCAACCCTGAAAGTCGGAGGGAGAGGCGCGATTCACGTGTGACGTAGGTGAAAATGTATATGTATGGGACACGTGTAGTAAAAAGCTTTGGGAGGCAAAGAGCGGCTTTTCTAAGCTTTTATGAAAGTTAGGTTCTATATTTTGTATGGAAAAAATGGCCACGGTAAACATTATAATCCACTACTTGACTCTTTTTTCAAGTATGTCTTAAATGCTAAATATCATCAATAATGCTTCCATTAGACCAAAAAATATTCTAGTATATTATTTGAGGACCTAAAAGCAACAAAAACATTATTTTAAAACGTTGCTTTGCTAAACAGCCAAAAACGCGGTCCGCCATTTTTGTCTATGGTTTGAAGTCCTCTACGTTTGTAAACAAAGTTTGACATTCAACATAGGTAGAGTTCGTGCCACGAAAGAAGTATGAGTCACAATAGAACCTACGCACGCACGACTGACAGATGTTTGTTTACAACCAAAGGTGCTTTCAAGATGTCGGATAGTGTTTTCACCGTTCCGATTTAAAAGCGAAAAATATTTTTTTTATTTGCAAATTTTGCCATCCTGCATATTTACTTAGCAAAGTCAATATATTTCGGTTTCTTACGTTAGATACTACAGGAAATATCCATTCATCGCGTCAAATTTGATACGATGCAAGTAGCGTATTGTGATCAATCTCTCAAAGGCTACGTGCCTTTCAATGTTCAAAATATATACACTAAAAACCATAAACTGATTAGTATTAATCATGTTTTTTTAGTGTTTTTTTCGTTGGAAAAAATTACCACGATAGAGAATTTGCTAAATATGAAAAGACTGATTGCTTTCTATAATCTAGGAATGTGATATAAGATAATATTAAAATATTCTTTACTAGACACACTAGAGTACAATTACATTAAAAGTGACACATTGTCTGGGATGAGTAAAATACAATGCCCTTTAAACGAATGTTACATTTTTTTATATGACGTCTTGTGGCAACTCCTGCCTTGGTGAAATAGAACTAAAAGTTGTTTTAACTTTTTTCACGTCTGAAATGAAATTAAAATTTATGTTTGTTCTCAGTACCAACACTATAACAACCATAAAAATAGTTAAAATGTAGCTTTTTGTGTCTTTACTATCTGTCTATTACTATGGCTGAGATTCTTAAACTGCACTTTGTCTTTAGAAAAGATCGACTTTCAATCAAAAATATGTTTCATAGCCCTGTCACACCATTACTTTACTTTCACAAGCCTACACTTTGCTTAGTATAGTCGAAGGAGCCGATGATCATGACTTTGGCCTCAAAGTAAACTTAGCATCAATATGCGTACAAATAATATAGTCCTGAATGATAAAGACATTTTCATAAAACAGAATCAAATTTTATTAGGTTGGGTTATACTTCAGAAACGTAAAGTCAATTTTTATTTTTTTTTGTTTTATTCGCTTTTCACGGACCAAAAAGTGCCCCAAAAGGAGGTTTATTACCATACATCCTTGAAGTCAAGGTAAAGTTGACATCTTTCAATGACGTTCCGTTTCATTCAAATAAATCAAGTTTAGATGATACCTATTTTCACCATTATTTCTTGAATGAAAATTATGCGTGTAATGTAGCAGCTGTCAAATTAAATACTTGCTCAGACTTTACTTTGATGACGTGCTTCGCTAAGGAAAGACCAAGGAACTGTCTCTGAAATTGAAAAATTTGAAAGCATACTTTGTCAAACAAAGCTTACTTTGTGAAGACGTCTTTGCTGTAAAGTAAAGTCATGACTGTGAATCTGGCCCTATGACCCGGCAAACGTTGTTTTGCTATATGGAAAGAATATAAAAATACAATTTCATGAAAATCGGTCAAGCCATTTCTGAGGAGTATGCGCACAATTTCAAAGTATTAACGTTGAAATTTTGAAAATGGCCCTTTTTCGAAATTTCAACCAGCTTTGTTTTGTTAAGCAGTCTTTCTCTACTTTCACGGAGAAAACTGCGAATGTAGGTATCTATGTTCATTACGATTGAAGTATTGATTGAACCCTTTTGTAAGTCATACAGACAGACGTAGTGGGCCTAATAAGAAGGCCTTGTTGCCAACCTTCAGTTACGGAACCCAAAAAACAAATAACACGTCCTAAGGGAAATAAGGAATCCTCAGAAGCACATCTGAATTTTAATGCATTTTTACATTTTAAAATAGCGCTCTACATTTTTCAATTTGAAAGACGCTCCACCCCGTCTCTGTTCCGAAGAAACCTCCGCGACACAAGTATTTTTCTTAAAGTTTCCGTGTGTGTACTCCACACATCCACATCCCACCCCCACACGCGCTCGTGACTTTACACCATTTGTGTTTCTATGTGAGGGTGTAGTGTGCAAGTCTGAGTCTACGCCTTGGGTAGTAAAATATTATGCTGTCGGGTCTAGAAATAACATTGTATAGATAATCAATAACAGCGCATTTTTATGTGCTGGCCTTTTTAAAAGTTCATTTTACACAGTTTCGGTTTTCGGGCTATGGCGATAAGGGCCGCATTTCAAAGAACAACAATGTGGCCTATTATTACAATTTGATGTACATTGATTAGCCGATTAACACAAGTAAGGAACACTAACGCCCGGTTTCCCGTACATATTTTTTGCTAAATGTTACGTTAACAGACTGTTAAACTAACATTAAACGTACTTTGAGTTGCTACAAGATTCAACTGACATAATGTTAACAGTCTCTCAAGGCAGGTGCTAATCTCCAATTAATCTTAGGTTAGAGCCATTTTGGGTTTCTAGAACGATTTTTCTCGTGTCTACAGATTGTTGACATGCCATTGACATGCCATTGTAGTCAATAATTGTGGTTTTTTTTTCTAATCGGCTATCAAATTGGCTACATTTTTGTACTTGAACGGAAGTCTCAAAACCATTTTGGGAATTATGCTTCCGGAACAATTTCTATTTCTATCAGATTCGTAAATAAGTCTTTATTTTTTAAGATATTCAATAAAACCTAATTGACCCTAAATTACTTTTCTATGACGTCAGCATAGACAGTATGAGTATTAATCCTTTCATTATCAACCCATTATGTCCCCACCGACGGAACGGGTCTCTTCCCTGAGGAAGGTATAGGCCATACTCCACCACGGGGGCCAAGTCCGGATTGGTGGAGGCTTGTAAGACTAGTGGCTGGTCTTACTGTCAGAAGTTTTCAAGCGATTGATAACAACAACATAAAATAACATTTACATACAGGCACATACATTGCTTCTGGCCCCACACTAGGATACCCTCTCCGGCTGGGGAGAAAAAAAAAACTCCAGGTCATGGATGTTAGCATGTTTGAGACGTCGCTGTTTCTGGTTCCCACGACACAGGGTATCCTAGTGTGGGGCCAGAAGAAATGTATGTGCCTGTATGTAAATGTTTATGTTTATCTAGATCGAGTAACCCAGCCACCTTTTCTTTTCAAGCTTGTCTATACTGCTCTGCACTAAGAGTCTCCAAAGATTCAAATCAATACGCTGATCAGGGTAGTTTTTAGCCCGCAAAAAGGACAGCCACTCCACACCGTAGACAAGCGACCCCTCAAGTTATCTTTGCACTAATCCTCTCCCGTAAGAGGCGGCACCATGTCTCTGTCAGTGACTTAGACTGATGAGGGGACATGAAACCGCGAGTGCATACAGGTTACACGTGTAAAAATGTGCGATTTTGACAATTCACTGCAGGGTAAAATTAAAATTGATAGATGAAAATTCATTAGAATAAAAAATAAATAAACTTACGCCCGCTATCCCCGAGGGAGTAGGCAGAAGCACCAATCAATAGAACAGGGCTATTACAATACTTAAAACATAACACAAAACCCAAAAAAAAAAAATATGATAAAAATTTAATTTACACTCTATTATCACTCATATATCATTTAACAGATAACGCAAAAAAGTATCGAAATGGTCTGAAATAAATAAAAATCTTAAAACACGAGTCTTTGGTGTAATTTTTTAATAACACATTTTAAGGCCATTTTCATTTCTTAAATTTTACAATTCAAAATTAGTCATTAATTTCACAGAGAAAACGATTTGTTTTTTTTATTTAAATATAGCGACAGTAATTTCATATTTTGCAGTCAGATGTATTTTTAATTAAAGGAGATTTTAACGGCAGCATAGCAATTAGTTTTAACAGTGCAAATTAGCACATAAATACGTACACTGATTTTTACTTCAATTTTTTTGTTAGAACAATTACCTACCTTTGATCATCATCATCAACCCTTATGACCCCACCCAGGGGCACGGGTCTCTTCCCTGAGGAAGGTATAGGCCATACTCCACCACGGGGGCCAAGTCCGGATTGGTACCCAACTTTTAATTTATTTTTTACATCTACATTATAACACATTTTTTACATCTACACTGCCAGTTGGCCAAGTGCATACAAAAAAAACGTTTGACAGCTGTTGACAGTAGATTAACAGATTGTTAGCGTACGACAAACCGGATGTAAGTAAAATGATGGCACAAAAAAAGCCAAGAAGAAAAGCCAATAATTTTAAAAGAAGGTTCAAATTTTGATGGTGTTAATTGTACTTCAATCCTTAAATCATTATCAATTTACATTTATACAGAAATGAGATTATTCAGTAATCGCTCGTAGCCTGGGCTGCCTGAGTGATCGTAAACGATCATTAAGGTTAAGCAACATACGGCACGTTCAGTCCATGGATGGGTCACCGTCTATGACTAACGCTAGTGGCATTTTTTCCGAGCGATTCCGTGCTTCGCAAGGTACGTTAAGCAGTTGATGCCGGCTGCCGTCGACAGATGGCAGTCGTTAAGCCAAGTCAGAGGCCTTAAGGCGGCTTGAAAACTTCTGACAGTAAGACCAGCCACTAGTCTTACAAGCCTCCACCAATCCGGACTTGGCCCCCGTGGTGGAGTATGGCCTATACCTTCCTCAGGGAAGAGACCCGTGCCCGTCGGTGGGGACATAATGGGTTGATGATGACATTATTCAGAAATTAAGAAAAAAAGACTTGTAGTGATTTCCATTATTTTGAATGGCTCCCAAAAGAAAACTCACTTTATTAGGCGCCCCGTGGCGAGAAAATTATAAATGGTCCGAGATATCCCAGTCACATAACCGCCGTTCGGGCTATCAAAACCGACGGTCACCCTTATCTGCCACATAGACACCCTGTGACGGGACGGGTCGTTCCGCCAGGGCGGGATTAGGGTGACACATTCGTCCTTGCTTTCATAATAATAAATTCCACGCAACACAAACACACACTTTTCTAGTCCTAAAAGTTATTATTTGTCAATTTTGAAAGTCTGTAACAAATTTCAAAATTGACAAATCATTTATTTCGCCACTGGCTTCCGTCATAGCTTTCCGCTGTTGTGCCGCTCGCATCCAGAGATATTGCTTCTGGCCCCACACTAGGACACCCTGTGTTGTAGGAACCAGAAACAGCGACAATGGTAACTCTATGATATATAACTCCCTGAACACACAGAAGTATGTAGCTTGGCTACCCTACCCATAGCAAAATAAATTCCTATTTTACGACCCAGTACACAAATTCGTAACACCTTCATTTGCAATAATTATAGTTTTTATCTATTTTGAATTTTTATTGAGATATTTTGCATGTTTCATTTATTTATGTTTTAATTTTCATTGGAAATCAATGTGGCTGCAAGCTAAATTTTATATTCATACAATATTGCACTTCGCTAATATTGTTTCCTGTAAGGATAGCTGTAAGTTTAAGGAAATAAATAAATAAATATCTTATTCGGTAAATCCTACTCCACTGCCTTAGGGCAGTTTCCCTGGCCGAACAGTTCCCTAAATCCGCCCCTGTGGCTCTAGCCCAGGGTGTGTGGCTGTGACATTGACGGATCTACGCGTACAGATTAAAGGAGCTGACGTGAACAACGCTCGGTTAAGGGAGGCCCACACTGCACCGGCATTTTTCCGATCCATTTATATTTTATTTTATTTGAAAAACTAACAGCATATCAGTAACACATTAGATTTACACACATAGAAACTGAAAGCCAACAAAAAGTTTTCAGAGATAGACATGATTTGAGCAAATAATACAGGTGGAAGAAAAACGACTGCATTATAGAGTCACTTAATTCAAAAATAAACGAAGATGGCACACTATGCATAAGTTGCATCCGTAATAAAAAAATTATACCGAGTTACAAAACTGGGAAATTATTGCTTTGGGAATAACGGAAATGCTGTCAGTGAATAAATCAATGTCTACGATTTCAATAGAATAGTCGGTAAAATATGGTTTAGCTCTAATCAAGTAAGAATTTTGTCTAAAGTTTGTGCGAGCCCAAGGAACAAATAATGACATTATAATCAAAGACTTTGTACCCCATGTTTCATTCATTTGAGAAGTAATTGTAGAAGCATTACGATTCGCTGTGAAAACATGATGAAGAAACCTAAGTATCTGAGGTATTCAAATACACGTTTAAATTAAGCCCTATCCCTCTCTGAGAGAAGGCTTGTGTTCTGCATTGAGACGTAAATAGGCTAGGTACGTAAAAAATATCAAACCACAAGCTAATCTTTATAGCCGCGTCTGTCATAGCCTGTTTGCTAAATGTAGATGCCACTGTTAATATAATGTATAATATAGAGTTAAGTAGAATAAGTCTTTGGTTAAATTTTAAAATGTAAGATCTAACTAAAAACAACCATAAACGGTAAGCGCCAACTAACCATAACGCTAAGCCCTCCTCTGGTTACCACCGCACAGATTCACATGTAGTGTGGTAACCAACGTAAAACACGAGCGTAATGTTTTTTTCTTTTAATATTCTTTTTGTATTGTATTTGTATAATTATGTACTTAAAAGAACCCTTGCTGGCCGAGTCCGACTCGCACTTGTCCGCTATTTTTTTCTTCGGGACATTTGAGCCTTCAAACATCCCAAAGCCGAAGAATGGGTAAGATGGAAAAGAATGTGTAGATTCGCCTTTAAGTTACGCCTCCGCTAACGACACACTGGGGTTTGGAAATAGGCGGCATTCGGAATGTGAGGCGGTTTGCTTTTTAAAGCGATTGTCTTCTGTGACTTAGAAAACAAAGGGCCAGTATTTGAATTGAGAATTTCGCTAAGTAACTACAGTCTGTTAGCTTTTAGAATATACCTCGGGCTCTAGAGTAGGCTTCGGTTTTCGCCGAAAGCACACGAGTGTAATACTACTTCCTGCTCTGTATAAAACTTTTCTTCACTGTTTTGAAAAGTTATGTAAAGACATACAGTCTGTTAGCTTTTAGAATATACCTCGGGCTCTAGAGTAGGCTTCGGTTTTCGCCGAAAGCACACGAGTGTAATACTACTTCCTGCTCTGTATAAAACTTTTCTTCACTATTTTGAAAAGTTACGTAAAGTTATAAATAACAATACAAAATAAACCTTACCTTATTGCAATATAATCGATTTTATCCGACAGAAGCCGAGGTAATTCTAAAAGCTAATAGACTTTACTAAACTGTATTACTGTCTCGTCAAATTTCTCAGAAAAGAGCGTTAATTAAGCACAAAGGTCCAGTTTCTGAGTTGAGAATTCCGGTAGGTTATTACTTAACTGTAGTTCTCTCTCTTCAAATTTGTCAGAAAAGCGAGTTACTTAAGTATTTACTTAGTGAAATTTTCAATTCAAACCGGTTCCAAGTAGGTAATTGCTAAACGCCGGGATCGAACGCAGGATCTGTCGGTTCTGAGGTTTGTATTAGACCGATGCGCCATACTAATTAATTTCAATTTGTAGTAGTTTTCCGGACTTGGCCCCCGTGGTGGAGTATGGCCTATACCATCCTCAGAGAAGAGACCCGTCCCCCTCGGTGGGGACAAAATGGGTTGATGATGATGATGATGAGTAGTTTTGTAGAATTTTCAAGAAGCTAAATAATCGGCACGTTTGGTCTTCATAAAAATGGCGGTGCTTAAATTATCTAGGTAGATCGCTGTCTACGTAAATAACTATCAACAAAGAAATTGCAGAAAATGATTGACATATTGATAGTGGCTGCAGAACCTGCCCACGATAAATAAACGGACAACGCCCGTGTGTCAAGATGCTGAATACATTTTGCATTTAAATTAAATAATAAAAAAGAAAAAACAAACTACTAAAATGACAAATGTCTTGTATTCAGCCACAGCCTCGGGCAATTGACGAACGGTCTTGCGGTAGTATAATAATTATCTAAAAGAGAAAATGTATTTATTAATAACCCGCACGAAGTTAAAAAATCCAATCTTCGTCTTCGATTAAATGTATCAATTTGTAGCAGCAATGTTACTCGCTGATTGTTAAGATGAACATTATGATTCAATGAATCATAGCTTGCTACTTGATAACATATATTTATTTAATATTATTATTAGTTAAAACCTCATAAGCTCAAAAAATTTTAAATTGTAATTTTTATTATATACACATCTCGGCACTATAAGGTCTATTAGTTAAGTTTGAAGTATTGTGTTAAGCCAAGTCAGAGGCCTTAGGGCGGCTTGAAAACTTCTGACAGTAAGACCAGCCACTAGTCTTACAAGCCTCCACCAATCCGGACTTGGCCCCCGTGGTGGAGTATGGCCTATACCTTCTTCAAGGAAGAGACCAGTGCCCCTCGGTTGTGACATGATGGGTTGATGATGAAAATAGTTTCAGTTTTGTAAATACTATGTAATTACTATGAAAGAAAGATTGCTTAAAATGTAGATAGGCAAATTGACGGAATAAACACATTTAGATACCTCTAGATAAAATAAAAATTATTGTGTGCACACAAGAAACAAGAGACAAATAAAAGTTCCAAGATCCAACATCTCTGTTACACCTCAAAATTATCGAAAACATTATAATATTATGTATTAATTTCGTTTTTACTTCAACACCACAAATATGCAGTTAGACAATAACTCAGGACACGAAAGGTCCCAGTAAATTATTATCTAGAATAAAATTAATAAATTGGTTGAAAATGTTTAAGCTAATTGGCTGACAAAATGCGCAGTGCCATTTATTTTCTATTCAATAAGTTCAAAAAGTGTATAAAGTAAAAGTGTAAAGTAAATATACATTGGCATTGTTGAAGTATTTATAATTATCTTTATTACACATTCACTTGCTTGATCTTTTATCAGAATCTGACCAGATTTCGCTCCCGCAGAGCGAAACCTTAGGAACCATTCAATACAAACAAACACTGACGCTCTGACATACGCGCAAAACACAACCCTCCTTAAATTTCGCAGTCGGGTAATTAATTAGTCATGCCAATCGGCGGGAAAAACTGCAAGGGTATCGGTTTATGCAACTCAGTCATGTAACGCAAGCATTATACAGACAGATGGTCCGATTAAACATGTAGATTTGCGACTATGCCGGTAGATTGCACCTTTACCCGTATGAAAGATGAGTGACAGAAATATTTGCGGTCCATGATAGGACTACTAATAACTTCCACACAACTTACTTTAGTAATAAGGCCGCCAATTGTACTGTAGATAGATAGAATAGAAAGATAGAATGTTATTGTCAAATCTCATGTGTTATTTCTGGTGCACATGCAATGCGTGTGTATATGAAATAGTACATTGTGTTCTCTCAGAGAGGGAGAGAGTGTGGATTTCAATACCTTTATCATGAGTTCATCACGCATGAAGGGTTCGCGATTTCATACTGAGGTAGGTATGTAAATACCTCAGTCAGGCTACCTCACGATTTCTTTGCCAGTGGTAGCTACTACGAGTATAAGTTCTCATCAGACATCAGAAATTCACCTTCAATTAAAGAATTTATATTCAGTTTGTTGAATGTCAATGTATCGAATAGGGCCGAATATTTAATAAAGGAAAACAAGGCAGCGAAAAATCCACTTGTTTTTTTTTCAAATCTCCTCATTAATAACCTCAACACAGTCACTTGTTTTTAAGTGCATAAAAACAACATACTAAATACGTGACCTAACGTATTTAAAAAAAAAGTAAATAATTTTAGCGGACATTTAAATTTTGTTATTAGGAAAATATTTATCTGTAGTGTAGTGTATTTTAGTGTATTATAGCACGTTCCTCCAACGTAATTGTATCTACTGATAGTTCAATATTGGCTGCCTTAAACAAGTTATCACCTCCACCACGCCTCCACCAATCCGGACTTGGTCCCCGTGGCGGAGCATGGCCTATGCCTTCCTCGGGGAAGAGACCCGTGCCCCTTCGAGGGGACATCATGGGTTGATGATGATGATACAAGTTATCAACATAAAATATAAACTTAGCTTTCCATGGATTGTATTTGAGAAACAGACTTAACTTTAAACAAAGATCCCCAAATAATGTATTTTCTCTTTAGCACCAAATGTATTTTCCTCCTTTGCACCAAAACAAAACGCACATAAGGGTTGACACAGCAAGTGGAAACAAATTATCGTGCGTGATGAGACGAGGCCAAGCGACTCAGTCTGTCGTCACCCTAAGATGGATGGCGGGAAGGGAAATACACGGAAGTAGGTACCGCCTTGCTGCGGCGAATTTCAGTAGAGTAAAACTGGCCAGTTCTATACCAGAAAACCAAAAAAGAAAAAAAAAAACTATAAACTTAAAATGTTATTTGGACAGATGGGTACCTAGGTAATAAAGCAAGGACTGAAATCTCCTTTGGATCTAAAATGCATCAAAAAAGTCTTAATCGGTTGTGAAATTTGACTGTATTTGATATGTCGACATTATTTTTAGAATGACATTGTATTTATTTGCTAGCAAGATTTTATATCTGGCAAAATAAAAAATAAAGTCATTTTATGTTTCCCAACTATTGAAATAAAATTTGATATGTGGCCTAGAAACGTTTCCATAGAATGGAATTCATACATACGTAGGTATATCCGCCTGGGACATCCCTTATCGACCCTTCCACGCACATTCGCTCGATACATTAATTGTTTCGTCAGTCTTTCTTATTATTTCTCTTAGTATGTACCTACCTAGTTTAATCTTTTTACTGTTTATTATTTTTTTATTAGAATCCGTAATAACATTTAACCTGTAAAATTTTTGGTGGGCCGATCCATCCGAAATTGCTTTAAGCAATAAGGCCACCAATTGTACTGTATCTTTTTATGTTTTGTATGTGTTTTCCAGGTACAATAAAGAATATTCTTATCATATCTTATCTTATCCATCTCAACAATGGTTTTTAATTCTTCTTTTAATGCAACTCATGAAAAAAAACTGGTATTTTTTACTTGTGATAAAATATTCGGTGCAGGGCTCCCGCATCAACTCCGTATTGTACGTAATTATTCGACACTATTTTCCAAGCAATTGGTTGGTTATTGTTTTTTCCGCCCGCCCAACCAACTAATGAAGTTTTTGTATATCTATACCTACGTATACGTTTTTATGTAAGTATGTCAGTGTAATTAGACGTAGTAATGTCATTATGTCAGGTTGTAATATCATGCCATTTGTTGGCAGGTTTTAAATAGTCATTTACTTCCTATGTTGTCATATTAAGTCATACAAGCGTTTAGTTTGATAAATCATACAAGTTTTTATTTCGGTAATTTCAATTATGATTAATTAGGTAGTATTTATTGCAAACATACCTGGACAGGAAGTACCTACTAGTTTTATTTAGTTGCCGTAAAAATATCACTAGCAATACTTTTTAAGAATGTTGCTTGTATTCAAGTGTATACAGAGTTATGTAATGAATAGAAAAAAAATCTCAAAACACTGGCCTCAAATCCTCAAGTAGAATTAAAAAGTAAATCTTCCTAATGCCCATTATATTGAATGAAGAATACTAACTAACGACACTTGGCACAAAAGAATCGATGACAAAATATAGTTTAGGAAAAAAAAGAAGAAGAAAAAAGCGTGTAGCGGTTTGAAGGTAGCCCCTTCTAAATTCAAAATAATGTTGTCACTGCATGAGAATCGGATAAAGATGCTTACCTACTGTTGTAGTTGGATCAAGATAGTTTGATATTTGGTTATTTGTTTGTATTGACGAACGGAAAAAGCCAGAGATCGCCTCAGAAAGGGACAAGAACAGACAAACTATTGAATTGGTTTTTTACTAGGTCAGGGCTTATATAATTGTGCCTTTTGGGGTAGAGACTCTGGGGCCGTGGAGCCCGGAGACACCTAGTTGACGCCTCTTGGCCAAAGGCTAAGCCTCGCCATACAGCGAGGCAATGCCGCCAGCCTTCTCGGAGTTCTACCGGCTGACAGCGATCTGGTTCCAATATTTTACTTAAATTATAAAATAGGTTTAGTTTAGTTTTTTATTATTATTATTAGTTTCAGTTGTAGTTTGTTAATTATATTAAGTCTGTTTAGAAAAGATAAAAAAATACACTTAAAAACATAACATTTACATACAGGCACATACATTACTTCTGGTCCCACACTAAGATACCCTGTGTCGTGTGAACCAGAAACAGCGACGTCACAAACATGTAAACATCCAAGACTTGGGTTTTTTTGAAATATAAACTTTTTAATAAACTTCGTTTTAGAAAGCCTGATAGATTCAATTTCAAAGTTTAATAACGCCTATTTTTTCGATCACAGTCAAGTATCAAAATCATTTCAATCTCTTACTCAAACAATTTTTTTCGCCAAAGCTAACAATACTGTCACCCCTTTTATAAACGCCGTCGTGAAGATACGATTGCGATAGATTCTTTGTAAGATTTACGTTCCCAATAATACAGCGCGTTATGACCCTTTACATTGTTCCGATGATCACAATATTTTATTGATGGAAAATATATTGGCTATCAATATTTTTTTATTAGGTACCTAGGTGTTTTTTTTTAAATAAGTTGTTATTCATTTCAGAAGCTCGTTATTCTTCTAAGATTGACTTATAATCCTTGACGGTTTACGGTACTCGCTCAGAATTCTTTGCGGTATAATCTTCACAACATAGTTACTGTCTTGTTGTTGTATTTTTTAACTTATTAAAAAAAATTGTTACAAATATATTTCAGACAGTGAATTGCTCGTAGCGCCGGCTGCCTGAGTGATCTTAAGCGATTACGAAGGTCCGGAGGAACCAATCCGGACTAGGGCGAAGTGAAGGGACCGTGGTGAAGTATGGCATAAGTATACCTTCCTCAGGGAAGAGACCCGTGCCTCTCGGTGGGGACATAATGGGTCGATGATGATGATATTTCAGAAGGTAGATAGTTGTTATTTAATCGCTGAGAGCGTTTACTGCGTAAAATGAAGACAGTCTTTTCACGATATTTATGTCCAAGATATTTTTAAAAAATTCTTGAATGTGTCTTCATAAGCATTAACTGACTTCAAGCGCTTGGATTTCCTCACGATCCTTAAAATCTTCAATGATAAATTGCTACTTCTTCTTCTTCCTTTAAGTCCTAAAGGAGCATCAACCACATATTCCCATTTTTTTACAGTCCGACAACTTTGAAAAACAACGGGATCAATTTAAAGTAAATATAACCAAAAAAAACTCATCTATTTTTTACTTTACTTTCTAGTGAAACTTATCTAGGTCTGTAGATAAGAGATCTCAGAGAGGATCGCCAAGGCTTAGATTCCGCTAATGCATTGTAAGATAAGATAAGATAAGAAGTACAATGACTTGATGATGATGAGATTGTAGTACAATGACAACGTGGCGATTCAGTTTCATTGCCGCTTCAAGTCAACGCGAACACGTGTATCGCGTGTCCTAGGCGTCAATGGTATGAAAAAACACGTTACGGGACCCGACCGTGTATCCGTCATCATACAATAATGCTCTAGCAGAATCGAGGCATAGGTGTGGCCACCAAAGTGGCCGAAGTAGCCAAAGTGGCCAAAATGCCGCCAAAGTGGCAATTTCAAGCGCTGACGCAAACCTTAATCAAGGAGCCGATTCTCGCCCATGCGAATTGAAAGCGTAGACGCCAAAACTTCGAAGGATTAGACATTTGTCGCATAAAAATCAGTTTCATGTATTCTCACAAAGTCGTATACGCAAATTTGCTAATAATTTTCGTTCGCTTTGACGTGTCATCTTGTCGCATGCTAATTGCCATGCGACTCGCAAAAGGCGTATGAAATTTGAACGCATTCATTGATAGTTGAGGGTGGGTGTATTCCGAAATGCGATAAAATCAATTACAGCGCAAATCCACTTAAGTGCAGTAGGCACAAAAACCCTACTCCGTGCGAGATACTTTGGGACTACTAAATTTGGTCGGGTTTGCGCTGTAATTGATTTTATCGCATTACGGAACGTAGGGCAAGTCCATTATTAATGGACTCGCCCTACGTTCCCTACGTTGACGTTTCGTTAGAAGTAAAATTTAATTTCAGTTGAAAATTTTAAGAGTTAAGTGTATTAAACTTTTAAATAATGTATATTTTGTACCTAAACAGTTTCTTAGTTTATAAAATAACACTCAAAGTAATAATTTGCCGCAAAATGTATCAATTTAAAAGTGAAATTGTAAATGTTTTAAGATCCGACTAACTTTCAATTTACAATCGAGTAAATGGAACGTAGAATTCACAGATTACTGTTTTAGTCGTTAGACATTTCTTTTTTCATTCGAATTCAATGTCGCATGGTGTTCAGAATACAGAATTTGGGTGTCGTTCGACTTTTTTATGTAGAATTCAAGTCATACGCCTTAGAGTCGTATACGTCTTATTTGCTAATGAAGTGAGAATAGACTCTCAGTTGCGTTATTATCTTGAAAAGATCAATTGGAAGCCATTGGCTGGCATCGGCCCACCCAAAATTCTACCGGTTAATATTTGCTACTCAAGTTTCCTCACGATGTATCCCTTCACGTTAGCGAGTTTTTCCGGTAGAACGTTATTTCTAAAACATGTTGTTCAGACGTTTTACTAGACATTATTTTATCAAAATGTAATGCTCGTCCCGCCGTGAGTCGAGCTGTTAGGTAGGTAAAGTCTGTTCGCTATCATAGTGTCACTTTGATATTTACCGCCTCGGCACATGGCGGGTTTTGACAAAAGAAACCGACGCGCCGCAAACACGCCAGTGAATTTGGCTCGCAGCTCGTCTCATTCTACTATTATGTAGATCACGCAATTAAATAATTAAATCAATCAGTATTTTAGAATGGATTTATAACGAAACGATCCTGCATCACTTAGGTAGGTACCTATTCTAAATTCCGGTGGAGATGAATATTCTGAGGACACTTCGAGTGATGAAGAGTACTGTTTTATTTTGTGCTTCATTAGGTATATTGTGTACCATGTTATTTTTTCCTATTTAAAGTGTTTTGGCCGTCTAAGTTGTATTATTGAAATAATTATTTTTTTACTAAAACCAAGATTGCCTTCGTGTGTACCGACATTATCTAAGCGAACGGACTTTACCTCCTTGTCGAAAATAAAACTACGACCCCTCTACACTTTATTACCAGTCACGGGACCAATATATCTCCAAACAGACGAATTCCCTTGACTGTCTGTCCGTCATAGAGAAGTTCTGTGTAGATATAAGACTCCTGGGAGTGTTTGTGCGTCCGTCTATTCTTCGGGAGCCTTGGAAAGTTTTCGTTTTATAGCATTTTTGCCCTTTTCATTATACTGTCATTCGTTTTGGCCATAACATCTAGCTGCGATTACAGCTGAATTGTTATTATGTAATTGACAATGAATCGCTCGTAGCCTGGGCTGCCTGAGTGATCTTAAACGATCACTAAGGTTAAGCAACATACGGCACGTTCAGTCCATGGATGGGTCACCGTCTATGACTAACGCTAGTGGCATTTTTTCCGAGCGATTTCGTGCTTCGCAAGGTACGTTAAGCAGTTGGTGCCGGCTGCCGTCGATAGATGGCAGTCGTTAAGCCATGTCAGAGGCCTTAGGGCGGCTTGAAAACTTCTGACAGTAAGACCAGCCACTAGTCTTACAAGCCTCCACCAATCCGGAGTTGGCCCCCGTGGTGGAGTATGGCCTATACCTTCCTCAGGGAAGAGACCCGTGCCCCTCGGTGGGGACATAATGGGTTGATGACGATACAACGTGTTCTTGAATTAGTGGCAGTCCCTGGTCTCTGCCTTGTCTACTCCTCTGGGATGAAAGCGAGAGATTGTGTTGTGTGAAAAATATTATATAATTTAAATATTATAAAAATATTTATATTGAAATGTTAGCAATAAGACCGCCTATTGTATGTTTTTAATTCTAAATTTTATTTGTCTCTGGTTTCTTATGTGCAATAAAGAATATTCTTATTCTTATTCTTATTAGGTATTATATCAATCCTCGCTCGAAGAATTGCTCGTATCCCCGGCCGCCTGAGTGATCTTAAAACGATCACGAAGGTAAAGCAACATAGGGCACGTTCAGTTCATGGATGTGTGCCCGTTCTATGACTAACGCTAATGGCATTTCTCCAAGCGGTTCCGTGCTTTGCAAGGCACGTTAGGAGTGCCGGCTGCCGTCGATAGATGGTAGTCGTTAAGCTAAGTCAGAGGCAGGCGGCTGAAAAATTCTGACCAGCCACTAGTCTTACAAGCTTTCAATAATCCGGACTTGGCCTCCGTGGTGGAGTATGGCCTATACCTTCTTCAGGGAAGAGACCCGTGCCCCTCAGTGGGGACATAATGGGTTGATGATGATTTCAATTCTAATAAGCAAAAGTTTGACTTCTTATGTTGTTACAATTCTTGATGCAAGATTAACAACTTTGATCTGTTTGGTTTTTTGTAAATGGTTTATTTTTGAACTAAAACTTTCGTAAGCACAACACATTGTAAACTTTTAGTCTGGATCAACTTACGGGTGTTTTTTTATCAGACGAGTCCGACCAGGTTTCGCTCCGATTCGCAGAGCTTAATCATGGTGAGCAGAGACGGAGCTCTGTGAGTGATTAAGCTCTGCGAATCGGAGCGAAACCTGGACGGACTCGTCCGATAAAAATAGACCCGTTAGTTGATCCGGACTAAAAGTTTACAAATGATTTATTCCTTAGTATTAAGTTCATTCCGGATACCCTTGACTTGACTCTTTGTTGTTAGCTATTTTTCTGTCACTTGCTTGTCGACTACGTCAGGTTCCATCTTTGCTCACCATGGTTAAGCTCTGCAAATCAGAGTAAAAACTGGTCGGACTCTTCCGACAGAACGTCAACATCAAAATCTTGTGTGATGATCGTTGATCACATTTTGAATCCCAATTCTCTCGCACTAAATCAAAAGAAAATTAATTTAAATTAGAGACGGATGATCTGTAATTGTTTTAGTTCGAACTCATAGTTTGATCCATGTTTTTCCACAGTTCCTTTTCCAACAAAATTCTGAAGTCAGATCGCAAGGCGATCCGAGAGTGCTCGTTACAATTTATTGGCTCTTTCACTCTGGGCTCAACCGTTTCGGATTTCGGAGGAAAGTTTTAGTAAATCGCGGTTGAGTTTAAATTCTATACATTTTGACTAGTAAGCTTGCACCACATTTGACTGAAATACAATAAACAAGCGAATCATTTTATTACAATTGTTTTACTTAAGTAAACCCCGTTAATAAAGGAATTTGAAGGACCAAGCTTAGAGTTTTATTGTCACCATTTTGTTTAAAATGACATTAATTTTTTGTTAAAACCTTGTTTTCATCTGACTGTCTCACTTTTATACTATCTGGTTGCTAAACTTTTAGTTTATGTTTTTTAAGCCAATTCCAAGAATCTAATCCATAGATAAACCTTGTCAGTTTCGGAGGATGGGGGGTACATACAATCTCAAAACTAATCCAAAATTACAAATATTGTAACTAAAGCTTACTTGTAAAGTTCTGAAATATAATTTGATGATAAGTAAGAATACGCAATTATTTTTTAACTTTTTAGTGCATATAATTTGTTTTGGAATAGTTTTTTATTTGAAGTCGGGTTTTTTTTTCTTTTTTAGTATTAAGATACTAAAAACGTTTACAAAACCTAAATTCAATTTGGTTTTGGAATCAAAACGCGAGATCAAATCCGCGCCTTCAAAAATCCTAATCAAGGTGGCCGCCTAAGCCCGCAAAAGGCACAAATAAAAACAAAACCCGTATTATTATATTATCCACAGGAGCGAACGTAAACAAGGAAATTAGCCGTACAGTAGGGTGTCCACAATTAATCCGCCAAATTAGACTCCTGCGAAGTGAAATCGATTAGGGCCGTCATCTTGTAGAATCGGCACAGAAGTATCAGATAAAAGAATAATAAATACATTAAAAATTCCAAATTATTTTTTTATACAAGTTATGTTAAAACTTGATGTGATCAAATTGTATGACGAATTCTGCTTTTCGGAATTGGGTTAATTTATTATTAAGACTGAGGAATTAGGTCAGGTTGGCGTTATTTTATGGTGAAAGACAAAAAGGAAAAAAGTAAAAGTAACATACTGACAAATGCAGCACAAAAATCTACCATCTCACTGAACCAACAATTTGAAAAATACTACTGGTAGTGGCTGGAGAAGGACATGCCTATTCAGCCGAGGCTGAACGAGGCTGATGGATTAAATTGAATCGGTCTATGAATATAATATCTTCTTGCTAATGCTAAGGCACACGTCAGGGACTTCTATGTCTGTCATTACCCTTCAGAGCCAAAACTGAAGCTATTCTTTTGTCACTTCTCATACAGTCGTCGAGCCGAAATTCGCAGGCCGAAATGCTGGGGCCAATTCTCCTCTGCGTCTCCGCAAGATAAACATGCCAGACTTTTTTTCTCGCTACGGCAAAGACATTAACCAAGGATGCTAGGAGGGTGTACTCGAGTCAGGAAAATGTGGGACTGTTGAGGAAAACTTGTGGCTTCTCTGGAAAAGTTATTGTGTGGTCCAGTGATAAGCATAAAGAATAGGGTAAAAATATAGTAACGTGTTTGTTGTACACTTTTAGTCCGGAGCTACTTACTTGTGTTTTTATCGGAAGAGTCCGACTTCGCTTCGATTTGCAGAGCTTAATCATAGTGAGCAGAGACGGAGCCCGCGTCGTCGGTTGCGTGTACAATGTGTAGTGCTTACGAAAGTTTTAGTTCAAAAACATGTGTGTCATTATATCCAACACCAAGTATTGACAGGAAAACCAGGATAAGCTTACAATAGAACACAAATTGATATGTAGAACGCAGTTGTTTTATTTAAGTAATTTAACTACAAACGGATATGACAGAAGTATTTGACAAAAATTGAAAGTCAACATGCCATTAGATTAGATTAAGCTTTCTTGCGTTGAGACTATAATGGGAAACTAATATAGCAAAAGACCATTCAATTTATATCTTGATAAATAAAAATACGTGATAGATTTATGAGAAAAATGTGGTCGTGAAGAGAATCAAATATTTTTATTGATAATAAAAAATGTTTACTTTATGAACGTCAAAGTTTCCAGTTTCACAATTAAGTCATTATGTGAAAAATAATTTAACAAAAATGCTCCACATTTATTCTTTTCAAATCAGTTAATTAAATAGTTTTTAACCTAAAAATTATCACTCATGAATTTGTAGAACAATAGACGCAAATGTCTTCTAAATACCATAAATATTAATCTGCTGTTTAACACCAGACATCTTTGCCTTCTAAATGATCGATGATGTCATAATAACTTTTTGTGCACAGAGTGTGCTTAACACATTTCTTAAATCGCGTGTTTTCTATTTATATTATCGATATTATGATGACTAGATTTTTTTTGAATCCTCAATATTTTTTCAAAATGTAGAAATTCAAAAATATATGGGTCAAAAATTGGTGTTTGAATTGTTAAGAACTTGGTTCAGTTAAAAAAACTCTTAGCACATGCCTACTTACTAACTTATAAACAAAACGTATTGATCTCTTTTACAAGATGACTTCTGCATTTTGAAGATTTTACAAACTAATGCCTGATGGATAATTGACACCAAAATTATTCCCACTTAAATCCCTAGTGACTACTCTACTCTAGCTGACGCACTCCCAACTGACCACCAGCCTGAGGGCACCCTACACTGGATGTCATTAGAGCTCGGAGGGCGCGTCATTACGGCGATGAGTAGAGGCACCATTAATCTTCCGGCGACCGGTCCCGCCGCTGTCAAAATTGTGTGCACCATCACTGACCAAATAAGTTCGGAAGTTGGAATTGTAATAGAAACAAAGAATGCATTTCTTTATCCCCATACAAAATCAAATGTAAATCTCAAGTATCGTAGTGTAAAAGAACTTAGTGGCGACAGGACTTGGCTGAATGAATTCAGCTAGGCACCGTTGATTTGTTCCTAGCCCCTAAATCACTGGACACGTCACAATGACAGCTGACCTCCGATAGAAAACAGCAGTATAAGGAAAATATCGTAGTGAACTTTAATCGGACCCTATAGGTTGATGGTGCGGTAAGTCGCTGGTCGCATTGTTTATCAAAGCCGTGAGGAATAACATTTTAAAGCTTTAATAAAAAATATACTACATTCTGATAAAATTTCTTGAAATATCACGAAATTTAGGAACACTTCATGAAGATTCTGAGCAACTATAATCTACTTTTGAGGAAAAAATACATATTTTTTGGAAAACAGTAAAGTAAGATTACTCAAACTAGGAAAATAAGATGGTTTTGATGGAAAATAATCTAACCTCTTAAACTTTCGTCGAGGCGCTGGATGCAAGCCGCTTCCAACCGGTATTTTTGGAAATCCATGGAGGAGGCCTATGTCCAGCAGTGGACTTCTTGTGGCTGAATGATGATGATGAAACTTTGGTCGTAATACAACGTAAAGTATGGTGGTGCCACACAGGCCTAATAAGCAAGCACGTAGCATCTTAGGCTTCATCTTTATTTACCATCAGCAGCAACATGAGCCATAAAAAGTAAGGCAGTACCAGTAACTTATTATAACACGAGGCACGTCGCACACTTATACCAGAAGCCTTCACGCCGATCTTACATTGGCATGATAGAATAGCCTCTTTAGTGGTAATTTTATATTAGCCGGGATAAATATAAGTTTCTTATGAACGATCAGGCAATAAATAAGCCATTTCTACGACCGTTTTGAAGAGACAGTTCTTCAAGAGATCTACCAGTGGACAGATTTTTGTCAAACATCACGTGTCAGTAAGTAAATAAGATCTCTTTTGATGCTTTGATTGTTACGAAGAAATATGAAAAGACTACAAGTAATTTTTTTATCAAAACACTATAGAGAATTTTGTTGGTTTTATTAAAAATAAAAATATACTTTGTAAGGTATGCATATTTTTGAAAATTTTAATGGTAGTAAATAAAAGAAAAAAAAAATCAAAATATATAATAAAATAAATAACTTGTACGAAGATAGTGGCTTTCATTGGAGATTAACTTGTCATTTGAGTTGCCGCATAAGACATAGGCAATAAGATTTAACAAATGTTTTTATTTTATTTTGTATTCTACTGACCCAAATGATTAGGAAAGTCAAGTACCTACACTTTATTAGCATTAATTATGACAATTGTAGTGACGTTTTATTGTACATATTTTTCCATTGCAATTTATGTTTATACACTGAAAAGCGAAAACTAGCGCAATTATTTTATTTTATAACATTTATATTTTGTGTTTATTGTTTTTTCCAGTATGCAATAAAGAATACTCTCATCTCATATTATCTTATCATTTACCTACGTTTACAAATAAATAACGTGGTCGATTGAACCTTCTGAAAGTCCCAATTTTGTGTCCAAATTGTGTGCGCCATGGACGCCCTACTCCCTCACGATACATACTGGCTACTGTTTCTCCTTTGATACGTTCAGTTTTTTTATACCTATTTGTATTTGTGGTCTCATTTGGGCGCGAGTAGGTTTAATTGGTGTACTTCAATTTGATAAGGTCGAGTGAGCTTTTTAGTCTAGGTATGGTTGATATCTCAATTATGTATCAACTTTTATATAGGGTTATTTTTTAGAAGTGAAATTCCTGAAACAACCCAATTATACTTTTTACTACCTATATGACAACTTTTGGGTTATGAGTTTTTACACATTTTACAGTGTATGAAATATCAGAATTTACATGTTTTTATAATTCGCGCTTGACGACTGAAACTATATCAATGTAAAATGTAGACATTCAAATATTATTTAATTATTAAAATAGAATTATGTTCATTCTATTACCATAATAGGTATATTAAATATCATTACAAAACTTCATACATTACATACATACGTAAGCTCACGCCTGTATCCCAGACGGGTAGGTAGAGACCAGGGACTGCCACCATCACCATCAGTAACACAAAAATAAAGAAACATATTTTTAGAAGTAGTAAAAAAAAATTTATGTAAATTGATAATATTAATCATAACAAACCTTCATGTTTCACGAATTGTGTATCTGAAAAGCAACCCTGTAGAATTGTTTGAGTTGCGAGTTACAATACTACTTTTGCCCACAAAAGCAAGTTATTACATTCCAATCAGGTACAAATAGTGCAATAATTGAATACTCGAATACGCATTTAGCATTCATTAAAATCAAACAGGTACAATTAGCTAATGTATAACTTACATTTAAGTATACCTCTTAGCCACTCCTTAAATCGTCTGTAACGAACGGAAACGGTTTAATTTTCTTAACCCCTCAGGCCTAAGAGCCATCGCAAACAGGGCGACTTGTCGCCGCATCAAATCGCCACGTCAGACGCGACGTTGTCATTAGCTTCTGGCTTCTGGCATCTTGTCGTCGCGACTCCGCGACTCTGACGCCAAGTGTGCGGAGATTCAAACAAAATCTATGAAAATTGACGGCCGTAGCCTGTCGTCGTGTCTAGTCGCCGAGCTGTCGCCTGTCGCGTGTCGCTAGTGTGCGCCTAGGCTTAATGTAACGTACGTATTTACATTTCGAGGTTCTGTCGATTGTAAATTGTAACTTAAATTTCAATAGACATTATTAAGAAATGACACGGAATTCTCATAAAGATTATTAGAGGTCTCGACACTTCGGCGTGCGTCGTTTCTTTTACAATTATGTCATTTTACAATTCCAATCAGTTGCATTATGACCTTGAAAATACAATTAAAATTATTGTTACTATGAGCCGATCAGGCCACCAAAAATTTGTGAGACCAGAAGCAATGTATAAAATAATAAAAAACTCCCGGCCGTTATCCCCGAGGGGGTAGGCAGAGACACCAAACACTAGAACCGAGCCCACGTTTTTGCCGAGTTTATTAGGTCCCAACGTGACAAGTGGTAAGCCTGTCGCCGTTTTGTGCCTGTATGTAAATGTTTATGCATGCTTAATTCCAATGCGTCGCCATGCTGATTGGCATTATAGCCGAAACACGATTTATTTATTATGTAATCATATTATCTGCAACACATTCAAGTACACACGTTACCAGCTATCACAATCTGATGTTCCAATTTTAAAATCTCCTTTTGATACGGCCCAGAGATCAATCTCAGCGGGCCGATAGGGTAAAGGAGACAATGGCCGCCCCTTTGTTTTCGATAAACCCCTAAGGCGATCTATGATAAATGAATACGGAATACGTCTTATTCAAACACAGGTCGTGTGCATAATTGATTTTGACATCGTGTAATTAAAATGTTATAGATATTTGACAGTCGGTTAGGTTTCTTTTGTGAACGATAAATCCATTTTTGACGCTTGACTGATCTCCAATCGGAGGTCGGTTTGTGAGAAAGTTGTTCTTTTTGTTGTTAATTACGCTTCTGGATAATTGATTGATTGAGACGTTTTACTTTTTGAATATTAATCTTCTTATTTCGTTACAATAAATCTTATTACATGCCATTTATCAATGCGTAAAAACGGGTGGCCCCTGAGAAAATGATAAGAATTAATAGTGGTTATTTTCTTTTACTTTTGTGTACAACGTATTTTTACACAGCCTCATTTGTGTACTTCTGCTGCGTAAAGGGCTCCTAACTTCCATCCAATATAATATTAAGATAAAACAGTTTCTGTTATATCAATAATGTATTACAAGATTTGTTTTAATGTATTTTACAAATAAAGTTTGAACTAAACGTGATCAGTGTAAACGAAATATCACCTTTTGTTTTTGCTTCCTTCTTAAAAGTGATAAATGATAAATTCACAAATAAGCTTATTAATCTCCAAAAGAAAATGTTACAATTTCTAACCACAAAAAGTCCTCAAACTAAATACAGTTAAATAAGGTTGCTCAATATAAAATCTAACTGCTCATTTTAATTACAAGTAACTAAAAGCGTACATTTTCGAAAAGCGTCAACACCTGTCACATTCACCCCAAAGAGGTCTGCACAGAAGCCGTATGACTTTTTTCTTTTTTGTTTCTTTTTTGCGCTTCATCTTTTATCATTTCATTATAGCACTGGCAGTCATCAAAAGATCGTTAGTAGGGTTGCAGACAAAGTGTATATTGCCAATTTTTTTCTCGTAACTCAAAAAGTCGAGGTTTGTTATGGGCATGTCGTCTTTTTGTTATTACATTTTATTGTGCCTTGATGTATCAATGCGGTATTGTTATTTGTGAATAGAGGGTAGTCTATGATTTTTTTCGAAGTGTTGGTGTGAAATGGTCTTTTAAAAAATTAAGCAATCAATGAAAAAATAAGGGTTAAAAAGTACGCGATGAGAAAAAAATCAAGTCTGCCTCCGTGATAGTTATAACAGGTGTGAGTTTATTTATTTTATTTTTTACTTACTGACTTTTTGTCGGAAAAGTCGTCGGAAGAGATATTCCGTATCTACTAAAACGTGTGTTGTAGTAGGTAACACTAAAAGTGGAAACACAATGTCATTATGGAAACGTGACGCGACCCGACGCAACGTAACGCGTGTTGAATTATATCAAATCTACTATTTTCTATGATCAGAATCATTTTGGGCATCGCGTGTTGGCAAATGTGCACGATGCACATCGGGGTGTCGATACGTGGTGTCGCGTCACGTTTCAATAGTCTGTAGGCCGCTTAAGACCTCTTTCAGGGTAGCATATTGTGTACTTACGTCTAAATTGTTTTTATTTTATTAGGTTAAATGAGACCCCGGCTCTCATTTCTTTCCGGGATAGAGGCTTAAGTTTATGTATGTGTTACCGACCACCTGGCACCTGCCCTTCCATCTCGTTCAGATGATTTGCGGAGCTCGCGTCATCGCTGATTAGGTAGGGCGAAACCTTTTTTTTTTTTTTTTTTTACGCTGGGAAAAATGCGTTACGCATCTCCTTCCGCCGGGGGACGGAAGGAGTATGTGAGACTCCCGGGAAAGTGTTTCCCGGTATACTCACTAAACAACCCAGCGGCACTCCCTCTTCGCCTTGGTGGCGGGGGTCTGGGAATCTGGCATTTCTTCCAGTCCCCCGCCGGCAATTGCCCGCCTTAACACGGTGGGCCCCTCACGCCCCTCTTCTCATGGGGAGGGGCCCGGGAACGACCGGGAGTGCTCGGTCGTCCCCGTACAGGTAGGGCGAAACCTGGTCGAACTCTTCCGACAAAAAAAATAAGTGTATCCGGAGTAATTTTGTTTTAAACAAATACGTTTTTGTTGTATACTATTTTGGGATTTTTAGTCCGACCGTGTATTGCTTTCTCAGCGTTTTCCAAACCACAAACACGACTCCTCGATAATTTCATACTCCATAACTCCTTATAATATCAAAATTATCGCACAATCTCACCGGGGCAATAATTAAAATCAATAAATAACGGAAAAAGTGCGCAAGACGGCACTTTCATTGCTGTCGCGCTGCGCTTGCGCACGCGATTGCAACGGTTGGAGCTCGGGTAAATAGAAGAAGGTGTCTTCTTTAGATATTCGGCATTTTTACTTACTGGAATCCGCTAGTTCTATAAATGAAAAAAATATGTCAAAAAAAATATTTTGTAAAAAATGTCGGACCAATTAATTGTGATTTCGAAAACTCACAACCGAAAATAGGATCATGGAACCTGGAACTAAATGGTGACTTTATATATTGTAG
Source organism: Yponomeuta plumbellus (assembly GCA_947310845.1). NCBI lineage: Eukaryota > Metazoa > Arthropoda > Insecta > Lepidoptera > Yponomeutidae > Yponomeuta > Yponomeuta plumbellus. The sequence continues at coordinate 10,897,113 of OX371216.1, read as the reverse complement.
GCCTAATAAAAGAGTCCCGTTAGAACCCTTCAGGATTGGAACCCAAAAATTACGTACAGGTCGTCCGAAATTGAAATTGAACCTCTGGAATTTATAAGAAACGGTCTACCAACGTCTATTTTTTTAATAATTGTGATGTCATTCTAATGTTATTCGAATCGGATAGTGTTAACATCCACACATACCGGCAAGAAACAACCCCGTTCCTCGTCTTCGCTATTATCGTGCCCGAAGAAAATTCGCGCGTTGACAAAAAACGGTCGGGGAGTCGACTCGCCCGATCTTGATAGCGGTCGAGTGCACTGGAGCGGTGTGAACGCGGCCGCTCGCGGTAATAGGCGTTTAATCGCGATATTAGTGTCGCGAAGTAGCGAGTGTGACGGTGGATCGCTGGCTTTAATTTTGTATGGAAAGTAGGGTATGATCCGATATGGTTAAAGGGCAGGGACCTTGAGTGACCCAGCGTTGGGTGGTTGAAAAGGCTTCAGCGCGGTCAGAGTGTTCAAAGGTCACCGTTCTGCACATGCAGTTTAAAATGTGGCGTCAAGTGTTTTAAGGACGATGTAAAGAGTGTAATCGTACAAGAAGACAAAGACCATGAGTTCGCTTTCTAGAGAGACATGGACCGCATTCAACACACGTAACACGCGCGTTACTTCAACTTGCATTGAGAGTATTGGGACTCATCAAGAAAGAAAATGACGTACCTATCGGTTGCATCCATTTTAACCTATTATGTATAACGATGGAAGTCACGTCATCATCATCAACCCATTATGTCCCCACCGAGGGGCACGGGTCTCTTCCCTGTGGAAGGTATAGGCCATACTCCACCACGGGGGCCAAATCCGGATTGGTGAAGGCTTGTAAGACTAGTGGCTGGTCTTACTGTCAGAAGTTTTCAAGCCGCCCTAAGGCCTCTGACTAAGCTTAACGACTGCCATCTATCGACGGCAGCCGGCACCAACTGCTTAACGTGCCTTGCGAAGCACGGAATCGCTCGGAAAAAATGCCACTAGCGTTAGTCATAGACGGTGACCCATCCATGGACTGAACGCGCCGTATGTTGCTAAACCTTAGTGATCGTTCAAGATCACTCAGGCAGCCCAGGCTACGAGCGATTCCTGTTCACGTCAGTCACGGAAGTCACGTGCCTGTTTGAAATGTGGACGATGACGGAAAAACAGCGCGTCGTTGCATCGTAGAATTGTATAATTCTGCAATGCCGTGTACAACGTCATAGGTTACTACTGTGCGTCGCCAAAACGCGACGTCGTACAACGGTAAAAGGCATCGTAAAAACGATGTGCTTCCACATCGTATAATTCTTCGGTCTAATGAGGCGCAATCTAAAATAAAAAAAAAACTGTTGGATTGCAAGAAAAAAAAAAAACAGTACCGATAAGGCATTATGTCTTTTGCGACAAATATGATGTATTTCAATGTCTTTTAAAGCATATTAAAAAAAAACCGTGAGGCCTGTTAGAAAAATCACATAAGTTTTTTTGCCATTGTTTTGTGAGTTTGAGGAAACGAAATACAGATCAAAAGAACTTTAAAAACTGAGTAAGACTGCATTCAAATTCCAATGTCACAAAAATATTTTTACGACATTTCATCCTTGAAGAGTCAATATGTCTAGTGTTTAATGTTATTATGTACTTCTATAGGTATATAGGTATTTACTCTTATAAATATTACTCAAAGTAACAGCTAACAAATCAGTAATTCACAATTTTATTTTATGATTATAAAGCGGGGTTTTAGCCCCTGGCACAACGAAAGGAAATTGCATATTAACTAAACTTTTTCGCGATTAGCACACGAAATTAATTTAAACGTCAATTCATAGAAAGAGTTTGTGGCCGCGACTCAAGAAATACGATCCCACGATCAGCAATTATGCAAAAATATGACGTGTGAACAAAAATCAACAGTCACCGAAGAAAATGGGATATAATTAATCAAGCTATCTTCCTTAAGCATCTCTACGATCCTTCATATTTGCCTAATCCGTCAATTTTACATACATTTGAACCATTACAATCTTTACGCTTAAAAATACAAAAACACTCGTCAAGGCAAACTAAACTTTATCAACAGAGATAAAAAGATGTATTTTTCGATATGTAAATCTGATTCAGAGCTAGGGTTGATCCAGATGGAAAATTTGCATCTTTTTGTGACGCCGCGGGCGATTTTTTTCATTGTTCCTTAATATTCAAGTAGTTTAGGGATCTCCTCGTCCAAGTAATGATGCGTTCAGAATCGCTAAACAGGTTTTGTCTACTTGAAGATGGATTTGTTGAAATTCCACGCATGTAGTGCATTATTTCTAAAGAAATAACAAATGATCTAGCTCAGCTTCCACGCGGCAGATGTAAATCGGGCTGAATTCGTGAGAAAAAAATGAGTGAGATTCGTTATATCATACTAATGGGTATACTTTTTTGAAGGCTGTCTTTAGTAGCGACAAAGAAAGTCTTATGGCATTTTTAAGTATTTAAGCCTGCTGAATTTTTGGCGGGCCGGTCGGATCACCATAAAAATTGATCCAAGGTAATGAATATTGCTGATTTCGGATTAAAATAACCACAGAAAAACCTCCACTATTTAAATCTGCTCCACAAATTCCTCCACATCGCCCCTGCATCCTGGGTCGATCAAAGGTGTTAATTTCAAAATTAATAGATTATTTGGAGAAGAAGCTAAAAAAGAAACATTATTCTTTTCAAAAAAGTTACATTACTAACTGTAAACGAGTTGAACGCTAGAGACAATCGTCTTTTAAATACCTATTAACTTTAATCTACTGTGTAACACCACACATCTTTGGGCAGGTTTCCGAATTGAGAATTTCAGTAAAGTGAATACTTATGATAACTTTTCCGAGAAATTTGACGAGACAACACTAGTTCCATCTTCAGAACAATAATTTGTAATCCTATCCGTACGTAGGTATATAAGTATATTATAATTATGTCTATTTCTACCTATATGTATGTATGTATGTACTATTTATCTTTGTAGGTATATATTTATATATGTATTATGTATCTTTACGATAATTCTATATCTTATTTAATAAAACATTAATATATCACTCCACTGTTTGGCACTACCCCCCACCTTCTCCACGTCACCTGTTGGTTGGCTAGAATAAAATTTAGTATTAAGCCCGCCAATTGTACATTTTTTTTTACTGGTACAATAAAGAATTTAATAATATTAATAATAATAATAATAATAATAATAGTTCCTTAGCGAAATACTCAATTCAGAAATTGGTACTTTGTCTTCTAAATAATCCCTGATGGTATAGCAGACTTCTTGCACATAGGTAGTGCGCTTCCAAACACATTTTTTCAACCGCTCTATCTAACATTTTGTTCTGTGTGTTACAAGCAGCTCTTAACTAAACATATAATTATTTAGCATCCGAGCATAGGTGAATTTGTAACATATTTCCTAGAATCTAATTAAAGTAACAAAGACATTGTTAATACCCTACCACACCCAGACATTGTAAGACATTGTAAGCCCTTAACACAGACTTAACCAAGTAATCGTTGTACACAACATAGAGTAGATTCTAGAGCACACTTGTCATTCCATTAACGCTCTTATGCCTCTTTGCGAAAGAACTACAGTGCGAGATCCTACTAGGGCTGATTGTACCAATTATAACGCGTTCACATCACTGCAAGTAATAGCTTTTAACTTCAGTTAATTAGCATAGTTATTGTAACGGAGTCAAGGAAAGTTGGAAGCGATTAGCCGCAGAAATTGTCACTTTCAGGTTGTGATGAAGTTTGTACCACTTGAAGATAGGGTTTACGTTTAATCAGTCTGAAAATCATATTGGAAACAATCTCCTTTCTCGAAATCAAGAAATCTCGTATCAAAAATGTATTCAACGCAAAGAATTTATATTCTGTTTGTTAAATAGGCAAGGAAAAAACTCAAGGGTGGTTATTTACATGATACCGTAGCAAAAAAAATTAAAAAAAAGTACTTTTTTTTAGTGAAAATCACGTATAATCGCCGGTTTTGCGGCGCCGGGGCGGCGAGCGCGCGAAACCCCCGCCGGACCCATCAAGTGCAAAAGATAGAAGCTAAACCATATAACTTTATGATTATTAGGTCATTTTCACAAAAAAAAAAAAAATTTTTTTCTTTAGACGAAACTGTACAAATCAACACCCAGTATCTACGGTGAATTTGATATCGTCAGCAATATTTTGAGGTCTTTATCATTGCAATGTGGAAAACAGTTCAATAATCCACCAATCAATCACCAGCAATCGTACCTACTTAAAATTCGTAATTCTCGACATTTGGCTCCAAAAAGTGACTCCAAATTCAAAGTGGCTAAAATACCGTGACCGGAAAATGCTCGAACTGTAAGTTTTTCCGATTTTTATTAAGGTATATCTGACTGTCCCAATATTGTTTACGTTTATGCTTAATTTGCGTAAAAAAGTTACCATTGGATTTAAACTACTCCATTAGTTTTTGAATAAAAGATAGAATGTCCCTTTAAAAAACGGCAAGCGAATTCAAAGTAACCCTGAATAGAAGAGCGTGGGCACTGATAGAAGAAGAATAAATCTAAAGGTGTACTCACATCGACGCCGCCATTGTTCCAGGGTGGGAGCGCGTAGTGGGAGGGGTCGTGGTGCCCCCCACCCATATGCTCTGCCATCACGGACATCCAGTGGACCAGGCCTTGGGCGCCCCCACCGCCCGTCGTGCCTGGTGACGTAAATTAGTAAAAAAATGACATAGTCATCATCGTCAACCCTTTTTATGTCCCCACCGAGGGGCACGGGTCTCTTCCCTGAGGAAGGTATAGGCCATACTCCAGGCCATACGGCCAGATTGGTGGAGGCTTGTAAGACTAGTGGCTGGTCTTACTGTCAGAAGTTTTGAAGACGCCCTAAGGCCTCTGACTTGGCTTAACGACTGCCATCTATCGACGTCAGCCGGCACCAACTGCTTAACGTGCCTTGCGAAGCACGGAATCGCTCGGAAAAAAGCCACTAGCGTTAGTCATAGACCGTGACCCATCCATGGACTAAACGCGCCGTATGTTGCTTAGCCTTAGTGATCGTTTAAGATCACTCAGACAGCCCAGGCTACGAGCGATTCAATTACATAGTAAAATTAAAATACAGTCTGTTAGCTTTTAGAATATACCTCGGCTACTGTCTGATAGAATTGGATATATTCGTGTTATAGAAATATCGGAACTAATTGACACTTAATTTCGAAATCGGAACTAATATGTGACACTTAATTTCAATTAAACCTACAGAGCAGAAAGTAGTACTACACTCGTGTGCTTTCGGCGAAAAGCGAAGCCTACTCTAGAGCCCGAGGTATATTCTAAAAGCTAACAGACTGTAATTGTACCGTATATTCAATTAGATTTAAAAAATAATAATAATAAAAAAAAAACAGGTCTTGGATGTTTACATGTTTGTGATGTCGCTGTTTATCAGACAACCCATCATTTATCTTCTCTATTTTTTTACTCCAATGGTTGTCTGACAGAAATTCTCTCTCTCTCTCTCTCTCTTATGCTGGACAATGTTATGTCAAACCCCATGTGTAATTCCTGGACCTCGATTCTGTTAGTGCATTATAGTTAAATTACAGTTAAGTACATAGTTTGGTCATGTGACATGCTTTTTCATTCCATTGACGCCTAAAATTGCGAATACGCCTTTGCGCGTTCATTTTAACCGGCAATGAAATGAAATCGACTTAGTCGTGCAATATAAATTTTTTTCCCTGAATTTGTAGTACAAGACAATATTACTAGCCTACTTTCTTAGTTCCAAGTTGATTTCCTTGAGTGCCGAAATAAACATAAAACATAAACATTTAAATACAGGCACACACGTTCCAAGTGGCAGGAAGACGCTGGATGCAAGCCGCTTCCAACCGGTCTTTTTGGAAATCCATGGAGGAGGCCTATGTCCAGCAGTGGACTTCTTGTGGCTGAATGATGATGATGACACACGTTGCTTCTGGCCCCACACAAGAATACCTACCCTATTTCGCGGAAACCAGAAGCAGCGACATCAAAAACATTTAAACAACAAGACCTGAACTTTACGTACAATTACAGTCTGTTAGCTTTTAGAATATACCTCGGGGTCTAGAGTAGGCTTCGGTTTTCGCCGAAAGCACACGAGTGTAATAATACTTTTTGCTCTGTATAAGTGAAATTAAGTATCATGTTAGTTCCGATTTTGAAATTAAGTGTCAATTAGTTCCGATATTTCTATTACAACACGAATATAACGACGACCTCTGTGGCGTAGCGGCTAGCGCATCTGCTTACCATGCGAGAGGTCCCGGGTTCGATCCCCGGCTGGAGAGAAAAAAAAACTCCAGGTCTTGGATGTTTACATGTTTGTGACGTCGCTGTTTCTGGTTCCCACGACACAGGGTATCCTAGTGTGGGGCCAGAAGCAATGTATGTGCCTGTATGTAAATGTTTATGTTTATATCCGATTCTATCCGATAGTAGTCGAGGTATATTCTAAAAGCTAACAGACTGTATTTTGACTAACGCCATCTATTAAAGAAAAACTGTTATTTCCGTGACATTCCGGGGATTTATGGGACCATTGGAAGACCGAAATTCTTACAAGGATTGTAAAAATGATTTCAAACTAGCTAGCTCTTTCTTACTAGAGCTAACTACTTGGAAACTAAATTATGATAAAAAAATCTTGTATTCAAAGTAACACAGAAACTGTGATTAATAAGTGAAACTAACGCTGACTTGAGCCATTCTCATATCAATTGCGTTATAAAATCGAAAATAACGATTAAAAACCATTGATTAGTTAGCCGATCCACCATGAAAAATTCTACAAGTTAAACTAAAACTATTCATACAAAAATCGATATAAATGTCGACTTAAGTGACATTTGGTGCAAGTCGGACTAAGTCTCTATTTCAAAATGTAAATCATGATCTTCAAAAGACGAGCAAGAATTATACGAAATTCACGATAATAATAAATTATATCACAAACATCTAACGTTTATACCAACCGATCCATTATTTAAAAACATTTACTTAAAGCACCTAAAAATAATTGGAACAGGGTGACCACTTCTAACAAGTCATTTAAGACATCATGTAAATCAACTTTTGTATGAAGAACGGTAGCTAAATGCTGCCTAAGCCACTCTTAAAAAAGTGTTGCAAATTAACCTAATTCTAATAAGAGTTTGACTGTTATACCAATATCTGCTGTAGGTACGTGTGCGTGGCAACTTTCATTCCCATACCTGATATTATTTTACGTAATTTTGAAAAATAAAAAAAAAACAGATTCTTTGTTGCACACTAGCTAAGTAATTATTGATGAGTAATCAACAAACGTTTCCTAGAAGTTTACTTTTCTATTTTGAGATTATCTAAGTTTTAAAAGAAAACTGTAGCCTAATCTTATCTTATCTCAACTCACCAGGCGGCACGGCGGCGGCGGGCTGCGCGGGCGCCTGCTCCTGCCCCCCTCCGCCCGTTACCCCCCCGCCGCTCCAAACGAACGCTGAGGACGCGCCCGCCTTCTGAAACAAGGGTCAGATGGTTAGTCAAGGTCGGCTGTGGACAGTGATGGTCAGATACCCTTACCATATCCGAGGCAGGCACTGATGGTTGCCTATGGTTAAGTGTGGTTGGAAACATCAGTGATGTTAAGTGATGGTCAATGGTGTATTAAATGTACAACAATGGTGCACAGGACACAGAGCCAATATTATTATTTCCAACAATACAACACAATTTCTTGAACTGGTCCCAAACTAGGATACCCTGTGCTATGGTAACCAGGCAGGACATAACAACTAAATAATAATATGAATCTTGTTGTTCGAAGCAATAAATTATTGTTATTATTACAAACATCGAAAGGCGTCTTATCGTCATCAACTTGACTAATCCTCTATGCTAAAAATGCTCATCTGGCACAAGATAACAAGTTTTATTCACATATTAATTTGCTTCCTTCATATTAATTTCTTCGCCGAAGAAGTGATTGACGTGATTATTGTAACCGTATAAGATTAGACATCAACCGTCTGATTGAATAAAACAGAAGCATTAGGTTCCAAGGTGTTTGGCGCCAACTCTAATTGGAAGATAAAAGGAACGTAAAACAAGAATCTAATAGAGGACTTTACGACCAATAAGAGTCTGATACGGGTAGTGATCCTGGACTCGCGTTACATGTAGAGTGTTAACAGTAAACTGCGTGTTATTTAACTTTTTTGGTACATATAGCTTCCTTTGTGTCCCACTGCTGCGCAAACGCTTCTCCTCCTACTTTTCACCGCTCTCTGTCTCCAGCCACCTGGCACCATTCTGGTAAAAATGCATTTACGCCATCTTTGCCTCGGTCTGCCACGACGTCGGTTACAATTTTTCGGAACCCAGTCGCAAGTTTGGCCCACCTATGTATGCTCATAGGGCAGACATGGCCAACTTGTTGTTAGCATGAGCTTTATTATTTTTTATGAACAATAACAATGTACTTCTTTTATAACTTACGCGATCTTTAGTTGGGGACGTGGTGTAGTATCTCATAATAATAAAAATAACAATTCAACAATAATGTCGTTCTTGTCAGATTCGTAGGCGCAAATGTGTTAGGTAGGAAGATATTTCTTTAGGTTTGAAGAGTTGTGTTCTTATACACTGAACGATTTGACCTCTTCAATGGCAAAGACCGGATCCTATTATTACTGAAGAATCTAATTGGGATTCCGTCGTGGATTCTCATAAACACCACAAAACTATGTAAGTAAATTGTAATTATGTCACAACAAGAAAGTGACCCCGTAGACTGGCTGGCGGCGGGTCAGTCCTGCAACGGCACTTTGAATCGAATTTCAAAGATGATATAGACCACAGTTGTATGAGCATGTTTTATTCTTTGAAAACTGTGAAAGAAAAAGTGTTCCAGACCTGAGGGGTTAATACATCGCACCCCTAGATGAAAACCCCACTAAGTCGAAATAATATGTGACAATTTAGTTACGAGTAGCTACTTTTTCGACTTCCTGACCTTATACCGGACCGGACAATATAACTCCCATAACTATACCTTCAACTTGAAGGAGGTATTATGGGAGTTATATTGTCCGGTCTGGTATAAGGTCAAGAAGTCGAAAACGTAGCTAACTAAACTCCCATAACTATACCTTTAACTCAAATGAGATGTTATGGGAGTTATATTATCCGGTCCGGTATAAGGTCAGAAAGTCGAAAAGGTCGCTAACTAAATTTTCACATATTATTTCGACTTAGTAGGGTTTTCATCTAGGGGTACGAATGTGTGTTAATACACTATGTAGGAGCGCTGCGAGTCATAAAATACTAAAACTCTAAGTAGATTTAGTCTAAGGTGGTAATCTAACTAGATACCTCATCAGGAGAGTCCGTGCTGCGGTCAGCATTCTCATCATCTGAGTTGTCAATCCCCAGACCATTAGGGAACAGCATGTTCCTCTGATAAAGAGAGTAGCAATCGGCCACATTCCGCCTCCTCTTCCCAAGAGAGGCCAAGAAGTTCTTGTACAATTGCGTCGGCAACAGAAACGGTGAACGGTTACCGAACGAGTCATTCTTAAATCCTAGATTCTGGTTACGAAACAGCGTGTTACCAAAATCAAATTCTAATAGGAACTCTTTTTTTATGAAGTCTACGGGTTGGTGGTCCGAATAATCGAGAGCCTTCGTTTCTTCTGGATTGTTCTCGAGGTCACTTGATTCTGAATTTTCACTTTCGTTCTGTTCTGTGATCTTGCTGTTGTCGTCTGTGTACTCTGTGGTCTCTGTCAGTTCTCTCTTCATCGGTATATTTGGTAGATTCATTGTAATAGGGTTAGTTATTGCGAAGTTTGTATTTGAAAGCGTTAAAGACATTTTTGGCACTGGTTCTTTGTCACACACATCAACAACATGTATTTGGTAACAAATATAGTATAATTATCACACTACCGTTTTTTTTTAAATATTTATCGAAATAAAAATAGGTATTCTTTCTAAGTTAGTTAATTATTTAGGTAATTTTAGGAACTATCGTTGGGCATAGGAGGTGCTGGACCGAACTAAAAGCAGAAAAATATCACATTAATTATGGAATTATACCTTTTTGATTTGATTTTGGTTAATTGATATTTTTAGGTGTTTTACCAAATTGTTAAAATATATAAAAACTCTATTACTTTATGAATATTCTTCGACCATCTCGCATTTTTTCTTGAAGTAAAAAGAAACCGAAACTGGAGGGCGTGCGTGCAGCGACTAATCAATGTTGATGAAGCAAAAGACGTTTGTCAAGATTATGGCAAATAGCAAACCCTGGTCTCTGCCTACCCCTCTGGGATACAGGCGTGAGCTTATGTATGTTATCTCTAGCTAACTTTCGAAGAGCTTATTTTACGGAAACGATCATGTAAAATTTGGTTCTATCCATATCCGTAGTAATGCGATGCGGATCCTGTTTCTTACCCGCGGTTTCTCGTATGCTAACAATCTGTTAATCTGCCGTTAGCAGCTGTGAAATTATTTCCTCGTATGCACTTTGGCCAAGTGACAGCTGTTAACGGTAGATTAACAGCCGATTTCTGAACTGAGAATTTCGCTAATGCCCGGTTCCTATAATATACGCCTACCGGCTACGATCCGTTTTCCATACAATTTATTGACGGTTCGTAGGAATTTCGGAGGAATTGTAACCGATCGTAAGCAAAAACGAAGCGTTTTGTGGATATTGGGACCGGGCATAAGTAACTACTTAACTCTAGTGTTGTCTCATCAAATTTCACAGGAAAGAGCGTGACAGAACGTTATTTACGTATTTACTTACGAGAAATTCTCAATTCAGAAACCGGCCTTAACAGACTGTTAGCGTACGTAAAACCGGGGGTTTGTGTTTCGAATGTGTCCTGTGTCCCAGGTGAGACTTTAAGTATTTAAGTAATCTAAGGTCATGTACAGACATCAATACGATGCTTGCAATAAATAGAAAATCGTTGAATAAAATTTCCCTCCCCCCGCGACCAATTGACCTAAAATCTCACCAAAAATAACCAATGTAAGTCTATCAAACCTATGGACACATGAATAGAATAGAATCAGATTTATTTGCCGCCGAATCTAGGTCGTTCGTCGAAAGGTTAAAAATATTTTTGCCAACTTCTGACATAGCGGAAAGTTTTCCAGAATAGCCTGTCTGATGTTGGGGTAACTGGGTCACATCTTTAGGTTTTTATTTTATTTTATAAAAGAAATAGGTCATAAAAGTTTTCGTTGTTAAATACTATGTCTAATAATTTTCTCACAACATAGTCACTCGTATCGCTCGAGAATCGCTCGTAGCCCCGGCCGCCTGAGTGATTTTAAACGATCACTAAGGTTAAGCAACATAGGGCGCGTTCAGTGCAAGGATGGGTGACCGTTCTATGACTAACGCTAGAGGTATATTTCCGAGCGGTTCCGTGCTTCGCAAGGCACGTTAAGCAGTTGGTGCCGGCTGCCGTCGGTAGCTATGGCAAACGTTACGCCAAGTCAGAGGCCTTAGGGCAGCTTGAAAACTTTTGACAGTAAAACCAGCCACTAGTCTTACAAGTCTGCACCAATCCGGACTTGGCCCCCGTGGAGTATGGCCTGTACCGTTCTCAGGGAAGAGACCCCTGCCCCTCGGTGAGGACATAATGGGTTGATGATGATCTGATGACTTGACCTGGTCCCAAACTAGGATACCCTGTGCTATGGTAACCAGGCAAGGACATTACAAACGTAGAAAAACACCCAGACTGAGGCGATTTCTACAAATGTACGGCGGCGCCCAGTGGGTTTGAACCCACTACCTTTGTCTTGGTAGGTAAGTGCCTTAACCCTTTATAGGGCAACTTTTTTTTGCCAGTCATTTAAATTTTCGGATATGTTGCACTATTGGGTTGGACAAACAATGTAATTTCTCAAAATACATGTCACACTTTTTAAAACCCAAAAAAAAACGCAGTCAACCATATGACCTGTGACCATCTACAACAAAAGTGAGTGGACAACAGACCAGTGAGCATTTAAAACATGGTGTACGAGGTCACCCATTTGACCAGTGAGCATTCTGTTCATTTTAAATAAATTGAGACCTCTCACATCACCATTAACTTCTTTGAATTCCAGAATATAGATAATCTAGAAAACGATTCTAACCGACTTCAAGTCTCAGATCGTCGAGATATTTTTTTTTATCCCGACTTTCTCGACCGAACTCCTCGATTACTCGAAAACGCATGGGCCACTTAGGAATTTTGTTTGATTGAAAAGGTAGACTTCATAGGTGGTCCAATAGCTACAGAGTCAGGATCCGATGATGGGATCCCGGAGAAATCGCGGAAACGCTTGAATTTTATAGTGGTATATTCTTTTGAAGTCGGTTTTTTACTTTCTTTTTTTTTATGCTTTTTGAATGTATGTTTAATGAATAAAATAAAACGTTTTTAAAATATAATAGATAAACTCACACCCGTTATCCCCGAGGGGGTAGGCAAAGGCACCAATCACTAGAACTGGGCCCACATTTCTAAAACGTTTTTCTTTTCTATTATGTAATTTTCTATAATTATAAAGATATATTAAGCAAAGTATCTTCGTCATCAGATCGTTAATAACGAATATTCTTTGAATTCGATTATATATTATGTTACCTATAAAACGTTTTTATTTGTAAATAGCTTTTTCTTTTTATATTTTTCTTTTTTTTTAACTTCAAACACTGGCTTAAACATGTCCACATTTTGCCCTTTGTTCTTGAAGTAGGTAACCCAAATAGTTATTGAGGGTTCAATGTGAAAAAAAAGATAATGATTAATTAAATTATTGTAGAGTTTATATGTTGTAGCAAAGGGCAAGATAAAAGGTACCCAAAACCGTCGTGTGTGTACGGAGTACATAGCAGTAACTAATGAACGTTGATACGGCGAGAGGGATTTGTACCTAATAATGTCAAGTAATAAACCCTGGTCTCTGCCTACTTCTGCAGGACACAGGCGTGAGTTTATGTATTAAATTGTGTATGTCTATCAACACAAATTTACAACAAAGGTTTTGTACGACTTCGAATTATGAACAATTCATGAAAGAACAACCTTGTTAAAACAACATCAAATGACGATTTAATTATACACCGTTTGTACTCAATAACGCATTTCTTAACATGCATTCTCGTTTGTTACCAACATAACAACGGATTATTAAAAAAAAAACAAGCAACTGACAAAAGAAAATTATCAAATTAGCGTCCCACTAAAGAAATGCCGCGAAAATCTTCACTCTGACACGCGAGCGTTTATCATACCGAATCTTTACAGGCAAAAAGAACACACGTACAGTGGACACCAACACCACTATGCACTCATTAAGCAACGCACATTTACATCACTAATATGGAACGCGCCGCCACCACGTGTCTTCCTACCGAGTTCCTGAACAAAACTTTTCTTTTTAATTTCCAACTTTTTTTTTAATTGCTCACTCACTAATCATTTGGCGCCTTCGGAAAGTTTACGGACTTTTTGGACGGCGGAACGGCGTTTTTTGTATCGTAAAATGCGAGACGGGCGAAGAATTTCATATTTTTGGCTTTTTTTCTCGTTTTAGCTTCGAACGGCGGCCACGGCCGATCGATTAGGTTGTAGAATTTTTTCCCCGAACGGACGAAATTTTCAATTTTTCAAGCGCCTTCTTTTGGCTTTCTTTTGTTTTTATTTATTTTTTTATTGTAGGCGTTTTTGTGGTGTTTTTTCAGCTCAGGGTTTGGAGCTTTTTAGAGAACGTCTAGATGTCTTTACCGCGAGGTATTCGCTATGAAACTCTTCCCGAGAGGTTGGTGCAAGGAAAAGCATTTCCACAACACACAGATATGGGTTTTCTTCGCGATATCCATGTGTGGGTATGCACTCGTGTGCACACTCTCTGTCTGGACACGCAGACTCGTCGGCGGTGCCTGAATGTGTGTGTATAACAGTTTGTCCGTGTGAGTATTTTATGACTCTGAGTGCATCCCTTTCGTACTGCAAGCAATTTATATGTGTGCAAGTTATTTTTTTCTAAACGGATGGAGGTCTAGCGTGTATGAGTCTGAAATTTTCCTGTATTGGTGCGGTGTTTTTTGTTTCATCGCTGTGGCGTTCTCGACTCTAAGTTGTGGTGGCTAGGATGGCTTTTTGAGTGGGACGAGGAAATGTATTTTTCAGTTTTATATCGCCGATATGAGAATCGCGGATAGCAAGAAAACGCAAGGGGAATAAAAAAATGCATGCATCGTACGTTTTCAGGTAGACACATTTTTCTTTAACCCATTTATAGAGAGTTCGTGTGTGTGCGTGTGTGCATCTGGGGGGGTGGGGGTTCTTGAAAGGGTTTGGGGGGTAGGGGGGCATATAAAAATGATAACGCATTGCTAGACGGCAGCTTTTATGGTTTTTCTTTATTTTTTACGTTCCTTTTTTAATACTATTGAAGATGGGATGGAAGAAATGGTTTTAAAGTTTATTAAATGGGTTTTATTTATGGCGGGCGTAGCTGACATTCTAGTTGCAACTTTTAAATATTTGATAAGTATAATGACAATAATTTACAATACTATACAAGAAAACTAGGATACCAAGTGCGATATTTATCAGGCAGTGACATCACAAAATTGGAAATATACACAGACTGAGGCTATACAATTAATTACTGCGGTCTCCAGCCGGAATTGAACCCCAGACCTCAGGTTTGGTGGTCTTGCGCTTTACCGCTAGACCAACGATTCAATCAAAGCAGTTTTCGATCTGTTAAGAAAGCTCCATAAAAAGACTCAATATGCCAATATATTAGTAAGGTAGTACCTAGTAGAAGTAAAACTAGGTACTTAGTTAATGGCTTTTGTTACTATTAATAAAAAAAAAAGTTTACAATATGTACGGTCGGGGTCTAAAAATGATTCTTTGTCGCAAAATGTGCATTATAGTCTATAATGCTTTGACAATGTACTTATTACCTTTCAAAGTTCCGAAGCCTGGATTCTAACAAGTATCTAAATTCATTTCTTATTTTAAAAATATTGCATTTGTTAAAATGATACAGATCAAAACTCTGTCAAAATAGAAAGTTTGAAAATATATTGAATACTATTTTTACAAAATAAATAAAAAAAACCTCCTTGAGGGTGCGAAGAAGGTTTGCTCTAAACTTTGACAAGTTGGTACTCAACTCTTTATTGTGAGCTTCATGCTTTATCTAATCAAATCAATACAAATATCGACCTTGTGTCGTACAATTGTTAAGGTGGTAAACATTTTCAGACCCCGACTGTACCTACGTCACTCTTGGCCCAGCTTTTCTTTTCATTACAGTGAGAATTGCTTGAACTTATCGCGTTCATTACATAGCCGCTTCATGTCGACGCACACACACGTATTATATTTAATACGTGTGTGTAATTAATAAGTAATAATTCTAAGCGTCAATGAAATAAAAACACGTGTCACGTGACCCGACCGTGAATCTGTTATTGTACTTATAGGACGTTTCTAAAGCACTCTATCGATCTTATTTCCTCGGTGATAAGAGCGATATTGAACGAATAAATAATATCTCCGTTACGGACACGCAATATTCAAGGTTAATTTCTTATCGTGTTCAGTGTAGATCTAAAATGTTTACTGTGGCCTTGTTATTATCCTTACCTGTTTGATAACGTAATATAAAACAGAATTTATTACATTAGTTCATGAGCGTACAGTAACCATAAAACAAAAGCTTATTAATGGCATGTATTTTTCAATCACATAATAATAAAATACAAAAAGTGGGCTGCCCCGGGTGAGGATCGAACTCACGACCTTAAGATTATGAGACTTACGCGCTGCCTACTGCGCCACCGAGGCTGATGCTTATTTGTTCCCAATTAGCCGTCTGTATCTATGCATAGAGGAAAATAAAAAAATATACGAAAATTAAACCAAGTTACAAGGGGAAACTCAATATACGACAAATATTTATTGACTACGGCTCTTTTCCGGAGACTCGTTTTCGGAACTGTTTATAATGGTACTAGCTGACCGGTTAAACGTTGTTTTGCAAGATAGGGGTACGAAAAATAATTAAAAACCTAGGGTCAGACCTGCCGAATATACATATAAAATTTCATCAAAACCGGTCAAGCCGTTTCGGAGGAGTATGCGCACTAACACTGTGACACGAGAATTTCCGAGAAGATGTGATTACCTACAAACGTAATCCAAATCGCATGATGAGGTCCGTATAGAAACGAAAGTCGTCGACATAGCCCACCGGATGAGTAAGCTGAAGTGGCAGTGGGCGGGGCACATAGCACGCAGAACTGACGGCCGATGGGGCCAAAAAGTTCTGGAATGCAGACCACACATCGGCAAGCGCAGCGCAGGACGAGCAGCCACAAGATGGACAGACGATCTCATCCAAGTGGCAGGAAGACGCTGGATGCAAGACGCTTCTAACTGGTCTTTTTGGAAATCCATGGAGGAGGCTTCTTGCAGCAGTGGACTTCTTGTGGCTGAATGATCATGATGAAATCGCCCTTATCCGGTTTTTTTTAAATGACGGCCAACCTTCAGTGGTCGAGAGGTACTGAAAGAACTTGCCCTTTGCTAAAACCTCTATTTGGTCGAAGTATGTCCGCCTGGGACGCCCCTTAACGGCCTTCTTCCATCATCCTCTCCCTACGTCCAAAAAAACGCAACATTAAACGTAAACATTTACATACAGCCACATACATTGCTTCTATCCCCACACCAGGATACCCGGTGTCGTGGGAACCAGAAACAGCGACATCACAAACATGTAAATATCCAAGACCTGGGGTTTTTTTGTCCCCGGCCGGGTTTCGAACCCGGGACCACGAAGCGCACATTCTTGATGACATTTCTTTCTTAATTCTAATTGTAACAAATACTGCAGCCTCCAGAGTGAATCGATGCCACGACCTCCTTGTTGGTAGTCAAGCGAGTTAATCACTGACCAACTAGGCAGTTCTTCCCTCATCCTCTCCATAAAACCGGAAGCTTTTCTCAATTGGGTATATGACAGGATGTCAAATGAGTTACTTTTAAAACGGAATTTTGTATGAAAATACTTGCTTGTGACGTCACATTTCAGAGCACTCTTTTTATGTTTCATCTATTTAAAAATTGTAATAACTAGTAAATTATTAAAAGAAATACATTTTACGAATCATTTTGTAATTTTTGTTTTAATCAAGCATCACAAATAATTTATTGTTGATAGTGTCAAATACCGTATTCTAATTGTAACATAATAAGAATAAGAATAAATTTTATTTCAAAAGTTGCACAGAGTCACAAATATAGTTACACTAGGCTAAAATTACAAAAAAACAGAGTTGGCCTCCGTTGCCGAACTAGGTTAAAACCTGTATTTCAGCAAGCAGCGCCTTCCCCACAGAAAACAATTTGTAACAATGACGGAAGATTAATTAAAGTAAAATAAAATTTGAATGTGAGTGCTGGTGTAGTCCTCTCGGTGTGTCGATTGTGTATGTGAATGCTGCAACCCCAAGTGTGAATCGAACCCACTACCTCTGCTTGGGTAATCAAGGGTGTTAATCGCTAAGCCAACTAGGCAGTCCTGAATTATAAACATTTTCATTCATTCATAATCAACCCATTATGTCCCCACCCAGGGGCACGGGCCTCTTTCTTGAGGAAGCTATAGGGCATACTCCACCACGGGGGCCAAGTCCGGATTGGTGGAGGCTTGTAAGACTAGTGGCTGGTCTTACTGTCAGAAGTTTTCAAGCCGCCCTTTATAAACAAGAATCTACATTGTCTCTTGTGTTTGATATAAAAGAGCGAAGGATTCTTTAAAACCTTCGAACCGAGTAAAGTTGTAAAAAAATATTGAAACAAAATTAAAGAAATATTATAGTTCCTCAAAAAATTCCGAAAATGTCTGCGAATGGCGAGAGGATGGGGGCAAGGCCCATACCCAACAGTGGGCAGAGGTGGGCTGATGATGATGATTGTTCCTCATATAAAGTGTTGAGTTCATGAGTTGAGTAGATCTGCCCTATAGAACCAAAATAAGGTGCACGTACACCAACCAAGCAAAAATATTAACATCTATTACTTTACAGCTCTATCGAGATTCTGATCGAGAATCGCTCGTAGCCCCGGCTGCCTGAATGACCTTAAACGATCACGAAGGTTAAGCAATATAGGGCGCGTTCAGTGCATGGATGGGTGACCGTCTCTGACTAACGCTAGTGGCATTTTTTTTGAGCGGTTCTCTGCTTCGCAATTAACTTTAAGCAGTTGGTGCCGGCTGCCGTCGATATTAGATGGCAGTCGTTAAGCCAAGTCAGGCCTTAGGGCGGCTTGAAAACTTGACTTGAGTAAGTAAGTAAGACTTGAGTCTTACAAGTCTCCACAAGGCTCCCGTGGTGGAGTATGGCCTATACCTTTCTTAGGGAAGAGAGCCGTGCTCCTTGGTGGGGACATAATGGGTTGGATTTTACAGCTTAATAATACCAAGAGACTTGAATGAAAATTCTTTATTGCACAAGAAACAATATTTGTACAAAGGCGAGCTAAATACTATAAAGTATTTTCTTCCAGCTAACCATGGGTGATGTGGAAAGAGTAAAGGGTAGTGCTAGAGAAGTCTTCACGAGAATCAGAGACATTATTACAGTAATAGACCGAGAGATAGTGACACAAATTACTTGGTCATTTTAGTAACAGTATGGCGGTTCTTCAGGGGTCTTAGTAAGCAATGACAAAAAGAAATATGATGGTCATAGCGCTGGTACCGGCGGCCCAATCGCGTGCGCGTTAGTCGATCTCGTCGGATAAATTACGAGTGTCAAACGATTTGTACCACAAAAAATTTAGTATTTTCCGATAGTCCATAAAAAACAAAGTAGGCGGTAGTGTCACGCCATACTTCTCCGGTGTGACTTACAGCCCGCCATACCGACGCGAAAAGAATAAAAATTCAACCATTTGTACCAGGCTAATTTTGGCACAGTTAATATTATCGTCATGCAGCCATTTCCGAAAATCACCATGCCATACTTTTCGGACGGTTCCAAATGGTCGCCATACCGCCGAAAATCTGCAATTTTTTTTTTCGCCAAAGGATTTCTAACAGTATTGCATTTGGATTTTTGGAAAGTATTTGATAAAATGTGACCGTTATAATATTTGCCATACTTCTAGTAGGGGGAAAAAGTGCTGCCATACTTGAAAAACTTATTTATTCGACACGATTTCAAAAATACAAGTGTACAATACGTAGAAAATTTTTTTACAGCATGGGATCATTATATTCTGTTTGCTTGGATGCAATTCTACCTACAAAAAAATATCCCGGATTGTAACCGTGGGGCGGACGACTGTGACACTTAAGCCAAGACGTAAAAAAATTAAAAAAAATTGACGATTTGTACCAGTATGGCATTTGGATTTTTGGAAATGATATGATGCAATGTGACCATTATTTTATTTGCCATACTTCTAATAGAGGGAAAAAGGGGCAACATACTTGAAAAACTTGATTTTTCAACTGGTTTTCAAGGTGGAAGACATAAAATCATTTGTTACAGTATGGCAGGGGTCACCAATTAGTTTCATTGTGGGTCCGTTTGTAACAAATATAATTTTATCGCGGTCCATTTGGTTTATGATAATAACTATAGCAACCAAGACTTAAAATGTCAATTTTCAATCCTACCTACTTCTAAACCTACTAAATATCCGAAATGGGAAAGTATGTCAGTTCGTTTGTTTGTTACTCTTTCACACAAAAAATACTGAACCAATTTGAATGAAATTTGGCATAAACTTTTCATCCCGATATTCCCACGGGAACGGGAACCACACGTGTGAAACCGCGGGCAGCCGCTAAAGAATAAATAAAAGCAAAATAAATAAGAATACCTAGGTACTTTGTTTATTATTAATAATACATCGAATTTTTTGTCGAAAACACATCGTAAATTTAAAAATAAAGTAAAAACAAAATTAATGCGAAAAATTACATTTTTTACTCTGAACAATCTGTCTGAAGTCTGGTGTTAAGTTGGTGCAAGCTATTGCCATTAAATCTTGGAGATGGTTATCGGTAAGACGAGATCGAAATTTATTTTTAATGAAGTTCGTCTTGGAAAACGCTGCATCACAAATGTATGTTGATCCAAACATTATACAAAGTTTCAAATCCAATTTATTTAGTTCTGGGTAGGTATTTATTAACACACACAAATTTTATCAAAAATTCTTGGCAGCCAACTTCCGAATTTTTGTGTTTTATATAACAGTATTTTCTTGGAAGTCGATCATTTCCATCTGTAGGTAGAGCAGCTACCAGTTCCGGCCTACCACTCATTCACTCACCTCGCACGCGTCGTCCGTTGAAGCGTGAGTATCGGGCGGGAGAGACAAGACAAAGCGCGGGCTAAATAGAAATACGAGTATCACACATTTTGATACTGATATTCCCAGATTCTTCTGGGTCCGCACAAAATAGGTTGGCGGTCCGGATCCGGACCGCGGTCCGCCATTTGGTGACCCCTGCAGTATGGCATCATTGTATTCGGTTCGTTTGGGTGAAATTCAAAATTATATTATATAAGGTTGAATATTAAATATTATACAATATAAACATCTGGTTATAAGTGAAGATTGCCGCCACCTAGGTCTTTGAAATTTTGTATTTATATTCGTTGACCCTCAAACTTACAGGAAAAATTTGTGCCATACTGTTACAAATCGTTCAAAATACGAATAAAATCTTACAATTAAAAATAAATATTATACACATTCGCCACCTCCCACAGGTATGGCAGTATCACACTTCTATTTTTAATCATTTAGGAGTTGTTGAAAAAAAAATTTAGGGTGGTACAAATCGTTTGGCAAAAAAAAAATTT
The DNA here is from genome assembly GCA_947310845.1 of Yponomeuta plumbellus. Taxonomy (NCBI): domain Eukaryota; kingdom Metazoa; phylum Arthropoda; class Insecta; order Lepidoptera; family Yponomeutidae; genus Yponomeuta; species Yponomeuta plumbellus. The sequence continues at coordinate 10,876,102 of OX371216.1, read as the reverse complement.
GCAGATTTTCGGCGGTATGGCGACCATTTGGAACCGTCCGAAAAGTATGGCATGGTGATTTTCGTAAATGGCTGCACGACGATAATTAACTATGCAAAAATTAGCCTGGTACAAATGGTTGAATTTTTTTTTTAATTAACGCATTCGCGTCGGTATGGCGGGCTGTAAGTCACACCGGAGAAGTATGGCATGACACTACCGCCTACTTTGTTTTTTATGGACTATCGGAAAATACTAAATTTTTTGTGGTACAAATCGTTTGACACTCGTAATTTATCCGACGAGTTCGACTAACGCGCACGCGATTGGGCCGCCGGTACCAGCGCTATGACCATAATTTTTCTTTTTGTCATTGCGTACTAAGACCCCTGAAGAACCGCCATACTGTTACTAATGACCAAGTAATTTGTGTCACTATCTCTCGGTCTACAAGTAATCTCCGCTTACCGTTTTCGATGGAATAATAAAACATTTTGTTTCTCACGATGGGAAGGCACCACGAACCAGCAAAAGCTTCGTAGCGAAAGAAAGGCAAAAAAAAACAAAAAAGTATAGGAAAAATATAAAATACGGCTGCAAAAAATATATGAGTGCAACAAAAATATATTCTTAAGATGTCCCTACCACACAGGTAAGTTGGGCTTGTGTGCGTTCGGGATTTGTTCTGTGAGCGTACGTGGACAGAGAAAGATTGGGAGTAGCTTGCTTACTCTATCAGGTTAGATATTGAGGATAAAAATTGCACGCTATTGAATATTTTTGCAAAAAATCTTGTGGTATTTTGATTTTTGGTTTTTTATATTAGTTAAATTCCCGGGAAGGTTTAAATGGTGAGAAAATATGGAAACAATACGAAAAATTTGGCTGTACGAAGTTTGCTAGGACAGCTAGTTGAGGATGAAATTTGCACATGATTGCAAATTTTTACAAAAATTCTAGTACTATTTTCAGAGTAAACGTAAAGCCGTAGATAAAAATCACACATCCTTTCTGTATAATAAAGAGACAAAGAAAATAATCTTTATCGTTGAAATAATGCTCTCTTGTAAGTATAAGAGTAAGTACAAGAAGGCCCACATTGATTAATCCAAACACAATAGAAATGATAAACTAGAATTTTTAGAAGATACTTACAAGTTCACATATTGTAAAACTAGCACAGGCTTAGCTCTGAAGCATAATATTATGCAGTCAAAATAATTAGAGACGTCAATGACGTTACCACTGCTAGACTTTTGACCCCTAGTGTCTGTCGTGTTTACATACCTGAGCATCATCAACCCATTATATCCCCACCGAGGGGCAAGGGTCTCTTCCCTGAGTAAGGTATAGGCCATACTCTGCCACGGAGGCCAAGTCCGGATTGGTGGAGGCTTGTAAGACTAGTGGCTGGTCTTACAACTGTCAGTAGTTTTCCAGCCGCCCTAAGGTCTCTGACTTGGGTTAACGACTGCCATCTAGCGACGGCGGGAGGCACCAACTGCTAAACGTGCCTTGCGGAGCACGAAACCGCTCGGAAAGATGCCACTATCGTTAGTCATAGAACTGTCACCCATCCGTGCACTGAACGCGCCCTATGTTGCTTAACCTTCGTGATCGTTGAAGATCACTCAGGGCCGGGGCTACAAGTGATTCGTAGTTAGTGTGTAATAAATAACATGCTTGATTTTTAATGTATGATCTATCGAACGAGACTAAAATTACTAAGGCGCGGCTATTCATAAGCTTTCAATTCTATCATATAATCTACTCCATATTGCTCCCAGTTCCTCTATTCCTAGACGCCAGCCGAACTCTGTATATGTGCACCACACTCATGTGAAAGTTGTGTTCGGATACTAAACGGTGTATGTGTGCGTGTGCTGAAGTCATATCGTACTTAGAACGTTATGGTTTTGGAAACTAAAATGTGCAGTGGCAGCTAAAAATGGCGGACCTCAATAAATTTATCAATGTAATAATTTTAGTTTAATAAATCTGGTTACTAACACGGACTTGGCCCTTGTGGTGGAGCATGGCCTATACTTTCCTCAGGTAAGAGACCCGTGCCCCTCGGTGGGGACATAATGGGTTGTTGATGATGATGATGAATCTGGCTACTATTAATTCCTCGTTGATCCAGCGGTATCACGTCTGATTAGCATGGTGAAGCTAGTGGATTCGAATCCTACTAGGGCCCGCCTTACAATTATGTACAAATGGGCTCAGTCTGCGTTTGCCATAATTAGTTGTGTTGACCTTTTCTGGTTACCATAGCGTAACGAATCCTAGTTTGTGTGAGATAAGACGAAGATTTTTTGAGAAGATTTTTTACGTTCATAAATACAAAAGTATAAATAATAACAAATGCTGATAATAGGCTATTAGACAGTGTGAAAAAACAGTATTATTTATACGTATTCGTATAAATTATGTGTCTAAAAACGGCTTTAAGGCATTTTAATTAGAAGAACAATTATGATATTTTGTAAAAATGCCCAAGATAAAATTTGATAATTTGTATCTGCCGCTATTGTATCGAAAACGGCCTGGATTGGCCGTTTCTATTTTGACGTCACATGCTAGTAAAAATGGCGTCTGTCATTCATTCTTTCTTACGTTCATTAGTTGGTTTACCGGGAAGTGACGTCATAATCCTGTGCGACGCCATATTGCCTAAGTTAGCGTTTAGTCGGCTTATTTGAAAAGTAAATTTTTGTCTGCCTTTTTTGGAAGAAATACTTACGCGAAAGAATTTAAAATGACCACTTTCTGAGTACTCCATGAACAAACAATATTAGATGGCTTTCAGAAATCGGTCAAATAGCCTATTGGAGAGGATTCATCATCATCAACGCATTATGTCCCCACCAAGGGTGCGGGTCTCTTACCTGACGAAGGTATATGCCATACTTCACCACTGTGGCCAAGTCCGGATTGGTGGATTTAGACGAATAAAAAATAACAGTTCAAAGTTGGTACATCGTGCCCGCACCATTCTGCACATTTTTTTTGCAATGCTGTGTATTGCTACAGCACAGTACGGTTGGCATAAAGATTACTAATAACATTTTAAAATTGTGAAAATTAAATTCGACTTTTATTGAATAAAGTCATCAGAATATTGTACATTGATTAGCTTTTAAGTGTCTTGGAGTAATGAAATGGAAATTATTCTTTGCTCACACATTTTTTCAAATGCAATGCAGCAATTTACGTGTCTGTATGTAAATGTTTATGTTTTACTTATTTAAGGTGCTGACTGTTATGTTTGTAGGTGAGTTTGGTAAATCAGGAGTAATCGGAGTAAGTCGGGGGGAGGGGGGATGGACATAGGCTATATGAAGACTCCAGGTAAAAAAAAAAAGATGATGTCGACGACCTAGGTTCTGACCACCGGCCGGTCTCCCTTCAGCTAGGGCCCTCACCACACTCCTCACCCTCTACTAAAACCGTTACCAACTGGGACGGTTTTAAAACCTCCCTTGTCTCTGCTCTAGCAGCCCCAGACTCCCCTTGTGCATTCACACCCGACTATTTCGATAGTACGGACAAAATAGATAGCGCCGTAGACTCCCTCACGTTTTTGGTCCAAACAGCCATTCGTGACAGCGAGCGCGTAGTACCGGTCCGCGACCGGAAACTGCCTCTCGCTGTCAGGAATCTGATTAGAGCCAAAAGAGCCGCCCTCCGTAGGGCCAAGCTCTACCCAACTCCTGAGTACAGGAAACGCGCCAATGAATTGCAGAAGCAAGTCAGAGCTCGACTATCCGAGCAGGCCAACTCTAACTGGGCTGACCTCATGGAGACCATAACCCCCACCCACTTGGCTTATTATAAAATAGCTAGGGCTCTACGCGTAGACGCGATCACCCACACCCCTCCCTTGACGCGTAGAGATGGCACCATCGCCTTCGAGGACGATGAGAAGGCCGAATGTTTCGCTGACAGCATTGAATCTCAATGCACACCCAGCGCTCAACCGTGCGACCCAGCTCACGTGGACAAGGTTGAGGAGGAGGTCCGTAAAAAGACCTCCGTCCCCTCAACCGACGTCCCCATTGCGGTGGACACAGACGAAATTCAGTTTCTCATTAAAAAACTTAGACCTAAAAAGGCCCCAGGAGCGGACGGTATTGCCAACCTAGCGCTCAAAAGGTTCCCCAGTCAATTATTAATTTTGTTAACTATTATTTTCAATGCCTGTTTTGAACTGTACCACTTTCCATCCGCATGGAAAGAGGCGACAGTCATAGGAATACCCAAGCCGGGTAAGCCCTTAAATGTAGCGTCTAACCATCGCCCCATTAGTCTCCTAAAAGCTATGGGCAAGCTTTTCGAGAGAGTAATCCTCGCCCGCATGCGAAACCACCTATTCCCGTCAGAGGGTCCCCCCATTATCATTCCCCACCAATTTGGCTTTCGTGCGGGGCACTCTTGCCCTCAACAGGTCCACCGCATAGTAGAGTACATTTTGAAAGGTTTCTACCCTAGGCGCGAAAAATCGGTAGCTGTATTTTTCGACGTTGCTAAGGCCTTCGATAAGGTCTGGCACGCCGGATTAGTTTATAAATTATATGAGCTGGGTCTCCCCGACAGACTTGTCCGCGTAATAGATAGCTTCCTGAAGGACCGGTCCATCCGCTTCAGACACGAGGGGGTACTCTCGTCCCCACGTCCTCTCAGAGCCGGAGTCCCGCAGGGCTCCGTGCTCTCCCCCCTTCTGTACATCTCGTACACAAATGACATCCCCATCCCAGGCAATGGGGTCCAACTGTCGCTTTTCGCCGACGACACCGCACTCTATTTCAGAAGTCGCAACATGACATACATCCATAAAAGGCTACAATCCGCGGTCGATGAGCTAGGAGCCTGGTTCAGGCTGTGGCGCATTGAGGTCAACCCAGAAAAGAGCACAGCAGTGCGTTTCGACCACAAACGCAGGAGGGGTCTAAGCGACCCCCCCATCCGCATGTTAGGTACCCCAGTCCCCTGGCGAACATCAGCCAAGTACTTAGGAGTTACCTTAGACAACAGACTTACCTTTAGGACACACATCCGGAAGGTAACCCGGACCGCTCGTTTTTACCTTGGCCGCCTATCTTCCATGGTAGGCAGACAAAGTAAAATGACAGCCAGAAACAAGCGCACGCTCTTTAAAGTTTGCATTCGTCCCGTGATGACCTACGCGGCTCCCGTTTTCGCACACGCGGCCCCCAATCTCATGTATCAACTTCAGATAGTCCAGAATAATTTCTTACGTAGGGCTCTGAACGCACACTGGTGCGTCAGAAATGCCGATCTCCATCGGGATATGGAGATTCCAACTATCCAACAGTTTATTAGATCCCTCTCAGAGTCGTTCTTCAGCCGCGCTGAAGAACACTCTAACCCCCTGATCCGCGAATCAGCAGTTTACCCTCCCCCCACGACTAATCCTCGTTACCTGGTGCGCAGGCCCAGGAACGTTCTAGTCGACCCACCCGATAAGCTCTCATCCGACCTAGACCTCCTCCTGGAGGCCCAGGCCCAGTCAGATGTAGCCCCCGCTCCCAACAGTGTCCCCGGGGACACTACTCTCACTTAATTTTTTCTTTCTTTCTGTTTCTGTCACTATGTGACGAATCCCCCTAAGCGGTAGCTCTAGTGAGCTCCGCTGTGCGCCCTCCTCGGCCTCGAGGGGGGTCGCTCACGATGTAGGTTTAGGGGTCCTTAGGACCAAACCAGCACCAAGGTGGTGTTTAGTGGGTAGGCGCACTCTGCGAGTCCCACATTGGCAGCACGGCCGGGCCCGTGCTGTGCATGCATGAGCATTCACCACCTCCTCCCCCGTGTCCTCCGGAGGGTGCCCTTTATAGGGCTAAAAAAAAAAAAAAAAAAAAAAAAAAAAAAGATGAACTTTTTAAGCAACGAAGATTTTGAGATATCGCATGTTTAAAGTTATAAACGTCAATAACTATATGACTATTGACTAATCATGTTTTTACCCTGTTCAATTTATCATCGTATAGTACCGGAAATTCCCTACAAAATTCCCTCCGGCCGTTTTCGCAACTGCGTTTCGTAACTGGTTGCGAAACAAGAATGTTTATTCCTTGTTCGCAACCAGTTGCAAATCAAGAAAACTTTTTCCTTAGCCGCAACTTGGTTGCGAACGAAGAATACGATCTTCCCAAACTTACAGAGTTGCGATGGGAGAAATTAATTTCCTTATTCGCAACCAAAGGCTAATATAATAATTTAAAAAAGGAAGGAAATTAAATCTTAACCAATTTTAAATACTTAACACAATTTATATATTATATATTTTGTAATGCAACAAAGTAATCTTATGTAGTTCTCTTAACCTAATTAAATAAACTAAAATAAAATAAACATTTTATGGAAGGCCTTCTAAACACTGACGTGCTCTTAAAGGTATATTGTCGAGACTAGATATTGTGTACTAGCTTTCGCCCGCGACTCGCGTGGACTTTAGTTCAAAAATTTTGCAACCCCGTTAACTCCCTTAAGGGTTACATTTAGGAAAAGCGGCGAAACACGTGTTCAACCAATTGTGTTCAAGACTATTTACTTCAAGTTTCAAGAAAATCAGACAACATTCTTTATACCTCCCATACAAATTTTGGCAACCCTTTACGCCCCCTTAGGGGTTGAATTTTAAAAAATCCGTTCTTATTCCTTGCCCACATTACTCGCTAGTCGCAGCCGCGACTGAAACAAACTCATAGAAATGTACGTAGCAAGCCACGGGGTTGACGCCCCGCTGTTCGCGCCGCGCGATTTTTCGCGCGGGCGATTTGCCCCGTGGCCAGGCGGTTATGTATAGATCCTCTGTGCATTTCAGCTTCCTAGGTCAAACGGCTTGGGCTGGGCGTTGATGAGTGAGTCAGTCAGTCAGGACTTTGAATTTTATATATATAGATTGATATTATTGTAGATGTTAGTGTCTTTTTGAAAAATTTGTAATACGAATCAACAAAATTGAAACAGACAAAGATGGTTGCGAATAAGTATAAAATAATCTTTTGCCGCAACTGGTTGCGAAACATAACAATTAGGATGCGTAGTTGCGGCTAAGGAAAAAGTTTTCTTGATTCGCAACTGGATGCGAACAAGGAATAAACATTCTTGTTTCGCAACCAGTTACGAAACGCAGTTGCGAAAACGGCCGGAGGGACAAAATTACATTCGCAGATTAGTTTTGAAAAAAGAGTGACAAGTTCGTCGGTTTTCCCTGAAGTCTTCATATAATCCGTTGACACGAATGTCAACTAACTGTAGAAATACAAAGGACATTCTAATGTCTCCATGCATCAATAGGTACTCGTGTTTTGAAAATTAAATAATGTCATTTAGGTACTGAAAGGATTTAGGGCCGGCTTCTGTGTTGGGAATTTTCACTAAGAAAATACTTAATTGTAGTATTGTCTCAGCAAATTTCTCAGAATAGAGCGTGACAGAACGTTACTTCAGTATTTACTTAGTGAAAATTCTTAAGTCAGAAACCGGCCTTTACTGTGATTCAGTCAAGGGCGCCTTGTCTTTCTTCCTATCATCGACATTATTGAGGCTGATCTTAAGTTACATATGTGGGAGTCAGAATCAAACCGCGTGAGCACCTTTAAAATATTTCTTTTATTTTAAACTTCAATCAACACTTCTTAGCACAGCGATCTTTTCAATCTCTCCGCCATTACTTTCTCTCTCGCTCGCACACCTTCCCCTCTCTTTCCTTTCCCTTGCGTTCCATTTCTTACATTCCATTCCCACATATATTCCGTTCAGCTATACTCCGTTCTACGAATCAAAGACCTAGGGAACAAAATAATCGCATTTTATTGTTTAATACGTGCGGCTAGAGTTACGCAAAACAACAAGCGAATTTAGTCTGCTTCATAGGGTAGGTTACAATGCTATTGAAAGTCGCGCACATTAATTAATGGGTGACATCTTTGTTAGCTCGTTTCGTGGAGTTGAGTATACTAAGGATATTGGTTAGTAAGTAGAAAACTAAGTATATGAATCGATTATAGTCCCGGCCGCCTAAATTATCTTAAAAACGATCACGAAGTTTAAGCAACATTGGGTGCATTCAGTGCATGGATGGGTGACCGATCTATGACTAACGCTAGTGGCATTTTTGCGAGCGGTTCCGTGCTTCGCTAGGCACGTTCGTTAAGCAGTTGGTGCCGGCTGCCGCCGATAGATGGCAGTCGTTAAGCCAAGTCAGAATAGTAATAATTTATTTGGCTTTTATAACAATTATTGGTCATAAATATTTAGTGTAGCGCGGAAGGAGGCTATAATTTATCGCATGCAAAGAAACATGAAAGCATCGTTTTGCTGACGCTCCCTCTATAACTTATAGTTTCAGATAAGGCATTAGACGAAAGTAGGGCCTTCTTCGTGGTATGAAAATATTTTTCATATTTTACAGTTTGATTTAAATCCCTCCATGCCTCGCCCATTTTAATATTGAACCGGAAAATGTAGTACAAAAAAGAGCTATAAAGTTAATAACCTTTTTTACAATCCGTAGCACCCGTGCTTCACACGTGAGGGCCGTAGGTTTGAGTCCTGGTACGTACCAATTATTTTCTTTAGAATTTGAAGCACCAATACGAAAGGAAACCACCATCGCAAAAGAGATTTATCAGGACCGTGTGAGTTTTTAAACAAACATTTACAAACAGGCACATACATTGCTTCTGGCCCCACACTAGGATACCCTGTGTCATGGGAACCAGAAACAGCGCCATCACAAACATGTAAACATTCAAGAGTTGGGGGTTTTTTTGTTCCCAGCCGGGGTTTGAACCCGGGACCTCTCACATGGTAGGCCGATCGCTAACCGCTGCGTCACAGGATCGTCAAGTGGCAAACCCAGGTCTCTGCCTACTCCTCTGGAATACAGGTGTGAGTTTACTTAACTTAATAACAACAAAGTGTAGAAACTTTGAGTCTGTGAGTCGTTTGAGATCGCCAGCTCAACCGAAAGCTACAAGAAAAAAACCCGAGCAATTTAGTGAAAATCGCTCCACAAAATAATGGCAAGGTAAGGTAAGTGCACTCATTATTTGCCAGTTTAGAGCACGATTTAAGTTCAGTTTATTAAAAGTATTAAGTTCTCGGGAGAAGTGCCTTCGAAGGCACATCGACCTTAAGGCAGCGTCCCCAGTTGGCAAACAGTTTGTTGCCGCCGACTGAGTTGAGTATACAAAAATAATTGCATATCAAGTAACTAACTATTGTTAAACCCTTTTTAAGCCCTTTAACTCAAGTAGCAAGTAGCCGAGTCAATTGGAATTAGTTAGGGAATAATGGAAGCCCCATATAATAGAGACTTCTGTAAAAATTATTTATTAATGCAACGTAATAGATTAATAGACAAACTGATATCAACTTTAACTAATTTTTTTTTTTAGCCCTGTAAAGGGCACCCTCCGGAGGACACGGGGGAGGGAGGTGGTGAATGCTCATGCAATGCATAACACCACGGGCCCGGCCGTGCTGCCAATGTGGGACTCGCAGAGTGCGCCTACCCACTAAACACCACATTGGGGCTGGTTTCAAACGAGTTGTTATCCCTCTAAGGACACACTTTGCGCAAGTCTACTGGTTTGGTCCTTAGACCCCTAAACCTACATCATGAGGTTTTAACTAAACAAGAAACTTTAATTTATATAAGTTGGTGCGGTAAAACCCTACCGCAATGTAGAAGTGTAGCAGCGCCATCTATTATAGAGTTTTTGTACTAGCAAATGATCCTGCTTTTGGGTATTTTATCATTTGATACACCGAGTAACCATTATCTTACGAGTACAGTATTTTTGATCGAGAAAGAGACTGACAAAAATTCTACTACTAATTCTAATTCTTAAAACTCATATTTTTATGCGGTAACTAGATTCAGATGGAAAATATTGTATCCTTTGTTACGAAATTCAATTCTTTAAAACTTAAAAAGGTATTACAAATAAAAAACATTGCAAAGTTTTTGTAGCTTAGCAGTATAACTTAAATCTTTAAAGAACTAAAAACAACCTCTCCCAACAATCTCTCTAACAAAAATAAATTTAACTAGATACCTATTGGCTACCCTTCAAGGACATCGACACTGCAAACGATTAGAACTATTTGGAATCTCCGATTTTGTGGAGTTCTGGGCCTCGATTCTGCTAGTACATTATAGTACGATGACAGAGTGCTTAGTGCGAGTTTCTTTAACTACTCGATCGCGTTAACGTAAACTCATATTCTATAGGAGTGACAAAGCGCGCCAGCTAGTTGTCTCTTTGTCACTCCTATGCAAATCGCAAACGCTCTCACTATCGAGAGCGAATGAAAAAACTCAGTATAGGTACGCACTCAGAGTGCTTAGTGCGAGTTTTTTTAACTACTCGATCGCGTTAACGTAAACTTATATTCTATAGGAGTGACAAAGCGCGCCACCTAGTTGTCTCTCTGTCACTCCTATACAAATTGCAAACGCTCTCGCTATCGAAAGTGAATGAACAAACTCAGTATAAGCACTCTGAGTGCGTATACTGAGTTTTGTCATTCACTTTCGATAGCGAGAGCGTTTGCGATTTGCATAGGAGTGACAAAGCGCGCAATCTAGTTGTCTCTTTGTCACATCTATGCAAATCGCAAACGCTCTCACTATCGAGAGTGAATGAAAAAACTCAGTATAAGCACACTGATGCACGGTCGAGTCACGTGACGTGTTTTTTCATACCATTGACGCCTCGAACTTTTGATACACGTGTTCGCGTTGACTTGAAGCGGCAATGAAACAAAATCGCCATGCTCATGCAGTTGTGATTGTTCTCCAATGCATTAGTAGAATCTAGGTCCTGGTGTAAATGCATCGAGCATATAACAACGTTGAAAACAAAATGATGCAACTCGATGATGATGGACTAATGGATAATGCAACCGACTTGCCAACTCCACCTTTAATTCGCACCTCCAGAACTAAAGTGACCTAACTCAAAATCTCAAAACTTTTCGGAAATGAAGAAAATGTATTCGGCGCTCTGAGCGAGTTGCTCAAGAAAGAACAGACCGAACCGAAATATTCCTCCATCTCTCTCTGACCAAATAAAGTCGTTTTTTTTAAATATAGGCATGAAAGAGTACACCTTTTTGAGTCATTCTGAGTACTTAACTAACTCAATCTAGCGTTTCACTGTTGAAAACTTATCAGAAGTGATCAATTAGTGTCATTGCATAATTAGAGAGTGAAGTACAGTGAACAGTTGGTGTATTGCGTGAATTAAAGTGACTTTGTTGGATGTAAACAAACATCTTCAACGGCTATTGTGACCGAAGCGAGTCGTGGAGTTGTGTTCGTCTCTGTCGCTCTCGCGTTGAGTGGCTCGCTCCGTCTTTGTCACGAACCGCCAACGAACCTAGCTTTCAACAATGGATTGTGTGGTTTGTGAAAATAAAATCCAACAACCGGATCTACTGAAGTGCAATGTATGTAAGGGCTGTTATCACTACACATGCGTGAATATAACTACGGCAGCATTCAGAGAGGGAAGTGTAAAATTGAGGCGCACTTTCCAGTGCGAGTCCTGCATGAACATAACCCGGCGGGTACAGGTGCTCGATGACACTCCAGTTCGCGGGGTTCAAGCTAAACCAGCTAGTGCTAAAGATGGGTTGATTCCTTCCTTCCAGGACAAGGAGGATAAATCTACGGAAATACTGAGCGAGCTGCGAGAGTTACGGTTGGAGATTAACACAAAACTGGATGACCAAACAAAGGCCTATAAATCACTTGAAAATAATCTGCAGAGCATCCAAACTGAAATGGTAGATCTCAAGATTAACATGGCGATGGTTCAAGAGAAATCCAATAAACTGGACGTTATAGAAGGCTTGATTAAATCCTTGATAGACAAAAATAAGCTGGTTGAAAATACCCCCATGATAGCAATATCAAATCAGACACCCAAAATTTCATTTGCGAATGTAACTAAACAGAACAACAACTTGCCGATAAAAGTTAGTGTGGCCACGAAACCAGCTAGCGCATCAGTACCTACAGAGAAACTGAATTTCAATACCGGACGGAGTGAATCAATAGTAACAGATATACAGAGGGCAGCTAAGGAAGGCGATTGGACAGTCGTGAATAGGAAAAAAAAATACCCTAACACAGAGGTAAGAAAAGGAGGGCGTACTACTGCAGTTGAAATTCAGGGAACTGAAAGAAAGAAATTTCTGCACGTATGGAGGTTGAATAAAGAAACTTCGGACGAAAATTTAGAAAAATTCGTGAAGAATATATGCGGCCATAACGTGCAAATTAAAGTCAATAGGCTAAAGCATAAAACAGAAAGAGATTATGCTTCATTCATTATAGGAGTTCCAGAAAGCATTTATGACAAGTTATGCGAATCTGAAAACTGGCCAATAAATGTAGAATACTGTGAGTGGGTGTGGTTTCGAAAAGAAACAAATACAACACAAGCCCCGGAATGATTACATTTATATGTACTATCAAAATGTCAGAGGCCTACGGACAAAGTTAGACGAGTTATATACAAGTATACCTTCATCGGAAGCAGATCTATTTGTATTTACGGAAACCGGCTGTAACATGTCTATTCAAGACGCGGAGATGGTACCACCAGGATATAATATTATCCGCTGCGACCGAGCAGACGGCCGAAAACAGGGCGGCGTCTGTATCGTGGCCACACCCCGATTAGAGATAAGACGGGTGACGACACCGGGTAACGTGAGCGTGGACGATCAAACGTTCGAACTGGTTTCTGGTACTGTGTATTTGAAGAATAGATTTTTGTTTTTATTGTGTACTTTATATATACCACCGAACAGTAGGGAGACAGAGTATATGGTAATGTTTAAGATTATAGAACATTTTAGTGATAAATACAGTGATGTCGTGGTCATAGGAGATTTTAATTTATATTCTAGTTGTTTAAAGATACATAATTATTTTGAATATTTTAAGACATACTGTGGGTTCACTCAGAGCAACGCGGTGCCTAAGAAACAGCCCCACTATGTAAATTCAAGTTTCACTTACCCGGAGTGGTATACAAAAGAAATAATTAGTAACATTAAGTTAAAAAGTTCTCTTCATAAACAGTACAAAAATACTGGATGTAGAAAGGATTATGAAAAGTTTGCAACCTGTCGAGCAAGAGTAAAACGTTCAATTGTATTTGCTCAAAAAGAATACAAAAAGCGCGTACAAAACCATTTAGCGGAGGATCCGAAGGCATTCTGGAACTACATTAAATCTACGAGAGGAAATAGGTGTCCACAAAAGATAATGGAGATAAAGTGTTGAGTCCAAAAGAGTGCGCCGTAGAATACGCGAGGTACTTCCAATCCGTCTACGGTACAGTACCCTCTAAGCTAGACGTAACAGCTGCAGTAAATGAAGCAGGCAATACGAATGCAGCGCGCATACATATAGATAGGCTTCAGCTAGGTGATGTGCAGTCGGCCCTAGCGCGACTCAAACCAAAAAGAGCATCGGGGCCGGATGGCATCCCTCCATACATATTTAAAGATTGTCGTTCTGTACTAGAAGAACCGTTGTTATATATATTTAACAAATGTTTAAAAGCCGCTGTATTTCCAAGTAGATGGAAAGTAACGCGGGTAGTACCAGTTCCCAAGGGAAGGGCTAGTGCGCAGGTAGACGGATACAGACCTGTAGCGGTACTCTCGACCCCTGCTAAAGTGTTGGAGTCAGCTGTCCAAAAAGAGGTCCTCAGTCAGATTCAAGCGCAATTGTCAGAAGCTCAACATGGTTTTCGGCCAGCCCGTAGCACCAGTAGTAACTTACTGAACTACATGTCTAACGTGGTTCCCGTAGTAGACAGTGGGGGTCAAGCAGATACGGCTTATTTTGACTACAGGAAAGCGTTTGATTTAGTAGATAATGACATATTACTAAAGAAATTAGCTGGTATTGGATGTACACCGCACTTGCTGAGGTTTTTTGCCAACTATATGCAAGACCGAAGTCAATACGTAGATTACAATGGGAACTTATCAGAACCATACTTCACCAGATCAGGAGTGAGTCAGGGAAGTAATCTGGGGCCGTTGGAGTTTATAATAATGGTAAACGATCTACCAAATGTTGTACAGGATGCAAATTGTTTGTTATTTGCAGATGACCTTAAGTTGAGCCTCACAATAAACGATTATAAGGATTGTGAGAAATTACAGAAAGACATTAATAGAGTAGTAGAATGGAGTACAAATAACCAGCTAGAATTTAATGTATCAAAGTGTGCTGTAATTTCTTTTACCCGAAAACACACGTCAATAGCTTTTAATTATAAAATAGGAGATAGTAACATAGAAAGAGTAAACGAAATTAAAGATTTAGGAGTAGTTTTAAAATCTGATCTAAAATATAGTGACCACATAATTAATATCTGTAAAAAAGCTTATCGGAATTTAGGGTTCGTTTTACGTGCCGCGCGTAATTTCACGAACGTTAATGCTATTGTTATTTTGTATAATAGTCTAGTGAGAAGCCAATTAGAATTTGGATCAGAAATTTGGGCTCCACATGAAGCTAAGTACAGTGCCATGGTAGAAAGAATACAAAATAAATTCGTACGTTTTTTGTATATGCGGTACTACGGGGTGTATCCTTTTTATCCCCTGATGTACCCCACTCTTTTTATACTAGGAATGGTGGGGTGCAACGAGCTAAGGGTAAGACGTGATCTCGCCTTAGTGTCATATATCTACAAAGTGCTCACTGGGAGGATACATAATCCAGAAATTTTGTGCAAAGTGGCGCTGTGTGTACCGAATGAATACGTGAGGCGCCGGCGGCGGCCGCCGCTGCTGCTGGTGCCGCGCGCGCGGACCAATCTGCTGGCCAAGGCGCCGCTGACGCGCGCTATCCTGACCCTAAACATTATCGCGGAGCGAATGGATATTTTCCGCGGTGCTCTGAGTGAATTCACAAGAATAGCATTACAAGTGCTATCGTACAAAGATTAGAAAGTTAAGTTTATTTTTATTGTAGGTGCGTTCGACGGCGGATCAGCCTTTACATTTCTGTTACAAGGTCACGTTAGGTCACGCAACTGAACAAAACGCACGTATGTGAGAGCTGATGTGCTGTCGACTGTAGGTACACCAGACAGGCAAGCATCACGGGGGTGGACTCGGCTCTGGTCTGACTTTATGGCCTGGTTTATCTTTCTACCCTACCGAAATTTAGCATACCATCTCGCTTAGAAAGACAAGGGACTGTGGTCTACCTCTGCCATGTTGTTTTTTTAAGCTACATTTATGAAAATACTTTTAAATTGTTGTTTTTTCTATCGCATTAGGTTTAAGCCTGTAATGATAGATGAAAACTTGTAGAAATAAATAAATAAATAAATAAATAAATAAAAATTTACCCAAATTTCGAGTTCGGTCACTTTAGTTCTAGAGGTGCGAATTATTAATGCAGTTTATTTATTTCATATTTTGATAAAAGGGAACCACAAGGAACACCAGCGCCACTATCGAAAAAAAATCATAAGAAGAAGAATAAGATTTTTTTTTATTATAACAACAGAACAGACGCCACAAAAACGGTATTCAGTTTATAGTATTCGGCGCTCTGAGCGAGTTGCTCAAGAAAGAACAGACCGAACCGAAATATTCCTCCATCTCTCTCTGACCAAATAAAGTCGTTTTTTTTAAATATAGGCATGAAAGAGTACACCTTTTTGAGTCATTCTGAGTACTTAACTCAATTTACCCAAATTTCGAGTTCGGTCACTTTAGTTCTAGAGGTGCGAATTATTAATGCAGTTTATTTATTTCATATTTTGATAAAAGGGAACCACAAGGAACACCAGCGCCACTATCGAAAAAAAATCATAAGAAGAATAAGATTTTTTTTTATTATAACAACAGAACAGACGCCACAAAAACCAAATAAATCCAAAAATTAAACCAAAAAATTAGTACAAAACAAAAAATGAGAAGAAAACCGGAGGAAATTAAAGGTCACGGCGTGTCACTGCTGCTATAAATGGCAGCTGACTCAGCATTATGCTGAAGGACAAGCCTTCAGCGCTGATTTTCAGTCAGTGCCAAGTCATAAGTCTCTTCACGGACTGTTTTTACAAATCTTTCAACCATCTGACACAGACTTTTAGGTCCTGTGACCGAAAACCTAAGGCCAAGGACTTGGGACTAGCATTTATGCTAAAACGCCAGTTTTTAGCGGTACTGCGGTCTAGTCATTATACTGTTTTTACAAATGTTTCAACCATCTGACACAGACTTTTAGGTCCTGTGACCGAAAACCTAAGGCCAAGGACTTGGGACTAGCATTTATGCTAAAACGCCAGTTTTTAGCGGTACTGCGGTCTAGTCATTATACTGTTTTTACAAATGTTTCAACCATCTGACACAGACTTTTAGGTCCTGTGACCGAAAACCTAAGGCCAAGGACTTGGGACTAGAATTTATGCTAAAACGCCAGTTTTTAGCGGTACTGCTGTCTGGTCATGATACTGTTTTTACAAATTTTTCAACCATCTGACACAGACTTTTAGGTCCTGTGACCGAAAACCTAAGGCCAAGGACTTGGGACTAGCATTTATGCTAAAACGCCAGTTTTTAGCGGAACTGCTGTTTAGTTATGATAGTACAAGTTGCCTAAGCTGACGTCATTCAACTGGCACACAAGTGCACCTGTTAATAGGGATTTTTTTTGTATACTGAATAGTTTCGGGTCTAAAGTCGCTAATTTTATTAATTTATAAGCAAAATATGAAATAATATTAGGTTACTTTTAGATTTTTATTTGACTATGAAATATGGTGGTCTTTAGTACCTTTGAAGTTGTAATAGGTATTCCCAATTGTGGGAAATTTTTATTTTATTTCTGCCAATAGCAAGCTAAAAATTGTTTTTTTATTATCATAATAATCAATCACAAATCTCCAAGTAACAACCACCACATTCATGAACATTTTTAAAACCCAATTCATTCATTCACCAATAAATATTGCTAATTTCAAATAGCTCGATTTATTTGCATCGTTTGTAGTTTTTATGTATATACGTAAGAATAATAGATTAAAATACGTCTAAAAGCGTTAAGTTGCTAACTCCAAAAGTACAAAGTTTCAGGAGACTAATAAAACCACCCTATTTTTACATCAGGCAATGAAATGAAAAACTGAAAATACCGTTTACGATGAAATGATCATCGAATTTTATCGAAAACGGTATTTTCACTCTTTCTCCTGATACTTTGTACTTTTGGAGTTACTTTTAGACGACGAAGTACAACTTACACTCCTAATTTATACCTCTAGTCAGTCTTTCTTACTTTACACTCTCCATATTATGTCCAAACAACTTAATTAGAAATTATTCAAATTAAGAATTCCAATTGCTCTTAGCCTGGGCTGCCCGAGTGATCTTAAACGATCGCTAAGGTTAAGCAACATACGGCACGTTCAGTCCATGGATGGGTCACCGTCTATGACTAACGCTAGTGGCATTTTTCCGAGCGATTCCGTGCTTCGCAAGGCACGTTAAGCAGTTTGGTGCCGGCTGCCGTCGATAGATGGCAGTCGTTAAGCCAAGTCAGAGGCCTTAGGACGGCTTGAAACTTCTGACAGTAAGACCAGCCACTAGTCTCACAATCCTCCACCAATCCGGACTTGGCCCCCGTGGTGGAGTATGCCCTATACCTTCCTCGGGGAAGAGACCAGTGCCCCTTAGTGGGGACATAATGGCTTGACGATGATAAAGATATCAAAAATTGAATAATTTCGAACTACTATTTTTTTTAAATCCACTATTCCAATTGCCAGTAGCTGAAGATTACCCTAATGATCATTTGTTTCTATCCGGTTCAAATAAATCCGTACCAAAAGTACAAAATACGCGGATCACCGTTCCTCCCTATTAAATAAGGTCGATTTTCGATCAGCAAGGGAAATGCAGGCAATCTGGCATCACGGCTAATGATGTTGGTTTACCAATGATCGTTATTTTGAAGGACACGTAGGAGAGATTGGGTGCTTTGGTGTTTTTTTACGAGTTTATTACAAGGGAAATTATTGTAATCTTGTAATATTATGCTCTAACATCGAGTTAAAAGTTCAATATCGGATGCATGTCGTGCAAGCTTTTATGAAAACCGAATAAGTTCGAGTCTGAGGGTTCCGTACTTTAATATACAATGTTGAACCATATCAAGAATCAAAAATTTATTTCAACGTAAAGAATTTACATTCTGCTTGTTGAATGTCAATGTACATACAGTTATGTATAATGTTAGCCGCTGCCTTGGAGAAAAAGGTAGCGAAAAAAAACTCCACTCTGACCATACATACAAACACACACAGACACACACCTATACACTTCCATACTTTCTGTGTATGTTTATGTCTTTCGTTTTCAGGTTCGGACTTTTTTCCATAACATGATCTTGTTATTTTTTGGTTGTGGGATAAATAAACATCGAAGGCATATTAATAAGAATATGTTTCAGAGGTTTTCAGCCGTTTTCTATAATTAATTAATCTAATATATAAAATTCTCATGTCCCAATGTTAGTGCGCATACTCCTCCGAAACGGCTTGACCGATTTTGATAAAATTTTGTGTGCTTATTCGGTAGGTATGAGAATAGGTTGTTATCTATTTTTCATACCTCTATCTGGCAAAACAACGTTTGCCGGGTCAGCTAGTTACTTAAATAATATTATGTTAAGACATAGTTATAAATAAGTTGTTTCAATAAGTAACGGGTGTGGTCATTCTGTGCAGTATCTACAATTAAAAAATTAGATAGAAACTTGGCATATTACGTATCTTATAAATAAGGTTTTAGAATAAATAGGATCTGGACAAAAACAAAAAAGTACAAAAAAAATATAGACAAGGAAAAAAATATGAAAATATCTAAAAATACCAATCTAAACAAGTACCTACTTAATTTTAAATTTCATGGTCACGATCAGGCAAAGGCAGCTTAACTGTTCAAGAATTTGCACAATCTTGATATCGTTCTGATGACTGGCCAAACATAATTAAAAAAGCACAGAACAAAAAAAAAGAAAACAACGTTATAGCTGGCCACAAAACCTAAAAAGTCGAGAAAACCATTAATGCAACACCGAAAACAAATAAAAAACAACAACGAAAAATGAAAGAAAAAGAGTTCCGAATTTGAATCTCCGAACGGAAGCTTGGCGGGAGCGGAACGAATGGCCAGTATCATTAACTGGCCTCCAAAGTTATATCTTACTCGAAGATGATCTTTATTAGGGCCTATTTATTTTATTTTACCGGTACATATACACATAACTTTATTACGCATAGTTATTACCTCCACCCGTAGCGTCCGTGTGCAACGGCATCTTAAGTGTTAAATAAAAATGTTATATTAAATGGAATTTTAATAACCAATGAACGGTTTTTTTATTTCTCATTATTAAACTGAAAAGGCTAAGGTTATTACCAAAAATACATTGTTGTAGCAATCGCTCAAAATAAACCAGAGAAGTGGGAGAACCCATCATCATCATCATCAGGCTATATTAGTCCACTGCTGAACATAGCCAGTCCCTAATGAGCGCCATAGCGCCCTGTCTTCAGCTTACCGCATCCAGCATCTTCCTGCAGTTTTTCGCAGATCGTCATCCCACCTGGTCGGAGGGCGTCCTACACTACCGTTTGCGGAGTCGCGGTCTCCACACAAGATCACGTTTACCCCAGCGGTTGTGCTATATCAATAACTTTGGTTCTCTGTCGGAAGGACCCAAGAGTCTCTTAATTAGATTGTTTTCTAAGGCATGTATGTTTTAAAGTTTATAGTAACCCTTGCTGCTATGGAGATACGGAGGATACGAAGATACTCTTCGTAAGTCGCTAGTTAGGAGTGAAAAAATTGCGACGAAAAACAATCGAGTAACAAATTTTAACAATCCATGGAGGAGGCTTATGTCCAGCAGTGGACTTCTTGTGGCTGTGTGATGATGACGAAGTATGTGTGCAAAGTAGAAGTACGAAGTACGTGACGAATAAAATCATCATCATCATCATCAACCTATCATGTCCCCACCGAGGGGCACGGGTCTCTTCCCTGAGGAAGGTATAGGCCATACTCCACCACGGGGGCCAAGTCCGGATTGGTGGAGGCTTGTAAGACTAGTGTCTGGTCTTACTGTCAGAAGTTTTCAAGCCGCCCTAAGGCCTCTGACTTGACTTCACGACTGCCATCTATCGACGGCAGCCGGCACCAACTGCTTATCGTGCCTTGCGAAGCACGGAACCGCCCGGAAAAATGCCAGTAGCGTTAGTCATTGACGGTGACCCATCCATGGACTGAACGCGATAGCATATAACGACTTTAGATAGGAGCAATCTACTAAGCTCTAGTACTAAGCCATAATAATATCCTGACCGAAATTAATAAAATAATAATACAAGATGCAGTTATAAAAATAAAATAATCATAAAAATTTACATACAACCGCATACAATTTTTCTGGCTCACACTAGAGTACCCTGTGTAGTGGGAACCAGAAACATGTAAACATCCAAATGGGTGTTGTTTTATTTTCTCCCCAGCCGGGATTTGAATCCGAGACCTCTCGCATGGTCTACCATCAAAATGCGAATGCACTAACCACTGTGCCACAGAGGTCGACAATCAAATATCTGACAAAAATATTCACGTGATTAAGGTGTTCTTTAGGATTTTTTAAATGTTTTTATACGATATGATAATAATACTCTTTATTGTACCAGGAAAAGCACACACAAACCATATACAAAGATGCAGTACAATGCTTAAAGTAATTTCTTCCAGACAACCGTCAATGCATTTTATCGATAAATCCAACTAGAAATCAATTGGATTTTAATGTTATTCAGAGAAGTATCGATTTTCCGGGACCTCACGGAACTTATGCCGTGAATGATCTCGTGTCCCGGGACTTTGCGACATGCCAAGCACTACCGAATGCCGAATGCCAAACATGCCGAATCGCTCGTAGCCTGGGCTGCCTGAGTGATCTTAAACGATCACTAAGGTTAAGCAACATACGGGGGTTACCGTCTATGACTAACGCTAGTGGCATTTTTCCGAGCGATTACGTGCTTCACAAGACACGTTAAGCAGTTTGGTGCCGGCTGCCGTCGATAGATGGCAGTCGTTAAACCAAGAGGCCTTAGGACGGCTTGAAAACTTCTGACAGTAAGACCAGCCACTAGTCTTGCAAGCCTCCACCAATCCGGACTTGGCCCCCGTGGTGGAGTATGGCCTATACCTTCCTCGGGGAAGAGACCCGTGCCCCTCGGTGGGGACATGATGGGTTGATGATGATGATGAGAAACACTTCCGGACGTTTTCTCTGCCGGTAGTGACTACAAGGTAAGCAGGAATGAATCGTCCCAACTCCCACGGTGGAGCGACGGGCCCCGGTTTTATTTATCGGTAAGATAATGAGGTACAGCTTCTTTTACGATCAATAAAGGGTTAAATTTTATGCACTCTCGTGTCGAGACATTTATGATTGCGCGCCGCCTTCCCTTGTTGAGGGTTGAGGCGATTGGAAGGGCCTTCCTTAAAACTATGGCCTGTTTTTCATAGAGACATGGTTATTTAAAAAAACCAGCCAAGTGCGAGTTGCAATCGCGCACGATGGGTTCCGTACTATAAGCCATACATTTTTTGAATATTTCATACGTCTAATTGTTGCTGATATTAATATCGAGCAAAAGACGGCAAAACATATGTTTGTTGTATAGTAGGCCCTCTTAAATATTTATTTATTTATTGATACTTTTATTACACTACATGCAGACAGGTCTCCGCTCAGTTTGGTTACGAAAAGAAACAAAAATAACGTTGAAAATAAAAATAAAAAATCATTGTTTCGGTGAGCCGATAGGGCCACCAAAAATTCTACATCGCCCCAGCCCGGATTCGAACTCGGGACCTCTCGCATGGTAGTCATATTTATAGACTTTTTCACTGCCTTAAGAAATTGTCATTTGGACAAATGGATTTGGATTAGGTACAGTCACGAGCAATAATATATACACACTGTCACATTTTCTAAAAGTCTTAACTTAAAACAATCTAGAAAGAAATGTACGACAATTTGTCCAAAATTATGTAACCAATGGTTACATAATATAGGACAAATTCTCGTACACATGTGCAGTACAGAACAAAATGTATACGTCGTACAAAATGTGACAGTGTGTATATATTGCTTGTGACTGTACCTACTTGTAAGTTAATTTTTCAACAATAAGTTTGTTTTCTGAAACAAAAGAAAACAAAGAATTCATTCTTAATTGCCAAACTTTTCTCTTCGCAATTTTTTTTTTTACGTAGCCTCGATTGTGTCCCACTGCTGGGCAAAGGCCTCCCCCAACTTAGACCAGATGTTTCTGTCTTGTGCCACCTCAGACCACTCCGGCATATGTCGGTCGAGATCGTCTCGCCAACGTCTTCTTGGCCTACCTCTCCTGCGACGACCGCCTCTTCGTAATACAATAAAAACTTGAATAGTCTTCATCTAAACTCTTTGTTTTATTCTGTTCTACAAAACAAAGTTCTTGTTGAAAAACGTCGTAGTAAGACGTCATGGTAAGCCATGCGTAATATGACGTCGCAGACGACATGACGTCGTGACGTAGACGTACACTTGCACAACAGGTCTATATTATTATTAAAAAAAGCGCTATTCCTGAAACTCTTTAGGAAAAGTTTCTGTTAAAAAATACCTTTTGTGTCACTGGGTATTTTCCGAAAAACAAACTTGGAATTTAAAAATAACAGGGTTAATAACAGCCATGACGTCGCATACCACATGACGTCGTGACGCAGACGAGCGCTATTCCTGAAACTCTTTGGGAAAAGTTTCTGTTGAACAATCCTTTTGTTTCACTGGGTATTTCCCGAAAAAAAACATTCCAATTTTTAAAGAATAACTGGGTTAATAACAGCCGTGACATGACGTCGCGACGCAGACGTAATTTGCAGAACAGGTCTATTTTTAAAAAGCGCTATTCCTGAAACTCTTTAGGTTTCAAAGACCTCGAAACTTTTAGTAGGCATCATAACATCAATACTACAAATAAAAATAAATTGTTATTTACACGATTTCGACTTGCAAAAGTTAATATTTCCCTTATAGGGCACTGTATAAGGTTCTACAACAAGATTCCCCAAGATATTGAAAAGTTACCTCCGACGCGGCTTAAGCACGCTCTGTGCAAAAAGCTTGTTGTAAAATCAACGATTATTTAGAAGACAAATATGTCTAGTGTTAAACTGTAGATTAAAATTAATGTATTCACAGGCGAAACGAGTCTAAAGTTCAATACCATAATTTTAAGTTGAAAGTTGGTTAATTATATTAACCCTAGCTCACTAACCATTCGTAAATTTTACGACAGATTGAAACATCAATATTTATTTAATCAACTTTATTTATGATACACAACGACCTTAATAAGCAGTCTGAGTTTTCTCTTAATCAAACAATATAATCTGTTTAAGAATTCATTAACATTGAATCATGATTGCAATAGAGACATTATGCTCCATGCAAATCACTTTTTTGCAGCCCTTGCAGAAGTTAGTGGCCATACGACGTTTTTTTGCAAGACAATAGCTGCAAGATTTGTGAGTTCTGGGAACGTCTTGACTAGAATCTTCCTGAAGGTCACCAATTTTCAAGATCTCCGCCATGATTTGCTTAAAATTTCGTTGCAAAGTTACAGTCTAATATATCTCTTGGAGCCAAATTTTTATTAGTTCGTCTGCCATTTCTAATACAAAAAGCCTTATTTTCATGGGTTTTTTTCCCATTTCGAATAATTTAATATTTGCATTAGAGACGTGGATAACATATTCATTCACTATACACAAATTCCGGATCTCGTAGAACAAGCGCAGCGGCCACCGATTGGATAGCAGGTCGAATGATCACTTGCTGCTGTGGCGGTTCCTCATGTTCGGAATCCATCTGATCCATGCACGATGTCAGTGAAGTATCATCATCAGAATCTGTAAGTAACCTTCGTCTATGGCTGCGACGTGGAACGATAAATTCGTCATCTGAATAATCTGCGGCATCCTCGTCATCCTTGCTTCCATCAGATTTGATATGAATTTCCGTCCCTAAATGATCACCATCCTCGGATTTTGAAGACTGTGGTTGATTACCGGGTAATGACTCCGTTTTCTAACTGGCTAACCATTGTTTAATTATTTCATTTTGACTCATGAAATCCATCTGAAGGTATAAAAACAAATTTTTTCACATTTCAAAGAAAAAAAACAACAAATATCAAAAACTTGGAAATAACATTGAAGACTATTAGTAAAGTATAAAGTACAGTAATTATTATGTCTTATTATAAAATAAAAACAATATATTTTATGGTAGTTATCGGAAAATATGACAATTAAATAAATGAACTACTTTGAAATAAAGTGACGTAGATACTAACCTTTCGTAAATTTTACGACGATAACACAATATATCCCAATCTAACTAGAGTGCATCCGCAATAAGTGATTGCAGGTCACTAGCGATGACGATTAGGAAGGTATAAGGAACGGGCGGGGTGGTGGAGGTCGGGATCTTACAGAAACATTAAATGTGCAAGGTACGCGTCGTCATTTTGACGAATGGTTAGTGACACAGGGTTGAGACTGTCTTGCAAATAATAAATGTTGAGACGCCTTGTTAGTTTTTTCTCCACGCAATCTATTAATTGTGAAACTAATAACTTTGACGTTAACGTAATAACTTAGTTCCTTGAGATACACTAGATGGCGTCATTCGTTTCTTCATACGAATTTGTGATTCATAGCAATCAATGTCAAAGTCAGTCCACAGATCACTAAACAAGAGAAAGAACCAAGGTTGCTATTCGGACGAGATTTCTCGTAATAAAAATAAAAATTCAAACCCACAATCGATAGCAAAGACTCCAAAGTATCCAAAAGCGCACTTATCACCAAACGACAACAGCATTTTTTCTTCTAGGTAACCAACCATCACAAATTCCACAGAACCATAGTATTATTTTTTGCTTTGACGTTTATTATTACGGTACGGCAGCGCCACCTAGGGATCCTTTTGGAACTAAATTTGACATAAGGAAAAACGCTCATTGCGAATAAAAATATTTGAATTTGTAATTCGGGCAATATAACACTCGCTTTAGAGCGATTCCTTCACGCATCTAGTGTGATACTGTATAGATATATCATTTCCGCACTCAGATAGCATTACAAAACAATGGTTTTTGATTGGTTTTTTCAAGGTCATAACGCAACTGAGCAAGAGAGCTGTCGCAAAACATTGAATTAATTGAACATAGCTACATATTTTTTTAAAACATTATAGTAAAGTGAAGTAAAGTAAAGTAAAAAAGTGTTTATTTGACCAAAAACATACAGTCTTAAGACATAAAATAAAAAGTGATAGTCTAGAAGCAAGTGTTACTAGACATTAGACCTATTAATAAGGCGATTTCCAACTTCTAAACTAGGATTTAAATGTAGCTTAGCTGTAGACCTCTTTCAACAGTTTCTTCAATGAGGGCTTTTCAATGACAGCTGTCAGTTGAGTTCATTAAGAAAAAACTAGATGGCTCTGCAAAAAGAGCAAAATGTCATCATGTTTTTAGGTCTGTGGTTTTATTCCTTATTAATCTGTGATAGTCTAAGAATCTCTCGAAGCCTGGGATGCCTGAGTGAACTTGAACGATCACTACGGTTAAGCAACATACGGCGCGTTCAGTCCATGGATGGGTCACCGTCTATGACTAATGCTAGTGGCATTTTTCCGAGCGGTTCCGTGCTTCGCAAGGCACGTTAAGCAGTTGGTGCCGGCTGCCGTCGATAGATGGCAGTCGTTAAGCCAAGTCAGAGGCCTTAGGGCAGCTTGAAAACTTCTGACAGTATGACCAGCCACTAGTCTTACAAGCCTCCACCAATCCGGACTTGGCCCCCGTGGTGGAGTATGGCCTATACCTTCCTCAGGGATGAGACCCGTGCCCCTCAGTGGGGACATGATGGGTTGATGATGAGTATAAACATCTCTTTGTAGTCTGTGATCTAAACTAGACTATGTTTCGAAACTGTTGAAACTTCAAAGTTATCGAAGTATTTTACTTTGTCATTACATACCTACGCGAATTGTGTCTTTGCTCATGATTAGCCCATGAATTGTGCATTTTTGTAAAACATAGGACAGGAACTACAGAGAAGGTACAGTGATGTCATGTAAATTTTGACATATTAGGCGACGTCAGCACCATCTATCGGCATTTATTTTTAATGACGCTTTGAAAAGCCCTCATTACTTGTGTTGTTTAGAAAAGTAATATAATGACTCTTTCCTAGTCCACCGAGCCTATAAATAAAATCTTACGCACTTCTAGGCTTATTCCCAGCCCTACCACAGCTCATTCCCAACTCGCCATCGTAAAACCGTCAAACTACCTTATTGACAGCTCGGGAGGGCGGGGCCCTGTGCTGTATTGACCTGGCGTTACAATTTAAACAAACAATAAGGGATAAAGCCACAGGAACGGCTAGAGGGAGGTACTGTTTGCCAGCCTTCATTTATGTTTGAGAGTGATTTATACCAATATTTACCTCTCCTGTACCTCCTGGTCGAAAATGCCGTTAGCAGTAAGTCTACCTTGTTTACACTGTCTTTTGTGCAATTAAGAGTTAATAATAGTAAAGGTTTGGATGAAACACACATAATAATGACTGAATATTGACATAATTTACGAATAAAAAAAATTATACTTCATTTTAAAGATATTATACTAAGTTAAGTTGAGCTATATTAAATTACAAGCGGAAATTAATGATATTCACAAATTTAATGTATTTTTCTAAATAAGTGTGTTACTTGTTCGACATTATAACGTTAGTTTCACGCGTGCAGGAAAGCACATTTAATATTTTTTAATAAAAATCCCGAGAAATTCGCGGTATTGCCACATCTCAGTATTCCATTAAAAAAAATCATAATTACGAGTATAGTCTGTAAAATATAGCTTGAGCTCCGCGACAGCTGTCATGGACATTTTCGTCCATGAAGTTTTGAATTTTTTCACAGAATATTTGCACTGTGAAAACTCCGTACTTACTGCACACTATTCGATGTCTAAGCAATATCGTAACCTAGCCCTGTCAGTGTGACAACTATCGTGGAGCTCAAGCTATATTTTACAGACTGTAACTATCGTTGATTGAGTCCCTCCACGGTAACTATCTTTTACTTAACTATCTTTAAAAAAATTTGACAGGATGTCAAATGAGTTACTTTTAAAATGAAATTTTGTATGAAAATAATTGCTTGTGACGTCACAAATCAGAGCACTCTTTATATGATTCATCTATTTAAAAATTGTAATAACTAGTAAATCATTAAAAGAGATACATTTTCCGAATCATTTTGTAATTTTTGTTTTAATCGAGCATCTCAAATAATTTATTGTTGATAGTATCAAATACCGTATTGGCGGTCTTATTACTATAAACAAAGCTTACTTAAAGCACTACTCAGAGACAGTTCAAATAAATGTTGTGCTTACGAAAGCTTTAGTTCAAAAAAAAGTTCAAATAGACTCTGGTTAAAGGATATTTCATAACCACAGATTATTTAAACTGCTTCGAAGAAGTATGTTAGAGGAAATGTGTTAATAATTAAAACACCGCGTTTTAGACTTTTTCGATCAGTAGCGACATCTGTACTCACAGAAACGGAATTAGTTTCAGCTTCAGGAGACCTAGACACAAAGTTTCTGCCTGTCTAGACTAAAATCCCGTCCCTGCGGTTTAGGGAAAGCGCCATATAGCGCCACTGTCAAGTACTTATTTATCTAGAAAGTTGATTTCAAGTGTAATTAATTGAACGTTAAATACAAAATAGACTGTTAAAAAAATATTTTCAAATATTATCAAGTGCTATATCACACGTTATTCCTTCTCCAATACGTTGTAATTATCTCCTTTGGCTGGTACAAAATGTCACTGGCGTTAAGTCTATCTTTTCGTGCATTTACCCTGGTGCAATAAATAATTAAGAATAATAACAACATACGTAGATGGCAGTCGTTAAGCCAAGTCAGAAGCCTTAGAGCGGCTTGAAAACTTCTGACAGTAAGACCAGCCACTAGTCTTACAAGCCTCCACCAATCCGGACTTGGCCTCCGTGGTAGAGTTTGGCCTATACCTTCCTCAGGGAAGAGACCCGTGCCCCTCAGTCAACATTCCTTTGAATGTTGTTATTCATCATCATCATCATCATCAACCCATTATGTCCCCACTGAGGGGCACGGATCTCTTCCCTGAGGAAGGTATAGGCCATACCCTCTTGCGGCCCGACCTTGAACACAACAATTGATTTTGTACATCTTAATTGACATTGGGCCGCACGAGGATACTCCACCACGGGGGCCTCATCATGTAGTAAAGTCAAGTAAAGACTTAATAAACAATATCATCATCATCATTATCATTAACCCACCGCTGCCCACTGCTAAGTTTAGGTTTTTTCCTCAAACATAAATAATATGCAAAATTACAATTAAAAGTCCCCAAACAACAGGTGGTTAGCACACATTATAATTTCACAATTTATGACAATATTCTGTCACAGTACTTAGAAATTAATTATTAATTAATTAATTAGCAATGAATCCTATCACATACCTTTCCTACATCCTTATACCGGTCATTTCAGTTTCACGGAAAAACCAGCACACCGCAAGGAAACACAAAGTAATTTCGCACTAAAACTCCATCATGACCTCCAAAGCGCGTTTCCCACCAAATCCAGCACTAACACTGAAACGTCACTTCAAACATAACCTGTGCACGTGACGGACACAAAAATAAACACTCTAATGACCACCTTTGGCAATAAAAACCATTTTTGTCGAGTCCGAAACAAAAAGCGTGGAGCAGACCCGAGTAGAGACAGCAACAGAATTAAGTCAATACGTAATTAAAACAGGCAGACGCACGCAGGCGAAGGGTCAACATAAAAAGCTGGGGAAAAAAAAGTATAGGTTTAAATTACCCGGTATAAAATTTGCGTTTTTTTCTTGCTTGCTTACTATAGGTATGTAGGTTGGGACTTACGGAGGCATGCGCAGTAAAGGGTTAAAGTGGGAGATACGAGGCGATTTAAAAAGGTAGCCGCTTCTACTATCTTTTGCTTGGCCAAAGAGTTATCGTCATCTGGTCGCGCTACACCTTAGCTAAAAATATTTTAGTGGAGTCTTTAAGGAAATTGATAACTTTTTTATCCTGAAACGCTGCGTCCAGTTAGTGGAAATGTACTGATCTTTTCAACATAGGAATTAAAGTTGCGTAAAAAGTATTTCGAAACATTTCAATTCTATTGTAGAGTCGACAAAAAAGACAAATCTTGCAAACGAATCAATCACGTAAATATCCGTAATCTCGCTAACGGCTCATTTCCACGAGAAAAATAAAATAAACGACAGAAAAACCCTGATTCGAAGAGATCCCCGAAAAAAGTTCCCCATTCATTAGGATTACAAGTGCCGCCATCTAGTAGCCGTTATAAGAAGCTGTTTTTTCAGTCACGGCCTTTTTTTCATCTGTTTTTTGCTGACCGTCAGAGGGCGTGACTTAAAAAAAGTCGTTCAGTGATAACCAGTGAGCGGAATAGGTAGAGCGTGAATTCCTCTCATTGACATGGAGACAACAAAAAAATTGGCAATTCCTGAAAGACGTAGAAATAGTCCTTAACAATTATCTGCTAATTTTTTGGTTCTTGTACTGTTTTTTTTTTTAATTTTCCTTTAGCACCAGTTTAACGTTGCTGGTGTATAAATTAATAATAATTAAAAAATACATATAGCTACAGTTTGTCTGCTTTGCAGTGGTGTTGTTAGATAAACATTGCTTAAAACCCTACAGTTGTTTAGAATGTTTTTTTTCATTTTAGGACGACAATTTTCCGGAGGCTGCGACATCAATAAAGAAATATTGCTTTCGCAAAATAATAATCTGAAAATCTTACACTATTTCAAGAAACGAGCTTCTAAAGAAAAATCACCATGAACACCTATTACCTAATGCGTGTGACCCTATCCCATTCAATAGCCATCACTATCCTATGAAGCGGACCGTCTTCGCTTATCTGTGGCCGCGCGCCAATGCGCGGCCAATACCAATAATTGGTCAATACCAATGAGATGCCAGTACTTGCTTTCCTAGAAGTTGCACTCCTGAAACTAAGTTTTAGTTCAAATGTTTTTATTCAAAATTCAAACAAAGTGTTTACTTTATGAACGTCAAAGTTACTAAAAACTAACAAAAAAAACTCCTCATTTATTCTTTTCAAAACAGTAGGTAATAGTTTCATTAACAATCTTTCAAACTTAAAAATATTACTCCTGTATCTGTTGAACACTAGACACAATTATCAATATTATAATTGAAATGAAATTTAAAATCTCCCATAAATACATTTAATATTAATCTACTGTTTAATTTAAGTATCATCCAAATATTTTACACTAAATATTTATATTTTACACTTTCAAACAGTGGACGAGTATGGGCTGATGGATTGATTAACTGTAGTTGGTGGCTTAATGGGCCGTCGTACATTTGTACAAATGGCTTCAGTCTTGGTATATTTACAATGTTTGTAATGTCCTTGCTTGGTTACCATAACACAGGGTATCCTAGTTTGGAACCAAGTCAAGTGATTGTGTTTTGTAGAAGTACGTTTTGTACGGCCACATGTAACGAAAATTAATTAATAGTGTAAGGTACATAATATTGAGGATCGAGTCGCTGTCGATTGTGTTGTATTGTATAGTAATACCTATAATTTATTTTCTGTCCGTGGCAAATTTAATTTTGGTTACTAAATAAATTCATTTTCATTTTCATTTTCATTTCATCATCTTCATAAATGACATGTCTTCTGGCCAACTGAAGGCATTCAAAATCTACCTATTCCGAGCATTGGTGATTAGTGATGGATAACTAATAATCCTCTTCTCCCTCTAATTATTCAGATAGAAATTAGTTCTTAATTTGAGTGCAATTCATCCATGGACATTGGATACCTATATCATACCAACACAGAAGACATACGAATAAAGATGTATAAATGAGTTAGGTAGATGGACATTTGTACCTACCAAACTTTGTACTAGATTTAAGATGTTTTGAGAAAAGATGGTCAGAGTGGAGTTTTTTTTGCTGCCTTTTTCTCTACTACATTCGGCCCTAAGGCAGCGGCTAACATTATAATTTTATGTACATTGACATTCAACAAGCAGAATGTAAATTCTTTACGTTGAAATAAATTTCTGATTTCTGATTTCTGAGTAGGGACGGATATTCTTCGTTTGCTCCATAATCTATAAATTCAGAAACGATTTTTGTAGGTACATGATGTCATTAAACCCGAAACCAGCGTGCGTGCATGCAACGACTATTGAATGTCGATAAAATGAAACACAACAAACAAACATTTACATACAGGCACATACATTGCTTCTGGCCCCACACTAGGATACCCTGGGAACCAGAAACAGCGACGTCACAAACATGTCTCGAACGAAACAAACGTCAGTGAACTGTCAGGACCGAGGGAAGTGGCAGTCCCTGGTCTCTGCCTACCCCTATGGGATACAGACGTGAGGTTAAGTATCTATATGTATGCCAGTAAACATTTGGTTTTTGTACTGAATAAATATTTTTGAATTGAACCAAATTGATACGATAAGAAGTGCCAACACCCATGTGTACCTACCACGGCATCAGGGATGTGTGTAGTCCCAAGTGTGGACGCAATA
Source organism: Yponomeuta plumbellus (assembly GCA_947310845.1). Classification (NCBI taxonomy): domain Eukaryota; kingdom Metazoa; phylum Arthropoda; class Insecta; order Lepidoptera; family Yponomeutidae; genus Yponomeuta; species Yponomeuta plumbellus. The sequence goes on along the minus strand of OX371216.1, from coordinate 10,844,231 downwards.
TCGCTTCAACAGTGCCCACAGCATCCAACATAGGCGTGCCCCACACATCAGCGGCAGAGCTGCGACGAAAAACCGCGAAGCTATTTTTCACTATCAACCCCGCGATCTTCCCTCCCTAAGCAGCCAGGACCGGACTTTGGCGACATCAGCTAACTACTGGGCCCCGTTGTATAGGGGAAAGGAGATATTAGAGAAATTGGTTGGGCATGTGGAGAGGATGCAGGAAAAAATACTGATGAAATAAATATATCGACCAAATAGAGGATGTTTTAGTAAAGGGCAAGATAAAAAGATCCCGAAACTGACGTGCGCGCTAGCAATGACTAATTAACGTCGATGAAGCGATAGAGATCTGTCAGGATCATGGCAAATGGCAGTCCCTGGTCTCTGCCTTCCCCTCTGGGGTACAGGCGTGAGCTTTGTAAGTATGTTTAATAGTGTAATACATACATTTTATTAATTTACCATTTGACACGGCGGGATATAGGCCTGACTAAAATGTTATGTTAAGTTTTTAAGCTTCAAGATCCTCTGAGCTGCCATTTTTTGCAGTCAAAGCTGAAAAGATTGTTGATGGAACTACTTACTAAGTGAATTATGGCCTGGGCTACCCAGGCAATTTACAGGTCAATTCCTAGTCTTACCTATTTAAGAGTTGTGCCTATTTGAAAATTTTACTAGTTAAAACTAAGTTAAACGAGCCTTTGTGTGCAAAATTTTATTATATTCTAAGCCTCAGAGAATTTCTTTTAGTATTAACTGCTCAGTGGGTAGAATGGTGGACTCTGAAGCTAGAGCCTTCGATTTAAGTTTACATACGTCTGTGAATTTAATTAAGCTAATGATGAAGGAAAAACATCGTAAGGGAACCCGCGACTAGGTTGGTTCCGCACGTATTGACATGTCTTTCCTGTGGGCTATGCCGGCTAAGTTGTCAGGATGTTATATTCTATATACATGGTAAACGATGGTCACCCATCTAGTGGGAGTACAGGTGCCATTGGACGCTATATAAATCGTCTCATTACTCAGCGAAGTAAGAGGAGAACGGGGACCCCAGACTTGCGTTGGCTAAGGGCCCCTACGTAGCCAAATCCGTGCCTGCTGTCCCACATATTAATGATAGAGATGTGCGTCTGAAAGAACAGCGTCTGTCTTTTAAATTAATTGTCTTGAGGATTGCGTTTGTTTTCGGAGTTTGTTCGGAGACCGCGAGAGGGGCTTTGCAGCTACTTTTCAGTACCATAATAAACACACTGTAATGGGGAACTTGCACAAAAAATACTTGACATCTCTCATATTCGGTAAGTAGGTCCTTATTACCCCCAAATGGGGTTTGTAAGTGACCAATTAGCGCTCTAGAGTAATAATGTAGCTAGAAAAGCCCTATTGCGGTAAGTAATTAAAAAAAAAACTCTTCACTCTTTCAAAAAGTTCGCGTACATCTAACCATCATACTGGCAATCGACATCATGCATTCAGCCCAATGACAAAAGAGGTCGCTTCGCTATTCAGCCTTGTCTTCGTATGAGTATAATAGTCATCAATTTTAAATACTAAACGGCGAAGCTCAATTTCGTTCTTGAAAAAAATAATTAAAAAAAAGATGAAAAAAGGCGGGAATAGAAAACTTTTACTTTATGCCTGTATTGTTTGTTTTTGGGATTTTTTTTATAATTACGTGCTAATTAGGAAAAAAACATGAGTTCTGCAAGTGATGAGGATATAAGCTGCACTCCGGATTCAATGAAAATGGAAGCTGAAGCAGCAATTAACAATATTTTGCCTGAAAGTTCTAAAGAGAGATATTTGAAAACTTACGACGAGTTCATGAAGTGGCGAAAAGAAAAACGAGTAATTTTTTTTCTACTTACCTCACAATTGAGATGTAAAGCAGAGTAGTTAGCTCGGGTGTAAGCATCAATTGCACCCTCGAACTATAGGCGCCCTCTCTGCGCTCGTGCGCCTAAATATCTCGGGCTGCAATTGAAGCCTTACAGCCCTTGGCTACTAATCCACTATTATTAAAAACAAAATGTATGTAACATAACAGGCTCGGCAATCCGAAGTGGGTCTTGGCGTCTGATACCAGAATGCAGTTTGCAAGAATGTATCAAGTATATTTTAAAGCATTTTTAAGCATGTATGAAATGCGATGGTCAATTAATTGGTAAACAGAGACCCGTGCCCCTTGGTGGGGACATAAATGGGTTGATGATGATGACGATGAGATCTAAGAGTTAATATGGTGACCTAGAAATCGTGCACTGAACCACCTTAGACATCGACAAATTCAAGAGTTGCCACTTGGAAATTCAAGTGGCAACACTTGAATTTCCAGATTGACATGTCAAAGTAAACAATCGATGCCACAAACTAGCCTCGAGTTGACTCAGTGCATTGCCCCGGGATTAGGCCGATCGAACGCCTCGTGACGTCAGCGAGTGACGTCATTAATCATGGTACACACGGGGGCTGCCGGGGAAGCGAAGTAGGGTGTGTTGGAAAATGCAACGTGGGTTTTCCCCGTTTCTGCGCTGAGCCTTTACGGTTTTACATGAGACGGTAACTGTAACGACACGATAATTTATTGGTTTTATAAATTTACTCCACCAATCTGGACTTGGCCCCCGTGCTGGAGTATGGCCTATACCTTCCTCAGCGAAGAGACCCGTGCCCCTCGGTGGGGACATAATGGGTTGATGATGATGAATTTACTTTAATGCTTGCACAGTCGGGATGATTTTTTATTTCTTAATTTAACTATCTGTCGTAATCAACTTTGATCTATTTACTGCGAAATTTATTTATTTTTACAGGTACTCATTTATGTGGTCTATTTATTTACTGCTTCTCCGACTCTGTAAGATATTTCAGGATGAAATCTCTTAGAGAGATAATCTCGCCTTTTTTACATGTACCTGTTAGTTCTTACGTATTCGTATCAGCCTGTTATTTCTTTTCGTGTGTAATTAAATATAATTAACAATCTAAATTAAAATGATACACGTCCATATGAAGTCAAAGTTATCTTTCAAACAACTCACCACTTTTTCCCGGCCATTGTATAAAAAAATGTGATGCCGCTGCCGTGCCGTGCAATGTCATCATCATCATCAACCTATTATGTTCCCACCGAGGGGCACGGGTCGCTTCCCTGAGGAAGGTATAGGCCATACTCCACCACGGGGGCCAAGTCCGGATTGGTGGAGGCTTGTAAGACTAGTGGCTGGTCTTACTGTCAGAAGTTTTCAAGCCGCCCTAAGGCCTCTGACTTGGCTTAACGACTGCCATCTATCGACGGCAGCCGGCACCAACTGCTTAACGTGCCTTGCGAAGCACGGAACCGCTCGGAAAAATGCCACTAGCGTTAGTCATAGACGGTGACCCATCCATGGACTGAACGCGCCGTATGTTGCTTAACCTTAGTGATCGTTTAAGGTCACTCAGGCAGCCTAGGCTACGAGCGATTCGCGAGCGAGCCGTGCAATGTAAAACCGTTCAATACAATAAACCTGAAGCGACGACAAAAACGTTTTGATAAGTTTATTACCAGATTTTTTTTATCTTTTTAAACTAGAGCCCCCTCTAATTCACCAATTTAAAATCGTAATAAATTCCGACAGATCATCAACATCATCGACCTACCGGTGTCCAATGAAATCTGAAATTTTTTTCTTTATTTATTCCGTCTTTGCTGGGTATAGACTCATCCCCCAAATGCCGTTTCGCAAGGTCCTTGGCCATTCGTATCCATAGACCTTCCCCCTTCGGCACCGTTCGACCCTAGGGCTATGAAAACGCAGCCATGGTGGTCGAAGACCATTCGGGCTTAGATTCGGTTAATATAATAATATCGTACCACAATGATGATGATTGACGACTTTAACGAGACGAGCGTTTAAGATACAGGCTCGGTCTAAGTAGTTTCAGCGCTAGCGGTCGCAACGTATCTTAACTTACTGTTAATTTTCCTGGTACCAAATTGTGTCGAGGATCACCTAACCCTTTATCGTGGGAACCAGAAACAGCGACATCAGAAACAGGAATGTATGTATTACTTCAAGCAAAAACCTAATAAGGTTTAATTTTACAGAAATTTATAGACGCTGTGATTGCATACCAAAACTATGCTATTATCTATCTTCTATATAATATATATAAAATTCAAAGTCCTGACTGACTCACTCACTCATTACCGACCAGCCCAAGCCGTTTCACCTAGGAAGATGAAATTTTGCACAGAGGATCTGTATATAATGTAGGCAAGGAATAAGAACGGATTTTTTGAAATTCAACCCCTAAGGGGGCGAAAAGGGTTGCCAAAATGTGTATGGGAAGCATAAAAAATGTTGTCTGATTTTCTTGAAACTTAAAATAAATAAATACTCTTCAACACAATTGATTGAACACGTGTTTCACCGTTTTTCTAAATTTAACCCTTATTAACGGGAGTTACGGGAGTGAACGGGGTTGCAAAATTTTGAACTAAAGTCCACGCGGACGGAGTCGCGGGCGAAAACTAGTTATAGATGATTGACAAGAACTTTATCACACAAGTTTGCCAAAGGCCATGCAAATGGCGCGGTGGCCGGGTCGCCTATTTCCCTCTAATATGGTTGAGACTGGCGATGGCTGACCCCTGCGTTATGCTCGTGAACGGGAGCCATCCGTGTGTCTGGCCGCAGCATTGGCGTTTTCATACTTGTTTAAGAATATCAAATAATGTTTGACATTGCAACGATTGATTGCCCATGAGTTGAATTTTGAATCTTGATTTTGACATTCCTAGGTAGATGGACATTCGTACCTACCAAACTTTGTATTAGATTTAAAATGATTTGAGAAAAGATGATCAGAGTAGAGGTTTTATTGCTGCCTTTTTCTCCACTACATTCGGCCCTAAGGCAGCGGCTAACCTTATAATTTTATGTACATTGACATTCAACAAGCAGAATGTAAATTCTTTACGTTGAAATAAATTTCTGATTTCTGATTTCTGTGATGCCTTATGAAAATCTAAAATCAAAACGTGTTATCAATAAAATATTTTAAAAAATGTATAACAGAAAATAACAAATTTTTACAAATTAGTTTAAGTTTTACTTCCCGTGAGTATAATATTTTTTGCCAACCTTTACGTCATTTACGGCAAACTGTGCGAGGGTGAAGGTCTTAGATGATCCTTCGGATTGTTTTCCCCGACGCTCCCGTAATGATATTGGGGCTACCGGGACGGATGCCGCTAACTGTCTTTGACAAAACGATAGAAAAGTAACAAGAAAACGTTTGTTTTGTTCTGCGTTTGTCTGTAGATAAAGGATACTTTATACAATGTACATCATTATGTAATGAAAAGGAAAAAAAACTGGCAAAGTGTGGGTCGGACTCTCGCACGAAGAAAACCTTCGAAGATATTATTATCTATTTACTATTTAAACATTTCAATATTTCAAGCTTATACATGTACATGTCGCCGTTATTAATATCAAGCAAAAAACGGAAAAAAAAAATGTTGGTTCCATAGCCCCTTCTTAAATATTTATTGTGATGTAAATTTTTTTCAAAGTAAATATATCCACTTAATATTTTGTGAATATTTACCATTTAGCTGTCTTACCGTTCTACTTGTTGCCATTATTAATATCAAGCAGAAACAGAAAAAAAAGAAACGTTTGTGGTAACTCCGTTTTTTAAATTCTGTCTTTAGTATTTTTTGTTATAGCGGCAACGGAAATACATCAATTGGGTATTTGACAGGATGTCAAATGAGTTACTTTTAAAACGGAATTTTGTATGAAAATACTTGCTTGTGACGTCACGTTTCAGAGCACTCGTTTTATGTTTCATCTATTTAAAAATTGTAATAACTAGTAAATGATTAAAAGAAATACATTTTCCGAATCATTGTGTAATATTTGTTTTAATCAAGCATCTCAAATAATTTATTGTTGATAGTGTCAAATACCGTATTGTGAAAATTCCAACTGTTTAGCAATCACGGTTCTTAAGATTGGCCTGGTGACAGACAGACAAACAGATGATGGAGATGGAGATAGAGACTAGTGAAGTCATAGTAATAGAGTGCCTTACCCTAAGGGGTCTAGGGTACTGTAGCGCAGCTATTAGATTGAAAGATGGTTATTTAGCAAAAATACTATTTTATTATCTTTTTATCGAGGAAGCCTAGCCTAGCTAGCCCTTGCCTGACATCTCAACAAAAACGTAGCGATTCTCTTTCAAAATATTTAAATTCATACAAGACGGCTGTGCCAGCCAGTTACTATTAAGAAGAATCGCTAGATTTCCTAGGATTAAAATTGATCCTAGCTAAAACTTCAGTAACCTAACGTCAGTCATCTAACCTATAGTGTCGGGGAAATCATATAATCCCGGCAAACGCATGGCGCTCCGTTACTAAGTCGGTCAACAGGTAAATTCAACATTTGCGAAAACTTTCAAAGTTATTTGTAATTGAAACTTAAAATAAATTGGTCTATAACTGAACGGACAGACTTCTCTGCAAAATTGAGAAGACACCATCGAACGCCGTTTCACAATGATAAGTCCTGCCTACCCCATGAACTTAAATAAACTAGCTAAACATTCTTCAATCTTACAAACTTAAATAAATTACCGCACTTCACTTTAAAAAAAAAACGATCCTGCCTGCAGGAGGAGCCAGGTATTAGATTGAAAGATGGTTCGATCAGTATCGAGGAAGCCTAGTCTAGCTAGCCCTCCACTGACATGTCAACAAAAACGTAGCGATTCTCTTTCAAAATATTTAAATTCATACAAGACGGCTGTGCCAGCCAGTTACTATAAAGAAGAATCGCTACAGTACGGAACCTTAAAAACGTTAGGATGGAGCGAAAAGATACGGACGGAAGAATTAATCATAATATTTAATAATAACGCAGTGATAGAAAGTAGGAGTTTTGTAATTTATTGCTCTATTTTCAAAATTAAAAATAAACGGCATCGTAGAAACTTAAGGGGGTCCAGGGAGTAACATTAGCGCCACCAAGAAAAAATTCATGACAAAAGCGTCTGTACAACGATCCCCGTGGCGCAGCGGTTAGTGCATCTGTCTACTATGCGAGAGTTCCCGGGTTCGAATCCACGCTGGGGGCAAAAATAAAAACCCCAGGTGTTGGATGCTTACATGTTTACTAATGTATTGCCAAAAATCGTTTCCCAAAGTATTACTTCCCAAAGTATTGCTTCCCAAACTATTTTCCGCAAATTATCACTTGGCAAAAAAACATTTCTCAAAACAACTTAAAGCAAATAAACAGTTAGCAAAAGTTATTATGGCAAGTTATTGTTTACCAAATAAATACTTGGTCAAAATTCATTTTACCAAAGAGGCAACAAGAGGCAAGGTAAGAACGCATCAAAGTCGAGTCTGTTTTCGATCTTACATAGAGAACCTAACGCTCCGACGCTCTCCGCTTCGCTACGCGCGTCGTCGCACCTATATTTCTGTTGTCACGTATTCTTTACATCGCCGACCCCCCGTTCCATTATTTGAAAATAACACTTGCCAAAATAAAACGTTAGCATAATAAACGTTTGTCTTAATAAAACTTGACGCAGTAAAATTATGCGAAATGATAATTTGACCAAATGAATAAAATGCGAAATGAAAACTTGCTAAAGTTTCATTTGGGAAATGAAACTGATGCCATAAGTTTATTGGGAAGTAAAATTTGGCGAAAAATACTTTGGCTAAACGGCGGTATCCCATGCTTACATGTTTGTGACGTTGCTGTTTCTGGTTTTCATGACACAGGGTATCCTAGTGTGGGGCCAGAAGCAATGTATGTGCCTGTAAGTAAATGTTTATGTTTATACAATCTTTCAATCATATATTATATATATACAGTGCTGTTTAGGATCCTCGACAAAGAACCTAGGTTTACGGATTACGGCTCTGATTCGCAGAGCTTAATCATGGTGAGTAGAGACGGAGCTCGCCCACAGTTACTCGTCACAGTCGGACTCTCCTGACTAAAAAATCAAGTAAGTGTATCAGGAATAAAGTTAATTACCTACTTCCGGTTTCGTATCTTTTCCTTTTTGCTTTACAAATTAATTCAATCAGTCCGTATTCGTCCAGTACTGAAAAAAATAATTAAAGCAGCTCAAATTTAAATATACCTACAGAACAAAATTTGCCCACAATAGTGTATCAATGTCTTGTTGGTACTCAGGCAAACTAACGCCCCGTACTCCGTATCAATTCCTCAAAATCATTGCTCATCAGGCGGATTGCCCCGGCGACGTGTCCCCGGCCCATACATCAACGTCGCGAGATCTGTCCGACGATTTTTATAATCCCGGACCCGGGATTCGGGATTTGGGGGACGCGACGCTAATCGACTGGGGCGCCGCTATTTTGCTCGGGTGTCATTCTCCCGTGGAACTGAAACACTGGGCAGATAATCTGCGGAATTTATGCAGATAAATGGCGAGAATCGCCCGTAGCCTGGGCTGCCTGAGTGATCTTAAACGATCACTAAGGTTAAGCAACATACGGCGCGGTCAGTCCATGGGTGGGTCACCGTCTATGACTAACGCGGTAGTGGCATTTTTCCGAGCGGTTCCGTGCTTCGCAAGGCACGTTAAGCAGTTGGTGCCGGCTGCCGTCGATAGATGGCAGTCGTTAAGCCAAGTCAGAGGCCTTAGGGCGGCTTGAAAACTTCTGACAGTAAGACCAGCCACTAGTCTTACAAGCCTCCACCAATCCGGACTTGGCCCCCGTGGTGGAGTATGGCCTATACCTTCCTCAGAGAAGAGACCCGTGCCCCTGGGTGGGGACATGGTGGGTTGATGATGAAATGGCGAGAAAATGGAAACTATAGTGTACAATTTAACAATGGCTTTATCAACTGCTGAGGTCGTGCGTGAGGCTGAATCGCTCGTAGCCCTAGCTGCCTAAAAAGCCGCCTGAAACGATCACGAAGGTTAAGCAACATAGGGCGCGTTCAGCGCATGGATGGGTGACCGTTCTTTGACTAACGCTAGTGGCATTTTTCTTATCATTTAACAATATCAGAAGGTAAACTAATAAAAAGTGATAAAAATTACGTAAGCATTACACATTCATGTCTTGGATGTTTACATGTTTGTGACGTCGCTGTTTCTGGTTCCGATGACACAGGGTATCCTAGTGTGGAGCCAGAAGCAATGTATGTGCCTGTATGTAAATGTTTATATTTATGTTTAGTCTGGTCGACCTGAAACCTGGTCGGCAGTTCCGATAAAAATTAAGTAAGTGGATCCCGCCACGCGCCTCCCAACGACATTATCCGGAGGGTCTTCGCCACAGCTAGGGTTTAGGCCACGCTGGAACCTCAAGGCATCATCCGGGATGATGGCAAAAGGACTGTGACGGTATGATCTGATCCCCTGGAAACATGGGAGGCCGCTAGTGTGGGACGCTATGTACGTTGATACACCACCACCCTCTCATGTTTCTCAGAGTGGAAAAGCCTCTGGTTGACCGGCCGGCGCGACCAAAAGACTCAAGCCTCGCAAATAAAGCTTTATTGGCAACAGCTACAATATCATCGGTCGGAATCATTACATTAACATTTCCAAAAACAAGATTTTTGAATTAAGTATGCAGAATGATGGAAATTTTGAGGATATTTCCGAATCACTACTTAACGGTACTACAAATCAAATTATTTTTTTATCCGTCACAAAAATACTAATTCCTGTAGAGAAACAATGATTTTTGACATATGAAAATTTTTGAAATCTTTCCTCAATTAATATATTGAAATGTACCGATGATGTATCCGATCGACGATTATATTTGCGCCGTTTGGGGTTGAAACTATGTGCACATTTCATTCATTTTGACGTTCATTTCATTTCAAATAATAAGCTCTATTAATTTTTATTTCTGGTAATTTAATTCATAGTTTCTTCATTATTCATAATTATTTTGTTTGTTAATTAAAGTTCCACATTGTCAATAGAAGGATCCGGATCATATTTTAGAGTTTCACAATATTCATGGATTACGTGGAGAAGAAACTTACAAACTCATTTATGTACTAATATTATACAGAGGAAAGATTTGTAATTTTGTATTTTTGTGTGTGTGTATGTTTGTTGACTCATAAACTACTAGACCGATTTTAAAAATTCCTTCATCATTAGAAAGCTACATTCTTCGTGAGTAATATAGGCTATATTGGAGTTTCAAAAAGTTTAGGGTTCCGTACGAAATCTCGAATAATGTAGCCCAAGGTGTAAAAAAATTTCTGGTACCCCAGGAGTTTTCCACGGAACTAATATAGCTATGTCCACGGAAACGTTTTAGCCACCCGTGCGAAGGCGGGGCGGGTCGCTATTCTTTTATAGAGTCATAGGTACCGGGATTTGCACCCTAGCCCTTCTAAATGTGAAGCTACTACCACTGTTTTGTTTTTACTGAATTTTGAGGAGTATGATTCAACTAGCTATCCAAACACCTTGCCCACAAATGATCCCATCACGGGCACCCATTGAAGGCGAGCATGAATGGAGCTCGCAGGTGCCGAGTCAAGAGTTAACCAGCTGATTTGCCCACGTAGCCCCGACGTGATGCCCGCCGGTGGCTTAGAAATTGTCTCGGAGTGGCAGTTGGGTGACTCCGTACAAAAAATAATTATTATTTTTATTCTATTATATAAAATTCTCGTGTCACAGTGTTAGTGCGCATACTCCTGCATACCAGGCCGAGGCCGAAGGCCGAGACGTTCCGTGCTGTGGCGGAAATAAGACAAATTTGCGAGGCCGGAGGCCGAACTTCGCGAAGCGGGCACGAGGAACCCCGCCGCGGCGAGGCCGAAGGCCGAGCTCTGTTCAGGCCGAGGCCGAACGCCGAGACCACACGTGTTCCCACGCATCAAATCACAACCAATAGTGTCTAGCGAGGCCCTAGGCCGAGCACCGCGGAGAGCGAAGCTCGTAACGGCTGGGGGTTGGCGCGCGAAGCGCGCAGGGGGCTCGCCCCCTAGTTATATATATATAAAGCTACAATGCGGTATACTCACTGATTGATTCATCCATACGTTTTCTCGGAAACGGTGCGTTTTCGAGAAAAACTTTGTATCAAAAAAGTGTTCGGAAGGTGCATATTACAGCCATCCTATGAAGCCGATTTTTGAATTTCGAACGCCTTCTCTCATACAAATATGCTATCTCTGTTGTTTATTGCTCAATTTAGACCAAATTTTAATAGAATGTTGTCTTAATGATCCAATTAAGAAAAAAAATTTTTGTTGTTCGAAATTCAAAATGGCGACCGAGCTATAGCCTCCCGAAAAAAGGCCATTTTTCGACCTCTGCGCAAAAAAGTCGGCAGCCAACTGGGCGCATGCTGGAGACATGTTCTCAACGGCATCGGGTTGTCGAAAGACCCAGGTATACCAGAAAAATCCGAAATCTTGAGATTTCAAGATGGCGGCTGAGATATCAATGATCAAAGTTGACAAATTTTCTATGGAGATTTTTTACTGAAAATCCACTTTCAGTACAAAAAATGGGACTAACTTGCGAGGCTGAAGGCCGAGCTCCGCGAAGCGGGCACGAGAGACCCCGCCGCGGCGAGGCCGAAGGCCGAGACGTTGCGTGTTCCGGCGTCAAGTGACAACGCAAAAGCCAGACGGGAAAAACTTGCGAGGCCGAAGGCTGAGCTCCGCGAAGCGGGCACGAGTGACCCGCCGCGGCGAGGCCGAAGGCCGAGCTCCTTCCAGGCCGAGGCCGAAAGCCGAGACGTTCCGTGTTCCGGCGGAAAACTAACAACCCAAAAGCCAAAGTGGACAAACTTGCGAGGCCGGAGGCCGAGCTCCGCGAAGCGGGCACGAGAGACCCCGCCGCGGCGAGGCCGAAGGCCGAGCTCCGTTCAGGCCGAGGCCGAAGGCCGAGACCACACGTGTTCCCATGCGTCGAATCCCAACCAATAGTGTCTAGCGAGGCCCTAGGCCGAGCGCCGCGGAGAGCGAAGCTCGCAGCGGCTGGGGGTTGGCGCGCGAAGCGCGCAGGGGGCTCGCCCCCTAGTCTAATACATAAAATTCTCAATGTTAGTGCGCAAGCTACTCCGAAACGGCTTGACCAATTTTGATGAAATTTTATACGTATATTCGTTAGGTCTGAGAATAGGTTGTTATCTATTTTTCATACCCTTATCTGGCAAAACCACGTTTGCTGGGTCAGCTAGTTTCTATAATAATATTTTGTTGGCGGGGGACCCCTGGATGCGATTGGCGAGTGACCACAAGGTATGGCGTGATGAGGACCCAGTAGTTGACATCGGTGGGCTGAGGATGGGGGATGAGGATGATGAATTTTGACTGTTGCGGTTTTAGTTTTCCACTATTGTTGTGTGTTATATTATGTTACTGTCTGTTTATTACGTTTCTGTAATGTGTCTTATGGTATGATCAATGTATTTCTTATTCTTCTTCTTTTTAGTTGTTTACAATTTATAACCATCCAGTTGTAGTTTAGTTTTTAGTTAGTTTTTTTTTAATGTTTCATCATCATCATTATTCAGCCACAAGAAGTCCACTGCTGGACATAGGTCTCTCCATGGATTTCCAAAAAGACCGGTTGGAAGCGGCTTGCATCCAGCGTCTTGCTGCCACTGGGATGAGATCGTCTGTCCATCTTGTGGCTGGTCGTTCGAAGCTTTTTTAATATTTATTTATGTAAATAAATAAATAACTTTCACACTACACAATCAATTGTCCTGGTCCCAAACTAGGATACCATGTGCTATTTTAACCAGCAAAGACATCACAGACATGGAAATACATCCAGACCGAGTTCATTTGCACAAATATACATTGGCCACAGTGGGAACCGAACCCGTGACCTCCGGCATGATAATCTGATGCCAGGCCTTTTTAAAAATAAAAAATAAAAATTTTACTTCAAAACTCTATAGAACTAAAAACAGAGAAATAACTTAAACGAATATGATCCATCAACACAAAGTAAAAAATTTATTGCAAATAAAAGATGCGGTCACAACTAGTGAAACGTATGAAAGGTAGAAAATTGTAGAAAAATGCGCACGTAACTTTGAGGAATCTATATTTTATCTTTTCTGACCGAAGCGGATTGACAAAGTCATTATATTGTATTTTAAAAATTAGACAACCCAAAAAAGGAAAAAATATAAAAAACATTAAAAAGGTTTATTGGTCGGTCGGCAACAACTAGTCATTCTTAAGCAAATACAAATCATATAATTAACACATATTATTTTCTCTCACGTGACAATTAGGTATACAATACAAATGAACCCTAACCGACAAAGACAGTAAAATTTTCAATCCAAACAATTATTTCAGAATCCTCAATAGCAATATTTGTCCATAGCAATATTTCTTTACTTTCCACCCTATCAAGTTACATACAACTTGGACATCTCCAAAATGTCAAAGTATACATATACCTATTTGACAGTTCGAAGTAGGCTACCCCTGCTTTTTACATTATTTCGTTAGTGCATACTCTACTTCGTGAGGGAACTTGAACGTCTGAATCGTTTATATATATTACGTTAGGAAACCTCTTCGTGTGAGGTTTCATGACCTCTGTGGCGCAGTGGTTAGAGCATCTGCCTACCTTGCGAGAGGTCCCGGGTTTGAACGCCGGCTAGGAAAAAAAAACACCAAGTCTTGAATGTTCACATGTTTGTGAGGTCGCTGTTTCTGGTTCCCACGATACAGGGTATCCTAGTGTGAGGCCAGAAGCAATGTATGTGCCCGTATGGAAATGTTTATGTTTATGAGATGTTCATAGACCTCGCCGTTTGAAATAGCTACCTTACGGTAGGCTTGCGAGTTAATTCAGCCTAATCCCATTCTCTCTTAGAGAAAGCCAGTAACTAGCGTAAGGACGAATGTAGGCTGATTGTACATAATTATGTTCATTTTTAGAGTGCCGTACCTTAAAAGAAGCAGAAACAAAAACCTTATAAAATCATGTTGGTGCCCGACCGTCTGTCTGTCAAAAACCTTTATCTAAAATTATTTATTTATTTAAAATAAATAAACCAAACCTATAATCTCAAAGTCAGCAAGTCAGAGCAAAAAAAAACAAACTTATAACTTATCGTTAACAAAAAGATATGGCTATTTATGTCGCAAAAAAACGTATAATGCGATACTCAAGGGAATTAACATTTATAGGGTATATAACTAAATAGAAACAATTTATGAAAATCAAGTGCCTGAGGAATAATTATCATGAAGGTAGTATGTTATTGCACCCGCGCAACGCCGCAGCGGCACAAGATGGACCCGATAGGAAATTGTTAAAAAACCAAAGGAAAAAGTTCAAAAAGTAGCGGCAAAAAGCTGCGCGCGCGTCACCAGAGCGTCCCGCGCTCCGGAGAGAATCGTGCGCAGTCGTGCGTTGCGCGTTTTGGAATACAATCCAAACAGGTTGCTCTTCCAGCGAAGAAAAGGCTCTTTGACCGACTTCAAAAAGGAAGAGGTGCTCGATTCGTAGCGATTGTTTTTTTTCGTGTGATATAGTCTCACATAACTTTGTCAAATCTGAGCTGATCACAATAAATATTTTTTGTTTGAATAGATATACCGTTACATTGCTCCCATTTTATTTAACAGGATCTGATGATTAAGAGATGTTTACTGGAGAATCTCAACCGACACTATGAAGTTATCTAACGTGGCCAAGAACATAACATAATAATTACATACAGGCACATACATTGCTTCTGGCCCCACACTAGGATACCCTGTGTCGTGGGAACCAGAAACAGCGACGTCACAAACACGTAAACATCCAAGACCTGGGTTGTCGTATCGTGGGTACGTACGTTCTTCAGCAAAGACAATTAACTCTAAAAGGCCTTCCACACGATCGGAAAGACTCTCCGACCAAGTGGCCTCGGTCGGGTTGGAATTCGTTCCACACGGTCGGACAACTTGACAACGTATAGTCGAAAGCACGTCATTATTTACATTTGAGTTGCAAAGTCGCCCGTAATGCAACGGGGCAGAGTGCATGGGTGTATAACATGATGTGCTCTCGACTGTACGGTGCGACCGACATCGGTGGCGCAGCGGTTAGCGCATCTGCTTACCATGTGAGAGGTCCCGGGTTTGAATCCCGGTTGGGTACAAAAAAAGAAACACAGGTCTTGGATGTTTACATGCTTATGACGTCGCTGTTTCTGGTTCCCACGACACAGGGTATCCTAGTGTGGGACCAGAAGCGATGTATGTAAATGCAAGCCTGTATGTGAATGTTATTTTATGTGTAAATTGATATGAATTCCGCCAACACCTCCCGTTCGCGGCTTTCAAAATGCGAACCCATTCCAACCATAATTCGAAACATAATTGGGTAGTTGACAAAATGTAAATTTTTTTTTTTTATATATATTTACAAAGTTTATTTCTCATTAAAAAAAAATTACATTAAAAACACAATAAAAATTCACATAAAGCTTCGTCAAAAATTATTTTAGCGGTAAACTACAAACCAAAATAAATTAATTGTCATGTCACATTATATTAAATAAACTAATAACTAATAAAAATTATACACACACACAAAAAATAAATAAAATAGTGTCAGTCAATCAAACCACCCCGAGACATATCTGACCCAAAGGTTCCCATAACACTGGCAGCATTACCGCGCTGCACTGCCAGGGAGATCCGTTGCATCAAATATGCCCCAGAGCGGTAGTCCAAGCCACGGTTCCTCAGACGAATCGTCATCAACCCATTATGTCCCCACCGAGGGGCACGAGTCTCTTCCCTGAGGAAGGTATAGGCCATACTCCACCACGGGGGCCAAGTCCGGATTGGTGGAGGCTTGTAAGACTAGTGGCTGGTCTTACTGTCAGAAGTTTTCAAGCCGCCCTAAGGCCTCTGACTTGGCTTAACGACTGCCATCTATCGACGGCAGCCGGCACCAACTGCTTAACGTACCTTGCGAAGCACGGAATCGCTCGGAAAAAATGCCACTAGCGTTAGTCATAGACGGTGACCCATCCATGGACTGAACGTGCCGTATGTTGCTTAACCTTAGTGATCGTTTAAGATCACTCAGGCAGCCCAGGCTACGAGCGATTCACAAATCCCTATCCCTAATTAAATTACTTTTAAAACGGAATTTTGTACCTATGAAAATACCGCATTATGAAGTCATTATTCAGAGCACTCTTTTTATGTTTCATCTGTTTAACAAATGTAATAACTAATAATTAACTGAAAGAGATATATTTCCCGAAATATTTTGTTTTAGTCGAGCATATGAAGTAATTTATAGTTAGTCGTGTCAACTACCGAATTCGAACTTACTGTCATAGACGTACATCCGCCCGCAGCGACGGCCAACGGCACACTGAAGCGCTCGCGTCGGACGACAGCCTGATTCCGACCAATATTTGGTTGGACAACCGGCTTCCACACGTGAAATTTTTACACCAACCCGACCAATGTCATGTTGGTCGGAGAATCTTTCCGATTGTGTGGAAGGCCTTTTAAATGTTAACAATGAACGTACTTGGCCTCAGCCTTTTTTTTTTTTTTACCCAGGAGAAACCACTTTACGGGTACTGCCGGCTCGGGGGAGCACGGCGGTTATGTCAGACTCCCCGCCCTGAAAAGGGCAGTATACCGACTAAAACTCCTGGGGTGTTCCATCCCACTCGCAAGGGACGGGGCCACGGGAACGCTTGCGCACACTACCGCAACCCCGTCAGCGGGCGCCCTCGCGGGCACTTCTTCAGGGGGGAAGTGTTTTCTCCCCCCACTCCGCTAAAGGCACTCCGGAACACATGGAGCGCCTTCCAGCACGGGACCTCTGAATCGAGCGGTGAGTCCCCCGACCCACCGCCCGAAGGCCCCCGTTAAGGCGGCAGACGGTTGGCATACGCCCGCCGTCTGCGGCCGGTCCTCCGACGGCGAAGAGGGAGCGAAAGGGGATCATTCTCTCGCGCTCTCTCCACCGCCTCTTTCTCCACCATGACGGCCTCGCTGAAGGCGAGGACCGCCGACCAGGCCTCTTCGCTGCCGACCATCGCACTGACGATGGCCGGCAGCGAGAGGCCGCCCTAATAGCCGCGGCCAATTCGGCACGCGGCTCCGCCCACGCGAGGCACACGGCACGCGTGTGCTGCGCCATGTCCTCCGTCGCGTCGCAGTGGTGGCACGCCATCGATGGCTCCCGACCCACAATCCGGCACAGGTACACACCGAAGCAGGCGTGCCCGGTGAGGACCTGCGCCAGGCGGTAGGTCAGTGCGCCGTGCCTGCGTTCGGCCCACTCTCGAAGAACGGGTCGAACGGCGGCCACCACCTCGAGGCCGGCGGTAGGTTGCGCCAGCCTCTCCCACCAGTCCTGGAAGAGATCGTCGCGGGCTCCCTCTCTCCACCGCACGATCTCCTCCGGAAGCGGCATCCCGCCATTGGCGCGAACCTCCGCGCTGCGCCAGTAGACCGCCGCGAGTACCTCGGCTTCGAGGTTCCACGGCGGGCTACCGGCCAGCACCGTCGCCGCCTCGTACGAGACGGTGCGGTACGCTCGAGCCGCCTTGGTCGCCATGACTCACTGCGGGCGCCGCAGCAGGGTCCGGTTTGCAGCGCCCAGTGCGTCCACCCATATTGGCGCTCCGTAGAGCGCCATAGAGCGCACCACACCTGCGTACACGCGGCGACAGCTCCCCCCAGGCCCCCCAATATTGGGGAGCAGTCTCGCGAGCGCTCCGGCCGAGGCCACCAGTCTGGGGGCCAAGCGCCGGAAGTGCTCCGTGAACCTCCATCGGCCGTCGAGCACGACGCCCAGGTACCGCATGTGCGGCGCAACGCCGATGGAGGTTCCACCCACCACTATCGCCATTCCTGGAGGCGGCGCCTTTCGAGGCCCGTGGAAAACCAGGGCCTCGGACTTACTGAGGGCCACCTCCAGGCCCAGGCTCCGGATTCTCCGGACGATCTGGGCTACGCCCGCCGTTCCGAGGAGGGCCGCCTCCCTGTGGGTCGCGCCCCGGGCCGTCACGAGGGTGTCGTCGGCGTAGCATGTCACGCCGACCCCCCGCAAGTTGGCCCCGCGCAGCACCCAGTCGTAGCCGATGTTCCACAGGAGCGGCCTGAGGACCGACCCCTGTGGGACACCGCACGACATTTCTATGGTGGACCACTCGTCCCGGGCCGGATACGCAATGGCCCGGTCGACGAAGTAGTCCGCCATCACCCTCCTCAGGTACCGGGGCACGCCGTGGTACCGCAGAGCCTCCTTCACGGTCTCCCAAGGCAGGGTGTTGAAGGCGTTCGCGATATCCGCGATATCCGATAACCGCCAACACCACTCCGCCCCGGGCAACCGCCTCCTCTGCGATGTCTTGAACCCGCGCGACTGCGTCGATTTTCGATCGCCCGCGACGGAAGCCGAACTGCGCGTCGTTCAAGTCGGGACCCACCGACGTCATATGCCCGACGGGACGTGCAGCGAGCACGCGCTCAAAGAGCTTGCCCATCTCGTCGAGCAGTACGATGGGCCGATAGCCCGACGCCGATTCGGCCGGGCAGCCGTCCTTCCGCAGAAGGACGAGTCTACCCGTTTTCCAGGGTCGCGGGAACCGACCCTCGACGAGGCACGCGGAAAACAGAGACACCGCCAGGTCTCCTAGCTCCTTCATCGCTAGCACCACAACGCGCCCCGGCACACCATCCGGACCCGGGGCGGTGTTCTTCAACCGAAGTTTCAGAATCGCCGCCCCGAGCTCTGCCGCCGAGACCGGCGGCACCTCCTCCGGCTCCGTCTCCTCCTCCTCGGACCGAGGCAGCGGCGCCATTTGTGGGGGGCGAACCTCCGCCCTTCGCGGGAACAGCGTCGTGACGACCCTCCCGACAAAGTTTGGCTTGAGACTACTTGTCAGCGGGGGCGTCCAGGGGCGGAGCTTTTGCCTCACCGCCTTATAGGGGCGCCCCCACGGATCCGCGTTCAGAGTCTCGAGCCACTCTTCCCACGCCGCTGCCTTCGCCCGGGCGATGGCGGCCTGCAGCTCCTTGCAGGCGTCACTCGGCGTGCGAGGGCGGGGCTCGCGAACGTGATGTCCAATATTAACCCGCCCTGTTGCCGCACGCAGGTGTCCACCGATCCCCTATTGAGGAGTACCAGCCCCATGGACACCGCCCAGTCTTCTAGCTCCTCCCCCCGCGCATCCGTAGCTGGAGATCCGCCGCGCCGCCGGACGGGCGATGATGGCCACCGAGTCCTCCCGGTCCGACACCCAGTTATCCCGGGCGGGGACCAAATAGGGCTCAGAGACCACGGCTACTTGAATCAACCACTCTGCCATGCTCTGAAGCAATAGGTCTTGAGCTCTGGCACAGTGGTTGATATTCGCCTGCAGGTATGGAGCAGCCATCTAAAGAGCGGTGTCCATGGGGTCCTCTTGTTGCCGCGCTGGGCGCTGAGAAGGCTGCGAGGGGACCCTGAGGTATGGATATCCATACCCCCTCCTGGTTTTGGTCCGCGCCGGCCGAAGCCGGTACCCCCCATATCTGGAGGGCGTTCCCCTATCCGCCACCCGGGGACGCGTCCGATAAGAGACCAGAAACTCCACACGGACACTTGGCCTCAGCCTGTGCCAACTTACACCTCTGTTGAGTTAAAACTTAAAGTAAAATATAATAATATTTTTTTCTAAATAAATATTTTGCACCGACTACCCGCCTAACTTTTCCTTCAGAATTTTTCCCATCATATGGTTGTCTGGAATAAATTGCTTATTAGTAATAAGTCCGCCTATTGTGCTGTTACCTGGTATAAAGTTTTTTTTTCTCGTGTATAATAAAGTATAATGTTAGTTTCTTATCAATTAAATCTAAAACAATATTTTTTCTTGAATTTAAGTTAAATAGAAAGCGTTAAAAGTTAGTTTCCCTTGAATTTTACCTAAGACTAATTTATAAAAACCGACTAAAAAACTCTGCAACACAGAAATCATTCAAAGCTGGATGACCAGATGTATCATTTTTGTCACTTATTCTAAAATATCATTCTAAAATACACACCAACATGTATATTGCCGTTGTACTGTAAAGTCGGTTTTTATTTTTGTACAAAACAAACAATCTTATACATAACTTAAGGTGACAATATACTATGCCGTCACCGAGAAAGGCGAAAGCGCATTAGGATTGTTTTACAAATTTTCTCCCACGTTGGTGGCAATAGTACTGTCAACTGTATATCAGGCTTTACACCCATGCACTCTATCCTCTTACGTTACGGGCTATTTCGTGACTTATGTATGAAGTAATTTAAAATTAAAATTCTGAATATTTCCCTGCCTAGAATAGGTAAATTATGTTGGAAACATTATTTAATTATAACATCAGATATGTATCATAATTTGACGCAAATAAATATTTTGTATCTTGTATCTAAACTGTTAAATTCAATGTGTACACCTACAAAATGAAGAAAATTGTGTTTTTCTTACGAAATAATTTTGAAAACGTAAGGAACATTATCTCAGATAAATGTGACACACCCTTTTTCCGCGAAGTACTAAAACAGAAATCAGAAATTAATTTCAACGTAAAGAATTTACATTCAGTTTATTAATCATCAATATTTAATGTTCGGTGCTGCCTTGGGGCCTGAATGTAGGAGAGAAAAAGGCAGCGAAAACAAAAACTCCACCTTATAATAAATCCCACAATATATCGCATTTCTAATACGTACTGCATAAATGTACAACGCTGTGTCTGCATACCAAAAACTATGATATTAGTAATGTTTTCATATAGAGCAAATGTTGACTACAGTCATGGGTCTTGAGCTTCTCAGGTAGATAGATACATTTTGTATCACCACCAATCCGGAATTGGCCCCCGTGGTGGAGTATGGCCTATACATTCCTCAGGGAAGAGACCCGTGCCCCTCGGTGGGGACATAATGGGTTAATGATGATGATGATGCTTAAAGAATAGTACGTACCTACCTACAGATGCTGGGCCAGTCATTCAATTCCAGCTAATAACATGTCCCAAGCCATACAGTGTCTGAGTGGTTACTTCACCCTTCTTGTGTGATAAATAACTCAACACGACTCATGATTTTTTCCTAATAGGCCATGCTACTTATTTTTGATGTGTGGTTTTTATTATCTATTTTAAAAATATTAACAATTTTAAGAAACTTTTAGTCCGGATCTACTTACGGGTGTTGTTATACGACGACGCGAGCTCCGTCTCTGCTCACCATGATTAAGCTCTGCGAATCAGAGCGGAACCTGGCCGGACTCTTTCGATATAACAACAACCGTAAGTAGATCCGGACTAAAAGTTTACAATGTGTTATGCTTACGAAAGTTTTAGTTCAAAAATTTTAAGAAACTTACTTCGGTACTTTTGAGTTTTATTTATTACTATCTTTCGCCCGCGACTCCGTCCGCGTGGACTTTAGTTCCAAATGTTGCAACCCCGTTCACTCCCTTAAAGGTAAAATTTAGAAAAACGGCGAAACACGTGGTCAATCAATTGTGTGGAAGAGTATTTATTTTAAGTTTCAAGAAAATTAGACAACATTCTTTATATCTCCCATACAAATTTTGGCAACCCTTTTCGCCCCCTTAGGGGTTGAATTTCAAAAAATCCTTATATATAGACCCCTCTGTGCAAAATTTCAGCTTCCTAGGTCCCACGGCTTGGGCTGGGCGTTGATGAAAGAGTCAGTCAGTCAGTCAGGACTTTGAATTTTATTTATATAGATAGATAATTATCAATTATAATATTTTTCTAAAATATTGGTGTTTGTGACTTTATTAGAGCATGATTAAACATAATATAGTATTTGTCTATATGGAAAAAAACGTAATTTGTATTTGTATTGTTTTAATTAAGGCAAAGGGTTCAGACTCATTCTCAGTTTTCTAACGTCATAGAAAAGTTCTTTAAGCTTTTTATTTAATATATCTAATATATAATATATATAATATACTTTTTATATCATAAGAATTTTGTACTGAAAGCATAATTCTCGAAATGGTTTTGAGAAACCGTTCATGTTCAAAACTGTAGCATGCCTAATTGCCGGTGACACAGCGCTATACGCCTCGGCTCAATCCGGAGCCGCGGGAGTCAGGTGGAAGAATTTTGGACAAATACTAACTGCAGGTGGCAGACATGAATGGTAGAGGAAATCGCTAAACTGTTTTGGAACGTGACATAGAGAGTGTACTGTAGAGATTCCTCTTTATAGTAACTGGCTGGTACAGCCATCTTGTATGAATTTAAATATTTTGAAAGAGAATCGCCACGTTTTTGGCGAGGATAGCTAGGCTAGGCGTCTCTCGATTAAAACACGAGTATAAAATAAAAGTTATTATTTGCCTAAAAGCATATTTTAATAAAAATAGGGCGCTACTGTGAAGTTTTTAATGGGACAAGCGACGGCGATGAGACTAACCTCCAGTTTCTCGTAAGCCAACAGTCTGTTAATCTATTTTTAACAGCTGGTAGTTGTTTTTTTGCATTGCTTTTTGGACAGCTGTTAACAATAGATTAACAGACTTAGGCCCAGTTTCTCCAAGCTCTGTTAATGGTCTAACAGTCTGTTACATCTTCTGACGGACTGTTAAATGCTGTCGAGTGTCCCACCACGCTCTAATGGACCGTTAACTTCTTTAACAAAGCATCAAATCTAATCCTGGCATTGGAGGTCCGTTAAAACATTAACAGTCGATTTAGTTCCGTCAAAACTGTCAAAATGGACTCTGCCTACAATATTATTTTTGAAAATGAAGATGTTTTAGAAAATTTGGAGGACGTTATACGCCGTCCTAATAAGATTTTCAAAACACAGCGTGACTACTTTGACGAATACGCTGACCTGCGCCTTAATTCTGTTGGTGCATTATAGTTCGATGACAGATCCACGGTCAGGTCACGCGACGTCTTTTTCCATACGATTGACGCCTACATTACTTGATTTGAGTTTGCGCGTAGACTTGAAGCGGCAATGAAACTAAATCGCCACGTTCATCCAGTTGTCATTGTACTACAATGCATTAACAGAATCTAGGCCCTGGGCTTATGCAGCCATCCTTTGTGTTTCATAGAAGTCGTACGTAACGGCGTCTGTTTTTTTTTATTTTCCACTACATCTTTGTTCTTTGACACTAAATGGGTGAGGATATCCTTTTCGTTAGCAGAAAAATTAGGTTATCGTGTTTTCTTAGACATCCCTTGTAATTTAATTTAGAAAACGCACGAATTTAACAAAATCACAACAAAACAAACCAGAAAAAAAATTTCACAACCTCAAAAGCGTTGAACCACAGACGCAAATGTTTAACGTTTGACAGGAATTTGAATGACTGGTTTGCGTTTCATTCACGTAATGCTTGATTTACTAATGGTCTGTTAAATTTAGCTCATAGGACATGGACATTTTAACATTGCTTTAACATCCTTGTTAGTTTTGACGGCTGATTTATAAATGCCGCGTTTACCACTAACAAACAGAGTTTGATGAAACCGGGTCTTAACGTTTGAAAACCGGCGCTAAGCAGAGCGACACTACATGAGGAGCAAACATTCAAACAGTGATTTGTCACATTGTCTGACGAAAACGACCTGGCGACAGTAACTTGTACAATTGATAAAATACTACATTTTTGCTTATTCATTCTCGTGCAAAAAAAATCCATTTCTTACGTGGTTTTTCTTTTTTAATTTTGGGTAAGACTATGCGCCGGTAACCTAAATATCAAAAGCCAAAAAGTTTTTACAGTGAGTTTTTATCTCCAAGTTTGCAAAATGACACTGTCCACTAGCAACAATTTCAATATAAATTTCAATTAGTAAAGATTTCGTTTTTTATTTTCCTTGTAGGTGTAGTATAAAGCACTATGTATCACTCGAGAGAAACTGCGATTCCCGATCTCAGGTGTTTTAAACGACACCCTCGACGGTAATCGGTCACTTTCTCCTCTCGGTGAACAATGTACTATTGTCATATATGATTTCATATTAAAATCTACTGTTTCAAACAAACAGTGTTTTCTCTAGAGTTCCGTTTCATCTTTCCGTGTACCTAACAATCTAAGCCGGTGGACAAATCACTGTTTGAATGTTTGCTCCTCACATTATGTACGTTTGGATTAAGAGTATAAGTTATGATGATAGAGCATTTATAAACATTTCTTGTAGAGGGTGCAAATGTGCTAGTGCACACCACCACCTGTTATTTAAGTTTTTATGTATGTATTTTTTTTACTTTTGTGCAATAACACACATACACACACTCACACACACAAACACAATAGACATATAGATAACGTTAAATATTTTTAATACTTAGGTTACGTTTAATTTAATTTAATTATTGTAGAGGTATAATTTTGTGCAGCAAAGATCCCTCCAACAGGTATTTCCTATATCTACTACGAATGCCACCCCAGGTATTTTAAATGTACTAAACATTTGTAATGAACAAATAAACAATTTTAATTTAAAATTAAATTATTGTATTTAGACTTTAAGTAGCTTATTATTAAGCTCTAGCTGTAGGTACTTCTACTTTTGTTATGCATGTGGTGTTTATCTATAATTAGTTATACATCTAGGTCACCATAACTGCATCACACTATTAGCAAGTAAGGATGTATATACTGTTGATAAACCTAAAAAAATTAATAAATAAAAAAAAATGGACTACGTAGTTTTGCCTGCCGCATTGGTGGAGCAGTTTAGGCGCTTAGCTACCAAGAAAGAGGTCTTGGATGCGACTCCCATCGCACTCGACTATCCATAATGTGTTTAAGACACTCTGAACTGCATTCCCTAATTTAAGAAAAAATCAGTCATCAAGAAAATTTGTCTTTTTACACAAAAACTTTTTTCCTATGCCAATCGATCTTGTTTCTTATTATCATTAATGATTTAAGATATTGTTGTGAGAGGTTGTCTTTAGTTCTGTAATATTTTGGTGCATACTTTTAAGCTACAAGAACTTTGTAAATAAATAAGAAAACGTTTTAGGAGACTATCCACGTAATTGTAAGACATTCTGAACTGCATTCAGAGATTTTGGAAAAATGTAGGTACAGTCAGCCATCATTGGGGGGAGACAGGGCGCTATGGCGCTCATTACTGGAAGGCTATGTTCAGCGGTGGCCTATATAGCCTGATGATGATGATAATGCTTTGTAGGTAATGTTTTTTCTTACTATTTTTTTTTTGTATTTTGTATTTGTATGACTGTACAGTCAGCAAGAAAATGGCAATTTTACACAAAAACTTTTTGTATACTGTTACGGCCTTACTAATAAATAAGTTATACACTCTGAATAACTATTTGACGTATATCAATTTATACGGGCTTAATCGCATTTAGCGTACAAATAACCAGTTTGTCAGACCTCGCATAACGGCTGTATACACAGCTCATAGCCTTTATTAGTAAGGCCGCATAGATATAAGAATTTTGTAAATAAATAAATTTACGTACCTTAATCGGCGGCGCGTAGTCCACAGCCATCATGCAGTCACTGTTGACACCAGCCTCAGTCTTAATCATCGGGGGTCCGTGGTGGTATAGCTGACCCATCTGGTGATGGTGCATGCCACCCTCCCCACGGCTGTACCACGCGGTATACATCTCACAACTGTGCTCGTAGCAGTCACTCATATAGGACACATTTTGTAGAAGCCACTGTTTGAATTTCGAATCACCAGAGACTTGGATTTGACATCGAAAAAGTTAAACGTATTTGAAGTGACTGGCACATTTTATTTTTTTATTTTTAAGTCCAATTTTTTTTTTTGGTTCACTTGTTTTTTTTTAGAATGTCCGGTGGTCTGCGGGTAGTTTGCACATAGTAATTTAACTAAAGAGTAATGTAATGTGTTGATGTATTGTGTTCGATTATATAGTAGTTAAGTTTTTTTTTGTTTTTCTTACTAAAGAGTTAGTAATTGACACTTCACTTCTGAATCATATAACTTTGTTTGTTTTAAATTAAGGCTAACTAATATTGCACTCCGTTACGCTTTGTGAGCTGCATTATCTATTATATTTTTACACATAAAAAATGAGATTAATCGAGTGGTTTGTTTTGAACCGTACTTTCATATTATCTGAAACAAAGGAAAATAGTTTTTACTTAAGTTACCAATACATACATTATTTTAGTAATGCACGATAACATGTCACTCTACAAAAAAAAAAAAACTTAAAGAGAACATTGAAATGAATTCAATCCCTTCACAAAATGAAAAATTTTAAATGCGGTCGATATTACCTAGGAGATTCATACAGCGTCTAACCGAAACATTTGACTACACAAAATAGCTAAACTGACCACGCAGACGCTGTATTGCCTGGGACATATTTTCAAATAGAATTGGCAGACGGCTAAATAATAAACATAATTTAACTAAAGAGATAGGAAAGAAAAAGGTATGAGGAACAAGAAACAGAATGAAAAATACGGTCGATATTAGGTACCTAGGAACATTCATCGTCAATCGTCTAGCGGAAACTTTTACCTACACAAAATAGGTGAACTGACGTATTTTAAGATGGAATAGGCAGATTGCTTGCTGAGCTCCTATACCATTATTTTATTATCATTCTTTAAGTTTCGAGTCTTCTCAGAGTTTTAGCGGCCGACAGCGATCTAGCTCCAATATTCTATTTATATTAGAAAATAGGTTTACTTTAGTTTGTTTTATTGGTATTATTACTTGCTTTAGTTTTGTAAATATTACCATTTCCATCACCAACCCATTATGTCCCCATCGAGGGACACGGGTCTCTTCCCTGAGGAAGGTATAGGCCATACTCCACCACGGGGGCCAAGTCCGGATTGGTGAAGGCTTGTAAGACTCGTGGCTGGTCTAACTGTCAGAAGTTTTTAAGCCGCCCTAAGGCTTCTGACTTGGCTTAACGACTGCCATCTATCGGCGGCACCGGCAGCAACTGCTTAACGTGCCTTGCAAAGCACGGAACCCCTCGAAAAAATGCCTCCAGCGTTAGTCGACGATCACCCACCCATGCACTGAACGCGTCCTATGTTGCTTAACCTTCATGATCGTTTAAGGTCCCTCAGGCAGCCAGGGCTGCGAGCGATTCTGTAAAATACCTATAAATACTTACAAACATACTTTCTATCTATCTATCTTTCGTGTGTCTCTACAATTTCTATTTATACAGGGTGGAATTTTGTAATGCCACCTGAAGGGGAAGTACTCTTAATACTGTAGATAGAACATTTTACTCAAAGGAAACATTCCTTTATTTTTGAAAAGGAAGAAAACTGCATTCAAAGATTTTTAAATGCAGTTTTCTTCCTTGCCGCACCCGGTAATCGAACCTACTAAAATCTCTGAAAGTTGCACCCTGTAATTTTATTGCAGCGATCGTTAGGGTCAATTATAAGGATGAAATCTCTCTAACAAACTTCATAAATTAAATGAAAGGAAAACAATGAAATCTTAAATTGTGTTAATTATTTACAAAAAAACTAACTAATTCATAAAATGAAAATGGTAAAAATGGAGCTCGAAACAGGCTCCATTTTCTTGGATACACAAATTTATTCTTCTAACGAATTCATATCTAGTAACCTTTAATAACGTATTGTGGTGAATGTTCTAAATCGTATTCTGAACCTCAACTCTCAACTCGTTTATCTCATAATGTAAATTTGATTTTTTGCATATCCCCACAAAAAAAATCTAAAGGGATGAAATCTGGTGATCGTGCAAATTGCAATCGTCTTATCTAAATAGTAATTCGTAATTTTAATAGATCAATGACGTCAATTATAATTATTAATTGATAACATAAGTAAACATAAAGAAACGGATCTTTGAGTAAAAGTTAACTTGACCCATTGAATTAATCATTTAAGATTTCATTGTTTTCCTTTCATTTAATTTATGAAGTTTGTAAGAGAGATTTCATCCTTATAATTGACCCTAACTATCGATGCAATAAAAGTACAGGGTTTCACTTTCACAGATTTTAGTGGGTTCGATTACCGGATGCGGCAAGCGAATTTTTAAAAATCTTTGAATGCAGTTTTCTTTCTTTTCAAAAATAAAGGAATGTTTTCTTTGAGTAAAATTTTCTATCTACAGTATTAAGAGTACTTCCTCTTCAGGTGGCATTACAAAATTCCACCCTGTATATATGACAGAAAGTTTGTGAGATTGTTTTTATAACGATATTGTGATTAAAAGATTCTATTATGAATTTAATTTCGTTCGTAGGTACTATTCAACCTCATGTGAGATGGAATCCACGAAGCCAATACGGATTGGATGGCCGCGGCTTTCCTCATGATGATATTATTCGCCGTTCACAAGTGGTGGTGTACAGTCGACAGAACGTCAACCTTCACATTTTAGTTGCCAATTCGCCCGTAATGCAAAGGAGTAGAGTGCATGGATGCATAGACTGTACGTTGAAGAAAATCTATATTGAACTATCAACTTTGTGAGCAGTTTTCACTCCATTGCTGCTTTCAATCCCAAACGCATTACGTACACATACGTCTCTGTCCTCTGTGGCATAACACTTTATTCGTTACACTTCTCGAGGTACGGAAGCACTTCAACCTTCAGTAACATTAAGGTCGACTTTGCGTCGGCAACCTAACGATCGACCAAAGAGTAATTTACCATCCGCACATGTGACAGGTGCCTTACATAGAATTGCTAATGAATGGTCAAGATTCATACATAATTACGCAGTACGAGGCTGCTCTATACCTTGGCGGGGTCAACGGCCGCGTGGCCACGCCCACCCGCCACGCCCCGCGCCCCGCCCACTCGGGATTGGGTGTCGGTGACGTCACGAGCGAGATTATTTTTAATTTTGTTGACGATCTGCTAATGGATTGTAAAATAGACTTACTCTTTTAACTTGGAAACATAAGTTGCAGCAACCACGTACCAACTGATCTAATTCAAAGTTAAGATAAGATAAGAATATTCTTTATTGTACCAGGAAAACACATACAAAACAGTTTTTTTAAAAAGTTCTTATATACATAATTTCTATTTAAAAACAGAACTTTTTGTATTTTAAAAGTTATTTTTATATTTTTTTGTATAGGTATATTATACGATTTACTCGGAATCGCTCGTAGCCTGGCTGCCTGAGTGATCTTAAACGATTACGGAGGTTGAACAACGTAGGGTGCGTTCAGTGTATGGATGAGTAACCGTCTATAACGCTAGTGGCATTTTTCCGAGCGGTTCCGTGCTTCGCAAGGCATGTTTAGCAGTTGGTGCCGCTGCCGGCTGCCGGCGATATATGGTAGTCGTTAAGCCAAGTCAGAGGCATTAGGGGCGGCTTGAAATCTTCTGACAGTAAGACCAGCCACTAGTCTTACGAGCCTCCACCAATCCGGACTTGGCCCCGTGGTGGAGTACGGCCTACACCTTACTCAGGGAAGAGACCCGTGCCCCTCGGTGGGGACATAATGGGTTGATGATGATCTGTATATACTGTTTATTTATTGATAATATAAGCGTCATGTCCTTTGTCTGTTACCAACTTAGATTCATTCAACTGCAATTCTAGGTTCACTATGATAGTTCCGCCAATTGGCCATGCCTACTTATTTTTGATGTTTTTTTTTTATTTCGACCATTTTAAGAAATTAATTTTGGTTTATTTTTGCCTTTATGTAGATTATAGTTTTACATTAATTAAATTAAATAATTACACAATTAATAATTAATTTCTAAACTAAATATAAAATAATAATGATAAAGTAAACCGCTGCCAATGGGGAGAGTTCCCAAGATACTGGCAGCATTCTCACATTCCCCCCCACCTTTTATTAATAACTATAAGCAAAAATATAAAATTGAGAATTTCTTAAGCAAATACTTATACTCCATATGTTTAGGTACTTAGCTAAAGTTAAACAATCTGGATAAGTCTTTTTATTGAAATATACACTTTTTAAATTAATTTTTTTACAAGTTAAATGTGTTTTTGCGAAATTACATTTAACTTCACATTGAATTGTTAATGT
Source organism: Yponomeuta plumbellus (assembly GCA_947310845.1). NCBI lineage: Eukaryota > Metazoa > Arthropoda > Insecta > Lepidoptera > Yponomeutidae > Yponomeuta > Yponomeuta plumbellus. Next base: position 10,814,167 of record OX371216.1, on the reverse strand, counting down.
GTAAAGATTTTGGTTTCATAAGTGTACATTTCAATTTAAACGCGTATCAAGATTGCAAACCTTCAGTACCTAAACATGTATATGCAGCCTTACTATAGTCCGTTTTTTAATTCTATGCAAAATTTATTTTTTGGTTTTTCTGGTTATTTGGTTTTTACGTACTAGCAACATTCAGACATTGACCGCCTAAGAATTATATCCCTTTGCAACCGAAGAATTTTTTTTCCTAAATTTAACTATCTTGGCTAAAATACCTTGTTTTGGTATGCCATAGATTCCAAGGAAAATAACCAAAAAAATCCTAGTTAACTGCTAGTCCGGCTAAAAAGTAACTGCACGATCGTGCAACTACATTTTTCAGGCCATATTTTATGACTAAAAACTAACTTTGTATTTATAAAAACATTCTACAACGCTTTCTATACACATTTAAACTTAATTATTGTAAGGTTTCAAAGAAAATATATTAATTATCGGTACTTTACGTGAAGCACGTTTACCGCCAAAATAAGCAGAAATCTCTACCAGGGGCTCGCGGGCCAATCTGTGGCCAATGGGTGCCGACAAGTGAGGCGCCGCATCTTGCAGTATTTTTTGTAGGTAAAACAAATATATGGTCTGTTATATGATATATATGACAGATATATGACAGATATATGGTCTGTTATATGTTATACAGAGACCATATAGCACGATCGATCGATGCCGGTTGCGTCCCGAAAAGTTAATTTGTATGGAGTCAGGATTTTTTTCAAACTATATGCACGGTTGTGATAGCTCGGTTGCAAAGGGCTAAGGAGATGTCAACGTGACAATATATATTTTTTGCATTGAATGAAAAAACAGACTGTAATAATAAGTTATACACTCTGAATAACTATTTGACGTATAACAATTCATACCGGTTTAATCGAATTTAGCGTAGAAATAACCAGTTTGTCAGACCTCGCATAGCGGCTGTATACACAGCTCATAACCTTTATTAGTAAGGCCGATGGAGTATAATAAACGTTCTGTTTAGCTCTTTTCTGAGAACTTTGACGAGAGAGCACTACAATTAAGTAGTTTCACTAAACGGACCATGTGTAAATGGAGTATCGCCCAGCACCTATACCACCCTGACAACAGCTTTAAAGGGCCGACTTCTGAATGGAATATTTACACTAAGGCTGACATTCAGAGAAGAATCCTAAGTTCACGCTTAGATCAGTCTTAGCAAAGTAAACTAAAGTCGTACTTAGTAAAGCGCCGTAATTTTCGTATTCACAGTACTTAAGAAAGTCATCTATATTGTCTATCATTTTTTAGTGATGTAGTTCTTACCGGTTTTTTAAATTTGACATTGCTACACTAGAGCACGACAACATCATACAATTTTAAATATGTCAGGGTGAATAAAAAAATCCCACAGATAATGCTCGTAGAACATCAGTGAAATGACGTTTGGAGTAGTCTGTGAACAAAAGGCTTAGAAGTGACAGTTCTAAGTTCACGTAAAGACACCGATATTGACTACTTACATTTAGCTAAGCACCATTTCATACTAACCTTGCTAAGATTCGATTCTGAATACGAAATGTTTTTAAGTATGTGATTTTGACATTTCTGAGACCAGTCTTTGCTTAGTTTTCGTCTCTGAATGTCAGCCTTAGTATATACTTAAGTACCGTTCTGTCACGCTCTTTTCTAAAGAAATTTGTCGAGACAGCCCTATAGTTAAGTAGTCAGCAAAATTCTCAATTCAGATATCGGCCCTTAGTCGGCCTAGCCCAGAGGAACGACAATACAAGCCAACCGAGCCGCGGATTTCCTCACGATGATTTTTTTCACTTCACCGAGCACGGTTACCAAGATTATCAGTCACAGAAACTAAGTAGTTATCAGATCAGTAAACTGTAAACTAAATAATAAAATGCTTCAGTCTCAGATCACATGCATTAGGTACTTTGAAATCTACGAGTAAGTAACCGAATGAATAATTATTATGCAAATCCGTAATGGATGCCAACTGTTGTTATTGGTATTATTGCATACATACACGCAATTTTTTGTGTTTTGCGTGTATGTTAATTCTTGAGGTTGATGACATACATAGATAAGAAGTAACTGAAACAAATAAATTAAAGCAGTTGTGATAACACTACGTGCGGAACCAATAAAGTCGCGGCTTTCGTCACGATGTTTTCCTCATCATCATCTTCTACCCATCATGTCCCCACCGAGGGGCACGGGTCTCTTCCCTGAGGAAGGTATAGGCCATACTCCACCACGGGGGCCAAGTCCAGATTGGTGGAGGCTTGTAAGACTAGTGGCTGGTCTTACTGTCAGAAGTTTTCAAGCCGCCCTAAGGCCTCTGACTCGGCTTAACGACTGCCATCTATCGACGACCAACTGCTTAACGTGCCTTGCGAAGCACGATGTTTTCCTAATTAACTTTATTCCAGACACACGAGCAAAGGCTGGTAAGGGACGTCCTAAGTTGTATGATTGAATAACATTGTTCTAAAGGTTCTGTTATCAAAGAGAGATCTCTATTTTCTTTATGAATGTTCAGCTATGTTCGATTAAGATACATTACATTTACATACAGGCACATACATTTACATACATACTTTTTTGTAAGCAGAGGGTCACACCAAAGGGTTCCATAAGAAGTTGGTCAAGATTTGTTAATGAATCATGAGAAAGTCATCGTGCAAATATCGTGTAAATAGAATGGGCTAGTTGCCCTAAAAAATGTAATTAGTCCGTCTTTTAGATTATTCAAAATAAGGGACACGTATTTTTTTATTTGTAAATTAGACTTAATATTAAAAAGATATAGCCTATTAAAGTTACGTGTGACGTCACGCCGCGCTACATTTTTTAGCACGGAGTGACGTCACACGTAACTTTAATGGGCTATATCTTTGTTATTTTTTGTTTAATCGAAAAAAGTCCGTCTTTTAGATTATTCAAAATAAGGGACACGTATTTTTTTATTTGTAAATTAGACCAAAAATTAAAAAGATATAGCCTATTAAAGTTACGTGTGACGTCACGCCGCGCTACATTTTTTAGCACGGAGTGACGTCACACGTAACTTTAATGGGCTATATCTTTGTTATTTTTTGTTTAATCGAAAAAAAAAATACGTGTCCAATATTTTTTTATAAATACTTTAAAAAATACGGACTAAATTGAATTTAATTATTTTGACCCTGGTAACTACCCTATTAAATTCTCTCCATTCTCTCTCTCTCTACTAACCATTGCTCGTTGGACGACTTGGAGCCTTCTTAGGCTAAGAATCTGTTTAAACTCTTTCATATCAATCAACCACAATTAAAACATCATCGGACCAGTTCTAACACTGTAAATGAGCCCAATTATTTCGTTCACGGTTAATTGGGCCACGACAGAGGCGTGCTCGATTTATGTGCAGCAACGCTTTTTCGATAAACGATTCTCGATTAAACAGGTGAAATTTCATAATAAGCCGATTTGATGAAGATTCTTTTTAGAGTTCCGTGCCTGAATGCTAACGAGAACCTTTGTGTATGTATATCTGTCTGTCTGTGACTTACTAAAGGTTTTTTACTGGGTTCCGTACATTAAAAAGAAAATAAGGGGAAACGTGTTTACAAGATTTCTATGTGGTCCGATTTGTTAATAAGTTTATATAACATAACATATTTTTTTTACATACAGGCACATACATTGCTTGCTTCTGGCCCCACACTAGGATACTCTGTGCCATGGGACCCACAAGCAGCGACGTCACAAATATGTAGACTCTCGCATAATAGGCAGATGCGCTAACCACTGCGCCACAGTGGTCGTCAATATTATATTCTTTGAGATATGCAATAAAAAGCCTTGACCCTAAATGACTTTTCTATCAGACATCAGCAAAGACTACTGCCAGTATGACTATTACTCTTTGCCTTACGAAAAAAAAATCTAAACCAAATCTCCTCACGTTAAAAACATTTTTTTTTGTATGAAGGCATAGACTGTCTCCTTAATCATCCTCTGAAGACGTCACGAATACCAAAACTTTAGAAAAATATTAAAATTTGACATTATGAATGAAACTCAAGAATACTTAAGTTAGTTTCTTAAAGTGGTAAATATTTTTTAAATAAATTATAAAAACATATTTCAAAAATAAGTGGCATGGCCGATTATAATAAAATATAGTGTGTCATACTATGCATGGTGTTCAATAAAGAATCATAACCTAATCTAATCTAAATAGCTAATATCACATTTATGTTATTATTACGGAGCCCGCGGTGCCACAGTCCAAATGGCGCTTGGCCGGTTTTTTGTATAGTCTATCTGATGCAAGTGATCACAATAATAGAGTGACAGATAGGAGCGTCTGGTAGAAAATTATTTACTGTCGGTGTCAATACAAACTGTCATTGTCATTTCAGTGGTTTTTTTACTGGTGGCGGTGCAGTAGACAGACCTTTGAGGTTCTGATCCGAATCCCAAAAATGTACAAATGATTGTTTTTTATATCTTTACTTTTATAATTTAGTATTTGTGTCGTCAACCAATTATGCCCCCACCGAGGGGCACGCACGGGTCTCTTCTCTGAGGAAGGTATAGGCCATACTCCACCACGGGGGCCAAGTCCGGATTGGTGGAGGCTTGTAAGACAGTGGCTGGTTTTACTCTCAGAAGTTTTCAAGCCGCCCTAAGGCCTCAGACTTGGCTTAACGACTGCCATCTATCGACGGCAGCCGACAGCGGCAGCCGGCAGCGAGGTGAAAATTTAGAATAAGTTCAAATTGGCCATATTTCGAAAATCGTGCAACTTTTACTGAGGTCATGTTAGGTTGTTTCGACGCCTCTTGAGCAGGTCTAACTAGAGTTTCACTGTGGCGTGTCATTTTTGGGACACGCTGTTTAACGAGCGAATGTGAGTGGAAGGGCCAGTAAGGGGCCAGGCGGACTGAGTATTTTAAACGTGGCGATTTCAAACACGCGTAGAGCTACTTCCCAAATATCGTCTGCTTACAGCTCTAAGTGCATTTATTGCGAAATAGTGAAACTTTAATTTTAAACTTTAAAATTGGGGTTAACCTTCTTCTATTTGCAGTATTCGTCTTTTTATTATTTCAATTTATTATAATTTAAAACACTTTTTCCTTAATTTAGCTTAACAAAAAACATTATCTATAATTTCGGGCTAAGAAAATAGATAGGTATTATGTTTGACCAGTAAGCAGACGAATGTCATATGTCATAAAAACACTGAAAGCGCAGAACTTACAGCCTAATATAGACCGTTGGTTTCCAAGGAAGGTATTAATTTAATGAATGTAGTGACTAGAATTGAGAAAGGAATGTTGCGTTGGTTCGGACAAGTAGAGAGGATGAAAGAAGAAAGACTCAAGAAACAAATCTATCGAGCGAATGTGGGTGGAAGGGCCACTAAGGGATACCTCAAGCGGACGTACTTTTATCAAACAGAGGATTTCTTAGCAAAGGGCAAGATAAAAAGTAGCTGGAGCGGAAGCCTGAAGCAACTGGCGCTTGCATGAAGAGGCTGTTGGACATTCCAGTGGTTATCAAAGGGCTGAAGTTGATAATAATGGTGATGGTCGCGGTGGCTAGACGATATCTGTACGTCGATGATATGAGTCGATGATGTCGATTTATTTTTACCTCTATATTCTTCTGTAAATTAAGTCACATGAGAAAAAAAACATCATCTTAAGTGAAAAATGTTTTGTTCAAGATAGGGCAGAAGCTGCGACTTACGAGGGCTGCTACTTATGTATGCGGAATAGAAAAAATAAATAAATGTATATGGCTAAATATGCTTTTATTGTTTTTCAAAGTATTCTCCACTATGATCGATGCACTTTTGCATTCGATGAAACCAATTTGTAAAACACTTTTTCCACTCTGATTGAGGTATCTCCAAAACGTGCTGTTTGAACGCATCTACGGCATCTTCACGGGTCGTAAGTCGTTGACCATGTAATTTATTCTTTACATTTGGGAATAAATAGAAATCATTGGGAGCCAAATCAGGGCTGTACGGTGGATGACCCATCAATTCTATTTTTTGACCATCCAAAAATTTAGCTGTTTCCTGAGCTGTATGACAGCTGGCATTGTCATGGTGAAGTATGATTCTGCGTCGCTGGTTGTTTTGGCGTATTTCTTCAAATACTTCCGGCAAACAAATGGCCGTGTACCACTCCGAATTAACCGTTCTGCGATTCTCCAGTGGTATTGTAGCCACATGGCCATTAATACCAAAAAAGCAGGCCACCATTTGCTTTACAGTGCTTTTTGCACGAGCCACTTTCGTAGGGTTCGGCTCATTTTGAAACACCCAAACTGTTGATTGTGTTTAGTTTCGGGATCGTACGCGTAGATCCAGAATTCGTCACCTGTGTAGATATTATAAACAGATTTTGAGTCGCCTCCGTTGAATTTTTTTAAGGTTTTCTTGCACCATTCGACGCGAGCATCTTTTTGATCCTGAGTTAAGTTGTGCGGGATCCAACGCGAACAAATTTTTTTTACAGATAAATGTTCATGTAATATCCTATGAATGCTCGTCATACATATGCCCAGAATAGCCTCTATCGCGCGATACGTAACATGGCGGTCTTGCATTATTAGTTTTCGCACAGCTTCAATATTTTGTGGCACAACCACCGATTTCGGGCGACCTTCTTTAACTTCGTCCGTGAGCTTACTGCGCCCGCGATTAAACTCACTAAACCAGTGATACACAGTCGTTTTTGATGGAGCTTCACCACCAAAAGTCGAAGTTAATTAATCTACGCACTGTTGTTGCGTTAAATCACGTCGAAATTCGTAATAAATCATAGCACGAGTATTTTCACGAGTGAGTTCCATTTTTTCAGCGATATGACATTTTAAACCCAACAAAAACAAAACACTAACGTATATAAAAGAAAAATATTAGCGGCCAGTATTTAAAAAAAGAACGAATTTGACCATGGAGGTCAGACATTGCGTTTAAAATTATTAGAACCCCAGATTCCGCATACATAAGTAGCAGCCTATGTATTAGCATTACAAGTTAAACTGGGTGTGCGTTTCAAATTCTAGATAATTTTGGAGAAAAAATAGTCAACAATCTCAGAATATAGTCTTTTCGCAGTCCTTAATTAACACTTTTGATAATAATTAATTATTTTAAGAGGTCCACATAAGATAATATGAACATGAATAGTTTTGTTCGATGTAATTTATTGTGCTACTGTTTTTTAATGTCCATTTTACGAATGCGATTTTAAGCAATCGCGATTAGACCCGTTTAAGGGCGATTCTCAGAACTGCATTATATCTTTGGCGCATTTTTTTCTATAAATTACTTAATAAAAAGTAACATTATATTGTAGTAGATGTCACTAAAACCTACAAATACGTTACAATACAATCTTCAGGGGCCAATAAACTTAGAATATATTATGTCACTTTTTATTGAGTTAATATGAAAAAACATGCGCCAAAGAAATTATGCCATTTGAGCCGTTTTCTGAGAATCACTCTTAACTAAGTTCTTCATCACAGGGTACAAGGAATACACAGGGTAGGCCTGGATCAATGTGTAAGCCCCTTTTTTCATCATCAACCCATTATGTCCCCACCGAAGGGCACGGGTCTCTTCCCTGAGGAAGGTATAGGCCATACTCTACCACGGGGGCCACGTCCGGATTGGTGGAGGCTTGTAAGACTAGTGGCTGGTCTTACTGTCAGAAGTTTTCTAGCCGCCCTAAGGCCTCTGACTTGGCTTAACGACTGCCATCTATCGGCACCAACTGCTTAACGTGCCGTGCGAAGCACGGAACCGCTCGGAAAAATGCCACTAGCGTCAGTCATAGACAGTGACCCATCCATGGGCTGAACACGCCGTATGTTGCTTCATCTTAGTAATCGTTTTTAATATCACTCATCAGGCAGCCCAAGCTACGAGCGAGTGTCCTACGAGCCCCTTTTTTAGAGTGGAAAAAAGGTGTGGACTTTTTTTCTCTGCCTTTTTTTCCATTACCTACATTCGGCCTCAAGGCAGCGGCTTTATTATTTTACATTAACATTATTATGCACATTGACATTCATTAAACAGAATGTAAATTCTTAAGCTTGAAATAAATTTCTGATTTTTTTACTACTTATCACAAATACCGAAACTTCTCCATTAAGTTTAAATTGAGAACAAAATTAATAAGAATATTTTCATAACTTTATGTAGTGGAGACCGTGTAGGATAGGTTGAGGTTTAATTTTATTAAATCAAATTAAACAATATCTGCCCAAATTGCGTTTCCTAAGAATCAAATTAAGTAAGCGTTCGATAAGCTAAGCATAGGATTTTGATAAGCTGAGAAGGGTCTACCTATCCATTTTCGAATGCATTGAGCTTGACCGCCCTTCAATAGCGGCCCATTGAGACATGATAAGAGGCCACTTCAACTAACTAATATTTTTAGATATTGCTAAAAACACTAAAAAATATCTCGGACCTTTATTGTTGGCAATCTAATATGGAATTTGTAAGAATAAAAGAAGTGAAAAAAATTCGAGTTAAAGTTTCCATTTCACTTACTTAATATTACACTTAATATTACTTAACAATATACTTTCTTTTGTCACGCGTTAGAGACCTCGCATAGTTCGTTTTTTACATGGCGTAGGTAAAGAAAATTGGGACCACACTGAAGATTAAATCACAGTGAAAACCGCATGAAAAAACCGCGTTAGCTAAGCACTAATAGAAAAAAAATGGCGTTTGATACATACCTAAACAACAAATCACTCGAAAACAACCGCCACATTAACTAAACAACGCACACATTCAATCTTCATAACAATTTTACACCAAAAAAAAAAACACTCAACTTGTCAAACTTCGACGCCGAAAAAAAAACTTCAGCGCGAAAAAAACCACGACGAAAGAGCGAGACGCAAGACCATTCATAATCATCCGTTTTATCGATAACTTTATCGAGCCGTATCCGCGTCGAAAAAACCTAATCAGCCTAGTCGCGGCCGAGAAAAACCGGTTTTTTCCGGCTAGTTTTTTTACAGGCGTTTTTTAACCGTTTTTCGCCGCGCGCGGTCGACAATACCGCGCTCCCGCCGTCTTCGCGATTACTAAAAACAGGCTTCTGAAAAGGTGTAGGAGGCATGCGTTGGAGAGAGACGGGCTTACCGGCAAAGCCAGGCTGGAGAGAGAGGCAAGATATAGGTGTGGGCGTGTCGCGAAGGGTGTGGCCTAAGTTAGCATAAGTAATAACGTTATATTACTACATATTTTGTATAGAAGTCTTGTTGGTATATTTTATATGCTATCCTGAAGCGCTAGGTGTTTTTTGCGCGCGTGCATTGTCTTTATGATATGGGGTTGTGTTTTTTTTCTTTTTGGTTTTTCTGCGCTGTCTCGGTCTATGATCTTTGGTTTTTGTACTTTGGATTTAAGTCTGTGATAGATATCGTCCATTGATTGATTAAGTTTTCGTTTTAAGTTGAGTTTCAGTACTGGAGATAAGTTTCGCAGTGGTTTGTTTTGTCGGTAGATTCTGAGAGCGTCACGGCGTTTATCTTAGCGAATCGTAACTTACGCAATATTGTTTTAGTTAACGTCACCATAACAATATTTAATTTCAGTGTAAGTAATTAAGCATTTTCCAAAAACAGTCTTGATAAGCCGTTTTTCAAAAGTAGTAAAAAAAACGTGCAAATTAACCTTCAACCGTTAGATTAAATTATACTCTTTTTCTAAACAGCTAAATGATTTGTTTTCTATTATCCACAAAACCTTTTTAGAAAATGAGACTGGCCGCCGACGATTTATGCAAGTTTGAAATTTCAAATATCGAACAATACGAGAGCGGCAAATTTTCAAATTCGAACTTGGAACGTCCAGGGTGCGCAAAAACTGACCGCGCCATGCCGCCCGTCATCTCCACTGACTAGCGAAGGGAGTGAAGTAGTCTCTTTATTTTGCTGCGTTATTGAATATATTTTTAATTAGTTGTGGTTTGGAAACATTTCTATGTTAAATGTTAGTAAGATAGCAACTGTTTTCTTATACTTTATGGGAAAAATTATGTGAGTTCACAGGAAGAAGTTATTTTGGTTTGTTAAAATGCTTTTTTCCTAGTAAAAAATAAAAAACTGTTACAAAAATAGGAAAGGCGTAAGCAGTGACAACATCACAATATACGTAGTGTCAATAAAAGTATGTGAAATATGTTTTAATGAGAACCCTCAAGATATTATTAATATTTCTGTATTCCGTAAAACAAAAACATTATTTATCTTTTGCGTTTGCACAAATTGTCTTTTTGTTTCATTTATTTAAACAGATCTGGTATCAGAGCCGTGATATCATTAGAGACTGAAACTCTTGGTTGATAGCGTTTTTCGTAGACTCTGTGTTTTTATTATTTTAAATTAATTAAAGCATTCCGTCAAATTGAATAATTTCACTCAGGCTCACAAAATTACAAGTTTTCTCAAAAATACAAAAAAGTTTGTAGGACAAAACTCATTGGTCAGTATTCACGAAACTGATATTAGTTTCAGAAAATAAGTGTAAAATGAAATCGTCTCCACTCCGCTCGCAGTCCTTCAAAAATCTGCCGCCTAGCCGCTCAGACTAAGCGCAAAAAGGGCGTCCTTTGGCAAACACTCATTTTATCACATACGTTCTTTGTCAGAGCGGGACGGAGCTAGTGGAAACACCACCTTGGCAGGCCCCTCGCTCCCGCCTTCCCTTAGAAGAAAACCTTCAGGAAACGTGAAAATGTATGACAAGCCAGAGCTCAGCGTAAAACGGTCCGGTTGGAAATCAAGGGGGATGAAAATACAGGTTTTTGTGTTTTGTTTATTATTTTCTTGCGAGAGCGAGATGCTGATACGCGGAAAGCGGTGGAGGGTGTGAAATAGTTATAAGTCGGTTGCGTGGCTAAGATTTTTATTTCTTTTTTTTTCTTGTTTTTCTTTTTTCCTTCTTCGACTGTAACTGACGCTTCGAAATAATAAATGACTGCTTTTCTTATGCGTGAACTTAGCGAAGCTACTTTGTGGTGAGGTTTTGAAAAGGATTATTTTAATGCATTCTCTTGGTGTTTTCGGTTGACTATTTGAAAGGAGAAGGCTTGAAAGGCTTGGTTGGCTGTGCACGTATTGACTTTTCTTTCCTGTCGGCTAGACCGACTAAGCTGTCAATATGGTATAGGTGGTAGAGAAGCCTTCTCTGTCTAGGAAAAGCAGCTCCCTGGCACTGCAGCGTCCGAATAGATCCTTCACCCGCGTCGGTGTATTGAAATTGAAATTGATTTGCTCAAAAACCTTACAAAACAGCTGTATAAATCATCTATCATTGGAATAAGTGTAAAGTCACATAATAATAATTTCCACACAACACAAGCACTTGACCTGATCTCAAGTACCTAATCCTAATTTTTAGGATACCCTGTGCCAGGCAAGGACATTACTTAGATTAAAAAGATTAGTTTAAAACGTCGAATTGTTATGTAAGCCTGTTTACATTTTCCTGATCTCACGTGTGTGTATACTTTGGGTGACATTCTAGATCTACTCTATTAAGCTCTATCTGTATATTATATAGATTGTTTGTTACCTGTTTTACACTCCAATAAAGAAATAATTAAATTACAAACATGCTACATACAAAATATTTCATTAAACATTCGTAGAAATGTACGGCGGCCCCAGTGGGAATCGAACCCACAACCTCTGCCTCTTAATTCTGCACCATGTCATTTTAGTTGCCTTCTGGCGAGAATAATTTATATAGACTTTTGCCAAGTCTCTGGATACGAGTACGCGGTCAAATATATAGATAGACTAGATAAATAAGTGTCTTAAACGATCACGAAGGTTAAGCAATATAGGGCACGTTCAGTGCATGGATGGGTGACCGTCTATGACTAATGCTAGTGCAATTTTTCCAAGCGGTTCCGTGCTTCACAAGGCACGTTAATCAGTTGGTGCCGGCTGCCGTCGATAGATGCAGTCGTTAAGCCAAGTCAGAGGCCTTAGAGCGGCTTGAAAACTTTTAACTATAAGATCTACCCTAGTCTCACAAGCTTCCACCAATCCGGCCTTGGCCCCCGTGGTGGAGTATGCCCTATAGCTTCCTCAAGAAAGAGGCCCGTATCCCTGGGTGGGGACATAATGGGTTGATGGGAGATGACGGGGTTAATTGAATACCGCCGTCTGTACTCTTAGATTAAGAAATACCTGTGTAATCTCCTTTTTCATGTACAATAAAGTGTTCTCTATCTATCTATTTGACAGTTATCATTTTACCAAGATGAAAAACCTTTTATCTTCTATATAGGGTAAACCATAGTATTGCTGGCACCCACCTATTCATTGGCACAGTGAGTTTTAAACACAAATATTAAGAATTAAAATTGCTTAAAGGGCATTTTGGTAGTTTTTTATAATTAGCATTTTTAAGTACAAAACATACATACAAATTATAAGTGCCAATTACTGATATTATTAGTCACAATGTTTGTACCTGTAATGCCAATGACTGTAGTTTTGGAGATATTTTCAAATTATTATTATTTTTCTTAAATTAAACTATGACAACAAGCAAGAATTATTTTTTATTTCCAACCTATACTCATATTCTAACTAATAAAAATGGTTAATAGTGATTGAATATGAAATTGAAAGCTTAGGAAGCAAATTAAGTCAAGGTTTTGCTTAAGGTGGCAATCAATGTATAGTTTACCCTATATATATTTATTTAGATAAAATTCAAAGTCCTGACTGACTGATTCATTCACTCATCAACGCCCAATCCAAGCCGTTGGACCTGGGAAGCTGAAAATTTTGCACAGAGGGTCGATAGATAATGTAGGCAAGGAATAAGAACGGATTTTTTGAAAATTAACCCCTAAGGGGGCGAAAAGGGTTGCCAAAATTTGTTAGGGAGTTAGAAAGAATGTTGTCTAACTTTCTTGAATCTTAAAATAAATACTCTTCAACACAATTGATTGAACACGTGTTTCGCCGTTTTTCTAAATTTAACCCTTAAGGGAGTGAACGGGGTTGCAAAATTTTTAACTAAAGTCCACGCGGACGGAGTCGCGGGCAAAAGCTAGTTAGCAATATAACTCGCTAGCGGTGATGGAAAAATCGTTAGGAAACTGTAGTGCCTCAGCTTTTCAATACCTCGGTGCTTGAAAATCTTGAAATAGCCAATTTGCGGTCTGCGCACACTCACACTTTATATGATTATTTTTGTTGTTCTTTTTTTAGTTTCGATTGTGTAATTATAATTATACTTTACTTTTTGTTTATAATTACGCTATGCATGTTTTGTTTATAATATTTAATGTGTGTTGTGGTAGATGTAAATGTTATTCTATTCTATTCTATTCTAATTACGAAAAATTATGGATTCTTAGCAACGCTTGGATGCTGACACAATCCATAAAACTGACACTTTTCTGTACCACAAAAGTCTGGTAGGTTGTAGCAATTTTGTCGTGACGTCATACATGGGGTCTAGTCAAGCGCGATAAGTCCTATTGGAATTCTGATGGTTTCCAAAGTGTCTAAATTGTGTAAAATTAAACATTTAGTTCAAACTATTATAACAAATGATGTACATAACGTAGCGATCTTCGTTATCCGCATCATTTGTGTTTGACTTTAAGTCATTGATTGCACTCATGGGTCTTGAGGTTCTTGATAGATCGACATTCATACCAAAGAGATTTGAGGTGATTTGAGAAAAGATGAAAAGAAGCCATTTCGCTGCCTTTTTCACCACTACAAACTGTATGTAGATTGACATTCAACAAACAGAATGTAAATTCTTTACGTTGAAATAAATGTCTGATTTATTTTGGCGATAATATTGACTTTAGTAAAATCCTCGTGACCTCTCTACTTCTATATTTTTATTTATTGTCGCATGGAATGATTTTGACCTGTTTTAAGGGTAATGTCCTTTGCAAGGGTACCCATCCTTTAGGCTTACATGCAAAGCTTACATCCCGGCAACAGACCTATAGCAATGTTTGCTCTACAGCGGATTTCAACTCGCATTTCCCACCGCTACTACTGATATTGCCTGCGCGCGCGCACCCACAATGGCGACGCAAAAACGATCGATTCCCACCAAAATATGAACACGACTTTCACCAGGGGGGCAGTTCTGCTAGACTAGATGAAGGGAGATAAGTAATTATTATGCGACTAGCTGTCCCGGCAAACTTCATACCGCTAAGAGTTTTCGTAATCTATATTAATAATTTCGTTCGGGTAAAAAAATAGTTGATCTGAGTCGACAACATATGGGCGGAAAATTCGAATTATCGAGCAGCATCAATATAAAAATTATTAAATTCAACAATGGCGTTGCTAAGTAAACATGTCAATGTCATCATTGTTGTGTTAGAGTCACAAGTTTTCATTGTGAACTGTTATGGCCGGTTTACATTATTTTAGTGTTTAGGAGAGTGCTATAATACAATTAGAGAGGCAAGTGCATTAGTACATTACTAGAAGTTCGAGTGAACGTTTATATTTCTTCCAGTAGAGTGTCACTTCGTCGACGTCGCGAAATATGCGCTATCCTACTCAAAATACTATGAGTTTTAATGGAACACATAAGTAAGTTTGATAATTCGAGTTATTGAAAACAACACGCACCCGTCACGGGTCACTTGCGCACTCTCCCAAAGTTCTCACTAAATTTTTAGTTTTTTACACAGATAAGTAACGAGGATAGTAACGCGCTCAGGTGTTACTGGATAGAACAATAGAAACCAATTTTATTTTGATTCTAATTGAAAGGCAACTAGAACCGTACTATACCGTAAAACGTACTAAAGCAAGTGGTGCTTACACGTTTCTACAAAAGCACTCACCTTAAGAAAGAAAGAAAGAAAAAAAGAAAATTTATTTATTTGATACTCAAAACAAAACAAAAACACACACACACAGAGTGCGTACAATAATAAAAAAATAACACAGAAAGCATAAAAAACGTAAAAATAAATAAACTGTGCAACATGAGAATAATAATAAAATACATTAAAGGTTGAGCCCCCAAATTCGGGCCCAGTTTCAGCATAATGTTGCAACAGAGTGCAAAGTAAAGCACTCTCCTAAACACTAAGATAATCTAAACCGGCCCTTTGATCTAATTTGTTAACTCCATGTTGTGTGTAATACCGTGGCATCCAAGAAGGTTATTATAATCTGTGCCAACTGAGAAGGTGTAGTAAGTAATCTGTGGTGTTTTTCATTGGCGGGAAGACAATAATTGACATTGAGTTTTGGAAGGGTCTGAAAAATAATTGAAAAAGGAAATCAAAGTCATAAATTGATCTTTATTGTTTTGCTTAGTTATAGGTACCAATAAACTTATTGAAATGAAAAAGCCACTAGATAAGAAAAATACCAAAAATTAAAATGATGAAGAAAAACATGTGGTCAATACAAAACTAAAAGCTGTAAAGCCAAAGAGGGGGAGCTGTTTTTAGTTGATTAGCCAAGTGGATTCTACGTCTCATTGAATACGTCATTAGATTCACTAGCTGTTAAGTTTATGAAGGAAGCTCATTTAGTTAGTAATTTGTGATGAGGTACCCATGACAAAGTTATGATAAGTATCCGATTTTCGCCTTGCATTCCTTCGTGAGTAGCCAGAACATGTCCAAAAGAGCAAGATTGGCTATCCGTAATAGTGTGCTGGTTCCAATACTGATGTAGGGATGGTAGCGAGATTTGGGTATGGCAGAAGAATCATGAAAGTAGGATTAGTGCAGTACAAATGAGATCCTTAAGAAATATGTGTGGTGTTACTTTGAATGACAGAATACGCAATTGTGATCAGAGACCGAGGATGTAGAGAAAGAGGATGTAGTGAGTGACTAGAATTGAAAAAAGGAATGTTGCGCTGGTTTGGAGATGTGGAGAGGATGAACGAAGAAAGACTGACAAAGCAAATATATCGGGCGAATGTGAGTGGAAGGGCCGGTAAGGGACGCCACAGTTGGACATACTTCGACCAAATAGGGGATGTATTAGCAAAGGGCAAGATTAAAAGTACCCGAAACCGATGTGGGTACATGCAACGACTAATGGATGTCGATGAAGCGAAAGTGATTTGTCAGGATAGTGGCAGGTGACAGTCCGTGGTCTCTGCCTACCCCTCTGGGATACAGGTGTGAGCTTATGTATCTGAATCTATTAAGAGATTTATATCTATTGGTGGTTGATAAATACAGAGGCGTCACCATATAAAAAAACATAGAGGAATATTATTTTGCGTCTACATTTTACCCGAGCGAAGCCGGGTTTTCGTCTAGTTTTTCCATATTTTCTCACATTCTTTTTCCTTTTTTTCTGTCCCATGCTCATGACATTTAGGTAGAGTTTTGGCTTCATTGTGGTAGCGGGCTTGCATGGTCTGTATAGGGCCTATGCCCTGTAGTGTATCCATATATTTCTTTATCTTGGCTGCGTGGCTTCCAACGAAGTAGATAGTTTTGGTGATTTTCTCTTAGAGCCATCACAAACAGGGCAACTTATCGCCGCATCTAGTCGCCGCGTCTGACGCGGCATTGTCGTTTGCATCTTGCGTCTTGTCGCCGCGACTCCGCAAATCTGTCGCCGAGTGTGCGGAGCTTCGCACGAAACATATGGAAATTGTCGGCCGTAGCCTGTCGTCGCGTCTAGTCGCCGAGCTGTCGCTGTCGCGTGTCTTTTGAATGTGTGTGTTTTCATCACAAGTGGGCTGGCTGGCTTATTTGGATGAGATCGTATTAGCGAGAGTTTTCGTACTATGCACCGTATAATCATATAAATAAGTATATTTCCTAAATGCCCTATTTCTTTTATTCTTACTGTTCTCTATACTCAATACTTTATTGCAGAAAAACTTACTTGGAATATGTAGGAACGACGACCTCTGTGGCGCAGTGGTTAGCCATGGTTAAGGTTCCGGGTTCAAATCCCGTCTGGACAAAAAGAATCTCAGGTCTTGGATGTCAGGTTTACAGTCTTTGAAGCTGTTCAATCAAACTTCTGATTAAGTAAAAAAAGTACAAATAGGTATATTGACGACCTTTGTGGTGCAGCGGTTAGCGCATCTGCCTACCATGAGAGGTCTCGGGTTCGAACTCGGGTTTGCGATGTCGTTGTTTCTGGTTTCCACGACACAGGGTATCCTAGTGTGGGGCCAGCAGCAATGTATGTGCATGTATGTAACTTTATATGTTATGTTATTGAATCTTAACAATTAAAACTAAGGTCATTTCTTAACTATTACAAAAACATTCTTCTTAAATATTCTTTAACATATTAGTTAAAGTGGTTTTCCATTTTTATTAACATAGACACAAGATGAACGACACAAAAAGACATGGCAAGATATAGACAGAACTTAAGCTGTGCTGACCTTTAAGAAAAGGCTTTGACCTAGGAAAGAGGGTTCACAGATCGCACTACTACGAGTTATAGCAATGAAGTACAAACATGACGTCAGACACTGGTAGCAGCCCTGAACCCAAAGCAATTGTATACCTACGACATTAAAATTATGACAGGGGGCCATTATTACTGGAAGTAAAGAAGAAAAAATCGCACAAGTGCGAGTCGGACTCAGGCATCACGTTTGTGGTATTGGAGCCCCCCCTTAAACATTTATTTTATTTTAATTATTTATTTTTAAAGTGAGTCATATAACTGAATATTCTGTGAAAATTTCAAGCGTCTACCTGTTGCCGTTATTAATATCGAGCAAAAACGAGCAAAAAATCTACTTTGTTGCCCCCTTAAATATTTATTATACGCCGTTTTTTTAATATAATATAATATATTATACGTAAAAATATGCTTGTAAAAATATGTACCTACCTACCCAATGTTAATATATTGTTGGTGGCAGTAAAATCTTTTTTTACTTTTTTTTTATATTGTTATAGCGGCAACAGAAAAACATCATGTGTGAAAATTTGTCCAAATATCACGGTTCATGAGATACAGCCTGGCGGACGGACAGGAGTCTCAGTAATAGGGTCCGTTTTACCCTTTAGGCACGGAACCCTAACAATTAACCAGATCAATGCCCGGTCCCAATAACCTATCTACAAGTAACTGACAGTTAGCTGTCAACGCGATATTGAAATGTTCCGTTCTTCTTTTCTATTGAGCGGCCTATCACTAGTTAACATTTTAACTGGTGGTAGCTGGTTGGTAGGTAATAGGGTAGTTTCCAGGGTCAAAATAATTAAATTCTATTTAGTCCGTATTTCAGATTTAAAAAAAAAATATTGGACACGTATTTTTTCTTTTTTCGATTAAACAAAAAATAACAAAGATATAGCCCATTAAAGTTACGTGTGACGTCACTCCGTGCCAAGAAATGCAGCACGGCGTGACGTCACACGTAACTTTAATGGGCTATATCTTTGTCATTTTTGGTCTAATTTACAAATAAAAAAATACGTGTCCCTTATTTTTGAATAATCTAAAAGACGGACTAATTACATTTTTTAGGGCAACTAGCCCATAGAGGCAATACCACTCGCTAACTGTGAAGGAAAATATCGTGAGGACACCTGAACGTCCGAGCTATTCAATCTTCAGCTCTTGAAATCGCCAATCCGCGGTGGGCACGCGCGGTGATTAAGCCCATACTCTCTCTCTGAGAGAAGGCCTGTGCCCCATAGTGGGGCGTAAAGACGTGAGCTGCAATTTGTAACTATCATCATCAACCCATTATGTCCCCACCGAGGGGCACGGGTCTCTTCCCTGAGGAAGGTAATAGGCCATACTCCACCACGGGGGCCAAGTCCGGATTGGTGGAGGCTTGTAAGACTAGTGGCTGGTCTTACTGTCAGAAGTTTTCAAGCCGCCCTTGGGCCTCTGACTTGGCTTAACGACTGCCATCTATCGACGGCAGCCGGGACCAACTGCTTAACGTGCCTTGCGAAGAACGGAACCGCTCGGAAAAATGCCACTAGCGTTAGTTATAGACGGTGACCCATCCATGGACTGAACGCGCCGTATGTTGCTTAACCTTAGTGATCGTTTAAGATCACTCAGGCAGCCCAGGCCACGAGCGAGTAACTATGAACAGTCTTATTTATAAAAAAGGAGGTTCCGCTAAAATAGTTAACAAAAACATTAACAAAAAGAACAAGTAGGTGTCTGCCTACTGTTTTGTGAAAAAACACAGAGTGCAGAAAACAGGGAAGAAAACTGAAAGGCCCACAGAGCTTCAGAAACACATTAGTGTTCAAATCTGTGATACAGCGCCACCAAGTTATCTGTTCAGGTGGGAAAATTTGTAACTAACTAATTAATTGTAAATCATGTTCCCCATTTTTTGTTTTATTTATTACTTACTTAGATTTATAGATATGTTTTCATTAAAATTGAAAGACGGGTTAAAATATTCTCATTATTCTAGGTAAATTTCTGAAATGTTACTACTAAATTCTCCACTAGCGCCGCTATCAACTGAACAGATAAGATGGTGGCACTGTATAATTATGTAGAGTATTTTGTCTGTGATTATGTTTTTGGGTTAAGTGTTTTGTGTCGTTCAAGATATTTTATATCTAATAATAATAATGATTTACAAACATTAATAATTTACAACTTTTACTATTTTAATTACAGACGCTACTTTATTGAGTATAGGAAAAGCTTATTGACAAATCATAACACGAAATTATAAAATTGTTTTTCGAAAGCAATTATTTGGCAAATACGGATTCTATCTCCGGTAGAGGTCCTGGTAAGAGAGAACCATTTAAATAAAAACCAACCAATCCCGACAAGGCCCCCGTGGTGGAGTATGACCTATACCTTCCACAGGGAAGAGACCCGAGCCTCTCGGTGGGGACATAATGGGTTGACGACGATGTAATCAAGCCACCAGACCTTTCAGATCAGTCCGAGAGCCTTTTTCAAGGAGTGAACAGATTCGTGCTGCAAATAAAAATACCAAGTTATATGAAGTTCTTATAAAAGTTCAATACTACCATGGCTGCGTTGATAGGCCGATTTCAATTATCTCATTGTAATGTCAAATCAAATAACAATAGCGGGGTTTAAATGACATTATTATCATTCTACTTGGATTTTCATTCCTGTTTGAAATACGTGGGAAAATATCATTTAAATGTCTGATTCTTTTGCAGGGAGTATTCTAAGGAAGCATGGTGAGGAAACCTAATTGTCTGAGAATTTGAGTGGAAGAGCCAGTAAGGGATGCCCCAGGCGGACATACTTCGACCAAATAGAGGATGTATTAGCAAAGGGCAATGAATCGAATCCCAGCAAAAGTGTATGTTAGAAATAGTTACATACATAAATACATAATAAGTTCATGCCTGTATCCCAGAAGGGTGGGCAGAGACCAGGGACTGCCATCTGTCACGATCCGGACACATCACTTTCGCTTCATAGACATTCATTTCATTTAAATATAATTCCAGCTGTATAAATAATTTTATTTTGATTTTTTTGAATTGGTAGAATCAGGTGCCATGATTCAGATCAATGGGACCATTTTATATAACGCGCTTGCGTGTTACATTGTCAGTGCTCAAGTATCATCAACTTTACCTGGAGATACTCCTGGCTTACACGAAACTACACCTTAAGCAACGCTACCTAAGAGCTATTAGAAGATGCCACCATCCCAGAGTTATTGTGTTGAACAGTAACTTCTACTCTGGATTCTAAGTTTCTTCTGTCAGCCCACATAGTTGGTAGTATCAAGGAATTAATTATAAGATTGGTATAATAGTTATTACGGTGAGTTAATAGAGATACCTAGCTTCACGGTAGAAAATAATGGTATCTGCTGAGCAAGGAAAGTAAAAAGTACGGTATAATATGTACATGATAATGTTAATTTAACGAATCTAAGTTACAGGGGTAGATAAAAGAATTTTAAACTTTACAATACCTATGCTATTAGACAGGTTTCGAAAAACCACCTCACATTATTTGTTGGTTCATTGAGTGATCAGAAAGTGGTAAGTTTAAATAAAATTATTTCGCGTAATATGCCGTCGCGCAGTTAGCAATACAAACATGTATAATTAGGCAGTGAGGGACAATGAGACATGTTCAGTTTCGATATCCACAACTAGAGGACAAAGCAACTAAGTTGTTCCCAATGTCCACCTGTGGTGCCACCCAAGCACAATCCTCCCCTTGACCACCACAGTGGTGGTCAACGGGAGGATTGTGCTTGGGTTGGCCTCTACTGTGGACATCGCATCTTTTTTGAGTGGTGGACAAATAGTGGGGGACATCAGGAACAAAGGGTGACGTCATTGGTCAGTAAACAAAACCAATGAACGACATAAATGACAGCTGATATAATTATGCCAATCCAGGCCACATAGGGTACACATAGAAAATTATCAAATTTTATCCTGGTTCTTTGGATAAACAGTAGTTATATTTTTATTTGAGATAAAATGCCTTTAAGCGGTTTGCGACTCATAATTTATACGATACTAGCTGATCCAGCCAACGTTGTTTTGCCATTATGAAAAATAGATAACAAAGGCCCCGGCTGCCTGAGTGATCTTAAACGATCACGAAGGTTAAGCAACATAGGGCGCGTTCAGTGCATGGATGTGTTATCCGCATAGTACCTAATGTTTGCAAATTGTAGAATCGGTAACAGTTATCCGATAGTTTAATTGATTAGAAATAGTCGGCTGATTTATAATTGCACGGAGCACTTCCATACAGCCCCAAACTGATTCACAAGCGATCAAACTATCGCAGAACTAAAAGTTCCCAGTGCGTGCTAGCTCAAAATATTTATACCTTCCAAGCCACCGTGCCCACGGCCAAGAAAGTGACCGGAAATGATGACATTTTCCATAGATATTATAAACGCCGCCTCACGAAGTTAATTCCGTTGATAGCGCGACAAAAACAGGTGTAAAAAACACGCGAAAAGGTCAGGTGTGAGGTCGTCGCACGCGCAGCCCGCGCCTGACTAAGCACCAACAGAAGACTAGTAAGGAATGATGAGATGAGACATGACAAGAATACTCGTATTCTTTATCACTATTAAATTCTTTAAGATGATTTAGAAAAGATGGTCAGAGTGGAGTTTTTTTTGGTTGCCTTTTTCTCCACTACATTTGGCCCTAAGGCAGCGGCTAACATTATCATTTTATGTACATTGACATTCATCAAGCAGAAGGTAATTTTTTTACATTGAAATACATTTCTGATTTCTAAGATAAAGAGAAAGAATTGAGGCCCAATTCTGCTAGTGCATCACAGTTCAATTGCAGTTACATGATCGGCTCACGTGACATGTTTTTTTTTATTTCATTGATGCGTAGAATTGTTGGTTCGTGTGCTTACGTTGACTTAAAGCGGCAATGAAATGAAATCGCCACGTTCATGCAATTTTCATTACTACAACGCATTAGCAGAATGTAGGTCCTGGTCTTGACGCTAATAGGGGTCAATTAAAGGCCCGAACATGTGTGGCATCATTTATGTAATTTACCACGAAATTATTTAAGAAAAACTTCCCAAATTCCCTATTCCTATTTCCCTATTCTTCATTTTGATTTGAAAAAAACTACAATTCATAGTTTATTCTACGACATTTCTATGAACATTGCATGACAGTTAACCCACAGATTAAAAACCACTTTTATGGTTTTAGTTTATAGTTTATAAGTTATAGTAGAAGTTTATAGTAGTTAACGTGTTATTTAAGTCATATTATGTTTTTTTATTGTGCAATAAAGTGTAACGGCAACAAAAACAACAACAACATAGTGGTTTTTAATCTGTTTAAATAAACCAATTGTACGCATAGGCTACTCAATGCATATCCAATTATTATAATAAATTATGAATTGTAGTTTAATGAAACGCAGCCCAGAAATAACAGAACTCGAACCTTCTGGCAAAGCCTCTCCTGTGACGCAATAATTTATTAAAAGTTGTAACGGTCGCTGTGATAGTAATTAAGGGAAGACCTTTTGATAAGGGAATGTTGCGTGGCCATAGGATATGAAACAGGCACAAAACTAACATAAATTCAAGCTTGTATTGTGGAGGGGTGGATGAAGGCTAGTATCAATTACTACGTACTAATAAATTACAGGAAATCCATGGAGGAGGCCTATGTCCAGCAGTGGACTTCTTGTGCCTGAATGATGATGATGATGACTATGATGAATAAATTACAGCGTATTATACGTACTGCAAATAGCCAACGAATTATGGTTCAGGTTTCTTATGGCCGGCTCCGAATACCTGAATGGGTATTGACGCCTAACTCTGCTACAACACGAATTAATTACAGGTTTATCAGATTGTTAAAACCTGCTCCAAAAAATAATATTTTTTACTAAAGTCTCTCATCATCATCAACCCATTATGTCCCCACCGAGGGGCACGGGTCTCTTCCCTGAGGAAGTTAGATATAGGCCTTACTCCACCACGGGGGCCAAGTCTGGGTTGGTGGAGGCTTGTAAGACTAGTGGCTGGTCTTACTGTCACAACTTTTCAAGCCGCCCTAAGGCCTCTGACTTGGCTTAACGACTGCCATCTATCGACAGCAGCCGGCACCAACTGCTTAACATGCCTTGCGAACCACGGAACCACTCGGAAAAATGCCACTAGCGTTAGTCTTAGACGGTGACCCATCCATGGACTGAACGCACAGTATGTTGCTTAACATTGGTGATCGTTTAAGGCGACCCTGGCGGCCCTGGCTACGAGCGATTCTAAAGTCTCTAAAACTCGTAAAGTTCACTCACTTCCTTACTTGTGCAGCTTCATCTATTTACAACAACATTTTAAACTTTTGCGATATTCAAACATCCTTTTGTCGTGATGTTAACTGGAGTGTATCCAAATGGCGTCACACATTGAAATACTCAGTTAAAGTATACCTATTAGTGATTGTTATTTTATGTAACAGTCCCACGGCTGAATATTGTTTGATTGTTACTCCATTGTTATTTAACATTTTGAGTTTAACAGTTTAAGATAAAAATTAGTTTCTTATAGATTAAAGATACACCCGATATAATGTTAAGACTTATGTTTTGGATCCCACGATAGAGGCCCCTCGTAGCCCCGGCTGCCTGAGTGATGTTAAAGGATCACGAAGGTTAAGCAACATAGGACGCGTTCAGTGCATGGATGCGTTACCGTTCTATGACTAACGTTAGTGGCATTTTTCCGAGCGGTTCCGTGCTTCTCAAGGCACGTTAAGCAGTTGGTGCAGGCTGCCGTCAATACATGGCAATCGTAAAGCCAAGTCAGAGGCTCGGTCTTAGGGCGGCTTGAAAACTGACAGTAAGACCAGCCACTAGTCTTACAAGCCTCCACCAATCCGGACTTGGCCCGCGTGGTGTAGTATGGCCTACACCCTCCTCAGGGAAGAGACCCGTGCCACTCGGTTGGGACATAATGGGTTGATGATGATAAAGTACTTATAATTACGTATAATATATGACGTATGTACATAAGTACAACATAATTTATACAACATAGAAGCCTTGACTTCGCCACTGTGGTATAAGAATAAAGAACTCTAGAACTAATGCTGACATTCAGAGACGAAAACTAAGCAAAGACTGGTCTCAGAAATGTCAAAATCAATTACTTAGAAATATTTCGTATTCAGAAACGAATCTTAGCGAGTTTAGTATGAAATGGTGCTTAGCTAAGTGTAAGTAGTCAATATCGGTGACTTTACGTGAACTTAGAACTGTCACTTCTAAGCCTTTTGTTCACAGACTACTCCAAACGTCATTTCACTGATGTTCTACCAGCATTATCTGTAGGAATTTTTTATTCACTCTGACATATGTAAAATTGTATGATGTTGTCCTGCTCTCGTGTAGCAACGTCAAATTTAAAAAACCGGTAAGAACTACATCACTAAAAAACGATAGACAATATAGATGACTTTCTTAAGTACTGTGAATACAAAAATTACGGCGCTTTACTAAGTACGACTTTAGTTTACTTTGCTAAGACTGATCTAAGCGTGAACTTAGGATTCGTCTCTGAATGTCAGCCTTAGTGTAAAGATATTATTATGCAATACACATAAACCATTCCAGCTTATTAACCGAGCAATTAACTTAAAATAATATCTAAATAGGATTCCCGAACGCAAGACTGCGCTGGCGCATACTTGGAGGGCAATTAAAAAGAAAAATAATAGTCGCATAGAACAATTATGGCGCTTTGCAGACGGGAACTCGCTCTAATCAATGGAGATGCCGTGTGTTGCCATAGAGTGGGCAGGGTTTACAGATATGCCAATAAGCTATTTGACAATGTGAAAAAACAGTTTTAATTATACATATTCGTATAAATTATACAGTGTCTTAAAACCGCTTTAAGGCATTTTAACTAAAAAACCATTATGATTTGTAAAAAAACACAAGACAAAATCTGATAATTTGTATCTGCCGCCATTGTATCGAAAACGGCCTGAATTGGCAGATTCTATGATGACGTCACATGGCAGTAAAAATGGCGTCTGTCATTCATTCTTTCTTACGTTCATTGGTTGGTTTACCGGGAAGTGACGTGATAATTCCTGTGCGACGCCATATTGCCTAAGATAGCGTTTTGGCGGCTTATTTGAATAGTAAATTTTCGTTTGCCTTTTTTAGAAGATATTCACGAAAGAATTTAAAATGACCACTTTTCAAGGACTCCATGAAAACCAACAAACAATTTGAGACGGCTTTCAGAAGTTGGTCAAATAGCCTATTTGGATGAATTTTCCTTATAATATTAATAACTAGCTTTCGCCCGCGACTCCGTCCGCGTGGACTTTAGTTCAAAATGTTGCAACCCCGTTCACTCCCGGTAAGGGTTAAATTTAGAAAAACCGTGAAACACGTGTTCAATCAATTGTGTTGAAGAGTATTTATTTCAAGTTTCAAGAAAATCTGACAACATTTTTTTATACCTGCATACAAACTTTAACACCGCCGTTTACCCCTTTAGAGGGTGAGTTTCAAAAAATCCTTTCTTAGTGCTCCCCTAGGCTCCCTAAGGAACTCCCATGCCAAATTTCAACCCCCTAGGTTCAGTAGTTTGGGCTCTGCGTTGATTCTAAGTCAGTCAGTCAGTTTCTTCTTTTATATATTTAGAAGAAGATAAACGTTGATGAAGCGAAAGTCATCTGTCAGGATTGTCAGTCCCTGGTCCCTGCCTACCTCTCTGGCGGGAGGTGTGAGCTTATGTATTTATGACAATAATTTACTGATTGGCTATGTTGTCTAGCGGTATCACGTCTGTGGTCACGCCGGATGTCGTGGGTTCAATTCGTACAATTCAATTCAAATTGAATAAAAGTAAAAATTGTTTATTGCCAAACTAATTATGTTACATGCATGTTTTTATTTAGTATGGGCAAAAAATACTACAAAAACCTCTTACGATAAAAATGTGCTGATGAAAGTCGTAGGTAATAAAAAAATCAAAGTTTGTCCCGTCTGTATGAAATCTATCTTAGAATTAATAGAATATTCATTGCAATAGAACGAGAGGGCTGAACAATAGATGTATTAGTAGAAACTTCTATTCTGTGTGAAAGAAAAATCGCTTTCTAAGATATTGTGTTTACGATACTTTGCTACTCATTGGACTTATGAAAATAAAAATTGAAAAAAAAAAGTGTTTATTGTGTCATCATCAGCCCATTATGTCCCCACCGAGGCGCACGGGTCTCTTCCCTGAGGAAGGTTATAGGCCATACTCCACCACGGGGGCCAAGTCCGGATTGGTGGAGACTTGACGACGTGTGGTTGATCTTACTGTCAGAAGTTTTCAAGCCACCCTAAGGCCTCTGACTTGGCTTAACGACTGCCATCTATCGACGGCAGCCGGCACAAATTGCTTAGCGAGCCTTGGGAAGCACGGGACCTCTTGGAAAAAAGCCACTAGCGTTAGTCATGGAACGGTCACCCACTGAACGCGCCCTATGTTGCATAACCTCTTATGGATAGTCCTGACCTTGAAAATGACAATAGAAAACCATTGTTAATTTGAAGGTGAGGACTGACGAGGTTTACCATCGTAATCGTTTAAGATCACTCAGGTGGCCGGGCTACGAGGAATTTGTAGTTATATAAGCTGCTTTATTTGACGATAAATAATGAGAACAGATATTTCACTATAAATCTCAACTTGCACCATTGCAAACATTTTAATGTGATCTTCTACATAGTGAATATTTTAGGCATCGCTAGGGTTTGTTAACCAACTAATTACAGCCTTACAAATTATAGTACTAAAGCACCTGATTGAGCTATACGCTGCGAAATAGTTCAATAAAAGTGAACATAATAATTACAAAACTATAAACTCCTTGTTTGAACTTTTATTTGCCTCGTAAACATTCGTGTGGCCAACCTACACTTAACATTAGTTTTAATACTTTGAGTAGAAATGAAAACACAGTAGAGCCACTTCAAGCTGGCTGAAACTGTTATTAAATGCAGTTTGGCAGAAACCAACTTCTGTATTTTACTGTATATTTATCTGATTAAACGTTAAACGTCTTCAATCAATGAATCAAAGAAACAGGTTAGTCATTATTTTGTAACTATGAGAATAACTAATAGAATCGCTCGTAGCCCCGGCTGCCTGAGTGGTCTTAAACGATCACGCAGATTAAGCAACATAGGGCGCGTTCAGGGCATGGGTGGGTGGACCGTTCTATGACCAACGCTAGTGACATTGTGACATTTTTCCGAGCGAAACACAATAGGAAAATAAATTAAACTTAATTAAAATTATTCCTAATAGAGTTTTGCGAAAAATAACCATGGTCAACCTAAAATAGCTTTAATGCTCTTTTTAGAACCTACAGCCTAAAACTTTTACTTCAACCAATTCACGAAAAAAATTTATGTGCACAATAAGGTTTTCATCATCAACCCATTATGTCCCCACCAAGGGGCATGGGTCTCTTCCCTGAGGAAGGAATAGGCCTACTCCACCACGGGGGCCAAGTCCGGGTTGGATTCAGAAATTTTCAAGCCGCCCTAAGGCTTCTGACTTGGCTGGAAGGTGAAGGTGGTTTTATCCATCTCCATTTTGGAAAAGATGGACTTATTCATAAAAACAACTTCCAGGCCGTCAACTCAACCTTCTGTGAGTATATCAAATAGATCGCCTTAGATCGCAATCGCTATGTTATTAACTAAATAAAAACATTTCGCGCCTGCCCACCCTCTTCGCAGCGAAGCTTGAAGATGGGAGATTAAATTTAAGTGCTCTTATAACCTGTGACACCTCGTTCGATCCACGGCTTAGAGCTTACTTTAGTTCAGGTTTAGTCATAAATTTATTTAATCTTATATGTCTTATTATTTAATAAAGGATAAAAATGGGTTCTTTTGCATCAGATATGGTCCGGGGCGACTAAAAATGTGGCTTAGCTTTATCACTAGTTACTGTTTATGCTTGACTTTTATAATGTGATCTATTTTTTTTATTTTTTTTGACGAAGCTCGTGAATAGTTTTTATTTATAGTTCTTATAAGGTTTGTAATAAATGGATGATTTGATTATAAATGGATTGCTGTTCGTTAATCTCACTAAAACTCGAGAGCGGCTGGACCGATTTGGCTGATTTTTTGTTTTTTATATTTATGGAATTCTAGAGAAGGTTTAGGTTGTGTGAAAATATGGGAAATGTATGAAAACTTTGGCGGTAAGTAGTTTTCCGGGACAGCTAGTTAGGAATAAATATACAGAAAGATGGATAGATTCGGCACACTTTATTGAACAACCAGGAGATAGAATTACAAAAGATTTCTAATACCTAAGGAGTGGTCAAAATCACACGTATTATTCACATGAAAACCTCTTTTTCCTCACCTGTTGTCAAGATCACATAGGTTTTGCAATGTATTTTAGTTCCAAATACCTAATATATTTACCATAACTAAAGTAATGAGTCTAAACGTCCACTTTCTCAGCCCAGCCCCCTTGGCGTAACGGTGTGATGATAAAGTTACTATACAGCCAATATCAGATTCTGCACGCGACTGTGTCCCATTTACATTCCTTCGCATGCGCTGCTGTTTGCTCTAAGCTACAACCACTAATTTATACATAATGGCCTCAGCCTGGTTGCTTTTCCATATTTGTAGTAGCCTCAACAAGCGATTGTGTTGTGTAGAAATTATTATTATTGTTATATGACATCTATAGATCAGATATATATTGATGACTAAGTAAAAATAAAAATACAAAATTATTTATTTCAGCAAGATATTTTACGTAGTGGATTGACATAGCTCAGGAATTCCTTATTACAATAATAAGAGTAATTGCATTTATACAATTAGTTTTCTGTGGCACCAAACAAGCTTTTATCGTGGGTACCAAAAGCCTTAGACTATGTTAACGTTACTAAGGCCGGCCTTGTCAAATACATCTGACAGCGTATTATATGTGTTTATCCAGGGTTAAGCTCTAACTAGTGAATAAGCCCAAAACGTCTTATATCATAAAATTTGAACAGAACAGATAAGTGACAAAACTGAAATCTCATTTATTCATCAATTTAAAGTTTATTAAAAAGCGGTGGTGGCGTAGTGGGGTTGACCCTTGCTTCTCGATCATGAGGGTCTGGGTTCGAAACACGCATGTACCAATGACTTTTAGTTACGTACATTTGTTTGTACAGCAGCACCATTCGCTGATAAATTGTGCCCGGATAATGGCGACAGGCTTGCCACTTGTCACGTTTGGGACCTAATAAACTCGGCAAAACGTGGGTCCAGTTCTAGAGACTGGTGCCTCTGCCTACCCCTTCGGGGATAACGGGCGTGAGTTTATTATTATTAAAGTTTATTCTTGATTAAGTATTTGTCTATTTACTAACATGTCGAGTAACTTGTGCTAGCCGCCCAAAGAAGTCAAAAGCTGGAGAAATACGTTTTTTTTTTTCACTGAGAAAAACATAATTAAAAGCAAATGTTCAAAACTTTGACTGATCATAGCAGATTTTTTTCCCTACTAAGAAATTCGCAAGGCCTGGCGTTATCAACCGAAGGTACTCAAAAGTATTTAAACATAAATTGTAAGTGTAGAGTTTAGCCAGGAAGCATACCGTCGCTTAGCAAGCAAAACCGCAAAAGCCATTTCCCGTACTTAAAGAAGAGGCGACAAAACCAAATATTTCATTTCGATTTTCAAAAAAAAAAAAACGCGGCCTTTCATTTTTTTAAATAACGACCGCTGATATATCTGAGTGCTGAAATCTCATTGGATGATCGGTTCATGATTACAATCTGCACCCAATGCCAATCAAATGTCAAAACAGACAAATTTTGACTGAAGCGGTGTTTGAATGAATCAATTTATTTTGTCAACAACATATGTAACATTTAGCGGTTGTAGTTGCTTACATCCAGATTTCCAGGTCCATACACATATTTACAAAATCATTTACAATTAAAACCAATTTCGACCAAAAAAAGGATTAATTAGCAAATACTGCCGTCATAATAAAAAAGGCCATAATTTGATTTCGAGCAAATTAGTGAAAAACTAAATTTCAAGCATGTCTGCTAACTTGTCGTCGATGATTACTATTTGAAAAACACAAGACTTTTTTACATATTTCATAAGCTATTTGCTTAAATTTAAGTGTTATTTTTATTTAAATACAGTTTTCTTTTTCTCACTAGTAAATATTGAAGTGATGGCCTTTCTTCTTATTACGGCAGAATAGCAAAAGCACCCGAAACAGGCTGCGTGTATGGAACGCCTAATGAATGTCGATGAAGCGAAAGTGATTTGTCAGGATCGGGGCAATTGGCAGTCCCTAGTATGTATGTATTTACAATTTTGGTTGTAGCACTTCACTGCTCACTCCAGATGCAGTGCGTGTGATGTAAACGACGAACAAGAAAGCTCGTTCTTTCGGCCCATTCTTTATGCTGTAAGGAGCCGACTGCGAACTTTTTTTAATTAGCAACGAATGCAAATTGGGTGTAACTGTAGTTTTTGCGATAAACATAATAATTATTGTTGTTATTGAACTGGTTTTTGCGTGCAAGGGCAACGTTTTTCTTTTGGGTCAACGACTTGCGGAATATCTGAGGACGTAATAATAATAAGTTCCCATCACATTCACTAGTCCTGCTCTTGTATTAAAATAAAATAAATCGGACTTTATTCATCACTACACTACAAGTTTATAAATATGTATAAGGTACATGGGTACACTTACAATAGACATTTGTGATGAAAAGGAAAGAGGCTCAGCATATTGCTGTTTTTCGGACTCTGCCTAGGTATGACAGCAGACTACAGCTAGCAGACTACACAATAATAATAACATAACATAACATTTACATACAGGCACATGCAATGCTTCTGGCCCCACACTAGGATACCCTGCGTCGTGGGAACCAGAAACAGCGACGTCACAAACATGTAAACATCCAAGATCTGGGTTTCTTCTTTTTTACTGTCCCCAGCCGGGATTCGAACCTGGGACCTCTCGCATGGTAAGCAGATGCGCTAACCGCTGCGCCACAGAGGTCGCCGAAATAATAATGCGCCCGCAACCGAGGAATAGGTACAGCACAGTTTAAAAAGTTGGCCATTGCGGGTAACTTAACTTATAACGTAAATATTAATTTCTCAGCATGTGAGCACCTAAATTTACTATTATTACGTAACTTTATTATTATTTAGTAACTTTCCACTCTATCAGCTGAAGCATTATGACAAATCTAAAGTGTCAAATACATATATGTATTTGACAGTTCGTAGTATGCTAAATCAGACAACTCCATACAGTGGTCACAGACTAATATACTTACTTACCTTGTGGTCTGATAATCAGGCGAGGCCAACATAAAACTTCGAAATACATCCAGACTTAAGCACAAGCCTTACGAATCTGCTACAGTGGGGATCGAACCCATACCTTTGTTTTGATAGTCAAGCATGTTAACCGCTAGGCCAGCGAGGCAGTCAGTCAGGGTGGAAATTTAGTTATGTAGTTAATTGTTATTCCAAAGCCTCCTGTGGCATAATAGAGCATAGAGTACAGTCGAAAAATTGTTAGCCTACACATTAATACATAAAATGCGCTCTATTAAATAATATTACGAGCGTCGTTGCTGCAAGATTTTATCTAACTGAATTGGCAAACTTGTAAGGCTAAAACTGTTTAATTTTAATTAGGTACAAGAGTTTTATAAGAGGGCCGATGGCTTACCTATGAAATATATTTAATAAAATAAAAATCTTGGGTGGCAGTCTTTGTTATCGAACTCCTCCAAAACTCCACGTAATATTATTACGTCACATTACGTCACGCACGTCACAGCACATCACCACGAATCAAATGATATAGTATCAAATCACTAAAAAGTAATAAAGAATACCTATTCCATTTATCTATCTATGTAATACCTAAGACTTTCTAATATCTAATACTTAAGACCAGATGTATCGTAAGTTAATGAATTTTTTTTTATATATCAGAATCATTTGAGCATAAACAATTTACATTCTGTTTGCTGCATGCTCATGTACTCGTAATATGTTAGCTCCTACCTTCGGGCAGGGCCGTATTTGTAGTGGAGAAAAAGGCAGCCTGAAAAAATACTATACTCTATCCCTCCTTTCTAAAGTAATTTTAAACTTAATACATCAGAGACTAAGTACCTATACGATAAGACTCCATGATTGTCATTGCTAACTTTAAAAGTCAAAACATTAATTAATTTTCTCGTCGTAAGACTAGTGGCTGATCTTACTGTCAGCAGTTTTCAAGCCGCCCTAACGCCTCTGACTTGGCTTAACGACAGCTCTCTATTGACGACAGCTGGCACCATTGCCAAGCACGGAACTACTCGAAAAAATGCCACTAGCGTTCTATGACTATCATAGAACGGTCACCCATTCATGCACTGAACGCGCCCTATGCTGTTTAATCTTCGTGATCGCTTAAGATCACTCAGGCGGCCGGTGCTACGAGCGAATTTACCCAAAGTTCTATTCAGTTATAAAATATAGTTATTTATTAATACAATCACTTCGTCTGCACACTTTAAAAAGTAAATAAATTTTAATATTCACACTTAATTAACAATGATGTCGCAGTTTCTATCTACCATCAAGCACCAACAGCTAATGGATGACTGTTAATGAACGAACAACTGAGGGTAAGTGTACCATAAGCTAGCTTTGAACTCTAATTTCCTAACATAATTACTATGAACCGGCAAACATTGCAACATAGCGCTTCACACTTGACCAGCTTCGCGGGCATCGTGAAGATTTTAATAGCAGATGGCAATAGACTTATTTGTTAGAAAACCACCGACCGTACCGGCCGTGGCATTTAAAAAAGCCAGGTATTGTAAACCAGCGGGCTGGATTTTTTTTTCTTGGTCTACATACCTTTTCTAAGGTAGAGTAAAAATGAAAATTAGTACACGTTAGTAAGTATAGTGATAAGAGGCAACCGTGTTTACCCCTTCGATTACAGGCGTGATTTTATAAATATGAGTGGTTGACCAAAAAGGGACCTGGAGGGAATGGAAACCGTTATTTTTTTTTATTCGAATTTTTTAATTTATGGTATTTTAGCTTTGTTTTGGTCTAATCAGAATAATTTTAGGTGCCGTAGTTATTTTTTTATGATTTTTTTCGTGAGCCGAGCCAAGTCGAATCCTGTCTATACACGAAACTTCAAACGCGAGTTTCTCGAAATCAATTATTTTCCCTTGAGGTCCCTTTTTGGTCAACTACTCACAAATTGACTAAAACATAGAGACTACATACAAAAGAAAAAACACCGTAACTGAAATGTGGAACTGAGTTAATTGTTTCCAGAGCTTGAAAGCTCATTCACCAAATTAGTCTAACTAACGCTCATATTTTCGAACAAGAAGTTTAAATTGGATTGAAACTGTTAATTGTGCACACCAGACAAAAAAAATTTGAAAGCTTATATTTGTAAGTTATGACGTAGTTATAATAATTGTCGAAGAAGACAAAACTAATGGACAATACATGATAAAAACTAATAAACAATAACAATCAGTACAAAACTATAGTCAGTAGCACAAAAACGGCTCACGTCGAGACAAAACGTTTGAATACACTAAAAACCTCCTGAAAAAGCTGAAGCTATTAACGCAACATAGACATGGACAACTAAAAAAACACACACATACTCAATGACCGATTGATGTCTTCAAGATTTTTCTTTCAAAAACCACGAGCGGTGCAGACGGTGAAAAAGACCGTTGAAAAAACGGCACAGTGCCGCGCCCCTGAAGTGAAAAAGCGGCCAACTGGAATGGAAATTATACGACGCCGCTGTGAAAAACTTTGGCAAAAAAGTGCAGTTAGAGTCTTCTTACTGGCGGGCGTCACACGCGATGCTAGTGTGGTTGGGCCTGGGTGGATAAGATATATTGTACACATTATTAAGGCATAGAATTAAAGCGGCAGTTCAATATTTGGGTTAATAAATTGATAGTTAGGAGTTAGTAAATAAATAAAAACGCATGTTTAAAAAATAGTTTAGCAGTAAAAACTGAGCAGTAAACTAAATAAAAATGAGTCATAAAATAATTGAAACGGGCAGTTCAATAAATTTTAATACTGAGCAGTAGAATAGTTGAACTGGGCGGTTAGGCGCGTACAGTTAACAAATCGTAATTGGTTAGTAATAAATTTTATTTTAAGCAATTCTATAAACGATGAGGCGGTAAAATGTATTCCTTGTGTATTTCAGCATTGAATGTCAAGAACGGAAAAAATATGAAGCATAACCATATTAACCATGCATGATATATTTTTTTCTTCTCCACATTAAATGCTGAACATGAACATTGAACACATTACCTTATGTTTTACATGGTCGGAGAGTAAAACTAAAGAACATTACGACAACCTGTAAGTATTTATAATTTGGCATTAGAATAAATGTTAAAATTAGGATACAAACTTTAAACATACAAACTCAAAAAATACAAAAGCTTTAAACTCCGCTCCTTTTAACGAAAGTTTAAGTCTCTTAAGTCTCTTTTCAACAAAAGTGACGTCCAAATGCTACCGCTCACTGTGAATTGCCAAACTTATTTTCGAACTGCCCATTCCAACCGTTTTACTGCTCATTAATTTATTAAACTACTTGAGTAATTTTTGCACTGACATTGAATGATGAATTTTTTTTAATTACTGCTTATGTTGTACTGACTCACTAACTTACTAACCGCCGAAAATAAATTACTGCCCATTAAATTTTTCAACTGATCATAATAACTGCTGTATTGTTTAAATAACATTGTAAAAATTAATTCCCCATTATTAACTTGAGCATGAGCAACTTACCGATGACCCCGCGAGCTCCATCTCGACTCACCATGATTAAGCTATTTTATTGCTAACCATTCATTAGTATAAATTTCGATACCATCTTAGAATAAGTCATCATCAACCCATTATGTCCCCACCGAGGGGCACGGGTCTCTTCCCTGAGGAAGGTATAGGCCATACTCCGCCACGGGGGCCAAGTCCGGATTGGTGGAGGCTTGTAAGACTAGTGGCGGGTCTTACTGTCAGAAGTTTTCAAGCCGCCCTATAACCGCTCGGAAAAATGCCACTAGCGTTAGTCATAGTACGCGCCCAATGTTGCTTAACCTTCGTGATCGTTTAAGATCACTCAGGCAGCCGAGGCTACGAGCGTCAATATTAATACAATATGACTTATTCTAAGTATTATGGTATTATTCAAGACTCTAGTGGTCTCTCTGTGTTCAGTAAATAAATAAAGTATTTTTATAAACTCTTTATATCTGTCTAACTTAGTTCGTTCTACTCGTGGAACGTATAGTTATATAGAAAAAACGTAGGTACGTAGTAAAAGGTAAAATATCCTCAATTCTACAGTAGAATATTGATTTTCTACAGAGGGGCGTAAATCCTCTTTTATTGGTGAATAGCTAACTTCACAAACAGTGATCTATATAGTAAAAATTAACACAAGTAGGTACAAAATAATAATATGCAAATATATATCCCAATGACAGGCAGATGCGCCGCTTAATTAGTTGCGTTGATTGCAAATGTTTCACGTGACTTAAACGACTTAAAAAATAAATTTAACGTTCGGCAAACCTAATTAAAGTTGGGACTAATGCAACGCTGATATTTTGAACGAACGAAACTACCAAGTTTCCTGCATAGGGTTTGCACTGACATCCTTTATCTTATCCGATAATGATAACTCATGTTTTAGTTCAAAATATAAACATGACGATTTTGCTGTCTCCTTTTTAAGGGTGGTCATAGACTTTAGGATTAGGCAAATCCGTTTACCAGCTAACTTATAGTCACAGGCACTGGCTAGTAAGTTATATTACACGTCCTATCCACCCTATACTTTCCCTTCTCATATCAAACGTTCACTCGCTCATTGTAGCGCGTACGTATCTGGCCTTTTTTATCCACTCCAGCTATTTATTTTAATATCATATTAATTATCATGATTCGTTGGGAAGATTCCCTGTTTGCCAGCTATGAACATACCAGCCAGTGTTACTGGACACGCCATTTCTAGATCAGCGTGTAATGTAACGCTCTACGTAGGTAGAGTCTAGCCTAGCCAGGGATCGACTGACACCTAAACAAAATCGTAGCTATAGGGGCAATTTCTGAATTGAGACTGTCCGCTAAGTACCTACTCAACTATAGTGCTGTCTCGTCAAATTTCCCAGAAAAGAGCGTGACAGCACGTTACTTAAGTATTTACTTAGTGAAAATTCTCAACTTAGAAACGGTCCATACTCTTCTGATTCTGATCGAATCGCTCGTAGCCCCGGCTGACTGAGTTTTTTTTTTTTGTTTTATCAAAATAAACCGTTACATTTTATTTATAACTAATGTCGCCAAACTGCTGTGCAGTTTGTTGGCGATGCGCTCTTATGCCTTAAGGCTTACAAAAACAATTTTGCAGCTATATATTATACTTAGTAATGTAGGTACTTAATTATATATTTGTACACAATAATAAGTTACTATGGGTATTATACCTATCTTAAATTAACCTACATTGGCTAAACGAGCCTTGAATATATTATTACAATATTCAAGACTCGTTTCGCCAAACTTAACCTACTCTAACATTATTTCCTTTAATTTGTCTTTCAAAGTGCTTAGTTTTACTTTGTTCTGGTCTAACAAAAACAAATATTTATTATGTGATATTAAACGATCACGAAGGTTAAGCAACATAGGGCACGTTCGGTGTATGGATAGGTGACCGTCTATGACTAACGCTAGTGGCATTTTTCCGAGCGGTTCCGTGCTTCGCAAGGCATGTTAAGCGGTTGGTGCCGGCTGCCGTCAATAGATGGCAGTCGTTAAGCCAAGTCTGAGGCCTTAAGGCGGTTTGAAAACTTCTGAAAGTAAGACCAGCCACTAGTCTTACAAGTGTCCACCAATCCGGACTAGGCCCTCGTGGTGGAGTATGGCCTATACCTTCATCAGGGAAGAGACCAATGTCCATCGGTGGGGACATAATGGGTTGCTTCTAATACTCCAAAATCATCCTAGACGGCTGTCCCGGCCAGCTAGTATAAAGAGGAGTCGCTACGGTACTATCTAATGATTACCTAGTCTAGAGGATAGTTTTGGAGTATAGAAGACTATTAGTCATAAGCCCGTCGTCTTAAGTTGAGAAATCTTCTGTAATTTTGTTGATTCAAATGGTTTTCTAGATTTCCCTCAATTTTTTTGGCTGTAGATACTAGTAGCGCCAAGTTTTTGTTTTATTTTTTTTTAACTTATATAAATGCACATTTCATTAATTTACTGCTTCGTTAAGCCATGCTGGTTTGACGCGTAACTTGGAAGCAAGCGGTAACTGTGAAGGAAAACATCGTGAACGCACCTTCACTTTCTGTATTGAATTTCTTGTTTAATAAACGGAGTAAGGTAAAAAAAATATCATCATCATAATCATTCAGCCACAACAAGTCCACTGCTGGACATCGGCCTCGTGCATGGATTTCCAAAAAAACCGGTTGGACGCGGCTTGCATCCAGCGTCTAAAACTATTCGCGGGCTTCATATCATAGGGGCGTATGCCCAAAAATGCATTTTTTTTATTATGTCATTCGATTCCTATCTGGAGTTGGCATCTTCTGTATTTTTTTCTTATTTTTTGAACAATTATATTTTCAGTTATTGATTAAAAATCGAAAGGCGTATCTATTATAACAACGACTTTTTGTTGAAACAGAAAGGCGCATAGTGGCAGCAGTAACAATCATGTTCATTCTGATCTCACATTGATAATATAATCATATTTGTAATACCTTACAATAAATACCCAAGACGTCTATCGTGTTTTACTTTTACTATTTTCTCTCTTAAATAATTTAAAACATATTCTCACAGCTGTATAAAATGTTCTTAAAGTGGCCCAAGTCAAATATTTGTGCCAAATCATACGGACGTATAAAATTTGAAAAATATGAAAATATTAATATTTTGGGACGAATGTTACTGTGAGATGAATGTAGATAAAACATTATATTACCAGAGGCCTTCGTGATGGTATTTAATGATGGTAAATTGAGTGATTTTTGACAAGTCCATGGGCGTAAATACCAGAAACTGATCTTGGAGCTTAGATAGATAATAATGATGTTAGGGCACAAATCAAAGTCGCCTTGTTATGCTGTATGCCAAGTTTTAGCACGATAACTTCATTACGTACGATGTTATTAAGTTTTTTGTCTCTCCTGAAAAGTAGGTGTTTGGGCATACGCCCCTACGATATGAAGCCCGCGATATATATTAGATAAGTATACACGAGGACGATAAGCAGATTTGGAGAAAGGTAAAACCTTACAGAGGGTGCCGAAAAATCACTTTGCGCAGTTTTTAATGAATTTTGCGTGCTCAATAATCGCTTCGGTGACATCC
This sequence comes from Yponomeuta plumbellus, assembly GCA_947310845.1. NCBI lineage: Eukaryota > Metazoa > Arthropoda > Insecta > Lepidoptera > Yponomeutidae > Yponomeuta > Yponomeuta plumbellus. The sequence continues at coordinate 10,775,155 of OX371216.1, read as the reverse complement.
AGGTAAGGAATACTCTTGTGTAACTTTAAGACAATGAGATTTGTACAAAGTACGGCGGTCCCCAGTGAGAATCGAACCCAAGATCTCTGTTTTGATACCCGTGGACTAAAAAGGCAACAAATCGGTGTTGGAAATTTACATACCTACTTTTGTACTGCACTTACAAAAGTAAAGTTTATATGCATTCAGTTATTTTTATCGGCATGGTGTATTAATTTCTGTTCGCAATGATCCTGGTTTTGATAACCATAAACCAGGATTATTTTTGGTAGTTCATACAGCAGATCCATCTAGCGATTTTTTGTAAAAACATCATCGTGACGTTTGGCAACGCCATCTAGTGATAACTCTGAATATTGTGTCAACAGCTATGTTTACGAGACTTACCATCACTTTTTATTTGTTTCGTTTGCCCCGCTAGGTCAAAGTTCAGTATTAAATCTAGAGATGGCGCTGTTACTGTTCTAGTCCGTTGAGAATCGGCTAGATGGCGCTAATACTATAATTAGTAAAATAACAATTTTGCTATTTCTTACAAAGGCAAGGAAAAATTTGACAAAGGTAACTTAAAAAGATAACTTCGGTAGGTTCCTAATTATAAAAGAAACATGATTTTAAAATAAGCTAGTAATCGTGGTAGAATCCAGTTTCTTGTAATCTTTGTTTACGGCCTAGACTGTTTTTTAAGAGCTGATTTTCCAGAAAAAATACAGGAATCGATTGAAAATAAAAGTTGAATATGTAATTAATGTTCTATACTTATAATACTCTAAATGACTCGGCAAATGTTTTTTTGCTGCAATTTTAGCATACAACCTATTCTCAGACATACTAAACTAAGTTGGGTAGGTACACTAATTAATTTCATAAAAATCAGTGAAGTCGTTATAGAGGAGTTTCATAACAAACACTGTGACAAGAGATTTTTTATATTAGATTTTTTCATTGAACTTTGTTCCGCGACTAATAATTTTATTGAAAAGCTTCGCATCTAGAAAATAAGTTCCTCTACTCGAACATAGATGTAGCTAAAAATTAAAAAAATATATATTTATTTCTAGAAGAATGGAAAGAAAACACACCGTTAAGAATCATCTTTTTTATTTTTTAAAATAATTATAGCTAACCGTTCGGCAATAATAGTCACTATTCTCAATGACACAATAAGCATTTTCCGTTGTTAATCTTTCACAATAAAAATTAATGGGTTAGTATAAATTAAGTTAATTTGTTCAATTGCAATAATAATAAAGTGATATAAAATAATAATTGCTTATTAATAAATCAACACTAAACTATACAAATAGCATTTCGTTACGATCGAGTGCACTACAAAAAATAACTTTTCTATAAAAAATATAATAATAATGCTTCAATAAACACAGTTTATTAACATTAAAAATAAGTATAATCATGGCATCATGTATTTTTCTAACCTTAAAATAATATAAATGACCTTAACTTAAAATTAACAATAATTTACAGAAAATTACAGAGAATAAAATGTGTTTTTCCATGAAGCTGGTCGTGTTTAAATTTTACGTAGCTGATCGATTTTGCCGAAACACTATTACCTATGTCCAACATTATTTATTGTAATGTATGTAGGTATGTTTTGTCTAAACATCGATTAGGTACATTTTGTCACATGACACCCCTATAGTTTATTTACAATGTTTTCCTTTTACAACAAAACACAGTGGCCAAAATTGTTGCCGAAACACTTAACAACGGTCCTAATATCGTAGTATTATTTTTTAAGCTACGTTCTAGGCAATTTTGAATGTTACATTGTTTTAAACTACGGCAATTACGCTTAATTTCGAATTTATTTTACACTTTTCTCTTTTATCAATTTCGAGTTAGTTACCTAAACGTTTACCAACCAATTTATACAATTTAACTCCGAAACGTGTACCGCTACAATTTTTTTACAATTTTATTTTTCTAAACGCATTGCACATTGCTTGGACACGACACTGTCACAATAATAATCTGAATTTCATACAATAAAAGACTAGAATACACCAATCAAAAGAGGAATTCACATTTCTCGTGAAGGTACACCAGTCAACTGCGAACGCAATCGTCTGGTGAGTACACATAAATACAAAATTATAGTTGGACTTGTAAATAATACAAAATACGATCGTAATGATACAGTTTGGAGTAACAACAAATTAAAATATATATACAAATTAATAACAACATCAATGCCCAGGGTATCCTATTGCGTGCAGCCGTACGATAACATAGACAGAAATAAATGCGCCGCCAGTTGGTACATAGAAAATGAAACTCTATATTTTAAATTTCCATCCAAGAATAATTCTTAGTTTGGCAAAAAGGTTTCAACCCACAACATGGTCATTTTTGAGTCAAATATGCCAAAATTATCACTATGCCCTATACTTTAACAATCAAAGACTTGCATAGCGATCCGATGAGTATGTGCAAAGTTATGTATGGCACATGGTAGTCAACCCATATTATGTCTTCATGTACCTAATCACCTAAAAAGTCAAATATCTCAAAACTCACTTTGTGTGGGTTGTAACCTTTTTGTTTAACTACGTCCGATTAATCTTTTTGCTTTTCAACTAAAACTTTTGCAAGCACTAGACGTAAGCAATGATTCAGAAAAAAACAGACTTTCTACTTTTGGCAGCAATTAATCCTTAACTTGCGTTACAGTTGAGTGGTTTTATAAAATAATTCAGCCAAAATATGCTTTCAGTACCCGACGCTCTCTGAAGTTAGTCTCTAAAGTTGAATGCTTTTTTTTACAAAAGAAAAACGTTCAATAAATCATTCTTTCAGACTTATCGCATTAAATGATGACGCAATTTGAACACACAGACGTCGAGAGTAGAGAGACGGATCCTTTTTACGTACTTAATAGTGTAACTATTTGCTTAGCCAACCGAAATGCAATTTAGAAATGATTAAATTTATTCTGGATATATATATACTTGCTTCACTTTTTGTCGGAATCAGAGCGAAACTGGTCGGACTCTTCCGACGAAAAGTCAAGTAAGTGAATCCAGAATAGAGTTATTAATGTCTAGTGCTTACAGAAGTTTTAGTTCAATTAAGAAATTGATTTTTAAAGTTGGTTTAAATGGATATGTCGTTCGCATGAAATCGGGCCAATGATCACCCGCTAATGTAGAGACACCGATAATTACGTTTTAATACTATTACATCAACACACATTACAAGCATGTTTGGTTAAGCATGTGGTATTTTTTTTGTTTATTCATTTTATTTATTCGTTGTGAAATATTACTATTCGACATAGACATGCTATTTGAAACAGCATGCTTATGTATCAAGGGCCTTACTCATTATCCGATCAATAAGTTTGAACTGTTGTAGCTTAAAACATTTGTAGTTTAAAATGAGTGAGACCCCATGTTCATTACATTACATTAATTATAGCTACTTGCATACGATAAGATTATAATATAAGACTACATTGTGTGTGTATTAATTGAAAACCTGGCTATCCTGTCTAATTCTTAAAGTTAAGATTAATAAATGTGTATATTTGACTATATGTGTAGAAAAACAAACAAGTTAAATCAACAAAACTCACGAAGCATCAAAGCAAAACATTAACAGTCAATGAGGATGTTTAAATTTTAAATCAACAGCAAGTCAAGATCATAAACTTAACAATTCATACTTTGAATTTAATAACACTTGAATTAAACCACGTTTTCGTGATTGTGTTATACAATACAAAGTACGGTGTATTTAATTCAATAATTCAAACTTAAGAAATATAAAGAATGTAATGTAACCGCAGTTGTTTTTGCGATATTCGTAAACACGTTTCAATTGTATTCAATTTCTAGTAACGTTGTTCTTAAAGTCTAACAAAACAAAAACAAATATTTTTGTAAAATTGCCAATGAAAAATTGTTAACGTTAGTCAAACGGCATATCCATTTTAAATCAGAAACTGACAGCGCATTTTGTTTTACATTGAGATGAGCGGAAATAAGTATTGTTTCCGCTTTATTGATTAATAATAACCGAATCCAGTACTATTGTAACTAATTTCTAATAATAAAATTAAAACGGAGTCATAAAAAACTATCATTGATAGCTTTTTATAGCTTCGTTCAATGAGCGACAACTCGCTTACATACGGATGTTGAGTGATTAGGCTCTATAATTGTGTATTAAATGTACACACCTTACCTACGGAATTTTCACTTGAAAATTAATCTGTAGCAAAGAAAACTCTTTAATATTTTTTTTGTAACAATTACAAAATTTCGGCCGAAGCCGTTAAATTAAAAAACACCTTTAGTTTACGTACAGTTGTTTTTTTAACCTATTCCTTTTTTTATATCATGATGATCACAGAAAATACACGGTGGTTTCGTTCGTATTTTTGTGCAATTCATCTGAATAATTTATTTGAAAAACACAACCTCGTTTTTTTAAATATCTTTCAGAATTAGTACTCATATAGTAGGTACCAAGTGTTTTCATTGTTAATTTTGTTCAAATCTTACTTACTAATTTATTCTTACAATGCAAGAGTAATTGCACAAACATACAAACGGTCTTTACGACACTGAACACTTCTTGGAAACGTAACTTTTCGATCTAAAAATCTAAAGTAGGATTCACGATCCGTGCTTCTGTCATTTAAATCGAGTACTCCGAATTAAGTTCCCTTAACATGATGGAGTTCTTTTAGATTTAATTATAGCTTTAAAAATACCAAACGTCCATAAATTTTTCCCTCTACTAAGATCTAGATGTAAAACAATACCGTTTATACAATATTCATAGGAACTTCATTTTTGTTTTATATTAAGTTTATTTTTATATATTAAAATGTATGAGAACATTTTTTTATCTTTTTACACAAAATAGCGATCGGTTCACGTCGATTTCATTGCGTTCAAATTTGTTTGTCAGTCGAAAAAACATTGTCAAATCGGTTTCGTATATTTCGCGTTTCCTAGATTCATCATTGGGTAAGCACGTCACTGTTGATATTACTGGCCGTTACACACCAAATTAACACGAAAAATGAGCCGAAAAGTTTTGTATTCTCAACTTATAATAATTGTAATTAAAATCATTATCAATAAAGACTCCCCTCCACTAAACCAAAATGTATAACACACAAATTATAACAATGTTTGGGCTATTGCATTATGTTTTTGTATGTATTATTCACTTACATTGATACACCGCTCCCAGTAGGTAAGCTTAATTGCACAATTCTTAATGAATTGTGTAATTAGTAGACTCACTGTTAGATACTGCGAGTCGGGAATATCAATATTAATTCAAGAATTAAATCATTACGTACATTAAAATCGGCTTACCATTTACCTTACCTAGTACGATTACAGATATGTCTTATATTTATGAAAACACATTTGCACATACACGCAAATATGTTTTCACAATATTCACTTATTTATGATACATGATGATATTAATAGTAAAAGTATTAATATTCGGCAACACTTGACATTCCTTTATTACGTTTTAATATCTAATTACAATCAATCAACTGAGTTTTTTTAATTACAAGTTGATTGATTGTAATTAAAATAATACTATGAACTATTGCAGTGGCAACTGTGTGAGATGTATGGTTGATACATCATAAGATGCATTCTGGGCTATTGTATTTGTATTGTATTTGATTACTTTGTTGGATTACTTAGGTGGTATGCAGTAATCAATAAAAAAAAAACTGGGCTATATTATTGTTTATGGTTGTATTATTTAAATAATAATTTGCTGTTTTAAAATATTGGGCTGTAGTATCCTTATATTGAAGAATGTCTTGTGTTAGTGTTGTATTACGTACTCAAGTTTATGTTATTCTGTCGATGAATATCAATATAGATGTTACGTGATATCACGACAATTTCAGGTCCAATTGAGTAAAATATCGATTAGGTCTTCATTAGTATTGTCTATGCTTTGTCAGTGAATAATCGCTATTTTCCTACTGTATAATATTTTTTTTATGTACAAAATAAAAAACGTTATTTCAACGGCAGTCTTCTGAAATAAAATAAATTGTAATAAAAATATGAATTATAGCGGTCCTATGTACAAATACGAATGTGTAAATAATTGTTCTGCAGTAAAATTATAATTGATCGATTAAATATTTAATTTAAAAATAAAATGTTAAAACAAAAGCATCAACATAGAATAGTAAATCTTAGTTCATATTTGTTACTCTAGTATGGCATTTATTAAAAAAAAAACTACGCCTACGCGAAGAAATAATATAAGAATCTGAAGTCAAACTAATAAAGATAATTTAAAATTTAGATTTGTGCGTTTTCAACGTGACTAGCATGTTATTGCAAGTAGAAAAAATATTAAAAAATTCAAAATAAAAAAACATGTTCGCAATTTCCCTTTCGCTAATACACCTATTTGGACGAAGTATGTCCGCATGGGACGTCTTTTACCAGCCTTTCCACCCACACCGCCTTACAAAGTCATTTCGTGAATATTTCCTCTTTCATGGATGTATTAGCGAAGAGCAAGATAAAAAGTAAGTGAAACCGGCATTCATGTGAGCAAAAGCGGTTTGTCAGAATCGTGGGAAATAACAAACCCTTCCCTCTGCCTACCCCTATAATCCAGGCGTGAGTTTATGTTTTAATCTTCATGCATGCCGTTTTGGTACTTGTATACAAATTAAAGTAAATGCAAGAGAACTGACACGAAAAGCCTCAAAAGAAGTGAAAAAAAATCTAATTTAAAATAATTATAATCCTTTTTAAATTAACAATGAAATAATTGTCTTCAGCTCGTGAAAACATAAATTAAAGATATAGGTAATTGCAAATAATGATAATAATAACTAAATGCGTAAATAGTGCTATAATAGTTTGGCACATCCAAATGTTTGTACTAAAAATAAGCCACGAAAAACGTAACTAATTTCCAAAAAGCTAACGATAGCAAAAAAATCCTTCAAAACACACGATAATCTTTCAAATGATTGCACTGAAATTCCTTTTGCACTAAATCTTTGTTCCTAATTATTTTTGTTTGGGCGAGTGTCTGTTCCATATTTTGTCCATGTTCCTTAGTTTTAGATTAATTTTTTCACGATTTTTTTATCATAAATATTTACAGGGAAAGTGTGCTTCGCTAAACCGTAAATGCTCGTAACTATTTACAACAGTCAGCTCTACCTATGCTTACAAAATTACTGTATACTAATCATATTGCGACTCTTTGAATTTTTTTATCTAATACCATTTATGACCGAAAAACAAATAAAAGACGTCGCGATATTCCATATTCCAACAACCAAATCATAGTTGCGCTTCTAACGCACTATGCCCTTTTCAACAAACAGATTCTTGAAACAAAGTAACTCAAAATAATTTACGACGTTATTTTCTAACCAGATTACAAGACGAAATCGCGTCAAATTAGTAATAGCTAAATTCTCATGGCTGTGGGTTCTGTTGCAGGTGGACAGCCTGTTGAGCCGCCTGCTGGGCAGCCTGTTGTTGCATCTGCTGCTGTTGGGCTGCCTGTTGGGCTGCGGCCTGTTGGGCTGCCGCCTGTTGGGCTGCCGCCTGTTGGGCTGCCGCCTGCTGGGCTGCGGCCTGTTGGGCTGCCGCTTGAGCGGCGTGCTGGGCAGCTTGAGCTGCCTGTTGGGCAGCCTGAGCCGCCTGCTGGGCAGCAACCTGTTGAGCAGCGTGCTGGGCTACCTGTTGGGCGGCGGCCTGCTGAGCTACCTGCTGGGCTGGCAGATTGAACCCTAAGATCCTGGGATCATGTAACCGCAACGCCTGCTCTAGCCGCTGCTCCTGCGCCAGTCTGAAAGCCTCCACCAGCTCCGGTGACAGCTGACCGCCGGCATCATTGGGCGGCTGAGGAGGGAAGCCGCCGTTGTGTCTCAAAGGACTGGGCTGCTCGTTAGGGTGAGCCGCTGTTGCTTGGGAAACAGCGAGGCGCAGAGCCTCGGCCTGACTACGCAGCAGAGCTTCAGCTTGTTGGATCCTCAAAGCGGCTTCGTTCGCAGGCGGCGTCTCGGGCGGTGGCTGCTGAGCCGGCGCCTCTTGGCGAGCCAATTGCTGGCGCATGACAGAGACTAAGTTGGCTGCAGCAACTTGCACAGCATTGGCCCCTTCACCTGGCTGAGCCATCATGTTGGCCGCGGCCGCGGCGATGGCTGCCACCCTCTCGTCCCCGTACTGATGTCCGTTGTTGGCGGAGCGGAGAAGGTCGGAGAGCTTGTTGACCGCCGCGCCGGCTTCGGAGCCGGCTGAGGAGGAGAGGCGTCCGTTGGAGGAGGAGTCTGAGTGTGCCGGGGACGGAGGCGCCAGGTTGAGGAGACCGGAGCCTCCAGCTGAGGCGGAGACGGCGGCGATGATGTCACGCTCGCGGCGCTCGGCTGCCGCGCGTGAGAGCACATACTGGGCCGCGAACTGGTGCTTTGGCTCCATCCTCATGTGCTCCATGTGGGAAAGCAGTCCTGGAATTGAGAGGTGGGTGTGAATCTGTGGATCAGTCTAATGTAATTTAGATCGAATAGGAGGACGTGAGGAACGAAGGTCGACCTTTAAGTTTTTTTAGAAATTGAGCTTTTATTGCATGAACGCAAGCAAATGTAAATTTTACATTTGGTTCGCTGTCGTTGGATTCAATAACTTTTGAGCTCAATGTCATTGGAAATGGAAGTAATTTGGTCTCTACAACGCTATCGCAGAAAATACTACTCGAGCCAAATGTTTAATAACTTGATCTTCCATCTAGGTATAACCAGAAATCAGAAATTTATTTCATCATAAAGAATTTACATTCGATTTTTCGAATCTGTGTGTTTTCCATGTTTGTAATGTCCTTGCCTGGTCACCATAGCAACATGATTTGGAACCACGTAAGTGATTGTGTTGGTGGAATTTAAAAAAAAAACAATCTGCAAAACGAAGATCCCAAACTTACCACTCTCGTGCGTGAACACGGCCTGACAAACAGAACACGGCCACATTCTAAGGCTGCTGGTCATTTGAGTCTCCGGATGACAGGCGAGGTGCTTCCTCAGGGAACCTTCGTTGACATAGTGCTTTCCGCAGACCGGACACGGGTGGTTGGCCGTTCGCCGCTTCGCTATATAAGGATCAGTCGAAGGCTTAGCTTGCGCAGGGTACGGTGAAGTGGCAGGCGGACCTGGACCACGAACACCAAGTGAAGTGGGAGGGAGAGGAGAGGTTAGTGGATTAGAGGGAGAGAGAGAGAAAAAAACCAGGTTAGTCATGTTTGTGGTGAGCTGTTAGGTGCTAAATGCTATATTGGATGTGGAGGATGACGTCTTGGATGAGCTTGTTCTTGTTTTGCATTGGTAAGATGATCATTTAGTGTCTTAGTTTACGATTTCTTAACAAAACGTCATCCTGGATCCACTGTGTCTTCAAAAAACGAATTAAGGATTTTAGTATGAATATACTCAATTGTAAATTAGTCAGACATTTGAAAAGCAACATTTTTCAAAATGAATTTGACCATTTTTCCATTTTATTAATGAGGGTCGATCAGTGCGTAATTCGTTTTTATCTGGTCACAGTCATAAATCTAAAAATAAAACGTTCCAGGCCTCGAGGAAAAATAACAAAATAAATAATTATGTAGAAACTTAATTGAAGGGAACAAAAAACTCATATACTCAGGATGTTGAACGTAACTCAATAGAGAAGCAAAATAAAGGCCAATTAGTGGAACTGAAATGTTAACAAATCAAGTGGAGGATACAAGAACGAAAGTGGAAAACGAAAACAGCCATTAGAAACATAAACAAAACATGTTATGATAATAGACTCCACGAAACGCCATCCAAAGAATTTGTTCTTGATAATTCCAACAAGAACTGTTTGGAAAACATGCTACCCTTCCAATAATACTTGAAACAATAACATTTTGCAAGCCCCAGATGGAGTTCCGTTGTCGACTTACACTAAAGCTAGCGTGGTTTATTGAAACGATACGTTTCTGGTTTACCGGTTGATTTTATTATAAAAACCAACACCCCTTGTGGCTTTGTGCCAAATGGAAGTTTCTCTGTCGCAAAAACTTTACAGACAACACAATAATCGCGCTAAATATAGAATCGCTAAAGAACTGCGTTCCCGTTCGTGAAGCTCTACAAAACTTCCACATTGGCAGAATCTTACTTGACTAAAAATCTCAACTGGATTAGCATTTTTTCCATTAATAACTTTTAATATTTCAAACAGCATAGTCCAAAGTCAAAGTGATGCTGAAAACAGTTGAGATTGAAACTTACACACTAGACATAAGAAACCCAAATCCAAACGATCCCTATCACCAGAAAGAGGAAGAACTTCGCTAAGCGAAGCTATTCCTCCGTGCGAAACGAGACAAGTCATCAGCCAGCGAAACTTACTGGCAACACCAGAGGCGTTGGGGTCCTTGTGGGTGGTCTTCATGTGTTCGACTAGGGCTTCGCCCCCGAAGACCACTTTGTGGCATATGGGGCAGGGGGTGGCGGCTGCCCCCCCTATCATCAGTGCCGCGTGTTGCTGCAAAACACCAAGGTGCAGCTGAAGCTCCTGTGGACCCGCAGGAGGCGTGGCGGCATAGCATTCAAAATATTAGGCTCACATAGTAAAAAACAAATAAAAATTCAAAAAACATCAACAGTCGAGAGGGAATTTTGAGAACTGAAAATCTTTGCCAAAGGGTTTTTGTGAAAAAGTTCTGACGGGAATTTTGTGGAAATAAATGTCTTGGCCAAAAGTGGAATTTTCAATTTAGTTGTGAAAAGAAAAATAATAGTTCAATGCGATGACCTGTTGTGAATTGCTATAAGGTTAATGGGATTGCTTATAATTCTTATGAGACATTCATAAAACTAATTCAGTCATAGATGATGATAATCATTGTCTCTTACAAACATACCTACATTAAAAGTCATCCATCTCAGACGTCCGTCACCAATATCGTTACAGCACAGACAAATTACCAAAACATAAGGGTCATCCATGAAGTACGAGCATTCTTAGTCGGAGGGAAAGTATTGCAAAATCAATAAACGAAACACTTGAAGCAAGTGAATGACGTAATAGATGGATGGCGCCGAAGGTACAGTGACCTACCGTATTGAAGAGTTCTAATTTGCCAATATTTCGGCAGCGTTGCAGCCAGCTGTCATCTAGCGCCTGCCCGGCCATTCCCGAGCCCTGTCCGCTGCAACACTGCCGGAATATCGGGAAAAATAACCTTCAATACGATTAAGGCCCCTTAAAACTGGAAAGAATTTAGGTCACAATGTTAAATTAAAACAACCCTGTGACTAACTGGCAATTAGAAAAGAAGTCACAAAAGAAAATAAAATTAACCCCGTGTATAACTGACCACTATAGAAATGAATAGCTCTTAGCCTCGGCTGCCTGAGTGATTTTAAACGATCACGAAGGTTAAGCAACATAGGGCGCGTTCAGTGTATGGATGGGTGACCATCTATAACTAACGCTAGTGGCATTTTCCCGAGCGGTTCCATGCTTCGCAAGGCACGTTAAGCAGTTGGTGCTGGCTGCCGTCGATAGATGCCTTAGGGCAGCTTGAAAACTTCTGACAGTAAGACCAGCCACTAGTCTTACAAGCCTCCACCAATCCGGACTTGGCCTCCGTGGTGGAGTATGGCCTATACCGTCCTCAGGGAAGAGATCCGTGCCCCTCGGTGGGGACATAACGGGTTGATGATGATAGAAATGAGAAGGACTAAAAAAGAAGATTTACTTTTGAATTTTATGCTCCGTGACCAACTGGCCACTTTTAAAATGGGAAAAACTTTTGATTTTTAAATTACAGGAAAGATGTTTTTTACACGTTTTGTAAGTCTATCTATATATATATATATATATATATATATATAAAAGGAGAAGCTGACTGACTGACTGACTTAGAATCAACGCAGGGCCCAAACTACTGAACCTAGGGGGTTGAAATTTGGCATGGGAGTTCCTTAGGGAGCCTAGGGGAGCACTAAGAAAGGATTTTTTGAAACTCACCCTCTAAAGGGGTAAACGGCGTTGTTAAAGTTTGTATGGAGGTATAAAAAAATGTTGTCAGATTTTCTTGAAACTTGAAATAAATACTCTTCAACACAATTGATTGAACACGTGTTTCACGGTTTTTCTAAATTTAACCCTTAACGGGAGTGAACGGGGTTGCAACATTTTGAACTAAAGTCCACGCGGACGGAGTCGCGGGCGAAAGCTAGTATGCAATAAAGAGTGGCAACTTTAATAACGACGGTTTGTGAAAACCAAATCCCCGTAAAGGAACAAATTCAGATACTAACCTTGGCGGTGTGCGTTCTAAGACTGCTCTCCGTGGCAAATCCTTTGCCACAGATGTTGCAGTGGAAAGGTCTGTTCTTGGCCCTTTCCACCTGCGCATCATGATTCCGCAGGTGTTGTTGGAGGTTTGACAGCTGGATGAAGGCTCTCCCGCACTCTGGGAGGTGGCATTTGTACGGCCTTTCACCTGCAAAAGGAGTTTGGAGTTAGAATTTGAAGACACAATATGTAAAGCTCAAAGAGCAACAAACTTTTTTTTTTGGCAGAGATTTGGGGCTTCACTAAAATTATTGACACAAAAGACCATTTTTTTTTTTAAATATTTTATAAGTGCCGCAAATTTTAATCTATGATGCCTACATTTCGTTGATTTTATTAATAAGCAGTTGCTTTGTTAATTTTATTGTAGAATTACTTGGTGTTGGGGACAAATAATTTTTTCATTTTCATTTTCAAACCGTTTTTGGTTCTCACGACACCTGGTATTTTGTTGTCAATTGACCAAAGTCAGTACAAAAAAACCTTTGGCGTATGTTGACAGTAGAATAAAAGTTTGTTGGTGATGTAAAACTGAGGCTTAAAGTTCCGTACCTGCAAGGTAGAGTCTTAAAAGAGATGCAACATCAGATAGACGCAAATGCGGAATTAACCATAAACGCCCTTCTTAATGAACATAAAAATATAAATTTTATCTTAAAGCCTGTAAAGCGATCTCGCGTGTTAATGTTGAAAACAAACAGCGCAGTTTCCGTAAGCGACGCTTAACTTCATCAAGACGATTATATTACAATTAATATTATTAATTAAGCATGTATTCGTGTATCTTGCCCGCGAATTATTTTAGTGCATGCCTCTAAGGGACATCTGGTTGGAACTGGTTCTGAGTGCCCTTTCTAAATGTGCTTTAGACGCCCTGAGTTCCGCTTAGAAGTTAATTTTAAATCGCGCGTTAAAGTTAAAGGAAATCTCCGGCGGTTAAGTTAAACGAGTTTAGAATTTGTATTCTTACTGTCTGAAGACGGATAATTTACCGCTGTTTTTGTATTCTGACAACATCCGGAGTAAATCCTTAGGGAAATACCTATTTCTACATTTTTGTTGGCAAGGGAATAGTTAGGTAATTGATAGCTAATTCGTCTTCTTTTAATTTGAAAACAAAGTTCCGAATTCGAATTTGATATCACACGAACCTAATTCGAAATTTTTTCCACCTTAACCCGTTACACGCAGCGGCCCGAAAAAAGTCTCTCTTACGCAACAATTCAGAAACCAGTTCAAGCTCATCGCATAACCCAAAAAAAAGCATGACGCGCCAAAAAGACCCGGACCTATCCCAACTGGCCGCGAAAGAAAGCGATGACCGCGCTTCCATTTTTAAAATAAGGCCATAATAAAACGAATGCATACTTTTAGCCTGTACAGCAAGCAAATGCATAGGTCATTGACTGAACGCACGCACACAGGACCAAAACACCAATATGCACGTGAAGTTTTTACACTGCACACATAGATGGCGGCAGTATCTCTCGTCCTGAATCGCGCTCGTGTTGGTGATTTTGCATGTCTGAGAAGAATGCATGTGTACACATTGATTCCGCGTGCGTTCGCAAACTAAAAGATATTGTAGAATTATTTCCTAGATGCAATGAGATAGATATATGGGTTGTCGCGTTTGACAGTGTGGAATGGGCCGGAATATTGCGTTTTGTGTTCGTTGGGCTAATCGTTTGGTTCAGTTAGATTGCCTTATTTATAGCCCACTAAATTTTATAACTGCATTGGCTTTATTAGGTGGGTACCTAGGATAAAAGTGTAGGCAAAAGGGTATTTTATAGTTTATTGTTTTATACGATACACTTTTATTTATAGGTAATTTTGCGTAGAGCGATTAGAAAGTATGAATTTCATATAGAGTCCGCTCGTAAAATTATCTAGACCGTCGGCGCCTTTATTAATGGCATTAAAATTACCATACACATACCATGTAAGTTGAGAATGCGATCAATTTTACAATAATTTCCATTGATACGCACACCAATGGTTTTTTAACAAGCACTTAAAGTGAATGCCAGAAAATTTATTCGATATTTACAGTGCCACACCTAAAAATAATCTCATTAACCCTGGGTATTTTATGACGTTTCTAAACCTTTGAAGTTCTGGCTGGAAAACGATTGAGAAAATTCATAATATGAAAAAGTAGTATGAGTTAGGACTTAAGTTTCGTACATGGTCCTGTAAAAAAAAACAAACAAGAAAAACATGTTCTAAATTCAAAAGAATTCCTTCCCGGTTCGGCGAGCTCCAGCCATTGTAAAAGCTGAGCGAAACTTGACTGCCATTTTTCAAGCTAGTAAGCCCACGCTTGCCTAGCCCACCACCTTAGCGTGACCTCTGATCTATTAGCTATGTAGACTTTTATCGCCATCGCGGTTGTAACGGAGCGGGACGGGGGAGAGGTCAAGTTACACTGTTTTTTCTTGGTATCTACCGCTATTTTTGCTATTTCTCTTGAGATTTATGTCTGTACCTACATTATATCTTTTAAAGGGAAAGGCGTTTGCCTTCACATAGATTGGCCCTTTGTTAGATATTTTTAAACGGGCTCGTAAATCCACGGATAAATCCTACATGTTCCCTTGTAAAATGTCGAGATTTTGTCACATTTCGAAAAACAAGAATTTACTTGAGAACCTAAGCTAAAAGTATTTTAATTAGACTCCTAAGAGACTCCAAAGCGTCTATAAGGCGATGCTATTTTGTCTAACATCGTACAATGGTCTAGGATACTCGAGCAAGCCTACGCAACCGATTTACATACAAAAGTACTTCCTTGGTATAACATAAGCGTGTACCTTTTGACTTTAAATGCGTGGGCATCTAGGCATTTCTTGAGTGCAGCCTTTGCCTCACAATGCGCTATGTAAAGAGAAAAATAAAAATACTGGCTGTTTTATGCCATTAATTCATTACTTTTTTCGCGAAAAATTGCTTAGTATTTTTGTTGTATCTCAGTTTTGGATAACTCAAATATCTACGAAAATAAAAAAGTACGAAAATATCTCGTTTTGTGGCTTTTTTAGCCGTGGTGATTGCAAATCTTTGCTTTTCCGTTCTGATTTTAAAACCTACGGCGTGCCGTCGGCGGATGTATGTAGCGTATTTATTTTTGAATTTAGAACGGCAGACTTACGCGCCAATCCGACATGTTGCACACATTTATAACGCTTCCAATATTTTCTCTAGAACTGCATTTTCGTTTCTTTCGTTCAGTGTACCATTTGTGTTGTTCCATTATTTTACATACACCTTTTGAGTTTCTGGATCTAACACCTATATACTAACAAGTTAGATTTAGGTACTTAGGTACTCCTGTAATGATGCGGTGAAATTATATCGACGAATAACTAGTACTTATTGCAATAAAGCACGCATTATGAAACTGCTAAATATAGGTACATTAATTAAAGCGTTCCGAATTTAATTCGCCAAATAGCTCTCATGTCCCACCTTTACATGAAACCCACCTCCTTCCGCGCCAGCCTATGTAAGTGGCTATATGAAACACACGATATAAAATTACCGACGCATTAATCAAATCGACAATTTAAATTATTGGGCTCCAAAATGCGTGTGCATGCACGCTGCAATCACCCACCCCAACCCCGCGAATGCAGAGTGGGCGATAGTGACTCCCCGTTTGACCCCAGTGGGGTGTGGGCGAATAGTGGGCCGGGACGGGGTGGTACGCACCCCAACTATTCTAGCCACCCTCGCCAACTATTTTGGTGTGGGCAGTTGGAGAAAAAAATTTAGCTGTAGTGGGCTGTATATACATGCCGACCTGCGTCGCGCTCGGCGTTGATATGTTTTACGCGTGAATATTAAAATTGGCATTTTCAAAATTTGAATTTTGTAGTTGCCTCGCTACGTAATGTAGTTAGTTTACACTAGTTTTTAATACGTAAAATATAAAAGCAAGCATTTATTTCAGATACAATTATGTCTGTTAAAAAAACGCTTGTGCTGAGCACCGCGAATTCCTGCTTGTGTATTGCATTGTCTGGCATAGTACTAGAGTCTGTTCAATAAGTCAGTTTACGTGGGTTAATTACAGGATAATTGAAAAGTAGGATACAGCAACCTTCTGAAGAATCATAAACGGATCAACCTAATTTGATACTTTACATAAAAAGTTTTGCAAAAGTTTAAGAAATGCTAATAAATCGCATATTCTACTTTATTTATCCTGTAATTAACCCATGTAAACTGACTTATTGAACAGACTCCCGTCCCGTCCCGTCCTGAACAGACTGTCCGCCAGTCGGCTCGAGCCACTAGCCAAATACATAAGTATCTTTGACTACCAGAACTATGAAATCATGAATCACATCTTCTTCTACCACCGTCCAAAAGCAACATCTGTTGTGCGACAGAGCGAGAGCTGCGTAGACCCTGAGGAGAGTTGCTCGTACAAAGCTTTTAGGCGTCTTCATCTTCATCATCAACCCATCATGTCCCCACCGAGGGGCACGGGTCTCTTCCCTGAGGAAGGTATAATAGGCCATACTCCACCACGGGGGCCAAGTCCGGATTGGTGGAGGCGTAATGCACGGCAAATAACTTAAGCGTTTGGTCTTACTTCAAATGCATTTGCAGGAAGTTATGTTATTCTGCCTTTTATATTGACCCACTATTAAATAATTTAACACGTCTTGCTCTTACTTATTCATGGTAATCTCGTCTCAACTATAGGAATTTTCGTCTAAGTATATTCAACTATTGTATTCTGCATCACAGAATCATATTATTATCTATTTATAAGCATATCATAAAACTCAAACTCAAATATTTTATTCATAGTACAAATATAATATTTACTTTATGAACGTCAAAGTTGTTAGTTTCGCAATTAATAGATTACATGGAGAAGAAACTAACAAAGAAACTCCACATTTATTCTTTTCAAAACAGTTTTAGCCTAAATTACAAACTTTCGAGCTTACAAAATAATATCTTGGATGTGTTGAACACTAGAAACATTTATCCTCTGATTAAATTTAATATTAAACTACTATTGAATGCTAGACATCCTTGTCTTCTAAATAATAAATAAATTAATGTGTATTAGGAAAACAAATACACTAAATTAAGTACTTAAGTAAACAAAAAGAAACGCTCCACCGTTCCTTCTGGGAGAAATAAAGAAACGAAATAACACTTAAAACGTCTGTACCGCTTCCCACGTAGAAAAGTTTTAAACTCAGTTGGAATCTTTCGCTTTTTTTACTTTTTTTTTTAATTTCCCTCGTCGGTATCTCCGCAAATGCTTCAGTGGTCAAATAAAAACTTTAAGAGTTTTTAAGGAGCAAGGAAATCCATAGGGATATTTTTTTAAGGTTAGCCTAGAATTTGTTTTGGAATAAACATTTAGTTAAGAAACTAGTTTAGTTTCGTCCTTAATATAATACTGCTAAATAACGTCAATTAGGGTTACCACTATATACGATAACACTAGGTACGATAAAAGTGTGATGCTGAGATATCTAAAAAAAATATCTCACCAAAAACATAATTTTTAATTGTTATTTTCAAGCTTAAAACGCAACTGATTAAATTGTTTTTATTGCTCAATTATTTTCAATAACAAATTTAAAAAAAAGCAAACAAACATTTACATATAGGCTTCTGGCCCCACACTAGGATACCCTGTGTCATTGGAACCAGAAACAGATATAAAAAAATATATTAATAAAAAGTTATTCCAGCTAAAATATAACCTAAGCTCACGCCTGTATCCCGGAGGGATATGCAGACATCAGGGTTTGAAACTTGCCACGATCCTGACAAACCTCTTCCACTTCTTCAAGATTCATTAGTCGTTGCATGCACGCACTCAGGCTTCGGGCACTTTTACATACATACATACATACATAAGCTCACGCTTGTATCTCAGACGGATAGGCAGAGACCAGGGACTGCCATCTGCCACGATCCTGACAAATCAGTTTCGCTTCATCGACATTCATCAGTCGTTGCATGCACGCACGACGGTTTCGGGTACTTTTAATCATTGTCTTTGTCAAAACAAAAAATAACTAAGCCTACTCTATGCCTTCGCTATCCCAAGCAGTCAAGCAACGAAAGATAGCCAGGAACTCCTGAAAAGGGTATCGGGGAGTTTCCACAGCGCGATGACGCCTCGCCCGGCGGAGAAAGAAAAACGAGAAAAAGTATGCAAAGATTCTCGGGGAAACGCGGGGCAAGGTGGCTGGTTCCTTTTGGATCCAAAAATGGATGTAGTTTAGCAGAAAGGTTTCAACACACAACATAGTCATTTTTTAGTTAAATATACCAAAATGATCACTATGCTCTATGCTTTAGGAATCAAAGACTAGCATAGCGATCCGATGAGTATGCGCAAAGTTATGGCACACGGTAGTCAACCCACATGTATGGAGAGAGTAAATCAGCATGTACCTAAAAAGTCAAATATCTCAAAACTCACTTTGTCGTCCTACTACGTCCAATTTAGAAAATATACCTACCTTCAGATTTTTTATCATGAAAAAAAAACTCTACAATTTTGTTTTTCTTTAAGACTACGATAAACCGGCATCTTGTTTTAACAGTCAAGCAAGTAAACTCGTAGAATGTTTATGGAGTGTCCGGGTTTAACAACGGGTGTGACTAGAGTCTTAGATATTAACTCCCGGTTTCTCAAACGCAAACAGTCTGTTAATATATTGTTAACATCTGTCAGTTGGTAAAGGTGCATACAAAAAAAAAGAACTAAGAGATGTTAACAGTAGATTAACGCTCTGATAGTACTCGAGAAACCGGGTGTAAGCTTAGTAAGTCCAGAGACTAAGTTTTTACCTGACTTAATGAAAAAAGTTTTTATTGCAGGGATTTTTATAAATACAAACAGAACAAACAATATTATATTTTTAGTTTAACTTCTGAATTACATTAAAGATCTACTTACTCATCTATGAAAATAATTGATCAATAAGGTTTTAAATAAAATAGAGTTTATTTATTTCAAGTCGTTGGGGAATGTACCAGCTAAAAGATATTTAAAGAAAACGCTCCGCGCTGCCAAGGCAGAAGAAAAGTATAAGTTGCCAAGGGCAAAATAACTTTTTTACTAAAGGGATTGTATGTATATAATCCATTATACGAATCTATTCCGTATTTCAGAGTTATGTCTACTTGATTCTAGCTAATCTCTGCTTACAAAAAACTTAATTAGCGGTGAATATGCGAGAATTCCCGGGTTCGAATCCCGGCTGGGGACAAACAGAACCCATGTCTTGGATGTTAACCTACATGTTAGTAATGTCGCTGTTTCTGGTTGCCGCGGCACTGAGTATCCTAGTGTGGGGCTAAAAAGAATGTTTGTGTCTGTAAATTTCTATGAATGTTTATGTAATTATTCGGGTAAATTTTCATTCAATAAAGTTAATTAGCTTAAAAACAACATTTATCGGGTGATCTACCATCATTCGACATGACTTGACCAGCTGTTCTGTACATTCCTTTAGTTCCTCGTACGCTACAATGTGTTAATCTACAATTTCCAGCTGTTTTTTATGCATTTTGGCCTATGTATACATGTCTGTTAGTATTTATTAAATATTAGTAATAGTTGGTAAACAGATTGTATGTCAGACATAATTTCTTAAGAAACAGTAGAAAAACCTAGATACTCATCTCCTTTTTCATAAAAAAGGAGATATGTTTTTCATAATATACATACATATATAACTAGCTGACCCAGCAGACGTTGTTTCGCCATATTTTTTTTTTCGCTTAAGGCTATGAAAAATAGATAACAATCTATTCTCAAACCTACCGAATATACATAAAAACATTCATAAAAATCAGTCAAGCCGTTTCGGAGGAGTAGGCACACTAACACGGTGACATATGTATGACACGAGAATTTGATATATTAGAAGAAGGTAGTGTTCTATCTATCTATCTATATTTGCCAACCAAACTTAGTCCTTCACAGTAAAACAAGGTAAATACGAATAATATCCAGTACTCTCACGCGTCCCTGCCTACGAAACCAATGTATCCCCAGGGTTCCTTCCCGGTAAAGTGTGGGCGAAACCCTAAAATGCAAAAAGAACACAAAGAGATAAAAGTTGGTAACTTTCCTCTCTAGTTGTTGGTGGCCCGCCCGTAGGGTTGCCACTAACGACTTTTTCTCTAGGATTTGTACTTTTTTATTTCTTAACTTATCGCACCTCCTCTAGAAAAATGTCTTATCACAAAAAACATAGTTTTGAGAAAAACGCAAATTAAGTGATTTTGGTCTTATATTTTTTGCCATTGTTTTAAATATTATATGTACCACAATGTAATATTATAATAAATTTACCACAATGGCAAAAAATATAAGGCCGAAATCACTTAGGTAATTGCCTTTTTCTCAAAACAATGTTTTTTGTGATATGACAGTTTTCAAGAGAAGGTGCGTTATGTTTCTGGTAGTTAATCTATGTTAGTAATTTCGTACCGGTCTACGGTGGACTCGAATGAAATGCACATAAAATGGAAGAGCGTAAGAAAATAAAAATGAATAAATAAATTGCTATATAATGGCATTGCTAAGTAAACATGTCGATGTCCTCAATATCAAGTTGGTGTCACGTTATCACGCATCAATCACAGACCTCCTTAGAGCTTAGTCTAAGTGCTGTGATTTTGAGACGTGATAGTAATTTGGGTAAACAAGATTTAAGAGAAATACCTACTGGTGAAAATATACTTTACTGCACACGAGTCATTGAACAGAACATTACATAAAAAACAACGTGCACAAAGGCGAGCTTATCTCTCTAAGAGATTTCTTCCAGAAAACCTCAAAGAGTCGGAGCAGCGGTAAAAGGGCCTATATACGTACGTGTACTAAATAGACTACAATATAAACTACAAAAACCTAAACAATAGCATACTTTATGCAGAAAATAAATACACTACATAAACTAAATACCTACAGACTAAATACCTCATCCCTAGTAAAATAATCCTTATTATGTAGTTTAAGCGGTTGGTTTTCCATGTATTAGTAAATAAATAAATAAATTTATCTTTTCAACCAATCAATTTCAATCGATCTAAATCCAAAGTTAATTCAAAAATTACAGAGCTTTCGTCCTGAATTCTATAGCAACTGCCAACCCTAAAGTTAAAGTTTTTCAGTCGGAGATCGTGTGAAACTGTAAGATGTTTGCCGAGGCGTTACTCGCAGTGGGCCGACAATTATTTTTATTCATCCCCTCCCCTCCCACCACTTCCATCGTGAGACAGTGCAGTTTTAGTCGCAAAATCTGTTTTACAATTTTATGAGTCTGCAGTCAAAGGGTTAAGTGAGATAGAAGTTTTCATAATTTGAAAAAGGAACAATTTTTTCTCTTTCTATTTTAAAGTTGCCAGTAGCACGGATCATGTTTTTGTTTCTTTTTTGTAGGATATTCGTGGAAAGTGTTCGATGACGCGTTAAATACGATGTAGAAGTACACACGTCAGTTGATGAAACTTTACGTTCTTATCGCAAAGTTGAATTAAGATAATCAGTTATGTGGTGTCTTGTTTGATTGAATAACAATCTGGATCGAAGAAGAAGAAAACATTCATTAAACCTTGAATTGAATTTACTTTTTGAATTGACCGTTAACAGTTCAAACATAGAAACGGTAACGTATTATTAATCTAAAAAGAATATTGTTTTATTCCGACTAGGGGCCTCTTGATCCATTTTTTGTCTTTCCTATTCCGGTTCCATTATTTGAAGCTACCCTTTAACTAACCCTTTGATTACCTGTTGTTGTTCTTACCCCAAATAGGGTCCATAGGGTCCGATCTGTCAACCTACATTATTCAGTTTTTTTGGGTGCTTAGTCAGTTGTGATTTTTAGTAATTGCTATTTTGACGTATATTGTATGCGTTCCAAAGGTATTAAAATATGCAATTGCTTACTAGATTTCCTGTAGTAATGACTGTTACAACACCTAACTTACGTTACAATCGGAATGTCAATAGCATTCCGCCAATGAATTGTTATGGTTATTGCCTCTTTATGGAAAGGCATACCAAAATGAGTAAGTGCATTTACTTCCTCATTATCATACATACTATTAAAGAGAGAGTGCCCCACAAGAAAGTTACACACGTATACTGACCAAAAAATATTTTGCAATAGGTAATAATTTTGATACGTTTTTTCTTTTTTGAAAATTCGCAACCTAACATTACACCAAACCATTGTTATCCGCTTGCGCATCAAAAAGAGTCCAATGCACAATGACCTATGGTGTTTGCACCAAAAAAACCGAGGCAGCTGCCCAGAACCGGCCGTTTGTTAGCCAATATGCACAAAATAATAGCTAACACAATATTATTATGCTAATTTTCGGATGCGCAAGCCATTATTTTCATTCACAGGTAGAAGTGAAAGAATATAAACCCGGAACCGTCCCATTGTGACCGGACCCTACGTTTTCGGGAAGCTTTTTGGGCGTCGCGGTTGAAGGGTTGAAATTGCGGACAAAAAACTTTTATAGTGGCCGTCGGACAGTCAATATGGTTCACGGCGCATATGACTAATTTTTGACGAATTATAAGCGCATATGTTAAGCGGAAGAACAAAAAAAGTCTATAACTAGCCATAAACTTTTTGGTGGAATATCAGTCCGTTACGGCCAGGTTGGTGTTTTAAGAAACAAATTAAACGTCAAAATTTATTCGACCAATTAAAATGCACCGCGTCATTTCTCCCGCCAACACATCTCTGATTGTTCCAAAATTGAATTTTAATCACCGATTCTTTACTAACAATGCCGTCGAGAGGTTAGGCGCGGAGAAGAATGCCAAAAAATACCGGGAAAATGGCCGAAAATTGCTTTCGCCCTACAAGATTCGATTCATCGGGATCGAATGAAAGGAGCCCGCCTTAAGAGCAATTATCTCGAGTATCTTTTGAGTTTAAATTAAGTGAAAAAACTTGGCCGCGTTTTCGAAGCGCTCCTGTTAGGGCAAAGGTTAAATCGGGGGAATCGGCAGACGAAAGTGTGATTAAAAAGTCATTTAGGATAAAGAATTTCCCTATTTTTCACCTTAATGACCAGCAAGACGTTTTTTTCATAATTACATTACATTTCAATTATTGCGTAATTTATTGCATGCTCTAAATAACTGCTCTAATAAACTCGGCAAAACGTGGGCCCAGTTCCAGCGATTGGTGCCTCTGCCTACCCCCTCGGGGATAACGGGCGTGAGTTTATTTTTTTTATTTTTTTTCTAAATAACTGTTTAATATAATATAACGTACCTCAAGACAAAGTTATAAACCAATCAAATATTACATTCTACTATTGTTGCAATTACGTCCTAAGCCGCACTAAATCATCAATATAAATATTTGAGATCTTAAGATGTCAATGAATTATAATTAATAATAACAAATATGATACATGACAAAGATGCGTCTCATTGAGAGAATGAGTGATTTTTTTTTTAGAAAACTAAAGACACGGATTCTCAGTTCAGAAGCCGGCGGTTAATACTTACTTAAATAGCTACTCTGAACTAGAATAGAATATTAAGTTATTGTATAAGCGCAAACGTAGTACATATAATTAATAGTTAATGTTATACCTATATTGTTTATTATTAATATGAATTACTTTTTGACATTTTAAATTTGTATTGTATGACATTGTTAGATACCTACTATGAATCTGATTTAATTATTATTTTGACATTTTTTTTTAAATATAATGATTAACGATAAATGTGACATTTTTATGAAGTATTATTAATTGTAAACGTGTATTCTAGCTTTAAGATAGTTTCAAACACAATGCATGTTGTTAATGAATAAATAAATGAAATGAAATGAATTAATCAACCACCTACTAAATAGTTTTCCGATTGGTCAAAGAAGGCGACTGGAATCAATGCAGTTTCCTCACAAGACAAAAGCCGAGGGCGCCGGTCCGGGCCACTCGCACGCAACATTCCGCGTTATACATCTACTTATTTTTGCTAAACAAAAACCAGTTTTGGCGCGGTATTGCACAGTTGGGGCACAGAACGTGCACCGGACAGAAGGACTACTTACAGGTGAGCGTTTCTTTATTTCTACTCTACCCAAAAGTTAGGCATCAATAATCAATTTTTTTTTATAACTAGCCGAAAATACGAAAACATATCTTTGGTGGCCTTTGGTAGTGTAAAATAAGCAATAAGAAGGTAGGTGTCATGCGAAATACCTCTTTGGTGGAGCTACGCTTAACGGGAAAATTTATGCAAGTCAGAAATTTATGAAGATCAATTTGTACCTACAAAGAAAAAAACGTACATTTTGTAAAAGATTTCCATTAATGTATATATTTTTAGTTTTAGTATTAAAAACTAAGAGCAAATGCAAGAAAGTCTAGAGACAGAGACGAATACGCTTGGTCTTAATTTTATAAAAACGCGATTCCTAACTCTGAGAGGTGTTTTATCATGTTTTTATCAAGAAGACTGACATTCTAAAAAGAGTTTTAATATAATCTAATTATACAAAGCAAGAGATATATACCCGATCGATTCTATCCGATAGTAGCCGAGGTATATTCTAAAAGCTAACGGACTGTATGTATGTATGGTATGTATAAGAATAAGATAAGATAAGAATCTCCCAATAATTCGAATGACCCTCTGTTCTATTGTGTTATGTGGTCGGGTCCCGTTACTTCGCATCTGGTACCGACTGATGCAAGTTTTGATGCCTATAATAACATAATAGTGCACTTAGGTGCATGGGTGAGCGAAAATCGCTTTAGAGACTTAATACGTCTTTTATTTTACCCGTGCTGTGGGAATCTCGAAGAAATGGCTCTGCTTTCTTTAATACCGATATCAGTATTAAGACAAACGTTAGGACCTTGAAAATAAAATTTAAAAAGCACTTCTATGTTGAGCCAATCGACTAAAAAAAAATCTACATGTTAAACTACCTTGAAATAATAACGCAGGTGATTACAATATTTGAGGCGTAATAAAAGACGTAACCTCTATGCCAGGCCTAATTTGTGAATAGAAAAAAAACAAACAAAGCGTTTTGTTTCTTAATTTCGAAAAACAAAAGAAAAATTGCCGCCTGCAACAATTGGAAGACGAAGCGAAGCTTTTTTAAATTCGTTCTTCCTATTGTGTCCTTTTTAAAAAGAGAACGCGGTAATTAAATTAAAGAACAGTGGAGAGAAGGAACACGCAATCGCATTCTTTGTTGGTAATTAAAGCAACGGCTTTGGGAGAGAAAGAATGGCTTAAGTAGCAAGTTAGAAGTTCGCGAAAAAATAAAACAAAAGCCGCGTTGCGGGGGTTAAGGAATGAAGAAACAAAATGAATACAAGAGAAAGGCAGCTTGGAACCCTTGTTCTTTGCATCTCTATAGTTTTGTTTCTTAAATGTGTCCTAATTTTTAAGACTTAAGCAGCATATACAACCCACTGTATAGCACAGGTCTTCTCTCAGAGAGTTCGTATGGGTCAGGCACTTTCCTCGTGATGTTTTGATTTACGGTAAGCGAGTGTGCTGTTATAATTTCACAAATACACATTGAAAACAAGGTCACTGTTCGCTCTCTGTTCACTGTTCAAACCTTTCGTAGGCTAGCTGGAAGAAATTTCTTTTGAAATAAGTCCGCCTTTGTACATCATCATTTGTTATTTAAGTTATTTTTTCTGTATTATTTATTTTGTGCAATAAAGCGTAACAAACAAACAAGGTCATAGGTATAAGTCCGTACTGGGAATCGAACCTGGAAGTTTCGCTTCAGAGTACATTGTTCTACCTACTAGACTACCACCGCTTCCTGTGGTGTCAGATACGCATTAGGTACATTTGAAAATGGCGAGAAGCTTGCGCGTCGGAGTTTGCGGGATTCCATTTTTTAATTTCCGCTAAATAATTCTTTGAAATATTTCCAGCCAGCTATTTTTTATTTTATTTGAAAACGGCCAGTATCCCAAACATGCAATCATGATCGCTTCAAAAAAAGAAAGGAGAAAAAGTTACTTACACCCAACATCTGTTGCGGTCAGATGTTCCCAAAAAATCCCGGTACAAAATCATTCCTTTTGGATATTGATGAGCTTTTTCCGGTTTTTTCGGTGATTCTTGTTGGATTTTTACGATACGGCCGTATCGCAATAAGGCACCTGTTGTCGAATCTTTGTAGAGTGTTATACATCACTGAGAAACCTGTATAGATACTCGTCAATGGTGCATCAACCTTTAGATAGATAGATATCATCATCATCATCATCATCAACCATCATGTCCACACCGAGGGGCACGGGTCTCTTCCCTGAGGAAGGTATAGGCCATACTTCGCCACGGGAGCCAAGTCCGGATTGGTGGAGGCTTGTAAAACTAGTGGCTGGTCTTACTGTCAGAAGTTTTCAAGCCGCCCTAAGGCCTCTGACTTGGCTTAACGACTGCCATCTATCGACGGCAGCCGGCAACAACTGCTTAACGTGCCTTGCGAAGCACGGAATCGCTCGGAAAAATGCCACTAGCGTTAGTCATAGACGGTAACCCATCCATGGACTGAACGCGCCGTATGTTGCTTAACCTTAGCGATCGTTTAAGATCACTCAGGCAGCCCAGGCTACGAGCGATAGAATGTACGATCGTCTGTACTCCTATCCAGCTTTATCAGGTTTGCTCTATACCTATTGTTTTTTTCCAATTTAAATGGCCACTAATATAATGAAACTGCAATAAAGAAAAAAAAAAGTGACAGGCAGCTACACCCTTGAGTGGATAAAAGAAAAACGTTTTCCTATATCAAACAAAAGAATAAAAAACACACGTGCAAAAACGTAAGCGGTATGCATTGCATACGTTTAGTGTCTCATTTAAAATGCATATTTCAAAAGCTGGAAACCTGTTTTTCTCTAAAGATATTGTTTCGACCGTGTCTCCTCGTGTAATGAATGTTAATTGTGATGTAAAAACCGCCATCTTTGTCTTACAAATACTGTCCTCGATTTTATTCTCAGGCAACTGTGTTAAAATAAAATGCAATTCCTGCTCAACTCAGATTTCTTTCTCATCAATAATTAATTACGGTATTAATAGCTGACCCCGCAAACGTTATTTTGCCAGATAGGGCTATGACCTACATAGAAAATTTCATCAAAATCGCTCAAGCCGTTTCGGAGGAGTATGCGCACTAACACGGTAAGTGGTGAGAGGACAATTTTAAATATAACATTTTATTATGAACCAATTCGTAATTTGAAATTATTGCAACTACCTACAGTATGTCGCAAACAAAGTATAGCAAGTACCAACCAAGTTGGCTCAATATTTCTTCTCCTGTTAGAAATTATTATGCCTCAAGAGTAATAATAGAATGCAACCCTTAAAAATCCATATGTTGAAACAATTAAAAAACGCCACCGTCCCTTACGTACCCTCAAGAAAGGTTAGAGACAAAGCACGCTATAATTAATATCACCAATTAATTTAACTCTTTGTTCAAGCACGGCATAAAAGAATTTCTCGCCTGTCAAAAACGTGGTAAATTTTTATTTTTTTTACGCATCGTCAGTTTGTTCTCCTTTTGTTTTGACTGGGAATATCATAAAGGCGTTAAGGACCTTTATTTGAAGTGTTTTTTCATTAATTAACATTCGGTCGGAGTTAGCGGAACATCTCCAAAATGACGTGTTTTGGTTAAATACGCAAAATTATTAGGCACTTTTGAATTTTCCTCAATCACAAATGGTTCAAGTCAAACGTAAATTAACTAGTATAAAACAAATTCGATCTGTAAAGAAACAATAATTTTACTATACATAGTAAAATTTTAGTGATTTTCAAACGTCAAACCCCAATAATCAAGTTGATTATTGATTATTTGTTACGCCTATTGACTGCCTCGTCGGTCTTGCAGTTAAGGTGCTTGCCTACTAAGACAGAGGTCGTGGGTTCGACTTCCATTGGGGGCCGCCGTACATTTTTACAAAGGAACTCAGTCTGGGTATTTTTTCATTTTTGTAACGTCCTAGCTTGTTTCCATAGCATAGAGTATCCTAGTTTAGGAGCAGGTCAAGTGATTATTCTCTTAAAACCTATTCTCAGAAATACCGATATGTAAATAGAGCCCACTGTTGAGCATAGGCCTCTTCTCTTTGTTTCCCAGCCGCTTTCACAATGTCATCGGTCCATCGGGTTAGTGGTCTGCCCACCGACCGTCGACCCGTTCTTGGCCACCACTTAGTGGCTATCTTAGTCCGATACAATAATAAAAATTTAATTTGAAACAGAAACTTTAAAATTTCAACTAATACCAACTGTGACACAAGAATAGGGTAGTTTCCAGGGTCAAAATAATTTAATTCTATTTAGTCCGTATTTTAGATTATAAAAAATATTGGATACGTATTTTTTATTTTTTCGATTAAACAAAAAATAACAAAGATATAGCCCATTGCCCAGACGTCACTCAGTGCTACAAAATGCAGCACTGAGTGACGTCACACGTAACTTCAATGGGCTATATCTTTGTTATTTTTTGTTTAATCGAAAAAAGAAAAAATACGTATCCAATATTTTTTTATAATCTAAAAGACGGACTAATTACATTTTTTTAGGAAACTAATATATTCGATATTATTTCGAAGACCGCAACCCCTGAAGGTAAAATCGAACATTTAAAAACTCATGCAGGCCCAATAAAAATCTACGCACTCGCACCGCAAACCAATTACTCGTAAAAAAAAACAAATCTCTCGAAATACCCCACTGTCCCCTTTCCCTACACTTAGACCTAAGTGGTCGACGCTCCCCATTCTCCCCTCGCCGAGCCCCAGATGTTGCCGAGGACGATTTTTGAGCCAAAATGAGCTTTTGCCTAATTTATTTTTTGCCGCCTTCTTTTCCACGAGTAAATATTGACACGGCGCGGGAGAGGAGAGCGTGGATACGCTATTTTGTACACGATATGATATTGGAATTCCGGAGGAGCTCCCGTAATAGGGAAGTCATGCCCTTAAGCCTGGTTTTCACAGGCCCAGTAGCTGGCGATCAGTGAAGGAGTTACTGTCGTCTGGCAGCTACTGGGTCCGTGAAAACAAAGTTGAGCCAGTACTGACCGATCAGTTGCTGGCTTGTTATTGCAAGCCAGGCTTTATGCAGACCAAGTAGAGAAAACACGTTGGGAAAGTGACAGTACTGTATAGACAGCAGAATGTGCAGTTGCTGTCTACTGGGTGGTCACTACCTGGGCCTGTGAAAACCAGGCTTTAGTCTGTATGCCGATGATAATCCAGTAAGGGTTCGCGAAAATAATAGGATGTTGATACAGTTTGTATATGGATGTAAGGTATTCTCTGTTATGTAGTTTTTTTTTTACTGGAAGGATTTAGTGACAGCAGCCTCAAAAGTATTGCCAGATAAAATTAATAAATACCCGAATATTCTGATAAAATATCGTGCGAGCTTTTCTGATTGTGCTGGAAACACTGACTCTACATTTACGACTTTCATAACTATGTATGTATATGATATTTATGACGTAGTATTTATGTAAATCAGTGTCGCGTGGGTCTATTTTGAATTTCAAGATGGCGGCCAAGGTACGAGTATTGATGATTGAAAGTGTTTATGTTAATACCCATATTCTGTAGGCGTCACATTACAGTTAAACAAACTACCACCACTTTGAAAAAAAAATCGATTTAGTTGTTACAAAATGTGACACCATTGTCAACTTTTCCTAGGGCGTGTCCACATTGGACTAACCGTGACGTGACAGGTTTTTCCCAAAGGCCGGTATCTCAGTTTTTTGCCCACCGGACGTGCGCCTCAGCGATTAGGAAATTATATTGGGCGCGAAGAAAATGCCGCCATGTTTTTTTCGGTACATTCCCCAACCATCCGATTTCGAAAACACAACGACAACTTAAATTATGGTTGCAGCGGTAAATACGAGGAGATACTTACACACCTCCTACCCTTTGATAATCTGAGCCTAGTAGAAGCTAATGCATTGTGGTACAATGACAACTGCATGAACGCGGCGATTTCATTTCATTGCCGCTTTTAATCTACGCGCGCATACGTACTAATCCTTCTACGCGTCAATGGTATATAAAATCATGTCCCGTGCCCCGGCCGAGTATCTGTCATTGAACTGTAATGCACTAGTAGAATTGAGGTCCTGGTTACGGTGACAGGGAGGAAAACCATGAGAGTGGTCTATGTCCACCAGAGGGTGTCAAGTGGCTAATGATGATAATGATACACCCAAATCATTATCAACTTTTCCAACGTTTTTGTAGAAATTTTTGTAGACTTTGAAGAAAAATATTAACAGAAACCTGAATGCTTGAGGCGTTTTCATACCTTAGCACCTAAAATTGTCAAACCGCGGCGGGCACGCTTGGTACCCATATACTCTGTCTGAGGGAAGGCCTGTGACTTACAATAGGAACCCAGGCCTTGGCTGTTTACATGTTTGTGACGTAACTGTTTCTGGTTCCCACGACACAGGGTATCCTAGTCTGGCGTCAGAAGCAATGTATGCGCCTGTATGTAAATGTTATGTTATAGGACGTATATACGTGTACTTGTTCATTATTTATTTTCAATTATCTTTTTTTAACTTTAGCTCAATTATTTGAGAATTTAGATCAGCGAGGAATCGGCCATCTTTTTTCTCCTACCGAGGTGTCGGCCGCCCTCCAATTGGTTATTAATTCAGACTTTACTGAGATTTTCTCTTTTAATATTGTCTTCTTCCGCGTTTTTGAGGGCGAGACTTTTTCTCATTGGATTCCTTGATTTGGAGTATTTTTTTTACTTTTGTTTAGAAAAAAATGTTTTATTTTAGATATAATTGAACTAACTAGGTACAATAAGTGCTTGTGTATCTTTTGACTTCAGTTTGTAGCAATAAAGTTTAAAAAAATATACTAAAATACTTATTACTTTAAGTGCTACTTTTTGGATACTTTTATATAATAATGGTTTTAATCCTTTTAATATCTGTAAATAATTGAAAGTTTTACATAAAAGCGTTGTTAAAACGACTTATTCCTACTGTTTTATGATTTTTCTCTCCACGAGGATGAATTATCCAAAATATCTTTAAAGAAAACGAAGCATTAACCGTACTGTGCAAATATTACCATTATTCGTCAAGGTTCAAGGTTTTCGTGCTCCTATAGAGTCACTTTACATCCGTACGCAGTTTTATAGTGTGAGAAATGCCTTTGAATTCAAAGCAATTGCTTTAGATGTGAAACAAACTAAATTATTGAGTAATCGGAATATGTTTGCTATAAAATCGTGGCAATCTACATGTTTCATAGCTTGAGATTTGACAAGAGAATTCCGGTTTGTGTTTTATTTTTATTAGGTGTTAATTAGGAGGAAAAACTTCATTTGTGGACAAGGTTTTATGTTTTTATTGCAGCAAAGTTTATTTAAAAAGTACGCTCTCCTTATATTACATTTAGGTACTTTTAACATTTAACATTACATAAAATTTACATACAGGCACATACATTGTTTCTAGCCCCTTTTGAGTACACATTCTATTTTTCTTAGGTGTGCAACCAATTTTTTGCCTCTTCTGCGGATTGACTGGCAGAAAATATCATTTGCATTATTTACGTCGTATCATTTACATTACTAAGTCCACTTTTTGTACACTATCTTTATTAACCTCTTCAGCCTGACCTTGAAAATAACAATAGTTTTCTATTGTTATTTTGTCGACACGGGACTGAGGAGGTTAAAGAATTTAAAAAAATGTCTTAGGTAAACGATAATTTTGAAGACTATGTACTTTCTATTTTGTAACTGTACTTTTTTTACCTTCACATGCCATTCGTTGCTGCCAACAATAACGCGTAAAATAGAGTGGGGAAAATTGGTGTTCGAAATTAAAAAATACAATTTTTCGCTCGCATTAGCTTCGGGAAAATTTCTGTTCCATCAAGGGGTTGAGAAGTTAATCGAAAGATAACGAAAGGGTTGTGATTCGATTTTTTATTTAAACACAACGAACTGTACCTTTTCTGAGAAATGGTTGCTCACCACTGCGTAAGACTTTTGTATCGTAAGATGTTTTTTTAGATATTTCTATGATATTTGTAGGACTTTCCACCATTTACACTAGTTGCCTAGTTTCGTCCGTAAAATAAGGTGTTTAGGTATTAAATAATGCTTTAACCTGTACAATTTTTGGTAATATATTTTTTTAGGTCAATCGGCTCAACTTACCAATGGGTTTTAATTGTGTTTTTAAACGTCATAACGCCAGTTATTACAAGGCTTTTTTGTCAAAGCTTCATAAAACACTCGTTTGTGATTTCACCCATGTAAGAGCTAATAATTGGCCTAGATCTATTTAAAATTGTCAATCTAAATAACATTTGTACTACAAGCGTCTTGTTGCTGAATAAAATAAAAAGACGCTTTGTAAAACAAACGCTCCACGCGCCTAAAAGCAAAAAAAAATACAAGAAACACACAAAACAAAGGAGAAAGGCAGATAGGCCCAGAAAAGGTCCCTAATGTCGACGCCAACATTTGGACAAATCAAATAAAGACCGATCGCGCGGAAACGAGCTTTTTTCCATTTCGGCCTGTGCAAATAGGCTTTCTGAACTAAGAAGAAAGCATTTTGATACTTGAAACTTAATAAAATGGACAGGAGACCAAAACTTGGCTATTCGTATTCGGGTATTTGGTGACGATTGTAGTTTCTGCTAATCAGTGGTAAGTATAATATATTTCTCAGCGCAATGGATGCTTAAAATCTTTAAAATACTATAAAAAGTCTTTAAAAATACGATAAATATTGTGTTGAAACCGTAAAAAATTAAGAGCAGTAATTCATGAATCTTAGACATTTAGTAGGTACACAAATCACTAAAAACTTCTGTAATAAAAAAGCCAATTATGCGGGCCAAATAATGCAAATATTCATCATCATCAACCCATCATGTCCCCACCAAGGGGCACTGGTCTCTTTCCTGAGGAAGGTATAGGCCATAGTCCACCACGGGGGCCAAGTCCGGATTGGTGGTTTTTAAGACTAGTGGCTGGTCTTACTGTCAGAAGTTTTCAAGCCGCCCTAAGGCCTCTGACTTGGCTTAACGACTGCCATCTATCGACGGCACGCGGCACCAACACCTTAACGTGCCTTGTGAAGCACGGAACCGCTCGGAAAAATACCACTAGCGTTAGTCATAGACGGTCACCCATCCATGGACTGAACGCGCCGTATGTTGCTTAACCTTAGTGATCGTTTAAGGCAGCCCAGGCTACGAGCGATTCAAATATACAAGTATCAAAACCGTTCCCGAATTAAAGAGAATTGCCCTCTTTCGAGAGGTGGAAACAAGATGCGGGAAAATGGAAAAAGAAAACAAAAATAACGCCCGAAAAAGACCAAGTTCGACCCTCCCGTCTGCTCAATCGAGGAAATTATGACAACTCCATTGGGCACGAACCTCGCCTGCCTTTTGTTTTGTTCTGTTGACTTTTGTTAATTGTGTCTATGTTCCAAAACACTTTTGTTTCAAAATACTTTTTATTTAAGTGGAATATCGATTTAGGAAAAAATCCCCGTTTTCTCATGGTCCGACTGATTTGTCCTACTAGTAGGACCACGAGGGAGACCTGTTTTTGCCTACTATGTGCCTTAGTAGCTGTTGTCAATTATTTAAACCACCTGTATATTAAAAAAAAAATTAGGTACCTCTTGTTTTTTTTATAACTCTCTTATGTTTAGTTTTAGTGTAAAAACCATTGCGAATCGAAACCATTGAAATACAAGTGGCTTAAATAATTAACAACAGATACTAAGGCACATAGTAGGACAGACAGAAATAGGTCTCCCTCGTGGTCCTCCTAGTAGAACAAATCAGTAGGACCACAAGAAAATGGGGGAAAAAAAAATATATCATCATGGTTGTCTGGAAGAAATCACTTTTAGTGATAAGGCCACCGTCTTTTGTACTCTTAGATTTAATACCTGTGTAATTTCCTTTTTTATGTACAATAAAGTGTTCTATCTATCTATCATCATTTTCAGCCCGTCGATATCCACTGTTGGACAAAGGCCTCTTCATGCAAGCGCCAGTAATGTCTGCTTTGCCCTGTTCTTGTCCAGGTATTTCCTACTGCCTTGTCGATGTCACGCCACCTGGCTGGGGGTAGGCGGCTCGGTTGCCACTCCAGTAGGAATCTTTATACATTTCATTTTGATAACTTGTTGGTTGACGCGAATGGCGAGAGACCACGAGGAATGGTGTGATGGAGAAAAGGCATATACCCAACAGTGGGCAGAGGTGGGTTGATGATGACGATGATGATGAACTTATGGCGACCAGTACCTAGCTAATCATTAACAATATAACTTCTAATTAATTTCATTCTTTTTGACGAAGCTTTATGTGAATTTTGATTATGTTTGTAATGATTTTTTTAATGTCTATGTAAATAATTTAGGTAGTTATGTCTAATGTCAAATTGATAATGTACTAATATATTGTGATGTAATCTAAATGTGAATTAATATAACTTCTAGGGCTGGACTTAATTAATAAGGTTGCATCAGATTGCATATTTGCTCCCTCCTGCTAGTAGAGTCTAGATTGATTCGGCAATGAAGTGATATAAAATTGATTGTATAATTAAATAATCAGATTATTGAGACCTTAAAAAATATTTTTTATGTCAAAAATAAGTAAATACCTACACATGAATTACTTCTTTACTCCTGAGGACTAATTATCGAGCACTGAATCCTGTTGGAATATTATTTCAATAGTGATTCGGAGATATCTTAAAAATTTCCTCCATTTTGCACACTTAACTCAAAAATCATGTTTTTGGAAATGTTCCGGTAATCATTCCGACCGACGATATGTCAGTAAAAGAAAAATTAAAATTGATGATATTTAGACACAATAGCGACGAAGTGAATAAGGAGCTTAAGTAAGGTTTTTAATATACTAAAATGAAAAAGTCCCGACCACTAGGTAAGTTACATTAATCACCCCACTACATAATCCCGCGAAGCCAATCCCCACTGGGCCCAGACTCTTTCTCGGCGGACAAATTTTTCCATTAAAAATATATTCCCGAAAACGATAAGATGGATTACGTGCTAGAGTTACAGTCCCAGCGGTGCAGCAAGCTCATTTTCCCCTTTAACTTGTGGTTATTTTGAAAGGTTCTAATATAAAAACCCTGTCCGCTAAAAAGGCGGGAGAGCTGAGAAAAAAATGGCGGACGAAAAACGTCTTCATGTAAAAATAGCGAGTGCGTTAAATGATTTGCATAGTTTTTTTCCTATTAAAAAAATATTGATCATTTCAGTACCATATAATAGTAATAATATGTATTTAATTTCACTCAACTCCGGTCTATTTGTAAACAAAACTGAGATAAAATCGTTAAATTATTGGAGAGCAATATGGTCCATCGAGCCCATTCATCATTCAGACAGGTCACTCAGTCATCTTATAAAGTTAAAGCCATATAATTATAACATAATATATATAGGTAAAAATAAATTTATAACTTGTTCTATAATCAAAAGCAAAAACGTAGCGGATTTTGTCAGTTTGCCCTGGCATTATAGTAGACGGATTCAATACAAATGCAGAGTTGCACCATTATTTAGAAAGGATATTTCGCGAATGGAGGCCTGCGGTAAGCCTATGCGTTGCGGTTTTCGTCCAGATATTTCGACTCCCGATTTTAATAATGTTACAACCTATTTACTTTAAAATATAACTAAGAGAAGTTGTCAGGTAGGTACTACTTCACGTTGTCTGTTTTTACGCTACCGCTCTTATTGCTTTCAACATACGAGCGAATATTGAAAGTCAAGGCGAACCAGTTCTTTCTATTGTTTCAAAAAGAACGTTGAGGAAAACAAACTATACAAAATGTCAAGTTTTTGGCACTAAGTTAGAGACATAGTGCGCAGTGTGGAAAAATGCTAGTTAGGTATTTTAGGTTACGTAAATACTGGAACAGGATCATTTTCGAAAAGTTAAAATTCCTTGCTCGCATCAGCTTTGTTACATGAAAAAGGAGATGAACGATAAATGATGAGGAGTTGAAAAAACTTAACAATTTATTTTCCAGAATGAAATAAATGACAATAGTTATTTTATTGGCCGACAATTTTCAATTTGTCTGTCGGAAAAAAATGCGCGGAACGACTCTCAAATCTCAACTCAATACCCAAGTAAGTTTTTAATGGTGTAAATGCATATTCGCGCTGTGGAAGTAGGTATAAGCAACCCATCTTAGGAAAACATGCATCGTGTACCTTTTCACTTTAGCGTAACGTGCAACCAATACAACCAATGGTTAGCTTAAAAATGTATATTTACAATGAAAATTACTTACATTGTGATTTTATGATTGTTTTAACTCGCTCGTGAAGAAATATTTTAACTTATTGGATTTTTCTTTTTTTTTTTGTGAATGTTATTTTATATGTATACCGTCTAAGAAATTGCAATGCCTTAATAGGCTCATGTCATGGTTCTCCTACCTACCTTAGCTTTTACGAACAATTTGTACCACATGATGCAATAAACTGAATTGAATAAAGCATAACATTAGTTGCAATCGCTCGGTACGCGAAATTTGCGTCCGCCATCTTTTTTCCCCGCGCAATGACTCTCGGCGTCATCGGAAGCCACCGCGATGACGCTATTGATTTTCTACCTACCCACGTGACCCACCCCCTGCACCCCTGCCCGTGCGAGATGACCTCCCTCGACACCCCAACTACATACGCACTAAAAGTATATAATAGTGTGTGTAATGTATATTTCTCGCGTGTGCTCTATGTAAAAAGCAATTCCAGGCAAGTGGATGTTGCAGCCAGGCATGCAATATATTGATAGTTATAATGTACGTAGGCATATTCTGTTTTTACAATAGACACGCCTATTTTATTAAAGTAAAAACTACTGTATTTTTGTGATTCTAGAGCTTCAATAAGGTCTGCAAGTAGATCTAAAGTCTTTAGGTCTGGTCTTTTGATGAATTCTATGTAAAGAAAGTGTCTAGTAACGTCTCTATATGGGTGCATTATGTTTGGCTCAAAATATCTTTCCTTAAATAAGTGTCATAATTACTAATGAAAAAAATAATAAAAATAATAAACTCACGCCTGTTATCTCCGAGGAGGTAGGCCGAGGCACCAATCACTAGAACTGGTCCCACGTTTTGCCGAGTTTATTAGGTGCCAACGTGACAAGTGGCAAGCCTGTCGCCTTATAAATACTAGTGGCATAAAAATAGGGTAATGTTGATTTTAAGTACGATTTCATACAGAAGGCTGTGATTTGGCTTCCGTCCTACTAACCCTCTGAATAAAGGTTTTGCTATCTCTCTGGCGGGTCAATAGAGGTCACCACGGCTTGTGGCTGTAAAGACTCGTAGCTTTGCCAAGAGTATTTGGATTCGGCTACTGTTGAAAACAAAAAAAAACGGTGCTATCTCCTTATCTGAGGCTAAATGCGTATAGTGTGATTATGTAAAGGTTTATATGTTAACATAACATAACATTTACGTACAGGCACATACATTGCGTCTGGCTGCACACTAGGATACCCTGTGTCGTGGGAACCAGAAACAGCGAAGTCACAAACATGTAAACATCCAAGACCTGGGTTTTTTTTGTCCCCAGCCGGGACCTCTCGCGTGGTAGGCAAGTATATTGTTATTAAGTAACAGTATATATACCAATGTTCATATTTGCACCGACTACCCGTCCCACTTTTCCTTCAGTAAGTCTCCATCGTCGGTTGTCTGGATGAAATTGCTTTAAGCAATAAGGCCGCCAATTGTACTGTATAATTGTAAATGTTTAATGTCTATGTTTTTCCTGGTACAATAAAGCGTATTCTTATCTTAAATAACCTGCGAGATGCAAAAACTTCTTTAAGGGGCTTCTAAGAAAAGATGGTACCAGAAAACCTACCAATTGCCCCATCGTTATTTGGCGTACATTATTCACTGAGTCGTCCTATTTAGCATGATAATAGAGACAAAAAACATTTTCCATTTGGCCCCAAAATCAATTGTTCCAAACCAATACAATTAATGTAAAAACACTGGGGGCCTCTTTCAGCCGCTTTTGGACAATAGCCTTTACAAATGTAAGGACTTTTGGAAAAGTTTGTGGACATTTTAAAAGAAGATGGCGAGCGTTGCCTTTGCTGACCGGAGGATCTAATTAAAAAGTATCGTTTAGGACAAGCTCGGCCTAGTGTACGGAACACTGCTTAACGGTAAGGGACTTCACACACGGCAGCTATAATATACATTACATCCCAGGATTTATAGCTTAGAGACCGCTCAGTACCTTTAAGATACGAAGATGTAAAGATGTATATTATAGCTGTCGTGTGGTGTCTCCTGACGATTTCTATGGAAAGATGTAATGAGATATATCGTGCTATAATATACATCTTTACCTTATAGCCGCCGTGTGTGGAGTCCCTAAGTCTTAATAAGACTTCCCATGAGAGCCAGAGTGACCTACATTTTTTTCAATACCTATTCGAAAATCAATTAATGAATAAGATGCCTACAGTTAAAAAAATAACTTAATGATTACATAAAAGGTGCGTAAGACAGCAAAAAATTATGAAATACATTTATTTAGAAAAGTTACAATTTAAGTTAGGGCTCAATTTTTTCTCGTTGACTTTTATAAACAGTTAGGCCGCTCTGGTTCTCATGGCGTCTTATGTCAATTGAATTATATACAATTATACCAATTTTATCGCTCATAACCTGGGCTGCCTGGGTAATCTTAAACGATCACGAAGGTTAAGCAACATACGGCGCGTTCAGTCCATGACTGACGCTTGTGGCATTTTTCCGAGCGGTTCCGTGCTTCGCAAGGCACGCTAAGCAGTTGGTGCCGGCTGCCATCGATAGATGGCAGTCGTTAAGCCAAGTCATTAAGTCAGTAAGACCAGCCCATTATGTCCCCACCGAGGGGCAGTGGTCTCTTCCCTGAAGAAGGTATGGGCCATACTCCACCACGGGGTCCGGATTGGTGGAGGCCTGTAAGACTAGTGGCTGGTCTTACTGTCAGAAGTTTTCAAGCCGCCATAAGGCCTCTGACTTGGCTCAACGACTGCCAACTATCGACGGCAGCCGGCGCCAACTGCTTAACGTGCCTTGCGAAGCACGGAACCACTCGGAAAAATGCCACTAGCGTTAGTCATACACGGTCACCCATCCATGCACTGAACGCGCCCTATGTTGCTTAACCTTCGTGATCGTTTAAGTTTGTAATAAATTTAGCAACAACTTTTGTAATAAATTTCAGAAATTAAAAACTTATGATATAACAGCTATAAACGTGGGCCCAGTTCTACTAATTGGTGCCTCTGCCTACCTCCGCGGGGATAACGGGCGTGAGTTTATTTTCTTTAACAGCTATAGTGAGGTTTCACCTCAACCTTTCGTTCATTCTCCTTCTTAATAAAAAGACGCAGGTGCCCTAATAAGTTCGCGCAATCTTTTCCGCTCAGAAACTCGATATTAAGTTCGGAAACTTTTCGGGGCGAGAAGTGAAAAATTCGTGGAAGTAGACAAAGGCCGGCAGCAACTCAGGGAGACTTTTAACAATTTCGCAGCCGACGTTTTTTGGAATTGAAGCGTTTTATTATTGCTTTTTTATTCAAGTTGAGTGTTTGCTTTATATCTTCGTCTTGGAATCTTTCGCGTTTGGTTTTTAATTTATTTATTTTTATTTCCCCGCAACGAGCGGAGCCTTTTTTCGTAAAATCATTATGTTTCTGATGAGGGGCCACAGGATATAAATAGTTAGAGACAAAACTTATGGTCATAGTAATTAAATCACAAACATTTATAGTTTTCCATGTAAAACCATTTTCTTTCCCAAATTATATATTTTTTATTACAAGTATGTGTACGTAAGTTTACTTTTGTTTGGTAAGTTCTGACAGCAATATTCGTGTAAAGTTTTTAAAACAAAATATTTAAAATTTAACCATTTATTCCATATATAAATAACAAAAACAGCTTCAACCATTAACCGGATGAATTTGAAGAAGTACAGTCTGTTAGCTTTTAGGATATACCTTAAATGAGTAATCAAAAACCTATTATATTCCAATAACGTAACGTTTCCACCAATCCGGACTTGGCCCCCGTGGTGGAGTATGGCCTATACCTTTCTCAGGGGAGAGACCCGTGCCCCTTGGTGGGGACATGATGGGTTTATGATGAAGGTTACGTTTATTTTGTATTGTTATTTATAACTTTCCATAACTTTTCAAAATAGAGAATAAAAGTTTTATACAGAGCAGAAAGTAGTATTACACTCGTGTGCTTTCGGCAAAACCGAAGCCTACTCTAGAGCCCGAGGTATACTCTAAAAGCTAACAGACTGTATGTATATAACAGAATTAGTGCTTCTTTTTGTCCTAGCTACTATGAGCTTCTCTACGTAGCGGTACTCAATCTCTTATATTCATAATTTAGTAAATAACACTCGATTTTCTTGTAATCATGGATAAGCTATCCTAAGTTAATCAGTCTGGGGTATAAACGAAGTGTTAGGAAGAAAATTATGCTAAATTACGGGGTCTTTTTCTGTA
Organism: Yponomeuta plumbellus; assembly: GCA_947310845.1. Lineage (NCBI taxonomy): Eukaryota > Metazoa > Arthropoda > Insecta > Lepidoptera > Yponomeutidae > Yponomeuta > Yponomeuta plumbellus. The sequence goes on along the minus strand of OX371216.1, from coordinate 10,734,104 downwards.
TTTTTATGACAACTAAATCTTATTTTACATCAACGTAACAGTCCAAAGTATTGTAGATATAATCATATTTTATTTAGTAATGAAAGTTTAGTAAGCAATACACAAAAATGGACGTAGCTTAGCAAAAAGGTTCCAACCCATAACATAGTCATTTTTGAGTTAGAAATACCAAAATGATCATTATGCTCTTTATTTTAAGAATCAAAGACTTTCATAGCAATCCGATGAGTATTATAATATGCAAAGTTATGGTATATGTTAGTCCATCCCACATGTATAGAGAGCGTAAATCAGCTTAAAGAATTGATTTCCAAAAGTAGGTATCACCACTAGAGTCTCATTAAAAGTTAAATCCTTTCTAAATCCCTATTTCTACATTTCACACTCGTGTAAACTGCAAAATTAGTACTTTGTTGTACCCCGTCATACACAGAAACGGCAAGGTGGCAATTTGTGACAATTAAAACACTCATTACCCATTGACAACCGATAATAATCGCCCCTGCCCGTCGTAATTACTTAATTACTACATGCTGGCAATTTGTTTTTGACTATCTATAAAAAAAAAACAGAAACGCGTGGGAAAACTATCAGATTGATATTTATACTCTTTTACGGCACTTGTTTTAAGTTTATCTCAAATGTATGCAGCCAGTTACCTACATCTAAATCAAAGTACTTATTGTAAGAAGTTAATAATTCCAATGAAGGAACACATAAGAAAACGCAACAAGCATAATAAAACGATTAAGAAACAACGATTTCAATAGAAAAACAGTTACAGCGTTAAAAATGCCAACTTATAAAACAAACGACCAAATTATAATGCACATACGAATAGAGCGTCGGCTACAGCCATTGGCTAGTTCGAACGTGGAAAAACACGTCACTTTTTTTTCTAAACCACGTAGAATACGTTGCGTCGTTTCCCGCGTCGTGATTGGTCGGCGAGCCAGTGGGGCCGTCCATTGGAAGATTTTTTTCCCCGCTTTTCACATCTACGGCCACTTGATTTTTTTTCCCACGGAAAATTCCAGCCAATGGTGGGCGCGAACGTAGTTTTAATTATAAAAGTTGCCGATCTAGTTCGCGCGCGGTTGCCGGTTTGTGTTGTATTTTTGAGCCGGAGAACATTTTGAAATGAGAATCTGATTTAATAATGGCGTCGCGGTTTAAATTTGGAATTCTCGTAGACGAATCGTGTGATATAACATCGAAATGCGCCGTCGTCGTTTGCAGTTTTATCATATTTTTAGACTGAGAGCTGAAAGTTGGATGTAAAATGTTTTAATGGAACCCGTTTTGTGTTTATATTTTGTAACGAATCTGCGTATGAATACACCTAAGGAATTGCATACGCCATAAACTATAGTTAATGGAACTACTTTCACCATCAATCAGAACTTTTAACATTATGAAACCAAAAGAACATTATTACTTGGTGGACTGGTAGAAAATGCTTGTGGCATTAAGTCTGCCGCGTTGTAGGTACTATATATTAATTTTAAATCTGCATTTCAATTGTGCATCTGTTCCTTGTTGTGAAATTGTGAATCTGCATTTGTTTCAACAATGCGCTAAGTATTAAAAACTGATATTGTCAGTCACTTATCTCAGCGCTTAAGATCGCTAATCCACGCTCTGTCTCTGAGAGAAAGGCACATGTCTTGTAGGGCTTACATAAGCCGAATTCAAATTGTATGCAGTTGTCGAGTTTCTTCTAACGCTTGGACAGCTGTAATTATAACCAATTAGGTATGGTAACAGAATAAATTGGTGCCGTGAATATGCAGTTATCATGATAAATGATTCCAAATCAAATCACTCCCGATCCGATTCTTAATTCCTCTTTGTTGTATGTTTCTATAACTTTAAAAGACTAAAATAATTAAACGAAACTAATAAACATAGTGATACATAAGGAAACCTGAGATTTGCAACAAAAATAAAATAAACCGCTTCACAAATTATAATCTGTATTATTCACTTTCGTACGATAAAGAGCCAAAATTATCTGTTGAGTATTATCGTCGTCTGTATAGTAAGCCTAATTATTATTGTTATAGATACGATTACATATAATTTATTTTGTTTGTATGTACCAACAAATCTGTACGGGACCTGGGCGAATCCGACTCGCACTTATCCTAATTTTAGACTAAAGTTTATATAATATAAGGTTTATATAATTTCGTTTATATATAACTTATATAATTTTTTTTTTTCTTTTGAGTGGTTCTTCACTTAAGGTGTTGTTTCGCGTGTTGTTTAGCCTGTTAACAAATGAGTTTGAAATTCCTACATGCTTTTCTTCAAGTTTATTTTTTTTTTAATGGAATACATTTACTAATTTTTGTAATTTTGGAAATCACAAAAAAATAACAGTACTCGAATGTTTACTTACATATTATTTACCGCCTCGAAAAAAAAAGGATGTCTTCGACCTTGAACGTTAGTATAAGTATTTTTTTATAAGTCGTTGAACTAATCATACGTTATATTCCATGGTCAAAGCTAGCTGTCAAAACGCAGATCTCGAATGGTGCAGTAGGTACAATTTAATTGAAGTTGAAAAATCTGTAAATTAAATTACAACCTGTTGTGAAAAGAACAAATATGCAGATTCTTTGTCAGCTTCTTCTTAATCTTTTAATTGAAGACTTCAGTGAATTAAGGTAATAATAATATGTCATATTTACGGTTTTCGGTGTTTTTTGTGTAGAAAAAAATTTTAGTAAATCTTTAACTTTAATTTACTAATAAAAAATTGCACTTAGGTACACCTTCTTTATTTTTAGCACTCCACTGACCTGTATGTAGTCTTGTGTGCTGCTGAACGTGGCTGAGCTGTTTGAACCTCCGGTCACAGTAGGAGCACTTGTACGGCTTCTCTCCCGTGTGGACCCTGATATGCTGGACCAGCTGGTGGTTCGAGGAGAAGGACTTGAGACACTGCTGGCACTGGTGAGGCTTGACCTCCCCTCCTAGTCCTCGCTGGAGCTCGCGCGCGTGCATTTGCATGGCGTTCTTGTGCATGAAGATCTGAAAGAGGTAATTGGGCCGTTCAGTGGGTGTGGTGATGGCGGTGATGGGCAGAGGATTTGGGTCGTGGGTTCGATGGCACTGAAGGCTAATGCACGGGATTTGTATGAATTACTTCACTCTGGGTGTATTTCAATGTATGATGTCGTTGCTTATATAACTGTTGCTTTTTTGTGAAATTACCGATGGTAGAAAAGTGGCAACATAGTGGAATTAAGTTTACGCACATACATACATAGGCTCACGCCTGTATCCCAGAGGGGTAGGCAGATACTCGGCACTGCCACTTTACAATCCTGACAGATCACTCGCTTCATCGACATTCATTAGTCGTTGCATGCACTTTCTATCTTGCTCTTGCTAATACATCCCCTTTTTGGTCAAAGTATATCCCCCTGGGGCGTCTCTTACCGGCCCTTCCAATCACATTCGTACGATATATTTGTTTCGTCAGTACTTCTTCCTTCATCCTCTTTACATGTCAAAACCAACACAACATTCCTTTCTCAATTCTACTTTGTTCAACTTTACGTAGCTCCACTCTAAAACTTGCCAGAAACGAAATCGTTTTCCAGCAACAAAAATCGTCAGTACCGTCGGCGACAAGAAAAATGGACACTCCTATTGCCTCGGAATACGTGCGAATATTGAACAAAATCTTTTACTTCCTAGTGCGGGGCTCTCGTGGGGCAAACACACGAATGTGAACATTACAATAAATAATTTTAAGTCCCTATAATTCCGCCTTATCTGACGTACAGCGAATAAATAACGCAGAGGTACTCTTGACGGTGATAGCACATCGGTAGAACGGTTGTCTTAAATACACGAGGTCCGGGGTTCAATTCCGGTATGGGGCAATAAGTGGTTATTCATACTTTTTTTTTATACAAGCTGATATCCGGTTGGCTTGAAAGCTCGGGTTGTGCAATTAGTAATACAAATACTAGGTATATATTTAGAGTGTTAGACTGTTACTTTTTAGTAAGTTCAATTCAATTCAATTTAATTATTCCAGACAATAAAAATTATAAAAATAAATCGTCGAAAAATTTTGTCTCAAAGCTTTCGCATAAAATTAGTTCTCCGTCTATCGGAAAGTGCTTCGAAAAATTAAACGATATTACAAAATAAAATTTTAACTAATAATACTTAATACACATCTCAATAGGCTTCGTTTATTTTGCTGTCTTGTTTACTTACTTTTACCCGCATTTTTTGCGTTTTCTGTTAAATGTTGTGTTATGTATTGTATTCGTTTTATGTTTTGTTTTGATTATTGTGTCAAATAAATTAATTATCTTCTTTTTATTCTTCTTCTTTAAAAGAAAGAAACTTATGCATCACAGATAGCTGTTTTAGGTCTTTGTCCGCTCAAGGTGGACCTTTGTACGTTTTAATCTACATTTATGGCAAGAAAGCAATTTCTTTAGCCAGGCAAAATTATAGGACGCCTAAAGAAACCTTACACCACGTTCAGTGTAGGTATGATACGTTGGATAAGTAATACCTACTTGCTTTTTGTGCCTTTATAAACGTGCTTTTATAGCTGTAGACTATAGTGAAATATTAGGTAGGTATATCCGTTCATACAATGTATTCCGTTTAATGCTACATTATGTGGAAATTAGGTTAAGGAAAGTATTTTTAATGCGCTAACGCCTATGACTGTGATTAAAAGATTTTTTGTAGTTTACAACACTATGCCACATTCCAAAGAGGTTTTTTGCAAACCTCTTTTTTGCAAGGCATTAAAAAACAAATTTCTCGGAAAAACTCTAAGCTTGAAATACAATAAAAAAAGAAAAAAAGTCGCAAAAACCATTCGAGTTAAAGCACATTATTCCTCCTTGGCTTGCTGATTCTAATTTCAAATTCACTCACGCAAAACTGGCCAGTTACACGAAGTTTTGTCAATATCTGACGTAACTGCGTAGGGCACATTTAATCTAAGCTCAATCTATTCGCTTTACAGCGATTTTATTTAGAGCTATATTGAAAAACCCTTCGGTTGTGAGATTGCTAAGAAACGACTTGGGGCACGCGAGCCGGCACTGGCGGGTGGGGAAAGTGGCGCGCTCGGGAAATTAGAGCACCAACATCTATTTAGTTCAATAAATACATGAAAAGAAAGAGATATAAAAGTACAACATAGATAAGCATTCTATATATGGGTACATTCCCGCTAAAGCGCACAGATATTCTCTAAAAGAGAAAAAGAGTACGAGGTTGATTATCAGGCGTGCCTTTGCGGGTTGACGATTCTAGCGTTGTGGTATAAAAACAACTCAGATAGGTACTAGAGTCTTATCATATTTTCCTTCACAGCTGTCGACTAGTATTGCTTCTACGTAACTTCAAAATAACTAAGTCTTTGGTACAGACAGGAACCCCGTACCTCTCAAGGAAAGCAAGTGTTCTGCAAGCCATGTAGGCCCATAATCGTGTTGGGAATTTTCGGGTATTACGCGAACGGTAAAATATTGTAACACTAGATGAAACCCCGGCTTTGCTCGACTAAAATGTAGTCTCATAATGATATTATTTCACATTGTATCGGCTACATATGTTTGTTCAGCATTTAATTTTTCGCATGTTTCATAGCCATTTGCTTTTTCATTTATTTCAACAAGTTAAACCTTAGAGTTCATAATGGACACCTGTGACACGTGATGACGTGACACCAACAGAACATTTGGTGACATTGAAATGTTTACTACGCACCGCCATTATTTAGAAACATTATTTTTGCAATGAAAATACTCGAAAATCCGAATTTTCCGCCTATAGGTTGTCGACTCGGTTCGACAATTTTTTTACGCTCTTTAACTTGATTTCGTTTGAGTCTACCGGAGATCGATACAAAATTACTAATATAGATTTTGGTTTGTAATTATATAGTTATTTTACATCATTAGGACACCTGAGTTTCTGAGGTGTAAGGTGTAAGGTGCGAATACCTAAGCGCCTGAAATTGCCAATTCGAGGTGGTCACGCGTGGTGATTTGCCCATATTCTCCCACTGAGAGAAAACCTGTTACATACAGTGGGCGGACCAATAAACTATTTTTTTTATTATTTTAATTTATTTTAATATAAATAAATTTACCTGCATTTGAATCCAATGTTCCCAATCGCACATCGTGTACAAAATATTATTTGGTTCTACACTGAGACAAGTCACCAACTTCGTTAAACTTATTAAACTAAATGACAAAAGAGATGAGGAAGGAAAAAAAATAATGAAAACGAACAATAAATTAGTTAGTTATTTTTAAATGTCACTGCGAGGAAACCGTTGGCAGTTAATTGTTTTTGGGCTTTATCAATTACGCTCTAATGCAAAAGAAGTTTCCTGGACGCAAACGATTAATTACTATAAAATACACGGAAACAAGTCCTATGGCGATGGTTTTGTAAAAATGTATAAATACCAACAGTTTTTTAGATTGCATCAATCAGAGAAAATTCAATATTTAAACGCTTGTACAATCGAAATCCACAAAATTGTTAAAATTATTCTCAAATCTTACTATTTATTTAAAAACGTAATAAGTATTTTTTATATGAGTCTACTGAGGTTACTACAAGAGGACTTAAACCCCCGTCGTATATTCGTTCAGCATGCCTTGGTTTGAATACCGAACTGTCATAATAATAGGCTAGTTTCCCAAAAAAATGTAATTAGTCCGTCTTTTAGATTATTCAAAAATAAGGGACACGTATTTTTTTATTTGTAAATTAGACCAAAAATGACAAAGATATAGCCCATTAAAGTTACGTGTGACGTCACGCCGTGCTGCATTTTGTAGCACTGAGTGACGTCACACGTAACTTCAATGGGCTATATCTTTGTTATTTTTTGTTTAATCGAAAAAAGAAAAAATACGTATCCAATATTTTTTTATAATCTAAAATACGGACTAAATAGAATTAAATTATTTTGACCCTGGAAACTACCCTATTATGTTCGTCCAGTGTGCCCTGATTTGCATACCGAACCATATTTTTGTTCGTCCAGTGTACGATTTGCACACTGTGCCGCGCGTATGTTTGTATAGTATGCCCTGGTTTGCATACTAAACCGTAGCTATGTTAGGGACTTCACACACGACTGCTATAATATACATTACATCCCGGGAGGTATAGCTTTACATTATATTAAAGTATCACACATGGAACAGGTAACGTAATGTATATTTCGCTTCATTTCGTTGACATACGTCTCGACCGACACACGTTCCGGCTGCTAAGGCGTTATACAGGGTGTTATGGATCTTTCGACTTACTACTAGATTTAATAGATAGGTAGTTCATCAGAATTTCTGAATTGAGAATTTCGCTAAGTAACTACTTAACTCTAGTGTTGTCTCGTCAAGTTTCTCAGAAAAGAGCGTGACAGAACGTTATTTAAATATTTAAGTGAAATTCTCTATTCGGAAACCGGCCTTTAGCGAGACTATTTATATGGAGCAAATTTATGTGGAGCAAATGATTTTTATGAGATGGGACTCTGAATACCTATGTCGTTTAGCGACATAAGACTCCTAGTGGAGTTTTTTGAATCACCAAGAAACTTTTTGAACACCCTTTACGAAGGAAGACATATCGTAATATACGGAAAGGTATTGGGAGGTATTGAAAGGTATCGAAAGGTACATCTTTGTATCGCTCAGTACCTTTATGGTACGAAGATGTAAGGATGTATATTATAGCTGTAGTGTGTGGTCTCCTGACGATTTCTATGGAAAGATATAATGAGATATATCGTGCTATAATATACATCCTTACCTTATAGCCGTCGTGTGTGGAGTCCCTTAGATATGTCCGTTCAGTTCACCTTGATTTGTATACTGAACCCTTTATAAAATAAAAATAATGTCCGTTCAGCTCAGTCTGTTCTAACCATAATGAAAATTACCCATTTTGAGTGAGTGTAATATGTTATCTTATGTATCAGGCATTTTTGTTATTGGCTCTTTGTATTTATTTCAGTTGAAATGTATAAATTTTAAGCTGTAAGTTTTCGTAATAAAATAAAAATAAAAATAAAATATCATTGGAATAGTTTTCTTCAAAGTCAGATGAAAAAGAAGAAGACACCAGAAAGAACAACAGCTATGATCGAACACTGGCTGAAGTATGGATTGAATTGGTCATCGGTGGATGTGGATAGCACCGTGAGAAATGACACTTGGATATAAGATATCCAGCTGTGGGCAGCCGTGTGGGCAGATGTTGGATTGGATTTTAAATAAAAGCATAGTTGAGTGCTCCAATAATCTTGGCGTCCAGTGTAGCCCTTTCACGCGTGTAAGAAAGTGGAACTAAACGCCATAGCACGCAACATAGAAATTGCAAAGAATTTGTGTTTTTACAAACGATACTTGGGGGTACAGTAGACACCACGTCAAACTTTGCATGCGTATACTCTACTCACTATTGGTACGGGTTTACATCGAGCATTTTGTAAAGGGTTCGCTTGACGGATAGTATTGTAAAAAAGATATTTGTGATATTTAGTTACAAATTTTATATGTATATTCAGTAGGTCTGAGAATAGGTTATATATTTTTCATACCCCTTTGTAGCAACGCGACGTTTGCCGTGTCAGCTAGTATTTATGTATAACTTATTCGATAGTGGCGTTAAGGATTAACATTGTAAACTAATACTTTGTGAATGAACAAAACATCTCTTTCTGTGGCTAAGCGTACAAAATGGCGTAAGAATGCTTTATACCAGCGAGGAAACGGTTATTTGTAATTTTTGGATCAAATTGCTTTGCGCGTTCATAAGTTACGTAACATACCCTACTGTAAAGATTGCTTCGGGCTGAAAATAGTCTTTTCCTGTTTTGCATTTCGTCTTTTGTTAGGTAGGTAGGTAATACTTTCAGCTGCTATGGAAATAAGATCGTACAGTCTGTTAGCTTTTAGAATATACCTTCACTATACCTGAATACACCTAGAATATAGCCAAAATCAGTAATTTATATCTATTCCTCTTTACTTTACTCTTTGATCGGATGCAACTTTTACATTTGTTTTTGTTTTAGGTATTTAAGCACGTTATGTACGAGTACCTATGTTAAGTACTCGTAGGTACATTAACATAATCTTAGCAATTAATTATGCATGCTGTGTTTCACTATAATTAGTTAAGGTACATTAGTCTATTTATTATTGCATTAAGCCTGATGTATCCAGTCCAATCCATTTATTGTCCCTGGTCTCTGCCTATCCCTCTGGGATACAGGCGTGAGCTTATGTATGTATGTATATTCTAGTTAATTAATTATATAATCTTAATTTTAAGATAGCTCGATAAGACAGATAAGATAAGACAGTAAGCTCGCGGACGAAGTTAAAGAAGGTCGCCCGAAATCGGTGGTTGTGCCACAAAATATTGAAGCTGTGCGAAAACTAATAATGCAAGACCGCCATGTTACGTATCGCGAGATAGAGGCTATTCTGGGCATATGTATGACGAGCATTCGTAGGATATTACATGAACATTTGTCTGTAAAAAAAATTTGTTCGCGTTGGATCCCGCATAACTTAACTCAGGATCAAAAAGATGCTCGCGTCGAATGGTGCAAGAAAACCTTAAAAAAATTCAACGGAGGCGATTCAAAATCTGTTTATAATATCTACACAGGTGACGAATCCTGGATCTACGCGTACGATCCCAAAACTAAACAACAATCAACAGTTTGGGTGTTTCAAAATGAGCCGAACCCTACGAAAGTGGCTCGTGCAAAAAGCACTGTAAAGCAAATGGTGGCCTGCTTTTTTGGTATTAACGGCCATGTGGCTACAATACCACTGGAGAATCACAGAACAGTTAATTCGGAGTGGTACACGACCATTTGTTTGCCGAAAGTATTTGAAGAAATACGCCAAAACAACCAGCGACGCAGAATCATACTTCACCATGACAACGCCAGCTGTCATACATCTCAGGAATCAACTACATTTTTGGATGGTCAAAAAATACAATTGATGGGTCATCCACCGTACAGCCCTGATTTGGCTCCCAATGATTTCTATTTATTCCCAAATGTAAAGAATAAATTAAGTGGTCAACGATTTTCGACCCGTGAAGATGCCGTAGATGCGTTCAAACAGCACGTTTTGGAGATACCTCAATCAGAGTGCAAAAAGTGTTTTACAACTTGGTTTCATCGAATGCAAAAGTGCATCGATCATAGTGGAGAATACTTTGAAAACAATAATAGCATATTTAGCCATATACATTTGTTTATTTTTTCTTTTCCGCATACATAAGTAGCAGCCCTCGTATACTCGTATAATCAGAATCTCGGAAACGGCTCCAACGATTTTCACGAAATTTTGTAGGCAGATGCTTTCGGGGGTGTTTAATTGATCTAACTAGGTTACATTTTTAGAAAACGTTGTTTTATCCGTGTTTTAAGGCAATTGAAATTTGCTATAATAACATACAGAGGTAAATTTCGCGTCTACATGCAAGGTTGGGATAGCTGTTCTGACAGGAAAACGGGCGACCCGTTTCGGGCCGATTTCAAGAGACCGGGTTCGAGTCATGATGTTTGAAGTTCTTTTTTGTTGAAAGGATTATTTTAATTTTAAATTACATATTCTATATTACAAAAAAAGTACCGAGCAAAGCTAGGTCACCTAGGTACTACCACTTAAGTCTAGTTTACTGCCACGTTTTTCTAGTGGTATCATGTCCGATTCGCATGGCGGAGGTCGTGGATTCGATTGCCAGTGGAAACATCGTACATTTGTGTTAATGGCATCAGTCTGAGTGTATTTTTATGTTTGTTATTTCCTTGCCTGGTTACCATGTCATAGGGTATCCTAGTTTGGGACCGCCACAAGTGATTTTGTTGTGTGGAAGTTATTTATATGGATACACCCGACCGCAGGTTAATTTTTGAATTTTATTAAGACAGTCGTTCTTAACGTAATCGATTAGTGTACATGTACTCTATAAAATGTTAATATGCTTAACTGTACATATAAAGAAACAAAAATTTACTAATTGCATTTTTATCTTGAACAAAGCTACAGTGATCAGCGCGCGCACCTTTGTACAGTCGACAGCACGTCAATCTTCACATTTTAGTTGCAAAGTCGCCCGTAATGCAACGGAGTAGAGTGCATGGGTGTATACCATGATGTGCTGTCGACTGTACAGACTTTTTAGAAAAAAAAAAGTCAAGAACGCATCGTTCCGAATTCAAATCACGCAAGAGATGTTCCGAAATCAAAACTTTAAATGGAACGCCTTAAAAAGGCGACCCGTTTTCTTTTTGCACTCGTTAATTCCTGGCAGTTTACAAACGGTGCCGTTTAAAAAGTCAGAGAGCTTCTGTTACATGAATCGCCGTTCGGGGGGAAGAGGGAGGCTGTAAGCGACACTGAATAAAAATGAACGTTGGGATGTGGGTCTAGCTAGCGGAACCGAAAGTGCAAAAATCTTTTTTCTTGACAACGCAACACATTTTTCAGGTGGTGCATAGTTTAACAATACAAAATGTATGAATGAATTAATTTTATTGTGTCAAAAACATAGGTTACATTTAGCGCTTGTACGAGTAGTTGCTTACATCTGGATCTCCATGATCTACATTTTTAGGTGAATACAGTGTATAATACACATAATATACACCTACCTAGGTATTTACAATTATCATGACGGTGTGACAGTTGGTGTTAAAATGACTACTACAGCATTAAGGATTATTAAGATGACAAAGAATGACAAAGACGTCCTGAGTAAAAGCCAGTTCAATGAATGAGTTGTATGTACCTACACTCTGTTAATTATGTAACATTATTACATTTAAAAAGACTAAGTTTGGAGTTTTTGTCTGTTTTTTCTCCAAAATGATCTAGATTGTGACACTTAGATATTTGACACCGTTTTACTTGTAACATTCAATAAGTCACCTTTTCTGATTATAGGTATTACTTTTCGCAAAAACAAACCACCCCAAAATTTAGGTAATTATTAAGAAGGTAGATTTGTTCTAGTTCTGTGGAAATCTTTAATTTTCCATGTAGCCAACTTTGAGATTTTTAAAATATTTAATCAATAATTTTACTGTTCTTGCTCGCGCGCCGCACACGTTCGGACAGACAACCCCTTAGGGCGTAATTAGAACATTAAAATTTGAGCGCTTTTACAAGCAAAAAAATGAATGAAGTACCGCCCCCGTCCATTTTGCGCTAATTGTCCAGGCAGTAGACATTAGAACCCCATTAAGACGAATTGCAAGCAATTAACTAACCTTTGTTACTTTAGAAAAATATATCTCTGTCCAGTTATTTTTCAGTCGACGTTTTCGGACACATGGGTCTATAGACAATGAAAGCCAATTATTTTAAGAGAAACTCAGTCAATCACTACACATATTTGTTTTTGTAGTTTATTTATATGCTTTAGGAGGCCTATGTCCAGCCTATACTATGCCAGCTATGACTACCACGACATTATTCATTGATTTTTACAAATTTTTAACTTTTTTTCCCGAGCTATATCATAATTTGGAAACATGACCTAACTATACCTATCTAGAGCCAAAAACACAAATTAAGAAGTAAAACAACATCCTAAACCTTGAGAAAAAAAAATCTGCTTCATCCGCGCTGACTGGCCAGTAACAAAAAAAGAAAACAAAGCGTGACCTGAAAAAATCCAAGTCAAGTTCGCGAAAAAAATAAAAAGAAAAACATGCGTCACCTCATGACCGAATGCACTTGCGTTTATTTTTACTCTGTGAAGGCCAATGCATTTGAGATGAACAAAACGAAATCACGGCGCTGATGCTCGGAAGCGATTGAGAAACGCAATTTAAGCCGGGTCTTCACGATAGATAGAAATCGAAGTACAATTGGCGGCCTTATTACTAGAAGCAATTTCTCCTAGACCCTTAATGGTTGAGGGTTTTAATTTAGTTAAGATTTGTCTTAAGGATGACCTAAGCCTCAGTAAGCGGCGTTTTAGTGGAAGCCTTTTTTTTTTAAATAGTAAACCATTTTTATTTTCAAGGTCAGGACTTACTAGGACTGTAAAAGTTCCTTAATTTTTTCACACGCAGCTACACGGTCCCTCCAACAAGGGTAGTAATAAAACAAACAAAACGTTATCTGTGAAAACTAAAAACAAAAAGTAAACAGGTGTCAAACTAACAATTAACAAGTTAGCACTTCCCTTCCAGGGAGTTGTTAACAAAATGGCAAAAAACGAACGTGGTTATTAAATACATGCGACTTTTTTTATGCCAGACCCTTTTGTTGTGACTTTTTCTGCCCATTAAGTTGGCCGTCGAGTGGAAAACTGCTGAGACCAACTACTCTTTACTTAATTTAGGTGATACATGTCTCTTGGTGTGATGATAAAAAGAAAAAAAAAGCTGACATCGGGGTGGGTACCTATAGAATACCATACTTTTTTCTTGTTCCAAATTTAAAACATGTTCCAAATAAAAAAATCGAATTCTGCCTATTGTTTATTTTTTTAATTATTTTCTAGATTCGAATAAATCGTCGTTGCGATACAGGACAAAGAAAAAACTTAATAATTTCGTAACTACGACGCATTTTTTTATTACGTTTACTTATAAATAAAAAGGGTTTTACTGCTGAGGAAATGCTAAAAAATAAAAATAAAAAATAATTATGCTAAAAAAAAATTTGTCAGATTTTCCAGGCGCACCGACGATATCACAGACATCATTCAGATATCTATGGACGATATCGATTGAAAATTCCAGGATCAGTTAAATAGCCACGTCAAGAACAACTGAAGCAGTAAAAAAACAAAATGGCGGATGGCATTATGCCAAACTATTGCCACTGTGTATAATATTTAAAGCGTTTATTTCTAAGACAGATTTTTTCTTTAATATTTTTTTATGTAGCCTCCTTTGTGTCCCACTCCTGGCCAATGGCCTCCCCTCCTTTCTCCCAACTCTCTCTGTCCGGCCACAACGCGCCATGCCGGCAAGAATGCATTTAGGTCGTCCCTTATTAAAAAAAAATGCTCTGATAATATATCTGGTAATATTTTCCTCTCAAAAAACTACCCTATAACACGATTAACAAAATAAAGAGATGAAACAATTATTTGCCTTCCTCTCACATAATATAGAGAGACGGTAATAACACAGGTAATATTGTATAGGCCAGCGCAATATGAATGATCAACCCCATCGTTCCGTATCTTACGTAAAAAAAAGTATTACAACAAATAGTAATAATACTTTTTTTTATCTCTGAGTTGCAATAAAAAGTTCAAGGCGGTTCAGTACGCATCAATCAATACTGATTATTTCCCTCCAGAACCTTGGAGTAAATGCACTAAAGAGTTTGAAATAAAGAATACATTTGTAAGCATTTCTTTGTCTTATCATTACGCTTAGCCTTGTAAGGGCCTTGGCAGTGTTATAAATACTGCAAAGCAAATAAAGAACCGTACGACTCATTGCTAGTACTAATTGAGAATGTAGAGTTTGTTCACACAGTGAGTAGAAAATATCATCATAAACATCATCAACCCATTATGTCCCCAACGAGGGGCACGGGTTTCTCCCCGGAGGAAGGTATAGGCCATCCTCCACCACGGGGGCCAACCATCATGTAAACTTTATATTTTAAGACAGATGGAAGATAGAATATTATTTTTTATACCCAAAAGCGGTGGTGGAGTCGGGTTCAACCTTGCTTCTCGATCATGAGGGTGTTATGGAGAATGTTAAGCAACATAGGGCGCGTTCAGTGCATGGATGGGTGACCGTTCTATGACTATCGCTAGTGGCATTTTCCGCGTGCTTCGCAAGGCACGTTAAGCAGTGGGTGCCGGCTGCCGTCGATGAGAGGGCAAAAGAGAGCGGCTTGAAAACTTCTGACAGTAAGACCAGCCACTAGTCTAACAAGCCTCTACCAATCCGGACTTGGCCCCTGTGGTGGAGTATGGCCTATACCTTTCTTAGGGAAAAAACCCGTGCCCCTTGGCGGGGCATAATGGGTTGATGATGACTGCTTTTAAAACTTCGCAAATCTACGTAGCTTAGAAAACAAAGTCATTGGCACGTGCCGGGATTCGAAGCCATGTCCTCCGGCTATCACCTTCTTCCTATTGCTTTTAATGAAACGGGATTAAACATAAACATTATCATTTTTTTATTTTATTTTATAAAAGGTGAAGAAACAGATACAAGTACATTATAAACATTTGACAAGTAGATGTAGGGAAGATATTGAATAGGTACTGCATCCTTAGACCTTCACACAGAGAAGTATGTAATATAAACATTAAGTAGATAACGCTGAGACAATTTTCTGTACTTAAAATAATGTAATTTATGAAAAGATATATACCCTACAACTTCATTTCAAACATTTACTTCTTTTAAATAACTTGTATACCTACAATCAAGAGAAAAAAAAACAAAAGACACATGCACATACAATATCAAGTCGGCTCATAAGCTAACACCAAAGTATGGTGTGGACTACTGGTTCACATCGTTAGGTGCTACGTTAGTATTTTCAGTCATCAAGAGCGTCCTCCCCACCTGAATTTTGAACGCATTACGTGTCAAATTGAAGAGGTCAACATCTGCGAGGTTCTCATTGTAATGCTTGCACATCCTACGTATGGGAGCTCGATGTCCAGAGTTGGTCCTAACTGGGCCAAGATGGAAAAAATCCTTTGATCTGGTAGAACGAGCTGGTATGCGGTAATCTATCATGGGGAGTAATTCCAGGCAGTTGTAGTGACTTGTGCATATATTGCATAGCGTTACAGCATCTTGAATGCTCCGGCGAGTACTGAGGGCTCAGTGTAAGGTAATTGAGGTCTTTTAAGGCGGTAGTTAACGGCTCTAAGAAACTTTTTTTGGATGGATTCAATTTTATTAGTGTGTGTCATAAAAGGGATTCCATATAGGTGATGCATACTCTAGTTGAGAGCGTACTAAAGATATGTAGAGTGTTCTGTAGCTTGATTCACGCTTGAATACCTTTGCTGTGCGAAGAAGGAATCCGAGCATTCGGTAAGCCTTTAGCACAATATGCTCTACGTGACTGTCGAATAACAGCTTGGAGTCAAAGAAAACTCCCAAGTCACGAATAACCTTCACTATTTCAAGTATATGGCCTCCTATTGTGTAACTGTACTGGTAGGGGTTTAAATTTCTGGTAAAGGTTATTACCTTACATTTGTCTTGGGCAAGGAAAATTTTATTCTCTCTGCAAAACGAAATAAATCTTGACAAGTCTTCTTGCACTAACTGGCAGTCACTTATGGAGGTTATTCGTTTGTATATTTTTAAATCGTCTGCGAAGAGAAGAAATTGGCTATGATGAAAGCACGTAGAGATATCATTAATAAATACAATGAATAGCAAGGGCCCAAGGATTGAAATTTGCGGGACGCCAGACGACACACAAGATAGCTTGAAAATGAAACCATTCACAACCACCGCTTGATGTCTTCTGCAAAGATACGCTGATAACCATCTCAGAAGGTTTCCTTTGATTCCATTGAAGTGTAGTTTATGTAACAATAGTTTGTGGTCAACCTTATCGAAGGCCTTCTTGAAGTCAGTATAAACGGAGTCAACTGGAATGCCCTTGTCCATAGACTGAAATAAAAAATTGCGTGCACCAAGAGATTTGTTGTGGTTGATTTTGACTTCATAAACCCATGCTGACGTGAATCAAGGACTGGCTCAATGAATGGATAAATTGAATCATGGACAAGTCTTTCAAATAATTTGGGTATAGTTGACATTATGGATATTGGCCTATAATTTTCTACTTGATCTCTCTGACCAGATTTGTGAATTGGGGTTATATGTGCAAGTTTCCATTTATCGGGGAAAACACCTTCGTCTAGACTTTTATTGAAGATCACACACAAGGGAACACAGATGGTTGATCGCACATGTTTAAGGAAGACAGGGCTGATCCTGTCAGGACCAGAACCTTTGGTATAATCTATTTGGTATACCGCCTTTTCCACCTCAGCCTGGGTAAACCTAATGCCGACTAGGTGACGTGAAGAAATTAGGTCATCAACTAGATTAGTTGAGTCTACGTTGTAGCCTTCAGGCTCTACCTGTTCAAATACAGATGAGACATAAGTCGAGAACATATCACAAATCTCATCTGGCATGTCAGATGATTGATCTTTATTTTTCATTAATGATGGATATCCAGTATTAGATTTTTTCAAGGACGCTGTATATTTCCAAAATGCTTTAACATTGGAATGCGTAAGGTCTTCGACGCTCTCTATATAAGCAGCATGAAAAGCTTTTAAAAGTTCCTTTACGCGACTGCGAATTGTAGAGAATCTGTGATAGTCAGTTGACGCTTGTAGGTTTTCCAGTGACACCACGCTTTTTCTTTTTTTCGAAATTCTCTTATTAACTCTCTGCTGAACCATGATGGATATTTGGCGGGTTTTAATTTAATCAATGGAACTTCAGCCTCAATTATGATTATGTCGTAAAATTTGTCTAGCGCCTCGATTGTGTTGAGATCCCGTAAGTGATCAATCCAGTCTACCATAATGATTCGTGTGTTAATAGTTTCATAGTTTGCTTTAAAGAAGTTATGTTTGGATTTTTGGACTCTAGGCATAGTAGTAGTGATACAAAACGGCATTGTTATTAACAGAGGAGGGTGGTGAGCGCCACCATCGACCAGAGGAGAGTTTGATAGAGTTACATGACTAGTGGTCCTGTTAAGCAGTACTAGATCCAGAATTCTACCCTTTTCATTCCGTATGTTGTTGATCAGATCATTCCGTATGCCATAACAGTGCTCAACAACTGAGTCACCTCAGTTGAAGGATTGGTCAGCGTTCCTTGTGAGTGATCAACAAAGGACCAGATAGCGTCAGGAAGATTATAGGCGCCAACAAGGCAGAAATCTAAGTCAGGTAGTTCAACGCTAATGTCATAGAGTTTGAGTAAGTGACTATCGTATACAGTTTTGTTGGAGGCATGTGGTATATAAGCTGCATTCAATAGAAGCCCGTTGGGTACTGACGTAATAATAAGTACGATCTCCTCGACTTTTGGTGACTACCAATCCAAGCGGCGTATTACATTAAGCCTTTTGCTCACGGCAACAAGGACACCACCCCCATCTTTTTTTGTAGAGCTAATTGAAGATCTGTCTCTACGATGTAGAGACAGATCTTCGTAACGGATCTTCCTACTACGTAACGATCGGAAAATAACTCCGCGTCAAAGATACAGTCTCGCAACCATGTCTCTGTTAGTACGATTATATCGTAGTCGTTAGCAAGCACGTTTAGTCGCAATGATGTTAACTTACTACGTAATCCGCCACAGTTCTGGTAGTAAATGTTTAAGTCGTTGTTAATCTCCGTCTTTAGTACAGACGGCACATACATTGCTTCTGGCCCCACACTAGGATACCCTGTGTCGTGGGAACCAGAAACAGCGACGTCACAAACATATAAACATCCAAGACCTGGAGTTTTTTTTTCTCCCCAGCCGGGGATCGAACCCGGGACCTCTCGCATGGCAAGCAGATGCGCTAACCGCTACGCCACAGAGGTTGACAAAATATCATACATCAAAGAAAAAGTTCACTTCATCCGAAGTAGGAAGTCCACGGTTCGTCGGGCATTCCCCTGTAGTGTGGGCGGATCATCGCGATAGCGGTTATCTTAACTGCTATCGGTGGACTGGACTGCTTTATACACACGCCGGAGGAACACCTATCCAGCTGTTCTAACAGCTATATGATGGCCGTGAGGGATGGTGGGAAATGCAAAAATAAAATTGCGACCATAGAGCTTTTAAAAAAAATAAAAAAAGAAATTGGGACAGCAGCGGGTGTGTTTTTTTTTATGGATTGCACAAAATTTCATTGGAATAGATTATTCTGTATTGTAAACATAAAATTGTTGTAAATGTCAAGTTTGCATGTTTAATAACTATGAATAAATTATATTTTATAATGTCTTTTTAAAATATAAAATTAATTAGCTTTCTGAAAAGCTGATCTATATTATTGTTTTCCATTGGTGGACTAGTAAGTCCGGTTAGCCCCTTAAGTTACATGCGACTTTCCACCAAAAAAGTTTGTACCTAAGTTGGTAGCGGTGAACAACCGTTTGAAAACTTAATAAAGAAATTTTAAGCTTAACTCTCAAAATTGCCTATTTAAAAAAAAAACACAATTAAGTGTTGTATTTTTCTGCTTCTGTTTTTTTTTGAGAAAATAGGCAATTTTTAGAATCTTAGCTTATAATTTCTTTATTGAGTTATTTCATAATTATTAAAAAAAAAAAAACTGTATTCACGCTACCGGAAGTACATCATGCATTATTAATTTATTAACTGCAGCCTAATATTTTCTGACCTTTCAAATGATATACCTATAATTTGTAGCTATTGTCAATATTCAAGACAATGCCTATTGAATGAGGAAATCTGCGTAAATCGCGAATCACAACAAAGGTAGGTATCTCACATAAGCAAGAAGGTGGAGTATGTACTTATTGAATGAATGAATGAAAATTCTTTATTGCACTATAAAAATTATGTACATAGGCGAGCTTAATACTAAAAAGTATTTTCTTCCAGCTAACCTTTGTTGATAACTTATTGTATCAAATTACAAGACAAACAACGCAAATAAGTACACAACTCAAGGAAAACAAAATAGAAAAGTCCTGAACTAGCATTTACGTTTCGATTTATTAGTGCCTACTAATACGGTAGGTACGCTTTTAAGTTAATCAAATTTTCAATTACGACGACGACAATTATGACGACCTCTGTGGCGTAGCGGTTAGCGCATCTGCTTACCATGCGAGAGGTGCCGGGTTCAATCCCCGGCTACGGAGAAAAAAAAACTCCAGGTCTTGGATGTTTACATGTTTGTGACGTCGCTGTTTCTGGTTCCCACGACACAGGGTATTCTAGTGTGGGGCCAGAAGCAGTGTATGTGCCTGTATGTAAATGTTTATTACAAAAACGCTGAAGATTCTGATAACAAAAATATTACCCCTCTGGCCTAGAAAAAAATTTAGTGATTCACAGACTAATATTTGAAATTTATCACAGTTTTCAAAGAATAAAACATGCTCTTACAACTGTGATCTATATCATAGTCAAAGTGCCATTGCAAGACCCGCCGCCGGTCGGTCTATGGGACCTAACGGAAAGCGCTGTAGTTAACATCGGACCCGCGGGCGGGTCCTCGGGGCTTGAGGGGTTTTAAATAAACTGCCTCTGAAAAGTGCTTTACAGCAGTCGTGTTTTTTTTTATTATAAATAAGGCCTCTAGTAGAAACATACTGCGCGATTCACGTCACGTCATCGACAAAGAAGAGCTACCTAAGGAGGCATGGATAGCTCTGTTTTTATACAACAGCCGTAGAATGCAATCCTGTGCATGTGTGCGATATCACGGAAAGAAATGAGGTTATCTGAATGCGTCTATCATTGTCTGTCTGCCTGTATATTGCACCGCGGGTTGAAGTGAACTTAAAAGAGTTTTGCGGCGTTTAGCATGAATGAAGGTTGGAATTCAATTATTATGTAGAAATTCGAAAAGAGGCTGGCTGGTTTTGGTTTAAAATTAAATTTGAGAAGAAAACGTTCGATGTTTAAAATGAAACTTTTTTTTAATGTTCAATGTCCGTACTTTCGCATTTTTAATTTCGAACTCGTCGTAGGTTTAACTTTTTTGTTATTTTTTTTATTTCTCTGTTTTTCCCGCCTGTACTGGCCATTACGTTGGTGCACACATTGGAAAGGCAATAGTGGCGTTGCGTTGACATAGGTCAGTGTCAGCAACGCTCGTACTTTTTATTTATCATGACTTCTACTCTTGTGTGTTTTGCTGACTTCAAGGGAATGAGTGCTTCTTGATTGATGTTTGTCGCACGAGGGTTAAGTTAGGGGTGCGATCCGTTGAATGAAAGAGGGGTATCCAGGGGCACGGTAGAATAATTATATTTGATTTAAAATGTAAAGGAAAGGGCACCTGAGGACAATGCAAATAGAAAATCTTAAATAAGGTCTAAAAATAAATATAAAATACACTAGGAATAGAAAATAAAGCAGGAACACTTACAAATATGTATGTGCCCTTTGTAAATATTTAATGATGATTTATATAATAACATTGAAAATAAGATACTCCGGGTCGTGAAAAACAGACAAAAGAATGACGTTTAGGTGCAGCTTAGATGGAATCTGAGGATAATCTGAGCCAGATACGACCGAACACTGCAGCAAAAGTCAAATACTAATTAAATTTTAAATAGTAGGTGGCCGAAAATAATAAAAAGGCAACGAGGCAAATTCACCTCGTTACATGTTGAGAACGTTATCTTTTTGTACGTCACACATGACGATAGGAATAGAAAAATCCGAGTGGCTAAAATTGCTCAAAGGCTCAACATCAAAGATTGAAGTGAGACACACTTCCTACGACGTACTTATAGAGATAAATCTTCTCTCGGAGAGAGTTTCAAGCATTAAGGTACCTCAAGTGAATTCAAATTGTGAGAAAGATGTGTGAGTAAATATCCAAGTAAGTAATCCCGGAATTATGCAATTGAATGATATAAGTACAGACTTACATCTTGAATGTACAATTTCTGAACCTTGAAAGTCAAGAGTTGATGTTTGCACCTTTTACGTTCTATGAATTTTGGAAATAGCCGGGTGTACAATTTTAATGAATTTGCACTTTACGCGCGTTACCAATTATATTTCGCCACTTTCAGTAAATGTTTATCTATTCATAGAAGTATCATAATTATACGGTTCAGATTATGATTTTAAACATTCTTTAAACTACTTTTTGAAACTACTCCATACTCCATACAATAATAAAATACGAAATTATTTCGCAAGTTGTAGAGTAAAAATACTGTAGCACTGTTGTAGTACTAACGCAGCGGTAGAACGCCGGCCTCACATTCAGTGGGTTCGAATCCCGGCATGTACCAATAAATTTGTTAACTAAGTCATTATGCGCGGAGTTGTAGTAAGAAAATATCGTGAGAAACCTGTTTGTCTGAGATGTTCACATACCTCAGCGCTTGGAGTACTGTTAATTAAAGAAAGGAACTAAATTACTAATTACCTCTCGCTGAATATAGACGGCATTATTGAATAAGAAAGAAAAAAATAACTTTTATTTTTGTACACGAAATCAAAATTAACTGTTTTATTAAGAAAAACACGCAAAACTAAAAAAAAATATAGACATATTCTGTGGTTACGTTTCTCTTTACCACAGACTACTGAAACAGCACCTGAAGAGGGTTTTAAAGGAACCATGTTTTTTTATAAATAAGACTGCAAGGCTTTATATGTGCGTCAGTCATTGTGTTTGTGGAGCGATGATGCAACGGCTTATAAGAGTTTATCGACACTGCTACAATTTACTGTTAGCGTTTTTATTATCGTGAAACGAGGAAGTAAATAGAAAAAATATTGAAGAGAATTATGAATTCCGTAAAACAAAAAAAATAGTAGATTGTTAATAAAGATGTAGAAATAATGATATAAATACGTTTTTTTAAACACCGTTTAGCAATTTTGGTCTCTCAGTACCTCTCAGTAGTCTCAGACTAGTTTTTTTATTTATAATAATAAGCAAATAAAAATACAAACACGTAATAAAAAAGAGGTAAATGACCCTTCAGGGCTGCTCGATAAGCAAAACAAAGAACGCTGTCTTTCTTCGGCCCTAGTACATAAAAAGATAACGCGAATTCTCATCTTGGCCCTTTCATCAAAGACTCATAACGTTTTTTCAATATTATATGTTGTGTTTTTAAAAAAAAATCGTGCAAAAAGTGCAAAACCTCAAAATAGTAAACAAAAAAAAACTACTTAAAAATCTATCGATGATTCCATTTTCAAACGTTTCTTTTTCTTAATACCCCACATCTATTCAGCCAGTATGCACGCACAATTTCCTACTTGGAGCCATTGTTGCGAGCTCGAGTCAGTGTCGATTCATGCACTATTCATGTATTCGCGGGTCACGATCAGGGACGACGAACTTCGGATGCGATTTTTGAATCGATTACCGCATCCGACTCGGTACGTGAGTAACTCGATTATGACATTTTATCACACATTATATTTTGTTCAGTTGCGTGTGAGTACTTCATCATCAAATCATTATGTCTCCACTGAGGGGCACGGGTCTTTTTCTTGATGAAGGTATAGGCTATACTCTACCACGGGGGCCAAGTCCGGATTGGTGTGAATACTTACTGATGCTTATTTACTTAATTATCTCCTTTTTCACATTTGCTGTATAAATGAGGTACCTATCCTTTCTTTATATTGCGCTGTAAAGCTGCCAATTAACAGAGTTAGAACTTCTAACGTGTACCAACAAGAACAACTTACTTCATAAACCAACTCTCCCTCTAGGTCTATAAAAAATACAGGAAAAAATGGAAGAAAATAAAAAATGTAATAAAAGCACGACCGAGGACCGGCCGATAGCCATCCACGTGTTGAGGCCATAATAAAAATAAAATGGAGTCTGCGCGAAACGGGAGAGGTCGATCACCTCCCTAACCTAAGACAAGAGTATGCGCTTACGCACCACGCACACACATAAAGCAAAACCGCGTCTCTACATTAACCGCGGACGCACACAGGTGCGTGAAACACGCACACTTGTCAATAAAACTGCGCGTGCGGCGAACGAGTTTAGACAAACGGAAGAAATATTCTCTTTTTAGGTTCAGAGTTTGCTGTTACTATTCCTGGTTTGTTTTTAAGTGCTGTGTTTGTTTGTTTTTATTCGGCAATTAAGTGAAAAATTCCCGCGTCGTTCGTCATTCTTGCATTTGAATAACAAGGTGTTACATTACAGTACCAAAATG
Organism: Yponomeuta plumbellus; assembly: GCA_947310845.1. Taxonomy (NCBI): domain Eukaryota; kingdom Metazoa; phylum Arthropoda; class Insecta; order Lepidoptera; family Yponomeutidae; genus Yponomeuta; species Yponomeuta plumbellus. Next base: position 10,710,149 of record OX371216.1, on the reverse strand, counting down.
TGTAACAATATGCCTACGAAATGCAATAAATAACTGCGAAATATAATAAGAAACTGAATCAGCATCGGCCTACATATACGGAGGACTAACACAACAAAAGTATCATTGCGTTCGGATTGTTAAAAAAATGCACTCGCGGCTTATTTGCGAAAACTGATACCGCCGCCACTCCGTGCATTGCTCTTTATTATTATTATGTTTTCAAACTTGTATCTGTGTGCGTGAAGAACTGACCTACGGCATCACTACGCTTGTGTGCGTGGCTCAATGTTGCGTAATTTACGCGGTCCGCGTTCGGTCACGCGGAAAAAAAGCGCTCTTTTGGTCATTAGTGCACAATGATCCTCAATTTTTGTTGGAAATGTTTTTTTTAGTTCAGTTTGGCTTAGGGCCGATTTCTGAATTGAGAATTTCGCTAAGAAATTACTTAACTGTAGTGCTGTCTCGTCAAATTTCTTTAGAAAAGAGCGTGATGGCACGCTACTTAAGTATTTACTTAGTGCAAATTCTCAATTCAAAAATCGGCTCTTAGGCTGACATTCAGAGACGAAAACTAAGCTAAGACCGGTCTCAGAAATGTCAAAATCACGTACTTAGAAATATTTCGTATTCAGAATCGAATCTTAGCAAGTTTAGTATGAAATGGTGCTTAGCTAAGTGTAAGTAGTCAATATCGGTGACGTGAACTTAGAACTGTCACTTCTAAGCCTTTTGTTCACAGACTGAGTAGTCAAACGTCATTTCACTGATGTTCCACGAGGATTATCTGTGGGATTTTTTTATTCACTCTGACATATATAAAATTGTATGATGTTGTCCTACTCTCGTGTAGCCATGTCAAATTTAAAAAACCGGTAAGAACTACATCACTAAAAAATGATAGACAATATAGATGACTTTCTTAAGTACTGTGAATACGAAAATTACGGCGCTTTACTAAGTACGACTTTAGTTGACTTTGCTAAGACTGATCTAAGCGTGAACTTAGGATTCGTCTCTGAATGTCAGCCTAAGTCACTAGTCCCCATTTTGTAGTTCGAAATGTTTATCGATTTTTTAAGGACCTTTAGGTAATATAAAGTAGATACGTTTTTGTGCGACATAAAAGACTAACTTACGTGTATTAGATAAGCGGATAATGACAAATTCAATAAATTTTAATAATAAATATAATGGCATTCTACTATCACTTTCTTCCTACCTATTTCACATTAATATAGATAAAAATTTTACTTAAAACGCTATATATATATAATATATGTTAGCATTAACTCCACCTTTTGTAAACTATCTTTAATTTGTGGAATCATGAATTAATATTAATACATTTAATATTGATCCGGTTACATTAAAAAATGTATACCTACGTAAAACCAACAGCCAAGCACGAGACGGACACCTGAACCCTTGGTTCCGTACTACCATAAATATGTATAGAAATACAATTTATAAAATATTTTTTTACACTTTGACAAGGAATCTGCTGAATTATACCTACATTCTGATAAATTTCAACTGGCTTTATAGCAACTGGCTTTCATTATAGTTCAAAAATTCATCGAAAGAGTAACGGACAGATCATGGCATTGACTCAAATATACGAGTAACCCCGCCAACACTGGAACCCTAAAACAAGATTTTTCTAAATTATGCAATTTGTCGCGTATCGTCATCTGACTATACATCCAATTAATAACACTCCCACACTTCGCACATTGAGGTTATAAGCTTAATTATTATTATGAACTTTTAATTAGGTTTAAACATTGTGATCAACTTTACTACCAGTTTTTCCCTTTGGAGCTCTGGTTACGAATAAATAAGTAGTGAGATAATAACAAACCTACGATAGATATTTATTGTTCATTTGGTATTATCATCATCATCAAAAACCCATTATGTCCCCACCGAGGGGCACGTTTGGTATATTTTCTCTTAAATGTGGAAGTAAAAGCTTAGATCATCAAAATTATTGACCGAAAATCGTGTAGCAACAGTATGAATTATAATGTACGATAACTTAATATACAACCTACTCAAATGCAATATAATAGTGTGCAATATAGGGAAAAAAAAACAACTAATTGCCTTTGAGAAGTGCTTTAGAGGGATTGTGTATTTATAATAATCATCATCATCAACCGATTATGTCTCCTCACTGAGGAAGGTATAGGCCATACTCCACCACGGGGGCCAAGTCCGGATTGGTGGAGGATTTATAATAATACCGTATCGTAAAAGTTTACATGTGAGCAAAAGTTTTTAATAAAGTAGAAAACATAAGTAAGAACCAAATACCTGCATTTATCCCGTTTGATTGAACTTTTCACGCAAGAAGTTCCATTCAAGTACCGCATCGCACTTTCCAATTTCAAAACGGTCAATAACACTATCACTAGAAGAAAAAAAAACTGGTTCTCGAAACCTCTTTTCTTTTTTTTTCTTAGCGGCCAGTTGGTTTTTCCAGGAAAAAAGGATAACACTGTTTTTACTTTTTAAACGCAAAAAAGACGTATGATTTCGACAAATGGCATTTTTCAAATGTCAGTGTTGCGCGGCAAAAAATTGCCTGCACTCAGGCGGTGGGACGTAGGCGGTCTGACTGTAGCTACTATAAACCTACCTATCACGGCATAATGCACTTATGTGTACTCGCCATGTTTTTTTTATTATAGTCAGTTATACTGCAGTTCCTTAGTTTGAGACAGACTTTCTGTAGTCGCTTGAGTGGTCTTGATAGTTTTTTGAACTGCTTCATTAGCCTTTTGATGGTTACAAGTCGGTTCTTATCTAAAATAACTGCCATTTCCTATCCTATTACAGAAATGTATAGTTATTTATTTCAATTGTAGAGTTCTACTGCTGTATCCTAAGGCTTAAAGCAGTTTATTCAATCGAATTTATTTACCTGTACTGTGTCTCTACGAATTATGTTTTAATTTCATAATCATCATCCACCCATTATGTCCCCACCGAGAGGTACGGGTCTCTTCCCTGAGGAAGGTATAGGCCATACTCCACCACGGGAGCCAAGTCCGGATTGGTGGAGGCTTGTAAGACTAGTGGCTGGTCTTACTGTCAGAAGTTTTCAACCCGCCCTAAGGACTCTGACTTGGCTTAACGACTACCATCTATCGACGGCAGCCGGCACAAACTGCTTAACGTGCCTTGCGAAGCACGGAACCGCTCGGAAAAATGCCACTAGCGTTAGTCATAGACAGTGACCCATCCATGGACTGAACGCGCCGTATGTTGCTTAACCTTGGTGATCGTTTAAGTCACTCAGGCAGCCCCTACGAGCGATGTTTTGATTTAAAAACGAAGAATCAAGATTGTGCAGTCCGCATTTCGCGTGCAAGCGAGATAGGCAATACTACATGCACTTTTTCAATGCCTCGCAAAGACTCGACGTCGAGTTTTTTACTCCCTTCGTACGTACGTTTTTATACCTTTACTTTCTTGTAGAAGTTAAAACTGGGCCTTATTTGCGCAATCCTATGCCTTCTAGGTGGTCTGTCGAGAAAATGAGAGCCTTTTTTTTACGGGCCATATAATTTTATTGAAATAATAAATTAGGTACTATGAAGGCAACTGGGACGGTTGTTAATTTTTATTTTCTAAGTATATAGCCTAAAGAGGCTAAAACAACTTTTTGTTTGCTTACTAAAGAACACTGACTGGTTTTGAGGCTATTTAGTATCTTAAAATGACAAAATAATTTCTTAAAAAAAAAGGTTGAAACACTGGCTGGAACATGTAAAAAAAAAACAAAAAAAAACAGCCAAGTAGTTAGATTGTCGTCACAACTCTTTTGTTCCGTTAAAAATCATAGTGCGGGCTTTTTCAAGGAAGCATGAATTGTATAGATAAAAACTCACTTCCGCCGACTAAACTGCGTGTAATGAGTTAATTCTATGGCGACGCGCAAGTGCACGGTGCAATGTAGCATTACTTTTTTTTTCGCTACTTGGTCAAGCGCAAAACTGTTTTTAGCATTGGAGGGGTTTTGGAGTTAACTGCAAACAGGTAGGAAGCTAATTAGTGTTATACATACATACATAAGCTCACGCCTGTATCCAAGGACTGCCACTTGATCCGATCCTGACAGACAACTGTTCCTTAATTGTAATTGTATTATTGGTGACGTGGAGTTACAATAAACATCACGTAGGCTCACGCCTGTATTCCAGAGGCCTAGACAGAGACAAGGGTTTGCTATTTGGCACGATCCTGAGTAAGTTTTTATGAAATAAAAAACTAGGTCACCCAGCAAACGTTGTTTCACAATTAATTTTTTTTTACTCACGGCTATGAAAAATAGATTAAAACCTATCCTCACACTCAACAAATATAAAAATAAAATTTCATCAAAATCGGTAAAGCCGTTTCGGAGGAGTATGCGCTGAATCATCATCATCATTCAGCCACAAGAAGTCCACAGCTGGACATAGGCCTCCTCCATGGATTTCCAAAAAGACCGGTCGGAAGCGGCTTGCATCCAGCGTCTTCCCGCCACTTGGATGAGATCGTCTGTCCATGCGCTGAATATTCTTATCTTATCTTATCCTAACATTGTGACACGATAATTTTATATATTAGAGACAATATTTTAATCGAGACGGGTGGCTTTATCTATAGTTTTTTCTATTGTTTTAAAACTCAATTGAATGGGAGTTATTTCGAAAGTTATTTGTTTTGAAAAGTTATATTTGATAACGAAAATGATAGAAAATGCCAACACAACTAAGGCGATTTCTGGTCCGCTTATCAGAGTCAACCAACCGAGTCGTGTTGGCTATAAATTGACAAGTATGGTCACGTTGACATCGCTAAGAGGTGGTATTAGCCACTGTTGCAATTCCATTCAACTGCTCTGTTTCCCAACTGAATGTTAGCACCCACAAAAGATTTGCTAACATAATTTTCCTCTAGTTTTTATGCCGCTGTCGGTCAAGATCATTTATCTCAAAAATGCATGTATGGCGCCACCAAGTTATCTGTTCAGGTGGGCAAAATTGTAACTAACAAATTATTTGTAAATCCTGCTCCCCATTTTTTTGTTTTTTTATTCACTTACTAAGAATTATAAAGATATTTTCATTAAAATTGAAAGACGGATTAAAATATTCTTATTTTTCTAGGTAAATTTCTTAAATGTTACTACGAAATTCTGCACTAGCGCCGCTATCAACTGAATAGATAAGATGATGGCACTGTAGGTATCAAGTTGATATTAAAACTTTATACTCTAGCAGCTGTAAGAAAATTAAACTTCTACGTTAGTGCAAAAAAAATATATGGCCGTTTATGCCGCAAAAAAGTATTTTTAGCGACACTCAAAGGAATCCAAATTCATAGTGTGGGGCCAGAAGCAAAGTATGTGCCTGTATGTAAATGTTGTTATGTTGTTGTTGTTGTTGTTATAGGGTACTTTCTGTTGACCTAGAATGATAAAATTTTGCAAATAACATCGTCTTCTACTACTTATCATCATCATCATCATTCAGCCACAAGATGTCCACTGCTGGACATAGGCCTCCTCCATGGATTTCCAAAAAGACCGGTGGGAAGCGGCTTGCATCCAGCGTCTCCCTGCCACTTGTATGAGATCGTCTGTCCATCCTGTGACTGGTCGTCCTACGCTGCGCTTGCCGATGTGTGGTCTCCATTCAAGAAGCTTTCGGCCCTACTACTTATACAGGAAACAATTTGATAACTATACATTTGTAGTTTAATAAAAAAAACTTTTTGAATTTCAGAAAATAATTGGAAAAAAACGCGAGTTTTGCGGAAACAGCTCGCTCTTGACCGATTTTTCTTTTATTATTGTCTCGTTTTTCCACATCTATACGAGAAAAACAATCGGTAAAAAACTAACAAAATGTTGAAATAGTACCTTAAGGTCGTTGGTTCGGATCGCGGTATGGACTTGGTTTTTTAGGATTCCCTATCAATAGGGTTTTCACCCTCAATCACCTTAGCATCTAATAATTTTTACCCTATTGATAGGATAATAATACTCTATCAATAGGGTAAAAAGGGTGCCCTATTACTAAGACTTGAGATGGAGATGACTTGGGAATCAAACCCATGAGCTGAGATGACGATGACGACGACGACGACGTCGAGATTATATATTTCTGTTACCGCTACAACAATAAAATACTAAAACTTTAGACCCACTAAATATCATCATCATCATCAACCCATCATGTCCACACCGAGGGGCACGGGTCTCTTTCCTGAGGAAGGTACAGGCCATACTCCACCACGGGGGCCAAATATACAGAAAAAAAATCATAAAAATTGGTGAAGCTGTTTCAGAAGAGTTCGATAACAAGTTCGATGACGTTGACGATAAAAGTATTTAGGCGACCTCTGTGGCGTAGTGGTTAGCGCATCTGACTACCATGCGAGAGGTCCCGGGTTCGAATCCCGGCTGGGGACAAAAAAAAAGAAACCCAGGTCTTGGATGTTTACAATGTTTGTAAGGTCGCTGTTTCTGGATCCCACGACACAGGGTATCCTAGTGTGGGGCTAGAAGCAATTTATGTGCCTGTATGTAAATGTTATTATGTTATGTTATGTTAGTAGATATATCTGTGATAGAGTCACAAATTACACATTTAAATCTAAAGTAAAAGGGCGCACCTGAAATGTGTTGAAAATGTTTTTCGCGAAGCGTAGGAGGTATCTCTTAGAAGACGGCGCCAAGAATAGGTTCGTTAAGCTGTTTTAATTTCAGCTAATTTTTATCTTGGAGCCGACGTCGCCTCGACGTCGCATTTTTTCAGGCTGTAGCACGCGCCATTAACGCTGGTAAGACTGAGCGAACAGTCTTGATACTTTGAACTACATATTTCAAAATCTATTTTCAAAAAAAGTACCCGAAATCGACGTGCATGCATGCAACGACGAATGAATGTTGATGAAGCGAAAGTGATTCGTAAGGATCGGGGAAGGTGGCAGTCTCTGGTCTCTACTTACCCCTCTGGGATACAGGCGTGAGCTTATGTATGTATTGCGTTGGTAGAAATGATGATTAAACAAATACAATTTCATTAAGTCAGAGACGAGCAACCGACTGCTCATCATGATTAAGCTCTGAAAATGAGAGCGAAACCTGGTCGGACTCTTCTGACATAAAAAGTCAAGTAAGTGTATCCGGATAGTAGTTCAAAATGAACTTACAGGGTTAATTTTAAATCGATTAAAAAACAAGAAGCATTGAGACCACATAGTCGAGAACTCTATGCCAACATTTTAAAAAAATTGGTGTAGATAACAAAATATATATATTTCGTAGCAAAAAATGTTTTACTTTATCGCACAATAAAAACGTTAAAAAATAAAAACAATTGTTATAGTTTAAGTATTAAAATATACTGCACGTCTTTACTATTTGTTGCCTTTTCTGGTACCTAGTCCTGTACCTATTGTACCGATTCGTCTTAATACTAGTTGGCCGGCCCAGCCATCTAGGATAATTTTGAATTATAAGAAGGGAATCGCTCGCTCGAATCGCTCGTAGCCTAGGCTGCCTGAGTGATCTTAAACGATCACTAAGGTTAAGCAACATACGGCGCGTTCAGTCCATGGATGGGTCACCGTCTATGACTAACGCTAGTTGCATTTTTCTGAGCGATTCCGTGCTTCGCAAGGCACGTTAAGCAGTTGGTGGCGGCTGCCGTCGATAGATGGCAGTCGTTAAGCCAAGTCAGAGGCCTTAGGGCGACTTGAAAACTTCTGACAATAAGACCAGCCACTAGTCTTACAAGCCTCCACCAATCCGGGCTTGTCCCCCGTGGTGGAGTATGGCCTATACCTTCCTCACGGAAGAGACCCGTGCCCCTCGGTGGGGACATGATGGGTTGATGATGATGATTGAATCGCTACGTTTTTGTTTAGGTGTCAGTTAATTCCTAGCTGGGCTAGGCGATGCTCGACAAAAATATAAACAAAAAAGTATTATCATAGTATCAAAGTATTAACATATATCGCTATGGTACTGCCTATGTACCTACGCTTTGTGAGCAAAAGTTCAACTTTATTTGTAAAAGTACCAAGACCGCTCGCACCCCGCCGGGGTGCTCAAGAAATCTAATTTTTGTCCGGTTTTTCTCTTATTTTCTTCGAGCGCTGTCCCGGGAGAGAGCGGCGCTCCCGCCAATTTGTGTGTGTTTGTGAAAACTCAACAACCTTCGGCCGGCCGTTACCACTGGCCGTACTTATTTTGAAATTTTTATTCGCTAATCAAGGATGCCATTTTGATTCTTTTTCTTTTTAAATTCTCTAATGGCTTTCTTCCATTTTAAATACGTTTTTATTTTTAACAAGCCTGTATGTTTTCGATGTCTGAAATGCTTTAGTCAAGCGTAACTTATTTTCTGTCCTCAAAGCGTCGCTCATCTTCATTTGCCAATTTCGTTCTAATGACTCAAGAAATAGGTAACTCTTTCCTGTGACGTTTTAACTTTATAACTTCAGCGCTGAAAGTTTGTTCCTCATCTTTGTTTACACTCGTAAAGGCCTAATTTTTCCGCGGACAAAGTGCCACCGAAACGCAGGTGGTCGCGGCGACTCCCGCAAAAAACCTCAACATTTTTTTATGGGGCACTAAGAAAGTTTTCTAATAATGTCCCGAAGACGTTTTAAGACTGTCCCCGCCGCTAATTGCGAAATAAATTTCAAGTTTCGCGCAAAAAACCCTTCCTCGAGATGAAATATAACGGGACGCTTGAACGGGTTGAAAAAATAAAAGTGTCTCGGAGACCGCGGTCGTTTTAACGGCCATATTTATAGTAGCGACGCGCTGAATAATGAAGGATTAACTTCTGGTACGCGTTTAGTGGCTTTTTAGTGCTTGCTAGACTCGAGCTTGTATACTCACAATCACAAGTTTGTCTACAAAGTTAGGTTACTTTGTGAACTAAATACAAAGACACACCCACACATATTTTTTATAATTTATGGCAATAAATATATTGATTGATTGATTAAGTTTGATTTGGAAGAAGTAAGTTGAAAATGGTATCCCAGTACATTAAGGCCTTATGGACCTACGTGCAACAGTATGATGTAATTATATAATTTTATATCTAAATCTATTTTTTTTTTAAATATGTTACCTAGATAATACATTGAACCTAATATCGATGTGCTAATTTCCGACCCCGCCATAAGTTTGGTTTTCGTGACATTGGCAATAAATAAGTTTTGCTTTTTGTATTGAAAAATAGTGTGATGTGTCACTCAAATAAATCCGTATGAAAACACACTTGATTGAAACATAAGAAAAAACAAACAAGGCTCAGTCAGCATCAGCTCAATCATCCGTCTTATTTTTACGATTTACGAGGTTATCATGCAAAAGATCCCGGGTTCAAACCCCGGCCGAGGATAAAAAAAACCCAGGCCTTGGTACCTAACATGTTATTATTATTATCTAACACTTAAGTTGGTACTAGTCCCTGCCCGGTAGAGAGAGATAGATAATAGGTACTTTATGGCCTACCAGAAATGACAATGTCTATAAATATGGCACTAAAGGGTTGTCAGAGAAGAGATACGGAAGAAAAATCGAGTTGAGAACGGTAGCAATGATGGGAGAATTTAATTTTGAATGTTTTTTAAAGAAATTCGCTTGGACACGTTTCTTTAAGGTTAGACAACCCTCGATGATAAAAATAATAAACAAATATGTAATGTTTATTTTGTAACGTAAGCTTTTGTAGCGTGTTGGCACATTAGTTTACTTTGTGAATTAAATACCAAGACACACCTACGCATATTTTTTATATGTTAATTTTTTTTGTTATTTTATTCCCCCGGTTTTACGTACCTACATTAACAATCTCTTAATCTGTCACTAACAGCTGTCAGTTGTTTTTATTTTTATTTATTTTATTTTATTTTTTGTGTGCAGCTCTTAACAGTAGCTCAAGAGGGGTCAGATATTCAGGTTTCCTCAAGATTTTTTCAGAATAATAAGGTACTAAAAACTTACCCGCAACCAGCGCGTGCGCATGCCACGACTAACGAATGTTGATGAAGCAAAAGAAATAGTACAGAAAGAAAAAGACCGGGCTGACCCTGCTCTCTATCTACCCCTCCGGGATTTAGGCGTGAATTTACGTCATTTTTATTTCTCTTAGTAGTACCTACCACTACAAATTCACGTATTTGCGAAACGCGAGAGGTCCCGGGTTCGAATCCCGGCTGGGGACAAAAAAAAAAGAAAACCAGGTCTTGGATGTTTACATGTTTGTGAAGTCGCAGTTTTGGTTCCCACGACACAGGGTATCCTAGTGTGGGGCCAGAAGCAATGTATGTCTCTGTATGTAAATGTAATGTAACAAATTCACGAATGTCCCAACTATGACATTCAAAGCACTCTAGACCGCTTGAAGAAAAAGGGGAAGAAAATTCTCTTGAAAATAAAAGAATTAGTTTGACTGAGACATCTTGTCTCTTCTGTTCTGCAGGGGGCGGTAATTATGAAAAGTGTCCGGGAAGGGACGCGAAATTGTTCGGGTGAGGCGTTTAGAGAAAAACTGCCTGTAATGACCTTAGAGCTTTACGCCTGATACGTTTTATTTTTACTTAAAATTAGTATAAGAACGGTAGCCTCGGTTAAACGCCGGCCTCACATTCAGTAGGTCCTAGGTTTGAATCCCGACATGTACGCATGACTTACGTACGAGTACATCTGTGAATTTTGAGTAGCAATACCACTCGCTGGCTGTGAAGGAAAATGTAGTGTAAGAATAGCTAATGCATGGTGTGAGGAAAGTGGAGTGTAAGAATGAGCCGTTTTCAGAAGAATTAAAAAAATATATGTTACGGCTGTCAAAAGAATGCAATTATGGACCTCAGCCCAATAGCCATTTGTGATACATCATAACATAGGTCTCAGCGAGTTGAACAAAAGTTATTATGACGCCAACAGCCAAATGTTTGTCCTTTCGGAGTTATATTGTATTGAAAAAAAAAAACTAACATTTTCAATAAAATATAACTCCGAAACGACAAACATTTGGCTGTTGGCGTAATAGTAACTTTTGTTCAGCTCGCTGAGACCTATTTTATGATGTATCACACATGGTTATTGGCCTGAGGTCCAAAATTGCATTCCTTTGACAGCCGTAATATTATTATTTTTTAGTTCTTCTGAAAACGGCTCATTGCCAATCCGTGGTATGAGGATTGTACTCAACCTCAGCTTAGCCTATACTCAGCTAGCAGCTCAGGATTAGCTAACATTTACCGGGATTTTATAATTCTAAAAAGAGCAAGATAAAAAGCACTCAAAGCCGGCGTACATGCATGCAACGACTAATGAATGCCGATACAGGCGCGAGCTTATGATGTATGTATCTTTATAGTCATGATTAGACGCGTTAAATATTATAATTATGTATGAGTAGCGTAACCCCGTGTTCTATCTCTCTCTCTCTAAGCGAAGTCTACGTCTTAGAGTAGGACAGGAGCAGCAAAAAATGAACGACGTCCGATGCCGCTTTCAACGACTAAAAAACTCGAAAAAGTGACACAATAAAATAAGAGACACACTCTTTGTAAAGCCGAATGTCATTAAATAACTTTTTTAAACTATATTTATAACTGAGGCCGACAGAGAAATGACTGTAAAAATGCGACTGTAATGCGAATGTAAAAAATGCCGTTTAGGGCCTTCTTTCATTGCGTTGCCTCAGTAGAGAACTATGGAAACAACGCGAAAGCGTTTTTCTTTAAGAGCTATTTTTGTTTTCTCGGTTTGGTTTTCACCCTTGAAACTTGACCAATAAATAAGTTATACACTCTGCATAACTATTTGTCGTATACCAATTTATACTGGAATAATCGCATTTAGCGTACAAATAACCAGTTTGTCAGACCTCGCATAACATCTGTATACACAGCTCATAATAACCTTTATTACGAGTAGTAAGGACGTTAGTCTTTAAATAAAAAAAAAAACCGGCCGAGTACGAGTCTCAGTCTAGTCGAGTCATGCTATTATCTATTCAACTTTTGAATACCTATTGCTACTATTGATATCAAGGGAAAAACGGCAAAAAATCACGTTTATTGTATAGAAGCCCCACTTACTTGTGTTTTTTTTTTTCTGTTGCCGTACTTATATTATTTTACTTGTCCGTTTAATTTGTTCCTGTGATGTATCTTGTTGGTATAATAAACTTTTTTCTTTCTTTCATTCTTTCTTTTAAATAGTAATTTGTGTTAATTTGTTTTTAGTTACAGCGGCAACAGAAATACAGTATTTGTGAAAATTTCAATTGTTTAGATGTCGCGTCGTTCATGAGATACATCCTGGTAATAGTCAGATAGACAAACAAATAAACAGTGGAGTCTTCGTAATAGGGTCCCTTACCTTTTGAGCACCGAACCCTAAAACTTGTTCTCAAATAACAAGTGAATCGTTTTTTTATTCAAACGATGGTGTCGGCATTCTTCCAAGACAAAAAAAATAAACCGAATCGAAAAAAAAGAAAAAGAAAATAAGAGCAACCACTGCGTAAAGAGGTTGCCAAAAACTTCTCAATTTCCACTGAAAAAACAATCGACATTTGAATTTTAAATTTTGAACTTCGAACGCAGTCATATTCGGCCGCTACTTTTTTACAAAAGCGGCCTGACAATAAATCTCATGGCAATAACAATAAATTCATTGCAGATCGACATGCAAATGTAGACTATTTTTTCTCTGAACCTTTGCCATCAAGTACTTGCTTTGTTTCGGGACAAGAAAAACTTTAGAGTACTCTGTCATGTACACGTGGCGAGGTCAGTTTAGTCGAATCCAGCAATAAATGAATGAAAAGTCTTCAATAATTCAGGAATTATACAAAAATGCTTATAAATTAAAAAGAAAAGTATAATGAATAACATTATTATTAAAGTGACATAAAATATATATTATATAACAATGAATGGTTTTTATCATTTGTTTTATTCTATCAGGCAAGTATCGCTGAGATTGAACTATTCTTTCATAATCCTTATTTTAACAGACATTTTTTTTTTCTTTTTAATTTAGATTACTGATAGTTTATATTTCATACATAAAATACTTGCTGTCCCAATAAGTTAGCAGTTAGCGGCTACTTATAAAAAAAGTCTGACAATGACTACTTCAATCACAATACAGTGGCAACAACTGCGCAAAATCAAAACAATGCAAGGGCGACTCCATCTATTTCTTTGCTCCGCCCCTCCGTCCAACCTCAAAAGAGTAAGTACTCGACAAAGAGTTTTTATTTTTTTCCGTGTACTTTTCCGTTTCGTATCTGACGTTTCGGAGTTGATTTCGTTTTTTTGGCCACCTGTACCGCTTTGTTTCGTACACTTCGGTGTGTCCTTTTTTAAAGGAAGAGTTTCTTTGTATGTTCCGAATGTTTTTATTCAGATTCAGGGGTGTCACCCGAAGAAGTAAAATAATTATCATCATCAACGCACCGAGTGGCACGGGTCTCTTCCCTGATGAAAGTATAGGCCATACTCCACCACGGAGGCCAAGTCCGGATTGGTGGAGGCTTGTAAGACTAGTTGCTGGTCTTACTGTCAGAAGTTTTTAAGCCGCCCTAAGGTCTTTGACCTAGCTTAACGACTGCCATCCATTGACGGCAGCCGGCACCAACTGCTTAACGTCCCTTGCGGACGGAACCGCTCGGAAAAATGCCACTAGCTTTAGTCACAGACGGTCACCCATCGATGGACAGAACGCGCCCTATGTGGCTTAATCTTCGTGGTCGTTCAAGATCATTTAGGCAGCCGGGACAACCGAGCGATCATCATTATACCATGCGTCATTCAATTTCATTTGTATGTTACTAGTTACTTTCATCCAGTAACGTGTAGCCGGCGATTATTATGACTGATCGCTAACTAATGCCATTTGAACTGTAATAAATTCTATCGACTGCAATAAAATACAACGTTCGATAACAACGTATATTTTACTCTGCGAAAACCCAGTATCATCAAAATAACCCAAAAACTTATCTTTTTGTGACCGTTGAATTGCTTCCGTTGGTGCACAATTGCAACGACCAATACGCTTAGCACGCACTCGACCCACAAGTTGAATAGCGTTTCAAAAAACGTGTCATCTCGCTCTACGTAGGTAGTTGTGAAAGAGAGAAACAGCGCACGCTCATTGGAGGAAATTCCTCCATCGAGGGTATGCTAGGTTCACGGTGCAAAGTTTTACATATTCCCGAGTCGGCTCAGAATTTGAAAAAAGGAACACGACATGTAACAACCCTAAAATGCAGATGCGCAAATACTGGCCAAGTGCACTTGTTTCCTGGGTCATACCGACATACGCCACCTTTAGCGCAGATGCTTTATAAAACAAAACTACATGAAGTTGCTCTTGGCATAAACATTTTCCATGTCATGCGCCATTTCTTTTCACGATAAAAATGGCTAGAAAGAAAAATTTATGGAGCACAACTTGGTCAATGTGACCTCATATCGGAGTGTTGATCTGATAATATTATTAACTCTTTGGAATCAGTTATACCTAAGTCAATTTGTTCGAAAACTTCTGACCGGACGACGCAGCGTGGGCTGGCTCCCCACCAGCTGGTCTAACGACCAGGGCCTCGTTTCTGTTTGTGCATTATAGTTAAATTACAGTTACATGGTCGGGTCACGTGACATGTTTTTTTATTCCATTGACGACGAGAATTACAAATACGCGTGCGTAGACTTGAAGCGGCAATGAAACTAAACCGACATGATAATTTTTTTATTTTTAAAAATTTTTCATGAAAATTGTCATTTTGTGCATTAGACACCGTTTTTTTTTCTTTCAGGTGGTATTAGAAACTTCATGACTAACGGTTGATTGATATCATGATTCTTACTTGGACCCGCCGTATATTTGAACAAAAGGCTTCAGTCAGGTTGTTTCAATTTCCATGTTTGTGATGTCTTTGTCTGGTTACCATAGTTTAGGCAACGTAGTTTAGGAGCAGGTTAGGTAATTGTTTTGTGTCGAAGTTAAGGTTTTCTAACTATTGACGAACAGACACACATTTTTCTATGGAATATATATAATATATCAAGAACATACCCTATAGCATCGCGGCGCGATCTTGCGTGGCGTAAATTGCGCCGGACGCCCTTAGGCGTTTAATCGCGAGGCAGACAATTTTTATCTTGATCTGTTGTCTATGGAAAAATGTTTCCGTGCCTAGGAGACTTGGGGCCTACTGAAGATTTTGTCCAATCTGATCCAGTCCACATTTGTCGAAAAGTTAATTTTATTTTTTCACTATCTCGCAACCTGATGCAATTGTATAAAAATTAGTTTGAGGATTTTTTTATTTATAAAGTGTCTATACAGTCGAGAGGTACAATAGGTATTAATATTTTTTTCAATTTTTGATTAATTTTTCCATACAGCAACTAGCTTATAATGTTGAATGTGCGCTTCGTCTTCACAACCTTGGGGCTTCAAAAAAGCTTAGCTGACTATGGAGAGATAAAATTAATTATTTTCACATATTAAGAAAAGGTTAGGTGTTTTGTGTCTGGATTAGGTTCAGTAGCAATTAAAAGATCCTTTCAGCCAAATAGCTTCACCGTCATATTCACCGTGCATATAGTTAAAAAAAACTACTAACGCCAGAGTAGACGCCTGTTGAATATTCAGAGATCTACAACTAGATTCTTTATAGTTCCTGCTCGCGTAAAAAAGGGTATCCTTCAAGAAATCGTGGCGCAAAAGTTAGATAACGTCCTGGGAACCTTTGAGAAATTGTGTAGGAAATGTTGTGCAGGTAAAAATCGAGGGTTGAACGTGTAACGGAAGACGAGGGATATTGAATGAAACAAAAGAGAAATATCTTAAAATTAAGAGTAATTGGTTTTCAAATCCAATACCCCAATTCGGTGAGGATGTGCATTGGCGTTTCTGTGTCTTTGTTTGAGTTTAAATAAAAACTTTTTTTTATTCTAAACAACAGTTTTATACAGAATTCGGATGAGAATCCAAACTTTTACTTAAAATTGAAAACTCATTCGTTGCAAAAAGTTTTAATAACTGGCCAGTATTAAAAACGAAACTCTTTGTCGGATCAGCCCAAGAGTCAGGAAATTATGAAAATTACTTTCATGCTGGCCTCTTTTCGCAAATAGTGACAGGCTGGTAAGATTTTTTATCTATGCTTTGACTTACTTTTTTTTCAGTTCTTTTTTTACGCGACGTTTTGCTTTTTTTAATAGCATTCAACGATACAGACACACAAACGCCGCCGCCTCCCGCCCGTTGGATAAGATACGATACACATTGAAACAGGTGCCAACTCACTCGCTGCAGCGTCGACCAGCACTCTTCCAGGGTCCTCTCGCTGATGCTCTGGCCCTGCCGCGCCTGCTGCCGCGTCCATGGGAAAATGCTTGGTTAGATTACGGCAACACTGCGTTGGCTGGTTAGTTAGAATAATTTGAATAAAGCTGGGAATGGTCAGTTGGAGTGGTTGAGCTTAACGGCGAATGGTCAGAGTTGGATTATTGGAATAAAGCGTGGATTGGTTAGTTAAAGTGTTTGAACATAGCTTGGAATGTATGGACTGGTAAATTGAAGTATTCGAACATAGCGGCGAATGATCAGTTGGCTTATTGGGATGCTTAACTAGAATTAATATGAATTATTGTCGTCTAGTAAGTAACTTTCGCGGATTGTAGAATTACTTACCTATTTGGAATAAAGCGTTAAGTCAATGTATTAAAGTGATAAGTGAAGTTATTCCAATAAAAATACACCAAAATCGATGAAAGTTATCATGAAAAAGGGTAAATGGATAGAAGTTTATTTTCTAAAACAAGTGTTAAGATGTTATTATTGAAAACTGAAATAAGAAGCAATTTAATTTGGTTAGTTCTAAGCAAAAACTACGTAAAAGTAATTGTAACAGACATTGTCTATTTACTTCTATTCTATAAATGCAAAATAAATAAATCGGTCAGCTGCCATACATTGTTATCTTGTATGATAGGGTTGCGTAGCCAAAAATAAATAAATACTGTTTTTTTTCCTTCGTGACTAATTCTCGATAGAAGTCTTTAATTACCTAATAAAATAAAGTGTTTCAATTATCGGAATACGTAACCCTAAATGCACGTTTCACAATCTCTAGTACATTTAGAATATGCGGTATACCTATTATCATAATTATATTTCTTGTCCAAGTAAGTGTAATCTATAACTATGTAAAAGTACTTCAAAAAGTTGATTTAAAATCATAAAATAAACAGCTTGTTCTTTAATTTCATGGATAGTTTTAACTCAAAAAATTCTTCTATTAACTTTAAGCTGACCAAGATCCCCCGTTTAAAGTTGCACAAACGGCATTTTTTAAATAAAAATTGTATGAGTCCTTGCACATGAAATAATGAACATAACAAGAACAACAAAAAACAACGTGTGCCAAAGCGAGCTTATCTCTGAAAGAGATTTCTTCCAACAAATCTTGAAGAGCCGGAGCAGCGTTAAAAATATGTCTAGGTATATAAAATATCAAGCACCGAGAAATTTTTAAACAAAGCCTGAAGCAACTAAGAAAACTACATGGAAAAGCTAAACGACTATCGAATTGGAAGACTGAAAATAATTACATCGATATTGAGGCTATTCAGGACATTTACCAATGCGAAGGGCAGCATGACGCCGCGATCAGCCATCGGTGTCCCGTCCCCTGGTGGGCTTTGCTGCTGCGGCTGGGTGGAGACAAGATATTGTTAGTTACATACGTCAAGTTATTCTTAAGAATAAAGCTTGGCAAAGCAATGTTCCGTGCTTCGCGAGGTACGTTAATCAGTTGGTGGCGGCTGCCGCCGATAGATGGCAGTCGTTAAGCCAGGTCGGAGGCCTTAGGGCGGCTTAAAAACTTCTGACAGTAAGACCAGCCACTGTCTTACAAGCCTCCACCAATCCGGACTTGGCCCCCGTGGTGGAGTATGGCCTATACCTTCCTCAGAGAAGATACCCGTGCCCCTCGGTGGGGACATAATGGGTCGATGATGATAAAACCAATGTTCTTGAGAGAACACATGGCAGATGGAGAATTCCTTTTTTTTTATGACTAGCGATGCTCATACATAGTCGTACATTAAACACATCTAATCGCGATTATTTATTAGGGAAAATTTACGTACATAGATACATAAGCTTACGCCTGCACCCCAGAGGGGCAGGCGCTGCTACCTGCCACGTTCCTGACAAATCACCTTCGTTTTATCGACATAAAAGGGTAAAATTTATTTTAAGGTAATTTATTTTTACCTTTGACATAATCGCGGTTACATCCGTAACTATTAGTTCCCTATATACATATAACTATAGACTTTACAATCTATCCTCGTTTATACGGGCTGGCAACGATGCAAACTAAAATAAACCTTAAACACTTTAGAGGTTAAGGACTACAATGCTAGCGCAAGAAAAGCCCGGCCATATGGCCGCTGGGCAGATTTGAGCGTATTTTTTTTTAAGTTGTTTTAAGGCATTTTTTTCTTATCAATATCTGAAAGCTTTAATTTACTCTCTTATTGTTTCTAAGCGTACTTATAAAAGAACTCGCGCTTCTAAAAAGAGAATTCGCGCGGTGACTATGTTGTTTTTTTGAGTCATTATTTTTGTAAATTTATAAAATTTTCATCGACAATAGGGCTAGTAAAATTTGACTAAATACAAAATTTGTTTGCGTCGTTGCCTCCGTTCTTCCTGGCCAGTTGTAAAGTAAATAGATATTTATAAAACCCAAAGCCAATGTAACAGATTCGGTTTCTTTTTTGTATGAAATTCAAAACAATTTTTCTCCTTATTGGGTATATAGGTATCTACTTAGTTACGATTGTATTAAATATATACGTTGTTTGAAGGTGATATAAATTATTTTCTATGGAAATCTAAGTAATACTCAGTCTGATGAAGGGAGCGACAGCCATTCTCTATACCTTTAAGTTAAAATATCAAAATAAATACCTAATTCTTTACTGAGCACCTAAATACGAATTTTTATGTGACTAAACATGAATTTATGATAATGTGAATATTAAACAATATCCCACTCACAACTTTTTAACTAAAATGAGTGTAAAATTTTACTGTTTAATGTGAACAGGATGTTTTTACTGATGATAATAGGGACGATCTTGTTCCAATTAGCTCTGTTAGTAAACAAATCAATGTTTTCCAAATTAGTGGCCACGTTACTATTATACGGTATTTACAAGTAATTAGTGTTATGATAAGCGAAAAAGCCAAATTAATAAACATTGACAAATAAATAAAACTTACCCGGAGTTAATAAACCAAATGTTAATAACACCATCGGCACAAAATTAAACACCAACGTCACAAATTAAAAAACACAAACAGCCGTGCAAGGAAACATGCATAACGTAAAATTGGTACAAAAATACCTCTGTAAAAAAACTTCTTAATAAAAAAAAACTAACAAGCACGTAATAGACAACGGCAAAAAGGTGAAAGAGTAAAAAGGTTTATTTACATCGATATTATTGAGTTGTGACAGTAAATTTACCAGCGCATAGGGAACTAGCGATCTTTCGCTCATTGTAGAGTCGGCTGATGGTGATTGCTGCTGTTGCTGTCCCATTTCAACCAATGAGGCGGGCGGCGTGAAAGAAAGAGACGGACATAAGTTTCGGTTATGACTTAATAAAAAAAATTATATAATTTCTAAAAATACCTAAACTTAACTTATATTTACGCATCGGCATGAGTATTATCGTGCCGTACCGTGCTTATTATTTAACGTGTGAAGAATTTTCATAATATTTATTAAAGATCCTTGTTGTAAGCTAAAAATAACACTCCAGAAAGAGTGGCAATAAATCAAAACTTTAATTAACTGTTGTTTACCGAAAAAAGTAAACCACAAAAGCGACACCACTTCGGCAGCGTCGAACCGTTAAATCTCTAGTTACCGTAAAAAAACGATATGAATACGCAACGAACCGGAAATCCCAAAACCGGTTCGCGATTGACAGATTTTCGCTAAAACAAAAAAAATACGGAACGAACAGAATAACTGTCAACACCCCTTCCGTGAAACAAAACGGGAGACAAAAAATAAAAAAATAAATGAAACACAATGTGAACCCCTAATCCGTAGCACCGTGGGAATGGACAAATGCAAGGCAGCAGCGAATCCGAAACTAATTTAAAAAGTAATATTCTTTCTGGCTGCTTTTGTTTTTTCGTTTTATGATTTTTCAAATTAAGAATGCAACGGTGTACCGAGAGAAAGTTTCCAGCCAGTACAAGCTGGCTGGAATAAAGCGTTTTGCTCAAATAAAAAAAAAAATAGGTGCATATACATTTATATTTGACTTTTGATTAAGTCTCTTATAAGTTTTAATTTAAAAAAAAACTAAGGAACAACTCAAGAATTGTATAATCAAATTCAAAATCTACCAGAAACAACCAAATTAGGCGTCCGTTGACAATAAAAACATCACTTTCGACAGCCGTTTTCAATAAAACTTCCGAGACAAAAAAACGTCACATATGGTCAAAGCAAATAACCTCCTTTTATACGCCGACAACTTGATGATAAACTAATACAGAAATGATAGAATTATCACAGATTATTGTAATTTAAATATCCCTTTCACAAGACCGGATGCGGCAGAAGGATAAAAACGATTTAATAATAACTTTGACTCAAGAAGCAAGGACCCTTAACCCTTTTGTTGTGAGCATTACAATATGTTGCCTCTTTCTTGTTGCTTTGTTTTTTTTGACGTTCTACATTGGGTTTTTGAAACCAGTTCGTGGCACCTTAATTTCCTGAGGTCAGTTGTTAAACAGTCTCAGGGGATGTTAGACGTTCGATATTTAAATTTGTGATATTAATTCCTTATTGGTACTTTGATCTTTTTTAGTTATAATTAGTTTTTTTTATTAGTGAAGTGAAATATTGGGTTTTGTTATTGAAAAAAACATTATGTTGATACGAACTAAGTGAACGTTAATGCAAATAACTCGAGCGCTCTAATTGAATTTGCCGTCGGAACGTAAGTAAAGCATCACTGCCATTTTTTGTCCGAGAATAAATGAACGAATCACTTCACGAAAATAAAGTCACTTCTTATTGCAAATTTTCAAACTCAAATAAAAAATATTAATCACATTTTTTGCCGAAGCTCAAAAAGTTAACTCAACAAAACCCTAATCCCTAACCAAAAACACCAGAAAATCACTTAGGCCGCTCGAGAAACCGAAAAAGACTCACCTGAATTTCGCTGACTAGTTTCTCAGCCATGATCTTGTGATCAGGAGTAGGTGGGGGCTGCGGTGTCGGCGGGGCAGGACCCGGCTGGCCCTCCATCTGCTCCTGGGCTGGAGTAGCAGGCCGGGACCGGTTCCAGAAGTCTTGAGACATCTTGAACTGTCTCTGTGCTTCCGCTGCTTGCTGCAAAGCCGGGATATGCAGCGACAAAGGCGCAGCTCTCAAATCCAAAGCGCTCCCCCCAGCGGCTCCTTCGCTGTTTCCTTCAGCCGCTGTCATTTTAAAGGAGTTCTGCAGCCAGGAAGTTACGAAGTTATCCTCTTCTTTCGGAGGGTCCAGGAGGCGCGGGAACGGCGGCGGCGCCGGGCCTGACTCGAAGCCCTCTTCGCCGCCGCCCTGGTCACCGTCCTCGCTTATCTTCGGTACCTTCGCCTCCCGCGGTGAACCCTCCTCTATCTCCGTCTTCCGGTACTCATGGAGGTCCCGGTACCTCTCCTGGAGCGCTAGGGATATGTTCTCATTGAAGTATTTCAACATTAATTCCAGTTTCGGTCGTATTGTCACAAGGGCATACGAGTCGCCGTGAAGCGAGCGCGCCGGGTCTCAGGTGGTCGCGCGCGAGTCTGCAAAGACAAAGGCACCAGTCAGTCGCCGGCGAGACGGCACGTAAACAAGCGCCGCGAAACTCAACGCGAAAATTTTACAAGTCCGTAAAACTAATTTTTTTAACCGAATTCACCTAAGTCTAATCACGGGAGCGCGCGCGAAAACCGAAAAAAAAGAATTTTTTTTTTCGCGAAACAACAAAATTTTCTTCGGAAAATCTCGCCAAGTCCCGGAAAAGGCTGGCGCGCGGAAAAGCGGAAGCGGACCACCTTCTTGAGGAGCGGGGCGACGACTAACTTCTTGGTGGAAAACTTAGGCGTAGCGGCGTCTTGCGGGGCGGGTCGGACGCGCGCGTCGGCCGAAGACGGCGCGCAAACTAGCAAGACGCCCGCCCCCGCCGCCTTAGACGCGGCGAAGAACATCCCTGCGATGGCGCGTGCGCCTTGCGTTTTTTCCGCGTAAAAATGCGTCCGGTCAAGGAAAAGACGGCGGCCAGCGGGCGGGCGGCGGCCGGTGTGAGCGCGCGCCGCCCGCGCCCCCCGCGTCGCGTCACGTATAATGAGAACTATTAAAAAAGGGCGCGAAGGGTAGCCGCCTTTGAAAGGCGCGCGTGCGAGAGGGATGGCTAGACGCGGCGTTTTTTTCCCCTAATAAGCGAGGGAGGAAATGGAAAGAATGGATTTCTTTGGGATTTTTTTTCTTGGATCGCCGCTCTCGCTCTGACGCGGGGGTTGGGGCGGCGCCGTCTCGCTCGGGGGTTTTTACGTATTCTTTTCTACGCCTCTGTGGAGTTTTTTTCGCGATTAAGGCGGGGCCTGCTTATGTGAGGGCCAACGGCTTTGGATGCGGACTTTTTTCCGCGGTTTAGGTAAAAGTTGGGGAAATATTTTTCTCTGTTTGCGTGGTTTATGTAAATTTTTCGCTACGCCCTTCCGCTTTAGAGCTCATTCTTCATTTTGTACCTACATATTTAGCAGTTTTGTGTAGTTTTATAAAGTTTTTTATAGTTTGCTGATTTTTTGTGGAATTTAAAGGGCCGTTTATCAGAAGCGAAGTTTTTTTTGGCGCTTTTAAATTAGTTTGAAACACTTATCTTGAAGCTTTCTTTAAACAACCCAGCGGACTTTTTTGGTACTAAACTGTAATTTCTATCACATTCCGGTAATATTTTTTCTGAACGTGAAAATTGTAGAACAGGTTCTGAATAGAGTTTTAAAACAGATTTATATTTTATAGGTGGAGAGTTAATACTAAAAATCTTTGTTTCAGATGGAAAAAAGGGACTACGAGATTTCGGGCTACGTCGTAGGCCCTCTACGACGTAGCCCGCCAAAGGCGTTCATGGAAAACTCCAACGATGCTACCCCCCACTAGATGGCGATGGAAGAATGAAAAGCGTTCAGTTTTCATGAAAATATATCCAAAAAAGCGTTCTTGTTAATGCAAGAATTAATTTTATTTTTCAATTTGTTTGTTGGTATGTTAGATTAATTTCTTTCGCAAATCTTTTCAGATAGGTGTTTGCGCAAAGTGCAGATTATTTTTGTAGGATTTAGCTGACTAGAGTTCTTTTTTAATATATTACTCGGAGCTACCTAGTAAAATCAGATATTTGGACATTGTTCTTAGCATCTCACCAGTAAATAGTGTTAAGTTTCATCTGTATAGTTTACTTTAAATAATAATATTAATAACTTATTATTGTCGCTCGTAGCCTGGGCTGCCTGAGTGATCTTAAACGATCACTAAGGTTAAGCAACATACGGCGCGTTCAGTCCATGGATGGGTCACTGTCTATGACTAACGCTAGTGGCATTTTTCCGAGCGATTCCGTGCTTCGCAAGGCACGTTAAGCAGTTGGTGCCGGCTGCCGTCGATAGATGGCAGTCGTTAAGCTAAGTCAGAAGCCTTAGAGCGGCTTGAAAACTTCTGACAGTAAGAACAGCCACTAGTCTTACAAACCTCCACCAATCCGGACTTGGCCCCCGTGATGGAGTCTGGCCTATACCTTCTTCAGGGAAGAGACCCGAGCCCCTCGGTGGGGACAAAATGGGTTGATGACGACATTAATAACTTAAAACACAATAACCCTCACTTGACCCTAAACTGAGATACCCCATGCTATGGTAGCCAGGGAACGATATTACTAACATGGAAAGACACCCAGGTGAGGAAATAATATTAACAGTCAAGTATTGGCGTACAGTCGACAGCACGTCAACCTTCACATTTTAGTTGCAAAGTCGCCCGTAATGCAACGGAGTAGAGTGCATGGGTGTATTGTATAGGATGATGTACTGTCAACTATACCATCTAATACTTTTTTGAACTAAAACTTCCGTAAGCACCACACTTTGTAACATATGGTCCGGATCCTCTTACTTGATTTTTATCGGAAAAGTCCGAGCTGGGCTTCGAGTTTATTAGTGCATTACATTACGATGACAAATATACGGTCGGGTCACGTGACGTCTATTTTCATACCACTGAAACATCTAGATGTCTCAGTGGTATCAAAAGTTTGATAGTTTGAAAGTTTGACTTGAAAAGGCAATGAAACTAAATCGCCATGTTTGTTCATGCAGTTGTCATTGTAATACAATGCATTAACAGAATCTAGGTCCAGGTTAATCCGGATCATATGTTACAATAAATAATACTTACTAAAAGTACCTATAATAAATAACACGTAAGGCGTGGAAACAGTCAAATGGGAGTGGGTTTACTAATGTATTGCCAAAAATCGTTTCCCAAAGTATTACTTCCCAAACTATTTCCCGCAAATTATCACTTGGCAAAAAAACATTTCTCAAAACAACTTAAAGCAAATAAACAGTTAGCAAAAGTTATTATGGCAAGTTATTGTTTACCAAATAAATACTTGGTCAAAATTCATTTTACCAAGCATTATTCAGTCAAAAGTATCGTTTGGCAAAAAGTACCTTTCCATACAATACCGAATACGCTGCCGGCAATGTGTGTAAAGGACACAACAAAGTCGAGTCTGTTTTCGATCTTACATAGAGAACCTAACGCTCCGACGCGCTCCGCTTCGCTACGCGCGTCGTCGCACCTATATTTCTGTTGCCACGTATTCTTTACATCGCCGACCCCCCGTTCAATAATAATTAGTACCTAATCGTCAACTATATTTATGCCAAATAATAATTTGACCAAATGAATAAAAGCCAAAATAAAACGTTAGCATAATAAACGTTTGTCTTAATAAAACTTGACGCAGTAAAATTATGCGAAATGATAATTTGACCAAATGAATAAAATGCGAAATTAAAACTTGCTAAAGTTTCATTTGGGAAATGAAACTGATGCCATAAGTTTATTGGGAAGTAAAATTTGGCGAAAAATACTTTGGCTAAACGGCGGTATCTCTGGGAGTGTCCTAATTATACTTTTTCACGGTGTGTGAATATCTTTACTTCATGGTTCAGTGACTGCTGACTATTGTACACTGTACACTAGTGCGAGATGAATATAGTACCTTTGAGATTAGCTCAGAACCTCAATAGGCTATTTGACCGATTTCTGAAAGCCATCTCATATTGTTTCTTGGTGTTCATGGAGTCATGGAGGAATTTCTTCTAAAAAACGGCAAACGAAAATTTACTCTTGAAATAAGCCGCCAAAACGCTATCTTAGGCAATATGACGTTGCACTGGAATTATGACGTCACTTGCCAGTAAACCAACCAATGGACGCTTAATAATAATGCTTCCTGCATTATTAAGCACGCCCTTTTACACATATTGGTGCAATAAAGAATTTTAAATTGCTGTTAGCAATAAGACCGCGTATTGTATGCTTTTAATTGTAAATTTTATTTGTCTCTGGTTTCTTGTGTGCAATAAAGAATATTCTTATCTTATCTTATCTTTAATAATAATAATGAACGTGAGAAAGAATGAATGACAGACGCTATTTTTTCTGGCATGTGACGTCATCATAGAATCAGCCAATCCAGGCCGTTTTCGACACAATGGCTGCAGATACATAATTATCAAATGTTATCTTGTGTTTTTTTTCAAATCATAATAGCTTATTTAATGCCTTACAACGGTTTTAAGACACCTAATTTATACGAATATGTACTTTTTTACACTGTCAAATAGCTTATTGTGACATGCGTAATAAAATATAATATACTCTCAAACCAGCCACGTTGTCTAGACTATAAGAAATCGAAATAGATGAACGATTTTAATCGTCTATGAAAATGACAAAGTGAATGTTCAAAAATGTTACAAAAAATCAGTCATACAGTACCTACGCAAAATCCGTGTTTAGCTAGCTAACTTGAAACTTAAAATCATCTATTATTTACTGAATAAAAAAAGGCGTCGTAATTTTAAAATTATAAAGTGATTTGTCTCTTCTGAATAGTAAACAATTTATGTTTGTCGGTTTTTCCGACCGCAACGACGATATTACACCTATAGTCATGAATAAATAAGTGAGTCTGATTCTGAATTTCATACTTCTAGAATATCAAACATTTTTTTTCTATTCTATTTACAGTAAATGTTAAGGAATGGACTTTATAATTAGAAAAAACTGATGAAAACTTGTAAAATATAGTGTAACATTAAAATAGCAGAAAAAATGGGTTATTGTGATGGTGACAGCAAGAATATCAAAAACAAACAAAAATTAGTGACATGAGAGGGTCAATAAAAGGAAAAATATAAACAGGCACATACATTGCTTCAGTGGGAACCAGAAACATAAAAGACATGAGGTTAAATAATAATATTTAGTCTACAAAAAGACCACATAGGGTCAATTCTAAACTTTGAATCATATTCTTTGTTGAAATATTGTTTCATATTCTTTGTTGAAACATTGTTTCAACAAAGAATATGAGGGGCAGTAACACAAAAAACATTGTTTCAACAAAGAATATGATTCAAAGTTTAGAATTGACCCTATGTGGTCTTTTTGTAGACTAAATATTATAATTTAACCTGTAAGCCCTACCTACTTTGTGGAGGGACATTTTCAGTAAGGTACTAGATGGCGTTAGTAGTATTTTGGTGACGTAATTTCGTACTGTAGTGCACTACTCTGATATTTTTTTTATCCTGTTGTTATTGTATAATATAATCTTTTATTATTTAATGAGATGTTTGTTGTTAACTGAAACCTTTGTATTTTATGAAATTTATTTCGCAAGTTTAATAAAAATGGTTGTTTTAACAAGTTGCTTTCGGTTTTTTATAAAACAATGAAAATTAAATTTCTTAGCATTGTTTCAGTGCGTAAAGAATCTTAATTTTTCGTTTTAAATGCTAATAGAGTGAATAGTGCTATTCATTGCAGGTACTCGGGGGTCACAGGGGCAGTAACACAAAATATTACAGTTTTGAAAAGAGGAAATATGTTACATTGTAACGACGCACCTCATTTATTTTGTATTGTTTAAAACTCCTGAAACACGGTTGATTTGATTAGTTTTTATAAAATTTAAAATTTATTTTGTTTTCATACAAAATTTGTTAGCATAAGCAATAAATTGTTTTAATTAATTCTTTTGAATCTTTATAATAGTGAAGTGTTATTAATGTAATAAAAATAAATATCTTTAAGCTAGCTGGCCCGGCAAACGTTGTTCGGCGTTTATTTATTTTTTTCACTTAGGGCTATGAAAAATTCATAGCAACCTTTTCTCAGACCTACCAATTATAATATATAAAATTTCATCAAAATTGGCCAAGCCGTTTTGGAGGAGTATGCCCACTAAGACGGTGATACGAGAATTGTATATATGTAGGTATGTGTTACATTTATTACTAAGCTAAGACTGAACAAAATATAAAATAACATTGTCCATAAGATTACAGTTATTAGGTATAGTATTACCTTTGAATATAAAATATTTCAAATATAATATTATCGACATAAATATAACATAAAACATTTACATACAGGCACATACTTTGCTTCTGGCCGTGGGGCCATGTAATAAATAAATATTCGTAATATTTCATGTTTAGTGCGGACTAAAAATAAAATATTACGAATATTTAATTTAAAACATTACCTTTATTTGAATCTTTTGAATTTTAATAATTATAGTCAACCTATACGTTACACTGTAGGGCAAGCCCTTCTCCCAGAGAGAGAATATGCAAAATTGACTGCTCAACCCGTAGAATTTTTCTTGGGCCGATTGGCAAGCCGTAACAATGGTTTTAATTTTTCTTTTCAAGCTCATAACACCACTGATAAAAAAACTTATTTGAAAACAATAGGCCGATAAAAATGTACTTTAGTCGACACAGGAATTACTTATACTTGTGTACTTGTCTAATGTTCACCAACTCTAGTGATGTTTAGTCAAACGACCAGTGGTTTTTCCCAGCCTCGAGTTTTACCGAGATAAGCGAGGTACTTAGGCGATTTTCTTCTTTAATAGCTCTGATAGGGAATGTATAAGCAAAGGGCAAGATAAAATGTACCCGAAACCGGCGTGCGTGCATGCAACTAATGAATGTCGATGAAGCGAAAGTGATCTATCAGGATCGTGGCAAGTGGCAGTCCCTGGTCTCTGCCTTCTCCTCTGAGGTACAGACGTGAGCTTTGTATATATGTATGATTTTTAATGATCTACCTATTTTTAATTTTGGCATCATCATCATCAGTTTCAGCTATTGACGCCCAAGAGACCTTAGGGCGGCTTCAAAACTTCTGACAGTAAGACCAGCCACTAGTATAATAAGCCTCCACCAATCCGGACTTGGCCCCCTTGGTGGAGAATGGCCTATACCTTCCTCAGGAAAGAGACCTGTGCCCCTCGGTGGGGATATGGTGGGTGGATGACGAGGTTCATTTTAGACTATAATATATCTACTATATCGTCCACAGACAATCACTTGTCTGGTCTGAAAGTGTATCCTGCATAGTCCAGACAAATATTACATAGGTACACACAAATATAGAAAAACTATTATTAATTTTATTCCGGATACACTTATTTGACTCTCTGCCATGATTAAGCGCTGCGAAAGTGAAACCTGGTCGGACTCTACCGGCTAAAAGTCAAGTAAGTATATCTTCTATCTATCTACATATTTATATATATATAAAATTCAAAGTCCTGACTGACTGATTCATTCACTCATCAACGCCCAGCCCAAGCCGTTGGACCTAGGAAGCTGAAATTTTGTAGAGAGGGTCTATGTATAATGTAGGCAAGGAATAAGACCGGATTTTTTTAAATTCAACCCCTAAGGGGGTGAAAAGGGTTGCCAAAATATGTATGGGAGGTATAAGGAATGTTGTCTAATTTTCTTGAAACTTAAAATAAATACTCTTCTACACAATTGATTGAACACGTGTTTCGCCGTTTTTCTAAATTTAATCCTTAAGGGAGTGAACGGGGTTTCTTCACTAAAGCCCACGCGGACGGAGTCACGGGCAAACGCTAGTCCGGAATAAAGATAATGTCTAGTGACTACGAAAGTTTTTGTTAAAAAATAGAAAAAGTAACTTATAGAAATCGCCCAAACTAAATAAAGGAATTGATTAAAAAGTTACTTATCAAGGACGCTACGATGCATTAAATTGAGCAATTTATATGCCAATCTTATGATTCAGATATGTAAATTGTTAGGTTTGCTGTTTAGATTGCGTAAGTACTTATATGTCAAGAATTGTTACAAGAGCTTGCTGAACTGCATTCGAAAACTAATGTAATTGTGTTTAAAAAAATATATAAATGTTTAAAAAAAAGTATATTTCTTCAGTTATTATGTTTTTCCCGTTAGTACATTGTTCATAAAAAACGGTTCTAATTGTTATTATTTATTGACTAAAATTGTCTTACGATACTATGCATGAGCATCTCCAATCATTAAAAAATATCCTTGCTAGTAGTATGCAAGCTGAAGACAGGGCGCTATGGCGCTCATTAGGGGAGGGCTATGTCCAGCAGTGGACTAATATAGCCTGATGATGATGATGATGAGTATTTTTATAGCAGGGTCCAAACATTTTGTAACATCAAGGACGCGCTAATAATAGTACTAAAAATGTTCATATTACATATTCGGCAGGACCGCGGTTCCTGTACGCCTAGCATGGATACGAAAAAGAGACTATAACGCCCAAGATTAGACGCGCAGATTCTATGCCGCGCAGGATGACGTAACAAGATATAATACGTTGTATTGCGCGACATAGAATCTGCATGCAGTGTCCATGGCCAGCAAACTCATTAAAAAAAAAAAATATTGTAAGATTTTATAAATAATCCCATTATTGTACTCATTAATCTAATTTATGAGCACAATAAAGAATATTGTATCTATCTAAGTAGATAAAAAGACTAATTATATTACAAAATTAATTGAATGGGTTGATGATCATGATTACAAAATTTTATAATTATATATTATAAAGTTATAAATATTATTTATAAAGCTTTGTGTGACGAATATAATATTAAGTTTAATCAAAGGATAACTGTGTGTAGTGTTCAACACATAAAAGTGTAATATTTTTTTACTTTGAAAGTTTGTTAATTAGGCTAAGTAAACTGTTTTGAAAAGAGTAAAATATGGTGTCTTTGTTAGTTTCTTCTCCATGGAATCTATTAATTGTAAAACTAACAACTTTGACGTTCATAAAGTAAACATTTTGTTTGTACTATGAATAAAATATTTGACTTTGACTTTGTATGAACATAATTATTTGCCTTATCATAATGTAACTATAAAATTTATTAATGTTGCTCAGACCTTATAAGATAAAATTAAAACTCTAACCCATCACTATGAAATTCATAGATAAAACAGAACTTCCACTACAATAACACCTATTAAAAAAAAGCCTGTATAAAGATTTGCCCTTTAAGGGCAAATCACTGTTCGACTATGATTAGAGTACTGCCAAAACATAAAATTTGTCCCTATGTAAGATGACGTTTTTGTCCGGCAATGGGGCGTATAGTCGGATACTGAAAATTTTTTAAATTTTATGTAACAGAGAGAGTAACTAACGAAACGGTTTCGCATAGAATGAACAAAACTGAGATCTCTTAAAGACCATAAAACGGAGAAAAACAACAAAAGTTTGGTATACTATGCGTAGTCACAGGTATTATCTGCTGCAACTTATTTCGCAACGTAAAATCCAGGGACCAATGAGAACTGGCCGCTAAAAAATATTGCAACTATCTTGTAGAGTGGTTTACAATGAGAAATGTAGAACTCGTCCGAGCTGTTACATCACGGAACGGGAAAAAGTAGCTACAATATTAGAAGAAGAAGATGAAACTTAGGTATAATGTTCTAGAGCGACGAAATTCCCGCGCGCCTCACGTCGCTTCATTGAGCTATTGTAAGGAGTGCATTCTAGGCATGCTGGTCAAAACAATTTGTGCAAGTGTGACCCCAATGACCCCCTGCAGTGGACGGGTTTAGAGCCCACGCCACAGTGGTGTCAAAATTAAATAGTATTGGGAGCACTAAGGTAACCTTTGCATTTCATCATCATCATCATCAACCCATTATGTTTCGACCGAAGGGCACGGGTCTCTTTCCTGACGAAGGTTTGAATTTACCTTCGCATTTTAAGTAACGAGATTATTTATGCAGCGTCCAGTGACACTTTTACTTAAACTAAATGCGTGAGGGGACCAATCGGACGCCGCAGTGCCTGGGACATTAGGTTTGCCAAGGTTTGAGCTTAGTCGGCCTAGCTTGTAGGAAAGACAAGTCAACACGATGTTTTAGTTATTTCTTTGAAGGTAATTTAAGTAAGACAATGGTGTCAGAAATCAGGAATTTATTTCAACGTAAAGAATTTACATTCTGTTTGTTGAATGTCAATGTACTTATAACGCTAATATTAGCCGCTGCCTTGGGGCGGAATGAAGTGGAGAAAAAATCAGCAAAAAAAAACTCCCCTCTGACCATCTTTTCTTAAATCACCTTAAATCATTAGATTTGTATTAACAAGACCCATGAGAGCCATCAATACTTGCAATCCGCTACTTGACTCTTTTTTCAAGTATGTCTTAAATGCTAAATATCTCTTCCATTAGAACAAAAAATATTTTAGTATATTTTTTGAGGACCTAAAAGCAACAAAAACATTATTTTAAAACGTTGCTTTGCTAAACAGCCAAAAACGCGGTCCGCCATTTTTGTCTATGGTTTGTCCTCTACGTTTGTAAACAAAGTTTGACATTCAACATAGGTAGAGTTCGTGCCACGCAAGAAGTATGAGTCACAATAGAACCTACGCACGCACGACTGACAGATGTTTGTTTACAACCAAAGGTGCTTTCAAGATGGCGGATAGTGTTTTCAAAGTTCCGATTTAAAAGCGAAAAATATTTTTTTTATTTGCAAATTTTGCAGCCATCCTGCATATTTACTTAGCAAAGTCAATATATTTCGGTTTCTTACGTTAGATACTACAGGTAATATCCATTTATCACGTCAAATTTGATACGAGTCTAGTAGCGTATTGTATTAGTTAATCAAAATTTTAACTAAAGGTGTATTAGTTAATAATTATTAACTCCACCAATCCGGACTTGGCCCCCGTGGTGGAGTATGGCCTATACTCTCTCTCTCTCTCTCTCTCTTAGAGAGAAGGCCTGTAGTAGTACGTACCTATACAGGGTGTTGATTTGTAGATTTAAATCCGAGTCAGGGGTGGTTATTTACATGATACTGAAACAAAAAAAAAATATGTAATTTTTTTTTATGAAAATCACCTAAAATACTCAGTTTTTTGGCGCCGCCGGAGCGCGCCGGCGCACTCTCCCGCTCCGCCCTGCAAAACCCCCGCAGGACCCATCAAGTGCAAACGATAGAAGCTAAGCCATGTAACTTTACGTATTTAGGTTTATGTCACTAAAAAACAATATTTTGCTTACAAACATTGAGATACATACATAAGCTCATGACTGTATCCCAGAGGGGTAGGGAGAGACCAGGGACTGCCACCTGTCACGATCCTGACAAATCACTTTCGCTTTATCGACATTCATTAGTCGTGCATGCAGCACGATTGCACGCATGCCGGTTTCGGGTACTTTCTATCTTGCCCTTTGCTAATACATCCCCTATTTGGTCGAAGTGTATCCACCTGAGGCGTCCTCTGCTGGCCCTTCCACTCACGTTCGCTCGATATATTTGCTTCATCAGTCTCTCTTCCTTTACCATCTCCACATGTCCAAACCAACGCAACATTCCTTTCTCCAACATTCCTTATTCAAAATTGAGATATTGTGATATTTATTCATTTTATTCCCTATCTTGCGCCCACTATAGAACGGCCCAGCTCGCGACAGCTGTACGTCAGTTCATTGTTACAATTTTAAAATTAACTGTCCGAGCCCCGGAGTTTTGACTGCCTCGTTAGTCTAGTCCAAGGTTGGGGGTTTGATTCCCACTGGGGGCTGCCGTACATTTGTACAAATGGCCTCAGTCGGGGTGTTTTTCTATGTTAGTAATGTCCTTGCCTGGTTACCATAGCACAGGGTATCCTAGTTTGGGACCAGGTCAAGTGTTTGTGTAGTATGGATGTTGTTGTTATTGTTATCACAATGGTTGACAAATTGTCGACAGATTTTTGACGCCAAAAAAGTCGTGAGCAAACCTGGCGGGGCTTCGTCAAAACAAAACTACTAAAACTAACCAGTTGTCAGTTGACCAAAGTAGTACATTAATAGAATGTTAATATACGGAAAACTATTGGTAAGAATGGCTATAAGCTCTCTCTCATTTTTTTTAACGGCAGGTAGATCAAAGAATTGTCTTTTTTTTATTACGGAGAACCAGCGGTAATTCTAGTAAATTTGCACATAATTTCTTTTCTACAGAAGTTCTTTCTTTGTTCCTAACTTTACAGTGAAAAAAAGTAGGTAATCACTTTGACTTTGGTGGAAATCATTTTGAAGAAACCCGCATTATTTTGGCACAAATAGAAAATGTAACAAATCATCATCTTCGGCCTATGGTTGTCCATGTCCACTGCTGGGCATAGGCCTCTCCCAATGCACACCAGTGATCACGGTCCTCGGCTACTCTCATCCAGCTCTTGCCAGCCGATGGCAAAGCCGAAGCTCAGTGTAACAAATGTAACTCAATGTAAATTATAATATTTGTATACCATAAAATGGTGCTACAAGCTTGTCGGTAATTTCTTAATGTACCGTGTTGAGTCTTTATTTGTCAGCAAACTCAAAACTTGAAACAAATATGAATAAAAAATGTAATAAATATTTATTAACCAAAGAGCATAGGAGCACGAACTAACAGAAACCCTCTTGGAGCGAATCCATTCTAAAATAATAAGTTGCGTTGTTACCTTGTAAAGAACAATTTAAAAACCATCGCTATGGTAAGCTGATTGGCAACCAAAAATTCTAAAGGTCAATATCAATAATATTGATATTGACATATATATTATGTTTTTTTTTAGTTTTACAATAACTTATTATAAATTTATATTTGGTTTTACGCAGTCACACGCATCACAACGGCTTCACATCTTGAAGATTTTTTTTATCCAAAAGAGCTTCTTTTATCCTCCAACATTCCCACACGCTACAATTAAAAGCACCCTTCTACAGGGTGCTAACAAAAACCGGCTAACAACCGGTTCCAGTGACAATCATTTGTTTTACGGCAAAAAAACAATAGTTGACGTGACGATATTAAACCCCCTGTAAAGTGAAACTACTCAAAGTATTCCAGATTGAACAGTCATTTAAAATTCACCTTTGAATTCAATCCGGTAAGGTTTGATTTCGCATGGTCTTGGGAAGACAGTTACTGTACGGATATAAATAGTTCGAGTTTACACGTTCATACAATTAAAATTTAATAAAAATTTGCACATGAAAAGAACTGTTTGAAAGACTTTCGCAAAGGTGTCGTTTTTTGTTAAAGATTCTTATCTTCGGGTATTGTGTATCTTTGAAGGGGTATCTAGAGACAATACATCATGGCTTTGTAGTTTGTAGCTGCAGTGGATGCGTTTTTGAAAGGGCTCTAGTCCAGGCAAAGTACCAAAGTAATATTATGATACAAGACCAATGTAAAGAGTGTCGTCTTTGTGAACAATTCCTGCACTAACCACAGACTACAGGATTGTTCCAACAAACTACTGGACTCTACATAGAAACGAATATATTTTGCTAACAAATTACTCATCGCACTCATCCAAAAAACGACTGAACTTTGTCAATAATCTACTGGACTTTACCAACGCTAATGGACTCGGCGAACATATTACCGGACCCTGCATATTGACTACAGGATTCTGTCAACATGTTACCAGAATCTGCAAGCAAATTTTTGAACTCTGAAAAGATATTTATTCAGTTTGAGACGAACAACTCTCTGCTCACCATAATTAAGCTCTGCGAATCGGAGCGAAACCTGGTCGAACTTATCCAATAAAAAGCCACGTAAGTTGATCCGGAGCAAAAATTTACGATATTTATGCTGAATTTTGCTAACAAACAACTGGATTCTGTCAACCAGTTACTGGACTCAAACAAACTAAAATCTGTCAATTAACTACAGGTCTCTGCCAGCATATAACCAGACTTTACAAAAAATTTGCAAACAAACCTTTCCGAATGAATTTTAAAAATATAGAGAAGGACGTATGTAGACACCTCAGTCAGCAGTTGGCAGTCGTTAAGCCAAGTCAGAGGCCTTAGGGTGGCTTGAAAACTTCTGACAGTAAGACCAGCCACTAGTCTTACAAGCCTCCACCAATCCCGACTTGGCCCCCGTAGTGGAGTACGTCCTATACCTTCTTTAGGGAAGAGACCCGTGCCCCTCAGTGGGAACATAATGGGTTGATGATGAGACACTTCAGCCTTATAGCGAGTGGTACCTATTGCTATTACAACTTCACAAGTACGTAACTTGGAAAACAAAGTCAGTGCTGGGATTTGTTTTCCCGAATGTGATACCTGAGTGCTTATACTGAGTTTTGTCCTTCACTTTCGATAGCGAGAGCGTTTGCAGTTTGTACAGGAGTGACAGAGTGCGCCGCCTAGTTGTCTCTTTGTCACTCCTATGCAAATCGCAAACGCTCTCGCTATCGAAAGTGAATGAAAAAACTCAGTATACGCACTCAGCACTCTACCAGGCGTAGATTATAGTACAAAATGTAATCCTAGTTTCAATATTAGAATAGGTTGAATTTGTAAACGACATAGCGTGACAGAAGACAAATTACCCACGAACGATTACAAAGAACGAGAACCGTTCAAAGAAAAACTTCCAATGGCCGTGAGGGTCGTAATGACCAAAAACTCACGCGACCTATTTTTGACGATTTTTGGGTGTCTTGTAAAGGGTTGGGGCTGCTAAGTCTGGAGCGGGCTTTGTTTTTGTCTTTGTAAATGCTTAACAATTTAATTTTCCAACTAGTTTTTTTGTTCGGATAAAATGAAAAACATAATAGACTATTAAGGGAAATCGGTGGGGCGATGATCTTCGTAAGGCGGCTGGCAAGAACTGGATGAGAATAGCCGAGGACCGTGCTCAGTGGCGTGCAATGGGAGAGGCCTATGTCCAGCAGTGGACAAGCATAGGCCAATGATGATGAAGGGAATTGTTATTATTTAAACATTTTTCTGTATAAATATTAAAATGTTTTACTTGAGACCATAGCTTAAATACTTTCTTTATTGCAAATTTTTTTGTTTGATTACCTAAAAGCTGCAACTTAAGTAATATTCTTTTAAATTTGATGTTTATTGCGTGACATATGTCAAAGAACACTTTTGTTGTTAATTTTGAAAGCCAAATTTTCTTAGCATCGTTTACGAATTATAAAAAATAACACGCTGTTTTTAAGAGGCCACAGATTCAGATTCAAATATTTTATTCATAGTACAAATAGAATATTTACTTTATGAACGTCAAAGTTGTTAGTTTCACAAATAGTAGATTACGTGGAGAAGAACAATTAATTACATAAAAACAATTAATAGATTACATGGATTACACAAGAATCCGTCTCCACTCTAGCTTACCTCGTGGTGGTAAGACATTATTGATGGTCCTATTCCGTGACGCGGGTGGTATTTTCAGGTTAACCGTGTGGAGGAAACAAAGCGCTCTCTAATAACAATCGGCCACTTGCCTGTTTGTCTTTCCTAGATCGATTATTGGGAGAACTCTTTCGGGCGATTTTCACTTTTGGTCTTTTTCCCGGTGAAATTTCCAATACGAAGCTTACGGCATAATGAATCGACACACAATTTTCGAACCAGTTTTTAAATTTAACTTTTCGACTCTTCCCGTCTCA
The DNA here is from genome assembly GCA_947310845.1 of Yponomeuta plumbellus. NCBI lineage: Eukaryota > Metazoa > Arthropoda > Insecta > Lepidoptera > Yponomeutidae > Yponomeuta > Yponomeuta plumbellus. The sequence goes on along the minus strand of OX371216.1, from coordinate 10,672,944 downwards.
GTGAGATGTTTCAGTTTTTGAAAGTCAACGTCAAACTAAAAAGAATATTGGACGTTTACCTGTTATACTAAAATATTATAACAGTATGTGATAAGGTAATTTTTTTGCTAAACGTTTGTGGAAACCACTTATCAAGGGATTCGAGAAAAAAAGAACAATTGGAAACAAAAACCCATAAACGTACAAAAAAAATACTAAAAAAGTAGCCCTATAATACTCTACCCGCTCAGTCGAGCGTCTAAATGGAATCATAGAATCAATTTACAAAACGTTTGAATACGGAACGAAATAAAAAACAAAAAGTCTAACCCAAAAAAATGGAAACGGCCAGACCGCACCCTGAACAAACATCACGGGGGAACCATCTAGGTAATCGTTTTCTTTTTTCAAAAAAAGTATACACGTGTTAAACTTGACACATTTCTGTTATGCCAGTGGGGCGTCAAAAAAAACTGACCGGAAAAAACGCCCCTCACCTCAGACAACCAATAAAAAAGGATAAAAAAACGACTAAATGCAGTCGAAATAAAAACGAGTTAATTGGTGCGCGTGCCACCCCTAGTATTTTTTTCTTTTTGTGTTTTTTTTTTAATATGAAACGCCCGTGGCATCCGCTTCCCTATTTGCATAATGACTTTTTTACCTTGTTAAATTAAGGGGTGATGTTTTTTATAACAATACAATTATTCGCTTAAGAACGATACATTTAAGCGAGATTATGCATTTTATCGTTTGTAATTTTATATTAAAATTGGAATTTAATATATTGCTGAGACTTATTGGTTCTTGAACAGCAATGTTGCCATATTTAGGTAGCTACTGTATCAAATTCTGTAACACTTGTGCTGATTTCGACATAATTTACTTACTAATTCTGCCCAGAATAGAGACTTTAATTGAATCATCGTCTGATTAAAAACTCGAATTCCTTGAGAAAAAACAGTTACAAAAGTTCAAACTTGAAGCAGAAAACTTTTGCAATTCCAAAGTTCAACAAGGTACTTATTGCAAAAATCCATATTTTCTTAAATTCTCCATAACATCCAATCTTACCTTGCTAAAGTAAATTGCACTTTATGTCACTTACCTACCCGAAAAACGATAAGAATAAACGAAAAAGCAAAAAACGCACATAAAGTGTTGCGTAACAGTGGAAAAATTTACCTCGCGATACGCTGAAAAAACAACCACCCGTCTCACTCTCCGTGAATAAAATTTCCATTTAAAACTCCGCTGCATTATTATCTTTTTTCTAGCTTAAAAAATCAATTTTCGCGCAGCACAATAAAGTCACAAGCGCGTTAAAATTCATAGAATTCTCCGCCTTTTGTTTAGGCTCAGTAAATGCACTTTTACATTTGCAAGCTATGGCAGTTAAGCTTCTTTTAGCGAGCAATAAAGTTCCTTGGTCTACTTTATAGGCCCTAGTGAGGTGGTCAATATCTTACGCTTTCCTAGTCTAGGAATGTAGATTTAAATTGGTGTTAGTCAATTTACATGAGCTATTACGTTTTTATGCTGCAAAGGAAAATATTTTATGACAAAGAGTCTAGCGTGCACAGAGATTGTTAGTGGGATTGTAGAGCTATCGTTCATATGAAATTATGGTAGAGGTCTTCAAAATTATAAGTCATGAATGGTACAAGCCACAATCTACATCAAAGGTTGAAGAAGGTTGGAGAGGTAAAAATGGTGTATTACCCGATTTCTTGCATTCTGCGGGTTGACTGGTAGAAAATCCCATTGCCAACTTTACGTTGTACAACATTATTTATCTTATCATATTTTCTTATTCTAATTAGATACAACTTATTAGACAATTACCCTTTAAATTCAAATTAGAATGCATATTCTTCATTAATACCAGTTAATAAAGTTGGTATATATTTGTTTATGTAATTATATTAAAAAGTTTTTTTTTTCATTTTGTAATTTTATAAAACCTCGATTAAAGACCCAAACACAATCGAGAACTGGCACATCACTAGTGGGTTTATGCTCGCGCTATCTCGCTCGACGTTCGCTGTTGATAAAATTTTGAAAAATCCGCTACTTTTTCGCGATAACCCCCCACCCGTCTTCGGAAAAAAAGCTTTTTTGCCGTATCTATAGAGCGGGTTTTTATTCGTTTTTTTTATTCAGTGATGAAGTTTTTGATAAAATGCCATTTCACAACGGTGATAAATAATTTTGTGGTTATCATCATAATGATAATGATGATTATCATCAATAAATGATATCATAAAAAATGAATGGGTGACAAATTTTGTGTGGCTTTGGCAATAAAGCAAAGGGGTTTGGGTAAAAGTGGCATGATTGTCGAAAGCTGTGGCCACTGATGAAACCTATTCCATATGATAACACATATTAAGACATTGATTTTCTTCTATGGCAGTTTTTCTCCAAAGTGTATCGGAGCTGAGATATTTAAAAAAATTCTATGATATGCTTCCTTTTATTATGTATTTAGATCATTTTAATTCGATTTAAAATCTGCAATATAGCGATTAGTTATTATTAATTATGAGTAAAAATAAGTATTCAGTGAAATGGGCACAGATATACAATAAATAAATGAATATTTTAGTTATACAGGATGTTGAAGACTCTTTGGAGTATTTTTATGTCAACGTTTATTTTTCTTTTCTTATTGTTTTTTCATACTCACGTCACTCATATTCTTATAATATTTCGATTGTCACAACCTGATCACCCATTTTTCTGCGATTATAAAAATAAATAATAATAATAATAACTCTTCTTAAGTAACATAGCATTTTAAAAGAAAGGAACAGCGTGAAATTAATCATTTTAATAAAATTAAAAACATACATAAACTGAGCTAGTCAATTAAGTTGAAAATGAAAAAAGAAAATCAACAGGCAGCGGACTAATTAAAAGATTGGCAATTTGAGTAAGACAAGAGGGATCACATTTTGAGCATTTAATTAATTACAAAAAAATACCCACTTAATTGACTACGGCAGCGGCAGTTTCATGTATGTTTTTAATTGATTAAAATGATTAATTTCACGCTGTTCCTTTCTTTAAAAATACTCTGTAAGTTAAGAAGAGTTATTATTTTTTTGCCATGCTTTCGATAATCGAACATTTAAGTCGGTTCGATTCCCAGATGAGGCAAGTAATTTTTAGAAAATCTTTGAATGCAGAAATACTAACTTTTAAAAATAACATTAAGTCTTCTTTCAGCAAAATACCCTATCTACAATATTTAAGGTACTTTCCCTTCATGTCACATAACTTTGGGACGCCCGCCCTGTAGATACTTTTCCCGATCCCCATCAGTGTTCCTTATTTTATACAGTCCACTCCTCAACATTAAGGTCCTAAAAATGTGTAAATATTTTAAGAAATGATTCTGATCCTCAATACGAGCAACTTTTACTACGGTAACAACTTCGAAATATGCAAAAATTTAAAACTATATAAACTCAAATACCTTGTGCAGTAATGTATGGAATAGCTTATTAGTTTTTTCATATTTCGAAGTTTTTCCCCATAGTAAAAGACATTCACACTGAGGAGTAGAATAATCTCAAAAAATATTTTATATTCAAAACATATTTTTAGCAACTGTAACAAGCAGTAAGACCTGATTCATGATTCATTCATCAAATCAAAAAACTTTTGGTGATGATGATGATGATGATGATGATGATGATGATGATGAAAAGTTAAATGCCCCTATTACATCGACAGACATACTATTTGTTACATAGGAACCTAATAAACACGGCAATACATGGGCCAAACTCAATGAGCCCCCTTCTCTGCCTACCCCTCCGGAATAACGGGCGTGAGTTAATTTTTTTCATGTTTTTATTTGCATCGGATTTATGTTCCTTATTGAAACAACCCTAAATCAAATAAAATTTACAGTAAACATAAGACACATGCTTAAAATGATGATATTATTACTGTTTATTGAGGAACTTTGAACCCAAATATCTCGGCTCCGATATTACTTACGACAAAAATCTTTTATGGGTTTTCAATCTTAATTAAAAGACTATCCAAAAATACTAATTTCATTACTGGTCGCTAAAAATAAAAATCATGAAAGGGTCCATACAAAATTACCCAAACCCGTTTTGTACAAAAGCGAACACTAACAGTGTAAATGTAACCTAAAAAATGTACTTAATATTTTGATTATTTTATTGATACCAACTGCACTTTGAAGAGAATATTACTATTCTAATTTTAATAATCATTACCTTTACACAAACTGTTTTTTAATATGGTATGAAATTAGATATGCACTATGCAATACAAAAATATGTGCTGTAATGTGGAAGTACTTTAAAATTCAACGGTACCTTATTAATAATATTTGTGGTACAATCGTTGAAAGAGTGTTAAATCTGTAACTTTGTGAAGAGTCCTCATTTTCAAATTATAAAGGTTTATCAACATTTAAAGTTAACAAAAGTATTTAATTTTTAGCAATAAATCTTGAATGTCATTATTTTGAGATATTAACAATGTTAATGATTGCTCGTAGCTCGTCAAGAATTGCTCGTAGCCCCGGCTGCCTGAATGATCTTAAACGATCACAAAGGAAGGGCGCGTTCATGGATGGGGTGACCGTTCTAAGTATGACTAACGCTAGCATGACATTTTTCCGAACGGTGCCGTGCTTTGCACCAGGCGCGTTAAGCAGCTGGTGCTGGCTGCCGCCGATATTATGGCAGTCGTTAAGCCAAGTCAGAGGCCTTAGGGCGGCTTGAAAACTTTTGACAATGAGACCAACCACTAATCTTAAAGCCTCCACCAATTTGGTCCAGGTGGTGGAGTATGGCCTGTACCTTCCTCAGGGAAGAGACCCGTGCCCCTAGGTGGGTTGATGATGATGGACAATGTAAAACGTGGGAACGAGAGGGATAAGGCTTTTCAATTATGATTATGATGATATAACGAAGACGATGAGTTGTTGACTATAGATACGGCACATTTTATAAATAAACTCCAATATGAAAGTCTTACCGCATTTGTTATTTGCAGTAAAGACCTTATCTTCTTTACAATAGTGTGTCTCTGTAATCAGAGGGTGTCGTTGTGTGCCGTTGATAAAATGTTTTCTTAGACAACAGTGGACTTTGCCACTAGGCACCGTTTCTATCTAGGTTTCAAGATAGACTTAGTTTTTGTGCCATTTTCATTCTATTCAATTGGTTTTGCTAATTTTATTTTTCTTATTTTATTTGAGAAGCTTTTTGAAAAGCTGCGATTAGAGTGAAAAAAAAAAACCAAATAATCATAAGATTTTTAAGCAACATGAAGGGATCATCTAGTTAGTAAGAATAATCAGGTAAGTGTACCAACTAGAATGTAATAGTTTTCTAATAAGAAATTATCTAATTGTAAAAGATAATTTTCATATGAATATTTAGGTTAAACTATACATTGATTGGCACCTTAAGCAAAACCTTGACTTAATTTGCTTCCTAAGCATTCAATTTCATATTCAATCACTATTAACCATTTTTATTTGTTAGAATATGAGTATAAGTTGGAAATAAAAAATAATTCTTGCTTGTTGTCATAGTTTTATTTAAGAAAAATAATAATAATTTGAAAATATCTCCAAAACTACAGTCATTGGCATTACAGGTATAAACATTGTCACTAATAATATCAGTCATTGGCACTTATAATTTGTATGTATGTTTTGTACTTAACAATGCTAATTATAAAAAACTACCAAAATGCCCTTTAAGAAATTTTAATTCTTAATATTTGTGTTTAAAACTCACTGTGCCAATGACTAGGTGGGTGCCAGCAATACTACGGTTTACCCTATATGCAGCGACCAAAAAGGGTCGCTAGTTAGAAAAGGGCATAAGGTGAAAAGTATCTGATACCGCCCTACGTGCAACGTCCAACGTCTAGTGAATGTTGATGGACCGAATCAGGTTTGTCAGGATCGTGGCAAGTGGCAAACCTGCTATCTGCCTCATCATCATCATCAGCCAATATGTGCCCATTGTAGGGTACAGGCCTTTTCCCAATCAAGCTATACCTCTCCCTACCCCTTTAATATAAAGGATCAAGTTTGTTCAAAGTAATGTAAAAATAAATAAAAATATGTAATCAATTTTATATTTTTATTTTCAGTCAACGATTACCTATCGGATGAGATATCTAGCAGGAATAGTCACATCATCATTCGACAGAAAAGAAGATCCTCAGAGAAGAAAAAGGTAAATTGCATGTCTATTCCCATCATCAATCGCCGACTACAATTTATAATCTGCTCGTAAAATGCAACGGCCTGAGACCAGCGCAAGACGGAAGATCTCCAAACTAATCCAATTTTCTAATTAGACAGGCCAACTCCGTGGCGGAATCGTTAAGATGTATATCGATATATCGATATTCCAATTAGGAGCTAGGACGAGAGGTCGCCTCAAAGGGCCTTTCTCCACTTCTCCGGTCCGGCAAACGTTAATTACCGGTCCGATTTAGAAACACACAAGAATACTAGTAAGCTTCTCTACTACTCCGGTATCCGGTTTTTAACGGTCCGATAATTTGCTAGATCGGAACGGTATTTTACCATTTAAAACAATACACGTTTTTGCACATACAACCCAAAAATGTTCCCATACTATTTTATTTACATTAATAGAATGACATTGTGTGGAAAACGTCCCCTGCCTCGAATAGAAAAACCGAGGAATTTTAATAAAGCACTGCGTCACATCCATTGCCGATTATAATCGGATAAAGTGGAGAAGCATAATCCGGCATCCGATATTTTTCTCATGACTGATTCCGGTTCCGATGCCGGACCGGAGCAGTGGAGAAAGGGCCTAACGGTGAAGCGGCGTTTTGTGCGGCGCCCGCGCAGTAAAGATAAATCTTTTTACAGCAACACTTTGATTAGAAAATTCCTTTATTAATTGACTTGCATTAATTGTACGCAATTTTGTTGTATGATAATGTGCTTTTGAGATATTATTAGTGAAGTTAATGAAGGTTTTCTTCATTCTGTTTTCAGATTAGTCGCAGATGCTGGCTGTGATTGGAAGCATGACGATCCAGACAAATTGGAAGTGGTATTGGAATATCTACAGTTAATTCGACGGTATTGATTGCTGATAACTGTTTTGTTTGATATAAATTTTAAAAGAAAAGTGGATGCCAAATTGTATTGACTTAAGCCACAAAAAATATTGATTATTGTAACTAATGTATAGTTAAAGCAAAAAAGTGTTTATTGCTTTAAATTACAGAATATTTTAAAATCATAGTATAACAAGTACATAATTGACAGTTGACTACAAAAGGTGAAAAGTAGTAAACATGAAGATCCAAATAAATTGGAATACATCTATGTATTTTCAATTAATTAGACGGCATTGAATCAAGATGACTATTCTGATTCTATTAATGACTCTGTAGAGAAAAGCGGACGCAAAGTTGTACCGACTGAAGCCACCTAAAAGCTTAATTTTTATAACGATAATAACGCAATAAAACATGAAAGCCAAACTGACGTAAACCACTGTACAGAGATCCAACCCAAGACGAAGACATCTAACTAGGACCCTATAATAGAAAGCTTACAAGCCAAAGTACAGGCGGGGAGAAAAATAAATCACGGCCCACGCGCGACCTGGGGCAACGGACACACACGAGTTGAAAAGAGACGAAAAAAAGCCCCTACACGCAAAGAGAGAGAGGTAAAAAATAGCAAAAGGAAAGCGACTCGAATACCCAGCGAGGGCGAACGACCTGCGAAAAATAAGACCAAACTCTGCGCGCGAGCACATGTGCGTTAGTTCATTTTTCTCGCCCCTTCCTTGTCTAGCGGACGAAAGGGGCTGTGGCCCTTCGAGTTGGAGGGAGACGGGTGAAAAGAATGTGTACGGAAAGAGTCTGTGCGGTCGTTCGCGCTCTTCCTCTAGTTCCGAACGATGCCGCCAAAGCGCTGGTGTCGTTTTTAGATTCTTCCTGTTTGACGACGGGTTATAGGCTGTTGGGCTTGGTTTATGCGCTCGGGGTTACAATTTTGTTGGGAGATTACCCTCCGGTTTTTCGTACGGTGACAGTCAGTTAATCAATAGTGAACGGCTGTGTGTTTTTGTTTGTTTGTTACGCTTTATTGCACAAACATAAAAAAATACGTACAACATTTTTAATAGATTAGTGTCGCTGTACAAAGGTGGACTTATTTTAAAAGAAATTTCTTCCAGCTCGCCTAAGAAAGGTTTTGAGCAGTAAAAAAACGGGACATGGCAAATAAAGCTCAACAGTTGGAAAAAAGAATAAACTAAAATTCATTTCATCAATTAATTTACTTTTACTTAGGTACTTTATTTATCTACTAGCTGTGCCCCGCGGTGTTACCCGCGGTTCATCGATTTTCCCGTAGGAATAAGATATTTCCTCGCGGTAAAACGTAGCCTATGTTTTAATCCAAGGTATCGGCTAACTCCATACCAAATTTCTTTAAAATCCGTCCAGCCGTTTCAGCGCTAAAGACTGACAAACATATAAACACACACACAAACTTTCATGTTTATAATATTAGTGTGATGATTTTTTGTTTGTGAGCTCAGTTATTAACTAAGTACTAAGTTTATTTAAAAAAGTTATGGCACCTATAGTTATAAATAGAAACTTGCTAATATACATACATATTATATACATCGCTCGATACATGGATCGCTCGTAGGCGATCACGAAGGTTAAGCAACATAGGCCGCGTTCAGTGCATGGATGGGTGACCGTCTATGACTAAAGCTAGTGGCATTTTTCTGAGCGGTTCCGTGCTTCGCAAGGCGCGTTAAGCAGTTGGTGTCGGCTGCCGTCGAAAGGTCGCAGTTGTTAAGCCAAGAAGCCTAGTCTTACAAGCCTCCACCAATCCGGACTTGGCCCCCGTGGTGGAGTATGGCCTATACCTTCCTCAAGGAAGAGCTAGATAGATAGATAGAATATTCTTTATTGTATGTACACCATAAATTACACAAGAGATTGAAGAGACCCGTGCCGCTCGGTGGGGGTATTATACGCGTTTTTTAGTTTGTGTCCACTTTTGTCAACTGTTTCTTTATTTCGCGCTCTAAGATTTCATTCTTATAATTCTTTCAGTCTACCTGTCAAATTCCATAGTGATTGCTATCGCAAACGTCACGATGACGACAGGGCATTTGGGCGCATAATTAGCCTTTTCAGGCTTCTGATAGATTTACAGTTTGTTAGTGGAAGAGTAACCGGGGGTGATCGTAAACCTGTGGGTGTATTTTTAAATATAGTTTGGTTGCTTAAATTTAGTATGAACTAGCTTTCGCCCGCGATTCCGTCCACGTGGACTTTAATTCAAAATATTGCAACCCCGTTCTCTCCCTTAAGGGTCAAATTTAGAAATACGGCGTAACACGTGTTCAATCAATTGTGTTGAAGAGTATTTATTTTAAGTTTCAAGAAAATTAGACAACATTCTTTATACCTCCCATACAAATTTTGCCAACCCTTTTTACCCCCTTCGGGGTTGAATTTCAAAAAATTCGGTCTTATTCCTTGCCTACCCTCTCTGCAAAATATCAGCTTCCTAGGTCCAATGGCTTGGGCTGGGCGTTGATGAGTGGATGAATCAGTCAGTCAGGACTTTGAATTTTATTTATATAGATAGATAGATTGGTAATTAGATTGTTGTAAATATTGGGACGGATTGAAAGTTCTTTTCACGTATTTGATGGGTTTGACGTCGTCTCTGGGAAACGATCTAACCTGTCTCTATAAATTAAATATCTGTAGTATTATAATAAATCTGAGAAGAAACTTATGAAACAAAAGTTGCTGAAAAACTCTACACTACTCTGTTACTCTAATTGTGGGGTTTCAGAACATTAACCCTAATTTTGTCCTAAAAATGAATAACCTTATTTAAGTACAGTGGTATTTACAAAAACAATAATAATTATTACCACGCTTTCACGCACACTTACCACGCTTTGAGTACAATAATTTTATTATACTACTAATAATAAAATTATTGTACTCAAAGCGTGGTAAGTAAAAGAAATCCAATGATAGTTGGGCGGCGCGTGCGCAGCGAGCGTGCTAGCCTTGCGGCAACCTGTTTTTTCTAAGATATCACGTTTCGTTATAGCTCGCAGCTGGGGTTTTATTTTATTAAGGTACTTCAAACTTCGTTACGGCATTCTTTACTGTTCCTTAGTCTAGAAAATATTAACAATAATCCCTACTCTACCGGCCGTACAATACCTCCCTTCAAAACCTTCTTATCTCACAGTCTGATGAGGCCTCGATTCTGTTAGTGCATTACATTACAATGACTGATGCACGGTCGGGTCCGTGACTGGTTTTTTCATACCAATGACGGATAGATTGTTTGATATTGTGTGCACGCGGCAATGAAATAAATTTTCCATGTTCACGCAGTTGTCATTGTACTACAACCCATTAACAGAATCTAGGACCTGGGCCTAGATTCTGCCGATGCATGGTGGTACAATGACAACTGAATGACCATGGCGATTCAGTATCATTGCCGCTTCAAGTTAATGCGAGCGCATGTCGATACATTATCGATATATCGCACCCCTAGATGAAAACCCCACTAAGTCGAAATAATATGCAACAATTTATGTAGTTAGCTACTTTTTTGACTTCCTGAACTTATACCGGACCGGACAATATAACACCCATAACGATACCTTCAATTTGAAGGAGACGTTATGGGATTTATATTGTCCGGTCCGGTATAAGGTCCGGAAGTCGAAAAAGTAGATAACTAAATTGTTACTTAATATTTCGACTTAGTGGGGTTTTCATCTAGGAGTGCAATAACTATGTAATTCTAGGCGTCTCAATGGTATGAGAAAACACATCACCTGACCCAACCGTGTATCTGCCATCGTATTTTAACGCACTAGCAGAATCTAGAACCTGGAGTATCTACCAGTCATAACAAAGAGGTTCTAAACGAAATAAGCTTTTGAAAAACGTCAAAATATTTGAACACATGCAGTCTTTAGATTATACATAAGTACTTACTAGATAATCCGTGACACAATTTGGTAACACGAAAAGGAATACAGAGATACGTTATGACCGCTAGCACTTAAACGAGGCCAAGCCTGTATGTTAAACGCTAGTTCCTTCCATTAACCTAATTAATTTGTATTAAGTCAATTAATTTTAGTATCATTTGTTGTACCTATGTGACGAAAAACATTAACACTGAAAAAGAAACCCAGGTCTTGGATGTTTACATGTTTGTGACGTCGCTGTTTCTGGCTCCCACGACACAGGGTATCCTAGTGTGGGGCCAGAAGGAATGTATGTGCTTGTATGTAAATGTAAATTTAAGGTAATTTGAGAAAAGACGGTCAGAGAGGACTGTTTTTTTCGCTACCTTTTTGCACTTCAATTTTTAGTAACGTTGTTCTTAAGATCTATCTAACAAAACCAAAACTAGTAGTAGGCCCCAAAGTAGGGCTTAACATTATAAGCACACTAGCTTTCGCCCGCGACTCCGTCCGCGTGGACTTTAGTTCAAAATTTTGCAACCGCGTTCACTCCCGTAACTCCCGTTGAGAGTTAAATTTAGAAAAACGGTGAAAACAAGTGTGCAATCAATTGCGTTGAAGAGTATTTATTTTAAGTTTCAAGAAAATCAGACAACATTTTTTATGCCTCCCATACAAATTTTGGCAACGCTTTTCGCCCCCTTAGGGGTTGAATTTCAAAAAATCCGTTCTTATTCCTTGCCTACATTATATCCTCTGTGCAAAATTTCAGCTTCCTAGGTCAAACGGCTTGGGCTGGGCGTTGATGAGTGAATGAATCAGTCAGTCAGGACTTTGAATTTTATATATATAATAATAATATATATAGATTGACATTCAACAACTAGAATGTCCTTTACGTTGAAATTAATTTCTGATATATGAAGGGCACGTTTTGGAAATGACCGTGTACCGTTTCAGCTCTTCAGAGCTGAGATGAGGGCCCATTCATAAATTACGTCACACGAATTTTATGACTTTTTGACCCCTCCCCCCGACCTTGTCACCGCTCGTCACATTTGTGAGACTCCCCCCTCCCTAGTTGTGACGTCCTATATCGTGCAAGTTTACATCTAGAAATTATTGAATTAAAACAGCAGTTCCGAAATAAGTTTTATCTCCGATAGAGTTGCAAATAGAGTTAGGAACAGATAAAGTTACAAGTGTTTTTGAATTTTTATTTAGCCATTCAAGTTTGTGCTTTAACACTTACATTAGATAATGCATTTTGAACTGTGACGTCACAAATTTAAGAGCCCTCACACCCCCTCGTCACACAATATCACACATGGTCAACCCTCTCACTCCCCTTAACGTGTGACGTAATAAGCTATTTGACAGTGAGCAATAAAAACAGTATTTTATACGTATTCGTATAATTTATGTGTCTTAAAACTTGTTTTAGGCATTTTAACTAAAAAAACAATAATTATGATTTGTAAAAAACAGAAGATAAAAGGATGATGTGCAAAATGGGCCCACCTCCAATAAAAATGGCTTGTTTATTAAATTAAAGGTCTAGATACATACGTTCATTATCAGGTAAGTACATACCAGAATTCGCTGTGTGGCTGGAGTTTTTCGATTTAGAAAAAGTTGATATTTTTGGTTATAAATAGAAGTTTAAAACCATTTTTTGCTAATATGTAAACCACTTAATGCTACATGATAGTAAGTAGTAAGTAGTAAATAGTAAGCTGTAAAGAAATAAATAAATAAATAAATGATTTACTATATTAGTAAATTATCCCCTCCGGCCGTTTTCGCAAATGACCAACCCATTTCAGCCTATTTATGTCGTAAGAGGTGACTTACGGCCATTTAGACCTTAGCGCAGACTACATTGCATACATGACCTAAGACACATCAGGTTGCCCTTCTGGGTTGTCTAGCAATCGCGTCATGTAAAAAACAATCATCATATTCTTGCCCTAATCCCATTATTTGGAGTCGGCGCAGTATGTCATTCTCTTCCATGCGTCCCTATCACTCGCTATCTCTGCATTCACATTCTTATTAACATATCATCACGCACACAATCCAACCACCTTTACCTCGGTCTCTCTCTTCCAGCATATCCATTTGACCATGTAAAAATTAGTATTTTCGCCATAAAACATAGTGTAGTTAGCGCACTAGAAAATTGGGATAACGCTAGGATGAGGACGTTAAGAAAAATCTGATAATTGCGTTAGGTACTTGCAGATCGGCTCCAAACCGATCATTAATTTTAATTCTCGTGAAGCGTGCTAGATGATTGCGCGTGAGGCGATGCTACTGTGGAGACTTCTCCGCCACCCATGCCACGGATACCGATAATTATTGGTCTGTTATAATTATATTATTATCATTCTATAAACCAAAAACTTTTATTTTCCTGCCCTAAAAATCTCAACTTATTATCTTATACAGGATGTATCATTAGGTGGTTTACATATAAGCAAAAAAAAAGGTTTTATAAACCAAAAACTTCTATTTATAACCAAAAACATCAACTATTTCTAAATAAAAAAAACTCCAGACACACAGCGAATTCTGGCATGCGCCTGCCTGATAATGAAAGTATGTATGTAGACCTTTAATTTAATAAACAAGCCATTTTTATTGGAGTTGGGCCCACGCTTCATACATTTATGCCCATCATCATTTGATAATTTGTATCTGCCGCCATTGTATCGAAAACGGCCTGGATTGGGCGATTCTATGATGACGTCACATGGCAGTAAAAATGGCGTCTGTCATTCATTCTTTCTAACGTTCATTGGTTGGTTTACCCGGAAGTGACGTCATAATTCCTGCGCGACGCCATATTGCCTAAAATAGCGTTTTGGCGGCTTATTTGAAAAGTAAATTTTCGTTTGCCTTTTTAGAAGAAATGCACGAAAGAATTTAAAATGTCCACTTTCTGGGGACTCCAAAAATAGGTACCAACAAACAATATGAGACACACACATTACTTCTATTATTTCTATTTATGGATAGCCCCTGATTGTAAATGGCTCAGTAATTCAGAACCTAAAAAGCAGACCTTCTAGAACTTACAGAGGCATTCTTTCGCATGACTCAGGCCTGCGTGGGCGCAGTTTCGTAACCAAAATTCTACCGGTCTAGTGGGAAACTAGACAATGGCGTTATTAGCGTCGACGCGATGTTGGTTTTCTAGCTGAACGTGTTCGGATTTGAATATCGCTTGAGTCGATTGTTTATGTTTTGTTTTGATTTGTAATTAGGGTGTACTAACTAAGTAGATGTCACTCTAACGCCAGTATTTTTGAGGAATGTCTTCGACTATAAATTGGACGTTGTTTAGCAAAAAGGTTCCAACGCATACAAAGTGAGTTTTGAGATATTTGAGTTATTAGGTTGAAGCTGATTTACGCTCCCCATACATGTGGATTGACTACCATGTGCCGCAACTTTGCACACACTCAATAGATCGCTGTGAAAGTCTTTGATTCTTAAAGTATAGAGCATAGTGATCATTTTGGTATATTTAATTAAAAAATAACGATGTTGTGGGTTGGAACATTTTTGCTAAACTACGTCCAATTATTGTCAGGATACACAAAATTGACTTTTTGTCGGAATAGTCCGACCAGATCTCTCTGAGATTTGCAGAGCTTTCATTCGAAAACCCGAGGGTAGAGAAAACAATTATTGATCCAAAACCTCACACTTCACAGACCAGGAAGCATTTTTATCGAGCACCACCCGCCGGTTCTCTATTTAAAATTCAACCGTTAGGCCTGCGCCTACGCAGCTCTGAGTAATTGCGATCGTGACCAGAATCCTCTGGAGGAGGTAGCGATATCATAAATCCTGAGAAAGGCATTTAGGCCTGTGTATCTGTGTCAACAAATCGATAGGGGTTCTAGAACTTCATCAATTGGCTCGCTTAGTTGGAGTTTTATTTTATCTCGATAGATTAAATAAGCGGTAGTATCCCAGTGGCCGAAGAAAAACATCATGGCTCCAAAACATATCAGAGTTGTTCAACACCAGAAATATAGAACTTCTGCGAGCAGCTACATCGCGTGACAGTGTAGCCAAAATTATAGCCGAGCTCCGATAGGAGATGGCACCGGAAAAAGAAGAAGTATCCCTGTGGGTAGAAGAATACTTCAATTGGCTCGCTTAGTAGGAGTTTTATTTTACCTCGATACAGATTAAATAAGCGGTAGTATCCCAGTGGGTAGAACTATAGACTCAACAATACAATAACAATTACAACAATTGTTATTTTGAAGGTCGGGTCTTACGAGGTTATATAAACACAATCCTCCACCCTCCTCCTTCATCCTCCTCCTCCACCAATCCGTACTTGGCCCCCGTGGTGGAGTATGGCACATACCTTCCTCAGGGAAGAGACCCGTGCCCCTCGGTGGGAACATAATGGGTTGATGATGATATAAACACACGCCTGAATCCCGGAGAGATATATAGATACGGGTTTGCGATAATGAACCTTTTTCGCCTCATCAAGATTTGTTAGTCATGATAATTTTATTATAGTCTGTTAGCTTTTAGAATATACCTCGGCTACTATCGGATAGAATCGGATATATTCGTGTAATAGAAATATTGGAACTAATATGACACTGATTTCGAAATCTGAACTAATTTGTATGACACTTCATTTCGAAATCAGAATTCGATCATCAGTAGGTACGATATAAATATACCTATATACGGCGAAAACCGAAGCCTACTCTAGAGCCCGAGGTATACTCTAAAAGCTAACAGACTGTAGTTGGTTTGTGTCGAGTGGAGTTTTTTTTTCGCTGCCTTTTTTTCCACTACATTCGGCCCCAAGGCAGCGCCTGACATTGACATTATTAGTAGGTACATTGACATTTAACAAACAGCATGTAAATTCAGAGAGGAGCAACCGACGACGCAAGCTCCGTCTCTGCTCACCATGATTAAGCTCAGCATGCCAGAGCGAGGTATCCAGTTTGCGCATCCGCCTAAATAGCACCTGAACAAATAGCACCTGCCCTAGTCCAGATTGGGCACCTATTTATATTTTGGCACGTGCTGTTAGTGAATTCAAATATATTATTCTGCCAAAAATATCAATAGGTGCCCAATCTGGACTAGGCCAGGTGCTATTTAGGCGGGTGCGCAAACTGGACTGCCTCGCTAGAGCGAAACTTGGGCCTTGATTCTGTTAGTACAATCCATTTATCTATACTTGACTTTTTTTCCAAACTTTAAACGACACTAAATCAAAAACCTTTAGCGGTAGAAAACTCGAAACAGTTTGCAAATTTGGTACTAGCTAGCACTAAATTTGCAGACTGTTTCGAGTTTTCTACCGCTAAAGGTTTTTGATTTAGTGTCGTTTAAAGTTTGGAAAAAAAGTCAAGTATAGATAAATGGATTATACATTGTAGTACGATGACAGATACATTGTCGGGTCACGTGACGTGTTTTTCCATACCATTGACGCATAGATTTTTCGATATGCTTGCGCGCGTAGACTTTTAGCAGCAATGAAACTAGATCGCCATGTTCTTGCAGTTCTCATTGTACTGGAATGCATTAACAGAATCAAGGTCCTGGTCGGATTATTTCGGTAAAAAGTCAAGTATATCTGGAATAAAATAAGGATTTTTATTAATGTTGAAAAAAAAAAAACTGATTTCTTATACGCGCGCACGTCCATGGAGTAAGTTTTGGCTTGAGTATTATTGTATGGAATAGGTACACAATATTATTTAATGAACTAGCTGACGCAAAAGTTGTTTTGCCAGAGTGGGAGTATAGAAAAGTGTTGTTTTTAGACTTTTTTAGGCAATTTTTTAATTTTTTCTCTCCTTAAGAACTATCCTCATACTTGAAGGAATATTCTACAAATATAATTAACGAAATCGGTTCATCTGCTCTCGAGATTTGCGCTTAGCAACACATTTAGCGATTCATTTTTATATTATAGAAGATATATGCAGAAAGATACCTACCTACCTCTATTCTATCTTCCAATCAACTATAGATTACTAAAGTCTAAAACCGACCATCAAAAGATCTTTACGCAGCACACCCGAATGCAAACCTAAACAAACCGTCCACTCAATCTTTAGCTCCTCATCCATTGCCGCTCCGAAGCGCACCTCTGCAAAAACATCATTACGAGAGCAGCGATGGAATGCGCGCCCGGGAACACTGCAAAACATCTCAGTTGTTTATGTTAACGGGCTAAAAGAAGGACGTAATGCGGATTCTGTAAGGCTGTGTGCTCAGTAAAGAATAACTTGATTTTATTGAATCCAAATTCACTCAGGCGGCCGGGGACCACGAAGTTTAAGGCATGGATGGGTGACCGTTCTATGACTAACGCTAGTGGCATTTTTCGGAGCGGTTCCGTGTTTCGCAAGGCATGTTAAGCAGTTGGTGCCGGCTGTCGTCAATAGATGGCAGTCGTTAAGCCAAGTCAGAGGCCTTAGGGCGGCTTGAAAACTTCTGACAGTAAGACCAGTGACTGTCAGCAGTGAGACCCACTGAGAGCCACTAGTCTTACAAGCCTCCATCCACCATTCCGGTTTTGGCGCCCGTGGTGGAGTATGGCTTATACCTTCCTCAGGGGAGAAATCCGTGCCCCTCGGTGGGGACATAACGGGTTGATGATGATTGAATGCAAATTTGGCTTTATGTCCAGAGTTGATGAGACCAACTTTGGTTTTAGCAATAGACGCAAATAAAGTCGTGTCTGTCTTCGTTAACTTCTCAAATTAAGTACTATAGTTTTTCTATTCAGAATTCAATAGCTGAATAGTCGCTACATGTGAGTAGTATAGACTCTATAAAAACCGGATAATTGAATAGAAGAAAATAGAATATAAAATCTTTACTTTGTACTTATACCTACAGTTATTGAATACAGTAAGCAGTTAAAAGCTAGAATTAATACAATAGTACCAAAAAGTGCGACTTTTTCACGCACGTCAAAGATAATTTTTTTAATGATATAATTATACAAAAATATCAATTTTTGTCCCCATTAAATTAGTATCAGTAAAAGACAATAAAATTATAATATTATTAGACAAATTTCACAGTTCTAAGTCAACGGTAATTATCTACCCCTTCCCTTAAGTGTCGAAAGCGTTGAAACATTATTTTTTTACGTAAACTTAGTAATTTGATTTTTTTTAAAGCTTCAATGGACTGTAGGTCTTAGTAGATGGTTTTAATTTCAAACTGATACCTGAAATTGAAACTGTCAGACTGAAATTGACGGACAAAAAAGTAATCCGATTTTATCATTTAGAGGTAGGTACCTACGCAACCCTAAAAACAATGTTTTTTTTCAGCCCAAAAACTTACTCCAAACACTTTTACTAACACAAACTCGCCCTTACAGGACTAGCAGATTCTATTTTTAACGTTTAGATCGGTTTAATGCGCCCGATGCAGTTTTATGCACGAATTCACGGCGCGAGCGCAGGCGGATGGACCGCCATTTTTTTTAATCAAATTTAGAATGGGGGGTTCCCAATTCGACTGTTTCAGTTACCACCGGTTCCTCGTACGTACGCACAAATTGTTTATCTACTGTTAGCAGTTTTTCCTTTGATGTGGCCTGTTTACGGCCCACTATAGGGCACAGGCCTTCTTTAAGAGTTAGAGTATGGGCTTTATTACCGCGCGTGCCCACCACGGATTGGTAATTTCTAGCAGCGCTGAGGTATGTGAACACCTTGGACACTTGGGTTTCCTCACAATATTTTCCTTCACGGTTAGCTAGTGGTATTTGGCTTTGACACCTTGTTAATTGAATTTTGGTGGGATCTACTTTTTATAAATTGTAACAGTTGTTTTTATCACAAACCTGTTATTTAAGTTATACTATGTATTTTCTTTTGTGCAATAAAGTGTAACAACAACAACATCAACAACAACAGATATTTATTAGAATTAGTTACCACTTAAATACTCTTAGAATGTAGTCAGAAAATGTTAAACAGGTTTTAACTAAAAAATATAGTAAGAAATAAAATCGTAGGTAATACATAGCAGACAGATATAGATAGGAAAAAAAGAGATAGAGACGAAGATTTAAGCTCGCCTTTCGACATGTTATGTCTTAAGCCGGGTCTCCTGCTATTTTTCATGAAACATTAAACCTACAAAACAATCTGTTTTGTCTCTTTTTCAATCTGCTTCAAATTTTCATTTTATTAGGAACAAAAAGGTTTTGCGCAAAGAAAACGGAATGTTGTATGTAATGTTTCTAGTAGGAGGTCAGACACACCTTCATCTCATGTAGTCTTAAATGTTTCGCGTGCAGTAAAGCATTATCCAGCGAGTACTCTGTGCTAGCGCGTATGTTGTATTATTTTATTGGTAAACTGTGGACAACTGTTATTGGCCTTATTTTTAGATATTAGTTAATAAGTAATTATTACCTGTTACGCTGTTGTTGTTCCTAATAAAGTAAAATAAAATAAATAAATAAAATGATAACAATAAATAAAATAGTAACTCAAAGAAAATAATGTACACATATTTATATGTAAACAGCCAGAAACGCACAAAGAAGCAAGATGGACGAACAACACATCGCTGGCACTCTTCAATAGGATTAGAAATCTATTTACAAAACCTCATTTTATACATCGTCTAGGCGAGAGCCAATGAGCTTGAGTTTCGGGAACGCGTGTGGGCGTCGCCTTTTTTTGTGATCGCTTTTATAAACAGCGTCGGCTTATGATGACGTCAAAATTCCGAGTAGGTCGTTTTTAGACGATACTTTTTTCTAGCTGAGTAACTGGCTGACACGCGCGTGGTGTTAATTCAATTTAATAAAAATAAAAAAATACCTACTTTACGGGCTAAGCACCGTGCATCGCTGCGTGTGCTGACTTGGCATTGTCCAGCACACCGCTACCGCCCGCCAGTCGGCTCGAGCCACTCGCCCAATACACACTTATATTTAACTAAACAATGTAATTCTGTGCCCTAAATAAAACTACATAGAATGAAGATATAAACTACGACTTCTTCTTCTTCCACCACCGTCCAACAAACAACATCTGCTATGCGACAGAGCGAGGGCTGCACACGCTCTCCTCTGCTTGTACACCTACTATTTTCTTGATTTTTTTAAATGTTATTAATGGTACGGCCACACTACCGCGATAACGCGAAGATTTGCGTTATCGCGACATGTCTGGCCAAAAAATTCGTCCTATCGCGAATCATCATCACGAATACAAACACCCTTCGCGCTGCTGTCGGTAAAATACCGCACATCAAAGGGTTTTATCGCGACAAAGTTCGAGCCGTTGGCTACACTTCGCGCAAAATTAATTTAGCTACGTTCTAGATTGTCGCGACGTAGCGAAGGTTTATTCGACGTGGCCAAGCTCTTCGCCGTAGAGGAACACGAAATTTTGTCGCGACAACGCGAACACGAATCTTTGCCTTCAAGTGTGGCCGCAGCAATAAAACAGCTCTGATTTACTCAAAATTCTGACCGAGCCTCGTTTGCTTGTGATTGGCTATAGTCTTGTCTAACACGGGATATTGGCGAAGTTGTACTGGACAATCAGTGCAGTGAGTCCATAAAACAGAATTGAATTGAATTAAATGTTATTTGTCTTACACATTTACCGCGTCGAGTGTACTATTTTGGTATGACAGTATTTCTAGTATTCCTTTATGACGCCCGGTGCTCATACGAACACATTACATAAAAAACGGGAATCTAAGGTATTTAAAATTATACCTAATAAATAATCAACATTAGACCCGGAATCGCTCGTAGCCCCGGCTGCCTGAGTGATCTTAAACGATTACGAAGGTTAAGTAACATAGGGCGCGTTCGGTGCGTAGATGGGTGACTGTCTATGACTAACGCTAGTGGCATTTTTCCGAGCGGTTCCGTGCTTCACAAGGCATGTTAAGCAGTTGGCGCTGGCTGCCGTCGATAGATGGCAGTCGTCAAGCCAAGTCAGAGGCCTTAGAGCAGCTTGAAAACTTCTGACTGTAAGACCAGCCTTGTCTTCCAAGCCTCCACCAATCCGGACTTGGCCCCCGTGGTGGAGTATGGCCTAAACCTTCCTCAGAGAAGAGACCCGTACCCCTCGGTGGGGACATAATGGGTTGTTGATGATGATGATGATGTATCGTTCTTTCTTCTTCCATGGTTGTTGATTTGAAGCCCAAGTTTGTGGTAGTTTCTGGACCTCCGCTTGTAATATGTGACGTCGATTGTACGTGCGTATGAAAACGTCTGGCAGCCGTGAAAAACGTTCATACATCACACTCATCCGGGACATTGGTGTGCTGCACAGATTTTATTTTTACTCGATCCCAACCTTGAGTTTTAGACGGTATTTTTGCATCGCGAATGCATTTGTGCACTCCCGCTCGGCGGTAAGTGCTTTTGATGAAAAATGAGTCTTCTTATTCGGAGTTTTGGTCGGTTTTTGCTTTGGCGGTGCAGTTTTTCTTTCTGTCTAAAGATACAGTTTTGGTCATTTATTCCGTCTTATAATAGATAGAATATTTTTTGTTGTAATCATAATTAACATTTACAGATTTTTTATAAAGGCGTAGACAAGAAATAAATTTGAGACTACAATCATCGCCGTCTCTCTCCAATTCAAATTCAAACTCAAAAATTGTATTCATGGTACAGACAAAATGTTTACTTTATTAACGTCAAAGTTGTTAGTTTCACAATCAATAGATCACATGGAGAAGAAACTAACAAAGAAACTCCACGTTTCTTCTTTCACTCATTTTTTCAAAATTAGCCCAATTAAGAAACTTTCAAATATAAAAATTATTTCTCCTGTATGTTTTGAACACTGGACACGATTATCCTCTAGTTAAATTTAATACAGCAGACATCCCTGTCCTCTAGATGGATGATCTAGTTGAATTTATAATAGGCTTCTTTGCAGTGTGCTTAGCACATTTTTCAAACCGCGTTGGAGGAAACTCCAATATATCTAAGGGAATCTTGTTGCAGAACCTTATACAGTGCCTCTTAAAGGAATTATTCACTTTTGCAAGTCTAAATCGTGGAAATGACAACTCATGTTTATTCCTAGTATCAACGTTATTATGGCTAATAGTTTCGAAGTTTTTAATATTTTTTCCCTACCTAGCAGTAGATATGATAAGAAACACATCAGAGTGGAAGAGATTACTTTTTTTTTAAAAGACTTCACTGACATTTGTACGCTAACGATTGTACAATTGATAAAATACTCCATTTTGGCTTATTCAATTTCGTGCAAAAAATTATTATTAGTTATCAATGCTTTCATATTGAAATCTACTGTTTCAAGCAAACAGTGTTTTCTACAAAGGTCCGTTTCGTTTTTCCATTTACCCAACAATCTAAGCCGGTGGCGGTGGACAAATCACTGTTTGAATGTTTGCTCCTCATGTAGGGTGTTTGTGTCGAAGTTTTGTAGCCTTGGTTAGCTGTTAGATTTATATCACAGACAATGTAAAGCTTGTTGCGTAGGTCGGGTAAGATCATCACTCATCGGTAGGTACTGGGAAAAGTGCCATCAAAATTATGTTCCAATTATTATTGATCACTTTAATTTATTAATAATGTCAATTTAATTGGCAAAGTTTTAGACTGCCTCGTTGATGTAGCGGTATCACGGCTGATTAAATTAATCTCTCCCTGTCTCTAGGAGAAGGCCTGCCCCTACAGAGGGACTGATTTAATCCACTTACTCGTAGCATGAAAAAAAATTCTAGCAGATCAATATAAATTTTAAGCAGGTATTGTGTTTGTGTCCAAATAAGAAGTGTAGGAGAAATATGAAAAATTGGTAAATCCTCCGTCGTAACAGCAGGAAATGGGTTATCCTTTAAAGACCCACTGATTGTGAGGTGAAGAATAATAATACCTACTTACATTGACAACGAAGGGCGGCGCTCGAAAACTTTAATTGTAAATCAGACGACGCGAGTTCCGTCTCTGCTCACTATGAGTAAGCTCTGCAAATCAGAGCGGAACCTGGTCTGACTCTTCCGACAAAAAGCCAAGTAAGTATATTCGGAATAAAGTTTATACCTATTAAACAAACATAGAGAATCGCTCGTAGGCGCCTCAGTGATCTTAAACGATCATAAAGTTAAGCAACTTAGTGACTGTCTATGACTATTGACTAACGCTTGTGGCATTTTGCCGAGCGGTTCCGTGCTTCGCAAGGCACGTTAAGCAGTAGGTGCCGGCTGCCGTCGATAGATGGCAGTCGTCAAGCCAAGTCAGAGGCCAGCCACTAGTCATACAAGCCTCCACCAATCCGGACTTGGCCCCCGTGTTGGAGTATGGCCTACACCTTCCTCAGGAAAGGGACCCGTGCCCCTCAGTGAGGACATAATGGGTTGATGATGATGATACTCGTACAAACATAGGTACTCATGAATATTTTAAATACATGCCACACAAATATAGAAGGCTAGTCGGAGATTGGCAGCCATCTCTAAACTAAAATATACGGTTATGTTCATTTTTCGCTGTGTCTATTTTTGAGGTTTCGAGTTTTTCTCCCCTCCATTACTTGGCCCAAGTAGTCTTGATAGTTTTTAGGTCAATTGTATTAAATGTTTTCCCAAATGCAATAAAGTAATAGTCAGTGGTGTATCGAAGCCTGGAAATATTTCCACTGACGATGACGGAAAAAGAATCAAATATATTTTCAATGAAATATTTTTATTCATAATAAGAACTTTACAATTGATAAATTGTTTGGAAAAGAAGCTGCGAAAGTCGGGAAATATTCCGGGCATATTGTAATATTTCCCGGACTTACTCAATTTTTTTGGGATTTTTGGTTAAATACATGAGTAAATAAATTTAAATTCAATTGTATTAGGTATGTCCGATGATTACGTGTAAGGGGTCTAAAAATGTTATGTATTTTATCTCAAACATGCTTAAGTAAATTGCTATGTAAATAACCGAGCTAAAGGTACCTACTAGATAATTTATACAAAAAACTTTGTTAAATGCCTTGTTAAAAAAATTAAGTTATTAAACACAGTTTTAGTTTAATAAAAATAGTGTTGAATAAAAAGAGAATATAATATCCAATATAAATGTGCAAGGAGAAGTTTGGTCGACCACTTTTGCGATATCAGTCGTCTGCAAACCCAGTCAACTATTTAAGGTTTTCCAATGAATATGTGAGATATTCAAATGCTTAACTCAGTGGACTTAGACACTACGGGCCTATGGATTTCTACAGTTAAGCACTATTCAATACGTAGCACTACAGTTAAGTAATTAGGTACTTAGCGAAATTCTCAATTCAGTACCTAATTGGTCTATGGGGCCGATGCTGTCTCGTCAAATTACTTTAAAAGAGAGCATAGTGTAAATTCTCAATTCAGAAATCAGCCCTACATCACGCAATCTCATAGAAGACTGAATGATGATGAAATTATGGAGATGTTGAAATAAAATCCGCAAGGATCAAGACTCATTGTGCCTGAGCTCACTCTTTTGTGTTTTTTGGCACAGCCGCCAAACATTGGTTTATACGATGCATCTTGCGCGCGCGCATACACCATTGCACTCACGGGACGTACACACACACTCGTACGATGCCGCCAAGGTTGGATGCTCGTTGGAGCCAAGAGCGAAATTGTAAAAAAATACAGCGATGCAGGTTATTATAAATCCCTGAATTTAAATATTACGAGATTGTTTAAAAAATTATTTTATCTTAAGTATTTTTTAGAGGTAATATTTTGTGTAACATGTTTGTTTACATTAAAGCAGTGTTAGCCCAGTGAGTAGAACAGTGCACTCGGAAGCGGAAGACTCAGGTTCGATTACCAGTGCGGGCATGTACTCGTACCTATGACTTTGTTTACTTTAAAAGTTACGTAAATCTTCAAGTTTTTAGTAGCAATACCACACGCTAACTGTGAAGCAAAACCTCTTGAGAAAACCCACGGCTTGGCTGACTCCGCACGTTTTGACTTGTCTTTCCCGTGGGCTAGGCCGACTAACGTCCGGTTTCTGAATTGAGAATGTCACTAAATAGCTACTTAATAAAGTGCTGTCTCGTCAAATTTCTCAGAAAAGAGCGTGACACAACGTTAATTAAGTATTTACTCAGTGAATTTCTCAATTCAGAAACTGGCCCTAAGCTTTCCCTCTCGTCCAGTGGGCTCATTATGTAATTTTCGCAACGGATATTCATACGTCTTAAAAGTCATGTATACCACTACTGTATAGCACTATCTTCTTTAAAGACCCTATGTTAGAGCGAGACAGTACTCCGTACGACGTCGGTTTTTATGTTGACGTGACTTTTTAAGACGTATGAATATCCGTTGCGAAAATTACATAATGAGCCCCCAGTGCTTAGAATAGGGCTACGGTCTCTCCTGCCTATCGTAAGAGACGACTAAAAGAAGGTCCCTTTACCCTTCTAGTGTGAGTGAAGGTGCTACTCGATGCTGTATAAATATCTCATTTTACGTAGATGCAAAAGGTCAAATAATGTTTAAATTATATAATAATGTCAAATTAAGTTCACAACTTTCTGTCCTTTGCCATCCACACCCAACGGCCAATGACATTGCCCAGAGTCAATCAGATTTCAGAAGACACAAGACAGACAATCAGAAGGTGAAAACAACACTCACGGTGGCGCTGATCCACAAATTTAAAGCCGCTCAGCGTGCTATGGAAAGGGCTATGCTAGGGGTTTCTCTGAAAGATCGAATTCGAAACGAAGTCATCCGACAGAGAACCAAAGTCACCGACATAGCCCACCGAATTAGCATGCTGAAGTGGCAATGGGCCGGCCATATCACCCGAAGAACTGATAACCAATGGGGTAGAAGAGTTCTTGAGTGGAGACCGCGGATCGGTAAACGTAGTGTAGGACGTCGTCAGACTCGGTGGAGCGATGATCTTCGCAGGGCGGCTGGCAAGAGCTGGATGAGAGTAGCCGAGGACTGTGCTCAGTGGCGTGCAATGGGAGAGGCCTATGTCCAGCAGTGGACAACCGTAGGCCGATGATGAATCAGATTTAAGTTGGCTCCAACCACAAATCTAAATTGGAGCCAATTCCCCAACAAACGTATGGGTGTGCAATGCGCTTAGAGTCGCAGCTGTGTGCGTGCCAATGTTTACATGGAACGTGAAATCATGTTTAGTTGAATCAAAAAACAAACCGCCGGATCGTAGTTTACTTTTGTACCTGAGCTGTAGTTTAACAAAGGAATTAGCAGAGGTTCTGAAATAGGTTGATCTAAAAGATATAATAACTTGCACACAACACAATCACATGTCCTGGGGTGTAATTACGTTGTATGGAGTTGTCTGATTTAGCCCTCTGGTTCTCAGTATGTCACACCACCTCCTGTCACAATGTGGACTTTTTACCCAGTGGGTATCTCATACTCTTACTCTGAACTGTCATATCGTCGGCTAAAGTCGCAACCGTCTTAAATCCGTTGAACCAAACTTAACAAGAGGCACAGAAACTTCACCATGGAAAATTATGTATGAAGTCTAGCTCTGAATTTAACTTTTATCGCCGAAAGTTAAGCCTCAGCGAAAAAAAAATCGCCATCTTACATAGTACCACTGAGCGGGGGAAAATACGTGGTCTGCGTTAAGCAAAGTTGCTGTATGGAGTTCCGAGGTATTATATTTAAACGTTTTTTTTTTAATTTAGGAGTTTTGCTAAAGATGCGTCCAGAAATTAACTTTCAAAAGATGCAAAAAAAATTTGGAGTTATGAGGAGTTTGAATTATGAGGTTTGCGACTTTAGTCAACGATACATTCTTATTTTGACTCTTTCAAGTTGTCTAAATGCTTAACCCACTAGAGTGGAAAGTTACGTAATATAAGGGCTTGTCCCAAACTAAGATACTCTTTACTATGGTAACCAAGCAAGGACGTCACAAACAAGTAAATACACCCATATCGTGTCACCGTGTTAGTGGCGCACTAACACGGTGACACGATATGGGTGTATTTATATACTCCTCCAAAACGCCTTGGCCGGTTTGGATGAAATTTTATATGTATAAATCAGTAGGTCTGAGAATAGGTTATTATCTATTTTTCATATCCCTATCTGGCAAAACAACGTTTGCGGGGTCAGCTAGTATTATTTATTTATTTATTTATTTCACATACAATAAGAACTTACAGTAAAACCAAAACGCTCTTACTAGCTTTCGCCCGCGACTCTGTCCGCGTGGACTTTAGTTCAAAATTTTGCAACCCCGTTCAAGGGTTTTAAGGGTTACTTAGAAAAATGGCGAAACATGTGTTCAATCAATAAAATTGTGTTGAAGAGTATTTATTTTAAGTTTCAAGAAAATTAGACAACATTCTTTATAACTCCAATACAAATTTTGGCAACCCATTTCGCCCCCTTAGGGGTTGAATTTCAAAAAATCCGGTCTTATTCCTTGCCTTCCTTTATATATAGACCCTCTGTGCAAAATTTCAGCTTCCTAGGTCCAACGGCTTGGGCTGGGCGTTGATGAGTGAGTCATTCAGGACTTTGAATTTTATTTATATAGATAGATAAAACTGTCTTCAACTTAGTAACCAAAACACCATTATTCATCGATCGAGAAACATTACAAAATCATGTGTCAATTCAACCGCCTTAGCACCAGTTTACAAACTAGATCAGTCATTTCTATTGTCTATGCTTTTTCCACAAACTGACGTATTATTCGGTCGTTCGGGTGACTAAACAATAGCTACGTTTCTTGTCTAAGGACTTTTGCAATGCCTTTTCGTAATAATGGTTGTTACTAACTTTTTTTCCATAGCCCTTTTGTGTCCCACTGCTGAGAAAAGGCGTCCCCAACTGTTTTGCAACTTTAGATTTAACTTTTAGAATTTTGGTGGCCCGATCAGCTCACCATCATCATCATCATCATCATCATCATCATCATCAACCCATTTTGTCCCGACCGAGGGGCACGGGTATTTTCCCTGAAGAAGGTATAGGCCATACTCCACCACGGGAGCCAAGTCCGGATTGGTGGAGGCTTGTAAGACTAGTGGCTGGTCTTACTGTCAGAAGTTTTCAAGACGCCCGCCCTAAGACCTCTAACTTGGCACCAACTGCTTGACGTGCCTTGCGTACGTTAGGGTTAATTGGGAAGCTGCGAGCAAAGCTGGGTTTTGTCTAGTTAGTATACATTAACTACATATATTATGTAAAGTAATGAGATTTTTTCCAAGCGGGTAATTTCCCACACAGCGAATGATCTGATCGTGTTCGTTATCTATTGATCAGTCAACTTGAAGTTACAGTTAAGATGGACGTTAGAAAGGACAGTTAAGGCGTGCGACTCGCCTTTTGAATAAGGGTCCCGTAGGTTTCAAAGTAGGTCGAGGGATTGACTACCTTTTTACACCGTTGGATTTGGTTTTGCAAATGTGATTATAATGATAATTCGGCTGTCTCAAATACCAATGTGATTACCATGCGTGCCCACTTTCTTGTGCCATAAAGTGTCATAATTATAATGAATTATTATTTAATTTGTCAATAAGCACCTATACCTACCTAATAACCATGACAAGAATAATTATAAATTATATCAATTGGCTATGCTCCGTTCTACAAAAAAACGAGCTCGTACAGAAAATCGTTGATGTCGTATACAAACTTTGATAGGTTTATGCGCGTCTCCTCAGGGAAGAGACCCGTGCTTAATGGGCATAATGGGTTGATGATGATGATGATGATGCGCGTGACCTTCAATAAACACTGCATTTATAACAACCTATCCTATGAAGTGGACCGTTTTTACTTATGGTTTTGCTTATACCTGACCAATGAGATGGCAGTATTTTTTCCCTAGGATTTCGTCCCGTGGAACGGAGTGTACACAGCTTATTGACTAGTACAGATTGTTTAGCATACAATGTAACGTTGTGAGTTGTGATGGAAAGTCAGTTAAAAACAAAGCGCCCCGGAAGAGAAAAAAGCTTTAACGACTGCGCCAAAGAGTAAGGAACTCTAAAATCACCCGATATCTTCGCATACTAAGTTGCCGGACTGGTTGCGAGGCTCGCAGTGGCCGATTTAAAATTACAACTTTATTGACGCGGAGTATCTAGATTATTGCACGGCTCTTAGAAAAACTTTGTCCAAAGAAGGCGCCTCACTAAGCGCGTCCCGTACAAACGCAGCTTTTTAAACGGGGAATTATAAAACGAGCGATTAAAAAAAAGCTTTGCGACTGATGATGACATACTGTATTAATAACTTGAGCGGTATGAATTTGAGTAAGCGAAAAATTAACTAAACTAACGACGAATATTGATTAATAATAAAATTCAGAACGAGCTTACAAAAAGTGGATTGTTAAAAAGTGATCAATCCATTTCCTATATTAAATTTTATCCGAGCAACTACAATATTACCTAGTGAGCGACTGGAAATACAGAGAGGGCAACTTCAATATTAAGATAGATTCGATTTTTCTAAGTGAGGTTATACAATAACGAACTACTAAAAAGTTCACTTTGAGCAAAGTTTTGTAAGCTGCTTTATTAATGATTATATTTTACTGATATTCTATTTGAGGGCTTATGTTTTTTATTTTGATAGTTAATAAGAAGTTTTTATTTTTGTTAGTTGACTGAAGCGTCTTTGTTTATTTTTGTTCATTTGATTTAAGTAAATGCGTACTACTTTATTTTTACGGAGTATATTGTTTTACTTAAATTTCAATAATAAAATTTCTTAGCTAATAGAATAGTGTTTCTTTAAATAGTTATTTCATATAATTTTTTTTTTATTGTGGGCTCCTTAAACTCTATTCATTAGTGTATTTTTCAAAGTGGTTTTTGTATTCGAAACACTTCATTTAAGATAAAATGCCGCTCAGTATAAAAAATACATTTGCCAAATATTGAAAAAAATGCAGGACGTAACGTTAACACTCAAACAAATATTAGGTCGCTCAAATATTATGAAGCTGCTCATTTTGTATTTTAAGTAACTCAAATTAATGTTTGTAAGTTACTTTTCTGTTGATTTCTCGTCACTTACAGTCAGTCGCTCATTTAGTAATTCTATAACCCAAATTAATTAATTTTGACACTTAAAACAGTAATTTGCAGTCACTCGTTTTATTGCTACCCTTTTTAAACTTTATAACCAGTTGCAGAATCGCTCGTAGTCTGGGCTGCCTGAGTTATCTTATACGATCTTCGAAGGTTAAGGGACATAGGGCGCTTTCAGTGCATGGATGGGTGGCCGTTCTATGACTAACGCTAGTGGTATTTTTCCGAGCGGTTCTTTGCTTCGCAAAGCACGTTAAGCAGTTGGTGCCGGCTGCCGTCGATAGATGGCAGTCGTTAAGCCAAGTCAGAGGCCTTAGGGCGGCTTGAAAACATCTGACAGTAAGTGCAGCCACTAGTGTTACAAGCCTCCACCAATCCGGACTTGGCCCCCGTGGTGGAGTATGGCCTGTACCTTCCTCAGAAATGAGCCCGTGCCCCACGGTGGGGACATAATGGGTTGATGATGTACCAGTGGCAGGATCGCAAGTTCACTATTCCAATATGCTTATTAGACACTAATTAATGTTTGAGTTTACTTATAATTTTTATTCTTTCCTGGCATATAAGAGAGTTCTGTACGACATTTACCAATGCTTTTAAAGAGCGATTTGCCACAAATTACTCGATAAGTAAGTAAATTGATAACTACTTACCCAGCTATAAGCAGATAAAGATCTGATTTATACAATTTGTCTACAGATAGATCTGGAGACGTCATAATGTAAGACGGTTTTAGACTAATTCGCTGGACAGAACTGACGCATAAATACTGCCTAACTGTAAAGAAAAACTTCGTAAGAAACCCTGTTTACATACCTCGCTTGAAATTGCCAATGCACGGATTTAGGTATGTTTGGTTCATCTTGAGTTTTGTTGAGTAAAACCTTTTCTCTAGGCATATCAACCTAAGCTCGTGTATCCTAGTATCAAGAAGGAACATACCGACAGAGCGTTAGAGATATTCTTTATCGAAAATTAAATACCAATTCATTAAATATTTATACCTATATTGTATCGCAGTAGTGCTGCATTTAGACTGGCGAGCATATGTCAACTCTGCGCGCGCACTCCGACATTCCTGCATCGCACAATCAAAGTGTTACACGTGACATGCTATAAGTACAATGTCCGACGAATAACAGTTGGATGTGGTCGGACTGTTCCGAGAAAAAGTCAAGTAAATGTACCCAGAATAAAGTTAAAAATGTCGAAAGTTGTCTTACGAAAGTTTGAGTTCAAAGATGGTTGGGCCGGCCATCCGGCATACGATGTGCCTGGCGGGAAATGTCCTTTTATTGTGGAAGAGCATGAGCATTGAACACCCACCCGCTCTTGCCTATAAGACCCAACAAACCCTTGTTAAATCCTTCTCTTCCTCAATCCTTCAAACATAAAGACATAATCTTCTTTGTATCTTTAATATTCTTTAAATAGCTGCTACTTTAGGTAAACTCCCAGAGTAACAATTTTGGGTCAGAATAATAGTATTAAAGACGTTTTTGCTATGAGCAAAAGTGACCCCATCTATGATGAACCATTCATTGCCGAGAACAGATTATGTTTTTTATATAACATAATAACTTTAAAAAAAATTTATAACATATTTATAGTATGTTATTAATTTAGAGTTTTATAACTTAAACAATGCCAATAAAAGTTGTTTCATCATCATCAACCCATTATGTCCCCACCGAGAGGCACGGGTCAATTTCCTGAGAAAGGTATA
This sequence comes from Yponomeuta plumbellus, assembly GCA_947310845.1. Taxonomy (NCBI): domain Eukaryota; kingdom Metazoa; phylum Arthropoda; class Insecta; order Lepidoptera; family Yponomeutidae; genus Yponomeuta; species Yponomeuta plumbellus. The sequence continues at coordinate 10,641,106 of OX371216.1, read as the reverse complement.
GGCAATTCTCCACCACAGGGGTCAAGTCCGGATTGGTGGAGGCTTGTAAGACTAGTGGCTGTCTTACTGACGAAAGTAGTGTTTTTATCATCATCAACCCATTATGTCCCCACCGAGGGAGTGTTTTTATAATTTATTTAAAATAAAAAATGGCGATAAACGCAATAATCCGACAAAACGCGTCTTTGTGACTATAAGAAGACAGAGCTGTTACGAGTAGTTGGGTAACTTGTTCGTCAGGTGTAAATGCGAAGCAATAATTTCACGTTGATTGAAAATGAATTATAAATAAATTTGCCCCACAATCAGGCATCCTTTAAGCAAAAACTGGTCGGCCCCTAACCGGTATTTTTTCTTGAGAAATCAACGTTAGATTCTCTATAAGTAACTAACTTCCTAAGCATTTTTCCGTCGAACACGCGGGTAATTTTATTAAAATGTATGTAAATTCGCTCTCAGGTTACCAAGCTCGCGCAGCCAGGACGCGTTTCCAATATACACACGCTGGAGAACATGTTTCACAAATAATAACATCCACGCAATTCAATAGCGAATTTGCACAAAAAAATGTGTGAAATAAATTTCAGTTTGTCCAAAAATACAAGATCTCGGAAGTGAAAGTTTAGTAATCGTTTTATTGAAAAATCTAAACATTTACTATAGGTTTATTGCAGCATAATATTATAATTTATGTATAAGCTCAAGTTTTTAATTTATATAATCCTTGTAAGTGCAAGCTATTAACAAACACATAAATATAAAGTCCAAGCAAAACCGTACTCTTTAATTTCTGCATTTTCTGGACAGACTGTAAATAAGCGTTGTTTTTTTTTGTAACTTTGCATAACAGTTTTTTTTTGTAACTATGAGTAACCGTTTTTTTTTTTAACTTGATTTTGTTTAAATTTCCATTATTATATTTAAAAAAAAAACTAGATTTTATCTGTGTTTTCTATAGAATAAAAGCAATGTCACTTTAATTTAACTGTGACGCAAGTTCCCTATATTACTTGTCCTGGTTCAAAATTATTTTTTTATTATTTTTTTATAAAATAAATAGGTTACTATTGAACTAAATCGTAAGACAGTGACAATGCGCTTGGATGATAACATATATTGTTCCTAAGCACTAAGTGCAAGATTGTGTTATAAAATTTATTGTATTTCAAATTGCCAATGATTGCAGTATTAGTTTGTTAATTTTTCTCTGCACAATTATAATTGTCGTCTTAAGCGCCATTCTAATTGAACTATCTTAATTAATTAACTAATAACTTAGTGTAATGTTAAATATTTTTTATAATAAATATTATTTTATTAAATAAATAAATTGCCAAAATAATAACATTTTAATTTTATTTTTATTTTTGGGCCCACGTTTTGCAGAGTTTATTAGGTCCCAAACGTGACAAGTGGCAAGCCTGTCGCCGTTATTTTTATTGTTTTTTATTTTTTAGACATTTCTTTTCAAATAAGACCGCCTTTTACTTGTTATTTATAGAAGTTTTTATGTTTTTTCTCTTTTGTGAAATAAAGCGTAACAAACAAACAAAATGTACAGGCACTTATATCTGAAGTTGACTTGCATTATTTTTTATGCGTGGACACTGACGCAATCACAGTTATAAAAATAGTTGCCTTGCTGTATTTTTATCCGAGGTACGAGGAAAATTGTTAACAAATAATATTTTTTATAAGACTAGACAATTAACGTATTTACAGTGGCACATTAGGCATTAAACAAAGTACAGTGCAGTAATGAATAAAAATTGCAGTAATTTGAAATAAAATGAAGGTATTAGTCAAGCAAGATACACAACAAAACTGTTATAACTGTTATGTTGTGATGTGATCTGATTGTAAATTAACCTTATAACAATAAAATTTGAAAAAAAAAACCTGGTATGTTTGTCGGTAATCATTCGTAGCTCCAGCTGCCTGAGTGATCTTAAGCGATCGCGAAGATTAAGCAACATAGGGCGCGTTCAGTGCATGGAGGGGTGACCGTCTATGACTAACGCTAGTAGCATTTTTCTGAGCAGTTCCGTGCTTCTCAAGGCACGTTAAGTAGTTGGTACCGGCTGCCGTCGATAGATGGCAGTCGTTAAGCCAAGTCAGAGGCCTTAGGGCGGCTCGAAAACTTTTGACAGTAAGACAAGCCACTAGTCTTATAAGCCTCCAACAATCCGGACTTGGCCCCCGTGGTGGAATATGGCCCACACAAAATAGACCGTTTTAACTGTTTTCCGGATACACTTACTTGGCTTTTTGGCGGAAGAGTCCGACCAGGTTTCGCTCTGATTCGCAGAGCTTAATCATGGTGAGCAGAGATGGAGCCCGCGTCTTCGGTTGCTCGTCTCTGATGTGGAGTGCTTACCAAAGTTTTAGTTCAAAAATCGTTAGAAAACAGAAGGCGCTTGAAATCGCCAATCAATAGCGGGCACGTGTGGTGATTAAGCCCATTCACTCTCTTTGAGAAACAACGGCCTGTATCCCATCTATCCCATCATCATCCTCATCATCAACCCATTATGTCCCCACCGAGGGGCACGGGTCTCTTCCCTGAGGAAGGTATAGGCCAAACTCCACCACGGGGGCCAAGTCCGGATTGGTGGAGGCTTGTAAGACTAGTGGCTGGTCTTACTGTCAGAAGTTTTCAAGCCGCCCGCCCTAAGGCCTCTGACTTGGCTTAACGCCTCCTTCGACGGCCGCCGGCACCAACTGCTTAACGTGCCTTGCAAAGCACGGAACCGCTCGGAAAAATGCTACATGTTTTTCATAAACCTAGGTACATATTTTTTTAACCCTGAGGAAGGTATAGGCCATACTCCACCACGGGCGCCTAGCCTAATCCGGATTGGTGGCTGTATCTCATAGTGGGACGTATTAGGCTGCTTACATTTACAAGCATAACCGAACCTTTTTGAAATACACTGTATAAATCAGTGTCCCAGGAAAATGCAAAGAGGTGCTTACAATAAAAACTATATAGAACGGTACCTTAAAACTTTGAAAGAAAGTAACAGAATGGCTATTTGTATAAATTGTTACTTTTATAAGATTGTTCTTAATACTTGAGGTATACTATTTACATAACGTATGCTTCAACAGCGTGAATATGCATTTTTACCATTAGAAACTTACTTATTATAGAGTTGAGAATAGAGAGTCGTACCGCGCATTTTTTCCGACAGTCAAATTCAAAATTTTTTCAAGCCTTTTTATTAAATTTTATTGTTATTTATTTCATTCTAGAAAATAAATCTCCTGTAAAGTTGTCTAAATTCATGTTCGCGGTGTTGAAGTATAAGCGTCCACTCTGTTACGATACGGGTGATTTTACAACTTAAATGTAAAGGTTGACAAGCTGCCGACTTTAAATACTTGGAATGAGGATGGCTGTAGACAGAGAGATGTGGCATACCTTGGAGCCCTTTGCTTGGTAGTGAACAAATGTGGGTATCTTTGCTAGGTAGTGAACAAATGCCAGCATCTTTGCTAGATAGTGAACCATCCTTACAGTCTGCTCGGTTACGATATGCATGGCAAATTAATTATTGTAAAGTTTGACCATTTGCCGACTGTAAATACGTGGAATGAGGATGGCCGTGGAGCCCTATGCGCGCGTAGTGAACAAATGTGGGCACCACAGCTCGGTAGTGAACAAATGTGGGACCTTTGCTCGATAGGGAACAATGTAGGCAGTCTAAGTTTGAGAACAGTTTATTAAAAGTCTTGAAATGATTTTGTTTAATTCGGAAGAAAATTTCCACAGACAACATGTTTATCTACTGAAGTAAAAGTAGGGTATCGTCAAGATACGTGAGAATCACGATCTGACCATCTGTAATATTCTATTCCCATATCTTGTTTTACCCCTCCTAAGTTTCTGGTGGTCCCCGATTCCCTGCCAACAGTTCCAGTTCAAGTCTGCCAGTCAGCTCTGGATCTATCTAGACTGAAACTAGTTTCTAGGCAGGAACCTGGCCTAGGCAATACAATGGCACCTCATTAAAGCCGCCCGTGTGGCTCAACCGGGGCCTAGACCACGAATGCGCTAACGGGAGTTTCGGTGATCCTCGTTTGGTAGCCCGAGTTCACGCTCAGCTGGGGTTTAATAGAAATAATTAAGTAGATGTTTTTTATATCATCATAATCAACTTATTCCCACCGAGGGGCACGGGTCTCGTCCCTGAGGAAGGTATAGGCCATACTCCACCACGCGGGCCAAGCCCGGATTGGTGGGGGCTTGTAAGGATAGTGGCTGGTATTACTGTCAGAAGTTTTCAAGCCACTCTAACGCCTCCAGCCTAAGGACTTGGCTTAATGACTGACATCTACCGACGGCAGCCGGCACCAACTGCTTTACGTGCCTTGCGAAGTACGAAACCGCTCGGAATATTGCCACATGTTTTTCATATACCTACCTACATATTTTTTACTTTCTTGGACACGAAACCTTGAACAGAACATGGCATAAGACACAACTTGAACAAATGCGAGCTTATATCTTAACTCGACTTTTTAACTTAACTCTCTTAACTTTTTTAATAAACACAAATCCAAAACCGGCGTGCACGCATGTAGAGACTAATTCATGTTGATGCAAGTGGAAAACACGGCCTCTGCCAGCCGCTACACACTTTCAAGTCGGTAAATGTCTAACTCTCAAAAGGCAAAATTCCCAAAAAGTAAAGTTGTCCTTAACCTAAATGAGTAGATTGCAGACGATAGTAACAAAAATATTAGCCGATGAATGTTATGAAAAAGCCAAGTGTGAGTGAAACTTAGGAACTCTAAAAACTAAGCAAACGCTTACAATCAACATAAAAAGTCCATGAAGAATAATTTGTCTTGAACGATAAACATTTACTGAAAAATTACTACTTCAGTTTGTTATATTGTCTTTTATCTCAATAGGCAGTTAAAGATAAAACTGAGAGAAGAAACCAGCACTAAAAGGTAATGAGGATAATACTAAAAACCGCAGCATAAACGTCCCTTAGAAGAATTATTAGACTCAGAGCAAAATCAGGACCCCAATCGAATTGGGGAACAATAGTGTCAAAGCGTCATAGAAAATGCATCAAAACATTCTACCTAGCGGTAGAACGCTCGCTTCTCATTCGAAAGGTCGCAGGCTCGACTCCCGGCATGTACCACCGGCATGTAGGTATTTACCCACTGGAGTACCACTGAAGAATTTCTCGAAGAATTTTATTTATTAAACAAGTATTTTATTCACACACAGGCACAAACTTGCTTTTGGCCCCACACTAGGATATCCCGTCTCGTAGGAACCAGACACAGCGACGTCACAAACATGTAAACATCTGAAACCTGGGGTTTTCTTTTTTTGTCCTCAGCCGGGGTTCGAACCCGGAAGCTCTCACATGGTAGGCAGGATGGGCTAACCACTGCGCCACAGAGGTCGTCAGTTTTGTTGGTATTAAGTACATTTAGCCAAGATTGTTCCCGGAATCCGTGCATCAGTACTACGCGGTTGCCTTCATATCGTATTGACATTGTCTGAGAGATATTGATATGTATTTGGCCGATATTGCAATGTATGATGCACGTTATGCCTTTACAAACAAAGACTAGTTTCTGACACAAAAAAAATATTGAAATAGATGCAATTCATAAATTTTTAATTGCGTAAATTTGTTAGTTAAGTATGTAATGTACCCGAGCAATGTGTTTATTATTACAAGGTTTTTTAGCATCGGAAATTAAGGTGATTAAATTTTACCTAATAAAAAATAACGATGACTGTTTCATGTACACTAACACTTTCTCTAAGGGCACGTTTCTGGATTGAGAATTTTGGTAAGTTACTGCTTAACCGTAGTGCTGACTCATCAAATTTCTCAGAAAAGAGCGTGACAGAACGTTGCTTAAGTATTAGTGGAATTCTGAATTGAGAATTCTGAATTAAAATTCTGATTTGAGAATTTTACTATGTAAATACTTAAGTAACGTTCTGTCACGCTCTTTTCTAAGAAATTTGATGAGATGTATGTATGTACAATTGGATGTATTTCGTTTCTCATAGGCGGAGGACGCGAGATATGACTGAGAATTATATGATCTTTTGTCATATTAACAAATAATGGAAAATTATTATTCAAACTATCAGTCAGGCATAACACACAGAGTTGCAGCTAGAACAAATGTTTGAGAAGTATTTTATTTTCTCGAGTTGCTAATGATTTATTGTTAATGTTGATATTTTTTTTATTATGTATTAAATTTTAATTTTAATACTAGCTCCTTAGATTAGATTAGATCTTTATTGTACACACCAGAGGAACAAATACATTTGAAGTTTAAGTTTCCCTAAGTTCATATATAAGTTTTGCCGTTGCCGTCATTATGATCAGTGCAATCGCGATTGGTTTTCGGTAAATATTGGATCACCACCAATCCGGAATTGGGCCTCCACCAATCCGGACTTGGGCACCGTGGTGGAGTATGGCCTATACCTTTTTCAGGGAAGAGACCCGTGCCTCTCGGTGGGGACATAATGAGTTGATGATGATGATGAACCTGATGAATTCGAATTCCTGAATTCGTTGTCTGTAGCTATGTGCTGCCTTTTAATGCAAATATTTTGTTTTCTGATGGTATCATACAAGAGTTCTAATCTAGTTTTAAATTGAAAAAAAGGGTTATAGGTAGTTGAGGCAAATCCTAATTAATCACTTATCAAAAAAATACATTCGTTTATTAACTTTATTTAATTTATAACGAGGTTAGGTTTTCATTTACATATTCTCTAGACTTAAAAAAGACATAAAACTTCCCTAAAATGTAGTTTAAAAGCAGTCTTTGTTAAAGGGAAAGCTTTTACGAGAAACTATTTAATCTCGTACTTATGATAATAGCATTGTAACTTTTTAGCTTGTATTTTCTAAGCTATAAATAACAAATCTCATTTCATATTATTTATTAAAATGTAGGAAGGGAGAAAATCGGTTCTCAAGCAATAATGCAAGATAATTATTTTATCTGCAGATCATACCCAATTGCGCCACTTAAGATGCTCAGCTTATGTTTTTATGATGTTTGGACAACCAAAAGTTTGGTTGTCTTTTTTATTTAATATAACTTCCTTTAAAAATATATATATACTATTGTTGGTTTTGTGTATATAACACTAAAATGAGAGACGATAAAAAGCCTTTTTAATGATATTTTACTCGAAAACGTTGTATTTTATTCTTAAGCCTTAGTAAAACTAGCACAAAACGGAGTGGGATTGCTAAAGCTCACATTATTATTCGTGAAAGTAAGTAAAATATTACAAAAGTCAGCAACTAACCTTCAATCCTTACGTCCTTTCGTCGACAACTGTTGCATTATTCAATTTGGCTCACTTGTAAACTAAGGGTATATGTGATTTTTAAAAGTTTTCAGCTCAATAAAAAAAAAGAATTATCAAAACGCGCGCCAAAAAAAGTTTTCATCCACATACACTGTTCGTCAAAATCCATCGCGTTCGATTTTCGAATAAACCAAAAACTTCACTTTTAATCAACCAAACTCAAACTCCTTTGACTATGATGACACTTTTTAATTAAAAAATAAACCAAAATAATACTGTCTGAAAATTAAAGAAAAAAAAAATCGACGATCACATCATGTTGACGACATTTTTGGCGCGCCCAAAATCGTTCACAGAAAAATACCGCGCGCGGGCGTCCGACTCAATACTGGTAATTTTAATCCTCCAAAAACCCTTAAACGCGTATTATTTTCATTGTTTAGCCCTTGTTGTTGCGCAGACACAAGCTGTTTCAACACATTATGATCTAACACTGGCCGGCTCTCGATTGCAGAACATACTTATTCTAAGTCAACTTACATTCGTTCATATTTGCCTGCGGGGCTAGGGCTGAGCTAGATGAGTTAGAACCTTAGGCGTTTGAATTTAAGACCTTAGTCTTCGCTATAATTAAACGTTGAACCGAAGAGGCTTTTCTTATTGGAAATTCTGTTGTTATAGCCTTTTAAATTACTACTTTTCTATTTTTATGCTAGATTTGATTGTGAGGACGTTAACCCTCTCTTCCTGCTGCGTTTTGGATTTGCATTTTATTACTTCAAGCATGAATTCATAGGTTCTTTTAGAAATATCTTTTATGAATTCATAGGAAAAAGGATGTGGATCCAATTCCCACTGGAAGCCGTACTTCATTTTTGTACAAATTGTTCAGTCTTGTTGTTCACCTTGGTGTACAAAATTCCATTTAAGTGAAATTCTTGCCTGGCCAGTACAGCCTATTTTAGTTTTGGACCAAGAGTATTCAGTAGAGCTGTACCTCATTTTTATAATCCTCTTTCTCTTATTGCCTCAAATTCCAGCTCTGTTTTTGTCCCAAAGTATGCTTTATTCATAGAAAATAATGGATGATCACAAAACACGAATCTAAGATATATATTTCTAATAGTTCTCCGTAGTAGTGACAACCCTATAGCCGTAGTACAAGAAACGTCTTGCGTATAATAATATGTTTTATCCTATATTGAGCAGGCGCAGGCGCGGGGCCTGACCACGCTGCAACGTTGCAACGGTATTTCTGCAACGTTGCTGTATCGATATTTATCAGTTTATTTAGGAAGAACATTCTGAATTAGGAAATTATGAAAAAGCTTAAGTATACTATTACGTCGTACTAAGGAATTCACTTTTTTATTGCACTCTATCATACCTCTAAGCACTTGAATTGCCTATTGTACAGCACGGTTAATTTATTATTATCTCTTTATTATTATCGTCTGTAGTTTGTCAACTTAAGCATATATTTAATTTTGCTAAATTCATAGAAGTTTAACTTACTATATCGTTGTCAAAAATGAAAGTGTCTTAAAATTAAATGTTGAACTTATTCTGTCCGTTGACTATTTAATTCAAACGTGGTAGGTATTAAAGTTAACTTCTTAAATATCATTATGGTGAACGAAATCATTTATTTTATCAACCATTTTTATTAAGTGAAGAATTTATTTCAATGAGTTGTACGTTTTTTGAGATTTTCACATCTGAAACTTACGTAAACTTATATTTCTTTACTAGTTATGTTATGAAGTTAGAATTAGCCACTCGCTAACTGTAAAGGAAAACATCGTAAGGAAACCTGAGTGTCTGAGCTATTGAATACCTCAGCGCTTGAAATTGCCAATCCACGGTGGACACGCATAGTGATTAAAACCCATTTTCTCTCTCTCTGAAAGAAGGCCTTTGCTCTGTAGTGGGACGAATATAGGCAGCTAACACATTTTATTTGCTATTAATGGAGCGATAAATAACCGTTACAATTTGCATGCCCATCCCTTTACAAAACCGCTTAAAAGAATGTCCCAACACTACTTAGTTAGTTGTATGCATTCGTGCATTGGCCTGCACTGCCGTGTCTTTCGCGTCGAAGAAAAAGATCTTACTGCACCCAATATCTCCATAGAAAAACGAATCTTAAGGCCGACGTGACAGGGAAAGCTTTGCACTGAACACTTCGTGGGGCTTAGATCGGTGTTAGAACGGAATAATTTGAGAAGCCAGTTCTTATAGTTATTTCACTATGAATTTTAGCTAGGTATATTAGGTATAGAAAGAAATTGTTAGGCTCCGTAGGTGTGCGGTTTCTAGGCCACGGTAAAATGTTAGAAATCTTCGTTGCTTAATCTATCGTCTCAGCGTCTTAAGGGTCTTAGGGCCCGTTATTTTAAAATCGCTGCTAAGCTGCGATTGTATAATTTACTGTTGGGTTGAGAACTGTCAATTAACAGGCGGCAAAACATGGGTGGCTGGGCTGTTAATGTAGATTAATAGTACTGATGACTAAATAGGATAAGTGAATGATATGCGTGACTCTACATTTCATTAGTCGGAAAAAATGTAGCTAAAATAAATTGTAGGTACGGTATCCAATTCTATCAAGAGACGTTATGCTCTAAATAAAACACGTCGTGTTCTTGACAGATAGTTCTACTTTATGTTTTGAAACTAAAACTATCTAATTAGTCAATAACTCTGTATGCTGTTAAGATTAAATATTATTTAAATGAAAAAGTTGTGTGAAACTAAAGCCAGTTCAATACGTGAGTTATTGGTTTTAGAATAACGTGTAAACTCTGTTTATTAATGACCAACTACAATTTTTTTTTCATAATACTCTTTATAAATAAAAATAAATAAATAAATAAACTCACGCCCGTTATCCCCGAACTAAATACTCTTTAGTCAGAATGAAACCCGGTTATCCCAAGAGGAAACCCTGCCATAGATCGATTTTATCTTCGTTTTAAGAGTCTTAAGTGGCCAAGCAAATTCAGAGACTTTAGGGCGGCTTGAAAACTTCTGACAGTAAGATCGGCGACTAGTCTTACAAGCCTCCACCAATCCGGACTTGGCCCCCGTGGTGGAATATGGCCTATTATACCTTCCTCAGAAGAGAGACCCGTGCCCCTCAGTGGGGACATAATGTGTTGATGATGGGCTTGATTACCACGCATGCCCACTGCGGATTGGTAAATTCAGGCGCTGATCGAGAACACGTTAGATACTACGAGTTTAGGATATACAAACGCCTCAAGATGTGATGAACTTTGATTACGAAGAGTACCAAGGATGTAAATGATTATCCCCGAAAAGATGTCAAAGCTCACTACCGTAGTAGGTTACTTTCTTTTTTATGTAGACTTTATACACCCCAGTGCAGAGCACACGTCTTCTCTCAAAGAGAGGGCATCGGGCCTAGTTACTAAGGATGCCCAGCGCGGATCAGCAATCACTTGTGACCGCAGTGCTTGCACTGCGGTAGCTTCACTGTTACTAAGATGTATTCCTAAGGGCCGATATTTGAATTGAGAATTTCGCTAAGTAATTACTTAACTATAGTTCTGTCTCCAGCATCTGCCTGCAGTTTTTCGCAGACCGTCATCCTACCTGGTTAGAGGGCGTCCTACACTACGTTTGCCGAGTCGCGGTCTCCACTCAAGAACACGTTTACCCCAGCGGTTGTCGGTTCTTCGCGAAATATGGCCATCCCACGGATGCTGGATGCGGCAAGCTAAAGACAGGGCGCTATGGCGCTCATTAGGGGAGGGCTATGTCCAGCAGTAGACTAATATAGCCTGATGATGATGATGATGATGATGAGTGCTGTGTGCTGTCTCGTCAATTTTTTTTTAGAAAAGAGCGTGACAGCACATTACTTAAGTATACACTTAGGCCCACTTGCGTCAGCCCGGGTTAGCTTATTTAACTTGAGTTAACGGGTTATTTCGATAATTTTGACAGATAAAGTATGGCGGAACTGTCAAAATTCTGTTTAACTCGGGGTTAAACGGATGTTAGTCGGTGGTGCAAGCAGGGCTTAGACTACATTCTCAATTCAGAAATCGGCCCTAAGTAAATTAAAAAGTCAGTGGCATATACAGGTACTTCCAAATGTAAGGCCGCCATTCCACCGACCTGCGACAAACGCTGGAGTATTGCAATAGTATAATTTAAGTATTTTAAAGAATTCAAAACTAGACTATTTTACTTACAGTCTTGTTTGCCCAATAAGTTTTAAAATAGCAACCCACAAAGCATTGTTAGGTAGCTTGAGCCCTTTGACCTATGAGAAGTCTAAAACAGGTTTTAGACTTCTTACAAAACTAGCTTGGCGGCTGATTCTGCTAAATTTAAGCGATTGAAATGTGTAGGGCTTCTTAAATTCCAATTCTAAGCAATAACACTTTTCGTAACTCCAGCCATAACCATTTAATGCATCCAAAGATCAATAAAAATATAATATGAAACTTAATATAATAAAACTGGCTGGTGGCAGGACCTGGTATCTGCCTACCTCTCTGGGATACAGCCAAAAGATGGGTGAAGGTAGGTGCACTACTCGGACGAAATTTGTGCTTTGAAAGCTTAATTTTTCTGCAACGGAACCCTGAATAAGAAAATATCTCCCTACACCACCTATCCAACGATACTCCACATTGTGGTGTAGACGAAAAATCAAAATTACATCTCTTATTTAGTAGGTGTAGTAAAATTTCAAGATTGTATGCTACCGTTTTGTCAGCGTGAAAATGTATATTAACACAACAAAATACAAACGCGACAAAAAGACAGATGGAATATATAAGGGTTTATAAACTATAATACTACAGAACCTTGAAAAGCTAAAGGAATGAATGAGGCTACAATCTTTGTAATGATTGAATGAAACTCGCCTTTTGGAATGATCAAGGGATTTCATTCCACCTTGTATTTGATACAAATAATTGTGTATAAAACAATAAAAATATTTTGGTGGTAACTTTAGTACCTATGGATTGATTGATACCTTCCTATATCCAGAAATATATACAATCCGGAACAGCAGATTGACTGAATACAGGAGTCGTATTCCGTCTAGAATAACTCTTTTTTTTGTCACTCATACCGTTTTTGTTTCGTTACACACAATCATCAACCAACATTGTTTCCAGAATCAGGACAACTTCGAGTCTAACGGGGAAAGCCGACGTGGATTTGTATAAAATTTAAATTAAAACTGACTTTTAGTTTCTAAAGTTGGTTACTTTGGCCCAAGCATACTATTTCACTCAAAGACTGGCTTGGTTTATTCGTAAAAGTAATGTTTTTCCTTTCATAGGTTAAGTACAGAGTAAGTGAGTCTTTTCAAGGATGTTATTTATGTGGTGTAAATGTTTTCTCCTTTAATTGACTCTACAATGTAATAATACCCATAAAATAAAATAAATATTTTGTTACTCTTATACGACCAATAAGAACTATATAACATAGCAAATAAATATTTTTTCTTTTTCATTTATAACGAAAAAGTAATTGCAGAAATGTCTACAAAATATTAGAGAAAACTCTCTAATATAAAAAAAAAATTCTTAACAAAAATATTTTAAAATATTCAGACCCAGAAGTGATTTGTTAGGATCGTGGCAAATGAATGTCTCTAATCTCTGTCCGCCACTCTGGGATACAGGGGCGTGAGCTTACGTATGTAAGATATTACTTAAATAGCATTTTTTATAGCTTCGGGATTAAATGGTATGATAGTGTGCTGTACGACTCCAACTGTGTTTTACTTAACCAATAAACAGAAAAATTGATAAAAATAGAAGGAAACGGAGTAAAATATGATCACTATGATCAGCAAGTAGAAAGCTGTCAGGTTATTTATTTCTCGTTAAAAGTGAAGTTGTAATGAATGTCGTATTGTTGTGTAGTGTTGTAGTGAGATTTAGAAGTGGGTGACGTAATTTTAAATTTTGATTTAAAAATTATACACAGAAGGAAAGGACATATAAAAAATGGTGTAAAAAGGTTTACACCATTACAAGCTTCGCTTAAAAATAGGTAAAGGTACGTCACGGGAAAAGTTGGAAATTAGTTAATTTACATTTTCTCCGTATTTCTCAAAGTTTAAAATTTAGGAGGCTTAAAATCACTACACAGCACAAGCTTTTTCTAAAAAAATATAAAACGTATGATCTTTGTAAATGTTTGGTCCACATTAACTTACGTTGATCTTTGTATGTATGATCTTATTACGTATGATCTTAATTACCATGAATGCCGGCCGCTGATTGGCAATCACAATCGCTACATTATGTGACCACCTCAGATGTTGAGGTTTTCTCAAGATGTATTACCTCAGCGCTAGCGAAAAGATGGATTTAGAAATGTTTTGTAAATTTTATAATGGTTTCTACCTATATAATTAAAACAAACGGTTAGTACGTGCAAGGATTCGAACCCAAGACCTCCCGAATTGAAGGACATATTCATCCGATTCGCTACCACTATAAGGCCATTTCTATTGTCATTTGTCACTCAATAGATTCCATATTCAAGCGCCAACTTTCCGGCCGCAGATTTGATGCAAATATTTTCTTGCTACACTTTCAACAGCAAGAAGAAACCATATAATCCAACACAATCACATCTGCTATGTGTATGTCACGACCGTGACAACTAATGCCTCACGAATCAATGCAATAGTAATGCGCTGTTTGTCTAAAAACTTTATGTACATCGGGAACTAGCTTTTTCCTCCGGACGCACCTCCCTAGACCAGTTTTACGCCTACTGGTCCAACTTGCGTGATGTCAATTTGGACCATAAGCTTTCTAGCAGTGAAAGTTCCATCAAAAACGGTCCAGCGGCTTTTGCTAGTCTGACATTAGGAGGCTCCAGAGAGTAACATAAACGGGAAAGCGACCTCTGTGGTTAGCGCATTTGCCTACCATGCGAGAGGTCCAGGGTTCGAATCCCGGCTGGGGACAATAAAAATAAACCCAGGTCTTGGATGTTTACATGTTTGTGACGTCGGTGTTTCTGGTTCCCACGACACTGGGTATCCTAGTGAGGGGCCAGAAGCAATGTGTCTGCCTGTATGGAAATGTTATGTTATGTTATGTAAAGAAGGAAAAAAAAACTTTATGAAAATTCGATCTGTGAAAAAAGAAAGTTGTCATTGATGGGATTGGTTGGGTTATTCCCAACTGGACACACATGACTGGACACACCTGTGTCGAGTTGGTTAAACTCAAATTAGCATCATTTATTCTTTCGTCATCTGGACACACCAAGATTTTTACGCATGTCCAGATGGTGAAACGTATTTAAATAATTTTAATGTTTTCGTCAACTGGACACACATTCGAATTTTACCCGAATTCATGACGAAGTACAGTCACGCGCAGAATGTTTTCTGTCACAATCATCCTCCATCAAACGTTCCACCGCTGGAAACGGGTAATTTTACAGTACTTTTACAGTAAATAGTACAAAAGTACTAGGGTAGCAGAAATATGTAAGAGCTTGCGGCTAAATTTTCAGGTGTTGCTTAATACAGGGTTGTTTACTACTACTACCTACTAACTTTTGTTACCCTAGTACTTTTAACCGCTCTGGACTATACTATAAGTGCGACGGGGCGTACCGGAAACCACTGTGAAGCAAGGAGCGAAGTACTGGGAATTAAAGTAAAACGCAAAGCGACATTATGGGAATCGAAATTCAGGGAATAAAACTTATGATGGAGGTCCTATAGCAAGAAAAAAAATTGAAACTATCAGCATGAACACTATGATTGCGGCCACTGTTAGAGGTCAATAATTCCATGAGTGAGACGATTGTTAACCTGACTGTACCCTTTTCCGCAAAAAAACAGAGTGTGTCCAGTTGGTAAAAACATAAAAATTATTATTTTAGCTTTCACCATCTGGACACACATAAAAATCTTTGTTTGTCCAGATGACGAAAGAATAAATGATACTAATTTGCGTTTAACCAACTCGACACAGGTGTGTCCAGTCATGTGTGTCCAGTTAGTGAATAACCCGATTGATTGGTGGGTTAGCCCACTGGATCCCATTAAGGATCTTGGTACCCAAGAGCTAACTGGCGTATATTGTTTTATAATATAACTTTTTCTTTCTAAGTGAATAAATATCCCTATCACAATAATGGTGATAGCTATTTTTAGAATCTACAACTTAGAAGAAAGCGAATGCTCTAGAATTTGTTGTAGCAGAAACCCTATCCTAGTCCAAACATAACTGTCACAGCTTTGAGATTTATCGTGTTCACTTTTTGTGTAAACGTAGTGTAAAAATACTTTGCCTTTTTCTTCCTTCTTTTTCTGCTTATTTTAATGTCAATGTCATTTAAATAGGGGCTTTGCTATTTAATTGGAGTGCAAGCCAAATATTTTTCTTTTTCATTCTTCAATTCCACAATTGACATGTTGCATTATGACCTTGAAAAGAACAACAAAAAACAATTGTTTTGCTGAGCAAGTCAGTCCACCATCAATTTTATTCTGGACACAATTACTTGACTTTTTGTCGGAAGAGTCCGACCAGGTTTCGCTCTGATTCGCAGAGCTTAATCATGGTGAGCAGAGACGGAGCTCGCGTCGTCGGTTATTCGTAAAAAAAAAAGACAAAAAAAAATCAAAATCAAGTAAGTGTATTCGGAATGAAGTTTAGTGCTTACGAAAGTTTTAGTTCAGTCGGCGCACCAAAAATTCTACAGGTTTAAATATCACCACTACCCAGATCATCACAGAAAATGACACACAAGCCAGACCGCGCATTTCTTACTACACTAGGCATCTACTTACACATTCACATCTCATGTCTATCTGACAAATGTGCGCAAAACCGCGAGAGAAATGACTGCCGTAATGCAATAAGACGCATTTTTCTTTGGCAAAAAAGCGCTCCCGCACAGAAGTCGCAGCTAATGGCGTTAGAAAATTGACGCGACGTGCTGTTAGTGTTTGCTGTTGGGCTGTCGCGAAGGATGCTCTAGCTTGTCAGCGGATTGTATCGCAAAATGACTTATGGTCACCGCGATTTAGGTATCATTATCAACTTTACTATTGCACAGAAAATAAATGTAGATACTTCTTGAAATAAGTAGAATTAAGTGTATTGTAGTTTTTTCTTTTTTTTAAGTAGTGTCGTGTGTCTTACTGCTGGGCAAAGGCCTCCCCTGCTGCCTTCCATCTCTCCCTGTGTCCAGCCACCTCGCACCATCCCGGTAAGAATGCATTTAGGCCATCATCGCCTTGGTCTGCCGCGACTTCTGTGGCCATTTTGCGGAGCCCGTAGCTATAGATATTTTTTTGGTATTACGCTTTTCGATAGCTAAAATGCTATGCACCAGTAAATAAGCTGATACGTTAGCTAGATTAGTAATTAATCTGAGTTATTTATTTACCGTAGTAAACAGATTGTGTGACATACATCGCATGTTTAAAGACTTCACCCTAGTTTTACATTTTGGCACTTATACTAATAATATGCGACCATAATGCTCGCAAAACAAAATAAATAGAGAATATCACGCCCAAAACTAAGTTAGACCAAAATGATAAGGGAAACATTAGATTAGTTTATATTATTCAATTTATTATTGCACCCAGTTACTGGGTCTCGGAAAGAGTGTTGGTATTTTTTAATGCTCCGTGCAAATAAAAGGAGAAAAAATCGGATTAACAAACATTTTTAAGATAATAAAAATCGGCAAAATCAATACTCTACAAATTTATAAAATAGTCAATTATTATCATTTAACTAAAATTTGTCAAACAGGAAATGTTCAAAGCAGAGCATAATTCCCGGCAGTCTTGCTCCAAAGTTGACACATGAGGTTTTTACCGCGAATACATTCTTCTTTGCGCCTGCAAACGTCACATTCCAATGGCGCAAAATAGTAGAGCCACGACGGCACAGACTGCGCGGGCGCACGAGAGCAAATTAATGTCGAAAACGTAAAGGCCTTAAAAGTTATTCATAAGAACACGATTCCTTAAAACACTCAGTAAACGTCGATTATAATAGTCTGTGGTGGAGATTTTGCAAGGACAGAACGTAACCACAGATTAATTAAACTGCATCTAAGGAGTACTATCGAGTACTTAGGCTAAAAGATCTGAATTTTAATTCATATTTATAGTTTAATTTATCGTTAATAATAATAATAATTAATTAAAAAGCAAAAAAATTCTCATTTTATCCACCCCTCGTGATGCGAGTCACTTCTTACTGTCCTCAGCCATTCTCATCTATCTGAGTGCTTATACGGAGTTTTTTCATTCACTTTTGATAGCGAGAGCGTTTGCAATTTGTATACGAGTGACAAAGAGACAACTAGGTGGCGCGCTTTGTCACTCCTATACAAATTGCAAACGCTCTCGCTATCGAAAGTGAATGAAAAACTCAGTATAAGCACTCTGCTACGAAAGTTGGCCTACGTTCAGTGCCTCAATAGGAAAAAAAATGCTACCATTGTAACGAGGTGCATTTGCCTCCTTGCCGTTTTATTAGTTTCGGCCACCTACTATTCCAAATTTAATTAGTATTTGACTTTTGCTGCAGTGTTCGGACGTATCTGGCTCAGATTATCCTCAGATTCCATCCAAGCTGCACCTAAACGCCCCACGTTGGGCGCCAGTGTCGCACGAAGTGGTTTGAGGGTGCGATCCGTAAAGGAAGAGGGGTATCCAGGGGCACGGTAAAATTATTTATTTAAATGTAAAGTAAAGGCACCTGGGAACAATACAAAAATAAAGGTCTTAGCTAAGGTATAAAAGATAAATATAAAAATACAGTAGCAATATAAAAAGAACACTTACATAATAAATATGTGCCTTTTTTAAATATTTTATGATGATTTATATAATAACATTGAGAATAAGATACTCCGGGTCGTGAAAAACAGAAAAAGAATGACGTTTAGGTGCAGCTTGGATGGAATCTGAGGATAATCTGAGCCAGATACGTCCGAACACTGCAGCAAAAGTCAAATACTAATTAAATTTGGAATAGTAGGTGGCCGAAAATAATAAAAAGGCAACGAGGCAAATGCACCTCGTTACACCATAATCACTTTGAGGTACATCCGTCCGTTTGTCTGTTTGTCAAGACCATTTATAAACAGGGAATCTAAAGACTATTATTTGTGATTAAATCATAAAAAATGTCTTTAAACTTCGGGAAAAGATCGGAAAAAGCGAGAATCGATTTCTAAACTGTTACCTACAAATTTGTACGGAGCCGTCGGTGGGCGAGACCAACTCGCACTTGGCTTTTTTTTTCTCCACTAATTATATTATTGTCATGTTTATTTTCACGGACCAACTATCTTATCTGCCAATTTGGCACATACCTAAAAAGCCTGTTATTCTCAAATAAAAATACGCAAACATCCGTTTGCAAAACGGTAGTCTTAATCTTCTTAACCCTACATTAGCGAGGTGTCCTTACTTGGCGCACGCAAAAACTAACACTTGTTACTTTTTTTCCGACGCTAGCGTGCCTTGAGTAATTCAATCAAGTTGTCTATTAAGTCATTACTAATTACCTGCGTAGGTACGTACAATACTTAAAGAGAGTTGGCCAGATGAAATCAGAAATCAGGAATTTAATTCAATGTAAAGAATTTAGATTCTGTTTTTTGAATGTCAATGTATTTATAATGCTAGCCGCTACCTTGGGGCCAAATGTAGTGGAGAAAAAGGCAGCGGAAAAAACTCCACTCTGACTGTCTTTTCCCAAATCATCTTATATCTAAGTTGGTACGAATTTATATCTCTGTGAGGGTTAAAAATCGAATAAAATCAAATACTAAGCCCCTGTTTCACAATGTTTAAATAAAGTTCCAGATAAGCTATCCGCAACCATGGCTGCCGTTTGTTCTAAATTTAAATATTTTTTCCTATATTGTGTGCGTTCGTTTATGGCTTCAAAATTAGAACAAACGGCAGCCCTGGTTGCGGATAGCTTATCCGGAACTTCATGTGCACATTGTGAAACAGACCCTGAAAGTATTTTTAGGCAAGTAATTTTAAGGTCACCTGGAAAAAATCCATAGCCCAAGAGCCCAAGTCAATCGGCACAAGCCTTAATTGGAAGCTGTCGCGAACCATCGTCAGAAGTGGAAATCTGTGGTTGAGGACCTATGCTCACCTGAGAGTTAAAGAACCAAAAAAAAAAAAAGAAGATATAGTGGCTGTTTACTTAGTTATATTAGGAATAATTTTGCAACTAAAATAATATCAAGGTTTGTGTGATGTTGACTGTGAAATAGAGTGTTGTCTACTCTGTTTACTCCACTATCGGTGGCTAGTTGGGTATCCGCAACTGCTAATAAACCTACTTCCCCTCTTTCTTCTTCTAAATACAGTAATTTGCTATCTTTTTCAATAATCTTTATTACTATGTCACGTACAGTTAGATCTGCGACGCCTGTGTTAAAAATATGAGATCTTTGAGATGAACTTTGACCAAGCCAACAATTTATTGTTTTATTTTGATTAGCATCTTTCAATGAGAACTATTGAGCTATCTTAAAGATACTTTACATTTCAGGAGTTAGTTTGAGATACAATACGATGGAATAGGTATGTATATATAACCCTTCGAGAACTGGTTTAGTTCGAACCTCAAAATCTACGAACTAAAGCAATTGCGGTCTAAGATATTATTCAAAAATTAATTTGAGATCAACTTGAATGACGAAACGAAAATATCTCAAATTGAGAGCGGCTTTGAAATCCAATCCAATCTGAAAACCATTTCCATCACACACGAGAACGCTTTCAAAAATGTACCTGCAAACTCCGACGTGAATATTATATACGACAAAATTATCATATACGCGCCAACCCCCGTCAAGCCTTTTGCGGGAGGCGTAGCCATCCATATTGATAAAATTTAATACATATTCCGCCATATTGGGTGATTTTTTCGGCCCCATCCCACCCCCTTTCGCATAATCGGGAGCTGTGAAAACTATCGCGAATCCCCTTGCAGCCCCCCCTCAGTTTTGCGAGTCCAACATGGCTGCAATCAATAATTTGGCTGGGCAATGACTGCCTGATGACGCGCGCATGCGTCCAGAGGGCGTCTGCCCGAGTCATCGCCGGGCCTGAACTTGACTTGGCGAAATTGAAAGTCAAAGGAACCATGTTTCTGAACCATTCTTAAACGTAGCTGCATAGTATACTACTAACTAGGTAGTAGATCGCTCGTAGCCTGGGCTGCCTGAGTGATCTTAAACGATCACTAAGGTTAAGCAACATACGGCGCGTTCAGTACATGGATGGGTCACCGTCTATGACTAACGCTAGTGGCATTTATCCGAGCGATTCCGTGCTTCGCAAGGCACGTTAAGCAGTTGGTGCCGGCTGCCGTCGATAGATGGCAGTCGTTAAGCAAAGTCAGAGGCCTTAGGGCGGCTTGAAAACTTCTAACAGTAAGACCAGCCACTAGTCTTACAAGCCTCCACCAATCCGGACTTGGCCCCCGTGGTGGAGTATGGCCTATACCTTCCTCAGGGAAGAGACCCGTGCCCCTCGGTGGGGACATGATGGGTTGATGATGATGATGATGAGGTAGTAGATATTTGAAAATTTTTAAATGATGATTTTGACGTTAATGACGATGATTTTGTTGAGAGATGCCAAGAACATGGGGATGAATCGACACACCTTAAAAATGGCGTTCGCGATGTAGGTAATGACATGGATGAACTTAATTATGTCATTAAAAATTCTGTTCGTATTTTTACTACAAGTAACTCTGTCGGAACCATTTTTTTCTTATTGCTTTCTTCTTTTGCATCGACTTCTTATGGTTGTTTTTCAAGTATTTTTGCGAGATTTTCGATTAAATAGAAAACTGTGTTCATTCGCGGTTTTGGCGAAGGTGGTCGCCATTTTGTTTTACATTTACTTCCAAACATAATTTCGATTTATAATATAATTTCTGACGTGTTGGTTACCTGGAAATAAATTTATATAAATAAAATTCTTACCTTAAATGTTCACTTGAAGTTTGTGCGTCGTCTTGTAGATTTTATTTACAGTAGCTTTATTCTTCTCAAGTAATTTGGGAGTTTGAGATAGATTGTCCTCACGGTTATTTCTTTCTTCTTTTTCTTCTTTCTTGATTCTTCTATCTTCTTTAACTTGTTAATGATCTTCTTTCGATGTATTGTCTTGGTTATATTTATAGCCCTTTAGTTTTAGCCCATATATTTTTATACATATTTATTATACAAAACGTTTATACGTATTGAAATAAGATAAACATTTAACTAATGCTTAAAGTTAATTTTACTTTTAATTTTGTACTATTAAAGAAATCTAGAAGTCGTTTCAACAGGTAGGTAAACTTGATAAAATTTAGATTCTATTTTTGAATTTTTTGTCTTTTGATTGTTTTAACACTAAACCCTTTTGCTCTATTAATTTAAGGCCAATTTAAGGCACGTATTTTGGTTTTATTTTCTTCTTCTTATGCTGCTTTCATCTGCCATATATTTCTGGATTGGTCGATGAAATTGGTCGAAAGTGTTCCGAGACTTATTTGCCGAAAGTATCAAATATCACTTAGCCTTAACAATTAGTACCAGAGTCATTCACTAACTTGCACTATTTATAGATATTATATTGTAGAGAGTTTGTATATAAAACTTAGAGAAATCAATCGTAAAGTTTTCCAAAATAACCAGTGTTGTTTAATTGTACTCAAAGAACTTAAATTCTTAAATCCTCTTTTCTATTGTTTCTTCAGTAATAACGGTTGATATAAACTTAAAACTTGTTCTATTGCGAAAAAACGTGTTTCTTTATCGTCAAATGGCGATAGTTTGTTTTATTTTTCTGCTAATGCCCCCTTTGCTATAAAATCTTGACGTTAATTGGCTTCGTCTTCATTTACATCTTCTGTGGCATTAGCGTCTTTGCTTCCATGATCCTCCTTATCTTTCCATGGACTTAGATGTTCTTGTTGGTTGTGGTCAGCTTCTCCCGGATGATTGCTTGATGTTGTTCCAATAGCCCTTGAGCAACGGATCCAAGCGGAACTGCCAGCAGTTGCCTCTACACTAGTTACAGCTATTAACTCAAAACCGGTTTTTAACGTGTCTCAGTCTGTTGAGATTTCAAGTGTTGCTGAATTGTAATTGTTCACTTAATAACTATTGATTGTATTGATTATGTGGGAAACTTAATTGAGTCTATTGCGCGAAAAACTTATAGGTGAGCGTGGCGGCGGGCGGTGGACTACGGTGACCTGTTACGCAAGCGCGTAATTTTGAGATCAACCAAATGTTTATTTTCCTTTTTAGTCCAAATGTTTAAATTTCGTTTAATTTTGTTATTATTAGGCCGTGTTTGTTCAAGATTTGTTATTTTTTGTTATTTATTAAATTTTCAAAGTTTTTTTGTATTGTTGAGTGTTGCTGATTTTTCTGGCGCTTCGCGTAGGTGGTAAAACACGCGTTCGAACCAGCCACGCCGGACACACTGGCTTGCTTCGTTGCTGCTGCATAACCCCCTGATGCATCCAGAGTGGGGTGTGGGGGTCTCCCTGACCCCATCCCATCGTCATCGGCCCCCTCGCCCGTCCAGGCCGGCCAGAATCATCAAATAATGATTCCCCGCGTTTATTATAAAAGCTTTTCACGTTCAACCCGTGGTACGTACGCAATTTTGAATGGTTCTAAATTCTGCATAGACATTCCTCTTTTTGATCGTCCTGCTCAAGTAACTTTATACATGATAGTTTTGATTACTTATATTTTTTGCGAGACTTTTGGCGCCGATTCAAAGATCAATACTTTGGGGTGGTGAATATGTTAATGTATGGTTATAATTTGGCTTTCAAGCGCTTAAGTACACATTAATGTAGCGTCATTATAATACGTTCACCCTGTATATACTTGTTCACCGGGAGTGCTTTTACTCATTTCCATTTTACGTTAAACCGTGCATTTTAATTATTATACAAAATATATTTTATGAAAGGTTTGAGCCCTCTAATTACTAGTGCCTACCTTGAATGATCACAAACCTTTTGACTAAGTCCAACGTCAAAGGAAAAGAAAGCGTTATTCGTGGACGTTAGAGCACAATGCACCCTACCCTTATTTTTCACAGCCAGTCTAAGCGTTTCTAGCGCTTTCGATTGTAGGGTATTTTTGGGAAATAATGGTGCTGGTCATTGCTATCAATTCATGCAGTTGTTAGCGTCTAATAGAGATCGAGCGATGTTTTTTGTATTGCAGCGGCGAAGCTTTTGCTTAGATTTCTAAGTAGGCGCCATCCGCCAATAATATGACTTTAGAAAGAATTTTCTCATTGTAATCAGCATCTTATTATGTTAAGAATAAGAGTATTATTTTGCTAACAAATTTTAGTGTAGCTTAGAAAAGTATAATTGGCACTTTAAAATTCGGAGAATAATAATGTAATGTAAATAATGTTACAAATTAACTTAATCTTTTTCCATTCTTGCTACTAAACTTTCAATTATTTATTTAT
Organism: Yponomeuta plumbellus; assembly: GCA_947310845.1. Lineage (NCBI taxonomy): Eukaryota > Metazoa > Arthropoda > Insecta > Lepidoptera > Yponomeutidae > Yponomeuta > Yponomeuta plumbellus. Next base: position 10,617,239 of record OX371216.1, on the reverse strand, counting down.
GTGGTTTTGTGACCCTTGTGAGTTATTGGTTTATACTTTTGATTGCTTGAGTTGAGTACCCTAGAGTTAAAACATGGAAATAAAAATAATTGTACGCCGTGCCTTTTTATAGACCAACCTCACTCCTAACGCTTGATGCCTTAGGAGTGAGGTTGATGATTCATGATAGTTTAATTTATATGGTTAATTTATATCAACCTGCAGGAGAATTTAAGTCTATCAATACTCTACCTCTGTGGCGCAGCGGTTAGCGCATTTGCCTACCATGCGAGAGGTCCCGGGTTCGAACCCTGGCGGAGGAAAAAAAGAAACCCAGGTCTTGGATGTTTACATGTTTGTGATGTCGCTGTTTCTGGTTCCCACGACACAGGGTTTATTTACAGTCCTAATAATAAAAAGTCGCCCCAGTAAAAAACCTTAAAACGGAATTGAAGCCGATTTATGGCGGAATTTTCTATGAAAAACAAAGTTTTATTCCGTTCTCTTAGTGTTCTAATGATATATTTTTTTATAAATAAAACTGGTAGTAAGTCTGACTACGTACTTGCATTATTTTTTTAGCAATATTATAATATTATCAAGAAATATTATTAATTAATATAATCGACTAATGAATATCGATGAAGTGAAAGTGTTTTGCCACGATTGTGCCAAGTGGCAGTGTCTAGTCTTTACATACCCCTCTGGGATACAGGCGTGAGCGTATTTATGTATCAATTAATTCCCAACAAAGCATACCCAATTTAGCAACCGCCCTATATACATCCCGCTGCTGGGCAGAGGCCTTCTCTCCCTGAGAGAGAAGACGACTAACATAACATAAATATAACATAACATTTACATTCTGGCCCCACAGTAGGATAGGACTAAACGAGGTCCAAGCCTGAGATTCACTCGGGTTTCCTCACGATGCTTTCCCTCACAGTTCCCAAGTTGCATTACTACATTAAAATCACATGCATGATGACCGAAACTTAATTAAGCGTAGTTTAAGTAATTATATGTGGCTGGAAATTTTAGTCCCGGGCCTCCACCGTACATCAATATAGGTAATAATAAGCAATCCGGCACGCAATCACTAGTATTAATCATGAGTACAGCGGCAAGGGTGGAAACGGTCCTAGGCTATAGGAAAATCTAGGTAGACTTTCCACTATTCCTCTCTCTGTTTCACTACAGCGCAGACTCCGCAGTCATCGTCATCAGGATTCCCCCTTTCCTCGGGAAGGAGGCAAAGGGGTCCCACCGACCCCCCCGTCAATATACACCAAACAACGCCGTATATAAAATAAACGCATACCAACGCAGCGTTGTTGATACACCAGTGCAGCGATTACCAACACCAAAGTGTTTTATACAAAATTGAAGCCAGATAATTACTTTATCACATCTATATGTGGTGTAAATAGATGTGTTCGGCGTCAGGCGGTATATAAGCGGTGTATGTCTAAAGAGGAATTTATTTTTTACACGGAGCAGGCTTTCGGGGTCGGACAATTTTTCGGTTATTTTCAGAGGCGTTTTTTTCGCGTCTGACCCTTTTTGGGCGACGCAGCGCCGGGAGGGTTGACTATTGTCCATTTTGATTTTCGCTTTTGTACGAAACTATTGCAACGGAACCGGCTGCAGTTATTGTCAAAAATGTAGATGCTGTTTTTCTCGTTGAGTCTATACAGGGTGGTCCAAATATCAAAGGAAATGGGGAGTTAGCCAAGGTCACTACCAATAAGGTCCAGGGATACAGGGTGGTAAATGTCTCAACGGTTTTGAACTTATGATTGATTTTCGGTTTTTTTTTTAGACTGACGGTCCATGATGAGGACCCATAAAGACAGGGACGATATTTGGACCACTGCAATGCACATGCCTTCTCTCAGAGAGAGAGTTTGACTTTAATTATACTTATAGTGGATTGATAATTTAAGACGCTGAGGCTTCCTCACGATGATTTTCTTTAGGTACAGTCAAGAAGTGATATTGCAACTATAACCTCACAGATGTACGTCAAATAGACAACAAAGGAATTGGTATATGCCGGGATTTGAACCCACAAAGTCCCGAGAGAGAGAAAGAAAAGAAGAAAGAAAGAAAGAAATATATCTATTTAACACCACACAGACATATACAAGACAAAAAAGGAAAAAACAGACAAGGCATGATACAGTACGAGAGGACCGTGCACCACCGATGCGCTTCAGCTGCAGCCGAGGCTTACAACGGTTACTAAAAAGCACTAAACTTAAAAACCGTTACAATAATATATAATAAACCGCTGTCAATCATAGGTATATTAAAAGTAAATGGTCTGGCAACGTTGTTGTGCATTATGAACTATTCTACGTTCTAGACTATTTGTACAATAAATAATTCTTTATCTATCAATCTATCAAATTAAGATACTTCCGATAAGCGAAAAGATGTTACACCCACACTGAGGTCATTTGAGAATCGAACCCACGACCTTTATTTTGGTAGTCAAGCGTGTTTACCGGTAACCAACGAGGCAGTCAAATAGGGATTAACGCAGAGGCCCCAATCGATGTTAGAAGCTATATCATTATTAATCTACAGCACAGAAATACTATTCTAAATAAAGATAGATACATACAAAACGCACGCCTGTATCTGAAAGGGGTAGGCAGAGACCAAACACTTGGCGTGCGATCCTGACAGGTCAGGTCTGTAATTAATCTTTACATCTCTCATATTCGGTAAGTAAGTCCTTATTACCCCCAAATGGGGCTTGCAGGTGACCAATTAGCGCTCTAGGGTAATAATGGTGTTAGAAAAGCCCTAGGGCGGTAAGTAATTTTAAAAAAAAACTCTTCACTCTTTCAAAAAGTTCGCGTGCATCTAACCATCATACGAGGGCTGCTACTTATGTATGCGGAATAGAAAAAATAAACAAATGTATATGGCTAAATATGCTTTTATTGTTTTTCAAAGTATTCTCCACTATGATCGATGCACTTTTGCATTCGATGAAATCAATTTGTAAAACACTTTTTCCACTCTGATTGAGGTATCTCCAAAACGTGCTGTTTGAACGCATCTAGGGCATCTTCACGGGTCGAAAATCGTTGACCAAGTAATTTATTCTTTACATTTGGGAATAAATAGAAATCATTGGGAGCCAAATCAGGGCTGTACGGTGGATGACCCATCAATTGTATTTTTTGACCATCCAAAAATGTAGTTGTTTCCTGAGATGTATGACAGCTGGCATTGTCATGGTGAAGTATGATTCTGCGTCGCTGGTTGTTATGGCGTATTTCTTCAAATACTTCCGGCAAACAAATGGTCGTGTACCACTCCGAATTAACCGTTCTGCGATTCTCCAGTAGTATTGTAGCCACTTGGCCATTAATACCAAAAAAGCAGGCCACCATTTGCTTTACAGTGCTTTTTGCTCGAGCCACTTTATATCAACTGTTAATTGAATGTCATTAGAAATTTATTGTTACTATTTTAGTTAATTATTTATCACGATTGAATTTTAATGTAATTTGATAATTCAATTTTTATTTATTATTGTGATTTAATTCAATGCTATTTGTGTAATCTGATAATTCTATTTTATTATAAAAATCTCCTATCATTTCGAAGGATCAAATATAATCATTAAGCTTAGCGTATCCATAACTCGTGTCCCACGCCCCCTTCCTTTTGACCCCTGGCCCGCTGTACTGGTCCACGTAGAAGTCGATCCAGTCCCGGATGTCCAGGTCGGTCAAGTTCGTGTAGACACCTGGCACTCTTCCGCAGCCGTAGCCGAAGGATGAGATCCCGAGCAGCTTCCCTGCAAGGACGGCGCCGCCACCAGAGTCACCCTGGAATCAAAATAGGTACTTATTTCTGAAACATGCTTGGAAAGAGCATTATTTCGACAACCTTCTTCGAGATAAATCGAAATTGCTGTACACGCGAGCAGCGGCCGGAAAAAGTCTATGAAAATAATAACTTTCGTGTTTTGCGGCCAAATAAATTACCTAATAAACTCATACCTGTCGTGTTATTTAAAAATGGAACGATCTTTTACTCCGAACAATAACAACCAAGGAGGTAACTTATCAGACGTTTTGTTTAAATTTCCAACTGGCTTGTGATAGAAAGCTGGATATACCTATTGAAAAAAAAGGACACTTTAGCGCGACAAAAATTATTGTTGTTCGTTCGTGGTTGGTCTGATTTTGAAAGTTTATTGAATTTAACAGAATGAGTTCATAGTTTTAATTTCCGCGCATTATTTGAGAAAAATCATATAAAAGTCCCGGCACGTAACTCTAGCGTTGACCGTTATGCACAGAAGTAAAAAATTGGGTGTCGAAGGGGACGCCGCTATCTGTTCTGTATACATCTATCTCTTTCTTAATATGCGCGGACCAAACGGTCAGCGCTAGAGTTATGAGCCGCGACTTGTACAAGCCTTGGCCACAACTAGGCATTGATGGACTCACGTATGTGTGCCTCGGCTTCGCCTCGGCCCGCATTTCCACGTTCGTCCATCAATGCCTCTTTTGCTGGCCGCTGCAGTAATGTACAATTTACGCTGGCTCAGCGACTGAAGTGGGTCTTGGCTTCCAAAACAAGAAGTCACTACTTGTCTCTTTCCTGCACCTAGAGTTCACAAAGGTGCTCGAACACTTCGTCCTTCTGACGATAGCAGGGTCTGCCAACCGATTTTTCACATCCCACATTTGGTACTGCCTGTCTATGACACAATGGCGTGGGGCACGTGCACACGTTGGCTATTCACGGCGAACGTATAAAGCCTACTGCGCTTCCCGCCAACACATCATTCCTATGAATCAGGCAAGAGATAGACGTGTGATTACAATATATTGTCGCATTACCTCTTTATTTGTAATTAAAACCAGTATAATATACATATACAGTCCACAATAATTATTTACTAATATCATTATTGTCCGATCCTCTCTGTCGTCTCTAAAGCCCATTACACAATGAAAAAAATAAGGTATAAGAAATAAGGAACAAGGAATAAGAAATAGCACAGCAACCAAAACACAATAGACGATAGGCTACAATATTCAACCAATCACAGCGGATCTGCAGCTGGTGTGTGCACGAAGCACGAGTGCAGCGTTGCCAGAATGTTACAAAGCAACATTTTATGTTTCTTTTGGCCCTCTTATGTTACCTCCATGTTACACGACCCAATATGTTACTTTTGTGTTAATTCTTTCTTCTTCATTAATGTCATGGCGTTTTTTCATATTAATTGATGATAAAGCAGATTATGGTATTGAAAGACATTCCTAAATGGGCGTTTTTCCTTTCTTTTTTTTTCTTAGTTCCTTGAGATACACTAGATGGCGCCATTCGTTTCTTCATACGAATTTGTGATTCGTTGCAATCAATGTCAAAGTCAGTCCACAGATCACTAAACAAGAGAAGGAACCAGGGTTGCTATTCGGACGTGGTTTCTCGAAATAAAAATACTAATTCAAACCCACAATCCACAGCAAAGACTCCAAAAAATCCAAAATCGCACTTATCACCAAACGACCACAGCATTTTTGTTTTTCCCTAATCAACCATCACAAATTCCACAGAACCATAGTATTATTTTTTGCTTCGACGTTTATTGTTACGGTACGGCAGCGCCACCTAGGGATTCTTTTGGAACTAAATTTGACATAAGGAAAAACGCTCATTGGTTGCATGCAACTAGACAAACGTCATTGATTTGATTGTATGTTTTTTTCTTTTTCGACATTGCCAGTAGTTTTTGAACGCAACTCTTTAAAGTATTATTTTGTTTATTTATTATTATTTATTGGTAACTAGCCACTTTTCTACTAAGGTTTAGCTACTTTTTCCTTGGGCAAGGTGGCAACACTGACACTCACGACAGTTCGTTGAGAAAATGCCCTGCGATTGGCTGGCTATAAGAAATAAGGAACAGATTCCCACCGCGACGGAAATTTTATTCTTATTTCTTATTTATTATTCCTTATTCTTGATTGTGTCTTGCTCAACGGTGCTGCCATTGCTGTATTCCGCTATTCCTTATTTCTTATTTCTTATTCTTATACCTTATTTTTTTCATTGTGTAATGGGCTTAAGTGACCAATCCAATGGAATCGATGGGATTTCGTTTCTTCAATGATATTTAGTTCAGAAATCACGATTATACGTTCAACGGGTCAAATCGTGATAGATTACTTATTGAAGGCGATTAGACCAGTTAAATGCAGAAAGCACGTAAGACAAATTGTCATAAAATTATTATTCTTTACAACATAGATTAGAAAAAAAGTATTTTGAGTAAAGAAAAAAATGTTCAATTCATTATTTATTCCGGAAACACTTTCTTGACTTTGTAGGAAGAGACCGACCAGGTTTCGCTTTGATTCGTGGTGAGCAGAGACGGAGCTCGCGTCGAAACCTGGTCGGACTCTTCATACAGTTTTTATAACTAGTACAGACATCATCGTTCAAATCCTATCACTAATTTTATGTAATTACTTTCTTTACAAATGTTAAAATAGGATAATTACTTGTTAAATTTTTTCTGTAATAAATAAATTTCAATTTCAATTTTCTTCCGACAAAAAGTCAAGTAAGTATGTGGAATAAAGTTTATAGTATCTAGTGCTTACGAAAATTTTAGTTCCAAAATCCATTGTTTTCGATTTCCGATAATGTACTAAAGAGAATAAAAATGCTATAGAGTAATCTCATAACGGTATTTTTCACTGCCCCAAAATTTTGTATTTTGGACTTTATGTGTTGTTGTCCGCCGAATTATGGATGAGCATTACACTTCACGCTAATATTATAAAAGCGAAAGTTTGTGAGTGTGTATGTTTGTTACTTTTTGACGTCTAAACGGCTAAAGCGATTTTAATAAAATTTGGTTTTGAGTTAGCTGACACCCTGGATTAACACATAGGCTACGTTTCACCCTGGTAAAATATCTTATTCCCATGGGAAAATCGATGAAAATGAAATTTTGTAAATTGATCTTTCCGATTTTAAATTATTTTGGTTCTAAAAAGAATAGGTATTATTTTTACTGTTAATACACAATTTATTTTCCCTCATAAACCGTGGGTAACCACGGTGGCACAGCTAGTAAAAAATAATTGTTATTTTGGAGATTTGATTGAATTGTTAAAGTGTATACTTGACAAGCATCTTTCCCTGGCGCCCCACTAGCGCAGAACATGCGTGGGGTCAGCGTATGGTTGTACCAGGGCTTGTCGACTAGCTGACACCTGTTGAAGGACACGTAGTTCAGTTCCACCTGCTGCAGGGTCGAGGCAAAGTAGCCCTGCAAATAGAAAAAACAAACTAAAAGGGGCTGGTTTCCTGTGATATGGGCATAACAAAAAATCAATTAAAACACAAAAAGGGGCCTATTGCGACATAAACCGGGATAAAAGGAGCTCATTTTATTCTATACTGGTTAAGAAGTGGTACATTGACCACTTACTATCTTGGAACGCGCCTATTGCACCATTAAAATCATCCATGAAACTCAGGATAATACAGTCTGAAACCTTTAAACAGCTTTTTCTGATAACACAAATGTCGATGAGCCCTTTCTTTTGCTGTACCCTTCATTTGTGAGTGTAGCGCCTGCTGGAATGGTCTGAGGTGACCCAAGACCTACAAATCTGGAATAATCTGGCAGTAGGGGTCGCATGGGCCCTATTTCACACTGTGAAGCGGGACCCAGGCAACCAACTGGAGGAGGTCCAGTTAGGAGGGGCGCAGTCGCACGGGGAGCCTCGTACTAGTAAGATCAGAGTGGCCGCGGGCGGAGGGTCGGGGGACCCATCGCCGCCATTACAGTGAGCCGGAAGGCACCCTCGAGTGTTTCGAGGGTGCCTTCTTGACAAGATCAACTGAAATTTCACAAAAATGAAATTTTTAATTTACCATTCGCCAGCTAAATTAAATGGTTTTATTAAAAAAACTGGTAATAAGATTCAAGAAGAGTAAAATTTAATAAAAAAGAAGTATGACTGACTCACTTTCTCCTTCCCATAGCCCCAACCGGTGACAGTAATCTTGTCCCCGTCTTTTGCACCAGCTCTCCTTATAAATATATTCTTTACCCGCTTCCTATTTCTGCTGGAAAATGAAACAAAACACTCAAGGTAAACGGGCACAACCTCCTCAGTCGTGACCTTAAAAATAACAATTGTTATGGTGCATATGTGTACCCCGGGTCTTAAGAGGATAAATACAAAAAAGTTGGTTAAATAAGGGGAAATCAGCCTCCATTGGAAACTAAATTGTGGTGTATGTCTTCTTGGTAAAGCATGTTAAGGCTAGATGAAAGAGACAGTCTCTTCTACTTTATATCTTGCTCTTGACGCACAGGTCATCCTAGTTCGAGAGCAAGGGCTTCATAATTAATTGTAGTAAATTGAATTCTCAATAAAGATATTTCTATTTTCTATTTCTATCATCCGGTAATATTTTAACATATTTATCTACCAATCTTTGAACATTTATCTACCAATATTTGAACATTCATCCAGCATTATATCATCATCATCATCAACCATTGACGCCCACTGCAGGACATCGGCCGCGCTTGTGGTTTTTCAAGTTCTTCGAGCTGTGTGCCACTTTGAGTAAGGAAAGAGGACTTCGAGCTATATTAGTAGCTCAGATTCTACAGCGTATATCCTCATCGATGAATAAACCACACCCTGAAACTCCTAACATAATTATCTCCATTGCTCGTTGGACAACTTCGAGCTTTCTTATGAGGTCTATGTTGGTCTATGAATCTTCTAGTCTATCAATATAGTATCAGTCCAGTGTTATTAGTTTCCAATCTTTCGACTAGTTAGACCTTTTTTAAAGTAGAACCGTTTAAACTTTCTCTATAAATCTATCAGCGTACCTTAAAGGTTTTTGTAACTCTAGAAGCTGAATATCAAAATCAAACTCGTGCAGTTCCTTGTAACGTGGGTGTACAAGATGCCTGGTAATGTTTACAATGTAGCCTTTGTCGCGAAACGAACTGCCTATGCGGAGAGTGTCTGTTGTGGAGCTGAAAAAAGTAGGTCTGTTACTCTCATCGGTCAAGACATCTCTCGCTACTGTTTATCAAGTGGCAGCATTTGCCGAAGTGCCGATAGTCAACAGCGTACATGAAGACTTAAATTTATACGACAAATAGGCAAATACAGCCTAGGACGCTCACCAGCACGACCAACGACCTGTCCCCATAGTATGACAACGCGTAACTTTTTGAGCCACGCGTTTTGTTGCGTAAATCCGTCAAAATATCTGTCACCAAGTATTAAGCCAAGTATCTTATGGTGGCTTGAAAACTTCGGACAGCTAGACCAGCCACAAGTCTTACAAGCCTCGATCAATCCGGACTTGGCCTCCGTGGTGGAATATGGCCTATACCTTCCTCCGGAAAGAGACCCGTGCCCTCAGAATAAGGACTAATCTTATTCTGCCCCTCGGTGGGGAGGGGACATAATGGGTAGATGATGATGATCTGTTACTTTTCGCGACAAGCGAACATGTCAAACAAGTGCCCTGCCTCACTAGGACGCCATGGCGACGTCACCAGCTACGTATCCAAGCAGTTTGTATTGAATGGCGACGTTGCCAGACCGTCGCCAAGTGAGTTAGGCACCATACATTTCAATATTAGTCACACGAAACGAGAGGCGTGGCATTCAAATCTTTCGACTTGAAAAATGAGAAACTCGCGCGCGCTATCAAAGTTGTTCTCGCGTCTTAGCTCGCGGATTTTGGCATTTTGCGCGACATTTTTGTAAACGTCTTCAGAGACGGCGACTGGCATATTATTTGGATCAAACACAAGTTTGTTTATGTCTGTATCATTAAAATCATAAGCTAAAGCTATACCTACGTTAAGGGTGATAGGTGTAAATTTTATTTTTTCACATAATATTATATGTACAGGTAGTTAAAATAGGGATAATTTTGTCCCGGAACCATAGCGCTTCGTCTTCGAACCATCTGCCTGGTCTCCATGCTTAAGTATCTATCTATTCCTATCTCAATCTTTCTATCTTCCGCTCATTTAGGCAAGGATCCTGTATATTTTCACTAATAGCTGGATGGATAATGATAAAAGAACTATTCACTTACCCACAATGAGCAGTGGTGATAGCCCACTTGTGATGGATCAAAACTCCACTGCAAAGCTCGCCGTATCCGACGTGATGTGGTGCGTCTATTATATTTATATCTTTACCGCCCATTATACTAAAAGAAGGTGAAGACACCTAAGCGTAAATTCACTGAGCGATTAGTACCACCGATCACCAACATATTATTTCTCTTTCTCTCTCTATCTCAGAGAGTTATCGAAACAACACATAACCAGAACACCGCTTCTTCAATATTTATAACTTCTTCCAAAAGGAAAAGTGTAAGATTCTCCATTTAATTTTCCTATCGTTCTGCATGAACGATAGGAAAATTTCCTAATGGAAAACATAGTTAGGAAATCTGACTGTATGAGGTATTAAATTAAGTACCTCAACGCTTGACATCGCTGATACGCGGTGGGAGGTAATCCACATTGATCACCCGCCTAAATAGCACCTATAGCAGAATAAATACATTTGAATGCCCTAACAGCACCTGCCAAAAATATCAGTGGGTGCTGAATATGGACTAGGCCAAGTGCTATTGTGCAGGTGCTATTTAGGCGGGTGCTCATTGTGGATTACCTCCGCGGTGGGCCCCCGTGGTCATTAAGCCCAAAATCTTTCTCTAGGAGAAAGCCTGTGAAAGAGCCGACTTTTTAAAATTGTTCTTGCAAAATGAAAGCCGTTCCACTATGAACACAGTGTATTGTCAAGTTCATCATGACAGGTAGCAGTCCCATGGTCTCTGCCTACCCTTCTGGGATACAGGCTTGAGCTTATGTGTGTATGTATGAACCAAGGGTCTTCGTACCTGTAAACTGTGTAATATAATACAGAAAACACCACCAGAAACAAAATATTGCGCTTTGTCATCACTGTTTCACTACATTTTATTATAAAATATTTTATTTTACAATAGGCCACAAAAGTCACATAATAAAATGTCAAATTCAATTTTTATATACGTACCAATAATAATAACATTGAAACTAGTTGTAACATTTTATTTAGATTTACTTACAATCAAAATGTCTGGCTAGTAAAAACGAAAAGGAACGATTTTTTTTGCTACTGACTAATGTAAGTTTACAAAGATAATAAGTTCTGACTAAGAAACGGGCATTCTTATGTGATTTTTTTTTAAATGTACCGAAGTACATTGCTTATTCAGTCAAACAACAGAGATTCTAGGATAATGCACGGAGGAGGTCGTAATATAATAATATTGAAAAGGCGTTACTTTGGATATACTGATCAAATTGCCTATTTTATTGTCATTTAAGTTTGGATTACATTGTAATACTGACAACTTTTGAAACTTGAAATTTATCATCATTAGTAGCTGACCAGGCAAACGTTATTTTGCCAGATAAAATATTTGTCGTGGACCATCCTTATCATTTAGCGGTATGAATAATAGATAGCAACCTATTCTCAGACGTACCAAATATACATATAAAATTTCGTCAAGACAGTCAAACCGTTTCGGAGGAGTCTGCGCACTAACGCTGTGACACGAGAATTTTATTATTATACTAGTTGTCCCAGCAAACTTCGTACCGCCAAAGTTTCCATATTTTCTCACCTTTTAAACCTTCTCCTTTTTTAGGCAATGAGCGTTTTTCCTTATGTCAAATTTAGTTTTAAAAGGATCCCTAGGTGGCGTTGCCGTACCGTAATAATAAACGTCAAAGCAAAAAAATACGATGGTTCTGTGGAATTTGTGATGGTTGGTTACCGAAAAAAAAATGCTACTTTGATACTTTGATACTTTGGAGTCTTTGCTATGGATTGTGGGTTTGGTTTTTTATTTTTATTACGAGAAACGTCGTCCGAATAGCAACCCTGGTTCCTTCTCTTGTTTAGTAATCTGTGGACTGACTTTGACATTGATTGCTACGAATCACAAATTCATATGAAGAAACGAATGACGCCATCTAGTGTATCTCAAGGAACTAAGAAAAAAAAAAGAAAGGAAAAACGCCCATTAAAAAAACTCTCCGGTAAAAACAATACTCGAACTTTAAGGAATATTTAAAAAAAAATATTTATTGAAATTGGTTCCGCTGTTTTTGAGATTTGCGCTCAGCAACACATTCAGCGATTCATAGTTATAATATACATTAGAAGAACGTTACTAAGACGTTTTTAAAACATTATAAATTGACGATTGAATTCTTATAATCTATCTAAGTTCAAACCAGTGACCTCTTCAATCCAGCCCCGCACTTTGGCCACTTTGCTATAGACGCCGTAGGATCCAGGAGTTGCGCATCCATACCCGAAAGAGACCATTCCCAGTAGCCTTCCGTTTGACACTGCAGGACCTCCGGAGTCACCCTGGAATATTTGCAGACTAAATGCCCCGCCTCACTGGGACGCCATGGCGACGTCGCCAGCCACGTATCCATGCAGTTTGTGTTGAATGGCAACGTCGCCAGACAGTCGCCAAGTGAGTAAGGCACCATACATTTCAATATTAACTGCTTGGAGTCGGTGGCTGGCGACGTCGCCATGGCGTGCTCGTGAGGCAGGGCACTAAGTGCCAAGCTACGAATCCAAGCAGTTTGTATTGAATGGCGACGTTGCCAGACCGTCGCCAAGTGAGTTAGGCGCCATGCCTACATTTCAATATTAACTGTTTGGATAAGGTCGCTGCCGACGTCGCCATAGCGTCCTAGTGAGGCAGGGCACTTAAAATAATTCTAAAAATAAAATGTAGGTACAGAGTCAAAACAAAATTAATTATAAAGATTAATCAGAAGTCAGTAATTTATTTCAACGTAAGGAATTTACATGAGAATAGCCGAGGACCGTGCTCAGTGGCGTGCAATGGGAGAGGCCTATGTCCAGCAGTGGACAAGCAGAGGCCGGTGATGATGATGATGATGAATTTACATTCTGTTTGTTGAATGGAAATATACTTAATACTTATAACGTTAGGCGCTTCTATGGGGCCAAATATAGTGGAGAAAAGGCAGCGAAAAAAAACAGCACTCTGACCACCTTATCTCAAATCTTCTTAATTTTAATATAAAAGTTGGTACGAATATCTATCTACATGAGAATATAATCTAATAACCTACCTAATCCAAAAAAATTACCACCATAATTCAAACGAATACAATATAAATTAGCGAAGGCTAAAGATCAAAACACCCGAAATCGTCGTGGGTGCAGGGCGTAACGAATTTTGATGAAGTAAAAGAGGTTTGGCAGGAATATGAATGTGGCCAACTTAACTCTTTACCTACCCTTTTGGAATAGAGGCGAGTGTTTATGTATGTATGTATGTACCAATTCACCACCATGTATAGTATACGTCTTCTAACTTTTAGGGTACTTTTTTAAAAGTGCATGTATGTATGTACCAGTATTTCAGGAATGAAAATGCGACATGGCCAAACTGCAACACCTCTGCAAGTCTTAGACGACATGTTACGGTGAATCTGAGACTGCAGATTAGAGTCTGTTTTGTGTTTTTATTTCTGTCCGCTTTCATTTTTTGATTACAACTAAATCTCTCACCTGACAAGCATCCTTCTTTCCCTCCGCGAATCCTGCGCAGAACATCCGGGTCGTGAGACTCCCTCGGAAGTACGGAAAAGGAACGCCTTGGCAATTCTCCTTGGATATAATCGGCACCCTCACGGCTCGTAGCACTTTTGAGTAAGGACCCTGAAAAGTGAAGTGATTTTGGGAATCCAGCAGGTAAACATTTGATTGGAGGTTCTGACTTCTTCATAATACTTTACATTCTTTCTTCAGTGTTTTCTAGCTATCTATCCATTTATTATTGTGATGCCAATCGAACTATGACCTATAGAAAGAGGAGTTACAAATGATGCAGCTAGTTGTGTTGGCTTGCTAAGCCAGACGTATATAGGCTGTGGTGAGAGTGGCTCGTGAAAGCTTATTAAATTTGTAGTAAAGAAATGTGAACTATATTGAAATACAAACATAAATGTCTCTATTAGAACAGTCCGCTGCACTGGAAGAAATTTTATCCCAACACAGTTAGAATCAACATGGCTGCCAACCACCCAATTCATCGAATGCCTAAGTTATGTTTACGATATTTGTAATTTTGAAAACGCCTCTGACGTTTATCATGACTCGCTGTAGAATTTTAAAAGCAAATTGTTCAAATTATTTACATAAAGTCCATAAATTTAGAGATTTTCGTTAATTTTGCAGACAAATAGTGATCTCTATTTATTTACTTAAATTTTCAACAAACCTTGTAGGTACAAAGTGTTCTTTACCAACCAAAAAGTAAGATATTTTCGATACAGTTTTTACAAACAGGCACAGTTATTGTAAGGATGATTAACTTACATTTTCTTCCGTGTTGCCCCATCCGGTCACCGTAATCACCTTCCCGATCATCATGTCTTCCAAATGGCCCACTTTTATTGGCTGGACGGAATCACTCAGTGGCAGTCTTTCAGACAGCTCTAACAGTTGGAAATCGAAGTCGAATGGATGTTCTTTATTGGCCGCTGACCATCCAGGGTGTATGTAGTTGTTCCGGATCATATACTTAGTTCCTTCGTTCAGGTATTTTGATCCGACTCTCACGAAGGCCTTCTTGCTTTGAAAGGGACAAAATAATTTTTTGATGATTATTTATTCAAGAAACATTTGAGGATTATGAAGGTTCAGAAATCTGATCAAAACTATTTCATATCATCTAAGTCTACAAAATCTCTATTGGTGTTTCTTTAGCAGCTGATCCGAGATGATGTTTAGAACGAAGATTAGGATTATTTATGTTTACCTAAGTCTCTCACTAACATGCGTTGTTTGTGAGGCGATAGATTTTACTAATGTTTTGGACTTTCATTTTATTATGACCTAAATAATACGCACTACGTTGCTGTCAACAAACTATGTATCATCTTCTTATTTTGCTTAATCTCCACTTTACTTAAATTTATATGGGTTTTATTAAAAAATTAGGTCTTACCCACAATGTCCTGCAGTCAGGATCCATTTGCTATCTATAATCGCCCCTCCACAGTTGCTCCCGTAGAGAACGTGGTAAGGATACAGGTTTATAGGCACCTCCACACCGCCGACAATTTTGTCATCACCGAAATCCTGAGTCCATTGGTCGCTGTCTTCTCTATCCTTGTATTCAAAATTGTCTAGATCAGGAGTGACAGCTGGCTCTTCATAATTTTCCACGTCGAGTCTGTCATACTGAGATCTCTTCCGTTCTCTGTACTTGGGTCTTTGGATGGTCTCGTAATGTTTTGACTGGGAGCGGTCCACCATATGCACTGGTATGATGATGATGTCATACCCTGTAGTAAAGAAAGCAATCGATTTGGGTGCTCTTGGGTCGTGGATACACGTGTAGTGTAGTATTTGATTGTGCTGTATTTAATGACTGCGATAAGGCTTTGGGCAGTTGTGGAAGTTTATTTAATGACTGCGATAAGGCTTTGGGCAGTTGTGGAAGTTTATTTAATGACTGCGATAAGGCTTTGGGCAGTTGTGGAAGTTTATTTAATGACTGCGATAAGGCTTTGGGCAGTTGTGGAAGTTTATTTAATGACTGCGATAAGGCTTTGGGCAGTTGTGGAAGTTTATTTAATGACTGCGATAAGGCTTTGGGCAGTTGTGGAAGTTTATTTAATGACTGCGATAAGGCTTTGGGCAGTTGTGGAAGTTTATTTAATGACTGCGATAAGGCTTTGGGCAGTTGTGGAAGTTTATTTTGCCCCGTGATTGCGACTGTATGTTTGGTTTCAGATTGAGCAATAAATCTTAACTGCGTTGATTGACACATGATTGGGGTGATAGTTTCATATAATTACTAGGACATAATGTAATGTAGCTAAACAGAAACCTGATCATGCGCATCAAACACTGAGCGATCCTGAGCGAAAGTACAATCATATTTATGTTTGCTTTTTCGCCCAACGTCATTAATCCTAGAAATATCAATTTCTAATTTCTAATGAATCTTGACTTCCATAGTATCCACCGTTCAAAATGACAAAAAAAACATTTAAGGTCATAGCCCACTTACACTAATGATGCCAATGTAAAATATATCTAAGCAGCAATATTTAAAGTCCATATTTGAATGATATTATTTTTGCCGTGTGGGAGCAGAGTCGTGTAAGTGGGCTATAAACTTTATCCTCCTCGATCCTGACCTTGTAAATGAAAATTTTAAACCATTATTATTTTATTCAGTACTGAAGAGTCCGTACAAAAAGTCCATACAAAAGCTGCATAATATACGATTGATGGTTCAAGTTTTGTGTTGATCAAGTTCAAGATCAAGAATAGGAAGTTCAAAAGTCTCTTTCTTGGCTTATCAGCTTACACGTGTTTACTCGGATTTTGGTTTCCCATAATACCTCGTCATCATCAACCTCAGCCATTTCACGCTCACTGTAAGACATAGGCTACCTTCCACAAAATTTCTTATTTCTCCTGCCAATAGAAACAAAGAACTGGAACTCTGATACAACCTCTATCATAAGTTGTAACATCGTCATCCTCATCATTCAGCCACAAGAAGTCCGCTGCTGGACATAGGCCTCCTCCATGGATTTCGAATAAGACCGGTTAGAAGCGGCTTGCATCCAGTGTCTTCTTGCCACTTGGATGAGATCGTCTGTGCATCCAGTTGTAATATATACCTTGAGTATTTCAGAATTGTCTGGTGCCGTCTCTTGTATGATGAGTATACCATACCTACATACTAAAACACCCAGGCCTTAGATGTTCACAAGTTTGTGATTTCGCTGTTTCTGGTTCCCACGACACAGGGTATCCTAATGTAAGGCCAGAAGCGATGTACCTATGTTTCTATATGTAAATGTTTATGTTTATACTCTTGGTTTCTTGAAAGCTTCCAAGCTGTTAATTTACAATTAACAGCTGTCAAATGTTTTCCTGTATGTACATTGGCCTACTGGTAGATTTACAGCTAGTTAGCTTATGAGTTAGGACTTCACTGCATTATTTTTCAACCTCCATTATTCTTAGGAATAAGTAGTAAGAATTTGTAAGGATTTTTTTTTATTCTTTTAAATTCCCTCAAACGAAGTCGCAACCAAAGATATATGGATAAACAAACTTACTTTGCAACTCTACTGGAACGATGCGAGCTGTAAACAAAATAACGAAATACACCAAAATTTTCATTTTAAAAAAATAAAGAGGAAATATCAGCCTGTTTTTTAATCGACTACAACGTAGGTATAAATTAATTCTGCGTCATCTGACTGACATCGCGACGTGTACTGAGAACTACGTGGTAAAAATACGGTGTATCTTATCGCAAATAATCACAAAAGTTAACTCGCCATGAAATTGGACTAAGCCTCATGTTTAATTTCTCCTATGCGTCGGTACTAGGTACAGTCGATAGCACATCATTGTTTACACCCTTGCACTCTACTCAGTTGCATTACGGACGATTTTGCAACTAAAATTGTGAAGGTTGAGTGCTGTCGACTGTACGTAATTTCTTCGAGGAATTTCTGTACACCATGACTTTTGGATCGTTTGAAAGCCATTGAAAAATAAACGTGCCTAACAATAGCAAAAAAATACGGCAGTTTTTTTTCTTAATAATACATTTTCAAAAAATGTGTAAACATAAGTACAAACATTTACATACAGGCACATAGGTACATTGCTTCTGGCGCCATACTAGGATACCCTATCATGGACCCGGGTTTTTTTTTGTCCCCAGCCGGGGTTCGAACCCGGGACCTCTTGAGTGGTAGGCAGATGCTCTAACCGCTGAACTATAGAGGTCGTCAACATGTAAACATGTGGAGATGATGAAGGAAGAAAAACTGATGAAGCAAGTAGGTATATTGAGCGAAGGTGAGTGGAAGGGCTGGTAAAGGATACCCCAGGTGGACACACTTCGACCAAATAGCGGATGTATTAGCAAAGGGCAAGATAAAAAGTACGCGAAACCGGCATGCGTGCATGCAAAGACTAATGACGACTTTCGATGAAGCGAAAGTGATTTGTCAGCCTTGGGCTGTTTTTACAGATGGTTTTTGCAAAAAGTTCCAGTAAAATCCCTCAAGCATCTCATTAGTGACTTTGGATCCCAAGACAAAGAATCTACATAAAGTCAAGGATCTGGGACTAAATATGATTTACAGGCGAGAACTTTACAAATATGGAAATACTGTCACAAATGGACTGAAACTGAAGCCTTTTGTTGCCTCAACCATGTGTCTTACGTGCCCCGGTGGGAATCGAACCCATGACCTCTGCCTTGGCAGTTGAAAGGCTTAACGGCTAGACCAACTAGGCAGTCTAAAGACTGCAGCGCCACCTGCATTTAAAAATAAGAACTATTTAACAGCGTCATCTAGTGAAAACTGTGAAACACTAGTTACTAAAAATTAAACAATGTGACCGCCTTCTTCGAGTATTAAGAATAAAAATCTATAAGAATATTTTTACTGTTAGTTTTATCGTCGTTATGGTTAATAAAAAAAAAAATGTTGAGCGTTTACGCATGCCAGCGTAGCGCCATCTGTTATTGAGTAGCAGACATAAATTTAGAGGGTACCGTCTGGTCAAAAGAAAATGCTCTCATTGAGTACTAACATCAGAAAATATTATTATTTAGGAGCTTTTAAATTCTGTGAAAAATGTCACATCAATCTCTCAATACAGAGGCTGTAATTCAAAGCAGTAGTACCTATATAAAAAGTAGACGGATATATTTTTTTAACCTGCGGCTATCACCACCTCGCGTTGGCTGCCTGACAGCACTGTTTATTTGTGGGTAAACTTACACTTAGACACCCAAATCTTACACTTAGACACCCAATTGTACCTACTGCAAATTGTCAAAATTAAGACCTAACTTTCTCTCTGAGAGAAGGCCCTGATGTGAGACGTAGGTATATAGGCTATCTAAAAAAGTACCTACTTTAAATAAGGTTGGTACTAAATCTAGGCACTCCAAAACCCAGACGGATCGTCTGCCCAAAATTACTCCCACATTTTATTAAAATAAACTCACCTGAGTAGATCTTTTGTACAAAAAAAAGCATTGAAAACTCCCAAATGCTTAGCGGCGCGGAAAATGGGAAAGTCCCGAAAATAATTAGGGACGTCCCGACTCGGATATACGTATTCATTTAATATTAAAAACTTTAATGAAAAAAAATATTAAAAGGATCCCTCAAATTTTATCCTTTTTTCCATTAGACGGAATCTCGGGACAGAGAAATGCGCGGAGAATCCCGATAATATTATTATTTTTATTTTGTGATTTTTGTTATTATTATTTTGAGTAATTAGGTTTAAGAGGTTTCGTATGATCATGGCATGTGGAAAAACTCGTTCCTTGTCTAAGGCTTTGAGATAAAGACATCTACTGTTCTAGTTAGACCTGAGATTTCTGCACTAAGTTAAGTCTTAGCCTAGCTGGCACACACACAGCAAGCGCAATGTATGCGAAGTCACCTTACACAGTAGGTTTTTCTCACGACGTTTTCCTTCACAGTTATTAAATGGTACTACTACATTGTCATGGTCACAAATGTACCTACGTAACTTAAGAAATACAGGCAGAGGACTATACAATTTATGTTATTGAAATAACTCAAACGATCTGATTCTTCACTAACGATAAAATTATTCTTGGCTGCATATATTTTGCTCTTCATAAAATATACATTTACCGTGTGAGGTATTAAGTGTATAAAGAAAAAGAGAAAACTATATCTAAGAATTCAAGCTTTTTGTTTTTTGGCAAAGGATTAATTCTATGTCAATACTGCCGCTATTTCCCGGCGTTGTGTTATCTCAATAATACGGTTTCTGCATATACTTATTCCCAGGTTTTAATTTCAGGTCGTATACTTCAAAGCAATCCGACCAATAAGAATACGATTGAAATATTAATTTGAAATATTTTCTTATAATACTTTTGTCTTATTAGACTGGCAAGAACTCTCTTTAAATGTCAGTCTAATAAGACTCAAACTCGCAGACTCCTGCGCTATTCACATACCTACCTAAGCACTGGAAATCGCCCACCCGCGGTGGGCGCTCTTGGTTACTAATGCCCGGTTCCTATAATATACGCCTACCGGCGACGGTCCGTTTTCCCTACAATTTATTGACGGTTCGTAGGAATTTCGTAGGAATTGTAACCGATCGTAAGCAAAAACGAAGCGTTTTGTGGATATTGGAACCGGGCATAAGCCCATACTCTCTCTCTTAGAGAAGGTACCTATATACTCTATAGTCCGACATATAGGTATAGGCTACTTACAATATGTTATCAAACACCATTAAGACACTTCTTTATGATTTAATTTAATTTTCGACTCTAAAGAAAAATCTGTCAGGAATAATAAATTGCAGGTTAGGCACAATAGTAAATAAATATGTATTTACTTTATAAATTTATTTTGAGTACACGGACTTGATTGATAAAGTGTAATGCTTACGAAAGTTTAATTTCAAAAATATTGTGTCATAACGCAGGAAACTTAACACATTCGCGGACAATAAAAATAACAACAGATCTATGACTGTCCCGCAAAGTGTTAATTTTTCAAGATTACCTTTTGAATAGTAAGTAATAGGGTATCTCAGTAAAATTATAATGAAAAAAATTGTAAATGAAATAAATTTCTGATTTCTGAAAAATTTCAAAATGTTTATCGATACTCATTGTGTCTTCAGATCTTTTTTGCTGAAGTTAACACGGTTTTTTTGCCTAGTATTGAAAAGACCGTAATTATTAAAATAAAAATAAAAAATAAATAAATAAACTCACGCCCGCTATCCCCGAGGGGGGTTATTATTTTTGTTAATAGATATTATTATTTATTCAGAATAAATAATATCGTCATGATAAATTACGTCACTTTCACTGCCATAAGTATAAGGTATGGTAAATTTTTGAACTAAAACTAAGCACTTGACATTATTAGCTTTATTCCGCATACACTTACTTAACAAAGTTACTTGGGTAGACTGGCGTGATATTTAACTCGATTACACTGAAAATAGCACAAACGATAAAAAAATTAGCGTACAGCTCCACTCCACCTTTGTTCTTCAGCACATTCAGAACCTACCAGTAACACACACACACGAATAGAGCCGCGCACTTTTCTTCTCGAAAAATAAATATTTTAATCCACGGCAACTTCTGCGCTAAATAGAAGTACAGAAGGGCTATTTTCTAATGAGACTCATTAGGCATACGATACTTTGCCATACTTACGCAGTTGTGTGCTAAGTTAATACACTGTTTAGTGGAAACCTCTACACGAGATATAGTCAATTATGAAATGTATTCCGGATATACTTACATAACATAACATTTACATACAGGCACATATATTGCTTCTGGCCCCACACTAGGAAACCCTGTGTCGTGGGAACCAGAAACAGCGACGTCACAAACCTGTAAACATCCAAGACCTGGGTTTTTTTTTTGTTTCCAGCCGGGACTCGAACCCGGGACCTCTCGCATGGTAGTCAGATGCGCTAACCACTGCGCTACAGAGGTCGTCAACTTAATTTACTTTTGATCAAAAGACTCCGACCAGGTTTCGCTCTGATTCGTAGAGCTTAATCATGGTGAGCAGAGATGGAGCTCGTGTCCTCGGTTGCTCGTCCGAAAAAGCTTGTCTTCTTGTGTCCAAAATAAGGTTATGTACGAAAGTTTTAGATACTCAGTAAATGATCAGACATTGTAATGGACGTGAATAGACAACATGTTGGGGAGTGGACTGTATTTTAAAGGAAAGGGTGAATTTAGTAAAATACGAATATAATAATAAAATACGAGAACAAAAACGGGTCAAGATGAGGTGACAAACAGAATATTACAATGATGAGTGACATGCGATAAAAGTCATAAAAGCAAAAATATAAAACACAAAAATATGGTTCCAAGGAGTCTTCAACATCGCCTATAATACACTTCCCACGAGAGTATGGGGTCAATCACCTCACGTGCCCACTGAGGTTTCTGCACGATGTTTTCCTTCACGGTTAGCAAGTGGTATTGCTACTTAACTTAACTCTGTAACTATGTACGTAACTTAGAAAAGAAAGTCAAAAGGTACATGTCCGAACCGGGAGTCGAACCTGGGTATCTCGCTTACGATTCCACTGTTCTACCCATTGGGCTATCACTGCGCCATGTATTAATTTTCCTAAGTATCAAGAATAATTGCTACATACTTACTAAATTGACCGGATCATCCTCAGAACCGCATAATTTCTTTAGTGCAAATTTTTTTTTCTTAGTAACTCAATAAAAAGTAATACAATGTTATATTGTAGTAGATGCCACCAAAACCTACAAATACGTTACAATACAATCTTCAGGGGGCCTACCTACAATATATGTTACTTTTTATTGAATTAATATGAAATAAACATGCGCCAAATAAATTATGCAATTTCAGCCATTTTTTGAGAATAGCCCAACTGTGCAATAGGCAGTGGGAAAGACTCATTTTCAGGAGTAATCTGTCAAATGTTTCTGAATACCTCTACAAGTACCTACTACTAGCCCGTTCAAATGGATCGGTGTGGCAATAACACTTTGCCGTCATTACTCGCAGCGAATCCGTACATCATCATCACCATCAGGCTATCTTAGTCCACTGCTGGACATAGCCCTCCCCTAATGAGCGCCATAGCGCCCTGTCTTCAGCTTGCCGCATCCAGCATCTGACTGCAGTTTTTCACAGACCGTCATCCCACCTGAGTGCTTATACGGAGTTTTTTCATTCACTTTCGATAGCAAGAGCGTTTGCAATTTGTATAGGAGTGACAAAGCGCGCCATCTAGTTGTCTCTTTGTCACTTCTATACAAATTGCAATAGCTCTCACTATCGAAAGTGAATGAAAAAACTCAGTATAAGCACTCGGGTCGGAAGGCGTCCTACACTACGTTTGCCGAGTCGCGGTCTCCACTCAAGAGCACGTTTACCCTAGCGGTTGTCGGTTCTTCGCGATGGCCCGCCCACTGTACTGGAATCCGTACACTGATGTTCAAAAAACACAATGTTAAAGGTGGAAACACATTATGGAAACGCGACGTGACCCGACGCAACGTAACGCGTGTTGAGTTAGATCAAATCTACTATTTTCTATGATCAGTGGTATTTGTGACGATGGCAGCGGTGCTTGCATCGACAGTTGTGGTGGCGGCGGTGGTCGATGTGCTGTTCCTCTTTGCTGCGACTCTGGCCACTTTGCTTGCAAACTCCAAGAAAGGTGTTCTGATGGCCGGGTCCTCCATGATGGTGGGCAGAGTGGACTGGTCAAGTCTGGTCTGGATATGTAGTTCAAGCTCCATCCTTTCCCGGCCAAATCTTGGGCACTCCAGAAGCACATGCCATATCGTTTCGTCACGTTCGGGATCGCAAACACAAGAGGGACTGTTTTTGACGTGGAAGCGGTGGAGATACGCTGCGAATCCTCCGTGGCCGGTCAGTATCTGGACATGGACGGGTGTTAAATTTGTGTCCTTTAGTACTCGTCTGGCCATTTGGACGGTAGGTAAAAATACCTTTGTGACCGCACCCGTGCTGGAAGACTCATAGCGCATCTGCCACTTTCTTACAGTTTCCTCTCGTATCTGTTTCCTGACGAAGGATATGGGTACCTTGTCGTAGTCTGGAGCTGTCTTCTTGGTGAGTGCTGCTTTTTTAGCCAGTTCGTCAGCTCTTTCGTTCCCCGGCGTTCCCACATGGGCCTTCAGCCAGAAGAGCCTCACTGTTCTGTCTTGTTCTCGGATTTCCCGTATGCATCTCTTTATCTCGAGAGCCAGAGGGTGAGTTACCGATGGGCATCTGAGTAAGTCCAGCGAAGATCTTGAGTCGCTCAGAATGTTGGCCGTGCCCATTTTGGAGTCTCTAACCATTTTTACGGCTCTGTAGAGTGCATACATCTCTGACTGGAAGACAGTGTTGTGAGGCTCTAGACGAAAAGTGGAGTACTTGGACTCTCTGCCGTTTACCTACAATGTTAGCGCTGCACCCACCTTTCCTTCTATTTTGCTGCCGTCGGTGTACACCTGTGCACCGGTCACATTTAGATTTTCCAGAGTTTCGGGGTCCATGTCGTCGAGGCGTTCATACTCGGTTGTTGTGAGTAGAGCTGGGTGGGGGTTGTGCAAATGTCCTACCCTGCTTTCAATCTCTCTGCCTGGTGGTATGAAGTCTTCGGAGTGTCCCTTTTTTATCTTGTATAGGGTTCCCGCTTCAAGGATTCTGAGGTCTAGGGGTAGTTGGCCTGACAGGACTAATGCCGATGTCAGAGACACCGTGCGGTATGCTTTGGTGATCTTCTGCACGAAGCCTCTCTGCAGTGAGTCCAACTGGTTCCGGATCGACAGTTTCTCTGCAGCCGAGTGCCATGCGCCTGCTGCATACAGCACGATTGGCTCTATCACCGACACGTATATCGTCCTGATGATTTCTCTGTTAAGTCCCCAGCTCACTTTTGCTGCCTTACACCTAAGCCTAATCGAAGATGTACTCTACAAGGTCGGTCACACCCTTTAGGGACAGGTGCCTGAAGTCCTCTGGTTTGGGGTAAGCTATTCCCAGAAGGCTCATTCTTTTTCGGGCAAGGACATCGCAGTCACACAGTACGTGTACCATCGACTCCACTTCAAAACCGCATGCCCTGCAGGTGTCGTCTTGACATAACCCCATTCTGCGGAGTTGTTTCCCTGTCGAGAAGTGTCCCGTCAGAGCGCCAGTAAGCGCCCTCGCGCGACGTCGTACTCCCCGCAGTATGAACTTTGCTGAGCCTGCGATTTCTTCACCAATGAAGCTTTTAGAATGTTGCAGTCCTTCAGTGGCTGCCCATTCGCATTTGTGCCGTTCATTGGCCTCAGCTTTGATAGCACAATTAATGGTGCTCGATGAGAGCCCCACGCAAGGTTCAGGGCCGTGCAAAGGCTGCGCGGATCACTCCCTCGCCAGCTCGTCGGCTGCCTCATTTCCCATGTGTGCAGCGTGGCCAGGAACCCAGACTAGTTGCACCCTGTTGTCGCAGCCCAATTTGTTTAGGGTCTTGACACAGTTAAGCACCAGCTTTGAATCTACCACGCGGGATTTTAGGGCCATGAGTGCTGCTTGGCTGTCGCTAAAAATACGAACAGTTTTGTTTTTGACATTCCTGCTTATATTCTCTTGAGCACAGGCAATGATCGCATAAGTTTCCGCTTGAAATACTGTTGCATATTGCCCCAGACTGAAACTTTCTTTGAAGTCCTGTGCACAGATACCAGCACCAGTGCCAGATGGCATTTTTGACCCATCAGTAAACCATGAAGTCGTGTCAGGTCCAGTAGTTTTCAGACCATGCCTCCATTCGTCTCTGGTGGGTATAAAGATTTGGTCCTTGAGATGTGCACGCGTAACATTTTGTCACTCCCCATACACAACATTTTCTCGAGTTGAGGTCCAATACCCGCGGGATCAGTGGCCTCATTGCTGACTTCTCGTGCCCTCTTTGAGAGCCCTTCCGCAGCATTTTGTCGCTCGAGCGCACGCTTTTTCTTTTGGGCGCCGCTGAGCCGTTTCTTTTTCAAGGTGGTTGCCGCTGCGACGGTTCGGTCCACAGCCAGTGAAGCATCAGTGCCAACCCTAGAAGGTCCAGCACCGAGAGCGACACCTGGTCTGTTGACGTCCCCGCCACCTGGCAACTGTGGAGTCGCCTTCCGGCGCCCATCCCCCAAAGCGTTGCCATGGATGGTTCCTCTCTCATCCCGGACGTGGGCGTCGCCCCGAGAGGCAACATGTCCACCCCGAGCTGAGGAGTTACCTTCCACAGCCTTATCCCTAGCGTTTTGAGTCACGCGCCCAGAGGGTACGCGACCTTGAGAAGGCTCGCCCTTGTCGGTCAAGCCCATGAGTTTATCCTGCAAAGTTTTCATGTCAGGTTCTTTAATCTTCACCATCCTAGATCCCCACCCGGCCTGGAGTCCTCAACGTTGGGGATGTCTTATTCAGGCAGGAGGTATAGCGCCCCAGGATGAGTTGTCCACGAGAATCACGGCGCTGAGTGATCCCACGCCTCAGGATGGCGTAGGCACCGAGCTCCGCTATCTGCAGACCCCATCGTCCCAGGACACTCGCCAAGATGCCCGCCAGCTCCCCACGGACGCGTCAAGGTTAAGATAACATTCGCGCGTCCACAAGTAACCAACGGAAGCACCGAGCCGATTGATCGCAGTTGGCTCCCCCTGCGACCTCCCGTGTGGGAGGAAATTAGGGCCAAAGTGGAGTGTTGCCGATACCCGACCCGCAGGTGGGGCCCAGCTCAACCACCAGGATCCCTTCATCCCTCCGTACGGGTTCCCACGCACGGCAAACACGTAGGTGGTCAAGAAACCCCCCCCTTCACACCAGCCAACCATGTGGTGAAGAAGCCTCATGAGCATGACCACAGAGCTCATGAAGTAGCCATCGCAACATCCCCCAGGATTGTTCCAGTCCATGAGTGAACAGTACCACTCCCAGAAGGATGCACGATGGCCTGTATTCAGACACCTGGCAACCCCATGTGCCCCCAAACTGAGAACAGATTGAGTTACCAGGGTCCTATTTATGATGTTTTTAGCCAATAACTAGTAAGAAAGCGATGGCAAGCCGTCGGCATTTCTCCATGTAGACTGCAGCTGTCCTAATGTCTGAGAAGCCAAAAAGAAAGCCAAAGTAAGCAGGGAGTAAGCTAGGCATGCAATAGCTACTTATGTCACTAATTATTGTAACCGGCGTGTACCGTCAGTGGGCTCCCCTTATTGACATACGTGTCATCAATAATTGGAGCCCAACTGCACTCTGGGAGGTAGCATCACAAACACACCTGGAGACCCCGACGAGATTTCATTCACTTTCGATAGTGTCTATGGTGAGAGCGTTTGCAATTTGTATAGGAGTGACAAAGAGACATGTAGGTGGCGCACTTTGTTACTCCTATAGAATATGAGTTTACGTTAACGCGATCGAGTAGTTGAAGAAACAT
Source organism: Yponomeuta plumbellus (assembly GCA_947310845.1). Classification (NCBI taxonomy): domain Eukaryota; kingdom Metazoa; phylum Arthropoda; class Insecta; order Lepidoptera; family Yponomeutidae; genus Yponomeuta; species Yponomeuta plumbellus. Next base: position 10,590,087 of record OX371216.1, on the reverse strand, counting down.
CGCATTAAGCACTCAGAGTGCGTATACAGAGTTTTTTCCTTCACTTTCGATAGCGAGAGCGTTTGCGATTTGCATAGGAGTGACAAAGCGCGCCACATAGTTGTCTCTTTGTCACTCCTATGCAAATCGAGTGACAAAGAGACCTTGGCGCGTCCGTGGGGAGCTGGCGGGCATCTTGGCGAGTGTCCTGGGACGATGGGGTCTGCAGATAGCGGAGCTCGGTGCCTACGCCATCCTGAGGCGTGGGATCACTCAGCGCCGTGATTCTCGTGGACAACTCATCCTGGGGCGCTATACCTCCTAGTAGCCCTGGTGCCTGAATAAGGCATCCCCAACGTTGAGGACTCCAGGCCGCGTGGGGATCTAGGATGGTGAAGATTAAAGAACCTGACATGAAAACTTTGCAGGATAAACTCATGGGCTTGACCGACAAGGGCGAGCCTTCTCAAGGTCGCGTACCCTCTGGGCGCGTGACTCAAAACGCTAGGGATAAGGCTGTGGAAGGTAACTCCTCAGCTCGGGGTGGACATGTTGCCTCTCGGGGCGACGCCCACGTCCGGGATGAGAGAGGAACCATCCATGGCAACGCTTTGGGGGATGGGCGCTGGAAGGCGACTCCACAGTTGCCAGGTGGCGGGGACGTCAACAGACCAGGTGTCGCTCTCGGTGCTGGACCTTCTAGGGCTGGCACTGATGCTTCACTGGCTGTGGACCGAACCGTCGCAGCGGCGACCACCTCGAAAAAGAAACGGCTCAGCGGCGCCCAAAAGAAAAAGCGTGCGCTCGAGCGACAAAATGCTGCGGAAGGGCCCTCAAAGAGGGCACGGGAAGTCAGCAATGAGGCCACTGATCCCGCGGGTGTCGCCGCGTTGAACAGAAACGCGTGACAAGGAGAAACCCACGTCACACCAACTGGGAATCTTACAAAAATGCCCTAAGGATTGAACTAGGTACTGCTAAAGGAAAGCTCAATTCTACACTCGACATAGAATTTGAAGCTGACAGAATAGTCCACGCTGTTCATTCGGCATGGACAAATAACTGCCCCGAGAAGAAGAGCATGGGCAAAAGGGAGCCCTGGTGGACTTCTGAGTTGGAATCGTTGAGACGAGAAACACGCAGAGCATTCAATGAAGCGAAGTCTTCGAAAGACTTCAGTAAATACTCTCGTGCCTTGACTCATTTCAACCGTGAGATCCGTAAAGCTAAACGCAAATCATGGAGAAATCACTGCCAAGTAGTTACTTCTGCCCCGGAAGGTATGAGACTCTCTAAGGCCCTAACCACAACTAGGGCGCAGCAGCTCACCACCGTCAGAAATGATGAGGGTAAGCTAACAGAATCTGGTAGAGATACACTAGTCATTATGCTCAGGACTCATTTTCTAGATTATAAACTCGTTAATAAAGGCTACCAGGAACCAATTGGAAGTGATGACCTTAATGTTCGCACATCCAAGAGGGACTGGGATGCCGCGAAGAAGGTGGTAGACGAGGAAAAGCTGTCAGGGGTCCTTGGAGGATTCCAACCCTTCAAATCGCCTGGTCCTGATGGCATTTATCCGACCTACTTCAGAAAGGTGTCAAAATCTTGAGACAACATCTGTGCAGACTCTTTCGAGCATGCATTGCCTTTAGCTACACCCCAAGAATCTGGAGGGTAGTAAAAGTGGTATACATACTGAAAACGGGCAGAGAATGTTATGAAGAAGCCAAATCTTACAGACCGATCAGTCTCTCATCTTTCCTGCTTAAAAGTCTAGAAAAATTAATAGACCAATATGTCAGAGAAGGCCCGCTCAGAAAGCGGCCCTTTCATGAACTACAATGTGCCTATCAACAAGGCAAATCTACGGAGAATGCCCTACATTATGTAGTCTCAAAGGCGGAATACGCAGTGGAGAACCAAGAAATATGTGCTAGCGCTTTTCTCGACATAGAGGGAGCATTCGACAGGACTAACTTCGAGGTCATCAAGAAGGCGGCCATCGACCATGGAATTGAGGCAACTTTAGTCAAGTGGATCGATGGTATGCTTCGGAAGAGGATCATTACATCGTCATTGTTAGGCGATGATGTCAGTGCGTTAACCACTAAAGTATGTCCACAGGGCGGGGTTCTTTCTCCCACACTGTGGTGTCTTGTGGTCAACCCTCTTCTACAGGATTTAAACAAAAGTTCGCTCTATACTATAGGATATGCGGACGATTTAGTAATACTAATCAATGGCAAATTTCCTTCTACAGTCTCGGAAATCATGCAAAGAACACTCAACAAAGTCCACGGCAAGCCGTCGGCATTTCTCCATGTAGACTGCAGCTGTCCTAATGTCTGAGAAGCCAAAAAGAAAGCCAAAGTAAGCAGGGAGTAAGCTAGGCATGCAATAGCTACTTATGTCACTAATTATTGTAACCGGCGTGTACCGTCAGTGGGCTCCCCTTATTGACATACGTGTCATCAATAATTGGAGCCCAACTGCACTCTGGGAGGTAGCATCACAAACACACCTGGAGGCCCCGACGAGATTTCATTCACTTTCGATAGTGTCTATGGTGAGAGCGTTTGCAATTTGTATAGGAGTGACAAAGAGACATGTAGGTGGCGCACTTTGTTACTCCTATAGAATATGAGTTTACGTTAACGCGATCGAGTAGTTGAAGAAACATCGCATTAAGCACTCAGAGTGCGTATACAGAGTTTTTTCCTTCACTTTCGATTGCGAGAGCGTTTGCGATTTGCATAGGAGTGACAAAGCGCGCCACATAGTTGTCTCTTTGTCACTCCTATGCAAATCGCAAACGCTCTCGCTATCGAAAGTGAATGAAAAAACTCAGTATACGCACTCTGAATCATTTTGGGCATCGCGTGTTGGCAATGTGCACGATGCACAACGGGGTGTCGATACGTGGTGTCGCGTCGCGTTTCAATAGTCTGTAGGCCGCTTAATTCTTTACAAAGAAATAATTTCTTGGATTCTGATTTCATGAAACGCAAATAGGTCTTTCTTTCTGTCTCGCAAGTCTTTCTTTCTGTCTCGCTCTACCCCAAGCCTTCAGTCCAAGCTCTCTTCCAATTACCGGGACCAAGGGGGTGGGAGTGTATTTTTAAACCTCTACGCTTTTTCCTTTAGGGGCGTTGAGACTTAAAACATAATGTACTTTATTTTAACGACGTTAAAATTTGTTTTAAAAACGACGTTATTTTGACGACTTCTGTGGCGCAGTGGTTAGTGCATCTGACTACCATGCGAGAGGTCCCGGGTTCGAGTCCCGGCTGGGGATAATAAAAAATCCCAGGTCTTGGATGTTTACGTGTTTGTGACGTCGCTGTTTCTGGTGCCCAAGACACAGGGTATCCTAGTGTGGGGCCAGAAGCAATGTATGTGCCTGTTTGTAAATGTTTATGTTTATGACTCGCGCGGAGAGATATACCTAATGACAGAAGTGAAATTTAAATTCAAAGTTAAACAAAATGTTTACTTTATGTTATGAACGTCAAAGTTGTTAGTTTCACAATTAATAGAGGACGTGGAGAAGAAACTAACAAAGAAACTCCACATTTATTCTTTTTCAAATAGTCTTAGTTTAATTAACAAACTTCCAACTTAAAAATATTACTCCTAGAGTGTTGAACACTCGACATAATTCTCCTCGGAATACATTTAATATTAATCTATTGCTTGACACCAGACATCCTTATCTTCCAGATAATCGGTGAGACTTGATTTTACACATACATACTGTCGCTGCGTAAATAAATAAAACGAATATCAAATATCAAATATCAAATAAGTTTATTTGCGTAAACACGAGTATTTACAACATGCAGATGTTACATAATAATGAGTTCCATCGTGTTTTGCCATTTCGGCGTACAAATTTAAAATATGCTTATTAAATACTAGATAGTGGATGGGTCACAATTTTCACGCATCATAAAAAAAAAAATCTATTTTAAGTATTTTCATCACATTCTGCGTATCAAGATTCCAAAATTTATACTAGTCTTAAATTAATCTTACATTTAATTTCTGTTATGTCCAAATATATAATGTCAAATGTATAATGTCAATATTATTAATGTAATGTCAAGTAATAAAGATTATACAATAAAGATTAAAGTTTGTCACCAAAAAAATCGTTCACTGTGTAGTAACATTTCTCTATCAGCAGATCCTTAAGTTTCTTCTTAAAGATTGTAAAATCAAGATTTTTAATTGACGGTGGGAGTTTATTAAATATTTTCGGCGCCATGCAAAAGACACTTTTACTTAAAAGTGCTGTGTGTCTGAAACTTAGACATAGCCGGGTCGTATCACGCTGATTTCGACCATTTGCATCGCATGCTCGCACAAACCGACATGGATTTGTTTTCACAAAGACTGCTATCTCGTAGATATATAATGATGCTAATGTCATTATTTTAATTTTTTTAAATTGTGGTTTACAGCTGTCTGTTGTCCTAAGACCACACATTGCCCTTATGCACCGCTTCTGTGCTTTAAATATAATGTCTCTATCTGTTGAGTTCCCCCAGAACATTATTCCATATCTAAGTGTCGAGTCCACTAAGCCATAATAAGCTAGAAGTACTGCTTCTGCGCTAACGCTGTGAAAAAGTTTGTATAGAGCAAATGCAGAACTACTTAAACGTTTTGCTAGTTCTTCAATGTGTGGTTTCCACGTAAGTTGCCTGTCAATTAATAGCCCTAAAAACTTTGTTACGTCTGAATCTTTAATGCGTTCATTTTGGTACTTCACGGTTAGGTTTTCTATTAGCTTTATTCTTTGACTGAATTGTATTAAGACTGTTTTACTTAGATTTATTTTTAGATTGTTATTTTGTAGCCAAGTAATGACATTATCCAGGGCAGTATTTAAATAATTTTCATACAATTCTGCATCTCGGTCCTCAACAATTATAGTACTGTCGTCAGCAAAAAGGCTCATGGGATAATTTACAGATTTAGGTAAGTCATTAATATAAATAATAAAACGAGCACTGCACTATCAATATCCAACCCTTCATTGTTTTTTTTTTTTTTTTTTTTTTTTTTTTTTTTTTGCCCTATAAAGGGCACCCTCCGGAGGACACGGGGGAGGGAGGTGGTGAATGCTCATGCATGCACAGCACGGGCCCGGCCGTGCTGCCAATGTGGGACTCGCAGAGTGCGCCTACCCACTAAACACCACCTTGGTGCTGGTTTGGTCCTAAGGACCCCTAAACCTACATCATGAGCGACCCCCCTCGAGGCCGAGGAGGGCGCACAGCTTCACTGTTCCAACAAGAATTCAATATATACTTCCTCAAAAACATAACCATACCGCGATGTAGAAGTGTCATAACACCATCTAGTGGACAAAATAGAAACTACACTATACTTTTCAAACACATACCTACATAAGTTCACGCCTGTATCCCAGAGGGGTAGGCAGAGACCAGGGACTGCCACCCGCCATGATCCTGACAAATCACTTTCGCTTCATCGACATTCATTCGTCGTTGTAGCACGCGCGCCGGTTTAAGGTTCTTTTTATCTTTTTATTTAGTTGAAGTATGGCGGATAAATTAAAAGTAAAAAAATATAATAGTTAATTGTACATCTAGTCCCGTTATCCAAATTTTAAAATAATGCTTACATTACACTAAGAAATCAAATTTATATAAACGCCACACGCCTAGACCAAAGACTGTTCGATATACTAATCCATGTAAAGAAAAAGGAGAGAAAAAAAAAGAAAAATTTTATGAACTAAAACTTTCGTAAGCACACATTGTGACTTTTTGTGATAGGTACACACTATCACACAATACACATTGTGAATTTTGGGTCTGGATCAACTCGGACTCGGACTCGTCCGATAAAAAGCCAAGTAATCCGGACCAAAAATTTACAAAATTTTATTACTTTCTCCCTTATCTTTTAAAGGGAATATCCTTAATAATTTTAAGAGCCAGTGCCCTAAATAACTCAGGAGGAAATACAATCTAAAGTATAGTTCGTGGCACGAAACCCATGAGTTAATGAATTTTGGCTTTTATTATTATGTTGTTAAGGATCTTACCGTGGGACTTGTTTGGTCATCTTTAGTGACTGCATTTATACTAAGATATCAATTCCAATTTGTGATATACGAATCATGTTTTTTATCAATAACACGAAAGTCTTCACTACACTGCCCCGATCCAAAATTACGCCCTGCCCAAGCAGCCACTCACTTAGGGCGGGTGAATAAAAATCCCTTTATCTTCAGCGAAATTTTCCACACAGCTACTTCCGACGCGGGGCGGCTAAAACCGTAAGGTATAAAAGAAAACTCCCGGCCCTCCCTAAAAATACTCGGAGGGTGCTCCGTTTTTATCTTCAAGGGGGGACCTTTTTCGTACCTAACCAGGGTAAATTGATTTTTATAAGCAAGCCCTCTCAAGTTTCCAACCCTTTCATATTTTCGTTGAAACCTTGTCTGAAGCACAACGAAATAATAAAAAAAAGACCGGCCAAGTGGGAGTCCGATTTACGCACGAAGGGTTCCGTACGATTAGCTATAAATTATTGGATAAAAATACGTTTGTTGGATGGGAGCCCCTTTATTTTATTATGAGTTAACTACTTATTCTGTGCATATTTCAAGCGTCTACCTGTTGCCCTTATCAATATCGAGCAAAAACGGGCATAAAAATCACGTTTGTTCGTACAACAGCCCCTTTAAAATATTTATTTAATTCTATTAGTATTTATTGTTACTTCGTATTTGTTGTTACAGCGGCAACAGAAACACATCATCTGTGAAAATTTCAACTATCTAAATATCACGGTTCATGAGATACAGCCTGGTGACAGACGAAAGGACGGACGGACAGCGGAGTCTCAGCTATTTGCTACGGTCCGTTTTACCCTTTGGATACGGAACTCTAAAAAAATAGAGTTTATTCACCAATTACATTAATAAAAGAATACAAAACATTAATTTTGCAGAGAAATGTTCACTACACAACACTACACAATTATTATTTTGTATTTCGTAAACAAGCTGGAGATCTCCACACTACGCATAGCCTGTAACGTGGAGACCACAAGACGAATTGCTATTTTAATTTGTGTGAATCTTACGTAGGTACATTATCTGATTTTGTACACGTTTATGTTGTATTATTTGTTTTTCTGGTGTGTACAATACAATACAAACTTCAAATCTAAAATTATTATTAGAATTCAAATACAATAACATTAAAATAACAATTTAATCAGCAATAGATTGCAAAAATATTGATCTTGAGTACTACATGCATATAAACTGAAACACAATATTTTTTAATTAAAATAAGTTGTAATATTAAGTGAACCTTTCGTAGTTTGATCATCATCATCAACCCATTAAGTCCCCACCGAGGGGCACGGGTCTCTTCCCTGAGGAAGGTACAGGCCATACTCCACCACGGGGGCCAAGTCCGGATTGGTGGATGCTTGTAATACTAGTGGCTGGTCTTACTGTCAGAAGTTTTCAAACCACCCCTAAGGCCTCTGACTTGGCTTAACGACTGCCATCTATCGATTAACGTGCCTTGCGAAGCACGGAATCGCTCGGAAAAAATGCCACTAGCGTTAGTCATAGACGGTGACGCTGATCCATGGACTGAACGCGCCGCATGTTGCTTAACATTAGTGATCGTTCAAGATCACTCAGGCAGCCCAGGCTACGAGCGATTCGTGGTTTAGTTGATTATAAAGTATTCTGGATCATATCCGGTGTATGGGTAGAGGAGAGCGTGTAGGCCTCGCTCTGTTTCACAGCGGATGTTGTACGGACGGTGGTTGAAGAAGAAGACATAGTTTATGTCTTCTTCATCATCATCATCATCATCATCATCAGCCCACTTCTGGCCATTGTTGGGTATAGGTCTTTTCCCTATCCGGAGATGGTTCGGAGATGTGGCCAGGTTGGCAGAGGGCCCGTGGATGCGAATAGCAAGAGACCGCGAGGTATGGCCAGATGGGGATGGGGATGGGATCTATAAACAACAGTGGGCAGAGGCAGGCTGATGATGATGATGATGCTAAAAAATAACGGTCAGAGTGAAGTTTTGTTTCGCTGCTTTTTGGACCACTGCAATTTGGCGTGAAGGTGCTTATAACTTATTTCATTGACATTTTTTTTTTACGTAGCCTCTCGTGTGTCCCACTGCTGGGCAAAGGCCTCCCCTTATTTGACATTTATTTAATTTGAAATATTTTTTGACTTCTGAACACAGGAAACCATAGTATCCAATGTGTTCACATAGCACACAGGTGCTTGAAATCATCAATCCGCGGTGGGCACGCAAGGTGATTGACCCCATAATATGTAAGACAGAAGACCTGAGCCCTGCTTTATGACGTGAATGTATTGCTTATATTTATGCGTGTAAAATGTGATGAAATACCAGACTACGCCAGAAAGTATGTAAATAAAAGCTAAATTTCTGTTACATTTCTAGTAACATGTAGGAATACTGGGTGGGCATAAAACATAACATTATCTGAGCAAGGAAGGGGTGTGGGTTATTTTTGTGATAAGGCAGATTTATAGAAACGATGCGTCTTGCCCGGAGCGCCCGCCCGCCGTACCTACTAGCGGCGCCCCCCGAGCGTGGACGGCTAGCATGGAGAAGGATATTTTACTTATTTTATCTATTTTATCTTATTTCTAATATATAAAATACTCATGTCGCAATGTTAGTGCGCAAACTCCTCCGAAGCGGCTTGACCGATTTTGATGAAATTTCATATGTATCCCTTTGCAACCGAGCTATCACAACCGTGCATATAATTTCAAAAAAATCCTGACTCCATACAAATTAACTTTTCGGGACGCAACCGGCATCGATCGATCGTGAATTTATCTGTTTTACCTACAAAAAATACTGCAAGGTGCGGCGCCTCACTTGTCGGCGACCATTGGCCACAGATTGGCTCGCGAGCCGCTGGTAGAGATTTCTGCGTATTTTGGCGGCAAACGTGCTTCATGGAAAGTACCGATAATTAATACATTTTGTTTGAAGCCTTACAATAATTAAGTTCGAATGTGTACAGGAAGCGTTGTAACATGTTTTTTAAATGCAAAGTTAGTTTATAGTTAAAAAATATGGCTGGAAAAATGTAGTTGCACGATCGTGCAGCAGTAAAGGGATTTTTTGGTTATTTTTCTTGGAATCTATGGCTTACCAAAACAAAGTATTTTAGCCAAGATGGTTAAATTTTAAAAATAATTTCTTCGGTTGCAAAGGGGTATACTCGATAGGTTTGAGAATAGGTTGTTATCTATTTTTAACACCCCTATCTGGCAAAACAACGTTTGCCGGGTCAGCTAGTTTCTTTTTATACTTTACTTTAATACTTTTTAAAGTTTATACACGATAGGTATTATATTTCCGTTTTTTTGTTCAAAACCTTTCTTAGGCTAGCTGGAAGAAATATATTTTGAAATAAGTCCGCCAGATATTGTTATAGAAAAAAAATAAAAAAATAAATAAACTCACGCCCGTTATCCCCGAAGGGGTAGGCAGAGGCACCAGTCTCTAGAACTGGACCCACGTTTTGCCGAGTTTATTAGGTCCCAAACGTGACAAGTGGCAAGCCTGTCGCCGTTATCCGGGCACAATTTATCAGCGAATGGTGTTGCTGTACAAACAAATGTACGTAACTAAAAGTCATTGGTACATGCGTGGTTCGAACTCAGACCCTCACGATCGAGAAGCAAGGGTCAACCCCACTACGCCACCACCGCTTTCGAAAGAAGAAGAAGAAGCTTTTAGAAGTACAGATGAAATAAATACCTACTAGCCACGGATACTATTACAAATGATTTATTCACCAAATTTACAAAAGTTTCGTCCACAATGTCGAAGTAAGATTGAAATGAAATAAAAATTATAATAAAAATAATAAATAAAAACAAAAATAAATACAAAGTCACAATGCCAGTCAATCGAGTGATTTTTAGAACTCATAACGGAGAGCCTGGTACCAGATAACATTTATATCGTAAGCGGTCGTTCATTTTATCTAATCAGCCCGCTGTTGGGCGTAGGCCTCTTCTCTTTCGCGCCAACCCATCCGGTCCAGTGCTAGTCTCCTCCAATGTCTCCCAGCCGCTTTGGTGGTTCATTGCTTAGGTTTTTTTTCCTGGGTTTTTGTCTTAATTAAACGAATTTACCATAAGAAAAGACACTAACACAGATAAGAAAAGTTACTTAGACATAAGAAAATTATAATAACTCTGTATCCTGATTGAGCAATAAAGTGTTAACTATCTATCTATCTATCTATCTATCATCAACACAAATAAAACACTTTTAAAATGATTAAGAGATTGGTCTGATACTTTCTACAACTGCGATATTATTATGTAGAGAAGAATATAATATATTTTTTTTTGTCATGGTTTCTTAGGAATCTCATGGATCCCCTTAAGGATACAAAAATAAAAAATAAATCGACGTAAAGAACTTACATTCTGGTTCTGACATTATACGGAGTTCTCTTGGGCAGCCACAGATAAATACCAAATTACTACAAACTCCGTCTCCACACTACGCCAGCCTCTCTCCACCCTTTGTCTTCTGCCAGGATCTGTTCCTCGTATTTTTTCCCCATTAAATTTTCATTTTATTTCATATTTTCTCTTCGCGGACGCTGGCGGGGGTGAGAAGGAGGCCGGGCCGAGGGGGGTGTAAGGGTAGGGATAATAAAATTTTTACCCCAAGTCCTCCTTATTTATGGCGAATATGTTTTCGCAGGGATTCGTAAATGAAGCCTATTATTAGGGGAGGAGCTTTTTTCGCAGATTGTTTGGGTACGGTTTTCTTTTTTGCGCTCGGCTCGGCTTCGGGTGACTTCGGGGGCGCTCGGGATTATCGGCCAGTGTTCTTTGCAGATAAGATTTTTTTTTTCACAAAGGAGCGTTTGTTTTTATTGTGAAAGGAGTTTGCTTATTCTGTTTGCTAATACCGTATGCATGTCGGTAAGCTCTGAGCGAATATTCTTTGCTCCGTAAGCATAGGCTAATATTGCCTAAAAACTAGTTTAAGCACGTTAGGAGGAAGGTAGTTGAAAGTTCAAAATTCTAACTATAAAAACAGAAATTAATAGCTGAATAGAACAGAATATTAGGATTAACTTACTTCAAATAATAACATAAATTCCCGTCTGTATCTCTGAGGGGTAAGCAGAGACCAGCGTCTGCCACTTGCCACGACAGATCTCTATATAAACATTATATAATTCGGAAATCAGAAATCATAAATTTATTTCAACGTAAAGAATTTAGATTCTGCTTGTTGAATGTCAATGTACATAAAATTATAATGTTAGCCGCTGCCTTAGAGCCGAATGTAGTGGAGAAAAAGGCAGCAAAAAAACTCCACTCTGATCATCTTTTCTCAAATCATCTTAAATCTAATACAGAGTTTGGTAGGTACCTACGAATATCCATCTACCTACTTCTACATAGATATTTATCATCTCATATTTTCTTGTCTAATCTTACAAGTACCTACAGATAGTAGGTATCTTAGGTACTGCGATTTTTTTAAATAAACCTATATCTATACAGAGTCCTTCTTCAGGCCAATCTCCGGTTAGGGAAAGACATGAAAATATGAGACAAAAAAATCTATAAAAATGCAAAGCTGATATTTACAGATAGTGAACCTACCTACGAATCGCTCGTAGCCCCGGCTACGGCTGCCTGAGTGATCTTAAACGATCACGAAGGTTAAGCAACTTACGTTCGAGCGGTTCCATGCTTCGCAAGGCACGTTAAGCAGTTGGTGCCGGTTGCCGTCGATAGATGGCAGTCGTTAAGCCAAGTCAGAGGCCTTAGGGTGGCTTGAAAAGTTCTAACAGTAAGACCAGCTACTAGTCTTACAAGCCTCCACCTATATGGCCTATACCTTCCTCAGCGAAGAGACGCGTGCCCTCGGTGGGGACATAATGGGGTGATGATGTTGAATTACCTACGACTCTATTATTTAGCTGTAGTGAAATAACTTTGAGCGAGTTAAAATGTACTTCAACAACACTTTGAGCGTATGTTTGTAAATTAATATAGTTAGGTACGCTATATTTTTCCAAGAGAAGTCTCACTTAGCTTTCCTTCCATTATTCCAAATACATCTGAAACAACAATAAAAAACCACCAACCACAAAACTAAAAAAAAAAACATCAAGTCGCAAGCATTCATTTCCGACACAAGAGCAGCGGCGACGCAGAATTCGATTAAAAAACACTCAAGAACTTTCCACCGTACATTTTAACATTATAAAATACCCACACAGGCGCCCGCCCTGAGGAACAAAAACCTGCATCCGTACACGGAGCCCGCGCGCCAGTGTGCGTTAAAAACATTAGGGGTGAAATTTTCTCGACGCTTAAAAAGCATTAATAACCTTTTCTTCCCCCCTGCACCCCCTAAAACTCCTTCCGCGCCGTTTTCGGAGACCTTCGTTCATTAAAACTGTAGAAAAACACCTCTGGCGCCCCCCGCGGGTGGGTAGGGGTGCGCCCCCGCGGCCAGTCTGAAGAAGAAGAAATATGGATCAATAAAGAAATAGCTTCGTGCCCAATGGTAGCTACGGCTAGCACGCACACAGACACGCGACCCGCGTCCGCACGGCGAGTCTTTTACCCACACTGAGACGGAGAAAGGAGGCTCGGATGAAAAAGTGTGCCTGTGTGCGCTCTGGCGAGAGAGCACGGTTTTATTTTTCTGCGCGGCTTGCATTTTTTTTTCTTTCGCCAAAACGCTACTTGACTCGTATCAAATTTGACGCGATAAATGGATATTTCCTGTAGTATCTAACGTAAGAAACCGAAATATATTGACTTTGCTAAGTAAATATGCAGGATGGCTGCGAAATTTGCAAATTAAAAAAATATTTTTCGCTTTTAAATCGGAACTGTGAAAACACTATCCGCCATCTTGAAAGCACTTTTGGTTGTAAACAAACATCTGTCAGTCGTGCGTGCGTAGGTTCTATTGTGATTTGGATTGGATTTAGCGTTTTTGCAAAAACTCTTCTTGTGCAGTTAGTGTCTTATCATTTTATTGATAAGCGTAATCATGGACGCTGGATTCGTGGAAGCTGATAGTACCAATTTGCCAAAACCAAACCAAATCAAACCAAGCATTATTACAGCTAAAAACGGTTTCTGTGTACATTGATATTACAGGACTTACAATAAAGTGATCTTCACATAAATACATAAACATAAACATTTACACACAGGCACATACATTGCTTCTGGCCCCACACTAGGATACCCTGTGTCGTGGGAACCAGAAACAGCGACGTCACAAACATGTAAACATCCAAGACCTGGAGTTTTTTTTTTCTCTCCAGCCGGGGATTGAACCCGGGACCTCTCGCTTGGTAAGCAGATGCGTTAACCGCTACGCCACAGAGGTCGTCAATACACCCAAGTTTCAGTCGATAAAGAATCGGGGTCTCTCTTGGCAAGTTTGAGCCAAGTTTTTCCGTATGTTTATTTCACTAGGCACATGAATCCGCGACTTCCCGGCGGTCTTTATTGACGTGTTTTTGCAGTCTCGAATAATGCAATAATGATAATTGATATATTTTGCATGTAAACTCGATGAAATCATGAATGCGTTTTTGTTGTTTCACTATGCTCACAGATCACTAACAGATTTTAGGACTAGGTAAAGATCGTTTCACCAAACAAGTCCCACGGTAAAATCCTTAAGGCCATAACAATAAAAGCCAAAATTCATTAACTCATACTTCTTTCGTGGCACGAACTCTACTTAAGTTGAATGTCAAACTTTGTTTACAAATGTTTAGGACATCAAACCATAGACAAAAATGGCGGACCGCGTTTTTGGCTGTTTAGCAAAGCAACGTTTTAAAATAATGTTTTTGTTGCTTTTAGGTCCTCAAAAAATATACTAAAATATTTTTTGGTCTAATGGAAGAGATATTTAGCATTTAAGACATACTTGAAGAAAGAGTCAAGTAGCGGATTGACTGCCTATTTGTTTTTAATTTAATTGTAGGTCGCTAACTAGGTAAATAGGTACTGGCTGATAAGAAATACATATAGCTCAAAATTAATTAAACTAAAAAGTAAATATTCCACAGTTGGTAACACTGTGAGATTCTGGTTTATGAACCTTCCTAATATTTCTGATAAGTCATATCAATTTTTGAAGTAAATACATTTTCAAGATCGGTCTCTATCTAGTGAAGAGTAAGTAGAATAATCTTTATTGTACAGTCGCTAGTCGATACATCGTCCATTACATTCTTACGTTAAGGGTCATTTTGCAACAAAAACGTAAATGTTAAGCTGCTGTCGACTGTCCCTATGCTATGAAATGTCACGAAATAAAAATAAAGTACTAACAGCAAAAGTACTAGTACCTACCTACTGAGTAAGATTAGGTACTTAGTGTATTTTTTTTTTAGAAAGAAAGAAAATAGATAGCTGAAACTGAAGCCCATACAATTAAACACTGCTTAGGTGGTCGCAGTATAACATTATTCCGTATCCTTCTTAAATTAATAATTTGAACTTCTTCTAAAACACAGTAAAAAATATGATAATAATATAAACTTTTTAGTACACCGGCAGTACACTGTTTACATGCAACTTGGCACAAAATTCTGTGCTTCTACATTCAAAGCACATTAAAAACGAGATAAACCGACTAAAGTTCGTTGCAAAAAGCGTTATGGCGCCTACGAATCATGTTGGCAAGCGCAACACCACATTTTAAATTACGAACACAAAAAGCTGGCCATTAAAGTAAAATTGAAAATTAGAATTTCAGACTTTTTAATCTATTCTTTTGTTTATTGAAATACTGGAAAAGGACTGGCCAGTAGAGCTATTTGTGAAAAAAAAAAACGTTCCAAGTTCAAAATGTCCAAGCCATCCAACCCAGCGTTTCCAGATACACCGCTTTTCCGCATTTTTGACAATGGATCCTGTCTAAAATCTGCTGGAACCTCGACAAATAAAAATAAACTTCTATCACAGAAAAGTCACGCTGCGTAGAGCATTGCGATCGTTATTCTAAACAATAAGAAGGAACTTTACTTACATACGTTTGTAGCATTAAATTCATTTTTATAATAAATTTTATAGATTGCCAAAGGTGAAACTACACGGTTTAATTTTGGTGCAATATTGCTTTTAATTTCTTAACACTAAATATTGGAATGCAATTGCGAAATTTCATTGAAAGCTAAATCTCTGCAAATGCTATTGACGTACACGATCACATAAAAAATAAACATAAACATTTACATACAGGCACATACATTGCTTCTGGCCCCACACTAGGATACCCTGTGTCGTGGGAACCAAAAACAGCAACGTCACAAACATGTAAACATCCAAGTCCTGGAGTTTTTTTTTTCTCCCCAGCCGGGATCGAAACCGGGACCTCTCGCATGTTAAGCAGATGCGCTAACTGCTCCGCCACTGAGGTCGTCGATCACAACAATTCACTTCAACCATGACACGTTTCAATTGCATTTCAATGCGATTACATGAGTACCTAATTATTTGATGTTATACTAGCAGTCATTAGATAGTCCAGTATAGTACAAATATCGAAAATAAAAAAAAATTACATCATGCAATATTTTTTATCATACAATGTCATTTCAAGAACTAAGTAATTCGGAATCGCGCTTTTTTAGGCCAAAAATCCGCGTTTTTAAGCACTTCCACCGCATTTTTAATCTCCCCCTCTGGCAACACTGATCGAACCAAAAGAAACTCAACAGCTATTGTTATGATGAATTATTGATGGTAGAGGCTGGAGGTGGATGACAAAGGTCAGAAAGAAATGGCATGCCTTAATCCAGTACTTAACGAGTACGAGATCGAACTATGACGACCTTGTGTTTATAATTATAAATACATACATGACAAAACATAACGTTTACTTACATACAGGCAAATACATTGCTTCTGGCCCCACACTAGGAAACCCTACTGTGTCGTCCTAGGGGTGGGATCCAGAAACAGCGACGTCACAAACATGTAAACATCCAAGACCTGGGTTCCTTTTTTTCCCCCCAGCCGGGATTCGAACCCGGGACCTCTCGCATGGTAGTCAGATGCGCTAACCGCATGTCATACACATACATACACACATAAGCTCACGCTCGTATCCTAGAGTGGGAAGGCACAGACCAGAGACTCCCACCTGCCACGACCCTGACAAATAACTTTCGCTTCAGCGACATACATTAATCATTTCATGCACGCATGTCGGTTTCGGGTACTTTTTATCTCGCCCTTTATAATTATGTATTTCGAAAAATACAATCCATAAAATAGTCACAAGAGAAAAAAATCTTTGAAGACTCAAAGTCTACTTGGGTGGTTTCTTAATTACTTTGTGTGGTTTTGTGGCATTCTAGGCAATACGGTATTTGACACTATCAACAATAAATTATTTGAGAGGCTCGATTAAAACAAAAATTACAAAATAATTCGGAAAATGTATTTCTTTTAATCATTTACTAGCTATTACAATTTTTAAATAGATGAAACATAAAAAGAATGCTCTGAAATGTGACGTCACAAGCAAGTATTTTCATACAAAATTTCGTTTTAAAAGTAACTCATTTGACTTGTCAAATACCCAATTTTGTAGGTCCAAAATAACTCTGCAAGAGCTGTATTATTCTTTCGGCTCGCCTGAATTTTACGTAACCCACCCAAAACTTAGCGAAGGGGGTAGACGAGACAAAACAAAGGAATTGCTTACAATAATAATTCACATTATATCATAAACTCCCCTCGCCGGCAGCCTTTATAATTTCTTAAGGCTTTTTGCGTCATTTAAGCTGAGCTAAACAAAACAGCGTTATTGTGCGACCAGTTTAACTAGGCCTTTCTTTTCCCGCCCGCCTCGTAGCGATTGTACAGGATTTTACAGAGAGGCAGGTCATTAGAAGCTGGTTTGTTTGTAAATGTGCTGACACATCGACACCAACGGCCCGTGACGTCATCAATGTGGGACGTGTGGTGGTAGGGGTGGTCTTAAGACAAAAAACGATCGATATTTAATTAGGAGATAAAATTACCAAATTATTCTTTGTAATTTATTAATCTTTATTTATTTATTTAGTTTTCATGGACGATTTCCAGGTCTGCCAGTCGCCGAATTGTAAGAGGAATTTGTAGGTGGCACTATTATTTATTATATACCTATTTACTTTATAAGCTATTTGCTTTATCTTCGTAATATTATATTCTTTCACTCATATTAAGCGTTATAAACGTTATTTAACATTATTTCAAGCCTCTTCTGTAATTAACATTTTTCAATGTTAACACATCTCATTTCTACAACATTTCTCGAAAATTGAAAGTGATTAGTCAGGATCGTGGCTGGTGGCATTTCCTGATCTCTGCTTACGCCTCTGGATATAAGCGTGAGCTTATGTTTGTATGTATATTCTCAAAAAAAATCAGAGCTTAAATTGACAGTTACGAGAAAACACTCTACAAATAAAATTTTAAAGATTTTCTAGCAATTTTCGAGGTTCATTAACTGCTTAAGTAATAAACTGCGGTGGAGTAGCGAATTATTCCCCGGCTGGGGACAAAAAAAATCCCCCAGGTCTTGAATGTTTACATATTTCTGATGTCACTGTTTTTGGTTCCCGCGACGAAGGGTATCCTAGTGTGTGGTCAGGAGCCATAATACCAGGATGTACATGTTTATGTTTTTATGTCAGTTTTGATACTTGCTACTTCTGCTAAGACCTCCCTTACTTGGTCTTAGTATATCCACTTGGGACGTCGTTTACTAGTCCTTTCACTTAAATTAGGTCGTTATATTTCTTTTTTCGATCTTTCTTCCTTCATCCTCTCCATGTCCAAACTAACACAACATGAACACAACAGTACTTTCTCAATTACAGACATACTCTAGGATTGTGATTTCCAGTTGTAATTGTGACAACTGTTGATATTTTAAATAAATAGTACGCTCTTTAATTTAACAGATATTTGGTCGTCTAATTTTTCGCTGTTGTTTTTTTAAGTTTTATGTATGTGTAAACATTTATTCTATTAATTATTTCTTTTCTAGGAATAAAGTAATTATTAACGATTTAGTTACTTTATTCCTGGTAAAGAATATTCTTATGTAAAATTCAAAATGCAAAGTAGCATTATTTTGGTTAGCCGTTATGTTTAAAGTGATTTAAGTCATTTTTAAAACACAAATAATGATCTAACCTATTACATAAAAAATTCCAAAAACAACTTGATCACACCATATAAAAATACATGTTGACATCTTTATCATCATTACCTTATCTTACAGAATTAAAAATTCAGAACAGGAGTAGCTAATAATTACCAAAGAACAAAACCCACTTTGAATTCAGCCATCATTAAACTTGACGACGCGATTAACTAAATGTAAATGGAATTAGGTAGGGTAGCCGTACCTATAGGTACCTATTGCGGGTACGTTTTCAGAGTTGATTCAATACACGTTGCCTCTCACAATGGGGTGGCGAGCTGAAGAAATATGTAAAGCACGGCCCGGAGTCTTCAGCAGCAGCGCACAGGCTCGGATTGAGGTGCCTTGACCTGAAAAGTAAAATTTATTTATTTATTTGACTAGTAGTAGACCGGTAGGTATAACACTCGCTAAGATTTTAGAGTAAGTGTCAATGGCTTTGTTTTTTAAGTTAAATATATTTTTGAAATAGCTTAAAGCAATACATGCTCGTTCATGCCATACCATACTAGGTATATCATTAACCATATACGTGGACATACGTTGATTGTGCCATAAATGTGAATATCAATGTATGTTCGTCTGTTATGATTTTCTGGGGTACCTACAATATAGAAAATATTGTATCTTATGATATATTAACTCAGCTACGCGGGTTTTGTCACAATGTTTTCCTTCAAAGTTAGCCCATTGAATAGCAACAAATTCACTCCCTAAACTAGAACCTTGTTCCTTAACTAGGAAAGCACATCAAAATAATCCTAAAATTCCCTTCAAACCTCTACGTCATTAGTTTCACCTACGTTACACTGCCCAGAGTAAACCAAAGCGCAACATTTACTCTGAAAATGTGAGGTTTCCTCACGAAAATAATCCCGGAATTCCCCTCACGACCGTCCTCACTCCGGCCCGCAAGACGCTGTCCGTGGGGGGTGGGGGCGGAGGGGGTGGTCCGACACAGCGCTCCTTTTTACGTTGCGCCCCGTGCGCCAGGGATCGTCAACCAGTTTTTAGAATTCGGTATTATGTAGAGTTGGAAATATTTCGTTTTTTTATGGAAAACTAAAAATTAATTCTTCAGTCATGACTGCCGCGTTGGTCCACCCGTTAAGGCACTTACCGAGACAGAGGTCAGGGTTTCGATTCCTACTGGGGGCCGCCGTACATTTGTACAAATGGCATCAGGCTGCTTGTTTTTCCATGTTTGTAATCTCCTTGCCTGGTTACCATCATAGCATAGGGTATCCTAGTTTGGGAACAGGTTAAGTGATTGTGAAGTGTGGAAGTTATTATAAATATTTTATTTCTCTCGTGTACCGATTTTTTTTATGAATTCTAATGTAATCACACATAGATCGTCACAATGCTTTGTATATGCGTAGTAACTTAGCCTATACTCTCTCTCTCAGAGATGGCCTGTGACAGAAGGACGTATCTACCTATAATACCACGTTATTTTAATGACCTTTTCATGGGCACGTTCTTGAGTGCATTTTACCCCACTCGCTCCATTATAGAAGGGCAATCGATTTTTCATATAAAAACTGTAAAAAAGTAACAAATTCAAATGGCAGTAGAATGAAATATAATGCATAAAAAAAAGTTGAAGGCAACAGATGAGCTGGTTGTCGACCCCTGAACCAAGAAGGTGTGAGCGGCGGCGCACCGCCTCAAGAATGCTACAATTTTCCCGAGTTTTCCATTTCTCGTCGACCCACCCCCTCCTCACCCTCATCGCCACCCACCCCATTTCCCCGCCCGCGGCGGAGGAGAGAAAAAAGAATTATACCTCAATGTTGCCAGATGGCGCTTCCTAGAGAGTTTAATTAAATAAGTTTCCGAGAAAAAATATTGCCATTGGTTGGCAATATTTCTGCGTTTCAGTTTTGTTGCGTTGTTGCTATCAAGTAGTGGTTCAGATGTTGCTCTTTTAGACAGTAGTGGGTGGTTGGTATTCTTCAGCCAGTCATGGAATGTTAGTGAAATGTTATAACATTAACATTATCATTTACATACAGGAACATAAATTGCTTCTGGCCCCACACAAGGATACCCTGTGTCGTGGGAGCCAGAAACAGCGACGTCACTAACATATATTATATTATTGTTACATACTGTATGGCCTACCGCTTAGTAGTCACAATGCAAATTATAGCTATATTTATGTAAATGTAATTTAATTGTTTGAGATATATAATTTGATTATATATCTATGTATTTATATTCACATAGATACATGGGACAACACTTTATTGTACATAAAAAAGAATATTACATAAGTATCAGGCTAAGTACTATTAGCTCGATATGTATCTACTTATTAAACATCCAAAATAGACACGACCTCGAATATATTTAAACAATCATAAGGTGTTTCCTCGATAAAATAATCATCAAGTTACATTTTGAGTAAGATAAAACCTTAAGGCAAATGCAAAAGAATGAATTTTACTTCAAAATAAATGAGTTTCCAAATGTAGCAACACCAAGGCGCTCGCCGTCCGTAGCTCGCAATTTACTTCGGGAAAAACAAATCTCGTACTCTCGTAAGAAATGTAAAAATATAGCTGCGCAAAAGCCTATGTCCAACTCCTACACTACATTGGAATACCTATCCAATGGTTTACAAAATAAAGTCCAAATTGATAAACGTCTCAACTCAAGATAAGCCTCTTTTGTCTCAATTTTACATTCCGTGAAAAACGCTTCATGCAACCGAAGCTCTCCTCGGCATTTGCACTCAAATGCCTAAACCACAAAGTCTCATTACAAAAACGTCTTAACAAGACTTACGCTCTTTTCGCGCCAAACAACGGCATTGTACAGGCTGTCCCAAAACAGTGTTGGTGCAAAACTCCGTAAGTGTTTGTGCGCCTCTCCCCCACTTCTTTGCGCTGTTAATTTACATTTTAAATTGCACTTACATAGCGGAGCGGCGACTTGCCCTGTTTTGTAGCCGCTGTATTATGTAGCGTCTCCAGGGTGCGGAGTTTGGAGCGACATGTATATAAGTATAACGCTGTCTGCATGATTTAAGAGTCAGGGTAAGGGAGTGTGGTAGTAAAAAACTGCTTGCTAACTTCGCAATTTGGGCGCGTATAAGGTTATGGCGTTTGCTTTTCCTTCGGGAACCATAATATGTCAGGCGAATTTGACAGCGTGACTTTGAATTCGTTCAATTTTTAACGTCACATTGTAACCGTGTTCTAGAAACACAATCATTGTGCTAGTTCTGAAAAAAAAAATAGGGTTTTTTTTTATAAAATACCTTTATAAGCATTTACATGCAGGCACATAGGTACCTATATTGCTTCTGGTCCCACACTAGGATACCCGGTGTTATGGGAACTAGAAACAGCGATATCACAAACATGTAAACGTAAACCTGGACCTAGTTCCTGTTGTCGTCGTACTACAACGTACGACGACAACTGCATGAGCTTGGCGAGTCACTGCCGCTTCAAGTCCACGCGCGCACAACTTTCATACCTTCTAAGCATCAATATTATGAAAAAAACACGTCACGTGACCCGACCGTGTATCTGTCATCGTATTTTAATGTAGTAACAGAATCTAGGCCCGGTGTTTTGTACCCAAAACCCATGGTATCACGAGGAACTGACAATTCGTAGTATCTCAGGTGATGTTTTTCGGTGCATGATGAGGTTCCGGTTTCATAGGCGCAGGCTCTTTTTTTCGCTTCAAAAATTAACTAAATCAACCAAATTTGTATATATATCCCAGCCTCTCCAAATTACCTACTCTCCCGAAAAAAAATACAAAATGACAAACATTTTTAGGATACCTAATACCAATTGACCAAAATAAAATTGATTGATTTTTTTCTTTTTTTAGCTGAAGAAATGGCGTAACTTTTGGCTCCCTCATCAAATCTAAGATTATCTGATCACAAAATTAAATCCACATTTGTTATAGAATGAGTGAGCCTCATTACTGAATTAGATCTAGCATTAGTCACAATTTCTCAAAAAAAGTAATTTAAAAACTATTTTCCTCTCACTCACTGATAGAAATGACAGTATTGTCTGAAGGAAAAGCAAGTAGTCGTGCAGTTACTTATTAACAGTACTATATGACAGAACATCGACCTACAACCCACCTGACATCTGCTCTACAAAACCAACGAAACCAGTGAAAGTGAAACAAAAACAGCACCCTTCTTTATTTGATTAAGTTTTTGTCGAAAAAAGAAATCAAAAACCGCAGTTCCAGCTTTCATTTTCTAACGCCTGTCAACAGCTTTGTTAAAAGCTGTTTTGGACTAAAAATACTGTCAGACTCGTCGACGGAAGGAAGGGACATGGCGACTTAAAATTCAATAACGCGCCTTCAATAAATAAAACTTCGACACCTTTCGTTCTGGTAGCAGAGACTACAGCAGTGTGGAATACAGATATGACACTCTAAAAAGAGGTTGATCTTATTAGAAAATTTATTGGAAAGTGATTTTGTTAATGCATATATCGGTTACTTTTTCTCGACATCAGAGGCATAATATGTGTTATTCCGACGAAAATGACTTTTTATATCTTGTCTCAGCTCTCGAGCTCTTATCGTTTGTATCAGTCTCCATAAAATAAATGAGACACGGGTGAATGTTCTCAGAGAATATACTCAAAGGCCAAGGATCCTTTTGAAAATTGAATTTTTTCACAAGATTCATTTTAAATAAACTCCATTAAGTATATTTAGAAATTCTTGTGAATGACTGACCGAAATTAATTGAAGCCAGAAATAATTTAAAAATGTACCACTTCTCGTTTTACTATTCTTCTCTGCTCATCCATCGACAAACCCAAGGGAATCAAGGAAGACCGACCTATCTGCGCACCTACATACTCTTTGCTGCAGGCGCACGGCGTATCCCTCAACAGGGCAGTCTGTGGCATCAAAACACATGTTGTCGAGTCCAGCCGAAGTGAAAATTATTGCTCGCAACAGGACGCCACCTGTTGTGTGGACGGGGCGTTTTTGGGTCACGCATGGCGTTGTTAGATAGGACACTTGGGTGCTGATCGAAAGACTCCGGTTCGGCTGACTTAGACTGAGCTTTGATGGGTTGGTATTTAGAAAACGGAGTGTAAGCGAAGTCGCCTAGTACAGGTTTCCATGTTACACCAGTAACAACATATAATTTTTTTTTGTCTTCATTATTGGTACTTTAGCCCACTTGTTTTATTGAAATACGCTTGTTTGGAAATATATTATTTATTTTTCTCTTTTCGTCAGCATCACTTAGCCTTAAGGGCTTACATCTAAAACAAAAATGTAACGATTCCCT
This sequence comes from Yponomeuta plumbellus, assembly GCA_947310845.1. Lineage (NCBI taxonomy): Eukaryota > Metazoa > Arthropoda > Insecta > Lepidoptera > Yponomeutidae > Yponomeuta > Yponomeuta plumbellus. Next base: position 10,566,507 of record OX371216.1, on the reverse strand, counting down.
TTCAATCATTTAAAGTATTTTAAAGGCACCTTAGACGACTGTGCCGGCTAATTACTATAAAGAGAAATCGATACAGTACGTAAGTACCAATAATGAAGACAATAACAATACTGTCTATCTTGTCATTCAGCAAAATGGTTAAAGAGTCGCACTGCCAAATCGCCGATGACGAAGCAGAGACAGCTAAGACGAAGTTGAACTTTACTGGGCAGGGTACTTTAGTCGTATGGACCCAGGCAAAGGGTAAAATTGGCACTGAATGAGTTCCACGTGATGAACATAAAGTTACTACATTATTGTTGAATGAATGCGCTTTAGACCCATGAAAATCCGTACTCTGATCTCGACTATTAGACTCTATGTTGACAGTGGGCTTTTCCACGTTTGCATGAAAAATTAAAGATAGTTTCTTTAACTTTCACAAGTATGGACCAGATGGACCTCGCATAATTCGAATTAAGAAGATTTATTTTTAAAATCACTTAACTCTCCACTGGCATCTGGCATAGAGTCAGTGGAACTTTTTTTCGAAAACTTGTACTGGCGATACAACATTGTGACGCGACAAAAAAGAAAACGACGTGTATTCAATAACCATAGAGAAATCAATGAACAGATAAGGTGTGACTAAAGACTTCAACCCTTCCAAACAGCCAGATGTCCGCGTACTGGCGACTTCATCGCACAATAGAAGAAAAAACTCGACGAGGAATAAAAAGTTTAAAATTACCTGCCAGTGGTTGCCATTCATAAAGGCCGGTGTCCATATGTCCTTTTGTTGGTTTTTAACTCTTTTTACGTGCCGTTCAATAAATAATTGATAGATCCCCTTTGAATGCAACGGTCAGTGGTGTAGAGTAACCATGTCTTTTTGCTAGACCAGTTAAATTCTCAACGAAATAATAGGTAAAGGAATAATTGAGTTCGAAGTTAATTAAGTAAGTTGTGCAGTTTTTTGAACTTATTAGCTAGCTTAATTTAGGACTATAAGTAAAAATTTAATTACGGAAGTTTACTGAAATAGCACCTACATTTTATTAATAAATTTTTTTTTTATCAACTTCAATATTCTTGAGATCTGGTTAAAACATATGGCGGGATAGCTACGAAACAATATTTTTCCTTAAATGAGAAATCATATTCGATAGCTAGAATATTAAACCGAAAAACATGTTGTTCGAAAAAAAATCTACAATTAAGGAAGACTGTTACATTTATAATATATTATTTTGTTATTGGTGATACAAAAAAGAATATTCTGTTCTTCTACACTTCTCTCACAATTATATATTCGACGGGGTATGATTGTGATGGATTATCAGCTAACTAGTCATCACTTAGTAGCTGAATCGAATTATTATTCTACTATACCTACTCAGAAGTCCCACGTTCTACGCAAATCGCGCACACCCCTAATCCGCTTTGAACCGGTTCGGGCCGCTGCAAACCGGCTCTGTCCGGTGAGAAGTGACCCTTTCTTGCGGAACTAGGGTCTCGGGGTCACCGGGCAGATGTCCGAATTGTCGGCTCCCGGTTTTGGCGCGAAAGAATTGATGTGGACTGTTGAGTTTGGACAATAAAGTATTTGTATTAGCTTTTGTTATTTGATATTTTAGTTTTAAAAACGTTTATGTTCGGCAACTTATCAAGATATTATCAGCTCTGAAGTTTTCTACTTGTAATCTTCATCACGATCTTCTTTGACTGCCTCGTTGGTCTAGAGGCATAACTAATAATCATTAACATGACAGTTCTTTGGTAATCAAGACTGAAAGCCGGCGAATTTTGATTTAAAACAGCTATACCAATATCTTGTGTAATGTTATCTAGTTACTGACTACCCGTAATTTAGCTTCTCTAGCTTTTTCTGTCAATGGTTTTCTGGAAAAAAATACTTTTAGTTATAAGGCCGCTAATTGTATAGTACTATGCATTGTAAAATCTCATGTGTAATTGGGTATTTGACAGAATGTCAAATGAGTTACTTTTAAAACGGAATTTTGTATGAAAATACTTGCTTGTGACGTCATATTTCAGAGCACTCTTTTTATGTTTTATCTATTTAAAAATTGTAATAACTATTTTCTATTTACTGAAGCGAACGACTAAAGGTAAACAAAGACACAGCATCTCTCAAACTTACATCTCACTCAAAATAGCTCATGCACGCAGCTTTGCTTGTATCGTTGTACTATTATGTATTCTGTGGCATCGTATACATCGGTTTGGCAGAATCAGCGTTGGGTCCGGCTCGCTCGCCCATACTATTTTCCGTTTCGTAATAACAAACACAAAAGTATAAAACAACTGGACGATGGACCAAAAAACTTTACCAATACCTTATTTACAGTGATGAACAGACTAAAGATAAGTTACCTATTTTATTTTCTTTTGTCGCACTCCCATCAACAACAACGTCAATCTTACTTTTTTTGTCTTTAATTAAAAAAAGAGGTTCGTAGTCAGCTTTCCATACTTCTTCCTACACTTCGTGTAGCCCATTAGCATAAAATAGTCGATCATAATCGGCCTAACAAAAGTCCGTCATCTTTCCTAGTTGCGAACATATTTGGCAGCAGTAGGATCGCTTTTATTTGAGGACCACTGAAATTTTAGGTATTTTTTGGGGCATAGATCTCTTAAGCAAATGGTATTTTCATGATAAAATAAAATATTAGTTAAATAAACTGCAAGTGGGGGATAAAATCAGGTAATAACAGTGTTATTGTGTTAATTGCTTAATGGTATTTATTAGGCATATCGTTTTGTATAACTTTGTGTTATAAATGTGGCATATTGAAAAACCAAATTTTTGACATGTTGACACTTAGTCGTTCGCTTCAAAAAATAGACTGTAGCAAATGATTAAAAGAATACATTTTGTAATTTTGATTTTAATCGAGCCTCTCAAATAATTTATTGTTGATAGTGTCAAATACCGTATTCCTGGTGTGCATACAATAAATAATATTCTATCTATCTATCTATATAATGTATACCAAAAAGAAACCTACGGTGATTGTATATTGTGTCGTGGTGTATTGTGTGAGCGAGAGGCATATACTTATGCATTCCCTTTCATAAAGTAACGGTGTTTAATCTAGTTATTTCAGAGGTGAAAAAATACTGAACAAATTGTACCGTCGCTACACACACGCAAGTGATTTATGTTCCCGCCGAAAATTCGCGGCACTCGTGGGGGCAAATATTTAGCGGCACGGAAACCGGGTACACCGGATCCGGACATCCGGTGCGGGCGCAGAACTATTCCTCTCGCCGGATAAGCCGCGGTGTAAATCTTGAATTAGAACCGGGTGCACGCACGACGATGGAGTTGGAGGCTCGGCGTTCACGTTCTTTCAGCTTTTATAGAGGAATGTCTCATAGTAAAATGATGAAAATGGTTTGACAAATAACATCTCTTCTGTAACTTGAATTTTGTGGGGGCAGACATTTATTAATTTACAAGAGCAATCGACACTGAATTTACAAAGGGCGTGAAGTTTTCTGCTCCGTAAATTAATGCATTAATATCATACATGCACGATTTTGGCCGCCTCCATGTTTTTTGAATAACATGAAATTTCCGAACATACCAAACAAGTCTCCACAAAATTCAAGCTACAGAAAAGACTATTCACGTACCAACATTAGATCAAATAAAAGGAAAAATCAATATTTGATTGATTAATTTTTTTTTTTATTTCATTTCACAATTTCGCATGAAAAATGTGACTTCGATTTTATAATACCGCTAAAGAAGTTACCATCTGCTTAATATTTACGTATTTACAATTATAACAAGATAGAAAAATATCTAAACCGCTGCCAACAGGGAGAATAGATAAGTTTGATTAGATAAGATTAACGCTCTTTTCTGCCCACCATAATTTATGAAAAATATCCATTCATTTACTTTTGTAATTAATTGATTAGGCCATAGATACCAGCTGACCCAGCAAACTTTCTTTTGCCACCATATTGCCTACAATCTTTTCTCAGATATACCAAAATATGAATGAATGACTTCCACATAGTTATTGAGTTCAATCGCTTGACTTGGTCCCAAGCTATTATACCCTGTGCTGTGGTGACCAAGCAAGGACATTACAAACATGGTATTACACCCAGACTGAGACCAGGTGTACAAATTTACGACCTCTCGCATATCCGTGTTCATCATCATCAACCCATTATGTCCCTACTGAGGGGAATGGGTCTCTTTCCTGAGGAAGGTATAGGCCATACTCCACCACGGGGGCCAAGTCCGGATTGGTGGAGGATCCGGAATTCCGGAAGCGTGGATATAAATATCCGTATATCCACGCTTAAAATATTGACAGAGATTCGATAACAAACACAGTGCCACGAAGTTTTTAAATAGAAGATTTTTTTCTCACTGTTTTATTTTCCTACAGCACTGGAGCCAACCCAGCCGGCGTGTGTGCCGCATATTTCGGAAGGTGGCAATAACTCGCGAGTGTTGTTTTCGCAAATTCTTCCTTTCGCCCCGAGCTGCGCGTGCGCTGCTCGCGTGTCCGGAACTGCGCCGTTCATATGTAAAACGGCGGATTCTTTGCATTTGTACGGTAACAATTACTGATTAGGGACTAGTTGGGGCCTTTGCCAGATTTCCGTGGTTAAATGAAGATAAACGGACTTCTTTACAAAAATAACACGAGTCTTTTAAGACACTCGTCTAAGGCAGCTTGGGCAATTTTCTGTGTTAATGGCACATTCTGTGGCAGATTCTTAAGATCTGTATCCCAGAGGGATAGTCAGGGACTAGGAACTGCCACTTGCTCCGATCCGATTCTGAACTGTCAGGGCTTTTGCTTCATTTACATTCATTAATTTAGTCGTTGCATGCACCCACTATAAGAAAATAAAAGAAAAAAATATAAATATAAAATATTTATTTCCACAAAATGCAAAATGCAAAATGTTACTCTTACAGCATACAGAAACATTTTTTTTTCATAATATAGGTAATATTTATTATAATATTTTAGTTTCCTTCGCCAGGGCGACCTTGTGTTGAAGACAACCAAATCTCTCTGAAAAATAAAAAAATAAAGCAAACACTGTGATAAATTATCATAATTTGTCTTCGTAGCTATTATAAAAATTAATAATAAATTAAATAAAAATTATTCCGGATACACTTTCTTGAGTTACTTTCGGAAGTTTTTCGGAGTCCAGAATAAAGTTTCTTTTTTTGGAAATTCTGATAAAGGTGTAAAAAATTGTGAAATATAAAAAGATAAAGTATTATAAATTATGGAACCGATTAGCGAGCCAAACTAAGTACAAAGTGGTGTCTACACAGTGTGTAATTTTGCAATCGACACGTCGACACCTTGGGGCGTCATATTAGGTCCCTTAGTGGCGATAATTTCTGGGTAATTTAGACCGTATGTTGATTTTTGCATGTGGTGTTCAAATTGTCAAAGTTGTTAGATTTTTAATAAGCTGATGCCAACCCTATTACCCTATGTAATTGTTTTACTTACTCTTTACATTCATATTTTTGATAATAGTTTCCTTTGTAAAGGGATGGAATTACTTTATTATTGTGTTTCTTCAGGTAGAGGGTATAAATGATACTAAGAAACGAAAATGTGCTATTGAAATAGTGCAACATCTGAAAACATAAAAAAACTTCAGCATTATTATATAGTAGATACGTTGCTAGATATATAGCTATACCGGTGAATAATACATTTTCCAAAATGTGTGTTATTCATTTGTGCGAAAAAAGGAAAAAGTAACAAATTGATTTAATTTTATCGATGTAAAAAAAACTTAAGATATAAAGGGCGGAGGATACAATGATAAAAAAACACGAAAACATTCTGCAAAAATTTAAAGTCTTATGTTCTTTCTGAATATTGTTAGAACCTCTACCCTTTTTGATAACACCGACATTTACAAAAAGCGGCCCTAAATGACGCTACTGGCCGTTTCGTTTTTTTTTAAATCGTGTTACTGACCGCAAAAAAGTTCATGTAAAAAAATGCTTTGTACACAATAAAGAATTTAAAATTTCTTCGAAAACAAAACACGATTGCTAAGTAGAGGAGAATTCTATTCCACTGAAGGTAGAATAAAATTTAAAATGACAGGGTGGTTTCCAACAGTGGCTTATTATTACGACGAAGCATGCTAATCAGGGGAGGTTGTGCATGAATTTATAAAGGAATCGATAAAAAGCTATATCTTGGCATTTTGATGGAACTTTTATGGACGCATCGCGTGTTTCAGACTTAGATTCGCAAAAGGTTCTTTGCCATCCTCGTGTAGTTATTGATAAGATCGTGGTATTTCCTTGATTTTCGTTCTGCGGTGGCTGGTTTAGATGATTCCTATATTCAAGCAGCTTCTATGATAATTTTCTTATTTTAAGCCAAACCTGCAGTAGCGCGAGCGTTAGCAGTCTATTTATTTTCTATTCAACAGTTTTGAAACTGAAATTATTACTTAAGTAGGTATACTGTTTAGTCTCTACAGTTTTCTCGAAAAAGGACGGGACACACTGTATTTAAGTACATAGGTACGTAGCAGAGTTATCAATAGGCTATTTGAAAGGTTTCGGAAAACTATCTCAGTGTCTTTGTTAATGTTCATTGAGTGCTCCGAAAGTGGTAATTTTAAATTCTTTCGTGTATTTCTTCTAAAAAAAGCAAATAAAAATTCACTTTTAAATAAACGATTTAGCGTCACCGACCAGACTTGTTTCTACTCAGCTTAGACTAGTTACGTTCTGCTCAGAAAAACCATATAATAAGAAAATTTACATAAATATTACATAAGTATTAAAGTTTATATAAGTATAAATAAGGGCCTGAGGCCTTAGGGAGGCTTGAAAACTTCTGACAGTAAGACCAGCCACTAGTCTTACAAGCCACCACCAAGCCGGACTTGGCCCATGTGGTGGAATATGGCCTATACCTTCCCCAGAGAAGAGACCCGTGCCCCTCATTGGAGTATAATGGGTTGATGATGATGATGAAGTATAAAGAAGGAAGTTAGGTGGGTAGGAAGTCGTTTTCACCGAAGTATGGAACCTTTTTCCCAATAATGCCATCTCTAAAGCCCGGCTAGCTAATTGAATTGCAAGCAATCACCCGCTATATACGAGTCTATTGACTGTGTTCACCGAATACGAAAACTTATTTTTATTTGTTTACCTGACAAAATACATTATGGTTACCTTTAGGTACGGAACCCGACTGGCACTTGGGCGATTTTTGTCCATTATCGTTACTTATTTATGTATAACGCTTTGTTGGACTTTTGTGTCGAGTTTATTTCTACTACGGTTCATAGTATCTTATGGCATTGTGACAGCGCACTTGCTAGAAGGTAGGTAATGACAGTCTAGTAAAGAGTTGGGCGGTGACTTTCCTTATGAATTGTTTATAATGCCTCATACTTTGCACGCTTAAATGCGTTGTGGGCTGTACTTGCAATAATAAAATACTCGTTTGATGTTACTTTGTAGCGAAACTTAGTGCATTATTTTGCGTACCGATATTATTTTATTATTTATTAAACATGAAGTGCTTTTATCCTCTATCCGTAATTACAGTATTATAAATTTGCGAAGTCCCAAGTATACGATTACGTGTACATTAAATATACGGTAGTAAGTATACGATTGCAATATCATAACTACATGGAAACAAAATTGAAGATTTCACCATGGATGACCATGACTATTTTAACAAAATATCTTATCAAATAGCAAATGGATCGAAACCGACATCTAATATATAAAATTCTAGTGTCACAGTGTTAGTGCGCATACTACTCCGAAACGGCTTTACCGATTTTGATGAATTTTTGCAGGTATCGACTATACCTGGGTAGGTTTGAGGATAGATTATTATCTATTTTTCAAAGCCCTAATTGAAAAAAAAAGTAGGTACTCGTATATAGTAAGACAAAGTTTGCCGGGTCAGCTAGTATTAACGTAAAAATCTTAATCCTTGTCCGAAAAAAGATCTCCACACCAAAACAGAAAAGATTCAAAACAATAATAAGTTAGCAATGCGTAAAACGCCATCCAACAGTACAGTGGCAGCTGCATATTAAATCGTGACACTTACAACGGAAAAGGATACGGAAGGGTCAGCAAAACCAGATTGACCACTCTTTTCTTCTATTCATAAAAATAGACAATAACAGCGGACTCCACGCTGACCCTTGGGCAACGGCATAAGCTTTTTGTCCAAAAAACCGGTATTGTGATAAAAGGGGTTTTAGTTATTATTGTTACTTTTGGGTTGCGAATGTCCGAGCTAAAGAAGTGGTCAGTTAGCGATTAGATTTCGACTTTGGAGTATCTCGATTAGGTAAGTGCAGTGAAAAGTGTGTGAATACAGTTTTTCTTGATATTTTTGTGGTCGTCTAAACATAACATGGTTTTAGTCTGGGTAACATATAGGCGAGTATATAGGAAAGCTTATTTCTATAGATTTTTTCACCAGCTAACCAGATCAGTTGGGAAATGATGATTAAAATGGCGGAGGGGCAATGTGTGTACATTAAAGAAATTTTAAATAATATATAAGACTATATACCTACAAAAATGTATGAATTATTGGGTGTATTTCCACAATTGTGATGTGACTGTTAACCATATAACAAGGTATCCTAGTTTGGTACCAGGACAAGTGATTGTGTTGTATGGAAATTATTACAACATTGTGAAGAATCCAGAATTTCTCAATTTTTCCAATCTATGATACTTTGGCCGACCTGACCCTCGATTTTATTAGTGCATTGCTGTTCAATGACAGATAAGGGTCGGGTCAGGTGAAGTGTTTTTTCATACCATTGACGTGTAGATTGCTTGATTTCATTTTGATTTGAATGCGTGCGTAGACTTGAAGCGGCAATGAAACTAAATCGCCATATTCATGCAGTTGTTGTAATACAATTTATTAACAGAATCTAGGCACTGTTGGCTACTGTATCTACTTAGTATTTCTATATGAGTCTCGATGCACATACAATGCCGAAACATCGGGAATTAAGGTAAATATATTTATGTAATGCCTAATTGCAACTAGATCAGTTTAATATAATAAATCACTTTGGTTGTAGTTACTCTAATGAAGTCTAATGGATTAGCTTGTAGTTGACAGGTTTCAGACAGCGTAAAAGGTAGGAAAATCCTGAGTGTTCCCAGCCTACTTCCGTCCGGAAAAATACGGAAAGCCCATTAAAAATCCTCTCCTTTATCTAACTTCCTTGCGAGCGTGTCACAAAAAGTGTCCCACAATTATCACCTCCCGCTTTTTACCCAGCAAATAGAATTAGGCGAGAATTAAATTAGCCCGGGAATTAACAAGGATAATACCCGGTTCTTTCACTTTTTCCTTATTTTCCCGCCTTTTTAAACGGCTTTTTTGCCCGCCCCTCCTCCGATGGTGACGCGGGGAACCCAATTTTGAAAGACAAATGTTAGAGACGTGTTCTTTTTTTGAAAACGGCATTTTTTATTTAATTTGCGTTTACGAGGGGCTGTAATTCATCGATAACGCCTCTGGGAGTTTCATTTTTGTGACTTTTTATTCTTCCCATCTTCTATCGGAAGTTGGCTATTGTGCTCTTAGAGCCGTTGCGTTATTGAAAATAGATGGTTATTAACCTAATCATATCAATTTATTGCCGACTAAATTGTAGGTACATACATAGGTCTTACTTGAGATTAGAACTTAAAACTTAGTCACCTTTTGCAGGTGTTGCAATTTTTCCTAATCTAGGGTTAACTGAAATTTTAAGTTGTTTTGGTACATAATAAGCTGAAACATTAGAAAGTTTTTATTCATGTTTAACATGACATAAACTCACGCCTGTATCTAGAAGGTGTAGGCAGTAGTAGGCAGCAGTAGTAGGCTCTTTCGCTTCATGAACATTCATTAGTCGTTGCATATGATTTCGTGTACTTTTTATCTTGCCCTTTGCTAAGACATCCCCGATTTGGTCGAAGTAACAACCCTTACTAACCCTCTCACCCATGGTAGCGATATATATTTGTTTCATCAGTCAGCGCCTAACATTAAACGTACATTGACATTCAGCAAATAGAGTGTAAATTCTTCACGATGAAATAAATTTGTGATTTCTAATGTAATTAGCTGTAACCGTTTATATCCTCTTCATATCCAGTGTAATCATCTAAAATCATAGCACGTTTTTATCCTTATCTTTATAGTTAAAACTGTACTTACATTGTTTTCAACCATAGATTGTCTTTTTATCTTACGAACCAGTTTTCTAGTACTGAATTAAAATTAAATGTTTAAATAGAAATCTGAAATCGACGTACAATAAGGAACCTATTATATAAACCCACACAGTACCTACTTAAGTACATTGTACAAATCTCTTTGTTCTTAGAACGTAATATACCTAGAACCTCGTTTCTTTCGCTATAACATCTGGTAATCCTACCATTAAATCGTGGAAAGAGCACGCCATCAAACACATCCCAGTAGGCATCCAAAGTTGTAATAATAATGCGCAATTTTCCGACGATATAAATCCACCCCCGAAATAAGAGGGTATATTTTTAAGGGGAAAGAAAGTGAGACTTTTAAGGGTGCAATACCACTCAAGGAAGACCTCTGAAAATTGCTATCTTTGGGCTTTTTTCGTAGCGGGGGAGGCCAGGGTGAATTGGGAGAGCACCGCGACACCCCGGAGGGTAGAAAGGGGAAAAGAAGAAGGAATAAATGAGACCGACCCCTGTTTTAAATTGCTAAGATGCGGGGTAACTTGCCGTTGTTTGCCTCGGAGGCTATTTTTAGGTATGATTTTTGATTGTGACGTTACGTAATTTATTTTTTCTGGAACGATTATTATCATCATTACCTTTGTTCCGGACTTACCAACTTGACTTTTTGAAATTGAAATTGAAATTTATTTTATTTACAGAAAAAAAAAATTTTGTTTGAAGATTTTGACCAGGTTTCGCTGTGATTCGCAGAGCTTAAAGCTGCTAACGAAAGTTTTAGTTCAAAAAACATTATCATCAATGAAGAGAAAAGCAGCGCCTACCGTCCTGCTGAGAGGAAAAGGTTCTTGCATTTTCAGAGAATATTTTTATCAAAAATATAGCGGAAATGCGCATAAAGTTAGCCAGGGTTAAAGTTAAAGATACGCATTTAAACCGTTTATACATTAAGACGTATGTAAAACAACTGAATGTAAATGTCAATAAAGTAAAGGTAGAGCGGGGTTTCCTGGCATAGGTATCTATACACTTAATAGGAAGTCCCCATCATATTGCGAAATTAAAGAAAGGTTGGAGAAAAAATAAAATTGTTTATTTTTGAACTAAAACTTTCGTAAGCACAACACATTGTAAACTTTTGTTTATTTTTATTTATTAATTATTATAACTTTAGATACGCCAGTGTGAATGTGATAGCATACATTTATTTCACTGATCTTCACGGGCTCCTTGCACCTCAGTTTCTTGTTTCATGTTTGGTCCTAGGAAGACGTACTAACGACTACTATCTGCAGGTCACAATAATTATCTATTGTTTGTTTTTCTCCGTTTGTCCAGGCACACTTTAAATAGATAGAGAACACATTATTGTACATAAAAAAGGAAATTACACAGGTATTTCTTAACCTAAGAGTACAGACGGCGGGCTTATCACTTTGGAGAGACAGCAGAATAGAGGGACGATGAATGAAAGCCTCAGAATACGGCGAATAAATTTAACAAAACTACAGTAACAAAAAGCATTAAAATTCATGAAGGTAGCGACTACCTAGTTATAAATAAAATAAATAAAAGATAGGTTTCATAATCTCGTACTTGCATTATAGGTATTATTATAGTTTCGGTTACCGCGATAATCGGTAGAGTAGCTAGAAAAATACTAAGTTTCCATGACAAATGATTATTTTCAAAGAAACCTTTTGTCCGTACAGTTATCCAAAAGTACAGTTTTTACTATTAGGCATATACTTACAAAAGATTATCGACCTTACAATTTTATCTTTGAACGATTCACAAAGCCTTATAGACCAATTCGGATTATTAAGCTGTAGGTTGATGTTTTGTTGTGCCATCCGTGTGTCTGGCCGCAGCATTGGTGTTTTCTTACTTTTGTAAGAAAAGTAAAAATAACATTTACATTTAAAAAAGGAACCCAGGTCTTGGATGTTAACATGTTTGTGACGTCGCTGTTTCTGGGTCCCACGACACAGGGTATCCTAGTGTGGGGCCAAAAGCAATGTATGTGCCTGTATGTAAATGTTATAAATGTAAAAAAAAAATGTTATCTCTGATTTCTGTGTGTATTTAATAGCCCAGCGAGGTAGGCTATGAAAATGGCACAAAATTCCAGATTTCAGCAAAAACTTGTTATTAAGCGACGCACATGAAGCATCTAAGGATTCGTCATTATCCAGCCGGTTACCCTTCTTAAAAACTCCCTTTTTCCCCCTCGTCCTTAATCTCGTGTACATCAGTAGGTATAACGCTTTTGGTGCCATGTGTACTCTGTTTTTGTAGGGCATCTTCATATTGAAATTAAAAAGATGTTGTGATTGTACCCATTTTTATGGTTCCGTACCCAAAGGGTAATACATCATTTACATTTACATACAGGCACATACATTGCTTCTGGCCCCACACTAGGACAACCTGTATCGTGGGAACCAGAAACAGCGACGTCACAAATATGTAAACATCCAAGATCTGCAGTTTTTTGTTCTCACCAGCCGGGGATCGAACCCGGGACCTCTCGCATGGTAAGCAGATGCGCTAACCACTACGCCACAGAGGTCGTCAGAGGAAAGAGGAAAGAGTAGGCGGTCAGAGGAAAATGGACTCTATCACTGAGACTGCGCTATCCGTCCGTCGGTCCGTCCGTCTGTCACCAGGTCATATCTCATGAACCGTGATAGTAAGACAGTTGAAATTTTCACAGATGATGTATTTCTGTTGCCGCAATAATAGTAATTATTAAAAAACAGAATAAAGCAAATATTTAAGGGTACTTCCATACAAGAAACGTGATTTTTTGCTCGCTCAAGAAACGTCATATTGATAACGGCAACAGGTAGACGCTTGAAATATTCACAAATATTGATTTATATTAATCACATTAAAAATAAATAGTTAAATTAAAATAAAACAAATATTAAAGGAGGTTTCCATACAACAAACATGATTTTTTGCCGTTTTTTTAAATAATGGTACGAAACCCTTCGTGCGCGAGTCGAACTCGCACTTGGCTGGTTTTTTTTTAGAATAGGCCTTTTGAAAGAAAGAAAGAAAGATTTTATTAGTATGTCACAGAAACACAATGAAGACAAAAGTACATAATAAACAAAATACAAAAGAGTCAACAAAACAAGAAAAATAAAATAGAGACAAAGGGAAACAAACAACCGTTTTTTAAATCTACGGCAGCAGGGCTCCACACAGTAGTGTATGGTGCCCAGCCACCTTTTCAGCATAATATCTTCTTAGCATAGTTGGCCTTAGGGCGGCTTGAAAACTTCTGACAGTAAGACCAGCCACTAGTCTTACAAGTCTCCACCAATCCGGACTTGGCCCCCGTGGTGGAGTATGGCCTATACCTTCCTCAGGGAAGAGACCCGTGCCCCTTGGTGGGGACATGATGGGTTGATGAGGATAGCTGGTACAGAGCCAAGTAGACCGCGGGAATCTTCACGGTGCTTTCCTTCACAGGTAGCGTAAGGTTTAGTTGTGAGGTCGATAAATATGTGCGCTTACGCAGTACATTGGCACGGCATGTTATTTGATTGTGTAACATAATTGAGGTTACCATTAAAATACAATTCTATGCTCTAAATATAAATATATTGTGTTAAATTAATTTGTGAATAAAACTTTACTATTTTGTTCTATGGAAACTCGATACCCGATACTATTCATTTTTTATATCATTTTTATGACGAAAAAAGAGAATTTTAGTACCTATGTGGTTTTAGTTTTGTTGTCCGGTTGAGATAAGATATCAATCAGAAATCAAAAATTTATTTCAACGTAAAGAATTTACATTCTGCTTGTTGAATGTCAATGTCTAAAAGTTATGTATAATGTTAGCCGATAAGATAAGCATATAGTAGATGTTTAGATGTGTTCAGTTAAATCAAGTCCATCTGAGTGTTAAGTAACGTCACCTAAACTATGGCACTAACACTAGTTTGGTTGGCGGTTAAGTACTTTTTTTTTTTAATCGTTATTATGTAGTTTTAAATTTTCTTTTAAATTGTGGTGGTGTTCTTTCTTCTACCTTTAACATAGTATACCAAGCGATTATGAGTATAGGATTTCGCTGAAAATCAGCGCTGTAAGATGCCCAGCATCTATCAGCACAGGCTGAGCGACAGTCCTTTTGCCAAGCTGTCTAATTTTATATTTTGTTTAATTGTATATTATTAATTTTTAGTTTATAATAAGTTATTACTTTAAGTATGAAACATATCTGTTCTTGGCAATAAATGGTTATTCATTTTCATTCATTCATTCAAGACAGAGGTTCTGTGTTTAAAATAAGTTTTTCACTTCTACGCGTCGAAGCGGGTTCAAAGTAGGTAACACTTTTCATCCCTAGGGAGAATCGTTTTCAACTGACTGCTGTCACATTAAAAAAAACTAGTTCTATTTTCACATTTCCTATGAACCATATTTTCAACTTTCGAAACAGAGTGATGTAAAATTTAAGAAACATAAAGTTATGCGTTAATTTAATTTAAAATTTTAAAATTTACACCGAAGAATGACTATCAATAGGGAATGGATGAAAATATCAGAAGTGCTTGATATTTTTTTTGGTGATAGGAATAACCTTCCATAGCGCGAGAAAAAAGTTTCAATTTTTTTGGCTTCGTAGTTAATTTTTAAATAATCTTATTATTTTTCCATTCGTAGTTCTGGGCTCAGTACGGCATATCAGACATATTCCTTGGTCCGCTACGTATGAAAAAAAAATCTGGTGACAATGACAGCTTTTAAAGGTGGATTTTTTTATACGTGTTAAGGAAGGTTATTCCTATCACCAAAAAAAATATCAAGCACTTCTGATATTTTCATCCATTCCCTATTGTCCTCGCAGAAACGGAAAGCTTTCTCCTCGACAAGACAATTGTATTAGTACCTAAAAATGTAATAGATCGTTACATTAAAAGATGTAATTACGGAGGGAAGGGCCCCTTTAGGGGATTTCTTCTTTCTTTGAAAGTGGAATTCGGGGGTTAACCCCCCGGAGTCGTTTAGGCTGGATATTGCTTATAATGAAAGCACGAGTTGTGCCTATTTCCTTATGGCAAAATAAGACTTAGACAAGACATTTTGATACCTGATGCCTCAGTCTACACTTAAGGATTTGCAATGATATTGAAGTAAAACCAGAACTGAAAATAGTTTTTTCAGTTTCAAAATATATTGATAATTCGAAACGTTTTGGAAGTGTTTTAATTTATTGATATTAAAAATTTTATGAAGAGTGTTTAAAACCAAACAAGTTTGCCAAACACACCTGTCTTCTGAGGAAAGAGACCTCTAACTAAATTTAAAAAAAATGTGTGAGCGTTTAAGTCTAACACATGTTGATGCTGAAAACAGTATTTTGTGTACTTTATGTTTGTGCAACAGTAAAAAGTATAATGTACTGAAAAACAGTATAATACCGTTTTAACAGTATAGTTGGCAACCCTAGGATAGACATACATGCTATTGAAGGTCACGTGCATAACCAATGGGTGTAAATAAACGATTTTCTTTGAACTCGTTTTATGGAATGGGGTATACCTAAATAATAAGAATTGAAATGAAACGGTTAAGTAACTTTTTAAAATTTTGATGAAATGATGAAATGATCCCGCAGTAGCCCAATGATTTAGTTTTAGATTTTTAGACTGCCACGTTGTTCGAGCCGTTAAGGTGCTTATCTACCAAGAAAGAGGTCATGGGTTCGGTTCCCGTACATTTGTACAAGTGACGAGTCTGGGTGTTTTTCGATGTTGCTATATCTTGCCTGGTTGCCATAGAATAGAATAGAATAGAATTTTATTTATTACTGGTAATATGCCAAGTTACAATTGTAATTAATAACCAAGGTATTTCAATTTTGGAGTACAAAGATTGATACAATCATAAATATTGTTTGACTCTGACACCTGTGGTAGATGAGGATCTGTGCTACATAGCACAGGTCAAGCAACTGTCTTGTACGAAAGTTATTATTTTATTTTGATTCCAAAATAATAATTTCAATAAGGCATTCCGACCCCAACTTGTCTTCAAAGTCTTGCATGTCTTATTTTTTAGGAAACCAATTTACGACCCATAAACAAACAGCATAGGGTTTCACTCAGGAAAAGTCACTGAGGAAGGTATAGGCCATACTCCACCACGAGGGCCTAGTCCGGATTGGTGGAGGCTTGTAAGACTAGGGGCTGGTCCTACTGTCAGAATTTTGCAAGCCATCCTAAGGCCTCTGACTTGGTTTAACGACTGCCATCTATCGACAACAGCTGGCACCGACTGCTTAACGTGCAAAGCACGGAAGCATAGAACGGTCACCCATCCATGCACTGAACGCGTCCTATTCCTATTCCGCCGCGTGGAAGAGTGTACAATTAATTAAGGACCCTGCCTCACCCGACCGTATCCAAGCAGTTAGTATTGAAATGTATGGTGCCTACCTCACTTGGCGACTGTTGGCGACGTCGCCATTCAATACAAACTGCCTGGATACGTGTCTGGCGACGTCGCCATGGCGTCCCAGTAAGGCAGGGCACTAAATAGTTAAGATGATTTTTGACCCTATCGTAAAATAGTATTTTTGCATTAAAATTCGCATTTTTACCCCGGTGTCCAAAGCAACGATCCATCTTCCAAATTTAAAAACATCTCCCAGACCGAGGGGTGGCCGGTGGCATTAGCGACTGCCTTAATTGAATCCCAGTCCGCCCCACCCTCCCCCAACAGCCCTTTCTTATTTTTCTCCGCGGCGTCTTTCCCGAGCTCCCCTCAAGACTATAAATCCAACGGGCGAGACAACCGGGGCACCACTCTGAAAATAATAATACATATAAAAATTTCGTGTCACAGAATTGGACGGTTTAGCAAAAAGGTTCTAACCAACACAAAGTGAATTTTGAGATATTAGAATTTTTAGGCTTAAGCTGATTTACGCTCGCCATATCTGGGTTGGACTACCATGTGCCATAACTTTGCACATACTCATCGGATTGCTATGAAAGTCTTTGATTCTTAAAGTATAGAGCAAAGTGATCATATTGGTATATTTAACTCAAATATGAGCATGTTGTGGCTTGGAACCTTTATGCTTAACTGCGTCCAATTTGTAATCGTACTCCACCGAAACGGCTGCACCGATGTTCATGAAAATATTTGTTAATATTAGGTCTGAGAAGTTTGTAGGCTATGTAATATACCAGAACGACGTTTGCGGAGTTAGCTAATCATAGTATGAATGAAAAAAAAATTTAAAGAAAATAATAAAAATATTTATACAGTTGCTACTAAAATGCGTTATTACTAAGACACTTTTTTTGCTTACATCATTTGCTCTTTACGGGCTCTGTATTCCAGTGCAGAATCGGGTAAATCATTGTTTATTTATTTATTCAGTTTGGAGAATCGAGAAAAAAAAAATTAAATATGCCACACAGAAGAAGGTCCATTACTATAATTTTACGCATTATACACCGGTAAGCGCTAATAGAAAGCAATAAAATCGTAAAATAAAAAAATAATAGGTGTTTAAACAAAAAGTTTTCAAAATATTTGCACGTAATACACGTAATGTATAACATTTATGACGAAATGCTATTAGTTTGCAATAACGTTATTATTTATTTATTAGCCATTGAGTTTTTATTATTTATCAATACGCAAGCAGCTTCAGACCTTAAAATTATGCAGTAATTTTTGTTTTAAATTTAAAATCCATTCAATATCCTTTAAATTTGGTCAATATTTTAACGTATCTGTATCGCTGGGTAAATAAATAAATAAATAAAATAAAAAAACCAAAGAAGTCTTCAGAGTAGAGCCCACGCGAGATTTGTGAAAAACCCCACTCCACAATTCGTCATTTGAAATTCCGCGCCCAAGTTTCGGATTTCGCTTCCATTTTCAAATTTTGACGAACAATGGGGGGACGAGCCTTTTTGCAATTTGGAATTGGAACTTCGCTCGTAGGTACTGGCTGAGGCTTTGTTTTCATTACCGCTAATGGCTTTCTTTTACAGTACCAGCCAGGAAAACATCGACATAAATATAAACAAGTGTACCTAACTGCTGCTTATTTGAATTAAAAAGTAGATATTAGGTATAGCACGGTGACGAATACTTTTTTGTTTTTTATTCAAAAAAATATCTATAAGTATTGTATGAGAATGCGACTAAGTGACAGATCAAAAGCATATTTTTTGTTACATTTATAGAAAAATATACCTACTTAAACGATTAAATTTTTAGCGAATATTATGAAGGAACTTATTGTTAAAAATTGCTACATTGATAAATGGTAATTATATTATGTAGGTACACTTATAAGTACATATTTATGTATGTAAAAGTATCAAGTCTTAGGCACTGTTTGAATCGTCCGTAACGGACGCGGAGGCCTATGATGATGTATGTTACTTTATACTTACCTACATATATTATCACTGCACTAAGTAGTTTACTAATTAGCCTATTTTAAAACAGTTTTATCTGTAAACTAATCAGCCTTTTACTTAAGTTTCAACCTAACTCACACAGTGCCCTAAAAACCTATTTATAACATCAAAACAGATCCGGCACTTCGGATCCACATATGCAAAATTGACCTTAGCGTATGTGAAAACAACCTTCAATAACTCAAGAACTGCTCGTATTTATACAGTCTTAAGTGCTATTTTCGATTAAGACCTCTACTAGGCAATACGCGAGGTCGATGTCTTCAACTTACGAGACTAAACTTTATCGTTCCACGGTTAAATTGAGTTTCTTAATGAAGTTTTTTGTGCCAACATGCTGGCGATGAAGTTTTCGTTTTTCTAAACAAGTGTAGGTACTGGCCGTTTTTATTTTATACTAAAAAAAAACTTAAAATTAAGGTGAATAATCAAAAAGAGATCCTGAGTTCGAATTCGTTCAAAAACAGAACGTAAACGAATTCCAAATTCAAACTCGGAACTCCGCCGGAACGGATTCGCCGTTCGATATTCAAAACGAGCGCTCCGTCTCAGCACAATGGCATGGCATAAAGTCTTGGCCCCCTCCCTGCCTTTATATCTATGAAAAGGTACGGCGCACAATACTTTTATTCTTGAGGGGCCAGTCCCCAGTCCACCCCATTTTAAAAGAAGCGCCATCTTGGCATTGGGCACCCCAATGGGGGCCCGCCCCCCGGGGGACGCCCCCTCAGGGGGATCCACTTTTCTCTCTCTAAAGTATTGTTTTAATTCGTCCAAATATCTTATCGTGAATACCTCAAGAGAAGTTTTGATATAATTTTCGTTGGTTATTTTCGTTTGAGGTGCAAAAGTTTCCGAGTTTTGTTCGCTGAGCACGGGAGAGAGTATCGCATAACTGATGGGTTGGCTTATTCACTAATTAGTAAGAGGAAATTTATGTTTTGCATTTCTTATCGATACAAAATCCTGACGATAATTGATTAAAAAGTGTGTTTGGTCACCTACAGGCAGTTTGAAATGCAATAACAATTAACAATTTGATGGAAAATTAAAATGTAATATTATAGATGAAAAAATTGTCAATGTCTTGGATAGCAATATCTGCGCTAATCAGTAGCTAATATTATTTTCTGGTTGTACCTACATAAAGTGTTTTCGATTATCTAATGCATACTATCCACTCTGTATTTTTTATATTTATAAATACACTTACGTATTACTTTCTAAGATTCCTTAAATAAATAATCATTATATCTCCAGTAAGGAGTCGTATAAGAAAATTTCTTATCAAATATTTAATTTAACTTTTTCCTCTACAGAAGATATAACTGGCCACTCTACAGCGCAATTTAAGAGTAAAAAGCGGTCGATTTTCAAACATCGAATTCGAATTTCAAAAGAATCGTATTAGAATTCCTAATAGGCGCTCTTTCGGTATCCATAGTCGCGATAGAACGGCAAAGGCATTCACTTCGGCATCAAATATGAAAGTGTAGTAGTCCTACTTCAGTTAGGTACTAACTTTTGAAAATAACAGCTACGGATAAAATACAAGACATAATTATGACAAATTCAACACGAGTTTGTAAAGAAATTGGAAATATAAATACGGCATGCTTAGCCATTGTATGAACACAATTATTGAAACAGATATTAATAATATAATTAGACGTAGATTAACAAAAAAGTTCCAACCGACAACATGGTAATTTTTGAGTTAAATAAACCAAAATGATCACTATGCCTAGCCCTCTGGTACACAGGTGTGAGCGTATGTATGTATTTATGTTATTTCGTGATACAAAACCCTGAGAACTGTTTCACGCGAGTTCGTTTTGCAATTGGCCGGTTTTCTCTATTCAAATCTAAATATTCAAATGACAGTAAGACCAGCCACTAGTCTTACAAGCCTCGACCAATCCGGACTTGGCCCCCGTGGTGGAGTATGGCCTATACCTTCCTCAGGGAAGAGATCCGTGCTCCTCATTGGGGGCATAATGGGTTGATGATGATGATGATGAAATAGCCGGTTTATGAGTTGAGAGTGTACACTAAGTAGTACTTAACTGTACTGCTGTCTTGCTAAATTTCTCAGAAAAGAGCGTGGCAGAACGTAAAGCCGCGTTTTGATGGCCTTAGTGGGCTCGGACCGAGTGCCCCATCCAAGTAAACTCATGCTTCTGATTGGCCATTTTAGTGTCGTAACGAAAAACCGTCCAATCAGAAGCATTAGTTTAGTCGGATGGCGCACTTGGTCCAAGCGTACTAAGACCGTGAAAACTCGGCCTTACTTAAGTATTTAATTAGTGAAATTTCTCTACTCAGAAACTGGGCCATAGTCTCATTGCTGACTTCTGTCCACCGCTCTATTTCGGCAACGGTCCACTATACCCAGCGAAGTACACCGGGCAGGTAAATTTTAATTTCTATGCAAATGTAAGCCTTCATTCTGGGTTTAATCTATGAGCTTTGCCAAAGTGACGGCCGGGAATCGCGGCGGCAAAACTTAATGAAAACGGTGCGATTCGCCAACGGGATTCGTCTTTTCTTCGCTTGGAATTTTGTGGCCCTTTATAGCGTTTTCTGATACCATAATAGTCCTGTGCTAGACCGGGGGTGTTTCACAGCGTTTTACGACATGTTGTATGTAGGTACAGTCACGAGCAATAATATATATATATATATATATATACAATACACTGTCACATCTTGTACGACGTACACATTTTGTTTTGTACTGCACATGTGAAGGACAATTTGTCCCAAATTATCTAACCATTGGTTACATAATTTAGAACAAATTGTTGTTCACTTCTTTCTAGATTTTTTTTTATTATTAACCGATTTATCAATCCACTTAAAGATTAATAGATTCGTTTTCTAGATTGTTTTAAGTTAAGATTTTAAGAAAATGTAACTGTGTATATAATGTTATAGCTCGTGACTGTACACCGTACCTAGCAGCAGTCGTCAACACTTTTAATTAACATGACATAATCATTTACAGCAGGCACATTGCTTCTGGCCCCACACTAGGATACCCTGTGTCAGGCAAACCAGAAACAGGGACATCACAAACATGTCTGAAAAGATTTGTTTTTTTTCCCCAGCCGGGGTTTGAACCCCGAATCACGTTACGGATGACTGCAATAAAATGTTAAGGTCGTTGCGCCAGTAATGAAGCAGAGTCGAGTAATCGACAAGTTGACGAATTTCAAATTGACCAATAGACACGCCTTTTTTCGGGAACTTATGGAGTTTATACAAATACAATTATGCATGCTGTGTAGTGTAACGCGTTTACTTTTATAAATTTCAAAGGTTTTAATGCTATTTATGATTTTGGCAAACAGATTAATAGGAAAGGAAATGAAAAAACTTTGTTGTAAAATGGTGACAAAAAATGGCTATTGGCCCCTAAGCTAGGATGCCCCATGCTATCGATGGGTTTAGGGTTTAGGCCAGAATGGGTTTAAATGGTAAATGAGCATAGAATGCTTTATACCACAGATTAATCATTACCAAACGGAATCACAGTCTCTGATACTGAACTATGTTATAGTAAATGGACGAAAGTAGCAATACATATTTATTTAACACACAATAGACAACCTGTAATGGCAGCGGAAAACATTTTCAAATTTTATTTTCACGGACCAGACATAAATAAAGATTCATAAATTAAACTGCAGTTTCCTTCTGTGAAGCCGTTTATTTCCAGACGCGGTACTAACATGCACACTATTCTCTGCAGAAAGTGACACGAACGTACCCAAAACCATTTTTTACAAAACCGTTCATTTAAACGTTGACAAAAACCAGCGCTGAGGGCTTACAACCTCAGCATTATACTGAGTAAGCTGCCTTTTGCAGCAGCGGTTATACACCGCGACAAAACTGTACAAATGTATTTCTTTATGTATGTTTGCACTTGTTAGATGTGTTTTTCTCGTTTGTACTTCGTATTTCTGTTGTGTGTGACTGTTGGTGCAATAAAATTTTCTCTTTCTCTTTCTTTCTTTTTATTTACGAAAAATACTGCATATATATTTTGCCTCTCGCTCATACAATATTAGTACGCATAAATGTGAGCATGTTTTCTTCCTTATTTGTAACTATGCATTGTAAACTTTTTGTTTTTTTTTAATGTGTTAATTTGTAACACAATTATCTTTTCCTTTACAGTCTATCTGTATTAAAAAAGAGTCATAAATAATAATAATATCCGCACAATGCACTCACTTGAGCTGGTCTCAAACTATGATACCTTGAGCTATGGTAACCAAGAAAGGACATCCTAAGCATAAAAACACCCTGAACTAAAGCCCTGTTCGCAAATGTAGAGCAGCTCTGAGTTGTAAAAAAAAAAAGTTTATAAATCAATACTCATCAAGGAAAACTTTGAAACAATAAAAAGCATTAGCTATTCCTAAGTAAGTTACTAATGTAAAGAACTTGCTAATAATATTTTTCTGATTTCAAACTTTTTAACAAGTTCCACACAATTCAATAATTTTTCCTGAGTCTTAAACTAGCATAACGTACTGTGGTAACTAAACAAGGTCATCACAAACATGGAAATATTCCATGTATTGGAGTATGCCACCAGACTGAAGCCGTTAGTATTATTCAGGTACAGTGGCCTCCAAATGGAACTAACGACCACTATTATGCTGTCACGTGGTTTTGTGTCACGGAGTTTTTATATCTTACATTATTATTTAATTATGGAGATTGTTCTACAAATTACACCAATAGCTACAGAATACCCTCTCTTCCTACACCTTAAAAGCAGAACAATTACACATTCCATTTGAGCGAACCAGTGTATGATATTAGACAGTTAGTCTGGACTTAAAGTGCTCTTATTCTTATAAGTTTTGTTTATGATAGCGTCTATCTTTTGTTTCAGGTGACTACAATAGCCGGCGGTGGAATGAAGATGTTTCTTAAGGCCCCATCACACTTTTCACTCCGGCGAAGTTCACAATGAACACGTATAGCATGGTATTTTCGCAATGTTTATATGTAGGTATATAATGTATAACGAGTCTTATCGCTGTAAATAGTCGCGATTGTGCTCTTTATAAGTATAGTATTGTGAAAAAGGTTTTTTTTTATTATTTCCTTTTATTTCATTTTTACCTCCTTTTAACATGTATTAATACAGGAGTTGTACCTGTGCAATAGAATTAGATAAAATAAAAGTAAACTTGAACAAAAAAAAAGTGTTAACTTAATATTACACGTATTACATTATACAATAAGTTCTTAACTTAAAATCTGAACTCGTTCAGGCTACAGTAGAATACACATAATATCTACATGATCGGCCACGTTCAGCTTCAGTTCCTGGAATAATACATACGCCCAGCAGGTTTAAGACCTCAAGCTCGGCTGGGCACAGCTACATCAAAATTAAATTGTAAACTCTGGTGCCTACACCATGGCCACTTGAATCTGCATTAAATTACCAGAACAGATAAAGCATTTAAAAAAGTACATATTTTCAAGGCCATTAAGCTTGCCTAGTACTTAGTGGAAAATAGCTTCTATACAATTAATTAATGAGTAGGTACTGTAATGATAATATAAGTTAAATAAATCAAATAAAGTTTTATAAATAAAGAATAATATGAATAAATGTATTTAATCTTAATTTCAAGTAATACATTTTAATTGATATGATAATTGTATGATAATTTTTAATTACGGATTAATTATAGAAGAATATACCTGCAAATATTTAATTTCATAAATTAGATCTAAGAAATTGTAGTGCCCTTACAGGGTGGAGGATCATGTAGAGCATCAACTATTTTTAATCATATGTACCACCTATACACTACCATGACATGCAATAAACGATTATGATTATGATGATGATTATGTAACGAGGCAGATAGCTATCTGAACAAAATATTTGAAGTTGAATTTTAAAAAATATACCTTTAATTCGCGCTGTCACACTCACAGTACGATTGTTTCATTTAACCTCTTCAGTCCTGACCTTGAAAATAATAATAGTTTTCTATTGTTATTTTTTTGACACGGGACTGAGGAGGTTCATTCACCCACGCCGCATGAGTTAGAGGGCTAATGCCCGAAAGTGCGTTATCACCCTTGTGCGCCGCTGCTGGTGCTGTACGGCCGCGAGTGTGTTTGAACCCTTGGGCCTAGTGGTGCGAAGTAGTGCGAAGCACCGCCACCGCTAGTGGAATTAGCTTCGCCATCGGTCGTTCTCCAAATAGATAACATGTGTACTATCATTAGTCCCTGTTCCTTCACTAGAACAGTCCAACCAGGTTTCGCTTTGATTCGCAGAGACCATGATTATGGTGATCAGAGACGGAGCTCGCGTTTCGAAAGCTTTTTTTTGCATTGCAATGCAGACTCTAGAGTCTGCTAATGCATTGTAGTACAATGACAACTGAAAGAACATAGCGATTCAGTTACATTGCCCCTTTAAGTAGACGCGTGCACGGGATACCGCCGTTTAGCCAAAGTATTTTTCGCCAAATTTTACTTCCCAATAAACAGTTTAGTTTCCCAAATGAAACTTTACCAAGTTTTCATTTCGCATTTTATTCATTTCGTCCCTTAGCTTACAACACCGCTCAAATCGAAAATTGGCGGTTTTCACATTTGAATGCCATTAGATGGAGCTGCTCATTGCGCGTCTAACTATTGGTCACACCTGTAAAGTTGGTAAAAATGACTTAAGCGGTGTTGTAAGCTAAGGGACGATTTGGTCAAATTATCATTTCGCATAATTTTACTGCGTCAAGTTTTATTAAGACAAACGTTTATTATGCTAACGTTTTATTTTGGCTTTTATTCATTTGGTCAAATTATTATTTGGCATAAATATAGTTGACGATTAGGTACTAATTATTATTGAACGGGGGGTCGGCGATGTAAAGAATACGTGGCAACAGAAATATAGGTGCGACGACGCGCGTAGCGAAGCGGAGCGCGTCGGAGCGTTAGGTTCTCTATGTAAGATCGAAAACAGACTCGACTTTGATGCGTTCTTACCTTGCCTGTTGTTGCCTCTTTGGTAAAATGAATTTTGACCAAGTATTTATTTGGTAAACAATAACTTGCCATAATAACTTTTGCTAACTGTTTATTTGCTTTAAGTTGTTTTGAGAAATGTTTTTTTGCCAAGTGATAATTTGCGGCAAATAGTTTGGGAAGTAATACTTTGGAAACGATTTTTGGCAATACATTAGTAAGCCCGCGTGCACGCGTATCAATAATAAATTATTGATACGCGTGCCCGCGTGCCATTGACGCCTAGAATTATTCTGTAAAACACATCACGTGTGCCGACCGTGCATCTGTCTTTGTATTATAAGCGCACAAACAGAATCGAGCCCCTGGTCCTAAGCTAGGATACCTTGTGCTGTGGTAACCAAGCGAGGACATCACAAACATGGAAATACACATAGACTGAGGTCATTTGCATAATAATAACATTTACATTGCTTATATATCAAGTGCGGCAGCCTCGAGTCAGACACTACCTTAAATAATACATAAGTTACTTACAATTACTGTTTTTGGTTGTTGTTACATAATTAGAAGTTTTTTCTACAAAGAAAAATGTTCTCAAAAGCTTGCCAATAAATCGAATTAGTAGTTTAACAAAGTTAAACTACTTGTTAATCAAAGTTATTGATTTTTCTTGGTTTCCTATAAAATTAAATAAGAACAATAAATTCATAATCATAGATACGCGATTCGAATACAGGCTGCTATAGCTACCCCGGGATTCGAACCCAGGACTACACAATACGTAAAAACTCGTGTAACCGTTACACCATCATCATCACACGAGTACAAAACAAAACCAAAGTAAAGGATTATCATCGTAAAGTTGAGCGCGAAAATATTCGGAAAGTCGATTATAACTCGACTCAGTAATGTCTGAAAGAATTCGCCGCGGTCTCGCCTCTACAGCTAAAAGGGAAACCATGAGTTCTCGATCTCGTCCTCATCAACCCATTATGTCCCCACCGAGGGGCACGGGTCTCTTCCCTGAGGAAGGTATAGGCCATACTCCACCACGGAGGCCAAGTGCGGATTGGTGGAGGCTTGTAAGACTAGTGGCTGCTCTTACTGTCAGAAGTTTTCAAGCCGCCCTTAGGCCTCTGACTTGGCTGCGGCTAATTGTAAAACGAAATAGTTATACTGATAAGTTCTACAATTTAAATAAATTATAATAATAATAATTTGTATCACTTAAGTAGGCGCCTTCTTAACACCCTATCCTCTCCATCCGAAAAGCTTTAGGAACTTCGAGCACCCCTGGTACCGCACCACGAAAGCCAGCCTGAAAAGCCGGCGAGATCACGTATACCGATAACATTACAAAGTTTTCACATTAGACAAACTTTTATTACACTTATCTTGCTCGGAGCGCGGGAGGTGAGCAAAAATGTGGCCATTGCGAGATGACTCTTTTGTCTTCGCGTGTTCTTCGAGGATTTTGAATTTGGAACTGTTTATTTCCAGAAACGTGGCGCCGAATACTGGCTTGATAATTGCGGCTGCAGATTTACGGAAAGAAAAAGATAATTTTTAATTTAGAACTAATACATACTCGCTGACTATTTGCGGACGCTTCGAGATTTGTGGAAATAAAACAATAATTTCTATTGGTTTTCTTTTTTTTAATTGGAAGTGGTTATAAAAATGCTGGTTGAAATTAAAAATGTTCTTAAAAAACAATTAAGAGGAAACGTGACATAAAAAACGTTTCACCGATATACTCACTATGTTGAAGGCCATAAGAGCTATCGTTTCTTGGCTAGATTATCTTTAGTTTAAGCAATCAGGATAAATGACCGGGGCTAAGCGGGTATGGAGTGAGGCTTAACGATGGCGGATGTATAAAACTGAAAGTATATTATGATCAGAATGTCAACTAAGTATATATCAGTCTAGGTTTCCTCGCGATGTTTTACTTCACAGTTAGCGAGTGGTATTGCTACTATAACTTCACAAAAGTACGTAACTTAGAAAACAAAGTCATTTGGTACATTTGGTACAAAAAAGTCATTGGGTTCGAAACCAAAACCTCCTTCTGCCGCGCCGCTACCATCACTAAAGTATGCATCAATCAATCAATTCATCTGCCCGTTCTCGTCCACTGCATTCCGCATGCAAATCATCATCATCATCAACCCATTATGTCCCCACCGAGGGGAGGTAAAGGCCATACTCCACCACGGGGGAGTCCGGATTGGTGGAGGCTTGTAAGACTAGTGGCTGGTCTTGCGTCAGAAGTTTTCAAGCCGCCCTAAGACCTCTGACTTGGCTTAACCACTGCCATCTATCGACGGTAGCCAGCACCAACTGCTTAGCGTGCCTTGTGACGGCGCGAGCTCAATCTCTGCTCAACATGATTAAGCTCTGCGAGTCAGAGCAAAAACTGGTCGGACTCTTCCGACAAAAAGTCAAGTACCTAAGTGTATTCGGAAAATAGTTCATAATGTGTTGCTGACGAAAGTTTTAGTTTAAAAAAAGATTTAGTAATGCTGATCTTAGCTAATATCCTAGGATGTTAGCAAAGATACGGATAAGAACTACACAAATTATTTCGTTATCGTTCTAGGATATCGAGCTACGATATGAGTCTATTTTAGGACCTACATTCGCTCGATCACATTTTGTTTTCATTAATCTTTCTTCTTTTTTCTTCACACACTCAAACACACACACATACACACTCGCAACTACATCTTAGTTTAAGTGAATTATTGTGATTTCTTAATTAATATTTAGCTTTCTTTACTATTATAGTTAATATCAAAATTATGCTTACCACGAATCATCTAAAATTGGGAGAGGGCACTATTTTTTCTTTGCAACACAGTTTTTACCTACCTCAGAGATTAGGAACTTCACAATTTAACCTGTAAAAATGTTAAGTGAATACCTTTTCATCTTTTATTTTTATCTTCCTGTATACTCTTCTCTAGCCCAAACTTATTTAAAATTTTTCAATCAATCTTTCCGACTTCCCGACATCTGACATACTCGTATGATTCGAGAACTCAGTCTGGAAGAATGCCTTGGTTGGAAGTTATATTTATACTAGCTAACGTGGCCTTGTCATGTAAAATAGCCTACGAACTATGCTCATACAAGTAAATGTACACAAAAAAATAATTGCAGTCCGTAAAGCCGTTTCGAAGGATTTCGATAACAAACCAGGTCAATTAATTGAATTGTGTGGAGGTTTTTTCTCTATCATTCCAGGCTCGAATCCCGACTGCGAACAAGAAAAAACATGTCTTTGATGTTTACATGTTTATGGTTCACACGACACAGCAGGGTACCCTAGAGTGGGGCCAGAAGCAATGAAAGTGCCTGTATTTAAATATTTATTATTGTGTCCCACTGCTGGGCAAGGCCTCCCCCAATTCAGTCCAGAGTTTTGATCCTGGGCCACCTTAGAGCTCTCCGGTACATGGTCGTCGAGATAGCCACTAGAAGTATTATTTGGATGGTCAAATTCAAGATGTCCCTAAGGCGATTCGCACACTGTCCCACACCACGCTGCATGTTGCGTGTCGCCGCACCTACGCGCGTACTTGCGGGAGTGCAGATCTGCATCATCGTGCGGGTTTTTCACGCACTCACGCGCGTAGTTGCGTTTTATGGATTCACGCGACATTGACTCATTTCATTCAAAGCACACGTCATGCCCTTCCAAAATCACGCACGACACTGCGTGGCTCTGTGTGCCATACCATACCTTACGTCTTGACCCGCACCCACGCGCGGGTGCATGTGTCTGCGCTTGTAGGCGCGTGATCTGCACGATCGCGCGTGGATGCATTTTCTGTGTGTTGGACTGTGCGTGTTTTATACAAACTGAGATACTTTCATATACAAACATTTTGTACACAAACGGAGATACTTTCAAACGCACTACGCTGCGTGATGCTGGGCAGTGTGTTAATCGCCTAAGTCTAATGTCATAGATTTGCAAAACGACGGAGTAAAGTAACTTCTTGCCTCTCGAAACAACACTAGATTACTGAGAAGCATGAATTTTGGTAAAATCTTAGTACTTAGAAGGCGTTACAATTTGAATGATTTTAAATACAAATCAAGTAAAAATAATAACGATGATAAAAATAGTGCATGAAATCCTCAAATGACTTAGGGGCATCTTGAATTTGGCCATTCATTTAGGTATTTGACTGTTCCGAGTATAGCTTCTGTTATTCCTAATAACGGTCGTCTGTAAGAAAAGCTTCGGCTGTGATAAAATTTGCATTCGACTGGTAGGCGGGGGATGCAGCGGGGGACTCCCCAGTTCGGTTCACGTTTACGGAGAAGGCTTTTGTGCCCAGAAAAATGATGCGCAGTCCCAAGTTTATCAGATTTTTGGCTACTTTCTTGTCGCACACTTAACCTATACAACTATGATTATATTTTATGTGTAAATGACTGTTAAAAAATTGTAAAAGGCTTTTCTGAAAACCACTTCCGATTTTTTGTTGGTATGAATTTAAAATTACCAACTTCTAAGCATACTCCATGCTTAGAAGTTGATAATTTTAAATTCTTTTGTGTATTTTATTTCAGTATCTAGGGCAATATGGCGTCGCACAGGAATCAGAGACGTCACCGGTCAGTACCTACACAATGAACGTATGAACGACTAATGTCATATTTACGAAGCTGTGACGTCATCATAGATACGGCCAATCCAAGCCGTTTTCGATAAAAATGGCTACAAACACAAAATTATCAAACTTTATCCTGGTTTTATGGATAGGTAAATGATCGATTTTTTTTTAAATACCTATGCAAGGACTAATGAGTGTTGATAAGGCTAAATAATGTTGTCAGGGTTGTGGCAAACGCTGTCTAAAAGAAAAGAAAATGGTCTAGAAAAGAAAAGGTCTAGGATATAGGAAGGATATAGGCATCAGTTGATTCACGAACATTTCACGAAACGAACTCATAAAGAAAAAAATCCATGTGCGCCCATTGGTTAATACGCGTGACCTTCAATAGGCACTGCCCTACCTAGGAAGGGGACGCTTATTGGCTTATTGCTTCACTTATCCTCAGCCACGTCAAATGCCCAATGAGATGCGAGTATTTGGTAACTTTAGACTTCGACTTATGGAACGGAGTATATACAACTAAAAGTTTCGTAAGCACTACACATCCAGCAGTAGACTAATATAGTCTGATGATGATGATGATGATGACACATTATAAACTATTATCCGGATAAACTTACTTGAGTTTTTGTCGAAAGAGTTTGACCAGGTTTCGCTCTGATTCGCAGAGCTTAAAAATCGAGTAAAGTACTCGGATCTTTTGGGCAGTCTCGGTTTATTCGTACCTAAGCAGAATATGAGATATATGGATGGGTGACCGTCTATGACGGTCTATTTCCTTCTCCAATGTTTTGCTCCAGTCCATCCAGAGTTTTTTCTCGAAGAGATCACACTTTTAGTGATAAGGCCGCCGTCAATAGGTACCTAGGTACTCTTAGATCAAGAAGTACATACTTGTGTAATCTCATTTTTTATGTAGGTACTATAATGTTGTCTATCTCTATCTATTTATCTATCTTAAAAAAATATCCACACCCACCTTAACACGCATAAATTAATAGCCATACAGCACATTTTGAGCTAAAACTTTCGTAAGCACTAGAGATTGTTTATTTTATTCCTGATACATTTACTAGACTTTTGCCGGAAGAGTCCGACCAGGTTCTGCTCTAGTTCGCAGAGCTTAATCATCTACAGACAAAAAGTCAAGCAGGTAGTGTATCCGGAACAAAGTCAATAACATACAGTACCTAATCAAACCAATTACAAATCACAATAGCCTACAAATCTTACTCCGTACAAGGCTACCTCTTCCGCCGTCCGCGCTCTTAGCCGGGGGGCCGCCCCCCGAGGGGGTCCAAGGCCCCCAACAGGAAAAAGGAGGGAAGGAAAATTTCCATTTTCTTATATACCTCTTTCCTCTTAACTCGGCTCTCTGCAGCACTTTTTGATTAACGGACCTACGCCTCGGATGGAAATTTCATTACCTATTCATCTTGGAAACGGGCTTATTTGCCCCGCTTTCTGGGGTAATTGGGGGACGGGGTAAAAAAAGTATGTGGATGAGGCTGAAAGTGATTAATAATGATAGTGATAAGTTGATAACCTTCATACAATACAATTACTTCAGGAGAAATGAGAATAATAGGCTATTTCATGTGTACCTAATTCCTGGTGTTCATACAATAAAGAATATTATTGTTCTATCTATAATAAGCTATCTGACCGATTTCTGAAAACCATCTCATATTGTTTGTTGGTGTTCATGGAGTCCTCAGAAAGTGGCCATTTTAAATTCTTTCGTGTATTTCTTATAAAAAGGCAAACGAAAATTTACTTTTCAAATAAGCCGCCAAAACGTGTCCGTATAGTTGGCTTTCACATGGTCGATTTCAGTAATTTCGAATATGCCACATAACTGTGCATCAATAGTGCCTAATAGTGCTACAAGGCACAATTAGCTAGGAAAAATATTTCAGGAGATATTAAGACGAGTCACTGAGGCAGCCAACTAGACGTCTACTTAGCAGACACATCACGAACGGCTGTATAAAGAGTTATGATTTGTATGCCAGATAATTGTGCGCTAATAGTGCAGCTCCCTACATGCCAAGTTTCCAGAATAGTGCTTCAATACAAGCTGAGAAAACATACCCTATTGATGAGGCAGCCAACTAGACGCTTTTTCTTACCATGATTTCTTCGTAACGGCGTAGAGTTTTAAAACAAAACCTATACCAAAAAACTGTGCGTTAATAGTGCCTCTTCATGAAACACAAATTCCCCCGAATCACCTATGCGTTTAGCCAAGAAATTAATGTG
The DNA here is from genome assembly GCA_947310845.1 of Yponomeuta plumbellus. NCBI lineage: Eukaryota > Metazoa > Arthropoda > Insecta > Lepidoptera > Yponomeutidae > Yponomeuta > Yponomeuta plumbellus. The sequence continues at coordinate 10,533,871 of OX371216.1, read as the reverse complement.
AACTTTTACATACATTGAGGTTTTGGTACATGTAAGAACAAAAGTGAAAAAATAATATCAATCAGCAAATATGGCACGGACTAAAGTATCCGGAGTCGGTAAGTATATGAATTTAACTACTAAAGTAAGCTACTATTAAACCTTTCCGAATGCTAGTTACCGAATCACTATGAATACTCTGTACTATTCGTTTTTTTTGGAGTACCTACCTTACGAAACGCACAATATTGCCCCGTGTAATATCGCTTTAAAAATTCAGAACTAGTAAATTTATTTATAATAGTGCTGTTAATGTGTAGAGTGAACATAGCAGATACAGAGTAATTGTTATCTTTTTAAAAATCTACTTGGATATTGAAATAATTGAACTCAATTGAAGCCGCATAACATCGGACAGATCAATCTACCCGCATTTATTAAAAACCAACAACAAACATGGTAAAGTGCCTGATTTGTGGTAAATACATGCGCAGTGACGGCACAATATCATGCTGCAAGTGTGAGGCGCAATACCATCGTGCCTGTGCGGGCCTTCCGGCCGCCGCGGGCGCTTCGACGCCGAAGGACTGGCTGTGTCCCGAGTGCAAGCGGCCGAAGAAGCCGCAGCCGGGAGCGGCCACCCCGCCGGCGGTAATCGTCAACCAGCCCCCTGCCGACGGTGCCCCTGTCGTGGATCTGAGTGTCCAGTTCCAGCTCTTCAGGGAGGAGTTATCACTCATAAGAGCTGAGCTTCGGGACTTCAGGTGCGAGTTCTCTCAGCTGAACACCGCCATGGCGGCCTTCAACGGGCGAGTCACGTCCGTGGAGGAGCGACTGGAGGCAGTGGAGAAGAAGCTGACGGAGCGGATGGTAGCGGCGGGCACTAAGGTGTTGGAGGACGCCATCGCGGACTTGCAGGGTCAGCTCCACGACCGCGACCAGGAGCTGTTGGCGAACGACGTGCAGGTGGCGAACTTGCCGGAGGAGCCGGGCGAGAGCGTCATGCACCTCGTGACCACCATCGGGGTGAAGCTCGGCGTGCCGCTGGACGAGCGCGACGTGGTGAGCGCGGTGCGGATGGGCGCGCGGCGTGACGGCGAGCGGCCGCGGCCTCTTGTGGTGCGGCTCGCGCGCCGAGCGACGCGCGACGATCTGCTCCGGGCGGCGCGGGTCCGCCGCCGGGTCACCACTGCCGATCTGGGCCTCACCGGGGAGCCGCGCAGGTTTTACCTGAACGAACGGCTCACTCGCCTGAACCGGCACCTGTTCGGCAAGGCCCGCGAGCGTGCCCGGGAACAGGGCTGGAAGCACGTTTGGACGCGGGACGGGAGGGTGCTGGTGCGTCAAGCCGACGGAGCGCCGCTTCACAAAATCCGGTCCGAGGCGGACTTAGGCCGTGTTTTTCCCGCGCCTTCGGTTTGAGTTTTATGTAGAATCTGCCGAAGTTAATAGTGGTTTTAATTGTAGTTTTAAACAAAACATATTTTTGTATGTTGTGATTGTGTATAGTCTTACTATATATTACCTTTTGGTTATCCTCTTCTTATTTGTTAGTGTATATTTCCTTCTTTATGGGCAGAGTGTCCCCGCAGTTATCGACGGGTCGTTGACTTTCAGCTCATCACGTCGGCATTCATTCATCTGCAACAAAATAAGAAGTATATGTATAAAAAACACTATAGCAAATATTGTATGTAATAATTATTATAACAAAGAGTATATTTATAAAATATTTTATTTTATACGAGTGTATTTATTATCTGTAAGTAAGTATATTACTTTTATATTGATAATACAATATCTACATATATATATTAAAATAGTTTATGTATTATTTTATGTACTTACATTGGTAAACAGGCAGGAATTCCCTTTTTCAATTCGCGCTTCTCTCTAAACGTTTCACTGTTGGATTATTTAATGCAGGATCCTTGGGTACTGGACATGACGAGTTCATCTCTGCTGTACTGACGCTAGCCCCTGACGTAGTTGCCATCAATGAGACGTGGCTGCGGGAGGGTGAGGAAGGACGCGCTCCCGCCGTGCCCGGCTTCAGACTGCGCCACACGCCGCGGCCGATCCGCGTCCGCGCACGCGGCGGCGGGGTGGGGTTCTATATGCGCAATGGGTTGGCGGCGCGCGTCGCCCCGCACCAAAGAATATACTACTCCCTACGGGAGAAGAACGGTAACTCAATAGAAAAAAAATGCAACCACAGAGCTACACTCAAACACGCACTAGCGCCATTGCGGAATAGCAAGAAAACTAAGAGGCGAGAAAATTCGAAATGGAGAACATAATTATTATTTAAAATACAGCATGAAGAGAGTTCATAAATGTATGGAGTTTAATGATAAACCCCATACAATTATGAACCCCCTGCATGCTGATATTATTTATATTTTATAGTTATGACTTAATTGAAACCACCAATCAGTATTTACAAACTCATTTATTTTTCAAGATCTTTATTTTCCTTTCTTTCGATGTTGAGTGAACCAAGGATTCCACGGCTTTTAGCAGATGTAGCAGAGTGTGTCGTCTTTTCTCGGTTGTGAAACTGGGCTGGCTGGTTTGGCTGCCTTTCTTCATTGTCTGGTTTTATATTCTGTAAATAAGAGACATAACAAATTTACGTTCAAATAAAAACCTATTTCGCAGGAAAACTGTCCGCCAGACCCCAGTGTTTTACACTAAACCACAGTCAATAAGATCTATTAAACATCTTCTTAGTTGATTAAATATAAATACCTGCTCATTTTCAGTTCCTTGCTGCCTGTCTTGTCTTACTCCTTTTGTAGATGGTTCAACAAAAACATCAGTCTGCATATTGCCAAATTGTAAAAATGGGACTTGTGAGCGTTGCTGTTCTGCTGCATCTGCTCGTTTTATATTCTGTAAATTATGGTTTAAATTATTATCCACTTCAAATTATCTATTCACAAATTCTCTCAACTATACCTTATGTATACAATAAACAATTAATTCTTTTGATATACCTGGTTCATAATATCTTCACTCAGCACTTACTCTGTTTCACTTGACTGTGGAACAGCAAATTTGCTCAATTTTTGTCTGTTGTTGTCGTAAAATTGAGTTGAAGCAAAGTGTCTTCCGCATAAAACTTTATTTGCAAGATGGAGTGCTTGTAAAGCTTCTACAGAAGTCCAGTCTTTGCTTGGCCAACAGTAGGTGGCCCAAGCTCGAGCTCTGAAAAAATTGGAATACATGAGCCAGTGTACAGTACATGAACTCTTAGACTCTTAGTAATAAATTATTTTATTCACGTACTTGGTCGCATCAGTCTTAGCTGGAACAGGAAACCTATGATAGGTCACCGTCATGGTCTTCAGCACGAGTTCTACCGCACTTGGCACATTTTCTGTGGTTGCTCGCAGACATTATTCTAAACCAAAAGCTCAAACAACTAACTTTAAACACGAGCTCACTAACTAAAAATAAACGTTCTGTCGTAAAAATGTCCGCCACTCTGTAAACTATACCTATTTTACACTTAACTTCTAACTTACACACAAAAATAAAACGTCCTGTCGTAACGAAGTCCAAAAACTTTTTCTTAATTAGACGGAAATCTAAATAGTCCAATGAAATACCACTCTATACTATTTTTATCAGAAATTCCGTGGTAAAGAACAAAACAAAAACCAACGAAAACTTCAATTCACAGTTTTGCACTTCGCTTTTGCAATGGCGGGCACTCCTTCACAGAATAAAGTTCTCGTCCGACTCAGTGTGACCAGCTACTTCAACATTTGAGAAGCTTTTTTTTTACTGGTATTAATTAGCAACTAACACATTTACAATACTGTGCATGTGTGCAAGAGCAAAGACTCGTCTATAGAAGACGAAGCAGGTTGCCCCGCACCCTCCCGCGGACACTGTCGAGCAGATGTGGCTACGACTGACTATAAGCGGGACTAGACTAATTATTGGTACCGCTTATCGCCCACCATGGCATGACGCGGATACCTTCTTTGACGCAATAACTGAATCGGTGACTTCTTTTACTAACTACGATCGACTCGTTTTATTAGGGGATTTTAACGTAAATTATACTGACAAACGCGACACAAACTACAGATCACTCGACGAGTTTTTATTGACTGTTAATCTGAAACAAATTATTGACCAACCGACGCACTTTACAGATCACAGTCAGACTACAATTGACTTAATATGCACCGACTCTCGAGTACTTAAAACAGACATTAGACACATACCCGATTTAGGCCGACATGCTCTTGTTTCTGTTGAAATCGACGTGAAACGACAGAAGCCCATCCCCCGACGAATCACTTACCGACCTTTAAAAGACATGGACTTGGTTGAGTTTAATAAAGACCTGACCGCGATAGACTGGGCACAGATTTTACTTCTTGACAACGTTGACGATATGCTGAGTTTGTTCAATGACCACTTACTAGGACTTTTTGACAAACACGCACCTGAGAAGACAGTGATGGTCAGAGAGGGTCCAAAACCGTGGCTCACCAGCAATGTACTGCTTATGATGCGACTACGTAATGACGCCCATGAACGATACAAACAGACAAAGGACGAAGCACATAAGCAGTACTACAAACAGTTAAAGCACATGGTTATCGAAGCGATCCACCACGAAAAAAAGGCCTTCTTTGAACATCACATTAATGACAAAACTATTGACTCTAAGACTCTGTGGAAGAACTTGAAGCGTCACGTTGTTCCAGACCAACGCAGTGTGGAGTTGCCGGTGCACTTCAATGACCCTGACAATATTAACGACCATTTCCTGGACGTACCTGGTAATTCCAAATTGAATATTTCTGACTTGACTTTCTTTGAATTTGGACGACACACAGACAAGACATTTAAACTCAGCAATGTAACTACCGACAAAATCGCAAAAATTGTTATGACTATACGAACTAAAGCCAAGGGTATGGATGGTATTGACAGTGACATGATAGTTATGACTATGCCGACAACTCTGGACGTTCTGACTTCAATTGTCAACAGGAGCATAGACACAATGACTTTTCCGACACAGTGGAAGATGGCTAAGGTCACGCCATTACCCAAAAAACCCAACCCTACCCACATTTCACATCTCCGCCCAGTCAGTATCCTTCCTTGCACATCGAAGATAATCGAGAGGGTGGTTTGCGAACAGCTGTCGGAATATCTTGAGAAATACGGCATTTTGCCGGAACGGCAATCGGGCTTTCGTAAGGGCCGTTCCACTGCTACCGCCTTGCTCGATGTTGTCGACAATATCCTGCAAGCGCGGGATACCGGCAACAGCACATTGTTAGTCCTGCTTGATTTCTCAAGAGCTTTCGATTGTTTGAGCATCCCCCTACTATTATCTAAGATGTCGTACTACGGGTTTGACAATGCGACGGTTCGGTGGTTTGACAGTTACCTGTCGGGTCGGTCGCAAGTTGTTGGGTTGCGTGGGATGAACGGGAGGACTCTGCTGTCATCCTCTAGTCCAATGACTCGGGGAGTGCCGCAGAGATCAATCCTGGGGCCCCTGCTCTTTGCATTGTATAGTGCAGACATCGTCAACAATGTGAAGAGTAGTAGTTATCATCTCTACGCCGACGATGTGCAGCTGTATGCCTCCGTCACTCCTAACGGTGCGGCGGAGTGTGTACGCTGTATCAATGACGAGCTTGAACGGATTGCGAGCTGGTCAGACAGGAGCTGTCTGGTGCTTAACCCAAGCAAGGTACTAAATGTCAAATTCGTAGTACACTGGAAACTCTGACTACCGAGAATGTAGCCATCAGGGGCAAACACGTAGAACGGGTGGTAGAGGCTAAAAACCTGGGCGTTCTGATGGATGGTGAGCTACGCTTTGAGAAACACATCGCTAGAGTGGTGAGCAACTGCTTCTATCGCCTCAAAGTACTTTATAATGTGCGTGATTACCTTAGTGTGGATTTGCGTATCCACCTATGTGAATCGCTCATATTATCAAGGTTGAACTACTGTGACGTTGTCTATGGTGGTTGCATTCTTGGTCGTACACAGAGGTTGATACAACGAGTTCAGAACGCTTGCGCTCGTTTCTGTTTCCGCACCCCTCCTCGATCCCATGTCAGTCCATACTTGGACGAAGCAAACCTCTTAAACATGCAGGCGCGTAGGCAACTGCACTTTGCAACGTTGCTGTTCGGTGTCGTCCGGTGGAAAGCCCCCGCCTACCTTTACGATAAACTCAGTTGGTCAGGACGCGATCAAAGGTATGGGGCGAGGGCTGTCATGCCGGCGTACCGGACCGCGGCGTTTCGAGGAAGTTTTAGGTTTGCGGCGTCTAAGTGTTGGAATGATCTCCCTCCCCCTCTCCGCAGTGTGACTAGCAGGAATACATTTAAGCGAAAGCTGAAAATGTGCCTGCTATCCCTGCGGAAACACCCTCCTTAACCCAATCCCCCTGCAGTTCGCCTTTTAAGTATATATGTGTGTATAATATATATATTACTTATTTGTTATTTCTTTGCTTATAATTATTTATTGCTACATATTATTATCATATTATGTGCATTTTTACTTAGATATTCTATATTTAGTATATTTCACAGCATATTCTATTCTATTGACGTTGTTTTATAAATATTAATTTTTATGTAAGATCTGTATGTAGGTATATTACTTAATGTACGTGTATAAATTGAAGAATAGGTGCTGACTGAAAATCAGTGTTGCAGGCCCAGCCTGCAGCAAATGCTGAGTCAGCTACCTGTTTGTGGCTGCGGAGATACAATGCCCTTCTAAATTGTAAATGTTTGTTTTAAATCGTATTCTTTGTTTTATTATATTTTTCTTTGTTCTGTCTTTTATTATTTGTCTGTATTATTATAATATCGTGTTACATTGTGTTATGTGTATTGTATCTTTGTGGCTGCAAATAAATGTCTCTCTCTCTCTCTCTCTCTCTCTCTCTCTCTCTCTCTATTTCTTTTTTTATCTTTCCCACTTCCAAAAATATGGAATTAATCACTATTATTAATCAATTGGTGAAATTAATAATGTAATATTTTTTTATAATTTAAGATAGTAAGACGCTGTAGGTAGACTCTTCTCTCAGAAAGCGGTGAGATAATTAGAGAAATGATGAACGAAGCCTTCGACATTAACTAGTACAATTTTTTTTTCTATGAACATGAATTTAGTTAGCGCTAACCAGGGATCAGTTTTTTTTCGGTCATGTGACAACATGGCTAACTGATTTGACTCTTCCAGCGCAACACATCGGCAAGGGTTTTCGTCCTGCGTCGATTTATTATGAGTATGTATGTACTGTGTGCAGTAATATACATCAAAATTATCTTTCCAGAAAATATTTTAAAAAAATTGTATCTCAGAAACTATACGATATAAAAAAAATCTTCATCATCAAATCAAAAATGTCTGTTTTAATTTTGTCAGGTAATCTGCCTTAGCATAACATATTCTGTGAAAATTTCGACTGGTAACTGCTAAGACACAGCCCCTAGAAGGTTGAACAGGGAAGGACAGATAGTGTACGCAGAGTAGGTAAAAGAATTTCGTTTGGCACCCTGGGTGCTACCCTAAAACGGGAACATCCCACTAAAGCGGGGCATTTCGACATACGGTACTTATAATATTTGAAATATAATCCTCTTTTTGGGCTTCGCCGCCGCATTCGTACTCAACATCACCAGCCCACTATTGACCAAAAATGCCCAAGACGCACAGTGTACTAAACCAACTAGCCATTAGATGGCCGTGAGTGACACTCACCGAGTGTTATAATCAATTATCTGCTTGTCGGTATCAAATAATTGTTGCAAACAATTTTCACCCTAATTGCGTTTTCATAAGAGTTCATTTTAATTTATTGCAAAATTATTGTTTAGTACGTAGAAGTTTGCATACATTTCTTAGCTAAACGCATAGGTGATTCGGGGGCATTTGTGTTTCATGAAGAGGCACTATTAACGCACAGTTTTTTGGTATAGGTTTTGTTTTAAAACTCTACGCCGTTACGAAGAAATCATGGTAAGAAAAAGCGTCTAGTTGGCTGCCTCAACAATAGGGTATGTTTTCTCAGCTTGTATTGAAGCACTATTCTGGAAACTTGGCATGCAGGGAGCACTATTAGCGCACAATTATCTGGCATACAAATCATAACTCTATATACAGCCGTTCGTGATGTGTCTGCTAAGTAGACGTCTAGTTGGCTGCCTCAGTGAGTCGCCTGAATATCTCCGGAAATACTTGTCCTAGCTAATTGTGCCTTGTAGCACTATTAGGCACTATTAATACACAGTTCGGTAGCATAGTCGAAATTACTGAAATCGACCACGTGAAAGCCAACTATACGGACACGCCAAAACGCTATCTTAGGCAATATGGCGTCGCACAGGCTTATGACGTCATTTCCCAGTAAACCAACCAATGAACGTAAGAACGGTTTTCCTGGTACTATAAGGAATATTTTTATCTCATCTTCCCTCGTGTCACAGGGCTTGCCATCGAACTCCTCCGAAACGGCTCCACCGACTACAATGAATTTTTTTGTGTATCATCATCAACCCATTATGCCCCCACCGAGAGGCACGGGTCTCGTCCCTGAGGAAGGCATATGCCATACTCCACCACGGGGGCCAAGTCCGGATTGGTGGAGACTTGTAAGACTAGTGGCTGGTCTTTCTGGCAGAAGTTCTCAAGCCGCCCTAAGGCCTCTGACTTGGCTTAACGACTGCCATCTATCGACGGCAGCCGGCTCCAACTGATTAACGTGCCTTGCGAAGCACGGAACCGCTCGGAAAAATGCCACTAGCGTTAGTCATAGACGGTGACCCATCCAGGACTGTACGCGCCGTATGTTGCTTAACCTTAGTGATCGTTTAAGATCACTCAGGCAGCCCAGGCTACGAGCGATAAGTTGATAACATTCACAAAATAAAATTACTGTAGGAGAAATGAGAAGAAAATTCTTCAATCATCATCATCAACCCATTATGTCCCCACCGAGGGGCACGGGTCTCTTCCCTAAGGAAGGTACAGGCCATACTCCACCACGGGGGCCAAGTCCGGATTGGTGGAGGCTTGTAAGACTAGTGGCTGGTCTTACTGTCAGAAGTTTTCAAGCCGCCCTAAGGCCTCTGACTTGGCTTAACGACTGCCATCTATCGACGGCAGCCGGCACCAACTGCTTAACGTGCCTTGCGAAGCACGGAATCGCTCGGAAAAAATGCCACTAGCGTTAGTCATAGACGGTGACCCATCCATGGACTGCACGCGCCGTATGTTGCTTAACCTTAGTGATCGTTCAAGATCACTCATGCAGCCCAGGCTACGAGAGATGGTTACCAGGCTATCAGACCAGGTTACATTATAAACATGGAAAAACCCCCAGACTGAGGCCATTTGTACACACGTACGGCGGCCCCCAGTGGGGATCGAACCCACGCCCTCTGACTTGGTAGGTAAGGACCTTAACGGCTAGACCAACGAGGCAGTCAACGATGACTATACTCGTACGACGTCATCGGACTATCAGCGTTTCATGACGACTTCTATGGCACAGCGGTTAGTGCATCTGCCTACCATGCGAGAGGTCCTGGGTTCGAATCCCGGCTGAGAACCAAAAAAAAACCCCAGGTCTTGGATATGTTTAGGATGTCGCTGTTTCTGGTGTGGGGCCAGAAGCAATGTAAGTATATGCCTGTATGTAAATGTTTGTATTAAGAGAAATGTGAATAACCAGCGATAACGTAAAAACTACGTACGTAAAAACCAAATAGCCCCATTTTACTTCCAAGTTAAAATTTTCTGTGCTACGTAGGTGTTTTTTTAGACTTTCCTCTTATGAGTAATTAAATTTTAATGTCTTTGATGTGATAAGGATTTTTTCCACATGAGCCTTCTAATCACGATAAAAATAAATGTACTGATTAAACCTTTATATTTTATAGTGGTAACACCGCGTCATTTTTTTTTGCAACGAATTAAAAAACGGACTTTGGTTTAGAAATTAATTATCTACTAATTAATACTGTTTATTATTGTATTGTATTTTTATTCCATCGGGCCTCTTCCTATCATCGCGGAACTTTCCTGATGGAGGTTCCAGTATTGCTGGAACTCCGGATGTGGCGAGGGCCCTTCGGATGACGTCATTTAAGGCTGCATGCCTCGGTAAGCGGCCAGCACTCCGATGACATGATTTTAATACTTAAGTCTATCAAATTCTTAACCCCTCAGGCTTAGAACACTTTTTTTTCACAGCTAAGCCGTCTATTCATGCAGTAATCTTTGAAAATTACCACAGTTTTCAAGGAATAGCACATGCTCATACAACTGTGGTCTATGAATCATCTTCAAAATTCGATTCAAAGTGCCGTTGCAAGACCTACCCGCAGGCCGGGCTACGGGGCCTGACGGAATGCGCCGTAGTTTACATCGGACCCGCCGGCGGGTCCTTGGGACTTGAGGGGTTTTCAGGTTGAGAGCTTAATAATGAGTAAATTAGTGAATGCTCAATTAAAAAACCGTAGGTTGATATTAATTAAAAATAGGTACGAGGAAGCCTTAAATCACGCTCGGCTGGATGATTTGGATTTCTGAATTTTATTGAGAATATCGCTAAGTACCTAACTACTGTGGGTATGATCATCGTTCCGGGGCATACCTGATGCAGAAAATTTCTCTGGCAGTGCAGCGGTGGAACGCTGGTAGCGTCATGGGGATTTTTGGATCGGGTGTGTCCCGGGGTGGTATTTTTGATTGACTTATTACAAGGCTAGTTTGCCTGATGTTTGTTGTTTGTAGTTTACAGCTAAAATGTTATTTTCATGTTATTTTTGACGAAGCTTTATGTGAATTTTGAATGTGTTTGTAATGTATTTTTTTTTAGTGTGACATAAATAACTACTTGACTGTAGTGCTATCTCGTCAATTTCCTTAGAAAAAAGCGTGACAGAACGTTACTTAATGTATTTACTTAGCGAAATTCAGCTCAATTCTGTAACCCCGGAGAGATCGTGTCCGAAAGTAGCTTAGGACTCTTCATCAGTAGGTACATAGGATTCATAATTATGATTTCACGAAGGCGACAGTTGTGAAATAAACAGTAAGATGGTCGTAACGGTAAAGAGAACTATGGCCAATATTGGCCGTCCATTGCTTGTGAACATTAATAGACCATGTAAAAATTAAACCCGTGGTCAGCCACCAATTTTTAAAAGGATACTAGCGCCACCTGCTATCGAGTAGCAGAACTAAGTTATATTAAAATTATTTTCAGTATTAGCTATAAAAATGTATGCTTGCTTCAAGTAGAGCCTACATCGTAATTATTATAAAAATATTAGGTTACTAAAATAGTAATACAGCCTACAAAGTACATTCAAAATTTATCGCCAAAGTTCATGAAAAACAAAGCGCCATCTATGACCACTTTACAAAATATTCAATCTGAACAAAATAAATATTTTTTTTAAGCAAAAGGCACATCAAATCCTATAATCTCACCAATCACTTTTGTTTCGTTTCCCTGTGACACTCAAACGGGCACATCGACAGCCGTGCGTTCTTTTTTCAAAGATTCCACAACCAATTTGGTCGTCAGTCCATCGGTTTTTATTTCCCCTTGTTGTTTGTGACGTTATCCGTTTTGGGTCCCGTTGAAATATACCCAACCCACTCACCATTATTAGGAAATCGTTGTAATAACTTTACGTTTTTAAATGAAGTTTTTTTATACTGACTAACATCTATCGCTTCATCAACATTCGTGAGTATAGGGTAGTTTCCAGGGTCAAAATAATTAAATTCTATTTAGTCCGTATTTTAGATTATAAAAAAATATTGGTCAAGTATTTTTTCTTTTTCGATTAAACAAAAAATAACAAAGATATAGCCGATTAAAGTTACGTGTGACGTCACTCCGTGCTAAAAATTGCAGCACGGCGTGACGTCACACGTAACTTTAATGGGCTAATTAATATCTTTGTCATTTTTGGTCTAATTTACAAATAAAAAAATACGTGTCCCTTATTTTTAATAATCTAAAAGACGGACTAATTACATTTTTAGGGCAACTAGCCCATTGTATGTAAGCCGCTAGCGGCAAGCTACCAATTCTGGTTTTTGCCAACCCCTACGTGATTTAGGCGTGAGTTTATGTAAGGTAATGTGTGGTTCCTGTTTTTGCAGTAACATGGAAAATCTTGGCGTCTGCCTACTCTTCTTGGATACAGGCTATGTTCTGTGAAGTTGTATAATTATTCAAGTATAAAATTAAAATGTTTTCTTAATGAACGGCAAAGCTGTTATTTTCAAAAATAATCGATATCGTGTAGAAGGAACTAACAAAGAAACTCGATATAAGTTAGGTTCGTTGGAAGATAATGCTAAGTAGCATTAAACTCGCCTTCGTGCAAAACTTGTGTTTTTATGCAATAAAGAATTTTAATAGATAGGTACCTATTTAATATTAAAATAGTTTTAATATTACAAAAAAAAAATTGTTTGTTGTAATATTTATTAACAGTGAGACACATAGAAGGCTATGTGAAAAAATAATATTTAATCAATTTTTCTTTCTATTCTTTGATAAAAACTTTTAACATAAAAAATTGAGTTACTACGGAACCTTTAAGCGCTTTTCTTCATCCCACACAACCTAATACGCTAAGCCTTTTCACAATCGCTCTCCACACGGCTGAACATCGCTTTTTTACTCATTGGGCTTTTGCCCATACGCCCTTAACCTAGAGTCTAATAAGCAAAGATTGGTTTAATAGGATGATACAAGCAGGACAGTAACTGGCTCTATTTCGTAGTCTGCTAAGTGCATATCATTCCAATAGTATAACCTCCGCAATCTAAGGAGGCTTCTTCCGCGAACCAAATCGAATGGCGTTATGCGTCCAATTTATGTTTAACACTAGCTGGTGCTCGCGACTTTGCGCAGGATTACCAGAATAATCAAGTAGATATCCTGTGTCAATAAATGATTAGTTAGTTAATTCATATTTTTGTCTATCTGCACGCCAAGTTTCATGTTTGCTATTTAGCCGTTGTTGCTTGATTGAGTAACAAACATACAAACAATTCACAAATACTAACATTTATTTGTATAAATAGGATAACATTGGAATGAGATTCGACAGTAAAATGCTATTACTCGTATAGTCAACGAAAACACCGTTGCTGTAACAAATATACACTACTATACTTGAGCCATTACGAACGTGCGAAGCGAGTCATAAAAGTGCGAGCGAGAGTTCCGATATGCCTGATATGCCTCCTATATGTGTGAGAGAGAGGTCTGATACAAATGTTTATGACTCAGTTTGCACGTTTGTAATGTCTCAAGTATATATACTAGTACTCACTTAGAGACTAACTCCTATGGTATACTTCGGCTTGCCATTTGTACAAATGTACGGCGGCCCCCAGTGGGAATCGAACCTGGGACCTCCGGCGTGGTAAGGAAGCAGTCAGAATAAGAAAATAGAATCAACACGAATTTTGATGACCAAGTATTGGCAAGAGCCCTATCCGCAGATTTTTTACCCTTTTTCCGGTTTCCCTTTTTTATGGAAAATAGAAGAGGATTTTTCGCTTATTTGCCCGCTTCATTGGCTCGAAAACGAGACGGGATCTGTGTGGGTTGCATGGGTGTTCTCTTTGCACTTTGACACGGAACACATCGTGAGGGGACCCGAAGAGCACCCGCCCTTGCGAGGATTATAGAAATGCCATGACACTGTGGCCTCAATATCTTCTTCTAATATATAAAATTCTCAATTCACAATGTTAGTGCGCATACTCCTCCGAAACGGCTTGGCCGATTTGGACGAAATTTTATATGTATATTCGGTAGGCTTGAGAATAGGTTGTTATCTATTTTTCATACCACTACCTGGCAAATTAACGTTTGCGGGGTCAACTAATATATTTATATAAATAACTATTGATTGCACTCATGGGTTTTGAGCTTCTTAAGTAAACACGTTACCAGCTTATGAACCTATTAGATTTAATGTGACTTGAGAAAAGATGGTCGGTGTTTTTTTTGCTGCCTTTTCTCCACTACATTGTCAACAGGACAGCAGCTAACATACAAGTACATTGACATTCAACAAACAGAATGTAAATTCTTTGCGTTGAAATAAATTTCTGATTAGATTTTTTAGCCATGTTGACTACGACCTATTCTAAGACCTATCAGATATACACGAAAAAAATCGTAAAAATCGGTGAAATTGTTTTGGAGGTTATCGATAAATAAACACTGTGACCTAAAACTATTATAAGGTTAGATTTTCACTACCCAGTACCAAACTGTATACACAATTCGTTGGTGCATTGTTCTCCTGTTCACTTCCGTATGAACAACTATTATGTTCCTCAAAGTATGGTGTAATATTGTATAAGTAAGTCCTAAGTTAGCTGTGCCCTAGCAGGGCTCTTGTTTATAACCACTATTTTAATTAAGACCCTTGTAAACAACGAGAATGCTATTTGACTCCTCAAAACAACGTTTGCAGGACCAGCTGTACAAAGTATGAATAAATATTCTACAAACGAGTCTTCGGAAGAGAACTCCATGAAGGTCTGTACTAGCGAAAGAATATTTCGTTTTTTTATCTCTTTTCATCCTGATACGGGGCGTTTAGCTTTCATTTAATGAGGTTTTCGCAACTGAGTACTGGCTGTTTTTACCTTTTTTTTCAGAGTTTTTGAAGCAGAGTGCTATTGAATTCAGGACACGATGTGGGTCACTTGTATCTGGCGCCATAGAGGAAAATCTATTTTTTAGATCGAATATGAAAAAAGTGTTTGTACTATCGTTCAATCATGCATAATCAGTGATTTTAGGATGATAACAATGAATCTAGGATGGCAAACATGCGACTATATAGCATTTTATGTCAATAACGGGCGTTTTTGTCACTAACGCTATAATCCTAGGTTTTTTGCCTTAGGTTCACATCTGTGGGTTTTAAAAATCACTATTATCACGATTGAGAGATTGTAGAGACTCTTTTTGCAAATTCGATCTGTAAACTCATTTCTAATTTGACTCAGTGGATCCCCATAAGACGAAAACCCCTTCTTTGGCATAGATGCCATGTAGTCTTTGTTTCGTTGCCGTGTCGTAATTCTTCGTCGAAAGTATAAAACTATTTTTAACATGATTCAGAGATTGGTCTGAGATTTTCGTACATAAACAAGGAAAGTACAGTTTTTTTCCGTTGGCGGCGCTAGTGTTACTGCGTGTTTAGTCCAAATATAACAATATTATTATTATTATTTAAAATTGTCACGATTTTAGTAGCAGAAAATTCGTAGGAAATTAAATAAATTTGTTGTGAATATAATAAATGAAGGGTACAGGGAAAGAAGGATCACAGTCAAACATAGCGTATTTGGAGATAACAACAAAAAACGTTTTTTCTCTTAAAATCTATGTTTTTTACGACACAAAAGTTCTAACTTCTAGAAAAGACAGTATTAGCCCAATGCTTTACTTAATAAAAAAAAATATAATACATGTTTTTTGCCACCAAAGTTAAGAAAAACGTAAATGTTCTATTAAAATACTTAGAAAAAGTTTAGAGTCACTTGACTATGAACTTTTTCATGTGGTTAATTTATATATTTTTTTTTCTAAAAATATCTACAATTTGGACATTGTGATTTACATGTTTTAGTCACATTGACTATGATCTATTTTCCTGCAACCATAGTAAGTTCTTTTGAGTCTCAGTTGACTGTGATTTCTTTTAACGTTTTTTTATTTTACCATTCGATTGTTTTCTCAATTCACTACCAAGTGGCATTGTCAACTAAGTTTTGGAAAAATACTGACTTTGATCCTTTTTCCCCTGTACCCTTCAAATAGTTGTTTAATTTTGTGACTTGCGCAACCTAGTGATGAGTAGCGGAACTACTTGTCAAGTTTTTCATGCACTGTTAGGACAAGCGTCCCAACGTAGAGTTGACCGACGCCTCTTAAAAATACTTTTCTGGAACACTGTTACGGTGTTTTTTTTTCTTCTAAATATTCCTTGCTACATTATTATGGCCCTGATTTAAAATACAGGGTGTCACATCCTGTATTTTAAACAGGGCTATAATAATGAAAAAGAAATCCCCTAGACACACCTAATAACTTGTATTGTGGAAATCGTGAAAAAATCACAAAAAAATATCGCAGGTGGTGTTAACCGTAATTTAGAATAGCTTATACCTATATCCTTCCAAAGTTCAGAAAGATTCACATAATAAAAGTAGATCATACCTACATAGTTACCTACTTATTGACGAGTCTGAAGAAATTCCTCTGGAAAACAACCAATTACTAATAAAAGTACTTACACATACCAATGCTTATCG
Organism: Yponomeuta plumbellus; assembly: GCA_947310845.1. Taxonomy (NCBI): domain Eukaryota; kingdom Metazoa; phylum Arthropoda; class Insecta; order Lepidoptera; family Yponomeutidae; genus Yponomeuta; species Yponomeuta plumbellus. Next base: position 10,517,503 of record OX371216.1, on the reverse strand, counting down.
AGACTGACCTTAATTTACTTCTAAACAACCCTAAAACAAAAAACAACTTTACTAACCGATCAGAAAAACGCAAAGCACGCAAAATAGAACAAAAACTACCCCTCCCAGATTACCATACGTACAGGGGTAAAAAATTGCCTAGCCGAGCAAAAATTTCCCGCAAACAATCATGTCCACCTCGTGAAAAAACCTGTGCGTCTTCATTACGCTCTAACAAGCAGGGGGTGGGCAGGCAAATGGTTTTTTAACTGACCGCTCGTGTCCCTGTGATTTATTGTAAGAACACACCGATTTGTTAAGGGCTAGCGTAGTATGGAGAAGGATTGCATTGGTTTGGTTATGCTATTAACACGAGGTCGTGCGTTCAAACGAAGGCGGGTGAAAGAATGTTACTAGTCCATTGAATAAACAATGCAAGATTATGTAGGTACATTATTATATTTCCTCTTTCCTTATAATTTTGTGATTAATATGTGTTTATATCTATTTATTGAAATATTCAAATCAAATGTATTGTGGTTTAAGTAAGTTTAAAATTATACTGTCATATTATCACCATTGCACCCGTGCGAAGCCGGGGTGGGTCGCTAGCATAGTTCATAAATAGTTATGAAAATATCTCATAATTGCACTTTAATTGCATTTTCTTGTCTCTGTTTATGATCGCCTGGAAGAAACCGCTTATAGCTTAATTCAATTTATGATTTTTTTAAATTGTAATTTATGTGTATAGTAAATAATATTCTTTCTATTTCGACGACCTCTGTGGCGCAGTGGTTAGTGCACCTGACTACCATGTAAGAGGTCCCGGGTTCGAATCCCGGCTGGGGACAAAAAAAAACCAGGTCTTGGATGTCTACATGTTTGTGACGTCGCTGTTTCTGGTACCCACGCACGACACAGGGTATCTCCTAATGTGGGGCCAGAAGCAATGTATGTGCCTGTATGTAAATGTTTATGTTTATGTTTTTCTATCTACGAGTATATAGGCATTTCACATTACCAGTTTATTTTCCTAAAATTTTTAAATTAAATTTAACCATTCTGATTGACAAATGTTATTGTTGACTATTTGAATGACAAACGATTCTGTAAATAAATTTTGTGCCACTTTAATTACCTACGTATTAGACAAAGACCTAGTACTATTGGCATGTTCAATTTATAGTAAAACAAAATGCATGGTTTTAAGCACAATGTAGAGTACATAAATAAGTATATTTACCAACTTGCATTATCTACCTTAATTCAACAAATAAAGAGTTTTGTGTTTATATACACTCTTTGTAAAGCTATTAAGTTTCTTACATTTGTACGTTTAAAAATATTTTCAATTTCAATATGAATGCTTAATATTGCGATTTTTTTATTTCTTTGCAGATTACATTAATGCAATAACGTCGAGTAAAAGGCCTGGTAACAATTTAGATATTGTTAGAAGTTAGAGTTCTCCTCCATGCTAACTTACCTTCACAGACTCGTTTTTTTCCAGCCCGCCGCCGGACATACGCAGCGGGCCAGTCTTCCGTCCTCGCTACTGAGGGTAAAATCTGTTAATCGGTGGTTACACTCGGCTTTTTTTAACAAGGAGTTAATTTTAACCGCTGTTTGTGCGGTCCGGCCTGTGGTTAAGGTAGCTAGGTATGCATATTTTTACTTCTGTACTTTATTTGCGTTTATATTTGAAGGGCCCACGGCGATAATGCTGAATGTCTTGATAAAATAGTGATCTCTTACAGAGATAAGCTCGCCTTTGTATACCTATGTGTTTTTTTAACTTCATTAAAAAATGTACTTAATATTACCTTTACATGTCGGAGTATTGTTTTTGAATACTTATAAAAAAATGTATTCCGATAATTAAGAGAATTTATGATTAGTTTGCTCCGCCAATCCGGACTTGGCCCATGCGGTGGAGTATGGCCTATGCCTTCCTCAGACCCGTGCCCCTCTGTTATGTAGGTAAAGGGTTTACGTTAAAAAAAAAATATTTAAAAATTATTTTGTTTTAATCTAAATCTTTATTTTAATGAGGAATATTTAATTTTCCCATCTATCGCTGCAGAATTTATCTTTCAAATTTTTCAGACTGGAGGTTGTCAAACACACTTACATGCATATAATGTATGTTTTTGTTTTAAGTACACAGAGCTTAAAACAAAATGTCCGTACACAGGTTTAATAGATATCAGGTCTAATATGTATTCTTACAAGAGTAACTGAAAATGTGTGCGGAAAATTCCAACAAGTTTTTTAGCGCCCTCTTGCGGGGAGTAGCGGAACTATACAACTTAACTGTTTCCTGGAAAGTGTCGATGGTAAAAACCTAATTCCTAATTATAGTTTAATTGTTTTAATGTTCAAGATTGTAAAAAAAAATTAAGTACCTACCTAGAGGCTTGAAATTCACTACTAACTAAAAAAATAGCTTTACCAAGACTTTCAGGTCAGCGATTTTTAACAACCAAGAATAACCCAAGAACCTAGTGCCACGTCCTCGGTTCTATTGTCTAAAACCAGACTTCTGAATTGAGAATTTCCCTAAGTAAATACTTTAGTCACGTTCTGTCACGCTCTTTTCTCTGAAATTTTACGAGACAGCAATACAGTTAAATAGTTTGATAGGTCCTTAGCGAAATTTTGAATTCGGAAACTCGCCTGAAAAATAAATAAATTATAACTTATTGAAGTCGTGGATCCTAAAATCACAATTCCTGATTTCCGGATACACTTACTTGACTTCTGACGGAAGAGTTCGACCAGATATAGCTCTGATTCGCAGAGCTTAAAGAATATCAGAAATTACAGAATATCTTGTAAGTACTAAAATAATAATTATACTCTGATTTTTTATTCCGTAGAATTCTGACATTTCATAAGTGTTGCTACTGAAAAAGTTCTCCACCAAAAAAGTGACAAATTTGACCCATTTGAGGGCAATAAAAAATGAAATGCTGCGTGTTTTTTATGTTTTATCTACAAAAAGGTTAATCTAAATATTTACTTTCTCAAGTGACCTAATACAAAAATAAAAAATATTTCAATATCACGAACAATACATCAAATTAACTTTAATTACTATATTTTATTCTTTCGCTGGCATCACTGCCTACGAATTAAAGGTTTCGTAAACCTTTTTAGAAAAGTGAAGTATGCCGCTGTTAGCTCTCTTAATAATTAATGTCAGCGATGATTATCGTGATGAAGATAAGTGATATTAGTATTAAAATTAATGTAAGATATTTTAATAAAAATATGTTTTCTTTACTTGTACTTTTTTACTGTTTGTGTGGTGAAAAGGGACACAATTGTCATTCGCCTTAAATTCTCTTTTAATTTAAAGCTCCACACTTTTTAAAATGGATACATTCACTAACAAATTAAATGTGTAGACTCAGATGTTCACACTCGTTTTGAAATTGAAAAATGTGCCCGGCCAAAAAAGGTTTCTAATCTCTGACATGTCAAAAAATGATAACTGTCAGAATTCTACGGAATTAATTAAAAATCAGACTTTAGACTACATAATCTGTAAAGCGATGGTGGCGTAGTGTGGTTGACCCTTGCTTCTCGATCAAGAGGGTCTGGGTTCGATCCACACATGTACCAATGACTTTTAGTTACGTACATTTGTTTTTTTGTACAGCAACACCATTCGCTGATAAATTGTGCCCGGATAACGGCGACAGGCTTGCCATTTGTCAAGTTTGGGACCTAATAAACTCGGCAAAACGTGGGCCCAGTTCTAGTGACTGGTGCCTCTGCCTACCCCTTCGGGGATAACGGGCGTGAGTTTATTTATTTATTTTTTATAATCTGTACCTAATGTCTTTTTACAGCACCTGTTGCTGAAATAGATTAATAGTCCGTATTTCAGCATACAGCGGCTTTGACTCTCTTGTTAATAATGCATTTATTACCTACATAACAATCAACTGGCAAGGTTTTTGTTTTTGTAAAATAAATAAAATTAAAAAAAACTAGTTACTGCACAAAAATTTTGTTTGTTACCTCATTAACAATAATCATTAACTACCTAATGTTCGAAAATAATATAAAAATACGTTTTAGGTAGGTGTCAGTCTTATTTGTGTGTTTTATTAATGTGTGTGCGTGTGAGAGAGGGTGAGTAAAATATAGTGCAATTTTTTTTTTCTGGAATGGAAATTAATAGATACCTACCTACAGAATTAGGAATTATTTTCTATAGTATTAAAATAAACATTAAACATTCACGTATGTATAGGAACATACATTGCTCCTGGCTCCACACTAGGATACCCTGTGCCGTGGGAACCAGAAACAGCGACAAAAATATAAGTTATTCTTGTTCCTTACGTTTGAAAACATTTTCTATTTATAAAAAAAGGGAAAGTGCGACAGCGACCTTATTGCTCATAGCAACCGGGGCTCGAACCTGCCACCCTAATGTAGTTAAAGTTAAGTGTAAAGTAGTTATCCTCCGCCAGTGCTTTCAGACGACTCCACCTGTAACGTCACAAAGAATATGTGGAAGGCGTCTTTTCGGAGCCCCGGCGAGATTTAATTAAAATGACGGTCTTTATTCCGCCCCCTGCTGGCCAAAGACCCATTGGACTCCAATACAGGCCCCATAAACGTATCAATATCTATATAAATAAAATTCAAAGTCCTGACTGACTGACTGAATGACTGACTCACTCATCAACGCCCAGCCGAAGCCGTTGGACCTAGGAAGCTGAAATTTTGCACAGAGGGTCTATACATAATGTAGGCAAGGAATAATGTAGAAAGGGTTGCCAAAATTTGTATGGGAAGTATAAAGAATGTTGTCTAATTTTCTTGAAACTTAAAATAAATACTCTTCAACACAATGATTGAACACGTGTTTCGCCGTTTTTCTAAATTTAACCCTTAAGAAAGTGAATGGGGTTGCGAAATTTTGAACTAAAGTCCACGCGGACGGAGTCGCGGGCGAAAGCTAGTAATAACTAAATCTGTCGCGTCAGACCAAGGCGAAGATGGCGGGACGATCTGTATGCATTGTTACCGGGATGGCGCGAGGTGGCTGGAGACAGGGAGAAAGATGGAAAGCAGGAGGGGAGGCGTTTGCCCAGCAGTGGGACACACGAGAGGCTACGTAAAAAAAAAACTAAATCTGTACTGTGTAATATAATTTGTAAGTTTGTTTGTTGGGGGTAATGCCCGAAGGATCTTAGGTATCCGATTTTAAAAATTCTTTCACAAGTAAGTAGGAATGGATCTTAAGATTGGACATAGGCTATAGGTTGATCCGTTGACGCGGACGTAGTCGCGGGTAGGTACTGCTAGTACCTATAATAATATATACCTATAAAAATCTCATGACAAAGTGTTTGGTATTGTGGCGAGCACGTGCCAACTCTGCGCGCGCTACCGCAACATTCCTGCATCGCGCAAGGAAAGAATTACACGACTTACGATAAATACAACGTCCAACTAATATTGGTTGGACTAGCCGTCCCCAGGCTTACGATCTGCCTGCGCCTAGCGGGAAATTTCCCTCTATAGTGGAAGAGCGTGATCACCCGCTTTTCCCCATGTTATCGACTCCGAAACTGCTTCGCATGGCATAGTGTGGAGGAGGTCTATATACTTTTTAATGTCATAATTTTAAATTTAAAACAATGTTTATTTTATGTTTTATCTTTAGGTTCTCGTCATTTATGTATACACGTTGGCCAACTCACAATAGTTGACACTAGATTAACAGATTGTTACCAACCAACCCCAAACACACTTAAAATAGAGGGAAAACCTTCCTTGAGAGAGAGAGAGAGAGAGAGAACACTTTATTGTACATAAGAAAGGAGATTACACAGGTGTTTCTTAATCTAAGTGTACAGACGGCGGCCTTATCACTAAAAGTGATCTCTTCCAGACAACCTTTGGATGGACTGGAGCTAGAAATCGGAGAAGGAGGTAGATGTACAAAATAAGTAATATAACAATTTCTGAGATATATTCATTATACATGACTAATTAACCAAAATATATACATAACATATCAATAGATACACACGAATAATATACACAAATAGCAGGTGCTGAATCTGGACTACCTCAAGCCGGCTTCAATTTTGTCTTAAGATTGTTTTAGTGGGACTATTTCTTATAAATAAGTTACTATTACAGATTTAGGGCCCAAATTCGCGGGGCCGTTGAATCCGACCCCCAACTCCCACCCCTCAGGGGAGGCGCGAAGAAATATCGCCTAAAAGAGGGGGTTCCCAAAGTTTTTGGGGCCAAGACAAACATGCTATTAACATATTATTTAAATATCCTCGGAACGCACGCCATGTTTTCTTCAAAGTCTCTGTGTGGGCGTGACGTCGGTACTTTCTTAAGACTGTTTGTGTGAGTTCCTCCGTTCTACTTTCCCGAATACGAAATACATACAAACACACGTAAACTTAAGCCTGTAACTCAGAGGGGTTGGCAGAGACCAGGGCCTCAATTCTGCTAGTGCAGTAGTGCATTACAGTTCTATGACAGATACGGACAGGTCGGGCCACGTGACACGATTTTGTATACCACTGACGCCGAGAAGGTTAAGCCGGGTCCGCTGCGCCATGTTACGCGTGTTACAAAATATGTAACACGTTATTAAAACAAAAATGGGGAGTGGTATTAACACGTTACGTGTTACGTAACACGTAACGTGACGTTATGTAACACGTAATGTGTTATACCACGCCCCATTTTTATTATATTTACGGGTTTACTAATGTATTGCCAAAAATCGTTTCCCAAAGTATAATAAAATAGGAAAATTGGGAAGTATCCCAAACTATTTTCCGCAAATTATCACTTGGCAAAAAAACATTTCTCAAAACAACTTAAAGCAAATAAACAGTTAGCAAAAGTTATTATGGCAAGTTATTGTTTACCAAATAAATACTTGGTCAAAATTAATTTTACCAAAGAGGCAACAAGAGGCAAGGTAAGAACGCATCAAAGTCGAGTCTGTTTTCGATCTTACATAGAGAACCTAACGCTCCGACGCGCTCCGCTTCGCTACGCGCGTCGTCGCACCTATATTTCTGTTGTCACGTATTCTTTACATCGCCGACCCCCCGTTCCATTATTTAAAAATAACACTTGCCAAAATAAAACGTTAGCATAATAAACGTTTGTCTTAATAAAACTTGACGCAGTAAAATTATGCGAAATGATAATTTGACCAAATGAATAAAATGCGAAATGAAAACTTGCTAAAGTTTCATTTGGGAAATGAAACTGATGCCATAAGTTTATTGGGAAGTAAAATTTGGCGAAAAATACTTTGGCTAAACGGCGGTATCCCATATTTACGTGTTACGCTTTTTGTAACACGCGTAACATGGCGCAGCGGACCCGGCTTTACGTGTGCGCGCGTAGATTAAAAGCGGCAATGAAATGAAATCGCCACGATCATGAAGTTGTCATTGTACTACAATGCATTAGCAGAATCTAAGCCCAACGATTGTCATTTACCACCTGACAGATCCCTTTCGCTGCTGCTTTCCGCTGCTTGTCGTTAAGCCGAGTCAGAGGCCTTAGGGCGGCTTGAAAGCTTCTGACAGTAAGACCAGCCACTGGTCTTACAAGCCTTCACCAATCCGGGCTAGGCCCCCGTGGTGGAGTATGGCCTATACCTTCCTCAGGGAAGAGACGGGGACATAATGGGTTGATGATGACACAGGCCTTCCTTTACCTCAGTTGGATTAGAGGGCACCCTTATCCCTAGTTATTATTTTTTTCCTTTTTTCTTTACATACGTACATAAACTCAAGCCTGAATCCCAGACGGGTAAACAGACACAGGGACTGTCACTTGCCACGACCCTGACACATCATTTTCGCTTCATTGACGTTCGTTAGTCGTTGTAGGCAGACGTTGGCTTTTGTTAGACCTGAGATTTCTGCACTTAGCCTTTTAGTTGGGCCTTTGTACGTAGCAAGCGAGAAGGCATGTAAGAACCTTAAACACTATAGGGTTTCCTTACGATGTTTTCTTTTACGATTAACGAGTGGTAAAAAAAAAACTCAACCCTGTTATCCCCGAGAGGGTAGGCAGAGGCATCAATCACTAGAACTGGGCCCACGTTTTGCCTAGTTCATTAGGTCCCAACGTGACAAGTGGCAAGCCTGTCGCCGTTATCCGGGCACAATATCAGCGAATGGTGTCGCTGTACAAACAAACAAATGTACCTACGTAACTAAAAGTCATTAGTACATGCGTGGTTTGAACCCAGACCCTCATGATCGAGAAGCAAGGGTCAACCCCACTACGCCACCACCGCGTGGTACGAGTAACGAGTGGTAATACCACTAAAACATTACAAATATAATTTTCACTGCATCTTCATTAATTAGTCGTTACATGCACGCACGCCAGTTCCGGTTATTTTTTTAACACCTGTTACCTATAGTTTTTGAACTAAATATGCACTAGACACTATTAATTTTCTACCGGATACACTTACTTGACTTTTCAGAGACGAGCAGCCGACGACGCGAGCTCCGTCTCTGCTCACCATGACTAAGCTCTGCGAATCAGAGCGAAACCTGGTCGGACTGTTCCGACAAAAAGTCAAGTGTATCCGGTAAAAAATTATAGATTGTGTCTAAGCCACTCACACATTCTTAAACTTTTCTGCTGACAGCGCTTACACGCGCGACCTATTAACTTCAACTCTGTTAATTTAAACATACCGTCTGACACATCGGTGCATTCTTATTTTGACAAATCCCTCTCCTGCATTCAATCTCGGAATCCTTCGGGCTTGACCGTTGCAACCAACCCGAACAGGGCCCTTAGTGCGAGTTTTTTCATTCACTTTCGATAGCGAGAGCGTTTGAAATTTGTATAGGAGTGACAGAGAGACAACTAGGTGGCGCGCTTTGTCACTCCTATAGAATATGAGTTTACGTTAACGCGATCGAGTAGTTAAAAAAACTCGCACTAAGCACACAGAGTGCTTATACTGAGTTTTTTCATTCACTCTCGATAGTGAGAGCGTTTGCGATTTGCATAGGAGTAACAAAGAGACAAATAGATGGCGCGCTTTGTCACTCCTATGCAAAACGCAAACGCTCTCGCTATCGAAAGTGAACGACAAAACTCAGTATACGCACTCAGATTGTTTTACGGATACTCATAGGTACTTAAATTCTGTAGAAAAAGTCCGACCAGACCTTTCCAACAGAATCCAAGTAGTGTATCCGTAAAACAATCTTTGCAGTCGGTAAAATATAGCTTGAGCTCGCGGCAGCTGTCACACTGACAGGGCTAGGTTACGATATTGCATAGACATCGAATAGTGTACAGTAAGTACGGAGTTTTCACAGTACAGATATTCTGTGAAAAAAATCAAAACTTCATGGACGCAATTTAAATGACAGCTGTCGCGGAGCTCAAGCTATTATATAGGTATTTTACAGACAATAGTGTGTAGTGCTTACGGTTAAAAATTAATAACTTTTATTGTTTTTTATATAAGTTACTTATTTACAAGACAACATAGGATGGGCGTATTTCGGGATAAGCGCACTTTGCAAGTAACGTCGCATAATAAAATTATATCTACGAGTACAAGACAAAATGCCCCCATCTTTCTCCAAAAACTCTTACAAGTGCGCGGTATAATTAGAGAGGCTTGGGAGCGAAACTTCTCAGGGGGGTTCGTTAGACCCCGCTGGGCCCCCGCTGGCCCCCTAATGTCGGCAGACATTAATCATTCCTTTCATAAAGAGTGAAGGTTCGTAGATAAATAAGTGTAGTATGTGTTTTCTTGGGGCACCCGGGTCTTGAGACGCGGTTAGATAGTGTGGATAGGCCTGCATTTAAGACGCCTACAATGTTTTTTTTGTTATACGTCATTGTACCTACAACTAAAAAAATAACAGAATATAAACAATCATAAATATGTAGTAGGTACATACAGGCACATACATTGCTTCTGGCCCCAGACTAGCGTACCCTGTGTGGTGGGAACCAGAAACAGCGACGTCACAAACATGTAAACTTCCAAGACATGGGTTTTTTTTTTATAATATTCTTATTTTGTGTCTGTATCTTTATATCTAAGTTTGCAGGTGGTTCTTCTTGGAAACCCCTAAAAAAACAGACCAATGGGCTAGTTGCCTTACAAAATGTAATTAGCCCGTCTTTTAGATTATTAAAAAAATATTGGACACGTATATTTTCTTTTTTCGATTAAACAAAAAATAACAAAGATATAACCCATTAAAGTTACGTGTGAAGTCACGCCGTGCTGCATTTTTTAGCATGGAGTGACGTCACACGTTACTTTAATGGGTTATATCTTTGTTATTTTTTGTTTAATCGAAAAAAGAATAAAATACGTGTCCAATATTTTTTTAATAATCTAAAATACGGACTAAATAGAATTTAATTATTTTGACCCTGGAAACTACCCTATTCTAAATACAGAAATCATGATAATCATCATCAGGCTATACTAGTCCACTGCTGGACATAGCCTTCCCCTAATGTGCCCTGTTTTTAGATTGCCGCATCCAGCATCTGCTACAGTTGTTCGCAGATCATCATCCCACCTACGGAGGGCGTCCTACACTCCATGGTTGGAGGGCGTCCTACACTACTGTTAAAGAAGTTGAGGATGGTCGGAGTGAAACGCAGGTGTAAGTGCTTCGGTATATTTTCGGGCAGAGCTTCCGCTGTATCAGTGTTACAGTTAATACTACATTTGCCGAGTCGCGGTCTCCATTCAAGAAACCCAGCGGTTTTCGGTTCTTCGCGAGATATGGCCAGCCCACTGCCACTTCAGCTTGCTAATTCTCTGAGCTATATCGATAACTTTGGTTCTGTGTCGGATATATTCGTAACGAATGCTATCCTTCAAAGAAACTCCGAGAGTAGCTCTCTCCATAGCTCGCTGAGCGACTTTCAACTGGTGGACCAACTGTCCATGTCTCGGCTCCGTAGGTCATGACAGGTAGGACAGAAATAGCTCCGTGTTTTACAAATTACAGATGCCTACCATGTAATGATGAACCGGCGTGTCTGGATCGTGGCAGGTGGCAGTCCCTGGTCTCTGCCTACCCCTCTGGGAGACAGACGTGAGCTAATGTATGTAATCAATGATTACATGATTACATGGTAAACATTATGGTTTGAACTGGAAAATTAGGTTTTTAAAATCCATATTTTTCCATATTTTAGGGTTAAGACCATACTTTTAGAATTCAGTTACATTACTGAATAAATATTAACTGTCTTTAGTACTAACTTCAACTGAAAAAAACTGCAGAATAAAGAACAAAACAAAACACATCAAAGCGCTGGAAAATCCGACAACTCCATTAAAAGACAATATTAAATATTCAAAAAGACAATATTATATTCTTAGTGGAACATCGAGCGCCAATCCAGGGGAAACATATTCACTTACAGAATTGTGCAAAGGACAATGCCCAAATTGGGACCACCCTCCAATAGCAATAAGATATATGTTATTGGATAGGTCTTTTTAATTGGAACAATAATTATTATGACAGCTTTGTTGTCAAAATTGTCCGTTTGGAGTTATGAGACTTTTTATTACTGAAGAAAAATATTTTTAAAAACAATTTTTCAAGTATGTGTATGTTTAATATTTTTATACTCATGTTCTTATATCCCGCTTAAACAATGTACCAACGCGCGTACGCGAACAGGTAGCCACGGAGACCCTCCCCTCTTTTAAAATCGGTGACAGGAACGCGCGCGGCGCGCTGGTGGAGCGCTGATCTGACCAGCCTGGTTATGATGTATCAGTCGTTCATTGCCAATGTTTGCGAGTTCTCGTTCCATTCTATTCTTTTTCACTCCATTCTACCTTGAGACTTTTTGACCTGGCATTGATATTGGACACTGATATCTTTGCTCTCTGTTTATTGAATTCCGCTATGACTTAATGCCATTGCCTGACTACAGGATTCTCGAAAATGTGTGGCTTTTGCGTAGCCGCATTCAATCACGTCATGTGAGACGAAGGACTTACTATCGTTATATTTTGATAAACAATGACCAAGACGAAGGAAACAACATTGCATTATAACAACATAATATAACATTTACATACAGGCACATACATATTGCTTCTGGCCCCACACTAGGATACCCTGTGTTGTGGGAACCAGAAACAGCGAGGTCACAAACATGTAAACATCCAAGACTTGGGTTTCTTTTTTTTGTCCCCAGCCGGGATTTGAACTCGAGACCTCTCGCATGGTAGGAAGATGCACTAACCGCTGCGCCACAGGGGTCGTCGAACATTATTGTACATGCCTATCAGAACGGCAAACGATGGGCACATGTGTACACATAATTTCCATTATATGGTATTTAGGGTATGCAATTCATGCAGGATTTAATACACCAGCAATATACTTAAATGATGGCATTATAGATAACCCCTGATGATAAAATATGATTAAAGAATAAATAATGAAATATTTTTTGTGTTTTTATTATTTTTCCCTAATTTTTTTTATATCTGAACTTAAAAGTAGCATAACTCCAAACGGACAGTCCAACAGTCTTTGTACATAACAGTCAGTACCAACAAAACTAACATTTTTCCCTCCAAAAAAGTCTTTTTTTGTGCTTTTATTTCTGAACTTTGAAGTCAAATAACTCCAAATGGTCAATTTTACAAAAAAGTTGTGTTAACAATTGTTGTTTCTATTGAAAAGACCTATCCAACGACATAAATCTTATTGCTATTGGAGTGTGGTCCCAGGTTCCATACATTTTTGGGCATTGTCCTTTAAGTTTGCGCTAGTTCCTGTGACGTAGAAAGGTCGTTCAGGCAATATAAAGCGTTTTTCCGACCAAACAGCAGGAGCTTCAATTTTGGAAATTTGAAGAAACATATTGTTGTATACTGCAACAACTCGAACAAAAAGGTAGACTAAATTGTAACTAAACAATTTAATTTCGTTCATTTTCATTTTTCAAATAATTATAGGTATGTATTAGAATAAAAGTGTTTTGTGTTTGGTATTAGTTGTCTTTTTTAAGCCCATATTCTTCCATATTTCCGTTTTTTTAGATCCATATTATATGTAATTTTTTTTATTTTTTAGCACATATTTATCTGAGTGCTTATACTGAGTTTTTTCATTCACTCTCGATAGTGAGAGCGTTTGCGATTTGCATAGGAGTAACAAAGAGACAAATACATGGCGCGCTTTGTCACTCCTATGTAAAACGCAAACGCTCTCGCTATCGAAAGTGAACGACAAAACTCAGTATACGCACTCGGAGCCTTAGTAATCATGAATCACGTATCACGTACGACCATTATCAAACCAATAATCGGGAAGCACTCCTAGAAAATGCAGGTTTCCCCACGATATTTTCCCACAGCCAGTCTCATCCACAACCACCTCCAGTCCCACGGAGGTACCAAGAAGGCTCCGCCACATAATTATTCATCTTAAATTGCGCGTCGCTGTGTGTGTGCGCTCGTTACGACACACGCCCGCGGCTGTGTGCGTGTGCGCTCAAATTACGGACAGCTCTTTGTACCAATGTACAGTTGGCCTTGTGTCTATATATCTATATTTTCTTATCTTCTATTATGTTCAATATCATTATTAATGAACTGTCCTCTAAATACCTTAAGTATTAATCTATTTCTCTTCTCTTGTTATTAGCAATAAGGCCACAAATTCTACTGTTACCTTATAAATACCTATTTTATGTTTATTATTTTTCCTCGTGTAACCCATTATGTCCCCACCGAGGGGCACGGGTCTCTTCCATGAAGAATGTATAGGCCATACTCCTCCACGGGGGCCAAGTCCGGATTGGTGGAGGCTTGTAAGACTAGTGGCTGGTCTTGCTGTCAGAAGTTTTCAAGCCGCCCCTAAAGGCCTCAGACTTGGCTTAACGACTGCCATCTATCGACGGCAGCCGGACCAACTGCTTAACGTACCTTGCGAAGCACGGAATCGCTCGGAAAAAATGCCACTAGCGTTAGTCATAGACGGTGACCCATCCATAGACTGAACGCGCCGTATGTTGCTTAACCTTAGTGATCGTTCAAGATCACTCAGGCAGCCCAGGCTACGAGCGATTCACACAGGAAACAAGACACAAAATAAAAGCAACAATATAAAAAAAATATATACAATAGGCGGTCTTATTGCTAAGAGCAATTTCTTCCAGACAACCTTCTAACCAGAGATAAGGTCGCCTTTGTACATGTTGTTTTTTACTGTAATGTTCTGTTTAATGTTTCGTGTGCAATAAAGTATATATATATATTGTTAAAGTATATAAAGAAGTAGAATATATATATATATATATGTATATATATATATTCTACTTCTTTATATACTTTAACAATTTACATACTTTATATAATAAAGTAAAGTATATATAAAGTATATATGCAATAAAGTATATAAATAAATATATATATATATATATATATATATTCTACTTCTTTATATACTTTAACAATATGATATTATTTGTTTACAAAGGTGTATTTGTAACGGAATGTAGAGTCGTTGAAAGGCAACGTTACTTATTTTTGATAATATATGATTTTTATAATTAATGTTAAAAATATTTTCTATCTTCAAAATTTTTGAGTTGTATTTAATATATATTTTTGTCTAAAATTTAAGATGTTGGTGTTTATGACGTCATGAGAGCATGATTAAAGACAGTCTTTGCCTGCATACAAAAAGAAAACAAATTAATGTCAAAAAAAACTTTGTGATTTTTTTGTATCCTAAGAAATATAGACTTTTAAAAAGCATAATTCTCGAAATGGTTTTGAGATTTCTGTTCATGTTCAAAAATGGTGCATAGCCAATTGCCCATCTCGCCGTCTGTACATTTTCCTTAGGCGGGAAAATTTATAAATTTATTAAGATGAGCCCCCTCCCCTTTCCTGCGTTATTGAATTTAATTATCCGAGTTCTCGGATTGCGTTGGATGATTTTTGCTCTTTGTGTACTTACAATGTAGAGGTGTTATTGGAAGACTAAGGCCCGGTTTCTGAGATGAAAATTTTCACTAAATAAATACTTAACTGTAGTGCTGTCTCGTCAAATATCTCAGAAAAGAGCGTGACAGAATGTTACGTACGTATTTACTTATAGTCTGTAAAACATAGCTTGAGCCCCGCGACAGCTGTCATCGAAATTGCGTCCATGAAGTTTTGAATTTTTTCATAGAATATTTGTACTGTGAAAACTCCGTACTTACTGCACACTATTCGATGTCTCAGTTCATGTGAAATTCTCAATTCAGAAATCAGTCCTATTTCTTAGGTGACAATGACAAAGATTGTCAAGATTTTTGAACTAAAACTTTCGTCATGTGTAGTGCCATATTGTTAACACCCATAAGTAGATCCGGACTAAAAATTTACATTGTCAAGATTGACAAAGATTTGTGGAGCACGTGTACAGTAACGAGCAATAATATATATACACTGTCACATTTTGTATGACGTACACATTTTGTTTTGTACCGCACGTGTGTACGACAATTTGTCCTAAATTATCTAACTGTACATTGACAGGGTGGAATGAAAAACATTTAAATTAGGTATGTGCAGTACATGCTCATTATGCTCAATACTCAATCGTAGCCATAAGTTTAGTAGATCTTAATTAACTAGTAATATGCATCATTAAGGGTGCTGTCGGGCACAGCAAAAGCCTTTTATCTGGAGTGGTATCCAATACCTTGAAACTGTTTAATCTTAACAACTTTACTTACGAAATAGGGTTCTTTACCAGCCACTAGTCTTACAAGCCTCCACCAATCCGGATTTGGTCCCCGTGGTGGAGTATGGCCTATACCTTCCCGTGCCCCTCGGTGGGGACATAATGGGTTGATGATGAAGATGAAGACACAGAATTCGCCTTACAAGTGCGTGCGTGCAACGATGAATGAATGTCAGGATCGTGTAGGTTTGGGATACAAGCGAGTGTTTCTTGCTAGATGAAGTAAGTACTTAATTATAATGATAATTTGAAGGGTATCATGTATAAAATGTGACTTTTAGGGTTTGGTAGCTCAAAAAAAAAAAGAACCAATACGATCACTTTGTGGTCCGTCCGTCTATCCGTCTATCAAGACCCTTTGGGCCTTTCTCCACTGCTCCGGTCCGGCTAACGTTAATTACCGATCCGATTTCGAAACACATAAGAATACTTATAAGCTTCTCCACTACTCCGGCATCCGGTTTTTAACCGCCCGATAATTTGCGGTCCGAAGTGATCGACGTACAAAAACAATACACGTTTTTGCGCCGCGCATAGAATCCAAAAATGTTCCCATACTATTTTATTTACATTAATAGACTGTGTGGAAAACGTCCCCTGCCTTGAATAGAAAAACCGAGGAATTTTAATAAAGCACTGCGTCACGTCCATTTCCGATTATAGTCGGATGAAGTGGAGAAGCATAATCCGGCTTCCGATATTTTTCTCCTGACTGATTCCGGTTCTGACGCCGGACCGGAGCAGTGGAGAAAGGGCCTTCATCTCGGAAATGCGTGAAGTTCGATACCTAGTTAAAATTAAAACGATATACTCAAATCTATATTTTCTTAAAGCTGTAAAAAATCAAACTTCCAAGGTTCGACCGCTCATGCCGCATAAAAACTTATATTTTGACACTAAAGGGAGTCAAGCGGTGTTACCATAGCACATTTTTTATACTATGACAAAAAGAACAGAAATTGACAGGGTAAATAAATGTAAATAAATAAGGAGGTGACGTTACTTTAAATGTTGAGCTCAAAAATTATATGACAGAATAAAAGAAACATAAAAAAATGCGTTGAAAACGATGGGAACCTGGTGGACTGTATGAATGATAATAAAAGCGTAGAAATCCTCGCAATAATGAACTAATAAGTAAACATGTAGTCCAGTCATTATATGTATACATTTGGAAAAGAAAATGAACCGAGAAAGCCAAATTTTTGATATTACGTGGGGGGTGGCTAGAAAAGCTTAAGTTCAAATTGTCGACCAAAATAACCTTGTGCAATTTCCGCCATCTTGAAAAAAGGGTTAATTTCAGTTTTTTCAAAATAACTTGTCTCCCCGTTGAGATACGAAAATTTTCGAAGAATACTTTTTTGTTGCTCTTTGCACGATCTACAATTAAGATTCTATACATTTTTTACGTATCGATCATCGTTATCGAGATATCGATAAAAAAAAACTACAAATTTGGGGAGAAAAAATTGTTTTTCGCCCTTCAAATTTGGGGAGAAAAAATTGTTTTTCGCCCTTTTCTTTTTTCTCGTCAAAGACATCGATGTCCGAAACAAAACTTCTAGAGCGTTTCCAGACCTACAAAGTAGTTTTTTTATTTTTCATTTTCGTGAGAAATTACGACCGCTAGCGCGCCGCAAAAGTCAGTGAGACGGTGCCCGGTTTCGATTTAGCCGCTCGCACGGTTTTATCTACACGCAAAAATGGATGAATGGTTGTTCAGGGAATTATTGCTATACAAAATAAATTAATAAACCAGCCAAATTATGAATCAAACACATTAAATTTATTAATCAAATAATTTTTATGCAGCAAAAATAATTATTACACGTGGTCATTTTTTTCACACGTTTTTCGACGTTTCGATGGTCCTGGCTGTTGAAGTTCCTCCTCGGTACACTCTTCGAGTCGTGAAAATTGTTCAATCGAAGGAAATGATGCTGTGACGGTCGAAAAATCGTAATCTTCATCATCGTGATCGTCGTGGAGTAAGATCTCGACTTTGGCGACATTGTCGCATGTCTGTCCACTGCAGTGCAGGCAAATAACCGAGCAACTTATTCCTGCTTTCCTGCAGCCAGCACTTTCCTTTACATTTGCACGAAATGAGTTTCAAAAGTTCAGGTGGAGCGGGTGCGGCTGTGGTGCAAATTGGTTCAAGCCCGTAATGCGTCTGTCGCCAACCCCATTCTTGAGGATCTTTAAAAATTCATTAACTCGCTAATAGAAAATTGACATTCACACAAACTATTTTTTCTCCCCAAATTTGTAGTTTTTTTTATCGATATCTCGATAACGATGATCGATACGTAAAAAATGTATAGAATCTTAAATTGTAGATCGTGCAAAGAGCAACAAAAAAGTATTCTTCGAAAATTTTCGTATCTCAACGGGGAGCCAAGTTATTTTGAAAAAACTGAAATTAACCCTTTTTTCAAGATGGCGGAAATTGCACAAGGTTATTTTGGTCGACAATTTGAACTTAAGCTTTTCTAGCCACCCCCCACGTAATATCAAAAATTTGGCTTTCTCGGTTCATTTTCTTTTCTAACCCGATTTTTCCGACGTAATGACTGGACTAATGGACAGAAACACACTAAGTGAATGACAACAACGAAAATATTTTAAAACAAAACCAAAAGGTGACGTATAAAAGCTCCGTCTTCAAAAACGATTTAAAAAAGCTAAGGAGACAGCGAGGAGTTCGCAACATGCGTAAAAAGTTTTTCAGTAATTATTTATTCAGTGTATCAGAAAAACAATAATTACATTCCTTACGCTAAAGTCTTGATGCATAGTTATGTCATATGTAAATTCAAGTAAAAACGATCCCATCAAAAACATAAATGTGAATGATATGAGAGCCAAGTTCAATAGGTATTAAGAACAGACGTCGTTATCGACTTCGCCGAGAAAAGAA
Organism: Yponomeuta plumbellus; assembly: GCA_947310845.1. NCBI lineage: Eukaryota > Metazoa > Arthropoda > Insecta > Lepidoptera > Yponomeutidae > Yponomeuta > Yponomeuta plumbellus. The sequence goes on along the minus strand of OX371216.1, from coordinate 10,498,798 downwards.
TTGAGATCTATATGGGTGCTGCCAAGTTCTCTGAAGAAAATCATGAAATTTCAGTTACAAGATCACTAGAGATGCAAATTGTAATTCAAGCTCAAGATTTGACTACTAGTTTTTACCACTAAACTAAACAAACTAAATTTCAGAAAAGTCACATAGGTATGATATTAACCTAACAGCATAAGTACAATACAAACAGAAAGAACACTAACCTCCGTATGACTAAACGAATTAGAGTTCATTAAATAAATATTATTTAGCCTGTACGTGAAAACTAGCCAACCCAAATCTTAAGCTTGAATAACAATTGTCGGCGAAGTCGATAACGACGTCTGTTCTTAATACCTATTGAACTTGGCTCTCATATCATTCACATTTATGTGTTTGATGGGATACCACTGCTTTTTGTACAGAGATTATTGGTATTGATCACTGACTAATAAATACATCGTTATTTATTGCCAAGTAACCGATAACCGATGGGTTAAATATCGGCTACGAACATACGACTTATCAGAAACTCATTTACAATTCAGAGAAACGTGCATAGGAAGGAAGTCGTTTACATATATTATATAGAATCGGTTGTGACAAAACCATACCGCGATATAGAATTAAAAAGCGCCATCTGTTGGCAGAATTTGGAACTAAATACAATGAAGATATTAATATAAATAATTTTCAGTTTTTAGATTTTTTCCTTTGTATATGCCTAATAGTCTAGCCTGATGCCAAATATCAAGCTTCTAGGTCATCTAGAAGTGGGTTTAGGTTTTTGATCTATAAGTGAGTCAGTCAGTCAGTCTTAAAAATGCCGGTTTTAAACGTTAATATATCTATAACTGTTTGAGCAACATTGATGAAACTTTGGATTCTAGGCAATCTAATGGATTTCAAGAAATGTGCCAAATTTCATATACGTAGGTTAAATAGTTGTAGAGTTGTGAAGGGGTCAGAAGTAGCTCGAAGTGATTCCTGTAATATTACACACGGCTGCTGCGTCGTCAGTTCCTTTTTTCTCGAACTTGGCTGGACTCGCTGTCGGGAGTCTAGATGACATCTGAACTAGTGGTAAACACTGTATCCCATTATGTCAACGCCCACTGCCGCTAGATTTCCAGTAGGTATGCACTATGATAACGACGATCTCTGTGGCGCAGCGGTTAGCGCATGTGCCTACCATTCGAGAGGTCCCGAGTTCGAACACCGGCTGGGGACAAAAAAAACCCTACAGTTGATGTAGGGAATTTTAGGTACAGTGATGTCGCTGTTTCTGGTTCCCACGACACAGGGTATCCTATTAGAAGGGTAGAAGCAATGTATGCGCCTGTATGTTCATGTTTATGTTTCTGTTTACATCCGAAATAGTTTTAAACACTGTATCTTAGGATGTCAACGCCCACTACCTCAAGATTTCAAGTAAACACTATTATGCATTACTTAAATAAAAATAACATCAATTAAATAAAAAAACAAATTAAATTACTTTGACACTGACAAATTATTATTATGTTAGATTTTAATGTTACAACATCCCATTTCTCTTCTCCAACACACTCTTGGTCTTCAAAACGCTACCAAAAACGTCTTCCAATCACTTTGCCAGACCCAAATCATTATTTACCAGTATTGACACCCACCCACATTAGTACAGCCGGATACACTATTACCTCGGTTCCAAAATCGCTCTTATGACACAAGGAATAAGAGCTAACGTCAGCGTAAATGTTGGAGAATGTAGGGGGTCGATTCTCGTGTGTGCCTGCCGCGGACGTGCCCCGAAAAGGGTTTTTTGCGAATAACCTCCTTCGTCTTATACTTACTTGATGAGGGAAATTGGTTACAGGGTGTTGGAATTCTAAGGTTTCGTTTTCCCTTTACTTTGTTGTGCTAACTAAAAGTCCCCACCGAGGGGCACGGGTCTCTTCCCTGAGGAAGGTACAGGCCATACTCCGGATCTGGATGGGTGGAAGCTTGTAGGCTGGTCCTACTGTCAGAAGTTTTCAAGGCGCCCTAAGGCCTCTGAATTGAGGGTACTCAAGAGTAATACGCGTGATAGCCACAGGGCTATTGAGGGAGGGTCAGCCAGTGATACCGTCTCTACCTGGCTGCTTATTTTGTAAATTAAACCAGGAGGTCATCAATCAGCCACAAGAAGTCCATTGCTGGACATAGGCCTCCTCTATTATATGGATTTTCAAAAAGACCGGTTGGAAGCGGCTTGCATCCAGCGTCTTCCTGCCACTTGGATGAGATCGTCTGTCCATCTTGTGGCTGGTCGTCCTACCCTGCGCTTGCCAATATGTGGTCTCCCTCATTTCTCATCTGATCTCACCTCATCATTTCTGATTTGGTCTTGTAGAGATATTCCGAGCATAGCTCGTTGAGTGACCTTGAGCTTTATTATGAGGCCCAAAGTGAGAGACCACGTTTCAGCGCCATAAGTCATCACTGGTAACACACAATGGACGTATAATTTTGTTTTGAGGGAGGACGTCGTACAAACAAACTTTGATTTCCTGAAAAATACCCCAGGGCGGGTCGTAGGTTTTTACCAAAAGTTTTTACGGATCTCGCTACGAGTACCTATGAGTACTCCCCTGAAAGTGAGGCCGAGGTGGTGATGGGCTTCCAGAGTCCAAACTGCTGCCAAGATGATTATGGCCACGAGGAGATGGAATCACATCAAATTTGACTCATCGGTCCAACCAGTGGAGCGGGAATGGAGCGACGGTGCGATCAGAAAATTATTTCAACGTAAAGAATTTACATTCTGTTTGTTGAATGTCAATGTGCATACACTTATGTATAATGTTAGCCGCTGCCTTGGGGCCGTGTGTAGTGGAGAAAAAGGCAGCGAAAAAAAACTTCACTCGGACCATCTTTTCTAAAATCACGTTAAATCTAAAACCCACCTACTTTGGTAAGAATATCCAAGCGCTAGGCTAGGAAAGTAGCCCCCTGCTTGGTCGGCGGTCCTCGCCTTCAGCGAGGCCGTCATGGTGGAGAAAGAGGCGGCGGAGAGGGCGCGAGAGAATGATCCCCTTTCGCTCCCTCTTCGCCGTCGGAGGACCGGCCGCAGACGGCGGGCGTATGCCGACCGTCTGCCGCTTTAACGGGGGCCTTCGGGCGGTGGGTCGGGGGACTCACCGCTCGATTCAGAGGTCCCGTGCTGGAAGGCGCTCCATGTGTTCCGGAGTGCCTTTAGCGGAGTGGGGGGAGAAAACACTTCCCCCCTGAAGAAGTGCCCGCGAGGGCGCCCGCTGATGGGGTTGCGGTAGTGTGCGCAAGCGTTCCCGTGGCCCCGTCCCTTGCGAGTGGGATGGAACACCCCAGGAGTTTTAGTCGGTATACTGCCCTTTTCAGGGCGGGGAGTCTGACATAACCGCCGTGCTCCCCCGAGCCGGCGGTACCCGTAAAGTGGTTTCTCCTGGGTAAAAAAAAAAAAAAAAAAAAAAAAAGGAAAGTAGCCCTGGCATTGGACCTGTCCCGTTGGAAATGCCCAACGGAACATATTAGGAAAGACGCGCAGAGCAATAGTGGTAATACCTAAGTATATCCATGTAGCATGGACGATTTTTTTGGGAGCTCGTTTCGTCGTAGTAAGGGTATGAGTATATTGTAGCATTATATAGATAGATGAAAACTTTATTTGCTATACCAGAAACACGCGATCTAATCTCTTTAAACGAGCAATTCTTGTATATATATTTATATAATTATTATCAGAATCTCGGAAACGGCTCAAACGATTTTCATGAAATTTTGTGTACAGGGGGTTTCAGGGGCGATTAATTGATCCAACAAGATTTCATTTTTATAAAACGTCGTTTTAACCGTGTTATAAGGCAAAGAAATAACTGCTACACTACAAGAAGGAAATTTTCGCAACCATCTGTAAGGTTGTCATAGCTCAAGTGGGAAATAGGACGATAACGTAAACAGAAGACACTGGTTCGAGACTTGATAATAATTTTTCTTTTTTTTTCAAGTTATTTCTTTTGTGTGAAAACCTACATACCGAGCATAGCTCGGTCATCCAGGTACTATCAATATTAAGTGTCACGAGTTAGTGCGCATATTCCTCCGAAACGGCTTGACTGGTTTTGAGGAAATTTTATATGTAGGTATATATGGTAGGTTTGAGAAAGTTTCCGTGTGGAGTTTCTGGTCTTCCATCGGACGCGTCCCCCGGGTGGCGGATAGGGGAACGCCCTCCAGATATGGGGGGTACCGGCTTCGGCCGGCGCGGACCAAAACCAGAGGGAGGGGGACGTCCGGTGGCTTGGATATCCCGCGGGGTCCACTATGGGCCCCGCACCCGTAACCCCACACTGAGTGGGGCCGGGGGCCTTCGGGCCGCGAAGAGACAACCTCTATAAAAAACACACGGTGGGGGCCCTACTCTATGTCCCTCTGTTCAGCAGAGGGCATAGAGGAGGTTGAGGGAGGGTCACTGACGGCAGGTTGGGGGACCTGCCGTCCGACATCGTGACGGGAGAAGGGAGTGGGGGGCCCATGCCCCTTCTCCAGAGAGGGTGGGCCCGACTCCTTGCGAGTCGGGTCGACGTCACTGGGGCGCCGCTGTCGCATTCGCGTTGTGGTTCACACCACTTGCGAGATCCGGCGGCGCCCCATTGCACGAGCGACAGGACGGCCCCCGGGGTGTTTTAGGAGGTATGCATCTCCTATTATTATGAGAGGAGAGTCCGACACACGGCCGTCGCCCTCCCCCAAGGGTGGCGGTTATGGTGCACAAAGCATTTCACCCCGTTAACAAAAAAAAAAAAGGTTTGAGAAAGTTGTTATGTATTTTTCATAGCCCTAAGTGATGAGGGTGGTCCATCCCAATCATATGGCGAACCAACGTTTGCCGTTTCAGCTAGTTTTAGCATTATTACATGCCTGCTTAACAAATAGGTAAACCTATCATCATCAGAATCAGAATCAGAAATTTATTTCAACGTAAAGAATTTACATTCTGCTTGTTGAATGTCAATACATCAACCCATTATGTCCCCACCAAGGGGCACGGGTCTCTTCCCAGAGGAAGGTATAGGCCATACTCCACCACGGGGGCCAAGTCCGGATTGGTGGAGGTTTGTAAGACTAGTGGCTGGTCTTACTGTCAGAAGTTTTCAAGCCGCCCTGTGGCCTCTGACTTGGCTTAACGACTGCCATCTATCGACGGCAGCCGGCACCAACTGCTTAACGTGCCTTGCGATTGCGAAGCACGGAACCGCTCGGAAAAATGACACTAGCGTTAGTCATAGATGGTGACCCATCCATGGACTGAACGCGCCGTATATTGCTTAACCTTAGTGATCGTTTAAGATCACTCAGGCAGCCCAGGCTACGAGCAATTCAGTAAACCTATATTTATTCGGTAAACCTATATTTCACTTGAAATATTCCACAACACAGCTCTTCTTTCCTCAACAATAGATCAATATCTTTAACTAAGACGCAATTTAAGCGTCTAACAACCCCACCCACTTCACCTTGGGGCTCGGAAAAACCCCCTTACATTCATCCACCCTGTAGCGAAGAATTCTAAGAAACCATGCAGCCTCCTCTAGCAATTTATCACGAGTCAAGTTATTAATGTGGATAAATGAGGCGACGGAGGGGGCGGGAGGGCGGCGGAGGGACGGAGGGGCGGAGAGGGGGTGACGGACTAACGCCTCATCAGTCTTCCTTGGAGAGAGGGGGGAGTTTTCTTGACACGTTACAAAGTAAGACTTGGACGGAACTATTTCTTGTTTCACTTTTTTAGAGTTCTGTATGCGAAGTACCTACGAAGATGTTTGAACACTGGCGGCGTGTTTCATTAAGCCACAATAGGCTATTTGAAAGATTTCTGAAAACCATCTCATATTTTTGTTGGTGTTCATAGAGTCCTCAGAAAGTGTTAATTTTAAAATTCTTTCGTGTATTGCTTCTAAAAAGGCAAACGAAAGACAGACGCCATTTTTACTGAGCTGTGACGTCATCATAGAATCGGCCAATCCAGGCCGTTTTCGATACAATGCAGATACATCATTATAAAATTTTACCTGTGTTTTTTTAATTATTAATAATCATGTTTGGGAAACATTGGACAAGACTAGCAGTGGACCGGATGGGTTGGTGTGAAAGAGAAGAGGCCTATGCCCAATAGTGAGCTCTATTTACGGGCTGATTAGATAGATAGACAGATGTTTTTTAGTTAAAATGCCTTAAAGCGGTGTTGGGCACCGTAATAGTGCCGTTACTTTTCTGATTTAAATAAAAGACTTGCACTGAATTCACTGTTTACTAATAAACTGCATTAACAGAATCAAGTCGCAATAATATACACACTAGACAGTAGTCACAAGGACACGCAGACTTCAATACAAAAAACTACATTTAAAAAATGACAATATCAAAGGAACAAATCAATAAAAAAGAAAACAAAGTAATCTAAAAAAGGTCTGTCGCCAACATGCGGTTTTAAGACACATCATTTATACAAATATTATGTGTAAATAATAATGTTTTGTTCACACTGTCAAAAGCCTATTCAAGGTTTAGAATGACAATTCAATGTACGTTGGCTGTACCTACATGGCCCGGTCCCGAACTTTAATAATGTCTGTGCTATGGTTACCAGGAAAGGACATTACAAACATGGAAATTCACCCAGACCGATGCCATAGTTGGACGTGGTTTAGCAAAAAGGTTTCAACCTACAACATAGTCCTTTTTGAGTTAAACATAGCAAACTGATCATTATGCTCTGTACAGGGTGTTGATTTGTACAGTTAAATCTGACTCAAGGGTTATTTAAATGATACTGAAGCAAAAAAAAATATTAAAAAAAAATTATTAGTCAAAATCACTTAAAAATCATAAAGTTAGGTATATTAGGTATGGCTTAGCTTCTATAGTTTGCACTTGACAGGTCCGGCGGGGATTTTGAGAGGCGGGGCGGGAGAGTGCGCCCGCGGCGTCGCAAAACCGGGGATTTTAGGTGATTTTCACAAAAAAAAAAAAATTATATATTTATTGCTTCAGTATTATGTAAATAATCACCCCTAAGTCGGATTCAACTGTACAAACCAACACCATGTATTTTAAGAATCAAAAACTTTCATAGCGATCCGACGAATACAAGTTGCCACGGTAAAGCAACCCATGGAGAGCGTAAACCAGCTTAAGCCTAAAAAGTCAAATATCTCAAAACTCACTTTGTGTGGGTTGAAACCTTTTTGCTAAGCTACGCCCAGCTTCATAGCATTCATATGCGCGGCCGCTCTCAGCGGGGATTGAACCTACAACCTCCGGCCAGAATTGTATAGAACTGTAATCGATTTTTAAGTGGCTCTATTGGTAGTTTAGTGCACAATCAGTTGCTTTCAAAAATAAAAATAAAAACCACAGTAGAGGCTTGTAAGACTAGTGGCTGGTCTTACTGTCAGAAGTTTTCAAGCCGCGCTAAGGCCTCTGACTTGGCTTAACGACTGCCATCTATCGACAGCAGCCGGCACCAACTGCTTAACGTGCCTTGCGAAGCACGGAACCGGTCGGAAAAATGCCACTAGCGTTAGTCATAGACGGTCACCCATCCATGGACTGTATGTTGCTTAACCTTAGTGATCGTTTAAGATCACTCAGGCAGCTGGGGCTACGAGCGATTCAAAATCTACTCACATGTAAAAAAAACGCAAGACTCACAGATATTTCACAATAATTATAATAACTTCTACATACTAACTAGATTTGGTCCCAAACCAGGATACTCTGCGCTGTCGTAAGGAGGCAGGAACAAACATGTACAAATCCAGAAAGCACGGCGGTCTCCAGTGAGAGTCGAACCCACGACCACAGTTGTAAAGTAGAGCGTGTTAACCGCTTCACCAAAAGGGCAGAGAAGTTACCCCAGGAGCCCCAAGATCTTGGATGTTTTCGTGTTTGTGACGCGCTGGTTCTGGTTCCCACGGCACAGGGTATCCTAGTGTGGGGCCAGAAGCAATATATGTGTCTGTATGTAAATGTTTATTAAGGAGATACCTAATATCGCACACTTGCAAGAAGAAAGTGTTATTTCGGAACCCTTACGTTACATCAGAGCATTTTTTTAAGGTTCCAAAGTAATGGCCGAAAGAGATATGGCGCTATAACGTGATGCAGTGTCTCTTTTGCTCATTATTCCGGCGTTTTCCGAGTAAATAAAATCGCGTTAAAAAAATCTTTCTATGAATAAAAAATGGTTTTCTTCGAAATATCACGTTGTTCTTGCTAGGGTGCGATAATTATATTCTCGTATCAACACAATTTTGGAGTTACACGCATCTAGAACCAATCTCTTGCAAACTTCATTAATATAAATCAGAAAACTTGCCAAGAACATTCGGTACATGAGAAAGAGAGATAACAATAGGCGATATAAATATTACACCTGTCAATAGACACTTACATAATTTCATGTGTAGGTAATGTTATATGGAGCTGGGGAACTTATCTGTTAGATATTATATAAACGCCCCGGGGTAGAGAAGCGGGGAAGGTTAGGCACGATGCACACTGAGGAACAGAAACGCTGATAGCTTTTTATTATGTATATTAGCTGACGTGGCAAACGTTATTTTGCCACATTAGGTAATTGGGTGGTTGAAAAAATGTCAAATGAGGTTCTTTTAAAACGGAATTTGGCGTGAAAATACTAAATTATGACGTCACTGCAGTGCTCAGAGCACTTTTTTTATGTTTGTAAATGATGTATTGACTAAAATTTGTAAATGACTAAAAGAGATACATTTTCGGAAATACTTTGTAATTTTCGTTTTAATCGCGCATATGAAATAATTTATTGTCGATCGTGTCAACTACAGAATTAGTTTATGATCTATGCTCAGACCTCCCAAATGTACACAAAAAAAACCATAAAAATCGGTGAAGCCGTTTCGGATGAGTTGGATAACCAACACTGTGACACGGATTTTTATATATTTATATACATAGGTACATGAACTTTCTGCCCCTCTGGGATAGGTACTGTCTAAATTCCAGAGGGTTGGCAGAAACCTGCCACTTATCACGATCCTAACATCACCCTAAATCGAATACGAAGTATTACTTACCCGCGGTTCATCGATTTTCCCATGGGAGTAAGATATTTTTCCGCGGTAAAAAGTAGCCTATGTGTTAATTCAGGGTGTCAGCTAACTCCATAGCAAATTTTATTAAAATCACTCCAGCCGTTTAGACGTGAAGAAGTAACAAACATACACACTCACACACTCACAAACTTTCGCCCTTATAATATTAGTGTGATATCTCGAAAGAATGTGGATGAAAAGGCCGGGAAGCGACGTTGCAGACGAAAATACTTTGGCCATGTGCCCCAAATCTTGGACAATTCTATTAGTCTAATAGTCAAATGCCATATACTAATTTGGGGTAAATTGGGGTAAACGTGCTCGCCTATGTACATAATTTTTATAGTGTAATAAAGAATTTTCATTCATTAATTCATTCATTCTTGAGTGGAGACCGCGACTCGGCAAACGTAGTGTAGGTCGCCCTCTAACCAGGTGGGATGACGATCTGCGAAAAACTGCAGGCAGATGCTGGATGCGGCAAGCTGAAGACAGGGCGGTATGGCGCTCATTAGGGGAGGGCTATGTCCAACAGTGGACTAATATAGCCTGATGATGATGATGATGATGATATACTAATTTGACAGACAAGTGAAATCGCTCAGGATTTCTTGCTCATAATATGGGGGCATGCAGGGAATGTCTGAGCGAAGAGCAAGATAAAAAGTACCCAAATCTGGCGTCCGTACATGCAAAACTAACGAATGTTGGTGGACCGTGGGAGGTTGATCAGGATTCTCCTGGATGGAAGCATGATTTTTTTCAATGTAATCAAACAGGAATCGTTCGTTACACTAACGTTGATTGGATTAAATTGAATTATAAACGACACCTCAATTATAATTAAGTAATAAACGAGTGTGAACTAATGTACATACTCGACCACCACTGGAAATAAAACAACTGAAACTCAAGTACAAGTTGTTTGTAAAATAAAAAAAAAGTTTGTAAAGGAATGGCTGTTGTGAAAATAAGTTATTATGCCGAATTTCAAAATAATGTTTAGCAAGTCACCATAGTAATAAAAATAATCATAATAACTTTCTCACAACACAATCATATTATGTCCTGGTTTCAAACTAGGATATTTGATTGACTGACTTTATTTTATTTGTTTTGTGTGTGTGTAATTTAGTTATAATATAATGTGACATTTTATTATTTTCTTTTGCTAATGTTGTTCAAGTGTTTTGTCCGATTCAAGTATTTAATGTGCTATGAAATGTAATTTGGAACAATAAATAACATTGTTTTAGTAAAAAGAATATTTGCGTTAGTTGAATGACTTAAGTAGGATAAGCAAACTTAATTTATTGATCGATGTTGTTTCCTTACAAATTTTAGTGAATTCGAATGAAATAAAATAAATATAAGTATGCATTTGTCGCGAGAAAAGTCAGGAAGCTCAGCGGTTGTATACCATGCAACTTAGATATTATTTAATCTTTTCCTGTACTTTTATAATGTAAGGTGTGTAGTCTTCCTTTTCTTCTTGGGTCATTTGACTCCTTGGGGAGTATAGGGCTTGAACCACAGATTTCCACGGTCGTTCGCGGCAGCTTCCAATCCAGGCCAGCTAGTGCCGATCGATTTGACCTCTTGGGCTATAGATCTTTTCCAGGTTGTCCTAGGCCGTCCACTAGGTGCGCAGCAAATAGTATTAATGTAGTTAAACCTGTAATTATATTATTTATATTATATTTATATAACATTTTGATTAATAATGCATGCACAATAAAATTGTTATTATATCTCAGTAAATATTATTTTACTTATTTTGTACATTTGATTCCTTCTCCAATATTTTGCTCCAGTCCATCCAAAGTTTGTCTGGGAGAGATCACTTTTAGTGATAAGGCCGTCGTTTGTACTCTGAGATTAAGAAATACCTGTGTAATTTCTTTTTTTATGTACAATAAAGTGCTCTCTATCTGTCTATCTATGTATCAATCTAAACCTAATTTTATCCATCGATAGGTGGAGGATAGTGGGCGCGACTAGCGGTATCAAAGCCCAGTGAGCGTCGGCCCTTATTCTCAGCTCGTAATGAGCCCCCGCACAACTTTCTGTAGAGCCGCGAAAGTAGCACGGAAAACTTTAACAGCGTCTTCGAGAAATTACTCGGAGCGACTGCGCTTGATACTTGAGCTACTTTATTTTTATTTATTTTTATTTTATTTTATTAGGGACATCAACAGCGAAAACCAATAATATTAACACAATAATAAAGATACAATTCACAAGGCCAATAACAGACATATAAAAGCAATATAAAATACATGCATTTTCATTGAAATAAAATATGATTTACAATATCATTATAAAAGTCAACGCTTATACTATACTCTATCCACGGAGATAAGTTAATATAGCGCTCTCTATGTTCCGTAATACTATACAAATGACAAATACAAAAAAAAAAGACAGTGGGCGTAAACTCTTCTCGTACATACTGCGCAACTTTTAATTAAAGTAGCGTTCTTCCCACGACTTCACTTGCCTGTGTAATACAATAGGTGAGAGAAAAATTGGGCAAAAAAAAACCAGAGTAGTAAAATATTTACATAATTTATTACAATTCAAAGTGCGCGTGATAAAAAGCAAAAAACGGAAATCCAAAACGTATTTCAACGGGTATAGGACCCGCTCTGTTACCAGGAAGAGTCAGGGCCACGCCTGCCTCCTAGTCTCAAATGAAAGATAATAAACTATATTAAATAATAAAACACTCACAGAATATCCATAAGCCTTGTGACGTTCCTCGTTAAAACTCGTTATAACGTCTAGATGTTTGACTTGTATCTGTTTTTTTTACTGCTGTAGGTTCAAAAACGATTTCTAATCTTTTTTAAATAGTCTCTCTAAAGTGTAAATGTAACGACTAATGAATATTGATTATGAGAAAGAAGTTTAAGAGCAAAGATCGTGGCAAGTATCATAAGTACCTTTGTTCCTTCCAATGTCAAAACCACCGGTAAAGATTAAGATATCTTTTTAACTTCCACGACATGTGGGGCTCAGAAAAAAAAATGTTTTTAATATAAGACTAAACTATAAAAACAGCTTCAAGGAGCTGCAACAGCTTTGAGAGTAGAGGTACTCTCGACGCTGTTGTATTCAAATTGTATCACTATTAAGTGCAACCACTTAGAAACCACTATTTAGAAAACGTTTTTGTTGTAGACATTTTAATTGTTGATAGCATTAAACTTATTGAAACTTCAGAGGGCATTGGTTACTGAAAGCATAAATTTTGGCTAAATTCAAAAATAATTACACACAATTGTAACGACAGTTGACTAATTTAGCGCCGAGTAGAGAGGTTAGTGTCGTGTCTTCATTTAAGAGGATCATCGTTCAGTATATTTGTATTCTTGCACTACTTACCAAAAATCAACCGCGATTACGTAACATTGGAGCAAGTATCAAGACCGTCCGCGCGCGCTACACAGCTCGAGATAAATTTCGAAGCGTCAGTGAAATTTTAATAACTAATTTTCTTGTAGCGAGGACGCAAAGTTTCCCCCCTCCCCGACCTCCCCCAGCCCCCCTTCACCCCTCAGTTTGCCGGTGGGGTGCCTATCTTATGTGCGCTCTGATTTTATATTATTTTCTTTGAATAGAGTGGAGTTAAGTGCATTTTCCTCGGGACTCGGGTACTTTTAAGCTTCAATGGAAAAGGTGGAGTGGAGGTGTGGTGTGGGTTGGTTGGTAAACAAGACGGCTGATACAGTTTTAAACTTTACACTTTAGATTTTCAGTTCAAAGTTTTACACTTTGGATTACATTTTACTTATATGAAATAGTATAATATTCGAATCACCCGTAGCCCCGGTCACCTATTTTTATCATTATTATTATTTATTTTTATCCTGTCCTTCTACAGTAAATCCTCATTCGGTTAGGTGTAATATTTGCACCCTATATCGTGGGAACCAGAAATAGCGACATCACAATCATATGAACATCCTAGACCTGGGTTTTTTATCACCAGCCGGGGCTCGAACCCGGGACTAACAGGACCCGGGCGGGGAGGAAACATCCGCCCACGTGACTATTCACTGTGAGAGCGTGGAAGTGCAAAGAACAACCTCATTAGAAAGATGGGATTCCCTCAGGAAGCTCACAGCCTTCTGGAGAATTTTTTTTTAACATTTAACATTTAGGTACATACAGACACACAATACATTGCTTCTGACCCCACACTATTAGTTAGTTGGCTGGAGTGATCTCAAAGCCCTGCTTCGTATAATGACATAACATAACATAACATTTACATACAAGCACATACCTACATTGCTTCTGGCCCCACACTAGGATACCCTGTGTCGTGGGAACCAGAAACAGTGACGTGGCAAACATGTTAACATCCAAGACCTGGAGGTTTTTCTATTCTTCCCAGCCGGGGATCGAACCCGGGACCTCTCGCATGGTAAGCAGATGCGCTAACCACTACGCCACAGAGGTCGTCATGGCCCAATTATGAGGCTGACTGAGGAGACCTCAGGACAGACTTACCAACTATGTCCAAAGCAAAGCCACATCCTTTCAATTTCTTGTTACTAGGCTCTTTCAGACCACAACATTCCTTCATTATGTCTCAGAGTCCTTGATGAAGTAATTGAAAGGTGTCCCAAGATCAAAAGTAAGCATTGGGACAAAACCAAGGCATTTGATCGTTCCGGAACTAATGTTCTCACGTGTAAAGGTCGGTATTTGTCTAAAACATTATTTAACTTCATGACAATAAGGTCTACAATACGGTAGTTGATAATATTATTTTTTATTCTCATTTAAGATTATATTTTTAGGCTCACCAAGCCTCGTGTTTTTTTTTCTCTCTGCTTTCTTTTTCTAAACCAAACGGTTGAAACCTAATTCGTGGTACAAAAACGCTCTATATACTAATCTGGCGTCTATATACCTACAGCTATGACGTCATGAGTTGCGAGTGTCGCCTACTATAATAATATAACAAGTTTAATGGTGATAACCATTGAAATAATGTCGTAAGTATGTAATAATAATTATTATTATTACATACTTACGACATGAAGTATGTAATAATAATAATTATTATTACATACTTACATTATTTTTTTTTTTTTAAATAATACTAAAATTTAATATTATATTTTTTTTACATAATACTTAGAAAAATAGCATCAAAACAACACATTCCTGGTCCCACTTTACGATACCCGCATACATTTTTTCATCAGGATGTTTTTTATAATATTTATTCAAATTTTGTATATTATACCTACTTTATGACACAAATACAATTTCACCCCATTAAAATGTTGAGTCAACTACCGCATTGCGAGGTAAAAGGGAAGCAAAGCAGTTACCAAGACAGGTAACTAATTAAATGGTGTTACTCAAGTATCAGATAACAAAAAACGGTGGTAACACAGCGAGTAGAACTATGGAATCGTAAGCGAGAGACCTCGGTTCGATTCCCAGTGCGGGCATCTACCTATGACCTTGTTTTTTAAGTTAAGTCCATTTGTGGAGTTATACAGGGCATCCCACGGCTATCCCACATGGATGGAAAGTACCTTGTATATTGTAGGGACATTAGTTGATGGAACAGGGTATTTCTTATCTCGTTCGACCACGCTATTTAAAAATCTATCAATGCAGTTTAAATTGTTTTTTAAATTAAAGTAATGTCTTCTTTCAGTAAAATGTTCCATCTACAATATTAAAGGATACTTTCCCTTCATGTGGCATAGCCGCGGGACGCCCTGCTTTAGCAATGCCTCTGGTCTTACTGTCAGAAGTTTTCAAACCACCCTAAGGCCTGTGACTTGGCTTAACGACTGCCATCTATCGACGGCAGCCGGCACCGAATGCTTAACGTGCCTTGGAAAAATTACGGCGCTAGTCATAGAACGGTCACCCATCCACGCACTGAAAGCGCCCTATGTTGATTAACCTTCGTGATCGTTTAAGATCACTGAGGCGGCCGGGGCTACGAGCAGATTCTACGATTCTCCCTCGAGCGAATCGAGCGAGCGCTTTCAGAGCAAATCCACTGATATGGATTCTAATTAAACGCACTAAGTCACTGCTAGATATTATACTAGCCATAGGCTAAGTTCTATATTTATTGCCACTAACAAAACATTGCACTATATTGTCTGTAAAAAAAATAAAAAAATTAAATATGGTGCTAGTTTTACTCAAAGATTTGACGTTCAACTGTACTTCTCGAGACTTCCAGCTTCACGTTTCAGCAGCATACCTAAAATCTATTTCACGTTCCTAAGAATAAAAAGCTTGTGTCTAACTAACAGACTGGCGAAACACCACTGACAATGCTTCTTATTTTAAAAGTAATAACTACAAGTGTTCAACAAAAATATCCGTTGGTTCGGTCTACTGTATCTATTACTACCTATAACAACAAGATTGTATCTATAACAGGACAATAGCTGTGGCCTGTCCCTGACAGTGACAATTTGGTAACAATACCTAATTTAAGCTCGAAAGAAAGGCTGAACTGCGCCTACAATGATTTAAATTACCTTAAATAGTGGTTAAGTTTTTTTGAAGTGCCAGAGACTATTTTTAATTCAAACAGAATACTGGCCACTCGGACAGGTCCGTCCAGTTTGTCAAAGCAAAAGTACTCAATCGATTATTCGAAATCGGAACAGGTTTTTCTTTCATAAAGCTCAGTTGTGTAAAACTCGTTCCAAATTCAAACGATAAAATGACCATCGAACAGGTTTTACGTCGAAATTGTTATTATTTTGGAGGGTTGGAGCCGGTTCTCTTTTTTTTAATACAATTCGATTTTGTTTTGAAACTTGCTTTCTAAAAAGACTTTAAAAATTGGATCGCATTTGGAACACATGAATGTGTAACTGGATTTGGCTACCCTAGGACTTAGTATAAAGTCGTGTCTAGTAAAGTTGTCATTCAGACCTTGAGAAAAAATCCTATAATCAGCTGCAATTTCGTTACAAACATACAAAATATGTGTTTTGTTATCATTCGAAAATCCCGAATCAGCAAAAGCAAAATCCCGATGAACTGATAGTTTATCACATCAGTTACAGATAGCTGAATAAGAATTACTGAGTGGAAACAATGCCTACGTAGGTATACCACTCCGTAGATGTTAGCTTAAGTAACAAATCATTACGTAAAAAAAACGTTATTGTCTTTGCTCGTAGATATAAAAAAGTTGATTTGAAAAAATCAAATAATAAGAAATCATAGAAAATGTTGGCAACTTTTCTTCCTTCGTAAAAAAATATTTAAGAAAAGCTGCCAGCATTTTCTTTTTTCATTCCTTCACGTCTGGCACGGAACGGTAAGTAAGTAACTAAGCATTTGTATGTGAGTACATACTCACAGTACAATAGAGTACATACGTCGTCTGCGAGCGGACGGGCGGTAATTACAGACGCGATCAAAGAAGAGCTGCGAGCGCACGCCATTGTGCCAACTTCCTGTCGTTGCCCTAGCGGAAAAATGGTGCAAGTGAATTCACTGAGTTAAAATTTTGCGACCAAATTTTGTTTTATTGTTTTTAAGCTCTAGGTTTTGACCTGCACTACTTAGTTCTAAAAATCAGGTGGGATAGTATAAATCATTATTAATAAATAAAAAAAATGTCTTTTGCAGGTGCTGCTACTAAACGATTCTGTAGGCAGAACTTTTTATTAACTAAAGATAACCACCACTTTTTATTTTGCTGAAATTGATGCATAAATATTGGTGTCATAAGATCTCAAAGATCTTAGACAAAGTGTGACTAAATATATTGAGAGTAATCGTTTCTGCAGATATATTTAACTGAAAAAGGAAAAAAAAAGAGTGTTAGCCAGGAGATAGATAATTAAATCAACATTGGTAATATTCGGACATGTACCTATTAATATGTTTGATCATTAAATTCTACTTTAGGTACTTAAATTTGCCAATTTAAAATAGCAATCTTTCATCAACTGTAAACGATAAGACTGTAAGGACCTGTGTAAGTTGTTCAAATGAAATTAAAAGCTTTGCCAATTTACCTGCGGTAATCAATCCTATTTTTTCTCTCTATGAGAAAGAACCTACTCTTTACTCTGCAGAAGTTAGTACATGGATAATGGATATTTAAACCATGAAAATAGTATAAAAAAACAAAGACATGGAATGGAAAATCGTTCAAAAATTAATTTAGCATTTATAGTTTGCAAAAACAGGGTTAGTTTTCTAATATAAACCTTATTGGGTAATTAAAATATTGTTTTTATTTAACCACTACCTACTTAACTTATTTCATCACTCAAATTCTAGCTTTGTTCGGCCAGTTCTCTAGACTACATTTCAATTTATTTTCTCTACGACTAATACTTTTAGTTGCATATACATGCATATTTTACCTTAATGAGATGAGAGCAATTTTTTTGTCGCACTATCAACATAATAATCACTTACGCCCTCTTGCAGCAGTCCCGCCGACCGCCATCTTACCGGAAAACACAAAGATGTGAGCGGCGGAATTTTCTTGTGTAAGTAATTTTCGCGCTTTTCCGCTCTCTCCCCGCGCGCCCGCCCCCTCGCTCGCCCCCGTCTGTTGTTTGTTCAAATTATACGCGGGAGTGCTGTTTAGTGGGTTTTAGTTTTAGTTTCCCTATTTAACGCTTTGTTCTGTTTGTTTGATAAAGATAAAGATAAAAAGATAAAATATTTTTATTTGTCAAACATGCGTATTAAAAGTTGGTACATTTTATGTTGTGTCCTACATGCTTTGCCATTATAGACATACAAATTTTTGGTGAGAGAGCGCCTTGTGGGTATAGACTTGTATTAAGTTTCCATAAGACACATTTATAAGTCTCGGCAATAGTTTGTCATAGTAAATAAAATCGTGTCAAAGAATAATATAAATTAATTAATATTAAGTACACAAGCTAAAATTATCTCAAAGTCAGGTTAATACAAAAATGTCTTAAAAATATATCTGTAGTCAAAATGTAAAAATTAAAAATGTCTTTCAGTCAAAAATTCTATCACACTATAATAACATTTCTCAAGTAAGATTTTTTCAATTTATATTTAAACAAATGCATGTCAAGTTCTCTTAGTTCTCTAGGTATTTTGTTATAAATTTGATTGCAGGTAAATAAATAAGAACGGGAACAGGCGGAAGAGGTCAATGATAAACATTTGTAGATAGATAGATATAAATAGAGAACACTTTATTGTACATAAAAAAGGAAATTACACCGGTATTAACATAGCATAACATTTACATACAGGCACATACGTTGCTTCCGGCCCCACTGTGGGATAGTTATATTATTGTATTTATACATATTACGTTTTTTATATATTACGTGTAAAAATATAAAACAATCTTCTGTAATAAAGAATATTCTCCTTTATTTATTAAATAAAACAGCCCCCCTTTTTCATCTCATATTTGTCCCGAATTTCTTAGCTTTCCGGAAATTCAATTCGATTCGTCTCAAACGAAACCACATTTGGATTATTAAAAACAAATTAAGCTAACCTCCGGTTTCTTGCGCGCTTACCGTGTATTGTTCTATTGATAACATCTGTCATTTAGCATAAAACACTGACGTTTCTGATTTTATTAATCTATTAGTGTTTTTAATGTTTTTTTGACTGTCTTCTTGGTCAAGCGGTTAGGTAGTAAGACCTAAGCTGGCTTCCCACGGTGCGCGATTCTGCCGACGGCCGACGCCGGCCGACGACCACGGACACCCATGCACCACGCACGCCGGTACGGCGCGCCGCCACAGACGTCTATTTTATCGCGGACGAGACCCTTCCCACGGTGTGTCGAGCGAGCTAGTCCGCGTCCGTCTGCGATATCGCAGAACGTGGTAGGCCAGCTTAATATTTCCGCACTTAGACTCATAGTTGGGCAATTGTACGTTTCAAGGCTGTGTCTTTACTCCAGCCAGCATATCTCTTTCCAGAAGGCCAGCAATTCTCTGATATCACTGCAGGCCTCGGATCCCAACTTCACAACGATAGCGGTCCGTTGTTTTTCTACGCCTTCACAGTAGATAGTCACGTGGGCAGCTGTTTCCTTTTCTTTTGGTCAAGCGGTATCACGATACGTTGTACCCGTGCCCACTGGGGCCGTCATGCTTTTGTACAAAAGTATTTGTTTTAGTTTGTCTTCAGTTTGGATGTACTTCCGTGTTTTTGCTGTCCTGGTCTGGTTACCACAGACCATGGTATCTTATTTTGGGATCAGGAGAAGTGATTTTATTTTATTTTTATTGAAAGAAACCAAGCATCTCTAAGTAGGTACATCTAACATCAATCCTACACATTTTCAATCTTCGCCATGACGTAATCACTTCGAAACAGAAAAGTCATTGAAACATCATTGATATGTAAACCTTAACTAAGCTACTTAGACTAAACTTCGAGACATTGATTATACTTCATTTTCATCATTCATCATCAATCCATTCTGTCCCCACCAAGGGGCACGGGTCTCTTCCCTGAGGAAGGTATAGGCCATACTCCACCACGGGGGCCAAGTCCGGATTGGTGGAGGTTTGTAAGACTAGTGGCTGGTCTTACTGTCAGAAGTTTTTCAAGCCGCCCAAGGCCTCTGACTTGGCTTAACGACTGCCATCTATCGACGGCAGCCGGCACCAACTGCTTAACGTGCCTTGCGAAGCACGGAACCGCTCGGAAAAATGCAACAAGCGTTAGTCATAGACGTGACCCATCTATGGACTGAACGCGCCGTATGTTGCTTAACCTTAAGAAAAGAAAGTTCAATGCGTTGACTGTACCTTCTTACGTAGTTTTCCTGTACCATCTTCGGCGCTTTATCTAGGCCCCGCTAGAAAACGTCAAGCCGTTTTAATTATACTACGGGAACGGCATAAAAGCAGTTTATCGCGGGGGGCGTCGGGGGGCAGGCCCCGGGGGCGTCGAGGGGGGCAAGAAGCAGAGATTTTATAGCTGTGTAACGTCGCAACGCTTTTAATGGCTTATTTGGCGAGCCTTTTGTTGGGGTCACCCCACCCTCCCGTGGACGGTTTTATTCGTAAGAATGAGGAAAGAGGCGGGCGTTGGAGGTGGAGTTTTTTTTTTGGTGGCGTTTAGTGTGATGCTGGCAGCTGGCAGCTTAGAATAATTCTCTAGCTTGTCTATGGTACCTTAGATAGGTGTCATTGAAGTTCGATAATGCTGGCAGCTTTTAACAATTCTCTATTCTGGGTTGTCTATGGTTGTGTTTATACAGTGTGTCCCTGGATAAAGTGCAATCCCGAAAGGGGATGAAACTAGACCATGAATCATTGACTAGAAAAATATAAAAAAAAATTATAAAAAAATATTGTAGGATTTATTGGTATTTTAAGATTTTCATGTTTCATTAAGGACTCTATGTACAAAAGTATTGATTTCTTTAAAAATAATGGGTCTATTTCTTTGAAATAAAATAAAACAGTATGCCTAATACCTGGCGATGACCATGAAATAATAATAAATAGTCCGCAAAAAAGTAACTATCTTGGGTAAAAAATTTTATTTTTATGAAAAAAAATGATTTTTTTAGACATTTATTTTAAAAAACTTCAAATTACTAAAAAAATGTGCCCTATAACTACGTAATTTTATAGCTTACTTTTATTCTTTACCATTTTAGCTTCCAAATAAAAATAAACAATGTTCTAACTAAAAAAACACGCTATCTACGAACTTTTAAAGTGGAGCCTAATCGTGTTATCGTGCAGGTAGAGACAGTTTTTTCCATTGTTTTCGTCCTACTCTGTGCCCTTCGGCACAGTCCGGAGGGCACAGAGGGCTATTTCTCGAGGTGAGAACTCTGTCAATCGCGGCATTTCGTCAACACTTAACAGCAGGGAGGTTTGGACACACCCTGTGGGAGGCTTAGGCATGGCCTATAAAACTCTTCTAAAATCCAAAAATAAAAGTTAACAACAATTTTATTTTTGTTTTTGGCCACATCATATTCATAGGTCAATTTTACGTGCTTATTAATTTGAATTTTTTTGTTTTCTTCGTCAGTGAAAATTTGTGAGGTTATAAATCTGAGCTTGTTTGACAATCTTGTTTAACGGTTGCAACGTACGGTTGCAAACTTGATCTAGAGATTTGATATTTATTTTGTTATTTTTATTATTATTATTTTTATTATTGATCCTCTTGATACCTCTTCTATGGCTTGTATGAAATTTTTAGGAATTTCCCGTCGCAAACCTTTCTTATTGGATTTGAACGGCATTTTTCTGCAACTAAAATAATTGACATAGTTCAATTAAAACAGGTACCTAATTAAAATAAAAAAAATCTCCTATACTCAATTTTTAGGCTGCTTGGAAGAAATTTCTTTAGCCTCCTACGTCCCCGTGTCCTAAAAATAGTACAAAAACCATTGTTATTTTCAAGGTCGGGCCTCAGGAGGTTAGAAATAAGTCCGCCTTTGCACGTATTTTTTACCACAAACCCGTTATTTAAGTTATATTATGTACTAGCTGTGCCCCGCGGTGTTACCCGCGGTTCATCGATTTTCCCGTAGGAATAAGATATTTCCCCGCGGTAAAACGTAGCCTATGTTTTAATCCAGGGTATCGGCTAACTCCATACCAAATTTTATTAAAATCCGTCCAGCCGTTTCAGCGCTAAAGACTGACAAACATATAAACACACACACAAACTTTCACGTTTATAATATAGTGTGATAGTGTGATTTTCTTTTGTGCAATAAAATGTAACAACAACAACAACAACAACTCAACTTATAGAAGGGAGCATAGGGCATGCCCAAACCTCCCTCACATCAGACTGCCCATTACTCCCTCTGCATACATTTTCAACATAAGTTACCGGCTTTTTTTTTTAAAGTTAGTCAATATACAACAGACATAATACTAGCTAGCACTAAATTTGCAAACTGTTTCGAGCCCTCTACCGCTAAAGGTTTTTGATTTATTGTCGTTTAAAGTCTGAGAAAAATGTCATACCTATTTTTTTATTTTTTTATTTCATAGGTAAGCCAACGACCCTCTTATAAAACCTTTATACTTAATTAAAATTAAACAGTTTTAGCCTCGTAAGATTGCCAATTAAAGGCTCACACAGCATTCTTACTTTAATTCGAGTTAGTACGTACTAAAAGTAATTAAACAAATATGTAAGTATTATTATATGCCTATTGTATGTTTTTAATTGTAAATTTTGTTTGTCTCTGGTTTCTTGTGTGCAATAAAGAATATTCTTATCTTATCTTATCCTATGTATCAAACATAACAGTCTACGTATACGGTATGTTTAATACATAACATACATAACCTATATTGTTAAGTAGATAGGAATGGTCGTAGTTACTGAGCCTTGTGTATTTTATTATTTGATGCTGTAGCCAATTAAAATTTCTGAGTGACAAAGTATAATTTAATTCCAACTGTCTTTTCTATGTGTCATTACAAAAGATGGAGGTTCTCTTCCGGAAACGCATGAAAGGATACAGGGATAGAAACTGACACTTAGGCAGACTTGCACAATCAAAATGCCACTTAAACTGTAATTTATTGATAATAAATACGTATAATAATAAAATTGTCACTCGGGCTGATACTCACAAAGATTTAAAAAAATATATGAACATTTCTTCCTTAAAAATGTTTAAACATAACGTTTATGTAACATTTACGTACAGGCACATAGGTAGGTATATTGCTTCCGGCTACACACCCTATGTCGTCCACTTCCGTATACCCTATGTCGTGGGAACAGCGACATCACTGTAGACATCCAAGATCTGGGGTTTTTTTCCCGGACCTCTCGCAACATCATTCAAACTTTTTCATGAAACTTTTGTCATTAAATAACTATTGTAAAAGAAAATCGGACGAAAAGCGCCGCTATTGTGACACAAACTTCGATAGGGCTCCGTGGCACTTTTGTTATTTGATATAAGTATTGTTGTCATTTTAGTTCTGTATTATACCTAAGTGATTATTATGCTTTACCATGTTTGAAGACAAATAAACATTTTGTACTGCTAATTACTAAACAATTTTATTAGGTACTATTATTATTGTCAAGAATTTTAGTTGAACGATAACTAAGCCTCTTTTAAGAAAGTGATGCATACTGGAGGTAAAAATGTTTATCTGCAAGTTTTGCAGTTTTTCGGTATTCAATTCGAGTGTAAATATTTTGGATCGACAAATCCTATTTGCAGAAAATTTACGGTTTCACTTCAAAATCAAAGTTATACTTTATGATGTTTATTAATCTGTTAATTTACTATTAACAGCTGTCAGTTGTATTTTTATAAGCACGTTAGCCAACCGACACTGTTTTAAACAGAAAATTAACAGGTTGGTTCTTTACGACAAACAGGACATATGACTTGTGGAACTTTAAAATAAGGCTTCCGTTTTAAATATATTACCATCATCGGCATGGTTAGCGATTTGATGCCCCCTGCAGGACATAGGCATTCCTCATGGTTTTCCCTGCCACCGTAACCAGGTCCGGGAACCACCAAGATATTATATTTTTAAATGTTTCAATACATTAAATCGATTGTGAAATCTTACAAATCTTATTATTATATACATAAAATTCAAAGTCCTGACTGACTGACTCACTCATCAACGCCCAGCCCAAGCCGTTTGACCTAGGAAGCTGAAATTTTGCACAACGGATCTATATATAATGTAGGCAAGGAATAAGATTTTTTTTAAATTCAACACCTAAGGGGGCGAAAAGGGTTGCCAAAATTTGTACGGGATGTATAAAAAATGTTGTCTGATTTTCTTGAAACTTTAAATAAATACTGTTCAACACAATTAATTGAACACGTGTTTCGCCGTTTTTTCTAAATTTAACCCTTAAGGGAGTGAACGGGGTTGCAAAATTTTGAACTAAAGTCCACGCGGACGGAGTCGCGGGCGAAAGCTAGTATCCTAATAAAAGTTGCAGCTAATTGCAAACCTTTTCATTTCCATACAGTGATTAAGGATTTCTACGCTTTGTATACAAAAAGTTAAAAGCAGCTATTTAATGGCGCACGTAAATATAATTATGATGCTCATGTTCCTTTAATCCAAATCACCGAAAACAAAATAAATACTACAAAATTTGAAGTGACAGTTTCAGCAAGAAAACTCCTTGTTTTCGTCTACCACGCTCCATTGTAAGGCAAGGAGCGGGACGGAGAATGGCGAGGATTTCTTTTCCTTCAAGACATACGCCTCTCTCTTTTTCCCCTGCAGTTTCGCGTAGAGTTAGAGCGGGACAGATAGACGCAAGACGTTACGAGTAGAAGGCTTTCTTAATGATGTCGTATAGATTTGTAGATGTAGGCTAAGGGGGGGGGGGGGGGGGGGGGGGTCGAACTCGATTTACCGCCCAGCAGGAGGGGTGAAAAAGTTATACTGTACTGCGGGTTTTATGAATATTTTAGCAGTTTTTTGTGTTAGCTTAGGTTTATTACTTGCCGGTTGGATTGGATAATTGAATAGTTAGAGGGAATTATGCCTGATATGGGAATTATGGAAATTATTGATATTATGTAAGTGTGTACCTAAGTAGATTTTCTTCTTTCTTTTTGACGATCTTATATAAAAAATGTGAAAAAAGGTAGGTTAATATCGGCAAGTCTCTTTTTTAATATTAACAGCAAATAAAAACTAAGCATGGACTTATACAATAACCATATTTTTTTCTTTATGCTCCTCCCGAACCTCCTTAGAATGTTAAACAAGCCTATTTCAAATATGGAACCATTCAAATCCCAAATCCAGTCTCCGCTACGCACAAAACGTTCCAAATTCGAAATTCCCGTTGTAATTCTCTAAATAATCTTGAGACTCGCACTGCATGCAAACGCGCTTCTCTACCTCTTCCATTTTCAAATTGGAATGCTATTCTGTTACTGAATTTTCACAGCGTAGAAAACCTAGAGCATTTTGACTTCCCGAGTTGCAGTATACGAACGAAAGCAGAGGGAGCCTCTCTAGGCTGTGGGATAGTAGAATCCGGTGGTAGTAAAGGAATCTTAACAGGACTAAGCCAGCAATTACGCATTTTAATAGCCTTCGTTTGCAGGAGGGTTTTAATATTGCCTTCCTTGTTTTACGACCCAGGGATTACGTTGATCTTTTGATATAGGTACCTAAGCTTTGGCTCACTTCTTCCCTAGGTAGGGAGGTAGGAAAATTGAGACAGTATATTTAATTAAAAAACAGCATTTCGGCTTACATTTTTTGCTGACATACGACTTTTTTTCTGTTTTTTATTTAAATGAACAAACTTGGCTGACAAAAGTTTTTCAGTCCGTTAAACTACCTTGACTTGAGTTAACTTGAATAACTACCCAGAATGGCCCTAATTTACAAATCAATACCAACTTGCGAAAAATTAGGTTTTTTTTCATTTTTACAAGTAGGTAGGTAATTATACCTACTTAGTTTTATACATTTAGTTTACAAACATATTTGTATCCAAAAACATTCAAATTCAAATTCATCTAGGTAATTGTATTTCTTTGACCACTTTAAACATTATAGCAATTGAGTGTTTTTTTATTTCAACTAGCTGTTAATAAACTAGAGTAGGTATATACTCCCTACCAAAATATTTGTCTGGGTTCGATTCCTACTGAATCTATAGTTCCTTCTATCTAGAAGGATCTCTACATCTACATATGGCCTCAATTTGAGATTCTTTCAATGTTTGTGACATTCTTGCTTAGTTATCATAACACAGAATATCCTAGCTTAGGACTAGGATAATTTGACATTATTTATTCAGGAAACGCAGTGAGTAGGTACCACTTATAAATCAAGCTGCCGCGTACGATTAGCAAAACAAATTCCATTCCACTTACCTAGCGAAATAACTGAAATTTTAACCACAGTTGTAGCAAAACAGCCACCTAGCCCGTAATAAAATAATAAACGACCAAAAAACTAATTACAACACAATAAAACTACGCGGACCCCCCCAGCTCTCGAGAGTGGCATAATAATACAAAATTCACATTCAGCATAGCCGTTACCTACCGAAAAGGTTGCCTACCACTGGCGCGAAATTCCGAACACGAACTAAAGAAGGCGGGTTGGCTACCACTGGCATTTATTAAAACACCACTTCGCGAAGTTAAAATTAAACATGAAAAACCGACCGCTGGGGGGAGGGGGCCCCTCCCACCTCCCACTATCCCCCCTGAAGTAACGCGCACAACTCTATTTTATTTCGCGGGGAAATTTGTAAATTTATGTAAATTTTCGCTTCTTGGCATTTGTGGGGGGAAGTTGCGCCCCTCTGTGGGGGCCGGGGGGTGGTGAAATTAAGGATGTTGCCCGCGATACGCCTTGGAAAATACTTGGTAGGAGTTTTCTCGGTATGTGCTGTGTGTGCTTTGTTCTAACTATACGCCCGAAGCGATTCGTACAGATGAGCGACGTCGCTTAGAATTCCTACGTTTTCTTGGTCGTTTTTACCTTTTCTTGGTCGAAGCGTCCGCAGATAATCTTCGATACAGTAGTTCATACAGAGTTCAATTGAATCCTACGTGCAACTACGGGCTTCCAACCTTTAAAGTGCTATCCAAAACTAATGAAAAACTTTGACCTGTAGAATTTCTGATGGGCGATCGGAAGTAAATAATAATATATATTAGTACTAACTTTATGTACCTATTCGAATTAAGGTGACTTGAGAAAAGATGGTCAGAGTGGAGTTTTTTTTCAGCTGCCCCTTTCTCCACTACATTCGGCTCCAAGGCAACAGCTAACTTAACACTACGAGTAAGTGCACTAAGATATGAAATTACAATCAACAAACTGATTGTAAATTCCTAAAGTTGAAATAAATTTCTGATACCTACCTAACAATGGTTTATAATTTGTTACTTTCAAGGTCATAATGCAACTGATCATAAATATGGCTCTAACGTAAATGCTTCATCCCACTGAAATAAAATAAGTTCCCTTTTTTACATAAATAGGTCACTCTACAAAATAATTTGCATTTCTGCAAATCTAACATCTAAAAAACCTAAGCGTATAATGTGTACCTACATCTGCGGTAGGGTTCAAGCAGTGATCAAGCCCATAATCTCTCTCTTGGAGAGAAGATCTATGCTTTGCAGTGGGAAGTTAAAGCTGGTTTTAGAGCCACGCTGACCACGCGCTGACCGTCAGCGCTCATAGACAAAATATATTGCGGGTCAGCGCTGAACGGTCGGCGTTTTTCTGAAAAGCTCCTTAGGACGTAGTACATACCTAATGCTCTGTCAGCGCCGACTGTCAACGTGACTCTTAGTGACCTGCCTCACTAGGACGCCATAGCGACGTCGCCAGCGACCGTATCCAAGCAGTTAATATTGAAATGTATGGTGCCTAACTCACTTGGCGACGGTCTGGCAATGTCGCCATTCAATACAAACTGCTTTGATACGTAGCTGGCGACGTCGCCAAGGCGTCCTAGTGAGGCAGGGCACTTAACGTGGCCTAATAAGCTCATACCAGCGATGCGTAGTACTTTTGTTTATCTGTACTTCTCCGTTTATGAAATATTACATCATATAATGGTGGTGCCTCCCTAGATAATTTCACAAATACTTTTAGTTATCTGCACCGTTTTCTCAGGAATTGGGCCAATGCTAAATTCTTTGCTCGAAGTACGTACGTGCCTCTAAGATTAATACGGATTGCTGAGAAAGATGAGTAGTTAAAATGATGTTATTATTTTAGTTTTCATGATCAGCAGCCCAACGCTTACCACCGACTCCACTAACCGCCGGTTTCTTAAACGCTAACTGTATGTTAATCTATTGTTAACAGGTGTCAATTGTCAAAAGTGCATACAAAAAAAAACAACTGACAGCTGTTAACAGTAGATTAACAGACTGTTAGCTTTCGAGAAACCACGGGTAAGATTCTGCTAATACATTATGGTACAATGTCACTTGCATGGCGGCGTCGATATAATTTCACTGTCGCTTCAAATCAACGCACGCACGCGTATTCTTAACTCTACGCGTCACCATTATGTCCCCACCGAGGGGCACGGATCTCTTCCCTGAGGAAGGTATAGGCCATACTCCACCACGGGGGCCTAGTCCGGATTGGTGGAAGCTTGTAAGACTAGTGGCTGGTCTTACTGTCAGACTGCGGTCGGATTTTAGAGTCTCATAAAGCTAACTTTGCAATGGCCTAATTTACGGTACACATCTAATACAAAAAAAAAACTAAGTACTCGACTATAATTGTGGTTATAAGCATAGGGATACCATACCCTTTTTTAAATCTGACATATTAAGGCCATTACAAAGTCAGCTTGTCATTTAAAAAAAATGGGTTTGGATTAGAATCTACATTTAACATTCAAAGTATTAAAACTGCTTATGCAATCTTAACAGCTTAGAGACAGAAACGAAGAACTAAATTAATAACTGATAATTATGTAATTGTAGCCAGCTACTATCAATTGAACTTAGTTTAGCAAAAAGGTTCCAACCTACAACTCTACATACGAGCCAATCTCATGTTTCGTTTCAACCATCAGCCATTTTCATTTTTCCTAGCCTAGTGTGGGGACCCCTGAAATTTTTCTTACACAAGTTTTATCATGCACCCTCATATTTATTTTGTATATGTCCAAGAAAAACTGCTTTTATCACTGTTGTTTGGTTTTTGTTTGCAATTCAAATTTTTTATCTTTGCCAATTTTTAAGTTAAACATACTAAAATGATCACTATGCTGTATATTTTAAGAATCAAAGACTTTCATTGCAATCATGGCATAACTTTCTACACATGTAGAGCGTAAATTAGCTTAAAACTCACGTTATGTGGTTTGCGATCTTTTTGCCAAACTACGTCCAATAGTTTGATTGCAAATAAATAAGTCATGGATTTATCTCTTTCATTCTCTTCCTGTTATCTCTTTTTCTCGACAGAAATACCGAGCCATGTAAAGGCTGAGATAACATAATTTCCTCGAGCGTCGCGACATGAGGCGGGCGCGCAAACTCTCAGAACAAAGGAGGGTAATTGAAAATTCTATCAAAACTTGCGCCAAACGAGCTCGCGGGTAGTCCGCGACGGTAGCCCTAGTCTGAGATCTTCACATCTTGCATTTGCGGGAAGAGATCCATAATCCGTGCGTGCGTGCATGCAGCGACTAATGAATGTCAACGAAGCGAATGATTTGTCAGGATCATGGCAGGTGGTAGGCTCTGGTCCCTATTTGTGGAGGTATGTACCAATATGTAGGTATGTATAAATCATAAGCAGGTTAGAAATTCTTTGACTCCTGTGTATATCCATAGAGAGTCTCTAAAAATACTGAAAATGCAGTGATTGTCGACATGATCCATGTCAAAAATCTGTGTAGTTCTGTTTAAATACTGCCCTCTCCTTGGATCTTTGAGGAGGATCATTTAGAAATCCACGCGCTTTTATTTAGCTTTCGATCCGCTAATCTAGTCTATTAAGTCATAACAAACAGTACAATTTCATTCCAATGGTATAATCTGCGCAAATTAAAAAGGTTTCTCTCTCGAAGTACTCGAAGAGTCAAGTGGAACGGATTAAACCATTGGAATAACATTGGTTAATACCGTAATGGCTACCAGTAACAACCATTGCCGTAGTGACGTCACTGTATTATTATACTTCAAGACACTCACTTTCAGGCCCACGTTTGTTGTTGTGGTAATCGGATAGAAGTTTTTCAATTTTGATTTCGGTTATTCTCGTACTAGGCACCCCGCCGAATGAGGTACGAAGTTGGGACGTCTTAGCAGTTTGTTTGACGTTCATAAGTTGATGTCTTTATTTTAGTTCAGACACCCCCGGGATGTTGATTCTTAAGCAATTTCCAGTCTAGGGCTTCGTTACAATTAAATTGTAATTTACTTCTAAGTAGGTATACAGTCGACTACAGGTTCACATTTACGTTTTTGTACCTAAAATGTCTTCTCTAAGTATAATGAAATTACTATTTAAAGTTTTCCCTTAACTTGTAGAATTTTCTGTTGGTCAATCGGCTCACCAGAACAATGCTTTTTAATTATTTTCAAGGTCATAACGAAACTGAATTCAAATCCTGAGGGCCGATTTCTGAATTGAGAATTTCACTAAGTAATTACTTGACTCTATCGCTGTCTTGTCAAATTTCTGAGAAAAGAGGGTGACAGAACGTTACTTAAGTATTTACTCACGTGAAATTCTCAATTCAGAAACCAAAGTTACAAACTCTCTCGTAATTTTTTTTGTGCTTACCTAAGTAAATAATGCATACACAACCTCTTTGGTCTAACTCATTCCAACTGCACCAAAAGCAAGAGTTCTAATTTTAAACTTCGCCGATACGTCTTCCGCGGGGTTCTCATTTTTACCCCCCCCTCCCCCCCTCCGCCTCGCTGCGACGTACACCCCTCGAAACTTCGGCGTTTCCGTGAAGGTAGCTGCGACAGAACTGCAAACGGTCGAAAGCGTAGGCCTTTCGTACTGGCAGGCTATATACCCTAAAATTTTAATATTCTATTTACGAGCTTTTGTAGTTTTTTTTTTATTTCGTGGGGCGATTTTTTGTTCTTTTAGAGTAACTATTTGATAACAAAGTGGCCATAGTGCCTATGTTGTTATGAAAATCTTCGTTGAAAATATATTTCGTAGCTTATTTGGCATCGCGCTTGGCCACAAACTGTATAATTAAATTCTGTAGATAAAGCTTTATTTGCAAACCAATACAAAAAAAGTACGGTGAAATAGTAATTCCTAGGAAAATAAACTACAAACTTGACTAAGGAGTTCGAAGTAAAATGATAAACATGACACAAACACAAAAATCTCGCTCCTTTAATGCCGTTGGCCGCACGGGGATGGGCATTTTTTATTCGTACTATAGTCTCAAATCTTTAACCTTGCAAATTACTTCATATCGTGCATGTGTCACTGGCTGGTTGTGACATGTAAATACATTAGCCTATGCTATTTACCGTGGGTAAAATATTTATACGATTTTCAACTGGCGCAACATCTGAATCCCGAAAAATACTAAAGTAATTGTGAACTGATGCAGTCTTTCTGAGCCTTCCTAATTCCTATAGTTAGAAAACTAACACCGACCCAACATTCTGGTGACCGCCGAATGTACAGTGCTAGTTAGTGTAGAAGGTCAGCCAGAAAGAGTTTCGAATTAGTTGGGAGCTAGTGACTGACTGCGGTCGTAGCAGAGTTTTTAATCAATTTTTGAATTCAGAACTCGACGTATGTTGTGGAATCTGACTTTTTTTTTCTTTTTTGGCTTTGCGGCTTAAATGTTAAAAATGGCCAGGATTTTTTAAGTGCACTGCACTTACTGACCTCTATGGAATTTTTTCACATCATTGCGATAAATTGAGAAATTCACGGTATTATGCGACATTACTTTTCATTGTTCGATAACACGTTAACGATTGACTGATACACTTCCATCCAAATTGTCGTTGCACTACCACCTTATTCATATTATTGCGCCGATGATTTTTGGGCTTATGTGTCATCTTAATCGCTTGTCATCAACCGTTTCCATTAAGTCACAATACGAGTAGTTTATGTCATTCAATTTTATAATATTAATTGTCATTCGAATTTGAAATTAAACTCGAGGCTACAAAGCTCTAACAAGTCAACAGGAAACAAAGCATCACCCAACCCGCTCGGCAACGAAAACAGCCAAAACAACAAAAACCGTTCGCAAACCCAATTTCCGTCCGCAATTTAAAACGAAAGAACTATCCAAATCCACGCGTTACGTTCAAAAACTAAAACCGCCCCGGACCCCAAAAAAGGTCGGCCTAACCAAACAGTGACCCTTTCGTCCCCCTGCCCCCCAAAGGCTGTAAAACTGAAAGGAACTAAAAGGACAAAACTACTTTTCAAAGCACTTTTAACCCCGCCGTAAAATATACGAAAGGCCAATTTATATTTTCGACTAGTCGAGTTTTATCCAGGCGGCTTTCGTCTGTTTTCGTTACGTTTTGCGAAAATACGCCTGAAATTGGATTGTAATAAATCATCTCGACAGTCAATTATTTTATGTAGAGACTAACTAAACCTAGAGCTTATAAATGATAGATCCTTGATGGCCCTAATTTAATGTAGGTACCTACAACCTACAACACCGACAATAATTGAACTGTAGAAACCATCGGTTCTAACACGTTCAGAATCAGAAATTAATTTCAAAGTTTTGGATGAGCGATTTTAAAACAGTGCCTGCTCAACTGTACGTATTACGGCAAACCTGGAGTACGACAGATCTAGAATACGACAAGTCCGGAACAAATCACTTAAGTGGGTATTTAGTGAAAATTCTCAATTCAGAAATCGATTCAAAGACTACTACTAATGTTTATGTCAGTCGTTATTTTGTATACCAAAGCACCAACACTGACCATGTAAGTTACTCATCAGACTATAAACGCAGAAGAAACTGGAAGCATAGCGCAGATTTCCTCGCGATGTTTTTCCTCGCGGCGTCTTGACGTAATCGTGCAGAATATGGAAACGAACGCTCAACCCGCGAGGGTCGATCGGGCCCGAGCCGAAAAGGAAATTTAATTGCTGGTTATTAATTCCACTGCTAATTTCTATAGTTCCACTCCACCCCCTTTTGTCCCCCTTCGGCCCCCCGAGATAAGAGTGCTGTTTTCTCAAGAGGGGCTGTAAGGTGTAATAAATTTTAAGATACCTACGATACCGAGTTTCGCTGTGTCATTTAATTTTGTCTACGTTTGTTTGAAGTACACTTTGGTACAGATGTTTTGAAGAGATGTCGGCTTCACTTATTTACATATAGTATGTACTACTTATGTACACTAATATGTTGTAAAAACTAAACAAACTTTGTTTAAAGTTTTTTTTGTAAAAAAAACTTTGTTTTATTTTTAGTTTTTAATACTATTCATAATGAGCCCTTTTCAGGTTAACTTTTTTGACAGCTGTCAGTTGGGGTTCACCAACCATTAATTAGATGGCGCGGACCACAAACCCGTCTGGATACGGCTAGGAGGAAAGAGCGTCATTGACATATTTTATATGCGTGACTAAAAACCAAAGAAACCTCGCTACATACTATCCGCTACACAGACAGGTTTCATTAGTTCCAGGTCGTCTAGCCCTCTTTCATTCGGATAGGGTTTGCGTCAGCGCCGCCTATCGATCAAAGTTGGTACTTGGTATTTTGTATTTTTAAAGTCCTCATCTAAGAGGACTCATTTAAGATGATTGTTCAATTATTGCCATTTGTTGTGATGTGCCCTACACCAGAGCTAGAATATTCATATCTTGTAAAATAACATAACATAACATAACATAACATTACATAACATAACGTAACGTAACGTAACGTAACGTAACGTAACGTAAAGTAACGTAACGTAACGTAACGTAACGTAACGTAACGTAACATAACATAACATAATATTTACATACAGGCACATCCATTGCTTCTGGCCCCACACTAGGATACCCTGTGTCGTGGGAATCAGAAACAGCGACGTCACAAACATGTAAACATCCAAGACCTGGTTTTTTTTTGTCCCCAGCCGGGATTCGAACCCGGGACCTCTCGCATGGTAGTCAGTTGCGCTAACCACTGCGCTTCTTATTCTTTTCTCGGCTTTTTGTGAAGTGCAAGTTTGGAACGGTCTATAATCGTATGTTATTCTACAGGAATTTTCGCACCAATAAAGAAAGTTCCCTCTCTGGCAAAAGAACTATAAGTACTGTTGTGTTGTAGAGGAAGCAGGTAGGCGTGTTTGGATTTAATTAATAAGGGAGCAAATACGAACATCTTTGCTGCAGCAAATGAGGCTCTAAAAATACATAGGGGGGCTTTGAAGACGCGATCAAGTTGTACTTACCGAGCCCGCGGCTGTTAAAGCTGTTACGTCTGGCGTGCTGTCTCGCTCGCACAATGTAACATTTTAAATTACGGTAAAAAAATTTTTTTTTCATAAATAAGGCCTTTGAAGATAATTTTTTCTTATCCTGTATCTAGTTTGTGATTGAAAAAACTGATACTCAAATTATAAATTTTGGAATCAACTGTGTCAAACTGAGTATAGTGAAACAAAAATCTGTAACAATTCACCGAAAACCAGCTTACCGATGTTTTTTTCAACTACACTATACTTAACCGACTAATCATTTTGTCGAATGAAACATTTCATCGATAAATCGAGTAGATCTGTACAGTTCTTTTAAATATTTTAATCCAGCACCTCCTTCAAAATTGCACTGACGTTTCGCTTATCGGCATTGAACATGCATCTAGGAACTTCGAGATAGCCACCCAAAGGTGTTGCCAAGTCTAAAAATACCCCCACAACCCAACTTGAGGTCTCAAAGGGCGCAATTGTAGCACTGGAACTACGAGACTCGAATCAAGATGTCGCCAAAGAGTGACAAGCTCTCAACTTGGTCTCGTCTCGCTTTAGAATTAGAAAGGGGCTAACACGAGATGCAAGACGATTTGGGAAAAAAAACCTGCCAAGTGCGAGTTGGACTCACGCACGAATGGTTCTGTACAATTATAAAATTGGAAAAAATCACGTTGTACTCGTAAGTATGGGAGCCCCCTTAATTATTTATTTTATTCTGTGTTTGTATTTGTTAAATTCTCTAAGGGTCTGTTTCACAATCTGCAGATAAAGTTCCGGATAAGCTATCTTTTAAAGGAGAATGGCAGGCTTCAGTGGAAGTCTAGTACACCTACAAAAAGTCGTGTTGAAACATGAAATATTTACATTTAATAGATCATTGTATTAGAATTTGTTGCATTAATTTTTTTTTTCTAATCAGTTAGGAGTCATAAGTTAAGGTTGTTTTTTTAAGAAGTTTGGAGGTTATGTTACGACCCCGTATGCTTGACTGTTAGAGATAAATAAAGATCTTATCTACATGTATTACAAAAACGTATGAATAGCGGCGCCTTTTCAATCATCTACACTCTTAAAATAACGTCATCCAAGAAGTTAGCTGGTCGCGTCACTCCCTCATGGAGAGCATTAGCCCAGGTACCAGTTGATACTCATCACATGGGAGCAACACCCCACAGTTCTCAGCCCTACAATGTAGTTGCAACAATAACTTATTATTGCTTCTCTGCCACGATTACCTCTTTCAGTTACAATAAAAAGTATGTTTTTCCTGAAGAGTGACGAGACTAAAATTCAATTAAATTCTTTTTTTAGTGGTACCCCTAGGATTCCTCCAATGTCAAGTTTGTTGTGGAGATGGCAAGTATTTCTTTATTTTTTATTTTTGCCCGAAGCAGTCCCACAGAACACCTAGAGATCGTTTCACCAAACAACTCCCACGGTAACATTCTCAATAAAAGCCAAAATTCATTAACTCATGAGACTTCTTTCGTGAAAAGAACTCTACTTATTTTCACTTTGACATGACAGTTATTTTTTTCTTGGCTTGCAAGCCTAGATTATTCTGAGCTTGCAAGATAAAACAATCGATGGCGTTCCGTTTCTGTTTCTAAATTGCGTTTTATTTAATTACTTTCTTATTTTCTTCCCCCTACTTTAAAAAAATATTTGAAAAACTGAAAAGAGCCAGTTGCGAAGTACTAAAGTTGGGAAAATATAACCCCAAAACATTCTTTTAATAGAGCGGTACACCATTTGCCGTTGTCCTTTGGAGCCTTAAACGAACACACGCAATATAGGAACATTTATTTAAATTTAGAACAAACGGCAGCCCTGGTTGCGGATAGCTTATCTGGAACTTTATTTGAACATTGTGAAACAGGGGCTAAATATTACGGTTCTTGAGATACAGCCCGGTGACAGACGGACGGACGGACAGCAGAGTCTCAGTAATGGGGTCCGTTTTTCCCTTTGGGTACGGAACCCTAAAACAGTCTGTGTGGAGATTTTTCTCGCTGAATTTTTTTTTCACTAAAACTTTACCCGAAGACAGCGGACAACATTGTGCATTGACATTAAACTAACATTGAAATTCGCTAACTGAAAAAAAAAAACATTGTGAGGCAATGATTGAATCGCTCCTAGCCCCGGCCGCCTATGTAAGTGTTCTTAAACGATCACGAAGGTTAAGCAACATCGGGCGCGTTCAGTCCATGGATGGGTGACCGATCTATGACTAACGCTAGTGGCATTTTTCCGAGCGGTACCGTACTTCGCAAGGCACGCTAAGCAATTGGTGCCGGCTGCCGTCAATAGATGGCAGTCGTTAAGCCAAGTCAGAGGCGGGCGGCTTGAAAACTTCTGATAGTAAGATCAGTCACTAGTTTTATAAGCCTCCACCAATCCGGACTTGGCCCCCGTGGTGGAGTATGCCTATACCTTCCTCAGGGAAGAGATCCGTGCCCTTTGGTGGGGACATAATGGGTTGATGATGATGAAGTGAGGGGTGTCTCTACAACAACTTCACAAATGACCGGGATTCAAACACGCAAATAGAATGGAGAATATTCTCAGTAAATTTCTGTACTCGTAATTTCTAAACTCATAGTAGAGGTGGACTTATCCCGAATTCGACTCCCGTATGGTGACAAAAGTAATGCACCTCCCCGCGGCGTCGAGTACATTGGAACAAATTCAATAAGGTTGCGCTGGCAACTTCTCTAAGAGACGAATACGTAATTTCTTAGCGCCTTTGTTGGATTTAGGGATGGGATTAGGGGTTGAGGATGAATGTCGATAAGCGGACGAGGTTAGGATCACAACAGTGGAAAATCTTGACCAACTCTTGGTTTTTCATTTATTAACAATGTGTTAATGTATTTAAAGAAGCTTTCATCATCATCATCCACCCATTATGCCCCCACCAAGGGGTACGAGTCTCATCCCTGAGGAAGGTATAGGCCATACTCCACCACGGGGGCCAAGTCCGGATTGGTGGAGGCTTGTAAGACTAGTGGCTGGTCTCACTGTCAGAAGTTTTCAAGCCGCCCTTGGGCCTCTGACTTGGCTTAACGACTGCCATCTATCGACGGCAGCCGGCACCAACTGCTTAACGTGCCTTGCGAAGCACGGAACCGCTCGGAAAAATGCCACTAGCGTTAGTCACAGATGGTGACCCATCCATGGACTGAACGCGCCGTATGTTGCTTAACCTTAGTGATCGTTTAAGATCACTCAGGTGTCCCAGGCTACGAGCGATTCTCTTTAGCACTTCGTTTTTTATGCGTTTAGGCAAACTCCGCTACTTCGGAAACCAAAGGTTCGAAACCAGCTTCGAAAACAGGATTATTTTTCTGTTTAGGAAACCTGAAAATAGGAGAACAGTTTCAAAAGAATATTTTATATTCTGTATCGAAAACAAGTCTAGAAAACAGAATCATTTTTCTTTGCTCGAGACCAGGTTTCCTAAAAAGAAAAATAATTCTGTAAGTAGTAATAAGTATAAGTATATATAAATACCAATCCGGACTTGGCCCCCGTGGTGGAGTTTGGCCTATACCTTCCTCGCGGAAGAGACCCGTGCCCCTCGGTGGGGAAGAAATGGGTTGAGGATGATATGTAAATATACAAATTTGCACCGGCTACCCGTCTTTCAAATTTCTCAGCAACTTTCCATCGTTAGGTTGTCTGGAAGAAATTGCTTTTAGTATTAAGGCCGCCAATTTGTACCATGAACCTTTGTAAATATCTTGTGTTCTTTTGTATTTTTTTCTAGTGTGCAATAAAGAATATTCTATTCTGTTTTCAAAGCTGGTTTTAAACCTTTGGTTTCCAAAGTGGCCGAAGGGGGCAAACTGGCCGCAGTTATAAATAGGTTACCATATAATAATAACTTGCACACAACACAATCACTTGACCGGGTTCCAAAAAAGGATACTCTGTGCTTTGGTAACCAGGCAACGACATTACAACCATCGAAAAACATTTTGTCTTAGTGCAGGAGAAATAAGAGGTTAATATCTGCCTATCCTTCCAGGATATTTAAATATTTGTATACGGCGTTAGCTTATACAAGATTCTACTCGACATTCCAGTAGGTAGTATTAAATTTGTTTTGGAAAACTTAAATGACATCACTGACACTCACCATCATTGCCTCATCTACTACCTGAACATAAATTAACTGATCTGAAATGTTATTAAAACAACAATTAGTTAAATTTTGCCTGTCATCATTAATAAGAATGGATTGGATCAAAAATGAATAAACTATGAGACATTGAAGTTTTTTAAATGAACCCAGTCACCAAAAAATCAGCTGTCGACGATAATTGTGATATTCATTGAAAGGTTTTTAACTGTCTGATTAACAACAATCACTTGTCATCTGTCCGACG
The DNA here is from genome assembly GCA_947310845.1 of Yponomeuta plumbellus. Classification (NCBI taxonomy): domain Eukaryota; kingdom Metazoa; phylum Arthropoda; class Insecta; order Lepidoptera; family Yponomeutidae; genus Yponomeuta; species Yponomeuta plumbellus. The sequence continues at coordinate 10,460,363 of OX371216.1, read as the reverse complement.
TTTCTGCCGTAATTAAACAGTATCTACATAATTGGTCGGCTCGAGTAATAAGGTTCTTTATTTAAGATTTCAATCATATTTTTCATGAAAATTGCCTTGAATACATACAAATAACTCGTGGGTCTATCGGCTAACAGACTCGACTCTCGCAAGAGACGTTGAGGGTTTGACTCCCGTTAGAAAATACTCTTCGTTTGTACAAAATAACTACGTTATCTCCTTGCCTACTTACAGAGATTAAATAAATTATGTTGCTAATACGACATCACCTTATCTTTTGTATTTCTATTATGTATAATTATAAAATAATAATACTCACGCCCGTTATCCCCGAGGGGGTAGGCAGAGGCACCAATCGCTAGAACTAGGCCCACGTTTCGCCGAGCTTATTAGGTCCCAACGTGACAAGTGGCAAGTGGCTTCTATTCGATGAAAATATAAAAATTTCAATACTGATACTACCTACTACGATACTAAATTGTGCCCGGATGACGGCGACAGGCTTGCCACTTGTCACGTTTGGGACCTAATAAACTCGGCAAAACGTGGGCCCAGTTCTAGTGATTGATAGATAGATAGATAGATAGATAATCATTTATTAAATTCCCACAACACACAAAGATATACAATTGACAGGCATAGCATGCTAACAATAATATTCAAAATAAATCATAATGAGAAGATTTTCCTAAAATAACGATTGGCTTTGTGTCATGTGTTATGGCAATATAAAAGGTACCCGAACTCAGCACTGCAGTTATTGCAAAGCAATGGACTGCAGCGCTGATTTTCAGTCGGGACCTCTCAGAGACGCAACGAGGCCCACGGGATCGTTTGAGCTCTCTTTCCTTACTAGAGCTTAAAAAACTAAATTATATAAAACAATTGATTGATTGGTGCTTCTGCCTACCCCCTCGGGGATAACTGGCGCGAGTTCATTATTTTTTTAATTTATGATACTACCTATTACGATACAGGAGCTGATGTTTTAAAAGCAAGACAAATAGACAGATAGACGAACGGATGGACTCTGACTTTTGATGTAAGTCCGGAATTTCTGATACAATATCGATATTTTAATTCCATCCCTGCGGCGCGCGTGAGTGTTACTATTTAAATCTGGTTAGGCACAAGGTAGATACAAGTCGTGAATGAATTTTCATAATTACAAGTAAGTTTTGATGAAAATGTTGCGTCATATCACCGCAATTTTGTCAGGTGTACGTCTTGTTTACTGAATATAGGAGGGATTTTACTTTGATTCAATTGATACGCTTGAATAGGCTTGGCTACAAAATAAAGACATGTTAATAATAGTAAATGCTTGCTCAGATAATTATGATTCTATCAGTCATAGTAATAGTGGATCGAGTTACGATAAATGCGTGGTAAACTGCCGGTTTCTGAACTTGAAGTTTTGAAAAGTAAGTAAAAACGATGCTCCTATAAGTAGGTATCGTTATTTTCACTCATACTTAAGTATTTACTAAGTGAAATCTTCAATTCATATAATCCACTCATTTTGTTCATTAAGCTTATCACCACTCTACAGTATAGGCCTTCTCTCAAAGAGAAAATAATATGACTTTAATTATAACTTATTTTTTGTTAATTAACACAATTTAAGAAGGTTTTCAACTTAAAGTTATTATGACGAGCGTTTTCAGTCACACAACTCACACATCATCTTCTATTTTAAAATTAAAAAGAGTAACAAAAAAATGGCAGCCATTATCTTTAGTCCAGTACTCCTGTATTAAACTATGGACTAAAATATAAAAAAGCTCCTAAAAAGGACTCATGATGTGCACTGAAAATACTGATAATGAAAATAAATGAAATCTTTTTTAAGGATAATTTTCGCAAAGTGCAAAACGAACCCCTCAATCACAGATTACGGCACAAACGGCTGTTTTAATTCCCGTCCTGGGTTTTTGTTCGAATCTCGATCGAGAATTTTGTGATCAGGACTAACTGATCAGGTCCTGATCGATAGATTAGTCCGACACCTTTTGCAAAAACGACCTGCATGAAATGTATGTTTTTTCCTATGGTGGCGCTAGTGTTACTGAATAGAGCCCCTTAAGGACCCCTCCTCGCAAGAAAATACACACAATACCCCCATTGAAAATTCCCCAGAGCCCTCCAGTCCAAATAGCGGCAAGTCTAACTTTCCAGTTTTGCAAATTTCAATCCGAAGTCGCTAACCCCCACCGTCTCCCATATTGTATTTAATTCAGCGCCAGTCGCTTTAATTTTCAAATTTCGAAACTTGGAACACGGCTTTGGTAGAAAGGAGAACACACAGAAAGTTCACTCAAGGAAAAAATGGATAAAAAGCACCGTTACGGCTGAATTACTTGAAGGCCTGGGCTAACGTATAGGCATGCCTCAACGAGCACACCTCAAAATTAGAATGGAGGGATTTTTATTTATACTAAAAAATCTTCTTAAATTAATGCTCTCAACTTTTACTCATAACATGTAAAAGTCTCACATGTCTCAAAATTGTACATAAGGGTGTCAGGTTTTTCGATTTATTTAGTTTATTCCACTGAATTTTTAAAGTGTTAATTCCAACCCTTGTTCCAAATTAATTGATTAAACTAATAATCTTGCAATAGTCAGTCATTTTCGCCCATTGTAGCCTCGGTATTGGCTCTCAAACTATGGCAACTTACCCACCTCTCCAGCCATCTAGCACCGTAATGTGCCGATAAATAAAATAACTTGCAATTTAAAATACTTTTGTATTGCATACAAAAATACTTTTACACAAGCTAAAAATCGTCACGGGCCTGGTGGTATGTTACAGGCAAGCCAATTTAATAGGCCACATTTGACATGTGTCTGTCTTAGCTTCATAATGAGGTGACATGCTAAACAACATCGATTAAATCGAATGAATCGATACGGACTTCAAACATTTGTGAATCGAATGCAGTTATTGTGAAAAAGTACGTATAGCTGCTGTAATTTTCATTGAGTTCCATTGAAAATCAAATCAAATAAACAATTATTAATTAAAACCCTGTCCCATTATCGTCTAAACTAAAGTTATAAAACATAATAAGACACGTATATAATTTAACCAAGAAAAAATGCATTTAGTCACTAAAACTAATAGAATTATAGCGAAAGAGTGTTGTCATCGTCGTCACTGCTGTCTACTCTCATGCTGGGGCCGCACTTGCGTCTATCGTGACAAAGCTTCGCGCCACAGGCATTTCAGTCTCTATATTCCACAGAGTACTGGCGCGAAGCTTTGTCACGATAGACGCAGGTGCGGCCCCAGCATCAAAGATATAATTAATTCTTCTTCGATAATGTTATCTATTCTCACATCTCGTTCAAAATCATCGAATAGTAGATTAGTAGCCAAGGGCTGTAAGGCATCAATTGCAGCCCGAGATATTGGGGATATAGGGTGCAATTGATGCTTACACCCGAGCTAACTACTCTGCTTTACATCTCGATTGTGAGGTAAGTAGAAAAAAATTACTCGTTTTTCTTTTCGCTACTTCATGAACTCGTCGTAAGTTTTCAAATATCTCTCTTTAGAACTTTCAGGCAAAATATTGTTAATTGCTGCTTCAGCTTCCATTTTCATTGAATCGGGAGAGCAGCTTATATCTTCATCACTTGCAGAACTAATGTTTTTTTTCTAATTAGCACGTTATTATAAAAAAAAACCCAAAAACAAACAATATTTAAAGTAAATAAAAGTTTTCTATTCCCGCCTTTTTTTTTTTTTTTTTTTTTTCAAGAACGAAATTGACCTTCGCCGTTCGATATTTAAAATTGATGACTATTATACTCATATGAAGACAAGGCTGAATAGCGAAGCGACCTCTTTTGTCATTGGGCAGAATGTCTATTGCCAGTATGATGGTTAGATGTAGGTACGCGAACTTTTTGAAAGAGTGAAGAGTTTTTTTTTATTACTTACCGCCCTAGGGCTTTTCTAGCTACATTATTACCCTAGAGCACTAATTGGTCACCTACAAGACCCATTTGGGGGTAATAAGGACCTACTTACCGAACATGAGAGATGTAAAATTATTTTGTTTGTCTTCTCGAGGACGTTGCCAAGAACATCCTACGAGTTTTTTTTGTGCCTAAAAGTGTAATAATATAATAAAACGCGCCTCGGCCTTAACAAGAAAAATACGTCAAAAATTTTTTTACAAAGATTTGGCCTCGGTCTTAGCATGAAAAAGATATTTATAAAACACAACAAAGATTTGGCTTTGGCCTTCTACAAAGGATTACCTGTATTAACAAGTTGTCTTCGGATACAGAAAAAGGAAAAACGTTAGACCTAGCCAAGTCAAATCAAATCCAAAATCAAATCAAACCAAATTTGAATGCCAGATCAAATAGGCAAAGGACTTTCGTCCGTGCAGCCGCACGGACGAAAGTCCTTTGCCTATTCTGCTATTAGCAGAAACACAAGATTAAAAAAAATATATATAATGAAACGGATTTTGTTTCTATACAATTATTTTTGTATTTTTTAGATTATTAAAAGAATAATATAATAATGTTTTACACTTCTCATGCTATAAAAGTAAAGTTCGTATTTATGTGATGCGTACTAGTTGTACAATCTACTAATAAAATAATCACAATGTGGAATCATGTTATGTTAGTATGGCTATACATTCCTTTACAGGTAATCATTGCATTCAATTCAACTTTTTGACTCGTGATTCTTTTGATTTTTACGGTAACATCCCTAGTTTTTAAAAACAGAAAGGGTTGACTGACATAACCTTGTCATGAAGTTCAGTTTCTTAGGACAAATATTGTTTATTAAGTTTAGAATGGTTCATTAGTCCAAGTAAATTGTAATAATGCCTTCTTTGGACATTATTACAATAAATATGTATTATTAACTAAAAAAGGGAAGCAATTGTGCAGTTCTAACTTTGAAAAAATAAATAATATTGTGTGGCCTGCGTTACAAGGTTACTTTGATGCATTTTGATGAAGTGTCAAATGTGACCTATTAAATTGGCTTTACATTAGTATAATGAATCGCTGAATGTTACTATGCATTGTACTTTCTGTGTTGCTGATCTGTACAGCTACGTTCTAAATTCAAACTTGAATTTGAATCGGGCGCTCCGTATGCCGCGCACGATATTTTCATATCACGCACACCTCCTTGCTTCAGAAGTGGGATGTTTAATTCGTCTTCTAGAAAGTTTTGCTACATCGAGGAAAAGACTAAACGTTCGCCACTGGTTCGATTCTCAGTCTGTGAATCTATGTAGAGAACTTGGTTCGCAGAAGAAAAGTTTGGGCGGCTGCTTGCATCTCGTTCACATTAGGTATTCGACGTCTTAATTGTTTTACCTACTATCAAATCAAAAAAAATTGTAAATATTTTAACGCCGATAGAGTCAACGAGGTGAAAGAACATAGTAAAGGCATTAGGCATCTGTCTGCTAGAAAAGCAACGCAAAAATTTAAAAAAGTTAGCTGTCAACTAACCTTTTTCGTTCTTTTATTGAATTAGAAAGCGAAAAACAAAAAAAAACCTCTTTGTTGCCTTTTGGTTTCAGCCTACATTTACTAGCAAAATCAGCCAGTATCGACAGTAACTTTTAAAAAAACTCCCCTATCCAATTAAAACGAGTTCCTTTTTCAAACTGTCTTGCTTCCCCTCCATCTAACGCTTCCTTTAGCGAGTGAAGTAAACAAAATTTCTGCAAGGATATGAGAACCCCCTCCGGGGGGAGGCAGGAAGTGTGGGGGTGAACTAGTTAACGTTTTTTGTCTGTGTACGTTTCTCCAACGGCGTGGGGAGGTTTTTTCTACCGCTGTGTGAGTGACGTAGTTGATAGTGTTTGCCTGAGGGGTGGAGCCTTTTTCGAATCGTTTTCTAGAAAGGATTTTCCGCTGTTAATGACTTTAGGGATGCTATTCTGAATATTGGACTTGGTGAATGTTGAATGGGGGGCGATTTTAGTTTAAAGTGGGTTCTGGGTAGAAATAGCAGTTCCATATTAGTTATAATCCGATCTCGCCCTCTTCTTTGGTGAAATTTTCATGACTTTCAAGAATTTTCCCAGTTTAAAAAAGGTACAGAAAAGCGGACAGCTAATTTCGTAGGAAGGTACTTTATTTTAGATAAACATGTTGTTTAGAGTTTGTTTAAAATGAAATCGACATAGTATTTGTTAGTTAACGGGGTCTAGGGAGTTATGCTACCGCCACCAAGGAAAATAAATTACTTATACATTTTTATTCAGATCGAATTTGCAAATAATTCGTGTCCGTACAATCTCTCAACCATGTTAACAGGGATTTTAATTATCCATGGCTTTATCTTTTAACTTGACAGCATTTGTGTCACAGACGATGGTTTTTGCTACCGATGTTAATGCTATCTATTTCCAGGTTCGTGATCCTAGGTTCTTAATCATGGGTCTTAAATAATACATACCTACATAATATATCAGCTTACGCCTGTATCCCGAGGGGTAGGCAGAGACCAGGAACTGCCACCTGCCTCGATCCTGACAAATCACTAAAAGTCACTATTAACATGATTGAATCGCTCGTAGCCTCGGCTGCCTGAGTGATCTTAAGCGATCACGAAGGTTCAGCAACATAGGACGTGTTCAGCACGTAGATGGGCCACCGTCTATGACTAACGCTAGTGGCATTTTTCCGAGCGGTTCCGTGCTTCGCAAGGCACGTTAAGCAGTTGGTGCCGGCTGCCGTCGATAGATGGCAGTCGTTAAGCCAAGTCTTACAAGCCTCCACCAATCCGGATTTGGCCCCCGTGGTGAAGTATGGCCCATACCTTCCTCAGGAAATCAAGAGACCCGTACCCCTCGATGTGGACATAATGGGTTGATGATGAACATGATTTAAGATTGTACAGACACATTTTGCAAACTTGATTAGTAAAAAAGGTACAATTTCTCTTCCTCAGTGGCGCTAATACCTCCTGGAGCCCTGAAGGTGAATTAATCTTTTACTACGAAAGTAGTGTGGAGTGAAATGGTTGGCTTTTACTACTCGTACTAAAGCGTTAGGTGTTTTTACGAGCCTAGATACCTGTGGCACAGAATAAAATGGCACAGAAAATCTGAATCAGAAAACATAAAGAAGACAAAAAGTTCTACTTTGATAGATATGTCGCAGTAAAGTAGTTAAATCAGAGAGTCAATTGAATCTCTAGACAGTCAATCAAGGATCGATATTCAATCAAGTCGCTAGCATTTTGATTTAAATAAAGCAGCGGCGAAAACGTTTAACTATTTGACTGACCCAAAGCCAGCATGTTGATTAATAATGTAAAACAAGATGGCGGTCACGACAACAGCTGATTACTTTTAGAGTCTTTCTTTTGGCAAACATTGTGCAACGTTGGTTTGTTGTGTGAGTGGTTTTTTGTTTCAAATTGTGGTCTTTGGTGAAATTGTAAACATGTTGTCGACTAGGCCACGATTATTTCATTTGTTACGACGTCGCCTAAGATCGACGTGACGTTACATAGATCCAACAAAGGCAGGCCAGTTTAGGTAGGTATGTTCTTCAATTTCAGTTGGGTAGAACATGCCGTGCAAAGGTGGCCCTTGTCAGATCGACCTTGCCCTCATAGATGGTGTGGATACACCATCTATGAGGGCATTACGCCTTATGAATAAATGAAAGACAAGCAATGTATTTTTATTATCCATTTTTTTTTCAATCAAATATCTTGGTCACTATAACAAAGTTGAAATACCTAGAAACGTTTAGGAAACTCGTTAAACATTTCATTCACTCACTTGTCTGACGGAACTTTAGCGACTTGATTGAATATCGATCTTTGATTGACTGTCTAGAGACATTTGACATCACAAACATGTGCACATTCAAGACCCAGGATATTTGTTTGTCCCCAGCCGGGGTTCGAACCCGGGATCTTTCACATGGTAGGCAGATGCAATAACTGCTGCTCCACAGAGATCGTCTTTGTTTAATGGTACTGACACACGTGCTCATTAGTAGCACGAAAGGATGCTTTTATTGAGCAAGGGCTTTACTCCCAATCTTTTCTGTATTTTTGTTTTCGATGTTTTAATCTATCCGTCTTCCTTTTTTTGAGGTTTGATAACCTACGACTGCATATTGATGTTGTGAGTGTTACTGTCTTAAGACATCATAAACTTATTTCAACGTAAGTAATTTACATTCTGTTTGTTGAATGTCTCTGTTTGTTGAACAGAAAATATTGGGAGTAAAGCATTTGCTCAATATAAGCATGCTTTCGTGCTACTATTGAGCACTTGTGTCAGTACCATCACTAAATAAATGTTAATGCCGGTAAGAGACGCCCCAGGCGGACATGCTTTGACAAATAGGGCATGTAGGTATGAGTAAAGGGCAAGATAAAAAGTACCTACACAAAACCAGCGTGCGTGCATGCAATGACTAATGAATGTCGATGAAGCGATTTGTTATGTGTTGAAGTGATTTGTTAGGATCGTGGCAGGTGGCAGTTCCTGATCTCTGCCTACTCGTTTGGGATACAAGCATGAGTTTATGTATGTAAATAAGCAAAAAATATTGACTATGATCGGCTCAACACAATACATCCTGTCGTCAGGATGTATTGTACTGAGTCGGTCATATTTCTTTACTTATGATATGTCTCATAACTCTATCATATCTCTTCGTTTTATTCAACACTAGCTTTCGCCCGCGACTCCGTCCGCGTGGACTTTAGTTTAAAATTTTGCAACCCCGTTCACTCTCTTAAGGGTTAAATTTACAAAAACGGCGAAACACGTGTTCAATCAATTGTGTTGAAGAGTATTTATTTCAAGTTTCAAGAAAATCAGACAACATTTTTTATACCTCCCGTACAAATTTTGGCAACCCTTTTCGCCCCATTAGGGGTTGAATTTAAAAAAATCCGTTCTTATTCCTTGCCTACATTATATATAGATCCTCTGTGCAAAATTTCAGCTTCCTAGGTCAAACGGCTTGGGCTGGGCGTTGATGAGTGAGTCAGTCAGTCAGTCAGGACTTTGAATTTTATATATATATATATATATATATATATATATATATATATATAGATAGACAATATTATGTTTTACATTTTTCACAAAGTTTCTTGATTTGATTGAAGCGGTGGTGGCGTAGTGGGGTTGACCCTTGCTTCTCGATCATGAGGGTCTGGATTCGAACCACGCATGTACCAATGACTTTTAGTTACGTACATTTGTTTGTACAGCAACACCATTCGCTGATAAATTGTGCCCGGATAACGGCGACAGGCTTGCCACTTGTCACGTTTGGGACCTAATAAACTCGGCAAAACGTGGGTCCAGTTCTAGAGACTGGTGCCTCTGCCTACCCCTTCGGGGATAACGGGCGTGAGATTATTATTTATTTTATTTATTTCTTGATTCGCGTCTCTCGCCCCAGAATCTCACGCTTTCTGGTTCTCGCTAACAATAGAATATTCCAAGTGGCACTTCGTCAAGAAAAGGTTGGGATAACCAATGTAGTAGATAATAATTCTGTGGCCTGGTGCTAATAGGGCCAATTTAAGTAATCCCCTTCCTCCTGCATCCCTTTTAAAACTAACATCATCATCATCATCGGCCTACGGTTGTCCACTGCTGGACATAGGCCTCTCCCACTGCACAATTTCTAAAACTAACAATTTCTTCTATACCGGTAGAAAGTCATACTCTTTACACATCTCATCTTTGAAAATATTCTCGTTGCACTGTCGCCCTTTTAGCACAAATAACTTTAAACCTACATTTTTCAATACTTTGGCATCAAAATTTGATGCCAAAATCAGATGATCATCATCAACCCATCATGTCCCCACCGTGGGGCACGGGTCTCTTCCCCTGAGGAAGGTATAGGCCATACTCCAACACGGGGGCCAAGTCCGGATTGGTGGAGGCTTGTAAGACTAGTGGCTGGTCTTACTGTCAGAAGTTTTCAAGCCGCCCTAAGGCCTCTGACTATAGGCATAGACATCATTTATTCATAATATTCGTTATAACAGACAGTCAGGTCAGATTTTCAGTCTAAAGGTCGGTTTCTGACTTGAGAATTTCACTAAGTAAATACTTAGGTAAATAACGTTCTGTCACGCTCTTTTCTGAGAAATCTGACGAAACAGCACTACCGTTAAGCTGCTTAGCGAAATTCTCAATTTGAAAACCGGGCCCTTAGGGTTGTTGTAGAAGAATCGTGTCTTTTTTCTTTTCATTTTTCATACAAAAATATTTCAAGGAAATTTAGCTCGAGGGACACAGAACACTCCACGTATACAGGGTGTCCTGAAACTCAACGCTAAGCCGGTACCGGGAGAAAGGCAAGTCATAGGTACCTAGTATCAGAAAAATATAAAAAATAATCGTTTTTTTTTTCAGTAGAATATTTAACCTCGTAAGGCCCGACCTTAAAAAGAACAATTGATTTTGTGACCACTTGAAGACATTGGGCCTCACGAGGATATAGGTATTTTTTATTATTTATTCAAGAAATTTCACAAACTAATTAAAACTAAAATTTAAAGTTAGTTAACAGTTTAAAGAAGCATTATTCAGAGTTACAAAACAAAAAAAAATTGGAAAAAATAAACATTTGTGGCAACAAGATTTATTTTTTTATTTTTTAAATGCCCGTTATTTTGTATACATTCAATTTTTTTTCTATTTTTCTCATAACCTATATGACTAACCTAACCTATGACTTGCCTTTTCACCCGGTACCAGCAGAGTTTCGGAACAGCGATACAGTGAGGCTTGAAGCTAAACCTTCAAGTCGAATAGAATAATAATCTTAATACAACCGCAAACTGGTCTCAAGGGATGAAATTTAGAACGGAGATAGACCGATAGGTATATAAGTCTCTCAATTCTCTTACTGCACTACAGTAATTGTACTGTCATTGTAAACTCACGCCAGGGCCACGTGACATGTTTTTTTTTTCATTTGACGATTCTTTATTGCACATTGGAAAAACAATACCTAAATATTTGCAAAGGGTCATAGCACAATTGGCGGCCTTATTGCTAAAATCAAGATAAGTGTGCACGCGTAGACTTGCGGCAGTGAAATAAAATATTAATATTCACGCAATTGTCACTGTAAAATAATTGTGCAATAAAAAAAGATATCTGCCTTCGTAGTGTTAGTTTTCCACTTCTTAATAACTACTTTACTGGTGCTGTTACGATCGTTAAGATTAAAAGATTAAGGGGATATAAAGCAAAGTAGTACCTACCAACAAAATATTAACGCATTGCATCCATACTAGAATAGGTATAACCTAACACGGAAATTACTCCAAAACTATAATAGCTAGACAGAAAAAAAAACAAAGAACAATCAAAACTATTCCGCCTAACTGCATCTTAAGCCTACCAGCCAGTATAAACAACGAATACTTAAAATAAGTAAATTCATTACGACAATCTACCTGACAAACACAGAAATTGCTGGCACAAAAAAAAACGTAGGCAACCAAAACTAACGCCGGCAAATAGAACACAAAAAAACGTACCTACCTCGAAAACTGATAATAAATAAATAAAAAAAAAAATTGGACTTTATTCATCACATGTGCTTTACAATTTAAGTAATAATGTACATGGTCACACTTACAATAGACAATAAATTGTGATGAAAAGGACAGAGGCTCAGCATAATTGCTGTTTTTCAGACTCTGCCTGGGTAAAAGTACTAAGTACTAAGTAAAAGTACTAAGTAAAAGTACTAAGGTAATAAGTACTTCATTATACCAACATTACATAATAATATACCTTCATTACCAACACAACGAAACATTAACGTCTTCCATCCATACCCAAATATCTACGGAAATAACTCCAAAACTACTAGCACAAAAAAAAACACCACAAAACCTAACGCCGCCAAACCGAAAACAAAAACTTTAATCCAGCCAGCCAGTACATTGAAAACCGATCGGGATTCGAAATTCGAACTCTCAACTAAACCGAGGACAAAAATCGACCCCCCTGCAGCCAGCTATTCTTGTTGCTAAGTATCCACCCCTTTTTTCACCCTAAGAATAGCTTTAAGGCGGGGGGCTGCCACCCCTTTGCTTAAGGGAGGGGGCGCGCCCGCCTTTTTTCTCCCTTTGAAGAATTGCCCCAAGGCGAGGGGAGGTTTTTGCAAAGAGGCGGCAGCGGTTGTTAGGCAAGTTGAGAAGCTCGGGTTAGGGCGGTTTTTTGGATGAACTAGCTCGCCCTGCGACTTCGTTTGCCTGAGGTCTGATTAATAATTCCTTGCTCAATAGTTTAATTTAGAATGGTCTATCTGTATGCCACGTTTGTCCTGTGTTAAAACAAGTTTTTATGAAATATTGCTGCTGAAGGTTTAGCATACGTTTTGGCGCAGATAGCAAATGATAACAAAAGGAGTGTAGCTCTCAGCTCCTATAGTCCAGGAATTATATCTACTACTGAAACAAATATCCTACCATAGCAAAGATAATTTTCTACAGGTAATAAAAATTAAAAAGTATCCACTAATAGGTACCTACAACCTTTCTCCAAAACAAACTCGACCCGAAGGCAGCGGCTAATGCCTATAGTAAATTGATATTGATATTAGCACTGTATGTGCCTGTATGTAAATGTTTATGTTTATTCAAAAAACAAAATGTAATTTCTTTACGTTGAACCAAACTTTTTCTTCACGATTTGTCTATGATTGGTTTAATTAAAAAAAAATCGTCTTTCTGCAACATTTTCTTTTGTCTGTGGGGTGTTCCCTGCGCCTGTGTGAGTGTTAGTGGTTGTAAGTATTATAAAACCCTCGGATTGAAAAGGGACTGGCGTTTGGGATCGTGGCTGCGATGCGGATATAGTTTTCCTTTCTCTCCGATAGTAGTTATTATTATTATCATCAACGTTTATTTCCCTTACAATGTATAATGTGGCGGACTTAATGCCATAAGCATTTCGTAACAGTCAACCGCAGCAGGTGGAAGAAACATTGGAAATTATTGAAAAAAAATTTTTTTTTTCAATTATGAGGTAAAATTTACGTAAGAAGTTAAGATAATTGCGGCAGAGTACTCGTTGTTTTTTTAGTTTTTTCTAATGAGATGTATATTATGTTCAAACCCCAGGTCTTGGATGTTTACATACGTTTGAGATGTCGCTGTTTCTGGCTCCCGGGTATCCTAGTGTGGGGCCAGAAGCAATGTAGGTATGTGCCCGTATGTAGGTAAATGTTTATGTGACAGTAAGAAATAATGATAAAATAGAGTAAAAATAAAAATAAATATTGACCATGTTAGTTAGTTAGTCAGTTAGTTAGACCTAAGATTTCCGCTTGGCCTCATAGTGAGACATTGTACGTAGTTATTGACCATGTTATATAATTACCGTTCTGTATAGGCACTTACAAAGTTACAGTTTCTTTACATAACTATAGTTAAGTCTCTCACTCCTGAACTAGGGGATCCTGCCTGTATCTCAGGAGTCGGTAAATACCTACTACTTGTCTTATAGAAATTCTAATAGAAATTTCTTATGAAGATACTAATATCTTCATAAGAAACTTTCTATTATATTATAGACTTGCCACGACGAAAGTCCAAAGTAGGCAGAACCTAAACGTAATTACTGACACAACATTTTCATACATACACAAGCATCTATCAAATATAATTATAAACACTCCAACCCAGCTACAGCACAACGCGAAACAATATAAGAATTACAATTAAATAAAGTAATTCAGCGTAATTTCTATTCCGAGCACCGAAGGCAGCGTTCCCCATTTATCTCAATTTAAAAACTCCTTCTCATCTCCTTGGCACCCCCAGCCCTCTAAATAAATAAGCCTTGCGAGCACGTAGCCTGAACAAAATAAATACAACAAAACGGCCATTTCAATCAAACCTCCTCCCATTCAGGAACAGAAAAGAATGAGCCGTTTTCAGAAGAACTAAAAAAATATATTACGGCTGTCAAAGGAATGCAATTTTTGATCTCAGCCTAAGCCATGTGTGATACATCATAAAGTAGGTCTCAGCGAGCTGAACAAAAGTTACAAAAGCTGAACAGCCAAATGTTTGTCGTTTCGGAGTTATATTTGATTGAATATGTTAGTTTTTTTTTCATTCAAATTGCATTCTTGTGACAGCCGTAATATTATTTATTTTAGTTCTTCTGAAAACGGCTCATTGAAAAAAAAAGTTGTTCGCACGAAGGTTAAGCAACATAGGGCGCGTTCAGTGCATGGATGGGTGACCGCAGTGGCTTTTTTTTCAGAACGTTTCCGTGTTTCGCGAGGCACATTAAGCAGTTGGTGCCGGTTGCCGTCTATAAATGGCAGATGTTAAGCCAAGTCAGAGGCCTTAGGGGGCGGCTTGAAAACTTCCGACAGTAAGACCAGCCACTAGTCTTACAAGCCTCCAACAATCCGAACTTGGCCCCCGTGGTGGAGTATGGCCTATAGGAAGAGACCCGTGCCCCTGGGTTGGGACATAATGGGTTGATGATGATAAATTTTAAGGTGAATTTTGACTTGTTTTTTAAAGAAGAGACCACCTCCTACGGAAAACAAGACTCGATCCATAGGTATCTCAATATGCTATGAGCTCAATCAGATCAGGCCTTTTGTGAACTTCTATATTTGTAGGTACAAAACAAACCCCATGCACTGGAGGGTTAAGACGAAACTTTTGATCTCTGAAAGGAGCGAAAATGAAAGATGGCGCATGATTTTATTCTCCTACATTACACTGTTCAAATTATGCATTTAACACGAGGGGGCTTTTGTGAAAGGTTATTTGAGAACTTTTTAGATGAGAAATGTGCTGCAGTACAATAAAATTTCAAGGTGGTTAATCTTTCCAGCCAACACTGAAATCGCTTAAAAATAACGGTGTAATAATACCATTATTTTCTAACAATACAAAAGCACGATTTCTCTAAAACTCTCCTCAAATGGATTATGTTTAATATTCCTAAATGGTTCGACTAATTTAATTAAGGTGCATTTAAACAGTATTTTAAGTAACCGATTATTTATAAATAAGTCTCAGTTTCTTGGTGATTAAAGATACGCAAATAGCTTCACATATTGCCAGATTTTGTTGTTGTCGACCGTTGTTGATGTTGTTTTTTGTTGTCGACCGGTGTTGCTTGCATCTCCGGCGGTATAATTGCTGAGTCCATTTTCCAAAACCGAAAGATTACGAGTACCTACAAATTTTTGAGTGACGGTTTTTTGTATTATAATTTGTATTTTTGTAAAATTTCTTGAGTAAATAATAAAAAAGAAATTTACACCAAAAAACAACACCTTTATGTTATGTTTTTTTATCTAATGTTTGTAAAATGTTTGTATAAGTTGTGTTTTGGCAATAAACGTAGTTCGCTCTCGCTTTCACTTTCATTTTGACCTGCTGCCACATTTTATAATAGAGGTCTTGTTGCCTACAAGGTATAGATAACGTGTAAATATAGGCTACTCGATGGTAGATAGCTTGTTTAAGTAGCCTATACGTCCAATGGTGTACTTATATAATGCCACATTGGTAAAGGCTTGTAGGTACCTATAAATCACAGTCAAAGATTATAAAAAGGGTTGGCTCTGGCTACACCTCCGCTACACAGACGTGAGTGTATGGTAAATAAAAATCACAAAATAGAATAATATTATCTACTTTCTACGGATACACTTACGTGACTTTTTGCCGTAAGAGACCTAAGTGTAGGTACCTATCTGGAAATAAAAATTAATAATATCTGGACATTTTTTTTGCTTACGAAAGTTCCAGTAAAAAAAAATTCAATAATTTTCACAATCAAACCCATTTCACCCTCTCGGCTTTCTCCACGAAGTATTCCTTCACAACTATAAAGGGGAACCAAGACTATAACTCATCCAAAACGCCAAAGACAAACACTTCCTCAGACAAAACCGAACGTAACGTTCTCACCCTATATAAACATTTCGCGCCCGAAAATCTTCGCGAGTCATTACGCCCAAGAAACGAGGCCGGGGGGCCTTCAGATAAGGCAGAAGTATCAGATACACTGAATAGCTCGTAGCCCGGGCTGCCTGAGTGATCTTAAACGATCACTAAGGTTAAGCAACATACGGCGCGTTCAGTCCAGGATGGGTCACCGTCTATGACTAACGCTAGTGGCATTTTTCCTAACGGTTCCGTGCTTCGCAATGCACGTTAAGCAGTTAGTGCCGGCTGCCGTCGATAAATGGCAGTCGTTAAGCCAAGTCAGAGGCCTTAGGGCGGCTTGAAAACCTCTGACAGTAAGACCAGCCACTAGTCTTACAAGCCTCCACCAATCCGGACGTGGCTCCCGTGGTGGAGTATGCCCAATACCTTCCTCAGGGAAGAGACCTGTACCTTCCTCAGGGAAGAGACTGATTTATGCGGATGCTCAAACTGAACTACCTCGTGCTGTAAATAGAATTGGAATAAACCCTATCTCTCCACTGTCTTCAAGCCGGCCTCGACTTCGATGTACAATAAAGAACATCATTACCTAGTCTTATCTTCCAGCACTTTGGCCTATTCCAGCTTCTGTTCAGACGAGTAGAAATGGCGACTGGGGACGTGTGGGGGCGGGGCGGGGGCCAATCTTCTCTCAAATCTCAGACATTTTATCTAAATGGGCGCCGGAATGGGCCCCCCGACTAATGACCGTGAAGAAACCTTAAGACGTGAATGCTGACGCTGACGTTGAGCGAATGCGCTCGTTAACTTGGTACAATCGGCGGCATATTAAGCTTTACGCGCGTGGTGACTGTTCAGTTATGCTACGGGTGTTTTGCAACGAAATGTCTAAAATAAACAACATTATTACATACAGGCCCATACATTGCTCCTGGCTCCACACTAGGAAACCCTGTGTCGTGGGAACCAGAAACAGCGACGTCACAAACGTGTAAACATCCAAGACATGGTTTTTTTTTTTGTCCCCAGCCGGGGTTCGAACCCGGAACTAACTGCTGCGCCACAGAGGTCGTCGAAAATAAAAGCTGCCTGTCGACTGCAAGATGGTAGGTACCTACCACCAATATTTCATGGTTTCATTTGTAGGTATTAATTTAACATTGTGTTACAAAAACATAAATGTTTGATTCGTTGGTCTAACCGTTAAAGCGCTTAGCTATACAAACACCGAGGTCGTGGGTTCGATTCACACTGAGGTCCGCCGTATATTTGTAATTTTGTATGGCTTGGCTGGCTGGCTGGCTGGCTGACGAAGCAGACAAGCAAAACAGACGAAGAATACACTGACTTCTACTATGGAAAACGTAGTAAATACAGGAAGGTTACATGAGAAAAAAATTCACACAAAACAGAAACCAAGAAAATTTACTGCCAACCACTATTCCCAACAAAAACAAGGTCTTCCCGTTTCCAGAGGCGCGGAGCACTCATTTCCTTCTCTCTCCCCACCACAGGAAGGCGTATCTTCCATTTCCTTCAGGCTCTAGGCTAGGTGAGCCCATAAATCGCGCCACTCCAAACGGTTCAACTTAATGAAACAACGTGCATTTTCTAGACCCGCCCGCATCAGTCAGTCGGGCCTTGGAAAGACGAGGCTGTAAGTGGAAAATTCTGAGGCGGATTTGCTCAGGTGAGACAGGGAGTGTTCGTATGGAGGCAATACGTATGCTATCGCAGTGTAGAAAAATGACAGGATATAGACAGATGTGCCGTGTAGGTAATGATCTCTATACCCGTTGGCGCTTACCTTTATACAGTATATTATACTGTCTATACGTTGGACCTTCATTTGGAAACGCTCGGCAAACATGTATTGCAGGCTTAACAAAATCCTTATCATCATCATCAGCTTGTCTCTGCTCATCGCTGGGTATAGGCCTTTTCCTCCCTACGTATTTTTTCGCGGTTTTTGCAACGTAATTTTTCGCCTACATGAATATCTTTTATAAAATCGAATTTTTTCGTTTCTAAATAAATTGCAATTATTATTTTCCAATTCTGCCCTAAAATATTCTCTATCTAACAATCTATCTAACTTTACTGTGAGGAAAACTTCCAAGTAACAAAAATATTATGTAGCTGTCTTGATGCTGCAGGTTAACTTTTATGCGGAACAGCTGATGTTTTATTTCTTATTATAACAAACATTGTTTTTAATACTGCTTAGCGCTTTCAAAAGATATTTCACAAGCCTTTTCATAGGGCTGTCTAGACGTAATTATTGTTAGCAATAAGGCTGCCAATTGTACCTACTCTGTACAACAAGCACGTCATGTGTTCTGATGCGGTATAAAGAATATCGATATCTTGTCGTATCTTTTTCCCTCTCAAGGGAGCGAAGTAACGATCAAACTTTTGAGCATCGAAAAAAATCTCAGCTACAGCCATCCGCTCGACCGCCACAGTAAGGCAGGAACTCGAAAACAAATTACAAATCATCTGCCCACCCCCGCCCCCCGCGAAGACGCCCCCCACAGCCAAATGACTCAGTTAGAGCAAAATTGCTCTGAGGCGAAACACACCGGGGCAGAAGCTCTGCTAGACGAGTTTGACACTAGATCTTTTTCTGAGGTAGAGTATTCTTCATCGCCGGACAAGGGTTGATGACATTGGCGAAAGAGAAAAATTCTCCTCAAAACCCATCTCACACTACTAAATTTTATGGCACCTCCTTCACGGCTCAGGCAGTCCATTTATGGAGTGACCTGCCCGTGTATGTGAGATAAGCATGGTCTTTGAATCCGCTACTTGACTCTTTTTTCAAGTATGTCTTAAATGCTAAATATCTCTTCCATTAGACCAAAAAAGGACCTAAAAGCAACAAAAACATTATTTTAAAACGTTGCTTTGCTAAACAGCCAAAAACGTGGTCCGCCATTTTTGTCTATGGTTTGAAGTCCTAAATATTTGTAAACAAAGTTTGACATTCAACATAGGTAGAGTTCGTGCCACGAAAGAAGTATGAGTTAATGAATTTTGGCTTTTATTGTTATGGCCTTAAGGATTTTACCGTGGGACTTGTTTGGTGAAACGATCTTTACCTAGTCCTAAAATCTGTTATTGATCTGTGAGCATAGTGAAATAACAACAACGCATTCATGATTTCATCGAGTTTACATGCAAATATCAATTATCATTATTGCATTATTCGAGACTGCAAAAACACGTCAATAAAGACCGCCGGGAAGTCGTGGATTCGTGTGCCCAGTGAAATAAACATACGAAAAACTTGGCTCAAAATTGCCAAGAGAGACCCCGATTCTTTATCGACTGAAACTTGGGTGTATTTATGTGAAGATCACTTTAATGTAAGTCCTGTAATATCAATGTACACAGAAACTGTTTTTAGCTGTAATAATGCTTGGTTTGATTTGGTTTGGTTTTGGCAAATTGGTACTATCGGCTTCCACGAATCCAGCGTCCATGATTGCGCTTATCAATAAAATGATAAGACACTAACTGCGCAAGAAGAGTTTTTGCAAAAACACTAAATCCAATCCAAATCACAATAGAACTTACGCACGCACGACTGACAGATGTTTGGTTACAACCAAGGTGCTTTCAAGATGGCGGATAGAGTTTTCACCGTTTCGATTTAAAAGCGAAAAATATTTTTTTTAATTTGCAAATTTTGCAGCCATCCTGCACATTTACTTAGCAAAGTCAAGATATTTCGGTTTCTTACGTTAGATACTACAGGAAATATCCATTTATTGCGTCAAATTTGATACGAGTCAAGTAGCGTATTGTTTTAAGGCTTTGGTGAAATCCCACTATCTCGCTTCTTGAACTGTAAAACTGTTGCTCAGTTGTTGTCAATGCACCTTATGCAGACAAGCGGTGGGGCTGGCTGGGACTATAGGTCATTCCACTTTGCGTAGTGTAATTAATATTATATTGTAAATTATTTGCTGACATAGCATAAGTCAAATTGTTACTAACACTATATGGGCTTTGCCTGAAATAAATAAATTATAACATCAGTTGCTTGCAACTCGTGAGGTTCTTGGTTTGAATCAAGGCATTATTTCACACACTTCTTCTGTCTATAGGTCTGTGCCCTCGAGAGGATGAGCCGCTTATTACCAATTGATACCGGTTAAAACCAGATTCAAGAAGATGGAAAAAATGGCGGGTCATAGAGTAGAGTACACGATAAAATGTAGGCTTCGATGATGTGTGGGAATGAGACACCCGGTGATACTTCTGTCCCTCTCTTGATCGAGGGTAGAGCGAATCCCGCGCTTTCGCCAAGGAAAATTTCCGTTGAATTTAAATTTGGAACGCAAGCTGTTATTGTGCGCCATCTTGGCTCGATCTAATGAAATTTAAATCGATTAAGCGCTTCGAATTGAATCGATGGTATTTGATTTGCGTGTAGAGGTCGTATGGAGACGGTGGAATTGATTGATTGTAGATGGGATTACTTATCCCAGAAGAAACCCAGGTCTTGGATGTTTCCATGTTTGTGACGTCGCTGTTTCTGTTTCCCGGGACATAGGGTTGTGAGTGTGGTCGCCTCCTCGTGTGAGGGCGCCTGCTCGCTCATTGGGTCCATCTTCCGATGAGCCTACTGCGGGAGCAGTCGCCCTCCTGGCACATCCCGGGCAACGGCCCCAACTCCAGACTAAGGCGAATGATCGAGCGCTTATCACTAGCTGCACATCTTCCGCTGAGGTCTGGGTTTGGTGACGGCAAAGAACCACTCCCGAACCAGTGGCGGGATAACCACTTACCTGGCCAGTGCTGGCCTTGGGAGTTAAATGACCCCAAAAAGTGCACCCGCGGCGTGTTGGGGAAGCGACGCGAGTAATCATCCCCGTTCGCGGCGTGTTGGGGAAGCGACGCGAGTAATCATCCCCGTTTTCAATGATGTCCGGTAGTAAAAAGAATCTACCCCAGGAGGGTACCGGCCCCACAGGGGCAGGAGAATCCCTCCCCGGTGTCACTTTGGCGCCGGGCAGCCTCTCGTATTCTGGGGGAGGCAACACCGGAGATATCTCCTTGAGCGGCAGCATACCAGCGCAGGCCGGGAGCGCCAGCTCAAGTGAGCCTTTACGTGATAACGCGTGGCAGGCGGTGACCAGCAAGTTCGTTGCCTCCGGTAAAGCGTGGCAGGGCCGATGTAACTCTGTCACCGGCCGTCACAAACAAACGGCGGAAGGTAGCACATGGTAGGGGTACGGCGCTCAGCTACGCGGAGGCGAGCAAATCTCACCTGCGCGTCGCAGTGACCTCCGTCCCACCCACAGACTTCACAAGCGAAGAAGCAAATGAGCTCAAGGAGACTCTAGAAAGAGTCACCTCTGACGCAATCCTGGCGTCGTGCCTGGCCGGCGACGGCGCCCAGCCACTCAGGTTTCACGGTAAACCACACCTGAGTGAGGGGGTGCTGAAAGTCTGGTGCGGCGACGACGCCACGCTCTCTTGGCTTAGGGACACAGTAGCCAGTATACCGAGCCCGATCCAAAACCGTGACCTGACTGTCATCGCACAGTCAGAAATCACGAGGATGGTGAAGGTCGGTATGCTGCTACCCACAACAGTCGTGACGGAGATGGATAAGATTCGCAAGATTCTTATCCATCAAAACCCGGAATACGACATTCAGAGCTGGAGGCCCTACCGAACAGAGGTTCAGGAGGGTAAAGGCATCTTCCTCGTCCTGGGTATCCCGGAGAGAGAGGTGCCTTGCCTTCTGGAACGGGAGCGGAGGGTCGCTTATATCATGGGGAGTGCGTACGTCAAGTTCTTCACTCCCTCGGGTATGAGCGACTCCCCGTTCGTACCGGAGCCTCCGTGCGGGCGGGCATCCCCTGAACACACGGAAATAAAGGACGACGAGGCCGCCCCTGATGGCGATGACGTTGATGGAGTCTCGACTCCAGCCAAGGAGCCGTCGAGAGCGGCCTCCTCGCCCTGTCCGGAAACAGTCACTGGTATGTCTATCAGTGACAGCGACAACCAGTCTGACGACGAAGACTGGCTACTGCGCGTGGGGGAGATACTGTCTGACCAGAGCTAGCTCCAACACGCGTAGTGGCTAACGTCGACGTCGTACAAACAAACCTCCAGCATAAGCAAATCGCTTCAGCCACCTTGCGTAGCCTGCTGGAGGTAAAAACCAACACCATAGCTCTCATACAGGAGCCCTGGGTAAGGGGCGGTAGAATCTGTGGACTTAACAACCTGGGAGGTAAGTTAATGATCGACACAACGATACCCAACCCAAGGGCGTGTATTTACATGCCCAACTGCATACAAGCTACGCTACTCACACAATTCTGTTCCAGAGATCTCGCAGCTGTGAGACTCCTTAATGGAAGGGATGACCACACCACGCTGGTCTTAGCGTCCGTGTACATGCCAGGAGACGAGAGCATCCCAGCCAAGCAGGTGGCTGACCTGGCGGCGTACTGCGCAGACCACAGCTGGGAGCTGATCATATCGGCCGACTGCAACGCACACCATCAACTGTGGGGAAGCCCCAAAGCAAACCCAAGGGGAGAGGCCCTCATAGAGTTCCTGATGACCACGAACCTCCTCATAGCCAACAAAGGTAACCATCCAACTTTTATTAACAGCCGGTACCAAACTGTCATAGATATCACTCTTGTGTCACTAGGAGCAGCGGACATGGTTGCCAACTGGCACGTCTCCAACGAACCCTCCCTTTCGGACCACAGACGAGTTAGGTACACCATACAGGCACAAACACAACCGCCACAACCGTGGCGTAACCCTCGCAAAACGGACGTCTTAGGGTTTCAGAAGTCTTTAAAATCAAAGTGGTCGGCACTTCAGCTAAAAGATGCGATCTCTAGCACCTCCGACATAGAACACAACGTAGAAAAATTAACAACCTGCTTACAGGAGACATATGAACAGGCCTGCCCACTAACGCACCCCAAGGAACCTGCTGGTAGCCACTGGTGGGGCAAGGACCTAGAAAGAACAAGACGCAAGCTAAGGCAAGCTTTCAATCATGCAAGAAACACCAGAAAGGATTCTGACTGGGATGTATACAAAGAATTACAAGAAGAAAATCCGCTACTATAAGACTAGTTCTTGGCGGCGTTTCTGTGACAAAATTGAGTCAACAAAGGAAACAGCAAGAATTAAAAAGCTTCTGTCAACAAACAATAACAGAGGTCTAGGCTCACTAAAAAAGACGGACGGCACATACACCACCTCCGATGAAGAGATAAGCGAACTGCTACTACACACCCATTTCCCAGACTGCAAGATCATGGACAAACGGGAATGGGAGGAGCCCAGCAAACGCCCCCCCACTTACACTGACTGGGCGATATCAAACACGGTTATCACAGAAGACAAAGTACAATGGGCGGTGAAAAGCTTTTTACCCTACAAATCCCCTGGAATAGACGGAATTTTCCCGGCTCTAATACAATGGGGGATCAACATAATACTGCCACAGCTAGTAAGGATTTTCCAATCCTGTCTGGCACACCAGTACATTCCCTTGCCATGGCGAGAAGTCAAAGTAGTCTTTCTACCGAAGGCTGGAAAAGGAGACTACACACAGGCAAAATCCTATAGGCCTATTAGCCTCACATCGTTCCTTCTAAAAACGCTGGAGAGACTTACAGACAGGTACATAAGACAAGGAGCCATCACGACAAAACCACTACATCCTCAACAACATGCGTACAGAAACGGCAGATCAACAGACTCGGCTCTTCATACCGTCGTTAGAACCATAGAAAGGGGCCTCTCAGATAAACAGATGGTACTAGGAGCCTTCATCGATATAGAAGGCGCTTTCGACAAAACAACTTTCAGTAGCATCAACCAGGCGCTGGTGGAACGAGGAGTGCAACGAACCATCACGGGATGGATAGATAACCTCCTACGTCAAAGAGCCATAACGCTAAAGGTGAACAGCACTACTAGAGCAATAGTGGCCAAAGGTTGCCCACAAGGGGGAGTTCTATCGCCACTTCTATGGAACCTAGTAGTGGACGGCCTAATCAGACGCCTAGATGAATGTGGTTTCTGGATAATAGGCTACGCCGACGACATAACAATCCTTACGATAGGTAAATCCGAGGACACTCTATGTAGTCTAATGAGAACGGCTTTTGGCATAGTGGAGCGTTGGTGCAATACACACCAACTATCTGCTAACCCAGCCAAGACGGAATTAGTACTCTTTACAAACAAGCGTAACCCAAAAACAGAAAATCTCCCAAAGTTCTTCGGGACAACGCTAACCCTGTCACCGACGGTTAAATATCTTGGTGTGACGCTGGACAGCAAACTAAACTGGAGCTCACATCTACAGAACATCATTAACAAGGCCCAAATCACCTTTTGGCAATGTCGGAGCCTTATAGGAAAACAGTGGGGACTACACCCGTCGCTTATGATGTGGCTATACACATCGGTGATAAGACCCGCTATTACATACGGTGCCGTTGTATGGTGGACCAGAACAAAACAGAAAACAGCAGTACTCCACCTACAGAAGTTACAACGGCTGGCATGCCTCGCAGTAACAGGGTGCATGAAGACAACACCGACTGCCGCCCTGGAAGCCCTGCTGAATCTAAGACCTTTACACTTACACATCCAACAAGAAGCAGCCAGTGCTGCCTTACGGCTCCGCACAACCGGACTATGGAAACAAAACAACCATCTTTCGCACTCACAAATCCTGTCGGCCGCTATTTCGGATCAGCCAATGATGGAAGCGGTGTGCGACAGGATACCTCAAACCTTTACTTTCGACAAGAAATACAAGGTACATTTACAAGAGGAACTAGTCGACTACTCAGGTATACATGAAGTCAGAGTTTATACGGACGGCTCCAAAACCGAAACAGGAACGGGCGCGGGAGCCTTCTCCAATGACCTAAACATAAAAATATCTACAACCCTTGGCACCTTGAATACAATTTTTCAGGCAGAGTGCATCGGTATAACAAGAGCAGTCGCGCTGTTGAATACAAGAAATGTACAAGACTATGCCATACGCATAGTCTCGGACAGCGCCTCAGTCCTAAAAGCACTTAATAGCAATGTCACAAACAACAGCCTTATACTAGAGTGTCACCACGAGCTGGATAAGCTGTCGACATACAACCGAGTCACATTACAATGGATAAAGGGTCATAGCGGCTCCTTGGGTAACGATGCTGCGGATGAACTCGCCAGAAGAGGCTCGGAAACTAAAGTGCAAGGCCCCGAACCCCTGCTACCACTCCCTTACAACCAGTTTAGGAAATGGTTGAGGACACGAACAGAAAATCAGCATGCTGAACTCTGGAGAACAGAAACGAAATGCAGACAAGCCAAGGAGGCTTTACCAATAATCTCAAAACGTCTCTCACGTAGCCTGATTCGTCTAAAAAGATATGATCTGCGCAGAGCTGTGGCAATACTAACAGGCCACTGCTCACTGAACAGACACTTCCATAACATGGGACTAACCGACAGCCCGCTTTGCCGGGGATGCCTGAAAGAAGAGGAAACACCCGCCCACGTGACCATCTACTGCGAAGGCGTGGAGAAACAACGGACCGCCACCATTGGGAAGCTGGGAACCCTTCAGGAGGCCTGCAGTGACATCAGAGCACTGCTGGCCTTCTGGAAAGAGATAGGCTGGCTGGAGTAAGCTCACAGCCCTGCTACGTACAATGGCCCAACTATGAGGCCAAGTGCGGAAACCCTAAGCCAAACTAACTAACTATAGGGTGTCCTGGTGTGGGGCCGGAATCAATGTATGTAGATGTTATGTTATGTTAGGTTATCTCTCACTGTATATTATTTTATGCTTAATCAGAAATCAGAAATTTATTTCAACTTAAAAAATTGACATTCTGTTTGTTGAATGTCATTGTATGTATTTAATTTTAATGACCATCTTTTCTCAAATCACTTTAAATCTTTTGACATCATATTATTTGTCTCACTGCAGGGCACAGGCCTATTGGCAGAGATATAAAGATAAATATAAGATAAGAATATTCTAAAAAGGTTATTAAGGTTGAAAGGAAATAAAAAACTTTACTGTAAAATGGTTACAGAAAAAGGTTACTAGCTCCCAAACTAGGATTCTCTGTGCTATGGGTATTAGGTATAAAGGTTATTTGTCAAACATGAGAAAGAAGAACGAGAGAAGGCATGGGCTGAACTACAACGACGCGAAACCCTCAGTCACTCGGATTTCCTCACAATGTCTTCCTTGACGGTTAGTGGTATTGCCACCACAGCTTCACACATTTTTAAACTAAAACTTTCGTGAGCACTAGACATTATTAACTTTATTCCGGATACACTTACTTGACTTTTTATCGGAAGAGTCCGACCAGCGTGCTTATACTGAGTGCTTATACTGAGTGCTTATACTCAGTGCTTATACTGAGTTGTTTCATTCACTTTCGATAGCGAGAGCGTTTGCAATTTGTACAGGAGTGACAAAGCGCGCACCTAGTTGTCTCTTTGTCACTCCTATACAAATTGCAAACGCTCTCGCTATCGAAAGTGAATGAAAAAACTCAGTATAAGCACTCAGGTTTCGCTCTGATTCGCAGAGCTTAATCGTGGTGAGCAGAGACGTCTCAATCAGAGACGGGCAACCGTCTACGCGAGCTCCGTCTCTTTATTTATTTCTTCATTGGAGTGTAAAACAGGTAACAAACAATCTATATAATATACAGAGAGAGCTTAATGCTCTCCGGACTCTTCCGACAAAAAGTCGAGTAGGTGAGTATATCCGGACCTATACCTATACCTTCCTCAGGGAAGAGACCCGTACCCCTCAGTGGGGACATAATGGGTTGATGATGATGACCTACAGAACTTGGAGAGCAAATAAAAAAAAAATTGTACATGCCGTGGTATGAACCCAGGACCTCCCAAACAGGAGGCCGTCATTCCACATCTGCGTTACCACCACATTGTGCTATTAAACTTTATTTTATATTATTCGTTTTAGTTAAAAATCTACGCTCACCCTCGGTTTCCCCATATGTTATAGATCTTCAGTTGTTTTATGTAGGTTCTTTAGACAATTAACAATTTAACAAAAAATGTCTTTATTTACTATAAACACATTTTTGGTTATGAGAAACAGAGGGTTTCATGCGACGAAACGGAGTTGGTATGTATTTAAATAGTATGTAACTAGTTCAGTGATAGTGAACGAAAAATTTTGTAAAAATGCAACTTACAGTTTCATATTTTGTTTCAGACAGTTGCGACCTAAGCGTTACATAACATAACGCTTATTCAGGATTCTTCAGGATACGTCAGGAGGCGTTTCTTTAGGATGCACCAAACTTCAGGATACGCAACTTTTCTTCAGGTTGCACAACGTTTCTTCGGAACAACTATCTCTCAAGAACTCATCAGGATTAAATATTTTTTCAACGCTATTATGATTTCTGGTAGTAATTTTGTAATTCTATCAAATTCAAAAACAATAATTTATTAATTAACTCGAACACATTTCTTTACAAATCTATCGCACTATAACCCTTCGACTGCCAACTAAAAACTGAAGTCCAAAATCTTCGACCACTGGCCAGTGTGGGAACCGAAACCCGCTTTCGATAACACAATAGGAAAAAAAGAAATTAAAATATCTGTTCTTATGCTAAAACCTGTTTTTTATCATTTTAATGGCGAGGGGGTCATCTTGGCCGGACACTTGGACGGTGGCCAGTCCGTGGGAATGTTTTGGGGTTAGCTAATAGCATTGCGAAGGGTTGACGAAGACAGTAAGTGACCGGTTATTTGTATTTCTACACTCTCAAATATAGAAATATCTCGGTTAGAAATAACCAAGATTTGAGAGTATAGAGATGTAGTGCAGTCTTACAACTTCTATGTGCAATATTGTTAAGCAAGTTGTTAGCAAAGTGTCAATAATATTAAAGTTAATTAGGTATTGTAGTTACCCATACAGTTTCTTTGTTATTTATTTAACACTAGCTTTCGCCCGCGACTCCGTCCGCGTGGACTTTAGTTCAAAATGTTGCAACCCCGTTCACTCCCGTTAAGGGTTAAATTTAGAAAAACCGTGAAACACGTGTTCAATCAATTGTGTTGAAGAGTATTTATTTCAAGTTTCAAGAAAATCTGACAACATTTTTTTATACCTCCATACAAACTTTAACACCGCCGTTTACCCCTTTAGAGGGTGAGTTTCAAAAAATCCTTTCTTAGTGCTCCCCTAGGCTCCCTAAGGAACTCCCATGCCAAATTTCAACCCCCTAGGTTCAGTAGTTTGGGCTCTGCGTTGATTCTAAGTCAGTCAGTCAGCTTCTCCTTTTATATATATAGAGATTATAAAAAAACAATACTGAGATTTATTTAATAGATAGTACCTATATAAACATAACATTCGTATATAAGCATATGTATTTTATTTGCTTATTTTCTTCTCACAGCCTTAGAAATGGTATATACCTACCTATTGTCATTTAAAAACAAATGCCGTATTGTTTTCTCTTTATTCATTTCATGTTGAACAACTCACTCAAAACAATCACTTGGGCTGGTCCCAAACTAGGATACCCTGTGCTATGGTAACCAGGCAAGGACATTACAAACATGGAAAAAGACCTGACTGAGGCTATTTGTACAAATGTACGGTAATGCCCAGTGGGAATCGAACCCACGACCTCTGTCTTGGCTTGACCAACGAGGCAGTAAAAAAACGTATGTATAACTTCTCAGTAAGTAGGTGCCTACGCAGAATGATCATACTATGTGTACTAGATAAGTATACTAATATTATAAAAAGGAAAAGTTCGTAAGTTTGTATGTATGTTAGTTTGTTTATCGGTGGTACCTAATCTTCGAAAGTACAGTCGACAGCACGTCAACCTTCACATTTTAGTAGCAAAGTCACCCGTAATGCAACGGAGTAGAGTGCTTGGGTGTATAGGATGATGTGCTATCGACTGCTCCTATCAAATTTTAAAAAATATTTTACTACTATTTAGAACGGACCTTTAGGGCTATAGGCTATATCCGGCTTATCCGTTTACCAGGTCTATTTAATACTGTTATTTTATTTACAGAACAGTAATCTAAATCTAATAACCGCTATTGTCAACTGGTAAAGTCTACAGTTACACTGCTACTTTGGTTATGGTAGATGAAAGTTCACAAAACTTTTAAATTCAAGAACGCGTAATTCTTGACCAACCCTTTACTAAGGTCAAAGGTGTCCACTGCAAGTCCATCGTGAGAACGTAAACTAGTTCTCCAAGTAAGTTACTTCTTATGTTAAAAACTCGTTTTATCATTGAAATTTGTCGAGGGGTCTCTCTGACCGCTGCGGCCAAACAATAGGGTGGACTGGACAAGATGTCAGATGTCGTTGAAGGGTTGGCTAGTTTGTCAAAAATAGTTTATATTTCTGTATGAACAATATTTTGCTGAGTTAGGCAAATTAATAAAATATCGAAATCGAATCAGTGGTGTTTTTTTTCTGTAAACAAAATTATGAATACCAGTAACGCCATCTGGTACTCAGTTACCAATACTTATTCAATATAAACTAACATTGGTCTGCATTACCGTAGATGCATCATAATTATATAGTTAATTTTTTAATTATCTTTTTATTACCAAGGAATAAAATGTTGGAAATAATCAAGTAAAAATTAATATTGCAACCTTCTGCTTAAATCATAAGTAAACACATCTAGTGACGAGTAGCTGAACTAAAAAATCAACGACAGCGCCACCTTTTTGCAAACTTCAAAAGCGCGATCTATTGTGGAGTAGATGTACTAAGCGTGGAAATGTAAATTCAAATTAGCTTTTTGACTTACTTTGAACACCGTTATGGGTCATCTTAATTTCGATCAAAACAGGTTGGTTCCAAGGTTTTTTCCACAGGTTTTCCACATTTTTTTATTCAAGATGGACAGGTAGGTACACTTTTGTTAAGTAGTTCCCGAGACAGGTAGGTACCTACCTACTTGGAAATCCACAGTTTGGAAACCGAACGAAAAGGAAAAATTTTGACTGAAACCTAAATGGGCGACTATTTTAACAGAATTGAAGTTAAGTCTCAAAACCTTAAAAATGTGTGTAGGTACCTATGTAGGTACTTTAAATAAGTGCATTATTTTATTAAATGGATTTAAGTATTTTCTTAGGTAGGTATACACACAAGAACAAAAAAGAATTTTTTTTTCCTAATAGGTAATCATTCTACGCTTAATGGAATAACTCTTAATTTTGAAATAAGTAGTGTTAAAATAGGTACTTACCACTTCTTTTTTTCAAAACTCTAAAAAGAATCCGTAACCATAACAACTAACGGGCGACAAGACAACGTCGCTAAATGTTTTGTTGACATCGCAACATGCCACCCTATTGTGTAACACTGACCCTTGGACACCGCACGCCGGACAGAGGAGGTCGTGGAGTCGAATTGTGTTTGACAATAAAAGTATACAATATTAGAAAGTGGCTAAGTGCATCCGGACTTGGCCTCCAACAATCCGGACTTGACCCCGGCGTGTTGGAGTAGATATGGCCTAACATTCCTCAGGAAAGAGACCCGAGATAAGTGCATCTTTGTATCACTTCATATTCTCGTAAGGCCCGACCTTGAAAATAACAATTGATTTTGTGATCACTTGAAGACATTGGGCCTCACGAGGTTAAAATTCGTTTACCCCCGGTTACTACACACACACTACACTAATAATGTGTTAATCAGTTGCGTTATGACATCACACTAATATTATAAACGTGAAAGTTTGTGTGTGTGTTTATATGTTTGTCAGTCTTTAGCGCTGAAACGGCTGGACGGATTTTAATAAAATTTGGTATGGAGTTAGCCGATACCCTGGATTAAAACATAGGCTACGTTTTACCGCGGGGAAATATCTTATTCCTACGGGAAAATCGATGAACCGCGGGTAACACCGCGGGGCACAGCTAGTTGAATATAATAATTAAAACCCATTGTTATGGTAAGTCAACCGGCCCACCAGAAATTCTACAGGTTAGTCTACCGTTAACAGAAAACTGTCAAGTAAGTATTAACGGTAGATTAATACATACTCAATCATAAAGCATTTATTTGTGGATCCATTTGGTGTTCAGTCAGGTTTCAGATCGCTATGTCTTGAAATAAACGCGTCCACATATACTTTTTGTCACATGCATTTAAACTATTTGAAAGTCAAAAACTGTATAAATCTTGAAATTAAATACAGCACATTGACATGCAACTCCTGAGAACTGACCTTGAAAATAACAATGGTTTTTGTATTTCTCTTACTACATTGGTTCTTACGAGGTTAAATGTGGCTCAAATACCATTTAACTAAAACTTATCATTCATTCTTGATAATGTACATGGTTTTCCAAGCTTCCTGGTCATGTGCCGCTCTCATCCAGCGACTCCCTGCCACCAACGGAACAAACGTATTTAAGAACGCCCTAAACAAATACTTATTGCGAAAGAGTTACATACTACTTGTGAAGGATTTTTTCGATGATGATACTACCTAGGTACTTAAAGTTGTTACTAAAAGATTTATATAATTTATTGTTTTTGTTTTTAATGAAATAAAATAATAGCTTGTACGTTCTTCACGAACAGTTCTTCAAGCTATATTAGTAACTAGGGTTCTTCAGTAGATCTCCTCATTCCAGATTCTATCACTCAGTGATACTCTTAGCATAGCTCCATAAGCAATGAAGCCTGTTGGGCGATCTTGAGCTAAGGTACGTGTCAGTAATTAAACTCGTTAATAATTTAATACTCAGACTTCCTGCAAAATAGCTTCTAAGAAAAAATGAGACTTCACTTATACCAGAAATAAATGATTTTTATTTTTATTTTATTTTATAGATCCCTCAACGGGTTATTCTTTAAGAATTTCAGTACCTAGTTGTCGTTAAAATCGAAATTACTTTGACCCTTACATTCACAAATTCAAGGTAAGTAATAGTGGTGCTTAAGACCCTAGATTAGACCCAGTTTCTAATATGAGAATAAAATTCCTGAACGCCTATCACTGCTTCATTTTAATATTTGTTGTTATTTTTTATATTATAATGTTATTTCAGTTTCAAAGATTTTGCCAAAACGGAATCTGGAGTTCCACTCCACGGATTTTTGTGCCAGTCGTTGACCCCTGACCAATCCGAGTACAGACGAGACGAACATCATAAAGGCAATGCACGTTGTGATGTCCGTCTTGCAAATTTTCTATCGAGCATCCCCGGGTATGGACCGGGAAGAAAACGTTTTTACTTTAGACTGAAGCGGCTCCTTGCAGTAAAACTAAGTAGACTAATGGCTATCTGACAATATGTGAACATAAATAGATTCCCGGAAAACAGTCTGAGTTTTATAGAAATAATTATAAATTGTCAAGTTTTGGGTTGGGGGCAAGCCACCGAAGGTAATTTTCAGCCATTTCAGATTTTTTTCTGGAGGTCAGACATATCGTTTAAAATTATTGGAATCCCAGATTCCGCATACATAAGTAGCAGCCTATGTATTATGTCGTCGAAGTCATCCGACAGAGAACCAAAGTCACCGACATAGCCCACCGAATTAGCATGCTGAAGTGGCAGTGGGCCGGCCATATCACCCGAAGAACTGATAACCGATGGGGTAGAAGAGTTCTTGAGTGGAGACCGCGGATCGGTAAACGTAGTGTAGGCCATACTCCACCAATCCGGACTTGGCCCCCGTGGTGGAGTATGGCCTATACCTTCCTCAGGGAAAAGACCCGAAGGTAATTTTCCGCCATTTCATATTTTTTTCTGTGAGTTGCAAACGGTTTTCAGCAAAGTTTGCATGTTCTCCAGGTAGGCGAGAACTTAGAGGACACTGTAGTATTTTTTACAGGGGTATATTTATCAAAATCATCAAATTGACATTATTATCAAATCTGGACATGTTATGCGCCGGGCCGTCAAATTCGGACCCCGTGGAGACATAGATAAATAGAGAACGCATTATTTACGTAAATAACGAGATTACACAGATATTTCATAATCTAAGGGTACGGACGGCGGCATCACTGAAAGTGATCTCTTCTAGACAACCTTTGGATGGACTGGGGCAAAACTTTGAAGAAGGAAGTAGATGTACCTACAATATACCTATTTTACTTTTTAAGTAAAATGATAATTTTCTGAGATTATATTAAACATAAACATTTACATAGAGACTCATTGTCGTGGCATGCCACGACACAGATCCTAGTGTGGGGCCAGAAGCAATGAGTCTGTATGTAAATGTTTATGTTTAATATAATCATACCAGAAACAGCGACATCACAAACATTTTGACAACAATGACCTGGGGTTTTTTTGTTCCCAGCCGGGATTCGAACCCGGTACCTCTCGCAACATCATTAAACTTTTTCATGCAACTTTTGTCATTATATAACTTTTTTTAAAAGAAAATCGGATGAGGAACGCGGCTACTGTAACACAAGCTTCGACCTAGTATACAGTGTTCCGATTCACTTTTGTAATTTGATAATAATATGTTGTTGGCATTATAGTTCTGTATACTTAAGTGATTATTAAAAGTTCATGTTTGTAAAAGATTTTTTTTAGATACAGGCACATAGGTACATTGCCTTTGGCCCTACACTAGGATGCCCTGTGTCGTGGGAACCATTCGGCAACGTCACAAGCATGTAAACATCCAAGACCCGAGTTTTTTTTTTTTTGCCCCAGCCGCAATTCGAACCCGGGCCCTGACGTATGATAGGCAGATGCGTTAAGCCGGGTCCGCTTCGCCATGTTACGCGTGTTACAAAAAATGTAACACGTTATTAAAACAAAAATGGGGAGTGGTATTAACACTTTACGTGTTACGTAACACGTAACGTAACGTTATGTAACACGTAAAGTGTCATACCACGCCCCATTTTTATTATAATTACGTGTTACGTTTTTTGTAACATGCGTAACATGGCGCAGCGGACCCGGCTTTAACCGCTGCGCCACGATGTTTATGTTTTTAGTAATGAAAATAATAAAGTAGCGCAAATGTTTTTGTATTAGGTAGTCATAATATGGCTCATATGAGTAAGTGGAGGCTTCGCTAGTGTTTGTCTATATTTGATGTTTTAGTATTTTTTTATTGGGTATACCTACTACAGTTTACTCCCAAAATAAAAAAAAATGAGAAAATAAACCATTAAAAAAATCTGGCTTACGGAAGTTCCAATAAATGCGAACAATCAAGTTAGACCCCAATAATAATAAAAAAACCCCTAAGATTTTGTTTCCTATTCAATTCTGGGTTTTCTAACTGGATAAATACCTTCAAGTGACATTATTTACAAAATAACTGTTGACAACAATTTACAAAATATTGACGGCGTCGTTGGAGTAGCGGTCAAAGCACTTAACTCCAAGCCAGAGATCGTGGGTTTGATTACCACTGGGGGCCGCCGTACATTTGTACTCATCATCTCATCATCACCCCATCATGTCCCCACCGAGGGGCACGGGTCTCTTCCGTGAGGAAGGTATAGGCCATACTCCACCACGGGGGCCAAGTCCGGATTGGATTTTACATTTGTACAAATGGCCTTAATCTGGGTATTTTTCGATGTTTGTAATGTCCTTGCCTGGTTACCATAGCGCAGGGTTTCCTAGTTTGGGACCAGAGTGCTTAGTGCGAGTTTTTTCATTCTCTTTCGACAGCGAGAGCGTTTGCAATTTGTATAGGAGTGACAAAGAGAGTAGGTGGCGCGCTTTGTCACTCCTATAGAATATGAGTTTACGTTAACGCGATCGAGTAGTTAAAAAAACTCGCACTAAGCACTCTGAGTGCGTATACTGAGTTTTGTCATTCACTTTCGATCGTGAGAGCGTTTGCGATTTGCATAGGAGTGACAAAGAGACAACTATGTGGCGCGCTTTGTCACTCCTATACAAACTGCAAACGCTCTCGCTATCGAAAGTGAATGAACAAACTCAGTATAAGCACTCTGGTCTAGCGATTGTGATGTGTGAAAGTTATTATTATTCTCTTTTTCTGACGGTGTAATGCCCTGTTCACATTATTCCAGTAGCGTTCCAGCAGTATTCCAGTGATCAATCCAATCCAGTTCGTTCCAGTACATCCCAGTGCAGGTTCACATTATTCCAGTAGGATTCCAGCGCTGGACTGGAATGCTGGACTGGAATGCTACTGGAATAATGTGAACCGGGCATTAAAGAACTGTCTAAATGGGAATGGTTTATGGATTTTGGTAAATCATTTTACTGAGCCATACTGATAAGGTAGTGAGTAGGTAATACTTATCTGATAGGTATTCATACTTACTATTTAAAACAATGTGATTACCTATTTATTAGATTAGGTATAATAATATGAGTATATTCGTATTAGATACCTACATGATATTAAGTAAGTAAAGGTAAAGTTTAGGTACCTACTGGTTAGGTAATTCTGTCAGATGAAAGGAAATTAACCAGAGATATTGATGTAAGGTAAATGGAATAAAAAATTAAGGGATAAAACACGGATAGGTAGATAAGTAAAAGTCGCCCGTAATACAACCGAGTAGAGTGCATGGGTGTATAGATAGCATGATGTGTTGTCGACTGTACCTAACTTTTTTATTTTTGAAAGTTTTTAATGTAGATATTATTCTATCTATTATTATATTCCATAGGTAAAACTGTGCTATTAGGTATGTCGTCAAAGTCATCCGACAGAGAACCAAAGTCACCGACATAGCCCACCGAATTAGCATGCTGAAGTGGCAGTGGGCCGGCCATATCACCCGAAGAACTGATAACCGATGGGGTAGAAGAGTTCTTGAGTGGAGACCGCGGATCGGTAAACGTAGTGTAGGCCATACTCCACCAATCCGGACTTGGCCCCCGTGGTGGAGTATGGCCTATACCTTCCTCAGGGAAGAGACCCGTGCCCCTCGGTGGGGACATGGGCCTGATGACGAGTGTAGGACGTCCTCAGACTCGGTGGAGCGATGATCTTCGCAGGGCGGCTGGCAAGAGCTGGATGAGAGTAGCCGAGGACCGCGCTCAGTGGCGTGCAATGGGAGAGACCCTATGTCCAGCAGTGGACAACCGTAGGCCGATGATGATACGCTACAGGTATTCATGTTTTGACACAGCAGAGTTGATTGCATTAATGGGTCTCTTGAGCTTCTTAGGTAAGATAGTAGGTAGATCTCAACGTCAGAAGCATTTGGTCGGAATTGTCATTTTTATTCCACTTTATACCTAAGTGAATTATCACCAGAATACCTAGCCCAACAATAGAATATGAATAATGTTTCTCAGATGGTTAAAAAGGGCTCGTCGAACTGAGATTGAAGGCATTAACCCACGGTTTCTCGAGCGCCTGTTAGTCTGTTAGTATTAAAAGCTTCGAAACTGCCAAGATCCTGAGTGCTTAGTGCGAATTTTTTCATTCACTTTCGATAGCGAGAGCATTTGCAATTTGTATAGGAGTGACAAAGAGGCAACTAGCTGGCGCGCTTTGTCACTCCTATAGAATATGAGTTTACGTTAACGCGATCGAGTAGTTAAAAAAACTCGCACTAAGGGCCCCGATTATTTCTGATACCTACCTCCTGATCACAATTTTATTTTTGCATACCTAGACTTTGGAGTGGAAGGACCAAACGAATTTCGAATGCTAACAGCCTGTTAACAGCTGTCAGTTGTCAAAAGTGCATGCAAAAAAAAACAACTGACAGCTGTTAACTAGATTAACATACCTAACTACTGTTAGCGTTCCAGAAACCGGGGGTGAGTCATTTTAAGTAATTTTCGTCGGAGTCGAACATAATACGACCATATTATTACCTATTAGGTATAGATACCTGCCTAATACCTAGATAATATCATCATCATCAACCCATTATGTCCCCACCAAGAAGCACGGGTCTCTTCCCTAAGGAAAGAATAGCCCATACTCCACCACGGGGGCCAAGTCCGGATTGGTGGAGGCTTGTAAGACTAGTGGCTGGTCTTACTGTCAGAAGTTTTCAAGCCGCCCTAAGGCCTCTGACTTGGCTTAACGACTGCCATCTGTCGACGGCAGCCGGCACCACCTGCTTAGGTAACGTGCCTTGCGAAGCCACGGAACCGCTCGGAAAAATGCCACTAGCGTTAGTCATAGACTGAACCCATCCATGGACTGAACGCGCCGTATGTTGCTTAACCTTAGTGATCGTTTAAGATCACTAAGGCAGCCCAGGCTGCGAGCGATTCGATAATATAATATTGGTATTATATATAATATGAATCCCGACCGTATTCGGCCACAGCGCCTGGGATCTGATCTGACTATTCAGAGTGACGCGCATGTTTATGTGCAATTTTGATTTTCGTCTGAATCCAACATAGCTACTGCAGCGGCAGAGGTCAAGCGCAGCGGGGCGTTTGAGCGGCGGGCACCTAGCGTGCAAAATAGTAATGCGCTATGGTTGTCGTCTAAGCACCTTTTGCTCATTATTTTATATAGAAACTATATAAGTGTTATTTGGAATCGTGATTAAATTTTCCAGAATACTGCATTATTAGAATATGGTTTTATTTAATACTTATTTTAGAGGACGGGAATGAAGTAGACTTTTAGTGAATTTTTCTCATTTATTTTGTTAAAAAACGGATAATTGAATTTTTTTTCCTTAACTACGTTAAACAACTATTTAACAATAATACAGAACATTATCTGTAGGTAATTAGAATCAGATAAAATCCTCAAATCCTTATCCATGCTATTGAAAAACCCCCGAGCGGCAAACAAACAGAATGTAGGTACCTAAATTCTTTACGTTGAAGTAATTTCTGATTTCTGATAGGTATACTTAGAACCTGTAAATGTTTTAAGCCTTCAAATAAGTAAATACGTAGTTTGAAGTCTAACCCATGACGAGATCCAATTCTACCGAATTTTAATTTATTACAAAGTTAGTGAGGCCCAAACTAAAATGGGCCCGCTTTTTAGAAGGTATTCCGAATAACGGGAAAATTAAAATAGAGCAGACATGTTGGATCTAGCCACCCTCGCCCAATGAAAAATCGCCTTTTTACCCCCAAACCACGTGACCCCGTTTTATAATGCGAAATTAAAACCCAATAAAATTCTTCTTCAACTTCCACTGAACTTACTCCACTATATTCCAACTATTATGGACACGCCCCTGAAGCGAAACTAGGAACATGACTCTATCTCCTTCTAGTTCACTACTAATGGTGCATTACAAAATGAGACAGCATTAGTGGAACCGCACGAATTGTTATTATAGTTTCAAAATGTCTGATGTTAAAATGACGTAAGATACTTTCAATGTTCATGCGGATTTTATCTTAATAATTATTAAATTACGACTGAAAATTGGCTAGGAAAAGTTTTAGTTTAGGATACCACTGATCGCAGCGCAGAGTGAAATTTTTCCGCGAGCGATTTAGTAACGTAAGCTCAAGACGTAAGGACTATAGTGGTGCAAAAATCGCCAACTTAAGACGTTCTTGATAAAAAATACGGTTATTCTCGCTATCGACGTCTTGCCAAGATGGCGGTCGGAGGCGTTCGTTCGAAATTCAAATTTCTCAAAGGAATAGGTTCTGGTAGGGTTGCCGGCAGCGCTGCAAGCGCTTTGAAGCGCTTAATGAAATCTGTAGGCGAGAGATGTATTTAGCGTCTAATGAGCGAGTTTGGAAGATGTTAGGCTCGTTTTTGAAGCCAATTTAGTAGTGGGTGGCTTGGAGAAATTATATTTTTATGTTTGTAAGAATTTGCCACAGGTACCTACCTATGTCGGTACGTAATCTACTTGTATTGAGTAGATAATCTACGGTCGAGCCGTTGAGACGCTTAGCTACCAAGAAAACGGTCGTGGGTTCTATTCCCACGGGGGGACACCGTAGGTACATCTGTAGAAATGACCTCAGTCTAGGTGTTTTCGATGTTTGTAATATCTTTGCCTGGTACCCATAGTACAGGGTATCCTAGTTTGGGACCAGCTCAAGTGATTGTCTGTGTGAAAGTTTTAGATATACCTAAATAGTTATTATTAGGTAACTATATTGCTACTACATAGGTAACGTAGAATGTACCTATGCACGTAACTTATGAATCAAACAAGTACCTATGATCCGTTTGTCTATATCTACTTGGCATTTTTCTCAGACTTTAAACGACTCTAAATCAAAAACCTTTAGCGTCAGAAAACTCGATACCGTTTGCAAATTTAGTACTAGCTAACACAAAATTTGCAAACTGTTTCGAGCCCTCTACCGCTGAAGGTTTTTAATTTGTTGTCGTTTAAAGTCTGAAAAAAATGCCAAGTAGGTATAGACAAATGGATCATACGTACCTATGTTCATGACGAGATTTGTAACCACCACCACCGCTTTGAAGGTAATAGTAGATAGCTACCTACTTAATTGAAGACAAAACCATTATAAGATAGATAGATATAGGTACC
Source organism: Yponomeuta plumbellus (assembly GCA_947310845.1). Classification (NCBI taxonomy): domain Eukaryota; kingdom Metazoa; phylum Arthropoda; class Insecta; order Lepidoptera; family Yponomeutidae; genus Yponomeuta; species Yponomeuta plumbellus. Next base: position 10,420,910 of record OX371216.1, on the reverse strand, counting down.
TAGGTAGTACCTATTTATACCAATATTCTTATACCTACCTACCTAAGTAGGTAAGTACCTATATTTGCACCAACTACCTACCCGTCTCACTTTTCCTTCAGCAACTCTCCGTCGTCGGTTGTCTGGAAGAAAATGCTTTAAGCAATAAGGCCGCCAATTTACCGTGCCTTCATAAATGTTTTGTAAGTACCTATGTGCTTTTCCTGGTAGGTACCTACAATAAAGAATATTATTATTCTTATCTAACTTATACCTAGGTACTTAGGTATTTAAAAACAAGACAAGGTTTTAAAAACCGCATCTTAGTAACAACGAATAGCTCCTAAGCTATACACACTTAGTAGGTAGGTACACTAGTCCGAATACACTTACTCGAATTTTGCTTGGAAGAGTCCGACCAGGGTTTCGCTCTGATTCGCAGAGCTTAATCACGGTCAGAGAAGGGGCTCGTGTGTCGGACTCTTCCGACAAAAAATTCAATTAAGTGTACCTATTAAGAGGAAAATGCTGCCAGTATCTTGGGAACTCTCCCCAACGGCAGCGGTCTAGAGACATTTTTTTATATTTAGTTTTTATGTAGTAGGTACTGCTTTCGCCCGCGACTTCGTCCGCGTGGACTTTAGTTCAAAATTTTGCAACCCCATTCACTCCCTTAAGGGTTAAATTTAGAAAAACGGCGAAACACGTGTTCAATCAATAGTGTTGAAGAGTACCTATTTCTTTTACGTTTCAAAAAATTAGCCAACATTCTTTATACCTCCCATACAAATTTTGGCAACCCTTTTCGTCCCCTTAGGGGTTGAATTTAAAAAAATCCGGTCTTATTCCTAAAGTGCAAAATTTCAGCAAATTTCAAATTTCCTATAGGTCCAACGGCTTGCGCTGGGCGTTGATGAGTGAGTCAGTCAGTCAGTCAGTCAGGACTTTGAATTTTATCTATACAAGGTGTAAATCCGCAACTGAGGGATATTTACGGAGGTAAATTTACTGCTGATAGTGAACAAGATTCAATGATAAACTAAAAAAAAAACGATGTTTTATTGTCTGACGTCACCATTTTTATCGATAACGACCACGCACAGCTCTAATATCGAAATATCTTGTCCATCCCTAAATGTTTCTGCCCGGGCGGACGATGCACGATTTGGCAACCACGGGACGCACCCATTCTGCACCACGAGCGGCAAGCGCATGCGCAGATCAAAAGCGTCGCGCGCGCACTCATCCACCCGGCCGCCGCCGCCCCCAATAGGACCAATAATTAGCTAGCCAGGCCAGTGACCGGAAATAATTGGTGCCGTGAGCACGTGCTGTCGTTCCTACTACCTGGTCTTTCGTTAACTACGTGCGGGCGTCGGCGAAGCCACTGCTGCTTCCTAAAGACAATGACGGACAACTACTCAAATCGTCAAAAAGTCGAATTAGTGGAAATGGTGCGACTGTACGCAGTGAGTGGTGATAGTTTGCCGCGAACTATCGAAATGTTCGCTGAAATATTCCCCAATCGGCCGAGACCATCTCCCCGAGTAATGCTGGCTGCTACTCAACGGCCACGAGATATCCGTCAGTTTGACGTACAGAACCATGCCCAAGGTCGAGGCGGAGTAGGAACCAGCGTGGAGCTGCAAGAACAAATTCTTGCCTATTTTGAAAATGAACCCCGTGCCAGCACCCGGGGGGCAGGCACTTCAACATCAGCCACATGACGGTGTGGAATGTGCTGAAACGGTAGGAAATGCACCCGTTTCACTTCCGAAGAGTGCAAGATCTTCTGCCCAGGGACGCAGCCTCACGCGTTGCATTCTGCCATTGGTTGATTGAAAACCAAAACCTCAACATTTTATGGTTCAACAAGTGTTTGTTTACACGAATCGGTGTGTTCAACGTCCACAATGAACATTGGTGGTGTCAGCGAGAACACAACCCCCGTAAAACAAAATGAGACTCATTCCAACATCGGTTCAGGTTTAACCTGTGGGCCGGCAAAGTCGGCAAATACCTATTGGGGCCTTATTTTATCGAGGACCGCCTCAACAGCGCTACATACTTGGAGTTGCTGCACCACATGGTTGATGAGATGTTGGATGACTTGCCATTGAATTTTCATCAAAACCTTTATTTCCAACAAGACGAAGCTCCTCCTCACTATGGACTCCAAGTGCACGAGTACTTAAATGATACTTTTGGTGAACATTGGATAGGACGCGGAGGCCCAGTGGCCTGGGCAGCACGGTCCCCGGACCTTACCCCCCTAGACTTTTATCTGTGGGGAGATATTAAGAGACTGGTGTACGCGGAAGAGGTGAACAGTGCGAATGTGTTGCGGCAAAGGATTGTTTCTGCCTTCCAAACTGTTAGCGAAAATGTTTTTGTGTTAGAAAGTTTAAAAAGTAATTTGTGTCGCCGTGCGAGACTATGCATAGTGCAGAATGGTGGGCACTTCGAACAATTGCTTCATACTACTTAAAATTTGTAAGTACCCTGAAAATAATCTGTAAATAACGTCTCAATTAGTGTAAATAATGGTGATTCAGACTTTCAACTACGCCAAACCACCGATTTATTTGTAGGTAGGTTAGTTACCTAGGTATGATATCAGGTTCTCACTTTTTTGCTACGTGTAAAGAAAAAATGCATTTCGGCGATAATTTTGCTCTACATAGGTTACTGACCTACCTACTTACTAAGCACTTGCCTTAGATAATATCGATTGTTTTGTCAGTACTAAGCCCGTAAAGGCACAATGTAAACTACACAATGGCCCAGCTGGCCCACTGCTCCCTATCGCCATTATGTACAGGGGGCAATGGCATGTGGGGAAGTTGGAAGTTGGTTTCACTTTGGTTTTTTGGGTTTTGCCAGAAGCAAAGAGCCATGCGCCAATTGTGTAAGCACCAAGTGTGTAATTGTGCATTGCAAAGCCTGGCCTATCACAGGCTATTGTGTACTGGGGCCTTAAGAGTAGGAAGGGAAATCTGAAATCATCTGTTATTATTCTCTCTTTCACTCGCTGCACTTGACTAAGCGATCTCGGTTTCTTCCCAATACGTACGTAGCCATGACACACCCAAACTCGGCTTATTCCTATGCGCACCCTAAAAAGAAGTTGTATTTTTATCCTCGGTTTCCTTGAATGTTTCTTACTGTGAGTAGTCTGCATTAGCTAATAAGATGACTTACTATTTTTTCTAAGAATATCCCCCGATTGCGGATTTACACGCTGTATACCTATACAGCGTGTAAATCCGCAATCGGGGAGATTAAGGCCCAGTTTCTCCAAGCTCTGTTAATGGTCTAACAGTCTGTTACATCTTCTGACGGACTGTTAAATGCTGTCGAGTGTCCCACCACGCTCTAATGGACCGTTAACTTCTTTAACAAAGCATCAAATCTAATCCTGGCATTCGAGGTCCGTTAAAACATTAACAGTCGATTTAGTTCCGTCAAAACTGTCAAAATGGACGCTGCCTACAATATTATTTTTGAAAATGAAGATGTTTTAGAAAATTTTGATAATTTGGAGCACGTTATACGCCGTCCTAAGATTTTCAAAACACAGCGTGACTAGTTTGACGAATTCGCTGACCTGGGCCTTAATTCTGTTGGTGCATTATAGTTCGATGACAGATCCACGGTCAGGTCACGCGACGTCTTTTTCCATACGATTGACGCCTACATTGCTTGATTTGAGTTTGCGCGTAGACTTGAAGCGGCAATGAAACTAAATCGCCACGTTCATCCAGTTGTCATTGTACTACAATGCATTCACAGAATCTAGGCCCTGGACTTCTGCAGCCATCCTTCGTGTTTCATAGAAGTCGTAACGGCGTCTGTTTTTTTTATTTTCCACTACATCTTTGTTCTTTGACACTAAATGGGTGAGGATATCCTTTTCGTTAGCAGAAACATTGGGTTATCGTGTTTTCTTAGACATCCCTTGTAATTTAATTTAGAAAACGCACGAATTTAACGAAATCACAACAAAACAAACCAGAAAAATCTTTTCACAACCTCAAAAGTGTTGAACCACAGACGCAAATGTTCAACGTTTGACAGGAATTTGAATGACTGGTTTGCGTTTCATTCACGTAATGCTTGATTTACTAATGGTCTGTTAAATTTATCTCATAGGACATGGACATTTTATGGACGTTTACCACTAACAAACAGAGTTTGATGAAACCGGGTCTTAGTTTAATATTTAGTTTAGTTTTAAATTATTTGTTTTAATATTTAGCCTATCATTGTTATACCTACCTATTAAGTTATTAATTAAATATTACGTAGCTTGAAAAAAAAATTAAGTGTATCTGGATTAAGTTAGTAAATACCTAAATACTCAATTACCCACTGTCCAATATCTTGTTACCTAATGTCGCCCGCACCCTCGTGTAGTACCAACTTTCCCACCGTTATATTCCCATGACATCTTTGACCTGTAAGCAGAAATAAAACCTCAAAGAATTTGATTTGCTTTCAATAAACGAAATCCAGAAATTCTGGATAAAACTGGCCACGGCGCGTAACTAGTTTACACTAGATCCAACCAGTTCGGCCGTTCCAATTTCAAACTTCTTGGGAGAACTTAGAAAAAATAACAATAATCGTACGGGAGACTCCACTTCTTTTGTGTTTTTTAAGGACCTGTTGTAATGGAACAAGTTCCCTTCTTTACAATGCAAGTCAAAGACCCTTTATTGTAGAGAAGATAGTGTTCTTTATTTGTACCGTGGTAGTGGGTTGCTAAAGGGTTTTTTTCTTATGAACCATGATCGGAACAGGTTGATAGATAGATAAAAAAAAAATGTTTAATTGCACACAAAAACCAAAAAACAGTAATAAAAGCAGTTTATCTTGTGCATGTACAAATTAAATATAAGAATAAGGTGCATGATAAAATTGTGAGGAGAAATTCCAGGGGTTCTACCTAGGCTAGGCCTGTGACGTGGGAAACCAGTAAGTTGTACTTAAAAGCGTGAATTAAATATCAGTAAATTTCAGCTCCAACAATACGAGTATAGGAAGCACCTACCAGACAGAAAAACAAGATAATGTTACTATGCTTACCGAAAGTTACAGATTTTAAAACTAAAATTAACCTATAATAAAAAAAATACATTAGTACTGAAACGACGAAGTACTAACGAAGAAGTCTTACGGTAGTAGACCCTCTGTAGACTCTCTGTAAGATTTCCGCACTTAGCCTCATAGTTGGGCCAGTACGTAGCAGGCTGGGAGTTTTCTCCAGCCAGCCTATCTCTTTCCAGAAGGCCAGCAGTGCTCTGATGTCACTGCAGGCCTCCTGAAGGGATCCCAGCTCCCCAATTATGGCGGGCCGTTGTTTTTCCACGCCTTCACAGTAAATTGTCATGTAGGCGGATGTTTCCTCTTCCAAAGCGGGCTGCTAGAGACATAAAGATAGAAGAAGAATATTTTCTGAGATATCGATTGTGATCTGGGAGTATAAATACTGCCTTACTGCATACCTGATAGGATATAATTATCCTCTCTATTTTGACAACTTTACTTACATACATACATAAGCTCACGCCTGTAGCCCAGAGGGGTAGGCAAAGACCAGGGATTGCCACTTGCCGTGATCCTGACAGATCATTTTCAATTCATCGAAATTCTCTGTTGCATGCACGCCGGTTTCGGATACGTTGGTCGGTTACTCGGTTCTTACTCTTGACACTGCAATATTTATTTAACCTGTAGAATTTTTTGTGGGCCGATCACTATAACGAAGGTTCTTAATTGTTCTTTTCAATGTCAAAACGCAACAGTATAAGCAAAAAACGAACTGCGGATAAATTTAATTTTCTCTCAGTAACAAACAACACTACTATGTCTTTTCGGTTCTTAGGCACTGCAATATTTTTATTTATTTTCCAAGGGCGGTCCGTTCACATTAAAATCGAAACTAGGTATACTATGACTATTGACTACAAAGGACCATCTTATCAATGTACTACCTGTCATTGGATGCAATTAGATATACTTATTTGTAGTTTACAAAAAAAGTGTACCTACTTAGTGCAAATATTTTTCTGGTGTGCTACAAAAAAGAGTTCTCAGATCAAATCAAAATAATTTATTTTAACGTAAAGAATTTACTTACATCCTGTTCACTGAATGTCAATGTACTGTGTTATATAGCCGCTGCCTTTGGGTCGTATTTATAGTGGAGAAAAAGGCAGATGAAAAACTGCACTCTGACAGTAGGTATTTCCTAAAATATTCTTAATTCTAATCTCATCTCCTCCAATCTAAGTGGGCGTTTTACTTTGGGCACAGTCTAATTTCCAATAATAGCTGAGTCCCAAAACATATGCGGTTAGGCTAGACAATCCCGGATAACTCGGACACTGTCCGACCTTGACCTCACCACGGTATTGACACTGGACCACCACCCACGACAGCTATTGAAACAACAGAGTTTGACCTGCCTAAAGGCCGGATTTTAGTATGAGTGGATTTGGAAAACAAACATACCTACATAAGCTCAGGCCGGTATCCCAGAGAGGTAGGCAGAGACCAGGGACTGCCAGTTGCCTCAGTTCGGTTCTTGATCTGTCAGGACAGATCAAGAACCGAAAACCTATATCAGAGATTTATGTATTTTACATTACACGATGTACTAAAATTGAATTTGTCTGGAAAAGAAAAAATAATTTTTCTGTCACTAAAATTTGACTAAAACCTAAAGACTAAAATTAAAATGGAAACCTTTTTAAGCATTCATAAGGAATGCTAAAAACTTGAACCTTTTGTTATGGTCTCCTAAAAGAAATACTTAGTAAGTACAAATACCTAACTGTAGTATATTGGGAAATTTTAATTTATTTTCCTGCAAAAACGTACCTGTAATAAACAATAAATAACATTTATATACAGGCACGTACCTACATTGCTTCTGGCCCCACACTAAGATACCCTGTGACGTGGAAACCAGAAACAGCGACATCACAAACATGTAAACATCCAAGACCTGGTTTTTTTTTTTGGTCCCTAGCCGGGATTCGAACCCGGGACCTCTCGCATGGTAGGTAGACGCTAATACAGCAAGCGCTCTAAGAACGTCCGTCTGAAACCCGCCTTACCATGAAAAGCGCCGGATATTTAGAATAAACGCGTGACGTCATCTTGTCCGAACACACTATGTAGGCGTAGCTTGTGAATACAGGTTGTGCGGGTGTGTGCGTGTCACAAAAAAATTATAACAGAAAGGTCAACTGGAACGCTGTTGGTATGGGATTTTTAGTAACCTTCGAAGTTTTTTTTATTGTTTTTAACAAATTGGTTTACTGGTTTAGTAGTGAACTTAACTGATATGGAAGCGTAGACCGTTCCCTCTGTAAAACTCACTAATACAATTTCACAATTAGGGCATTTATTTTAGAGTTTACCTATTTTCATTCATTTCAGAACAAACAAATTTTTAAAATTAGTATTTGTCAAATATGCTGGTTAGGTTTACCTACAACTTTATTAAATAACGGAAAACACATCTTAAAAATATATTATTTCTCCAAAGTTAAAACATCATTTGGATTGACTGTTTTTTTTGTATGAACTTATGTTGTTATTCCTACCTATAATAAAATAAAACTTTTTCTCCACGACCATAATTCATAATAATGATATTTTATTATGTGACGAGGGTACTCAGGACCAAATTTCTTAAAAGTAGTTAGGTACATAAAATTCGTAGTTTTTGAGCAATCCGGACTTGGCCCCCGTGGTGGAGGGAAGGGAAGAGACCCGTGCCCCTCGGTGTGGACATAATGGGTTGATAATGATGATGCTGAGCGAAACTTTTATTAGCTAAATTCCAGATAGGTACATTTGAGTGGGCGGACTCATCCAAGTAATTGAATCCGGAATCTAACTTCGTAGCAAACCACTGATTTCAGTTTTATGAAACAGGCTATACCTTACTTAGATATATATTAGATGTATATTTGTTTGTTTTTCTGTGTGTACAATAAAGAGTTCTAATCTAATCTTTACCTCTATTAGCTCTGTTCTGTAGACAGACGAAATAATTGCAAACTAAACGCATTGAGTTGACCTTCTGTGCAATGGGACCTAAGTCTTGCGGTGTAAGCACCAGCTAATTGTCACAAATGGACGTTGTTGGCGCGTTCATGGCCTTCGCCGAGATTTGATTGAGCATTTCGGCGTTTGTGGGTGCTCCGGCGGACTGGGGTCTGCTAGTACCTACTATGTCATAATTGGCAACGTCTTGTGGGTAGTCTGTTGTTTTTTCTTAGATTTGTATTTAGTGGGTTTCATTGCGATTTTTTTAAATAGATAAATGGGCGACGTGCGTGGTTGCAACGACTAATAATAATCATATATAATAAACGTTTATTTCGGATAAAACAGTGATCCATAGTGGTGTTAGTTAGTAGCCTTAAAAACTAAAACTAAACTAAAAATAAAAACTATGTTAGTAGGCTTAATGGGTATCTTAATTCTGCGTTACTTCAAAACATGTTCTTTTAAAACCATTTGGACAGCCTACACGTAAACTATTTTCATCACATGCAAGCCATCCAAATGGTTCAATATTGGACAGTCCGGCCTGTCCGCCAATACCTGTAGGAAGCCGTTGGTACTGCCTCGGACGCGGCCTAGCAGGGACGCCGCACGCTTGCGCATTATGGCACGAAAGCCGTCCGTGCGGGCCTCCGCGAACATGCCCGAGGCACTGCAGTACCGAGGCAGCCCCAACAGCATCCTAAAGATATTGTTGTACTGTACGCGGAGAGCGCTGAGCGCCCTCTGAGTACAACTGGCCCACAGGCTGCACGTGTAAAACGATTGACAATAGGACTTAAAAAGCGTTATCTTCACTTCCCTAGTACAACGTGCGAACCTGCGAGCCAGCATGTTCCCCCGAACGGCCAGCGCTCTCCTTTCCCTCTCGATGTCGATGTCATCTGAAAGGTCCTCGGAGACCCAGTGACCGAGGAACTTAAAATGCTGGACCCTTTTTAGCACCGTCCCATTTAGATATACAGAAGGCACTATGGCCACCTTTTGTTTACGTGGTTGGAAAACCAGCATTTCACTCTTTTTAGAGTTGTAACTCAGCCCATGTGACTCCGCATACTCCTCACTTTGTTTCAGAAGCCTCCTATGGCCACTGATTGATGGGCTCAGCAGCACCATGTCATCGGCGTGCCTAATGTTATTAATCATTTTACCATCAATAGAGCACCCAGCTACAGTGCCGCTGAACCCCTCAATCAGCTTATTTACATAAATATTAAAGAGGTGAGGAGAGGTTAAGCCTCCGCAGCCTATATTCATCTGAGTCCACCCCAGACCATCTCACCACATTGACTTGATTGTTGTACCAATAATCAAGAACTCGTACGAGCTCCTCTGGCAGGTCAGTTTCTGTCCTCAATTTCTGCCATAGCAACTCATACGACACTAAGTCAAAAGCCTTAGATAAGTCCAAGAAACATGCGTACACTGGCGTCTTCCTGTCGGTATAGTATCGGAATGTCTGCTTGAGACACGAATCGCTGACTCTGTGGACAAGCCAGCTCTGAAACCGAACTGTGCATCGTGTAGCTTACAGTGTTTAGCAAGATGTTGATCAATCAGACAGTCCAATACCTTAGCTACAGTAGTCGCCAGTGAGATTGGCCTGTAATTGGACCCATCAGACTGGTCACCTGTCTTGTTCTTGATTATTGGCACCACAATAGTACGTAAGCACTCCTTGGGTAAATAACAGTGTCTTACACAAAACGTATAGAACATTGCCAACACCCGTGGCAAGTGCACACCAGCGTGCTTGAGATGTTCCACGCTAATACTGTCAAATCCTGGTGATTTCCCCTTTGTCATTTTCTTTATTACACGCGCCACCTCCGCAGCAGTAAAACCCAGCGGAGAGGCACTACTCGGATAGACAGTCGGCGAGTGTACCGGTGACATAGGCGTAGGTAACAGGGTTGGGTCTATTCTGAAGTTCTCCTTACACAAGTTGGCTATATCGGTCTTAAATGTTTTACCCTCGACATTTAGAGGAGAACAGGGTCTAGGACTAAGCTTAGATGAATTAAATGAATTTCGATGAAGCGTAGGTAAGTGATTAATCAGGATCGTGGTCTCTGCCACCTATCCCAGGCTACTCCTCTGCCATACAGGCGTAAGCTTATGCATGTATGTCCATAAAGGGCCGGTAAAAGTACCTAATTCGTCAAAATAAACGTTACTTAAGTATTTACTGAGTGTCATTCTCAATTGAGAAACCGGCCGTGAATTAACGGGATAGATATATAGAACGCACTTTAATGCACAATGAAACTTGAATTAAATACTAAGATACATATTTCTTAATCTTTATGTCAAGCACTTTAGGGGATCTACTGAGTCAAACTAACGCAAAGGAGGAAAAACAAACATATTATTATCTTTTTTTACAGATCTAGGTATATGCAGAGACGACCTCGGCCAACACCTGCTGGAGTGGTCTGAGGTGGCCCAGGACCGAAAACTTTGGACTGAACTGGGGGAAGCCTTTGCCCAGCAGTGGGACACAATAATGGAGGCTTCGTAAAAAAATAATATGCAAAAAGTGTCTGTAAAATCTCTCAATCACGTAGACGTAGTAATTTTTGGGATCTATGACGAATGACCTGTAGGATTGCAAACCTGTTCGTTTAACACGTTTTAGCTGTCAGTCGACGTCGAGTGATAGATAAAAGAGTACTTGCCATGTCTTAAGTGAGCGTGTCAGCCGAGACGCGGCATAGCCAATAGAATGCGGTCTTGTCTACGAAAAAGTAGTCAATGCTATATTAAATAAGTGTTCATTTTTATGCTGTAATTAATTACTAACACTATTAGAGTCACGTGCTCTGAGTAATGTTCGTAGGCTAATCAATATAGGTACTCTTTAGTCCTGACCATAAAAATAACAATAGAAAACCATTGTTATTTTCAAAGTCAGGACTGAGGAAGTTAAGGCCAAACAACATTTGCCAGGTGAGCTAATATCATTAAAAAAAATTCAAGCATGTTGTTACGAACACATTGCTGGGGATTAACTAAAATAGTCTAAAATCTGAATTCTAGGTCGCTTAGTAAAAATAAAACTAATTGCGTCTTTGATTTTATTTTCCGAATTGCTATTAGCCGACGGAAAAACCGGCAAATCGCAACCGCGGACGACGAAAATGGCGATAAAATAGAAACGTGAGTGAGATTATAGAAAAATATATTTGTGTAAAGGTACTGCTAAGTTTGAAAATATTTGTGAGTAGGTAGATACTTATGTATTGATGACTTTTTATTATATACTTAAAAAAAATTTAATTTGTATTTTTTTATTACACTGCACCTTAAATCAAATGGTAAGTATTTATTTCATTTTCTAATTACATTACCTACTTCCCAGATCAAAGCGAAACCTGATCGGACTCTTATTTATTGATAATAGACACACCAACAGTACACAGATGAAAAAATACTAATATAATTTAAAACAAGAAATCTTAGGCCTGATCTGTGCACAATTAACAGGCGTGCAACAGCATTCGAGAATGAATCGTATAATACACACTAAAAATATAAAAAAAAGCCTTAAAAATACAAAAACTTTATAAACTTAGCAAATGAGTACCTATACATAAAAAAACCCTGAATACGATCAGTTGGTACGTGGCTGCAGCAACTTATCTTTCCAAGTCACAAGATTATCTATTCTGACAAAAAGTCAAGTAAATGTATCCGGAATAAAGTTGTCTATAAAGAATAAAGAAGATTAACTTAATTTGAAATCAAATTCGGTTCACCGGATATGCATCCTAAAAACTCGCTCATCATCAAAAAACTCCTCCCCAAAAACTAAAGACCTGAAATTCTATTTCATATTTATGTAAGTAAGTAAATAAATAAATAAATAAATAAATACAAAGAGAGAGTTTCTGAATTAAGAATTTTGCTAAGTAACTATTTAACGTATGCTGTCTCTTCTCAGAAGAGTGCGGGACAGAACGTTACTTAAGTATTTCATTATCATCATCGATGCATTATGTCCCCACCGAGGGGCACGGGTCTCTTCCCTGAGGAAGGTATAGCCCAAACTCCACCACAGGGGCCAAGTCCGGATTGGTGGAGGCTTGTAAGACTAGTTAGGTTAAAGTCTTACTGTCAGAATTTTCAAGGCCTCTGACTTGGCTTAACGACTGCCATCTATCGACGGCAGCCAGCACCAATGCTTCACGTGCCTTAATTGCGCAGCTCGGAAAAATACCACTAGTCATAGAAATATCACCCATCCATGCATTGAACACGCCCTATGTTGCTTAAGTATTCACTTGGTGAAAATCTCAATTCAGAAACTGGTCCAGAGCCATATAATTAAAAGCGTCAAAAAACCTTCCAAACAGCAGCAACCCTAGGTACGCGCGGTCCCTTCCAAAACTTCTAAATACAACACCATTCAACAAATAATATTCCCTTCGGAGCCCGCATCCGCTCCCTTCCCAAACGAAGGAAATTGGGCGAGATAAGAAGTCATTCGGAGACGTCTACAAGAGTAATGTTACCCTTAAAGGCTGTCCAAAAGGGGCCCAGAGGGCTTATCGGGCACAAAAGGTACTATATCTGTGTAGGAGGCACTGTTTCCTCTTTACCGTCCCTCTTTATAGAATTTTCGGTCGGCGGGGGGCCCCCCTTTTTGCTACGTAGATTTTCATTTCCTTCATCTTTCCCCGCCTTTCGAGGGGCAGGCGCGGACTCGGGTCCATATTCAGCGCCCAATATAAAACTATTGTTAGATATTTTCTAGACCCTTGTCGGATATTTGACGGCCACTTCAGGACTTACGCATGGTCCCTCATGGTTTTCTGAGGGTTGTAATGGTTTTCAAAGAAACTTGTACCTGCCTTTGTTTATTCTAGTTCTTTTTTGAGAAAACCTGCAAAATATGAATTATTTTTATCGAGCGTGAATCTAGATTTACTGTTTACTCTGTAAATACATAATAAGTACATAAGCTGACGCCTATATCCCAAAAGGGTAGGTAGAGACCAGAGACTGCCACCTGCCACTATCCTGACAAATCACTTTCGCTTCATTAGTCGTCGTATGCTCGCACGTCGGTTTCGGTTACTTTTCATCTTGCCAAAGGGTAAGAGGACAAAGGCTAATTCGGACGTATTTGGTCGAAGTACGTCCACCTGGGGCGACCCTTACCGGCCCTTCCACTCACATTCGCTCTGTATTTGCTTCGTCAGTCTTTCTTCCTTTATCCTCTCCACACGTCCAATTAACCAGCGCAACATTCTATTCTCAATTATAGTCACTCACTACATCCTCTTTCAGTCCACAACTCTGTAAATACTAACGCAACAATATGCATTCTATGTTTCTGAAATAAAAATATAACAAACATAGTTATGATAAAAAAGGAGGCTCTTTTCCGAATTTATGACTTCAACAATCCTATCCGCGAATTAAATACGTCTCATTGTCTATATTATTAAGTTGATACACTAAAAGCGATCTAAAAGTCACAAAATATTTAAATAGATATAATCAAGCCTATAAAACTAACCTAGAAAAGACATAGAAAAAAAGCTCACTGCACTGTATTCATATCTACTAATTAAATTACATTACACATTTCATTCTAAACACTCTCATCTAGTTGTGATGATCCGTTAGGTAGTACACACAAAAAATCAGGCGAGCACACACTGCTACTGACAACTTAAAACATATCCCCAAAAACACCACCTAAGCCCAGTCCCTGGCATCCAATTCCCGTCTTACCGCGCAACCTTAGACTAGGGGGGTTCGCCCCCCTTCCACCCCCAAGCCCCCCGAGGGGCGCCAACCACGCCCGGAGTTCGTTAGCAAACTTCCACACTTACTTTGTAATATGCAAATGCGTCTAAACTCTAAGAGGATGCGGGGCGTATGGGCCCCGGCGTCTTAAAATGAATTAATGAAGTCTAGGCAGGTGATTTAAGCATGTGGGGGGTCGCTCCCCCTCCTTATGTAGTCAGGTGCCCGTCTTCCCGCTCTATGTAGGGAAGGGAGCGATTTTTGATGAATATCTTGCAGGTGTGCGACTCTGAGGGTAATTTCGGGTTGTTTGGTTATTGAAATGTTTGTATAGCTAGGTATATAATTTTGTTTATACTTTTTAGGCACCTAGCTATACCTACAGTTTGGAAATCACATAGGTACATTTTTGTAAGGTGTAGTGATTTTCAACGGTTTGAATTTCGACTCAGTAGTAAAAAGTAAAGTACCAATAGTGGCCCATAATAAGTATGCCCAAGTTCCTGAGACGAAAACCTGTTTCTTTCACAATTTGATTCGACTTCTTAGTCATAAACTGGCTTTATTACAACGTAAAGAAACTTGTTCCAAATTCTTGACAATCTGTTGTAAAGATAAGCTTTATGCACTACAGTAGGTAAAGGGTCGCAAAATTGTATCCGAATAGGATGGACGACAAACTGGTCAGAGTGCTTAGTGCGAGTTTTTTTAACTACTCGATCGCGTTAACGTAAACTCATATTCTATGGCAGTGACAAAGCGCGCCACCTATCACTTTCGCTATCGAAAGTGAATGAAAAAACTCGCACTAAGCACTCAGGTTGAATACTTGCCGCGTGGGACCGAATTCAGGAAAACTGGTCGAAATACCTATAACAAAAAAATAAAAGAAAAAAATAATAATTTACTGCCCTATAAAATTATTTCATGATATAGTGTGAAGACTCCCACACAAGGCGATGCCTGTGCCGTGGGGGATGGATATAATTTACCATTTTTAATACGGCTACCATAGACTATTGAGCTAATAAACATTTAATTTAATTACAAATTGTTGTGGTTTAAATATTTTACTGATAACACATTTGAACTTTATATTTCATAAGACCACATAAACCTTAGATAGGTAGATAAATAGAGAACCCTTTCATTAGATTTACACTAGATTTTTAAATGTAACCTGAGCCGCTTTTAAGTTAAATGAAATTAAAATAAAAAAAATATATTATTTAGGAGGATCAAAAACAAAATAAAAAAAAACTTTGCTTTACCGTAATGCCCCGGATTCTAAACGAGCAGCATTAGGTACTGGGGATACTATATAATTATGATCTGGGACTAGATTCTGTTAGTGCATTACAGTACGATGACAAATACACGGTTGGGTCACGTGACGTGTTTTTTTTCACACCATTGACTTCTAGATGTTTTTACAAGCGTGCGCGCGTAGACTCAAAACGAGCATGAAACTAAATCGCCATGTTCATGCAGCTTTCATTATACTCATACTACTTACAATGCATTCAACAAAATCGACCAGCCACAAGATGGACAGAAGATCTCATCCAAGTGGCAGGAAGAGGCTGGACCAGGGCTGCCGTTTGTTCTAAATTTGAAGCCATAAACGAACACACGCAACATAGGGAAATTTATTTAAACTTATCCGGAACATTATCTGCAGATTGTGAAACAGACCCTTAGGGCCAATTTTTCAATAGTCAGATAAAACTTAACTGGAGAATAAATTGAATGCTGTCACTGTCTAAATCATACGACAAGACAGTGACAACATCAGTTTTATTCTCCATTTAAGTTTTATCTGACTATTGAAAAACCGGCCCTTAGTCGCTTACTACAGTTGTTGTTACAATTTTTAAACATTTATAAACAATTTTTAAACATAAAAAGACTGCTCTGTAATAGGTATGACGCTATGATTCGGTATTTTGTATGATCAGATTTTCAGGCTACGTTCGTCATGACTACGTTCTGGGTGGAAACGTAGGACAGTTCTTATTTGATTAACACTCAAACGAAGTAGCGGGTACTATGTAATTAATAACCTACACACACGGGTATAACATTAATTCCACCTTCCACATACATGTGACAAGTAAATACAATTTCTGAGGCACTTATAAGACGAAGCTCAACTTGAGACGGGAATTAATTAAGTTTATGTAATTTTATACGCACTGCCTACCTCCCTACCGCGGCATTGCCGCCCCAGCTAGGTGGGTAGCACAGAAGCGCCAACTTTCTGAAAGAACAGTCGAATGGCCTTGTAAACAATTTTTTGCTCACTTCAGATGACGCCACTGTTTCATTGCATGCTTCATAATACCTACCTATCTGTCAAACGCCATAGTTTTTCCTAACCAAACAATACAATTTTGAGATTTTAATACACAATGATGCTGCCATCATCTACCCATTAGGTACTCACCGAGGGGCACGTGTCTCTTCCCTGAGGAAGGTATAGGCCATACTCCACCACGGGGGCCTAGTCCGGACTGGTGGAGGCTTGTAAGACTAGTGGGTGGTCTTACTGTCTAAGGCCTCTGACTTGGCTTAACGACTGCCAAAATACCACTAGCTTTAGTCATAGACGGTCACCCATCAATGCACTGAAGGCGCCCTTATGTTGCTTAACCTTCGTGGTCGTTTAAGATCACTCAGGCAGCCGGGCCTACGAGCGAGCGAGGCTAGGACACAACAGCAGCAACTGATACACTTACTAGATTTTTCAATTTGTTATGCTGAGATGTTATATTTTCAATTTGCTCTACGTAGGAATAAGTAATTTGTTATGCTGAGATGTTATATTTTCAATTTGCTCTACGTAGGAATAAGTTATCTCAGTTCAAATTACTGGAACTTGCTGTTTATTATTTTAGTGATCCGTATGAAAATAGGTGTCTTTAAGAGCCAAATACGTTACATTCAATCTAGTAAGCCAGAAAATGCAAAAAACTGTTTTTTTTTCAAAAATATTGAGATACTAGATTTTGATATTGGGCAGCCGAGTTACTGCTTCGTTGGTCTAGCTGTTAGCACAGCCGTTCAACAGAGGTCGTCAGTTCGATTCCCACAGGGGCCACTGTATATTCCTCAGTCTGCGTAAATTTCCGTTCCAATCCCGGCTGGGGACAAAAAAAAAACCCAGGTCTTGGATGTTTACATGTTTGTGACGTCGCTGTTTCTGGTTCTCACGACACAGGGTATCCTAGGTATCGTAGGGTATCCTAGTGTGGGGCCAGATGCAATGTATGTGCATGTATGTAAATGTTATGTTATTTCCATGTGATTGGTGTCATTGCCTGGTTACCACGCAGACGGTATTCTAGTTTCAGACCAGATCAAGTGATTGTATTGTGTGGAAGTTCTAATCTTTTTCTAATACATACATAAAATTCTAGTGTCAGTGTTAGTGCGCATACTAATCCGAAACGGCTTGATCGATTATTTAATATGTATATTCGGTAGATTTAAGAATAGAATGGGGGATAAGTGTGGGCCACCCCTCACCACTTTTTTTTAAATTATAATAACTACAAATACCTAATATGATGGATGTTCTCTAGACTTTACCTAACTAGGTAGGTATGTTCTTCTGATTCAGGTTCCTTTACGGTACCCACCCGCGACGTCCCCCTCCCGCGTTTAATGAGTCCCTCCTAGCCTCCTTTGCCGATGTTCTGGGGGATTAACAAGATTCCATTAAAATTATTATCAAAACGCTTGGCTTGGGTGGCAGTTTCTTGGCGGGAGATTATTTTGACACTTCCGGCTTATAAGCCGAAGCACCAGAATATACAGCTTGTAATGAAAAACCGGTTTCCGTCCGAAAATACTACAATAGAACAGTACGAACGACTTTTAGCCTAGGCGCAGACTAGAGGGACACGCGACAGACGACAGCTCGGCGATAAGACGCGACGACAGGCTACGGCCGTCATCTATCTTCTATCTATCTATATCTATATATATAAAAGGAGAAGCTGACTGACTGACTGACATATCAACGCAGGGCCTAAACTATAAGGGTCAGAAATTTTGCACAGGGGTTCCTTTTGTAACGTAGGGGAGCACTATGAAAGGATTTTTGAAAATTCATCCCCTAAGGGGGTAAAATGGGGGTTCAAAGTTAGTATGAAACATTGCCGTTTTTGAAGTTATTCGAATGAAATTTGGTACGAAGGTTTTTAATTTAAAATTATGAAACACGTGTAAAATAGTTCTTTATAAAAGAGGATAAAAGGGGCTGCAAACTTAGTATGAAACTTTGCCGTTTTTGAAGTTATTCGAATGAGATTGAATATGAACGTCCTTCATTAAAATTTATAAATTACATGTTAAATAGTTTTTCGAAAATCATCGCGTGGGGATAAAAAGGGGGTGCAAAGTTAGTATGGAATTTTGCCGTTTTTGAAGTTATTCGAATGAAATTCAGCTTAGAGGTCCTTCATTGAAAGACATGAAAGACGAGTAAAGTAGTTTTTCAAAAATTATCCCTTAAGGGGGTAAGAGGGGGTTGCGAAGTTAGTATGAAAGCTCTTTCGCATGCGCTAAAAGTATCCCTATCTTATTTGCAAACACTTTACTCAACTAAAGCCCACGCGGACGTAGTCGCGGGCAACAGCTAGTTTTCATATATTTTGTTCGAGCCTCCGCACACTTGGCGTCAGAGTCGCGGAGTCATGACGACAAGATTAGACGCCAGAAGCAAATGACAACGTCATGTCTGACGCTGCGCGACTTGATGCGGCGACAAGTCACCCTGTTTGTGATGGCTCTTAGTGTTGGAAAAGTATGTTTTTAAATTTATTCGAGTAGGTACTTTTCTTTTGCACGCCTACTAACTCTTTCCTTTACGTTCTGCAGTTGGCTGGTGAGAAAAGCATCGAGTCACCGCATTGTCCATATTGTTTAGTGTAAGTGCGATAAAGTTTTATCAATCATCATCAACCCATTATGTCCCCACCAAGGGGCACGGGTCTCTTCCCTGAGGAAGGTGTAGGCCATACTCCACTGAAATATGAATGATACTTGGGGCGCTGATCTGAAGGGGTTGCTTGAGGTAAAATGCAGGTGTTATGTTTACATGTTTATTAGTTCACCTCCGAATATGAAGTGCTGTGCTTAGTCGTGAAACAATGTATTTTAGGTAAAACTTATTGCTAACTAAACACTACGAATATGTGTCACACAAACACTACTGTAAGCGTATAATACATATACATCGTTTACGTTGATGTCACCATACTACATCTCCCCCTTAAACTCCCTTCACCCGAGGGTGGTGAAAGGACAGGAGGACAAAATTATTTTTAACCATAAACAGTAACTATGCTAATATTTGTTGAGTAGCAAAAACGGAGTTATGAAATTGCTACACTGCAGAATGATAGTTTACATTAAATTGAACAAAAAAATGATTACATCAACAATGTGCAAGACAAGACACAGTGACACAGTAATTGCATGTTGAACTCAAAAGTCGTTGACGATGCAAGCATGATACATTACTGTGGTTGAAGACCGTTTTTAGAATATTTTTGTTCTGAATAATACGTATGTGTCCTGATTTTTATATGATACAGACTTTGAACATTGAACTCAGAACTGATGGCAATGTATGAATCGTATTCCAGTACCATGTGTTAGAATATAATTATGAGCTATATAATATTAAATGCATAAATGCATTGACTTGAAATTTACAGGAAATTCTCTCTTACTTTTTGATCCTAATAAATTTGATATTAATGATAATAATAAAATTGTATATTATTATCATTATGTAATTATTATTAGGGTTACATTCTGTTGAAAAGAAAGAAAACATAGATGCATAAAAGCCTATAAAAACCTATTTTAAATTATCCACCTAGTGTCACATGATAAAAAAAATATTATTTTGGAAAATATCTCACTTTTACTTTATTAATGTATTACATTCGAATTTTAACAAAAAACAGTATCAATTACAAGGATGTTAAATTTTATCGATCGTATCGTGGTATCGGTACATTTCCCTATCGCAATTTCAAAATTACATCGACATTATACACTCGGTTTTTAACCCATGTTGAGATTTCTATATAACACTTAGGTGATAAGCCTAATTGCTGCACAAACTCAGGGAAGAAAGACTTTAAATAACTTTTGGGTGATCAATCCAATCGTCACTCAAGACTTCTTAACCTTAGTGTCCTTTTTCGTTTATTTCATTCATTCTAAATATTATTATACTAATGCCATACTACGCCGTGGAGTCATCTGCTCCAGGCACAAACAAAGTTAAGCCTTACACTGAGGACACGGTAGTTCACACTATGATCAAGGACATTAACTGGGCTGTATTTCTACACCCTTTATCTATTTATGATGTAAAGTAGCAACACTACCAGGGCATGGTCACCCTATCTCAAGGCATATCAGGTCATTCTTTTTAGAATACCTGTAATAATCCAGCTGTTATCATGGAGGATACGGTAGTTCGCTCCATGATCAAACTCGAAGGTATTAGTCCTAGGCTAATTCTCTAAATATGTACCGTACCAAAAACTTTCTTATATAATATCAGGAGAAAAAAAGTCATATTATCTATTTTCTAATCGATTCATCATTGGAATAAATGACACTGGTTACAATTGACTTTGAAATAACCCGAAAAAATAAATGACAAAAGAAACTCTATTTACACGCCTCGGCGCTCACCCGGGTCGGCGAATTCCGCTGACGCTGGCTGTAGCGGACGATGACACGGTGACGGCCCGCCATGACTCCTCGTTCCATAGTACTCGGCGTTGCGATGTTCTGGATAGTGGGCCGGGATATACCCTGGACTCCTGCTTTTTATTGGGCCGGGCTATTCCCTGGACACCATCCTTGCTCCCGTACGCTTCTTTCTTCTTATGGGTAGGGTATCAGGCTTCATTTTTCTTTCAAAAATCTTCAAATATGGTGGTTAGCAGCCGGTTCTTCTTTCTTTTTATAGTTCTGTTTTTGGCATTTTTTCTGACATTTTCGTGCTTGATCTTCGGTCTTTCAGTCTTCTTTCTTGGCACTCGCAGGAAAGACGTGGCAGGGTCGCCATGAAATATAATGATTACTTGGATCGCTGATCTGAAGGGGTTGCTTGAGGTAAAATGCAGGTGTTATGTTTACTATATACTACAACACCACGGGGGCCAAGTCCGGATTGGTGGAGGTTTGTAAGACTAGTGGCTGGTCTTACTGTCAGAACTTTTCAAGCCGCCGCACCCTAAGGCCTCTGTCTTGGCTTAACGACTGCCTTTAATCATAGATGGTCACCCATCCACGCACTGAACGCGCCCTATGTTGCTTAACCTTCGTGATCGTTTAAGACCAGTCAGGCAGCCGGCGCTACGAGGTTAGGTATATTGTAGTGTAATGTAGGTCAGGTAGTGTAGTGTAGTAGCATATGTTTTGAAATAGTTTTTCGTTTGAATTCATTTTTTTTTGTTTAACATTTTGTTTATTCTTATTTCAAGTGAATTAATGAAATTACTTTTAGTTACGTACATTTGTTTGTACAGGAACACCATTCGCTGATAAATTGTGCCCGGATAACGGCGACAGGCTTGCCACTTGTCACGTTTGGGACCTAATAAACTCGGCAAAACGTGGGTCCAGTTCTAGAGACTGGTGCCTCCTCAAAAATAAACTCACGCCCGTTATCCCCGAAGGGGTAGGCCCTTCGGGGATAACGGGCGTGAGTTTATTTTTATTTTTTTATTTTTTAATGAAATTTTAATTCGTTTTTATGAGAAATAAACACTTAAAACCTAACCAAATGGGTCAAACTGTGCACGGTAATGAATGTTCTATGACTGACGTCATAGAAAATTTATTAAAGGTCAAGGCTTTTTATTAAGTATCTAAAAAAATATAGACTTATTTACAAATCTGTTAAATAGAAATTGTAGCTAGTGAAAGCATAATCCATAAAATGAAGTATTGCCAATCAGCTTGCATTATTAACTTTAACTATCCTCCTTTACAAAACTAGTAAAACATCACATTACAGATACGCGATAAAATCTCCAGTAACCAAAACTTGAATACTTAATTTACATTTACATGCCCATATCCCCACTTTAATGCCCGTTTTAAACCATAGATAGAAGGCACATATAAACTTAGCATATCAAGACAGGCTATATAATAAAACCCCCTTCGGAGTAAAACTAATTAATTCCCTCGCTCGCGTTATTCTCATAGAATATAGATAAAAACAGAAGGTCATATTGACAGCCCTATCACACTAGCGATTTGCGAACGATTTGAAAGCGAGGCGATTGCGCAGCGAGCTGGCAGCGATTGCGCGGCGAGCGCCGTAGCGTGGTCACCCAATAGCAGCGAGGTCATTACACCATCCCAAAATGAAATGAGAATGAAAATAATGAAAATTAACATAAGAACTAATAATAATAGGTATTAAAAACTAAACTAAAGCAATTTTCTAATTTAAATAAAATATTGGAGCCTGATCGCTGTCGGCCGGTAGGGTTAAAATAGAATAGAATACCTATTCTTTATTGCACACTAGAAAAAAATACAAAAAAACACAAAAAAATTAAAAAGGTTCATGGTACAATTGGCGGCCTTATTACTAAAAGCAATTTCTTCCAGACAACATTACGATGGAAAGTTGCTGAGAGAAATTTCCGAGAGGATTCCGAGAAGGCTGGCGGCATTGCCTCGCTGTACGGCGAGGCTTAGCTTTTGGCAAAAGTAGGCAGCAGCTCTCGGATCTCCAGAGGCATCAACTAGGCGCGACGAGATCTCCTTAAAGAGGAGTCGTGCCTCCGGGCCCCATGGCCCCAGAGCCTCTACCACAAAAGCACAAACCTAGACCTGACCTAGAGCTGCATATTTACTTTTGTGCGTCTCTGCAATGGTTGCCGACGCGCCCGCATGGCAGGTGGTCGCTTGGATATGGGAGTGTGCCAGTGTACGCACGTTGCATCCCAGACTAGTGACCGCCCATTCTTCCATGGGATGAGCGTCATTCTGTCGGGCCTCTTGCCATCGTGGCGTACCATCCCACTCGGCTCGAGTACAGAGGTCTTGCTTGCGCTGGAAAGGGTCCGAAGAATGACGTCATTCAGGGTAGCGTGTCTGGACAGACATCCAGCGCTCCGGCGGCAAGCCACGATAAAAATATATTTTTTTATATCTAAATCAAAAGTAAGGCTGCGCTCTTTGCATATTTAGAGATTCCCGCTCATGTTCATTGCACAAATGAGTCAGTACTTCTGCGCCACCACTTTTGTAACTCCGACATTATATAAGCGAAATTTTGAGTGCCGTCGTCGTCTTAGCAAAGCGTCTCAGGTGGCGCGAGGGGGTCGCAGCTCCCCTACCCCACCCTTACCCCTCGCAGTGGAAAGAGGAGCTCATAGGGTTGCTAGCATCACCAGTTTTTAGTTACACAATATTTTCATGTTGAAGATTTTTTTAATCTAATCCATGAGCTCATATTTGTGTACCGCTAAATGTAGAGGACACTTATTTTCTTCTTTTTTTAGCCATTCTAATACAGCTGATACCAGAAATTTGCCTCAAATCTGTCCCGGTGGCCGTTCTATGCTGCGTCTTCCAGTTCGCTGTTCCCGTTTAAGATAAAATACATGAGGTAAAAAACCCCATCGGTTATCGGATTTTTGGCAAATGTGTTTTGTGTTTTTATTTTATAAAGATTATTTTTGTCATAGGCAGCCATATTCTGTTACTCTTGCCGTGGTCATGATCTTCATGTAGGTACGAAGTCGTAATTCATGGTCATGCATTTGATTTGCGGAAATAAGCTTAATCTTGAAAGTTCTTATAATTATTTTTGTCTGGTCACCATCCTTCGACCTAGATTCTGTCGATGTATTGTAGTATAATGACAACTGCATGAACATGGTGATTTAGTTTCACTGCCGCACACCGCACACTTAACAATCTAGGCGTCAATGGTTTAAAAAACATGTAACGAGACCCGACCATGTATGTATCTGTCATCGTACTAGGCCCAGTTTAGGAAGAGAATAAGCTCTGCTGTTGCTTGTTAGTATTGTTAGAAGATCTCACAGCAACAATTTCTTATAATAAAGGTACCATTACAAAGGTACATTAACTAAATCCAACAATTTCCAAAGCCTTTTTTTTGCAAATCCAACAAAATTGGTTTTTTGCAAATCCAACAGGTACACAAGACTGGATCGTTAAACATCGTCCGTTTAACGATCCAGTCTTGTGAAACCAACTAACACTCGGGAAAAGAGCCTAATCTACTGAATTCATCATCATCTAACCGGCACCAAAATCCGCGGAGGAGTAAAAATATTGAGAAAGAAGACATTTTTTTTTGTCTTAATCAACAAATGTCCACCGCGTCCACCGAATACCACATTCCAGCTTCCTAAAACATTATCAGATCTCTTTTGCTTTATTAATATCAATTATGCTGCGTACCTGTTGGCTAATAATGACGTTTACTCGAAATAATGACCAAAGAAACGCAACATTTGTTTCCCAATCTTGGTCACTACATCCTGTTTCCATCCACAACGCTCCCTAATCACAACATTGTGTTCATATCCCGTCATTTAAAGAAACACCTTTTTTTGATAACGGTAAGGTACCTACTTCATTTTAATTAAAAAAAAATAGTTTGACACCCTGGCAACACTACTGCGACGTCAAAGGCGGGAACCAGCGCGCCTCGCCAGAAAAGGGAGGCAGGCGGGCCCGCGAAACGCGTTGCGAAAATTCGCGACTCCCATCGTATAAATAACCTAGCTCCGCGGTATTTACCAGCTCCTTGTTCTGGTGACCTTCAGCCCGATAGAGTTGGTAGCAGTTGAGGTATCACAACACGAATTATGAAACTATACAGCTGCGCTATCAACGAGGTCCATTTATTGATGATCTGTAGTCCAATACATTTGGTAGCTGCCGGTAGGTCACAAAATAATACATTGAACAATACAGGCTGCGCTAAGTCTATGGGCTCCTTTTGTTCGCAAAACAAAACGACTGCGTTGAACTTAAGTTACTGGTGGTCTGTGTCTCAATAAGATCAAAAGAGTCAGATGGAATACCAAATCGGACGTAAAATAATAATTGGGCTCTTTGTTCCGTAGATCTGCTCAATAGATTTTGGTAGCAAATCATGAAACGCAAAATGAAAAGTGTTGCATCTACCCACCAGTTTTCTTTAGCAACGATTGGTTGCGTGTAATTTTTGTAAAAATATTGGCTCTCAAAATAGAACAGCATGAAAGAGTATCTAATAAATACTTCCGTTTACTGGTGATATGTATACCAATCATTTTTGATGACATTTGGTAGGTCACAAAAGTTAGAACCCTTTATAGGGCTCTGTCCAAAATATGGACAAAATAAATTGAACCTTATCACTTTGTAATAAAGTCCAAAACCAATGAAAAATTTACACTAGCTCTGCCCGTTAAAGGGTTAAAAGGATTGGCATGTAACGAAAATAATACTTCCAGCCATATTGAAACTTAATCTCATACAGTAATTTGCTGCTAAGTTGCTAATTAATTGATCTTCCAGTTTTGTGGATTTTAGCGGGAACCATAATGACATACCTAAACTCACCCCCGTATCCCAGAGGGAAAGGCGTAGACCAAGATTTGAAACTGCCAAGATCCGGATATAGGTAACTCACAATTTTTTTAATAGACTTTGGAGTAAAAGAACCAAACTTCAGACGCCTATTGATTTTCCTTTGTTTCAAGTTGAAGACCAAGCGAATACGTACCCTGCCTACTGCTACTTCACCTGCAAAGGTAGTACGAGGACGCGAGTCACGCGCGACAACGTCAAAAGTCGTCAGAATTTGACAGTTAATGTACTGGAAAGTCGCGACTTTTGACGTTGTCGCGCGCGAATCGCGTCCTCGTACTACCTTTGTACATCCGCTTTTTATTTGCTCTTAACATAATTTATGATTTATCAGCCATACCGGTAACCTATTTGGCAATAGCGATGAGTTCAGGATCTTATTTGGTATAAAAAATATTGCGGATGACGGATTTTTACCAATAACAACAGGGGGCCAATTCTCACTTCATTAGCAAATAAGACGTATACGACTCTAAGGCGTATGACTTGAATTCTACATAAAAAAGTCGAACGACACCCAAATTCTGTAATCTGAACACCATGCGACATTGAATTCGAATGAAAAAAGAAATGTCTAACGATTAGAACAGTAATCTGTGAATCCTACGTTCCATTTTCTCGATTGTAAATTGAAAGTAAGTTAAAACATTTACAATTTCACTTTTAAATTGATACATTTTCGGCAAATTATTACTTTGAGTGTTATTTTATAAACTAAGAAACTGTTTAGGTACAAAATATACGTTATTTAAAAGTTTAACACACTTAACTCTTAAAATTTTCAACTGAAATTTTACTTATAACGAAACGTCAACGTAGGGAACGTAGGGCGAGTCCATTAGTAATGGACTTGCCCTACGTTCCGTAATGCGATAATATCAATTACAGCGCGAATCCGACCAAATTTAGTAGTCCCAAAGTATCTCGCACGAAGTAGGGTTTTTGTGCCTACTGCACTTAAGTGGATTCGCGCCAGGCAACGTCGTACGGAAAGTATTCTTGGAATTTCCAATCAAGAAACGTCAACTAGCAATGAATGCGTTCAAATTTCATACGCCTTTTGCGAGTCGCATGGTAATTACCATGCGACAAGATGACACCTCAAAGCGAACGAAAATTACTAGCAAATTTGCGTATACGACTTTGTGAGAATACATGAAACTGATTTTTATGCGACAAATGTCGAATGTTTGGCGTCTACGCTTTCAATTCGCATGGGCGAGAATCGGCTCCCAGGTCTTCAAGAGAGTCAGACGATAGACGAATGCGTTAGACGATAGACGATAGACGAATTGAATATTACAAAATTTCAGCCACTCAGATTTTCTCACAAACCTTTTCCTAGACACTTGATAATTGGTATTGTCATAACAAATTCTAAAGTACCTACGTGACTTGAGGAACCAAGTCATTACACTGGTCCCGTTTATTTGTCAATAGGAGCCAAGTTTATCCAGAAAATGTAGATATGTATTCCTTTAGTAGGCACCTATAAACTAATACGGCAATTTCAAACTCCACACAAACTACGAAGATTTATAATAAAACTTGCGAACGCGCCCGGAATAATCCAACGTCATTTAAGAACGTTCCAATCTAACTTCGCTTCGAAATTCAAAACGAAGCGAGTTCGAAGCGCGAGTCGGTAGATACGTGCTTCCACGTCTCTGTAGATTTGTACAGAAACTGCATGTAGGTAAAACTACAACCGTCTTTTATTTCACCAATAAGCGGAAAAGTTGATAAAAATAAAAGGAGACAGAATCGACCTCTGTTGCGCAGAGGTAGCGCATCTGCCTACCATGCGCGAGGTTCCGGGTTCGAATCCCGGCTGAGGACAAAAAAATCCCCAGGTCATGGATGATTACATCGACCCCTATTTGGCAAAACATCGTAAGCGCCAAAAATAAAATTTTACAGGAGACGATTTTTTTCAATTTACTTGAAACCTAGTAAAGCTACGGGTGTACGTCTCAGGTAAGAAATTTTACTTTTCGTTGCGTTAATCCATTAAAAATTAAGAAAACAATGAAACTACACGGTTTGAAGTAATAATGGCGCATACGAGAATTTTCGACATTAAAATATGAGGCAATTTTGTGTAATGTCGCATACGATGTCATTTATATTTAATAAATCTGCTGCCTAATTGTGTCGTATGATTGTAGAAAAAACGAAATAGTGAAGTTAAATGAAATAATATTTATAATAAGATGTTTTATTCTTTAAAAACACAATTGCACAGGTAAAATAATATTTTAAATTACTCTTATCTATTGTACCTAAAGATAAATAAACCACCATAAATTTTATCACTTCTGTAAAGGATACAAAATAATTAGTAAACTTTTAAACATTATTTAAAACCTAACCATAGTAACAATAGCCCTCAGTCAGAATTTTTTTTACAACGTAAAGGATTTACATTCTGTTTCTTGAATGATGAAGTCGATGGTCGAAGACGCCGTAGATACTTCAGAATCACTGCAGTTAACCGGTCTTTGAATTTTTGAAAATAATTTTATTGTTATCTTTACCATCTGTTTCGAATACGATTATCTCATTCTCATCTTTTTCATTTCTATCATGTCATCGATTGCCTTCGATTCGATCGAGACACGGGAGGTGCTCGAGTATCTCCAGTGTTGCCGAATTGACTATCGGTATATCGAGGTGCTTGTACCACAACGCCACCATGTCGGTCGGAGTACAGGAGCAGAATTCCACAGAAAAGAGGCATGAGACAGGGAGATGTCATATCTCCGAAACTGTTCACGAACGGACTGGAAGATGCCTTCAACCTTCTGGAATGACAGGAACGCGGCATCAGTATCAATGGCGAGTACATCAGTTACCTTCGATTTGCCAACGATATAGTAGTCATGGCAGAGACGGCGGAGGACCTCGGCATAATGCTCCCAGACCTCAGTTGAGTCTCTCAACAGGTGGGCCTTAAAATGAACATGGACAAAACGAAGGTCATGTCGAACGCCCGTGTTGTGCCCACCCCAATAACAGTAGGGAACTCGGGTCTCGAAGTTGTAGACGAATACGTCTACTTAGAACATACAGTCCAACTAGGCCGGGCCAACTTCGTGAAAGAGGTCATTCGTCGAATCCGACTCAGCTGGCAGCATACGGGAAACTTAGAAAAGTATTTTCCTCCGATATACCTTAATCACTCAAAACAAAATTATACAACCAGAGTGTGTTACCAGTGATTACTTATGGCACTGAAACGTGGTCTTTTACTATGGGCCTCATAAAAAGGCTAAACGTAACGCAACGAGCTATGGAAAGGGCTATGTTCGGAATTTTTCTACGAGACCGAATCAGAAATGATGAGGTCCGTAGACAAACGAAAGTCATAGCCCACCGGATGAGCAAGTTGAAGTGGCAGTGGGCGGGGCACATAGCACGCAGAACTGATGGCCGATGGGGCCAAAAAGTGCTCGAATGGAGACCACACATCGGCAAGCGCAGCGAAGGACGACCAGCCAAAAGATGGACAGACTATCTTATCCAAGTGGCAGGAAGACACTGGATGCAAGCCGCTCCGGTCTTTTTGGAAATCCATGGAGGAGGCCTATGTCCAGCTGTGGACTTCTAGTGGCTGAATGATGACTGGACTAAAGAGGCAGTCGAAAAGAATATTAACTTGAAGAGGGCCTCTGACCACCCAGAAAGAGCCCCAGGCAATTTGCGATTATAGTACTAAACTTGTCCGGTAATCCCGCAAGAGCGTCCAAATTCTTACGGATAGGTAAAAATTGTTATTTTTAAGCCTTGCCTGCTAATCACACAAGCGATAGTAAGCAAAATAAATTATAGCAGTGAGAGTTACCTGTAACCAATCAAAAACAGCTTTTAACGCAGTTTTGCCTTCTAAATTTAAGTTTTCTTTTGTGATCAAATAGTAGTAAATGGCCGACAGAATGAAAATAAAATATAAATATATGTATTATATATTTTATTTTCATTCTGTCGGCCATTTTTAAATCATATTTAAAAGTTTTGTCATAGTTTTGACGTAAGTTTTAATATATATATATTTTTTATTTAATTAATAACATAACAAATTAATGACTAAATATTAAAACTAAACTATAAATATAAATATATGTATTACCTCCTGCAGTTGACTGGTAGATAATGCTTATAGCGTTAAGTCCGCCGCATTGTACTATACTTTTGTTTTAAATGTAAGTGCAATAAAAGTATTAATAATAATAATATCACATTGTTAACTTTACTTTTTAACTTTATAATATCACATTGTTACTCATGGCGAGAGATGAAGCTCGCGACGTCATCGCCTCTGACTCGGAGACCCTTCCGACAAAACCTGGAAATGGAGACCACATATCGGCAAGCGCAGCGCAGGACGACCAGCCACAAGATGGACAGACGATTTCATCCAAGACGCTGGATGCAAGCCACTTACGACCGGTCTTTTTTTAAATCCATGGAGGAGGCCTATGTCCAGCAGTGGACTTCTTGTGGCTGAATGATGATGATGTTAATACTAGGAATAAACATAAATTGTCATTTCCACGATTTAGACTTGCTAAAGTTAATACTTCCTTTATGGGGCACTGTATAAGGTTCTACAACAAGATACCCCAAGATATATTAGAGTTACCTCCAACGCGATTTAAGAATTGTATTAAGCACACTCTTTGCAAAAAAGCTTACTATAAAATCAACGATTATTTAGAAGACAAGGACGTATGGCATTAAATAGTAGTTTAATATTAAATTTTATCACAGGATAAATGTGTCTAGTGTTCAACACATCCAAGATATTATTTTGTAGGTTTGATTTGTATTAGCTTTAAGGTGATTTGAGAAAAGATGGTCAGAGTGGAGTTTTTTTTCGCTGCCTTTTTCTCCACTACAGACGGCCCCAAGGCAGCGGCTAACATTATACATAACTATATGTATTGACATTCAACAAGCAGAATGTAAATTCTTTACGTTGAAATAAAAATTTTTGAATCTTGATCATGATCTGGAAAAAAAAGTCTAGTGCATACGAAAGTTGTATATCACATTGTATTTAAAGCTACAAGTACCTACAGAAGGGAAGGAACAAGGTATGTCCACCCGAGTTAATTGCGAGAAAAACGCTTTCTAAAGTTTGAAAGTCCGGACATGGTACAATGATTGTATTGAGAAATCCATTCCGAGCAATCAAAACACGTACTTTTTTTGAGACATTCCTTGTTGTATTTCGGTATTCTGAGATTTTAAACAACGCTACCATAGACAACGAATGTGTTGCCACTAAAAAACAAATTTGAAAAAAAAAGTGACATTCCTTGCTCTTTCCCTACACCCTTCTGTGACCCTGATCGAGCGCATCTAATCCGCAGTTCTGTACCAATCTCAAAGTCTGGTTCCGTTTCCGCCTTCCGCTCACGATTTTGGCGAAGAACTTTCTCAAGGGGCGTGCGCGTTATTTATGTATTTACATAGAAGTTTCGAAGAGAGATAGGTACGTACGAACATGCATAAGCTCACGCCTATGTATATCCCAGAGGGGTAGACAAAGATTAGAGACTACTTGCCATGATCCTGACAGATCACATTCGCTTCATCGACATTCATTAGTCGTTGCATGCACGCACGCCGGTTTCGCGTACTTTTTATCTTGCCCATCGCTAATACATTCTCTATTTGGTCGATGTTTGTCCACCTGGGGCGTCCCTTACCGGCCCGTCCACTCACATTCACTCGATATAAGAAACGACAAATAATAAACGTTATTCTGATTCTGATTCACTCGATATTTCTTATTAATTGATTAATACCTTTTATTACACATAAATTAATGTATGTACAACACAGCGGACTTAGCGCCATAAGCATTTTATACTATTTTATTTAGGTACTAACTTATTGTCGAACTCTTTCGAAACGGCATCAACGATTTTTATAATTTTCGTTCGATCTGCGAAAATGGCAAAACAAGGTGTGTTGGGTCAGCTTATGTAACATTACCTGACTAACGTCAGTTACTAAGTACTGAGATGGTTCTTACAATACCTACTCAATTTCCAACACCAAAGGTTTTCCTCACAGAAGCAATTTTCTTCCAAGTTCCAACTACGTGCGTGTCAGCGTGTCACAACTTCCTACCTACATCTACACGTATTTTAATAAATGAATATCATACTAAACACCAACTGCTATCTCGCGCCCCCCTCACCCACCCGGCCCCACCCCCAGCACCCCCATCACCCTCTTCCGCCGCGCAACCTCACGAAAATCTACAAGGAATATTATAATTTCCAGCTGGCTTGAATATATGGAGAAGGATTCTTTGCCATAGACTTTTTAGTTCCATAATGTCAATTCAATGTATCAACCCTTTTTCATCCGCTCCTCATCCACAAAGACCTCCGCCAAACGAGTCAAGGATCATCAAAAGCTTAACACTGGTTTTGCGAACTAAACGCAGCCTAAGACCCCAGCCTCTGTACCAGAGACAGTTTGTTGGCAGTAACTGGATGTGGATGACAAAAAGTGTTAAGCTTGGTTTGAGTTATGATGCGTTTTTATTGGTAAACCAGCAAAGCAGTTCAAAAAGTGAGACAAAAAACAAATAAGGAATAGGTGCTAACTAATACCTTTACCTAATAAACTCCATGACTAAGGCAAATCTGAAAGTTCCAGGAATCGTTCTCACACTTCGGAGCCCGCTTTGCGAGACTCTGTAAGAAATCTTTCAAAGCGCCACCTTTGAGCTCATCCCTCTTTTACCTTTCCTCATCTTGCTTTTACTTATCTTTTGTTCTAGCGACTGTATGGTTCATTGTGTGGATTTTGATGTTATCTAGCGTACGTTTAGTAAATTGTGATATGTAGATAATTAGGTGGGATACCTTATATGACTGCCTAGAAATAGGTACATATTTAATTGCTTCTTTACACAGTAAGTGATTTAACAGTAAAAGAAACCCGATCGGCTAACCTGTTCAGTTGTTCACAAACCTCAGCGCTTGCTTCTATGGTCCATCCCTGGGGCTAAGTTTTTTTGTACTCCTACTTTCTTCTCCAATGTTTGCTCCAGTCCAAAGGTTGTCTTTCAGTGATAAGGCCGCCGTATGTACTCTTAGATTAAGAAAAGTCTGTGTAATCCCCTTTTTTATGTAGAACAAAATGTTCTCAATCTCTGTTTATCTATCTAAGTGCGTAAATCTCAGGTACATACTAAGATTTTTATCTTAACAGGACAAGTCAACTCACATTTAACAAGGCCCATGACCATGAACAAGGAATAAGTATAAAAGTACAAGAATCTGTCTCCACACTCCAGAGCGCGCCTCGCGAGACTCCCGCTAAGAAATGTTTCAAAGCGCCCGCCATCTTGGAGCTCATCTCGCTTTTACTCCGCTTCTCATTACTCGTCTTGTGTTGTGGTGACTGTACGGTACATTGTGTTGGTTTTGGTTTTATCTAGCGTAGGTATTTGCTAAATTGTGATAGGTAGACACCTCATGTGGCAGCCTAAAGAGATGTCTATCTATACCAACTTACATATGATCCATTTGTTTATACTTGACGATTTTCTCAGACTTTAAACGACAATAAATCAAAAACCTCGATACCGTTTGCAAATTTAGTACTAGCTAGCACTAAATTTGCAAACTGTTTCGAGCCCTCTACCGCTAAAGGTTTTTGATTTATTGTCGTATATAGTCTGAGAAAAATGTCAAGTATAGACAAATGGATCATAGGTAGTTCTTGAGCATTGACAGTGTAAGAAAAAATCTTGTGAATAATTAATATATTTTTAGCAAATTCGAGCGAAAGGTATTAAAAACAAGGTGGAATCAATAGTCAGAAAATAGTTTTAATTCTGGACAAATTTTCACATGAACAAAAATAATTTCATACGGAAATCTTTAGCAAAACAGAAAATAATTAGCACAGAAATCTTCAACAATTTAGCAAACAATTAGCAAAAACTAATCAGAAACAAAGTAACGCAAAATAATAATATCGGATGGATGTTACACCGACGGCGGTTCGGAGCGGAATAAGGGGCGCGCGCTTTTTTTTTTTTTTTTTTATCCCTATAAAGGGCACCCTCCGGAGGACACGGGGGAGGGAGGTGGTGAATGCTCATGCATAAAAGCACGGGCCCGGCCGTGCTGCCAATGTGGGACTCACAGAATGAATGAATGAATGAATGAATAACCATTTATTGCCAAGAACAGTGTTTCATACTTATAATAATATCTTAATACAGATAAAATTAATGATATATACAATTTTAACTAAGATCTAAAATGGAACAGCTTGGCAATAGGACTGTCGCTCAGCCTGTGCTGATAGATGCTGGGCATCCAACAGCGCTGATTTTCAGCGACGTCCTAGACTCATAAATCACTAGGTATATTATGTTAAAGGTAGAAGAAAGGTAGAACACAAGCACAAATAAAAAAAAGCAAGTAACTGCTAACCAAACTAGTGTTAGTGTCATAGTGTGGCATCACTTAGCACTCAGATGGACTTAATTTAACTCAATCATAGATAGATAGATAGATAGAGAACACTTTATTGTACATAAAAAAGGAAATTACACAGGTATTTCATCAATCAATAATCATCTACAATACTTAATATTCTTATCTTATCTAAACCGGACAACAAAACTAAGACCACTTAGGTATTATACTTATTATACTTATATTCTCTATTATATACATTCTCCTTTTTTTTTCATAGTAAAAAAAAATTCCTAAGGTAATAGAGAGAAAAAAATAAAAAAAAGAAGAGAGAGTGCGCCTACCCACTAAACACCACCTTGGGGCTGGTTTGGTCCTAAGGACCCCTAAACCTACATCATGAGCGACCCCCCTCGAGGCCGAGGAGGGCGCACAGCGGAGCTCACTAGAGCTACCGCTTAGAGGGAATCGTTACATAGTGACAGAAAGAAATTTAAGTGAGAGTAGTGTCCCCGGGGACACTGTTGGGAGCGGGGGCTACATCTGACTGGGCCTGGGCCTCCAGGGGGCGCGCGCCAGCGCGCGATGCCTTTTATACCGTCCAGCCACGTGCAGGTCTAATCTCCATTTACGAAAATGAATTTTCTCCTACACGGCCTCTCCTGACAGGAGTCCGTCCTCGGGCTCCCATTTCGCTATGCAGGTTCGATTCCAGCAGTGGCATGGAAAGTTCAGGCTCGAGTTCATCTTCTGGCAGAACGCAGTTGGCGGCTCGTCAGTTTTCTTGCGTATCATGGGCTCGCCGCTCGGCAGGTCGCAGCATCTCCAAACTCGAGGACGGCCCCGCTGTCCCTCGCAACGGCTCGGCGTTCAAAGGAGTAGACTCCTCGTTATCTGCGTCTGCAGGCCTTAGAAAACAATACACGGAAAACGGTTAACAACAGTACCTCTTTTAGTCATAGATACCACATTGGCATTACATAACCTCGGCAGAATAGAACATTTGGACATAGGCACGACGTTAGCGCCTCCGACCAGAAGCACTTGGACATAGGCACGACTGGAGTGGCTTGCAGCTCGCTGACCGGCGCGCTGCTGGCGTGGCTCGACTGCTCGGCAGACCCAGGCGTCTCCAGGCTCGATGATGAGCCGGGCACGATGGCAGATGTAGACCCCTCTTCGTCCGCGTCTGCATCTCAAAAAACAAACATCGCAATATCGCCATGATCACTGGCGCAACTTTTAGCAAAGACAACAACATTTGCAACACGTTAGCGTGTCCCACACGCGCATAAACCATTCAAAGAATTTTAACAAATCTTACTTGGCTTCAAAAAGATCAAATCAGTAAATCGTAACACAAAAAGCCAATAAATAACACAGCGTTAGTTTTACCCTAACTGTACACAGTTCGTAACATGCCCAGATAAGACTGAGCCCTCACTAGACAGTTCCTAACATGCCCAGATAAGACAGAGCCTTCACTAGACAGTCCGTAACACGACTATAAATTTCTCCTCACAGACAGTTCACAACATGCCTGAAAAGGACCAGCTCTGACCACGGACAGTTCGAAACAATGTCAATAGTTGGTCAGGCCGCCACCAAAACAATTCAAAACATGTTTATGAAGAGACCTCACTAGACAGACGCAACATACCTAGCGAATTATCACCACCCACAGACAGTTCATAACATGCATGAAAAGGCCCGGCTCTGACCACGGACAGTTCGAAACAATGTCAATAGTTGGTCAGGCCGCCACCATAAACAGTTCAAAACATGTTTATGGAGAGACAGGATCTTCACCATTGAAGTAAGCATCGCACACCTTTGGAGTTCACTCCCCGTGTCACGGGACCATGTATTCCGCCGCGGCCTGGGTTGACTTCCCGTACGAGCCAGCCAACAGCTGCAGCTCGTAGCGCCCATGTGGCAGGATTTACACCACGCGGTAGGGGCCACGCATGCAGGAGTCCAGCTTCCCAGTTGACTGAGCCTGCTTCCTAACAAAAACTAAAAAATTAATTCATAACCGCAGTGCGGTTTTCTCCTCTGGTTCACATAAGCGTCTAAACTTTGCTGGTTCTGCCTGAGCCGTTCAGTCGCTCTTTGTCTACTCATCTCGCGCAGGGATTCGCGATTTGGACTGAAACTCTCCAAGGCTAGGTCTCGCACCAAACTTCGGATCAGAGGTGATGCCGCATCTACGAGTATACTGACGGCGAAAGCAGTTGGCCAATTTCATAAACTGGCGAACCTGCTTAACATTTTTTTTTTGCTTTGATTTTATCATGACTCGGCCTCACCTGACCTTCACTAATGCTTCGACCTAAGTACTCGACCTCGGTCGCCAGGAGAGAATATTTCTTCAAATTTATCGAAAGACCAGCATTTGTCAAGGTCGTGAGCACGCTGCGCAAGAGAATAAACCCGTGGTCTATCGTCTTGCTCGAGATCAAAACATCATCAATCAATTAATAAGATTTCACTAGAATCAATTAATTTCCGAAGATGGCGCCACCATCGGAAACCCCAACGTACCTGCATCCAGAGACTAAGGCAGGCACACGAGAAGTCCTAGGTCGGCCACTATCGGGCCTCCGGCATACCGAGACCTAGGACATCTCGTGAGCGGCATCGGTTGACCCCTCGGATGGGCCCACTTAGGCGAACCACAGTACCGCTCCCGGCGATCAGTCGATGTGCCCTCGCCTATTCCTAAGCCCTCTACAGATCGGGACCCACTATTTTTCCACTGGTATCTAGTGAACTCATTTATAATTGCTAACCACTACTGCAATTGGTCATCAACAAGAGGTGTAATGATTGAAATTGATGAGGTGGACTGAACAACCGTCACTCGACTAGGATCGACTACCTCCCTCGTAAGTATCTGAGAATCACACGTTGTACACACATACCGAACACCTATCTTATAAAGGTTATTGGTACCCACAATAACCGGGGTGTTCATGAACTCGGAAGCCACGATGAATAAATCAACTTCAAGGGCGGTACCATCGAATTTAATTGGCAACGTTACATAATATGTGCTTGCAAGTTCCTGACTCCCAGTCCCTTTAATATAAAATGCTTGCGCAATTGAACTGTTTCAACACGGAATACAAAAAAAGTGGTATCGTTGACCCACTATTAATCAGAAATCAGAAATCATCAGAAAGCAACGGGTACCCTTTGCAACTACCACAATATCATGTGATGCCGCGAATAACGATTGCTGATAAATATCAATTCATCACTGAGACCTCGGACTATTTGTAGGCGAAGCAGCGAGCGACAAGCGTAATCGGCATACAGGGATAGCTGTCCAAATTGGTGCTCATCACCTCGTACAAAATATTAGCAACATCAGGGGTTTTTGGGCATAAACACAAAAACACACCCTCTTGAAACTAGTCCAGGTCCAATCGCTTGTCACTCACTCATTCAGCCATGAACGAGAGTCGCCCTTCAAACTATTACCAATAGGTGAAAGGCACTCGTGGTCAGTCCAGTTATTGAGATTTTTCGCGCGATCTACCTCGGCGAACCAGTCTTCAATATTATTTATTTATTTATTTATTTATTTATTAAGGCACACCAACAGCACAAACACATTACAAGTTAGATCTTAAATTAACAACAGAGGGCTGGCGTTTGTGCTAATTACAGGTGCGCACAGCACTCACAAATTAACACTATGGACTAATTCTAACAATTAAACTTATATACTAGTACCATTTGGCTCCACAACATTTGTAAGGATATTTAATATTATGCAAATTAGGGTCAAAGTTAGTGATGTAAAAGTCATTTCATAGCACTGCAGTGTTAATTGAACGAATAGCATCTACGATCCGATCAGTTACTGTCGACGGCATGTTTACTTCGCTAGCAGTACGTTCAGAAACATCCACCGTTTTCGTATGCGACTCGCCCAACGCAGGCGTCGGCAACTTCTGTGTCGGAGTAGCAGACAATGAGGTTACCCGCCGCTCAACCGGTGCTGACGGTTGGCGCCGCGATGGTGGCGATGAGGTGCGCTCGGGCGATTTTGTGTTTCGTGAATTACTTGGTTGACCTTCTAACGCCCTCAGACGAGCCATCATCGCATCCAAAATATTCTTATCTTATCCATCTCGCGCCTTAGGCTACCTTCAAAAATACGATCGCGGTATCTACTACGGCGACGGTATCGTTCTTGATCGCCAGAATTAAAACGACTATGACGCCGTTCGCGATCCGACATTTTTTCCTCCTTATCTCTTAGTACCCTCGCTGCGAATTTAAGTAATAAACAGAACAGCCGATAGGTTAGAACTACGTTGATTCTATACAACTTCTGATTTTAGCAAATTCGAGCGAAAGGTATTAAAAACAAGGTGGAGTCAATAGTCAGAAAAAAGTTTTAATTCTGAACAAATTTTCACATGAACAAAAATAATTTCATACGGAAATCTTTAGCAAAACAGAAAATAATTAGCACAGAAATCTTCAACAATTTAGCAAACAATTAGCAAAAACTAATCAGAAACAAAGTAACGCAAAATAATAATATCGGATGGATGTTACACCGACGGCGGTTCGGAGCGGAATAAGGGGCGCGCGCTTTTTTTTTTTTTTTTTTATCCCTATAAAGGGCACCCTCCGGAGGACACGGGGGAGGGAGGTGGTGAATGCTCATGCATAAAAGCACGGGCCCGGCCGTGCTGCCAATGTGGGACTCACAGAATGAATGAATGAATGAATGAATAACCATTTATTGCCAAGAACAGTGTTTCATACTTATAATAATATCTTAATACAGATAAAATTAATGATATATACAATTTTAACTAAGATCTAAAATGGAACAGCTTGGCAATAGGACTGTCGCTCAGCCTGTGCTGATAGATGCTGGGCATCCAACAGCGCTGATTTTCAGCGACGTCCTAGACTCATAAATCACTAGGTATATTATGTTAAAGGTAGAAGAAAGGTAGAACACAAGCACAAATAAAAAAAAGCAAGTAACTGCTAACCAAACTAGTGTTAGTGTCATAGTGTGGCATCACTTAGCACTCAGATGGACTTAATTTAACTCAATCATAGATAGATAGATAGATAGAGAACACTTTATTGTACATAAAAAAGGAAATTACACAGGTATTTCATCAATCAATAATCATCTACAATACTTAATATTCTTATCTTATCTAAACCGGACAACAAAACTAAGACCACTTAGGTATTATACTTATTATACTTATATTCTCTATTATATACATTCTCCTTTTTTTTTCATAGTAAAAAAAAATTCCTAAGGTAATAGAGAGAAAAAAATAAAAAAAAGAAGAGAGAGTGCGCCTACCCACTAAACACCACCTTGGGGCTGGTTTGGTCCTAAGGACCCCTAAACCTACATCATGAGCGACCCCCCTCGAGGCCGAGGAGGGCGCACAGCGGAGCTCACTAGAGCTACCGCTTAGAGGGAATCGTTACATAGTGACAGAAAGAAATTTAAGTGAGAGTAGTGTCCCCGGGGACACTGTTGGGAGCGGGGGCTACATCTGACTGGGCCTGGGCCTCCAGGGGGCGCGCGCCAGCGCGCGATGCCTTTTATACCGTCCAGCCACGTGCAGGTCTAATCTCCATTTACGAAAATGAATTTTCTCCTACACGGCCTCTCCTGACAGGAGTCCGTCCTCGGGCTCCCATTTCGCTATGCAGGTTCGATTCCAGCAGTGGCATGGAAAGTTCAGGCTCGAGTTCATCTTCTGGCAGAACGCAGTTGGCGGCTCGTCAGTTTTCTTGCGTATCATGGGCTCGCCGCTCGGCAGGTCGCAGCATCTCCAAACTCGAGGACGGCCCCGCTGTCCCTCGCAACGGCTCGGCGTTCAAAGGAGTAGACTCCTCGTTATCTGCGTCTGCAGGCCTTAGAAAACAATACACGGAAAACGGTTAACAACAGTACCTCTTTTAGTCATAGATACCACATTGGCATTACATAACCTCGGCAGAATAGAACATTTGGACATAGGCACGACGTTAGCGCCTCCGACCAGAAGCACTTGGACATAGGCACGACTGGAGTGGCTTGCAGCTCGCTGACCGGCGCGCTGCTGGCGTGGCTCGACTGCTCGGCAGACCCAGGCGTCTCCAGGCTCGATGATGAGCCGGGCACGATGGCAGATGTAGACCCCTCTTCGTCCGCGTCTGCATCTCAAAAAACAAACATCGCAATATCGCCATGATCACTGGCGCAACTTTTAGCAAAGACAACAACATTTGCAACACGTTAGCGTGTCCCACACGCGCATAAACCATTCAAAGAATTTTAACAAATCTTACTTGGCTTCAAAAAGATCAAATCAGTAAATCGTAACACAAAAAGCCAATAAATAACACAGCGTTAGTTTTACCCTAACTGTACACAGTTCGTAACATGCCCAGATAAGACTGAGCCCTCACTAGACAGTTCCTAACATGCCCAGATAAGACAGAGCCTTCACTAGACAGTCCGTAACACGACTATAAATTTCTCCTCACAGACAGTTCACAACATGCCTGAAAAGGACCAGCTCTGACCACGGACAGTTCGAAACAATGTCAATAGTTGGTCAGGCCGCCACCAAAACAATTCAAAACATGTTTATGAAGAGACCTCACTAGACAGACGCAACATACCTAGCGAATTATCACCACCCACAGACAGTTCATAACATGCATGAAAAGGCCCGGCTCTGACCACGGACAGTTCGAAACAATGTCAATAGTTGGTCAGGCCGCCACCATAAACAGTTCAAAACATGTTTATGGAGAGACAGGATCTTCACCATTGAAGTAAGCATCGCACACCTTTGGAGTTCACTCCCCGTGTCACGGGACCATGTATTCCGCCGCGGCCTGGGTTGACTTCCCGTACGAGCCAGCCAACAGCTGCAGCTCGTAGCGCCCATGTGGCAGGATTTACACCACGCGGTAGGGGCCACGCATGCAGGAGTCCAGCTTCCCAGTTGACTGAGCCTGCTTCCTAACAAAAACTAAAAAATTAATTCATAACCGCAGTGCGGTTTTCTCCTCTGGTTCACATAAGCGTCTAAACTTTGCTGGTTCTGCCTGAGCCGTTCAGTCGCTCTTTGTCTACTCATCTCGCGCAGGGATTCGCGATTTGGACTGAAACTCTCCAAGGCTAGGTCTCGCACCAAACTTCGGATCAGAGGTGATGCCGCATCTACGAGTATACTGACGGCGAAAGCAGTTGGCCAATTTCATAAACTGGCGAACCTGCTTAACATTTTTTTTTTGCTTTGATTTTATCATGACTCGGCCTCACCTGACCTTCACTAATGCTTCGACCTAAGTACTCGACCTCGGTCGCCAGGAGAGAATATTTCTTCAAATTTATCGAAAGACCAGCATTTGTCAAGGTCGTGAGCACGCTGCGCAAGAGAATAAACCCGTGGTCTATCGTCTTGCTCGAGATCAAAACATCATCAATCAATTAATAAGATTTCACTAGAATCAATTAATTTCCGAAGATGGCGCCACCATCGGAAACCCCAACGTACCTGCATCCAGAGACTAAGGCAGGCACACGAGAAGTCCTAGGTCGGCCACTATCGGGCCTCCGGCATACCGAGACCTAGGACATCTCGTGAGCGGCATCGGTTGACCCCTCGGATGGGCCCACTTAGGCGAACCACAGTACCGCTCCCGGCGATCAGTCGATGTGCCCTCGCCTATTCCTAAGCCCTCTACAGATCGGGACCCACTATTTTTCCACTGGTATCTAGTGAACT
Source organism: Yponomeuta plumbellus (assembly GCA_947310845.1). NCBI lineage: Eukaryota > Metazoa > Arthropoda > Insecta > Lepidoptera > Yponomeutidae > Yponomeuta > Yponomeuta plumbellus. The sequence goes on along the minus strand of OX371216.1, from coordinate 10,379,179 downwards.
CATTTATAATTGCTAACCACTACTGCAATTGGTCATCAACAAGAGGTGTAATGATTGAAATTGATGAGGTGGACTGAACAACCGTCACTCGACTAGGATCGACTACCTCCCTCGTAAGTATCTGAGAATCACACGTTGTACACACATACCGAACACCTATCTTATAAAGGTTATTGGTACCCACAATAACCGGGGTGTTCATGAACTCGGAAGCCACGATGAATAAATCAACTTCAAGGGCGGTACCATCGAATTTAATTGGCAACGTTACATAATATGTGCTTGCAAGTTCCTGACTCCCAGTCCCTTTAATATAAAATGCTTGCGCAATTGAACTGTTTCAACACGGAATACAAAAAAAGTGGTATCGTTGACCCACTATTAATCAGAAATCAGAAATCATCAGAAAGCAACGGGTACCCTTTGCAACTACCACAATATCATGTGATGCCGCGAATAACGATTGCTGATAAATATCAATTCATCACTGAGACCTCGGACTATTTGTAGGCGAAGCAGCGAGCGACAAGCGTAATCGGCATACAGGGATAGCTGTCCAAATTGGTGCTCATCACCTCGTACAAAATATTAGCAACATCAGGGGTTTTTGGGCATAAACACAAAAACACACCCTCTTGAAACTAGTCCAGGTCCAATCGCTTGTCACTCACTCATTCAGCCATGAACGAGAGTCGCCCTTCAAACTATTACCAATAGGTGAAAGGCACTCGTGGTCAGTCCAGTTATTGAGATTTTTCGCGCGATCTACCTCGGCGAACCAGTCTTCAATATTATTTATTTATTTATTTATTTATTTATTAAGGCACACCAACAGCACAAACACATTACAAGTTAGATCTTAAATTAACAACAGAGGGCTGGCGTTTGTGCTAATTACAGGTGCGCACAGCACTCACAAATTAACACTATGGACTAATTCTAACAATTAAACTTATATACTAGTACCATTTGGCTCCACAACATTTGTAAGGATATTTAATATTATGCAAATTAGGGTCAAAGTTAGTGATGTAAAAGTCATTTCATAGCACTGCAGTGTTAATTGAACGAATAGCATCTACGATCCGATCAGTTACTGTCGACGGCATGTTTACTTCGCTAGCAGTACGTTCAGAAACATCCACCGTTTTCGTATGCGACTCGCCCAACGCAGGCGTCGGCAACTTCTGTGTCGGAGTAGCAGACAATGAGGTTACCCGCCGCTCAACCGGTGCTGACGGTTGGCGCCGCGATGGTGGCGATGAGGTGCGCTCGGGCGATTTTGTGTTTCGTGAATTACTTGGTTGACCTTCTAACGCCCTCAGACGAGCCATCATCGCATCCAAAATATTCTTATCTTATCCATCTCGCGCCTTAGGCTACCTTCAAAAATACGATCGCGGTATCTACTACGGCGACGGTATCGTTCTTGATCGCCAGAATTAAAACGACTATGACGCCGTTCGCGATCCGACATTTTTTCCTCCTTATCTCTTAGTACCCTCGCTGCGAATTTAAGTAATAAACAGAACAGCCGATAGGTTAGAACTACGTTGATTCTATACAACTTCTGATTTTAGCAAATTCGAGCGAAAGGTATTAAAAACAAGGTGGAGTCAATAGTCAGAAAAAAGTTTTAATTCTGAACAAATTTTCACATGAACAAAAATAATTTCATACGGAAATCTTTAGCAAAACAGAAAATAATTAGCACAGAAATCTTCAACAATTTAGCAAACAATTAGCAAAAACTAATCAGAAACAAAGTAACGCAAAATAATAATATCGGATGGATGTTACACCGACGGCGGTTCGGAGCGGAATAAGGGGCGCGCGCTTTTTTTTTTTTTTTTTATCCCTATAAAGGGCACCCTCCGGAGGACACGGGGGAGGGAGGTGGTGAATGCTCATGCATAAAAGCACGGGCCCGGCCGTGCTGCCAATGTGGGACTCACAGAATGAATGAATGAATGAATGAATAACCATTTATTGCCAAGAACAGTGTTTCATACTTATAATAATATCTTAATACAGATAAAATTAATGATATATACAATTTTAACTAAGATCTAAAATGGAACAGCTTGGCAATAGGACTGTCGCTCAGCCTGTGCTGATAGATGCTGGGCATCCAACAGCGCTGATTTTCAGCGACGTCCTAGACTCATAAATCACTAGGTATATTATGTTAAAGGTAGAAGAAAGGTAGAACACAAGCACAAATAAAAAAAAGCAAGTAACTGCTAACCAAACTAGTGTTAGTGTCATAGTGTGGCATCACTTAGCACTCAGATGGACTTAATTTAACTCAATCATAGATAGATAGATAGATAGAGAACACTTTATTGTACATAAAAAAGGAAATTACACAGGTATTTCATCAATCAATAATCATCTACAATACTTAATATTCTTATCTTATCTAAACCGGACAACAAAACTAAGACCACTTAGGTATTATACTTATTATACTTATATTCTCTATTATATACATTCTCCTTTTTTTTTCATAGTAAAAAAAAATTCCTAAGGTAATAGAGAGAAAAAAATAAAAAAAAGAAGAGAGAGTGCGCCTACCCACTAAACACCACCTTGGGGCTGGTTTGGTCCTAAGGACCCCTAAACCTACATCATGAGCGACCCCCCTCGAGGCCGAGGAGGGCGCACAGCGGAGCTCACTAGAGCTACCGCTTAGAGGGAATCGTTACATAGTGACAGAAAGAAATTTAAGTGAGAGTAGTGTCCCCGGGGACACTGTTGGGAGCGGGGGCTACATCTGACTGGGCCTGGGCCTCCAGGGGGCGCGCGCCAGCGCGCGATGCCTTTTATACCGTCCAGCCACGTGCAGGTCTAATCTCCATTTACGAAAATGAATTTTCTCCTACACGGCCTCTCCTGACAGGAGTCCGTCCTCGGGCTCCCATTTCGCTATGCAGGTTCGATTCCAGCAGTGGCATGGAAAGTTCAGGCTCGAGTTCATCTTCTGGCAGAACGCAGTTGGCGGCTCGTCAGTTTTCTTGCGTATCATGGGCTCGCCGCTCGGCAGGTCGCAGCATCTCCAAACTCGAGGACGGCCCCGCTGTCCCTCGCAACGGCTCGGCGTTCAAAGGAGTAGACTCCTCGTTATCTGCGTCTGCAGGCCTTAGAAAACAATACACGGAAAACGGTTAACAACAGTACCTCTTTTAGTCATAGATACCACATTGGCATTACATAACCTCGGCAGAATAGAACATTTGGACATAGGCACGACGTTAGCGCCTCCGACCAGAAGCACTTGGACATAGGCACGACTGGAGTGGCTTGCAGCTCGCTGACCGGCGCGCTGCTGGCGTGGCTCGACTGCTCGGCAGACCCAGGCGTCTCCAGGCTCGATGATGAGCCGGGCACGATGGCAGATGTAGACCCCTCTTCGTCCGCGTCTGCATCTCAAAAAACAAACATCGCAATATCGCCATGATCACTGGCGCAACTTTTAGCAAAGACAACAACATTTGCAACACGTTAGCGTGTCCCACACGCGCATAAACCATTCAAAGAATTTTAACAAATCTTACTTGGCTTCAAAAAGATCAAATCAGTAAATCGTAACACAAAAAGCCAATAAATAACACAGCGTTAGTTTTACCCTAACTGTACACAGTTCGTAACATGCCCAGATAAGACTGAGCCCTCACTAGACAGTTCCTAACATGCCCAGATAAGACAGAGCCTTCACTAGACAGTCCGTAACACGACTATAAATTTCTCCTCACAGACAGTTCACAACATGCCTGAAAAGGACCAGCTCTGACCACGGACAGTTCGAAACAATGTCAATAGTTGGTCAGGCCGCCACCAAAACAATTCAAAACATGTTTATGAAGAGACCTCACTAGACAGACGCAACATACCTAGCGAATTATCACCACCCACAGACAGTTCATAACATGCATGAAAAGGCCCGGCTCTGACCACGGACAGTTCGAAACAATGTCAATAGTTGGTCAGGCCGCCACCATAAACAGTTCAAAACATGTTTATGGAGAGACAGGATCTTCACCATTGAAGTAAGCATCGCACACCTTTGGAGTTCACTCCCCGTGTCACGGGACCATGTATTCCGCCGCGGCCTGGGTTGACTTCCCGTACGAGCCAGCCAACAGCTGCAGCTCGTAGCGCCCATGTGGCAGGATTTACACCACGCGGTAGGGGCCACGCATGCAGGAGTCCAGCTTCCCAGTTGACTGAGCCTGCTTCCTAACAAAAACTAAAAAATTAATTCATAACCGCAGTGCGGTTTTCTCCTCTGGTTCACATAAGCGTCTAAACTTTGCTGGTTCTGCCTGAGCCGTTCAGTCGCTCTTTGTCTACTCATCTCGCGCAGGGATTCGCGATTTGGACTGAAACTCTCCAAGGCTAGGTCTCGCACCAAACTTCGGATCAGAGGTGATGCCGCATCTACGAGTATACTGACGGCGAAAGCAGTTGGCCAATTTCATAAACTGGCGAACCTGCTTAACATTTTTTTTTTGCTTTGATTTTATCATGACTCGGCCTCACCTGACCTTCACTAATGCTTCGACCTAAGTACTCGACCTCGGTCGCCAGGAGAGAATATTTCTTCAAATTTATCGAAAGACCAGCATTTGTCAAGGTCGTGAGCACGCTGCGCAAGAGAATAAACCCGTGGTCTATCGTCTTGCTCGAGATCAAAACATCATCAATCAATTAATAAGATTTCACTAGAATCAATTAATTTCCGAAGATGGCGCCACCATCGGAAACCCCAACGTACCTGCATCCAGAGACTAAGGCAGGCACACGAGAAGTCCTAGGTCGGCCACTATCGGGCCTCCGGCATACCGAGACCTAGGACATCTCGTGAGCGGCATCGGTTGACCCCTCGGATGGGCCCACTTAGGCGAACCACAGTACCGCTCCCGGCGATCAGTCGATGTGCCCTCGCCTATTCCTAAGCCCTCTACAGATCGGGACCCACTATTTTTCCACTGGTATCTAGTGAACTCATTTATAATTGCTAACCACTACTGCAATTGGTCATCAACAAGAGGTGTAATGATTGAAATTGATGAGGTGGACTGAACAACCGTCACTCGACTAGGATCGACTACCTCCCTCGTAAGTATCTGAGAATCACACGTTGTACACACATACCGAACACCTATCTTATAAAGGTTATTGGTACCCACAATAACCGGGGTGTTCATGAACTCGGAAGCCACGATGAATAAATCAACTTCAAGGGCGGTACCATCGAATTTAATTGGCAACGTTACATAATATGTGCTTGCAAGTTCCTGACTCCCAGTCCCTTTAATATAAAATGCTTGCGCAATTGAACTGTTTCAACACGGAATACAAAAAAAGTGGTATCGTTGACCCACTATTAATCAGAAATCAGAAATCATCAGAAAGCAACGGGTACCCTTTGCAACTACCACAATATCATGTGATGCCGCGAATAACGATTGCTGATAAATATCAATTCATCACTGAGACCTCGGACTATTTGTAGGCGAAGCAGCGAGCGACAAGCGTAATCGGCATACAGGGATAGCTGTCCAAATTGGTGCTCATCACCTCGTACAAAATATTAGCAACATCAGGGGTTTTTGGGCATAAACACAAAAACACACCCTCTTGAAACTAGTCCAGGTCCAATCGCTTGTCACTCACTCATTCAGCCATGAACGAGAGTCGCCCTTCAAACTATTACCAATAGGTGAAAGGCACTCGTGGTCAGTCCAGTTATTGAGATTTTTCGCGCGATCTACCTCGGCGAACCAGTCTTCAATATTATTTATTTATTTATTTATTAAGGCACACCAACAGCACAAACACATTACAAGTTAGATCTTAAATTAACAACAGAGGGCTGGCGTTTGTGCTAATTACAGGTGCGCACAGCACTCACAAATTAACACTATGGACTAATTCTAACAATTAAACTTATATACTAGTACCATTTGGCTCCACAACATTTGTAAGGATATTTAATATTATGCAAATTAGGGTCAAAGTTAGTGATGTAAAAGTCATTTCATAGCACTGCAGTGTTAATTGAACGAATAGCATCTACGATCCGATCAGTTACTGTCGACGGCATGTTTACTTCGCTAGCAGTACGTTCAGAAACATCCACCGTTTTCGTATGCGACTCGCCCAACGCAGGCGTCGGCAACTTCTGTGTCGGAGTAGCAGACAATGAGGTTACCCGCCGCTCAACCGGTGCTGACGGTTGGCGCCGCGATGGTGGCGATGAGGTGCGCTCGGGCGATTTTGTGTTTCGTGAATTACTTGGTTGACCTTCTAACGCCCTCAGACGAGCCATCATCGCATCCAAAATATTCTTATCTTATCCATCTCGCGCCTTAGGCTACCTTCAAAAATACGATCGCGGTATCTACTACGGCGACGGTATCGTTCTTGATCGCCAGAATTAAAACGACTATGACGCCGTTCGCGATCCGACATTTTTTCCTCCTTATCTCTTAGTACCCTCGCTGCGAATTTAAGTAATAAACAGAACAGCCGATAGGTTAGAACTACGTTGATTCTATACAACTTCTGATTTTAGCAAATTCGAGCGAAAGGTATTAAAAACAAGGTGGAGTCAATAGTCAGAAAAAAGTTTTAATTCTGAACAAATTTTCACATGAACAAAAATAATTTCATACGGAAATCTTTAGCAAAACAGAAAATAATTAGCACAGAAATCTTCAACAATTTAGCAAACAATTAGCAAAACAAAAACTAATCAGAAACAAAGTAACGCAAAATAATAATATCGGATGGATGTTACACCAACGGCGGTTCGGAGCGGAATAAGAGGCACGCGCTTTTTTTTTTTTTTTTTTTTTTTTTAGCCCTATAAAGGGCACCCTCCGGAGGACACGGGGGAGGGAGGTGGTGAATGCTCATGCATGCACAGCACGGGCCCGGCCGTGCTGCCAATGTGGGACTCGCAGAGTGCGCCTACCCACTAAACACCACCTTGGTGCTGGTTTGGTCCTAAGGACCCCTAAACCTACATCATGAGCGACCCCCCTCGAGGCCGAGGAGGGCGCACAGCGGAGCTCACTAGAGCTACCGCTTAGGGGGATTCGTCACATAGTGACAGAAACAGAAAGAAAGAAAAAATTTAAGTGAGAGTAGTGTCCCCGGGGACACTGTTGGGAGCGGGGGCTACATCTGACTGGGCCTGGGCCTCCAGGAGGAGGTCGAGGTCGGATGAGAGCTTATCGGGTGGGTCGACTAGAACGTTCCTGGGCCTGCGCACCAGGTAACGAGGATTAGTCGTGGGGGGAGGGGAGGCACGCGCCAGCGCGCGATGCCTTTTATACCGTCCAACCACGTGCAGGTCTAATCTCCATTTACGAAAATGAATTTTCTCCTACAATATAATAACATTAATAAAATTATTTAATAGTTTTCCAAAATTTGCTCTACGTTTCCAATATGCTATAAGTTTCATTAAAGTAGGTAAGATTACCAATTACCTACCTACCTACCGAACTACGAGTTGCAAATACCTAAATAACGGGATGTTATTGTTACCTATAACAACCTAGCACCTAAGTACATGGATAGGTATACCTAAAGCTTCAGGTATACCCGTGCAGTATCACATTACGACCAACATTACAACTACATTGTAAAGCACTCCCCCACAACACTAACACACCGAACGCGAATATAAATCACAAAATCTGCAAGGCATTCCTGCACCGCGGGCGAAGGCGGGGGTGGGGTGGGGCAAGACGCGCGCGGGGGCGAGAGACGCGTCGATACTTCCCGCGCGGAAGCCATCTTAAAATATAAGAACCCCGCGCCCCACCCCCCGCGCCGCCCGCAAGACGCGGTTTTTCCGACCTGCAGGGGTTGGCAACAGTTCGCTCAGTTTTCATCACCATTCTAAAGAATCCCCTCTATCTATATCATGCTCGGATACTGTAGTATAGTGTTTCCTGTGCGTGGACAATTTATTTTTTTTGCTGTGAAAATAAAACAACAACACTCACAAACATAACCTCGTTCAAATATAACGTTTAATTGCAGAAAAAAACAATCACGAATTAGATACCTCACATGATATTAATGTGAGTACCTACCTATCACTCTTTTTAAGGTTCCCTACCACAAAATGAAAATACGAAACCCTTATAGGTTCACTTTGTCCGTCCGTCTGTCCGTCTGTCTATAAAGATCCTTGATTTCGGGAGCGCGTAGAGGTAACAAGTTGAAATAAAAACCCGATACCTACTCAAGTCTACGATAACTTGAAGTTGTGAAAAAATCCAACTTCTAAGTCAACGTAAAAAAAGATAGGAGCCTAGGTACATACAATCGACAGCACATCATGGTATACACCCATGCACTCTACTCCGTTGTATTGCGGGCGACTTTACAACTAAAATGTGAAGATTGACGTGCTGTCGACTGTACTGTCGTTCATGCCGCAAAAAACGTATACCTATTTCGACACTCCAGGGAATCAAAGTCTTCTTCGTCGTCAAAGGGAACTTCTTGATCTAGAACTATGAAAATTTGGCAAGTAAATATTGTCTTAAACCAAATACAGGAAAAATTCTAAAATAATACCTACATAATTTGTAATTAAACAAAAAAATAAGTCCAAAAAAAAACTGACAGTGCGTAAGCCTCGGTGGGCGAGCCCGACTAGCTCTTGTCCGATTTTTTATAGTTTACTGTTAACTCAGTTCTAACAAATCGAAATGAGTCGCTAACAAACAGATTCAATAGAACTAGGACATGATTTCAAAACAAATAGAAGTTAGTACCAAACTAGTTAGGTACTTTCTAATATTCGATTGTAAGTATTAGAAGCTTAATAAACGTACAATTAATATATAAATAGTTTAGGCACTTATTATCCCTCCTAGTAAGGTATTTAATAAATAAACTTCATCATACTCATTTAGTACAAAAACATTCCTCTAAGGTTTGGTACAAAACCACCTTAATACCGTCTTACACCCCGAGCCAAGCAAGTAAATCAATAGCTGTAACTAGAGGTGTGCATTAGTTTAAACCCCTTTTTTCAAGTGGATAAAAACCCGCCTTTTGTTAGCATGTTCTTGATAGTGTGAAATAAATAATTTCCCTGACACTAATTTCCTTACATCTAAAAATTTGTTTATTCATTCATGCAACGTACCTTATATCAGACGCGTAGGTTTATTCATGATCGCTTTCTTCTCCGTTTCTTAGTGTGAGGTTACTATCAAATTAATCTCAACCTGTGCAAGTAATTTCCATACATTTAAAAGATTATCTACTTAATATGTCTGTCCGTACTATGACTTAAAAGGTTTAGGTAATTATATTTTAACATGCGCAATTATATCTTTGATAACAAAGACTCGTATACAATTTCGTTTATCGATACCTATCCTCAAATCTTGTAATCTATAACAGGATTCTATCTAGAGACTTTAACTCCTAATAATTCCTCTTTTATCAAGATTGCAAAGTACCTACACTACACGTCTGAGTTACATTGAGGAAGAATATCATATCGCCTTAAATTAAAACGACTCTAAATCAGCCGTTTCAAAGTTAACTGAAGACTTCAAAAGTCTGAAAGAAGTGATTAATCTATATTAATAATTTCGTTCGGGTCTACGGTAGACTCGAACGATATGCACACCAAACGAAAGAGCGTAAAAAAATAGTTGATCTGAGTCGACAACATATGGGCGGAAAATTCGTATTATCGAGCAGCATCAATATAAAAATTATTAAATTCAACAATGGCGTTGCCAAGTAAACATGTCAATGTCATCATTGTTGTGTTAGTGTCACAAGTTTTCATTGTGAACTGTTATGGCCGGTTTACATTATTTTAGTGTTTAGGAGAGTGCTATAATATAATTAGAGAGGCAAGTGCATTAGTACATTACTAGACGTTCGAGTGAACGTTTATATTTCTTCCAGTAGAGTGTCACTTCGTCGACGTCGCGAAATATGCGCTATCCTACTCAAAATACTATGAGTTTTAATGGAACACATAAGTAAGTTTGATAATTCGAGTTAATGAAAACAACACGCACCCGTCACGAGTCACTTGCGCACTCTCCTAAAGTTCTCACTAAATTTTTAGTTTATACACAGATAAGTAACGAGGATAGTAACGCGCTCAGGTGTTACTGGATAGAACAATAGAAACCAATTCTATTTTGATTCTAATTGAAAGGCAACTAGAACCGTACTATACCGTAAAACGTACTAAAGCAAGTGGCGCTTACACGTTTCTACAAAAGCAAGAAAGAAAGAAAGAAAGGAAGAAAGAAAGAAAGAAAGAAAGAAAGAAAGAAAGAAAGAAAGAAAGAAAGAAAATTTATTTATTTGATACTCAAAACAAAACAAAAAAACACACACACACACAGAATGCGTACAATAATAAAAAAATAACACAGAAAGCATAAAAAGCGTAAAAATAAAAAAACTGTACAACATGAAAATAATAATTTACATTTACATATTCATATTTACATACAGGCACATACATTGCTTCTAACCTCACACTAGGATACCCTGTGTCGTGGGAACCAGAAACAGCGACGTCACAAACATGTAAACATCCAAGACCTGGGATTTTTTTTTGTACCCAGCCGGGATTCGAACTCGGGACCTCTCGCGTGGTATTCAGATGCGCTAACCACTACGCCACAGAGGTCGTTAAAGGTTGAGCCCCCAAAATGGGCCCGATTCAGCATAATGTTGCAACAGAGTGTAAAGCACTCTCCTAAACACTAAGATAATCTAAACCGGCCCGAATAAATTTGATCTAATTTGTTAACTCCATGGTGTGTGGAATACCGTGGCATCCAAAAAAGTTATTATAATCTGTGCCAACTGAGAAAGTGTAGTAAGTAATCTGTGGTGTTTTTCATTGGCGGGAGCTCAGAAGAAGGTCCTTCTTCTGAGGGCGGGAGGGAAGACAATAATTGACATTGAGTTTTGGAAGGGTCTGAAAAATAATTGAAAAAGGAAATCAAAGGCATAAATTGATCTTTATTGTTTTACTTAGTTAGGTACCAATAAACTTATTGAAATGAAAAAGCCACTAGATAAGAAACATACCAAAAATTACAATGATGAAGTAAAACATGTGGTCAATACAAAACTAAAAGCTGTAAAGCCAAAGAGAGGGAGCTGTTTTTAGTTGATTAGCCAAGTGGATTCTACGTCTCATACGTCATTAGACTCACTAGCTGTTAAGTTTATGAAGGAAGCTCATTTAGTAATTTGTGATGAGGTACCCATGACAAAGTTATGATAAGTATCCGATTTTGGAATATTATTTTGCGTCTACATTTTACCCGAGCGAAGCCGGGTTTTCGTCTAGTTATAAAATAATTGGCAAAAATTAAGACATCAAAAAAAACCCAGACTGAGGCCATTTCTGTAAATATACGGTGGCCCCAGTGGTTTTCAAACCCATGACCTTTTTCTTGGTAGCTGAGCGAGCGCCTTAACAACTTGAGCAGTGAGGCATTCTACATCCTTTACTTATTATAGATTTAGAGCTTCGATGGGATTTGTATACACCTAGGACACGTCTTATCCAATATACACGTGGATGAATTTGCGGGCGCTCCCGTGAGCTTATAAATTAACAGTAGATAAATTCAATTGCAATACCTTTTTGACCTAATCGAACCGTCTAGGTAAAAAGCGCCACCATGCACTGTATGTGGGTTTTTACCCTAACAAAAATCTCCTCTCTAGCCGCACCTACACATTCTAAGCTTCACACACTCGCAAACGAGTAAAAACTATCGAAATGAAAATATGCTCCCTCGGAGAAAACTCACGCTCACGCACACACTGAACCTCCATGCAGGTATACCCCCCTAGCTAACCCACACCCGTGCGCCTCCCTTTGCGCCTTAGACATTTTGCTTTTTGCCGGGGGCGCGAACTACCTACCGCATACTTCCGTAACATTTTCAGCAGCTCCGTGGAGATTTTAATGCAGCCGAATCGCGTTTGGGGTTGGAAGGACGAGAGGCTAGGTTTTGTAACTCGCGAATGTTTATTTAGGTTTTAGTTTTGGCAGTCCTCCAAAATATTTGGAAGTCCTAGTTAATTAATTACAATAGTAATATGTTCGAATGAACGATTCATACAATAGCGAACAAACTTCACTTCAAGTTAGTTTAATCATCTATTATTGTATTCTACTAGTACCTACTTGCTTTGTTTCACCGTTTTGTTTTCTCACGACTAATTGTAGTTTTATTCAAATACAACACAGAATTTAATTTGAATTGTACAATTTGTTGGCTTTTGACACACTCTTTTTTATATGTTTTGCATAGATTTTTTAATAATAACAATGTTGATCACATATGTCACTGTATGTATACCTACTATGCCTTCACTAAAAACAGTATATTTTGTTACTAACGAAAAAAACTTAACTGTGGTTTCTGGAAACTTCAATTTGCGTTTTCTTGCACTGAATGTAAATTTATATGTGAATTCTTCAAAATTAATCCTTATACTGACCCAAATGTTACGAAATTCGTTCCGATTTTGTAAAGAGAACAAGTTTACATCCAATTGTTACCACTGTCCATTCAACTTGAATAGTCACATAACAAGACGTCGTCGTCACGACAGGTTTTAAAAAAATAACTTGTTCTTATTAAAATGTGTGGGAATCCCTCCGCAGATACAATTTTTGATATCATTCTCTTGTGGGGTTACTTAGATCAAGTTTTTGATTTCTAGTTTTTACACAATCGGTTCACGATCGTTCGGAGTTCTGTTTCGGTGCGACTAGTTTTCGTACAATTCTTGAGGTCGTGAGAAGTTCAAGATAGTGGCTTGGATTACTTTTCGTGTGGGAAAATGTGTTTCGAAATTAAAGAAGCTTATTACGTTTTGGTAGTTGATAGAAACACCTCTATTATATTATAAGGTCAACAAAACATCAACTTTTGAATTGGTAATTGCTTATATCGTGGTAGGTTGGTAGGTATATATACGTGCATGGTAGGTGATCGTGGTACCTATTATTGGTTTTATTCCTAATACAGCAAATTATTCTTAAAAAAATTCAATATATTCTGTATGATTTCTTTCATAGGCACCTAACGTTTTTATATAGCATATGGATGCTAAGCAATTTTTTCAGTAAAATTAGTTTGTCAGTTTCATAAATAAAACCTTAAATGACAAAATTATATTTATTAAGTATAAATTAGCTTTGGCAACAACTGCTTTACTACTACTAGTATTGATGTGCAGCAAAATGTCCTCATTACATCTGAATTTGTTCGTTAATTAAAGGCCGATATCTGAATTGAGAATTTCACTAAGTGAATATTTAAGTCACGCTTTTCAAAGAAATTTGACGAGACGGCAGTACGGTCAAGTAATTACTTAGCGAATATCTCAATTCAGAAAATTGCCCTTAGGGCCGGTTTCTGAATTGAGAATTCCACTAAGCAATTACTCAAGTATCGTTCTCTCACGCTCTTTTCTGAGAAATTTCACGAACCAGAACTACAGTTTAGTACTGGTCCTTCGGCCCGATTTCTGAATTGAGAATTTCGCTAAGTAATTACTTAACTGTAGTATTGTCTCGTCAGATTTCTTTAGGAAAGAGCGTGACAGAACGTTACTTAAGTATTTACTTTGTGTAAATTCTCAATTCAGAAATTTGCCCTTGTCACTGATATATCATCAATGCTCAAAATTACACGTAGATATTTATTAAGTTACATGAATAAGACAAAACATGCAACCCCCAAACCCATTACAATTCTCACGCCATCGACATTCGACCAGTTTTTAAAGTCCATCTTCTACTCCTTACAAAAGAAATCGTGTCTTTGACCGACCTGTTTTGCTTCGTAGGGTAAACCAGTGGTTCTGGCTAACTCAATTCTACTTTTGATTGAACTGAACAGTTGACTTTTAGACTTGGTTCGAGCAGTCAAAACTTTAGTGATGAAGTGAAGTATTAATCAGTTTTAATCGTGTGCATAAAATTTTCGATTTTCGTAATCCTGTCAGGAAAAATATAACTAGTGATTTGTTTGGGAACAGAAAATTCCGTATAATTCCGTATTACATGAGTAAGTTTTTTATTTTAGTAAGAAAGGTGGTAAGTACAGTCGACTGCCTATAATAGGTAGATATAGGTACACCCATGCACTCTACTCCGTTGCGTTACTAGCGACTTTGCAACTAAAATGTGGAGGTTGACGTGCTGTCGACTGTACTTGAATCGATGATTGTAAAAACCCACCATTCGACATTTTTTCCGAAATAGACTTAAGTACACAGTTTTGTTCGCGGTACCGAAATTTACGAATTTGATTGTAAAAACATACCACTATCGAACCCTCCTTACTATTAATATAACGGCTGCTAAAAATAGTTGATTGTAAAAACACACCATTTTTTTATACGAGACAGTTTTTTTGCATTTCCCACAAGTTTTGTAAAAAGCAAATGGTGGGTTTTTACAATCATCGATTCACTTATTTATGCTACCTACTTTTTTATTTACAACTTAAATGCTTTTAAGTAAGTAGGTATAAGTAAAAATTCTGGGTATACAATAATGTATATTGGATATAATTTATTGTAATCAGTTATTTAAGCATTTAATATGTTGTGAATTTAATATTTGTGAAATTAACATAATTTATGCTACACATTATGTAAACGAACCAACAAAAGTATTTCACCCATTCACCAAATCTCTTAAGACTGCCTCCAATTTACAATTTCAATTTACCATCCCACCTCCAGCTCAATGCTCCACAGCATTCGCAGACCCCGAAAAACCTCTAAGCGCGAAATTATTAATACACAAAAACCGGCCGAAATTCATACACCGAGCACGCACGAAAACATCGCGATACCTTAATTAGACGTTTTAATTTTAAATCCTCATATGAATTCTTAACCGCCTAGACGGCATTAAAATTTCATTTCCCCATCCTTGGTTGTAGGTAGGTAGGTACTCGTAGGTAGGTAGTACTCGAATCGCGGGGCCCCATCTCCGTTGTCTTTCTGAGGGGACCGCATAAAATAGTTATAGAGGGAAGGGGGAAGCTACTTAACCGTTTTTAGGAGACACCCGACCGACGCGGAAACCCACTTCGCCCGCTTCCTGCCCCCACTCCACTCCTTAGAGGCGGGGTGTAAACCCCCTCGCGAATATAACTACTTCTATAATTTTTGCCCGAAGTGAATTCTTTGGGGTTGACGATACCTGCCTGTATGTACGTGACTCGGTTGGGCGTTTTTGTTTTTGTAGTTGGCCGGTTGGAGGGTTCGAAATTTGAATTTGGGTCGCGCGATTTAGTTTTAATTTCGCGCGGATTTCTGGGGGAACGGCTGAAGGCGGTTTTTTGGCGCGAGACTCGCATACGGAATGGCGGGAAAGCAATTTTCGGTGAAGCTCGGGTTGGTTTTAGTTTTTAATCGGGTTGTTATAATGGAATTTCAGCGGGAGCCTAGAGGTAGGTACTACATAATTTTGTTTCACGGCGCTCTTTGTAGGTATTATTGAAGTAAAACGCTATTTAAGACAAAATCGGAAATCAGTTAAATTATTAAAATTAATTAAAAGTTTAAAAAAATATATTTTTTTATTATCCAAACTATCTCGGAACTTGACGCGGTCATTTTGTATGAAAAATAAAAAAGTTTGAGAACTTCAAGCTTTTTCTTTTAGGTAGTGATGGTTATGAAATGTTGTACCTACCTACCTATTGTACAGGCTTTGAATTATTTATTTTAAGTTGCCATGTTTTGTATTTGTTTTTCCTGGTACAGTAAAGAATATTCTTATCTTATCTTATCTAGGGAGACGCTTGATTGATTGAACTTAGACACTTAGCTACCCAGTTACAAAATGAGAAATAATAATTTAATTAAAGAAAAGGAAAGATACAGGATACCTATATGAATAGTTTAGAATTTTAGATATGAAAGGAAATAAGGTAATAATCTATTCTATTCTATTCTATTCTATTCTATTATATTCTATTCTATTCTATTCTATTCTATTCTATTCTATTCTATTCTATTCTATTCTATTCTATTCTATTCTATTCTATTCTATTCTATTCTATTCTATTCTATTCTATTCTATTCTATTCTATTCTATTCTATTCTATTCTATTCTATTCTATTCTATTCTATTCTATTCTATTCTATTCTATTCTATTCTATTCTATTCTATTCTATTCTATTCTATTCTATTCTATTCTATTCTATTCTATTCTATTCTATTCTATTCTATTCTATTCTATTCTATTCTATTCTATTCTATTCTATTCTATTCTATTCTATTCTATTCTATTCTATACCTACCTAAGACTGTATCCGATCACGATGGTTTCTTATCTATACGAATTTGAATACAAATATTTTTAAGTACATACAATTGTAGATAAAATTCATGTAATATTACACAAACCTTTTGTTAGCAGCAATGTTAGGTCATTAAATATCCACCGCTGAAAAGTTAAAACTTTCTTCATCAGCAATCTTAAACATATCTCTACTGCTGAAAATTAAAAAATCTTTTTTGCACCAATCTTAAAGACATCATACCAAAACCTTATTTACACCCCGCCAACATGGCTTTACAAAGGGTCGACATAAATAGATTAGCCAAATGGTGTGAGGACAATGGAATGATGCTAAATCCAAAAAAGTGCTATCACATAAAATTTACTAGGAATTTTAATATATTTCTGACAAAATACAGCGTCAGTGGTGTTGCCTTGCAGGAAGTAGAAAAGATACGTGACTTAGGGGTAATTCTGGATGCAAAACTAACATTCTTGCCGCATATTGACATGATTATATCTAAGGCCTCGAGGATGCTAGGCTTCACAATTAGAAATTGCAAGGTGTTCAAGAGGGCTTCAACCAAAATAGCCATTTATTGCTCTCTGGTTCGGAGCATTCTTGAATTTCTTGCCGCATATTGACATGATTATATCTAAGGCCTCGAGGATGCTAGGCTTCACAATTAGAAATTGCAAGGTGTTCAAGAGGGCTTCAACCAAAATAGCCATTTATTGCTCTCTGGTTCGGAGCATTCTTGAATACCTACTGTAGCGTAGTTTGGTCACCATTTTATAACGTTCACATCATGCGAATAGAACGGATACAAAAAAGGTTCATGTGGCATCTAGCTTACGGCTGTGGAATTGCCAGAGATGTAAAAAGTTACAAGGACAGACTATTGCATTTCAAAATGGATGAGTTACACTCTAGACGATTATTACTCGACGCAACCTTCCTTTTCAAAATATTGAGAAATAAAATAGACTGTTTGCAAATACTATCCCAAATTAATTTAAAAGTACCCATTAAATATCCTAGGTATAGAATTAATAAATTGTTTAACGCTCCTTGTTCCAAAACCGACCTTAAACACAATGCCACAATGCCTCGTCTCTTGAGACTGTATAACAAATTGTCATCTTGCTCTGTCGACATTTTCTCTGATAATGTTTATATATTTAAGGAAAAAATCAAACAGATTCTCAAATTAGGTGTGCCTAGGTAAAGTAATCATATATATATGTTTTTAATTTAAATTTGTTTGCAGATTAATTGTAGATTTATTAAACTACAAAAAAATATGTTAACTTAAACACTAGCAAAGGTGCATGCTGTGGCAACCTTAATAGGCTAGGCACTTACCTTAAAACCCTTTATGTTTTAGTTTAATTAAGATGCATTAGTGTAATAGCTACTGGTTGTCCTAAGAAAATTCAATAAAATAAAATAAAATAAAAGACATCAATATCTACGGCTGAAGAGTAAAAACATTTTTCTGCACCAATCTCTAAACATAAATCATTATCCACTGCTAAAAGGTAAAAAGATTTTTCAGCAGAATCTTATAGATATCAACATCCACTGCCATGAATTTTTTTAGCTACTCTTAAAGACAACAATATCCACTGCTGAAAAGGAAAAAACTTTCAAACAGCAATCTTAAAGACTTCAATATCCACATTATCCACTTACTTAACAGCCAAGCGTCTTCGCCCGTGTAGGTACCGACCTAAAATCAACATAACACACACATACTGTTCTATAACCAAAATTATAGACATGAGTTAGTTATACAGGGTGCGTCGCGAGAGAAATGAGGTAAAATATAAAGGGAGACGCTGCGAAGGGGGCGCGCTTTAGAGTCACGTCTGTAGCGGAGAACGCTGCAAGTGAGAATTCTCCTGGAGCGTTCGCGTGACACAGGCCAGAGTCACGCTGACACTCGGGGCTGACAGGCCAATATGTACTACATCCTAAGGAAGAGATTTTAGAAAAACGCTAACCGTTCAGCGCTGACCCGCCATTATATTTTGTCTATCTGCGCTGGGTCAGCGTGACTCTAAAACCAGCTTCAGTTATATTGGGCGGGGCGAGAATATCTTTCAAGATGGATTTATGCTGACTTTTTAAATAACTTCTAGCTACTTCTTCTGTACAATTCTCGGTAAATTTGCCGAATCACGGCTCCACCTCGAAAGTGCTCCAATTTTTTTTTTACTGCTTTTTATCACTCGGTAATGGTGTACCATGATGCCGTGGGGTGCCGGCTTTAGAATAGTGCCCCCCCATCTCAGCCCGTGGGTGCCGTAAAAACCGGCAAAGGGACACATCACCAGGAGGTGGGCAGCAGCGCCTTCTGCGGAAATGCTTCTCACTGCGCTCGCCAACCCGCATGCCAAGCGTGGCGAGTATGGCAAATACCCTCATGGCAGTACATAAAAAAACCAGGCCCCCAGTCCCCGGCAGCTCCGCTATTCCTGGCTACGGTAGCGGCCACGGTAACGGCGGAGCAAGGGGTGCTAAGAATCTCCGGCAGAGATCCGGCTACCACCCCGAACAGCGAAAACGACTGGCCCTGGTAACACACAACATTCGCACAATGAGGACGGAGGAAAAGCTAATTGAGCTGGAAGAGGAAATGGGTAGGTTACACTGGGATATCCTAGGGTTATCTGAAGTCCGTCGAGAGGGCGAGGACACGATAACCCTGAAATCCGGTAACCTGCTCTACTACCGGGAGGGCGAGCGACAGTCCCAGGGTGGTGTCGGGTTTCTCGTCCACAAGTCCCTCGTGAACAACATTTTGGCCATCGATAGTGTGTCGAGCAGGGTGGTATACCTAA
The DNA here is from genome assembly GCA_947310845.1 of Yponomeuta plumbellus. Taxonomy (NCBI): domain Eukaryota; kingdom Metazoa; phylum Arthropoda; class Insecta; order Lepidoptera; family Yponomeutidae; genus Yponomeuta; species Yponomeuta plumbellus. The sequence continues at coordinate 10,359,980 of OX371216.1, read as the reverse complement.
TACTCAGAATATCTAAGAGGTATTCGCTGAAGGTCATTCAGGTATACGCGCCGACCTCGTCACACTCCGATGAGGAGGTAGAGGCGATGTATGAGGACATTAGTAGGGCCATACATACCTCGGAGACCTATTTTAATGTGGTCATGGGGGACTTCAATGCGAAGCTGGGCAAAAGAAGCGAAGGCGAGATGAGAGTGGGGCAATTTGGTCATGGGCAACGGAACCCTAGGGGACAGAGGTTGGCCGACTTCCTGGAGAAAGAGGGACTCTTTATGATGAACTCTTTCTTTCAGAAGCCACCTCACAGGAAGTGGACCTGGTTGAGTCCCGATGGTTCCACGAGAAACGAGATAGACTTCATCCTGACCTCCAAGAGACAGATATTCAATGATGTCTCTGTGATCAACATGGTGAAAACCGGAAGCGATCACCGAATGGTAAGAGGCACATTGAATATCAATGTCAAACTTGAGAGGTCCCGTCTCATGAAGTCCACGCTCCGACCTACTCGTGCCCATATCCAAAACCCCGAGAACTTTCAACTCGAATTGTCAAATCGCTTCGAATGCCTGGAAAGCGCCGCATCGGTGGACGAGATCAATAACAGGTTTGTAGAAACTGTTCGTACAGTGGGCTCGAGGTTCTATAAACCCAACCGAGCGAGCAGACCACAAAAGCTCTCAAACTATACTCTCGACCTCATGGCTAAACGTCGCTCGTTGCAACTGCAGTCCTCCAGAGATGCTGAGTCATATAGGCAGCTCAATAGACACATATCAAAGTCTATGCGGCACGATATTCGTTCCTTTAATACCGAACGTATTAAAGAGACTATAGAGCGGAACAAAGGCTCTAAAGTGTTCGCAAGAGACATGTCTATTGGGCAAAGCCAGCTGACGAAGCTGAAAAGAGAGGACGGCAGTATAGCGTCGACCAAGTCAGAGGTACTGAGGGAGATTGAGGGCTTCTACGGACAGCTATACACCTCAGTCGCAAAACCTGTTAGCAGTTTGCACAAAGACCCAAGAGCCAAACTGACCCGACATTATACCGAAGATATCCCGGACATCAGCCTGTACGAGATTAGGATGGCCCTGAAACAGCTTAAGAGTAACAAGGCACCAGGAGAGGACGGAATTACTTCGGAGCTTCTGAAAGCGGGTGGAACACCGGTACTTAAAGTCCTTCAGAGGCTCTTCAATTCCGTCGTGCTCGAAGGAACAACGCCAGAAGCATGGAACAGAAGCGTGGTGACGCTGTTCTTCAAGAAAGGGGATAACACTCTATTGAAGAACTACCGACCCATCTCGCTTCTGAGCCATGTTTATAAGCTTTTCTCGAGGGTCCTGACGAATCGTCTCGAACGCAGGTTTGATGACTTCCAGCCTCCCGAACAAGCCGGTTTCCGAAAGGGCTATAGTACCATAGACCACATCCACACGCTGCGGCAAATTATACAGAAGACTGAGGAGTATAATTTGCCATTATGCTTAGCGTTTGTGGACTATGAGAAAGCCTTCGATTCGATCGAGACATGGGCGGTGCTCGAGTCTCTCCAGCGTTGCCATATTGACTATCGGTACATCGAGGTGCTGAAGTGCTTGTACCACAACGCCACCATGTCGGTCCGAGTACAGGAGCAGAATTCGGAGGCAATTCCACTGAAAAGAGGCGTGAGACAGGGAGATGTCATATCTCCGAAACTGTTCACGAACGGACTGGAAGATGCCTTCAAGCTTCTGGAATGGCAGGAACGCGGCATCAATATCAATGGCGAGTACATCAGTCACCTTCGATTTGCCGACGATATTGTAGTCATGGCAGAGACGCTGGAGGACCTCGGCATAATGCTCGAAGACCTCAGTCGAGTCTCCCAACGGGTGGGCCTTAAAATGAACATGGACAAAACAAAGGTCATGTCGAACGCCCGTGTTGTGCCCACCCCAATAACAGTGGGGAACTCGACTCTCGAAGTTATAGACGAATACGTCTACTTAGGACATACAGTCCAATTAGGCCGGTCCAACTTCGTGAAAGAGGTCAATCGTCGAATCCAACTCGGCTGGGCAGCGTTCGGGAAACTCAGAAAAGTCTTTTCCTCCGATATACCTCAATCCCTCAAAACAAAACTGTACAACCAGTGTGTGTTACCAGTGATGACTTATGGCACTGAAACGTGGTCTCTTACCATGGGCCTCATAAGAAAGCTCAAGGTCACGCAACGAGCTATGGAGAGGGCTATGCTCGGAATTTCTCTACGGGACCGAGTCAGAAATGATGAGGTCCGTGGACGAACGAAAGTCGTCGACATAGCCCGGCGGATTAGTAAGTTGAAGTGGCAGTGGGCGGGGCACATAGCACGCAGAACTGATGGCCGATGGGGCCGAAAAGTTCTCGAATGGAGACCACATATCGGCAAGCGCAGCGTAGGACGACCAGCCACAAGATGGACAGACGATCTCATCCAAGTGGCGGGAAGACGCTGGATGCAAGCCGCTTCCGACCGGTCTTTTTGGAAATCCATGGAGGAGGCCTATGTCCAGCAGTGGACTTCTTGTGGCTGAATGATGATGATGATGAATGGTGTACCATGCAATAATATGGTGGCGCATGCTATGGAACCCCATAGAAATTAATAAAAACACCATACATCAATAATCCACCTTAAAACAGCTACTACTGCTTCTTATCGCTCGGGAATGGTGTACCTACCATGCAATAATATGGTTTGTTTGGAACTCCATAGAAATTAAAAATTAATACGTGACAACAGAAATATAGGTGCGACGACGCGCGTAGCGAAGCGGAGCGCGTCGGAGCGTTAGGTTCTAAGATCGAAAACAGACTTGACTTTGATGCGTTCTTACCTTGCCTCTTGTATTTTTTTTTACGGGTCCAAAGCCATGCGACTCCTCAATATTACTCGGGATACTCTGTATTAGTGGTGAAAAACAATAGAAAAAAAATTTGGAGCACTTTCGAGGTGGAGCCGTGTTTCGGCAAATTTACCCAATTCTCTTTAAATATAGAGGTTTGTATCACCTAAACTACATATCTATGCATTTAAAATTTTCATCTTTTTCATTTTTTTTAATCTACATTACGTAAGTTAGGAATAAGTTGCATTTTTTAATTTAACTAAGGGTGTTTTAGTTATCATTTAACCGGCTAATCGCGCTTGTTTTCTAGGAAAATGTAATTATCCGACGTAAAAATATAACTTTAAGTGTATGAACATCGTGAGTCCTTAAAACTACTAAGTAATAAGATAGGATAACTATATTATTTGTTGAACACCGGAAAAAAAGACACAAAATATTTACAAAGATACAGATAAAGACTACACTTAGTTCTAGATGACTAATGTTATAAGATAAAATTTTCCAAAGTTCACGGCAAACTGAGGCCTCAAAATCTCACTTGCGCCCTTCGCCGCCTCCTCCCACCGCGTCTTGATACAGCATATAAGTCGATCGCGGGGGTGGTTTTTACATTTAACCCCACAAGACTCCCCCAGACCCCCCGCGAGTGCAAACCCAAGCCAAACTCCGCCTTACTCCTTGCGTTTTAAGATCCGCATTGGGTCGGCAATGCGGGTGTCTTTTGCTAGCTATGCCCGGGTTTAAGGGGGTAGTCTTAATATTAATACCGTCTTGGGTGGTAGGTACTTATGTGATGAAGTTTTATACTTTAACCGCGCTAGCGTGGAGATGGGGCTGGTAGAGGTTTTGCGCGTGGGTTTGGTTGTCCGCATTTTCTTAAAGGAAAGTTAAAAGTTCCTCAGGGCAGAGACCCCCTGCCCCCTGGTGTGGACATAATGGGTTGATGATGATGATGAAAAGTTAATGAAGTAACTTCCACATACAAAATCACTTGACCTGGTCCCAAACTAGGATACCCTGCGTAGCCAGGCAAGGACATTACAAACATCGAAAAACACCCAGACTATGAGGACATTTGTAGATAGGTACAAATGTACGGCGGCCCCCAGGGAATTGAGCCCAAGATATCTTTCTTGGTAGCTAAGCGGCTTAAAATCTCGACCGACGGGGCAGTTGAGGGAGGGTTATAAATAACAATAAAAATAATGCAATATCTGAAAGCCGATCAGTATAGAATTGAACTACGTTCTATTTGACGACCTCTGTGGCGCAGCGGTTAGCGCATCTGACTACCGTGCGAGAGGTCCCGGGCTCGACTCCCGGCTGGGGACAAAAACAAGAAACCCAGGTATTGGATGTTTGCATGTTTGTGACGTCGCTGTTTCTGGTTTCCCACGACACAGGGTATCCTAGCTGAGGCAGTGTACGAGATGTAGGTATGTGAATGTTAAAAAAAAAAGTAACATCCTCATTTTGTTAATTGAATAATTATTTACTGTATTTTAAAAAAAGAATGCATAAGTCCACCGCACTGAAAATAAAAAAAATAAATTATTCAGAAAAATACACACAAATTGTGTTTGTACCAAGCTGCATAACAGTTTGCTGGCAGATTGTTAAATTACTGTACCTACCTAAGTGCAATAAAGTATCTATTAAATCAATAAATAAATAATAAAAGAAAAACTAATAGTCATTTTGCAAATTTTCATGTGCGCCATATTTGGTCCTGCCAGATTCTATGTGTCTTTTATTGAATGTGTAAATACCTGTACCAATGCTACAGAAACTTATACCAATGCGTTATTTCAGTACGTTGTAGAAAGGAGAATATACTTATTTATTTTATTTATTTACACAAACTTACAGCCACTTAACAATAGTTAATGAGAATCATCAATAGTCTTGTTTCTGAACACTTTATAGGTATTTTTTATTTATTAAAGGTAAGCTTACAGGTAAATAACCAAGAAGGCATTAAAACAAATCAGTCTTGAACTAGGCTGAAACCCAAATGCAGTTTACAAAGCATGATAGCTTTAATTAAAATTATAAGTAGGTACAAAAAGTAGGTACCTATACCACAGTTTAATCAAGTAGGTTCCACAGTTTAACATTAAAATTGTTATTCATACTTTAATAATTATAAACCTACTTATTCACGTAACAGGCTATCAAACATTCTTAAGATAAAGTTACCTAAAGCTGGTAAGTATCGAAAATTCATCTCATAAGCCGTTTTTAATCCAGTCTTAAACGTGTTGTATTGAAATTTACTTTTTGTACTGTAATACCTGCAAATTCTGGTTCGATTCCAAGTCGGAGCATGTAGGTACCTAGTTACATACATCTGCAAACTTGTAATTGTGCATCGTGCAAAACATCGTAATGAAACCCTCAAATTACTTAGGTAGATATGTGCTTTCACATGAGTAAATCTACTCGTACCATTCTGATTGTCATTTTGCCGAAACATTGCAATTTATGTACCTAATTGACACAATAATTACAGACAAACTAACCTACTCAATCCTTTATCTTATACACAAAATAATAATGACACATCTCGCGGCGCCATATTGCTATCTACACAATCTATACGTACGTTCAGTTACTTTCAGTGACATTAGGGCTCGAGGCACGGTGACTCTTACCGCTGATAAAATAAGGGCTAATATCGGTTAAAGGGGGTTATATCTGGAGACAACTGTATCTTATACCTCTCGGGGGTGTGTAAGACATTAGCTATAATGTTTTATATGAAGGTTTTAACGATAGATGTGTGTTTCCAACTACTTGGGAGTATAACTGGCATCGTGTTCGTTTAAGTATGTCAATTGCAACGGGCTTACATTGTAGGTACCATAGCACGAACTTTTATAGATACCTACCTATGTAATAATCTAGATCTAATCTGTATCATTCTTGCTCATCCGGTGGGCTATGTCGACGACTTTCGTTTGTCTACGGACCTCAGCATTTATGATTCGGTTTCGTAGAGAAATTCCGAGCAATAGCCCTTTCCATAGCAACTCCTCCAAGTGACAGGAAGACGCTGGATGCAAGCCGCTTCTAACCGGTCTTTTTGGAAATCCATGGAGGAGGCCTATGTCCAGCAGTGGACTTCTTGTGGCTGAATGATGCATCTATCATTCAAGAACTTTTCGGCCCCACCGGCCATCAGTTCTGCGTGCTATGTGCCCCGCTCACTGCCACTTCATCTTACTCATCCGGTGGGCTATGTCGACGGCTTTCGTTTGTATACGGACCTCATCATCATCGGCAAGCGCAGTAGGACAACCAGCCACAAGATGGACAGACGATCTCATCCAAGTGGCAGGAAGACGCGGATGCAAGCCGCTTCCAACCGGTCTTTTTGGAAATCCAAGGAGGAGGCCTACGTCCAGTAGTGGACTTCTTGTGGCTGAATGATGGTGATGATGAATCTATTTGTATGAATCTAGTACTAAGTTTAAGTTTATCAGGTATTAAGTTTTACCTATGCAAAGGGCAAGACGAACAGTATATAACTAATAGGTACTCGAGACCAGCGTGCATGCAATGACTATGAATGTTGATGAAGCGAAAATGATATGTCAGGATTGTGGCAGGTGGCAGTCTCTGGTCTCTGTCTACCCCTCTGGGATACAGGGTATGTATTTTTAGCAAAGAAATTGTTTTAAAAGCAGATTCTTGTATAATTATAATGTTTTCTTCCACGCGCCTTTGGTTACGGTGCTGAAAGACCTATAGCCTTAATAACATAACATAACATTTACATACAGGCACATACATTGCTTCTGGCCCCACACTAGGATACCCTGTGTCGTGGGAACCAGAAACAGCGACGTCATAAATACAAATGCATCCAAATTATTTCAAGGGCGGATTTTTAACACTTCTTCGCTGATCAGACTCTTTAGATAGGTAGGTAGGTATGTAGTGTTCTTATATCAGTATTCTTCAGCCACATAAAAAGAGAGAAAATAAACTTATATTCTGCAGTAAAATAAACGAAAGCAAACAAAGAAATCGTCGCTAGTTTTCCTGCAGAAATATTTTGGGCATTTACTATAATTTAATTTATAGACTCGGTGCACGAGGCCACGCCGCCGGTCTGGTTAGCACGCACTAGCATGATTAAGCGATTATTCGGATTAAGCTGGCTAAAAGTGAGAAAGAGAGGGAAAGAGGTCTCTGAGTCCGGATATTGGGCTAATTGCCCCCTATAATTAAAGTGCCCTTACATTACGTAACTTTCTAAATCTGATAACGTGTACATTATAATGTATACCTACAAATAAAAAGCATGGCTAGCACTGTATTTAGTTGAGCAAATTATTAACACTTCTTGTTTACATATTTTCTTCAGAAATAAATATTTTGATTCGATTCGACTGGTAGGGGGCGGAGGCAAAATTAATTTCCCTTATTAATTGTAACAAGATAAGATTACGAAACAATTACCACTGGAATGTCTAACAATTAATTTTGATTTGATTCAACTGGTAGGGGGCGGAGGCAAAATTAATTTCCCTAATTAATTGTAACAAGATAAAATTACGAAACAATTACCACTGGAATGTCTAAGGACATATTATTATTTACTTTTCTAGGTAGATGGACATTCGTACCAAACTTCGTATTAGATTTAAGATGATTTGAGAAAAGATGGTCAGAGTGGAGTTTTTTTTTTGCTGCCTTTTCTCCACTTCATTCGGCCCCAAGGCAGCGGCTAACATTATCATCATTTTATGTACATTGACATTCAACAAAAATTTTTTGAGCAAATAAATTTCAATTTCAATTTAAATGTAAATTCTTTACGATGAAATAAATATCTGATTTATATTTTCTCATTCAGATTCACGGAGCTGTCGCCGAATTAACCAATTGTGTCAGCTATTTTATTCGTTTATTCCTGGATATTGTGTAGCCTAGTGGGTAGAACAATGACATAGAAATCGGGAGACCGAGGTTTGATTCCCAGTGCGGGCATAAGTTTGTTTACTTTCAAAGATTGTAGTACTGTGAAGGAAAACATCTTAAGGAAAGCCGCGGCTTGTCTTTTCTGAAGGCTAAGCTGACTGAGATGGCATAGTTGATGGGCAAGCCATTTCCATGTAAACAATGTCCCAGGCACTGCACCGACCAAGTGGTCCCTTCAACCATTTAGTGTGAGTGAAGCTGCCACTACACGCTGTATAAATCATTTCATAAAACATCTCATTAAGTAGATGCACAGACCTGAATACGTATTTATCTATTTACTTACTTATCCCTTCATCATCATCATCAACCCATTATGTCCCCACCGACGGGCACGGGTCACTTGCCTGAGGAAGGTATAGGCCATACTCCACCACGGGGGCCAAGTCCAAGTCGAGTTGGTGGAGGCTTGTAAGACTAGTGGCTGGTCTTACTGTCAGAAGTTTTCAAGCCGCCCTAAAGCCTCTGACTTGGCTTCACGACTGCCATCTATCGACGGCAGCCGGCACCAACTGCTTAAACGTGCCTTGCGAAGCACGGAACTGCTCGGGAAAATCCCAGCGTTAGTCATAGACGGTCACCCATCCATGCACTGAACGCGCCCTATGTTGCTTAACCTTCGTTATCGTTTAAGATCACCCAGGCAGCCAGGCTACGAGCGAGACTTACCCACTTAAATCACCTAAATAAATACCTTGGTACTTGCAAGCTGGAGTGCGTGCTAGGCACACCCCACTCCGATACTCCCAGGAGCCCTATCTATCATACCTACAATTGGAATCTGGGGTTGTATAGTAGGTACAAACTACACATAGGTACAACATGTTTACTATAGATTCGATTGGGATGTTCTTTAGTTTAGTTCAGAAAAGTACAATAAAATTTTATTTCTAAGGCGCAATATTCCAGAAACAAGCAAAAAAGTACGCCACCTCCTTGCTACTTTAAACTATGTATTATTATTATTTTTTGTACCTACCCTTTATTTTTTTTCTTTTCTTTCGTTTTCTTTTTTTAATATATCGTCGTTTGTTTGTTTTTCTCCATTTTAAAAGTCGTCGCATGTTTATTGCGAGGATTTGCAGAAGGGAGAAATCTCTTCATTCCTAAATTTTTGATATAAAGTTCGATACATTTAACCTGTTGGGGAATGGACTGTATCTCTATAACATAAAAATAAATCGCTGAATGTGTTGCTAAGCGAAAATCTCGGGAACTGCTGAACCGATTTCGCTAATTCTTTTTTTAGAATATTCCTTGAAGTAGGTACGAGGATGGTTCTTACGGAGAGATATTTTTAAAAATTACCTAAAAAAGAAGAAGAAAAAAAACTTTGGTGGTCCGAAGTTTACCGTGACAGCTAGTAGGTACCTACCTAATAAATATAAAAACTTATGAAATGGGTAAATACATATAATACATAGGTACAAATAGTAGAAATGCAGATCAAAATGGGTCATGAGACGGCGACAGCAAGAATATTACAAAAAAGGGTGGCATATGTGACACAAAAGTAAATAAAATGAAAAATATAAAAACATAAAATACCTACCTATGATTCCAAAGAGTCTTCAACATCATCAACCTTTCCAATTTAGTTGCAAACTTTAGTTTACTTGTTAACTGTCGAATGTACATTGAAAAAAAAAAGATGTTAGGAACAAACAAGATTTTGTTAAAGGTAATAATGCTTTTAGTTCTATAAAATGGCCCGTAACATAACTAAATTTAATGCGCAAATATAATGATTGACGTCCTCTTGAATGTACCTACCTTTTATCATGATCATGATTATCCACTGCTCGGTCTCTCGAGCCTTCCGGACCAGAAATTCCGCCGAGTCACCGACATCATCATCATCGACCATCGGACCGCACGTCTGCCTTCTATAATTTGCGTATTACTAAACTAATCCAATGATTCATTACATTATGAGGAACATCTGTGCCAACTTAGTGCTGTTTAAAACCACATAATGTACGTCGATGAAAATCTTTAGTTCCGCTAACTATTAATGAGCTGGTGATAAATCTTGGCTTAGAGGGTTTCTCGCGAGGCGTTTCCCATATACACGTTCTATATAGGCAGTTGAGTGTTTATTTATTTATTCAGCCACATCGCACCATCCACCTTCTTTAAATATCTTGCTACTTGTCAATATATTTTCGATTTTCTTATCTATGTACATCCTAAGAATCCATATCTACCGACTATGTTCTTCCTGCAATTCTCTCCATCCAAAGGTTGTCTGGAAGAGATCGCTCTAAGCGATAAGACCGCCAATTGTATACCATTACTTAGACACAAGGAAATTACAATAACTCTGTATCCTCGTTGAGCAATAAAGTTTTATATCTATCCAGGGCCTAGATTCTGCTAATGCATTGTATTACAACGACAACTGCATGGACATTTCATTTCATTACCGCTTTTAATCTCGACGACTTCTGTGGCGCAGCAGTTAGTGCATCTGCCTACCATGCGTGAGGTCCCGGGTTCGAATCCCGTCTGAGGACAAAAAAAAGGAACCCAGGTCTTGGATGTTTACATGTTTGTGGCGTCGCTGTTTCTGGTTCCCACTACACAGGGTATCCTAGTATGGGGCCAGAAGCAATGTAAAAAAAACGCACGCACACGTACCAACTCTTCTAAACGTTAATGGTATAAAAATCACAACACGTGACTTAGCCAAGTAACTGTCATTGAACTATAACGCACTAGCAGAATTGAAGTCTAGGTGAGTGTGCATTTAGGTCGTCCCGTCATCTTCGCGTTGGTCTTCGGCGACTTTGGAGCAGGAGGGGAGGATTTATTTACTGTAGAAAACCAACAGCTGCAAAACATTATCATCATCATCATCAACCCATCATGTCCCCACCGAGGGCACGCGTCTCTTCCAGGAACGAACTTAGCACACGAGAAACTGGGGTCTCTCGGCTCGGAACCCGCATCCCCACACTACACGCGTTTACTTCACGTAGGTATTTATGTAAATACCCCCAATAGATCAGTGGGTAGCAATCTTGGCCCCATAAATACACGGCCCAAGGATCCGTGGCCAAGATTCTAATCAATTTAATTGGAAATTTCCTTTGATTAAACGCAAAGACCGTTGTTAGAAGTTGACCTAATAAAACAACATACGGTCGGCAATGGAAGCTGCTTGGAATTGGGCAATATGACCCAGCAGGTTTGTTGGAATTGAAACTAAAAGAAGTCATAGTAAGTACCCATGCGTTGTGTAAGTCAAGTGGGCTCATTATGTAATTTTCGCAACGGATATTTACGTCTTAACACGTCCATTGCCGACCTGAAAAGCTGGACTTCGTGAGATGGCCAAACTATTATTTTTCTTTCAATATTGTTGTAATGTACTAAAATAACTTTGTATAGTGTCTTTAATTTAAAAATATTATCTAAGTAGGTTTTACATGACGTAAATATTTATCACGCGATAACGCGTTTTCGGCCATACATAATCAATTATTACCAATATTCTCAATATTCAACATTCTGTTGGTTTGCATCTTATCTCTCAAATCGTGAGCAGTATGTAGATGTTGAATACCAAAATCCTGCGACAGGTGAAATTAACAATATAAGGTCTTCAAAAATACTTTTAACGCAGTCGATACCACAAGGCAGTGTTCTGGGCTGTTTCCTGTTCTTGATTTATATTAATGACCTGCCAGAATCAATTGATATACCGTGTACCATTTTTGCGGATGACATATCACTAATCCTACCATGTGAGGACAGTAAAAATCTTGTAGAACTTTTAAACTTAAACCTTTCTAAACTTTTAAACTGGCTTAATGACCACAATTTGGAAATAAATTTTATTAAAACTAAACTTATGCAATTTCGACCCTATCAAAAACACCCTTTAGAAATAAATTATAATTTCAATAAAACACCAATAGAACTGGTAGAATCATATTCCCTACTGGGAATTACAATAGATAGCAACTTAAATTGGAAAAAACATATAAAAAAGGTAGCGAGTAAACTCTCTAGTTTCATCTACGCATTAAGAGAACTAAAAAAATCTGCAGACACCAAAAGTGCCTTGTGTGCCTATTTTGCGTACGCACAGTCGTTGTCGTATGGGGTGCTTCTCTGGGGCAACAGTACGGAGGCCAAACAATTATTCTTATTACAAAAAAGGTGCATTAGAATAATAGCCAACATTGACACTATGACAAGCTGTAGAAACTATTTCATTAAATTGAATATTCTCACTTTAACTTCCCTGTATATTTTAGAAGCATGCGTATTTGTGAAAAAGAACAAAACTCTTTTCCCCATCTATTCACGACCTGAAAACTTAAGACCACGTAAGAGATTGGAAACATGCTCATCTAAATTACATCTTGTGCACACTGGCCCCCATTCAATGGCCACCAAAATATATAACCGTCTACCAGACTCAATACAGTCCTTGCAGAAACCCCATTTATTTAAGAATGCTCTCAATAAACATCTATTACAAAAGTGTTATTACTCGCTCCAAGAATATTTCGACGAGTAATTTTTGGATAGGTATCTTAAGTGTTGTAATTAGAAGAGATTTATGTCTGTTATTTTAATGTTTATATGTCAATGTACCCCATAGTACGGTGTAATATAGTTTAAGTTAGTTCTAAGTAAGCTGTGCCCTAGCAGGGTTCTTGTTTGCAACCACTATTTTAATTATTAAGACCTTTATAAACAACAAGAAGCTAATAAATATCTTATCTTATCTTATCTATATGGCCTATAACGCGATTTCGCGTGATGTGGAGTTTAAGCTTATAAGTTATACTGATGGATCAAAACAGAAATTAAAATACATAATATATACTCATTATATTTTTATTAGCAGTCTTCCAACATAATTATGTTAATTACTCATAGATTTTAGCATTTTAGGAAAATAAACATTTATAGGAATTAAAGTTACATAATAATTTTAGTTTCATAATGGCATAACTTTCCACAAAATAATGACACACAAGAAATTGTAAATTTACTTGGGAGTACAATAATGTAAGTCAAAGAAGCAATCAAAACATAGAGGAGGATTACCAGGACAGTTCTTGCATTCCATGGTAGTGTTTACTCTTTTTTTGTTTTTATAACAGTTTCTGCAATCCTTTCTCGCTACGGCGTTTGTAGTTTTACCAGTGGCTAATGATCGTGGTATGACTTTTTCAATTTTAGTCAGCCTATGTTGCTGAATATTCGCGTCTCCATGTCTCTGCAATGTGTTTTGCAGTTGAGCTGTATTTATTTCAGGCAAAAACGATTCAATAACTTTTTCTCTAAAATCATATAGTGGCAGACTTCTTTGGTTGGAATATTTATTATATAGCATCCGGGCATTTATCAAACTAAAGCAGCAAAATGCAGGCATCTTAAAATAAGCTGGAACCTATTTCTTGACATATATTGAGCGAAAACAGATTTGTATAATCGGTGAACTTTCCAGTAATCAACCAAACGATTCATTTTAGCCGTACCTACCTGTGTGGTATAGTAAGCCAATAAAAATTTTCAATTCTTCGATGGTTAGTTGTTTCCAGTTAGAAATTCGGGATTTGCGCTGATGAGTGGAACTCTTCCAGGTTTCTGCGAATTTATTTGTGCAATCGACGATTTTTTGTAGGTAATCGTCACTAAGAAATAAATCAAGGTACCCTCTAGGATTATCCGGCGGTAATATCAATAACTCATTTGTCCTAGTAAAGGAATCTCTTTTCTCATCGAACTACTGTCAGTAGTACTCCATCGCGTCGTGGATGCCGCTCTCGATGGTTGATCAGGCAGGCTTTGAGCAACCGGTAAAGCAGATTGTGCAGATGGTGGCGGAGATATAGGAGAAGAAAGAGAAGGAATTGATTGTTGAACAGAAGGAGCAGATATCTGTGGTTCACTTACAACTTCATTGGAACGTTCCACCTCCAAGTCCGGAATTCCATCATCTTCCGATTCTGAACTACTTTCGCTATCTTCACTAGGATTATAGTCAATTTCATCCACATCACTCCCTGCATAAATGTCTTCGTCCGAATCTAGTAATAAATCTTCCAATTCAGCACTTCTAAGTCTTTTTTTTGCACGATTTGGCAAGGTAGTGGTTCTTTTTGAGGGTCCTGGTTCATTATTCATTATTGAAAACAAAGTAATGTACGTAATTTAAACGAAAACAAGGTAGAAATTGCAAAAAAAACGAATAATATCAACAAAAACGCTCCCACTCAAACGCCGGCGTTTCGTGAACTACCCGACAAAAACAATATGACTCACCCGTAGGCCACGCCCACCACTCGAAAGGTAATTCCCTTACCTGCTGGCCAAAATAAATTCCACGCGCCTTTACGCTGTGGCCGCTATTCCACAGCTCATACAAATCCATTAGAAAGAAACACGCGATAACGCGTGATCGGCCATCGGGTAGGCAGGCCGGATCACGCGTTATCGCGTGATCGGCAATGGATGTGTTAAAAAGTCATGTATACCACTACTGTATAGCACTATCTTCTTTTAAGACCCTATGTTAGAGCGAGACAGTACTCCGTACGAGACGTCGGTTTTTGTGTTGACGTGACTTTTTAAGACGTATGAATATCCGTTGCGAAAATCACATAATGAGCCCACAGATCCTGGTATTTTTTTTAAACACTTTATTGATAAACACGATTATTATTATTATTATTGATTATTATTGGTAAAGCGATGGTGGCGTAGTGTGGTTGACCCTTGCTTCTCGATCAAGAGGGTCTGGGTTCGATCCACGCATGTACCAATGACTTTTAGTTACGTACATTTGTTTGTTTGTACAGCAACACCATTCGCTGATAAATTGTGCCCGGATAACGGTGACAGGCTTGCCACTTGTCAAGTTTGGGACCTAATAAACTCGGCAAAACGTGGGCCCAGTTCTAGTGACTGGTGCCTCTGCCTACCCCTTCGGGGATAACGGCCGTGAGTTTATTTATTATTTTTTTACATTTAAATTTTACATTGTTTTAAAGCATCACTTAAACCTTATTAGGTTTTTGCGTGAAAATTATCGGCTCCTTGTTGTGTATTGTCATATTATGAGGTTTATTAATAAGCTTTACAAAATACTTTGTTCTACTGTTGTGTACTTTAAAAGAATACACCATCATTATACAATATTTACCTATACACAAAACGCATAAAATATGAATAGATTTATTTAAAATTAATTTGTAATATTTTATCAACACAAGTTGCTAAATTAACTATAATATAAATTGATAAACCACAAAACATACTTATAATTTATAATAATAAATATAAAATAAAAAATATTAACGAGAAATACAAAAGGTACTAAAAACAAATAACATAACCGACAAAAGTACACAACTGATGTACATAATATCTCCTCATAGTCGTACATACCGCGATACAGTTCCAACTAGTGTGGGATCCGCAGTTTTCTGTTAAATATATAAACCTTTATGGAAATAAATGCCTTTTTACTTAATTTTACATTCTACAGTTATTCAGTTACGTGACTGGTAAATTTGCAACAAAAAAAAATGAAGCTTGATCACAGGATAATTTTGATTGGCTAAAGTATTTAGAAAATTAAAAAGCATGCTAAAAAGAAAAGAAAAAAGAATATACGTACAAACACGCTTTTATCTACATAATGGTCATGTTTCAGTAAGTACATACTAAACTCTTCTTATCAGAAATTTTATTTTCGAAATGACGTACCTAATACTGTTTTTTAATTCAATGCAAAAAATGTCACCCTGGCAATATCAAGCCGTCAATCGTTTGAGTGTTGCTAGTACGTAGAGAACAAATAACACCGTTGTGTGTGCTACGTAGGTGTATTTTTTTTCGCCTTTGCTCTTGAGTAATTATATTTTCTAAATCTTTATCTATATCTTTGAGCAATGTATGTGCCTGTATGTGTGTTATGTTATGTTATGATAACGATTTTGGTCACATGAGTCTTCTATTCACGGTAAAAAAAAATAAACTCACGCCCGTTATCTCTGAGGGGGTAGGCAGAGGCACCAATCAGTAGAACTGTGCCCACGTTTTGTCGAGTTTATTAGGTCCCAAACGTGACAAGTGGCAAGCCTGTCTATACCGAGTGAAAATCTACCGAGTAAATAATTTATAGTGGTAACACATTTTTTGCATCGAATTAAAAAACTGACTTTAGGTACCTACAATGATAGCATCACAACTTTTATGTCATTACTTTCTCTTCGCGCGTTGCTGACGCTCCCTAGCTCGTATATCTTAAAATTTCCACCGAGTGAGTCTTGCGGGTAAGATACTCCAATAAAATTTATGTGCGGACCCCCGGCATAGCTGCACAAGATATCGGCCGCCCCACTTAGTTCAAGACTTGAGCCAGTGGGGTGGAAAATATCTTGGAGGTGGAGCAATTTCGGGGCTGAATAAAGGAGCTTATTGACTCCACATTACATGATATTACATTAAAATCGGAATCGCTCGTAGCCTGGGCTGCCTGAGTGATCTTAAACGATCATTAAGGTTAAGCAACATACGGCGCGTTCAGTCCATGGATGGGTCACCGTCTATGGCTAACGCTAGTGGCATTTTTCCAAGCGGTTCCGTGCGCGGTTCGCAAGGCACGTTAAGCAGTAGGTGCCGGCTGCCGTCGATAGATGGCAGTCGTTAAGCCAAGTGAGAGGCCTCAGGGTGGCTTGAAAACTTCTGACAGTAAGACCAGCCCTAGTCTTACAAGCCTCCACCAACCCGGACTAGGCTTGATGATGATGATGATGATATTAAATAAATAAATCATGATCAACCCTTTATGTCCCCACCGAGGGGTACGGGTCTCTTCCCTGAGGAAGGTATAGGCCATACTCCACCACGGTGGCCAAGTTTGGATTGGTGGAGGCTTGCAAGACTAGTGGCTGGTCTTACTGTCAGAAGTTTTCAAGCGACCCTAAGACGTATGACTTGATCGACGGTAGCCAACACCAACTTTACTGCTCAACGTGCTTTGCGAAGCACGGAACCGTTGTGAAAAATGCCACTAGCGTTAGTCATAGAACCTGCTGCATCATAGAACGCTGACACCTGTATCCAGGTCCTCATCTACCACAGGTGTCAGAGTCAAACAATATTTATGATTGTATCAACTTTGTACTCCAAAATTGAAATACCTTGGTTATTAATTACAATTGTAACTTGGCATATTATCAGTAATAAATAAAATTATATTCTATTCTATAGAACGGTCACCCATCAATGCACTGAGCGCGCGATGTTGCTTAACAATGGTGATCGTTTAAAATCACTCCGGCGGCCAGGGGTGCGAGCTATCCAATTTATGTAAAGGCTCTCTCACAGAATGAACTGAAAAATAAACCTCATAAACGACAAATCGCGCGCAAAAACACCCAATTTAATAACCACACCGCACCCGAGCAATAAATGGCTATTTGCATAAACGCCCAGTCGAGCGATGACGCTCAAAAATATCACCAATCTGCATAAAAAGGGGCGAAGGAAATACAGAAGGTGTACCAATGCAGCTGACGGTGATACCATAGAAATAATCAGAAATCAAAAATTTATTTCAACGTAAAGAATTTACATTCTGCTTGTTGAATGTCAATGTACATACAGCTATGTATAATGTTAGCCGCTGCCTTGGGGCCGTCTGTAGTGGAGAAAAAGGCAGCGAAAAAAAACTCCACCATCTTTTTTCAAATCACCTTAAAGCTAATCAAATTAGGTATGAGTGTTCGTATACCAAGAATCTCAAGATCCATGAGTGCAATCAATACTTGCAAAGTCAAACATCATTTAATATTCTTAAAAGGTACCTAATAAAACACCAATGCTGCGGCCAGACACACGGACGGCACCCGTTCACGAGCGTAACGCAGAGGTCAGCCATCACCAGTCTCAACCGTATTAGAGGGAGATAGGCGACCCGGCCACCGCGCCACCATTCGCATGGCATTTGGCAAACTTGTGTGATAAAGTTCTTGTCAGTTATCTATATAATAGCATAGTTTTGGTATGCAATCACAGCGTCTGTACATTTGTATGAAATTTATTAAACCCTATATATTATGATGATCTACACTACAGAATACCATAATAGTGTGATACTTCATCATTATCATCAACCCATCATGTCCCCACCGAGGGGCACGGGTCTCTTCCCGGAGGAAGGTATCCATACTCCACCACGGGGGCCAAGTCCGGATTGGTGGAGGCTTGTAAGACTATATAGTGGTGGTCTTACTGTCAGAAGTTTTCAAGCCACTTTTGACTCTTTTGCCTCACTGGCCGTTGCAAAATGCATCGCTTTTTTTGGACACTTTTTATCCCTTCGCTAATAAATACACCGTGATTTTGCTCCTTGTAAAGCAAAGAAACACATATCAAATAGGGGAAAATAGTATTATCAAAGGCCGAAACCGATGTGTGTGCAATTGTGCATGCAACGACTAATGAATGTCGATTAAGCGAAAGTACGATTTGTCAGGATCGTGGCAAGTGGCAGTCCCTAGTCTGCCTACCCCTCTGGGAGACAGGCGTGAGCTTTTGCTTGTATGTATATAGGAAACATACGTCATGTAAATGTCGGTTATTCTGTACCTCTCTATTGTATACAGCGGTTGTCAAAAACAAAGGCGAAATTCGTCTCAGGGGATCAACCGCGAATCGTCCTGTTCACAGCAAGAGGAAAAAAGCTGAAACACGGTGTAAAAAGAGAGAAATATAAACGGGAAATAAACACCGTGCGGTCGTCGTGTGAACACGGAAATAAAAAGCCTCGGATGAATACTAACAAGCTTCAGTAAGAACGGGGGTGCACTGGGCGGGAGATTGCTAAAAAACTTTAGTATTATTTTATATCTTCGTTAATTTAGACAGATAGAATTGAGGAAAAAGGCGATAAATAGTGGGCAGCGGTGTGCTAGCGTTGATAAAGACAAAATGTATGTAATGTTCTGTCTCCGTTCTATGACTAACGCTAGTGGCATTTTTCCGAGCGGTTCCGTGCTTTGCAAGGCACGTTAAGCAGTCGTTAAGCCAAGGAGACCTTAGGGCGGCTTGAGACTTCTGACAGTAAGACCAGCCACTAGTCTTACAAGCCTCCACCAATCCGGACTTGGCCCCGTGGCATACCTTATTCCTCAGGAAGAAACCCGCGCCCCACTAGGAGCATAATGGTGATGATGATAACGTAATGTTGATAGATAGACAGACTTCTGGTACTCTACATTTTATTAAACAACCAGAAACAATAATAACAATGGGTACTTATTAGCGATAGAGGGGATTGTCACTTGCACGATCCTGACAGATCATGCTTTCGCTTCATTAAGATGAGACATATTATGTCTTGATACTCGTACTACAACGCTGTATTGTCTTAATAGTCAATCACACATCCTCAAATTAAGGGGCCAAATAAACATTGTGTGAAATCTAGATTAATTTGGGTCTAGATGTTAACAAAAATATCACAGGGACTCCAGTATATGACTGACCTTAACAAGTCCCTTTGGGAAAAAAATTGAAAAAATATGAGGACGCTGAGTCCCTGTTTGTGCGAACATTATCTTTCTCTATATATTATTTTATTTTATACTAATATAAAGCTACAAAACGGTATACTCACTCACTGACTGACTGATTAATCATCTATATGCTTTCTCGGAAACGGTGTGTTCTAAAGAAAAATTTTGTATGAGAAAAGTGTAGAGAAGGTACGAATTACAGCCATCCTATGAAGCGGATTTTTGAATTTCGAACGCGTTCTCTCATACAAATATGCTATCTCTGTTGTTTACCGACCGATTTAGATCAAATTTTGAAAGAATTTTTTTTGGTCGATCCGATTAAGAAAAAAAATGTTCGAAATTCAAAATGGCGGATGAGCTATAGCCTCCGGAAAATCGGCCATTTTTCGACCTCTTCGCAAAAAAGTCGGCAGCCAACTGGGCGCATGCTGGAGACATGCTCTCAACGGCATCCGGTTGTCGAAGGACCCAGGTATACCAGAAAAATCCGACATTTTGAGATTTCAAGATGGCGGCTGAGATATCGATGAGTGAAGTTGACCATTTTTCTATGGAGATGTTTCACTGAAAATCCACTTTCAGTACTGATTTCAGTACAAAAAATGGGACAAACTTGCGAGGCCGAAGACCGAGCTCCGCGAAGTGGGCACGGGAGACCCCGTCGAGGCGAAGCCGAAGGCCGAGCTCCGTCCAGGCCGAGACGTTCCGTTTTCCGGCGGAAAAGTGACAACGCAAAAGCCAGACGGGAGAAACTTGCGAGGCCGAAGGCCGAGCTCCGCGAATCGGGCACGAGAGACCCACCGCGGCGAGGCCGAAGGCCGAGCTCCGTCCAGGCCGAGGCCGAAGGCCGAGACCACACGTGTTCTTACGCGTCGAATCCCAACCAATAGTGTCTAGCGAGGCCCTAGGCCGAGCGCCGCGGAGAGCGAAGCTCGCAGCGGCTGGGGTTGGCGCGCGTAAGCGCGCAGGGGTCTCGCCCCCTAGTTATATATATATAAAGCTACAATGCGGTATACTCACTGATTGATTCATCCATACGTTTTCTCGGAAACGGTGGGTTTTCGAGAAAAACTTTGTATGAGAAAAGTGTAGGGAAGGTGCATATTACAGCCATCCTATGAAGCCGATTTTTGAATTTCGAACTGGTTCTCTCATACAAATGTGCTATCTTTGTTGTTTACTGTTCGATTTTGACCAAATTTTAATAGAATGTTGTTTTGGTGATCCAATTGAAAAAAAATATTTGCATGTTCGAAATTCAAAATGGCGGCTGAGCTATAACGTCCCGAAAATAGGCCATTTTTTAGACCTCTGCGCAAAAAGTCGGCAGCCAACTGGGCGCATGCTGGAGACACGCTCTTAACGGCGTCGGGTCGTGGAAGGACCCAGGTATACCAGAAAAATCTGACATTTCGAGATTTCAAGATGGCGGCCGAGATATCGATGACCGAAGTTGACCAATATTCTATGGAGATTTTTCACTGAAAATCCACTTTCAGTACTTATTTCATTATGAAAAATGGGACAAACTTGCGAGGCCGAAGGCCGAGTTCCGCGAAGCGGGCACGAGAGACCCCGCCGCGGCGAGGCCGAAGGCCAAGCTCCGTCCAGGCCGAGGCCGAAGGCCGAGACGTCGCGTGTTCCGGCGTCAAGTGACAACGCAAAAGCCAGATGGGAGAAACTTGCGAGGCCGAAGGCCGAGCTCCGCGAATCGGGCACGAGAGACCCGCCGTGGTGAGGTAAAAGGCCGACCTCCGTCCAGGCCGAGACGGTCCGTGCTCCGGCGGAAAAATAACAACCCAAAAGCCAAAGTGGACAAACTTGCGAGGCCGAAGGCCGAGCTCTGCGAAGCGGGCACGAGAGACCCCGCCGCGGCGAGGCCGAAGGCCGAGCTCCGTTCAGGCCGAGGCCGAAGGCCGAGACCACACGTGTTCCCACGCGTCAAATCCCAACCAATAGTGTCTAGCGAGGCCCTAGGCCGAGCGCCGCGGAGAGCGAAGCTCGCAGCGGCTGGGGGTTGGCGCGCGAAGCGCGCTGGGGGCTCGCCCCCTAGTCTAATATATAAAGTTCTCGTGTCACAATATTTCTACAATTTAACTTCGACTTTTCAAAAAATTAATTGATTGCTTTATAAAAAAATTTATTATTAAAATTAATTTCATTCAGCAAAGGTACCGGATAATGCGACTGAAATGCTCGAGTAGAAATGATATTTGTTGAATGGTTCCGTAAGAATACAAAAAATGTTTGTGATATCCTTGCAAGGGTTACAATGTCACGGGATATCATATTTGTATACTAGGACAAGTTATTTTAATGTGTGGAAGTTGTTAGGTATTATCATTAACATCATATATAGTTATAACTTGTGATTGTTTAGGTAGATTGGTATTTTTACTGAGAAACATAAAAGAACATTATTTTCTGTCATTGATTTATAAAAATACTAATAAGTGAGCTACAAACAGATAATCCACCAATAAGATAATTAACTAATAAGAACATAATACCTACACAAGACTATACCTACTCTAAGTAATACTACATACGAGTACGTACGTAACATAATTTAACTAATCTTCTTAAAAATAAAAATTAATTGCGGTTCGTTAGTCTCAGCGGCAATGCGGTGGACTTAACGATACAAGCATTTTTTGCCAGTCAACCGCAGGAGATGGATGATCGTGAATGGTGGGCATATGGAAGTGCGAAAAAGCTATATTAATAAAGTAGAAAGTTGTCATCTAGTAGAAATAAGAGTTATTAATATTGTACTTAGTAAATGAAAATTGTAATAGTAAACTCGGTCATGTAAACAAGGAAGGTTAAGATAATGGAAAACTACTTCTTGCAATAAAATCTTTTTTTTACATAGATTAATAAAAATTTTCATTACATAGCAATGGCCCCATTGATAGCTATATTTTATAAGCTAGGGTCTAGATCAGAAATCTACGTCTATCTGTATATTGTATATTGTTTTAATTGTAACTTTTATTTTGTATCTTGTTTCTTGTGTGCAATAAAGAATATTCTTATCTGATCTTATCTACAAGCTTTTAAAAATTTGAGGTCTAACAGCGCTCTTATGGTTAACAACAGTCATTTAACACATCCGCCCTCGGCTGAAACCTCACTAGGGAACCCTGAAAAGGTGCTAAAAGCCCATCCGTAGGTCAATTAATCAGGAACTCACGAGGTCGCTGAAAAAAGCAGTAAAAATCCGTTAAACCACTGCGTTTATACAAACCAGCGGGTTTTAGAAAGGCTGGCACGGGAACACGTGTTTCGCCGTTCTTATAAATTTAACCCTTGGGAGTGAACGGGACTGCAAAATTTTGAACTAAAGTCCACGCGGACGGAGTCTCGGGCGAAAGCTGGTAAATAATAATAATAATACCCTGTTGTTGGCTAACCAACAAAGACATACTGACATCAAAACACACCCAGACTTGGGAGTACACGCCAAGTGGCGGCTCGCAGTAGGAATTGAACCAACGATTACCGGCATGGGTCGACATAAGGAAGCCAAGTACGGCCCTCGGCGTTAGACCACTGACCTCGCTGCGGCTTGTAGGTCGGCCTTCTTTGCTTTTCTCAGCTACCTCGTGACGGTTCCCGGAAAAATCCCGGAGCACTTAAAATGCTATTTATATTCCCCGGACGGTCCCGTACGCGGATACTTTGTCCGGGGCTTGTAAAAATGCGAGAAAAAACGCCGGGGTGGAAGTTGATTTTGTCGAGCTAAAAGGCGTTGTTAAGTTTTTTTTTTGCTGAGGCACGGTGATTAGGCGCTTCTGGGGGATTCCCTTCGAGTTTTATCAATGGCTATTTAATGTTATTATGGCTGTAAACTAATGAAATAAATAATAATAATAATGAATAAATAAAATGTTTTTTTTTTCATCTACTTAAGATACATTTGGTCTTTACAGTATTTGGAGCCTCCATTTAAGCAAAAAATTTGCTTGGGTTAGTACACTCAGCTCTTTCATAGCCAGTTTGAAGTTACTTTTTAAGCTACACATAAAAATAACGTTTTATTTACAGCAAAAATTAAAATTAAACAAAAATATGTGTTTGCGTATATTTGTCTTAGTAAGTGCGTGCGTGCGTGCGTGCGTGCCTGCGTGCGTGCCTCCGTGCGTGTTTGGGTGTGTTGTGTATGTCTGTGTGTGTTTGTGTGTGTGTGTGTGTGTGTGTGTGTACGTGCATTTCTGGGTGTGTTATAATGGCTTCAGACCCCTGTCTCCCCTGGTAGATCACCTGGGGGAGACATCAGGATTTTCTAATTTGTATTTTTATTTTTTCGTTGGTAACTACCTACCATTAATTCAATTTCATCATAACTTTCTCTTAAGCCAACTTTTCGTAGTGGTAGTAAATAAGGGTAAATATTGAGTTTAGTTAGAAATTTACATGGCACAGTGAAACGAG
Source organism: Yponomeuta plumbellus (assembly GCA_947310845.1). Classification (NCBI taxonomy): domain Eukaryota; kingdom Metazoa; phylum Arthropoda; class Insecta; order Lepidoptera; family Yponomeutidae; genus Yponomeuta; species Yponomeuta plumbellus. The sequence goes on along the minus strand of OX371216.1, from coordinate 10,336,117 downwards.
GTGATTAGAAGCTGCAGAAATAAATAGGAACAAAAGCGGATTTAAATCTGTTTACAAATTTTTTTATGCTTCCTTGATTCTTTATTTTAACTGAAATTTTCGGAAACAGTGGATACACTTACTTGACAAAGAGTCAAGTGCCTAAGTGTAAAAATCCGTAAATAATTTATCCGGAATAAAATTAATAATTTCCTTAATTTTGTTTATTATTTTTAAATGGAAATTTAAAATTACGTCATCGATTTCTAGATTTAATTTGACATTCATTTCCTCTCACCTTTAGACCAGATCAGGAACTGATAACTTTCTACTTGCTTTAATTACGTACCTATAAGTATTTACCTATTTCATTGTGTTTCTGTCTGTTTTTCTTTTTCACCTATCATCTACAGAAAAATGTTGATAAAGCGAAAGAGGTTTGTTATTATTATAGCAAATCTCGGAAAAATCCCGGGTCTTTGATTATCCCACCGAGATAAAGGCGTGACTCAAAATACTGCTATTACCTAACATAAAAATAATAAAAATGTCGTGTCACAATCTTAGTTATCGAACTTCTTCGAATCGGCGTCACTGATTGTATGTTTTATTTTGTGTATTTACGCTAAGAATGAGAATAGGCCATAGACAAAACAACGTTTGCCTGTCAGCGACTTGTAAATACCTAAATCAATTTTTGAATGAATGTACGTCGAGTTTGAATAGGACATCCAGTTGCACTGTGACTGGATGTGACTGAAAATACAATCTACCGATTGTTATACGAGGGGACACCGTCCCGTATTTGCATCGTCGTCGATACCCCTTCCAACATATTTAACGAGGGAAAAAAAACATGTAGCGACATCTCTTATTGAGTAGGATTACCATATGTAACTCGTGTTTGAAAAAATATAAATTGGGCTTTTTCACAAAAAAATACTCTATAAAGTACTACTACTCCTTTATAAATATTTTATAGAGTTTTGTTAAAACAGTTTTGCGTATTTTTAAATGTGAAATAAGTGACCAGCGACATCTGCTATCGAGTAGTAGCTGCAAAATTAGTCTTAAAAATATTCTTTTGCGAAAGAAAAAAAATCCGACTCAATTGTTAATAATATAACCACATTATGCTTATAAATTATAATATAAAATTGTGAAAAGAAATCTTTGAAATAATATAATTTAGTTTTACTACTCATCAATAGGTGGCGCTAGCACAACTCGACCGCTACTCACCAATAGATGGGGTAGTTTTTTAGTTCTTTTTGTGCTTACCAGATAGCACCACCATTGATATACAGTAGCTACTACCCACTAGATGGCAATAGTAAAATTTGGTTCCTATCAAGCAAATAGATAGTGCTAAAATAAGACATGAATGTATGTTGAAGTTTTGTTCACGTAGCATACATCGGAGGGTCCTGCAATACCTGTCGCAGCAATACTATTACCTGCAATATTTGGACTAGCTCAAATAGGTATATTATTATAACTACTGAATGAGATTCAAATGTTCTTGTCTGTTAACCAAATCTCAGGATATCCTAGGTTGAGACCTTATTGCCTATTGCAATATTGTCCATTTCTTCTCTACAACGTCTTTGAAATTAATACAGTGTATTTGTAACTTTCATGAAGTCGCTGGAAGGAGAACGTTTACCTACTCGCCGCCTAGGGCGGCTTGAAAACTTCTGACACTAAGACCAACCACTAGTCTTACAAGCCTCCACCAATCCGGACTTGGCCCCCGTAGCGGAGTATGGCCTATACCTTCCTCATGGAAGAGACCCGTGCCCCTCGGTGGGGACATAATGGGTTGATGATGATTCTGTTTAAAAATAATAACAACGACTGCCCCATTAGTCTAGCCGTTAAGGCGGTTAACTAACAAGACAGTCGTGGGTTCGATTCCCACTGGGGGCCGCCATACATTTGTACCAATGGCCTCAGTCTGGGTGTATTTACATGTTTGTAATGTCCTTGCCTGTTACCATAGTACAGGGTATCCTAGTTTGGGACCAGGTCAAGTGATTGTGCTGTGTGGAAGTTATTGTTAATTGATTTAATCCACACAACACAGTCTCTTCTCGTTTAACCGTTTATTCGTGGCTGCGCAACGAAGATACAAACTATCGGTTGTCTCGACTTCGAAAATGGAGGTCGTGGGTTCGATTCTCCCTGGAAGCCGCCGTACTTGATTCGGACGAATGTCAGTCTGTATGGGAGATTGGAGGATGAGGGAAATTTCATTAGGACGAATGTCAGTCTGAATGTGAGTATGGGGAGATGAGGGGATGAGGGGATTTCATCAGGGAAATCGGTCGGCGTCTGAGAACCCATGGGTATGACGATGGTTCCGGGGTATAACTGATGCAGAGGATTTCCCTGGTGGTTCAAAGGGTATGTCCCGATGTGTAAGTTAGCTGCAGGCCACACTGCGCTCTGGAGCACTTAGGGCTATTGGCACTGACTGAAAATCAGCGCTGAGGGTTCCCGCCCTTAGCACTATGCTGAGTCAGCTGCCTCTTAGAGGCACACCGTGACAAAGTTTGTATGTGTATTTATTGTTTTTTATCGTCCATACTAGCTGACCCGGCAAACGTTGTTTTACTAGATAGGGGTATGAAAAATAAATAACAACCTATTCTCAGACCTACCGAATATACCTACACATACAATTTTATCAAAATCGGTCCAGCCGTTTCGGAGGAGTTTGCGCACTAACATTGTATACGAGAATTTTATATATTAAAAGATTTGGTTTTGTTTTGATTAATGTGTGTTGTCTGTTGTCTGTTGTTGTAATAACGTTTATCTTTCTTTTTTTCCCGGGCGGTATTTTTTATTAATTTAGTCGTATGTTTTGTGTTTGATGACCTCTCTCTTAATTCTCAACTCAGAAACTGGCCCTTAGTTGTGTGGAATTCTTAATTAAGTTATTTATTTATTATAACAGACATTAGCGCGATAAGATTGGAACTCACTGCATAAGACGCCCGGTGTATCAACTTTCTAAACTTTTTTTGCAACCCTTCTCAGGATAAACTACTGTTAAATTCTATTCAAAACAAAAGATCTTTCCATAATGACCACTAAGTACACTCTTTCACCTCTGGCCTACCTGACCATAGACAAAAGATTCAACCCTAAGTTGTCTTAAGATAATATTTCTGGTCTGCCTGACCCTTTTAGTTATTCATATTCAAATTAATTGCTGCTAAGACCAGCTGTTCTTTTTTTAGTTATCTTAAAAGAAAGTCAATGGAATGATCGTATTATTCATAGCTCCAATATTATTAACGGCTGTTTTATTTTGCAAGGAAGTAGGTAAGTTTATCTTATTGATGATGATGATGATGATGTCCTCCTCCTCGTAGTCCGACAACCGCGACCTGAAGTATTGGCAAGACTTCTGCGGCGGTGGGCTCGGATGACTTGCGAAGCCCAGCTTATTTTTGAAAGTTCGGTTACATTGGCCACAGTGAATTCCAGAAGGACAAGCTACAAGAAGTATGTTTACGGCCTATACCTTCCTTAGGGAAGAGACCCGTGCCCCTCGGTGGGGACATAATGGGTTGATGATGATGATAGGCTTTCAGCACGCATAGAACAAACATTAACAACAGTATTTTTTTTACATAAGCTTAACATTTTTATGCAAGTCTTTAAGCTGTTGCTTTTCCACGTACTAGTAAAAAAATAATGTTATTAAAATCTTTCATTGGTGCAAACATCTCTGAACAATATTAAGAAGAGTCAGTTAACATCAACACTGAATAACTGTAGAAGTTCCGAGTTACTGAAACTGGGGCCCCTACACTAACCCCCGGTTTCTCAAACGCTAACAGTCTGTTAATCTACTTTTAACAGCTGTCAGTTATTTTTTGTATGCACTTTTGACAACTGACGGCTGTTAACAATTGACTGTTAGCAATCGAGAAACTGGGGGTGACTTATATCCAAAAAGATTCAATAAAGAATGTTTGTTTTTCTCATTGAATACATTTACACATTTCGGGAATTAAATTAATTAAGTTTACCTAATAAAAAATCGTTATCGTTAAATGAATAACTAAATAGGTACAAACGCTTTTTGCAGTGATTCCTGGGACCGTATTACGAAAACGCACGCTATACCATAAGCTACGAACAACCATTATTCTAATGAAAGTCTCCTTTTAGAATCAGTAGACCCGGTTTTAATAAGGATTCCGTAGCTCAAAAGGAAGAAACCCTTACATGATCATTTTGTTGTCGTTATTAACTTTATTCCGGATACACTTCTAATTGACTTTTTGTCTTCATTTATCCATCTACATGAGACAATTCATTTGGAAATAAATAATTGAATCAATTAATTAACTAAAAATTGTTCAAAATCTATAAATCGCAACCCGCAACCCGTAAGTTTAAACTATCATCCCGACCGGCTCAGCGTCTGCTTCAACCCTTCGCCGGCCAGGCGGTCTGTCAGAACCAGCCTTGTTAGTAATGCTACTGAAAAAACTAGGTTTCAGATTTTGAGTTCATTGAAAAATCTCGGTTGGTAAAACACTTGCCTCACATTCAAAAGGTCCTGGCTTTGAACCCCGGGTATGTACCAACAACTTCGTTTCCTAATTTACGTATTTTTATAAATTTTTAGAAGCAATGCCTCTCGCTAACGGTAAAGGAAAATATCGTGGTAAAGGTAACCCGAGTGTCTGCAATGTTCTCTTCGTCAGCGCTTGAATTCCAAGATGGACTCGCGGTAACGAAGCCCATATTCTCTCTCTCTGAGAGTAGGCCTGTGCCCTACAGTGGGACGTGTATTTTTTTCTTTTTAGTCAGCCTGGTTTGTGCCCCAATGCCGGGTAAACGCTTTCCTTCATCATCATTTACCCATCATGTCCCCACCAAGGGGCACGGCTCTCTTCCTTGAGGAAAGTATAGGCCATACTCCACCACGGAGGCCAAGTCCGGATTGGTGGAGGCTTGTAACACTAGTGGCTGGTCTTACTGTCAGAAGTTTTCAAGCCGCCCTAAGGCCTCTACTTGGCTTCAGCATCAACCCATTATTTCCCCACCGAGGGGCACGGGTCTCTTCCCTGAGGAAGGTATAGGCCATATTCCACCACGGGGGCCAAGTCCGGATTGGTGGAGGCTTGTAAGACTAGTGGCTGGTCTTACTGTCAGAAGTTTTCAAGCCGCCCCTAAAGGCCTCTGACTTGGCTTAACGACTGCCATCTATCGACGGCAGCCGGCACCAACTGCTTAACGTACCTTGCGAAGCACGGAATCGCTCGGAAAAAATGCCACTAGCGTTAGTCATAGACGGTGACCCATCCATGGACTGAACGCGCCGTATGTTGCTTAACCTTAGTGATCGTTTAAGATCACTCAGGCAGCCCAGGCTACGAGCGATTCGCTGACTGACTTGGCTTAATGACTGCCATCTATCGACGGCAGCCGGCACCAACTGCTTAACGTGCCTGAAGAACGGAACCGCTCGGAAAAAAGCCACTAGCGTTAGTCATAGATGGTGACCCATCCATGGACTGAACGCGCCGTATGTTGCTTAACATTAGTGATCGCTTAAGATCACTTAGGCAGCCCAGGCTACGAGCGATTTAACGCTTTCCTTATGACCCAGCATTACAAATTGCAACACATGAACAAAAAAACTATAAATTGCAACCGGCAACCCGTAAGTGCAAACTATCTTCGCGACCGGCCCGGTGTTCGCTTCAACCCTTCGCCGGCCAGGCGGTCCGTGAGAACCGGTCCGACCGGCATGCAAATGCTTCCCATTGTGCCGCGATGGACAAAGGACAACGCTTCGATGTTGTTCTTTGCTAGCCGCTGGTGGCGGTTGCTGTGCCGGAATTTAGGGTCGGGAATAGGCGTCAAGGCGTTGTCGATGTCGTAAAAATATATCTTTTAATATGATAACAGAACATTTTGGATAAAACAGAGATCCATAGTGTTTTTAGTCACCTTAAAAACTTATAAACGCAAAAAATATGTTAGTAGATAGCCTTAAAAAATACTTAAATTAATTGAAAACTAGTTTCTCTTACTTACCTATTTTCAAAATACATTCATGAACCGTCCAAATGTTTCCATACTAGATAGTCCAGCCAGCCTTATTCGCCATTACCTGCAGGAGGCCATAGAAAAAGTCCCTAACTTCAAAACCTGATTTGTTAAGGCTTAGTGTTAGTGATACCATCAATTTGTTCCTAGCAGCCGTATCAGCCACCACCGCTAGGTTATAACTACCGGTGACAGTGTACACAATAAGCTAATTTCGATACTCTACCAAACTGAACGGGAGTAAATGATATTTTTTATTCACATAGCAAAATAAATTTAATAGAAATTTAGCAGTTGTAGCAAAGAAAACTGAACCTACTCTTTATTGAATTATTATATATAAGGTAATAAAGACTATTAATCTAATTTAATCTCAATCTTTCAGATTGGAAGAACAATTATTTGGAAAAAAAAAATACACTTTGTGAAGATAAAATTTTTGTGCGAAAGAGACCAAATATCATACAAATAAATTTTGAAACATATTAAAACCCCCTTCTTAAAAAAATGAAACTTTACAATAATTTATCTCTTCTAGATAAGTTGGTGGGACATATAAGAATCCTTAATTGCTAACAAACCCTGCAGTTAAGCTTATTAAAAGGACTAGAAAAGTATAACACTCTTTTTGCACCAAAGTAGCTTATAAATTACTGTTTTTTTGCATCGCTATCGATAAACTGATATCGACATCCATAACGCACAAATCTCAACGTGGCACAAATCACCCAACTCGTCGGAAAACCGGTTAGGTCAGTTCCGCAAAAATCACAATAGAAGACCCATTGGATACTTAAATAGGTCGAACTTATTACCTTATTATTAATCCACATCCCACACTATTTTGACCTATAACCCCTATTGAAAAGTGAGCAACTAGGGGCCTTCTTTAACTGGTGATCGCACGCTCGTCCGTTTTAACCCTTTTTTGGCAATAAAGGTGACTCTATTATGTCCAGTTGGCACCCTTGCTTAATTTCCTTTTGTCCTGGACCATAGGGGAAGACAACTGGTAAGACAAGTTTTGGCCCGCCTGGCCATCGGAGGGTTAAGCTTTATTGTACAGCCAGTCCGTCTCTGACCATGTCCTGGGTTAGTTCAAAATTTAAGCAGTGATATTTTAGATTTTAAGATGTTTACGTAAAAGAAATATGTAAAATCAACGGAATCTGTCCTTAGAGGGCATCGCCGATGGCAATTACTAAAGTCATACCAGAACATAAGCAGCAACGTTATATTGTATACACAGCGAGGTAAGTGCTTCACAATTTTTGAATAAAAAATGAAGAAACCATTAAAGTTTAAAAAAAACAGGCACGATTTAAAAGTAGATAAAAGAGCTTTCGTTCCAAATCCTAGCTGTTTCTTCGAAACCCCAAGCCCACCCTCTAATTAAAAAAAGTTATTGATTTTTTTCTCTCCCAGCTCTTTTGAAAGCTGTCATCTGATTGGTGGAGAGCCCGCATTTTTGTTCGAAATTCAAAAGGTTTTCTGTCGTGGGTGGCGCGGGGTGGCGCGTGGGGGCGGCGAATAAAATATGGCGATCTTTTCTTCTTCAAAATAAAGAGAGGGAACTGATTCTATGTTCGTCATTTGTGTTTTTGTGATTAAGTTTTTGTTCATTTTCTTCTTACTTATGGTTGTTTTCTAACTTTCACCGTTACTTTCCTCAAATAAGTAATGTAGGTCTATAATACATTATTTTAGAGGTGTATGTTGGCTTCATAGAGCAGAATGAGAATGACAGATTGGTATGTAAATAAAAAAATACGGGCTTTCTATTGTTAAGTAAGAGACAAACTTTTAAAGAAAAGTCCATTAATTACTTTCCAACAATCCTCCAATTCATTCAAAATTATTCCAAAAACTTCTCGATCATTATACAACAAAATCACTACCGCGGAAGGGCCCTCTCCGCGAAAAACTCCTAAGAAGGGAAATTTGAGGGCTAAAGGGGGATTGATTATATTTGTGAGTCGACACGATTTTTTAATTAAGAAAAGGGCCCCGAGTTTCGGAAAATTTTAATGACGACGCCGCCTTCCGCCATCTTTGCAAAACTCTGGCGCAAAATACTGCAAAAGAAACAAAAGTATGTACCTGCAGCAAATGTGAATTTTGAATATCGAACCGATTCAAGATAATGTTCGCATTCTAACTTTTCGGAAGCCACATTTCGTCAGTTAAGTTCTAACAGTGCGAAAGTCATTTTTGGCCGTTTGACCTTTTGATACCATTGGATGAAGAAAAGTGAAGAAATCTTATCAATCAATCTTATTTTATCTTTAATAAGTTGATTTTAAATACTTTACCCAAATAATGTACACCTCTAATATAGCTAATTGAAATTTTACACAGTTTTTTCGCTCTCCTGTAAAGTTGACATATTTTACTTACGCACTGTTAGAACTTAACTGACGATTTGCAAGACTGACACAAAATACTGAAAAAGAAATAAAAAAAAACTAGTGTCGATTTTAAAAATAGAACTCTTTTAGATAAAAATGTTCTGTTTATACGACATTTGCACATGTCGGGTGCCGCGAACCGAACATTTCACTGCAGGGAAATGTTAGCAATACCTACCGATATGATAATACTAAGAATGCCTCGCTTTTCCTTGACGTAGCCTAAGGGCAAGCGGCTATAGCAAATGTATTGTGTTATGTACCTACTACGGCGAAGTTGATTGAAACATCCTTAACAGTCGACCAATTCAGATTCAGATTCAGACATAATTTTTATTTGTCTCTTGTTTCTTGTTGCACAGTGAGGATTTTTTTAATCTTATTAACCTCTTGCGATTAATATTTAGAACTGAGTTTTAATGAACTTGTAAAGTTGGCTTGATACACTTTTATAATCAATAACCAACGCGGTGGTAGCCTAGTGGGTAGAAAAAGGCACTCGGAAGCGAGACACTCAGGTTCGATTTCCGGTGCGGGCATGTAGGTACATATGACTTTGTTTTCTAGTTATTTAAATTTATGAAGTTATAATAACTAGCAATACCACTCGCTGGTATTGCTAGTTATTTAACTTGAAGGAAAACATGGTGAGGAAACCTGAGTTTCTGAGCTATTCACATACTTCAGCGCTTGAGATCGACTGTCCCTTACAGTGGGCGTCTAGAGGCTGCTTATACACTAACCAAAGTTAATCTGATATACACCCATGGTTTCTTGTATCTATACTAAAATTCAGTTAATTTTCCTGAAGTTGGCCATAGTGTAGGTATACAAAAAAGCATGGTACATTTTAACAGTACATTAAAAGGTTATCTATTAGAGTACGAGAAACCGAGAGTCATCCTTCTGTCAACACTCACTCCGTGGTGTAGCCGAGAAAAGTGATCCCAAGAAAGTCTGATGAAATATGAATTCTTTGATTGAGCGATAACGGACCGCTCTGCTTTGAGTGTTGTTAATACTTAAAATACAGCCTTTTCAGAGTTGGAACTCGTTTTTCAATATTTTATTCAAGGAAAATCTATTTACGTCAAGTGGACATTTGTTTGAGAAGCGTTCTCAGAATAAGAAGCGTTCTAAAAAAAAAAAAATTTTTTTTAATCTTTTACATATTTCTTGCTCTGTAAGTAGTCACGTACTTCCCTGAATGCCGGGGTGTATGGATATCATTACAGCATAGGTTTTACAGCATAGGTTTTGGAATTTGATAAAAGGACTGTCATACTCATGCTGTAAGAAGAATATTTTTTAAAAGTTAATATTTTTTTTTTCGGTATCGATTATTTACTCGAATCGGAATCGAGACAATTTATAATTAGAATTTATGAAGATTTTATTTTAAATATCGAACTATTTGTTTCGCAGTCACATCGTATGTTAATTGAAATCGATTTAAAAATCATACTGGCCAGCACGATTTGACGCGCTTGTGTGTCATAAAATCGTGAAGAGTAAAAAAGTCAGTCGACTAGCTGCGCGAAAGTAATTTTTTTTCGTGTTTTAAAACCTGGTTTAAACTATTAAACCTGCTTTCTTGTTTTTGTGTTTTTCTGTTTTTTTCTTGTTTTTTTACTTACCTCACAATCGATATGTAAAGCAGAGTGTTTACCTCGGGTGTAAGCATGAATTGCATACTCGGGCTAAAAACCTCGTATGCAATTGATGTCGTACAGCCCTTGGTTAACAATCTACTATTACCACACAGGATATAACTGGCCATTTGAACTGCACCTAATGGCAGGTTGCGCAAGGAGGAAGAAGTAAAAATACCTGGCCATACAATAAAAAATAAAGAAAAATATGCCGTCCAGTAAATAGGTCATGTCATCTAGCCAATCATAGAGGTTGAAGTTGATGCATTATGAAAAAAAGCTTTTAAACATGCACCTTTTTTAATACAATACCTATTGACCTCCTTGGAGTGATTTGGTCTTTATTTTAGGCTGTATTTATTGTTGTATATGAGTCTAAAATTTGCAAATTTTATTTTACGTTAAGTACGAATATTAAGTATTTATGTATTTTCCACAAAAGTCCAACTTGTAGACCGCTTAAATAAAAGAATGTAAACTTTTTTTATCATTATAAACTGTTATCTGGAAGCTACTCTTAAGCCCGGCTTACACTCCATAACTACAGTGACGAGTTAACGTGCGTCGTCGGTGACTCGTCGCATACTTGGACTTACTTTAGCAAAAAGTTTCCAACCTACAACATGGTAATTTTTGAGTTAAGTATACAAAAATAATCACTATGCTCTATATTTTAAGAATAAAAGACTTTCATAGCGATCTGATGAGTATGTGCAAAGTTATGGCACAATGGTAGTCGAACCATTGAAATTCACTATTTATTGACTTGATACAATAAGAACTTACAGTTAAAACCAAAACGCTCTTAATGTTTCTTAAATATTCCACACAAAAATTAACTACATAAGTGTAATTTTGAATGAACTACAATATATAGCATAGAATCAGCAAAAATATGGGTTATTCACCAACTGGACACACATGACTGGACACACCTGTGTCGAGTTGGTTAAACTCAAATTAGTATCATTTATTCTTTCGTCATCTGGACACATCAAGATTTTTATCCGTGTCCAGATGGTGAAATGTATATAAATCATTTTTATATTTTCGTCAACTGGACACACATTCTAATTTTACCCGAATTTATGACGAAGTACAGTCATGCGCAGATTTTTTTCTGTCACAATCATAATCGGCTATCAAACGTTTCACTGTTGGAAATGGGTAATTTTACAATAATTTTACATTAAATAGTACAAAAGTACTAGGGTAGCAGAAGTATGTAAGCGATTGCGGCTTAAATAAAATCTCATGAAAAACATGCTGCTTAGTTCATGGTGTTGTTCAATACTGCACAGTATTAAACAGGGTTGTTTACTACTACTACCTACCTACTAACTTTTGTTACCCTAGTACTTTTAACTATACCATAAGTGCGACGGGGCGTACTAGAAACCACTGTGCCGCAAGGAGCGAAGTACTGAGAATTGAAGTAAAAACGCAAAGCGACATTATGGGCATCGAAATTCAGGGAATAAAACTTATGATGAAGGTCCTACAGCAAGAATAAAAAATTGAATATATCAGCATGAACACTATGATCGCGACCACTGTTAGAGGTCAACAATTCAATGAGCGAGGTGATTGTTAACCTGACTGTAACCTTTTTCTGCAAAAAAACAGAGTGTGTCCAGTTGGAGAAAACATAAAAATTATTATTTCAGCTTTCACCATCTGGACACACGTAAAAATCTTGGTGTGTCCAGATGACGAAAGAATAAATGATACTAATTTAAGTTTAACCAACTTGACACAGGTGTGTCCAGTCGTGTGTGTCCAGTTGGTGAATAACCCAAAAATATCGACATGTTGGACATCGCTTAAAAACTCATTGAGCAGGGCGAGGGCCCTAGCCACTATGTATGGGTGGAACCTTTTTGCCAAGCTGCATCCACTTCATCATCAACCCATTATGTCCCCACCGAGGGGACAGGTCTCTCCCCGGAGGAAGGTATAGGCCATACTCCACCACGGGGGCCAAGTCCGGATTGGTTTGTTTACTCGGATCGGATTGTTTATTCATGCACAATCCATCCACTACATCAAGTTATTGACGTGTAAATCGGGCTTTACATCAAGTTTCATTCGACTTGAATCATTCCGATGTTTCGGCCTAATTCTACGGACGCTTTGTTGCAATAACATTCATAACAAAAATAGGTGAATAGACGTACAGAGCTGAGTGATTGTAAACTTTACCAAATCCCCAATCACTGTCCGCTGTTTATCCCAACCGCTCCCATTAATAACCATTATCGTACTGTCAGAGATTTTTCAACTTGACGCCTCTCTCGATGGTGGAACTTTGCGAACGCAATTTACTGTTTAATAGGGCTCATTTGTTTAGTAAAAACGCCTCAGAAGTAGTACCTCAGCGGGCTCCAGAAGAGCCGCAGAAGGACATTTATTTTATTTATTTATTAGGTACGTACACAAAATAATGTAAAGGGGTAAAGGGCACCTGTCGGTTTCGGGAACTTTTTACAACGACTAATCAATGTCGATGAAGCGAAAGTGATTCTCGGTCTTACTGTCAGAAGTTTTCAAGCCGCCCTAAGGCTTCTGACTTGGCTTAACGACTGCCATCTATCTACGGCAGCCGGCACCAACTGCTTAACGTGCCTTGCGAAGCACAGAACCGCTCGGAAAATGCCACTAGCGTTAGTCATAGAACGGTCACCCATCAACGCACTTGACGCGCCCTATGTTGCTTAACCTTCGTGATCGTTTAACACATTGAATGCCAGCTATGAAGTATTTCGTAGTACCTACTTTCAGTGAATTTTGCAGGGATACAGTTTGTATGGTGGCTTCGGGTTTCGATTGGTACAAGAACCCTGGCATTCAATGTGTTAAGATCACTCAGGTAGCCGGGGCTGCGGGGCTACAAGCGATTCATATACAAAATACAGTTTCAGCATATTTAACTAAGACTCTCCATTAAAAAGTCACATTTAAAAAGTGGTCCACGTAAAGACGCTCAAATCTATCAAGTTACCAATTCAAACCTGAGTATCTGAACTATTCAAATCGCCTGTCAACGGTGGGCACTGGGCACGCGCGGTGATTACTCACTCTCTCTTTGAGAGAAGTTCTGTGCCTTACTGGGACGTATATGGGCTGCTACACCGGAAAAAACAAGAAACACAAAACATTACCTAATAAGTAAACTTCATCATTCAGCCACAAGTCTATTGCTGGACATAGGCCTTCTCCATGGATTTCCAAAAAGACCGGTTGGATCCAGCGTCTTTCTGCCACTTGGATGAGACCGTCTGTCCATCTTGTGGCTGATCGTCCTACTCTACGCTTGCCGATATGTGGTCTCCATTCGAGCACTTTTCGGCCCCATCGGCCATCAGTTCTGCGTGCTATGTGCCCCGCCCACTGCCACTTTAACTTACTAATCCGCTGGCTGTGTCGACGACTTTCGTTCGTCTACGGACCTCATCATTTTTGATTCGGTCTAAAATCTGTTCTTTAATTCAATGCAAGAAAAAATAAACTGTCACGTCGACATATCAATGCAATCCAAAGCCTATCAATGTCTGAGTGTTGCTAGTACGTAAAACCAAATAACCCCATTCTACTTCCAAGTCAAAATTGTATGTGCTATGTAGGTGTTTGTTTTTAGACTTTGCTCTTATGAGTAATTAAATTTTAATGTATTTAATGTGTGTCTTCTATAGACGATAAAAAACAATCTACCGAGTAAACCTTTATATTTTATAGCGCCAACACCGCGTCATTTTTTTCCGTCGAATTAAAAAACGGTATTTATGAAGTAAACTTCTGTGTAATATTATTTTGTGCCGAAAACGCCAAGAACTTCAGACGAAACTTGAAGTTTGTCGAACGATTTGTTTTCTCGATACGTCACAGGGCGCTCGCCGTCTCGTTCGGCGATTTCGAGGCCGGTCCCAAAGAAAATAGGTCAAAAGAAATCTCAAAGCCAGTAGTAGGTACAGTCTGTTAGCTTTTAGAATATACCTCGGGCTCTAGAGTAGGCTTCGGTTTTCGCCGAAAGCACACGAGTGCACGAATCCTGCTCTGTATAAAACTTTTCTTCTTCACTATTTTGAAAAGTTATGTAAAGTTATATATAAATAACAATACAAAATTAACCTAACCTTATTGCAATATAATCCATTCTATCCGATAGGTAGCCGAGGTATATATAAATGTAAGAGACTGTAGATACCTACTTATCTAAGCACCTCTAACATCCGTTTTCATTGACGATCTCTGCGGTGCAGGTTAGCACATCTGCCAATCATGCGAGATAGGCTTTCCCGGGTTTGAATCCCGGCTTGAAAAAAAACACATTTGTCTTAGGCCTGGCAAATAATAAATCAGTAATGGTTGGTTCTACACTAGATAGATAGATAAATAATTGATTTGAACTTCTTACATGTACCTATTTAAGATTTTTTTAAAGTACCTACTTTTATAATTATTATGTGGTGCGTTATAAAAACTGCGATTACGTTTGTGCCGTCTCTATTTTATTCTACTTCTATGGAAACATGCTTAAAAGAAACGTCCTTAGTTTTAAATGAATCTTATTATAAAGTGACTTCTTTATTCTTTTACTTACACACAGACGCAAGGCGCTTTTCTCAACAAACGGCTTGTACATTAACCTAAGTACTCACGGCGGTAGGTATCCATATTTAAAGAAATAATTACCAGTCGTCGCGCTATCACTGACGGAAACAATGCCAAGCGAAATCAACGGAGCATCGCTTGAAAATAAAAAAAAATCTCTAAGGGAAATAAAGCAATAAAGGCGGAACAGATTCGTAAGTTTTGTTAAAAAAACATCGTGGGGGAACCTGAAATACTAGGTATTTGCCAGCAGCCTATATAAATCCAGCTGTAAGGCACAAGCCTCTGTCAGAGAAAGCTTATTAACTGACTTTAAGGTCGGTTTCTGAATTGAGAATTTTTCTAACTAAATTTAGGTATATAAGTAACGTTCTGTCACGCTCTTTTCCGAGAAATTTCACTAGTCATAAATACAGTTAAGTAGTTACTAAGCAAAATTCTCGAATCAAAACTGTCTCTTAATCACACCGTTGGCAGTTTCAAATGCTAGAAACACATTAATTACACCGGTGGGTTGGCAATTTCAAGCGCTGCGGTATGTGAACACCTCAGACATTCAGGTTTCCTCACAATTTGGTTACTATACTATTTCACAACTTTACGTCCACTCACTACAATCACTCATTATCCTAGTGCCAAACTAGGATACCCTGTGCTTAGTAACCAGGCAAACAAATCACAAACATGGAAATACTCCTAGACCGAGGCCATTGAGGAGCGCCGTACATTTGTTCACAACAAATGTACGGCGCTCCTCAATGGGAGTCGAACGCACAACCTCCAGCACGGTAATCAGACATTATACCACTAGACCAACAAGGCAGTTACAGTCTGTTAGCTTTTAGAATATACCTCAACTGAGCAATCAAAAACTGATTATATTGCAATAAGGTAAGGTTTATTTTGTGTTGTTATTTATAACTTTACATAACTTTTCAAAATAGTGAAGAAAAGTTTTATACAGAGCAGGAAGTAGTATTACTCGTGTGCTTTCGGCGAAAACCGAAGCCTAGAGCCCGAGGTATATTCTAAAAGCTAACAGACTGTAACGCATCAAATCTTCTTCTATACTTGAGCCATTACAAACGTGCAAACTGAGTCATAAAGATTTGTATCAGACCTCTCTCTCACACATATAGGAGGCATATCAGGCATATCGGAATTCTCGCTCGCACTTTTATGACTCGGTTCACACGTTTGTAATGGCTCAAGTATAGTCTATAGTATGGAAACTCACATCACCTGACCCGACCGTGTAACTCTCATCGTGGTATAATCGAGGTCTTGGTAATATTCTCTCTCCAAACGAAATGTCTGCCTCTTTCAGTTAAAATTACAGATAGCAAGAAACAAATGACGGTAAAAATATTAATTTCTCCTCGGCCACCCCTGGGGGTGGGATGGGGGCAGGGGTGGCCCAAGGCGCCCCCCTCAGGGTACTTTTTTGACGCCCACTATTTCCCTTTTTTCCGAAGGGGGCGGCCGTTTAGCAATTTAAATTTTATCTTCTTACTCAGAACGGGAGCGTTTCTTTCGTGTTGATGGAGAGTTCTTGTTTCACGATTGTTGCTTTTGCTTTTGGTGGAAGTGTTTTTTCGTTGTTGCTCGTTTTAGGAGACATTGTTGGTATTTTGTGGGGCTATGAGTGAAGGCAATTATGAGATTCGAATGTATTGTCAAAAAGCCTATTCTTATGTCATATAAGAATAGGCTTTTTGACAGTTTGAATTCGTATAAATTATGAGTCGTGAAACTTTAAGGCTTTAAGGCATTTTAACTAAAAAAAAATATTTGCTTTTGTATCGAAAACGGTCTGGATTGGCCGATTCTATGATGACGGCACAGCTCAGTAAAAATGGCGTCTGTCATTCATGTCGTTCATACGTTCATTGGTTTGCTTACTGACCAGTGACGTCATAATTCCTGCGCTACGCGACATTGCCCAAGATAGTGTTTTGGCGCCTTATTTCAAAAGTAAATTTTCGTGAGTGTACTCCTTTACAAAAATAAATGTAAATTTTCGTGAGTGTACTCCTTTACAAAAGTAATATTAAAATGCAATGTAAAATAGTTCGGAAATAAAGGCTAAAGGAAATTTTCGTGAGCTCTTTTTAGAAAAAAATAAATAAAATGACCACTTTCTGAGGACTCCATGAACACCAACAAAAAATATGAGATGTCAGAATTCTGTCAAATAGCGTATTGCAAAGATTTTGACGATTGTGACCATCAGACCATCAGATCTCTAAGCAAATGATCACATTTGCTTAGAGATTTGGAAGTATGTGGGTAAATTTACTTCAACTAGTGTTAGACGTTTTTAGAGCCTTGTAAAGTATATAATACCTACGTATACAGATAGGTGTGATTTGTAAACTGAAAAGAAAGCATTCTTTTCTTTTAGATTTTTGTTCGTCTTCTTTTTTAACTTTATTCTTATATGGTAGGTAAACTAAATTAGTGCGTGTTCTTATAAGACAAATCAGTACCTACTTTTTTGCATAAATGCTGCTAGATATAAACTTTTAAAAATCCGTCAATTGTACTGCACTGTTTCTGACTAGAAAGAGAGCATTTATTAACACAATACGATTAAATACGACTACTACAACTACTTTTTATTTTGATTACGTAATTCCTGCTGAGAGTAATGTTATACTCTACAAACTATAAACGTAAACATTTACATACAGGCACATACATTGCTTCTGGCCCTACACTAGGATAACCTGTGTCTTGGGACCCAGAAACAACAACGTCACAAACAAGTAAACATCCAAAACCTGGTTTTTTTTTGTCCCCAGCCGGGATTCAAACCCGGGACCTCTCCCATGGTAGGCAGATGCGCTAACCGCTGCGCCACAGAGGCCGTCAAAAACTGTTGAGTTTATGTCTGGCAAGGGTCTAATCTTAACATTTGTAATGATTTCAAAATATATTACAATGTGCCAACGAGACGTCTGCCACCTTTTAAGACAAATAAATACGGACTAACAATGACAAAGGACCTTTGGCTTAACAAACTCGCTAAAAGAAAACGAGATTTAAAACTCATTTGCGACCCTTTCAAAATAAATCAATAGTGCAAAAGCCAGTTCGAATCTCTAACTGACACATCAACGATGTAGATAAGGTCAAAACGGGAAGTTTCTTGGTGATCTCCGCATTATAACAATTAGATTGGAAACAACGCTCACCAGCTTTATGCACAAGTTGGTGAGCGTTGTCTGAATGAACCTCGTATAATCATGACTAGACATCGCCCGCGACTTCATCTACGATTTCATATTCAAAATTTTTATTTACATTAAAAAAAAAATGTTTACTTTATGAACGTCAAAGTTGTTCGTTTCACAATTAATAGATACATTAAAAAGGAGCTTAATGTAAACGAATACATTCATGAATAGAGTATGGCACTGAAACGTGGTCTCTCACTATAGGCCTAATAAGAAAGCTCAAGGTCACGCAACGAGCTATGTAAAGGGCTATGCTCGGAATTTCTCTACGAGATCGACTCAGAAATGATGAGGTCCGTAGACGAACGAAAGTCTTCGCTATAGCCCAATGGATTAGTAAGTAGAAGTGGCAGTGGGCGGGGCACATAGCACGCAGAACTGATGGCTGATGGTGCCGAAAAGTGTTCGAATGAAGACCACATTTCATCGTCGGCTCCATCTTCACTTACCATCAGGTGAGATCGGGGTCAATCGTTGGTCAGTTTTTAATAATAAAAAAAAAAAAAAAAAAAAAAGCGCAGCGTAGGACGACCAGCCACAAGATGGACTAAGATCTCATGCAAGTGGCAGGAAGACGCTGTATGCAAGCCGCTTCCAACCGGTCGTTTTGGAAATCCAGCAGTGGACTTCTTGTGGCTGAATGATGACGATGATGAACATTGGAGTACCTTGGTGATTGGTGATTGGTGTTTTCCGACATTTGTAAAAAATAATATAACGTAGGTATTATTGTTTATTCTTGCAGGTTGTTTATTGCACTCATAGGATCTTGTTAGACAGGTGCTCTTACTAATGTACAAAAACATTTTTTTTATTAACTTTATTTTTAGGACTACAGACAGACGGACCGGGATATTTCCTCTAACATGATCTAAGAAGTAGATAAGGCTTCTCTCTGTAGGGGGTTGATTTTACATTTTAAGCCCGGCTAAGACTGATACAGGAGTAATTTGCAGGAGATTGTGACGTTTGTCGCAATTAGGGCCAGTTTGTTTTTAAGGAGGGTCCGATGTTGAGGTAGTTAAATGCGTTATAAATATAGGGTTACTTCAAAAAATCAAATTAATGTTTTTTTTATTTTTGTTTGTTATAACTTTTATTTTATGCATTTGCTTTTATTTAAAAACGCATAAAATTAAAGTTATAACAAAATAATAATAACAAAAATGTTTATAATATAGTCAGTAGCAAATTTTGTGAACAATATTTCAAAAAACACATAAAATAAAATTTTAACAAACAAAAATAAAAAGTAAACGTAATTGGATTTTTTTAGGTAACCCTACATTTCTAACGCATTTAATTACCTCAACATCAGACCCTCCTTAAAAACAAACCGGCTACGTTTCAGATAAATAATTTTCATACATAAAAAAACGTCCATGATTCTGATTCTGTGTGATAAATTAAATTCGTAAAACAAAAGTTTATGTAAATGATAAACTCTAATTAACACGTTTCGAGAATTGCGCGTTGTTAGACAAAAATATTGTACGAGTAGATACCTAATAGTAAATCAAATTAAATATTTTTGTTAATGAAAAAACAAAATGTTTCACAATGTTTTCATAAAATTAATGTAAACAACATTTTTATGTTATATAATAATGTGATACTCTTGTGCGTGGTATATAACTTCAAGATTCTTTATAAAATATATTTTAAGTATCGTTTAAGTAAATTGATATCGTTGAGAACTTATGTTCATCAAGAACAATAATAATAAAGATTATTCTAAAATTTAACCTAACCCAGTCATGAAGAAAAATACTTTCAAAGTTAAAAACTAACATCTAACGAACTAAGAGCACAATTCTCTTTGGACACAAAATTAAAAACTTTAAAGTGCACTTTGAAAAACCAAAATGGCGCGCTCGATAGTTCGAAGTTTAAAAGTGAGAGTGTTTCGGCTAACTTTTTAATTTGCGAACGACGCCGTTCGAAAGTCAAATTTTTCATCACTCTGCCTTTGGAGTTTCTTCTTTCTCGCCTGCCAGTAAACTTCTTTCCGGACTTAAGGAAATGGATTTTGAAAACTTTTTATTTTACCGACTATAACCCGAACAATTAAGGAAAAGGACTGGACCATTATTTTTTTTCAGTTTTGCAATATTTGCCATCCATATTCTCTCTGTGAGAGCGAGGCAAATAGGTAGTTATTCAATAACACTAATAATAGTTTACATTATAAATAACCGTGATTAGACCCGTTTAATGTGTTAGTAAGTGTCTTTCTTAAACTAACAGTGTTATACAGGTTAATCATCTTAATAATGATGTTTCATGTAATTTTTTTTGCATGTTAGAGAATAGCAAGCGCCTCCTAATTTGTAAAATTTTTTTTTCATGAGGCAATTAATACTTTTTTATCTTTTATCTTATTTCTCGATTTCACTGTTTCAAATATGCCTAAATGAGAAATATTCCATAGTGCAGATAAGTCGACACCCAATATTGTGAACCATAGAATGTTTATTATCTCTGCCAGTATTTTCCTCAAATAAATTAACTAAAATTAAGTTCAAATTACAACAACCTCGACCTCTTCCCGACATAGAAGAATGAAAAAGTACCTCTATTACACACAACTTTACTTCAAAGTGGTGCTGAACCGCACACAAACATTTGTTTAACGATTACAGGGCCTCTCAGAGAACCACGCGTGCCTTGAATTTATTGTCCGGCGACACAAGAACACCTCAGGCAATACGGATGTTTCTTCTCGAAGTTCGTCGATGTTGACGAGTTCATTCTGTAACCTACTTTCTTGAAAACACGCCTACCATCAGAAAGTGTGTTTTGGTGAAAAATTACACCAATCAGAAACTTTCCCGCGCTTTCCGCACTCAACCGGAAGTGACGTAATAGCCCGCCTCCGGCCCACAGGATGCGCCGTCGCAGCCGAGTCACAAAATAGTTTACGAAGTGTCCTTACGTCGACTAAATTCAATTAATCGTGTAGTCCAGTCTTTGCCCCCTATTGAGAAAACTGCCGATGTTACTCCGATGTAGTTAAGGGCTAGCCTGTTCTTGTAGCCTGATCTGACGTGGACCACTTTTTAAATGTGACTTTTTTATGCAGAGTTTTTTTTACAAACATATTTTGTGTATAAATCGCTTGTCTTAAACAATCACGAATGTTAAGCAATACATGGCACATCCAGTGCATGGATGGGTGACCGTTCTATGACTAACGCTAGTAGAATTTTTCCGAGCGGTTCTGTGCTTCTCAGGGCACGTTAAGCAGTTGGTGGCGGCTGCCGTAGATAGATGGTAGTCGTTAAGACAAGTCAGAGGCGTTAGGGCGGCTTGAAACTTCTGACAGCAATACCAGCTACTAGTGTTACAAGCCTCCACCAATCCGGACTAGGCCCCCGTGGTGGAGTATGGCCTATACTTTCCTCAGGGAATAGACCCGTACCACTCAGAGGGGACATAATGGGTTGATTATGAAAAATCAAATTAACAAATAGGTAATGTTTTTTTTCATGCTATGTAAGCTGTCTAGTTCCAGGGGCTGTGGTCCCAGGTTCACAGTTGTAAGTCCAAAAATCACTATTAAAATTATTAATAATTTATTATAAGTTCTTTTAGTTACGTACATTTGTTTGTTTGTACAGCAACACCATTCGCTGATATCGCTTGTGCCCGGATAACGGCGACAGGCTTGCCACTTGTCACGTTTGGGACCTAATAAACTCGGCAAAACGTGGGCCCAGTCCTAGTGATTGGTGCTTCTGCCTACCCGCTCGGGGATAACGGGCGTGAGTTTATTTATTTTATTTTATTTTTATTATAAGTTCCATTACTTGTCCTTGTCCCAAATTAGGATACCCTGTGCTATGGTAACCAGGTAAGGACATTACAAACATGTAAATACACACAGACTGAAGTCGTTTCTTGGGAACCGATCCCACGACCTCTGGCTTGGTCGTTAGCGCGATAACGGCTCAATCAACGAGGCAACCACCAGATTGAGAGATAATAAAACTTTTTGCAAAAACTATATTTAAACATAAACATACAGGCACATTGCTGCAAGATGCATTGTTTCTGGCCCTACACTGGATACCCTTTGTTGTGGTATTAAAAAGGTAGGATTTTTTCCGTGGCGCGTGTTACTACGTGGAGCCCCTTAAGTAAATACTTACATAAGGGCTATACTTCGTATCTAATAGAATTTTCCTTGGTGTAGACAAACACATATGGATGTATGGAGACGATGAAGGAAGAAATATTGTCGCAAGAAATATATGGAGGGAACGTGGGTGAGAGGGCCGGTTAGGTACCTCTCAGACTGATATTGATATCACTGAAGTGTTCTCATATATCAGCCCTTGATGGCCAACCAGCCGTTGACAGCTAACAGTCTGTTAGCTTTTAGAATATACCTCGGCTGCTATCGAATAGAATCGGATATATTCGTGTATTTAACTATTAAGAAACCATTTCGAAATCGGAACTAATATGAAGGAAATAAACTAATACAGAGCAGGAAGTAGTATTACACTCGTGTGCTTTCGGTGAAAACCGAAGCCTACTCTAATGCCCGAGGTATATTCTAAAAGCTAACAGACTGTACTCTCTCTCTCTGAAAGAATGCTTATGCGTACATAGGCTGTATTGTGTAGGTACGTATTTTTACCACCATCCAAAGTGAGTGTAAATTAATCGAGGTACGAAATATGTAGGTAACCTTTTATCCTTCTTTTCCGAAGCAAGGGAAGCGAAACGAATGAATCACCAGTAACTTAATAAAGTTGAAATTTTCCAAAACGAAAATTGGTACTTTTAACAAAAAAGACACACCCCGTACCGCAACAATTTCCACTTTATTCTAACAGACGTTGGACTCAAATTAGTGTGCCGGGCCTCTTCCAATAGTCTTAAAGTTTATTCTCAGTAATTATTCTTGGAAATGGCGGTAGAAAAAGAAGGGTTCTCAAAGGATTGGGCCAATTTGGATTTATTTTTCTCCCTTCTTTGCCCTCCCTACTTAGCCGAACTTTCATTGGTACCTATTTGTTAGAGCCAAATTAAAGCTGCAGGAAAGTATAGGATGATATTTTTAACAAATTATTTGTAGACGGCGACAGGCTCGCCACTTGTCACGTTGGGACCCAATAAACTCGGCAAAACGTGGGCCTAGTTCTAGTGATTGGTGCCTCTGCCTACCCCCTCGCGGATAATGGTCGTGAGTTTTTTTTATTTGTAGAATGCTACACTTAATTTGAGTCTATATGACGTAGAAGTAAAGGAACTTGTAGCAAAATAATTAGAAAAAAGTACAATTGGTAACTCCACAGATAGGTAGAATACCTACTGAGACGGTTCCTCTCTCTAGTACAGTAAACGATGGACTCACTTAATTATACAAGATTTCCATATTAATATGTATGCGTAACATGCTTAAAGCCAAAATTTAAGAAGGTAAAATTCAAGCGAGCTACGTCTCGACTCACCATGATTAAGCTCTGCGAATGAGAGCAAAAGCTGGCAGGACTGTTCCGATGAAAAATTAAGTCAGTGTTTACGATTAATGTGTGCACGAACACGAATGTTTTGGCTCAAAAAAGGTAAAACTAAGTCAAAACGTATGCAAAATGTGCGACGCTAAACCGTAAGCAAAAAAAAAATCGTAATCGTATAGCAATAATTCATGAAATACTTTTCATTTGGATAATAGAAAAGTAAGTTAATGAATTATTGCTATTCGTATCCAAAACCTAATTAGTTTACGAATAATTGAACAAGAGCATAAATTAAAAACCTCAAAGTCATTTATCTTTAAAAGTTAGTTTTATTGCCGTTTATACACCCGCATTTTTAAGCTCGTTTTGATTCAAAGGTAACTTTTACACATCGACGGGTGAAAGGCAACGCTATTTGGTTTAAGCGACATTTCTGAATTTTTTGAAAACCTAGCTCAAAAGACGCAGTAAAATCTGCAGATTCCAAATATATAAATATATCAATTTCGCCCAAAATGTCGCTTAATACAAATAGCCTTTTTCCTGACGACATGTAATTACGACGTGTTTTTCGATGAAAATTCATTGTTTTAGGTTTCCCTACCTCAAAAGGAAAAAGCAGAACTCTTATAGATAGGATCACTTTGATGTCCGTTTGTCCGTCTGTCAAGACTAATTATTTCGAGAATGCGTGGAGGTATCGAGTAGAGATTAAAATCAAATGAAAATCAAGAAAACTTTATTGTAAAAAGGTTACAAGAAATGGTTACTGGCATCCAAACAAGGATTCCCTGTGCTATGGGTAGCCAGGCTACTTCCAAAATACATAATAATATAATGTTTTACACTAAGAACTAGGTAACTACAGTCTGTAAAACATAACTTGAGCTCCACGACAGATGTTACACTGACAGGGCTAGGTTACGATATTGCTTAGACATCGAATAGTGTGCAGTAAGTACGGAGTTTTCACAGTACAAAATATTCTGTGAAAAAATTCAAAACTTCATGGACGCAATTTCGATGACAGCTGTCGCGGAGCTCAAGCTATATTTTACAGACTATAGGTATATAACTAAAGGTAATAGCAGTTTTCTTCTTAACACTACAGGAAAAAACACAAAAAGCAATAACAGCTTATTAACGCCGAAACGCTATTTAGTTTTTTGGTGTGGACAAATACTGAGGTTTAAGGTTAAGGTCCTTGGAAGCTGTGAGAAAATCAAACCTCTCCGTTAACGTAAAAAAAATCACGCCAAAGCACGGTACTTTCTCTCGCCTTTACATCGTCGATTCAATTCCGATAAAAATGTCAGAGAGAGGGGTGCGCCACCCTGCGAAAAAAACTGCAGAGTTTGGCATAACTTACGTAATAATACCCGACCCTTTTTTAAAGACTGCTTTATATTTTAAGCCCTTCTTGGAGCTTTATGTAGCAGAGGGAGAGGCATGTAAATGGGTGAAATCAATTCGATAGGCGACCTTTTTACGACTGAGAGACATCTTTCAGGTAGATTATATTTTGAAGACAAATCTATGTAAAGTCTGTTTTGTAGTTCAATGCAAAAAAATAAAACATGACCACGTTGACATCTCAATACAATTCAATGTCTGAAAAAACAAAATTACCCTATTTTACTTCTATAACATTTTACTTCTAAAAAACGAACTTTAGAGATTCATAAATTCTCATTTAGAGAGAGATAAATTTGTGTGATTTGATGATTCTATTTTTTTTTCATGGTTATGATTTATTTTACATTCTACATATATTGTAATAATAAACATAACATAAACATAAACATTTACATACAGGCACATACATTGCTTCTGGCCCCACACTAGGATACCCTGTGTCGTGGGAACCAGAAACAGCGACGTCACAAACATGTAAACATCCAAGACCTGGAGTTTTTTTTTTCTCCCCAGCCGGGGATCGAACCCGGGACCTCTCGCATGGTAAGCAGATGCGCTAACCACTACGCCACAGAGGTCGTCGTGATCATTGTGTTATCCTTTATGTGTGTGTGTCTCAAAGCACAAATAAATGTCTTATCTATCTCATCTTATATGAAACATCAGAAATGTAATTCTACGTAAGAAATGTACTGTACACTGTTTCTTAAAATATGTTAGTGCTTAACTTAACTACGTGTTTAACTACTTTTTTGTACATATATTTTTTTGTGTCCCACTGCTGGGCAAAGGCTCTTGCTTTCCATCTCTCTTTGTCTCCAGCCACCTCGCACCATCGCGGTAAGAATGCATTTAGGTCGTCCCGCCACCTTCGAATTGATGCCGCGATTTGTTTATTATTAAATAATGATAAAAAACTTTTAAAAAAACCTAAGAGATCGCTTTTAGCGATAAGACCGCCAATTGTATACGGCAAAACTTAGTTATATAAGTCTTATAATGTATTTGTTTGTTTTTCTGGTGTGTACAATAAAGAGTTCTAATCTAATCTAATCTAAGCAAACACATCGTTCCGAGCCACATCTGACCCATAAGTCCCCATAATACTGGCCACGTCACAGCACTGCACAGCACAGCAAGGAAAATTCCGGAAAAGTGCGTGTTAACTCATTTGAGTCGAGTAAAAAGTACAGAGAAAAAACCCCAGTGATGGTTTCCTGAAAGCATAATATTAATATTACTTTTCTCAGGGAAGAGACCCGTGCCTCTCGGTGGGGACATAATGGGTTAATGGCGACAATATTAAACGCAAAAAATCAGTGCTACTGCCTAACAAGATCCCACGAGAGATATCAACACGATGCCGGTGCCACGAATTATGTTTTTAAGCCGTCTAAGTGTGAGTCTGAATCGCTCACTGAGCGTTTTGTGCGGCGTACCCTGATTCCATAAGCCTGAAAATAAGGAACTAGCTAAATTATGTAGTTAAAAAAACTCTCTCCGTACAAAACCACAAGAGATATTCTAACAAAACATAATATTTCTCAATCCTTTGCTTTTGTAGTCCAACAAGCATAAAATAAAAAAAAGTAACTCTGAAATAAACACATAATGTTGCAAGCCGAAACCAGTTAACATATAAATTCGTATTATTTTTCACAGTCTGTTCTGCATCCACGCATTAGTGCCTTCGACGCCCTCGAAATCGTCTCTTAAGCCTAGTTTAAACTAACAAGACGAATACAAAATTAAAAAAAACTTTACTTTCATCAGCTGCTTTATTTTATGGTACATTTTATTCTGGAATCATTAGGGAATTTCACATAGTAAGTATAGGAAGTCAGTGCTCTTCCGTAGTGAAAAATAAATAATCAACTACGCCAGATGTGTATGTGTGCGTATGCGTGGGTACGTTTGTGTACGCGTGTTTACGTGTGGATAAATAACGGTTACATATGGAGGTACATACGCGAGAGAAGTGTCACTGAATATATAGAGTCTGACAAGCGAGTCGTGGGACGCGATTTATTTCGAATTCTTCATATGGCCACACTCTGACTGTCAAACTTGCTGCAAGTAGTACAGCCCAAACAGTTTGATACCCGTCCTAGATTTAAACAAGAAAAAAACTTTTGTTTCTATTCAACATAATTTTACCTTAGATGTTTTAGTATGTACATACGAGTAATAATGTTTTAAAGCAAACATGAATTATTCTTGTTGTAAGGTCAGTCGGATGACGAAAATATTAAACGTCAGATCGAAGACTTAGTCAAAGAACTCAAAGATGTTGTTGAGAAAAAGGATATGAATCAGATTTTGATTATGGTTCAGCATTAATAAATGTTTATAAAGGACTATGGGCGGAATCGTCCCCACCCATCAACAAAAATGAAATGTAGCTCAATTGATAGATCTTGGCAAGATGATATTATTTTACTATGGCGACGTTGCCCAAATGCATGGGGTTCTCATGGTATCTTAAGTTTAAACAAATATCTCGTAGACGTATTATTGACGACTAATTCAAAAATATCTACTCATTTATCTATTCAATAGTGCACAGCGGTGCGGCGCGGCGGGCGGCGCATGCACATAAAGATAACCCGTTACAAAACTACCCCCTCCCCCCGTTCCCCGACCCACGCTCTTGCGCAGGCACAGGAGGGTAGTTGCCCGAACCTTAGTCACAGTCGGTTCGCTACAGTGTACGTTCACGTGTTATTTCTTTCTGTGTTATCGGTGTATATTTCACAACTACGACCCCTGCTTGTTTACTGGACTGATTGATATCTTTTCGACTGACCCTGGCACGATAAAGGACTTTGTGATAACTGGTTCGGATACTGTATATTATGGAAACTGGACGGCGGTGTATAATGTGTCCGCGATCTGTTTTGCGACGAAGGCGGCACATTCTACAAGAGGCGTTAATTGAAAGTGAACCTGAATTAGTTAACCATATTTCACAAAATGCGCTGATACAGGTAAATTACATCTTTTACATATATAACTAATACATATATATACATATATAACTAATATGTAATTCATCATCATCATCATCGTCATCGGCCTATACTTGTCCACTTCTGGACATAGGCTTCTCCTGTTGCACGCCACTGAGCACGGTCCTCGGCTACTCTCATCCAGCTCTTGCCAGCCGCCCTGCGAAGATCATCGCTACGTCGAGTCTTCACGTCACAAATTCCACAGAGTCTAAAGATGAAAGTCTTCAATCAGTGCGTCCTACCCGTCATGACATACGGAGCCGAAACGTGGACACTCACGTTGGGGCTGGTCCACAAATATGTAATTAATTCTAACTAATATGTGTTTTTCACTGTATAATATTTATTATAATGTAAACCCTCCTGTAGCACACCTACATTGTGTATATTTATTGATTGCCATTTTATACTTGGGACTATCGTTGGGCGATAACTAATAATAATGAATACTAACACCTATTTATCTAGCCCCGAACTAAACAGAGGTTGTACTATGAGTATTAGTATACTATGTAACGAAACACATTAATACATAATTGAATATGTATCGAAAATACCCCTTGTTACCTACGAGATTTGACCCCGCGACACTTTGGTTCCGTTCAGAAGGCAGGCTTGGTTCATCCATTTTTATTTTTGTTCCAGGTTGTTTTCAATAACACTATGGCAGTGTGCCATAGATGCTGGCAAAGAGCTAGCAATGCTACGCGACAAGGTCGCATCAGAAATGCAGACAATGACGTCCCAGGTCCAGAAATTCAAAGAAACGCAGATGATGTCAATGTACAAAATATCGTTGTGGAAGATCATCATGGTGTTGATGCTCAAGATCAGGTGTTGAACAATGATGGAGCAAATCAAGAACAGGACTTTCACGTTCGGTATTATGTGAGGGCACCAAATTCTTCTCGCAGCTGCTGTTATAGACAGTGCACAAACCAAAACCTTAGGCGAATCCCTACTTTAATGAAAGTGTATTTGGTATGTAACTATCGCCTGTATATTTCACCGAGTGCTCGATTATGCCATGATCATTTAAGAAACACGAACATCGACGAAATATTAGACAACATCAACGTTACGTCTTATTTCAATTCTTCTTTTTTTTCAGACTTGACAAACATGTTGGTGAATGCCATTAACAATGCCCCTAGTTTGGATTTTGAATCTAGACTTAACGCACAGGAATTACATTTTTGGACCGGTTTGACATTAGAACAGTTCGATGCTATCTTGGCGGAAACACCGAGTCTATCAGAAAGGACCCGTCATCCACGTACAGTTCTAGGTGTTTATATGACTAAACTGAGAACAGGTGAACCTAATGAGAGAATGGCGACGCTCTTTAAAACATCACCCAGAGAGTTCGAAAGAAAATTAAAAATGGCCAGAGAATGTCTAACTCAAGATTTTGTTCCAAACCATCTTGGAATAGGCCGTGATTCTAGAAGAGATCTTCTCAAAAGAAATCTTATGATACCAAAAGCTATTTTTGGGAATGAGGAAAATACTACTTTGATTTTAATAGCAGACGGAACATATATTTATATAGAAAAAAGTGCGAACTTTTTATTTCAACGAAAAACTTATTGTCTGCACAAGATCATGAACTTATTAAAGCCTTTTTTATTAGTAGCCAGCGATGGATATATAATCGATGTTTTTGGTCCATGTCCTGCTGTGACATCGGATGCAACGATTATGCAAACTAATGAACCAAGATGAGCATTTATTGCATTGGCTCATACACAGAAGAGATGTCGTTATATTAGACAGAGGGTTCAGAGATAGCATTTATGACATCCAGTCGCTTGGCTACGAGGCTCACATACCTCCAACAAAAGACAGACATGCGACCCAACTCACCACTGAACAGGCAAATAAGTCGCGGTTAGTAACGATATGCCGGTGGGTTGTAGAAGCTGTGAACGGAAAGTTCAAAAATAGGTTTAAGCTTTTAAGGCAGTCATATTTTAACAGAGCTTTATCGAATATGTTCGTTGAATTTAGAATCGCTGCAGCGATCATAAATGCATATTATCGCGTTGCTACTGACACCAGGCTTGCCTCAGAAATTCTGAATATCATACACGATAAAATCAACTCGCCTAATCTGTTACGTGATTACGTAGAAATGAAAAATCTCAATCGTCAGAGAGTGACTTTTACGGCCATGGAAGTACAAATGGCTCACTTCGAAGAGTTTCCGAGATTAAGCGAAGATGACGTCATTTTAATAGCACTAGGCACTTATCATTTAAAACTAGCTAAGTCTTATTGTGCAGAACATTTTCAAAATGGATTATACATTATTGAATTATATCGCAAAAATGCATTGAATGACTTGTCAAGATGCAATATAATGATAAATAATGCGTGGCTGATAAGAGCGCGAATACAGTCTAGACATGTAAGATCTCGCATATATTATTCGTATGTGCTAATTGATGGGAATACTACTGAAAGACATGCTATTGCACACTATTACTGTACTTGCTTGACGGGCAGTCGCACTGTAGGAAGTTGTGCTCATATCATATCCATTATATGGTACATGGGAATAGGTCGTCATACAGGCTTTAATCTGCCAGCGCATCTGTTAGACAGCATTATAATTGACGAGTAAAAAGATTATTGAAATATGTTAATGAAACCACCATTTAATGGATATAATATGAGCAAAACTGCAAACTGGTACGTAGGAAGTCATAGGTACCAATTAAAATATATTTTGTACATTTTGTTAATTACTCAATCATAATCACTGTGATATAAACATAATGTTAAAATAAGTTATAAATGTAAAATAAAAATATACGTTGATTAATAATTACAATTTTTGTTATATATATATATGTATATTCCCACTGATTTATCTAAAACAAATGATTTTAATCAAATAGGGGGCACTTTAGGAACACATTGGTACCAGTTTCATTTTTGTTAGTAGGTGGGGACGGAGGCCATACATTTTTGCCCATGGTCCTTTATGTGGTGCATCTTTATTATCCCTGTTTTTGGTGGAGTGGAAATGTTGGTTTTGATGTAGTTAATATTTTCGTTTTATTTATATTTAGTTATGTTTGGACAAAATTCAATGGAGACTCTAAACTAATTAAACAAATAATCAAGTTAAGCAAAAGTATCAAAATGGTTTATTCAGACAATATGCAGGGTTATCAACTAAAAGATTTTTAAATTTCCCGCCAAAGGCTTGAGCCACGACTCACTTGTCGCACTCTAGGTACATTTATGAGGTGAAATGCAAAACACTTTATTTTATCGTCTGCATGACATTTCGGTAATGTGCATGTTTGTGCAAAAAAAGCAGATTTTTTATTATTTTTTATCGTCTGCATGTATGTAACATTCGTTTTTGTATTTTGGTACAAATAAAGTGATCGAAATAATATTAAAAAGAACCAAGGCAGCATGCGTGCACAACAAATAATAGATGTCGATGAAACTAGCGTGATCTGTCAGGAACGTGGCAAGTGGCAGTCCCTGGTCTTCGGAATATAGGCGTAAGTCTATATTATGGATGGTTTCATCATCATCATCAATCCATTATGTCCCCACTGAGGGGCACGAGTCACTTCCCTGAGGAAGGTATAGGCCATACTCCACCACGGGGGCCAAGTCCGGATTGGTGTAGGCTTGTAAGACTAGTGGCTGGTCTTACTGTCAGAAGTTTTCAAGCCGCCCTACGGCCTCTGACTTGGCTTAACGACTGCCATCTATGAACGGCAGCCGGCACCAACTGCTTAATGTGCCTTGCGAAGCACGGAACCGCTCGGAAAAATGCCACTAG
This sequence comes from Yponomeuta plumbellus, assembly GCA_947310845.1. Lineage (NCBI taxonomy): Eukaryota > Metazoa > Arthropoda > Insecta > Lepidoptera > Yponomeutidae > Yponomeuta > Yponomeuta plumbellus. The sequence continues at coordinate 10,304,438 of OX371216.1, read as the reverse complement.
CATTAGTCATAGACAGTGACCCATCCATTGACGGTTATAGATGGTTTATCTCAGGTTATTCCTAGCGTAGTTAGACTCTCTCAGTGGTTCCAGACATCTGGAGCGAGGCCAAGCTCGGGTCTTGAGACAGTCGAAGATTTGTTCCTTCCTTTCTTTTTGCCGCGATTTATTGGCGCACTTTATCGCCAAGCACGATATTATTGCGACTGCATCCTGCTGGCTTTTTGGCTATTTACCATAGTTCATACTACGCTATACAATAAACCCGATAACAACGTACTAATTATATAAGGTCCTAAGAAATCATGCGCAAATATTTTAAGGGCCGATAGAGTAAAAGATAAATAACAATTTAGAATGTTCAATACATCAATTAAACAATTATTATTAGGAATGATAGGTCGAATAAAAAATCGATCGTCCATACTAAATAAACACCCTTTAAAAATGTACACGCACACATCAGTGCCGCCGCACTACCTACACATGTCATAAATGTCACATGTCATTAAAATTTGCATTGTTTACCGTCAGATACTTCAATCGTGTGTGTGTGTGTGTGTGCATGAAAACAGGTGAAATAAAATGAATTTGTGTGGAAGTTTGAATTTTTGTTGTAGAAAAAAATAAAGCAAATCCTATAGGGATCTTTTTTTTTTTGCTCAAAGGTATTATTACACTATATATGACTACCCCTTTTTTTTTTAGTAGATTTTTTAGGACCTTATATTATAGAGTCAACTTCTGTATGTTATTTGAACCCTGTTAATGAAGAACCACATTTGTAGATATCTTATCCCCTTTGCACTGACAATTTGGTAGCAAATAAATACATACATAACCTCAACAAAACACAATCACTCGACCTGGTCCCAGACTAAAGTCCGTTATTTAATTCGATGCAAAAAAAAAATGACGCGGTGTTACCGCTACAAAACATTAGGCTTACCCGGTAGATTTTTTTTTACAGTGAATAGAAGACTCAGATGACCAAAATCTTTATCACACCCAAGACATTAAAATTTAATTACTCATAAGAGCCAAGTCTAAACAAACACCTACGTAGCACACACAATTTTAACTTGGAAGTAAAATGTGGTTATTTGGTTTTTGACATTGACAGCCTTTGGATTGTATTGAGATGTCAACGTGACAGTATTTTTTTTGCATTGAATTATAAAACAGACTTTAAGATACTCTGTGCTATAGAAACCAGGTAAGGACATCACATACCTACATGGAAATACACCCAGACTGAGGCCATTTGTCGTCTGAGTGATCTTAGACGATCACGAAGGACAAGCATCATAGGGCGCGCTCAGTCCATGGCTGGGTGTCCGTCTATGACTAACGCTAGTGGCATTTTTCTGAGCGGTTCCGTGCTTCGCAAGGCACGTTAAGCAGTTGGTGCCGGCTGCCGTCGATAGATGGCAATCGTTAAGTCAAGTCGTTAAGGCCTTAGGGTGGCTCCTCGGTGGGGACATAATGGGTTGATGATGATGTGTTGCTGATCTACTGTTAAGAGATATTGTGAATGGAAGGGCCGGGAGTGGATATCCCAGACGGACATACTTTGACCAGTACATAATTATATGTATGTCTTTGACAGGCGTGAAAGGATTATCAAGATTCATGCCCAGTGGTTATCCCTGGTCTGTGTCTACCCCTCCGCGATATAGCCATGAGTTTATGTAATGTTATGTAAACTTTAACAGCCGTCAATTGGCAAAATTTCACTAAAAAAGACAGCTGTTAACAGGATACAACAATATGTTACTGTACAATCGGACTGCTACTGGACGACCTCTGTGACGCAGCGATTGACACGTCTGCCTACTATGCGAAGGGTCTCGGGTTCAAACCCCGGTTGAGGACAAAAAAGGGACCCGAGCTCTTGGATGTTTGCATGTTTGTGACATCGCTGTGTGAAGCAATGTGTGTGCTTGTATGTAAATGTTTATGAACAAGAATCCGTGGCTCCGATCATGAAAGTTCGCTCAGAGTGTACAAAAATGACCCGCAATCTCCCAAGCGAGTCAATTTAGCAACAATTACAGAGCTTGACGAGGCAAGGGTGCGCGAAGCGAAATGAAAAATTAAAACAATTTGTAGAGTGGCTGTGGCTGGCTGGTTGGCTTAGACAGACCAACTACCGCCGCGAGACTGTTTAAAAAGAAATAACTTCTTTTTTAACTAACTACGCGCCGCGTTCCAGCATAAAAAGAAATAACTAGGTACTTCAAAATTTTAAGAAAAAAACCACTAGATTTTTTTTTTCTTGGTAGTTACTTGATTCCTTATCAGATAGAGATATAGAACACTTGTCTTGGGTTATGTACAATAGTACATAATCAAATTTTGTATACCTAATGATTTACCCGAAGACATATTGAGACCCAAACAAAAGAAATGTTTAAAAATCGAATACAGGAGCACTACCTTAACTTAGCCCTGTTCATGAGAAAATATCAGCTAAGTTAGTCTAAGTATTTTTAATGTAAAGCAAGAGGGCAATAACGTCCCAACAAACTGTATTTAGACTTTGGTACAGTCGACAGCTGAACACACCATCGTATAGACCCATGCACTCTACTCCGTCGTCGCAAATGTGAAGGTGGCGTGCTGTCGACTGTACTATCAAATTGTGAAACTTGTTTTATAAATGGAAATAAAAAAAACTAAAAAAAAAAATAAGTATATAGGTACTTATTTTTTTTTAGTTTTTTCTTTCAGGTATTGTTCTTTACCTCTATATTTTTTTATAAAAGAAGATTACACAGGTATTTCTTATACCTGTTCCGTATTTAAGAGTAGGTACAGATGACGGTCTTAACACTAGAAGTGATCTCTTCCGTACAACCTTTGGATGGACTAGAGTAAATCAATGGAAAAAGAATTAGGTAGATGTACAAAATAAGAGAAATTTTATTCGGATTAGTTTCAATTGGGTTGAGAAAGGGATTTCACATCGAGAAGCAAAACAAAGGTATCTATTTCACACAACACTCCTACCTTTTAGACGATAAAATAAAATAATTCTATAAGGTAAATGAAAATTGGTTCATCATCATTATTCAGCCAAAAGATGTCTATCGCTGGACATAGACCTCCATAGATTTCCAAAAAGACCGGTTGGAAGCGGCTTGCATCCAGCGTCTTCCTACCACTTGGCTGAGATGATCTTCTGTCCATCTTATGACTGGTCGTCCTACGCTACGATTGCCGATATGTGGTTAAAAATTGGTTAAAGAAGCGAAACTAAAGCCTGTTTTAATGTTTAATTATTTCACCTATCTAAAGTACGGCCACTAGATGATGTTCAAAATTGTATCAAACATACAACACAATCACTTGCTCTGGTCCCAAACTAGGATACTCTGTGCTATGGTATCGACCTGAAATGAGGCCATGTCCACAAATGTACGGCGATCTCTAACGGGAATCGAACCTTAACCTTCGGCATGGTAATCGGACGTAATGCCGGCAGACCATCGAGACCAATCAAAATTATTTATTTATTTAAGACAGAGGTCGTGGGTTTGACTCCCACTAGAGGCCGTCACACATTTGTACAAAAAGGCCTTAGTCTGGGCGCATTTGTATGTTTGTGATGTCTTTGCCTGGTTACCATAACACAGGGTATCCTAGTTTGGGACCAGGTGAAGTGATTGTGTTGTGTGACAGTTATTAATATTATAATTTATTTTTACATGCGAAAACAATTAAAGAAACACCTACCTTTATTCTACTTTTTTGTCAGTCACAAAAACGTCAAAGAAAATGGAGTCCTCTTTAGTGTTTATTTTTTTCTTATAATTAAAATGAGGAGCCGTCGTCAAATCTTGTGATCAAAAAGGGGCACCGAAGACGCTAAAAATGTCCCACCTCCCCCCCGAGGGTGGTAAGGGAGGCTGGGGACAAACGGGGTTCGGTTCTTTGTCCTGCGTTATCTATACAATTATTTGAAGAAAGTAAAGTCTCGCAAAAAGATAGGAGGTGCTGGACGCTGTGAGGCTGGGTGGGACCGTCGCCGCTTAGCGAAATATTTTTCACTAGCAGTGCCCGCGACTTCGTCCGCGTGGTTAACGCGTGGCCTAAAGCTTAGGTACCTATATCCTCCTTAAAGGTCTCTACTAAATTAATGAAAGTTATTTTTTTAAATTGGTTAAGAACTTTATAAAGTATTTTGTACTTTATTTAATTGTAATTTTTATTTGTCTCTTATTTTTTATGTGCAATTCAAATAAAAAAGGTTAAACAAGAATGTTCTTTTTTCTTGTTTAACCTTAACCTTTTTTGTGTATAATATTAGTGTAGGTTATTATTATTTTTTATAGTTTACTGCACTAATTCCAAATGTAAAACGCACAAAGACGTGTAAAGAAGTTTAAAAAAACTAAAGTACTTTACATTGTTTCCTAATCTGATAAAAAATATTCTATCTATCGCGCTAGTAAATTTTATTTGTTCTCTTTAGCCCTTTCTTCTAAACTGTATCATTAACGCGACCTCCAAACTATTCACAACATTTTCTAACCAATTTATTTTTGTTATTTCCCAGATGCCACTAAAAAGCAACACTCGACACGCCGGACGCCCTACAAAAACGATCCGCGAAGGGGGGCCGCGGCAAAAATGACGCTCCCAAATAAAATAAATAGCGTGCCCACTCTCCTTCGACCCCTCCCCTCCCTCCTCGCTAACAAAGCAGGGCCACAGAGGGGGTGTATCAAGCACGGGCGGGGGTCAACCGAACTGGCCATCTGGAACTGTCTCAAGCAGTCGGAAAGCTTGCCAAGATGCCGTATTATTAGATAGATGATGGTTGTTACATAATTGCGCTGCGCTTTGGGGTTGGTAACTTTTTTATTTGTCATGTTTTTTTAACATAAAGTTTTAAAAAAAAGGTTAAAAGGCAAGGTTATGTTTCTTGATAAACTCCTATTTGAATTTGTGTTTTATGACATTAGAATATTCACACGCAAAAGATGTCCGAAAAACTCACGGCCGATGTTTTTCAATGTAACCAATTTTAAAGTAATGAAATTTATATCGTTTTCATAACAGCCAGCTGTTTCCAAAATTTTCCTCAAAAAATCCACCCCCTGATTTTTTTACATCTACTAACCAAACTGTGTTTATATAAAATATTATGTCTACCGATCAAATGAATTAATGTTATCTGAAATAATTAAATAATTATCAATCAAATCAAACTGTTTTATTTTAACATAAGAATTTATATTCTGTTTGCGGAATGTCAATGTTGCAAATGCCGTGGCCGGCTAGCATAGTCCAGTCTGTTAGCTTTTAGAATATACCTCGGGCTCTAGAGTAGGCTTCGGTTTTCACCGAAAGCACACGAGTGTAATACTACTTCCTGCTGTGTATAAAACTTTTATTCACTATTTTGAAAAGTTATGTAAGTTATAAATAACAATACAAAATAAACCTTACCTTATTGCAATATAATCGATTCTATCCGATAGTAGCCGAGGTATGTTCTAAAAGCTAACAGACTGTACATTCGGGCAGTGTTTGTAGTAAAAAGGCAGCGGGAATAAAAAAGCACTGCGACCATCTTTTCCTAAAATAATTTAACACTTAATAAATCAGAGCCTAAGTACCTATATGAGAAGATTCAATGATTGCTTTAACTTTAAAAGTCAAAACATTAGTTGTTTTTCTTATAAATGTAGGAAATACCACGGATTTATATACTTCGTAAACTGGATACCTTTCTCAAATTTACAATGAGGACAAACTTACACTTTAAACCATCGATATAAAGTTTATATTTCTTTCCGTCAAACGTGAAAGTAGAAAAGCGAGCCGAGTGAGATAGTTTGAAAGTAGTAGTGCGTCCTTGTCTACTGAGTTGCCAGGACTAAATAAAATCTAATGACGGCAGTATTACTTCTTAGATATAGTAACTTTTTTGTATAGTTAGAATATTGAAACTAATAATATATAATAAGAATTTAATTATCTCAGTTATAAAATGAAATAAAAGTCGTAAAAAAAAAATAATAGCTTTTCGTCATCCTAAGTGATCACATTTTTCTTTTATCGAATCAATATGGCAACCGCTTGACAGCTTGACACTCTCTTCTTCTGAGGACACTCTATTCGAAAGAGACGCGCTACTACTTTGGAGCCTCTCACTCCGCTCGTTTTTTATTTCATTGTGCACAGTCCAGTTATACAAAAGGTTCATGGGAAAAACATTAAAGCTGCGGCCAGATACACGAGCAGCACCCTTTCACGAATATAAAGCGGGGTCAGCCATCACTACAGTCTGTAAAATATAGCTTGAGCTCCGCGACAGCTGTCATGGACATTTGCGTCCATGAAGTTTTGAATTCTTTCACAGAATATTTGCACTGTGAAAACTCCGTACTTACTGCACACTATTCGATGTCTAAGCAATATCGTAACCTAGCCCTGTCACTGTGACAGCTGTCGTAGAGCTCAAGCTATATTTTACAGACTGTAGTCTCAACCATTTTAGAGGGAAATAGGTGACCCGGCCACCACGCCACCTTTAGCAAACCTGTAGTTTTTGTCAGTTATAATAGTTATTATTATTAGATTATTAGAATCGCATGCAGCCCCGGCTGCCTGAGTGATCTTAAACGATCGCGAAAGTTAAGCAACATAGGGCACGTTCAGTGCATGGATGGGTGACTGTGTATGACTAACGCTAGCGGCATTTTTCCGAGCGGCTCCGTGCTTTGCAAGGAACGTTAAGCAGTTGGTGCCGGCTGCCTTCGATAGATGGCAGTCGTTAAGCCAAGTCAGAGGCCTTGAAAACTTCTGACAGTAAGACCAGCCACTTGTCTTACAAGCCTCCACCAATCCGGACTTGGCCCCCGTAGTGGAGTATGGCCTATACCTTCCTCAGGGAAGAGACCCGTGTCCTTCGGTGGGGACATAATGGGTTGATGATGATGATAATAGTTAATGTTATTTATTTACAAGAAATTGATCTACGCAAGTCGTAGCAGCGAGCTACGGCGTAGTAAGATAGTAGTATGCTACGCGGTGGCATGTAGCATGAGATGAGTAATAACTAAAATATTATGTAGTTTGTACTACGAGTATTAACTTATTTTAGTAGCCGAAAAACTACAAATGAAAACCTAAGTTACCCCTACTTTCTCGTACACTGACTAACTGTTAATCTACTGTTAACAGGTTGTCAGTTGACCAACGTGTACACAGAAAAACAACAAGTAGAGTAGCTTAACAGCTTGTTAGGATACGAGAACCGGAAGTTAGATTAGAGCTGAAAAGTCCCTTACAAGAAAAAATTTTATTTATTAACCAATAGGTAAATAGTAACATTTCCCCAAGAACCTTTGTCTGGCAGTAACTTATTCTGTAATGGCATGAAATATAAAACCAGAGAAGAGCGTCATAATTAATATTAAAAATAATAATAACTTCCACAAAATACGATCACTTGAGCTGGTCCCAAACTAGGATACCCTGTGCTATGGTAACCAGGCAAGGACATTACAAACATGGAAAAACACGCAGACTGAGGCCATTTGTACAAATGTTCGACGGCACCCAGTGGGAATCGAACCAACGACCTCTTTCTTGGTAGCTCCGGAATGGCTGATATGGCTAAACAACAGAACTTTTCTAATTTCAATTTTTAGTCCATTGTATTAATATCTTTCAAGCAATTCGGTAGTTGGCGAAATGTCAAATAAGTTACTTTTAACACGGATTTTTTTTTTTAAATACCGTATAATGACCTCATATTTTAGAGCACTCTTTTCATGTTTCATGTATTTAAAAATTGTACTAACTAGTAATTGGCTAAAAGGTAATTTTTGTTTTAATCGAGCATATCAAATAATTTATTGTTAGTCGTGTCAACTACTGAATTCTGTAGCTGAAAGGTAAAGAATAACAGCCGCCAAAGTTAAAACTTTTCACGACGAAACGAAAAAATAATTTGATTGTGTCGTTAGTGATTCGGAAATATCTTCAAGTTTCCCCCATTCTTCATACTTAACTCAAAAATCGTGTTTTTGGACATGGTCCGGTAATGATTCCGACCGACGATATTAAAAAGTATGGCCGATAGGACTTAAATTTACTTTTTACAACGTCAAGGAGTATACATTCAAGAATGGAAATCTGTAAAAAAGCGATGTTCAAAAAAGTCGACGAAGCCGGAATGGATTTCTCAATACAAATGTCCGTACTTTTAAACTTTAGAAAGCGTTTTTCTCGCAATTAACTCAGGTGGACATTCCTTGTTCTTTCCCTGCACCCTTCTTTATTTTTTATGCCACAGAATTATTAACGTTTATTTTCGGAATTAATTTCTTCGCTAGGAAGAAAGAATCACGCCGATTGGCACTTAAGTTTAGTTGCTTTAAGTAGGCAGTAAGGCTGTCCGGTCACGACTCCTGCCCGTCCAATGGAGGGAGGGCAATTTCCTATCCGACTGACAATTTCCTCTGGTTCGCGCGATTTTAATATAAAGAGACGAGAAAAATCCCTCTGCGAGTAGCACTCGCGCCGTGGAGGGCCGTGTGGATACGACCGTGAGACCTCTTGGATCCAATTCTAATCTAAAACTACAGATCCTATCTACGGATTAGAGCTATCAAATAATTATCTTTCTTGTCTAGTTAGTTTCCGGCAAAAGATAACAGCACGATGTAGTATGGTGACATACGTAAACGATGTCTATGTATTATACGCTCGCAGTAGTGTTTGCGTGACACATATTCGTAGTGTTTAGTTAGCAATAAGTTTTACCTAACTAAGCACGGCACTTCATATTCGGAGGTGAACTAATAAACATGTAAACATATCACCTGCATTTTACCTCAAGCAACCCCGTCAGATCAGCGACCCAATGATCATCATAGTATTTCAACGATTTTATGTCATTAACTTTATTCCAGATACACTTGTTTGACTTTTTGTCGGGACTCCGACCAGGGGTGTACTTATGTAAGACTCCACTGTATGGAGTTGTCTGATTTAGACCTTTTGTTACCGGTATGTCACACCACCTTCTGTCACACTGTTTCATTCGGGGATTTTTTTTCCCAGTCGGTATCTCATACTCCTACTCCGAACTGTCATATACATACTTATTGTGACTCTTTCGAGTTGTCTAAATGCTTAACCCGATAGAGTGGAATGTCACTTAATATAAGAGCAGGTTTCGTCTCTGCGCCGAGCAACCGACGACGCGAGCTTCGTCTCGACTCACCATAATGAAGTTCTGCGAGTCAGAGCGAAACCTGGTTGGACTCTTCCGACATAAAGTCAAGTAAGTCAACGACCTCTGTGGCGCTGCTGTTAGCGCATCTATCTACCATGCGAGAGGTGCCGGGTTCAAACCCCGGCTGGGGACAAAAAACCCCAGGTCATGGACGTATACATATTTGTGATGTCGCTGTTTCTGGTTCCCACGACACAGGGTATTCTTGTATGGGGCCAAAAGCAATGTTTGTGCCTGTATGTAAATGTTAGTGTATCCGGATTGAAATTAATATAGATCTCTATCTCTATAGAGAACACTTTATTGTACATGAAAAAGGAAATTACACAGGTATTTCTTAATCTAAGAGTACAGAGGGCGGTCTTAAGACTAAAAGTGATCTCTAGTGAAAAGTGATGACTAGTGCTTAGGAAAGTAAAGTTTTAGCTCAAAGATGGTAGATTAATTGGCTACTATACTTATTAACGTTACGTACGGTCTCGGAAACATCAGGATTACTATAGGATTTGATATTTAGGCCACTATAATGTTGGATTCTTGCCGTGTAACGGTCTTGTTAGCAACAGTAATTTCTTCCAGACAAGCAGTGTCGGAAAAGACAGACCTTAGGATGACCGGATCTATCTATCCTGCCGATGAATAGATAGTTTCTGATGGATATTGGTGTGTGTTTGTGTGTGCTTGCGTGTGTATGTGTATGTGTGTTTGGCTGCATGTCCGTATGTGTGTCTAAAGAGAGCGAGAGATTGTTGTAAAGATGTGAGTGTTTGAATGATTGAATGATGGTGAATGGAGAAGGATCGCCACTGAATTAAGTTTAAGCCTAAGGTTTGCGGGAAGAAATTTACTTTGTAATACATTTACTTTGTAATTGGTGCAATAAAGAATAATAATAAGATCAAACAAATATATGTTCCACAATCTGCAGATAAAGTTCCGGATAGGCTACCGTTTGTTCTAAATTTTAAGCCATAAACGCAATATAGGAAAATTTATTTAAATTTAGAACAAACGGCAGCCCTGGTTGCGGATATATTATCTGGAACTTTATTTGAACATTGTGAAACAGGGGCTAATGTAGGTATAGATAAAATCCTTACCTTTCAATCTAAGACGCTGTCTTATCCACAGCATCCAAGCGAGGTCCTTTTGAAAATGGCTTTGGCGAGAGAAAGAAAAGTGGTTCGCGATGGCCGCCCCTCTCCCCTTGCCCCCACCCCTCCCGCTCCCAAGACTCCTGACGTGGCCCGCTGTTGTTTTATAAAAGGAGCACCCTGTATTTTATTTTGTTGAAACTATTGTTTGGTCTATCGATGTCTGTGGATGGCTAGGAGGGTATATTCGGTAAAATATAGCTCGTTTTCGGTGTTTTAGATTACACTTCGAGTAATAGTGAGAGTAGAAAATAAATGGTAATTTATATGCTTAAGACCGCATCAAAGAAGTTGACTTGTAAAAAAAAGTAGCTAACGCGGTTTTTCCATATTAATTAAAGAAAAGAAAAAAGCTTTTATTTTTTACATAACATAACATACAGGCACATACATTGCTTCTGGCCCCACACTAGGATACCCTGTGTCGTGGGAACCAGAAACTGTGACGTCACAAACATGTACCTAAACATTCAAGACCTGGGTTTCTTTTTTTTTGTCCCCAGCCGAGATTCGAACCCGGGACCTCTCGCATCATAGGCAGATGCGCTAACCGCTGCGCCACAGAGGTCGTCAATAATTATACAAGAAAAGTAAATTCAGAAAAATAAGGCACTTATTGGGTCACCGTCTATGACTAACGCTAGTGGCATTTTTCCGAGCGATTCCGTGCTTCGCAAGGCACGTTATCTTATCTTATCTTATCGAGTAGTCGTGCGGGGGCCGACAAATTAGTCGGCGACACTTCGACCCAGTGGGATCTGTTGTGTCTGCCCCTTGACCTTACACCTAAGCCTAATCGAAGATGAACTCTACGAGGTCGGTCACACCCTTTAGGGACAGGTGCCTGAAGTCCTCTGGTTTAGGGTAAGCTATTCCCAGAAGGCTCATTCTTTTTCGGGCAAGGACATCGCAGTCACACAGTACGTGTACCATCGACTCCACTTCAAAACCGCATGCCCTGCAGGTGTCGTCTTGACATAACCCCATTCTGCGGAGTTGTTTCCCTGTCGAGAAGTGTCCCGTCAGAGCGCCAGTAAGCGCCCTCGCACGACGTTGTCCTCCCCGCAGTATGAACTTTGCTGAGCCTGCGATTTCTTCACCAATGAAGCTTTTAGAATGTTGCAGTCCTTCAGTGGCTGCCCATTCGCATTTGTGCCGTTCATTGGCCTCAGCTTTGATAGCACAATTAATGGTGCTCGATGAGAGCCCCACGCATGGTTCAGGGCCGTGCAAAGGCTGCGCGGATCCCTCCCTCACCAGCTCGTCGGCTGCCTCATTTCCCATGTGTCCAGCGTGGCCAGGAACCCAGACTAGTTGCACCCTGTTGTCGCAGCCCAATTTGTTTAGGGTCTTGACACAGTTAAGCACCAGCTTTGAATCTACCACGCGGGATTTTAGGGCCATGAGTGCTGCTTGGCCGTCGCTAAAAATACGAACAGTTTTGTTTTTGACATTCCTGCTTATATTCTCTTGAGCACAGGCAATGATCGCATAAGTTTCCGCTTGAAATACTGTTGCATATTGCCCCAGACTGAAACTTTCTTTGAAGTCCTGTGCACAGATGCCAGCACCAGTGCCAGATGGCATTTTCGACCCATCAGTAAACCATGAAGTCGTGTCAGGTCCAGTAGTTTTCAGACCATGCCTCCATTCGTCTCTGGTGGGTCGCAAGGCACGTTAAGCAGTTGGTGCCGGCTGCCGTCGGTAGATGGCAGTCGTTAAGCCAAGTCAGAGGCCTTAGGGCGGCTTGAAAACTTCTGACAGTAAGATCAGCCACTAGTCTTAAAAGCCTCCACCAATTCGGACTTGGCCCCCGTGGTGGAGTAAGGCCTATACCTTCCTCAGGGAAGAGACCCGTGCCCCTCGGTGGGGACACAATGGGTTGATGATGATGATGATGAAGGCACTTATTGGACAATAGTAGAAGAAATATGAAGCTATATGGGGACATAATGGGTTGATTATGATGATTATTATGAAGGATAATCTCTGTCCGTGTGAAGAAATTAAACTCATCCAGTCTAGGTTCAAAACTTCCTTAAACAAAAGTCTCGTTCGAAGCCTACTTGTAGAAGAATCTTGAACATCCCAACTTGACTTAAGTTAAACTCTAGTCAACTTTTAAGCGTAGATATGACCGTTACGCTTCAGTTTTCATGCTAACTTTTGCTATGAACTTTTAAGGAAGACGCTCCACTTTACTGCAGTTTTCGTGTGGAGCAGTCTTGTGATAATGCACTGTTTTGGCTGTGATACGAAAGCAAAACTACACTCTTCATTGCTGTTAGATTTTCATTGCTATTCTACCTTTGAATGAAGGCTATGGATTAAAAAAAATCCCAGGTGGGATGTTCACATGTTGTGATGTCACTGTTTCTGGTTTCCACGACACAGGGTATCCTAGTATGGGGCTAAATGCAATGAATGTACCTGTATGTAACTGTTTAAGTTTATCTTTTATTCTGTTTTTTCTGCTATTTATCTTTCATCAAAATATAATACAGTTTTTGTAGGGTGTAACGTACATAATTATAACATCCTACCAATTACCGAACAGACACCTTATTGTAGAGGGAACTAAAATTCTGTGCTATATTCGTAGAAAAAAATATTGTTTTGAAATACTTCTCTAATACAAAATGTAACCAATAATTGTGTTAAAAAAACATTGTATGATACAGTAAAACCAAGAAAAACATAAAAAGTTATACTTAACAAACTTGATAGTTAAATCTCCTGCAGGTATCGCCCTTAGGCGATTCGCACACTGTCCCGCTCCACGCTGCATGTTGCGTGAGTGCGTGTTCTTACGTTGTTTGAAAGTATCTCCGTTTGTATAGAAAACACGCACAGTCCAACACACAGAAAATGCATCCACGCGCGTTCGTGCAGATGTGTTGGACTGTGCGTGTTTTAAACGGAGATACTTTCAAACAACGTAAGAACACGCACTCACGGAACATGCAGCGTGGTGCGGGGCAGTGTGCGAATCGCCTTACGGGCCTAACCGCACATCGCATATGTATCATTGTCACATAAATGCATTATTTTACTTGTAAACTTGGCGAGTACTTGTGTACACATACATACATACATAAGCTCACGCCTGTATCCCAGAGGGGTAGGCAGAGACCAGGGACTGCCACCTGCCACGATCCTGACAAACCACTTTCGCTTCATCGACATTCATTAGTCGTTGCATGCACGCACGCCGGTTTCGGGTACTTTTTATCTTGCCCTTTGCTAATACATCCCCTATTTGGTCGAAGTATGTTCGCCTGGGGCGTCCCTTACCGGCCCTTCCACTAACATTCGCTCGATATATTTGCTTCGTCAGTCTTTCTTCCTTCATCCTCTCCACATGTCCGAACCAACGCAACATTCCTTTCTCAATTCTAGTCACTACATCCTCTTTCAGTCCACAACGTTCTCTGATCACACTATTGCGTATTCTGTCATTCAAAGTAACACCACACATATTTCTCAAGGCCCTCATTTCTACTGCATTAATCCTACTTTCATGATTCTTCTGCCACACCCAAGTCTCGCTACCATACATCAGTGTTGGGACCAGCACACCGTTATGGATAGCCAATCTTGCCCTTTTGGAGATATTCTGGCTACTCACGAAGGAGTGCAAGGCACCATTTACACAATTTCCCGCTTTTACTCTCCTTTCTATATCACCTTCACACTTACCATCCCTTGTAAACAGGCTCCCCAAATAGAGCACTTGTGTAATAAATATCAAAAGCAACTAATCGGCTTTCCATCATCGTCATACAATATTGTCATTGTATTTATTAATCATCGACATAATCATGGCCTCAGTCTGGGTGTTTTTCCATGTTTGTAAGGTCCTTGTTGTAATGACTGTTGCATGAGAGAGATTTCATTGTATTGACTGCCTCGTTAGTCTAGTCGTTAGCTACCGTGAAAGAGGTCATGGGTTTGATTCCCATTGGGGGCCGTGCATTTGTACAAACGGCTGTATTTCTTGCATGACAATAAATTACTTTTCTTTCTTTCTTTCCTCAGTCTGGGTGTTTTTCAATGTTTGTAATGTCCTTGCTTGGTTACCATAGCACAAGGTATCCTAGTTTGAGACTGAGACAAGTGATTGTGTTACATGGAAGTTCTTATTCTTATTAAGGTATTAGTTTTGGATGTTTAAATGTTTGTGATGTCGCTGTTTCTGGTAATCACGACACAGGGTATCCTAGTGTGAGGCTAGAAGCAATATAATTATGTGACTGTACGTAAGTGTTTATGTTTATTGCTGTACAAACCAATGTTGATGTTGATCAATGTTCCAATTGTACTTAGATTTATAAAAATCTGTAAATGTAATTTATGAGTACAATAAAGAATATTCTATCTATCTATCTATCTGTAACACAGAGTAAGGATCATCAATAATAATCACAAAAAACCCGCCTCTGATCGTCCATCACCTGTTTATGGACCTCATGTTAAACGATCCCTGTCGAAAAGTTTTAAAACTTTAATCAGGTCGAAATCAATATTGTTGTTGTGAGATAGCATTTTTATGAAGGCTTCTGATAATATCAGAAGATATTATCATTTCACGGGCTGGTATTATAAATAAGAAAGTCGGGACCGAAACAAAGGGCCTTTACCTAACTTTGATTTCACTTTCATTTTAAGTCTATGCTAGAACATTCAACCAACATCTGCAGTACTTACGCAACTTGAGTGTACCGAATTCAAAATTACTTTTTCTTTTAAGTTAAGTGTGTTTGTGACAGCTGAAAAAGAAAACATCGCGAGAAAACGCAATGTACCTACTCATGTATCTCAGCGTTTCAAATAGCTAACTACATATATATTTTTTCACTCGCAGCCCCGGCTGCCTGAGTGATCTTAAACGATCACGAAGGTTAAGCAACATAGGGCGCGTTCAGTGCAAGGATGGGTGACCGTTTCATGACTAACGCTAGTGGCATTTTTCCGAGTGGTTCCGTGTGTTGATAGATGGCGGTTGTAAAGCCAAGTCAGAGGCCTTAAGTCGGCTGGAAAACTTTTGACAGTAAGACCAGCCACTAGTCTTCTATACAAGCCTCCGCTAATTCGAACTTGGCCTCCGTAGTCGAGTATGGCCTATACCTTCCTAAGGGAATTGGGGGTTGATGGTGATGATGATGATATTTTTTTTAACTAAAACGTACTGGTATATTATTAACATTAACACGATTTGCGCATTAACACGATTAAGTACGCAGTCTAGCCGTCCCAGAGTGCCCTTTTAGAAGCTATTGACTTACACAAAATCAATGCACTAATATGATAAAGTTTTTGAAAAATTCCAAAAAGTTACAGATGATTCCTTTAAAACAGACTCAAAAACGTCTCAAGACGTTTTCCATTATCACCTCAAACACTTGTACAAAAACCTTTACTCTGTTACAATCAGACAATTAAGGGGCTCCAGAGGGTAAAACGATCGCCAACGAGGAAAAAATAATATCTTTTTTACAGATCGAATTTTCAAAAAGTAAAGCGAACTGGTTTCAATTTCAAACACTTCCTTCAAATACTATTATTTATCCCTTAGTTGAAACAATAAAATCCAGGGTGGGCGTGGTTTTTAAGTATTTGTACAATCTCTCAATTATATTAACTCTATTATTATTCTAATTATATTATTCGCCATGTAAATAATTATTTGTAGGGATATAATTTGAAAACAAATTGGGGTGGACCACCTATCTCTTAGGGCTATTAAAAATATATAACGACCTTCAAACCTTAAAAGTATTTTCAAACCTACCAAATATACATTATACAATTTCGTCAAAATCGATCCAGCCGCTTCGGAGGAGTACGCGCACTAACACTGTGACACGAGAATTTTATATATTAGAAGAAACATTACTAATTGTAGTCTTTGGTCAAGGGATTGTTTTATGTGATTGTGTATTATTATAGTAGATAGTGAATTTAGCATCCACGACAAAAAACCTAGCATCAGGAACCTGGGACTACTCGTATTTTTGCCAAAAACTAGCGTTTCTGGCGTCAATCCTATCTAGTACTAGACTTTTCCTTAAGTTTACGGCCAAAGGTTTGACAAAACCTCATTGGAACACCTTATTCAAGCACTTATTGGATATTGGATTGGATATCTTATTGGATAAAATCCAAGCACTTATTGGATAAGTGGCGCTAGTTTTACTCAGAGGATCCCCTTAACGCGCCAGACTCAAAAGTCAATAGCTGCTGGTTGTAGGCAACCAACAAAATAAAATGAAGGAAAATGCCCAAATCCATCAGTCGAGTATTTTCTAATGGGCAATTCATGGAGCGATTGATTTGTGTTTCACAAAGATAAGTAATTACGCAGTCCTTGGTAGCTAGATCCATAAATCCGCGAAGGGGGGACTCCCCCCTTGGAAAAAAGGGGGCGTTCTTCTTCTTATATTTAAATATCGGACGCCTTCCGGGGTAGGTGCCACGGTTTTTCCAGTAAAAGGGGTAAGTGACAGCGGCAGGGCTTTAGAAAGGCGTGGAGTAGACTTCTAACTTCGAAGTCTCCGTTCTAGTAGATAGGTACCTACCGACCTACGTAGGGTCTTTTTGATAGTGGTTCTACAATTTTGTATATGACCGTTCTGTACAATATGATACAAGCTGACCCGGCAAACGTTGTTTCGCCGTAAAAAAATTCTTTCACATAGGGCTGTGAAAAATATTATATAACAACCTATTTTCAAGTCTACCAAATATACATATAAAAGCTTTATAAAAGTCGGTTAAGCCGTTTCGGAGAATTATGCGCACTGATACTGTGACACGAGATTTTTATATATTAGAGAAGAAGATTTATGTAACCCTACTTCTGAAACTACATGACAACACTTGGTAGAAAACAGCCTATATACGTCCCACTATAGAGTACAGGCCTTCTCTCAGAGAGAGAGTATGGGCTTAATCACCACGCGTACCCACCATGGATTGGCGATTTCAAGCGCTGAGGTATCGAATAGCTCAGATACTCAGGTTTCCTCACGGTGTTTTTCTTCACGACTAGTGAGTTGTATTGCTACTATAAGTTCACAAATGTACATAACTTAAAAAAAAAGTCATAGAGTTTCAAATCCATTGTTCTACCCTAGGCTACCACCGCTTAAATTGTTATAATAATGACAACACTTATGTAGGTACATTGAATTTAAGAAAAACAGTGTATCAGATTTTTTTTGTGCCAAATAAAATTTCATTGCGTAACATTAGGGACTCCACACACGACGGCTATAAGGTAAGGATATATATTATAGCACGATATATCTCATTACATCTTTCCATAGAAATCGTCAGGAGACCACACACGACAGCTATAATATACATCCTTACATCTTCGTACCTTAAAGGTACTGAGCGATACGAAGATGTATATTTACCTTTCGATACCTTTCAATACCTCCCAATACCTTTCCGTATATTACGATATATCTTCCTTCGTAAAGGGTGTTCAAAAAGTTTCTTGGTGATTCAAAAAACTCCACTAGGAGTCTTATGTCGCTAAACGACATAGATATTCAGAGTCCTATCTCAAAAAAATCATTTGCTCCACATAAATTTGCTCCATATAAATAGTCTCGCTAAAGGCCGATTTCCGAATTGAGAATTTCACTCAAATATTTAAATAACGTTCTGTCACGCTCTTTTCTGAGAAACTTGACGAGACAGCACTAGAGTTAAGTAGTTACTTAGCGAAATTCTCAATTCAGAAATCGGCCGTAAGCTACGTTTCGTAAGCCTGAGGAAGGTATAGGCCATACTCCGCCACGGGGGCCCAAGTCCGGATTGATGGAGGCTTGTAAGACTAGTGGCTGGTCTTGCTCTATGGCCTCTGACTTGGCTTAACGACTGCCATCTATCGACGGCAGCCAGCACCAACTGTTTAACATGCCTTGCGAAGCATGGAACCGCTCGGAAAAATACCATTAGCGTTAATCATAAACGATCACCCATCCGCGCACTGAACGCGCCCTATGTTGCTTAACGTTCGTGATCGTTTAAGATCACTCAGGCGGCCAGGGCTGCGAGCAATTCTTCGATTCAGTCGATTGATGCACCTCCTGCGGTTGACTGGTAGAAAATGCTTGTAGCATTAAGTTCGTTGCGTTGCCATTGTAATTTTTACTTATGTGCAATAAACGTATTAATAATAATAATTGATGACCTATGATTTTATAGATATAACATAGAAAGTTACAACTTGTATATAGTGATGGAATATAACATTAAAGTTGCCTTTAACATGAAGGATAGTAACAAAAATCAATCTACCTCAAGAAAAGAAAAAAAAGTGTAGCAACACAGTGGTCATCAATTTTGTAATAATATCATGCCTGTCCACTTGCTGGCGATGTCTTCGGAATTTTCCTTACTTTATATGATGTTCAATGCACATCGTTCTATTTTTGGCACATGTGCCAACGCATACGCGCATCAAAATCTCAATCATCTTCTGATGAACTACCTATCTATTAAATCTAGTAGTAAGTCGACAGATCCATAACACCCTGTATAACGCCTTAGCAGCCGGAACGTGTGTCGGTCGAGACGTATGTCAACGAAATGAAGCGAAATATACATTACGTTACCTGTTCCGTGTGTGATACTTTAATATAATGTAAAGCTATACCTCCCGGGATGTAATGTATATTATAGCAGTCGTGTGTGAAGTCTCTTAGGTACTACAGGTTATATCAACAGAACCTGTTGATATAACTAGACTGACGTCTGTTGATGACGGACCATCATCATCAGTTCAGTCATGTTCTGTCACGCTCTTTTCTGGGAAATTTGACGAGATGGCACTACAGTTACGTAGTAACTTAGCAAAATTCTCAATTCAAAAAGTAAGACGGACAGATAAACAGACTAGTGCCGAATGAGAAATCTCTATTAACAATATTTGGCATTACTGATAGAACTTTTTTTTAACACGCTTTTTATCTCTTGAGCCGAGATTTTCGTTGAGTTGAATTGATTTGAAATTTTCACAAAATCTAGACTCAAACCAGCGAGTCCAGCCAAGTTCGTGAAAAAAGGAACTGGCGACGCAGCAGCCGTGTGTAATATTACAGGAATCACTTCGAGCTACTTTTGACCCTTCACAACTCTACAACTATTTAATCTACGTATATGAAATTTGGCACATTTCTTAAAGTCCATTAGCTTGCCTAGAATCCAAAGTTTCATCAATGTTGCTCCAACAGTTATAGATATATTAACGTTTAAAAACCGGCATTTTTATGACTGACTGACTGACTCACTTATAGATCAAAAACCTAACCCACTTCTAGATGACCTAGAAACTTGATATTTGGCATCAAGGTAGACTATTGGGCATATAGAAAGGAAAAAATCTAAAAACTGAAAATTATTGATATTAATATCCTCATAGTATTTAGTTCCAAATTCTGCTAATAGATGGCGCCTTTTAATTCTATAGCGCGGTATGGTTTGGTCTCAACCGATACTATATAATATCTGTAAACGACTTCTTATGTACGTTTCTCTGAAATGTAAATGAGTTTCTGAAAAGTCGTATGTTCGTAGCCGATTTCAAAGTCGTCGGTTATTATCGGTTCCTTGTCATGGTAATAATTACAGCGCCACCAAGTTATCAGTTCAGGTGGTCAAAATTGTAACTGACTAACTAATAGTAAATCCTGTTCCCCATTTTTTGTTTCATTTATTCACTTACTTATAGATACATCTTCGTTAAAATTTTAAGACGAGTTAAAATAATCTCATTATTCTGAGTAAATTTCTTAAATGTTATTACTAAATTCTCTACTAGCGCCGCTATCAACTGAACAAATAAGATGGTGGCACTGTAACGATGTATTTATTAGTGATCAATACCAATAATCTCTGTACAAAAAGCAGTGATATCCCATCAAAAACATAAATGTGAATGATAGAAGAGCCAAGTTCGATACGTATTAAGAACAGACGTCGTTATCGACTTCGCCGACAAAAGAATTGAGATCTATATGGGTGCTGCCAAGTTCTCTGAAGAAAATCATGAAATTTTAGTCACAAGATCACTAGAGATGTAAATTGTTATTCAAGTTTAAGATTTGACTTGGCTAGTTTTCACGTACAGGCTAAATAATATTTATTTAATGAACTCTACTTCGCTTAGTCATTGGGGGTTAGTGTACTTTCTGTTTGTATTGTACTTATGCTGTTAGGTTGATATAATACCTATGTGACTTTCTGAAATTTGGTTTGTTGGTAAAAACTAGCAGTCAAATCTTGAGCTTGAATTGCAATTTACATCTCAGTGATCTTGTAACTAAAATTTCATGATTTTCTTCAGAGAACTTGGCAGCACCCATATAGATCTCAATTCTTTTGTCGGCGAAGTCGATAACGACGTCTGTTCTTAATACCTATCGAACTTGGCTCTTCTATCATTCACATTTATGTTTTTAATGGGATTACATCTACACAATTACACTACAATTATAGTGGGTGATTTCTCAAAAAAAAAAAGTCGGCTGGGTGAGGATGGCCAAGGATAGAAAGATGTAAAGTGTCTTGAGGAATGCTTATGTTTTACAGTGCACAAATATAGATTGATTTATTGAACAATTTATAGGTTTACATAAAAAATACTTTTACAATGTATTTTTTTGTTTTTGTTGTTTATGGTAAAAAAAGGTTACCTACGTTTGTACTAACAAGTGTCAATCAAAGTTTCTGATTAGAATAATTGAAATTGAATATTATATTCTCTATACAGGGTGGCATTTTCACCGGTACAATAAATCAACATACGTAATACTAAGTCCAAAATACAAATACCAACATTTTTTGTTACTACCCCGTTGGTACAAAAAAACAAAAATACCAATGTCTGAACTTATCCGCAAATCTTAAAGAAATATGGACTCAATACGCATGAGCACAACTAAACGCACGAACTGGCAACTGCGCGCGGCTTGCGGGAAAGAAAAGAAGCGGCGGCGGCGGCGCAGCCAGTAGGTATGACTTATGTATGACGTAGCAAAAAAAATATTTTTTGATTTCTTCAATTCTTGCTTCATACTTGCACGGGCTTAGGACCGTCACCGGCGTGGAATGCTTGCACTGGTTGGTAGTGGTATGAATTTCCACACCACGTACTGGCTAACGCCGAAGTGCGCCGTGCGTACCGCGTCGTTGGTGCTCCTTCTGGGGTCTTACTCGAAAAACGCGAATATCTGTTCCTCGATCTCCACGGCCAAGGGAGGTCTCCCTCCTCGGCCTTGAGCGTGCGCTGGTGCAGTGAACTGTCCGTAGTCTAGCAAATGCTGCGTCACTCTCATGAATGTCCTGGTGTTGAGTAACTATTTGAGGTTAAATAAAACCGGCATTTATCAGGCGGGGCAAACTTTCTTCAGCGTATACCCGCCGAGCTGCACTGTATTTTCTCCACTGAGAAAGTAACTACGAACCATTTCGTAATACTCGCGGTTTGTAAACATCGTGCGCACGTAATTTTCGACTGCAGGAAGTGCAGAAACGGCGCACGTCTCACCTAGGTCAATGCGCGCGGACTGAATGACCGGCCGGCCAAATCGTGCGCCGGCCAGCCCGCCGCCCGCTCACGCACCCCACCCCGCCGCCCTCTGCCTCGCACCGCGATGACACCTTGTAATGGGTGTCCATGAGTTACAAATTGGATGAATGATAAATTAATGAAAATGAAAAAAAAAAATATGGTAATTTTATTCGATAAATGTAATTTAATATCGATATCAATGATATGGTAAAATTTATTGTACCAGTGAAAAAATCAGGCTGTATATTAACCACACATAATGAATACTTGTGAATGGCACTGCGGTTCGCTGCATGAAATAAAACGTAATTTTCCTAACTGTGACAAAAATGTACAGAGAACTCGTTGTGCGAATTCAACACGCACTGGGGCCGTTCGTTTATCAACTGTTAAAAAAGTTTTTCTGAAAAAAACTCGGACCTTCTTTCTTAACTCGCTCAGAATATCGCTGTCGACATTTTGTTTATTTACTTTTTCTACTCCACAGATTTCCATGTTCCGTCTCAAGATGGACTTAAGAAGCAAAAAGGAAAGAGTCCGGCCCCCACCGCCCCCTCCCCCCAGGCAATGGAATACAGAATAATAATCGCCAAAAGAAACGGACAATGAAAAGAAATCGTACAGAAGGCCTACTATGAACCTGTCAAACTTAGTGAATATCGTTGGATGATTTTTTATTTATTTATTTTATTTTATTCAGGACACATACAGTCACACAGAAAAATGGTAAAAGTGTGTTATACAAAAATGGAGGAGGTCCCTTTAGTAGACAAGAAAAATAATAATTAAGTAAGCATGCATTCTTAAACAGTTAAACAGTATTGTTAAAATAAATATACCTAGTAAATATGACAAATTTCAACTTGGTAGGCTACCCGCCTCTTTTTTAAATTCGTTTAATGTAGTGATGTAAAATCAAACTCAGATGGTCGAAGAACAAATCGTAAATTTATTTACAAAGTTCCTAATATACAAAAAGTATGGTTCGCACTTAGAAGTATATTGCGCGAGTATGGTGTAGCGCTCTCTCGCTCGCACACGAAGAGTCCCGACGACAATAATAATGAACTGTAATGGGAAAGTTGAAAGTGACAGTCGGTATAACAGCACTTTCGCAGCTAATATAGGCTATATTTCAGTCACATGGGGGCAAATGACCGATGAGCCGTAGCAACAACATTACCGAACCAGATCATCAAATTATTAACTTTATTTCGGTTACACTTACTTGATTTTTCGTCGGAAGAGTCCGACCAGGGTTTGCTCTAATTTGCAGATTCTAATTATGGTGAGTCGATCTATGAGCATGTTTTATTATTTGAAAACTGTAAAAAAAATTCAAATATTACTCTGTGAATATCTAACTTAGTTGTGAATGAAAAAGTGTTCTAGGCCCGTGGGGTTAAGACCTATACAATCGACATCAATCAATCAATCAATCAATTATTTTTTTATTTACTTGAACATAGGACGTCGAAGTGAAAATTGTGTTGGTTTTGTTTTTCAAAATGTCTGGTTTCGATCCCCGAGACGAGCACAGGTTTTTTTTAAATTTATATATGAAGGCAGTTTTCTTGTTACTAACATCGATGACATAGTTCCTAAGAACAGGGCCTCGATTCTGTTAGTGCATTATAGTTCAATAACAGTTACATGGTTGGGTCACGTGATACGTTTTTTTTATTCCATTGACGCGTGGAATTACAAAAACGCGTGCGCGTTGATTTGAAGCGGCAGTGAAATTAAATCGACTCAGTTATGCAACTGTCACTGTTGTACAATCCATTAGCAGAATCTGTGGGCTCATTATGTAGTTTTCGCAACGGATATTCATACGTCTTAAAAAGTCACGTCAACACAAAAACTGGCCCCCTGGTCCTGATCTTCGTATGTCTTATAACTTCAGACTTTCCCATACAGACCAACCTACATAAATGAGCCACCTTGTAATTCTTTTTATAGGTCTGGAGTTAACCTTCTGCGCAGTCCATCTTGCCCCAAAAGAAACGGAGGGCCTCGGGGTGGAAAAATATAAATAGCTCTCCATCTACCTCGGGCGGGGTGGATATTAAAATGCTCCTTTTCGTTTCAATTTAGTTAAAATAAATTCTTTGGGAGAAGAAGAATGCTTTCTGTTGTAGGTTGTTTTTCTTGTGCGGGGCCTTGGACGCTGTTGTAATTAAAAATTTGTATTAAAATGCGAGATGCCGACTGCGTGCTTTGTTTCATTTGTTGGAGAATATTAATACCTATAGAAGTATTAGAATATAGAAGTGCCCATAAAGGACGTATGTCCTTTATGGGCACTTTACCAGGTTCTACAACAAGATTTCCCAAGATATACTTATTAGAGTTACCTCCGACGCGGTTTAAAAATGTGTTAAAACCTATCTGTGGCGCAGTTAGCGCATCTGCCTACCATGCGAGAGGTCCCGGGTTTGAGTCCCAGCTGGGGACAAAAAAGAAAACCCAGGTCTTGGATGTTTACATGTTTGTGACGTCGCTGTTTCTAGTTCCCACGACATAGGGTATCCTAGTGTGGGGCCAGAAGCAATGTATGTGCCTGTATGTAAATGTTATGTTACACTGTGCAAAAAAGCTCATTATAAAATTGTTTTTTATGAAAATATCTGCCAAAATCTGGATTTGAGAAAGAAGTGTTAATTTGGAAGATGGACAGGCATGTAGTCTGTACATCTGCATTGTACAGTCAGTCTTTAAATTTTTGTTGCTCTGAAATGACCCTAATCGTAACTGATTAGAGTGTAGGTATGCGAAGAATGCACTGTGCTATCAATTTTGTCTGTGGCTAAAGAAAAATATTGCAAGGAAACCATTCCCTTTCTCTGAGAGAAGGCATGTAGGAACCCTGTAGTCCGGTGGATATCATCGAGCTGACTGATTCATTCACAAAAATAATAATTAACCTCAAGTAACAAATTAGGTATGGGTGGGGCCAGAAGAAAAGTATGTGCCCGTATGTAAATGTTTATGTCATGTGTAGGTATGTAATGTTTATGCTATGTTTATGTTATTCTTATATTTGTATTATGTTATGTTAATGGTTTGTTTATGTTATGTTAAGTTTGTGTTATGTTTATGTTATGTTATAAGTATATAGCTCGTAAACACTACAAATTACTCATTCGTCGATTTACCTACTGTAGATAAGCGTATGTTCATTTACTGTTAACATTTTAAAATTCCCAAGTAGGATTACATCATAATAACTAAGAACGTAACTCGAAGATCACTCTAAATTAGTTAAAAAGTAGGAAAGTGACTTCTAAAGTAGATTGGACATACTTTGGGATGCCTCCGGGAACTCACATTACAAGCCAAGTTTGGTTATGAAAGTTAAAAGTAGAGTTAGCACAGAAAATAAATTTTTACTAATCTCATAAAGTCAAGTAGCTAATTCAGTAAATTTATTCCTTTCTAGCTGTCCCGGCAAACTTCGTACCGCTAAAGTTTTCATAATTTTTAAACCTTCCCTGGAATTCTATAAATATAAAAAACCAAAAATCAGCCAAAGCCGTTCTCGAGATTTAGTGAGACTAACGAACAGTAATCCTTTTTTATATATAAGATTAAAAACGCGAACAATAGGGTAGTTTCCAGTGTCAAAATAAATAAACTCTATTTAGTCCGTATTTTAGATTATAAAAAAATATTGGACACGTATTTTTTCTTTTTTCGATTAAACAAAAAATAACAAAGATATAGCCCATTAAAGTTACGTGTGACGTCACTCCGTGCTAAAAAATGCAGCACGGCGTGACGTCACACGTAACTTTAATGGGCTGTATCTTTGTCATTTTTGGTCTAATTTACAAATAAAAAAATATGTGTCCCTTATTTTTGAATAATATAAAAGACGGACTAATTACATTTTTTAGGGCAACTAGCCCATTACATTCCTTGTGCTAAAGTAAGTATTTGGTGCTTGTAGTGCAAATTATGTACATTCAAGGAAAAACGATGACATCCTGCCAATCCAAAGTGCCAACCATGGAAGCCGCGTGAGGCATCTAAGATGATACTGAAAGTAATAAAACATAATCACGAAACAGGAGAGAATTTGAACCATGCTTTTACTGAAACAAGAAAGAATCCGTATATATCAAGAGATGACGACCTAAAATTGGCAAAAATGTTTACATTATACGTTTATTTTTAACATTTTTCTAATATGTTGGTTTTTGTGATGTCATCATCATCATCATCATCATCATCGGCCTACGGTTGTCCACTGCTAGACAGAGGCCTCTCCCATTGCACGCCACTAAGCACGGTCCTCGGCTACTCTCATCCAGCTCTTGCCAGCCGCCCATCACGAGACGACATCAGAGAATAATTAATGAGACAGTCTTTTCCTACATACAAAAAAAAGTTATTTTTTTTATTTTTTCTTATTACCTATTTAATGAACTTTATTTTAACAAAACAAATATTTAATTCACAATCTATTAAACCAAACGACTATAAACTAACCCATATAAATAATACTTAATGTAATTTGTATTTTTTTTAAATTAAGGTTTAGGATTCATACTATGTTTTGTGACGTCATCATTTAAGGTTAAGACTTTTTAATAAATATCTAAAAAAATATGGAATTATTTACAAATCCGACAAATAGAAATTGTACTGAATGCATAATTCTCGAAATGCTTTTGTGCGTTGTGTTAAAAAATGTAGCATACGAACAACTACTCTTGACGCTAGACGTGATGAAATCAGATGTAGACCACCAGCTGCCATACAATACCACTGCGTAAACGAGATGCTTACCTACTTGTAGCCGGTGCAAGCCCACCTTTATTGCCAAGATAGGCTACATCAGTCACACGTGAGCACATGACTGACGCTCTCTCCAACCGTAACAGTTGCCGTGACCGAACTGTCATCATTATCTCAAAGCATCATCATCATCATCTTTAGTAATTGGCGTAGGTAAGTTTTAAATTTAAAAGTTTTAAATAAGACTTCTATATCTTACGGTCTCACTGAAGTTATGAACACGCAGAAATACATGAGATTCTAGATGTAGGTATGTGCGAGAACACACTAAATATACCTTTTTCAAATGTTTTTCGCTTAATGAGTAAGCCAATTTAATGTTATTAATAAAATTTTATTTGAATATTTATTTAGTTAAACATATTTTACTATGTTATAAACATATTTCACGTTTTTGTTTTTATTTATTTCATTGAATATTTAAATATCGCGCCGTAAAACGTTCATGGGACAGGCGCCGACTGAAAATCAGTGGTGGGGAGTAATACCCTCGGCAGTATGCTGAGTCAGCTGCCTATTGCGGCAGTAGAGACATAATGTGACCATTGTTAATTTTTGTTGCTCTTTTGTAGTGTCTCAATGTATTAAATAGTCAGTATGTCTAATGTTTTGTGTAAGTAACTGTTGCTGTAATAAATTTATTTTCTTCTTCTTCAAATCGTTCAAGAGTAACTGGTTGTAAAGGGCGTACGGAACTCTGTTGAAAATAGATTAAGAAAAGTTTTGGGGAAAGTTTTCATGATTCAAATGAAAGGAAACGTTACACTTACCTAACTTATTAAACTTACTACCCATAACACAGGGAATCCTATTTCGGGAGCCAGTAACCGTTTTTTTTTTACTGTTATACAATAACGTTTTTTCATTTAATTTTTACCCTCCGTTGCTAACTCTACTGCTGTAGGGATAACCTGTTGCGTGCGCATACGGACTTTGCCAATCCCAAGCGCAAGGTGACAAGGTTCCGGTCCCAACATGGTTGTCTGGAAGAAATAACTTTTAGTAATAAGGCCGCCAATTGTGCTGTACTATATATTTGTCTAATCTCATTCATTTGCAATTCCTGGTGTAGGTATATATACTAGTCAAAACAAAATAAGGGCCACTGACTCATTTCAACTATCGGGTCGTTTTTACAACTTGAAGGTGTTCTTAAGTGGTTAATTCTTTTGTGTGGTTGTGACCTTAAGTGTTAACAAACATATCGAGACTGCACAACTGCATAATTTTTGAAATGGGTAAACGTTGACATAAGATAAGATAAGATAAGAATATTCTTTATTGCACATAAGAAACAAGAGACAAATAAGAGTTACAATTAAGGAAATATATACAATAGGCGGTCTTATTGCTAACAGCAATTTCTTCCAAACAACCTTGTGACGGAGAGGTTGCCGAAGGAAAAAGAGACGGGCAGTTTGTGCAAATACGAATAATACATACTTATACTTAATAATAAACTTACATAAATCTTACTTATATGTTATAAACTATGCACTACATAAATAAATTATAATATCTATGTGTAAGAGGAGGATAAAATTTATATAATAACCTACATGGACAGGAAAGTAATTGAGTAATAAATACTTGGATTAAAGAGAAAAATACAGTTCTTTTACCCGATTTTTGAATATAGCTGGAGACGGGGAGCGCCTTACTGAGACCGGCAGATCATTCCACAGCCGAACTGCCATTACGGTGAATGAGCTGCTGAAGAACCTTGTCATATGACTCGGTATCTTCAACGTCAAACTCTGATCGGACCGTAATGCCCGACTGTGGAAGTCACTTAGAAATACAAAGCGCTCTTTGAGGTAAGGCGGTGTGGCTGGATTGAACAGCACTGAGTAAAGTAGTGAAAGGATGTGAGCATTCCTACGGAGACGGATGGGGAGCCACATTTTTTTTTTGTAACCACTTAAATTTACCCACATTTGAAGCTGCATTTTAATGTCATTCAAAGTGTGGATTTCTTTGTGTACACATTAACTTTTGCTAAATTAGTGCCTAAATAAACATTGGCTTACAAAATGCCGAGAATTCGAAGACATATGGACCTGCAAACCACGACTAACATAACATAACATAACATTTACATACAGGCACATACTACTAGATTACTATATTACTACTATATTACTAGAGCATCAACATTGATCTAAGAGGGCCATTCACAGCGTTATGTGGATTTGCAGCTAGGATATTCTCGTCGAGCCATCCAGAATGCTTGGAACCGTTTTCAAGAAACTGGCAGTGTATCCAGAAGACGGGGATCTGGTAGAAATCGAGTAACTAGCTCACAGGAAGACCGTTACATACGTTTGACTGCGCGCAGAGAGCGATTTGTTACTGCACGCTCCCTACAAAACCGCTTGCGCCAAACCACTGGAACCCGCGTTAGTGACCAAACTATCAGAAATCGGTTGCATGAAGACCAGCAGTTTTCTAGAAGATGTGTAGTGCGGATTCAATTTGCAAGTGCGCATCGTGCAAACCGATTGTCATTCGCAAGGCAGCATCAGGACTCGAACATAAACGATTGGAGCACTATATTGTTCACTGATGAGAGCAAAGTGAAATTTTTTTGTGATGATCGTCGCATGAGGGTTTGGAGACGAGAAGGTGAGCGATTTTCCGATGCCTGCATCCACGAAAGTGATAGATTCGGGGGTCCCAAGTAATGGTGTGGGTAGGAATTTCTCTAACTGGTCAAACGGAGCTCGCTATTATCAACGAAGGCACGATAACGGCTCCACGATATATGGAGGAGGTCACAAGACCCCATGTGATGCCGTATGCAAAAAGACTTGGTGCAAGTTTTAAGTTAATGCACGACAACGCCCGTGCCCATAAAGCTAGAGCCACCAGAGACGTTCTAAACGAGGCTGGTATACAGGTCTTGCCATGACCTGCCAACAGTCCGGACCTCAACCCAATCGAGCACATGTGGGATTTGTTAAAGAGAAGCGTCTGCGATACAAACCAACCGGTGCATAATGAAAGACAGCTCATCAGCGTGCTTAAATCAAGCTGGGAACAAGTTCCACAAGAGACAGTGCGACACCTGGTGGAGAGTATGCCTCCAGGCTTCAAGAATGTGTTGGGAAACGGGGAGGACACACACGATACTGAAAAAAAAGTAAAAACAAAAAAATAATATAGTTTTATTTTAATTTTCATCTATCGTACCAATAACGATATTTTAACTAAAAATCAATGTTTCGCAAAAAACATAAACAAATGTTATTTTCCCAATAAAATGTTCCTTAATTAGAATTTTTTAACTACCGATTGATCAACCCCTTAAAATAAATCATTCATCAACCATTAAACGATATAGTTACATCTTTTATAATACTAAAAATACATGGTGGCCCTTATTTTGTTTTGACTAGTATACAATAATGATTAGTCTATCTATAGATGTAACTTGGGGCTATTTAAGATAATGGTGGTGACATACTAGTGATACCTAGTATCTAGGTACTCAGTTGTGCGTGATAAATTATCACAAATTCAATTAATAGAAGTCCTCCCGGAAAACCGAAATCATTATGATTTACATTGATAAAAAGTATGTTGAATTAGTAGGTACCTATTGTGCGTAGGTATATTGATAGATAGATAGAATATTCTTTATTTTAAATTAAATTTACAGATTTTTTATAAATCGAATCATATCATATGCAATTTGAATTATTCAAATTGCATCGAAAACTTAAGGCATATTTTAGCAAAAATATTATCAGAAATAAAAAAAATATTTAAACGTAACTAAAGCATTTTTACTTTGTTTGTAGAAAGTCAATATACCTACTTATAGTGTTAATGTTAACTGCTGCCTTGGGGCGAATGTAGTTGAGAAAAAGGCAGCGAAAAAAGACCTCCATCACTCTGACCAGCTTAGAAGCTCAAGACCCATGTAATCAAAGTAATCAATACTTGCAATGCCAACCATTATTTAATATTCTCACAAAAGTAAGAAAACACCAATGCTGCGGCCAGATACATGGACGGCACCCGTTTACGAGCATAACGCAGCGGTCAGTCATCGCCAGTATCAACCATATTAGAGGGAAATAGGCGACCCGGCCACCGCGCCGCCACCCGCATGGCCATTGACAAACTTGTGTGATCATGTGAAGTTCTTTATCAATTAAATAATTGTACCTACTTAATTTTAACGCCTCACGCAATAAATTATTTGATATGCTCGATTAAAACAAAAACTACAAAATGTTTCGGAAAATGTATTTCTTTTTATCATTTACTAGTTATTACTATTACAATTTTTAAATAAATGAAACAAAAAAAGAGTGCTCCGAAATGTGACGTCATAAGCAAGTATTTTCATACGAAATTTCGTTTTAGAAGTAACACTTTTGAAATTTTTTCAAATACCCAATTGTCTTCAGCGTCAAGAGTAGAATTGTACTTACTAAAAATCGATCTTACTGTAAGAAGGCAGATAGGTACCTACCTACTCGAAGAAATCAAAGACCCCTCAAAGCCAGCAAAAAAGCCGATTGAACTGAAGGTGAAAACGAATTTCACGGCGGAAAGCCCTCTCTGGCAAGAGGCGCTTCGACGAAATTAATATTCCACCCAGAGTTCAGCCAAGAAATCCAAAGATTAACATTTAAAAAGGCTCCGAGCTTCTAATTTCAAACGGGTCGGTGGGACCCGTTTTTTCAACACCAATGACACGGGAGCGAGCGAGAGGCGAGACGAGGGGGTCATTTTTGCCAATACTTAAGCGAAGATAGATAGACACCCCTTCTGGGGGGGCTTTGAGAAAATTTTAACTTTTCTTTATTCAACAGTGCCGGGCGGACGGGGGGTCCCCGAGACCCCATCCTTCTGGCAAGCCCATTTTTCTTGTACCGCTATTCTCTTTTACCCAGTTTTCCTTTGAAAATAACATTGTACCGTGCCGGTACCTACCACTTAAGCATTTATTAAATTCAGCCTTGGCGAATATAAATTTAACTAAAAAGAGTTTCTGTAATTTCAAACGCTGCTTGTAGCCGTAATTTGAGTCGAAATAAAACAAAGGAGGGCTCGCTTTGTGTAGGATTACTCTAGGAGCTGATGTTCTTTTTGTAAGTAGGTACCTATCTATTTGTAGATAAGTAAGTAAATATCAACAAAAGTGTGACTTGAATTTGCATTCGTTTAGGGTAGGTACCTGTATTATGGTTGAGCAATAAAGTGTTATCTATCTATCTATCTATCTTAACAACAAGTAACGGAACCCTTTTATGATGACGTTTTCAGACAATTTATCCAGAGCCCATTTTGTTTTTTTATTTGTTTACAAAGCCAACAGCACTAGTTAAATAATATAAACAGTTATAAATAAATAATATAAATAGTTATAAATATATTTATCATAGGCCAATTACGGGCTTATTTTATGCTAACGTGACTTGAAGGCAGGCACAAAGTCTAAAGAGAAAAATAGGATAATATAACGACATAACATTTGCATACAGGCATTGCATACATACATTGTATGTCAACTTAATAAATAAATAAATTGCTTCTGGCCCCATACCCTGTGTCGTGGGAACCACAAACAGCGACGTCACAAACATTTGTAAACATCCAAGACCTGGTTCTTTTTTGTCACCAGCCGGGATTCGAACCCGGAGCCTCTCGCATGGTAGGCAGATGCGCTAACCGCTGCGCCACAGAGGTCGTTAAATAAAGCTATGAAGTTAATCCTAAAGACCCATCCCAAACAGGGCGATTAGACGCGGCGTTGTCGTTTGCATAGGTACCTAATAGCAATCGGATGAGAGAGGCGTTACCTATGTTGTAGTGGGCGTCAAATGGATGTATACATAAATGATGATGGGTTTCACAAAAAAATATTACAAAATAAAAACTAAATATTCTGTGAATTTCTCAAGCGTCTAACTGTTGCCGTTATGAAGATCGAGCAAAAAAATCACGTTTGTTGTATGGGAGCCCCCTTAAATATTTATTTTATTATGTTTTTAGTAAGTATTTTTTGTTGCGGCAACAGAAATACATCATCTGTGAAAATTTCAACTGTCAAACTATCACGGTTCCTAAGATACAGCAGCCTGGTGACAGACGGACGGTCGGACAGTGGAGTCTCAGTAATAGGGTCCGTTTTGCCCTTTGGGTACGGTACCATAAAAAGACGAAACAAATGTATCGAGTGAGCGAAGTGGAAGGGCTGGTAAGAGACGCCCCCGCCACCAAGGGCTGTATTAATAAAGAGCAAAATAAAAAGTACCCGAAACGGGCGTGCATGTAACGACTCATGAATGTCGATGCAGCGAAAGTGATATGTCAAGACCGTGGCAAGTGGGAGTCCTTGGTGTCTGCCTACCCCTCTGGGATACAGGCGTGTGTATGTGTGATTTAAGCAGAAGTATGTACCTAAATACTTTTCCACAACAAAAGGCGAGTTGTGATTTGATTAGGTACACCATAGACCAATTACTTAGGCCACTTTTTTACATTTTGATTTTTGATAAAATCATCGTTGAGGTCTGCTTACTCAAATGTGTATTAATATAAAGTTACACTAATAACGCACAACATCTAAGCACAGGCAATTGTATTTTTTGGTTTATTTTGGATGCATGAATTAATGAAAAAAAAAAGGTAATTGTGTCCAAGGTACAACGAACCTGTTTTACCTTGGCCAGTGTCCTTTGTACCTTGGACATATAGTCATTTTACGTACATACATACATAATATTTCATACCTGTCTTCCAGGAAAGCAGGCAGATACCAAGGTATGCCACGTGCCACGATCATTCAGCCATTAGATTATAAAACCACATATATTTTTTACACAAAGATTATTTCAACAAAAAAAAAAACAAAGCTCAACTTTTAGGTCTCAATCACAAATTGTTGCATAAATTAAAAACAAAAAAAAAATACCGTCCTAAACAAAAATAATAATGACATAATAACTAGATATTAATTTAATTTTAGTGAACAAACAAATCATTTAATAATCTTCTCTACAGATACTCTACTGAACAGTGTCCAAGGTACACATTATAAGTTGTGGCCGAGGTACAACATCGGGTCAATTTGAATTAGCGAACTTCGAAAGGCAATTTAAAATTAGTTAGGTTAGGAACGCTTAGGTTCTTTGGTAGCTATCTTCTCTAGTTATATATTACAGGTAATAGTTTTTTCCTAAATATGTCATATCTTAAGTAAACTGGCTCAAAGGGAAATGTAAATTATTTACTTTTTGCACTAGTAAAACTATTTTTCCGTTTTTTGACGCACTCACTCGCAACCGGTGTTTCGGAACTAACTTCACACTTGAGGTAGCAAATGTCGTTTCAGATGCCTTATACAAAATTAATGAAAAGCGTTTGGGTTTCGAAAAATTTACGATTGACCAGGTACAACTATGTCCAAGGTTGAACAGGTTCCCTACACACCGGTCCTTCCTAGGGCGAATGAGAAGCCGGCGTCCTGTCACTCCGCTACAGCCGCTTAGGATGGCTCCCAATAGACATTAATTCTGCTGACAATTAAAGAGTTCCATTCTATAACTCTTCAAGTAATTCTAACTACCTAGGTACCTACCTAATAAAAGAAAGCTTATTTTTAAACAAAAAGACAGAATTATTTTTCTCCAATTCACCAAATTCAGAATTTCGTCGTGATGCAGTATGCGGAAGTAGATAATATTGTCCATTTTTAAAATTATGAAGATTTTTTTAAACGCCGAACGCCATCTATGAACGGCATAACAAAGTAATAGAATTAAAAGCTGCCATCTAGCGCCGTTTCTACGTACTAAGTATATTTGGTAGCAGTGCCTTCAGGACTTAGGTCAATTTATGTAGTCAATAGATGTCGCTACAGACCAAATGCTGCGACAGTCCTAAATAATATTAGATTTGGTATCAATAATTAATTGGTGACTTATTTTCACACGAAACAAAACAAAACAAAATATTTTAAATATTTTTTAATGAAATGCAGTTATGTTACAATTTTCTTGTTTTTTAAAGTAAGGTTTCGCTTAAACTAACGCATTCATTTGACTATACCTTAGCACAATCACACTTCTTCCCAATTTACAGACGGACCGACCATCACATAACAACATTAGAGATAAAGCAGTAGGCAATAGATAGGTAAGTACAACATACAAGAATCACTAAAAGAATGCCGATGAAACTCCAGAGTATCAAAACAATTTTTTATTAACCTACAACCTGTGCTAGTAAAATATTGTTTTACTTATCTTTTTTTACGAAATACTGATACAAAAAATTTGAAATGAATTTTTCAGCTGCCCGCTGCCCAAAATTCAGTAATTGAATAGAGTGAATCAGAATCAACATATTATAGTTTGGGCAAGAAGAAGTTATAGGTATTTTTGTATGCTATTGACTGTACAATCGTCAAATGGAACATTATCGGCAAAGTCACATTGTATGTACCTACCTACTC
Organism: Yponomeuta plumbellus; assembly: GCA_947310845.1. Lineage (NCBI taxonomy): Eukaryota > Metazoa > Arthropoda > Insecta > Lepidoptera > Yponomeutidae > Yponomeuta > Yponomeuta plumbellus. The sequence goes on along the minus strand of OX371216.1, from coordinate 10,269,162 downwards.
AACTTGTACTACCAACATTTGCCTACCACTGTATTCGATACAATAATCAGTACTGAATACTTAATTTAACTAGTGAGTACCTTAACACAATTATAATTTCCGTTTAATAGTTCCTTCTACACTTACAAGCGCAATCCCGCGCGACAAACTGTAATAAAGGATAGTCGGCATAATTTTTTTCACATTATTGACTTTGAATCGGAAAAAAAATTTAAACTCAAAGAAAAATAAAGTAAATTACCCTGGCCAATTACGATTACGATACGAATTACGATATTGTGTTAAACTTACATTTTCCCCCGATAGAATTATTTTCTGCTATCCAATGAAGAGTTCCGTTCTCTATCTCGGAAAGTCTACATCAGATCTTCACCAAGTGAAAATGAGATCAATGGGAAGATATACCGAATCGAACAAAAGAAAAATTATCGAAATCGGTTAAGATTTAACGAAGTTATGCAATAAAATAGAAAAAAAAAGAATATACAAGTCGAATTGAGAACCTCTTTCTTTTTAGAAATCCGTTAAAAATCTGTGTCTACTCTGGTTTTTGCAGACATACTTAATAATGGAACAAATCCCTAATTTCTTTGATATAAGTTCGTTATTGCTAATGCGTCCATGTGTGTGTAGTTCGAATAAGGTATTCTGTAAGCGAGAGATAATTATTCTGTATAGCATAACATCTTGTTGGAAGTCTTGGTTCGCCTAAAATAAACTTAGATCTATGACATTTTGGCACTACGTAGTTACATCTTAAGAAGTAATCTAATAACGTTATCACAGCAAAATAAATAACAAAACTTATATGTACAAGATGCCAACAAAAATGTCAATAAATTCAGATAGATAGAAAAAAAAAACCATCTTAAAAGTGGAGTTCGATTCATGTTACAAATAACTTAATACCATGTATAAATAGTGGCAGGGACTAAAATAGTTTGACATAAATACAATTACAAATTATCTTTGGATTATCAAACAAGACTAGATTTTAAAGCGAAAAAATTAACTGAAGGCGGAGATAACAATAGAAAACCATTGTTGTTTTCAACGTCAGCACTGAGGATGATAAACTCGGTGTAAAAAATACAACGCGAATAACTAATAATAAATATAAATAAATAACTAATAATAACTGATAAGAAGCGTATTTTGGAATACAAACTTACCTTTAAACAATCAATAATACAGGGTGGGTCAAAATCCTTGAAGATTAGCCGTCTTAAAAACACGACAAATTTAAAACACTCATCAGAGGCAGATGAAATAATCTGTGATTTAATCTTTTCCTAGTAAATGATAACACCGCGACTACGTTGTATCTATTTGTAGTCTGTACCAAATACTATTTATAAGGCGTTTATAGAGTGTTTTAAGAAATCTTGTTTCCATAAATAATACCGTTATTCTTTAAAAACAGCGGTGTATTATTTCGAAGTTATCGGTTGATTTGGTTTTTGTCACACCCCGTACGTTGTACACGCCAAATAAAAATAGCAATGAGCGTTTCTTAGTTTAAAAAATACGCTGTACTCAGTCTAGAAACAGCAGCAGCTTACAACGAAATAAATACAAGCTTAAACAGTATAACAATAAGTCTTTTAAAGATAATATTTACAGTCAAAAACTCCACAATAATACTGTTGGTTTCTTTCTTTTGAGAAGTAAATGAGTGCTTTAAAATTATTTTACCTTATTAATAAAAACATATTTCTTTTAAGACAATCCACAGAGGCAGTTAACATAATCTGTGGTAACGCCCTTCTCTCAGTAAGGACCTTCTCTTAACTATAGACTATTTAAACTACCTCTCAGGAGTCTTTTACGCGATCTCGTCTTTATAGATTTATATAACAAAGTGATTTTATCAAATAAATAGGTGTGTAATATAATTACGTGCTTTGAGCCTCGGTGTTTTAAAAACAAACCAAATATAATTTTCGGAATTTCATGCTTTCAGCTCAATAAAAACTCTTTGAGGATAAACTTTTTTAAGCTCTTTGACTAAGTTCACACAGACGCGTCGTCCCGCGCTCATGACATCATTAACCTCTTCAATCCTGACTGTCGGCGACGCAAATCTTATTTACAACTACCAAACTCTTTTGTAAATACTTTTTGATAATGAACAATAAATAGGTGGATGAAGAAATGAGAGCGAGCCACGGCCAACCTCCTTTCTTTGTATGAGACTGTTCCCCCCGCCCGCACCTCACCCCCTGGGACTCCTGGCGGGCGAGGGGAGGAGCCATGTTTTTTTTTCTGTTGTGAAAATTTGTAGAGTCAAAAGGACGCTCCCATATTTTTCGCTTTTATTTCATCATCCGAGACTCCAAAACTCCATCCTATTGTTTTTTCCTTTTTACCGCCCTACATCCACTACACTGACCTTGACAATAACAATAGAAAACTATTGTTATTTTCAAAGTCAGGACTGAAGAGGTTAAAAATATCCCTTCGTCAGAATTGAATAACTCATCAACGCGGTGGATGGCGGTGGCGGTCCATACATACGACCATTTATAAATACTACAGCAGTAAAAGACGTTTCCTCACGATGTTTAGCTTGTGGCATCATCATCAATCCATTATGTCCCCACCGAGGGGCACGGGTCTCTACCTTGAGGAAGATATAGGCCATACTACACCACGGGGGCCAAGCCCGCATTGGTGTAGGTGGTGGTATAGTTACTACGAATTCGCAGACGCATTTGATAATAAACTGGGAGTAGAACCACGATCCACGGCATTCCTGTGGGCTAGGCCGACAATATCAGGTCCTTGGCAAGCCCAGTTCATCTACACAATATCCCAGACACTGCAGCGTCCAAGTTTCTTCACCCACCTAGTGTGATTCAAGGAACCACTGGACGCTGTAAAAATCGTCTCACTACAGACTATTAGCTTTTAGAATATACCTCGGCTACTATCGGATAGAATCGGATATATTCGTGTAATAGAAATATCGAAACTAATATTGACTTAATTTCGAAATCGGAACTAATATCTAGTGTGATTCGAGGTACCACTGGACGCTGTAAAAATCGTCTCACTACAGACTGTTAGCTTTTAGAATATATCTCGGCTACTATCGGATAGAATCGGATATATCCGTGTAATAGAAATATCGAAACTAATATTGACTTAATTTCGAAATCGGAACTAATATCTAGTGTGATTCGAGGTACGAGTACCACTGGACGCTGTTAAAATCGTCTCACTACAGACTGTGAGCTTTTAGAATATACCTCGGCTACTATCGGATAGAATCGGATATATTCGTGTAATAGAAATATCGAAACTAATATTGACTTAATTTCGAAATCGGAACTAATATGACACTTAATTTCACTTATACAGAGCAGGAAGTAGTATTACACTCGTGTGCTTTCGGCGAAAACCGAAGCCTACTCTAGGGCCCGAGGTATATTCTAAAAGCTAACAGACTGTACGTAGATCCAAAAGCCAAAGTAGTAAATGATGCAAGTATGAACCGCCATTAAGTGATTTACTGTTGAATCCTCCTGTTGACTATGAGATACTCTCGAACCCACCACGTCTACAAAAAATGCCTTTACAGCTATGTTTCTCTCAATCAATCAGTACACAGTCACTGCTGGACATAGGACGCCCCAGCGGCACGCCACTTCATTCTATTCTTGCCCATCCCCATCCAGCCAGCCATCGGGCATCAGCTGCCAGCCATCTACCTATCTATCAGTCAATCAGTAAATATAAATAAATTTTATAATATTGTGTGTGTTTGTGTGTGTGTGTGCGCGTGTGTGTGATGTTGTGAGATGGAACCTTTTTGCTAAACTACGTCCAGTTTTAGCTCAAAGATGGTACATTAATTGGCTACTATACTTATTTATATTACATATGGTCTCGCAAACATCAGGATTCCTATAGGATTTGATATTTAGGCTGCTATATGTTGGATTCTTGCCGAGTAACGGTCTTGTTAGCAACAGTAATTTCTACCAGACAAGCAGTGTCGGAAAAGACAGACCTTAGGATGACTGGATCTATCTATCCTGCCGATGAATAGATAGTATTCATGTGTGTGTGTGTGTGTGTGTGTGTGTGTGTGTGTGTGTGTGTGTGTGAGTGTGTGTGTGTGTGTGTGTGTGTGTGTGTGAGTGTGTGTGTGTGTGTGTGTGTGTGTGTGTGTAAGGGGGGGTGTGTGTGTGTGTGTGTGTGTGTTTGTGTTAAATGTTCTATCTATCTCTTACATTTTGTATATTATATTATGTTTTTTATGATTATAGAATAATTCGCATGGGTAAGAATAATGTATCATATTTTTACTCTCTAACTAGATTAGAATCTAGATCTAGATACAAGTGGCTTGCACTGGGGGAAGCCTATGAATAGGAGTAGATAAATATGGGCTGTTTGTCTGACATAGCAAAAGGGCTTGATAGTATGCAACTTGATTGGGATACCACGTCTGTATAAACCAGTATTTTTTTACACAGTTCTGTGTATAAGTTGGGGACTTGTTTTTGAAACAATTTTGGAACATGATTAAACTCAATAAACGCTTAGCAAACAATATTTCACTATCGAGTAACATATAAAATACTCCATCCGTCCCACAGCACAACAATTCGAGTTATAATTTTACGTTTACTTTTATACAATATCTACAATCGTGAAGCCAAGCTCAATAATGTTTAATTTGTTATTTTATTCCATTTTTTTTTTCAGAGTATTAAACCGCGACGCTTTTCGAATTATCGTACTTACAAGCATTTCGATTTTCAACGAATAATAAAATCGAAATACGAACGGACTCGGCTCAGATGATTTTTTTAAAGATAATTCCTAAAAAAAAAACGACTTTTTTTTCAGCACTTATGCTTGGTCCATAGGTGAACACAATATACATACACACTGCCTATATCGTCCCACTGCAGGACACAAGCCTTCTCTTAGAGACAGACAGTGTATCCCTTAGACATGTAAACACCTAAGGCGCTCAGGTTTTTTCACAATATTTTACTTCAAGTTAGCCATTCGTCGGGTAAGACATTGGCCAAGAAGGAGCTTAGCTTACCTTACGTAAAAAACGTATTAGTAAATATAATTTGGCAGAAACATGACTCATGTTTGGTTCAACTAAAGCTCGGAGGGGCACGGGTCTCTTCCCTGAGGAATGATAGGCCATACTCCACCACGGGGACCAAGTCCGGATTGGTGGAGGCTTGTAAGACTAATGGCTGGTCTTACTGTCAGAAGTGTTTAAGCCGCCCTAAGGCCTCTGACTTGGCTTAACGACTGCCATCTATCGACGGCAGCCGGCACTAACTGGTTAACGTGCCTTGCGAAGCACGGAACCGCTCGGAAAAATGACACTGGCGTTAGTCATAGAACGGTCACCAGTCCATGCACTGAACGCGCCCTATGTCGCTTAACCTTCGTGATCGTTTAAGATCACTCAGGCAGCCGGGGCTACGAGCGATTCTTACTGAATGCGGGTGGCTAACGTTGGATTATTAGCCCTATAACATTTAAAGAAACGGGTACAAATATTAACAATACAAATTGGTTAACAATTTGGCACTAACGACTTTGGAAGAAATTAACAGTGTTGATTTGGCTTAAAAGGGAAGACTAGAATTTCATATTCATCCTACCGAGTCCGTCCTCCTTACTACTAGTAGCTTACAATACAATGGAATAAAAAATCCGCGACACTATTCAACTAGAACTGTAAAAGCTATGACAGCAACCGTTTCCGGCTGCCGTCTTTGTTTTACTGGCAAAAAACTTGTATAAGTCTTTTCCTTCTTTAGTAATTTTAGTAGAATTAATTGGCCCTTTTTAATGTTTTCTTTTAAATTACATGCTAAGAACCGCAGTGTGGGGTGGGGAGATTCCCTGTAACGCTTCGGATCGATTGGCTAAGTTCACACTCGAGAAGAAACCTTGCGACCGATATTATGAGTTAAGTTTACATGTGGAACTATTTCTCTGTTGTATAATTGATATAGAAGTGACAAATGAAGGGCCGAATTCTAAAAGTCCTCAAGACCATTTTTTCATTTTTTGAACTGACAACACCATCGTGTTCGGGATCGTGTTCCGAACACGATGTGTTGTCAGTTCAAAATAAAAAAAAATGGACTTGAGGACTTTTAGAATTCGGCCCTTCAAATATACAATAATAACAGTATGTTATTCTTACAATCTCAAAAACATTACAAGTCCTGTTCGTTTGGTAGCCACTTTTAGTTCACCCCTTTCCTGACCACCCATAAGAAGACGCCATTTTCTTATGGATCCCGTCAACAGATCTTGACCAAATTTATATGGGATCTCTCCACTTTCTAACAAAATACGAATCAATTACATCAGGCCACGTGGTAACGACTTATCGCTGAACATACGGGATTTTTTTACAGGCAAAGAGAACCAATAAGGCTTGCAATTATACCTTTTCATTACAACTGCTGTTTCTGTAAATTATACTATCCCATACTTTTTTGGCGCAACCCTAGCTAGTTATTTGGAACATATTTTCTCCTATCCCTGTGACCATTCTACGGACCCCATGATTCCGCGGACCACCTTTTAAGAATCGCAACTCTAGTGTACAGTAAAGAATATCCATACCTTATCGTCTCCACCTATTATTCCGAGCACAAACAGCCAATCGACCGACGCAACAAGAAACCACCGGGAAACCCGACACGGCTTTCGTGAGAATAAATCACCACTTACCAAACTACACTCCCGCTGACCCCCTCTATATACTGGCCCGATGCGCTGGGGGAACAAAAGTCAGGGTATCGTTCAGGAAATACTCCTGATCTTCTTCAGCCGGGGGCAAATAATACCCGTAGCTGCCGTCGTTAGACACCTGGTCAGCCGGGTAATTCTGCGCACTGCCGGGCATTTCGCACGTGAACTCGTCCCAGTTCCTTTCAGGCGATTTTCTCCGCTTGGCGAAGAGAATTGACCCGTCGAACGCGTACTCATCGTCGAAATGGAGGACCGCGTCGTCGTAGAAGTAATTCTCGCAGCGCGTGTTCCTCTGTATGTTTTTCATGAGCTTTTTCTTCGCGTAACTGGATTTCTCCGAGTCGTAGTCGTCTACTAGGGGATCGTTGCTCCGCTTTTCGTTTTCGCACCGCAGGTTCATCGAGTAAAAGCTGGAGTGCGGGCTGTCAGCTCTGGTGCTACTAGGCTGGTAGAACTGTTCGTTGTTGTTGATACTCATGCCTCTTCGGAGCTGCTCGCGTCGTTTGGCGATTATCTCCCTAAAGTCCTCGGGTTCGAGTTGGAAATCGTTCGTTTTGGCGTTCATGTAGAGGTATCCCGAAGCAGAGTTGAGCCGGAGCGTCTGCGAGCGGTTTTTGCTGCTGGATTTCTCTATGTACCGGGGCAAGATGCCAAGCTCTCTGTAGGCGTTCTTCGGTCGTATCTGCTTTATGTTGGTCGGCGGGACGGGCGATAGCGGGTCGCGGTAGGGGATTGATCTGGAATATTTCAATTGTTCGTGACGAAAAATACCAGTAACCAGTAGATCTACAGCCACCATTATTTTTGATGGCAGACCTGCGCTAAGCACAAATTAAAATGCGAATTATTATACGTTATAGTGTATAACTAATTAAGTGATATAAAAAATACGAATTCCGTTAAAATTCGATATATTTACATATTCATAAAAAAAATGGATTTTTGATATTTATTAAAACAAACGGATTTTTTCGGACCCTGTTGTAAACTACTACATAAATAACTTATAAGACCTATGTGTAAGACGAGGATAAAATTAAAAAGGAAATGATAAAATTAGTTATAAATTAAGCAAGACTGCACATGGCTTTTTACGTTTAAAGTTTTCAAACCACGTCATTTTGGTGATAATAAAATTAAAAAAATAGACTCACCTATTAGGTCCGAAACAGTTGCAGGAGCAGCTACATACACTGGCAGGGTAATCATCGTCAACATAAAGCGGCACCATCGACGTATCACCTGAAAACAAGAAAAACAACTGTAAAGTCGCGTATCCATTACGCGCTCTAAGAGGGCGAACATTGGCGCGCGTTCCAGCCGCGCGAAATGGATACCATTTTGGAACGCGCGCCAATGTGTTCGTTGGAGCACGCGAACACGGAGCGGTCCGTTCCGACTGGTGTCGGTTTTTCTAGCGCGCATCAAATCGTGGCGCGCGCGCCAATTGAGACGGTCGTTTATTTTTTAACGAACACGACTGGCTTCCATGATGAAGGGCCGAACACTGGAACGGTTGGCACGCGCGCCAGGCGCGCTTAGTTGATATACTGGTTTACTAATGTATTGCCAAAAATCGTTTCCCAAAGTATTACTTCCCAAACTATTTTCCGCAAATTATCACTTGGCAAAAAAACATTTCTCAAAACAACTTAAAGCAAATAAACAGTTAGCAAAAGTTATTATGGCAAGTTATTGTTTACCAAATAAATACTTGGTCAAAATTCATTTTACCAAGCATTATTCAGTCAAAAGTATCGTTTGGCAAAAAGTACCTTTCCATACAATACCGAATACGCTGGCGGCAATGTGTGTAAATGACACAACAAAGTCGAGTCTGTTTTCGATCTTACATAGAGAACCTAACGCTCCGTCGCGTCGTCGCACCTATAATACAAATACAAATACAAAAATTTTTATTTCAACGTAAAGAATTTACATTCTGCTTGTTGAATGTCAATGTACATACAGTTATGTAAAATGTTAGCCGCTGCCTTAGGGCCGTCTGTAGTGGAGAAAAAGGCAGCGAAAAAAAACTCCTATATTTCTGTTGCCACGTATTTTTTACATCGCCGACCCCCCGTTCAATAATAATTAGTACCTAATCGTCAACTATATTTTTGCCAAATAATAATTTGACCAAATGAATAAAAGCCAAAATAAAACGTTAGCATAATAAACGTTTGTCTTAATAAAACTTGACGCAGTAAAATTATGCGAAATGATAATTTGACCAAATGAATAAAATGCGAAATGAAAACTTGCTAAAGTTTCATTTGGGAAATGAAACTGATGCCATAAGTTTATTGGGAAGTAAAATTTGGCGAAAAATACTTTGGCTAAACGGCGGTATCCCTGATATACTTCAAATGTTTGGAACGCGTTCCGCGGAACGCTCTCTCGGCGCGGTCATTTATGGCGCGCGCGCCAAGAGCGCTTAATCGATACGCGGCTTAAGGCTGCGTCCCCAGTAGGCAAACTGTTCGCTGCCGACTGAGTGAGCCGCAAATTTATAGCCAACTGAAATTCGACTTAGCGGTATACTCAAAGCGAACAAAACTATATCGCCGCCGAGTGGAACAGGCTTTTCTGTGAGTAGCCACTCACTGAGATAGTCAGGGCGCGTAACGCTGCAAATTGCGTAGATTGAGCGCAAAACTAGCAAACTTCACAGTCCATTTAAAGTATATGGAAGGGCATACTAAACCGATACGCCGCTAACTCAGTCGGCAGCAAACTGTTTGCTAACTGGGGACGCAGCCTTATGTTCTACTAAAATCATACAATGAGTTTTTGAATTAAGACTTCCGTAAGCACAAGGGGGCGTCCATTAATTACGTGAGGCATGTATGAGAATTTTTAAACCGCCCCCCGTGGTGAGATGTCGTAAGGTTTCCTCGACTCCCTCCCCCCTTCTTCCCCGTGTTTTCTTCTCCCCCGTGTTTTTTCAAACTATTGACGCCTAGATTGCTAGAAACGTGCGCGCACTTAAACTTGAAGCGGCAATGAAACTAAATCATGCCAATGCAGTTGTCATTGTAATTAACAGAATCTAAGTAATGGTATCCATTATCTGTAAGGGCGCGGACAGTCTAGTGCCACCGGACACCCTCGTAATATTCGTCTAATATCCAATGAGAATAATCATCATCAGGCTATATTAGTCCACTGCTGGACATAGCCCTCCCCTAATGAGCGCCATAGCGCCCTGTCTTCAGCTTGCCGCATCCAGCATCTGCCTGCAGTCCTTCGCAGATCGTCATCCCACCTGGTTAGAGGGCGTCCTACACTACGTTTGCCGAGTCGCGGTTTCCACTCAAGAACACGTTTACCACAGCGGAAATGAGAATAATACACAAGTAGAATAGAAATAAAAGCGATTCGCAATAAAACTCCAGCTCAAGCAGCATTAATGCAAAGCGTGCGATATTCACCGTGCGGTGTTCTCATGGGGCTCGATGCTGTTAGTGCATAACAGTTCGATGACAGATACACGGTCGGGTCACGTGACGTGTTTTTTCAAACTATTGACACCTAGATATACCCCTGGACACCCCCGTAATAGCTGTCTATTCATTAGTGAGACCAAGACAAAAGTAAAATAGAAATAAAAGCAATTCGCAAACAAAACTCCATCGCAAGCAGGGACTTACTAATGCAAAGCGTGCGATATTCACCGTGCGGTGCGCTCTGGGTATCCAGTATCTGAGGGGGCGCGAGCAATCTAGTACCCTTGGACACCTCCGTAATAGTCATCTATTAGCCAATAAGAGTAAAACTAAAGTAGAATAAGATAGATAATAAATATAGAAAGAGAAGCGATCCGCAAATAAGACTCCAGCTCAAGTGGGGACTTACTAATGCTAAGCGTGCGATATTCACCCTGCGGTGCGCTTCGGGTATCCAGTATCTGTGGGGGCGCGGGAAATCTAGTGCCACTGGACGCCCACGGAACATTCGTCTATTATTCAATAAGAGTAAGACGAAAGTAGGCTAGAAAGAGAAGCGATTCGCAAACAAAACTCCATCGCAAGCAGGGACTTACTAATGCAAAGCGTGCGATATTCACCGTGCGGTGCGCTTCGGGTATCCAGTATCTGTGGGGGCGCGGGCTATCTCGTACCCCTGGGCACCCCCCTAGCCAATGACAGTAAGACTAAAGTAGAATAAGATAGATAATAAAGATAGAAAGAGAAGCGATCCGCAAATAAAACTCCAGCTCAAGCGGGGACTTACTAATGCAAAGCGTGCGATATTCACCGTTCGGTGCGCTTCGGGTATCCAGTATCTGTGGGGGCGCGGGCTATCTCGTACCCCTGGACACCCCCCTAGCCAATGACAGTAAGACTAAAGTAGAATAAGATAGATAATAAAGATAGAAAGAGAAGCGATCCGCAAATAAAACTCCAGCTCAAGCGGGGACTTACTAATGCAAAGCGTGCGATATTCACCGTGCGGTGCGCTTCGGGTATCCAGTATCTGTGGGGGCGCGGGCTATCTCGTACCCCTGGACACCCCCCTAGCCAATGACAGTAAGACTAAAGTAGAATAAGATAGATAATAAAGATAGAAAGAGAAGCGATCGGCAAATAAAACTCCAGCTCAAGCGGGGACTTACTAATGCAAAGCGAGCGATATTCACCGTGCGGTGCGCTTCGGGTATCCAGTATCTGTGGGGGCGCGGGCTATCTCGTACCCCTGGACACCCCCCTAGCCAATGACAGTAAGACTAAAGTAGAATAAGATAGATAATAAAGATAGAAAGAGAAGCGATCAGCAAATAAAACTCCAGCTCAAGCGGGGACTTACTAATGCAAAGCGTGCGATATTCACCGTGCGGTGCGCTTCGGGTATCCAGTATCTGTGGGGGCGCGGGCTATCTCGTACCCCTGGACACCCCCCTAGCCAATGACAGTAAGACTAAAGTAGAATAAGATAGATAATAAAGATAGAAAGAGAAGCGATCAGCAAATAAAACTCCAGCTCAAGCGGGGACTTACTAATGCAAAGCGTGCGATATTCACCGTGCGGTGCGCTTCGGGTATCCAGTATCTGTGGGGGCGCGGGAAATCTAGTGCCACTGGACGGCCCCGGAACATTCGTCTATTATTCAATAAGAGTAAGACGAAAGTAGGCTAGAAAGAGAAGCGATTCGCAAACAAAACTCCATCGCAAGCGGGGACTTACTAATGCAAAGCGTGCGATATTCACCGTGCGGTGCGCTTCGGGTATCCAGTATCTGTGGGGGCGCGGGCTATCTCGTACCCCTGGACACCCCCCTAGCCAATGACAGTAAGACTAAAGTAGAATAAGATAGATAATAAAGATAGAAAGAGAAGCGATCAGCAAATAAAACTCCAGCTCAAGCGGGGACTTACTAATGCAAAGCGTGCGATATTCATCGTGCGGTGCGCTTCGGGTATCCAGTATCTGTGGGGGCGCGGGCTATCTCGTACCCCTGGACACCCCCCTAGCCAATGACAGTAAGACTAAAGTAGAATAAGATAGATAATAAAGATAGAAAGAGAAGCGATCAGCAAATAAAACTCCAGCTCAAGCGGGGACTTACTAATGCAAAGCGTGCGATATTCACCGTTCGGTGCGCTTCGGGTATCCAGTATCTGTGGGGGCGCGGGCTATCTCGTACCCCTGGACACCCCCCTAGCCAATGACAGTAAGACTAAAGTAGAATAAGATAGATAATAAAGATAGAAAGAGAAGCGATCAGCAAATAAAACTCCAGCTCAAGCGGGGACTTACTAATGCAAAGCGTGCGATATTCACCGTTCGGTGCGCTTCGGGTATCCAGTATCTGTGGGGGCGCGGGCTATCTCGTACCCCTGGACACCCCGCTAGCCAATGACAGTAAGACTAAAGTAGAATAAGATAGATAATAAAGATAGAAAGAGAAGCGATCAGCAAATAAAACTCCAGCTCAAGCGGGGACTTACTAATGCAAAGCGTGCGATATTCACCGTGCGGTGCGCTTCGGGTATCCAGTATCTGTGGGGGCGCGGGCTATCTCGTACCCCTGGACACGCCCCTAGCCAATGACAGTAAGACTAAAGTAGAATAAGATAGATAATAAAGATAGAAAGAGAAGCGATCAGCAAATAAAACTCCAGCTCAAGCGGAGACTTACTAATGCAAAGCGTGCGATATTCACCGTGCGGTGCGCTTCGGGTATCCAGTATCTGTGGGGGCGCGGGCTATCTCGTACCCCTGGACACCCCCCTAGCCAATGACAGTAAGACTAAAGTAGAATAAGATAGATAATAAAGATAGAAAGAGAAGCGATCAGCAAATAAAACTCCAGCTCAAGCGGGGACTTACTAATGCAAAGCGTGCGATATTCACCGTGCGGTGCGCTTCGGGTATCCAGTATCTGTGGGGGCGCGGGAAATCTAGTGCCACTGGACGGCCCCGGAACATTCGTCTATTATTCAATAAGAGTAAGACGAAAGTAGGCTAGAAAGAGAAGCGATTCGCAAACAAAACTCCATCGCAAGCGGGGACTTACTAATGCAAAGCGTGCGATATTCACCGTGCGGTGCGCTTCGGGTATCCAGTATCTGTGGTGGCGCGGGCTATCTCGTACCCCTGGACACCCCCCTAGCCAATGACAGTAAGACTAAAGTAGAATAAGATAGATAATAAAGATAGAAAGAGAAGCGATCAGCAAATAAAACTCCAGCTCAAGCGGGGACTTACTAATGCAAAGCGTGCGATATTCACCGTTCGGTGCGCTTCGGGTATCCAGTATCTGTGGGGGCGCGGGCTATCTCGTACCCCTGGACACGCCCCTAGCCAATGACAGTAAGACTAAAGTAGAATAAGATAGATAATAAAGATAGAAAGAGAAGCGATCCGCAAATAAAACTCCAGCTCAAGCGGGGACTTACTAATGCAAAGCGTGCGATATTCACCGTGCGGTGCGCTTCGGGTATCCAGTATCTGTGGGGGCGCGGGCTATCTCGTACCCCTGGACACCCCCCTAGCCAATGACGTAAGACTAAAGTAGAATAAGATAGATAATAAAGATAGAAAGAGAAGCGATCAGCAAATAAAACTCCAGCTCAAGCGGGGACTTACTAATGCAAAGCGTGCGATATTCACCGTTCGGTGCGCTTCGGGTATCCAGTATCTGTGGGGGCGCGGGCTATCTCGTACCCCTGGACACCCCGCTAGCCAATGCCAGTAAGACTAAAGTAGAATAAGATAGATAATAAAGATAGAAAGAGAAGCGATCAGCAAATAAAACTCCAGCTCAAGCGGGGACTTACTAATGCAAAGCGTGCGATATTCACCGTTCGGTGCGCTTCGGGTATCCAGTATCTGTGGGGGCGCGGGCTATCTCGTACCCCTGGACACCCCGCTAGCCAATGCCAGTAAGACTAAAGTAGAATAAGATAGATAATAAAGATAGAAAGAGAAGCGATCAGCAAATAAAACTCCAGCTCAAGCGGGGACTTACTAATGCAAAGCGTGCGATATTCACCGTTCGGTGCGCTTCGGGTATCCAGTATCTGTGGGGGCGCGGGCTATCTCGTACCCCTGGACACCCCGCTAGCCAATGCCAGTAAGACTAAAGTAGAATAAGATAGATAATAAAGATAGAAAGAGAAGCGATCAGCAAATAAAACTCCAGCTCAAGCGGGGACTTACTAATGCAAAGCGTGCGATATTCACCGTTCGGTGCGCTTCGGGTATCCAGTATCTGTGGGGGCGCGGGCTATCTCGTACCCCTGGACACCCCGCTAGCCAATGACAGTAAGACTAAAGTAGAATAAGATAGATAATAAAGATGGAAAGAGAAGCGATCAGCAAATAAAACTCCAGCTCAAGCGGGGACTTACTAATGCAAAGCGTGCGATATTCACCGTTCGGTGCGCTTCGGGTATCCAGTATCTGTGGGGGCGCGGGCTATCTCGTACCCCTGGACACCCCGCTAGCCAATGACAGTAAGACTAAAGTAGAATAAGATAGATAATAAAGATGGAAAGAGAAGCGATCAGCAAATAAAACTCCAGCTCAAGCGGGGACTTACTAATGCAAAGCGTGCGATATTCACCGTGCGGTGCGCTTCGGGTATCCAGTATCTGTGGGGGCGCGGGCTATCTCGTACCCCTGGACACCCCGCTAGCCAATGACAGTAAGACTAAAGTAGAATAAGATAGATAATAAAGATGGAAAGAGAAGCGATCAGCAAATAAAACTCCAGCTCAAGCGGGGACTTACTAATGCAAAGCGTGCGATATTCACCGTTCGGTGCGCTTCGGGTATCCAGTATCTGTGGGGGCGCGGGCTATCTCGTACCCCTGGACACCCCGCTAGCCAATGACAGTAAGACTAAAGTAGAATAAGATAGATAATAAAGATGGAAAGAGAAGCGATCAGCAAATAAAACTCCAGCTCAAGCGGGGACTTACTAATGCAAAGCGTGCGATATTCACCGTGCGGTGCGCTTCGGGTATCCAGTATCTGTGGGGGCGCGGGCTATCTCGTACCCCTGGACACCCCGCTAGCCAATGACAGTAAGACTAAAGTAGAATAAGATAGATAATAAAGATGGAAAGAGAAGCGATCAGCAAATAAAACTCCAGCTCAAGCGGGGACTTACTAATGCAAAGCGTGCGATATTCACCGTGCGGTGCGCTTCGGGTATCCAGTATCTGTGGGGGCGCGGGCAGTCTGGTGCCTCTGGACACCCCTCGCAGTACTGCGCCGTCCGCGGTGATCACGTCTCCTTCGAGCCGAACTGCTACTTGTTGAGCCTGGAATGGTTTTTAATTTAATAGTGAAAATGAAATGAAAACAATTTATTATCTTAAAGTATCTGTTGGGTATCGATAAATAAATGGCGTGACGTGTGCTTAGACCAACTGCTATAATGCAACTAAATTCACATGGTTCACAACGCACCACGTTTTACTCCGGCTTTGTCATTGTCGTCATTTATGCCGTTCGCTATGAACCACTGTAATAACGTCCTTTAAACAATTTCCAGTCATTTGTTTCGTGATTGAAAACACTTAACATGCCCACAGATACTTTAGCCATGGTTAATTTTTCAATTTATTACGCGTAGGCAAAATAGATCGGCTGCGCCACTGTTGGGTATCGATAAGTAAAAGGCGTGACGTGTGCTTAGACCAACGCTATAATGCAACTAGAGTCTGACAAGCGAGTCTTGGGACGCGATTTATTTCGAATTCTTCATATGGCCCAAATATGGCCACACTCTGACTGTCAAACGTAAGTATTTCAGCTGCAAGTAGTACGGTCGGGGTCTAAAAATGTTTACCAGTTTTCAAACTTGATTCTTTGTCGCAAGATTTGTATTATAGTCTATAATGCTTTAACAATGTACTTATTACCTTTCAAAGTTTCAAAGCCTCGATTCTAAGAAGTATCTATCTATATTCTATTTACTGAAGCGAACGACTAAAGGTAAACAAAGACACAGCGTCTCTCAAACTTACATCTCACTCAAAATAGCTCATGCACGCAGTTCTGCTTGCACCGTATACATAGGTTTGGCAGAATCAGCGTTGGGTCCCGGCTCGCCCTTATTTTCCGTTTCGTAATAACAAATACAAAAGTACCTACAACAACAACTGGACGATGGACCAAAATACTCTTAGGTAGGTACCAATACCTTATTGACAATGATGAACAGACTAAAGAAAATAAAATAGCCTAGAGAAGTTGCACAACAACGTCAATCTTACTTTTCTTTGCCTCTAATTAAAATTAATTAATTTTCTTTGTTTGTACAGCAACACCATTCGCTGATAAATTGTGCCCGGATAACGGCGACAGGCTTGCCACTTGTCACGTTTGGGACCTAATAAACTCGGCAAAACGTGGGCCCAGTTCTAGTGATTGGTGCCTCTGCCTACCCCCTCGGGGATAACGGGCGTGAGTTTTTTTTTTTTTTTAATTAAAAATAAAGGGTCGTGGCCAGCTCTCCATACTTCTTCCTACACTTCGCGTAGCGCATTAGCATAAAATAATCGATCAAATCGGCCCTTAAAAAGTCCATCATCTTTGCTAGTTGCGAACATATTTGGCAGCAGTAGGATCGCTTTTTTTGAGGACCACTGAAATTTTAGGTATTTTTTGGGGCATAGATGTCTTAAGCAAATGGTATTTTCATGATAAAATATAATATTTAGTTGAATAAACTGCGAGTGAGTGTTATAAATGTGGCATATTGAAAAACCAAATTTTTGACATGTTGACATTTAGTCGTTCGCTTCATTAAATAAGGTGTAAATTCATTTCTTATTTTAAAATTATTGCATTTGTAAAAATGACGCAGATCAAAACTCTGTCAAAATAGAAAGTTCGAAAATATATTGAATACTATTTTTAAAAAATAAATAAAATAAAACCTCCTTGAGGGAGCGAAGAAGGTTTGCTCTAAACTTTGACAGGTTGGTACTCAACTCTTTATTCTGAGCTTTATGCTTTAGCTAATCAAATCAATACAAATATCGACCTTGTGTCGTATATACAATTATGAACCTTAAGGTGGTAAACATTTTCAGACCCCGACTGTACAGCCCAAACAGTTTGATACTCGTCCTAGTTTTTTTTTTTTACATAGCCTGTTTTGTGTCCCACTGCTGGGCAAAGGCCTCCCCTTCTTTCTTCCAACTCTCTCTATCTCCGGCCACTTCGCACCATCCTAGATTTAAACAAGAAAAAAACTTTTGTTTCTATTCAACATAATTTTACCTATGTTTTAGTATGTACATACGAGTAATAATGTTTTAAAGCAAACATGAATGATTTCTTGTTGTAAGGTCTGTCGGACGACGAAAATGTTATACGTCAGATAGAAGACTTAGTCAAAGAACTCAAAGATGTTGAGAAAAAAGATATGAATCAGATTTTGATTATGTTTCAGCATGAATAAATGTTTATAAGTTTATGTGGTGCACCTTTCACTGTCCCATCTATCCCTGTTTTTGGTGGAGTGGAAATGTTGGTTTTGATGTAGTTAATGTTTTCGTTTTGCTTATATTTATGTTTGAATCGCTCGTAGCCTGGGCTGCCTCAGTGATCTTAAACGATCACTAAGGTTAAGCAACATACGGCGCGTTCAGTCCATGGATGGGTTTCTGTCTATGACTAACGCTAGTGGCATTTTTCCGAGCGATTCCGTGCTTCGCAAGGCACGTCAAGCAGTTGGTGCCGGCTGCCGTCGATAGATGGCAGTCGTTAAGCCAAGTCAGAGGCCTTAGGGCGGCTTGAAAACTTCTGACAGTAAGACCAGCCACTAGTCTTACAAGCCTCCACCAATCCGGACTTGGCCCCAGTGGTGGAGTATGGCCTATACCTTCCTCAGGGAAGAGACCCGTGCCCCTTGGTGGGGACATAATGGGTTGATGATGATGATCAAGATGGTTTATTCAGACATTATGCAGGGTTATCAACTACAAGATTTTTAAATTTTCCGCCAAAGGCTTGTGCCAGGACTCACGTGTCGCATTCTAAATTCACATGGTTTACAACGAAAGCCATAACAGTATCATAGTACATAGTTGTTAACATGCTGTATTAAAATCATAAGTATAATGGTATAGCCTATCTGATAATGAGTCGTACGCTCAGCTGATGCAGCATCCAGTCATGCCAATCCTACCAGCGCTGTTTTTCAGCGTACACCGTACTTTTTTTTACTTAACTTACTTAAATTAAATTAAAGGAGAAATATAAAATACAGTAAAAAGAGAAGAAGTATACGCAATAGTGGAGAACTTGCACAAAAAAAAGGTTTTAATGTAATAAAACAGGCTATGTTAAAAGATAAATAAAAGTGCTTTTTAATTTTTCTCTACGACTCGTAGCTGTTTTTCTTAATATTATAATCAGTCGAATGTCTTACAATGTAAGAAGTGATTATCAATATCTGGGTTATCTCGTAAAATACTGTTTTTTTTTGCAACGAACACAAACACTACAAACAGCCAGATCAATGAGCGACCAACGCTTGACGATTTGAATAGCGAAATGCATGACTATTTCATGATGCGGTCAAATGCTAGCGGCCATATTGTAAAATACTTCCATTATCCACCGTTAGAGGCGCTGATGTTCGTTTGTTGTGTATTTCTACCATGGAGGCGACAGAAAATATATAAATATAAACAAAACCCTAAATAGGTTAGGCATCTTTAATCTATTTTTCAGCTCTTTGCAGTAAATATCAAGTTGGTGCATGGAAAAGTCATGGGTACCCTACATTATGATATGGCAAAACGTAGATTGCCATATCGTCAAACGTTGATGCTTAAACGATACGGCCAGTTTGACTTGGCCTTTTCATGAAAAGGACACATTTGGTGATATGGCTCACCACATCATGATACGGCACAATCTACGATATGGCTACGACATATCCATACCTGCTCAGCTTGCGCCTGGTCCCGCTTCTCATCCTCCGTGTTCATAGTGACGAATCGGAGCACGAGCAAGTTGAGGCACGCCGCCACTATGGCTAGACCGAATAGGATGAAGATTAGCGCGAACATCACGTAGGAAGGCTTGCGGTTTAGGGCGTTGTCCTTCTGGAGTGCCACCATGTCGCCGAAACCTGAGGGTGGAGAGAAAAATGGTTAGTTTAGTAATAGCCATAAACTGTTTTCGACAAGAAAGAGCGTATAATAACGCCAATCGAAATAACTCCACTGGCGAAGTAACTTCAGTCCACAAATTTGCTGATCTGGCTGCGTTGAACAAATTAAGTGATGTTAAACAAATGTGCCTTTTCAAGGCCCGCATACTATGTATGGTTTCATCATCATCAGCCCATTATGTCCCCACCGAGGGGCACGGGTCTCTTCCATGAGGAAGGTATAGGCCATACTCCACCACGGGGGTCAAGTCCGGATTGGTGGAAGCTTGTAAGACTACTAGCTGGTCTTACTGTCAGTAGTTTTCAAGTCGCCTTAAGGCCTCTGACTTGGCTTAACGACTGCCATCTGTCGACGGCAGCCGGCACCAACTGCTTAACGTGCCTTGCGAAGCACGGAACCGCTCGGAAAAATGCCACTAGCGTTAGTCATAGACGGTCACCCATCCATGCACTGAACGCGCCCTATGTTGCTTAACATTCGTGATCGTTTAAGATCGCTCAGGCGGCCAGAACTGCGATCGAATGGTTAGTTTAGTAATGGGTTTATACAGTTTTAGAGTAGCAAGAGCGAATGATAACGCCAACCGAAATAACTCCGCTGTCGAAGTAACTCAAGATAAAACACAAGATAAAATTTGAAAATTGGGTATTTGACAGGATGTCAAATGAGTTACTTTTAAAACGGAATTTTGTATGAAAATACTTGCTTGTGACGTCACACTTCAGAGCATTCTTTTTATGTTTCATCTATTTAAAAATTGTGATAACTAGTAAATGATTAAAAGAAATACATTTTCCGAATAATTTTGTAATTTTTGTTTTAATCGAGCATCTGAAATAATTTATTTTTGATAGTGTCAAATACCGTATTATCTATCTGCAGCCATTGTATCAAAAACGGCCTGAATTGGCCAATTCTATGATGACGTCACATGTCAGTAAAAATGGCGTCTGTCATTCATTCGTTCTCACGTTCTATGGTTGATTTATTGTTAAGTGACGTCATTATTCCTGTGCGCCGCTATATTGACCAAGATAGCGTTTTGGCGGCTTATTTCAAAAGTAAATTTTCGTTTGCCTTTTTTTATAATAAATACACGAAATAATTTAAAAATTACCACTTTCTGAAACTCCATGAACACCAACAAAAAATATGAGATGGTTTTCAGAAATCGGACAAATAGTCTAGGGATTTTGAAAAAGTTTAATGCTGGGGGCGAGAGGGACAGATACATAAACATAAAAACTTACATACAGGCACATACATTGCTTCTGGCCCCACACTAGGATACCCTGTGTCGTGGGAACAAGAAACAGCGACGTCACAAACATGTAAAAATCCAAGAACTGGGTTTCTTTTTTTTTTATCGAACCCGGGACCTCTCACATGGTAAGCAGATGCGCTAACCGCTACGCCACAGAGGTCGTCAGAGAGAGAAACATAGAAAGAGAGTGCAATCTCACCTATAGTAGTCAGAGTGATGAAGCAATAGTAGACGCTGTCGAAGTAACTCCAGCCCTCAAATTTGCTGAACGCTGCGGCACCGCCCGCTATAGTGAGCGAAGACAGAGTGGTTACCACACAGATGAGGTCCACCTCTGAAGCGTTAGTCTGCTTGCAGTTCATTGCCTTCTTTATCGACCGGATGATGACGCTGGGAGAGGAAAAATTTATTGTTGTCACAACGGATTAAAATGAGCTCTTATTAACTTTGTTCCGGATAGACTTACTTGACGTTTTGTCAGAAGAGTCCGACCAGGTTTCACTCTGATTCGCAGAGCTTAATCATGGTGAGCAGAGACGGAGCTCGTGTCGTCCGTTGCTCGGACCTGGCCGGACTCTTTCGACAAAATTTTGCTGACTGGGTACTCTGCTTTTATGTCATCTACCTGAACTGTCCTTAGGCTAGATGGGACCATCTGCTTTCAAGGCGTGCAACTGATATGTCTTTTAGAAAAAGGGTCATACCGATAGAGATAGAAGTCAAGTAAGTGTATCCGGAATAAAGTTAACGATGTCAAGTGGTTACGAAAGTTTAAAGCCGCGTATCCACTAGGCAACATTTGGCGCGCAACACGTGCCTCTCAACATGTTTGGCAACGTTGCAAAACAGCGCGCGACGTTGCCAGCGGGCGCGTAACATGACGCCCGCCTAGTTTCGTGTCGCAACAAATGTCCCGCGCTGTCGCTCAACATGTTGCGCAACATGATGCTCGCCAAATGTTGCCTAGTGGATAAGAGGCTTTAGTTTAAAATTAGGTTATTGGGGTTCTCAGTATGCTGAAGCACGTTAGACAGTGTCCGCACATGTTGCGTACAGGGTCCTCCCATATTTTCGTGCGATCAACGACCAGTTCTAGGTACCATTTGTTGTGAAGGTGAAGATAAAGATCGCAGGGAAACCTGATACATAGCTCAGCGGTTGAAATTACGCGGTTATTAAAGCCATACTCTGTGTCGAGAAAGAGCATGTTCTCTGCAGTGGGATCTACGAGTATATAAGGTTACAAAAAAAAAGTAGGATTAAAATTGAACTTTATTGTTCATGGGCCAAAAACCCCTGAAAGCCTGCGCAGACGAGGAACTTTTGTCCCCTTATAATAGAATCTTGAAATAGACCTAAATTTAACTTGGAACATTCAGCTGCCACTTTATTTAAGATATACCTACCAAATCAGCTAAAATCCAAGAAAATTAGGACATTAAAAAATCACTAAAAATTAAAAACTTTGGATAAAAATACAATGAGACTGCTGACACCTGGGTCCAGATGTTACCTTTTTTTTCGTTTAAAGGCCTGCGCAGACGAGGGACTTTTGTCCCCATGTAAATCCCTGAATCGTTTGAAAAATGTCCACAGAGTAGGTACTTATGACGGACTCAACGCATACGGTGTGCGGTCATTTGTTGCCCGGAAATTTAGTCTTTTTTCTTTCTTTTTCTTCCCGTATCATTATAATGGACTCCCCCTACTTTTGTCCAGTCCAGTCTCTCGGTGTCCTCGGCAGTGGAGTAGCGTAGTGGGGGCGGGAGGGGGACGGAATGATAAAAAAATTTTGTAAGCTTTTGAGCCATTTTATATTTTTGTCGCACTTACAAAACCGATATAAATAAAGGGTATTCTGTACAAGACGGAGACGCTGAATTATAAATTTCCTGTTAATATCACAAACGCAGCTAGCTACTGATATGGTAATCAACAAGAATAAAATGTAATGGAGGAAATTTGTGTTCGTACAAAAAACAATTATATCGGATTTCTGACATCTTTTAGAATTATTTTCTACAAGTGTCGGAGCCAATAATGAGCTGGACTAATATGAGGGCCGCAAATTCTTCCGCCCCGGGCGGCTGATACCCATGCTACGCTACTGGTCCTCGATCATTTGGGGGACTTTTTGGTACGGGGTGCTTTTAGTCCTTTGTGTGCGATGTTCAATACAATTTATAAGAGATCAATATCGATGGACAAAAAAGTACCTGGCGGACAGTAGCTCGTCTGCGCATGCCTTTAATGTGAAAATGTCTGATTTATTGTTAAATATCTGCACCTGCCGCGACGTCGGTGGCCATTTTGCGGATGGCGAAGATGGCGGGACGACCTAAATGCATTCTTGCCGGGATGGTGCGAGGTGGCTGGAGACAGGGAGAGATGGAAAGCAGAAGGGGAGGCCTTTGCCGAGCAGTGGGACACACGAGAGGCTACGTAAAAAAATAATCTATACCTGCTGAGTCTGTTAACCCGTTCACCAATGCTTTGGAACATGATGAGCCCGAGGGGTATGCCCACAATGGCGTAGAACATCGTAAACAGCTTCCCTCCGATTGTCGATGGCGTGGAGTGACCGTAGCCTGTTGGAGGAAGGTTGGGTGTTTCAGTAGGGTTGACCTAATTTCTGACGGCCGGTGGCGCTTCGGTCCGCACTTCAGTGGACTGCCGTCGCGCCTCCTGAAGGCGGCGAGGGCCCTCTCATGCCGAATATGGGAGGGCCGAGCGGGCGATGACGGCGGCTGTACGCCGGCATACTAAAGAGTATGGCCCTGTACGGGGCGCCCATCTGGGCGGACTCCCTCCAAAGGAGGGAGAACGCCACCGCCCTCCGGACGCCTCAAAGGGCCATCGCCCAGAGGGTAGCGCGAACCTACCGGACGGTAGGGTTTGCGGCCGCGCCGCAGCCGTGGCACCCCGCCTTGGGAGCTAGAGGCGTGGGTGCTCGCCAGAGTATACGAATGGACGGCGGGGCGAAAGGCGCTCGGGGAGCACCCCGCCCCTGAGGAACGGGCGGCCGTTAGGCGGGAGGCGAGGGAGGCAATCGTCCATCACTGGACGGCGTACCTCGCCACCGCAACATTCGGCCGCCGAACCCTACACGCGCTCGGGCCGGTCCTGCAAGACTGGCTCGAGCGGCCGCACGGTCTCCTCTCTTTCAGACTGGTGCAGGTGCTGTCCGGGCACGGATGCTTCGGATCGTACCTGCACCGGATCGGGAGAGAGGAGAGCCCGGGTGCCACGGCTGCGGCGCGGCGGACGACACGGCGCAGCACACCCTTGAGGTGTGCCCGTCGCTGTCCGAGCGGCGCCGCAGTCTTGTCGCCGTGGTTGGGCCGGACCTCTCGCTTCCCGGCGTGGTAAATGCCATGCTGGGGAGCGACGAGGCGTGGACGGCGGTCGCCTCCTTCTGTGAGGACGTGATGTCACAGAAGGAGGAGGCGGAGCGCGCGCGAGAGGACGACGGGAGGGCAGGAGAGGGCGGATACGCAACCGCCTCCTCTCGCCCCATGGTGATGGGCAGCGGGCGACAGGCGCGGGGGCGCCCTCGCCCGCGTTGCACTGCTCATCACCGCGCCGTACGAGGACGACCGTGTCCCGGTCGTCCTCGGGCCTCTCCCCTTGAAGGGAGAGGCGCGAGGGGCCCGCCGTGTCTAGGCGGGCAATCGCCGGCGGGGGACTGCAAGAAGTGCCAGATTCCCAGACCGCCGCCACCAAGGCGAAGAGGGAGTCCCGCTGGGTTGTTTAGTGGGTATACCGGGAACCACTTTCCCGGGGAGTCTCACATACTCCTTCCGGCCCCCGACGGGAGGAGATGCGTAACGCATTTTTCCCAGCGTGAAAAAAAAAAAAATCTGACGGCCGGTTCGGAATTAAATTTGGGTCCTTCAGACATATTGCCAAAGATTCATTGCTAGATATACAGCGTGTCGTTTGTAAATAAAGACCTATGTTTTATAGTTCCCTGGTACCCATAGCATAGACTTCTTCAGTTTTATCATCAACCCAGTATGTCCCCACCGAGGGGCACGGGTCTCTTCCCTGAGTAAGGGATAGGCCATACTCCACCACGGGGGCCAAGTCTGGATTGGTGGAGGCTTGTAAGACTAGTGGCTGGCCTTACTGTCAGAAGTTTTCAAGCCGCCCTAAGCCCTCTGACTTGGCATAACGATGTCAACTATCGACGGCAGCCGGCACCAACCGCTTAACGTGCCTTGCGAAGCACGAAACCGCTCGGAAAAATGCCACTAGCGTTAGTCACAGAAAGGTTACCCATCCATGCACTGAACGCGCCCTATGTTGCTTAACCTTCGTGTGATGCTCTGCAGCAGAGCAAAACGATAGTAGAGAAAAAAATTGCTAACATATAATAACCAGGCGCTTTCTAAGAAAATTTTGGTAAACGTAAAAAAATATCATTATCAGACGAGCACTGATAATGGTATTTTTTAACACGTACGCGATAAACACTACTTGTACAACAGTTTTAATCCAAAAACAGGAGCGTTTATATTTCCTGAGTACATATTCTTTGTTTTTTATTCATATTTTTTCGTTCATATATCTCCTAAGAAAAAGCGAATAAAAATTCACTTCTAAAAGAAGCCGCCAAAATGCATTAAATAACGCTTTATATGCCAAAATGCCTTAAAGCGGTTTGAAGACTCATAATTTATAGGAATATGTACAAATAAGCTTTTTTTTTGCACTGTTTGCACTGTCGAATAGCCTATTGTTAAATAAAACAACAGTAGAATAGTTACCAATAGTGGTGAGCACAGTAGTGGCATAGTAGAACGCGCCGGTGAACTTCCACTGCTGGCCAGCTTTGTGTGGCTCTGACTTCAGCACCACCGTTTCCATCACACGGAAGTCCTCCTCCGTTATGTTATACTTTCTTATTATCATCCCTTCAATTGCTGGAAGACAAAGTAAATAGGTTAACGGTGAAAGACTTTAAGAATAATTTTATTAATAACATGCTATAAATAAGCCAAATGTCAAAACTAAAATTTGTACTAATATTTTGTTGTGCATGTAAAATTATTAAAATAAGAACGACCGCCGCTAACAGATAGACCGAACAGGTTTCCGAGAGCTGCTAGATAGAAACACTTGTAACATAACGTATTTAAAAAAAAAAACCAGTACCTACCTACCAACATAAACATTAATGAAATCAAGCGTAAAGCATTTTAATTCTGTTTCCAATTTTAATCGTATCTCTTACTAAGATTTATACTATAATACCTACAAAGAACTACAAAGTAGATTGTAGCTGATACCATAGAAATGCCTATGAAACACCTCATAGCTCATATATACATAAGCTTGTGTTGTGATATTTCATAGTTAGTTTCAAGGGAGGCCTTTGCCCAGCAGTGAGACAGGTAAGGTTGAGACAGGAGACAGGTCTACATAAAGGAATAATAAATAGCAAATTAAATCAATCTCGACTCACCTTGTAGCACTTCAAATCTGTTTTTCTCAGTTTTAGACTCCAACGAATCAAAAACTGCTGCCCCAACCAGTAAGTATGTAAAAGTGCACACAATTAACGATAAGGTCCGTACATTTTGCTTCTTCATCACTGCCAAGTGTGCACCCGGCCTTTGGGCTTAAGGCCCGGTCTACGGATAACTCTACCGTTATGGTAATTTTATCATCGGTTGAAAATTACCATTTTAGTCTGTGACCTTCGTTCTTCGGCAAATAGTGTCAGGTAAATGGAAGTGCTAGGTTACCATTGTAAGCTTACAGTTTAAAATTTGTAGTCTTCTTTAGTCATATTTTATTCTCTTTTTATTTGGAAGATGATATGCGTTCCAATGTCCACTTTTCAGGCAGTTTTCGTGATTTTAAAATCGTTCAAGGATGTTTTTAATCCCATTCTTTACAGTTCAGTTTTCTTAGGTCAATTGACTACTAGGTTGAGATTATAATTTTATTCCTCTATGTTTAAATTGATCCCTTGCATTTAAGGAAGATTAATTCTATACAATTACAGGGTATATTTGGCTTTAGAATGGGTTCTTTGTATTCTTTTGGCATCCTTCAATATTGCATCCTGAAAAAATTTGAAAAGGGGCTGTAACACTTAAAAAATACTGATATAATTTATGCCAATAACCTGTTGCATTCTATGGATACCAATTATTACCCCCATAATAAGGGTTTCGCATTGTTTGTTTTCAAGATCATAGCGCAACAGATTAAAGAAATAATTCACATTCAGGAAGTCATGGATTCAAACCACAGTGCGTACCAATGACTGTATTTACAAAGTGTATATTTAATTGTACTTCCATTTAATTTAAACTATACATTTGTGAGGCTGTAGTGACAATATCACTTGCTAATTTAATGTGAAGGAAACCATTGTGAGGAAACCTGAGTGTCTGAGGTGCTCATACAATTAATTGGTTGCCATCAATTTAATTTTACATTTACATATTTTACATTTACATAGGGCTGTATGTGTTGTGTAATGCACGTGGCTATATGTATTGCTTCTGGGCCAACACTAGGATACCCTGTGCCGTGGGAACCAGAAACAGCGACGTCACAAACATGTAAACATCCAAGAACTGGGTTTTTTTTTTTTGTCCCCAGCCGGGATTTGAACCTGGGACCTCTTGCATGGTAGTCAGATGCGCTAACCGCTGCGCCACAGAGGTCGTCAAATTAACTCTACTCTCTCTCTGAGAGAAGGGTATGGCCTGCAGTGGGATGTTGATAAACACACACACTTTGTTTGGACAACCAGGATTGGAGAAGAGAGATAAGTGAGTAAATAATCACTCTTATTTTTGTGGTTTCTTGTTTGTTGTTAAAAAGTAATTATTTTTGTCGAACGACTCTCCTGCTAGTCGAAGCAAAAGTGAGATTAATGTTTGCGTCTTTGATTTCAGTCGCAAATGTGTTTTTACATATTTTACACAACATAACATAACATTTACATACAGGCACATACATTGCTTCTGGCCCCACACTAGGACACACTACGCCCGTAAAGATTCTATTTTTATTCCTACTTGGACTTGGACTTGCGGCAAGTTGTTATTTTTAATTACAGTTATTCAATCAAATAATTTACTCTATAATTTCATCCTGAATTTATTTATTTTAATAAGGTACCGTTTGAAGAAGAAAGAAGAATATTTATGCCCTAGTCACAGTTACATGTTTATGAGTTGAAATTAAATTTTATTTTTATATCAGTTCGAACAGTCCACCACATGCCCACGTAACTTTTTTAACACTTTCAATACATTAATTTACTTTAACAGATCCATATATCTAAGTAACTAAGTAAGTATAATATATAGGCTACAAAAAAAGAAATGATCTGGAACCAGCTGCCAAACATTGCATCACTTTATCTACTTGTATTTTGAAGTGCGAGAAATGCACCGTTTAGCGGCTTATTTTAAATTATTTCTTTAACGAGACATTTTATCAATGCTATCTTTTTCTATTCTAAGAGAACATAAACAGTGTCATTTACATGATTCCTCTAAAACAGTGCATGTTAATAGTAGCCGCCTTGGACAAAAGGGAAAGACTGTTATAACTGCATTTTAGGAGTATTTTGTAAGAATGTTTTTGTGAACATTGAAAGTGAATTTTCTGAAGCAAATGCCTTGTTGATGTAAACTGCTACATCAACAGACCACCTTTGTCCACCTGGGTGTTTCTTGGGAAATATTTTATTTCCACCGTACACCTTGATATCCAAACTCTTTAAAGTCAAGCGCAAAGAGGTTACAATTTTGCTGTTGCAAAATTAGTAAAAAACACGTCAAAAAATTTCCATAAATATTATTTATGGCCAGCATTACACTTCTGGGGTGGACCATCACCAATAAAAATATAACCTTTAAATGTTTTATCAGAGAGGTGAACCGTTGTAAAAAAAAATCCCACGGCTCACCCAGGTGGTCTCAGGAGGTGGACCGTGAGTAAGAAGGGGTGCAATGACCTCAGTCTGGGTGTATATCCATGTTTGTAATGTCCTTGCCTGGTTACCATAGCACAGGGTATCCTAGTTTGAGCCCAGGTCAGGTGATTGTGTTTTGTGGAGGTTATTTATTTATAAGACCCCGGCTGGGGGAAAAAAAACCCAGGTCTTTGATGTTAACGTGTTTGTGACATCGCTGTTTCTGGGCGTATCTTAGTGTAAGCAATGTATGTGCCTGTGTGTAAATAAAGGTACACCCTTTGTGTTCCTCTACATAAACTTTTCCAAGAGCTCAATGAGTTTTTGAGCTATGTTTATAGTTCAACAATCACTTTAACCACAATCAATAATAGGTACCTACCTACTTAATACTATCTGCATTAATAAATATTTTTTAAATTTTGTTTCATGTACCAGAGCTAAAAAAGTGCAATTTCCATCTGAATATTACTCAACTTCAAACACTAAAATATTATTGAAAATACAAAAATTGTAATTCATCAAAGCAGACACAGATGTAAAGACTTGATTTAGCTAAACACTATGAAATCAATAAAATAAAAACTGTTTTCAAAATCCTGTAAAGAGTACCTAGTGTTTTCCAATATTTTCAGAGCTATTCCAAAACCACAGCCTAAATAATAAGACATTTTTAACTTAACTAAACACAACCATGCTTGCCGAATTCGGTCGGACACTCGCACAAAAATTCTAATATCAAATAAAATTATCATGTGAAAACAAAAGACAAAGAAAAAGAACTTACTTACCTCAGAAGAGAACATGCGTTAATTCCTCGTTTATAAATTATCTCGCAACTGTATCGCGAATGGCATTTATAAATATTTAATTATCTGCAAAGCTGTATACTAAAAATAACATCGCGAATCCGCATCGTTTCCCTTAGGTCAACGCACACTAAGGTAAGTGGGTCAAATGCTACAGGGACTATTTCCTATGAAAATAGGTCTCGAGACACTCACGAGCTCAACTTTTAACACTGTTTCAGACATAATAAGTGACAAAACAACTAAATAACAGACTTGTAATGAAAAATTGCCGAATTTTCATTCAATGCGGTATTTTCTCTGCCCTACGAACTGTCAAGAGCTTTTGTTCTTTTTTGCAAATACAAGAGTAATTTAACTATTTCACTCATAGATTTCAGGTTGTAGAATCTGAACAAATAATTTTTAATATCACTTGGGCTTGGTTTGTGTCTTTCACATTTTTGCAGAGAATTTTCCGCAAATCTTCCCTTGCATTGCACTTCCTTTTAGGGTTTCCAGAGTAAAAAATTACAAAGTTCAATGGATCAGTGTTGCCATTATGAGGTAAAATCGATTGCCAAAAAACATGGTCTTTTATTTGTTGTTTATTTCAAATTCCAAAGGAATCCGCAAATTACTTTTTCAAAATATTTTGGTATGAAATTATGTTTCAGAAACCTTATTTTAGAAGGAGCCGAGCTGGTGGAGGTTCACACTCTCAGTTGTAAAAGTTCGTCGTGTCTTCAACAGATGGCGTTACGATGCACAAAAATTTAATGACTGTCATTGTTTTTCCAGAAAAATAATCGTGTAAATATAGTTAATAATTATGAACTTGATAAGCGTTAGGTATAATGTGAATTAGTATAGGTACATAGAGTTTTTTCTTTACCTTTTGTAAGACTTTTGCACCTTTATTAGACATTCATAATTGATAATTATTTAGATAAGTATGTACCTAACTTAACGAATAAATAGTTTTTTTAAGCAGACTCCTCAAAGCAGAAACTCACATTATCCAATGTTATGTAAATAAAATAACTTTGTAATAACTTTGAAGTCTGCAATCGTGCGTGACCAGGGGAAAGCGGTCCTAAGGGCCTACGTAACTGTCCCTTGCCTCCCTAGCCTACCCAGAATGATTCAGTTCGAGAATATAACAATATTATTTTCATTTAGGTATTTATTGGCGTACAAACTTTTGAAAAATAGGAGCCGTCAAGAAATTGAGAGGTTGTTTTTTGAAGTTCCACAGATCGTGACCGTATTGTAAGTACCTACTTTGTTACTTACATCCTTGTTAAGTACCTAGATGCAGTTTATGCAGCGGTGGCAGTGTATCAGTAGATCTCTGGTGGTCCCAAATTCGGTAGGTAGTAGATTCGAAACCATTTGTAAATTTGGAGCCGTTGCACTCGCTAACTTTGAAAAAAGATAAGATCTTGAGGAAATACGAGTGCCGAGGTGTTTACCTACGTACCTACTATTTATCTGTTATTATCGTAGGTACATTCCGTACTATTATCTGTAAAAGCGGCAAAAAAATCACGTTTGTTGTATGTGAGCCCCCCTTAAATATTTATTTTAGCTATTTTAAAGTGAATATTATTACTCAATATTCTGTGAATATTTCAATCGTCTACCTGTTGCTGTTATCAATAACGAGCAAAAATGAGCGAAAAAAAAATCACTTTTCTTGTAAGGGAGCCCCCTTAAATATTTATTTTATTATGTTTTTTACTATTTGTTGTTATAGCGACAGCAGAAATACCTAAAACATCTGTGAAAATTTCCACTGTCTGTCACGAGATACAGCCTGGTGACAGACAGACGGACGGACTGACGGATGGACAGCGGAGTCTCAGTAATAGGGTCCGTTTTACCCTTTGGGTACGGAACCCTAAAAAATATCTGACAGCTGTTAATAGAATAACACACTGTTAGCGCTCTCGAAACCGGGGGTGAGTGCAGAAATCGCAGGTTGAAGTAACTAAAGTACCGATGTTAGTTACTTTAACCATGGATCTCCACACCTGTTTTACTCCGTCTCCCTCGATTGCATTTTAGAGCGCTCACTCATTGGGACGCCATTGCGACATCGCCAGCAACGCATCCAAGCAATTTAACATTGAAATGTATTGGCGACGGTCTGGCAACGTCGCTTTTCGATATTAACTGCCCGGATACGTAGCTGGCGACGTCGCCATGGCGTCCCAGTGGCTCTTAATCTCCCTAACACGAGCCCCACGCTGGGCGCCATTCTAACGGCCCAGTCGAGCCACGCCAGACTCATTCAATGCTTCACGTAAACTAAAAATCTATGCACTAATCACTAGCCGTGTAGGAAAACATCGTGAGGAAACCTACGGCGTAGCTGGCTCTACTAGCTGGCTATTGACATTGGCTTTTAGTCAAGCCACCTAAAATTAATATTGTATACATTATTTGCTCCTCTAAAAATGTTGTAAAAAGCTTGCTCATCATGAACTCATTATGTGCATTGTTGGAGGCTTGTAAGACTAGTGGCTGTTCCTACTGTCAGAAGTTTTCAAGCCGCCCTAAGGCTCTGACTTAGCTTAACAACTGCTATTGCCTTGCGAAGCACGGAACCGCCCGAAAAAATGCCACTAGCGTTAGTCATAGACAAGTCACCCATCCATGCACTGAACGCGCCCTGTGTTGTCTTCGTGACCTTCATGATCGTGATTCGCTTAATACGAGCGATTAAAAAGTTCACACTGTTAAAATCTCGGTTCTTCAATCTAACTTAGAAGTAAAAGGCCTACAATTATAGGTAGTAGGTTATTGCACGCGCCGCCTGCGTGCGTCCTAGGGAAAGCGCGCCAAGGGCCGACTTTCTCGCTCGGGGTTTGTGGAGCACGACTCGGATTGTGGAATAGACGAGAAAATTCGGTCCGTTCCCATTTTCCAGTAGCGGACGTAATCGAAAGGTTGACACGAGAACTTTGCGCGACAAGGGTTATAGTAGCCCTTAGACTAGACTGTGTTTGACTAATACCACTGAAGATGTCTGCAATTAAAACCAGTTCTATTCTCTTCCCTGAGGAAGGTATAGGCCATACTCCACCACGGGGGCCAAGTCCGGATTGGTAGAGGACTGTTTTTTAATTAATCAAAGGTAACTCACCAACAAGACAAATTACAGACACAAAATAAACCGACAAGTAACATAACTAGTATAATAATTATGTAACGCAACTAAAACCAATAAACTAAAACAAAACCATACAGGTTGACCTGTGGTGTGTCTAATGCCACAAAAGGCAACTAACTATTTTCAAGTAAGGACCGTCATTGAAAAGACCCTGGTCTTTTACCTAGTGACACTCTGTGAATGCGTTTTAGTATATTGACAACTGCATGAACATGGCGATATTGTTTCATTGCCGCTTCAAGTCTACGCGCGCACACATATCGAACCTTCTAGGCGACAATGGTATGAAAAAACACGTCACGTGACCCGACCGTGTATCTGTCATCGTACTATAATGCACTAACAGAATCGAGGCCCTGGCTTGGCGAGGCGGGAAGACGGCAGGTGGGCCAAGTAACGGAGTGGCGGCTGAGAAGCGGGTGCCGGTCAGTCAGTAGAACAAAAGGGCGATGGTCAGACGATGTGGCCAGGTTAGCAGAGGGCCCGTGGATGTAAATGGGGAGAGACCCCAAGGTATGGCGGGATGGGAAAGGCCTTTATCCAACAGTGGGCAGAGGTGGGCAAAGGTGGGGCTGGTGATGATGATGATGATGATGATTGAAAAGACTAACTTTTTCGATATCAAAAATAGAATAGAAAATAATAAATTCTTCTTTATCAATGATGAATGGATGAATGTATGTGCCTGTACGTAAATGTTTATTTGTGTGTATAATGATCGTACAATACATTGAAAAAAACCGGACTTGTGTTCAACCGGACTCACCCACTGAGGGTTCCGCAGCAATTCTTTTCGTGATTTTCCCGAACTTCAAAGAACATTTTTTTTAATGATTTTATTACAAATGTTTAGTTTTATATTTTTCTCTGTAGTTCTAGTAATTTTTATTCACTTGAGTGTTAAAATACTCGGGCTTTTGCGTCATATGCGGCCGTGTCTTAGTTACTTAATAACTAAGAAGTTGCGAAGAAGTAAGATTTTTTCACGGCTTCAAGAGACTGTGTAAACTTGAGTATACGATTTAAATTTCAAATCGATACGTATCCCTAAATAAAGGGTGTCCATCTTGATGTCCATCTTTCTTTACATCTGTCCAGATGGACGAACATCCTATAAGCGTAGATACCTATCCTTTTTTTCTTTTAAGGTCCCTAAAAATATAATGGTTTTGATACCAGAAATTTTGTAATATTGTTATCATAACAACTACATTTTTGAAATTTCTAAGTCTGTGAAACTCCGAAAAAAATGTTTTGTTGCGTTTTATTTTTTTATT
Source organism: Yponomeuta plumbellus (assembly GCA_947310845.1). Classification (NCBI taxonomy): domain Eukaryota; kingdom Metazoa; phylum Arthropoda; class Insecta; order Lepidoptera; family Yponomeutidae; genus Yponomeuta; species Yponomeuta plumbellus. Next base: position 10,235,310 of record OX371216.1, on the reverse strand, counting down.
ATTTGTATATCTAAATAGAATTTTACTCCAATAGTTTTGAGGCAAGTACCCCATCCGGCCATACTAACGTCGATCTTAAGATATCTACGCAATTATACAATCCAAGCCACTCCGACCCCAAGCGCAGTGTCACACAATTTAGATGCAAACTAGCTGCGCGTGCGCCACTTCCCCCCACTTCTTCGCCGCCGGTGGAGGAGACCTTTCTCTCAAGTTCTAGGTCATTTTGACGTCAATTTAAACATCGCCAGAAGACCAGCTCTACGTACTCGATCTCATTCAAAAAAATCTTAAGACAGGGTTTAATTAGAGGAATTCTTCTGATAATCGTTATTTTATTCATAAAACTGTGTTCCTAGAAATTGCCAAAATCAACAGACAAAACATCGGTCAAGTGCAACTCAGGCTCGCTCAAGAAGGGTACCGGTTATATTATAAGTAAAAACGTAACACGTAAAATATAAACATTTTAATACAGGCACACATTGCTTCTGGCTCCAGACTAGGACAGCCTGTGTCGTGGGAACCAGAAACAGAGACATCACAAACATGCAAACCTCCAAGACCTGGAGTCTTTTTTTTCCCGGCTGGGATTCAAAACAACAACACTAATGACATTAAAGCATTTTTCTGTGCAATTTCTACGTTAGGATTTTCGCATTTCACGCTAAGCCTAGAGTGACTGTTCATTATCATCAACCCATTATGGCCCCACCGAGGGGCACGGATCTCTTCCCTGAGGAAGGTATAGGCCATAGGTGGTGGAGCCACGGAGGCCAAGTCCGGATTGGTGGAGGCTTGAAAGACTAGTGGCTGGTCTTACTGTCAGAAGTTTTTAAGCCGCCCTAAGGCCTCTGACTTGGCTTAACGACTGCCATCTATCGACGGCAGCCGGCACCAACTGCTTAACGTGCCTTGTGAAGCACGGAACCGCTCGGAAAAATGCAACTAGCGTTAGTCATAGACGGTGACCCATCCATGGACTGAACGTGCCGTATGTTGCTTAACCTTTGTGATCGTTTAAGCTCACTCAGCCCAGGCTACGAGCGATTCTGTTACTTCTGCTTATAATTAGTTTGCGTTGGGTACCTGTAGCCAGTAAGTATGTTTATGCAAGAGCTGTTATAGCTTACGAATGTTTACGTGAATAATGCTAGAGAGAGGGCTTCGAAGCCTTTATTTACTTTGTAGTTTGAAGGTATCATGAGTTGTGTTACTTTCTATGAGGTTAGCAATCTAAGAATTTTTGAACTATAACGCGCCCTGTTTGCGATGGCTCAAACTGTTGCGGAGTTTGGCTAGTTCGTCAACTTTTTGGTGTTTTTCCTTCGTTCTAATGTTCTATATAAGTCCTAAATCTTATTCTTTCATCGAGGCTTGTGGCACCCGCAGGGCATCTCTTGGCGCTGACTGAAAATCAGCGCTGAGGGCTTGTCCATCAGCATACTGCTGAGTCAGCTGCCATTTACAATATCAGTGACAAGCCGTGACTTTTATCTTCATTCTGTTTTCTTCTGTTGTTTTCTTTAAGTTATTTCTGGTTTTGTTTTGTTATTGTGGCGTGTGTACTGTTTTTATAGTAAATGTTTGAATTTGTAACCAGAATATTGTGAATTTTTAATTTTAATTACAGAATACTGTATTTATATTCTGAATTTGTAATTTGTATCCGTCCCACTCCACTCCCAGTATAGGGTACTGCCTTCTCTCATAAAGAGAGTATGGACTTTAATCACCACGCGTCCCCACTGCGGATTGGCGATTTCAAGCGCTGAGGTATTGAATAGCTCAAACACTGACATTTCCTTAGGATCTTCTCCTTCACCGCTAGCGAGTGGTATTGCTACTATAACTTGACAAATATACGTACATAATTTATACAACAAACTTATAGAAATCAGAAATATTCATTTCAACGTAAATAATTTACATTATGTTTATTGTATATCAATGTACTTATAATGCTAATGTTGGCCGCTGCCTTGGGGCCGAATGTAGTGGAGAAAAAGGCAGCAAAAAAACTTACTCTGACCATCTCTTCTCAAATATACGGATACTCTGGAAATCGAACCTGAGTCGATGGTCGAGGTTCATTATTCTACATGGCTGGCCGCATCATTAACATCTTACTTTGTTGTAACTTCAAGATCACTTACATAAATGCGAAGAATTATAGTGGCATTGATGTCCAGAACATCAGCTTAGTCAATGGATGTCAACTGGTCTTGTATGTTTAGCAAACTTTCTTCCAAATGTCAAGTATTAAAATATTTACGATGATCTACTAAACTTCACCTAAAGACGTTATCAGAGGGACAATATAAATGAGCTGTCATTTAAAACCAATTTTTATCTATTTGTATGTGCCCATTTCACTCAGTCTAAAGTATGGCACCTTTCTTTCACGCACACTTTGACACAATCTATTGCTATATCTATCCGTATACTGTACACGCTTGCTAGTGTGGGTGCCACCTACTAGCAGTTTCAGTCATAGTGTGTGTGCGTAACTCCACGAACTTCACAAGAACGTCGGAAAGTTGGCTCAGTACCTACTTTTGTCTTTTTACCACGAGAAGACAGTGTTCGCTGCAACCCCTCCATAATGTTTGTAGCTAAATAAACATCTTAACTTTTTATGTTCAGGCACAGAGGCAAGAAGGAAAACCTCATTATAATGAATAAAGCGTCAAAGGTCAAGCAAAACAGCGCTTAACCGCTCGCAGAAGTTGCAGAAGGGGCATAGAGTGTGCAGCTTACTTTCACGCATTCACGTGTACAGTGAGCCTGTGTGGGTGAAAGCGCGCCGGTGTGCGTGTTGCGTATACGCACGCAATGCCAATGCCAACGTTGTTACGGCGCCGGAAAAGTTGCCGGTAACCAGCCGGTAACACAATCAGGTAACTGTTACAGAAGAAAAACGTAGTCCTTTAACACTGTTTTTTGAAAAAAACCTGAAATATAATAATATTTCATTAAAGGTGTATGTAAGTGTTTGTTTTTATTTATTCTATTCATGTAATGAGCCGTTTTCAGAAGACCTAAAAAAAAAAAAAAATTACGGCTGTCAAAGGAATGCAATTTTGGACCTCAGCCCAATAGCCATGTGTGATACATCATAAAATAGGTCTCAGCGAGCTGAACAAAAGTTACTATGACGCCAACAGCCAAATGTTTTTCCTTTCGCAGTTATATTGTATTGAAAAAAAAGTAACATTTTCAATAAAATATAACTCCGAAACGACAAACATTTGGCTGTTGGCGTCATAGTTACTTTTGTTCAGCTCGCTGAGACCTATTTTATGATGTATCACACATGGCTATTGGGCTGAGGTCCAAAATTGCATTCCTTTGACAGACGTTTGACAGCCATAATATTTATTTTTTTTAGTTCTTCTGAAAACGGCTCATTACATTGCAATATGGGAACATTCAGAACATGGTTCTATGACTAACACTAGTGGCATTTTTCCAAGCGTGCAGTACCTACTAGCGCCGAACCCACTTTACGTGACAATTTTTTATAAATGTTTTTATTACATTATTTTAGTTTTAAGTGACAATCCAGAAATGAAGCCAAGAGTCTTTGGGTTGGGAAGCCACTGGTCCTGGGTAAATGAATGGGACCAACGTACGTTCCAAGGCCTTGATCTCTTTTGCATATTCTATTTTCTGACACTTATAATTGGTTTGTACTAACGTAAAGGAAGCCTAGGAGTCGACACCTCGGATTGTATTGCCAGTAACTTGTGTATGGTTAGGTCGGAAGACTCTAGCCCTTCTAGCGCCTTCATGTCAGCAGTTTTAATTGGCAGTTAGGGTCTGCCGTCAGTGGGCATCTAAAGCGTGTCCGTATCAACTTTCTCCTGTTTTCGAAAGATTATTACACCCCACTCCCCTTGCGGTCTAACTATAAATGTTATGCGATTGTAGGCCGACCGAGTATCTTGATCCGAGTCACCAGTATAATGAACACCGGCAGGCAATCTTGACCGTCTGCTGGATTTAAGGGAATGTACCTAGGTACCTATTCTACGTGACCTATTTTTTAATATTTTCCTCATGATGTTTTCTTTCCCATTCGCAAGTAGTATTGCTAAGATATCTTCACAAATGCACATATCGTCAGTTAAGTTCTAACAGCAAGTAAAAAATGTCAACATTACAGGAGAGCGAAAAATCTGTGTAAAACTTCAATTAGCTACATTAGAGGTGTACATTATTTGGGGAAAGTATTTAAAATCAACTAATCTTCTTATTTTATATATATATAAAACGAGAAGCTGACTGACTGACTTAGAATCAACGCAGAGCCCAAACTACTGAACCTAGGGGGTTGAAATTTGGCATGGGAGTTCCTTAGAGAGCCTAGGGGAGCACTAAGAAAGGATTTTTTGAAACTCACCCTCTAAAGGGGTAAACGGCGGTGTTAAAGTTTGTATGGAGGTATAAAAAAATGTTGTCAGATTTTTTTGAAACTTGAAATAAATACTCTTCAACACAATTGATTGAACACGTGTTTCACGGTTTTTCTAAATTTAACCCTTAACGGGAGTGAACGGGGTTGCAACATTTTGAACTAAAGTCCACGCGGACGGAGTCGCGGGCGAAAGCTAGTTGAAGATAAAATAAGATTGATTTGTAAGATTGGTCGCAAAGAAGCGCGCCACTTTTCTTCATCCAATGGCATCAAGAGGTCGAAACGGCCAAAAATGACTTTCACACAGTTATAATTTAACTGACGATATATAACTTAGAAAACAAAATTATAGGTAGGTGTAAGCTCGCATTGAGAAGTAAACCTGGCTCTTCAGTCTGTTGTTCTACCCACTAGTCTACCACCGCTCGTAATCCTAAGTATGTCCCATCGTAGGGCACAGACCTTCCCTCAGAGAGAGAGAGAGGGCTTTAATCATCACGGGTGCCCACCGCGGATTGGCGACTTCTAGCGCTGAGATATTTAATTGCCTACGAGATAGTCGTTCATATAAAGTCGAAGAAATATACACATTCAAGAGGCTCACAAAACATTACCTACTGTCCCGTGGGCTTAACTCAATAAAAAAATATTTATGAGTGGTTACTTGTAAACAATTCCGTGCTTCGCAAGGCACGTTAAGCAGTTGGTGCCGGCTGCCGTTGATAGATGGCAGTCGTTAAGCCAAGTCAGAGGCCTTAGGGCGGCTTGAAAACTTCTGACAGTAAGACCAGCCACTAGTCTTACAAGCCTCCACCAATCCGGACTTGGCCCCCGTGGTGGAGTATGGCCTATATCTTCCTCAGGGAAGAGACCCGTGCCCCTCGGTGGGGACATGATGGGTTGATGATGACTTGTAAACAAATAAGTAAATAATACCAATCCGGACTTGGTCCCCGTAGTAGAGTATGGCCTATGGCCTAAGAGACCCGTAAATATTAAATAACTATAGCACTAGGTATAAAAAAATGCTATAATAATATAGCACTAGTTGTAAAAAAAGTGTTTACTCCTGAAAATGAAGACTGCTTATGCTTACCTAAATGCAAACAATAAAGTTTCATTTCATATCAATTCATAAATTGTTGTAATAAACTATGAATTCTAGTTTAATGCAACGTGGCCTTAGTCCGTGTACTAAAGTATCAAGACTACCCCAGCGGCGTATACTGCACAAAGTGCAGACCTTGGAGCTTTCTCTGCGCACTATGCAGTCTTGGCGTAGGCTACGATAGCGCTTAGACTAAACCTAGAACTCTCCCAGATTTAACTACTTTGGCATTGAAATCGTTATTATTTGCTTAGGTATTCTCAGAGAATGCTCGTAGCTTGGGCTGCCTGAGTGATCTTAAGCGATCACTAAAGTTAAGCAACATAGGGCGCGTTTAGTGCATAGATGAACTATGACTAACGCTAGTGGCATTTTTCAGAGGGGTTCCCTGCTTCGCAAGGCACGTTAAGCAGTTGGTGCTGGATGCCGCTGAAAGATGGCAGCCGTTAAGCCAAGTCAGAGGCCTTGGGGCGGGCGGCTTGAAATCTTCTGACAGTAAGACCAGCCACTAGTCTTACAAGCCTCCACCAATCCGGACTAGGCTCCCGTGGTGGAGTATGGCCTTCACCTTCCTCAGGGAAGAGACCCGTGCCCCTCGGTGGGGACATAATGGGTTGATGATGAACACGACCAACTATATGACCCAGGCCTCTCAGAGAGAGGGTATGGCCACGCGTACCCACCGCGGATTGGCGATTTCAAGGCCTAGTAGTTAGTATCATTTCTGACTACTCAGGTCTTGCAAATATTTGTGACGTCGCTGTTTCTGGTTCCCACGACACAGGGTATCCTAGTGTGGGGCTAGGAGCAATGTATGTGCCTGTATGTACCTAAATGTTTATAAATGAAAACGTTTATTTCGGACCATAGAATCCATATAACTTAACCTAGCCTTAAAAATATCGATGAGACATTTGAAAATTTAAATGAAAAACATAATTGATTGGTTGGTTAGTCGACTGATCAGCTGAATATATACTAGTTAGTTAATCAATCACCCAACCAATCAACCAATATGCATCTTCTCAAAATGACGCCACATAGGGCAGTCTGGCCTGTCAGCCAATACTCGTAGGATACCGCTGGGGCTGCCGCGGACGCGACTAACTAGTGACGCTACTCGTTTGCGCATTAAGGCATGAAAGCCGTCCGTGCGGGCCTCGGCAAACATGCCTGAAGCACTGCAGTACCGCGGCAGCCCCAGCAGCATCCTGAAGATGTTGTTGTATTGTACGCGGAGAGCGCTGAGAGCCCGCTGGGTACATCCAGCCCACAGGCTGCAGGTGTAGAAGGATTGGCAATAGGCCTTAAAAAGGGTCATGTTTACATTAAAAAAAATCCGGACTGAGGCCAATGAAAATTAAATGAATGAACTTAATGAAAGATTTCATTATAAATAGTTGGTTGGTTGGAGTTGACATACTGATATGAAAACCGTCATATTTTTTTTGCAAGTAATTAAATAGTCCCACCGTCCATCGAGACAGTTACCACTAAAGCCACGTCACAGACAACGGTAATTCAGCACAAATAATCACAATTGTGGTTCAGTAAAGTACCTACGCAAACAACAGACAGAAAGGCAGAAAACAATAGACTGCCAGCATTCCCAACCTGATAAACGCAGTGTCACAATGTTGTAAAAAAAGGCGAAGTGCGAGTTGGACGCGCGCACAAAGGGTTCCGTAGCATTATCTACACAACATTGTTGTTTAGTTTCAATTACTTATTTATATAATTGTATGCTTGACCAATTTAAGTTTGACATTTCATCATCATCATCATCATCAACCCATCATGTCCCCACCGAGGGGCACGGGTCTCTTCCCTGAGGAAGGTATTTCATTTCATTTGATCTTTTTTATTTAACAAACCAAACATTTGTACGCCTTGTAAGGCAGAACATGCTGTACAAAATCTAACTACTACATCTCATGTTTTAGAAATAAAGTTCTTTATCTTTAAAAACTTGAATATTTCAAGCGTCTACCTGTTGCCGTTACTATGTCGAGCAATAAACAGCAAAAAATACTTTTGTAGTACAGGATCCCTTCTTAAAAAATATTAAATTTAATTTTATTGTTTAGTTTTAGAGCGAACAACGACATATTATGTGAATATTTCAAGCGTACCCGTTTCCTTCTAAGTCATGTCACAAAAAGTGATTGTGTAAGTATACTAATTGACCAGGTCGCAAACTGGGATATCCTATGTAAATTTTATGTTATGTTAATTGTTAAATTATACGAGTAGTCCATAGTCTCTTTCTCTTTCAGAAAAGGCTAGTCCCTGTAGTAGAACATTCACAAGGTTGATTACATGTGACTATATTTTTTTTTTGTACAGAAGATATCTTATTAACACCAAACCTTCAAGAGATTAGTAATTTATTTTTTAATATGTCGTTAATTTAGATCTAAGGAACATAACTCAATAAGAAATAATAATAAGCTATTAAAATACTACTATTAAAAATATAATAATCAGTTTAGCAAGGGCAGGGGATAAAATCGTCTTTAGTTGTATGTAGCTCACTAAGTGTAATTCCTCTTTATATTATAATGACTTAATTATTTTCCGTACTTTAGGTGTAAATAGGTCATTGGGTATCCCAGTTTGGGACCAGGCCACGTGATTGTGCCAATCTACCTTAACACAATAATAATATAATAAGATGTGCTTACTTAGACAATTATCTGTTTTACCTAGGTTAATAAACAAAGCTTGTCTAAAAAAACCCAGGACCATTACAACGGGTCTACAAAACACCTCCACACCACAGGAACAATCCATCGACCCGCGGAACCCCAAAACACGGCTCGTTCCGAATCCGAACAGCGAAAAATGTAACTCTTTCCCACAACAACGTTACGGGCACAAATATCGGGCACAGACCGTTACACGCGTGGCAGTGACCCACTCCGATCCCACTCCTGCCGTCTACATTGGACGCTCACCAATCCACCACTCCACAACCGGTTTTATTACTAACCTCGTTGAGACCGCGATCCCGTGCGCTGTAAGTCGATGGTTTTGACTCTGAGCTTGGTTGTCAACGCGGAGGGAAACAAGCAACGGACGGTATAAGAGAAAGGTGCTGCATTCGGTCGGTAGTAGAGGCGGTACGCGTGGTGGCGGTTACAAAATGCAAGTTTGTAGCGCTTTCTGATTTTGCACAGAGAAATTATAGAATTATTGTTATTTGCGCGCCTAGACGATGGTTTTGTGGGTGAACTGTGGGTGTCGTTTTGGCGGAATTCGGGTCATTCTTGTCGTGTCAAAGGTCAACATGTATTTGGGGAAATGTCCAAATTATCTTAAAGATAATTTGGACTTGCACTACTTTTACTCGTAACATCATCATTTAGCATCCACTGTTGATCAAGGGTTTTAGCGAGATTGGAGAAATCCGAACTTAGCGTTGGGCCACCGAATTAAACGGATTCATTTATTCGTTAACAAATATTTCATATTTGGAAGCATATTAAATCAAAATCTTTTTGTTTGCTCTAACTGTCCTGTAACTTTCGTTAATCGCAGTTTCTATAACAGTGATTAACGAAAGTTACAGGTTAAAAAAAAGTATTACGAGTATTTATATACTATCTTCTTTCTTCTAATATACGAGTATAAAATTATCGTGTCACAGTGTTAGTGCGCATACTCCTCCGAAACGGCTGGACCAGTTTTGATGAAATTTGATACGTACATTGTTATCTATAATTCATAGCCCTAAGTGAAAAAGGTGGTCCACCCCAATATATTTTATTATAATCCCTACAAACAATTCATATGGCGAAACAAGGTTTCCCGGGTCAGCTAGTATATTTGTATGAAATAGGAGTTTTCAAACCGCAAGGCATTTTTAACTAAAAAAAAAATAGACTGATCTATAGATTGCCCAATGATATTGGTCCAAAAAAACAAAAATCTATGATGACGTCATAGGTCAGTAAAATGACGTTTGTTATTCATGTCGTTCTTACGTTCATTGGCTCTGTTTACTGCCAGTGACGTCAAGATTCTTGTACGACGACATATTGCTCAAGAGAGCGTTTTGGTGGCTTATTTTGAAAGTGATTTTTTTGTGAAAATAAATAGATAGATATAATATTCTTTATTGCACACTAGAAAAATAAAAAGAAACACAAATTATTCTAGTAAAAAAATAAAGTAAATTCTTAGAAGAAATACACAAAGAAATTTTTCACTTTCTGAGCACTTATTGAACACTAAAAAAAACTTGAGATGGTTTTCAGAAGCTGAATTGGTATAGTTACTTTTTGCAAGTAATATTTTTTGTATGCGAAGTAAAGTTAATAATGTCTAGTGATTACGAAAGTCTTGAAACATACAACATAAACATTTACATACAGGCACTTACATTGCTTCTGGCCCCACACTAGGATTCCCTGTGTCGTGGGAACCAGAAACAGCGCTTTGTGATACCGCTGTTTCTGGTTCCCTGTAAACATGTAAGTATCCAAGACCTGGTTTTTTTTTGTCTTTTTTAGTTCAAAAGCTTTTTGCAAATTTTATTTATAAAAAAAAAATGATTGGACTCCCTTAAGCAAAAATGCCAATCCGGACTTGGCCCCCGTGGTGGAGTATGGCCTACACCTTCCTCAGGTAAGAGACCCTCGGTGGGGATATAATGAACTGATGATGATTAACAAGCAAAATTGTTCATATGCAAATGTGCTTTACACCTTTTTAAAGCGCGTCACTGGCGAATACATTTGATTTTCAAGTATTTTATAGTATTATACAGCGTGTCCCAAAAATGACACGTCACAGTGACACTGGAGATAGACCTGCTCAGGAGGCGTCGAACCAACCTAACATGACCTCAGTAAAAGTTGCACGGTTTTTGAGATATGGCCAATTTAAATTTGTTCTAAATTTTCACTTTTTTTAACAACTTTAGTGCTATGCTAGCACTTACGCTAAGTTAGTAAGTTCGTGACCGAGTACAAATAAAAAAACCAAACACTTGTATACAATGTCCCATAAAGGATGTCCAGCTAGACCTTTTTTTTTTTTTTTTTTTTTAACGGGGTGAAATGCACTTACGCACCGTGACACCGCGACCCTGAGGGAGGGTGGCGGCCGTGTGTCAGACTCACCTCCCCTAGGTGCTAAGGGAGGCATACTGACTAAAACACCCCGGGAGCCGTCCTGTCGCTTGTGCAATGGGGCGCCGCTGGATCTCGCAAGTGGTGTGACCACAACGCGAATGCTACAGCGGCGCCCCGGCGACGTCGGCCTGGCCGAAGCCAGGCCCCTTCCCTGGAGGAGGGGTGTGGGCCCCACACCCCCCCCTCCCGCCACGGAGTCGGACGGCAGGTCCCTCAACCTGCCGTCTGTGGCCCTCGCTACACCGGCGGCATGAGGTGCGCGTACCTCCTCCTACGCGCGCCGGTTCTTCGCCGACGGAGCGGCGCGGACCGAGGGTCGTCCTCCCGCAACCGCTCCTCGGCCTCCTTCAGCCCCATGACTTGGTGGCAGAAGTGGGCCATCGCCTTCCACGCTCTCTCCCTGCGGAGCATGATAGGAATCATACTCGGCAGGGAGAGACCGTCCTCAAAGTGTTGCGCCAGAATATGGCGCTGTGGACCCCAGGCCGCACACTCCTCGAGGGTGTGCTCCGCCGTGTCCGCTGGAGCGTCGCATTCGCGGCACTCCGGCGTCTCCTCCCTCCCGATGCGGTGCAGGTACTTACCGAAGCACCCATGCCCGGTCAGCACCTGCACCATCCGGAAGGTGAGGGGCCTGCGTTTGCGACGCATCCAGCGCTCGAGGACCGGCTTCACGGCCCGTATGGTCCACCCACCATATTGGGCCACCTCGAGGTCTTCGGCCCACCTCTCCACCAAGTCATCCTTCGCCTCGCGGTGCTCGCGGCGCACCTCCCTTGGGGCCGGGTTCTCGCCCTGGGCCCTCTTGTCCGCGACAAACCGGTACACCCGGGCGAGAACCTCGGCCTCGCGCTCCCAGGGAGGGTCCGCAGCCAGGAGCGTGGCTGCCGCCCATGACACCGTACGGTATCCTCTGATGGCCCTCTGTGCGATTACCCTCTGCGGTCTCCGCAGGAGGGCCTTGTTGGCGGCACAGAGGGCGTCCACCCACACCGGGGCACCGTACAGTGCCATGCTGCGGAAAATTCCCGGAAAATTGCCTTCGGCTCCTGGCGTTGGGCCCTCCCTTGTTCGGGAGGAGCTGCCCGAGCGCCGCGGCCGCTCTGACGAGCCTTGGCCCCAACTCCTTGAAGTGGGGGCCAAAGCCCCATCGCCCATCCAGAATGAGGCCCAAATATTTCATCTGGGCCCCGATCCTCACCACCGTTCCGCCGCCGAGGACGATGTTCGCGCCCGGCGGCGGCCCGGCTCGGGGCCCATGAAACAGAAGGGCCTCAGTCTTCTCCAGGGCCACCTCGAGGCCTCGGGAGGAGTCGGGAGGCCTCCCTGAAGTCTCCTCCCCGGGCGGTGACAAGAGTGTCGTCAGCATAGCATATGACACTCATCCCGGGGAGGAGTCTCCCGCGGAGCACCCAGTCATAGCCGACGTTCCACAGGATCGGCCCCAACACCGAACCCTGCGGGACGCCGGCCTCCACCGAGTGCTCCACCAGGCGGCCGCCCCTTCCGATGGCCACCACCGTCCTGCCCTCCAGGTAAGCCTTCAACAGCGTCCCCATGTACCGAGGCACCCCTATGTCCAGCTAGACCTTGGCCAGACTAACTCTTGGGAACGAAAGTTTGTATCTATTTCTAAAAAGTTATATTTTATTAGATTTATATTTTTAGAGGCCTGAAAGAGGATGTAGCGACTAGAATTGAGAAAGGAATGTTGCGTTGGCTTGGACATGTAGGGAGGAAGAAAGACTGACGAAACAATTATGTGGAGCTAATGTGGGTGGAAAAGCCGGCAAGCGACTTCCCAGGGAGACGTTCTTCGACCAAATAGGGGACATGTTAGCAGAAGGCAGGATAATAAGTACCCGAAACCAGCGCGCATGCATATAAGTAATGAAGCAAACGTTATCTATCCCTGAGAATCGTGGCAACGACAGCCCCTGGTCTCTGCCTACTCCTCTGGGATTCAGTCGTGTGTTTATGTAGGTATGGATGTATCTAATATTCGGTTGGCAACCTACGGTATCCTGAAGGCTTGAAGTTCTGAACAACAGAGTTTGCTACCATCCTGATAAACCTATTTTGCTTCATTAATACTCATTATGAACGCTGGTTTTGTGAATTGTGAATATTTTGACCAAAATAAGATTATGATGATGATCACACCATTGCTCGCTATTGTCCGTCTATCTATCGCCATAATAATCCGTTATTACCTGTGATTGCAACAGAGAAACAACGGCATTTTTTTATCCGGCTACGCATGCAAACGAGGGTTTTATTTTCTAGCCTTGTTTGTTTGTTAGTTAGAGAAAAATGTGTGGAAAATAGATAACGATTTTTAAATTTTTTATCTATTTATTTAGTTTTAGGAAAGCCATTGACACTATATAACTTAATACTATTTAAAAATATGAAAGCAGAAAGTCATTAGCAGGCTTCCACTGATAGCCACAAAATTAAAACACAATAAACACTGACCTATAAAGACCAACGACTTTGTTTTCTAATTTATGTATATTTGTATTTTGTTCCCTTTAACATTAGCATTAACACTCACTTACGTTGACGGAAAATATCGTGAGACAATCTCATAGACAATCAATAATAACTCTTTCTTTATTTCTTTTTTAAATAAGTCTGCCTTTGTACATCGACATTTACTTGTTATTTAAGTTTTTTTTTTTTTTCTGTATTTCTTTTGTGCAATAAAGCGTAACAAACAAATAAACAAACAAACAAACTGAGGTATTTCAAATAAGTTATTTAGTATTTTTTTTTGTTAAACTTTAGTAGCTTCTAACATTAAACCGTCTTTATATGCGGATCAAGCCACATGTACCAAAAGTATACAGCCAAATAAAACGACGATAGCAATTATGCTGACTTATTCTTATTTAATAATATGTGGCTTGATCTATCTTAATACTCGTGTATACTTTAACATGCAGTCGTCACACGTTAAAAGATAAGTAACTTGACCATAAGATCCATCACGATATTATAAAATGCAATGTTACGTATCTGTTGTGTGATGCAATAATACCTCAGAGTTTGAAATGGCCAATCACCTTCTGAGCTTGTCAATGGCAAAACAACTTTTAAACTAAAAATATTAATTAGATTTTTCTTTATTATCTTCAATGGCAGCGCAAAACTGAGCTATGCTTACGCATTATTTTGAGGACCTATGTGATGTAGCAGTAACATTTTTAGCAGAAGGGTTTTTAGTTTAATTTATTTATTTACTTTTTTGCTCCCATCATCACACAGTTAGCAAGCAAATGAAATCATACAGTTACAGTAGAGTACGGTAGCAGTCAAAATTTACTGTTACCCGCTCATGAAAATTGGCACGGGCTATTCAAATGTATGAGTCAATTGGGTGTACTTATGATCGTGTACTCGTGTGGGTACAATCGATGCGAAAAGTGGTTCGAGTTTTGTACTTCAATGACATTGAAAGCCATCAATTAATCAACGCGTAATCGTCTACAAATGCCCAGTCCCAATAACCTACCAACCAGCTACCATCAGTTAAAATTATGTCTTTAGTTGCTTACTGCTGTAGGAATATACAGGAATAGGAATAGAAATTTTAACTAATGGTTCTTATCTACTCTTTGTAGGGCTAACTTAACTAGTGATAGACCACTCAATAGAAAAGTAAAACGGAACATTTCAATATCACGTTGACCTCTAACTGTCAGTTATCTGTAGATAGGTTATTGGGACTGGGCACTAGTCGCGTTTAAACGGGTGTTATTAATAAGACAAAAAACAACATCAAATAATTTTGAATTAATACTGCCGTAGTAGGCATGCGCTGCCGCTGCGTCACATAGGTCGTCATGTACAGCTCTATCATCATCATCATCATCATCAGGCTATATTAGTCCACTGCTGGACATAGCCCTCCCCTAATGAGCGCCATAGCGCCCTGTCTTCAGCTTGCCGCATCCAGCATCTGCCTGCAGTCCTTCGCAGATCGTCATCCCACCTGGTTAGAGGGCGTCCTACACTACGTTTGCCGAGTCGCGGTCTCCACTCAAGAACACGTTTACCCCAGCGGTTGTCGGTTCTTCGCGAAATATGGCCAGCCCACTGCCACTTCAGCTTGCTAATTCTCTGAGCTATGTCGATAACTTTGGTTCTCTGTCGGATGTATTCGTTACGAATCTTATCCTTCAAAGAAACTCCGAGCATAGCTCTCTCCATAGCTCGCTGAGCGACTTTAAACTGGTGGACCAACCCTTTCGTGAGTGTCCATGTCTCGGCTCCGTAGGTCATAACAGGTAGGACACACTGATTGAAAACTTTCGTTTTCAGGCATTGCGGTATGGATGACGAGAAGACTCGACGTAGTTTCCCAAACGCTGCCCAGCCCAGCTGGATCCTCCTCTTGGCCTCCTTCTCGAAATTGTTTTTACCTAACTGCAGAATCTGCCCGAGGTAAGTGTATTCGGAAACGATTTCGAGAAGGTGACCTTCTACGACGACCGGTATTGGATCAATGTGGCCATTGATCATGACTTTGGTTTTATCCAAATTCATGCCAAGACCGATACGTCGCGAGGCTGAAGCTAGGCCGGCCAGCATCTGGTTCAGCTCCTCTAGCGACTCCGCCATTAAGACAATGTCGTCTGCGAATCGCAGGTGCGAGATGTTGTCGCCGTTTATGTTAATGCCCTTTCCTTTCCAGTCCAGCGTCTTAAACATGTCTTCCAACGCGCTTGTAAACAGTTTCGGGGATATAACATCCCCCTGTCGTATTCCTCTACGCAGTTGGATAGGTTTAGACTGCTGGCCCTGTACTTGGACACTCATGAAGGCGGCTTCGTACAGACATCTCGACACCTCGATATAACGACAGTCTACTTGGCATCGCTGTAAGGATTCCAGAACAGCCCAGGTTTCGACAGAGTCAAAGGCCTTCTCATAGTCCACAAAAGCAAGACACAGGGGCTGATTATACTCTTCGGTCTTCTGTATAATCTGCCTCACTGTGTGAATGTGGTCTATGGTGCCATATCCTCCGCGAAACCCGGCCTGTTCCGGCGGCTGGAACTCGTCGAGTCTCCTGGCGAGACGATTCGTGATCACTCGTGAAAACAGCTTATAGACATGGCTCAGGAGCGAGATGGGTCTGTAATTTTTAAGAAGAGTTTTGTCACCCTTCTTAAAAAAGAGCACCACCAAACTCCCGCTCCATGCCTTTGGAGTTCTCCCACTGTGAAGAACGGCGTTAAAGAGCCTTTGTAATTCCTGTATAACAGGGGCTCCTCCAGCTTTCAAAAGCTCTGATGTTATTCCGTCCTCACCGGGGGCTTTTCCATTTTTAAGCTGCCTCAGAGCTAGCACGATCTCGTCTTGACTGATGTCAGGCAGTTCGTCGGTGTAGTGGCGCATCAGGGTGGCTCTGGAATCTTGGTCGTCTCGTTGGGAATAAGAAGCATGTGCAGCGTATAATCGGCCATAGAAATCCTCTATCTCGGCGGAGATCTCCGGCTTCGACAATACGGTCCTCCCGTCGTGCGTTGTAAGCTTCGTCAGGTGGCTCCTGCCAAGCTGCTGAGTGAATACTTTGGACCCTCGGTTTTGCTCTATTGCCTCTTCAATGAGGCGTGTGTTGGAGCTCCGAAGGTCGCGCCGTACCATCTTCGCAATTTGCTTGTTCAGGTTTGACCTCTCTGACGAAGTCGCTTGGGTGGTTTCCCGTCTTTTTGTCAGCAACCGGAGAGTCTCAGCCGAGAGTTTGGATTTCTTGCCTGTCCGCTGCGTTTTGCAGAACTTGATGCCCTCGTCCCTAAGAGTTACGACCAGATTGTGTAGGGTCTCGTCAGCGTCGTCGGTGGGCTCCAAGGCAACAAATCTATTCCTGAGAAGCTGCTGGAACTTCTCGGTGCCCGCCATGATTTGGATTGGGTTTGGTCGGAGCGTGGACTTCATCAGACGGTTTCTCTCAAGCTTCAAGTTGATATTCAGAGAGCCTCGGAGAAGTCGGTGATCAGATCCGGTATTAAACCTGTTGATCACTGAGACATCTCTGAATATATGCTTGCTATCCGTCATGATGAAGTCGATCTCATTTTTGGTCACAGCGTCGGGGCTTTGCCATGTCCACTTCCTTTGAGGCTGTTTCTTGAAGAAAGAGTTCATCAAGAATAGTTCCTCTTTCTCTAGGAAGTTGACAAGCATTTGCCCCCTGTGATTCCTGACTCCATAACCATGCGGGCCTATTCGGGACTCTTTGCCACTCTGGGTTCCCACCTTGCCGTTAAAGTCCCCCATAACAACGTTGAAGTGAGCCTTCGTGGTGTTATGTAAGGCTTTGGATATGTCTTCGTACATATCCTCAACTTCATCATCCGAGTGTGCCGAGGTCGGTGCGTAAACCTGAATGACCTTCATGCTGTAACGCTTGGACAGCCGAAGGATCAGGTACGCTACCCTGGTCGACACACTAGAGATTTCTGTGCCGACACCACACAGCACACACAGTACAGCTTTATGTTAGATCCTTATCATCATCATCTACCCGGGTCTCTTCCCTGAGGAAGGTAAAAGCGTCACCTCCTCATAGCTTTTCTGAATTATGGACGTGCAAATAAACAGTTATCTATCCATCTATCTTATTTAATCAGTCTCTTCAAAACCAAAGGTTTGCTGGAAGAGAATGAAGCACGCCCTTGTATACACGAACTGGTGTAATAAGGAATTTTAACAGTAATAATATTTTGGTGAGAGATACATTTTACTATCATTGGGCTACATTGGCTTTCATTATTATATAATTATAAAATTAAATAAATTAAATTAGCTTGAATGTTAATAGAATTGTGATTGTATTTTATGTCAAGTTATCTTGAAAGTGAATCCACTATGCATGTAGTGTTTTTTTTTGGAAATAAATGGCTTATTATTATTATTATTATCATTGGGCTACATGTTTTCGCCTCCTAGTGCCCTTTTTATATACATCATCATCATCATCATCAACCCATTATTTCCATTATGTTAAGAGTATGAGTAAGGTCTATATACATATTTAATAATTATCCTACAATTTTCTTTTCGTCTATATACGTACACGCTCATACTGTCCCATGCGCCTACGCATGCCCTCAAAAGATCAGCCATCGATCAATGCGTACTGTTAGCTAAATGAACGCAATAATTACATAGTACACGCCTCTAAGTGTTTACAGTTCGCTAGAAATCTCATAGTTGTTAATCACTACGCTCTTATGTCTGTGTGGTAAGAAATAACGGTGCGTATAATAATATCAGTGACTGTAAGTAAATGTGTACTGTAAATAACTGTATGAATTGATTTATGCAGATGAACTTTGTGGACCCTTTTCTAAGTACTGTTAGGTACCTTAGATTTGTCGGTGTGGGAGGTTGTAACAGTACAATGCTTGGAGATTTAGAAGAAATTGTTTTGCAATAATATTAGGTATCAATAGTGTAGGAATACTTTTTTTTATTAAGGTCCGATGGGGCTGACATGATCACATGGTGATCAAACCCTCTAAATGAAATAGAGATTAAAAAAAAGTATCAATTGGAAAGATAAATGTATAAAGAGACAACTCATTATTTCATCATCATCAACCCATTATGTCCCCACGGGACGGGCACGGGTCTCTTCCCTGAGGAAATTATAGGCCATACTCCACCGCGGGGGCCAAGTCCGGATTGGTGGAGGCTTGTAAAAATAGTGGCTGGTCTTACTGTCAAAAGTTTTCAAGCCGACCTAAGACCTCTGACTTGGCTTAACGACTGCCATGTATCAACGGCAGCCAGCACCAACTGCTTAACGTGCCTTGCGAAGCTCGGAACCGCTCGGAAAAATGCCACTAGCGTTAGTCATAGGCGGTCACACATCCATGCACTGAAAGAAAGAAAAGAAAGAAAGAAGGATTTTATTAGAATTGTCATGAACGTGCCCTTTGTTGCTTAACCTTCGTGATTGTTTAGGATCACTCAGACAACCGGGCTACGAGCGATAACTTTACTAATCAGTTGCGTTATGACCAAGAACAATATTATGTTCTGTTTTAAAAACCATTGTTATGGTAGAATCAAAAATCCTAGAGGTTAATGTCAGTTATACTCGTAGTAGCACCTTTTGCACGAAGTACGCTGCACACATTTTATCTCAAGCTTATTACATTTTATTACAGATAGGAAATGCAAAATAAAAGCAAAATCAGCTAAACCACCAATTAAGGTCACGCCGGGCATCGAAGTGGATTGAATAACATAACCTAACCGAGTTACGAGCTTTCTTTTTTGACACAACACCGGCCGTAATGTATAATGGCCGTGTAACCGTTCGCAGACTTTCTTTGCAGCTTGCGGGAACAGTAAAGAACACTAGATGGAACACACCAACGCGGTGGCGGTAGCAGTGGCGAACGTAATTTACTGCAATGGTACCTAGAGGGATGTATTTATAGACCGCCACCGTCACTGTTGCTTTCTTTCATCCATAAGAAAAATTATCTTTATATTTAATATCATAAAAAAAACTACAAAACCCCCGTTCTTTGATTTTCGTGGAGTGTCCTTTCCCCCGATCGAATCACTTAGTAAATTATATATTTTAAACTAAATGGTATACGCTAACCAAAAAATAAACACTAAGTTTTAATAAGTTGCCAATGCTATAAAAAATTACAGCGTTGTTCTAAAATAATTAAATTGTCTAAAAAAAATTAAAATATAACTGTCCCGGGGCAGTTACTGATTTGCGTGGATCATTATAAAGCCACTTGCACATCCCTAACTTCGCGGCCCAATGCTGCGTCATCCTAATTCATGTTACAACTAGCCACTCTCCGTTGGCCAGACAGAGTGCTTGTGTGATAACACGTCGAGTTTCCAAAAAATTAGGGTAAGAACCCTGTTACGTGGGTATGGTTTTTCAAAACTTTGATTTGCGTGGTATAATTTTCTCCGTCGTATGTGAATTAATTTTTTGAGTAATATATTGTAGCGAACAAATATAAGGTAACGCAACTTATATTCAAAACACAGTTTATTTACTTCAAAGGTTTTTGTATATTTTTAGAATAAATGCTTTATTTTGATTTTCGTGGTCGTGATTTGCTGGTTTACATGGTAGTTTTGACCCACGCAAATCAATTATGGGTCATGCAAATGAAATAACTTCAAGTTTTGCAATAGTAATGTAGGACAAAAATTGTTATTACTTTAGTTAAATGTAAATTCGTTTAAAAAATAAAAATTGTGTCAGCTATATTGATTTTTACTAAAATTTTAATGAGTTATTTTTTTAAGTCAAAAATGCCATAATAATAACTATAAAATATAAAATAACTATAAAATATTGTAATAAAATAATAATAATATCATAATAACTTATCTTATAAAGTTAAATTTAATATATCGAGCGAATGTGAGTGGAAGGGCCGGTAAGGGACGCCCCAGGCGAACATACTTCGACCAAATAGGGGATGTATTAGCAAAGGGCAAGATAAAAAGTACCCGAAACCGGCGTGCGTGCATGCAACGACTAATGAATGTCGATGAAGCGAAAGTGGTTTGTCAGGATCGTGGCAGGTGGCAGTCCCTGGTCTCTGCCTACCCCTCTGGGATACAGGCGTGAGCTTATGTATGTATGTAAGTTAAATTAAAAAAAAAAACATTTACGTAGGGTGTTTTGTGATTTGCGAGGCCCTCATTTTTTTAACCTCGATTATCTCTTTAAGTTTATTGCTCTCTGAAGTGCCCCTTTTATAAAAAGTACTACTTTTACGTATAATTTAAGATACGGATGTCGATTTAGCAAAAATATTAAATTTGAAAATTGCCACGAAAATCACCAAAGAATGACTTGCTCGAAGAAGCACCCACTTATTCATATGTGAGAGGCTAAAGTTCATAATAAGAAAGATCCTGTGAGACAAATCTTCACGCTATCATTAAACTTCTGAAGGATTGTTATTCAAATGTATACGCTGTGAGTTGCAGTGGAATTGGTTGGTGGATGGATACTATTTCTGAGCAGTGTTATTGTATTGATGGCAAATCATTGAAATTATATTATTTTTAGAATTCTAATGTACGCAGCATAACCGATTTATCCATGGATTAAAAAGTAGGAAGAATAATTATTGCACTTCAGCTATGCTATGTTAAGATAAGATAAGATAAGTTACATACATAGCACTGTGACATGTCACTGTGATTTAGTAATCTTCTTAATGCAGAATGGTTTTTGTGCAATAATTAATTTTTAAATCAAATCAAATGTAAGTAGGTACATGGAATCGTAATAGTAAAATATGAATCGTAGTTTTATGAAACAAAGCTCAAAGCTCATAATGTACGTCGTTAAATTGCATGAATAAAGCTTATCTTTGCAATTGTACCTATTGGTTGTGTTCAATTTGGAATTCCAGTATTTTTTTACATTTAATGAATACTTAAAACAAATAATTTGTTATCTAATATCAAGTGTATAAAGGTCAACTTAATAGTTTAAAAATATATTTGACTGACTGTTTTATTGTGCTAGCATTAACAACTTAAAGTAAGTTAAATCTACGACAGTCCGACCTTAATTAAAACCACATTAACAACAACTCTAAGTTAATTAAGTCCACATTAATATGCTATTGCTATCTTCCAACATATTTACACCAAAACCGAAAAATTGCATCTAAGAGCTACCTTATTATTGCTGTCGTTATTATCAGAGCGACAGTGTTCTTAACAGCCTCCGCAGGTTGCACCGGTGAACGTTTAGCCATCTCCGCTCGCCAGTGGGGCAAGATTCGAGGTCGCGTTACACTTCGCGGTAACGGGACGACGAGGAAAGTTGCGCTTTGATCCAATTGTCACTTGTCAAGCACAAGAGGCGATTTAATTTACAGAAACTCTCAGGAAACGTATGAAGCCAAATAAATATTTAAAAAGGTTATATGCACATGTGCATAATGGCATATCGAGAGGTGTTTCTACGAGTATACCTACAGCGAATTTCTCACTTAAAAATTACATTGCGCATGCATGGAGTCTACATTTGGACATTTTTATTGAGGTAATTTTATGTAGATGATATTGAAATTTAAGTTTTGATATTTTGATTCTACCGTTAGGTATAATAACTGTGTGATCTACTTTTTATGTACAATAAAGTGTTCTCTAAGGACACAAACGGCCTTCTGTTAGTGCATTATAGTTCAATTACGGTTACATGGTCGGGTCACGTGATATGTTTTTTAATTCCATTGACGCCTAGAATTACGAATACCCGTGCGCGCATAGACTTGAAGCGGCAATGAAACTAAACCACCGTGATCGTGCAGTTGTCATTCTACTACAGTGCATTAGCAGAATCTAGGCCCAGGTCTAGAATAGCTTATTTTACAGGTTTCTGAAAACATTGAAACACAACACGTGTTCATTGAGTGCTCAGAAAGTGCAATTTCAATATTTTTCGTGTATTTCTTCGAAAAAAAAGCAAATAAAAGTTCACCTTTAAAATAAGCCACCGAAACGCTATATTGAGCAATATGGTGTCGCACAGGAAGCATGACGTCACTGGCAAGTAAACAAAACCAATGAACGTAAGAACGACATGAATGACAGACGCCATATTTACTGAGCTGTGACGTCATCACAGATTTGGCCAGTGCAGGATGTTCTCGATGAAATTGGTACAGATACAAAGTTATCAATTTTTATTCTGGTTTTTTGACAAATTATTAATTTTCTTTCAGTTTAAGTTAATGCCTTTTTGGCGGATAGGGGTATAGAAAATAGATAACAACCTATTCTCAGACCTTCAGATCTACAAATAAAATTTAATCAAACTTGGCCGTGCCCTTTCGGAGACACGAGAATTTTATATATTAGACCTACAAATAATACTTTCTTTCACACTGTCAATAGCCAATTATTATTTAATTCATCACATTAGAACAAGAAAAAGTCGGCGTAGCACGTAGCCGAGCGCTACGACGTCTACGATCTTTCGTAGTACCACGTAGCAAGGAGTACGGCTGTTTCTTATTAGAACTCATTGTAAGTGTTTTTCTTTTGATAGTATTTTTGGAAACTTTTTACATAAATACAATCATCATTTGTCGTGGTCATAAGCAATCAGCAATGTTTCTGTGACAATTCTAATAGAATTCTTCTTTCTTTCTTTCTTTCAATGGAATCACTTAAAAGCATGATGGTTTCCTAGAGTATCATCGTTATGCTTTTTAGGGTTTTGATTTTTTAAAAGTCAAAGTAATATTAATGGAATAGTTTGTAATATATTTTCTAACTTAGTTTGTTTAGAAATAAGTCGCAAAATAATTTGGCTTGAATGAAAAATGTCCGATCTGTAATGTGGCAAATTTTTTATTAACATTTTTTTTATTATCGCCATAGCTTTTAGTAGTTTTTTTTACAAGTAGAACCGTCCATGTTTTGAAGTATAAATTAAGTATAAATATAATCCTCACAGTTCGATATTAACTGCTTTGTTAATAAAGATAAACACAGTACAAAAATAGGCACACCCTCTATTTTAGCACGTTGTTCACTTCTCTCACTATGATCCACAATAAATCAAAAACCTTTAGCGTCAGAAAACTCGATACCGTTTGCAAATTTAGTACTAGCTAGCACTAAATTTGCAGACTGTTTCGAGCCCTCTACCGCTAAAGGTTTTTGATTTATTGTCGTTTAAAGTCTGAGAAAAATGTCAAGTATAGACAAATGGATCATAGAGGTTTCTACCCATCGCACGTGTAGACGAATAGGTAGAAGGTTCTCCAGTTGCAAAACACGCAAAAGGTACGAGTATTTGCTTGAACAATACGGGTTTTCTAAGAAACACTAGAGCATGCTTATACAAGGTTTAAGATTAAGTATAATTAGCTGTAGTCTTACTGTTGAAGATATTTCCTACACAAATAAGATTATGAACAATGTCTACAACCAACATAAAGAGGAAACAAAACTTATCGTACAAACGTAAAAAAAGTATATATATATTCTTTAGATGATGTTTTAGCTACTTACAATATAATAATAAAGTAAACTAAAGTAAAGTAGAATAATCTCAAGTAAAGGAAAGTAAAACTGCAGGCAGATGCTGGATGCGGCAAGCTGAAGACAGGGCGCTATGGCGATCATTAGGAGAGGGCTATGTCCAGCAGTGGACTAATATAGCCTGATGATGATGATGATGATGATGAAAGGAAAGTACCTTTTAAGTGTTGTTTTTATGTTACTAATTTAGATATAATATGTCATGTTTCATAAGAGTTCTCTTTCTGTCAAATACCATGGTGTCGACATGACATGGCATCACAGTATGCCCAGTGTGATGTAACTATGGCTGGACCCCTGAGCATTGTGTGCATTTTCTAGTATTACATGTATGAATGTCAGCTTTCTTCGGCATACTATTGGATTGGCCGGTAAAAAATCTAATGCTTTCTTTTTCAATCTCGCGTGAGAGAGGAATATTCAATTTCACACGCGCCAGAAAGGGACGGATAGCGTTATGTTATTGCGTGCGAATGTCGCGACTTTACTTCCAAATTCAAAACATTGCAACGCAAAAAGTTGCTATTTAAAACATGAACTCTATTAACATCATAATAGGGTATCATTCAGGCTGTGTTAATAAAGCTGGCGTGCATTGGAAAAGGGGGACAATCGAAAGCCTTTCTCCGCACCGCTGTTGAGTAGTTTATTCCGTTAGTTTTTTTTCGTGGCTGCCATTACAAAAATATGGCGGCTGGTGGCATCATTTTTTCGCTTTGTCACGTTAGATCATTCTCGTAAGGCTCTGTTTACACGATGACTCAGGGTAATGGAGTAATGACTGATGATCGCTTTTGGTTCATGTCAGCCAGTAAGTTGGTAAATTCAAATTGACTTTGTATAAATTTCAATTCAACAGTCCCTATTTTTTTTTATCGTATTCATTTCTAAATTCAAATTCGAAGGAAAGACCGGGCAGGAAAAAGATGGTCGAGCTACATCAAAGGCTGAACTGAAGGTATGAAATCTGCGGAGGAGCTGTTCAGAATTGCACTGAACAGAGACCGTTGTAAATAGCTGACTACCAAACTCCTGTGATGGAGAGGCACTTTATGAAGATGTCTAGCAGCGAAAAAATACGGGATGAGAGATAAACCACAGACTACATCTATCTATGGTTTTGTTTTAATTGATTTGTTTTTATTTTCATATATTGCATATCGAGGGTATACTGCGAGAACCGGATAAGTGCATGATTTGTCAAAATGAGAAAAAGGGATTTGAAAATTTGAAACATATTAGTTACATCATGTAACATTATAATGAAAAAGATATTAACTTCTGTAAGTAACTATGTCATTTGACAATATTTTAGCCCTATCAAAAGTTCATAAAATGGTATTAAAGTCATAAAAAAACGGGAAATAAGGTGGTGAAGATATCTGGTTTTGCCTGTATATTCTCAATACGCTATAACTCCTCTAGAAACCCTAATTTAGTATACTGGAATACTAATTTCGGTGCATAGCGAATTATTAAATATCTTGTTTATGAAAAAATTCAATTTATCCAAATATTAAGAGGGAAACTAGCTCAATTTCCCACAGTTAATCGTTTTTACCTGTATACGTTTTTTCAAAGTTTGTCATAATAAAACGATATAACCGCTTTAGTGAGTCAATTATATTTTAATCAGCAAAAAAACGAAACAAAGCAATAACTGCAGCATGAATAACAAACAAGAAAACAAAATTAGCAATAAAAAATAAATTTTCATCAGAAGACAAAGCTTCCTCCTCAACTTCTTCTGTATCATTTACAGTCTTCATTTATTCTTCATTTACAGTCCAAATTATCTACATTCAAGGAAAAACGACTACATCTGAACTAGTGGTATTGCACTGTATTTCAGATGTCAACGCCAACTACCGCTAGCTTTCAATTGTACACTTGTATGCATTATTTAAATTTTTTTTTTTTACGTAGCCTCCATTTTTGTGTCCCACTGCTGGGCAAAGGCCTTCCCTTAGTCCAAAGTTTTCGGTCCTGGGCCACCTCAGACCACTCCATTTAAATAATTAATGTAAGATAAATTGGATAAATAAAAATAAAAATTAAAATTACTTATACAATTTGGTAAGTGTTGTGAGATGTAGGTATAGAAACAGAAACACTCCCGGTAGTGTTTGTGTTATGCTTGTTTGAGTAAGGAAGAAAGGAAAGAATGGGAATGACAGGAATGGGGTAGGATATTTTCATTTGTGAGGCTTTTACTGTATAGTTTTCAGTGGATCCTTCCGTTTTTGGGTAGTCAAGACTAAGGAGCCAGTAACTAACAGTAAAGAAACCGCAGTATTGTTATAGTGGTATGGTCGGAGATCTGTATGGCCTACTAAGCATTACTTTTATCTATATAACTAAGAAAATTTCTGAGGAATTTCCAGTTTCTTGGTTTCATGAGGTGCATGAAACCAAGCCCACTGCTGAACGTAGGCCTTATTCATGTCACGCCATAGCATTGGATCCTATAATCATCGTACTAAAATGCGTCTAAGTACCTATTATACTTATTTTTATTATCACATAGGTACTACATACCCAACAGTGAACGCTTCGAAGGTGCACGTTTTGTGATATCATGCACTTCAGCAAAGGCAGTGATTTTGTCTCCAGGTGGCTCCTCATAATTTTCAGAAGACGAAGCACATTTGTAATTATAATTAAGTGCTAAGATCCACTATTCACTCACTTCGAAATAGCAAAAAAGTCTAATATTAAAAAGCTATAAAATGATAACGTAAAAAGTAGTAAATGGTGCATAACTACCTGGTTTGTCACTATTATTAGTTATTAATGACACTATCTTCTTTCCTCTAGACGACTACGACGACAATGCGTCGTAGCATATCACTTTTCTTCTTTTTTGAACGAATCCCAGGTAATAGAAACATAAAATCACTTTAAAACAGAACATAGTATGGGACCTTAGCCGCTTTTGACATTGACTGGTAGCATCGAATTTCATAATTTCGGAGACTCGCAAAATAAAACAAAGCACTGTTATTCTGTTTTACCTGTCAATAATAACGGAAAATTTGGCATCTGTTTGACAGGTAAAACCAAATAAAAGCATATGCACTGATCTACCTGCTACGTATTACGGCATTCCCTAATGATTGTTTTTCAACGATAAAATAATATATTTCGTTACTTTGTTCTCCTTGTAGAATATTTCGTTAGTTTCCAATTTAAAGGACGATAACATAGTTTGCCCGTAATTTTATACAAAATATTGTCAAATAGCCGTTTCTCAACAAGAAAATAACCGTCAAAACTGCTCCTACAGATTTGTGGTTTTGCCAGATAAAAAAGCATCAAAAATTATGTATGCCTGTGTAATTAACTCATTTTTTCTATTTTTTGCACTTATTCGGTTCTCGCAGTATACCCTCGATATACATATTACTTTAATGTTTATTTTTAATTCTCAGACCAAAAAAATTGCATCATAAACTCTAAATAGAATACATTGGTAAAAAGCTTAGTCAAACATAATTGTAACAACAAAACTATACTTCATAATGTTTAGGTACTTTTTAACTAAAGGTAAACAATCTTGAAACGCCTTTTTATTAAAATGAATCTTTACACATTACCAATTTAATGTGAAATTAAATGTAATTTCATAAAAACACGTTTAATTTGTAAAAATTTGGATTTAAAAAGTGTATATTTCAATAAAAAGACTTATCCAGATTGCTTACCTTTAGTTAAGTACCAAAACATATGAAGTATAATAACGCACAACCGAAAAGACACACACACATACTCACACACATTACAATATAATAAAAAATAAGCCGCCCCGGGAGACATACGATGCGAAGTTACACATTACGGATGCAGCGTTACCTCGCTGCACTGCAAGGGAAATCGTCTGCAAATGTTGTGTTACTGTTTGTTTATTTTGTTTATGTTATGTTATCTGTCTCGTTGGTACAATAAATGTTTTTCCTCTTCATTGATTGATAGATTGATTGATGCAGTCTTTTGCAGTATTATAACACCCTGTTTAGATAACTCTAGCAGTTTTCCAATTTTGACTACAGTCTGTAAAATATAGCTTGAGCTCTACGACAGCTGTCACACTGACAGGGCTAGGTTATGATATTGCTTAGACATCGAATAGTGTGCAGTAAGTACGGAGTTTTCACAGTGCAAAATTCTGTGAAAGAATTCAAAACGCATAATGGACGCAAATGTCCATGACAGCTGTCGCGAAGTTCAAGCTATATTTTACAGACTATAGTTTCACAGAGCACTACGCAGTTAGCGAATAGAAGCTGCTGGTGTGGAGCCCCCTTTATCATCTAGTTAGACGGTTGGAAAGCGTGGGCGCACGACGGAACGGAGTCGCATAACTGTACCCCGCAGAATGATGTAATTTGTAATCGGCAGCGATTTCTTGCCGGTTTTATTCTTGTGAATTTCGGATTTTCACGGTCAATGTTGCCGCCCGTTCGCTTTTGCGCTCCAAGTGGAGTAATACACTGTAATTCGCGGGTAACAGAGAAGCGTTTAACGTAATGATAATGAAGTATCCGAGCGGTTCCGGGCTTCGCAAGGCACGTTAAGCATGTCACGATTGGGGTTCTTACAGGAAGGTGATAAAATAACACTGAAGTTAAATAAAATAACACTTTTATTTACCAAATACCACCACCGACGTAGACCTATACTAACATTGCCTATGCTACTTACTAACTATTTACACTAAGCATAATACTTCTTCTATTATAAATACGGTAGCGAAATATTGGCAAATGACAATCAACCGAAGAAACTAAAATGACCGCAACAAAACAAAAGTTACTAAATGCCAGGCGAAGTTTGATCCCGGGACCGCCCGTACGTTAGGAAGCTTCACTAACGCTTGATCCACCGTCGCTTGTTGAAAGTGGATCAAAATTAGTTTATATAACCCGTATGTTGTGATTTCACTGACGTAGCCTTCAGGTATGCCGAATAAACACGGGACTCCTAATGGTAAAGGGCGTTTCCTGACGCTGTGGACAAAGGAAATAAAACCCTTCACATCCTATTCTAATGACCAAAAACTAAGCATTGTGACACTTTACTTTACGTAACAGATCACTTACCCCGTGACGAAGCACAAATCCGAAGAATTATTTCAATGTTCCGTACGCGTTATCTTATCGTAACGCTACACACATGGCACATTATATACCGTCTCTGACCATACGGCACGCGAATCACTTTAATTTATAAAATAAAAGACATTGCGCTCTGAAGCAAGTGAACGACGGATTCTCTCAATCTTTTTCTGTCACTTGTCAAAATCCATATCTTCGCCTACCCCGAAATTGATTACTTCAATCTGCCACTTGCCAATGGAATGTTTAAATTAAACTACCGCCCGAATCTATGGAAGACCAAGTGTCGAAAACGGAGAAGTAAAATACTCCTAGCGCCATCTCTTGGTCACTTACTATCAATGATCATCTCAAGCAGTTGGTGCCGTCTGCCGTCGATAGAGGGCAGTCGTTAAGCCAAGTCAGAGGCCTTAGGGCGGCTTGGAAACTTCTGACAGTAAGACCAGCCACTAGTCTTACAAGCCTCGACCAATTCGGACTTGACTCCCGTGGTGGAGTATGGCCTATACCTTCCTCAAGGAAGAGACCCGTGCCCCACGGTGGGGACATAATAGGTTTATGATGATATAGAAGTATATAGTGATTTGTCAGGATCGTGCCAGGCAGGTGGCAGTTCCTGGTGTCTGCCTACTCCTCTGGGATACAGGCGTGAGCTTATGTATGTATGTAGAAGTATACGGGGAGGTTATTTCTATTTTCGGGGTTCCGTACCTCAAAAGGGAAAAAACAAAACTCTTATAAGATTACTCATTGTCCTTACGCCCGTACATCTGTCTGTCAAGACTGTAGGTTTGTTATATCATTAAGCTCGCTTTTGTTTAGATTTATTTTTGCATCTGCTTTAATTTCCATACTCCGTTAAAAAATATCCATTAAAAAATAAAAATAAACTCCATTTTATTTTTATTTTTATTGACCTGTAACCTACAACCTATATTAATAATTAACAAACTTAATTTAAACTAAACTAATTTTCAAAATTATTGTACCTAATACTGTCAGAAAATTTGGCCTTTATTTGTCAATAAACGAATTGAATTATTATGTGTAAAACTTGTGTTTTGATGCAATAAAAAGGTTCCAAAATACCATTTATCTCGGGACCGCGATGAAGTATCGAGTTGATCATCTAACGGGAATCATTCGGTATCATTATTACATTATACTCGCGATTAAAACCAATAAATCAAGTTATGTAAACGCCATAGACATTCAGGATTCCTCACGATTTTTCCTTTTACCGTTAGCAATACGTGGCGACTAAGAGTCTAGACAATCTTCACTGGTGACTGGCGAATAATTTTATCCGCATAAATTATTGCAGGCTTACCCCCGGTTCCTTGTACACCAACAGTCAGTTTGTGTCAAGAAGAGAGCAGTTAGAGACGAGGAACTGACTCTACTCACAATGATAAGCTCTTCAGATGCAACCAGAAACAGTGACATCACAAACTTGTGATGTCACGACCTCTGTAGCGTATCGGTTAGCGCATCTGCTTATCATGCGAGAGGTCCCGGGGGCGAACCCAGGCTGGGGAGGAAAAAAAAAACCTCGGTCTTGGATGTTGCATCTTGTAAGACTAGTGATCGATTTGATTTTGATTTTAAATGTTCTTTATTAACCTGAAATTACATTAATACCCAGTGTACATTAAACTAATACCCAGTGTACATTAAGTAATAGTTACTAGTGGCTGGTCTCATTGTCAGAAGTTTTCAAGCCGCCCTAAGGCCTCTGAGTTGGCTTAACGACTGCCATCTATCGACGGCAGCCGGCACCAGCTGCTTAACGTGCCTTCCAAAGCACGGAACCGCTCGAAAAAATGCCACTAGCGTTAGTCATAGACGGTGACCCATCCATGGACTGAACCCGCCGTATATTGCTTAACCTTAGTGGTCGCTTAAGATCACTCACGCAGCCCAGGCTACGAGTGGCTTAGTTAGTTTGTTTACCAACCCAGCAACTCCTAAAGAGCTTGACTGCACGTGTAGGTGCATCAGATGAGGGCACTTTCGCCAGTAACGGGACCCGGCGGGAAGTAGGCCGTGACACGCCGCCGCGATATGGCGTTCTGATGCAAATTGTTATCGTTATTATAGCTGGCTGTTGTTTAGAAAACAGCCGTTCACGTTATCTTCGGTGCTGGCAAGCGTTGAAACCGACCATCAATAAATTGTATATACGTAAGACAGGAATGACAAAAAAAAAGAAACCCAGGTCTTGGATGTTTACATGTTTGTGACGTCGCTGTTTCTGGTTCCCACGACACAGGGTATCCTAGTATGGGGCCAGAAGCAATTATGGTAGTGGAGTATATACCTTCCTCAGGGAAGAGACCCGTGCCTCTCAGAGGAGACATAATGAGTTGATGATGATGATGATGAAGACGGGAATGTTATGTGGGTTTGGACATGTAGAGAGGACAAAAGATGAAAAATTTACGAAACAAATATGAACATAAACATTTCCATACAGACCATACATTGGTTCTGGCCCCATGCTAGGATACTCTGTGTCGTGGGAACCATTTCTGGTTCAGTGAAATCACAGACATGTAGACATACAAGACCTGAGGTTTTTTGTCTCTAGCCGGGATTTGAACCCGGGACCTCTCGCATGGTAAGCAGATGCAATAACCGCTGCGCAACAGAGGTCGTCGTACATCCTAGTATCCTAATATTCTTAGAGACGACTAGAGAGCTTCTTATTTGCGCCAATAGGGATGGAAAAGATGAGTCCAAGGTGGCCTGAGGCATTTAATCTTCACAAATAAATATCAATGCGCTTCAATGACTTGTTAGACGATTCCAGAGCTTGTAGCTACCTAAACCAACGCATAAGCCTGGTGATTCAGAGGAGGAATGCTGCCAGCATATTGGGAACTATGTGTATACACATGAAAAGGTAGACCATGGAGATCTAGATGTGAGCAACTGCAACCGCTAATTGTAGCCTAGGTTTTTACCACAATAATATTCATTCATTAACTCATCCATCCATTGAATCCGTTGTTCATCAATTCAGTCATTCATTCATTCATTTGATCAAGTGTCTCCAAAGCCAACGATTTAGATTTTTTAAAGTAGGTACTTATGTTGAATCTGAAATTATTACGTTTAATTGAAATAGTCATGATGAAGTTAAACGGTTAGACTAGAGTAAAAACTGTGACTCTTAATTGGAATCTCAAGCAAATGAATTTGCAGTAGCATTTGCACGATCTGACAAACTGGAAGTCTTGAGTTTGACTGTGAATTAATGCTCGACAATAAAGCCTATTTTGCCGTGACTTATGCGCCGACAAATGCATACAAACACAAACGATGTGGGTCAAAACCACACCGCATGGGCACAAAATGGAAGCGCGCAGAAGGCCAACTCAAAATATTTTACGGGGAAGTTATAGACGAGAGTTTCTGAATTTTGTTTAGAATCTTTCAAATGTTGATATTGTACACCCCCTTGTGGTGTGTTGTGTTATTGTACACCCACCACAGCTTCGCCAAGGTCCTGTGTTAAAATGTAATTAAAAGTAATTATAAAATGTTAAAAATCTGGATCCACTGCTAAAGGGGAGGGGACAAAAAAACATAAAATTCGTGTGACGTAATTTAAAGATAGACGCTAAGACGAATATAAGCTTCACAATGCACTCGCAAGCGCAGCGTAGGACGACCAGCCACAAGATGGACAGACGATCTCATCCAAGTGGAAGGAAGACGCTGGATACAAGCCGCTTCCAACCGGTCTTTTTGGAAATCCATGGAAGAGGCCTATTTCCAGCAGTGGACTTCTTGTGGCTGAATGATGATGATGATGAATGCACTCGCTTACTTTTACCTCTATGGTCCTTCTGTTAGTCTCCAACCAGTGGCGCTGGTGAAAGTCCGGCGAAAGGTGATGCAAAGTGGGGCAGCTGTATTATGTTGCCGCGGGATCTCGATAATGCTGACGATCATTGTTATAGGCCTGTCGTAATGCAACGATGAGTCGGCTGGAAGAGATTGCGTATGGTGATCGACACGTTTTTAGGTCACGCGCTGACTTCTGCCTCGTGAATCTGAGGATTATTGCTGCTAGTGAGCTTTTTGAGCCCTGCTTGCGTGAGTTTTTAGTAATCAGTAACTGGTATAGAGTGGTGAAAAAATATGTTTTTCTAAAGAATGTTTCTGGAAATATTTTTATCTTCGAAACACGTAATCGATATCAATCCATAAGAAAAACAAGGAAAGGTCTCGGTTCTAAAGAATATTTCTGTAGATTAAGTAATATTAAATTATTTTTTTTGGTTCCTAAGATTATTATGATTATAGTCTTAAGATGTAAGTTAGTTTGATGATTTATGTCCATAACTATAAGGTGACATTATCAATTTTTGTACAAAACACTTTCAAATAAAGATTATAATAAAAAAGAATATTTCTGGAAATATGTTTATCTCCGAAACACGTCATTGATATCAATCCATAAAAAAAACAAGGAAAGGTCTCGGGTTCGATTTCCACTGGGGGCCGCCGTACATTTGTACAAATCGCCT
Source organism: Yponomeuta plumbellus (assembly GCA_947310845.1). NCBI lineage: Eukaryota > Metazoa > Arthropoda > Insecta > Lepidoptera > Yponomeutidae > Yponomeuta > Yponomeuta plumbellus. Next base: position 10,201,912 of record OX371216.1, on the reverse strand, counting down.
CAGTCTGGGTGATTTTGATGTTTGTAATCTCCTTGCCTGGTTACCATAGCACAGGGTATCCTAGTTTGGGATTAGGTCAAGTGACTGTGTTGTGTGGAAGATATTACTATTATTATATTTATTATGCTCTATGAAACAGGTGGTGCCCGCTGCCGTCGATAGATGGTAGTCGTTAAGCCAAGTCAGAGGACTTAGGGCGGCTTGAAAACTTCTGACAGTAAGACCAGCCACTAGTCTTACAAGCCTCCACCAATCCGGACTTGGCCCCCGTGGTAGAGTAGGTATGGCCTATACCTTCCTCAGGGAAGAGACCCGTGCCCCTCGGTGGGGACATAATGGGTTGATGATGATGATGATGATGATGAAACAGGGGGGCGTCCTACTCTGTGTTTAACAGCTAACGAATAACTAAAAATATGATAATAATACTAAACCACGATTCACCTTCGTATAAAGTAGTTACCGTACAATCCGCGCAATATGTGTGTTACAGACGGTACCGTACGTTTGTAACACTTTCTTTAATTGAGACACTCCTCTCTTCACGTCTAATTCACTGTAGGCTTTTAGTCGACATGTTGGCTTTGAATTTTATACGTTGAGTCGATGTTGAACTCCCTGAGTCTTGTTAATACATATTTGAGTAGGTCTGCTCAACCTTGTACCGTCTACTCTCTTCTACTCTTAAAAAGAAAATATAGAGTGTGATTCTTTATAAAGTACACATATGAAAAAGGGCGATACTAGGCCTATTTTAATCAACAAAAAATAATATGTAAAAAAATAAAAAGCTTTATATAATAAAAAGTTTTACGATTTTTTTATTTTTTTTCATCCTTTTGACAGGACTTTATTCTGAGAAATTTTGGTTTTATTAAAATAACTTTTTTTATTCATAGATAATGGTGGTTTTTGTATAAAAATGTGGTTTTACTATGTCGGCGCACTTTTAAGGATCACATAGAATTTTTCTTTGAGCTGGCTACCTAAATCAGAACCGAAGTTATAAGAATTTCTTTAAATGGGGTATCCAATTGCAACTTAAAAAATAAAAAAGTAATTTTATTTTTAAATTTTTTTGTCGATAAAAATATTTATGCCCAGTATCCCACCTTTTCCATATTGTGCACTTTATAAAGAACCACACTGTATAAAAAGATGAATGAGAGACCTAGAAACAAGCAAGCTGCTTTAGAGCCAATAATATATTTTCTTCCCTTATTTAAACGAATTTACCGACACTCTTGATTAGATAAAATCCTAATGAGGTGGAATACTCGTACGCACAGTAGATACACACTTAAAAAACACAACCCGTATTAGCTTTAGCAGTTGGGAAAACAACACTTCGCCCACCTTACGAGATAGTCCAGTGCGCACCCGCCTAAATAGCACCTGCACAAATAGCACCTGGCCTAGTCCAGATTGGGCACCTATTGATATTTTTGGCAGAATAAATCATTTTTAATTCACAAACATTTGAATTCACTAACAGCACCTGCCAAAAATATCCATAGGTGCCCAATTTGTACTAAGCCAGGTGCTATTTGTGCAGGTACCTCCAAACATTTCGCTCAATTAAATACCGACATTTCTGGGCACTGCGCCCTCTCAACTCTCCCATACTAACTGTACGAGACTAGAGGTCACCAAATACCGTGAGACTGCTCTATCCAAGAGATCAGATATTTAACGGTATCACGGCTTATTTATGAAGAACACGTACCTGTTATGCAGTTTAACCGTTATCATCATTAGAATATTATTGACTTATAATGCCATGCGTCCCATATGCCTTATTTCACATAATACCGTTGAATAAATAATTGGCCAAGCGCGAGTCAGACTCGCGTATCGCAGGTTCTCTATGTAATAAATTGTTTTTTTTTTTACTTAGCCAAAGGTGGTTTTGTACTCGTATTACATAAACATAAACATTTACATACAGGCACATACATTGCTTCCAATCAGAAAAAGCGACATCACCAACATGCAAGAGATGGGTTTCTTTGTCCCCAGCTGGGATTCAAACTCGGGACCTCTCGCATGCCTTACCCGTTGTGCTACAGAGATCGTCATATTAACATGGTCTTTATTTACAATTTGGTTATCCATAATGGTGTGCTGGTCCCAGCACCGATGTATGGTAGCGAGACTTGGGTATGGTAGAAGAATCATGAAAGTAGGATTAATGCAATAGAAATAAAATCCTTGAGAAATATGTGTGCTGTTACTTTGAATTACAGAATATGCAACAGTGTGATTAGAGAACGTTACGGACTGAAAGAGGATGTAGTGACTAGAATTGAGAACGTTGTGTTGGTTTGGAAAAGTGGAAAATAGGATGAGGAAAGAAAGACTGACGAAACAAATATATCAAGAGAATGTGTGTGGAAGGGCTGGTAAGGGACGCCCCAGGCGGACTTATTTCGACCAAATACGTTACATTTATTATTAAATATGCTACATTTATTAATCGATGCAACGACTAATAAATGTAGATAGATAGATAACACTTTATTGTTCAACCAGGATACAGAGTTATTGTAATTTCCTTATGTCTAAGTAATGGTATACAATTACCAGTCTTATTCCTTAGAGCGATCTCGTCCAGACAACCTTTGGATGGAGAGAATTGCAGGAAGAACATAGTCGGTAGGTATGGATTTTCAGGATGTACCTACATAAATAAGAAAATTGAAAATATATTGACAAGTAGCTAGATATTTAAAGAACATAAGTACTACTAAATATGTGATACATGACGTACATATATTTAGATAATAACTATAGCACGGTGTTAACCGCGGTTCATCGATTTTCCTGTGGGAAGAAGATATTTTCCCGCGGTAAAACGTAGCCTATGCATTAATCCTGGTGTCAGCTAACTCCATACAAATTTTATTAAAATCGCTCCAGCCGTTTAGACGTGAAGAAGTAACAAACATACACACTCACAATATTTCGCCTATGAAATATTAGTGTGACACATATATGTACGTACAAAATAATAACATACTTATGTATCTACAAAATAGGTAGGTACTAAAAAATGTACGACTAATAGAACGGCAGTGCAGTGGGACGCATATAGACTGCATTATAATAAGCCACTTATGTTCCTTACACCTATCCACCATAAATATTGGCGTACCAACCGGTAACTGAGAGATAGAACCATAAATCACAGAGCATAATGCAATATTGTCAGACCGAGAATGTAACAGTGCTGTACACATTATTTTCCATTAATTAAATAGGGCCGTTGTACAATAAGAGATATGACGAGCGATTTTTTCAAATGAATCTTATTACTGTAAGACAGGTATTCAGCATAGGTACAAAGGCACGAGTGTCAGTTTTGTAGCGCTTCACCCGTTGGCTCAAATCGACAGGTTTCTGAAAACCATCTTAGTTTCTTTGTTAGTGTTCATCGAGTGCTCAAAAAGTGGTAATTATAAATTCTTTCGTGTCATCATCAACCCATTATGTCCCCACCGAGTGGCATGGGTATCTTCCCTGAGGAAGGAATAGGCCATACTCCACCACGGGGGCCAAGTCCAGATTGGAGGAGGCTTGTAAGACTAGCGGCTGGTTTTCAGAAGTTTTCAAGCCGCCCTAAGGCCTCTGACTTGGCTTAACGACTGCCATCTTTCGACGACAGACGGCACCAACTGCTTAACGTACCTTGCGAAGCACGGAACCAATCGGAAAAATGCCACTAGCGTTAGTCATAGAACGGTTACCCATCCATAGACTGAATGCGCCCTATGTTGCTTGACCTTCGTGATCTCGTGATCATTTAAGATCACTCAGGTGGCCGGGGCTACGAGCGATTCTTTCTTATATTTCTTCTAAAAAAAGCAAATAAAAATTCACTTTTAAAATAAGCCGCCAAAACGCCATCTTGAGCAATATGGCGTCGCACAGCAATTATGATGTCACTGGTCAGTAAACAAAACCAATGAACGTAAGAACGACATGAGTTACAGACGCCATTTTTACTGAGCTGTGACTGTGATATATTCGGCCAATTTAGGACGTTTTCGATAAGATGGCTACAGATAGAAAATTATCGAATATTATCCTGATTTTTGGACAAATGATCTTTTTTTAGTTGAAATGCCATAAAGCGGTTTGAAGACTCATAAATTTATACGCGTAGGCAGTAGGTAGCTAGTAGGCCATATTATTTATGTATATTCACGAATATACACCTTCCTCAGGGAGAGACCCGTGCCCCTCGGTGGGGACATAATGGGTTGATAATGATTATGATATAAATAATTAAATCCTTCCTCAGGGAAGAGACCCGTGCCCCTCGGTGGGGACATAAATGGGTTGATGATGATAAATAATACTTTTTTTACACCCTGTCAAATAACCTATTGTACGTATAAAACATATAGTTAGGTACATAAAATACAAAATCACAGCGGTTAATATCTTAGCACACAGTATGAGGCTAACTTCGGCCCGTCTCGTGAGAAGGCACGCGATACGCGGGAAGTAATTTGATCATTTTCACTGCACTTTTCCTCGGAACACGACCGGCGGAGGACACTTTTTCTTCACTCTCTTCGTCGGTCTTAATGTAATCAATCAGCGAGTATCTTAACACTGCTGGAAAGTCTGTCCAGGCACGCCATACAATCAATATACAACTGCTACTGGTGTTAACATACGTAAGGCTTTTGTCGGCGACGCAACGTAGCAAACCTCTTTGGTAATACCTCTTTGAAGATTAATAATAAAAAGGTCGATAGATGGAGAAATAAGAGCGAGTCACATCCAACCTCTTTTCTAGATATGACACGGTTTATCAAGGACTTTAACCATGCGGTTGATGTTTTTTTCGGTGTGAAAAGTAGTTAGAGACGAAAGGATGCAGATGATCCGTTCGTTTTTATTAATTTATCACCGCGACTACAAAACTACATCGTATTGTTTTTTACCTTTTTACCGCCTTACATCCACTACAGCTTTCATTGCATTTTTTTCAGGTGCGCTCAATAAATTCGAGTACTTTTTATCCTATTTTGTCGAAGTCGACACCTGATTTCACTCATATTCGCTCGATATATTTGTTTCGATAGTCTTTATTAAATCTTTCATTCTCTTCACACTCAGTGCATTTGTAGTAGGTGACGTGTTTTTTCATACCATTGACGCCTAGAAGGTTCGATATGCGAGCGCGCGTCGACTTGAATCGGCGATGAAACCAAATCGCTAGGTTCATGTAGTTGTCATTGTAGTACAATGCATTAACAGAATCCAAATCACATGTGTGCGTGAACTTATATGCTATTGCATACTCACACTATTACAGAGGCTTGCAAGTTGCACCTAACTCGTGTGAGTGTGTGTGTGGTCCAAAAGGGGGGATCGGAACATGGGACCACTTTCACAAGCATCTCGGTCACCTAGTTTGGAGTTCTAAGTCTACCTTAGACACTGCCTGCTTTGTTTTGATGGCTGCGAATGGCACTGTCGAGGTCAACGGAGAAAGGTCTCGGATTTTCTAAAGCCTCGGCTGACTCATAATGATTTTATGGCGATGGATTTTGGTTGTTGCAAACGGCATATTACACTGTGCCTGTCGATAGTTCGGGGTTGTTCTTTAAATGTTTAATTTCTTGAAACATACAGTTTACATACAGGCACATACATTGCTTCTGGAGCCACACTAGGATACCTTGTGTCGTGGAAACCAGAAACAGCGACGTCACAAACATGAAAACAAGCCAATTAGAGTTTTTGTTTTATTACAACTATATTGAGTGAGATGTTTCACAAATTTATATTTTTTATTTTGTATTGTTGTTTTTTTTAAACGTCTTCAGATAGATAGAATATTCTTCATAATACACAGAAAATATTTTTACAGCGTCTTTTTCAATAGAAGTATAATTGGCGGCTTAAACGACTAACGACTTAAATCATGCTTTTCTATTTATTTATTTTTTTATTTACTTAAAAAGTTAATTTATTAATTTTATTTAATTTCTATTTTTGTTTTGACAACCTCTGCGGCGCAGCGGTTGGCGCATCTGCCTACCAAGCGAGAGGTCACGGGTTCGAATCGGGTTGAGGTCAAAAAAAAAACTCAAGGTCTCATGTTTACACGTTTGTGATTTCGCTGTTTCTGGTTCCCACGATCTGTCGTTTCCCTCTGGGGTTTTCTAGTGTGGGGCCAGAAGCAATGTATGTGCCTGTATGTAAATGTTTATGTTTCAACCCATCTTTTTAATGTTTACTTTTTTTCCTATTTGAAAGCAATAACTACGCTTCAGGAAGAACGTATTTGAGAATCAAAATCAAATCAATAGATGAGACATTTGTTACCAAAATAATGATGGATACGTGGTTAGGTGGAACTACTCAGTTATTCTACTTTAGAGTTGAAAACGTCTACTCTTCCTTCTGGGAAACCTATTACCAAAACTACATTGCTTTGCTTTAGCTGGGTGATGAGTCTATATGATTCTGCTCGAGCATGTAGAGCAACAGAGTAGACATACCGGTGCGATGTGGTTTATCCAGTTCAATATCGTCACGAGATGTCTGAATCTACAGACAGGATCCACAGCTTTTAGGCAGAGGTTTGGGAAATCAATTTCACCTTTGGGTTTTCACGCTTCTTTCCTAATTTTCTTAGATTAGCGCAATAAAGGGAATTTAAAAAAAATGATTCATCATCAACCCATCATGTCCCCACCGAGGGGCACGGGTCTCTTCCCTGAGGAAGGTATAGGCCATACTCCACCACGGGGGTCAAGTCCGGATTGGTGGAGGCTTGTAAGACTAGTGGCTGGTCTTACTGTCAGAAGTCTTCAAGCCGCCCTAAGGCCTCTGACATGGCTTAACGACTGCCATCTATCGACGGCAGCCGGCACCAACTGCGTAACGTGCCGTGTGAAGCACGGAATTGCTCGGAAAAATGCCACTAGCGTTAGTCATAGACGGTGACCCATCCATGGACTGAACGCGCCATATGTTGCTTAACCTTAGTGATCGCTTAAGATCATTCAGGCAGCCGGGGCTTCGAGCGATTTATGTACCTATGTTAGCCTAAAATTAAACAGAAAACGTTTTGCTGAAAACATAAACAAAGAAATATTGCGCATTCGCATTAATATGAAAATCACCCAATCGTAAAGGAAACGGTTTTTTCGCAACGATTATAAATGTTTTTAGTTAGTGTCTATTAGTTTACTATTGGAAAATGTTTTTTCAATAGTAAAATAGTACCAATGCTGTCCTATTTCAAATAACAATTTACTACATCTCTACGGGGAGATATGTAGAACATACGCACTCCGGCCTATCCCACTCCTGACACCGGCGCACGCGCAGAACGCGCTTCACATTGACATTCAGCGCGGTCATCCACCCGCGCGGCACTTTCTCCGCGACCCGCCCCCCGCCCCCCGCCCTTCCTGTTGCGCAACGCGGGAAATTGTGCGCGCGCACGCTCGAGGAAACTTACCGATCGAATGTCGATGCACTTTTTGCGCGGTGTCTATGCGTAATCGAACTGCGCCGTAAGAATTTGCTGCTAGTTAATTTCATGATTGTAGGTCAGAGGGAAGTTTGACATTTTGGTTCTAATAAAATTCAATTCAACATTACATTAATTTTAATGAGATCTGGAAATCCGAGGGCTGGTGCCTACTTTGGCCAAAGGCTAAGCCTCGCCATACAGCGAGGCAATGCCGCCAGCCTTCTCGGAACTCTACCGGCCGACAGCGATCTGGCTCCAATACTTTATTTAAATTAGAAAATAGCTTTAGTTTAGTTTATATATATATATATGTATATATATATATAAACTAAACTAAAACTAAACTTTAAATTATGTATACTCATATGAGTAAAATTATAATTATGAATAATAAAATGAATTTCAATGTTAAAATTACCTTTGAGAAAGAATTTTTGATGCACCGATCGGGTCTCTATAACAACAGTTTTTTTTTTTGGTATGTTTTCCAGGTCTCGACGCAACTTATTCATGTGCTCCATAAAATTAGATACACTTTACCTGGTCTACTTTTATTGAAGAATATTTTTTCACAGCTCCAACGAATTGTCATGAACCAATGACAAAAGGGGTCTTGACAGACATACAGACAGGCAGTGAGATAGATGGATAAATGATTCTACAAGGATTCAGTTTGTTCCTTTTATGGTACGAAACCCTAACAAAGAAAATAAAGACTGTAGATAGATAGATGGTCTCAGAGGACATTTACTGCACTTAAAATACTCAATTACTTTATTACATACCTAAAAAGACCAACGAGGCAACCAAATGACAAAAGTCACGAGTTTTGTGGCGCAAAAATGTCAGAATTTGACTATACCTGCCAATATGCATATAAAGTCACGCTCGCATCCCCAAGGAACAGGCAGTGACTAGTCACTAGGATTTCTCACTTGCCACTATCTCCATAACCTGTAGACATACACACTCTACTACCAAGCCAAAAATCCCGCGCATCCTTGACCTGTCTCACTATCTCCCTCACTCTCGTCTAGTATATGGGTTAGTGAACCAATCGGTAGCCTATTTCACCGTTTCACTTTCACCAAGCCCCGCCCCCTTCCTGTTGCGCAATACGCGCGAGGAAGCGGCGCGTGCGCCGCCGCGCGACGTTTGTCGCGTGATCGGAAATTGTGAGTGCGTGTGCGTTTGTTATTTAATTTATATACAGTAAAAACGCTTATTTCATTATGTTGACGTCGATCAATCAGTCAGCTCATGTTCGTACACTGTTAGACTGCCCCCAAGGCATGCCACTAACTTCTGTCCTCAGTCATCCTCATCCAGTCGCTGCCAGAAATCTGGCTCAGATCATTAAACCAGCTAAAGTCCGTTTTTTAATTAACATAACATAACATTACATTTAACTTGAAAACTTCTGACAGTAAGACCAGCCACTAGTCTTACAAGCCTCCACCAACCCGGACTTGGCCCCCGTGGTGGAGTATGGCCTATACCTTTCTCATGGCCCCTCGGTGGGGACATAATGGGTTGATGATGATGAATGATGAACATTACATTTACATACCTTGCACGTACATTGTTTCTTTTATCTTTTTTTTCATAATTCTATGAAAAAAATGACGCGTTAGGTATTACCGCTATAAAATATAAAGATTTACTCCTTAATGATGGCTTCCGCCACGAATATCTATACAAGGAAGAGCATTTTACGTCAAATACAACTGCCAGGTAACATAATTAAGCTAAACTTAATTATCACCACACTTGCCAGCGTCACAATGATGACAAAATACGTAATACATAACAATAAGCATATTGTCCAAGACCATCTGACGTGTCGAGTGAAAATTCAATGCTTACACTGCCACTGCAACTGCTGGGCAAGTGGCAGTGGCTTGTTTTACTTACCTCCTGAGGAAGTGGCTGTTAAGTGATATGATACTCTTTTTTGTGTTTAAGATGCATAGAATATTGTTTTACATTTACAGATTTTTTGTAAATCAAAGTGCAATTGCCGGCCTTATTACTACAAGCAATTTCTTTCAGGTAACTATAGACGGAGATAAGAAAGTATTTGATTAAATAGATACCTACATATTAATAATAAAATACTACTATACCTGTGTAATTTCACAATAAAGTGTTCTCTATCCATCTATTTATACCACTATTTTGGATGTGGTCGGTGCATTTAAGTATACTTACTTATGATTTACAATTTCACATTCGCTTGTAACATTTTTATCATCATCATCAGGCTATATTAGTCCACTGCTGGGCATAGCCCTCCCGTACTGAGCTCATTTTGAGCAACATTTTTATACTATTAAATAAATTCTAGTGTCACAATGTTAGTGCGCAAACTCCTCTGAGACAGCTTGACCAATTTTGATGAAATTTTATATGTATATTCCGTTGGTTTGAGAATAGGTGGTTATATATTTTTTATAACCCTAAGTGATACGGGTGGTCCACCTCAATTATATGGCAAAACTTCGTTTGCCGGGTCAGCTTGTTACAATATTTAGAGGCAACACAAGGAATGTAAATGAGGCTTAAGATCCAAGTGCAGCAAGGTACTTCCAGTAGCACTGACGTAAGGAGTGAATGGCAGTGCAGTGGCGAGGAAAGGTGTAGCGTAACTACGAGGGCCTTGAACCTGTGCGGAACTCGGTAGTAACTTGAACATTATAGAGGTAGGCTGCTATTAAGTGTCAATTTCACTATAGCTACATAGTGGGTTTTTTTAACACGTGTTTGAAGCTGCGACTTAGAGAATGCTTATTCGTAAAATGATCAGGGCCTCGATTCTCTTAGTGCATTACAGTACGATGACAGATGCACGATCGGGTCATCGTGACGTGTTTTTTCATACCACTGACGCCTAGAATTATTGATGCTCGTGCGCGCGTAGACTTGTAAATCGCCGTGTGCATGCAGTTGTCATAGCAGAATCTAGGTCCTGGTCACGAAATGTCTTATGCGTCCATTTAGCTTACTGTCCACTTGGAGAATAAAAAAAACTGCCCAATAAAACATTGGAAAGAAATCATGTTTGTTGTATAGGAGCCCTCCCTTAAATATTACATTTCTATGAGTTTGTTTCAGTCCCTAGTCGCAGTCGCGACTGAAACAAACTCATAGAAATGTACGTAGCAAGCCACGGGGCCTCGCCTCGCCGCCGGTCGCACCGCGCGAATCGCGCGGGCGAATGTCCCGTGGCCAGGCCGTTACTCACGCACGCGGATTTCCACTTCCAATCGCAGTTCAAGGCCCTCTCTGGCCCTGTGTTATGTGATTGCCAGCATTTCCCCAACCTAGCCTCACGTAACAGTGAACAGCTCGTCAACTTACGTGCAGCACTACATAGCGCACAAGAAAAAAAACTGAACTAAATAATATTTATTTACTGACATTGGAAATATTGGCACTGAAACGTGGTCTTTCACTATGGGCCTCATAAGAAAGCTCAAGGTCACGCAATGAGCTATGGAAGGGGCTGTGCTCGGAATTTCTCTACGAGACCGTTTCAGAAATTATGAGGTCCGTAGACAAAAGAAAGTCGTAGACATAGCCCACCGGATGAGTAAGTTGAAGTGGCAGTGGGCGGGTTACATAGCACGCAGAACTGATGGCCGATGGGCCCGAATTTTTTTTTGAGTGGAGACCATACATCGGCAAGCGCAGCGTGGGACGACCAGCCACAAGATGGACAAACGATATCATCCAAGTGTTATGAAGATGCTGGATGCAAACCGCTTCCAACCGGTCTTTTTGGAAATCCATGGAGGATTCCGATGTCCAGCAGTGACTTCTTGTGGCTGAACGATGATATTTATTTGTGAAACATGATTGTCATTGTAGACATATACATTAGAGGATGTAAAAACTTTATGGTTAGACGGTTACAAAATATGGTTACTGGCTCCCAAACTAGGATTCCTTGTGTTATGGGTTCTATTTTGGACTATAGCCAAGCTACTTCCAAAATAGTCCAAAATAGGCATGGACGTAGACGTTTAGGAAACCCTGTGTTGTGGAACCAGAAATAGCAACATCACAAACATGTAAACGTCCAAGACTAGGTTTTTTTTTGTCCCCAGCCGGGATCCGAACCCGAGACCTCATATGTATGGCGATGGAGCGCAAAAAAAGCCTCAAACTCAGGTATTAATATAACATAACATTTACATACAGGCACATACATTGCTTCTGACCCCACACTAGGATACCCTGTGTCGTGGGAACCAAAACAGCGACGTCACAAACATGTAAACATCCAAGACCTCAGACCTGGTATTAGCTCAGGGTTGCATCTGATTCTCAGCTAGGGCCTTCCGGTGACGCACGGAGCACCAAAACGGAACAAACACGCACTCATACTCATGTGTGTATATAAACACACACACATACACTTGTACATGCCCTTATACGCACATAAGTATACTCTTTCGGTCTTGGATGTTTACATGTTTATGATGTCGCTGCTTCTAGTTCCCACGACACGGGGTATACTCGTACTAGTGTGGGGCCAGAAGCAATGTATGTGTCGCTATGTAAATGTTTATACTTATGTTTTATATACATCGTAGGTACACAGACATCCGCAGCAGGCGACCCACCACTTTCAACCACTTCCATCCACCACCGCGGCCGCAGTTCAAGGCCCCTGTGCGTTACGTGATCGCTGTGGCGTTTCTCCTTGCGTCAGAGCGCGCGCGGGGCAATGTACGCGTTCGCCAATATTACGAGGCTGACTTCACGCCGGATCATAATCCACTTAAAAAGGACTGGGTGAGGTGTGCCGGGCGTACATGAAAGGTTCCTTGTTATTCTTTAATTGCACACACAAAAGCTATCTTTTATCAGAACTTAGGACTAACTCTCGTATCTGCGTTATTTTCTCGTAATAAGTATTGTGTTACTCCTACAAATAATAAATGACTTATTCCAAATTTGGATACCCTGTGCTATGGTAACTAGGCAAAGACATCGAATAAAATCAAAAAACACCCAGACCATGAGGCCTATGGCCGGATCATCATCGTCAACCCATTATACCCTTACCGAGGGGCACGGGTATCTTCCCTTAGGAAGGTATAGGCTATACTCCACCGGGGCCTAGTCCGGATTGGTGGAGGCTTGTACTCGTAAGACTAGTGGCTGGTCTTACTTCAGAAGTTTGGCCTGATGATTATGCCTTAAGCTCGCTGCAGACCTCCCACGGGTCATTCTACTTCTTTTTGTCCTTGGCCGTCCTTACCCAGCTATTTCGGACTGGTATTGTAAAGATAGATTACTGTTTTTATACCTACATGTAAACTAAAAATTTTATTAACAGCCGTAATGATATCTCTATCGGTGAAATGACGATTCTATTTTCCATCGGAGTTATACTGTAACTACATTTATCGTTAAGCCAATCATTTCATTATCCCTAAGCACAATTATTGCTTGTTACAAATACTTCTTCTTCGGTCCCTTAACTCCTAGGGGAGAATAGAGTCTCAACCACAGACTTCCACTTCTGAGGGTCGTTTGCGGCAGCTTCCAATTTAGGCCTGCTACCCGATCGACTTGGCCTCTTGGGATATAGATCTTTCGGTTGACTGAAGTCGTGTGGGAATTCGATTCAATTCAATTCAAATATTTTTATTCATAATCCAAATAGTTTCACAATTAATAGATTACATGGAGAAGAAACTAACAAAGAAACTCCACATTTATTCTTACCTGGTCAGGCATCTCTTGTCCCAGCGAAGTGTGTGACCATACAAATACACGGTCAAAAAATTAGACCAATATGTTCTTATGCTTAAGGCCAATCTTTTACAATGTATGTAAGAGTCTGGACGTGTAGTCTTATTTCGCGCACTAAATCTGGTCCGTCACCTAACATTTACAAAAGCATTTTGAGTGGAATTTGACCTTTAAATGATGGGAATCTTTAAGAATTTGGGAATTTGGAAATAAGAAGCACGTAATACATCTAACAGCACATCTGTTGATGTCGACGCAAATCGCTTCCGAATTCTCTGATCCCAATAATAAAGTCCCCAAGATACAGGCCTAGCCTAGTTTGGGGACCCTCCACTGTCTCTATTTAAAAGCAACGTTAATTAGAATTGTCTTTTGGAAATAAATAACAACAACGTAACATTTACATACAGGCACATACATTGCTTCTGGCCCCGCACTAGGATACCCTGTGTCGTGGGAATCAGAAACAGCGACGTCACAAATATGTAAACATCCAAGACCTGGGTTTCTTTTTTTGTCCCCAGCCGGGATTCGAACCCGGGACCTCTCGCATGATAGGCAGATGCGCAAACCACTGCGCTACAGAGGTCGTCATAAAACTTCACTTACTTTACTTGAAATGCCGCTACAAACAGTACACCTTTCCTCCACTTAATTCTAAACACACCTTTAGCATTTCTCCTTACGTCACGTCACGCGGCGCTTGCGCAGGGCAATGGCACGGCTTGCCAATGTTACGTGCTAATTATCCGGATCTGAGTACAACCGATTTAGGAAGTCAATCAGGTTACAGGTTGGAGCAGGAAGTCGTGAGTTTTGGCGAATATATATAATCTTCGTAGTCTAAGTAGCAATGATTGATAAATAATCTTGAATTAAAAAAAAAGGGCCCGAGGTTTTTAGACTTAAATGGAGAGACCCAACCATTATTATTATTGGATTGGTTATGGAAATAATTTTTTATTTTTTTATTTTTGAATTGATATAATTTGGACTCCCGAAATTACGCTCAAAAACACTGTTTTAAAAAAAAACTGAGATCCATATCAGAGTTTTTACTACACCTTTGTGATGTCGCTGTTTCCGATCCCACGATACAGGGTATCCAGAAGCAATGTATGTGCCTGTATGTAAATGTTTATGTTTAATGCACCATCTTCACCACTGGCACCTCACCAACGCCTTTCGTATCATAGCGGACTAGATATTGATGACCATAGAAGAGAATACCCGTCGACCGTGACGCATACTAAGCGATGGCACAGATTTCTTTGCCATTTCTCCTTACGTCACTGGGTCAATACCCCGGTCAATAATTGAATGCGTCGCCCATAAAAGGGTATAATATGTGTATATTATATAATAATATACAAATACCCCATTTTGTTTTCACAGAAAGAGTTGTTTTTTTTTTACTTTTTTACGCTATTACAGCTTACTTCAATACTCCACCAATCCGGACTAGGCCCCCGTGGTGTAATATGGCCTATACCTTCCTAAGGGAAGAGACCCGTGCCCCTCGGTGGGGACATAATGGGTTGATGGGGTGCTTATGGGTGGGGTGGGTGGGGTGGATTTAGGTTACCCATTCGGGTAGCCTAAACTAGGGTTAAACCTGTATTTTAGGCTCGGTATGTAAATGCTTAGATAACTTAAGTTAACAATAGTTACGGAAAAATATGGTTTTGGCAAAAATTAAGTTTAGTATATAGAATCAGGAAGGAACCCGAGTACCTTAGAATTATACATAGGATTAAACTTAAAACTACTTAACTTACAATGTTCAGGAGGATTTCTGTCTCACCGTACGTCAGTCCTTTGTAAGGATTGACGAAATGAAACATTTTTTCGTTTTCTTTAAAGTTTGGTTCTCTGGACATACGAGGTTATCATTCTACAGCGACGCTGTATCCTGTAGGATGTGTGCAAGCTGTTTCTATAAGCAGCGATGTCCTTACTCTCGCCGAGCACGCGATAGCCGTGACGCATACTGAGCGGTGACACAGATTTCTTCACCATTTCTCCTTACGTCACTGAAGGAGCAACGAACGCGGGCGGTTTTTCTCTACCCACTTCGACTTCGGATTTTACAACGACGATGACGAAGGTGAAGTGTTTTAGTGATGATGACACCATTGAAGTTATTTGGGAGTTTGATTGTTCTCATAGAGTTGTCTGGCATAGTGGTTTACTAATAAAAATAACAATATTCTTTATTATACCAGGAAAACCACATACAAAACATTTGCAAAAGTACGTTTGGCGGCCTAATCATCTTCTTCGTCTTCTTATAAATAAAAATGAATTGCTGTTCGTTAGTCTCTCTCAAACTCAAGAACGGCTGAACAGATCTGGCTGATTCTTGATTTTTTATATTTTTTGAATTCCAGGAACACATAAACATTTACATTTACATACAGGCACATACATTGCTTCTGGCCCCACACTAGGATACCTTGTGTCGTGGGAACCAGAAACAGCGACGTCACAAACATGTAAACATCCAAGACCTGGAGTTTTTTTTTCTCATCTCCCCAGCCGGGGGTCGAACCCGGGACCCGTCTCCAGGCAGCTCGATCCTCGGTCCTCTCTTTATGGACCTTTTATTTTGTAAATCCCTGTTTCGACGGCGTGATTTTCGTTTGCTATTTTATTTCGCGCTTTAAAATAGCAACGAATGAATTTCATAGTGCACTCAATCCCTTAAGCTACTTTGGATAAGATTCTTCAGTATGGATGGAAGACGCTGGATGCAAGCCGCTTCCAACCGGTCTTTTTGAAAATCCATGGAGGAGGCCTATGTCCAGCAGTGGGCTGCTTGTGGCTGAATGATGATGACGCTGAAGAGTACGGTTACTTTTGATCTGCTATCTTTTGTACTATGCACTATGGAGCAAAACGTTCAGAAATTATTTAAAAACCAATAAGGAAATTATATTCGTTAATAGATTGATCACTGCTTCTTTAGATATTTTCGCCAGTGCAGTGTACGATGTACAGACAACTGCACGTCAGTCTTTACAAGCTTGCACTCTATTCGGTTGCGTTACAGGTGACTTTATGACGACACTGTTTTACTTAACCCGCTGTCAATTGTACGATGCAACCGACCATAGTTTTTGTAGGTTACCTGTCAAATCGTCATCATGTTTACAATACGCTGTTGGAAAGCGGGTTAGACTTGTTCTAGGAAGTAGATTGGGCACGAATAGTGTTATTGAGCTACGATGCGTTGACGACGTGAAAGGTTTATTCATATTTTTCTGTGTTTATCTCCACAAGTGGATGGTCCGGTCATTAGAACGCTTGCCTCATATTCAAGAAGGTTGGGTTCGAACCTCGGTGAATACAGTCGATAGCACATCGATCTTTACATCCGTACCGTTTACCGTTATGGACGATTGCCCGGTTCTTATAATTACGCCTACCGGCGATGATCCGTTCGACCCTACAATTTATTGACGACGCTTCGTAGGAATTTCGTAGGAATTGTAACCGATCGTAAGCAAAAACGAAGCCTTTTGTGGATATTGGAACCGGGAATTAAGCAGTGCCTATATAAACTAAACTAAAACGTTCGATTCGAGAGCGGCAGGCCCTACTGCATGTAGGACATAGAAAGGTTAAGTCTTAAGGGTTAAAGGTACGGATTTGGTGCCTCCTGGCTCTCTTGTCCGCCAGTGCCGAGCACCACACTTCGTCGCAGATCTTGAGGCCTTCCCGATTTTTTTCTCCAAGCATCTCTGTCCACAGCAAGTTCGTACATCATGCGAACATCATCATCATCATGAGGGTTCAAATCCCGGCTGGGGATAAAAAAAACCCCAGGACTTGGTTGTTTACATGTTTGTGATGTCTATTTCTTTGAACCACTTTATTGTTGGTTTCAATAAAATATTTTTTACGCCGATCTCTATGGCGCAGCGGTTACCGCATCTGCCTACCATTCGAGAGGCCCCGGGTTCGAACTCCGGTTGAGGACCAAAAAACCCGGGCTTTGGATGTTTACATGTTTATGATGCTGCTGTTTCTGGTTTCCATGACACAGGGTATCCTAGTGTGGGGCCAGAGCAATGTATGTGCCTGTATATATGTTAATGTTACATTTTTGTGGATATACAGGAGCAGTCCCACCCGCTGAGTGCCTGCGGTATTTTCATACTTAGCGCTTGAAATTGTGAACCCGCGGTAGTCACACGTGGTGATACGTCACAGTTTCTCTCTCTCTGAAAGAAGGCCTGTGTCCTGCAGCGAGACGTAGACAATACATATTGTAAAGGGTCGGTTTCTGAATTGAGAATTTCACTAAGTAAATACTAAGTAACGTTCTGTCATGCTCTTTTGATATTTGACGATACTTTCCTCTACCGTTCCCAAGATGTCTTCTAGCAGCTACCTACGAGCTTTGGGCTCAGCTGACATCCGCCATCCGGTGCGAAAGTAAGGTAAACACTCCCGGCGCAGGTTTCACTAAACAGAGGGCGCGGGGCGCATGCGCGATGCGACGTGCGCGCGCGCGGGAAAGCTGCGCGCGCGCCGAATGCGCAAGTGACTCGGAAGTGGACGGAAGTTGACGGCGAGTTGGGGACGGCCGAAGCAAACGCTCGATGAGGTCGAACTTATTGTAGATTCGATCGATTCGATAGAGTCGATCCTATCGTTGGTTGCCTGGAAGAAATTGCTTTAAGCAATAAGGCCGCCGATTGTACTTTATCTTCACGACGGCACCCGGCACCAACTGCTTAACATGCCTTGCGAAACACGTAAATGAATATGAATATACAATACCCCTCTAAGTAGGCAGAAACCTGGGACTGCCACCTCCCAAGATCATGACCGACCATGTCAGTACCACGGCAAGTGGCATGCACACCACTTTCAGATACTTTTTATCTTGCACTTCGCTAATATATCCCCCGTGGTGACTTATATCCTTCAAGGTTTTTTAATCGCAATGTATCTCACTCTTTGACAGAATGAAGTATGTAGTCAACACATCATAGACAAAAATACAACTAGCTATCTTTCGTCATTGTTTATTTTGGCGCGCGTTGGACACGCGGGTGTAGGTGATCGACCCCAATGGGCGGGGGTCAACGTTTGGTTCCGGTCAGGCATTTGCTTTTCGCTTAGCGCTGATCGGAAATAGAGTCAAGCAAATTACGTTGGTGGGTGATTGTCAGAGTTTTTAATTCCTACTTTTGATGTCCATGTTTACCTAACTTTTAAATTGGAACAAAGATTTTCTAATTGAATACATAAATTTGGAGAGGTTACAGCTGAATGATTTTGTTTCTTTGGTTGCGTACAGTTGAGAATTTGCACTAAAAATACCACACGCTAGCTAATAGCTGTGAAGGAAAACGTCGTGTATCACACACACTTGTAGCTTAGTGGACTATTTTAAAATTTGAAATTTTAATTTTAAATTTTAGCCCCGGTCATATGAGTCATATAGAAGCATAGTCAGCAACATCCACTTTAACTGAAAGCGTACATAAGATATTTTTACTTACAATTATAATGTAGTAGCTTCTAGTTAATATGAGGTTTATACAGTATGTAATGTACTAAAAATACCTGTATAAAAAAGTCCTGAAAGAAGTCTGATTATTCCGTAAAATAGCTAATACTTTTTGATGTGAAAAAAGTGGATGTTGCTGACTTTGCATCTATATGCAATCATCAAATATTATACATCATATGTATAATTTAAGAAAGAAAGAAAGAAAGAAACAAATATATTGTGACCAGTAATACATCACAACATAAATAGGGCAAGGCAAAGATAGAGCGTTAATTCTTGTGGTCTGTCAATTGAATTGAATGCTGTCTCAAAGGGCACCTGCTTTATTCATAATTCATAATTCATTTATTGATTTTAGCATTGTGCTGAGAGTGTGAGCCCTCAATTTATCCCATTAAATCTCAATCAATGAAGAATATGCACTAATCACACATACTTCTAACTCTTCAACAACTCACAGCATGTGTTTGCGAGTTTGTCTAATAACATCCTTTCTTTTGCTGACACTGGGTCCTCCCCTGACGAGTGACTAGCAGCAATTAGCCAATCCAGCAGCGAAGTGTCGTGTACGTTGTACGAAACCTGCATGTTTCTTTTCCTTGTGACGATGCTGCATTTACACTGCACCTGATTGACTGCAGCGATGTGCGAAGCGCAGTGAGTAAGTAAGTGTAGATACTCTTACTTATTTACTGCGCTGGCTCAGCGACCCGAAGCGGGACTTGGCCTCCGACAAGATATTACTCTCTGTCCGTGTCTCTGTCCTGCGCGGTCTCCTGCCATCTCCCGGCTGGAGCTCACGCAGGTCCTTAGCCACTTTATCCTTCCAGCGAAGTTTGGGGCGGCCAACAGGTCTTTTGTCGCTTGAAAGCCCCAAGTATGCTCTTTTCGTCGCTCGATCCTCATAAAATTCAAACGTCACGTCAAACGTTCGTTATAACGTCAAAGCTCTTCCATCTCTTCTATGTGAATAAGCCAACGGTTTCGCTGGGATTTCGTTTTTCCGATGATGTTGGGTTCGGAAATAAGGCCTTAAATTTCCTGGTTATTTCTTATTATTTCTTATATTAAAATTCTTTATTGCATCAATATTTTTACAAAGGCGTGCTTAATGCATTTCTTAATTTCTTAAATGCTCTGCTGTTCTGAAATTTCATGGGAGTAGGCTGAATGTTTATTTTCTCCGTAACAGTGCAGTGTATGTTTGCAGTGAAAGGTGCAGTCGTATAGATCATCTTTTTTATGTAAGTAGTTTCATGAAAAAGATAACATAACAGCCATGATACGGTTCTAAAAGTCGTAAAGCTATAAAACGAACTCCCAATCCCAATTTACAAATTGTAATTGTGCAAATGACGAGTGAAAATGTGCACTTTTAGATGGCAGAGTTTATGCGGTATTAGAGAATGAATGTAAATGAGGAATGGATGCAGTTCCGAGGTTCAAGGCCCGTCAATAACGCACCGCCTAAGGCAATATTTACTGGAGACCTCAACTCCAGTACATAAGCATCTAACCTAGAGTTTTCCAATTCTGTCTCACACTTGAACTGCACTTAAACGTTCGCCATTGAATACTTCAAATGGAGATCGCTTCGGCAAAAGATAGAATTCCTAACCAGAGGTCGCCAATGTTAGTGTGGATTTAATTACAAGTTAGGACGTCAGTTGATTCGTGCGGTTTCTGGAGATCTCTGCGGTGGTACCATTCGTTACTGTTAGCAGACCTCCAGTAGAGTGTTAGGTGAGGTGTTACATAAATATAACTTCCCTATCCGTAGTGCACCGGAGTTGGATTAATGGGCGCTTAGGTAACAGAGCAATGAACTTGGTTTATTGCCCAGACCTAGAATCTAATAAACGCATCGTTGTTTATATGAGCACGCACATGGCTTTTATAAGACGCCATTTGACAGCCCCTGTACATAAATATTCGTAAAGAGTGCAACAAAAAAAACCCAGGTCTTGGATGTTTACATGTTTGTGACGTCGCTGTTTCTGGTTCCCTCGTCCCAGGGTATCCTAGTGTGGGACCAGAAGCAATGTATGTGCCTGTGTGTAAATGTTATGTTATGTCTTGTCAAGAAAGTGAATATTTATTAGGAAGTCTTTATGATGTAAAAGTGTCAAGTCCTGTGTCCTTAGAGACTGCTTGAATCGTCCGTAACGGACGCGAAGTCATGTATGATGATGATCATATCAAGTATAGAACTATTGGAGGCATACTGACAATTTTCTTATTCTAATGAGTAGCGTTGAATCAATTTAAACTACTTATCGAGATATTTCGAAAAAAAATTGAATAGTTATGCACATTCAACAGTTTTCTTTGTTAATAAATGCCAAATTTTCGTCGAATATGGTATATTGATTAGTACTTTGCCAATAGTATCCCTCTGAACAACAGCTACAAAATAGTTGCCCCCCCTCTCCCTCTCATTGTAATACAGTAGATAACAGTTGCATGAACCCGTAGATTTAATTTCATTGCCACTTCAAGTCGACGCGAACACGCGTAACAATAACTCTAAGCGTCAATGGAATTTAATAAGTTGTGACCCGACCATCTTACTGTAATTGAACTATAATGCACTAACGGAATCAAGGCTGAGGTCTGCACAGCCCGATGATGTTTATGCAGATCGATTCATACTACGCACTTACAAGTAAATTTGACAAAAAGAAAATAAAACCTTTTTTAATGAGCGTTTTTCCTTATGTCAAATTTAGTTCTAAAAGAATCCCTAGGTGGCGCTGCAGTACCGTACTAATAAACGTCAAAGCAAAAAATAATACTATGGTTCTGTGGAATTTGTGATGGTTGATTACGGAAAAACAAAAAATGCTCTTGTCGTTTGGTGATAAGTGCGATTTTGGATATTTTGGAGTCCTTGCTGTGGATTGTGGGTTTGAATTTTTATTTTTATTACGAGAAACCTCGTCCGAATAGCAACCCTGGTTCCTTCTCTTGTTTAGTAATCTGTGGACTAACTTTAACATTGATTGCTACGAATCACAATTTTGTACATAGAAACGAATAACGCCATCTAGATTATCTCAAGGAACTAAGAAAAAAAAAGAAAAGAAAAACGCTCATTGTTTCTAGATAGGTAAGATAAGATAAGGTGCCTAATAGGTACAGTTTTTATGCCACTCGCGTTAATCAAACAGTACACTGTTATATTTTTGTTTATCTTATAATATAATGCGCCTCAATTCGTACGTAGTTTGCTGCTACTTTTCAAACGACCAACGAACTGAAACTTTCGTGACCACTAAACATTAACTAACATACAAGTTGAAGTACATTTATTGTTCCAAATTACATTACATATTATATATTTGAATCGGACAAAACACATGAAATACATTAGCAAAATAAAATAATATAATGTCACATTATATTATAACTAATTACACACACACAAAACAAACAAAATAAAATCAGTCGATCAAACCACCCCGTGACATATCCGACCCAAAGGTTCCCATAACGCTGGCAGCATTGCCGCGCTGCACTGCCGGGAGATCCGTTGGATCAAATCGCAGTTGCAGTTGACATTATTAACTTTACTCCGGATACACTTAAGGCCTCGCCAAAGAGAAAGCGTAATAAGCGTGCGTAAGGGCGCTAAAGCGTCCTGCGTTATAGCGTCGCGTTGTGTTGTTCTGAACAGATTATAACCTGTCAAACAGCGCTAGCGCGCTAACAGTACGCGACGCTCTAGCGCCGCGTCATGACGTCGCGTTGTATTTTATTATAGAATATTAGTTAGCGCCTACTGATTTGCGCCCACTTTGTGTGTGACAGCACAAAGTGGGCGACGTTAGGGCGCTTTAGCGTTAGCGCCCTGACGCGCGCTAATTACGCTTTCTGTTTGGCGAGGCCTTTACTTGACTTTTTGTCGGAAGAGACCGCAGAAGATGAATAGTGGGCAGAGACGGGGCTCGCGTCGTCCGTCGTCGTCGTTGTTAGAGACGAGCAACCGACGTCGCGAGCTCCTTCTCTGATCAGCATGATTAAGCTCTGCGGATCAGGCCGGACTCTTCCGACAAAAAATTAAGTAGATTAGTTTAGATTAGAATTATTTATTGTACACACCAGAAAAACAAACAAATACATACAAGTAAGTGCATCCGGAACGTTAATCACATCACACTTCACAGTAATATTATAAAGGCGCAAGTTTGTGAGTGTGTATGTTTGTTACTTCTTCACGTCCAAACGACTGGAGCGATTTTAATAAAATTTTGGTATGGAGTTAGCTGACACCCTGGATTAACACATAGGCTACGTTTTACCGCGGGAAAATATCTTATTCCCATGGGAAAATCGATGAACCGCGGGTAACACCGCGGGGCACAGCTAGTGATCAAAATAAATCTTGCAGTCAGTCATCAGCATATTTAGTTTGACTAAGTTACGTCTATTACTGGAAATAAATGCGTTTTCAGACTCAAAATAGCGTATTAATCATTTGAGGTATGTGTTCTCAACTCTTAGTTACGATCAAAGTCCGTCAGAGATAAAAGTTGCCACAAAATTAGTAACATCTTGTTAGGTTGAATCATTGTATAATGTCGTTAAATTGATAACAGTAATTAGATTAAATAAATGAATAATCATATGTTTGTAATGTTAAATCATTACTAAAAAGAAAAACTGTAACTAAAAATGACCATAACAAGACTGCGGGATGCTCAGCAATAATATATATTATTTATATATTTTTTAATCGCCTTCAAAGAAGGAAGGGGAAGGGAGGTCCTCAATTCGACTGTATTTTTTTATTTTTTTACCTCAGAACTTTTGACTGGGTGAATGAACCGATTTTGACGATTCTTTTTTTATTTAAAAGCTCCCGTGCTCTCGTGTGGACCCATTTCAATTTAGTCTAGTTCTGACAATATCAATGAAAAAACTTATTTTTAACTTTTTATTGCAAATAATTTGATTTCGAATGGATTTTTGTTTGAAGCCGATTTTTTCTCGGTGGCGCTCTAGTATTACCCCCACTGAGAGAAGATCGGGGCCCTTTACAGCCTTTGTAAAAAAATAATGGTGGCTGTAGATCTACAGCCACCATGTAAACTTTTAGTCCGGATCAACTTACGGGTGTTTTATTTATCGGACGAGTACGACCAGGTTTCGCTCAGATTCGCAGAGCTCAATCATGGTGAGCAGAGTCGGAGCTCGCGTCGTCAGTTGCTCGTCTCAGTTTGAGACGAGAGAGAAAAAGTTTACAATGCATTGTGCTTACGAAAGTTGTAGTTCAAAAATACACCCAACATTATTTTTTTACTTGTAGATATACCACCGAGTAGCTCATTTTTGCATCCAAAGTAAAAACGCAGTAATGGCTATTACTGTGTTTCTCGTTACGAGGGCAGTTTAGTGGTGTGATGTTCATAAACTATTTATACTTTCCTATGACGTCCTACATTTTTTTGCCTGCTCAGGACATGGGTACTTAGGGCATCAGTATTGCCATGATTGTCATTGTCTGGTTGCCATGGCACAGGATAGCCTAGTTTGGGGCCACGACATTGTGTTGTGTGGAAGTTATGATAATAGGTAGTAATAACTCCTAGTAATAACCTACCTAGATGTAACATTACTCTTTGCAGTTATCTGTGGTAACTTTTAATGACTGTCTGTTTTTTTATTCGCTTTGTAATATTATGTTTGTTTAGCCACTAGTTTTCCTAAACATTAAGTAAATAAATTTTCGGAAAGTGAGAAATGTTTGTAGATTTTATTAAGCCGTGGAGGTATAGAACGAAGATTATCAAATCCACTCTACCTATTGCTACCTCCAGTATTATCTTTTTACAGTTTTTTAGCTCAGGGCAATTCCGAGTAACTTTTCCTCGACAATCTTAAGACGTTAGTACTCTTTGATGTTAGGTTGTTTGTCATGCATGACGTCATATCTACGAAAAACACCATCCCCATGTCCCAATCACCGTAATTTAGACATCTCTTCAGCGATTCAATGAGTCACAAAAATTTTTCGTAGGACCCCCTCAATAGTGAGTCACTAATCTCCATCTGAGCGCATGCGCGGATCACGTAACCGGGAACCACGGGGTGACGTCATTGATTCGTTACGTCATCGTTCCAAGGGTAGGTCTAAGTATATAGATATGTAGACTCATATTCATATTCTCTATTGCGAAATCATGTACATAGTTATAAGTATAGGTGGTATTGGTATAGGTAGGTACATGATACCCTGTAAGGGCACTGCAATACAGTTAGTCTTATGACAGAGACCTCTTGGCGTTAGATTAATTAATATTATTTAAGTTTTCATCTCATGCAAAAGAATAGATTTAATAACAATCATACAAGATACTTAATAGTTCCTCAACGAGATTGAGGGTTAAGCAAATGTTAATTTAAATTATAGTAACATTTTTTTATTACCATATTTTTGAATTTTTTTGTAAATAAGTTGTCTTTTGTTTTAATTTTTTATGTTTATGTTTATAGATAACACTTTATTGCTAAGGATACAGAGCTGTTGAAGTTTCTCTTCCCTGAGGAAGGTATAGGCCATACTCTACGACGGCGGCCAAGTCCGCATCGGTGGAGGCTTGTAAGACTAGTGGCTGGTCTTACTGTCAGAAGTTTTCAAGCCGCCTTAAGGCCTCTGACTTGGCTTAACGACTGCCATCTATCGACGGCAGCCGGCAACAACTGCTTAACGTGCCTTGCAAAGCACGGAACCACTCGGTCACCCATCCATGGATTGAACACGTCCAATGTTGCTTAACCTTCGTGATCGCTTAAGATCACTCAGACAGCCGGGGCTACGAGCGATTTTACTACTTGAATATTCTAAAACCGTTAATATTCGCAAACATAGAGTTGTGAGATATTTTTTTGATACATATTCATATCTTTTGATTTAGAATTAGCACTTAATTTTTTTATACTACTGTCTCCACAAAAAGCACTTTTGTCTTAGTACTTCATAATTATTTGTAGCTCTTTCCGTTTTTTGATTTGTTTGAAGGTTTGAACCGAAGGTTTGACAGACAGACACATGGACTGATAAAAGTGATCATGAAGTGGGTCCGGATTTCCCTTTTAAAGTACGAGGGAACCCTATCATCATCATCATCATCATTCAGCCACAAGAAGTCCACTGCTGGACATAGGCCTCTTCCATGGATTTCCAAAAAAACCGGTTGGTAGCGGCTTGCATATAGCGTCTTCCCGCCACTTGGATGAGATCGTCTGTCCATCTTGTGGCTGGTCGTCCTACGCTGCGCTTGCCGATGTGCGGTCTCCATTCGAGCACGAGGAAACCCTAAAAAATTAAAAATTCATGTATTTAGTACGGATACCCGCCTTGATATTTATACTTTAAAGCTATGGCAATTATTTTAATTTGACGCTATTCAAAAAGTTTTGCCTATCAGAGGCAAATTAGGCAAAATTATGTCAGAATCCGCTGCGATAGCAATTAGTATAAAATTTTACGGTCAGAGGATTGTAATCTTTATTTTTAATAAAAGTATTCTTTCTGGATTTGGTGCGTGCAACAGAGGGGTTCAGAGTTTTCCCATGCTCAATAACATCCTTCGGTTACCCATAACACCTACAAACATAAGCTCCAGCCTGTATCCCAGAGGGGTAAGCAGAGACCATGGACCAGGGATGAAGGAACAAAGACTGATGAAGCAAATATATCGAGCGAATGTGAGTGGAAGAGCCGGTAAGGGACGCCCCAGGCGGACATACTTCAACCAAATAGGGGATGTATTAGCAACGGGCAAAATAAAAAGTGCAAGTCGTTAAGCCAAGTCAGAGGCCTTACAGTGGCTTGAAAACATCTGAAAGTAAGACCAGCCACTAGTCTTACAAGCCACCACCAATCCGGACTTGGCCCCCGTTCCTTAGGGAAGAAACCCGTGTTCCTCGGTGGGGACATAATGGGTTGATGATGATGATGATAAAAAGTACAACGACTAATGAATGTCGATGAAGTAAAACTGATTTGTCAGGATCGAGGCAGGTGGCAGTCGGGTACGAAACTATAACAAAACGTGATTTGGTGGAAATTCCAACGCCCGCGGCGTCACGAAGAAAGAATGAGTCATGTAACTTTAGTCGTGCGTTCACGAGTTTCCCAAAGGGAGGCTTGAGTCATCGAGGGTAAGTAAACTATGACTGAAAGTTTCGATTCGTAGAAAGTATTAAGGCGTGGCTCCTGCTCAAAATAAAAATGACAAATTGTGTAACTCCTGGTGTACATACAATAAAGAATATTCTATTTATCTATCTATCTAAAACCCCAGAACATCAAATACTAAAGATAAAGAATTTCATTATTAAAACATGAGTAATCATTTGATGTTATAACAGTAGTCATTAGGACGTCCAGCGTGCAGCCAATTGAGGAGTACAAATATTGAAAATTTAAAAACATTAAGATCATGGAACCTTTATGTAAGTAGGTATACCTATTTATCTATATGTTTCAAACCAAATTTGTGTTATATTTAAGGCGATTTGAGAAAAGATCGCTCGTAACAAGGCTACCTGAGTGATCTTAAACGATCACGAAGGTTAAGCAACGCAGGGCGCGTTCAATGCATGGATAGATGACTATTCTATGACTAACGCTAATGGCATTTTTCCGAGCGGTTCCCTGCTTCGCAAGGCATGTTAAGCCGTTGGTGCCGTCGGTAGATGGCCGTCGTTAAGCCAAGTCAGAGGCCTCAGGGCGGCTTGAAAACTTCTGACAGTAAGCCCAGCCACTAGTCTTACAAGCCTCCACCAATCCGGACTAGACCCGCGTGGTGGAGTATGGTCTATACCTTCCTCATGGAAGAGACCCGTGCCAATCGGTGGGAACATAATGGGTTGATGATCTTAGCGAGTTAACAATTTATAGTTTCACTTTCCAATAAGTTTAGTTACTCGGCAAAACGTGGGTCCAGTTGTAGAGACTGGTGCCTCTGCCTACCCCTTCGGGGATAACGGGCGTGAGTTTATTTATTTTTTTATTTTTAGTTAGTTAAACCTGAGATTTTCGCACTTAGTCTCACAGTTCGGCCGTTGAATGTAGCAAGGCTTACTTCAGCCAGCCTATCTATACAATCATCATCATTCCGCCACAAAAAGTCGACTGCTGGACATAGGCCTCCTCCATGGATTTCCAAAAAGACCGGTTGGAAGCGGCTTGCTTTCTTGCCACTTGGATGATACGTTCTGTTCATGTTGTGGCTGGTCGTCCAACGCTGCGCTTGCGCTGGGCTACGTCGAAGACTTACGTTCGTCTACGGACTCATCATTTCTGATTCGGTATCGAAGAAAATCCCGAGCAAAGCTCTTTCCAATTTAATACAAATTTGGTTTGAAATACCAATAAGCCAGAAATAGCAGTCAACGTATGTAGCGAAAGAAAGTACGTCATAAACTACGCGTACCCCAAACTTTTAAGGAAATGCCAACAAATTTCTGTCGTAAGTTCAAACTGCGTGTTTCTTTTATCGTAAGTATTTAGGGTACACAGACTTGCGTCAGAAAAGTTTTTGAGGCAGGTCCGTATATTTTTGCCCACAAGTTTATTCGCAAATTCAGTGACGACAATTTGTTTTATTTGAAACTTCTTAAAAGGCTTCATGCAGTAACGTCTGCGCCGCTATTTTTAGGACTACCAACAATAGAATAACTGGTAGTTAGCGGACGAGAAACTGAGGGCGAGTTTAAGAGGACATACAATGTAGATGAAATGTCCCCACTTGAAAAACTAACCACAGAAGAAAATTTTCCTTTTTATGGAAAGTGTCTGACGATTGGTCAACCATGCTAATGGTGATTTTTAGGACTATCAGCTTTAACAGGCTGTAAGTGGATGAGGATCTGACGGTAACTTTAAGAAGACATGCAATGTAGCTAAAATAATTGCACGAGTTTGAAAACAAACCCTACAAAAAACTTCTCAACTTCATCCTTGTTAACTTTCGTAGTTTGAAAAATATCCAGAAACAATGAAGAGTGAAGTTTTCACAATGGAAAATGACGTGTTTTTCCGAAGGAAAAGTGTAATTTGCACGGAAGACCTTAACAAATGCGGAGTTGACACACAAAACGTAAAAATAACTAAAAGTTTTGAATAACGAACTTTATACGCACAAAATGTGGTAAGAGGATCATTTTTTCTGACCAAACTCCTAAGATCTCCGTACGTCCATTACAGGGCTACAATCTTATCAAAGCAAGAGTATGGAGTACAATAAATGTAAATGTAAATGTAAATGTAAATGTAAATGTAAATGTAAATGTAAATGTAAATGTAAATGTAAATGTAAATGTAAATGTAAATGTAAATGTAAATGTAAATGTAAATGTAAATGTAAATGTAAATGTAAATGTAAATGTAAATGTAAATGTAAATGTAAATGTAAATGTAAATGTAAATGTAAATGTAAATGTAAATGTAAATGTAAATGTAAATGTAAATGTAAATGTAAATGTAAATGTAAATGTAAATGTAAATGTAAATGTAAATGTAAATGTAAATGTAAATGTAAATGTAAATGTAAATGTAAATGTAAATGTAAATGTAAATGTAAATGTAAATGTAAATGTAAATGTAAATGTAAATGTAAATGTAAATGTAAATGTAAATGTAAATGTAAATGTAAATGTAAATGTAAATGTAAATGTAAATGTAAATGTAAATGTAAATGTAAATGTAAATGTAAATGTAAATGTAAATGTAAATGTAAATGTAAATGTAAATGGGTTATATTTTTAACAAAAATATACTGTAAGACTCAAAATCACTCTGATATATACTGTTATACTGTTATTGTTAACACACTATGTTCACCAAGAAATATATCAATCGATTGATTTGACAAAATCCATTAAATTCAATTAGTTTAATTCAAGTAGAAGAGAATTCAATTAGTTTTTTGTTTTGTTAAAGTACCAGAAAAGTTATATACCTACTTACTATGACTTTCAGCTTTCTTACTTCTGCTACATTTTATAGCTACAAATGTAATTTCGAAGACAATTTGGGAAATTTTGGTTAAAAGACAATTTCTTTTTCCGCTGCTTTTTTCTCCACTTTAACAGGCTTGAACGGCCCGAAGGCTAATATACTCTTAGTAGATACATTGTAATCCAGCAAAAAGAATGTAAATTCTTTACGTTTAAATAAACTTTTTGATTTGAGAACAAGGAAATCCAAGAACACATTTCCGAATCCAATCGGAGACTCTAAACCCAGAGGATCGAGCGGTGAAGACAGCATACTTGGGACTGCCAAGCGAGCAAAGACCGGTTGGCCGCCCCAGACATCGCTGGAAGGATGAAGTGGCCAAGGACCTGCGTGAACTCTAGGCGGGCGATTGGAAAGGGACCGTGCGGGACAGAGGCCAGTGGTAATATCTTGCGTCGGAGAACTAAGACCCACTAAGGGTCGATGAGCCAGCACAGTAAATAAGTGATTTGAGAGTGCACTATAAACATAAACTCACGCCTGTATTTTAGAGGGGTAGGTATAGACCACGGACTGCCATTTGCCACGGTCCTGACAAATCACTTTCACTTCTTAGACATACATTAGTCTTTTTTCATACACGCACGCCGGTTCATCGATCAACCCATTATGTTCCCACCGAGGGGCATGGGTCTGTACCCTGAAAAAGGTATAGGCCATACTTTATCACGGGGGCCTCGTCCGGATTGGTGGAGGCTAGTAAGACTAGTTGCTGGTCTTACTGTCAGAAGATTGGAAGCCGCCCTAAGGCCTCTGACTTTGCTTAACCACGCCCAATTTTACGCATGAAAGTTATTTCAATTATTATTTTCAAGACGAAGTTAACATCCGTGACCTTTGAACTGAAACGTGTTTGAAAGCTACGAAAGAAACGCGTTGAGCAATTTTTACTCCTTACGTGTTCGCAAGTTTCGTAGGCATTCAGGAGAGTTGACCTATTTTAACACCTGACGTATTCGCAAGTTTTGTAGGCATTCATTACATTTGAACTATTTTTACTCCGAACGTGTTCGCCAGTTTCGTCGGCATTCGTTACAGTTGAGCTATTTTTACTCCGGACGTGTTCGCCAGTTTCGTCGGCATTCGTTACAGTTGAGCTATTTTTACTCCGGACGTGTTCGCCAGTTTCGTAGGCATTCAGGAGAGTTGAGTTATTTTTACTCCGAACGTGTTTTCCAGTTTCGTAGGCTTTCAGGAGAGTTGAGTTATTTTAAGTCCGGACGTGTTTGCAAGTGTTGTGAGCATGCGTTACAGTTGAGCTATTTTGACATCTGAGTGCTTATACTGAGTTTGTTCATTCACTTTCGATAGCGAGAGCGTTTTCAGTTTGTATAGGAGTGACAGAGCGCGCCACCTAGTTGTCTCTTTGTCACTCCTATGCAAATCGCAAACGATCTCGCTATCGAAAGTGAATGAAAAAACTCAGTATACGCACTCGGACGTATTTGCAAGTTTCGTAGGCATTCGTTACAGTTGAGCTATTTTTACTCCGGATGTAGTCGCCAGTTTCGTAAGAATTCAGGAGAGTTGACCCATTTTAACACCTGACGTATTCGCAAGTTTCGTAGGCATTCATTAGAATTGAGATATATTAAGTGCGGATGTGTTCGCAAGGTTCGTGGGGATTCGTTACAGTTGAGTTATTTTTAATAGGTCAACTTGCTAGTTTCGTAGGCATTCGTTACAGTTGAGCTATTTTTACTCCGGACGTATTCGCAGGTTTTGTAGGCATTCAGGAGAGTTAAGTTATTTTAAGTCCGCATGTGTTGTTTTGCAATTTTAGTAGGCATTCAGGAGAGTTGAGCTATTTTGACACCTGACGCATTTGTAAGTTTCGTAGACATTCGTTACAGTGGAGCTATTTTGACACCGGACGTATTTGAAAGTTTCGTAGACATTTGTTACAGTTGAGCTATGTTTACTCTGGACGTGTTCGCAAGTTTCGTAGGCATTCAGGAGAGTTGAGTTATTTTTACTCCGAACATGTTCGCCAGTTTCGTAGACATTCGTTACAGTTGAGTTATTTTAAGTCCGGACGTATTCGCAAATTTTGTGAGCATTCAACAGAGTTGAGCCATTTATACTCCGGACGTGTTCGCAAGTTTCGTAGGCTTCGTTACAGTTGAGTATTTTTCTCCTGAATGTTCACAAAATAACTAGCTGCAAAACGACCACTACTTATTTCGCAAATGCCAATGTCATAAAATAATAATAACTTCAACGCAACGCAATCAATTGCCCTGGTCCCAAATGGGGATATCGCCCAGACAGAGAACATCACAAGCGTTAAAATACATGCAGTCTGAGACCTTGTACAAAAAAAGAAAGAAAGAAGAGACTTATTAAAAGAGATATTTTATTAAAAGAGACGTTGTCACTAAGAATGCTGTAAAATCATACTCAATTGTAGGATATTCAAATGTTTGATACTGTCGCTACGCCAGTGGCATTTTTCTGGGCGGTTCCGTGCTTCGCAAGGCACGTTAAGCAGTTGGTGCCGGCTTTCATCGATAGATGGCAGTCGTTAAGCCAAGTCAGAGGCCTTAGGGCGGCTTGAAAACTTCTGACAGTAAGACCAGCCACTAGTCTTACAAGCTTCCACCAATCCGGACTTGGCTCCCGTGGTGGAGTACGGCGTGGAGTAGGTGTTTTTCGATGTTTGTCATTACAAATATCGAAAGAACATTTCCTTCCCTGGTTACTATAGTACAGGGCATCCTAGTTTGAGACCAGGTTCAGTGATTGTGTTGAATAGATGATTCCAGGATGAAAGTATGTATGTGTACGCATGCATACATGGATGGTTGTATAATGGTTGTATCGTGGTGGCCAGGAGTAGGTAAAACAACAATTGGTAGGTCTTTCTGTAAACTTATACATTGAAAACTTTTTGAAGTGCGTTTACCTCGGAGGTTCAGGGTCTCTTTAGAATTCTTTTTTTAAACGTTTGCGCAAACAGAAAAGAAGTTTATGTTTTCGGGCTCGTGTTTGACTGGGTGTTTAAAAAAAAACCTAAAGCCTGGTTTACATTACATACTAGCTAGAATAGAATAGAGACGCCAATTCCTTCTATAAGTGCATAAACAAATAATATATCAGTAGTGGTTGGTTGTATACTAACCACTACTGTTATTATCAAATTTTATGTGTAATTCCTGGTGTACATACAATAAAGAATATTCTATCTATGTATCTTGTTTTATGTCTCCGCGCCAACGGTAGAAATCAATGCTCTACCTATAAGCTATTTGACCGATTTCCGAAAACCATCTCATATTTTTTGTTGGTGTTCGTGGAGTTCTCAGAAAGTGGTAATTTTAAATTCTTTCGTGTATTTTTCTAATAAAAAGCAAACGAAACTTTACTTTTGAAATAAGCCGCCAAAACGCTATCCTGGGCAATATGGCGTTGCACAGGAATTATGACGTCACTTCCCAGTAAACCAACCAATGAACGTAAGAACGAATGAATGATAGACGCCATTTGTACTGACAAGTGACGTAATCATAGAATCGGCCAATCCAGGCGGTTTTCGGTACAATCGCTACAGAAACATAATTATCAAATTTTATTCTGTGTTTTTTTTACAAATAATAATTTTTGTTTAGTTAAAATGCCTTAAAGCGGTTTTAAGACTCATAATTTTATACGAATACGTATAAATAATAATGATTTTTTCACACTGTCAAACAGCCTATTTTAATCATTGGTGATTGATTACTAACAATACCTAATTTTACACATGCCGTTCTAGATTATTGTATCTTGGGAATTTACTTCTTTGTTACAGACTATCGGTCGTTGACATTCATGTTTAACATATCAAATTCAAATCGGTTTTGGAATAAAATAAAAAAATATATGGTACGCAATCTACCTCGGGGTGTATCTACTTATCACTATGATTGAACGATGAACGAAGACGTCGTGAAGAAGCCCATGTGCCTGGGGCATTATTGGTTATTTAATTTGTTATTTATTTCTTTCCTTAAATTTACAGCTATCCTTGCGATAGCGACGTACAATAAAGTAATAAAAAAAGGCTTGTAACTACATTAAAATTTCGATGAAATTTAAAAAATGACAATAAAATTCGAACAATAATTAGATTAATTTTAATATTTAGTTTATCATAAATAGTTATTTTATATTTAGTTTCGTAATTAATTTTAATATATTTAGTAAGATTAATGAGTAATCAAAACTTTGGCTAACTTAAAAACAATAGTTTTTTTTTTTTTTTTTGACGCGGGGAAATGCATTTGCGCACTTCGCCACTCTGCTGCCGGGGGACAGCAGAGCGACTTTGTGGTGGACTCCCAGCACTATCGAGCCGCCTGCTCAGTACTGGACTACCCCCTAAAACCCCGCGGTGTTCCTCCGCTACTCTACCGGGCCACAGGATAGGCCAGAGGTTAAGTCACTGTGACCCGGCAAGAGCTCGCCCCTGAGGGGGCTCTACTGGTGGGGAGCCAGATTGGCTCCCCGGCGGCGCAAGCGCCGCCCCTCCTCTGGGGGGCCATAATGGCCCCCAACCGCTTCCTCGCGCCGCCCTCCCCCGACCCGTCGCCCATACAACAGGCAAGAGGAGGACGGCGCGACGCTGCGTCGCCCGTCGCTCGCTCTCCAGCACTGCTCTGAAAGCAGAGAAGGTGGAGAGCGAGCGCACGGGCCCTCTCCTTGCGCGAGAAGGCACCCTCGGAACACACGAGGGTGCCTTCCGGCCCGCCGCGATCGTGGGCGTCGGGTCCCCCGACCCTCCGCCCGCGGCCACTCTTATCCGACTAGTTTGAGGCGCGACTGCGCCCCCCCCTAGCCGGACCTCCTTCGGTTGGTCGCCTGGGTCCCGATTCACAGATAAAACAGTCTAAAAAATTTATGAAGCTACGCAAATTTTAGTTGCAAGATTTCTGTCTCAAAAAGAATACTTTTTTTCTTTTCTAATATTTTATCAGTATTTGGGTACCTACTCCAGATCTCAGAGATCTCAGATCGGATACCCCCAGTTTCCGCATATCTCAATTTATGATGTCCTTGCCTGGACCTACATTCTTCATTATAGTTCAATGACAATCGCATGAACATGACGATTTAGTTTCATAGCCGCTTCAAGTCTACGCGCATACACATACATATCAAACAGCTGTCAATGGTATAAAAAAACGTCATGCGACCGAATCGTGTATCGTGTACCCCAGGTCTTGGATGTTTACATGTTTGTGACGTCGCTGTTTCTAGTTCCCACGACACAGGGTATCCTAGTGTGGGGCCAGAAGCAATGTATGTGCCTCTATGAAAATGTTTATGTTTATGACTCTACCTACGTCTTCCTTCGTTACTTTTCAAGTCGCCTGTAGTGTGAACGGCCTCAAATACCTATCGCGCCCATATTAGCTCAGCCACTCGCAATAGTTCATTGCGCCGAAACTATTCCAACCTTCGAGAATTTGGGCTCTTGACCTGCAGTGCGTATGTATAACATGTTCTAACATGTTTTACTGTGACAGTACACGCGACTCTGGGTGACCAAAATTTTTACCTTTTCAGAGAGTGGCAGGGCCGAGTTACACAAAACTAATCAGAAATCAGAAATCAAAAATTTATTTCAACGTAAGGAATTTACATTCTGTTTGTTGAATGTCAATGTACATACACTTATGTATAATTTTAGCCGCATAATGTTACATACACTTACTACAATTTTTAGTAGGTATAAGATAAGATAAGAATATTCTTTATTGCACACCGGAAAAAAAAAACACAATATATTTACAAAGTTCATGGTACAATTGGCGGCCTTAGTAGTATATTAATTTGCATGAATCAATTGGACGTAGTTTAGCAAAAAGGTTCCAACCCATAACATGTGGCCATGTTTTTTTTTATTTTTTTTTATTTAATACTTAGGAAAACTAGTGACTAAGCTCAGAAGATCTTCTGAGTGACTAAGCAAACATGATATTACAAAGCAGGTATAAAAACAGACAGTCATTAAAAGTTTTCACAGATAGCGGCAAAAAGGAATCAAAGTAACGTTACATAATAGGTATAACCTCAGAATAAGAAGGATTTATTTCTTATTCTGAGGGTATAACCAATCGATTATGTTCAATATACCGAAATGATCGCTCATTCGAGCTATTTTTGTCTAAAACCGAGTCAGCCTTGACTGATCATTCGTTGAGATCATCAGTTTTATCCGAAGTGAGTTAACTGTGAACCATGCCGATTCTTGCCATGACTATTAGTTGCGTAACATGATGAAGTCAACGAACGAGACGACCTTAGTACAGACAGACTAGAGACAACAAATCGGTATAGTCTGTCCACGGTGCGGTGGAAAATTTGGTAAACAACTAAATCGAATTTTTATATTTCAGGATCTGTTTTAATATTTATCTTCGAGTTACTGTTAGTTTGCATTTATACATTTTCATATCAAAATTAATATGTAGCAGAGCATGAAAATAACCTTCTTTCAAAAAGGTAATACACATAAGCTTACGCTTGTATCCTTGTATCCCAAATGGATAGGCAGAGACCAAGGACTCCCACATGCCACGATCCTGACCAATCACTTTCAGGCGGGCATAATTCGACCAAACATGGGATGTATTAGCAAAGGGTAAGATAAAAAGTACCTGAAACTGGGGTGCTTGCATGCAACGCCTAATGAATGTCGATGAAGCAAAAACGGAATATTTAATTCTATGAAATAAATTGTTTGAAATAAAAGCCAATTATTTTCAGTAAGTACGTAAATAAATTTTGGGTTTGTACAAAATCTGATGTGCAGTAAAAAGTACTTACCGAATATATTCTGACCAAATTATTGTGAAATTCACGCGGTTGATAAAATGACTATCATTTCGTGATTTTCCATACAGTTTTATAAAGTGGGATTTAACTGTATTAGGGATACTGAGCTTTTTATCGGAAGAGTCCGACCAGCAACCGACGACGCGAGCTCTGTCGCTGCTTACCATGATTAATCTCTGCAAATCAGAGCGAAAACTCTTCCGACAAAAAGTCAAGTCAGTGTATCCGGAATCAAGTCAATAATGTGTGGTTTAAAGTTTTAGTTTAAGTCGTATCTTAAAAAAAAAACTCTAACGTCACGCTATGTCGAAGAGACTATACCTAGACAAGTTCTAAAAGTTAGCCAGGTGCTGACGCGTGTTCGTTACAGAACAGAGATTGATTGAAAGATTGAAATAGTAATTATTTAAGTTTAATTTTTAGTATTTTACAATAAGAGATATAATTATCAGAGCGCTAGCCAGAATCAAGTTGCGGATACGGAAAAGCAAGTGAAGTGACATTTGTGACAAATTAACTACCAATGAAAGACAAGCAACAATCAGAACATAGTATAGTATTAGCTATTTTACTTACTTGGCGTTTAAATCAATTTTAAAACACTTGTGATTAGAAAATTTTGTAAAATCTTATAAAATGTATATAATCAAAACAGCGCTCATAAAACATTAAACAATATATTTTATCTTAACTAACTAAAATACGAATCGTCGTAGACAGAACTCCGGGGCGATTGAAAGCTCGTAAGCTCATGAGCTTTCAAGTATCGTTGTCATCTGGCGCAGGAAGTAGAACCATGCGGTTGAGAGAGCGACGAACTGTGCCTTGAGCTGTGGAGGCCTCGGCGACGCGTGGAACTCCATCCGATCCGGGAAAAAGCTTGACGACTCTACCGAGCCGCCAGCATAGAGGGGGTGCGCTGTCATCCTTCAGCAACACCAAGTCGTTCAGTTGCAAGTTTCTGCATTTCTCGCGCCACTTCGTGCGCTGTTGGAGCTCGGCGATATATTCATTTGACCATCTCGTCCAGAAATGCTGCCTGCATTGCTCCAAACGTTGAAAGCGGTCGAGGCGATGAGGGTTGACGTCCATGATGCCCGGTGAAGGAATAGCAGTCAACGGCCTGCCGATTAAAAAGTGACCCGGGGTGAGCGGATGAAGGTCATTGGGTGAAGGACTGAGAGGACAAAGGGGACGGCTATTGAGGATAGCTTCAATTTGAGAAAATAATGAGCTCAATTCCTCAAAAGTCAAGTGTGTGTTCCCTAGGACTCTACGAATATGAAATTTGGCCAGCTTTACACCTGATTCAGCCTGGCCATTGAAATGAGGAGCGTATACGGGTGAAAATCTAAAGTCGATGCCTCGATGAGCAGCAAAGTCAAGTAGAGGTTCCTTATTGCATTTAAAGAAATCATGGATCTCCTTCGCAGCAGCCACAAAATTCCCACCATTATCACAATAAATCTGACGTGGTATACCCCTTCGAGCAATAAACCGCTTCAATGTTAACATAAAGGCATCTTTAGACATTTCGCTCACAGCTTCCAAGTGAATACATTTATAGCGAAAGCAAATAAAAACACATAAATAACATTTTGTTATTTTACAGCCACGTCCTTTTCTATCCGTTATCAAGAACGGGCCAGCCATATCCAAACCAACAGTGCTAAAGGGAAAATCGGCTTCAACCTTTACAGTAGGCAAATCACCCATTACATTTTTCATATGCTTCGCCGCAAAACGACGGCAAACAACACAGCTTCGAGCAACGCGACGGGCAAGGTTTCTACCACCAATAGGCCAATACTTGTTCCTCAAGGAAGCAAGTAAATGTTGAGGCCCAGCGTGCATCAAAAGCCGATGTTCTTGTTGAAATATAAGCCTTGTTAGGTGTTGATTAGCATGTAATAAAATTGGGTGCCTTTTATCAAAAGAGTAGTTGGACGTGTCAATCCTGCCACCAACTCTCAGAAGTCCCTGTGAATCTACAAAAGGCGTTAACGAGCACAAGAGAGATTTAGATTTTAAAGGTTTGTTTTTTAAAATTAAATTTAATTCTTTGGGAAAAGATTCATTTTGTGCAGTTTTTATAAGAAAAGTTAGCGATTTATCAAGCTCTACAGTTTGCAAAGGATCGGATAATTTATTTGATTTGTTTTGGCAATTGAAAATAAACCTAAA
Source organism: Yponomeuta plumbellus (assembly GCA_947310845.1). Classification (NCBI taxonomy): domain Eukaryota; kingdom Metazoa; phylum Arthropoda; class Insecta; order Lepidoptera; family Yponomeutidae; genus Yponomeuta; species Yponomeuta plumbellus. The sequence goes on along the minus strand of OX371216.1, from coordinate 10,163,083 downwards.
AACAAATGCATAACAGCGTTGTAGAGTACTCAACCTCGAGAACTTTGTGAAATCAAAAATACTATCGAGAGGTACCTCCCCCACCAAAGCGGGGTTCGCTTTGACCTCTGGCAAGTCGACGACCTCTGCCAAATCTGCGCATGGCCATGCAGACTCTTCCTTTCGAAGAAAATCCGGACCATGCCACCATAACGTCGCCTCAGCCACGTGCTGTGGATCAACGGAGCGCGAAAGCAGATCAGCAGGATTTAAAGAGGTAGGAACGTATCGCCAAGGAGCACCATCAGTAAGTCCATTTATAGTACCAACTCGGTTAGCTACAAACACTTTTGTTCTGTGCGATAACTTAAGCCAACCAATGACGACCTTTGAGTCGGTCCAATATACGACACGTCCGATTTGGCATCGTAAAGCTTGAATCACGGCTGCAGTGAGTTTAGCGCCAGTCAAAGCTCCACATAGCTCTAAACGCGGAATAGTGGTTGGCTTAATCGGAGCAACGCGAGTCTTAGCGCACAAAAGTCTGACCTCGACTTTGCCGTCTCTATCGATAGATTTAACATAAATACAAGATCCATAAGCTCGCTGCGAGGCATCGCAGAAGCAATGAAGTTCGACGTAAGTGGGGTCATCAACCAAAACCCGTCTTGGAATTTTTAATTCAGCAAGAAAATGAAGATTGTCGGCGAAACTAGACCACCTACGCATAATTTTGTCTGGGATTGGGTCATCCCAACCCACATTGTGCTCAGACCAAAGCTCTTGAAGCATTATCTTTGGCCTAATTGTACAAAGAGAGAGCAATCCAAGAGGGTCAAAGATTTTGGAAGAAAAAGACAATATTGACCTTTTAGTAGAGGCATCAGCAGCGGGGGAACTGTCGAAACAAAAATGAAGTTCATCAGAAGTCGGAACCCAACCAATACCTAATGTGCTTGTAGAGCTGCTTATCATGAGGTTGTCATCGGCCTGCGTGTTAATGGAATTGGCGTCAAATAGTGAAGTTAAATTCGACCTATACTTCCGCAAACGAAACCCACCCTTCAGCAAAGTTTCCGATACCTCCTTCTGAATAAAGCGTAGCTCTTCCTCTGTTTCAGCACCAGTGAGGAGATCATCTACATAAAAATCCTTTTGAATCACCTCTTTTACAGAAGTTGAGAAAGTAGATGTAGAGACATATTCTTCGCCTAGCTGCCACAGGCAGCGTGTGCTAAGAAAACTTGCACTAGAAAAGCCGTAAGTTACGGTATTTAATTTTAGAGTGCGCAGAGGTAGAGACTCATCTTCACGCCACAGAATATATTGAAGGTTACGATCAGATTCGCGCATTAAGATCTGACGGTACATTTTCTCTATGTCTCCCGACAGTACGTACTTGTACTGACGGAAGCGTGTCAAAATAGTGACCAATGAATCTTGGAAATTAGGTCCGACCATCTGTAAATCATTGACCGATAATCCCGAGGATGTACGAGCGGAGGCGTCGAAGACTACCCGCAATTTTGTTGACTCGCTGCTGTGTTTAAAGACAGGATGATGTGGAAGGAAATAATTTACCTGTGAGGTATCCACCACGTCATCAGAGAGGTGACCTAAGTCACCGTACTCGTTTATGAAGTCGAAATAGAGTTCTTTAAGTAAGGGCTGCCTTCTAAAACGTGTCTCTAAATGGAGAAATCTTTTCTTGGCCAAGTTAAATGACTCACCAAGACTCTCTCTATCTTCACGCAATGGAAGTTTGACGCAAAAACGTCCGTCACCATCTCGTGTAGTAGAAGCTTGAAAATGCTGCTCACACAAAGCTTCTTCCTTGGTAAACGGTGTGGCCTCAGGAACACTTTCCAACTGCCAGAATTTTTCCAAGTCTCGACTTAAGTCAACATCTAAACTATTAGAAAAATTGCAATGAATATGCCGAGATCTATTTTTAAATAGAGACGTCGGCCCTGAAACAAGCCACCCAAGTTTGGAATCACGAAGTACAGGATTTCCCTTGCCTAAGCATTTCTGCTTCGTACCAACAATGCTCCAAAACAGGTCAGCGCCTAATAGCATATCGACCGACGAAGGCTCGAAAAATTTGGGATCTGCCAACTTTAAATGATCCAGCTTGAGATGACTGACGTCAAGAGCCCCCTTGGGCAGGGTGCCTGAAATTTTTGGCAAAACGAGACAAGATACATCAGCTTGAAACGATGTATTTTTTGAATGGACCTTAATATAGCAGCGATCAATATTTGAATGCAATGATTGCTCTCCAATGCCAATAACATTCGTGTTTGAGGGTTGTGAAATTAAATTCAAATCCTTTTTTAATGACTCGGTGACAAAAGATGACTGCGAACCGCTATCTAGCAGAGCTCGTACAGTCAAAGTAACACCAGAATCAGGATTGACTACATCCACAAGTGCTGTGCATAAAAGCACCTCAGACGCCGAAGCAGAAGACAAAGAGACAGCTTCTGAGCTTAAATTCGCTGTAACATTCGGTTCAATTGAATTTAAAGAAGGTTGGTGTAACAAAGAGTTATGGCGCTGCTTACATGTGCGACAACACGCCGACAAATGACAACGCTTAACATTGTGACCACCTCTCAAACAATTAGGACACAATTTGTGTTCTTCTACAATAGACAGTCTCTCTTGTAGAGTTTTGGTTCTGAAGACACTGCACTCGTGAACCCGGTGCTGCCCCGTGCAAACCAAACAACTCGAGTGACGAGACTGTGACTCCTTGGAGTCTTTAGCTGCAACAATAAAAGATTTTGTTTGTGGCTTAGTATGGTTTCGCTGATTAATAGCATCTTGCGAAGTGCTCGCAGAAGACATTTTGCCTCCTTTGAAACGAAGTGATTCTAGTAAATCGGCGCGATCTCTCAAAAAATCGAAAAACTGCTTCAGAGTATGAATCTCATTCAAACTACTCTTATGCTCCTCCCACTTGAGAGAGGTTTGAGGATCAAGCTTGACCGAAATCAAGTGAATTAAAAGCATGTCCCACTGACTGGTGGGTAAACCTAATGTCTCTAAAGCACGCAAATTTTTATTAACGTGATCGACGACAAATCTAAGTGACTTATCAGTTTCCTTTAAATTGTCAAAATTTAGCAAATATTTCATGTGATAATTAATCAACTGGCGACTATTATTGTAACGATCGCATAGAATCTCCCAGGCTACAGTATAATTTTTGCTAGTAATTTCCAAATTGGATAAAACTCTGGCCGCCTCGCCCTCCAAATACGAATTTAAATAATAAAACTTATGAATGTCCTTTATAGTTTCATTGTCGTGGATTAGTGAATTAAAGGTCTCACGAAACTCCAACCATTTATAATAAGAACCATCAAAGTTCGGAATCTTAATAACCGGCAACTTAAAGCCAAAAGTATGATTCCCACTACAGCTGTTAAAAGCAGAAGTGTTGGAATTTCGATCATCCGTACAATCCGGTTTTTTAGGCGAGTTAGCTTGAATTAGTAACCGTGTGGAGGAGATACAAAATTCAAATTCATCTTCCAGTAATTCTCTGGTAGAAAGTTCGGCTTCCAAGTCCGAAGAACTACACTCAAGTTGATTTTGTACCTCATCGAAGGCGAGAAAAAGCGCTTCGATTTTGGACAGTTTCATCGCAAGCTTACTAGTCTCAAGTTCGGAAAGCGTATCTTTCGCAGAAAATTCATTTAACTGATTTTTAAATCGAGTAAGTTGCCCTTTAATCGAACTACGTTTCGTGGCAAGCTCTTTGGTAAGAACACCGCCTTGGGCAGGTGCCTCAGTGGCTGCCTCCTTACTCATCTTGCGATAAAATGTCAAAATCAGCTAGCAGGAGAAATAATAAATGCTTCTCTAATACGATACGCTCCTCAAAACAATGACCCGCGTCGCGCAGCCCGATAGGCGACAGCTGGCAAAACCGGTCAGCTAGCAGAAAGGGCCAGGCGCGGAAACAATGCGTGAGCGCTGCTTTGACCGCTACGCCGCGACTAGCAGGAATAGACGTGCGGTCGCTGAGGTGCGCTCGTCCGCTGGAATTGAGAACGGGAAGAATTAAGCAAGGTGCGAATTTACCTATTATAGACGTTTATGGCTATGTAGGTTGTTTACGCGATAGCTAATTTATTCACATTGATTCAGTTATAAAGATGAAAGGATACAGAATGGTATTCCAGCAATAAAGGCAATGTGAATCTTCTTATAAATGGAAACTAATATAAAATAAGTTGTAGGCAGTGCTTAGGGACGGTTTGTGATAAGAAATCAGTGTGATTTAGCGGTGAAAAGTGGAAGAAAGATATGCAAATTAACTTAGCTTGCAACTGCTGTGTATAGGTAAAGTGAAATCAAAGTCACAAGTTATACAATTATCTAGTGCTAATCGCAAAGCAGTATAGTGATGTGACTTAGCAATATGTGGATGAAATTAGCCTCGATGGAGACCTAGAATGAATACTAGGTATATGACGAAGGTCAGTATGGTGAGCCACATACGCTTTAGGCACACATTCAAATAACGCACAACACCTTGTATTGAGGAATTGAACTCACTAAAATCACAAATAGAAGAGGAACGAAATAGGAAATAGATAGGAACGGGCTCACTTTCGGCAGATAGGTAGTTCTGAGGCGATGATGCAAGGTTAGGCCAACGCCCGACGGCTGCTAGCTGCGGTGAAGCTCGTAGATAAGTGGCTCTTCTCCGAAGGTTTCTTGGTGAAACTGGAACTTCTGGGCGCTCTGATGAGTAGACGGTCAGGAACACGGGATGCTGGAGCTAGTAGTCGCAGTGGATAGTTTCCAATCTCAAAACTGCGCAACAGTATAGCCGCTGCCACGTGCTAGGACTGCGCCTACGAACAAAGAACCTGTGAGATTTCGACTGCAGGTCCTGTCACGGTCGCCACTTCTGTTCGTTACAGAACAGAGATTGATTGAAAGATTGAAATAGTAATTATTTAAGTTTAATTTTTAGTATTTTACAATAAGAGATATAATTATCAGAGCGCTAGCCAGAATCAAGTTGCGGATACGGAAAAGCAAGTGAAGTGACATTTGTGACAAATTAACTACCAATGAAAGACAAGCAACAATCAGAACATAGTATAGTATTAGCTATTTTACTTACTTGGCGTTTAAATCAATTTTAAAACACTTGTGATTAGAAAATTTTGTAAAATCTTATAAAATGTATATAATCAAAACAGCGCTCATAAAACATTAAACAATATATTTTATCTTAACTAACTAAAATACGAATCGTCGTAGACAACGCGCCCCTGACGTCACAAATAGATTCACCGCCCTTGAATCGCCGCCCTGGGAGTAACGCACTCAACATAGCAATACAGTCGAGTCTCATTCGAACCAGAGTATAATAGCAATCAAATAAAAAAGATCCTATTTAATACATTATGTATGTACATTGTACATCTAAGTTACCCATCATCATCAATATAGAAAGTCCCGGGTTCGAACCCCGGCTGGGAGAAAAAAACCCCAGGTCTTGGATGTTTATAGGTTTGTGACGTCTCCGTGTGGAGTTTCTGGTCTTCCATCGGACGCGTCCCCCGGGTGGCGGATAGGGGAACGCCCTCCAGATATGGGGGGTACCGACTTCGGCCAGCGCGGACCGAAACCAGAGGGAGGAGGACGTCCAGTGGCTTGCGTTGCTGGATGTCCCGCGGGGTCCACTATGGGCCCCGCACCCGTAACCCCACACTGAGTGGGGCCGGGGGCCTTTGGGCCGCGAGGAGACAACCTCTATAAAAAATACACGGTGGGGGCCCTCCTCTATGTCCCTCTGTTCAGCAGAGGGCATAGAAGAGGTTGAGGGAGGGTCACAGACGGCAGGTTGGGGGACCTGCCGTCCGACATCGTGACGGGAGAAGGGGGTGGGGGGCCCATGCCCCTTCTCCAGTGAGGGTGGGCCCGGCTCCTTTGCGAGTCGGGTCGACGTCGCCGGGGCGCCGCTGTAGCATTCGCACTGTGGTCTACCACTTGCGAGATTCGGCGGCGCCCCATTGCACGAGCGACAGGACGGCCCCCGGGGTGTTTTAGGAGGTATGCCTCTCCTATTATTAGGAGAGGAGAGTCCGACACACGGCCGTCGCCCTCCCCCAAGGGTGGCGGTTATGGTGCACAAAGCATTTTACCCCGTTAACAAAAAAAAAAAAAAAAAGGTTTGTGACGTCGCTGTTTCTGGGTTCCCACGACACAGGGTATCCTAGTGTGGGGCCAGAAGCAATGTATGTGCCATTGTGCCTGTATATAAATGTTTATATATTTATAAACCTCTTAATAACTTCCACAAAACACAATCACTTGACCTGGTCCCAAACTAGGATACCATGTGCTATCATGACCTGGCAAGGACCTTATAGACATGATTTTTTCTATTATTATAAACATTTATTACATTTGCAATAGTTAGTTACACCTAACATTTCCGAGTTTACTCCAGCCAACCTATCTCTTTCCAGAAGGCCAGCAATGCTCTGGTATCGCTGCAGGCCTCCTGAAGGGATCCCAGCTTCCCAACGATGGCGGTCCGTTGTTTTCCCACGTCTTCACAGTAGGTGGTTGCGTGGGTGTTTCCTCTTCTTTCAGGCATCCCCGGCAAAGCGGGCTGTCGGTTAGTCTCATGTTGTGGAAGTGTCTATTTAGTGAGCAGTGACCTGTCAATATTGCCACAGCTCTGCGCAGACGTCTCTTCTCAGACGTCCGTTCGTTCTCTTCTCAGACGTCAAAGGAGAATGATCAATTTGCTATAGGAGTTCATCTATTTTTGCATCTTCTTGCGCATTGATGAAACCAGCGGTAAACTATAAGAAATTAGCTCGGGATTATGCAGAGAAAATATTATGAAAATATTAGACGGGAGTTTCGAGAAATCTTAATTTTGAGCCCATGTTTTGAGGTTATGACTACTTTGATGATTTGGTGTTATTTGGTATCATGATATAAAGTTCTTGGTTGGCATTGGCACCTTGGAAGGTTGTGCTTTATGCCACAGATTATTTATGCTTTTAGCCAGTGACATGTTAGGCGTTTACATACTGTGACTTTTAGAAGATAGCGCGTGTGTGTAACGGTGTACGATTGCGAGTGTATCCATGCACTAGCAAATCGTCTAAATTACGACTATAAATTATCGTTGCAAAAAGTCGCAGTGTTTATGGAGCCTAATGGGGGACAAAGAGATAATTTCTGATAAATAAGCACAAACAGTCTTAGGTACTGCGCACAATTAATACAAGACTATCCTAAGCCCACAATGGCGGTTTATTTTAGTTATTTTATTCCACATATTTTTCATACATCATCATCATCATTTCAGCCATTGGACGTCCACTGCTGGACATAAGCCGCCCCCAACGATTTCCAGAAGAGCCAGTTGGATTGTTCAATACACATAGTCATTTTAACAATAAACTACACTAATTAAACAGCATAAAATACACTGGAATCAATTTGCAAAAATAAAACCGTAATAAAACCGCTCGTTTGAATTCCCGTCAAAAACACTCCTCATTTGCAGTTTGCACTTTCGCATTTTATGTATGTACTCGATTTACGATTTTTGCAATAATTCAATCTAACTAATCTGTATTAATTTGTAATCTGTATTGACTGACAGGCTCAAAAGAACTAGTATCCAGGGCCGTTAAGCCTTATATTAAAAAAAAGTATTGAATGACTGCAGTTTTTTAGTTATAAATCAATACAAATATTTTTTATTTATTACTTTTAAACCCCTGATTCTTTTATTTTATCAAATAAAACTACGGAGTCCTTTTTCAAAAGAAATATTTTGAGATATAAATGCTTAAAGCGCAACGCAAAAGCAACATAGACTGTTTTTGGTGATTCTCCTTTGTAATTTGAATCAATATTTGTAACCCTTTATGTCCCCACCGAGGGGCACGGGTCTGTAAATTTGTAATTTAACGATTAAAAAAGTTATTTGTAGTTCGGAAAAACTGCGTGTGTGGAAGCCTTGGTTGGCAAGGCTGACTCGCTCGTGTCCGCTTTTTTCGTTTAAAAATACTGGCAGGTTAGACCCATTTATATTTTTTTATTTGGAAGAGTTTGCAAGAGTTTGAGAGTTTGAAAGAATATTTCGCTGTGTGCTAGTATGATTGCTAAACAGGGATAGGTACCTCCATAATACTCGTACGCAATTTGTGAGTGGGTGCATTACAAGTTTTTTTTGTGACCTTTTCCTTGATTTGTACTTTTAAAGTTTTTATACTTCTATACTAATATTATAAAGAGGAAAGATTTGTATTTTTATGTGTGTGTTGTGTATGTTTGTAATGAATAGGCTCAGAAACTACTGGGCCGATTTTAAAATTCTTTCACCAATAGAAAGCTACATTCTTCGTGAGTGACAATGCTGTATTGGATTTGCAAAAAAATTTAGGGTTCCGTGCGATATCTCGAATAATATAACAAAGGTGTAAAAAAATACTACCCCGGGAATTTTCACTTAAATAACAAAAAATGGCTTGTCGAGGGGTGTTTTATATATCTACAGCGAATTCCTCACTTAAAAATGACATTGCGCAGGCATGGAGTCTACACTATGACATGTTTAATAATTTTATATGATACTACCTGCCCCGGCAAACGTTGTCTCGCCATGTAATTTTTTTTTACTTCGCGCTATGAAATATAGATAACAACCTATTCTCAGACCTACATGTACCTACATATGAAATTACATCAAGATCGGTCAAGCCGTTTCGGAGGAGTATGCGCACTAACATTGAGACACGAGAATTTCAATTAGAAGATTGACAATTGACATTGAGAATTTTTGACATTTATGAATTTGTTTTTATCTTTGTTTCTAAACTGTAATGTAATGTGACTTGTAATGAAGATTATCAATAAATGTTGTCTATGTCTAATTTGATTGTAATGCTGTGTCTATAATGCTGTTTTGCAGATATTTTAACAATAAACAAACAAACGTCGTTGTTATTCCGAAAAAGCGATATCATCATCATCATCAACCCATTATGTCCCCACCGAGGGGCACGGGCCTCTTCCATGTGGAAGGTATAGGCCATACTCCACCACGGGGGCCAAGTCCGGATTGGTGGAGGCTTGTAAGACTAGTGGCTGGTCTTAGTGTCAGAAGTTTTCAAGCCGCCCTAAGGCCTCTGACTTGGCTTAACGACTGCCATCTATCGACGGCAGCCGGCACCAACGGCTTAACGTGCCTTGCGAAGCACGGAATCGCTCGGAAAAATGCCACTAGCGTTATTCATAGACGGTGACCCATCCATGGACTGAACGCGCCGTATGTTGCTTAACCTTAGTGATCGTTTAAGATCACTCAGGCAGCCCAGGCTACGAGCGAAAAAGCGATATACTGACGAAAAATTATATTATTATGTCATATATGTACGTATATTGTCGTATCCAATCCAAACGTTGTGTCAGGTCGTTCAACCGCTGCTAAACATTTGGAAGATGGCATCTCATCTCGGGTCATCGACCTGGCAGTTTCTGTGACTCAAGAGATTCGCATTGTAACACGACTTTACATAATCGTAATTTGATTGTCTCCGTCATTCATTGTATCGTAATAAGGCGTTGTTTCACCTGATTGGAGCCTTTTGTTGTTTTAACAAATATTGATCTTTATAGTACCTATACCTTCTCTGAATAATAGATAGATAGAATACTCTTTATTGTATGTACACCAGGAATTACACATGAAATTTGACAATAACATAGTACAGTACAATTGGCGGTCTTATATACCTATTACAATACGTTATACATACATAAGTCTTACTTACCACATGTACGACCAAGTCTAAAAAATTGTGATTAACATGATGATTCAATCATGTCTGTTTTATCCGGGGTTTTAGACAGGCAATAATATTTTTTTATGTTAAAGTTAAAGGTATTGATGTCAAAAACGTGGAGAGGATGAAGGAAGAAAGACTGAAGACGCAAATATATCGAGCGAATGTGAGTAGAAGGGCCGGTAAGGGGAGCCCCAGAAAATCAGAAATCAGAAATTCAAAGTAAAGCATTTACATTCTATTTGTTGAATGTTAATGTACATAAACTTATGTATAATGTCAGCCGCTGCCTTGGGGCCGTGTGTAGTGGAGAAAAAGGCAGCGAAAAAAACTCCACTCTGACCATATTTTCTCAAATCAGGCGGATATACTTCGACCAAACAAGGGATGTATTAGCAAAGGGCTAGATAAAAAGTACAATATATAAACTTACGATTTAGGCGATCAGGATTTGCCTCTTGCCATGAACCTGTCAAGACTCTTTCGCTTCATCTACATTCGACATTCATTAGTGCACGCACTCTGGGTAATTTTTATCTTGCCTTTTTAAAACTTTTCTTTTCTATTTCCTCTTTATGCAGACCGCTCTGCATTTTTTTCAAAACGATTATTATTATTATTAATATTATTTTATTGCATCAAAACACAAGGCGAGCTTAATGCTACTTAGAATTATCTCCGAACTAACCAAAGTAATGAAGAATCGCGTACAGGTAGTGCAAGTTAGAATAAGAAGAAAATATTGTTATATTGGATACAAGCACCTACCGAAATGTTGTTCCCCAACATTTAAACGTCAAAGCATGAAATCAAAAAGCAATTAAAATTTACACAAATAAAACACCAGCATCGCACATAACTCGGGACCCAACAATGTAATTTATATAACGAACCAACCGACAGTGTTAACAACGTGATAAACAATAATTTGCACAATCAAAAATGGGACATCATGCTCCGGGCTCTTGGCCCCTGCGACAATGATACTAAAGGGTATGAAAAGGTCATCCAAGCCTGGTGGCGATCTAAGCACTAAATTGCGCAATAAGGTTCAATAAACCACCGAAAATCCGCCGGTCGACGGCCTCACGCACACACGGACAAAGCGTCGCGACGCTACGTGTATCTGCACACGCACCCACACTAAAGCGCGCATGTACCTACAGACATGCGTTAAGGCGCGAATTTGTGCGCCTGTGCGGGTGCTAATTTGAATATGGAACTTGAGGACAATGAAAGAATTTTACTTTTTAATTGTTCGGTTCGAAAACACTGGCTGGTTAGACTGATTCTGCTGTTAGTGTTGGTTTTCGTTCTCAGTTCAACGCGTATGTTTTTTTTTATTTAAAGTTTTTGTCTAAGGACGTTTGGAAGAATCCGCTGCGTGCCAGTGTCATCTGTCATGAAATTATCGCGGTGACAGATTGTGACATTGATACTTTAAGTACGTCCTGAGAGTACGTCACATTAAAAAAAATGCAGAAAAAAAAACATTGCGCAAACATTTGCAACAAAAAAGAAACACCCGAATCGTCTAAGTAGGTATAAGCACTACTAAACCGACGCCCTTTTCCAACCAGAATACCTTGACCTCTGCTCCTTCTTATTCGACCTCTTTAATGGCCCAAACCATACGCATTAGGAGCGGTGGGGTAGGTCAACCACGCTGGTCGTCTTCGAGAATTTTCTTCGTAAGAAAAACCGCCCAAAAATACGCAGTTCGATGAACCAAAGACAAGGTCGGTCAATGGAAGGTCATCGCTCGCGAACATTAGGTTGACGCCCCCAGCGATCAAAACAAGTGTGATGCGTGATCGATTATGTTTTCGTACGTCGCTGATTATCAGTGTTAGATAGATATTACAGGTATGCACGCTGAAATATTAAAAAGCGGCTTAATTACTAATTCTGGTTCTCTAAAAGGGAATTCAAGCGAATACAAATTTGAACTCAAAAATATTAACAAGACATAGAGTGAAGTCTACGCTATGTCATGTTTATTAATTTTAAATGATATTGATATTTAATTTTTGACATTTATGTATTTATTTTATCTTTAAGCTAGCTGACTCCGCAAACGTTGTTTTGCCAGATAGGGCTATGAAAAATAGATAACAACCTATCGTCAGACCTACCGAATATACATGTAAAGTTTCATGAAAATCGGTTGAGCTGTTTCGGAGGAGTATGCGCACTAACATTGAGACATGAGAATTTTATATATCAGATAAAAAGATAAATAAATAATAAATATACTTTATTGCAAACGAAACATTAAACATAACATATTTTATCTTTGCTTCTAAATTTTAATTAATAATGTAAATGTACCTACCTAATTGGGTATAAGACAGGATGTCAAATGAGTTACTTTTAAACCGGAATTTTGTATGAAAATACTTGCTTGTGACGTCATATTTCGGAACACTCTTTTTATGTTTAATCTATTTAAAAATTGTAATAACTAGCAAATGATTAAAAGAAATACATTTTCCAAATCATTTTAAAATTTTTGTTTTAATCAAGCATCTCAAATAATCTATTGTTGATAGTGTCAAATACCGTATTGTAATGCGACTTGTAATATTTAATATTAACTAGCTGTGCCCCGCGGTGTTACCCGCGGTTCATCGAGGAATAAGATATTTCCCCGCGGTAAAACGTAGCCTATGTTTTAATCCAGGGTATCGGCTAACTCCATACCAAATTTTATTAAAATCCGTCCAGCCGTTTCAGCGCTAAAGACTGACAAACAAACACACACAAACTTTCACGTTTATAATATTAGTGTGATAAATGATGTATGTCTACTATCTAATCTAACAGATAAATAGATAGAGAACACTTTATTGTACATAAAAAAGAATATTACACAGGTATTTCTTAATCTAAGAGTACGGGCGGCCTTACCGCTAAATTTACGTTCAAGTAAACATTTTGTTTTACTGTGAACTACCTGAACCGACAAACATTGCTTAGCAAACATTAGCCATATGAATTGCCCTACGACCCACCTGTGCCCAAACTTACCAAATATACACAAAACATAATTGAGAATTAATTATTAAATAAAATAACAAATTACTAGCCGATCCGGCAAATGTTGTTTCTCCATATATTTTTTTACTTAGGGCTATGAAATATAGATAACAACCTATTCTCAGACCTACCGAATATACACATAAAATTTTATCAAAATCGGTCAAGCCGTTTCGGGGGAGTATGCGCACTAACACTGTAACACGAGAATTTTATATATCAAAAGATTAATCATTTTAAAAAGTCATACAACAAAAGTAGTTATCTTTTTAATTTTGTTTTTTCTTTTTACACGTTTAAGTTGGAGTTAAAGTGAGTTTAAAATTTTTAATTGTACTAAGTATATTTGGACGTAGTTTATAGCAAAAAGGTTTCAACCCACACAAAGTGATTTTTGAGATATTTTTTTAAGCTGATTTACGCTCTCCACTGTGGGTTGGACTAACATGTGACAACTTTGGACACACTCATTGGGTCGCTATGAATGTCTTTGATTCTTAAGATATAGATCATAGTGATCATTATTTTGTATATTTGACTCAAAAATGACCTTTTGCTAAACTACATTCATTTGTAATCATTGATATAATTGAGATAATTTGTAACTTTGAAATGTTTCAGGAGTTACACATCTTAGAAATAATCCTTCATTCCATGTCATTAGATTGTATTTTTGTGGCCAGATACTATTTGGATCTGTGCCAGGCTATTTTGATGTCTATTTCCCAGATGGCTGAAGCTAATTTCCTAATGAGTTCGCTATTTACATTTGTATTTTATTGCTCAATGTCAACAAGCTAATCTTTGTCATTGTCGGTTTTAAAATATTGCTTCTATTTATCGACTTAAATTAGTTATTAATGTAAGTGTATTATACATTAGGCGTAGCAAATACTTACGGTGCTATTTATAAGAGCTGGATACCTTAAATTGAATCGGTAGTTTCAGAAAGAACATTAGTCATAATCTGCTTACTTTTCAGTTGACAAAAAACTGATTTCACAGTGGGACTAATGTTGTTTCTGCGTCTACTGAGAGTTTCAGTGCCACGTAGTTCAATTGATATTCATTGGACTAACGTTCTTTCTATAGGGATCTGTAGATCTACCCTCAAGGATACCATAGACAACAATAAGTCAATCACACAAAATTTCGACTAATGTTCTTTCTGAAACTACCGATTCAATTATTAATCTGCGATGGAGACTTTTACAAGGAGATAAAAATATCTTCCACACAACTAGGATACCCTGTGCTATAGTAACCAGGCAAGGACATTACAAATATCTAAATAGACCCGGATTGAGGCCATTTGTACAAATGCGCGGCGGCCCCCAGTGGGAATCGATCCCACGACATCTGTCTTGGTATTTAGCGCCTTAGCGGCTAGACCAACAAGGCGTCGTACACAGGAAAATAATTATGTGACTACTGATTAAATAAACAGAATTGTAGATTGGCTTCAGAAGAGTCATATTCATCATCATCATCATCAACCCATCATGTCCCCACCGAGGGGCACGGGTCTCTTTCCTGAGGAAGGTATAGGCCATACTCCACCACGGGGGCCAAGTCCGGATTGGTGTTTATGATGTCGCTGCTTCTGGTTTCCACGACACAGGGTATCCTAGTGTGGGCCAGAAGCAATGTATGTGCCTGTATGTAAAGGTAAAGTATAGACTTTAAATTATAAATTGTACGTCGGAGGTTACTCTGATAATGATATCTTGGGGAATCTTGTTTTAAACCGTTGGTGTTGTAAATAATAACTTTTACACGATACAATCACTTGTTTTAATCCCAACTAGGATACCTTTGCACTGCACAGTTGGATAGGTTTAGACTGCTGGCCTTGTACTTGGACACTCATGGTGGCGGCTTCGTACAGACATCTCAACACCTCGATATAACGATAGTCTACTTGGCATCGCTGTAAGGATTCCAGAACAGCCCAGGTTTCGACAGAGTCAAAGGCCTTCTCATAGTCCACAAAAGCAAGACGCAGGGGCTAATTATACTCCTCGGTCTTCTGTATAATCTGCCTCACTGTGTGAATGTGGTCTATGGTGCCATATCCTCTGCGAAACCCGGCCTGTTCCGGCGGCTGGAACTCGTCGAGTCTTCTGGCGAGACGATTCGTGATCACTCGTGAAAACAGCTTATAGACATGGCTCAGGAGCGAGATGGGTCTGTAATTTTTAAGAAGAGTCTTGTCACCCTTCTTAAAAAAGAGCACCTACAGAATATACATATAAAATTTCATCAAAATCGGTCAAACCGTTTCGGAGGAGTTTGCGCACTAACATTGTGACACGAGAATTTTATATATTAGACTAGCTGCCCCGGTAAACGTTGTTTTGCCAGACAGGGGTATGAAAAATAGATAACAACCTATTCTCACACCCACAAAATTTTCATTAAGATCGGTCAAGCCGTTTTGGAGGAGTATGCGCACTAACATTGAGACACGAGAATATTATATATTAGATAACATTTTTCTTTGTCAAGTATAGTTCAATATTATATCCAGTAAAGGCAAAACCGCTATAAAGGTAGATGGACCCGAACATACAAAGACGAGTTCATAAGCCTCTTCTCGCGCCTGTCTCCCCAGATTTGTCGCTCACAGTGTAATAACTCCTCAAGGGCCGGGGCTAAGGGCCTGGGGTGAGGGCAATAATTATATCCTCCCTTAGGGCTACCGACCGGGCTCTGAACTTTGGGCAAAACGGGGGTTGGACGGAATGCTACCCAATTGGCAGAGGTACAAATCTCTAGGACTGGGCCCACGTTTTACCGAGTTTATTAGGGTTTTGCCTCTGCCTACCCCCTCGGGGATAACGAGCGTGTGTTTTTTTTTACCCAATAGGCTATTTGACAGTGTGAAAAAAACAGTATTAATAGAATACAATTATGATTTGTAAGAAAACACAAGATATTGATAATTTTTATCTGCCGCCATTGTATCGAAAACTGCCTGAATTGGCCGTTCTATGATGACGTCAAATGCTAGTAAAACTGGCGTGTGTCATTCATTCTTTCTTAAGTTCATTGGTTTATTTACCGGGAAGTGACGTCATAATCCTGTGCGACGCCACATTGCCTAAGATAGCGTTTTGGCGGCTTATTTGAAAAGTAAATTTTCATTTGCCTTTCTAAGAAGAAACACACGAAAGAATTTAAAATTACCACATTCTCAATATGGATTCAAATGAGGAAAATAAGCCAGTAGCTAAAAGAAAACTTCCTAGCGAGCTACAAAATATTATAATAAGTTACCTAATTGGATCGTTTATGCGACAAATATTTTTTAATCACTGCGCAGCCTTTGAAACCCGCCTGTTAGCATGATTTTTGCTTTAAGCACGTCGTATTGGGAGCATAAACGATATAAAATCGTAACAACGCCCAAATTAACCCCAGTGTGGTTGACTCCAAAGTGTAAGAGCACCAACATAGAATGATAACTCATGATAAAATTTAAAAGCTGCACAAAACACTATAGTTGTTAAAGATTAAAAAAAGTTCGTGTTCCATAGGGAAGTCGAACTGCAAGTTTCTTCGTTATACAAGGTTTAAGATAATCTTAAAGAAATAAATATATTATGATTGTTAGTTTCGCTAAAACTCGAAAAAGGACCTATATATTTGTGTAATTGCAAAGAAGTGTATGTTTAATACATTAGTGTATAAAACTTACACTTCTGTGGGCTATAAAATAATAATAAAATGTATAGTGTACACTTTTTACTGTATCACTAAAGTTAAGTATAGTCTTTAATGTCAAATTTTCTCCTTGTTATCATGAACTAGACCAACGCTTACCATCTATTGCATTTTCCGGCTATGAAACATTTTGTAAATTTTTGTTTTTGCAATAACGAAAAATTTGAAACCTCTCTTCAAATTATTGTTGTTTATTCAAAAGTAGATTTTATTGCTCTATTTTAGAATTGTCACTTCGTATTTCAGTAAATATTTATACGGCGCTGGAGCTTCGTCTCTTAAAGATATGATGTGGTGCAGCGTCTTGTGTCTTGTCTTAAAATTAACAATTACAGTCGGAGGAGATTTTTAATAAACGCTTATGTATATAGCGTTAATTACACCCGATGCAATAATGGAACCCATTTAGAATCACTCTCGTTTATGCTCAGAATCTACTCTACAAACTTTGATGAAATTTAGTAGATAATCTTTAGGTGATCAATGCGGGCGGTTATCGTAAAATAAATAATTGCTTATTTTGTCAATTATTTGGGTAAAACCTTTTTTTTTACTTTTTGTTTCTATTGTAAAGTTCCCGAAAAGTCAAAGTGTACCTCCTTTGGTTCAGATATTGTCAAGGCCTGTTGTGTAAAGGATGGCAAGTCATCGACCTCGCGAGGTCAGTTGTGACGTCATAGGGTGGTCCTATGACGCAGCACCATGGAAATATTGCACCTTCAGTGGCTCGCAGTAGCTTGTCAATTATGTAGAGTCATATTTGGGACAGAATAATTTGCCCAAAAAAATAATCGTGTTAGTGTTATTTTTTATAGTTATATTTTATACATACTTAGTGTTATTACAAACTAGCTTTCGCCCGCGACTCCGTCTGCGTGGACTTCAGTTCAAAATTTTGCAACCCCGTTCACTTTACTGTTCCGTTCACATCCAGGGTTAAATTTAGAAAAACGGCGAAACACGTGTTCAATCAATACGCTACTTGCCTCGTATCAAATTTGACGCGATAAATGGATATTTCCTGTAGTATCTAACGTAAGAAACCGAAATACATTGACTTTGCTAAGTAAATATGCAGGATGGCTGCAAAATTTACAAATAAAAAAAATATTTTTCGCTTTTAAATCGGAACGGTGAAAACACTATGCGCCATCTTGAAAGCACCTTTGGTTGTAAACAAACATCTGTCAGTCGTGCGTGCGTCGGTTCTATTGTGACTCATACTTCTTTCGTGGCACGAACTCTACCTATGTTGAAGTCAAACTTTGTTTACAAACGTAGAGGACTTCAAACCATAGACAAAAATGGCGGACCGTGTTTTTGGCTGTTTAGCAAAGCAACGTTTTAAAATAATGTTTTTGTTCTTTTAGGTCCTCATAAAATATACTAAAATATTTTTTGGTCTAATGGAAGAGATATTTAGCCTTTAAGACATACTTGAAAAAAGAGTCAAGAAGCGGATTGTGTTGAAGAGTATTTATTTTAAGTTTCAAGAAAATTAGACAACATTCTTTATACCTCCCATACAAATTTTGGCAACCCTTTTCGCCCCCTTAGGGGTTGAATTTAAAAAAATCCGGTCTTATTCCTTGCCTACATTAATATAGACCCTCTGTGCAAAATTTCAGCTTCCTAGGTCCAACGGCTTGGGCTGGGCGTTGATGAGTGAGTCGCTCATTCAGTCAGGACTTTGAATTTTATTTATATAGATAGATAGATAAGACTGAATCTCCTTTCTCCTTACATTCACGGACAGGAGTCCTTAAACACTTTAATAATGCGGTTTAAGTTTGTATCTTCCTTGCTATAGAGGTACAGACAATTTTCAAAGTTAGTAAGCATGATTAAACTCCGCGAATCTCCTTCGACTCTTCCGACAAAAAAACAAGTAGATCCTAAGTGAATTAAGCAGATTATCTTTTAAAGTGCATGTAAGAAGTCTTTTAGTGGAATTGGTTATAAATAACATTAACAGACCTTAGATCCTCCCTCCCTGGGCGGTCTCTAGCCAGTCGCCCGCCTGGAGCTCGAAACAACAATCAAGTCAATCGTTTCGAAAAACCGAAACTAGGCCACTGTAATGTTACCGTGACGCTCCAACGTTTAACGTTTCCATAACCGTTTGGGCGTAGTATAACAGCGATACATTATGACGTCTATGTGAAAAAGGCCCAGTTTCCGAGCCGTTCCGGGTTCGGATCAGTCAATGGCACGGTTTGGTAGCAGAGGTCAATGGCCGGAATGAAAACTCACCGCACCTACCGCCGAGTCAAGGCGGAGCGTCTGAAGTGAAATCTAGAACGGCTTGTACGTTGAGGAATTTTCTAAGCTGGAAGCTTTGACGCGGATGTTTGAGATGTGAAGAAGAGTTGTTACTTTGGTTTCAAGAACTCAGTATCAGTATCAGTACTCAGTATCCTAACACATTTTTTTTATTATTATTTTTTTTTATTGATCAGATAATAGACTCTATTACGTTCTACTTTACATAAAAACTCATATACCTACTCATTTACTCATATTTGGTTTTAAGAATTAAGGAAGTCTCATATTAGACTTCCTTAATGATAAACTAAAGTAAACAGAAATAGACATAAATGAGTAAATAAGTCGTTAAGCCAAGTCAGAGGCCTTACGGCGGCTTGAAAACTTCTGACAGTAAAACAAGCCACTAGTCTTACAAGCCTCCACCAATCCGGACTTGCCCCCCGTGGCGGAGTATGGCCTATACCTTCCTCAGGGAAGAGACCCGTGCCCCTCGGTGGGGACATAATGGGTTGGTGATGATGATGGATTTGACCTACCCTGGAGATACTGGATACAAATAAATAGATGCCGAACTTTGCAGTGTAGATGCGCCGACCTGATAAGTGGAAGTTTGGTACTGATCCCACCTGCAGTTGCGGAGAGGTGCAAACTATGTGTCACATTACCGACCACTGTCCCCTATGGTCGATGAAGGGAGGCGTTCGGAAAATTCACGATGCCGACGAGGAAGTGATCGAGTGGATAGATGGCCTCCCTTTAGTATTTTAGCTCGCTGTATACCATACGCAAAGTAAATAAATAAGAACTAATAGGAGTATCTTAACTCATATTTGGTTGTAAGAACTAATATGAGACTTCCTTAATCATAAACTAAAGTAAACAGAAATAGACATAAATGAGTAAATAAAATTATAGTGTTGCCCGCGACTACGTCCGCGTGGGCTTAAGCTGCGTAAAGTGTTTGCAAATAAGATAGGGATGCTGTTAGCGAATGCCAAAGAGCTTCCATACTAACTTCGCAACCCCCTCTTAATGATTTTCGAAAAACTACTTTACACGACTTTCATGACTTTCAATGAAGGACCTTCATGCTGAATTTCATTCGAATAACTTCACAAACGGCAAAGTTTTATACTAACTTTGCACCCCCCTTAAGGGATGATTTTCGAAAAACTATTTTACATTTATTTCATGACTTTTAATAAAGGAACTCCATATTGAATTTCATTCGAATAACTTCAAAAACGGCAAAGTTTCATACTAACATTGCACCCCCATTAAACTCCCTTAGGGGATGAATTTTCAAAAATCCTTTCTTAGTGCTCCTCTACGTTACAAAAGGAACCCCTGTGCAAAATTTCCAGTTTCTAACCCTTATAGTTTAGGCCCTGCGTTGATATGTCAGTCGGTCAGTCAGTCAGCTTCTCCTTTTATATACATAGAAGATGTAAGCTATAAATATTTAAAATGTTTTGCAGTTCCTAGAGAAGCTTTGGAGCTTTTCTAGGAACTACAAAACATTTTATTTTTTATATTAAAATTTCTTATTTATATTAATCTTTGGAGATAGCCAATTTACGAGTAAGTGTTGTTTTGTAATGTAAAATTTGTAATTAATGTTAAGGCTTAAATTTTATCTTATCTATAAATAAGTAACGCTCGGTTTCTAGAAGAGCGATGAAATGTTAATCTCATGTTAATCTCACGTCAAGCTAATTTCAGCCAATCACGTGCCGGTATTTTGAATTAATCTTAGATTAATCTCTTGTTACATTTGAATACTCTTTCAGAAACTGAGGCTAAGTGTACCTAGCAATGCCCTGACCAGGGTTCATAATGTGAGACTTGAACATGTTTAACATGTACCTTTATGATAGCTGATATATGAATATGAATATCTTGATTGGATGGTCATCCGTAAGGTACCGGCTCTTTTTGCCTCTAATAAGACATGATCATAATACCTAGTCTCTTTATGTTTTATTTTCGTATATCAATTTTTAATTACATGTACCTAATAATTATTATTAGTCTCTAACCACTTCCTTATAATATAAACATTTAAGCAACATAAATATTTAAATACAGGCACAGACATTCCTTTTAGCCCCACACCCTAGGATACCCGTGTCGTGGGAACCAGAAACAACGACAACATGTAAACATCCCAGCCGCGATTCCAACCTGTGACAAGGACGGGGGGGTAAAAAATAATGAAATTCGTGTGACGTAATTTATGGTAACCACCTTAACAATTATAAACTAACTATGAACCCCAAACTAAACGAACGGGATGGCGGTATGGTCTAGAGAAGTTCTTGCCGTAGTGGCCAGAGGTGGGTGGCAAACGGCTGAATTTCTTGGTCTAGTTCTTCGTAGAACGTATTCATGGTTCTAGGCGTTAAGGGAATTAAAAAACATTTCACGTGACCCCATGTTTGTAACTGTAATTGAACTGTTATGCACTAACAGAATCGAGACCCTGGTGTCCTACTTTAAAGACCAATCTCCGAAGTTTAACTTAGTTTCCTAATTACACCGTCATAGAAGCCTTCATCCTCAGCGTTGAGGGAGCAACTGATTGTATTCTATGTATTTCGATAGTTTTTGCAATCCGTCCTCAAAGGGTAAGGGACCCTATTACTAAAGCCCCTATTATAAATATTTTTCTTCTTTTAAGACTCCACTGTGCGTTTGTCTGTCTGCCTGTCACCAGGCTCTATCTAACGAATCGTGATAGTAAGACGGTTGAAACTTTCACAGATAATGTATTTCTCTTGTACATTACCTACAATTAATAAAAGTTCCTGGGTGACCGAGCATTGCTCGGTACTTTTTTTGTAATATAAAATTAAAAATAATCCATTTTCAACAAAAAAAGAACTTGGGAAAAAAAAACATCATGACTCGAAACGGGTCGCCCGTTTTGCCGTCAGAACTATCCCAACCTTGCAGATGGACACGAAATTTACCTCTGTATGTTATCATAGCAAATTTAAATTGGCTTAAAACACGGATAAAACAACGTTTTCTAAAAATGTAACCTAGTTAGATCAATTAAACGCCCCCGAAAGCATCTGCCTACAAAATTTCGTGAAAATCGTTGGAGCCGTTTCCGAGATTCTAATTATATATAAGTATATAGTACCTGGGTGACCGAGCTTTGCTCGGTACTTTTTTTGTAATATAAAATATGTAATATAAAAATAAATAATCATTTTTCAACAAAAAAACGAACTTGGAAAAAAAAACATCATGACTCGAACCGGGTCTCTTGAAATCGGCCCAAAACGGGTCGCCCGTTTTCCCGTCAGAACTATCCCGACCATGCAAGTAGACGCGAAATTTATCTCTGTATGTTATTATAGCAAATTTCAATTGCCTTAAAACATGGATAAAACAACTGAAAATGTAACCTAGTTAGATCAATTAAGCGCCCCCGAAAGCATCTGCCTACAAAATTTCGTGAAAATTGTTGGAGCCGTTTCCGAGATTTTGATTATATATAAATATATATACAAGAATTGCTCGTTTAAAGAGATTAGATACAAGAATTGCTCGTTTAAAGAGGTTAGATTACAATTAAATATGTTTGGGTTTTTTTTCCTTTCTGTTATTCTTTCAGTTATTATTCTTAATTTATGTGCCTAATAAATATGTTTTTAGCTTTGATTAAAAAAAATAAGTGGGGCCTCCATACAACTAACGATATTGCAACACGAACGATACTGAACACTCAAACTTATGTTATTATCAAATCATCATATGCAATTCCTGATGTATGTATGTACAATTGTACGTACAACAAAGAATATTCTATCTATCTATCTTAAAATCATCTAAACTTTTCCTCAGTATAATATTAGGGTAGATGCATAGCACAACGCAATTAGACCACGTAACGTTAATGACGCCATTTTGCGCACCATTTGGCGCCTATTTCCGCGCGGCTTTTCCAAGGGATCGCCATTGGAGCACTGACCCCGCGGTGTTTGATCTCTCAGCCGGAGAGGGGTTTGGCAACGCCTGGGCGTTTTCGGCTTTAGCTGAATCGGCTATTATTAGGCCTTTTTATCCGACTGCGAGAGCCAAAGACGATAGTAAGCGGAATACATACATAAGGGACTCCACACACGGCGGCTATAAGGTAAATATGTATATTATAGCACGATATGTCTCATTACATCTTTCCATAGAAATCGTCAGCAGACCACACACGACAGCTATAATATACATCTTTATATCTTTGTATCTTAAAGGTACTGAGCAGTCGTTAAGCTATACATCCTGGGATGTAATATAGCCGCCGTGTGTGAAGTCCCTTAGTGGCAGGGAGACGCTGGATGGAAGCCGCTTCCAACCGGTCTTTTTGGAAATCCACGGAGGAGGCCTATGTCCAGCATTGCACTTCTTATGGCTCAATGATGATGATGATGAAGTAAATTAATACACTGAGAAAATATTTTTTTCGCCGTCGTTTTGGCCGCTACAACTTGACCCGAAGAAAAGCGGCTAACATTGTACAATGTGGGTACATTGACATTCAACAAACGGAATATGGATTACGGAAATTATTTACGTGGATGTATTTTTTATTATCTGATAGATACGTGCGTCCACACTACGATTCACCCCGGTCAGTTGCGTAAGATCGTGACGTCAGACGTCATACCCGCGGCGCTTTCCACATGTTTCCGCACACTTTCCCAGGGTCACTGACCTTGGGCGTCGGCCTGTGCGGTGTCTATGGTAGGATAGTTTTAACGACATGAGGTCACGGGTTCGGTTCTCGCTGGGGCCGACGTCCTTTAATTCGTACGAACGGCCCAAGGTTGGGCGGTTTTCTTTTTGTGTTTTTGACTTGGCTTGTTTTTGTCAAAGGGTGTCCTAGTTTGTGATTAGGACAAGCGATTGTGTTCTATGGATTGTGTTACATTAGCTCGCAAAACTGTGTGAAACTTGTGTTTTGGTGAAAAGCAAAATTTCTTAATATTTTTTTAGCCATTTAATTTTAAGATCTTATAAAAATCTCGTGTCACAATGTTTGTCATCAACTCTCCTCTGAAACGGCATCGCGGATGTTTATAACTCCACACAATACAATCACCTTACCTGGTCTCAAACTAGGATACTCTGTGCTATGGTAACCAGGCAAGGACAACACAAACATGGAAAAACACCCAGACTGAGGCCACTTGTACAAACGTACGGCGGTCTCCAGTGGAAATTGAACCCACGACCTCTGTAAAGGTAGATAAGCGCATTAACGACTAGACCATCGAGATAGTCTATTTATTTTCGTTGTGTATATTTGGTAGGTCTGGAAACAGGTCATAGAATACAATTAATATGGCAAAATAACGTTTGCCGGATCACCTTGTGAGTTATAATTTCGCTACCCGCGAAGGTAAACATTGTGAGGAAACCTGAGTTTCTGATTCATACCTATTGAACATGCTATTCGACAGATTTCTGAAAACCATGTCATACATTTTGTTGGTGTTCATGGAGTCCTGAGAAAGTGGTCATTTTAAATTCTTTCGTGTATTTCTTCTAAAAAAAGTCAAACGACAATTTACTTTTTAAATAAGCCGTCAAAACACTATCTTGGGCAATATGGCGTCGCACAGGAATTATGATGTCACTTGTCAGTAAACCAACCAATAAACTTATAAGAACGAGTGAATGACAGACGCCATTTTTAATGACATGTGACGTCATCATAGAATCGGCCAATCCAAGCCGTTTTCGATACAATGGCTGCAGATACATAATTATCAAATTTTATCTTGTGTTTTTTTACAAATAATAATAGTTTTTTAGTTAAAATGTCTTAACCTCTTGCGGCCCGACCTTGAAAATAACAATTGTTTTTGTACATTTTTAGCGGTTTACAGACTCATAATTTATACGAAAACGTATAAAATAACACTGTTTTTTTCACACTGACAAATAGCTTAAAATAGAAATTGCCAATCCGTGGCAATCCACAAGTAAAAAGTAGTGTAGATGATGTATTTTTGGAAAATATACGCTATATTTGCCAAAAATATATAATGACATATTTCTAACAAAATACAAGTTATCTATCTGATTTGTTATTAATCCACTTACGAAACAGAA
Organism: Yponomeuta plumbellus; assembly: GCA_947310845.1. NCBI lineage: Eukaryota > Metazoa > Arthropoda > Insecta > Lepidoptera > Yponomeutidae > Yponomeuta > Yponomeuta plumbellus. The sequence goes on along the minus strand of OX371216.1, from coordinate 10,138,100 downwards.
ACATCAAAATAGGAGCAGGGCATCATTTAAATATAATCGAATTGAACCAGGAACAGAGAATTAATTTCATTTGGGTCAAAACAATACAGAAATCCCAATTAAGGAGACGAGTCTACTACGCATTGTCGTTCAATCAATAGAGAGATCTAAATTTTGAAATTAATTAGTATAATTTGAGCGTTTTTACATTGTCCGATCCGATATCGGTGTCTAACGACGATAGCCATCTGATAGCTAACACCACAGTTTTCACATATTTCGGAAAAAATCGGTCCGATACAGTACTATTATGTATTCTGTGCCGATACAGCTATTTACAAAATAGGTAGCTGTCGCGTATCACTCTCTTTGCTCGATTTTGATGAAATTTTATACTTTAATTTGGTAGGTTTGAGATAAGGTTATCATTTATTTTTCATAGGCCTGATAGAAGTGACAAAAAAATACGGCGAAACAACGTTTGCCGGGTCATCTTTTGTTTTTAGTCTAGTTTTCTGTGTGTGTTATTGTGGTGTTAAACATTAGCTGTAGATAGATTAAGTTTTATTTTAATTCTGCAACTTATTAACTCAATCCCATTGTAATGTTAGCTTTAAGTATTTGTGGCAAAATAAATAACTACTATTTTTAGGTACTATTTTTCTACATATTTTCTAGCAAGGTTTTAATCGGAGTGTAATCCAACTTAGTTGAGTACAAAAAGTGTCACTAACGTGTCATAACTGCTATAGCCTTGCTATTATCACTATTGAACTTCGATGCGTTTAGCAGACTGAAGGCCCAGGACATTCACGAAAATAAAAAGGCAGCCAAGTGCGAAGCGGACTCGCGTATAAGGGGTTCCTTAACATTATCTTTACAACATTAGAATATGTTCATTGTTCAGCGTGTACCTGGTGCCGTTGATAATGTTGAGCGAAAACGGCAAAAAAATATCACGTTATTAAAGTTGTATGGGATCGTGGCAGGTGGCACACCCTGGTCTGTGCCTACCCCTCTGGGATGCAGGCGTGAGCTTAAGTATATCTATGTTGTATGGGAGCCCCTTTAAATATTTATTTTACTCCGTTGCTAGTATTTGTTGTTACAGCGGCAACATAAATACGTCGATTGAAAAAAAAAACGATTTGGCTATTATTATAAAATTATTTATTGTATTAAAACTACAGTTTTGCACATAGGCGAGCTTAATGCTACTTAGCATTCACGGTTCATAAGTTACAGCCTGGGGCCTATTTAATGAACGCGACAATACGACAAATTTGTCACTTTTTGACAAATAAGTCGAATTGTCGCGACAAGTGGTGTTTAATAATTTTAAAGATGACATTTAATTAAGTCCAAATGCGACAGGCAAATACCTACAAAATTAATATTTCAAATTTTCACGACAAGTCGACATATTTGTAGATTTTCCACCGTGACATATTTGTCAGTGATAATTTTTATTAAACAAAACATTGTCAAATTGTCGGATTGTCACCTGTCGCCTGTCACCTGTCATTGTCGCGTTTATTAAATAGGCCCCTGGTGACAGACTAACAGACAGTGGAATTTTAGTAATAGGGTCTCTTCCCCCTTGGTTACGGAACCCTAAAAATCGTATTTTTAGCACCACGGCTATTAGAAAGAATTTTCATTCGTCTAGCTAGTAACCCGCTTCCAAAGGTGTCTAAACCTTGTAACGGCAAAAACATCTGGTAAACACATGACCCAGTCACAAAAGAGTAAGAAATTAAAGGCCCAAGTGTACTTAAGTCCGTTTTTTAATTCGATGCAAAAAAAATGACGCGGTGTTACCGCTTTAAAATTTATAGGTTTACGCGGTACATTTTTTTTACCGTGAATAGAAGACTCGTGTGACCAAAATCCTTAACACATCAAAGACATTACAATTTAATTCCTCATAAGAGCAAAGTCTAAAAAAAAACATCTACGTAGCACAGACAATTTTTACTTGGAAGTAAAATAGGGTTATTTGGTTTTTGCGTACTAGCAACATTCAGACATTGACAGCCTTTGGATTGTATTGAGATGACAACGTGACAGTTTTATTTTTTTGCATTGAATTAAAAAACAGCCTTTAATTCTCCCACACAACACAATCACTTGGGTATTAGGGTAAGACCACTAGGGTAAGACCCTATATTACGTAACTTTCCACTCTATCGGGTTAAGCATTTAGACAACTCCAAAGTGTCTTTAGGCCAATTTCTGAATTGAGAATTTTCGCTAAGTAACTACTTCACTGTAGTGCTGTCTCGTCAAATGTCTCAGAAGAGAGCGTGACAGAACATTACTTAAGTACCTACTTACTTTAGTATAAATTCTCAATTCAGAAGTCGGCCCAAGCTATGTAAGTATTTAACAGCACAGAGAAGGCTAAATAGACAACTCCATACAGTGGAAAACTCACGTAATTGCACCCGGGGTCTCAAACTAGGATACCCTGTGGTATGGTAACCAGGCAAGGCATTACAAACATGAAATACCCCATTGAGACAATTTGTACAAATGCAAGGCGGATCCCAGACCTCTTTCTTGAAGCTGAGCGCTTTAACGGCTCGTGCTCCGTAACAATTGCTATCTTGAAAAAAAAAAAACAAAAAAAATCTTTTACATTTTTGCCGACATGTGAAACTTTCGGCTGATTTCTGAATTGAGAACGTTACTAAGAAACTACTTAACTCTAGTGGTGTCTCGTAAAATTTCTCAGAAAAGAGCGTGACAGAACCGGCCCTTTGTATCCAATAGATAGTATTTTTAGGAAAACTTCTACAACAAAATGTATTGAATAATGACGAATTGAATAATCCCTCAATCGTTACATTTTATCTATTAAAGTATTAAGTAATTGCGATAAATTCGAGTCATAAAAAAATACAATACCTCGATCAATCGCCAATTATAACTAAAAGTAAGAAATTTCATTATTATAATATTAGATATGATTTATTGTATAATTTGTTTGTTCTTGTTGTATCTAAAATAAAAGAAAGGAATGTTGCGTTAGTTTGGACCTGTGGAGAGGATGAAGGAAGAAAGACGGCCAAATGTGCGTAATAGGGCCGGTGAGGAACGCCCCAGGGGGCGATATTTGATCAAATAGGGGACGTATTACTAAAAGGCAAGATAAAAATTAACCGAAACCGGCGTGCGTAAATGCAATGATTAATAAATGTCAGTGAGGTGAAAGTGATCTGTCAGGATGATGGCAAGTATCAGTTCCCGGTTTCTTCGTACCCCTCTGGGGTACAGGCGTAAGTTTTTGTCTGTACGTTTATCATTTATTGTATTTTTTATATTTGAACAATAAAGAGTTATCTATATATGTAACTAACTCTACTCTCTCTAGAAAAAACAAGAACTTCCGTACATTCACTTGAACAACCAAACAAAGGTCAATAGTATATTTTCTGCTAGTTCAGGCTCCTTTTACAGACCGGTCGTCTGCTCTTTGTTCTAAGAGATATTTTCGCACGCGCTGGGGGTCAAGTCAAACTGGCTCCTTGTTTAATTGAGACACGCAACAGGCCTAAATACGACTGAATTTTCAGAGGGTCAAAGACCTCGGAACATAATGATGTAGCTAAACTGCCAGTGGACGGTGACCCATAAATTTATTACTGAAGGAAACGCACCAGAAATTTTATGAACACTCACGCTTGTAACATGAAGGGGGTGGCTGTGACTAGGATTTCCATATGTACTTGTGGCAACAGAATGAAGTTGAACGGAATACTCGTACATACATACATAGGGTCACGCCTTTTTATCACGACTCTGTTATCACGGCTGTTCTGCTATTTCCTAGTCATCATTGTGACCAAACCGTCGTCCTAATGTGCATAAAGTGCTAAAAGTGACCCTGATTGCTCTATACTCCATCTCTTTATCATCATCAACTCATTATGTCCCCACCGAGGGGCACGGGTCTCTTCCCTGAGGAAGGTATAGGCCATACTCCACCACGGGGGCCAAGTCCGAATTGGTGGAAGCTTGTAAGACTAGTCGCTGGTCATACTGTCAGAAGTTATCAAGCCGCCCTAAGGCCTTTGACTTGGCTTAACGACTGCCATCTATCGATGGGAGCCGGCACCAACTGCTTAACGTGCCTTGCGAAGCGAAACCGCTCGAAAAAATGCCTCTAACGTTAGTCATAGACAGTGACCCATCCATGGACTGAACGTGCCGTATGTTGCTTAACCTTAGTGATCGCTTAAGATTACTCACGCAGCCCAAGCTACTAGCGATTCTCTATATAATATCATCATAAAATCTTGGAAAGGATGTGCCTTTCTTTTTTCTCAATACCAAAAATATGAATAATTACTGCCCTGAATACCCTATTTTCCTTCTACCGACCACACGCTGGTATCCAGAGCGAGACAAAGTAAAAAAAAAATAGTCGTGGAGAAGAATGTAACAAAGAAACTTCGCATTGTGTTCTTTGAAAAAAGTTTTCAACTAAAAGTTACTCATTGGATGAGTGCTTTGAACACTAGACACCACAAGGCATGTAAGATGCAACTCTGCCACTAGTTTGTACTTTTCTTGCTCGTACGAGCTAAAATACATAAAAAAGAAAAGGCTCATCTATATTCTATATATAATATATAAAATTCAAAGTCCTGACTGACTGATTCACTCATCAACGCCCAGCCAAAGCCGTTGGAGCTAGGAAGCTGAAATTTTGCGCAGAGGATCTATATAATTTAGGCAAAGAATAAGACCGGTTTTTTTTTTATTCGACCCCTAAGGGGCCGTTAAAAGGGTTGCCAAAATTAGTATAGGAGGTATAAAGAATGTTGTCTAATTTTCTTGAAACTTAAAATAAATACGCTTCAACACAATAAAATTGATTGAACACGTGTTTCGCCGTTTTTCTAAAGTTAACCCTTAAGGAAGTAAAAGGTTGCAAAATTTTGAACTAAAGTCCACGATAGCTAGTATAACATATCACGTCTGTATCGCAGAGGGTAGCCAGGGCTTGCCACTTGCTAGGATACTCACAAAACTCACTCGTTATCAACATTAAACGCTTGAGAGTAAAATATTACCTAACCACACTATAACGTTCCCGACTCGTTTTTTTTCACAAGAGGTGCAAGCACTTTTAACTGCACATTGAAAGAGAGAGTGAGTAGGCAAGTCGGCAAGAGAGGGAGAAGGGAGACGACAATACCCTGTCCGGCCTTGACGCTTGATTCGTGAGACTACCTATTTGTTATGCGGAGACCGGCGCTGGCACAGTGAAAGCAATGGAGTCGATTATTGTCATGATAACATATATTTTTTAAAAGGGTTGGTCCATCAGTTCAAAGTTCATCAGCGAGCTATGGAGAGAGCTATGCTCGGATTTTCTGTGAAGGATAGGATTCGTAACGAATACATCCGACAGGATAACCAAAGTTATCGATATAGCTAAGAGAATTAGCAAGCTGAAGTGGCAGTGGGCTGGCCATAATTTTGCGAAGAACCGACAACCGCTGGGGTAAACGTGTTCTTGAGTGTCTTGACAAGGCGCTATGGCGCCCATTAGGGGAGGGCTACGTCCAGGTGGACTAATATAGCCTGATGATGATGATGGCAATGTATGTGTCTGTATGTAAATGTTGTGTTATGTTATGATGATGTGGCCGATAAGTGATCCTTTTCTTATATTCAGGGAAAAACGAAATCCCACTTTACGTACATTCGAAAATTTGACACTTTCAACCCGTCCGTCCCTAAGAAAAATTTTTGTAAATGGTACTGCAATTTCGAAGATATATCAACAGAAAAATAACATTTACAGAGGCACAATACATTGCTTCTGGCGCCACACTAGGATACCCTGTGTCGTGGAAACCAGAAACAGCGACGTCACAAACATGTAAACACCCAAGACCTGGGTTTCTTTATTTTTGTCCCCAGCCGGGATTCAAACCCGGGACCTCTCGCATGGTAGGCAGATGCACTAACCGCTACGCCACAGAGGTCGTAATAGTAAGCTTTACTCGTATTTTATGCAACAAAGGCGCATCCACGCATGCCGTGTGCGCCCTTGAGCTTGCCGGGTTGTGGTAGGTCGCGGTGCGCGCACGCACGCGCATCCTGCGCCCGCGCACCGATGTTGCACGTAACTGGTGCTTGCGGCCATTGCGGGAACTTGCGCTTTTTGGATTCAAAACAGCTAAAACATGTTTGTGTTTTTGGTATACATTTTCTTTTACAGGTTTATCGGATTAGAGCTCATTGAAGTCTTGTAGTTAATGTATAATTTTTGAAGAACAGTCCAGTTTTTATTTCAAAGTAGTTACTCTATTATCTGGACGTCAGAAGCATTTGGTCTTTATACTTTTACAGGAGAGTGGTTGGTGCCGGCTGCCGTCGATTGATGGCAGTCGTTAAGCCAATTCAGAGGCCTTAGGGCGGCTTGAAAACTTCTGACAGTAAGACCAGCCACTAGTCTTACAAGTCTCCACCAATCCGGACTTGGCCCCCGTGGTGGAGTATGCCTTATACCTTCCTCAGGGGCATAAGGGGTTGATGATGATGATGATACATACTTTTAATATATCATTGGTCAGGATTCTAAAAAAAGGTCGCGTCATATCCCAATTAGCTCGACAGCAACGATCTGTAGTCATCAATCTCCCAAAAACGATTATTGCATTCCCTACGCCTCGCACCTTAAGTTGGAAAACTTCAGTCCAACGCATAGAGGTAATAACTACGCAGTAGAATTGCAATAATTATCAACGCAATGAGTGTGCAAAAGAACGATTGGAACTGGTAAATGTCTGGGGTGCTACTCCGTAACGTATTATAGAGCTGTTACAGTCGAAAGCACATCATGATACACACCCGTGCACTCTACTCCTTTGCATTATGGGCGAAGTTGCAACTTAAATGTGTAGTTTGACGTGCTGTCGACTGTACTAGTAAAATATCTGTGTTGTATTATTCAATGGTCATACAAATAGTAGGTACTTCCTAATATTTTAGCGAAGGGACGTATAAAAGTGAACTACAAATTTTTCTATGGTTCCGATTGGTCAATGGCATAGCGACTATTTTATATATTTTTTAAACTATATTGTTGGCACCGTTACAGTGCCGTTACTTTTCTGTTTTAAATAAAAGAGTTGCATCTGTAATTCACTGTTTACTAATAAACTGCTAATCAGAACCAAGTCACAAGAATATACACACTAGACAGTAGACACTAACTAACTGACATCAATACAAAAACTAAATTTAAAAAATGACAATATCAAAAGAACAAATCAATAAAAAAGAAAACAAAGTAATCTAAAAAAGGTCTGTCGCCAACATCTTGGAACAAATAAATAAAAATTAAATTAGACATTACCTTGTTTTTTTATTTATTTAGGCTTACTTATTTTTTAAATAATGAAAAAACTGAAGAAATATGAAATCACAGTCGCATCATCGTTGAAATTCACAAATAGAAAAAGCTCGGTGCAACAACGTCGAGTTTCTTAACAAAGCTAGGCTCAAAATACTTCTATCTAAAGGGGTGAAAACGAATTAACAGTTTTAAAAGACCACAGAAGCTACGCAAATCAGAGTAATACACTTCCGACGAGAGTACATTTTACAATTAAGTAAATCAAAACTGAATCTTTAAGTCCATAATATCGAATACTTAAGTCTTCTCCCAATGCTCTAAGATCTTCAGTAGCACCCCGCAACAACTCCGGCTCTGTCATTCCCTTTTCAGGCGCGCTCATCGAGAAAACGGACGAAAGCCCGCCAAAAATAAACGTCAAAAATGCCAAGATGGCGTCGCGGCGGCCGACCTCGCCAAGTCAGGAAGTGCATGTAATACCAACGAACCTTCAATGCTAACTGCTTGAAATAATATTAACTTGCCGAGAAAAAACACTACAATTTCGCAGCAACTTCTTGCCCTTAAAAGCTCTGAATGTTGTTTTGCACCGACGACGACGCAATTGTTTTATGGATGTGGCAGCCATTTTGAATTGTTATTTAATTTAACCTTGTTTTGCGTACATATTGGATGTTGCTCATAATTCAATATTTATTGAATTATGAGTGACTGTGACTGACAGCTTAAAAACCGCAGATTTGTGATATCAAGCGCTGTGAACACAGCTGGCACAATGTGTCTCCTATTTATGTTTTCGTTCCCAGAATTTTTGTACACACTAGCAATAGCAATAATAAAGTTGACATTATTACGTACATTTACGTAAATAACAGAAAACAAAGTCGCCAGTAGTACCTGGTAATTCGAATTATAGACCTTATTCATGAAAACATAAATTTTCGTATTTTTTTTATTCTTTTTAGCCATCGATCGCATACGTGGGCTACAATGGTAGTGGAATGATTTTCCAATCAACGTGAAGAGCTTGCTTCTTATTCTTTGCATGCCAGATGTACAGGGCTCAATAGGAAACTCCTAATGAAATCCTCCACTAGGAGTTTACTGAACCACTTATTCATCCTTTCATAGAGATGTATTCTATTGGACAAATTGAAAAAAAGACCTTATAAAGCTAGAGCTGAGTGACTGAATCAGTGATGAAAAAAAGAAAAGATGGAAAAGAGAAGACAAAAAAGGAAGTCAGGAAGAAGAAGGAGCCGAAGAGAAAGAAGTTTACCATGAAGAAGTCAATATTGTAAAGACGAGAGAGCTTTTGTGCATGCTAATTGCGGATGATAATGGTGACTTCTTCTAATAATCAATACTTCTTTCTGTCTTTGGCCATATTCATCGGTTACCACCACAGGCCGGTGTGAAAACGTACGGAATGATCCCTGAAGATGGCAGTGCATAGCAATCCGATCAATCGCCAGTCCGATTGAGTCATCACTACATTTAAATATGACCATTGCAACGCAAGTCTGCGAGGGGCCGTGAACCTGATGAAGTTAAATTTACATCTGCATCCTTGGCGCTGGCTACCGTGCCTGTCTACACCTTATATGTACGTGAAGTCGAGAGAATATAATCATCTAAACTATCAGATCCTTTGAAGAACAGATGCCTAATGATGTCCGGAAAAGGATTTGTCTTTTTCTTAGGTTCTGGTTTAGGAATCTTTGTTAATGTGATAAGTAGCTTATAGTACTGAACTAAGAGTATGAAAGGAAGGCGGTACAAATATAGGATAACTAGCTGTTGCCCGCGACTACGTCCGCGTGTAGTAAAGTGTTTGCAAATAAGATAGGGATACTTTTAGCGCATGCGAAAGCGCTTTCATACTAACTTCTCAACCCCCTCTTACCCTCTTAAGGGATGATTAATACACATCTTTCATAACTTTCAATGAAGGACCTTCATGCTGAATTTAATTTGAATACCTAACTTCAAAAATGGCTAATCCCTTTTATCCCCTTAAGATATGATTTTCGAAAAACTATTTTACATGTGTTTCATGACTTTCAATGAAGGACCTTAATATTGAATCTCATTCGAATAACTCCAAAAACGGCAAAGTTTCATACTAAGTTTGCAGCCCCCTTTTTCGCCCTTAAGGGATGATTTTTGAAAAACTATTTTACACGTGTGTCATAATTTTAAATGAAAGAGAAAGAAAGAAAGAGAAACGTTTATTGCACCAACAGTAACGCACAACAAAAATACGAAATACAAATGAGAAGAAAACATTAAAGATAAAAAGTGGTACAAACATTAGGAAATACATTTATACAATTTTGTTGCGGTGTGTAACCGCTGCTGCAAAAGGCAGCTGACTCAGCATAATGCTGAGGGTGTAGGCCCTCAGCGCTGGTTTTCAGTCAGTGCCTAAAAGCTCCTTCGTACCAAACTTCATTCCAAAGTTTCATACTAACTTTGAACCCCCATTTTACCGTCTTAGGGGATGAATTTTCAAAAATCCTTTCTTATTGCTCCCCTCCGTTACAAAAGAAACCCCTGTGCAAATTTTCAAGTTTCTAACCCTTATAGTTTAGGCCCTGCGTTGATATGTCAGTCAGCTTCTCCTTTTATATTTGGAATACTAACAGTGGATTTGTTAGTTTTACCCACATAAAACTTTAAAAAATTATGAACGAAACATAATCAAGACATGAATGTGTATTTCTGAATTGAGAATTTTGCTAAGTAACTACTTAACTGTAGTGCTGTCTCGTCAAATTTCTCAAAAAAGAGCGTGACAGAACATTACTTAAGTATTTACTTAGTGAAATTCTCAACTCAGAAATCGTCCCTATGTCTTTAATGTGGATTATAGAACGTATGAATATTTTTATTAATTAGGCACTGTAAAAATCGCATAAGAACGTTGTACTGTATGATATCCAATTGATGTCAAATTTAACATTGTCTGAAGTGATTCTATACGTATGTATTCTGAGGTCTGAACTAAAAATAAGTGCCAATTTATCAACGAATTCTTAGAAACCACTTTAAATTACTGATCTTACTTCAAAACGCCTCCATGAATGCCAATGCCTTCCTAGTAAGCCCGAAATAGTGAACAGCGTCTTCTTTTGGCATGATTCGAAAAGCCAGTGCAATACAAGCGTTACGACGCAAGTTGCGCCGGCGCTGGGGGCCGTGAACCTGGCCGGCGCTAAATTTACTCGCGCTGCGTCATCCTGTGCGTGTGCGCAGGAAGCCGTACAGATGCGGCTTTAGGCAGAGAAATCGAGATCAAAGAGACAACCTCTGGACGCAGCGGCTAGTGCATCTACCTACCATGCGAGAGATTTCGAGTTCGGCTGGGGACAAAAAAATCCAAGGTCTTGGATATTTACATATTTGTGATATCGCTGTTTCTAGTTCCCACGACACAGGATATCCTAGTGTGGGTCCAGAAGCAATGTTTGTGCCTTTATGAATCAAGAATCAAAAATGTTTATTGTGAGCTTAGACATGGGTTATACAATGGGCTAGTTGCCCTAAAAAAATTTAATTAGTCCGTCTTTTAGATTATTCAAAAATAAGGGACACGTATTTTTTTATTTGTAAATTAGACCAAAAATGACGAAGATAACGAAGACGAACTTTAATGGGCTATATCTTTGTTATTTTTTGTATAATCGAAAAAAGAAAAAATACGTGTCCAATAATTTTTTTAAATCTAAAATACGGACTAAATAGAATTTAATTATTTTGACCCTGGAAACTACCCTATTAGCAGTAACAGTTGTTATAAGAAAATAGTATCACCAAACCTTACCTTAATATTACAGGTGTACTCACATTCGTCCATCCTTCACATAATATTATTTATATTATATGAATGATGGAGACATACATATCTTACTACGTTACTACAGTAACACATCAAAATAGCTACTAATAAAATGTGTATGTGTTTATCTTTATGTTGAATGCTTTTCACTGCCTCTTTGAATCGCCGTGGCTTTCTGGGAGTAATCTCTTGCAGGGATTCTCTCGCATTTTTACATAATTATTATGTATTATGTGCGAATTTTAATTTATTTATGTAGAACAAAACTTAAATAACATACTATAAAGTAATCTATAAACTAATTAAAATAAGTAATTGCTTAATAAAACTAATATAAACTACATTCCTAAAGTAAGTAATAATATAGCTTATAAATAAAACACGTGCCCCAGGTCACCATCCCGCGGCAAGGAGCCCAGAACGCTGGCGACGTTGCCTCTTTGGATGGCCAGGCTTATTCTTTGGCCGAGGTACGCGCCAGCTCTCTGGTCTCCTGATGCGTCGATTAGGCGCGCCGCTAGGTCCTTAAACAGCAGGCGCGCCTCTGGGCCCCATGTGCCCATCGTTTCGACCCCAAACGGCGCAAATATGTAACCTTTGCCAATAAAGCTGTATTTGCGCCGTTTGAGGCTTTCGGCCGCGTCGGCTGCTGAACCAGCGGCCCTTCCACTCTGGGAAACATGCGAGGGCGCCAGTGTATCAACGCACGTGGCGTCCCACACTAGCGGCCTCCCATGCTTCCAGGGGATTAGAGTCATACCATCGGGCCTTTTGCCATCATCCCGGAAGGTGCCTAGAGGTTCCAGCGTGGCCGGAACCCCGACTGTGGCAAAGGCCCTCCGGATGATGTCGTTGAGAGCCGCGTGGCGGGGAAGGCGGCCGGTGCTTCGTTGACACGGCGGCTGTGTTATTATTATTATTATTATGTGCTGTGTTATTAAATATTGTATGTGCAATAAAGTATAATAATTATACTTATACGATACCCTTATGTATTGTGCTTATTTAAAATTTAAGATCATGTTCCTTGAAATATTTTCTATGTTTTTAGTGCTGTAGTTTTTATTTCCACAAATATTACATGTTGTCATTTTTGTGAAGTAATGATATCATTCTACGAGTAATAGCACTTTATGTAGACGTCGTATTTTGGATGGATATAGAAGTTTTAATGCTCACTACGTAAGGAATAAAAAATCAGGTCTAAATGCCCACACATTTTTGGGTATTGACTTCTTCATTGAAGCAAAGTAAGCAAAGCAAATCACACAGATACTTCTTTAACTTAAGTTAAGTTAGAACTACCGTTCTTACTAAAAGTTATGTCTTTGAGTCATCTATGACAATCCTGTTTTTTGCATAATATTTTGAAGGCGGTTTTTTCGCGATAAAATTTCGTCATTTCTTTCTATATTTCAGGCAGCCAAATGTCACTTCTGCACTCGAACACTCTTTGCCTAAACGGAGACATGAACTGGTGCGAAGGTCAGACCGGCCGCTGAATCGCAAATACCAACGCGTTGACTTATCTCCGACAACAAGACTTCTTCAAGGCGAGGAGGCTGCAGCTTCACACATCCGGCATTGTCAGGAGAACTGGTATTCGGTCTTTATTCCATTAAAAACGGCTGTTAATTAAGCACATCTCTAAAATAAGATGAGCCCTGCATACATACATACTAAATATACGTAAGCTCACGCCTGTATCCCAGAGGGGTAGGCAGAGACCAGGGACTGCCACGATCCTGACAAATCACTGGCTTCATCGACATTCATTAGTCGTTGCATGCACGCACGTCGGTTTCGGGCACTTTTAAATTGCCTTTTGCTAATACATCCCCTATTTGGTCGAAGTACGTCCGCCTGGGTCATCCCTTACCAACCCTTCCACTCACATTCGCTCGATATATTTGCTTCGTCGGTCTTTCTTCCTTCATCCTCTCCACATGTCCAAACCAACGCAACATTCCTTTCTCAATAATTATTGTAGTCGCTACGCTCTTTCAGTCCACAACGTTCTCTAAGCCTTGCAATGCGATGAATATCAGCTACATTAAAAAAAAGTTTGGATGAAAACGTGACTACTTGCAGTGGTGACGTCAATGCGTCCTGATGACGCAGCTTGGATGTAAAATGTGCAGAGAGTGACCTTCGATTTGCGTAATGAGCTTGTGTATAGTGCAGTATTTTTTCTTTTTCTTATCTTTACCCGGCGTGAGTTTTTTTTAGAGAATAATGCGATAATATTCAAATGATTAATTATTTAGTTTTAATTAATTAAAACGGGAGTGACTATCTGTGAGTTTTGAAAGGATTGGTTTGACCCTTTTTGTCGTAATGAATCATAAACATAACGTAGACAAAAATTTTTTTTTTCCATGATACTTAAAGTTTGCTGTGATATTTAATAATAATGTCTTATTTATTTGCTGGAGTTTTCGTAAAAACTCGACCGTCCGTATCGTGGTTTTTAACTCACAAAAATGATCCAATTAATGTAATGTCTTACATTATCCAACGATAGTAAACGTCAGTTTAAAACACCAATATACGGATATTGTTTCGTAAAAATAGATAGATAAATTAAAAACGAAAAGTCAGTTAATTACATAGATTGAGAAAATATTAATTAATAAAATGTAAAATTATAAAATTATTTATTGTTGTCAACTAATTTAAATTAATTAATGTAACTTTATAATTATAAGAACACAATGTTGATATAACGAGGTAGTTTAAATATAACTTGAGTTGGTTTGGTTTGGACTTATCCAATAACAGATATTAAGAAACCAGCTTTTGTAATAAAAAAAAATTGTAGTCGAGAAGAACTTGTAAACTTTTAGTCCGGATCTACTTACGGGTGTGTCGTCGGTTGCTCGTCTCACACTGGAAGAACTTTTTTATAGCTGTTTTTAAAGCTATAGTAAGTAAATAGTAAATACATGTTTAATGTTTATGAGATCAACAACGCGGTCCTGTCAGGATCGTAGCAATTGGAAAACAACGCTCTTTGCCTACCCTTCAGGATACAGGCGTGACTTTATGTTTGTATGTATTCCTATTTATATGTCAAATAAAGTGTTCTTTATTTATCTATATACTAGCTTTCGCCCGCGACTCCGTCCGCGTGGACTTTTATTCAAAATTTTGCAACCACGTTCACTCCCTTAGGGGTTAAATTTAGAAAAACGGCGAAACACGTGTTCAATCAATTGTGTTGAAGAGTATTTATTTTAAGTTTTAAGAAAATTAGATATCATTCTATAAACCTCCCATACAAATTTTGGCAACCTTTTTCGCCCCCTTAGGGGTTGAATTTAAAAAAATCCGGACTTATTCCTTGCCTATATTATATAGACCCTCTGTGCAAAATTTCAGCTTTGGGCTGGGCGTTGATGAATGAGTGAGTCAGTCAGTCAGGACTTTGAATTTTATTTATCTAGATATCGTCAAAATAGTGAAAAGTGATACACGGCCACTAGGTATTTTTTTATTACACAACGAAATTGCTTCCATTATGGAAACAAATGTATCCTCAAAGGGCAGACATAGACAATCACATCGGATGTTGGTCTCATCCTAAAATAATAAAGGATATGTAACTCTGCGCTCGCGCTCCTGACACTCAATATTCACTACAGAAGGTTAACTCACAAAGTTGTATTTTTTTTAAAGTGTCTTATGATCGTATAAGCGACAAGCCCTGGCCTCTGCCTACCCTTTCGCGATATAGGCGTGAGTATGTATGAGTATGTACGTATGAAATGGTCTCATCATCATAGTTAGGCCTGTTCCCCCGTTACGGACGATTTAATTATTTGATGACAAATAATTTGTCCTTTGGTGTCTGCTACGTAACGTCCGACTGATTCCAGACAATTTGGCAGACAAATCTGCTGGAGCTCATATAATCGTTCGTCATTATTTTAAAAGTGAAATCTTTATCTTTATCTCTAATAATAAGTAAATATTTACATACTCTTAGTAAAGTACTGTTTAGTAAATTACAATTTCGGGTAAGCAATAAAATAGTCTCGATTCCATCACATCATCACATTGAACATCATTCTCTACATCATTTTGAACGAACTGTATAATGTCACTATGATACTAAAACCGAGTGCGCATTTTTATCTGTGCTAATTCCTGAACTGTGTTGTGTTACTAATCACCATCATCATCATCATCATTCAGCCACAAGAAGTCCACTGCTGGACATAGCCCTCCTCCATAGATTTCCAAAAAGACCGGTCGGAAGCGGCTTGCATCCAGCGTGTCCCTGCCACTTGCATGAGGTCGTCGTGTTACTAATACATTTTGTTTAATTTATTAAAGGTAACCACAAATGTTTAGTTCAATTTCGATTCCAAACTCAGGTCCAGCTTATAAGCCGTTTTTGGCACGCTAAGAAGAAGAGGAATTGCGATACAGTTTGCGCGGACTGAGTTGAGCCTCTGTGGTTGAAAATCCTGCACTCGTCTCCGGCGGATTTTATTCCATTTTCGAAAAGGGGTTCGCGTTTCGAAATAGAACGGCGCGCGCCGCCCGCAACGGAAATCTCTTTAAAGTGAATCATGTTATGGCGCGTTGACTTACTGTTCGACGTCGGTGGTGGTGGATATGGTGGGTCAAGAAAACTGAAGTACATACATACAGTCTGCTGTACATACATACATACATACAGCTTAAAGAATATACCTCGGCTAAGGGATCAAAAACCGATTATATTGCAATGAGGTAAGGTTTATTTTGTATTGTTATTTAAGACTCGTCTTTCGGAAGCCCAGGCTACGAGCGATTCCAAATCAAATCATCATTATTTACCTATTTGTGGAAATCGCGAGTCATATAAAATACTGTTTATCTTGGGATTTGCTAAAGAAAGATTAATCTTCTTTGTTTCTTCTGGTTTCTAATTTAATCAAATATAACTAACCTCTTGAAAATCAGCGCTGACGTAATGCCTCCAAGCATTTTGCCTAGCACATGCTGAGTCTGCATCCTTTTGTTTGCCATCAATTTTTATTTCCTGTACTAAGCATGCTTGTATTTTTTTTTATCTTCGGAGTATCAACAGCGAACTTAATTAATGAAAGTACTAATTCTAAAATACAACAAATAGGTCCAATAACAGATACTCACATTCATACTTTAAATAAAAGCGAAAAGCCAACGTAAAAGCTAAACAAAATTATATGCTGAAATGGAAACAGTCATGCTAAAATGGTGGTTGAATATGACGTTTTTATTTTATTTTTATAAGTAAGTGTGTGATCTTAAGATTGATGGCATCAATAAATTAAATACCTATCTATCTATCTATCTATCTACAACACGCGTTCGTTCAAATTCCAGTCGTAACAGTAGGACATTCAGCTCTGCATGCGTAGTGCGAGTTTTTTCATTCACTTTCGATAGCGAGAGCGTTTGCAATTTGTATAGGAGTGACAAAGAGACTAGCTGGCGCGCTTTGTCACTCCTATAAAATATGAGTTTACGTTAACGCGATCGAGTAGTTAAAAAAACTCGCACTAAGCACTCTGAGTCTGTTTGCCTTGAGTTCATTTTAACTTGAACTTGAACTCGCGTTTTTGTTTTGTCCTTGGCGCGATGCACTGAAGGTCTCTGCTCTCCAGAAGGCCACTGTACTCTAAATAAAACTGAAGCTTACCCACTGAATAAGACTTATAACGTTTTGCAGCATGACATTTAAACAAACATTAACATTTACTTACAGGCACATACATTGCTTCTTGCCCGACACTAGGATACCCTGTGTCGTGGGAAACAGAAACAGAGAAATCACAAGCATGTAAACATCCAAGAGCTGGGGTTTTTGTCCCCAGTCAGGGTTCGAACCCGGGACCTCTCGCATGGTAGGCAGATGCGCTAACCACTGCCCCTCAGAAGTAGTCTTGTAGAGCTATAATAAGCAATTTGTATGACTGACGACCCTGTTCACCAGTTTTTTTTTATCCCTGCGTAATATTAATAAAGATTACAGTAATTTATTTTTAGTAATTTATTAGTAACAGTTTACCTAAATGTGCAAGTTAAATTTTCTTGGCCTGAGGAGTTAATTGTCAAATTTGGACATTCCACCGCCACAGAACGCGTGACTCGTGCCGTCGTATGCTCTGCCCTCTGCCCATGCTGGATAAGTTTTTATCTACTTACTCAAATTTTCATCGTAAGTTTGTCTGGAAGAAAAAGCTTTTAGCAAGAAAGCCGCCAGTTGTGCAATGAACCTTTGTAAATATTTTGTGTTTTTTTACTTTTTCCGGTGACCAATAAAGAATAATCTTCTCCTTCCACTTACTCATCCTGTGATTTGGTGCAAGTCACCCTTCATGATAAATGTTAAGTTGGTACTGATCTCGAAATAATATAATTTTTTTCTATACTTACTTATACTTACTAATAATATTATAGAGAGGAAAGATTTGTATTTTCGTGTATATGTTTGCAATGAATACGTTCATAAACTACTGGGCAGATTTTAAAAATTCTTTCACCATTAGAAAGCTACATTCTTCGTGAGTAATATAGGCTATATTGGATTATCAAAAAGTTTAGGGTTCCGTACCAAATCTCGAATAATGTAACCCAAGATGTAAAAAAATACTTCCGCGGGAATTTCCCAGGGAACTAATATAGCTATTTCCACGGCAACGTCTATGCCACCCGTGCGAAGCCGGAGCGGGTCGCTAGTATTAAATAAAGTCACGCTTCTGAAATTTATTTATTTATTTAATATTTAGGAAAACTAGTGACTAAGCAAACATGATATTACATACAAGTTCCGATCTGCCCGCTATCGAGAGCACGTGCTTTTCTTAACGCTCCACAGTAAAAAATTAGAAAAAGTGGTAAAAAGTGGTCCGATTTGGACGAGTGAGGTGCCATTCGAAGCGGAAAAGTGTCGCCCACATCGCAGAGAAAGTGTCATAAACCGGAGACAAAAGAACACACCGGTTAAGGTTGGAAAACCGCATTTTTTAGAGGTTATGTTCCAATAAAACACTCCCAAACGCAAACGGAGAACGACCCCCACTGTCTGCTGCCGGATCCAGGAGGGCATCCGGCGCCCCCATCGGCTGAACCATCCAAAACCACCTGCAGACCACGCCCTTCAGAGTTATTAAAGAAAAACTAAAACCACGTGGTCCTGAAAACCTGGAAGGAGAAGAGATAGACGGACGAAATTTGGCAGAGGTGATCTCCTAACGGAACAACAAAAGATACCACAGGTAGCCTGATTTTGGCTTTTATAGTTTTTAAAATATAATAGTTTAAAAATCCAAAATTCAATAGCTAATAACTTCGAATCTAATATACCTAACAAGAAAATTCAACTGCTATTTTGAGCGCGCTGCAGTGAAGAACGCAATCTGAACTTTTTAGCTTATTAGGACAAATAGCTTTTAAATTATAATCAAAACAGTGGAAAAAATCGTTTTTATATGAAAATTATATGTAAATTTGATATTTTTTAAATCTAATTATAGTGGTAATGTTAAGCTATATTTAAGCCAAATATTGGTTATTTTTTGGTATTTTTAGTATAAGGGGTTCGGGAGGTATTAAATTTTTACACATTTTATCATTTTAATTAGAATTTAATAGATTTAAAAATATTTTGACGACGGGATAGTGTTTAAAACACTAATCCCACACCAACTAAGCCCAAACTCGGGCCCTAAATCGTCACAAACACGAGAGTTAGCCAATTTCGGCCATTTTGTTTAAATAGGTTAACATCTTCGGCAGTGAATATCTCCGGACCGGTGGTCATTAGGAACTCGGGATTTGGACCAGAATTGGTCGCACATTGCGGACCATCGCCTCAGGCCATTTTCAGGCGATTTTCAGGCCTGAAAATTTTTGGGCCTGAAACCACTTTCAGGACATAGGGGAAGCCAGGCCGAGCTCCCCACCGAAAACCCCGACGCTCCCCGACGTCGGGTTCAGGAGCTACGGGCGATTAAAAATTTAATCTGACAGCTCGGCGGCCATTTTAGCTGTCAAACTCCGAATTCAATCCGCCATAACTCGAGAACCGGCAGGCGTAGAGGCACGCCGTTTTCACCGTTGTGCTCAGGGGCACCTTAAGAACTATATCCCCACTTTTCAGGCGGATTGGAGTCGGAGTTTTTCAGGGTCCTGAAAGTGGTTTCAGCGGAAGGCCTGGGTCGGGCAGGGGGGGACAGTCGAAATCCGGGCGTTCTGCGGCTTCCGGAAGCGGAGATATCGCAAGTCAAAATCCAACTTTGACAGTTCGGCGGCCATTTTGTTTTTCTTTTAACGCCTATATCTCCGCAACGGAACGTAGTAGAGCGCTGGGGTTTTCCCCTCGGCAATCGGCTGAGCCTGTCCTGTCCGACCCACCAGCTTTCAGGCGTTTTCAGGAGCCCGAAAATTTTCGGCCTGAAAATCCAACCGGCGGACGGGGCTCATCGCGCCCAACAAAACGAGCCCAAACACGGGATAATTCGGCCCAGCGGTCGCGGAGAAATAGCCGTGTAACCATTTTCTGGCGGCCATCTTGGACTTTAACCGAAAAGTTTGCACGGCGATTTCTCCGGAGCCAGTTGGGATAGAGGTACCGTGTTTGGGGTCGTTGGAAAGGGCTCGGGGGGAGCCGTCCGCTGGTGGCCTTCAAACGGCTCTACATAGAGTCCACAGGGTACATGTAGAGTTTTTCATCATTTTTGACCACAAATTGTTAATTTTATCCAATTCTTGACACACCCGGACTCTACAATACAAAAGGCGTAACGCGACTCTACATAGAGCTAAAAATTTTATAATTCTGTTCCAAATTCCCATTTAATTCGTATCTAATTTTATCATAATTCCATTTATTTTGTAATTTCTCAATTTAATCATTAATTATTCGAATTATTCTAATTATTTAATTTTTTAACTTTACAATTTTTATTTTTTAATCTCTAAAACCTTTTAAAATCTGAATTATTTAATTTTTTAACTTTTTAATTTTATAATTTTAATCTTTTAATTTTCAATTTTAAATTCTTTATTTTTAACTTTAATCTCATCACAAAAGACCTGGCCCCTATTGGCACATTAGTTTTAAGTTGACTTTTACTGCCCTATTGCACTAGTTTAAGTTTTACATTTACACGGCCTTTTTGCCTTAGGTTTAAGAACTTTGACAAGCGGACAAATACACTTTTAGTATAAATAATTTGACTCGGCCCTTTTGCCGCTGTAGTTATATGTCCTTGACCCGCCCTCTTCGCTCGGCTAGGCTCAAGGTATTTGGGAAACGCCAAACCGGCCCCTTTGAGACGGAAAACAATATGGACACTAGGCCGCGCAAGTCTGCGACCACGGCGGAGGCCAAGAGCCGGCCCGGGGGGGGCGCGGGAGCCCTGTTGCGGGTGCCTGTTAAGGGGCTCCGCGGGACCCCGCCTAAAAAGGCGACGTCAACAAAGGCCCCGATCGAGGGAGCCGGGACCGCGGGGCCCGCTTCTATCAGCACCGCGCCACCGAACAAATCGCCCCAAAACACTAAGGCAGCCGCGGCGGAGGAGACTGTTGCCCCTGGCGGCATCCTTCCGGCCTCCCGTTCGCCCCAGACCGGCAGGCCATCTTTGGGAGGGTCAGTGACCGGAACACTGGCCAATCTCCCAAGGATGGCCAATGACGTGATGCTGGCGGCGAAGGAGAGGCTGGAGTCCTCGGGCAACCTTAAACGGGAGACCCGGGAGTTTGTCGTGGGCTCGCTCGGCGACTTGTACCAGATGGTACTAAGGCTGGGCGAGTCCAGGCAGACTCTATGCCTGAGGATGGAGGCCGCCAGGGCGGAGTTCGCCGCGGACGCGATGCGAAGAGAGGAGGCCCACGCGGCCTGCCTGGAGAAACTGGCCGCGGGCGCGGTGCTGCCACAAATCGCAAAGGACCTGGGCGATATTAAGAGAGAAGTTTCGGCGGCACGAGACCTGATCTCGTATGACGTTCTGGGAGAGCTGCGGGACAAGGAGGCACCACCGGCTCCGGGGGCGTTTTCATCCCTCACCAAAGGGATGGAGGCGCTCACGGAGCGGTGCGAAAGCCTCAGGAAGGAGTTAAGCGGTGTGGCGGGAACAGCCAACACCAAAGCGGGCGGTGAGTGGGTGGAGGAGGTGAGAGGGGAGCTCCGTGGGCTCCGCGAGCGGCTCGACAGGCAGCAGCCTGCGGCGCTGGCGGGGCCCACCCTGGCTCCCTCCGCCGGCCCGACCCGCCCGACCTGCCCCGCCTCTGCCGCAGTCCCGCGGCCCTCCCAGCGAGATCGGGCCTCGCCAAAAACCTACGCCGAGGCAGCTTCCTCGCCGCGCCACCCGATGGTGGTGGAGTCGACCGACCCCAAAAAGACTGCGGAAGAGACGATCGCAGAGATTAAAGGGAAGGTCGACGTCATCGCCCTCGGGATCGGAGTAAACGCGGTCAGGAAGCTGCGTAACCAAAAAGTATTGCTCTCTTGCGACACCAGCGAGGGCAGGGAGGCTTTCAAGAAGGAGCTGTCGGGGGCCGGTGGCCTCTTTACAGTCACCGAGCCAGCCGACAAGCGCCCCCTGATTCGCCTCGCTGGGGTCGCGAGAGACATCCCAGACGAGCAGGTGATGGCCGCCATCGAGTCCCAGAATAGGGACTTGATGGCGGGCATCGCCCTCAAGAAAGAGGACGCCCGGGTCCTGAGACGCACAAACGGCAGAAATAAGGCACTCTGCAACATCATTTTAGAGGTGACCCCCGAAATCTGGCGGCGCGTGGAGGGAGCGAGGATGAGAATAGGATACCAGGTCGTGCTGGCGGTGGACCAGTCCCCATTGGTACAGTGTTACCGCTGCATGGGCTACGGGCATACGGCGCGAATTTGTCGCGCCGAAGCCAGGTGTGGCCAGTGCAGCGGGGAGCACCAGACCAGGGACTGTCCCCCGTCAGCGCGGGCTGGGGTGCCGCGGTGCTGCCACTGCGCCAAGGCACCAGGAGTGGAATCCTCGCACCCTGCATACGCCGCCGATTGCCCTGAGCGCATTCGATGCGATACTATAGCGCGGCAGGCCATCAAATACTGCTGATACGGGCACCTTGGCCACACCACAGTCTCAGGGCGCACCGGGTGTTGGGGTGGCCGACAATGACCGAGACCCCGTGGGGCGGCAGCGGGGAGCGCGGCGGGGCACAATACGGCTGATGCAAATCAACATCGGCCGTTGCCGCGCCGCGTTCCACGAGGCCGTCCAAGTGGCCGTCGAGGGTGGCTACTCGGCCGTACTGATCCAGGAACCATACACTGGGTCGGTGGGCCGAGTGGACACCCGGTACACTTGTATACAAAAGACGGCCACCGCGGACAAACCGGTCAAGTCGGCCATCCTAATAATCAACCCGGCCCTCTCTGTCGTCCAGGACGCCACCACAATCACGGAGAACGTCGTGGCGGTGGTGGTGGAATGGGAACGGCAGAAGATCGGCCTGGTCTCGGTGTACCTTGAGGGAGATAAAGACCTCAACCCCTATCTACGCGACATCCAGGCCTTCATGGACCGCATGGGCACCAGCGCAGTCCTTCTCGGCGGGGATATCAATGCCAAAAGCCTCTGGTGGGGCTGCGAGCGCGAGGACCAGAGGGGAACTCTGTTCTCCGAGTTCGCAGCCCAGGTGGATCTGCAGGTTCTCAACGAGGGGAGAGCGCCGACGTTCTACATCTGGCGGGGGGATAGGCTGTTTACCAGCATTGTAGACGTAACCCTCGCCACGTCGGCGCTCTTACACTGAGTGAGCGGCTGGAGAGTCCGTCCGGACCTCGTCCCCTCCGCTCCCGATCATCGGGCGATCACGCTCGAGGTGGGGGCGGGGCCCGAGACGGAACCAGCCAAACCTAGCGGATCCACCAGGCGATACCACGCCGGGAAGGCTGACTGGGATACTTTTCGGGCCTCGTTCGTCGACCGTCTAGGAGACTGGACGGTCGACGAAATCGAGGCCATCGAGACGCCTAGCGGTCTTGAGGAGGCCATTGGAAGGTACACTGCGGCGATCCATGGCGCGTGCGAGGATTCGATCCCTCTGCTGGCTCCACCAAAGGCACCTAAACGGGTGATTTGGTGGAGCCCTGAGCTACAGGCCAAAAAGCGAAAGCTCATAACGCTGAGGGGTCGAATCCGGCACGCAAATCGCCGCAGGAAGGATACGGTGGTTGCGGAGTATCTGGTGGCCAAGGAAGACTACAAGGCCGCCATTGAGGCGGCCAAGACCGCCAGCTGGGTAGAATTCTGCACAAAGCAGGAGCATGAGAGCGTGTGGGACGGCATATACAGGGTGCTAAGATGCGCCGCTCGTCGGAAGGAGGACACCCTCCTCAGCGGCGCGGATGGACGCACCCTGGACGCCGAAGGTTCCACAGCTCTCATAGCGGACACATTCTACCCGGCTGACGATCTTCAAAGTGAGTCCGACACCCATGCCCGTGTCAGACAGACAGTTGCCCGCATGGAGGATGAAGCCAGTACCAAGCCGCGGGAGTTTATTCCCTTCTCCCAACACGAGCTCTCGGGCGTCTTGAAGGGCATTCACCCCAAAAAGGCGCCCGGGGGGGACGGCCTCACGGCCGACATCTGCAGTGCGGCCATCCGGGCAAAAAATGATGTATTTGTTGCCCTGATGAACGCCTGCCTCTCTCTAGGATACTTCCCCAAGGATTGGAAGGCCGCTGTAGTCAAAATCCTGCCTAAGCCCAACAGAGATGACTACACGCGGCCTAAGTCATACAGGCCAATTGGGCTCCTGTCCGTCCTGGGGAAGATCCTGGAGAAGATGATGGCCGGGAGGCTGCTCTGGCAGCTCGGGTTGGGCGGAGGACTGAGCCCGCGCCAATATGGCTTCATGCCGCAACGCAGCACGGAGGATGCCTTGTATGACGCTGTACAGCTCATCAGAGATCACGTCGGGCAAAAACGCATTGTCGGAGTAGTCTCCCTCGATATCGAGGGGGCCTTCGACAATGCGTGGTGGCCGGGAATAAAACACCAGATCCTGGCCACAGGATGCGACCAGTCTGTCTACCGACTTCTGTGCAGCTACCTGAGCGAAAGAAAGGTCACAGTCAGGTACGCTGGAGCACAAGTAGACAGACCTACTTCTAAAGGTTGCATCCAAGGCTCGACGTGCGGTCCCCTGCTGTGGAACCTGTTACTCGACCCTTTGCTCCGGCGAGGTGGGGACCTCGAAGCTCACCTGCAGGCGTTCGCGGACGATATTTTAATTATCGCCGCGGCGCAGACTGCGGGTGAGCTTGGAAGGATCCTGAACACCGCGCTGGAAGCCGTGTCAGAGTGGGGAGAGGCGGCTAAGATGAGGTTCGCCGCTCGGAAGACCCAAGCTATGGTGGTCACCAGGAAGCGCGATGTAATCCCACCCAAACTGAGTCTTGGAGGGGAGGACATCGCGTTCTCGGACGAGATCACCGTACTGGGTCTAACGATCGACAAGAACCTCAATTTTCATAGCCACCTCAACAGGGTCTGCGGCAAAGCCATGGCTAGGTTCCAGATGGTGTCTAGAGCGGCCAGGGCGACTTGGGGCTTAAATGCCGATATCGTCCGGCTGCTCTACACTACCGTCATAGAGCCAACCATCCTCTATGCGGCCAACGTTTGGGCACCTGTCGCGCAGCGCGCGGGCGTCAGGGCCGTACTCGACAGAGTGACCAGGGCCTTTGCGATCCGCATTGCGAAGGCCCATCGCACCACCTCCCTCACAGCAGCCGTCCTACTGGCGAGGATCCTTCCCCTCGACTTAAGGGCCGAGGAGGCCCTTCAACTCTACGAGTTGAAAAGGGGGAGGCCCCTCGCCTCGCTCCCGGGCCGGGACGTCGAGAGCCGCTGCAGCCCGTTCACGCTGGCACACCCCGCTCGCAGGACTCCGGTCGAATTCGAGGAGGTGGCCAGCGTGGAGGAGCTCAGCAAGGTGCCCGACAACTGGCCCCGGGCCTACACGGACGGCAGCAAGATCGAGGGTAAGGTGGGGGGAGCGGTCACTCTGTGGAGAGACGGCGCTGAAGTCCGCACCAGGGGGTTCAGGCTCGAGGGATTCGCCTCCGTCTTCCAAGCGGAGATGGTGGCGATTTCCAAGGCTCTCGACCTCGTTGCCGGGGGACCCGTTCCCATCAGGGCGAGTATCCTGAGCGACTCCAGATCTGCTCTGGAGTTGCTCAGGAGCACCTCGCCCACACACCCGCTGGCCGTGAAGATCCACGGCCAGCTGGCGGACATAGAGCAAAACGGGGGCCTGATCCGGTTCTACTGGATCAAGGCCCACGTCGGGATCCCCGGCAACGAACGAGCGGATGAGTTGGCCAAGAGGGCGGCGTTGTCCCGCAAAGACGCGGCAGCCTACGACCTGTATCCCGTCTCACACGCAAAACTGCAGGTGAGACGGGAGACGGTGGCAAAGTGGCAGACCAGATACAGTGAGTCTGCCACAGGCCGCGTCACCTCACTGTTCTTCCCGGACGTGGCATCGGCCCACAAAGTCCTTGGCAAATTCACAATGTGCAATGCCAAGGCGCAGCTCCTGACGGGGCACGGCGGCTTTCGAGCGTACCTCCACAGGTTCAAGCTCGCGGGGAGTCCGTCCTGCATCTGTGATGACGAGACTCCCGAAACGCTGGAGCACCTGCTGGAGGAGTGCCCCCGTTTCGGAGCTGCAAGGGCCGATTGCGAGATACTCCTGGGAGAGGCGGTGAGGTGCGAGGCATTCGCCGCCTTTATGGCCAACTCCAAGAGTCGAGAAGCCTTCCTCGCCTTCGCAATGGGCGTGACGCGCGCGGCCTCAAAGGCGAATGGGAGCCGGGTCTAACCCGGGCGACCCAAATACCGTTGTATACAAATTGTACAAATTTAATTTGGCCGAGCGAGAGGGGTAGATTTTAAGTTGCCATTCATTATGGGACCCCGGCGCCTTGCTTGTGACTACTCGATGGAGTAGACAGAGATAAGGCGCCGGGGAACACACCTGATTTAAGTTAAATGAGAAATTTAACCCAATTTTAATTCTAATGATAATGTATATTTATTAACATACTTCATTTTAATTTTATTTATATTTGTAATGATATAGTACTGTACAGCAATTTTATCGTATTTTATTCAATCGTAATTTTAATGACATATAATTTTATATCAATTTTAGTATCAAATCAAATTGTATATCTATTGATAAGGAATTTGTAACCGTTGACTGAATGTAAATGGGTTCTGACAAAAGAAAAGAAAAGAGAAAACGATAAGAAAAAAAAAAAAAAAAAAAAAACACAAAGGGGCAAACACAAAAAAATAAAAAATTACAAGACAAGATACCCAATACAAAGAAAAAAAAAAAAAAAAAAAGGAAAACCCATTAGAATAAATTAAACTTAGAAATAATAATATCCCAATCATAAAAGAAATGTAAATAAACAAGACTATGTAAAAAGATATGACAACGACGATACTTTAATAAATAAAGAAATAAAAGTTGCCACAATATAAATAGTGGCAGTACAAATTCCTTACTAAAAAAAAAAAAAAAAAAAAAAAAAAAAACATGATATTACAATGCAGATATAAAAACAGACAGTCATTAAAAGTTTCTTCAGATAGCGGCAAAAAGTAATCAAAGTAACGTTACATAATAGGTATAACCTCAGAATAAGAATTAATTCTGAAATCTGAAAAGGGCACGAACCCTAGACCTTCGCGTCTTTTGCTGAGTCAATATTTGATGGATGTAGTTGTTATTATTATTTTAAGCAGTCATAACAATCACATATTTTACTAATTATCATTTTTATTGCTCTGTTTACAAAAATCTAGCCCGACTACATTGGTTCAGAAAGACTATTGATTCGTTGGGTCCGCGGGTGGCTGGCCTAGAGAACAAGGACAAAGTAGAAAAATATACGGCTAAGTGCGAGTACAACCCCGGTCCTAAGGGTTTCATTCACTTTGTGTTAAGTACTTTATAGTCTCAAGAATACAGTGGTGCATATATTTAACAAAATAAAACAGTAAAACTCTTGCGCATCAACACTTTTTTTTATTGGGTCAGGGATAGAAATCTAAACTACGTTTTTTAATTCGATGCAAAAAACAATGACGCGGTGTTACCACTGTAAAATATGAAAGTTTAATCGGTAGATTTATTTTTACCGTGAATAGAAGGTTCATGTGACAAAAATCCTTATCACATCAAAGACCTTAAAATGTAATTACTCATAAGAGGAAAGTCTATGGCGCTATGGCGCTCATTAGGGTAGGGCTATGTCCAGCAGTGGACTAATATAGCCTGATGATGATGATGATGATGATGAAGAGGAAAGTCTAAAAAAATACCTACGCAGCACAATTTTAACTTGGACGACATTGACAGCCCTTGGCTTGTATAGATATGTCAACATGACAGTTTATTTTTTTTGCATTGAAAAACAGACTTTAAATATAGCGCATAATGGTCCCACGGAAGAAAGAACGCCATTGAATTTCACTTAACCTGTAGAATATTTGAATTGGTAGTTTCAGAAAGAACATTAGTACAAATGTGTGATTGACTTATAGTTGTCTATGGTATCCTTGAGGGTAGATCTGCAGATCCATATAGAAAAAACATTAGTCCAATGAATGTCAATTGAACTACGTGGCACTGAAAATCTCAGTAGAAGCAGAAAAAACATTAGTCCCACTGTGAAAGCAGGTTTTTAAATCTACTGAAAAGTAAGCAGATTATGACTAATGTTTTTTCTGAAACTACCGATTCATTTGTTGTGGCTATCGGCTCACTATAACAATAGTTTTGGTTTTTTTTAGGTCATAACGCAAACTCATTTGAATTCTATGATTACACTGGAGTTGATTACTCCGAATCGGACACTCTCGGCTTCAGTTGATCATCATCAACCCATTATGTCCCCACCGAGCGGCACGGGTCTCTTCCCTGAAGAGGGAAGAGGCCGAGCGGCACGGGTCTCTTCCCTGAAGAAGGTATAGGCCATACGGGTGCTAAGTCCGTATTGGTGGAGGCTTGTAAGTCTTGTGGCTGGTCTCACGATTAGAAGTTTTCAAGCCGCCCTAAGGCCTCCGACTTGGCTTAACGACTGCCATCTATCGACGGCATGCAGCCGGCACCAACGGTTTATCGTGCCTTGCGAAGCGCGGAACCGCTCGGAAAAATGCCACTTGAGTTAGCTACAGAACGGACGCCCATCCGTGCGCTGACCACGCCCTATGTTGCTTAACTTTCGTGGTCGTTTAAGATCACTCAGGCAGCCGGGGCTACGAGCGATTGGTCGGTGATATTGAATAGTATATATTCGGGTTCAGTTCAGTACTTGACTCCAGTCGTCATCTAAATAATACAAACCCCCTTTTTCTTGTTGTAGATAAAAATTTTACTGCAAAGCTTGGCGCTGATATATTTGATTGTTGTTTTTATAATAGAGCAAAAACAAATCAGGTTGAGTAAACATGTGAAATTTTTTTCTCTTCAAGTTTCGGATTTCTTCATTATTTGCTAGAAAATAGTAACACTAGCATTAAAATGTGAAAATTACTTTGCTAAATTCCTCCAAAATCCCACAAACACCATGCGGTTAGTTAATGCACCGCCCTACCTACCACTTTTTCAAGCAGAAGCAAGACACAAACGCACTACCACCTACACCAATACTTGTGTGAGACAATGTATTGATTGAGTAGGAGGGAGCGCGGTGCATTAACTAACCGCATGGTGCTTGTGGGATTATGGCAGAATTAAGCAAAGTAATTTTCACATTTTAATGCTATTCCGCAAAGTAACGCCAGATTCTATTCAAGCATAAGCGGTTTACTTAATTTCAACTGAATACCTATTGGAGTTCAAGGCACAAGCCTCTTAGAGATATCATCATCAGCCCATTATGCCCCCACCGAGGGGCACGGGTCTCTTCCCTGAGGAGGGTATAGGACATACTCCACCACGGGGGTGAAGTCCGGATTGGTGGAGGCTTGTAAGACTAGTGGCTGGTCTTACTGTCAGAAGTTATCAAGCCGCCCTAAGGCCTCTGACTTGGCTTAACGACTGCCATCTATCGACGGCAGCCATCACTAACCGAAGCACGGAACCGCTCGGAAAAATACCACTAGCGTTAGACAAAGACAGTGACCCGTCCATGGACTGAACGCGCCGTATGTTGCTTAACCTTAGTGATCGTTTAAGATCACTCAGGCAGCCCAGGCTACCAGCGATTCTCACTCAGGCAGCCCAGGCTACGAGCGATTCTTAGAGATATATTAAGGGCTTAATCATCACGTGATTAAGCCCATAATATGACCAGTGTTATGTATTATGACCATGATCAGTTGACCACTGAAAAACGATTTCACGCCCCAAGATAATACTATGTAAACACTTCAAACTCTCGGATTCCCTCACGA
The DNA here is from genome assembly GCA_947310845.1 of Yponomeuta plumbellus. Classification (NCBI taxonomy): domain Eukaryota; kingdom Metazoa; phylum Arthropoda; class Insecta; order Lepidoptera; family Yponomeutidae; genus Yponomeuta; species Yponomeuta plumbellus. The sequence goes on along the minus strand of OX371216.1, from coordinate 10,108,444 downwards.
TAGTTTTCCTCACCCTTGGCGATTGTTATGGCTACTTTGTTGTAGCCATACACAAATGTACGTTACATGGAAACAAAGTCGTTGGTACATGCTGGCGTTCGAAACCAAGACAGAAGAAGAAGAAGATTTGAAGCAACAGGCTAAACCACTACACAGCTCTTTGATTTAGGGACACCTCAGACGCTAAGGTTTCCTCACGATGTTATCCGTCATTGTTAGCTCGTGGTCTTGCTACTAAAACTTAACCAAATCAAATGTACGTCGTTACGTACTCAACTAAGAAAGCAAAGTAATTGGTACCTGGGATACGAAGCCAGGACCTCTCGAATGTGAACCCGGCATTCTAATACCGCCCCTAAGTGAAAAGAAACAGAAGTATTATTATTATTAGATACTTTATTGTACACAAAAAATGTTACAAAAGTACAAGCGTAATATAGGCGAATACATAGGCGAGCTTATTTCTAAAGAAATTTCTTCCAGCCAACCAAATCAGTTGTTAAATAATTTTTATAATGGGTAAGGGAGTAAAGTCTGCACATCAGAGAAATAAAAAAACAGTACTGTAATACCAAAAAGTATTACCTACACGCGCCGTAACTTCTCCATAAGCCATGTCAATTTTGCTTTTATTTCACCTTTTAACCAACCGAGGGCAGGTAACTCTGTTGCCTGTTTGAGGAGTTTCTAAAATTGTGACTCGTAAATAAGATTAGATTAAATAATATAGTCCGTAACTGGCCTATGTTTGGCCTGCATTAATTACCTGTTTTTTATAATGGCTTGTGCTGTGGATTTTGAAAGATTAATAAAATAAAATATGTCTTACTATTACAGGTTATAAGTATATTGCAGAAAAGAATGTTCCGTTAGTTCGATAACCTCCGTAATACCACGATAAGAGTGAAGTATCTCAACTGTCACCCATTTACCCACATTGTAACAATATAATCAGCAAATATCAAACATGAAAAACAATAAAAGGCAAGCAAGGCTTGTAAGGCCCACAATTTATAATCCGATGTAACAAACTCAAAGCAAAAAGCGTGCATTCACAAAACAGAAGAACCAGGGCCTCAATTCTGTTAGAGCATTATAGTTCGATTACAGATACACAGATTGGTGGAGGCTTGTAAGACTAGTGGCTGGTCTTACTGACAGAAGTTTTCATGCCGCCCTAATGGAGTATGGCCTATACCTTCCTCAGGGAAGAGACCCGTGCCCCTCGGTGGGGATATGATCCATTGATAACGACGACAGATACACGGTCGGGTCACATGACGTGTTTTGTCATACCATTGACGCTTAAACTACTTGATTTAAGTGAGCGCGTAGACTTGAAGCGGCAATGAAACTAAATCCCCATGTCCATGCAGTTGTCATTATAATACAATGCATTAATAGAATCTAGGCCCACCACTTAGGTGTTATCCCTTTGCCAGGCAGGGGCATAATAGTTGCCACCTCAAATTGAACCTTATCACTTTGAAATAAAGTCTAAAATCAATGAAAAAATATGCTAGTTCTGCCCGTAAAAGGTTCAAAAGATTACGAGTAGGTACGTCGTTCGGGCATACATACATACATAGTATATACACTCACGCCTGTATCTCTGAGGGGTAGGCAGAAACCAGGGACTGCCACCTGCCATGATCCTAACAAATCACTTTCATTCATGGACATTCGTCTTTCCGTCCACATAGTACTCTAATCAAACTATCCCATATCTTGTCATTCAAAGTAACATAACACATACTTCTCAAGGAGCTTAGTTTAATTACAATAATACAACTTTATTTATTCTTACGACTCTTTTAAGCAAATTACATAACACAGGATAACATTTACATACAGGCACACATTCAAGAGTATAATTATTTTTTCGAAAGTTTGTAATTAAGGTAAAACTGTTCTGAAAAGAATAAATGTGGAGTTTCTTTGTTAGTTTCTTCTCCATGTAATCTATTAATTGTGAAACTAACAACTTTGACGTTCTTAAAGTAAACATTTTGTTTGTTTATTCATAGTATAAAATATTTGACTTTGACTACATTGCTTCTGGCCCCACCCAAGGAGGAACTAGAAACAGCGACGTCACAAACAGGCCTGAGTTTTTTTTTTGTCTCCAGTTGGGATTCGAACCCGGGACCTCTCACACGGTAGGCAGATGCCCTAACCGCTGGTCGTCAGTGGTGGAGGTCGTCATACATTTTAGATACCCCTTTTAGCTTACGAATTTGCCCCTCTGTATTATTCTACAACTAGTCAGTTGAACGTCCTATGCCCTCCAAGCAACCTTATAAGGGCGATCACACACCGCGCGATAAACAAGCAACTGCACTGCTATATGGGTAAAGGACAAAACGATATCGTCACTGAATAATTAGTTTGATGCACTTTTTCAGGCCAAGGTTACGTGATCCTCATTGTTATTTGGTCTTCAGGGAGATACACTGGTTTTTAAAACACTAAACAATTTAGTTTCTCGCTCTTAGCCCCGGCCTCCTGAGTGGTCTTAAGCGATCACGAAGGTTAAGCAACATAGGGCGCGTTCAGTGCATGGATGGGTGACCGCTCTGTGACTAAAGCTAGTGGCATTTTTCGAGCGGTTCTGTGCTTCGCACGGCACGTTAAGCCGTTGGTGGCGGCTGCCGTCGATAGATGGCAGTCGTTAAGCCCAAGTCAGAGGCCTTAGGGCGGCTTGAAAACTTGTGACAGTAAGACTAGCCAGTAGTCTTACAAGCCTCCACCAATCCGGACTTGGCCCCCGTGGTGGAGTGTGGCCTATACCTTCCTCAGGGAAGAGACCCGTGCCCCTCGGTGGGGATGATGGGTTGATGATGATGATGATGATATTTTTACTCTCTCTCTTTCTCTCCGAGGAAAGGCCTGTGGTACCCTTTCTGTAACGGAACGTATAAAAACTACAAGATTTTTTTATTTTTATTTTGTAAAAACATGTTTGAACTACAACACTCCTTAAATGCAATTTTATTAGTCTGGAACATACCAACTTAAAATACAGTCGAAGAACTTTTTTAAGGAAACGTAAAGAATTATTATTAATTATTTGTAAAGAATTATACAAATAGTCTCTTGAGCTTGTAAAGCAATCAATGAATTACGCAATAGTTAGAACCTTATGCTATGATTTTATTAGGGAACTATATTTTGTGTCATCAAAGTTTACATTTGTCATCAACTTGTATCATCTAATTAATAGATCTATCACCACGAAATATTTTCATTCTCAGAAAAATAAAAAGTGTCGCCAGGTGCAAATAATCAAATTAATGTCAATATGTACGTAGAAAATAGAGATGGATTATATATATAACCTTAGTTCATCCATTGAATAAAAAATTTGTTCTCAAAATAATAACTTAATTCCAAAAATAACAGCTCCGTACTCAGAATAGTAGATCTGTCATCAAATAAATCGATTATCGTCCGCAGAGTGAGATTTGTTTTTATTTGTTATTTTGTCATCAGTACAGTAGTTACGAATTATTTCGATCAATACTCCAAATAATACTATTCGTTACCAATTTAATAGTTCAGTTCATTAATTTTATGAAAAAATGTTCAAAGGGTCGGGCGGAGCCAAATTGGCCCACTAAATAAACCTACAATTAGGTACAATTTAAATTTTATGATTGGTAGGTATTAAGAAGTAATAATTATTGTGATTTTAAATAATTCTGTGTTTCATTTATTATTCTAATACATTCATACTACTTACTTATATCTAAATAATAATTCAATATTAATAAATATTTAGAGGGTGTAAATAAAACTACGGCAGATGTAGAAACAACAATAGGTACAACCAGTACACAAGTACCTAATGTAAGATAGTAGTTAAATTCATAGGTACAAAAACATTATTTTTCTGGATCTTTAAGTTACATTTTTCATTTTCTTAATGACCGTTGCGTGTTCCTGCGTCAAATTGACAACGCAAAAGCCAGATGGGAGAAACTTGCGAGGCCGAAGGCCGAGCTCCGTGAAGCGGGCACGAGTGACCCCCCGTACAGGCCAAGGCCGAAGGCCGAGACGTTCCGTGTTGCGGCGGAAAACTAACAACCCAAAAGCCAAAATGGACCAAGCTCGTGTTCGCTTCGTGGAGCCGAGCTCCACGAAGCGGACACGAGAGACCCCGCCGCGGCGACGCCAAAGGCCGAGCTCCGTTCAGGCCGAGGCCGAAGGCCGAGACCACACGTGTTCCCACGCGTCGAATCCCAACCAATAGTGTCTAGCGAGGCCCTAGGCCGAGCGCCGCAGAGAGCGAAGCTCGCAGTGGCTGGGGGTTGGCGCGCGTAAGCGCGCAGGGGGCTCGCCCCCTAATTTGACTATACAGTTATCAGGACAAATCTATTAAAATAAGTACAAACCTATTTATTTGATACTTGATAATATACCTGCCTACCCCCTCGGGGATAACGTTCGTGATTTTTTTATTTTTATTTGATAATATATCCCGATGATTATATGTGATTTATTATGAAATTGTTTTTATATTGTTTGGCGACTACACTTTGATGACAGATCTATTATTTTGCGGACAAACCTTATTATTTAAGACATTCAAAACTTAATAAATTCATGATCGCTTAAATCATGAATTTATTAAGTTTTAAATACAGGTATCTGCGATAATAATAAAATACTCTCCAAGTGATCCGCTTACCTCTCCGAGACACAGGAGTGAGCTTATGAATTAAGTGTGTGTAAAAACTATGAGTGTCATTTATTAATTTGTAAGTCACAATATGTCTCCAGAAAATAACGTTGACGAATTACCAAAAATATTACAAAATTTTCCCAACCAAAAAACCTCCAATCTGTAGTGTTAGGTAAAAATCTCGTGACAACGCAAAATATAACAGGGACGGGGACAGGGACAAAAAGTCATTGACTTAAAAATAACCACACACGTCATCGTATTCAATATCAAATCAAAGGTGAAGGTCTCAATAAGGACAATGCGCACATCCTCAAATGAACCACATTACAATACATAACAAGTGCAAAAACAAAACCATTACCACGAGCTGATAATTAATAAATGGTTCACAATATTCCCATTGTATGCTGATGTCATTTACAGATTTGAAAACCGGGCAATTGTATTGTAGTCCTCCGCATTGCACGGGTGCGTAGAAGGAAATATTTTTTTTTTATCATCATCAACCCATTATGAACCACCGAGGGGCACGGGTCTCTTCCCTGTGTAAGGTATAGGCCATATTCCACCACGGGGGCCAAGTCCGGATTGGTGGAGGCTTGTAAGACTAGTGGCTGGTCTTACAGTCAGAAGTTTTCAAGCCGCCTTAAGGCCTCTGACTTGGCTTAACGACTGCCATCTATCGATGGCAGCCATCACCAACCGCTTAACTTGCCTTGTGAAGCACGGAACCGCTCGGAAAAATGCTACTGGCGTTTTAGTCATAGACGGTCACCCATCCATGCACTGAACGCGCCCTATGTTGCTTAACCTTCGTGGTCGTTTAAGATCACTCAGGCAACCGGGGCTATGAGCGATTTATTGGAATGTAAGTATGGAATGTATGGGATAGAACCCTAAAATCATTTTTTTACATACATACATAACATAAACATTTACATACAGGCACATACATTGCTTCTGGCCCCACACTAGGATACCCTGTACCTACCTGCATAAGCTCACGCCTGTATCCCAGAGGGGTAGGCAGAGACCAGGGACTGCTCCCTGCCCCGATCCCGACAAACCACTTTCGCTTCATCGACATTAATTAGTCGTTGCATGCACGCACGTCGGTTTCGGGTACCTTTTATCTTGCCCTAACAATTTTTCTTTATATTTAACGGAACAATAAATTAACGAGCCTTACACAATAAACTGTCCTAACCTACAAAGTTATCTGCTGAGCAAACGCGCGCATAAAAGTAATTTATTTGTACAAAAAAGCCACACAAAGGCAAGAGTATGTCACACCAGCTATCAGTGTTTGCAAGAACCCCTGTCCACATAATCTTCAGTTGCGAAAGAAAGCGGCAAACTGGAGCAAGGTGGCTGAGATAGTGTTGCAGTACATTACAGACTCGATTATTACAGAAGTACCTCTCACTAATTTGACTACTAATTCGTTATTAAAAACATTACAAATTACAGATAAAAACCATTCATCATACCAACAGCTTTGTCAAGAATCAAATCGGAAGAAGTGAATCGGAGCGAAACCTGGTCGGATTCTTCCTACAAAAAGTCGAGTAAGTGTATCCGGAACAAAATTAGTAATGTGTAGACTCGAGTCGAGTGGAATAAAATAGAAACCATTATTTTTACCATTACAATAAAAACCACCATACTATATGACACTAGTGATGTTTCAACTGGTTCAAACAATGCCATACAAAACATTAATACTATTACATAATAGTATCTTATTCTTAACCTGTACAATTTTTTGTTGGTCGAACGGCTGACTACATCAATGCTTTTTAATTGTCATTTGCAAGATCACGCAACTGATTAATAATACTAATTCATATTGACAGGGCGATTGATGAGCCACTTTTTTTTACTCTGACAGGCTGTTAATCTCCTATAATCAGAATAAAAATCTGTTAATAGATTGTTAACAATTAAAAAAGACTACTCATTTTTTTTTTCTTAGATTATTGTTGATTGCTGCCGGGTTCAAATCTTAGCTGGGGACAAAAAAACCCCAGGTCTTGGATGTTTACAAGTTTGTGACGTCGCCGTTTCTGGTTCCAACGACACGGGGTATCCTAGTGTAGGGCCAGAAACAATTTATGTGCCTATATTTTATGTTAGAATACGAGAAACATCTGTGACTGTCTGTGGCATGGTTGCAGTAAATTATTTGACACAATTATCCGCGGTTTTGAAACACATTATCCGTAGGGTTATGTAAACATAATTCAATTTGTCTCCGATAACCTATTAAGATTGTTGCATAAAAACAATCAATTTAGTTGATTGGAACTGTAACTTGAGACCGACAGCAAATACCGTATCGTATTTGAACCCCGGCTGAGGACGAAAAAGCCCAGGTCTTAGATGTTTATACATTTTTGATGTCGCTGTTTCTGATTCCCACGACACAGGGTATCTTATTGTGGGGCCAGAAGCAATGTATGTGGTTCATTCACTCATGGTTTGCCATGATAATTTTATGAACTTTCCATGGCATAGCCGCGTTTCATTAAAGTACAATTCATAGTTTACATACATGACGACCTCTGTGGCGCAACGGTTAGCGAATCTGCCTATTATGCGAGAGGTCCCGGGTTCGAATCCCGGCTGGGAACAAAAAAAAAGAAGAAACCCAGGTCTTGGATATTTACATGTTTGTGACGTCGCTGTTTCTGGTTCCCGCGACACAGGGTGTCCTAGTGTGGGGCCAGAAGCAATGACTAGAGACTGCCACTTATCATGATCATCGACATTGATTAGTCGTTGCATAGGACGTTGCATACGTGCGTGTACTCACGCCGGTTTCTGGTCATAGTTTATTTCGAAAATTCAATATATTTTGAATTTTCACAATAAACTACGAATCGCTCGTAGCCCCGGCCGTCTGAGTGATTTTAATTGATCACGAAGGTTAAGCAACATAGGGCGCGTTCAGTCCATGGATGGGTGACCGTACTATGACTAACGATAGTGGCATTTTTCCGAGCCGTTCCGTGCTTCGCAAGGCACGTTAAGCAGTTGGTGCCGGCTGCCGTCGATAGATGGCAGTCGTTAAGCCAAGTCAGAGGTCTTAGGACGGCTTGAAAACTTCTGACAGTAAGACCACTACAAGCCTCTACCCATCCAACTTGGCTCCCGTGGTGGAGTATGGCCCATACCTTCCTCAGGAAAGAGACCCGTGCCCCCTCGGTGGGGACATAATGGTTCAATACGAAGCCAATGAAATTGCACAAATGTAGATAAAAGTCATAATAATTTTCCCGCGAAGAAAATATTAACAATTAAAATGGCCGATTAATGGATGATTTACATCGACAGTTTGTTATCGATAAATACATTACTTATAGTGGTCCTGACCTTGTCTGGTTATCGTTTGCGCAATGTACTGTGTCTATTTATTTGTCAGTGCGATAAGCTTAATAGCCTTTACGACGATTTAGTTAGCAATACTCCTACGTCGGCCAATCCGTGGTGGGCGCGCGTGGTGACTACACTCTGATTTTTAATTAGGTGAACTAAACTGACAGTTGGTGGGTTGCCACGTAAGGGAAAATAAAAAGTAGTGTTGTGCTCAGAGTGATCGAATAATAAATATTTTCATTCAATCATTCGTTCATTCAATGGACAATATTTCTAGGTTCACGAATCAAGAAAGTTTCTTTTAGGATATGGATATGAGCGGTCACTAAATAAGAATATATTTTTTGTTTATTTTTAGGTGCTGTAGTTTTCGAGAAAATAATTTCTTTATTTAATTTTGCTCAGTGATACAGATCATTACGCCATCACAGATTAATACAAAGTCAGAAAGTATCATTCATTCGAATCTGTCAAAAGTAATTAGTCTTGTTTCCTTTAAAAAATAAATACTGAAGTAGGTACAGCGCCAACAAATTATATGTTCAAGTGGGCAAAATTGTAACTAACTAATTAATTGTAAATTCTGTTCCCCATTTCTTGTTTTATTTATTCACTTACTAAGATTTATAGATAATGTTCAATAAACTTCAAAGACGGGTTAAAATAATCTCATTTTTATATAATATGTAAATTTCTTAAATGTTACTACTAAATTCTCCACTAGCGCCGCTATCAACTGAACAGATAAGATGGTGGCACTGTACCTACATAAAAACGTCAAAGCAGAAATCACTGACAGAGCAGTGACAGTTTCTTTTTTAATGCTTCAACGTTGGATGGCGTGGATATACGACTATGTTTCCGTTCTGTTTTGCTTATACGCCCTTTTCGAATGAGAAGATTTTCCAAACCAAAATCATGACTGAAAATCTTATCTGAGGTAAAAACTAAGAACGTAGGGCTATCCAGTTTAGCTTCCTTTTCATATACAGCAAGGGAAAAAAATCCCGAATTATTGTCCATTATAGACTGGTGTATGTAATGTAACTCGCTCGCCCGGCCCTGAGTGATTTAAGATTTAGTTTTGGTAATTCTTTAACCATATTCCTAAACCTTTAAATTTGTTCAAATTTGTTAAAAAATGTTTAAAAAATTTAGTTAAATCTGACGCAAGATAAGTTTAAAACGTCGTCTGGTTATGTAAGCCTGTTTACATTTTCCTGATCTCACGTGTGTGTATGCTTTGGGTGACATTCTAGATCTACTCTAAGCTCTCTTAATATTCTTATATCTTAAGATACTTACTATACTTAAGTTAGAGGATTTCGTGATAAAATTATACATTTATAACTTAACAACATGACAGACATATCATATTCATTCCTTTCTGTTTTGGAATAGAAAAAAAAAATAAAAACTAGATTTAAAATTTTAATCACTTTTAAAGTCTTAGGACGAATTGCACCTCGATTTTAAAATGCGTTAGTGCTTTGTATTGTCAAACTATACAAAGACTTCACATTAAAATAAAATTAGCAACTAAAAACAAATACAGCTTAGCTAATAAATTTATTGAAATGGAAAATCAAATAGATAATATGAAAAAAAAAAACAAAAAATTAAATACTGAACAAAAACATGTGGTCGATACAATAATGAAAGCTGTAATTCTACATTGAGAAAACAGCTTTTTCCTTTTTCCTAGATGGCACATGTGGATTATTGTCTAAGTCGCATATTATGTCGTTAGATTCACTGGCTATTAGGTCTATAAATTTATTTATTGTTTTTAATTTGTGATGAGGAACCCAGCCATGATACTATTTTATTGATCCTTCAAGATATAATGAAAAATAAAGTACGTTTTGAAAGCAAAACTTTATTATTCAAGCGTTAAAGGCTGAGGTGTTACAATGTGACCAATAAATACCTACTATATAAAGAAGATACTGTAAATAGTAGATATGACACAATATGGTATACGAATCTATCAAAATATTATTCGTTGAAAACGGTTAACTACAGAGTTATCATCTAAACCTTATGAAAAAAAAGTGGATATTATATGTCTAGTCGGGTTGTCATCTCGTTACTTAAACGAAATATTTCCTAAAGTTTGTGGGTTTTTCAAATGTAGGTATGTTTGTTTAATTGGTAGGTATTTAATGATTAGGATTAAGTTAAATTATTTACCCCAAATAAAGGAAATAAAATTGAAGAGTGAATGATTGAATGAAATCGAACATTCAATAAACACATCAAGTCACATCACTACGATCTTGCTCTGGCAACATTTTAAAAAAATAAGAGCTTTTTGAACTGTCAGTTTAGTCCACCTAATTAAAAATCGGAGTATAAATCCCATACTCTCTCTCTCTCTGAGTGAAGGCCTGTGGCCGTTTTGTAATTTGTGGTACATTTTAATTAACAACACCAATTTTTGTAACAGAATCTTAGACACCACTAAAAATCACTAAATCTGGAGCGGTGGTATGGAGGGTGGAACGGAAAATAAACAAAACAGCGTCTACTGAAGTCTGACCTCCCATAAAGACGGAATGCTCATTAAAATTACATAAACAGTAATCTCTCTCTGATTGGTTTGTTATAAGAATTACGCATTTTCAGTTACAAATTAAAAAAGAACGGCCGTTCGTAATCCCTCCGAAGCCTTTTCTTCGAAACTGTTAACGAGGCTTAGAGCAATTTATTTCTATGTAGTTAATTAGCAATTATTTTAAGCTCAATGAAACCTTTATTTACATCCATTATTTCCAGACTTTCATTGCGTCATCATCATCATCATCATTCAGCCACTAGAAGTCCACTGCTGGACATAGGCCTCCTCCATGGATTTCCAAAAAGACCGGTTGAAAGCGGCTTGCATCCAGCGTCTCCCTGCCACTTGTATGAGATCGTCTGTCCATCTTCTTTCATTGCGTAATTTTAATAAAATTAATTTTGCTGAATCGCTCGTAGCCCGGTTGGCTGAGTGATCTTAAACGATGACGAAGGTTAAGCAACATAGGGCGCGTTCAGTGCATATATGGGTTACCGTCTGTGACTAACGCTAGTGGCATTTTTCCGAGCGCTTCCGTGCTCCGCAAGGCACGTTAAGCAGTTGGTGCCGGCTGCCGTTGATAAATGGCACTTGTTAAGCCAAGTTAGAGGCCTTAGGCCGGCTTGAAAACTTCTGACAGTAAGACCAGCAACTAGTTTTACAAGCCTCCACCAATCCGGACTTGCCCCCGTGGTAGAGTATGACCTATACCTTCCCGAGAGTCGTCTTCGTCTTAAGAGACTCGTGCCCCTCGGTGGTGACATAATGGTTCATGATGATAATTTTGCGTCATTGTAAGTAGAATCCAAAGTAACGATTGCATAGAAGTAGCCATTTCAGATGCCCTTTTGATTGATATATTTTCTAACTCTTTCTCTTTCCTTCAGTGGATTTCGGATCTATGTAGGTATGTTATGCATGAAACAGAGTTCTTAAGGATAAACACACAAACGCGGTCGCAGTCCATAATGTAGCATAATGTTATATCTTTTAACTCTAAGTTCTACTTTGTACTTGGCTAAAATTTTGACGATCTTTGAATGAGTGATTTCCTATGGTAATCGCTCATTCAATACGTTCATTCTTTTTTTCATAATTTCATTATTGCCTTTCATAATTTTTAGAATAGAATACAATAGAATAGAATAACCATTTATTGCCAAGAACAGATAACAGATTCTTCCATTCACTCATAAGTAAATATATTACAAGTATATGGTCTTCCTCATAATAGGGGTAAATTAAAAAATCAAATGATAATTACAATGTATGTACATTGGTAACCGCAGTGTGGACCAGACTGAAAATCAGCGTTTCAACTGATCTCTCGATTGCAACATTCTCATTCTTTAAAACTTTCCGATATTTTTTTAGGTATTTTTTGTTGGTTTGTCTTTTCAAGTTAGTGGTTTCACTTTTCGGCTGATATTGTGTTTTCTGTTGACAACAGTATTTGACTGTTGAATGTTGCGTGATTTTGTGTTCTTGAGTAAGTACGAGTATTGTTCATCAAATAAATATATTTTTCTTTCTTATTTTTTCTTTTCTTTCTCGATTCGACTCTCGCAGATCACTGAAAATTTAAATATATATGGCGATAATTTACGGAAGCAGTATTTTGTATGGAGAGCGCCCGCTCTGGTGTGTTTTACTCACTACTTACGTGTTGAAAGCTGTTACCTCCAATGACATAAGGAAACGTAAAGTCGCATCCTTCGTTATTTTATTACAATTCCTTATTTGCGCTGATTACAAAGACATGTGTACACTCATCCAGTCACCTTGCCGGCGCTATCAGAAGGTGTGCATGACATACTTATGGCGCGATAAAAATATTAAAATAATAATAAAGCGGTCTTCAAGCCAAGTCAGAGGCCTCAGGGCGGCTTGGGAACTTCTGACAGTAAGACCAGCCACTAGTCTTACAAGCCTCCACCAATCCGGACTTGGCCCCCGTGGTAGAGTATGGCCTATACCCTCCTCAGGGAAGAGACCCGTGCCCCTCCGTGGGGACATAATGGGTTGATGATGATGATGAATAAAGTAAGGATGTCCAAATGAAAGTGTCTGCTTGGGCTAAAGACCTTCGATAGTCAGTGGTTGGCTAGTCCTGGGCCTCGATTCTGTTAGTGCATTATAGTACGATGACAGTTACACGGTCGGGTCACGTGACATGTGTTTTCTACCATTGACGCGTAGAAGGTTTGATATGTGTGCGCGCGTCGTCTTGAAGCGGCAATGAAACTGAATCGCCATGTTCATACAGTTGTCACTGCACTACAATGCATTAGCAGAATCCAGGCCCTGGTTTCCTGGGCATCGGTTTAAGCATTGCTTCTCCACACAAATTAGTATGTCACTCACCTCTACTTGGGGAACTTCTCGCATCCGTTTTATTCACGCGTGCCGGCGCAAACCTTGTGAGTTTTAAAAGTCCAAATTGTCCTGCTGACCAGCTCACTTCATTCCAGTAGGAGACACAAACACCAAAATATCACTTTAAACACCAATAGTACCAAGATAAACAGTTAGTTCCGTTTTTTAAGAGATTTTGCTTCTCGAGCGGTTCAACAGTACATCGTCCCATCCGCCATTAGATAGCGCGATTGACGTCACATCCACCCCCGCCCCTCTGCGCCTCCCGCGCATTTTCAGTCGAGGAGTACCTATGAGTATACCTATAATAACAGGTCTAAATTGTAAGGAAATATGAATCTGTGAAAAGAATTTAAAGTTTGTAAAGTTTTTATATTTTTAAGTTTTTTTTTTTGTGTATAAGAAAAAAAGTTAGATGCAAACATAATATTATTTGGATCGTAGCCAATTCTGTGCTGCCATCTGCAGGCCCGTGGTTGCATCTCTCTTCTCTCTAGTGTATCGTCTCTGCGCCATGTTGTGTGGATCTTTCTAAAACAGTCATTCAATGTTATTATTTAGTGCAAATCTTGGATGTTTACATGTTAGTGAAGTCGCTGGTTCCCACGACCCAGGGTGTCCTAGCGTGGGGCCAGAAACAATGTATGTCCCTGTATGTAAATGTTATGTTATGTTAATTAGTTAGTTAAGTATACAATACAATACAAGTAAATGAGTTTCTCTATCCACAAATTAGGTACAATAGATGTGACACAATATGGTACAATGGAAGTTTTGAGGATTTTTTTTTTTATCTTATTTATTTTACAAAAACAAAAACCTTATTCAATTACACAATTACGCCAAACTGCAAAGCAGTTTGTTGGCGAAGCGCTCTATCTCTGTATATAACTAACTTATTTAATACGTATGTTATTTGTATACATAAACAACATAATGCATATTAATGATTCGTTTCAAGTACATTATTATGTTTTGTATGTGTTTTCCTGGCACAATAAAGAATATTCTTATCTTATCTTACATAGGTGTAGTTTTATTTTATCATTAGTTCTTTAAGTTTATATTTAAGCGTGGCTTTACATACTTTGGTTTCATCAAGCAAAAGAGGCACGAACCACACGCCCTGCAACCTTCTGCACGAACTGCAGAAGCACGGAACCGCTCGGAAAAATGCCACTAGCGTTAGTCACAGAACGGTCACCCATCCATCCACTGAACGCGCCCTATGTTGCTTAACCTTCGTGATCGTTAAGACTCAGGCAGTTGGGACTACGAACGATATAACATGTTCTTATTACATACCTATTATAACTTTTTGTTTGGAATTTTCTAAGCCTATGGTAAGCATAGGTAAAGCAGTGGCCAATTAGCCAATGGGCATACATGGACGATTTTCTTTGGGAGCTCGATTCGTGGAATTAAGTATAATTAAACATAGGTACCTACCAATTAGATGTTTTGCAATTTTTTACGCATGTACGTCAAGGCTTAAAAGTTAAATACTGCAAGTCTAGATATTTGTATAAGCGTTGATGGTAAACAAACATTGTGCAAACAGACAGACTGACCTAATCTGCAATAAGCTGTTTGTGTAACGAACAAACAAAGAGTCTAAGACAGATATGACTTTTATTGTATGTCTGTTGCAATTGTATTTTTATATGTCGGTTATCAGAGGCCTTGAATAGGACATTCAATGTTTTTGCAATACTTAGTTACTGTAGTTTGCAGTCATATTGCAATGTTAATAAAATAAATCTGAATAACAACTGCACAAATAAAATTGTAACAATAAAATTACAGCCTCGTTGCTCTAGCTAGCGGTTACACGTTTACCAAGACAGAGCTCATGGGTTCGATTCTCGTTGAAATGCCGTATTTATTAAGCACCATACGAGTGCTGTGTTGAATCGCTGGTAGCCTCGGCTGCCTGAGTGATCTTAAACGATCACGAAGGCTAAGCAACATAAGGCGCGTTCAGCTCATGGATGGGTAACCGTCTATGACTAACGCTAGTGGCATTTTTCCGAGCGGTTCCGTGCTTCGCAAGCCACGCGAAGCAGTTGGTGCCGGCTGCCGTCGATAGATGGCATTCGGTAAGCCAAGTCAGAGGCCTTAGGGCGGCTTGAAAACTAAGATTTTAAGCTCAATGATAAACTTATAGTAAATAAAAAAACTTCAAGGGAGCCTCAAGAATTTTGATAGGTGTGAACGTATGAAGATTTCTTAAATAAATGATGAAAGCCCGGCTTCGCTCGGCTCAAATGTTAATGTCATAATGATTTTCCACATTGCATCACCACACATTTTTGTTCGGCATTTGATTTTTGGCATTTTTCATATCCATTTGCTTTTCCATTCAAGTGTCTACCTGTGACACGTGATGACGTGACACCAACGCAACGTTGGTGACATTGACATGCTTACCTCGCTTACTTTGTTTATAAATAGAAATATAATTTTTACAATGAAAATACTCGATAATCCGAATTTTCCGACTTTAAGTTGTCGACTCGGATCGACTAATTGTTTACGCTATTCAATTTGATGGGCATTTCGTTCGAGTCTACCCTAGAACCGGTACGAAATTATTAACGTAGATACGGTGATTATTTTCAAATCTAAGTTGGACCTACATTTTTACGATACACCTCACAAAAATGTAACAAAATATTATAACCTATTACGTGTACACTTAATTATTACGCGCTTTTTTCTCTCCTTATCTGCCCTCGCGCAGTTTTGTTTATTCAGCATGTATCTTCCGGAAAATGGGTCAATGTGTTAAGGCCTCTCACGGATCATGAATGCTTGCGTACAGCACTTTTGCGTATTTACTGTGGTTGTTTATAGAGCAAATTCTTCGCCAAAGGTGAGGTTTGGCTAAATTTAGAGCTCATTTCTGTATCTACCTGGTTTCGTAGAGCTCAGACGTTCTCCAATCTGGTAAATCTCTAAAGAATAACTTACTATGGAACACTCCATTCGAGAAAACGAGCTCGCAAAGAAAATTCTCCACGTGCGCCGATTGGTCAATACGTGTGACATGTAAACCTACTCCATAAAACGGACCATCTTCGTTTATCTCTAGCCGCGCGCATTGACCATGACAAATGAGATATTAAGTGTAAATTAATTTTGTTGCCTAGAAGTTCGACTCATGGAACGGAGTATACGTACATTTTGGGGAAGGGAATGTCTCTACCTAAAGTCCAATCAACCGTAATGCTTTGTTGATCAGAAAAAAAATTACGTCGTTGGCAAGTTTTCCACGCGCGTCACAGTGCGTTAAAACCATTACTGGCAGCATTCATTTCAAAATTGTGGGCGAGAATGCCAAATTAAAACGAAAACGCTGAACAGCCAATAAAACGGCTTTTGAACTTTTTCTTCTTTTTTTTGTCGAGCCAAGTGGCCGTTTCCGCCAGTTGCATTGTTGACGCAAGATTTTCCTCGTCTTTTTATTTTGACGTTACATTTTCGAACGCATTGTTTACTATTTTTCTTGTTTTTATGCGCGCCAAAACGGCCGGATGTTTTCAGGCATTGAATATTGATAAGATAAGCCTACAAAGTTTAGTCTATTTTTTTCGATACCATTTTACTGCGAATCAGATGATTTACTTAACTGATAAAAATACTAGGTACCTAAATATTATTACTCTGATAAGGTTAACTATTTGTAATTACCAACAATTATCGTTGTTTGACTTTAACTTTTATTTACTTAACTGAAAAATATTTATATAATCCATTGTTTTCATTTAATCACTAAAATCCTCACAACAATAAGGTATATTATACAGCTAAGAAACGGTTCAAGCCCTCTACATAAACAAGTTTTAAAGTTACTCCCTTTCACAATCATCGGAACGTCCTTCAATGAAACAAAAATAATTATTATTTGAAATTGGGTATTTATTTAACCTAGGTACTTTAGAAATTATTTGTGATTTTAAGAATCAAATGGCGAAAGCAAAATTTAATTGAATTCGGAAGTTCCGAATCGGAACGAGGAATCTAATTTTCCGATGTTTTTTTTTTAGGCACCGATCGCAATTGATTAGAAATTAAAATTTCGATAGTAAATTAATTTAAGCTATCAAACGCTGTCTTTGCGGATAGGTCTTTGTGAAGTAGAACGGGTCGGTGCATTGAAATCATTGGCCGAACAGCGGAGAGTGCGGTAGGACCAAGCATCCAGTGTGAGGGTATTTTGAGCCGCGGTACGGTCCGAAAAGGAACCAATGCACAGAATAAACTAAGCACTTTTATAACATTACATAATATATAACCTTGGAAAAAAACCATCCAAGTTAGACTTAATTGCGATAAATTTTAAAACGGAATTTTGTATGAAAATACCGGATTATAACGTCATAACAGAGCACTCTTTTTATGTTTCATCTATTTCAAAATTGTATAACTAGTAATTGACTAAAAGAAATACATTTTCCGAAATAAGTATTTTGTAGTTTTTTTGTTTTAATCGAGCATAATTTATTAATATTTTATTGTTGGTCGTGCCAACTAAACTATTATAGTATAGAAACTGCACTACAATAATACCAAAGAAAGCTTTGTTTATTAACGATTTTTTTTAAGAGTTTTCTTTTAATAATTTACACATAAGTTTGAAAATTACATCGTTTCTGTGAGCATTCCATTTATTTTTTAATTAAAATTTCAACTGGTTAATTATCAGTTATACGGTTAAAAAGACCTTTATAGGTTAACCCAAAATCACCAAAGCAAAAATCTGCTATTATAGTTTGTTACTACTTAATTAAAATAAATAAATTATATTATGTAAATATTACGATAAATGTTATTGCCAATATAAATTTTATATTTCGATGAATTTTAGTAAAAATTTATTAATCATAAAATATACATCAAAATATGTGAACGCTTTTTAAAACAAACAAGTGCTCCTCGTGATATGTAAATATTTTACAACATTAATAAATTAACTTTAAAATAAAATATACATAAATATTATATTGATTCCTAACGAGTTGCGTCTACTAAAACGTTATTATCCCTAGAAAATGAATTATTTAAAATTTATACAAGTACAAATTATTTTTAACTACATTATACTTTATAAGCTTGAGATCTTTCTCTAACAAATTTAATCAACTTTTACGATATTGCCTATACCGTAAAAGTTGATTAAAGTAGTAGATGATTTGGATTTTTTTGGTGAGCGCAATTTGATAGGAACTTATTGAATTCGGTGACAATTATTATCAATTTTCGGTGATATAATAGGTTTATTTCCGTTAAGCGCTTAAATTCGAGCCAGCTAAAAACTGCAAGCCATTCCGCTTCTTTTGCTAACCCTCCGCCGCATCTGCACCATTGACTGCCTGGATGCCATTAACCGAATAACCCATTGCACAAAGAACTCGCACTTTTCAAGGTGAACACACACATGCACACGCTCCGTCTTACACCGACGGTACACTTGCACGCGCTCCCTACACGCGACAGTGTAGGGACGATTAGGGTGTACACACACATGCGGAGGCAGACGGCGCGTACAGGAGTGCAGTCGTCTGAACGCACACATGCATCGACTCGTCGGTATTTTTGTATGGAACGGACTTTTTGTTTGTTTGGAAAAATCTATTTCTCTGCTTTTGGTGTCCTGTTCAATGGTTCACTTCTTGGAAGTGTTGATTGAGAATGGTGTGCAGGTAACCTATAATCTAACCTAACCTAACCTAGATGAAGAGTTTTAGCTTCTGATTCACCGTATTTTGGCGTTTTTCCCCAATGGCTGGACTAACCAAGTCAATGTGTATTTTTATCTGGGCGTCATAGCGCAGGTTATCCTAGATTAAAGCCAAGACGTGAATTCTGTAATTGCATTATTCAATTCAGATTCAAGCCACGGCACATGTTTTTTCATTCCATTGACGCCTCAGTCTTGCTATGTGCGCGCGTATTAGAGCAAAGCGGCAATGAGGTGAAATATTATTACTCAATACATTTTACCCAACTGAATCTCTCCAAAAATGTGCAGCCGTCAACAGCACATTTAGATCGTTAGTGTACAAGAAAATACATTAATTTGTTTAAAAAGTGAAATAAAAAACGGACTTTAAGTCTTTCTAAAAAGAAATTTAAAAAAGCTGCGCCACATCACCTTTGGCTGCACAGCAAGCTTGCAAGATTTCGCGTCTACGATTATCTTAAACAGAAATAGTCTGGCCGATGGAGGCAATGAACCCACCTCTGTCACTAAACTCGAATAGAAATGCAAAGATTGCCGACCTCGTGTTACGAATTCAACGCCTCTGATGCTTTTGGTTTATTGATCTCCTAGAGAAAAACACTAAGGAGATTGGATATGACAAAGGATAAAGAGATATTCTCGGAATGAGTGTATTAAGGAAGATATACCGATGAAACAAATACATGGAGCGAATGTGAGTGGAAGAGCCGGTAAAGGACGTCCCAGGCGGACATCATCATCAACCCATTATTTCCTCACCTGAGGAAGGTATAGGCCATACTCCACCATGGGGGCCAAGTCCGGATTTGTGGAGGCTTGTAAGACTAGTAGCTGGTCTTACTGTCAGAAGTTTTCAAGCCGCCCTAAGGCCTCTGACTTGGCTTAACGACTACCATCTATCGATGGCAGCCGGCACCAACTGCTTAACGTGCCTTGCGAAGCACAGAACAGGCGGACATACGTCGATTAAATAGGGGATGTGTCAGTAAAAGACAAGACAGAAAGTACCCGAAACCGACGTGATTGCATGCAACGACAAATGAATGTCGATGAAGCAAACTGATCTCTCAGGATCGTGCAAGTGGCACTCTCTGGTCTCTGTCTACCCCTCTGAGATACAAACGTATTGTCTTATATTATCATCAAGGGCGGCTTAAGCATAGTAAGATAAGATAAGAATATTCTTTTATGTAAACGTGGAAAAAAATACAAACATAAAAATTAAATATTTACAAGGTAACAGTAGTACAATTGGTTGGTTGTCTGGAAGAAATTGCTATTAGCAATAAGGCCGCCAATCGTACTGTTATCTTGTAACTATTTAATGATACTCCACCACGGTGGCCAAGTCCAGATTGGTGGAGGCTTGTAAGACTAGTGGCTGGTCTTACTATCAGAAGTTTTCAAGTGGTTGTATTACTTCTTTAATCTAAGTAACGGTATACAACTGATGGTCTTATCGCTTAGAGAGATCCCTTCCAGACGACCTGACGTACAGTTTTCACTGTTAAGGATCCCTAACCGTCTAACCGTCAGCGTAATCCTGACAATATAATCCGCAGATAGGCGGTGACGTGGCGGGCCTTGCCAGCGAACGTTGGCTTTGCATAAGAGTCGCGGTGCAAGGGCGCTGGGCCGTTGCTCCAGCCGATGTAGAGCTAGGAGGCGCATAGAGGGGCTGGCATATAAATAATATTTAAAAAAAAACTTTTTTTAAGTGACTTAAAAACAGGCTTTTTTAAGGAGTTTAAAAACAAGCTTTTTTTAAGGGACTTAAAACATCTTTTTTAAGTGACATGAAAAAAACTTCTTTCATTGACTTAGAAAAAATGCTCTCAGAAGAAGAAATTTCCAGCCGTGTAGTGCCAGACGGGCGTCTAGAAGGGCAATTGAAATTATAACTGAAATAAATGATAAGTAATAAATTTATTTGGAAGACTCAAAGAAAACACAGACTAAAAAAGAAATGTTCTCCGGCCAACGTAGAGCTGCTAAAGCGTATAAAGGGGCAAATACAATACCAATCAGCCGTTTCTTTGTATAAAAATTCTTCAACATAAAAAATAGGAACTTATAACCTTTTGGCCATTACCGAAAATCTGTAATTTTCATCCAGCTTTCACCAATGCTTCTGATTCGTTGGTCTGACGAGGTGGCGAGGGTCCCACACTGTCGCCAGTGAAATCTTTTTGACTCAATTGGTGTTTTTGACAGTTTATTTGACTCAACTGAGTTAAAAGCAAAGCGTGTGTTAGTGATATCTGCCACAGAACCAAACTGCTATCAAATTGGGTCTCGGGAGATATGACTATTACATCACACTTACTTCTCAGCACAACTTAGCACTGGGCACAGGCTCTAAATTCTATATTTTCTACTCTAACTACAATTTAAGGGCCATATTTATTTCCGTTCGTTTTTCTGTTGTTATTTCTTTTATAAGTGTTATTCTTTAAGTCGGTTTTTTTCGCGAAAAGTAATTTATTCTCCAGGCCATTTTGTTCTTCACTAATTCAAAGTCAGGAAAAGGGATACTTTGTCACAATATAAGAAAATGTCAAGATGGGTTCCATAACCCGAACGATTATGAGCTACTGAACCAGAATTACTTAAGTGATTACAGATTTATCGTAGAATAAACGTGTTGTTTTCAAGTAGGCAACGAGTTGAAAACAACACGTTTATTCTACGACCGACAGAGAGTGACAGACTTTTGTATGCATTCAAGGAAAAAACTGTAAACACAAAATCAGAAAGCGCTCAGCTTATATTTCAACAATACTACAACAACACAAGATAGAAATGTTACAAAAATATCAGCGTTATAAAGGCGAGTACATTGGCGAGCTTATTTCTAAGGATGATGGCCGACATTAGGAACAAATACGAATATGTCAGGTCTAATCACGCCAAGGTCTATGCGTTTGCAAGTACAGCGCATTGCGTTGGCGTATATTTGCGTTGCGCCGAGTCGGCCAATAAAAATAATAAAAAAGCTGTCTGATTTCAGTGTTTATGAAAGCACTTGCCGACCAGGTATACAGATCAGTAAGATTCTTTGATTTATACTGAACGAAAGGTCAATGGTGTTGGTCGGTTTGTATGGTACTGTCTGCCTAAAATTGGCATTGCAAAAACTTGTTGCAATTTGTAAAGATAGATAACTCTATTTTACACGAGAAATTATATTTTCGCTAGTGGTTGTTTTAAAGATATTTTTATATCAGTCAACGAAAAGAGTTGTGGGGATTGAATCCCGTGAATTTACCAACATATTTTTTTTTCTCCACACAATCACTTGAACTGGTTCCAAACTAGGATACCCTGTGTTATGGTAACCAGGGAAGGATATTACATCGGGAAACACCCAGGCTGGGGTCATTTGTACAAATTTACGGCGGCCCCCTGCGGGAATCGAACCCACGACCTCTTTGTTGGTAGCCAAGCTCCTTAACGGCTTGACCAACGAGGCAATCTTGGTTTTCTAAGCCATGTAAATATCATCAATCATCATCAACCCATTATGTCAGCACCGAGAGGCACGGGTCTCTTCCCTGAGGATGGCATAGGCCATATTCCACGGGAGCCAAGTCCGGATCGGTGGAGGCTTGTAAGACTAGTGGCTGGTCTTACTGTCAGAAGTTTTCAAGCCACCCTATTAAGGCCTCTGACTTGGCTTATCGACGGCAGGCAGCACCAACTGCTTAACGTGCCTTGCGAAGCACGGAACCGCTCGAAAATATGCCACTAGCGTTAGTCATAGAACGGTCACCCATCTATGCACTGAACGCACCCTATGTTGCTTAACCTTCGTGATCCTTTAAGATCACTCACAACCACTAGATCACGGATACTGTACGGTTAATAAATCGATAAGTTACCAATGGTAATTTACTGTGAAGGCGTGGAAAAACGACAGCCAACATTGTGGAGCTGGGATCCCTTCAAGGGCCTGCTGGAAGAGATAAGCTGGTTGGAGGAAACTCACAGCCTTGCTACGTGCAATAACGACCTCTGTGGCGTAGCGGTTAGCGCATCTGCTTACCATGCGAGAGGTCCCGGGCTCGATGCCCGGCTGGGGAGGAAAAAAAAACTCCAGTTCTTGAATGTTTACATGTTTGTGACGTCGCAGTTTCGGGTTCCCACGACACAGGGTATCCTTCCGTATGTACATTTAAATTTTAGTTTGTTTGTTTAATGACCCAACTAAGAGGCTAACCGCCGGTTTCCCGTACGCTAACAATTTGTTAACAAACTGTCAAACGCTTTGTCGTATGCACTTTGGCCGACTAACAGCTGTTAGCAGTAGATTACAAGCTTGTTAGTGTACGAAAAACTTGGGTTAAGTGCGGAAATCTCAGGACTAACTAACTAACTAATCCATGGTTCTGCTACTGTCCCGAGTTGCTATCAAAAAAAAAATTTCCCGTACCAAATAGAACCTTAAGGCACAAAACTGCTGCTGCTTAAGTACAATTAAGTTGAAATGTGTCATATTTACTATATTTATTTAAACAATACTGTTTAATGGCTTAAGAATGCATGCTTACTTAATTATTATTTTTCTTGTCTACTAAAGGGACCTCCAGGTCTATTTTTGTATAACACACTTTTACCATTTTTCCTGAATAAAATAAAAAAAAAAAAAAAAAGCACGTTTTCAGTACCGCAGACTTCAAGAAATTACCAAATAAAGTCAAAATCAAAGTCAAATATTTTATTCATAGTCCAAACAAAGTGTTTACGTTATGAAAGTCAAAGTTGTTAGTTTCACAATTAATAGATTACATGGAAAAGAAACTAACAAAGAAACTCCACATTTGGATTTGTTGAACACTATAACAGTTATCCTCTGATTAAATTTAATAAATAACATTTACATACAGGCAAATATATTGCTTCTGGCCCCACACTAGGATACCCTGTGTCGTGTAAATCAGAAACACCGACGTCAGAAACATGTAAACATCCAAGACCTGTGTTTCTTTTTTTTTGTCCCCAATCGGGATTCAAACCCGGGACCTCTCGCATGGTAGGCAGATGCACCTTAAACAATATCGCCCTCATAATCGCTCATAGCCTGGGCTGCCTCAGTGATCTTAAACGATCACTAAATTTAAGCAACATACGGCGCGTTTAGTCCTCGGATGGGTCACCGTCTTTGACTAACGCTAGTGGCATTTTCCCGAGCGGTTCCGTGCTTCACAAGGCAAGTTAAGCGGTTGGTGCCGGCTGCCATCGATAGATGGCAGTCGCTAAGCCAACTCAGAAGCCTTAGGGCGGCTTGAAAGCTTCTGACAGTAAGACCAGCCACTAGTCATACAAGCCTCCACCAATCCGGACTTGGCCCCCGTTGTGGAGTATGGCCTATACCTTTCTCAGGAAAGACCCGTGCCCCTCGGTGGGGACATAATGGGTCGATGATGATGATGAATATCACCCTCTGTCTCGCACAGGCCTTCTGTGTGATCCTAAATCCAAAGGCTTAAGAGGAGTTGAACGACCCCTATTGATTGGGATCGGATGCCTCAGAACCTCGCGCAAGGTAGACGAGAGGGCCTGGCCAAGGCATTTTCCTTATAGCCTGACTAGTTGCACGTGCGATTCTGCTTGCTTAGTATTGAAAATGGAAGATATGTACAGTCAGGCTCTGAAAATGTTTACAACCTTAAGGTTCATAATTGTAGAGATAAATATACGACACAAGGTCGATATTTGTATTGATTTGATTAGATAAAGTTCAGAATAAGAGTAGAGTACCAACCTGTCAAAGCTCAGAGCAAACCTTCTTCGCTCACTCAAGGAAGTTCTATTTAATGTATATTATACTACAATATACCTTCTACTTTGACAGAGTTTTGATGTATGTCATTTTAACAAATGCTACAATTTTAAAATAAGTAATGAGTTTAGGATACTTGTTAGAATCGAGGCTTCGGAACTTTGAAAGGTAATAATAATAATAATAAACTCACGCCCGTTATCCCCGAAGGGGTAGGCAGAGGCACCAGTCTCTAGAACTGGACCCACGTTTTGCCGAGTTTATTAGGTCCCAAACGTGACAAGTGGCAAGCCTGTCGCCGTTATCCGGGCACAATTTATCAGCGAATGGTGTTGCTGTACAAACAAATGTACGTAACTAAAAGTCATTGGTACATGCGTGGTTCGAACCCAGACCCTCATGATCGAGAAGCAAGGGTCAACCCCACTACGCCACCACCGCATGAAAGGTAATAAGTATATTGTTAAAGCATTATAAGAATTAATGGCGGAGTCGCTAGAGGAGCTGAACCAGATGCTGGCCGGCCTAGCTTCAGCCTCGCGTATCGGTCTTGGCATGAATTTGGATAAAACCAAAGTGATGATCAATGGCCACATTGATCCAATACCGGTCGTCGTAGAAAGTCACCTTCTCGAAATCGTTTCCGAATACACTTATCTCGGGCAGATTCTGCAGTTAGGTAAAAACAATTTCGAGAAGGAGGCCAAGAGGAGGATCCAACTGGTTTGGGCAGCGTTTGGGAAACTACGCCGAGTCTTCTCGTCATCTATACCGCAATGCTTGAAAACGAAAGTTTTCAATCAGTGTGTCCTACCTGTAATGACCTACGGAGCCGAGACGTGGACACTCACGATACGGCTGGTCCACCAGTTCAAAGTCGTTCAGCGAGCTATGGAGAGAGCTATGCTCGGAGTTTCTCTGAAGGATAGAATTCGTAACAAATACATCCGACAGAGAACTAAAGTCATCGATATAGCTCAGAGAATTAGCAAGCTGAAGTGGCAGTGGGCCGGCCATATCTCGCGAAGAACCGACAACTGCTGGGGTAAACGTGTTCTTGAGTGGAGACCGCGACTTGGCAAACGTAGTGTAGGACACCCTCCAACCAGGTGGGATGACGATCTGCGAAAAACTCCAGGCAGATGCCGGATGCGGCAAGCCAAAGACAGGGCGCTATGGCGCTCATTAGGGGAGGGCTATGTCCAGCAGTGGACTAATATAGCCTGATGATGAGATAGATAGATATAAGAAGATGAACAGTGACATCGTTTTTTTTGTTTGTTACGCTTTATTGCACAAAAGAAAAAAAATACATAAAAACTTAAATAACAGGTAAGTATCGATGTACAAATGCGGACATATGTATGTCAAAAGAAATTTCGTTATATCCTGTGTAAGTCATCTAGACTTATACAGGATTTAACGAAATTTCTTTGAGGTGACAAACATTTTAACGTGCGAACTTGTAGTGTTAGTAGGATGTTTTTGTGTGGTGACCTTTAAGTAAATATCGTCCTACCCATGCAGTCGGGATTTCCTGATCGTATATTGTTTTTACGTATTTGTGACGCAATTTTTACTAATATATACGTAATGTCGATGTAAGCTTTAGGTAATTTGGAACGTCGAACACTACAATGCACTATAATTGGACGTAGTTTAGCAGAAATGTTCCAACCGACAACATAGTCATTTTTGAGTTAAATATACGAAAATGATCAGTATGCTCTATATTTTAAGAATCAACGACTTTCATAGCGAGCCGATGAGTATGTGCAAAGTTATGGGACATGGTAGTCCAACCCACATGTATGGAGCGCGTAAATCAGCTTAAACCTAAAAACTCCAATATCTCAAAAGTTACTTTTGTGGGTTGGAACCTTTTTGCTAAACTACGTCCAATTATGTCCCCCCAGTGGGAATCGAACCCGTCGTGGGTTGGTTGCTAAATGCCTTAACAGCTTGACCAACGAGGCAGTAACTACAAATAAATAATCACACCTTATTTTATTTCGTTTCATGGCAAAATCGCCCTTAATCTAACCAAGTACAGCGCTCACTCGTAAAGCTTGACACATTATAATTTCTACGATGCTCAAGCAATCCTGCCAGCTTCAAAGCTCAGCGACCAGCTTTTAACAGGAAAAATGTTGAAAAAACCAGAAGCAGGGATTCATTTTGAGTGCTTCCTAAGTCCACCCCTGAAGTGTTCAAAGGGAAAGTTCGTTCACACAGAGGGGTGTCTGAAAATTCAGTTTCCAATAAGATGGTGCATTCACCTGCCCTTTATTACCCGAACTAATCCGTTCAATGCTATTACAAAACATCCCTATTTTCAAGGCTTGCATTTGTAGTTCCACACGCTAAGTTAAGGAAAACATCGTGGAGAAACCCGCGCCTAGGTTGTATTAATTTGCCTTTCACACACGCATACACACACACACGCACACATTCTTGTTTTTTGTATCACTAATTTGAACTTGTTTCAGGTTTTTGTTTAACTTTAAAATTATATCTGTTATACTTACTATACTTATACAGTAATTGATGTCTGTTAACCCTCAAAATTTAAAATGTTTTTTCGGAAGAGCACTGCGGGAGAGTTTATCCTAAACTAAAGTTCTTACCTTTTTTAGGGAGCAGATACCACACCTTAGTCTTAAAGGTCAATGTATAAAATTGTTTTCTTGAATAAAAATATCTTTATCTTTCCTGTGGACTGTGGACTAAGCTGTCAGGATGGTATAGGTGCTAGGCAAGCCTACTCTATCTAAAAAAACATGCCCAGGCACTGCAGCGTCCGAGTGGTCTTTTCGCCCATCTAGTGTGAGTGACGCTGCTTAGATCATCTCATATAATAACGTAGATACGTATATACACTAACTTGAACTAATGTCACTTAGGCGGCTCCCGATTTACAATTCGTGAGGAATAATGGAGAGGGTGAATGAAAAAAGATTCATCATCATCATCATCATCATCATCAACCCATAATGTCCCTACCGAGGAGCACGGGTCTCTTCCCTGAGGAAGGTATAGGCCATACTCCACCACGCAGGCCGGCGGGCCTTAGGGCGGCTTGAGAACTTCTGACAGTAAGACCAGTCACTAGTCTTACAAGCCTCCACCAAGAAAGATTGACGAAATAAACTATATCAACAAAATGTGGGTGAAGCAGCCGATAAGGGATGACCCAGGCGGACATTCTTCGACCAAGTAGGGGATATGTTACGAAAGGACAAGGAAAAAAGTAGCAACGCCTAATTAATGTCGATTAAGCGAAAGTGCGAATAAAGCGAATCGCTCGTAGCCAGGGCTGCCTGTGGAATCACTCGTAGCCTGGGCTGCCTGAGTGATCTTAAACGATCACTAAGGTTAAGCAACATACGGCGCGTTCAGTCCATGGATGGGTTTCTGTCTATGACTAACGCTAGTGGCATTTTTCCGAGCGGTTTCGTGCTTCGCAAGGCACGTTAAGCAGTTGGTGCCGGCTGCCGTCGATAGATGGCAGTCGTAAGGGCCAAATCAGAGGCCTTACGGCGGCTTGAAAACTTCTGACAGTAAGACCAGCCACTAGTCTTACAAGCCTCCACCAATCCGGACTTGGCCCCCGTGGTGGAGTATGGCCTATACCTTCCTCAGGGAAGAGACCCGTGCCCCTCGGTGGGGACATAATGGGTTGATGATGAAGCGAAAGTGATCTGCCATGATCGTGGCAAGTCGAAGTCCTTGGTCAGGCGTAGTGTAGGTATGTAGGTAAATACTAGCTGTGTTACCCGCGGTTTATTAGGGAAAATAAACCACATTTTTAGAAGCGAAATAATTTAAATTTGAGCATCTGAAAGATCAATTTACAAAATTTCATTTTCATCGAATTTCCCGTGGGAATAACATATTTTCCCAAAATAAAACGTAGCAATCCAGGATGTCAGCTAACTCCATACCAAATGTTATAAAAATCGCTCCAGCCGTTTAGACTTGAAGAAGTAACAAACATACACCCTCAAACATTGAGAAACTTTCGCCTTTTTAATATTAGTGTAATAACTTGTTTCAAGGTTGGTGTGAAGGCTGTGAGCAGTGCGGATAGTAAGCCTGCCAACCCTATTATAGTTACGGCGCCGCAGTTTTATTCCTTTTAGGGACCGCGTCATACTTATTTGTTAAACGAATGGAAGACGAAATTAAACGTAATATGAAATCGCTTACATAGACCACAGAATAAACTTATTGATCATTAAAAACATTACTAAAAAGTTTATTTTAATCATCATCATCATCAATCCACTATGTTCTCACCGAGGGGCACGGGTCTCTTCCCTTAGGAAGGTATAGGCCATACTCCACCAAGCCCGGATTGAAGGAGGCTTGAAAGACTAGTAGCTGATCTTACTATAAGAAGTTTTCAAGCTGCCCTAAGGACTCTGAAATAGATAATAACAAAATCACAAAATTTTCCATTGTCATTTCTGCAGAAATTTCCCTTTATATTTTAATATGAGTTTTCCACGTCGTTGTCACAGTATACAGCACTAACATTTATGAAGTTGTAAAAACCCTTCACTAATAAACATTTTACTGCTGAGATCAACACTCTGGCAATGCTTGAGAAGCACAGGTTAGACAGTTCTAACCCACCGTCTAGGATACGAATTATTTTAATGTACCTATACTTAGGGTACAGGTCTTCTCTCAGAG
Source organism: Yponomeuta plumbellus (assembly GCA_947310845.1). Taxonomy (NCBI): domain Eukaryota; kingdom Metazoa; phylum Arthropoda; class Insecta; order Lepidoptera; family Yponomeutidae; genus Yponomeuta; species Yponomeuta plumbellus. Next base: position 10,079,217 of record OX371216.1, on the reverse strand, counting down.
AGAGAATAGAGACTGACCATTTCCACCGATGAGTCATGGGATACAAAATTACCTAACATTTTATCTGAACTAATATAGCGATAGTCAACTAGACATTACATCACTAACGATCACATTCATAAACTTTGCTTAAATTGAGACAAACTCAATAACTTTGTAATTAAAAAAAATTGTAGTAAAATTATCCAATATTCGTAGCACGCGTCGGGCGTTGACCCCCCATTTTCGTAGCGCCTCGTAGCCGGTTATTCACCGTAGCAACGGTGTGTTGACCCCAGCGCTGTTGTCAACCAAATTGCTATTAGTGTAGGTAATGTTGTCAAATTACGTATGTTTACAGTTTGATAATAATACTGGCTGTGCCCAAATTATGTTGTCTTTATAATACCAAAGCAAAGAAGAGTACCTATTAAATTTAGATCATTATGTAATTATTTGTGGGAAATAAATTCAAATATTTTGGTGACAATAAATAGTTTCACAATATCTAATGCGGAGAAGAAAGTAAAAAAGAAATTCCACATTTATTATTTTCAAAATAGCTTATTTAACAAACTTTAAAACTTAAAAAAATTTACTCACGGATGTGTTGAACACTAGAGTGCGACAAGTGAGTCGTGGCTCAAGCCTTTGGCGGGAAATTTAAAAATCTTTTAGTTGATAACCCTGCATATTGTCTGAATATTAGTCCAGTCAGTCAAGACAATTAATTCATTATAATTCCAAAAGTTTTCAAATTTTGATGTAAGGTCGGGAATGGTATTAACCCGGCGTCATGGGGGTGGAAAACTGTTACACGGACGTGGGGGCTGGGTAATTATTACCTGGATAAGGAATGTGAATATTTCTGTATGTATTTGAGAAAATTTATATTTTTTGTTACCTGCAATAATTTACTGTTATAAGGGTAATATAAAACTATAAACATAGTGAAAATATAAACTTTTATTAATAAGAACCAGGTTTCAAAACTATGCTCTAAAAAATGAACAAATTTGTCTTCCTTTAGCAAAACTTAACATAAATAGAATATTAACCAGTCTTTGGTTTTCTAATGGCACTTTTGTAAATCTTCTTATATTATATTAATAAAAAAATCTGATCAGACTCATCATTATTAATACAATTGGCGCTAATTGTCTAATTAGCGCCAATTGTATTAATGCTAATTGTATTGTATTAAAAGCGTCTAATTGTCGCCAATGGAACCTCGTCGTTATCCAAAATCTCTTGCTTCGTATTGGCAGCTTCACGACGCTCACTCATATGGTCGTCATTCTCTCCAGACTCCTGATCAGACGGCATAACATCCGAATCCGATTCTTCATGAACAGCCATAATACTTACGACATATTTCCAGTTTTTCGCGGAAATTACACCTACCACCTACTGAAAAAATAAAAAAAAATGTCAAAACCACAAAACAATATAGTAACACAAAGAAAAAGCATCATAAACAACAAGAAATCATTTTAATAAAAATGGCGTAAAATAGTTACACTGACTACAGGCATGGGTCATATTTACCTTTTTCCCGCGAAAACACTGGTAACTCCCAACGCGGTCCTCTCCAGACTGATTTCGCGGCATAAACGTGTAGAGGGACTCAATGACTCCAGCTACTGAGAAGAACAACAACGTTGCGTGCGTCGTTGTAAAATTATAAGCGAACTACAAAAGCGCGGGTAATTTTGACCCAGCCCCCATGACGAAGGGTTAAAACAAACTATAAAATTTTGCAACCTGTTCTGCGGTTCGGAACATTGTTAAAATGCAATAAATGATAATTTGCTCAGTTCTTGAGACCAAAATTCCAAAAGTTCTGCAAAGTTGGAGTGGTTGGAGTGGTTGGAGTTAAATATATTATTTTACATCACGTGTCAAATTTGCAACCAATTTAAGTGTACGGAACATTTTTTGTTATTAAAAATTAATGTTTTTCTTTATTAAACTGAAGGAAAACGTTCTAAAAGTTCTGCAAATTTGACAGGTATATATCGGAAAAATATACCGAACGATTGTATAAATTTGCAACCTTTTACGTTGACCGGAACATGTTTATTTATAATTCTTTTTAATTCGTGGTCATTTTTTCGAGTAAGGTGGTCTCGGAATAATTACAAAAGTTTTGAAACTTGGTTGCAAACTTCGGAAACATCTATTCTGATGCATTTACAAATTTGCAACCTCATACGCGATCCGGAACTTTATGCAATTTGCAAAAATGTATTTTTTTTATTTTTTCACCTTCAAGAAAATTTCAAAAGTTCTGCAAATCGAAGGGACTGTTTAATTTTGGGATTAATGTCAGTATTTGAATTTTCAACCATATCCGGAATACGGAAATATTTTTTAATCACATTCACGCAAAATATTATTTCCGTACACATCGCTGTTATATATTCAGGGCCTAAACTTTGTGCTATACGAAGCCGCCGCGACGTCGTATACCAGCGTTGCTATGGTAACGCGGCCAATGGTCGCGTCAACTGCTGGATACGTTCCTTGATTATGAAAGCAGTGGCGTAAAATCAGATGCAGAAGATGGTGCACCGGATAATACAATTGTGGAATGTGAAATGTCATCGGAATGTACCACGGAACTGGAAGAATATTATGGTGATCCAGGAGTAATTATTTCTTTTCGGATATGTATTTCTACAAAATTCAAATAAATCAGATTTTCAGTATCTTCAATTACAGATTGTTACATTCAACATGCATTCAAAGTTTTATCGCTAACTTGTAAGGTTTTAAAACTTATTAACTGACCTCATATATTGAAAAAAGATATTATTTACGGACAATCTATTCGAAATGTTTTTCCTTAAATGCTTGAATGTAACAATCGTCAGTGTCGACATTTACTAGTTTTATATGAGAAATAATAAATGTAATACAGAAATTATTTCAGGTAGTTTCCTTAGTATTTTTCAGCATGTCTCATCAACAAATTTTTCTACTAGTCAATTTTTCATTATCTTTTAAAGGTATTATGGATCCTCCTAGTTCATCTTTCTATTGATGTAAATTCGTCTTTCAAATAAATCAATAATATACCATTCACATGCTAATGATTGAAATTGTTTGTAACACAATTTGTTTCTAACAGATGTTGGTATAGTACTATTTTTACATGACAGGTGATTATGCCAAAAATAAATTCTGTTGGGCTTATTTAAACCGGACGTAGGATTTTGCCGGTACGTATTTTTTGATTAATAAAACGAATCTGGGGATTAAATACACTGTTACTCACCTACTCATTGTCGTCCATTAATGTTTATTTACCTTTTTTACGAATATTTGATATCCTCATACTTTTTTTCTATACTTCCGGGTCTCGTGCGAAGTTGCAAATTTGAATAGTTTCATCGATCCCAAAATAAGACCATCCGCTCGATTTGCAAAACTTTTGCATTTCTTTCAAGGATAACAAAATGCGAAAAATCGATTTTTGCAAAGAACAAAAAGTTGCGGATCTCATGCGGGGTTGCAAATTTTAATACTGACATGCACCTCAAAGAAACAATCATTGGCTCGATTTGCAAAACTTTTGCCAAAAACTTTCAAAACTTTTTTTGAAAAATGCCATAAAGTTAAATTTCCGACATCACACAAGATTCCGGATTGCGTGAGAGGTTGCAAATTTTAATACTAACATTAATCCCAAAATTAAACAGTCCCCTCGATTTGCAGAACTTTTGAATTTTTTTCGAAAATGAAAAATGCCATAAAGTTAAATTTCCGACATCACACAAGATTCCGGATTGCGTGAGAGGTTGCAAATTCAAATACTGACATTAATCCCAAAATTAAACAGTCCCCTCGATTTGCAGAACTTTTGAAATTTTCTTGAAGGTGAAAAAAATAAAAGTATACATTTTTGCAAATTGCATAAAGTTCCGGATCGCGTATGAGGTTGCAAATTTGTAAATGCATCAGAATAGATGTTTTCGAAGTTTGCAACCAAGTTTCAAAACTTTTGTAATTATTCCGAGACCACTCGAAAAAATGACCACGAATTAAAAAGAATTATAAATGAACATGTTCCGGTCAACGAAAAAGGTTGCAAATTTATACAACCGTTCAGTATATTTTTCCGATATATGTATGTGTCATGTTTGCAGAACTTTTGGAACGTTTTCATTCAGTTTAATAAAAAAAAACATTAATTTTCAATAATAAAAAATGTTCCGTACACTAAGATTGGTTGCAAATTTAATACGTGATATGAAATATTATATCGAAAACTTCCCCAAGTTTGCAGAACTTTTGGAATTTTTTTCACGACCATAGAGCAAAAATTAATTTAATTGCAATTTTAACAATGTTCCGGACTGCGGACAAGGTTGCAAAATGAGATTTATTGTCGTCCCAATGTACCATTCACTTGACCGAAGTTTGAAAACTTTTGGAATTATAATTAAATTTTCGATTTTGAATGTCAATAATGACTGGACTATATAGCATCTTGATACTTTTGCTCAACTTGATTATTAGTTTAATTAGTTTGGAGTCTCCAATGAATTTTGTCCAAACATAACTAAATATAAGCAAAACGAAAAGGTTAATTACATCAAAACCAACATTTCCACTCCACCAAAAACAGGGATAATAAAGATGCACCACATAAACTTATAAACATTTATTAATACTGAACCATAATCAAAATCTGATTCATATCTTTTTTTCTCAACATCTTTGAGTTCTTTGACTAAGTCTTCGATCTGACGTTTAATATTTTCGTCATCCGACAGACCTTACAACAAGAATCATTCATGTTTGCTTTAAAACATTATTACTCGTATGTACATACTAAAACATAGGTAAAATTATGTTGAATAGAAACAAAAGTTTTTTTCTTGTTTAAATCTAGGACGAGTATCAAACTGTTTGGGCTGTACTACTTGCAGCAAGTTTGACAGTCAGAGTGTGGCCATATGAAGAATTCGAAATAAATCGCGTCCCACGACTCGCTTGTCAGACTCTAGACACAATTCTTTTCTGAACACATTCAATATTAATCTATTGTTTAACACCATACGTCTTTGTCTTCTAAATAATGGTCCATTTTTTTCTTGCACAGAGCGTGCTTAATAGATTTCTTAAAATGCGCTTAAGCGCTTAGCGTACACCCGTGTGTACGTTAACTTTTTGTGCCCCAACTGTTTAGCGTACACACGGGTGTACGCTAAGCGAGAGACTGGATTTGACTTCGATTTCTGCCGTGTTTTTATAGTCTATGGCCAATATCCGGTTTTCTCTTGACCAATGGTTATTAAGGATTACTTTTGTCAACGAACTTCATGCCATTCCAAAGAAAAAAATAAAGTTCTCATCGAAAAACAAGTGAACCGCGTCTGACAGACGCCATTTTGTGTTTTCGTCGCGAGTTGCTCCGCCCGCTCGAGGTTTTTAGATAATTTCGAAAGGAAGCGGATAGTATTTGTTTATGTGTTATATATAAAATTACTGGAAAAAGTGTGTAGATTATGTTTCAAATAATAGTTTTGTTGTATTTGATGGAAAATCAAATGAAAAAAAGCCTCGAACTTTTAGTGCCGCGTCAGGCGTTTCGGCTCCGCCCGCTGGAGGTTTATAAGTTATTCAAGAGGAAAGCAGATAGTATTTGTTTTGTGTTATATATCAAATTACTGGGAAAAGTGTGTAGATTATTTTTCAAATAATAGTTTTGTTGTATTTCATGGAAAATAAAGTGAAAACAAGCCTCGAACTTTCTGCAAAGGTTGCGCGGCCCGTGATGGCATTTATCTCTTCGTCATTTATAGCTTTATTTTGGTGATTTATATTAAAAAATAGATTAAAATAGTTAAAAATAATATGCAAATCATATTATAAGTGTTAGTTCAGTGCTAGTGAAAAGTGCAAGTGAAAAAAACGAAAAAAAGTTCAAAGTAGTAAAGGATGGTGTGGATAGTGGAAATTCACCTCGTCATTTGGAAAACAGGTAAGTTTTATTATAATAAAATATATAATAATTGGATAGGAAATTTCATGCAGATTCTAGATATATATAACACTTATTGAATAATTATGTAGTACTTTCTCTAATTTGAGAAATGCGGAACGGCGTCCCATAAAAAATGTAAAAAAATATGGCAGCGCCTTAGGGCCACTCAGGAAGGGCATATGGGCACACTAGGTAGTTTAGACGCGCCTCGCCGGACGGGTTAAAATGCATACCAACAAGACACATGACAGAAACAAAATAAACAGACAAATAACATAAGTAGGGCAACAGACAAAAAAACAAATAAATTAGAACAAAACCATAGATATTGCGAATCGCTCGTAGCCCCGGCTGCCTGAGTAATCTTTAACGATCACGATGTTAAGCAACACCAGGCGCGTTCAGTGCATAGATGGGTGACCGTCTATTTCGTCCGACCGTCGACCGTCGTCATTTTTCCGAGCGGTTCCATGCTTCGCAAGGCACGTTAAGCAGTTGGTGCCGGCTGCTGTCGATAGATTGAAGTCGTTAAGCCAAGTCAGAGGCCTTAGGGCGGCGGCTTGAAAACTTCTGACAGTAAGACCAGCCACTATTCTTACAAGCCTCCACCAATCCAATTTTGGCCCCCGTGATGGAGTATGGCCTATACCTTCCATAGGGAAGAGACCCGTGCCCCTCGGTGGGGACATAATGGGTTGATGATGAGGACAGATATAGTCTGTGGTGTGTTTTGTGGCAACTTAGATTTCTTCAGTCCTTTAACTCCTAGGGGAGCATAGGGCCTCAGCCACAGATTTCCACTTCTGACGATCGTTCGCGGCAGCTTCCAATCCAGCCATTATATAAGTAATAATGTTATTATTTTATCAACGTAACTTTCGTTTATGTATGTTTATTATCGTGTACATATTAATGTCTAGAAGTATGTGTATTTAATATATATTATGTTATTTATTATATATATATACATATTGTATATGTAATATATATATATATATATTTTTTCATGTATGTAAATATATGTATATTAGGATGTAACCATCTATCACTTAACAAAAAAGTTAACCCAGCCCTGACTGTTTATTGTTATTTTTATTCAGTGATATTTGACTTTTTTTTTTGTTTATTCTCTTGTCTTTTTTTGTTTTTGTACAAAATTTGAGCTTTATTTGCCATCTCCCGTTCTCTGTTTTATTGTTCAAAACCTTTCTTAGGCTGGCTGGAAGAAATTTCTTTTGAAATAAGTCCGCCTTTGTACATCGACACATACCTGTTATTTAAGATTTTATGTATTGTTTTATTTCTTTTGTGCAATAAAGTGTAACAAACAAACAAACAGGCCAGCTAGTACCGATCGACCATAACCCTTGGTATAATTAATTCTGACGTCATCTCATTACCGATAACCTGTTTTCCAGTGCGCTAATTTGAACCTTATTACTTTGTCATTGTTTAAATTTCTGCCTTTAACAATTTGGTTCGCGTCATTTTTTTATCACATTTTGCTAAAGTTATTACTAATGTCTTCAATTCTTAATTCTAGGGTTGGCGAAACAAAATCCAAAAGTCCAAATTAAAATTTTTGAGAAAGTGAAAAATAACCATAAAATTGTCTACCTCGTCGCTTACAGCTTAGCTACCAAGACAGAGGACGTGGATTCGATTCCCAGTGGGGGCGAGTCGTACATTTGTTTCAATGGCCTCAATCTGCGTGTTTTTCGATGTTTGTAATGTCCTTGCCTGGTTACCACAGCACAGGGTATCCTAGTTTGGGATCAGGTCAAGGGATGGTGTTGTATGGGAGTTTTTATAATTATGATAACTCTTTATCGTATTTGCTGTCTTATTTACATTAACAGAGATTTGTCACGTTAAAATGACAGAAACGTATTTTTTTTCCAAGGGAAGTGCTAGTACAAATTAATGTGGGATATGTTATGCCAAAAAAATGTTCCGAAAATTTGACTTATATGTACTTCAGTCCGCGGATCCTATAATTATACAAACATACATAAACTCACGCCTGTATTTAAGAGGAGTAGGCAGAGACCAGCGACTACCATTGCCACGATCCTCATAGGTCGCTTTCATTCCTAGAATTACGATTATTTGTATGAGCAAGTACATACATTTTCTTCTACACACTCATTTTGTTAAACTTAGCCCTCGTGGTACAGTATGGCCTATACCTTCCTCAGGGAAGATACCCGTGGCCCTCGGTGGGGACATAATGGGTTGATGATGATGATGAGCGAAATCCGGCCCTGATATATTTAATTCGTGAAACCAAATTTCTAAGCCCTGTAAATGAAGTTTTATTTGTAATAATACAGAGACGTAAACACTTAAATTAGGTATCTGTATGAACACGCTATACGCTGGCAGTTTAGGTACAGACCGGCGCCTGCGCAGCGCTATCGGCCGTCGAACCCGGTGATAGCCCAGTTAAAAATTATTTCAGTTACGTCATTTGATAGCGTATTACCATGGAACGCTCCACGCTTATTGCGACGTTACGGCCTTATGTTGGCAACACTAAGTATAGCAACAGTGTTGCTCCTTAACTTTTTAATTTTTAATAGACCAGAGTGCTTAGTGCGAGTTTTTTCATTCACTTTCGATAGCGAGAGCGTTTGTAATTTGTACAGAGTGCGTATACTGAGTTTTGTCTTTCACTTTCGATAGCGAGAGCGTTTGCGATTTGCATAGGAGTGACAAAGCGCGCCATCTAGTTGTCTCTCTGTCACTCCTATGCAAATCGCAAACGCTCTCACTATCGAGAGTGAATGAAAAAACTCAGTATACGCACCCAGAGTGCTTAGTGCGAGTTTTTTCATTCACTTTCGATAGCGACAGCGTTTGCGATTTGCATAGGAGTGACAAAGAGACAACTATGTGGCGCGCTTTGTCACTCCTATGCAAAACGCTAACGCTCTCGCTATCGAAAGTGAATGACAAAACTCAGTATACGCACTCTGGAGTGACAAAGAGACAACTAGGTGGCGCGCTGTGTCACTCCTATAGAATATGAGTTTACGTTAACGCGATCGAGTAGTTAAAAAAACTAAGCACTAAGCACTAAGGACATTGCAGTAATAACTTTTGTGTGTTCATCGCTAGTGCAATAAAACTAAGGCAAATCAGACCCTGTGAGTTAGAATTCGCCTACAGTCCACTACCGAAGCTCAACCCAACATGACGAGCGAGGTTATGACACCCAAATAGAGAGCTATTTGGTGTCATAAACTCAAGTGCTCTAACTCTCTCTATTATATCTTCACCAGGAAAAATGTTTGTAATGCGCGCTAAGGCCATGTTAGAGAAGGCACGGAGTAGTGCAATGCTCGTGTCAACGAATTAGGCTATATTCTATGTCCAACCTGAAGCTCCATTCTAATTACTGGTGAAATAATTGTGTAAATCGGGCAAGTACCGTCGGATATTACACCTTCACACTAACATACAAACTTTGTAATATTAAATAAGTATAGAAGTATAGATAGGTAAATACGATTCGTCTAAAATATTTCTTATGTACATTTTCGAATGCCGCATGTACCAATGACTTTTAGTTACGTACATTTTTGTTTGTACAGCAACACCATTCGCTGGTAAATTGTGCCCGGATAACGGCGACAGGCTTGCCACTTGTCACGTTGGGACCTAATAAACTCGGCAAAACGTGGGCCCAGTTCTAGTGATTGGTGCCTGCCTACCCCCTCGGGGATAACGGGCCTGAGTTTATTTACATTTTCTTTAGACTTTCTTTCATAAATCTTTTCTCTCTACTACAGACTATTTAAAACAATCACTTGCCCATTCCAAACTAGGATATCCTGCATTATGGTAATCAGGCAAGGCCATCACAAACCAGGAGAGACATCCCAACTGAGACAAGTTAATTTTAAAGTTTAATTTAATTATAGTACACAACTTTAAAGTTTAATTGGACCCTTTTACGCAAACTGGAACCAACCCACATTGCTTATGAAATTGATTTAAGTACACAGATAGTGATAACACTTCCTACCCTTTCAATAAAAATGGTAGAAAATCAGTAAGTCTGATATTCCTAGACAGGATTCAATCTGTCATACAAGCCTATCAACTTTTTTTTATACAAATACTTTACAAAAGTCTCGTTATCTTATCGATATCTTGTCGTCGATGTTATCTTGTCCAGAGCCTGAGTAGATCAACTCCTTATAGGCGCAAGCTGGGTTCTCTTCTCTTATATCATAATCATCATCATCATTCAGCCACAAGAAGTCCACTGCTGGACATAGGCCTCCTCCATGGATTTCCAAAAAGACCGGTCGGAAGCGGCTTGCATCCAGCGTCTTCCCGCCACTTGGATGAGATCGTCTGTCCATCTTGTGGCTGGTCGTCCTACGCTGCGCTTGCGGATATGTGGTCTCCATTCGAGAACTTTTCGGCCCTTAACCGAACTAAAGTTTAATTAAAATAATAAAAAAAAATTGAGACAATAACGGGGCACTTACTGCACATATGTATATTAAAAAAAAATTACGAAATATGATACTTTCGAAGGCACCCGAAAGATGCGTGCTTACATGCAATGACAACAGGATCGTGGCAAGTGGCAGACTCAGGTCTCTGCCTACCCCTCTAGCATACAGGCGTGAATAAAAACAAACAAAAACATAAATATTTACATACAGGCACACTAGGATAAGCAGAAACAGCGGCATCACAAACATGTAAACATCCAAGATGTGGGGTTTTTGTCCCCAGCTGAGATTCGAACGCGGGACCTACCGCATGGTAGGCAGATGCAATAACCGCTGCGCCACAGTGGTCATCAGTTTTGCTTATGTGATTTCTTAAATCTGATGTTTTACAATTGACAGTCTTATCGCTATACTAATAATTAGTGGGACAAAGAATGCCGATCGATCTATGAATAGAGTCAATCTGGGATTGTGCATGTCTGTATTAATAATTTCGTACCAGTATACGGTAGACTCGAACGAAATGAACATCAAATTAAAGAGGGAAAAAAATTGTCAATCCGAGTGAACAGCTTGTAGGCGGAAAATTCGGATTATTGAGTATTTTAAATGTTAAAGTTATTTTTCTGTATAATGGGGTTGCAAAGTAAAGATGTCAATGTCACCAATGTTCCGTTGGTGTCACGTCACTACGTGTCATAGGTGTCCATTGTGTACTAAGGTCTAATTTGTTGGAATGAAAAAGCAAATATCATAAATATGAAAAATACCATAATTTTAAAGCTGAACAAAAATATGTGGTCGATACAATGTGGAATCGTCATCAACCCATTATGCCTCCACCGAGGGGCACGGGCCTCTTCTCTGCGGAAGGTGTAGGCCATACTCCACCACGGGGGCAAGTCCGGATAGGTCCGGAATGTAGAATATCACTAAGAAACTACACTTTAGCCGAGCAAAGCCGGGTTTTCATCTATTTTACTGAATTCGGGGGCTTAAGGCCCTCTTTTACAGCTCTATATTTTCTCAATCGCACTTAAATTCAGCTGAGTCCACGTTATCTGAAATTTATTCCGACGCCGAATAATAATGTTATAGATTACATGACGAGCGTGGGTGCGTTGACCTCTTTAGGTTGTCTCTAAGTAGGTGCATAATAATCTGTCAATATTACCAGCGATGGTAACCCAGTGGGCTGAACAGTGGACTCGGATATGAGAGATCCAGCTTCGATTTCCTGTGCAGGCATGGACATAGGACTTTGTTTATTTTCTAATCTATATCTGTGACTTTGTAGTCCATGTCAGTCTGACCATAAATGAAAAACATTGTGAAGAAACCCGCGCCTTAGTTGCTCCGCACATATTGTTAAGCAATGTATTTGGCTGTATGTAAACGTTTATGTTTATTGTCTTTCCAGTGAGCTAGGTCAACTAAGCTATCAGGATGGTATTGGTGCTGAGCAAGGGAGTAGCCCCGGCTGCCTGAGTGATCTTAAACGATCACAATGGCTAAGCAACATAGGGCGCGTTCAGGGCATGGATGGGTCACAGTTCTATAACTAACGCTAGTGGCATTTTTCCGATTGATTCCGTGCTTTCCTCCGAAGCTTTCCTCTTTGATAAGCAATTTAATTCCAATTTTTTTTTCACATTTGTACACTTCATTGCCAGTTACACAACCTTCTCAAAAGAGTATGTATATATTATTTAAAATCCCTTAAATTATTGGTGACTGGAATTAAGTGTTCGAGGTTTTCGTCACTGTCTTGAGTTAAGTACGTACCCTTCCATGTTATAAAATGAATGGACTATGTTCACTTGTTCCTGGTTTTTCAGAATAAACCGGTTTTTTAATTTATTGAAGATCCATTTATGAGTGGATAATGATCACTCTACCGATGATATGTCAATTCCTCTTTAAGTGACATTTATTTATCGATAGTCGATAAAACAATTTGGTCATTCCCTATGACAGTTTGATTTTTGCTATGAAGAATTCCGGTCCTTGCTTAAAAGTATATGTGAGTGGTTGACCAAACAGGGAACTCAAGGGAAAATAATTGATTTCGAGAAAATCGCGTTCCAAGTTTCGTGCTTCTAAAGGTTTCGACTCGTGCACGGCTCACAAAAAAAATCATAAAAAAATAACTACGGCACCTAAAAATATTCTGGTTAGACCAAAACAAAGCTAAAATAGCACAGATTAAAGAATCCAAATTAAAAAAATAACGGTTTCAGATCCCTCCAGGTCCCTTTTTGGTCAACCACTCACATATATTATTGCTCGTGTCTGTTGCACCTTGGGTCAGACTGTACAAGTGCAGACACAGTCTGGGCGCAGCCGCGCGCCGACACTAGTCCGCTTGATTTACTCCCCTTTGTTGTCTGCGAACATTGCGACCTGCTAACTCGGTAATGGACAGGACGTAGGTAGGTTGGCATGTGGCTTGTCGTGGACTGGTAATGGGTTCGGAGTAGCTTAGCGGCTTCACAGGTTTGTGCATCAATGCTAAATGTTATATGCAGTCATATGCTGTATCTATACGTTTAGCAATGAGAACGCGCGGGTGATGTGTGCCTTAGTTATAAGATGTTAGTTATATATGGCTTTTGCTGTGCCCGCCAGGGTTCATCATCAACCCATTATGTCCCCACCGAGGGGCACGGGTACTTCCCTGAGGAAGGTATAGGCCACGGGGGCCAAGTCCGGATTGGTGGAGGCTTGTAAGACTAGTGGCTGGTCTTACTGTCAGAAGTCTTCAAGCCGCCATAATGGCCTCTGACTTAGCTTTACGACTGCCTATCGACAGCAGCCAGCACCAACTGCTTAACGTGCCTTGCGAAGCACGGAACCGCTCGGAAAAATGCCAATAGCGTTAGTCATAGACGGTCACCCATCCATGGACTAAATGCGCCCTATGTTGCTTAACATTCGGGATCGTTAAAGATAGCTCAGGCAGCCGGGGCTACGAGCGATTCACGATGTATTTATCATGTAAATGTTTCCGTTTTATGTTTTATTATAGAGCTGTAGTACATTCACCCGAAACCAACCACGCCAGTACAAACGTGGTCTCCATTTCGCATAAGCAGGTAAAATGGTAAAGAGCATAATCAGCTGTATTTGTAACTGAATCAATATTAATAATTCATTGTGTTTGCATTGTAAAGGCGTCTTTGTGATGAACCGAACAGCTGTAAACAAGGCGTGGTGGCAAACGTGACAGAGTCACTAATACATGCGAATGTTAGTTAGAGTCTGCTGCTGGATTCGAAATCTTGGTCGAGTCCTCTAACTGCGATGCTGTCGAAAACTTTTTGTTCATTGTTTCACGCAGTTATTGTGCGAATATCGTTGTATTAAATGTTAATGTAAGTCTTCTGACGGTTTGGATTGTGTTTTTGTTTTAAATGTGATTAATTGTAAGAATTTAATGTTACGATCAACTTTTGCCTGAAACTGTGCAAAAATAACAGCAACCGAAATTTTGTAAAAGGGTAACAATCTTGTTTCTTCTACAATCGTATCCACAGGGTGACTTAAATTCGTTGTCCGTATTTTAAGACGGCATTTGAACTACGATTATGGAACATACTCGTAATAATATCGTAAAATTTAAATAAAAATGCGTATTTTAAACGGCTTCATACACGCATGAATGAATATAATCATGACTAAAAGTACTAAAGTTAAAAATAACACTGTTTTTTGAGCGTATTATGGTCGACGCTAGCCACAATTGGGTTTTTTAATTGTTTGCGTAAAAAATCGGACGTCAGATTCTGAACTATTTAATATATGTGAGTGGTTGACTAAAAAGGGACCTGGAGGGATTAGAAACCGTTTTTTTTTTATTTAAATTTTTTAATCTTTGGTATTTTAGCTTTGTTTTGGTCCGACCAGAATATTTTTAGGTGCCGTAGTTATTTTTTTATGATTTTTTTGTGAGCCGAGCACGAGTTGAAACCTATAGAAACACGAAACTTCAAACGCGATTTTCTTGAAATCAATTATTTTTCCTTGAGGTCCCTTTTTGGTCAACCACTCACATATTAGAAAATAATTTTCAACGTTACTTTACTTTCTATTTGTTCAAAAGGATTCACAGTTTGGATCCAAAGGTCGGTAATCACGAACATATTCAAGTATGTCTTAACACTACTGATAGATAGTGTAGGACAATCAAAAATCATAACATCTTGAGATTCCAAACTGTTTATTTTACTTCCACAAACTATTTATATTTCACAATATGCACACCTTATACATAATACGTCCGACTCCGTCAACTGCCTCCAACAGAATGCCCAGCCCAGTGTAATGCATTTTCAACCTTCGTATTCGTTCCGTGACATATTCGTTCGATGTTGCCAGTATATTTTTTATTTTGAAACATTATTTTAAATTAGGTTCTAATAAAAGAAACAAAAACCTAACAATAGATAGATAGATAGAATCATTAATAATACAAAATATTACGAACATAATCTCAAATAAATTTACCAGTAGAAATAAAATAAATAATGAAATTCAAACTCACAATCTGTCGAAAGTGAGACCGGTCGCTATCACCACAAAGTAAACAAATATTTTTAAATGCCTTTGCGCTTCCTACTAGAGAGGAAGGTTGCGACGTGGTGCTCATGACGTCACGATATTGCCTGACGTCATGAAAACTGCCGCTTGCCAGTCCAGGGTTGCAATTGGGTATTTGACAGGATGTCAAATGAGTTACTTTTAAAACGGAATTTTGTATGAAAATACTTGCTTGTGACGTCACATTTCAGAGCACTCTTTTTATGTTTCATCTATTTGAAAATTGTAATAACTAGTAAATGATTAAAAGAATACATTTTCCGAAACATTTTGTAATTTTTGTTTTAATCGAGCATCTCAAATAATTTATTGTCGACTAGCTGTTGCCCGCGACTACGTCCGCGTGGGGCTTTAGTTGAGTAAAGAGCTTGAAAATAAGATAGGGATACTTTTAGCGCATGCGAAAGAGCTTTCATACTAACTTCGCAACCCCCTCTTACACCCTTAAGGGATGATTTTTGAAAATATATTTTACCTGTGTTGCATGACTTTCAATGAAGGACCTTCATGCTGAATTTCATTCGAATAACTTCAAAAATGGCTAAGTTTCATACTAAGTTTGCACCCCCCTTTTTCCCCCTTAAGGGATGATTTTTAAAAAACTATTTTACACGTGTTTCATAATTTTAAATGAAGAACCTTCGTACCAAATTTCATTTGAATAACTTCAAAAACGGCAAAGTTTCATACTAACTTTGAACCCCCATTTTACCCCTTTAGGGGATGAATTTTCAAAAATCCTCTCTTAGTGCTCCCCTAGGCTCCCTAAGGAACTCCCATGCCAAATTTCAACCCCCTAGGTTCAGTAGTTTGGGCTCTGCGTTGATTCTAAGTCAGTCAGTCAGCTTCTCGTTTTATATAGATAGATAGATAGTGTCAAATACCGTATTATGTAAGACTCCACTGTATGGAGTTGTCTGATTTAGCCATTTTATTCCCGGAATGTCACAATGTTACATTCTGGGACTTTTTTTCCCAGTAGGTATCTCATACTCCTACTCTGAACTCTAAGGGATGTGTTAATTTACTTTATTAATTTGTGTACTTTACTATAAGACTATTTTTATATGTAACTCATCCTGTTGTAACCCCAAGAAATAAACTAAAAATAAACAGTCATTATACATTCTTATTTTGACTTTTTCGAGTTGTCGAAGTGCTTAACCCAATAGAGTGCAAGGTTACGTAATAGAAGGGCTGGTTGACGGTAATGGTTACCGCGTTTTTATTGATTTCGTGGCTGATCCAGAAAACCGTTGTCGACGACACGTGCTCCGTCTCTGCTCACCATGATTAAGCTCTGCGAATCGGAACGAAACCTGATCGGACTCGTCCTATAAAAAACCAAGTAAGTTAATCCGGGCCATAATTTACAATTATTATTATTAGCGGCTATTAATAAATATAATAAGTAGCTAGTAATAAGAAGCGCTCGTAGTCCCGGCTGCCTGAGTGATCTTAAGCGATCACGAAGATTAAGCAACGTAGGGCGCGTTCAGTGCATTGATGGGTTACCGTTCCGTGACTAACGCTATGCGCATTTTTCTAAGCGGTTCCGTGGTTCGCAAGGCACGTTAAGCAGTTGGTGCCGGTTGTCGTCGATAGATGGCAGTCGTTAAGCCAAGTCAGAGGCCTTAGGGCGGCTTGAAAACTTCTGACAGTTCACCTTCTTCAGGGAAGATACCCGTGCCCCTCGGTGGAGACGATGGGTTGATGATAACCAAATGAATAATTATACTTTCATTGCAATTTATTTTACTAATTCACCATTTAAACAGGTTCTAGCTATTACTAGGTGCAGCTTTTCCTAATTCACACCATATTAGTAGGGGAATATAAAATGCACTGACGTCATCACACTTCAGGGTAAACGCACCCGTGTCCGGACACCGCCGTAAATAAATACTGTACAGAGTTCAAGTCATTTTAATTTTATTCCTTGTTCTGCATTTGCTTGCTTTTAATACGGTCTAGCAGTGCCCCTGACTTCGCGGGCATGGTAATTGCATCAGCCCATACATTTATATCCTGAGAGGCGTGCGGACTCGCTGTCACACTATTCTGTCACACCAGTGTGACACAGAATAATATTATTCTTCACATTCACACTATATGGTGTGACCCGGTGTGACTGGCAATAACCAATAGTATGGTTAAGATTAAGCGTCATACTATGTAATCGTAAGAATAAACAAATAATACATCAAACAAATCATTATATTTATTACCTACACAATCAAAGTGAAAACAGAGAATTTTGTTTAATGTCTTAGGAATGTTTCTATGGTTATTTTATTTTAGTGTGACTGTGAGGAAAAAAATCTTCTTTGTCACACTGATGTGACTGTGAGGAAAAAAATCTTCTGTGTCACACTGGTGTGACAAAATAGTGTGACAGCGAGTCCGCACACCCTGAGAGTTCATTCTACATAAATTAATACTGATGAAAGAATTTTTGAAAACAGATAAGTAGTTTCTTAGATTACATCCTATATACAGGGCCGTTTCGCTCGTAACCCCGGCCGCCTGAGTGATCTTAAACGATCACGAAGGTTAAGCAACATAGGGTGCGTTAAGTGCATGGATGTGTGACCGTTCTTTGACTAACGCTAGTGGCCTTTTTCCTAGCGGTTCTGTGCTTCCCGAGGCACGTTAAGCAGTTGGTGCCGGCTGCCGTCGATAGATGGCAGTCGTGAAGCCAAGTCAGAGAGGCCTTAGGGCGGCTTGAAAACTTCTGATAGTAAGACCAGCCACTACTCTTACAAGCCTCCACCATAAATTACACAGGTATATTAATCCAAGAGTACAAACGGCGGCGTTATCACTAAAAGTAGTCTCTTCCAGACAACCTTTGGAAGGACTTAAGAATAACAAACGCACGCAACTTAGAAAACAGACCTGTTTTAAAATAAAACCATAAAAAATACCTTCATTTCATACCAGTCCGTAAACCTCCACAATCCTATAATAGAAGAAGCTTGACCACTGGGGCAAAACCTCTAATGACTTTATGCCAACTATTCCAGGTTAATAGGTCCATCATCTCGGGCATCCATAACCGCTCCAGACACGGCAACAGCTTTGCGAATATCCTCTTTTTTCCTTCAACCATAAGACCTGTTATCCTGGAGGCACCTGGCACACTGGTTTGCGAACAGTTACGGGGACTTTGAAAGACGCAGAAGGCCTATGTCAAAGCAGGGGCTGGAAATTATAAAAAATTAACGGTCTAACTGTTTCTGGTTCCCACGACACAGGGTATCCTAATGTGGGGCCAGAAGCAATGCATGTGCCTGTATTTAATGTAATGTAATTTATAAAAAAAGCGACTTAACCCCGCTTTCTCGTACGCCGATAGTCTGTTAATCTTAGCATTAAAATGAGAAAATTACTTTGCAAAGTAATTTTTTCTTTTTAATGCTATTATGGATTTCCGCCAAGTAACGCCTGATTCTATACATAGAGTCCATAATCCATAATCCTAAAATCCATAATAGCATTAAAATGAGAAAATTACTAAGCAAAGTAGTTTTCTCATTTTAATGCTACAATAGTCTGTTAATCTGCTGTTAACAGCTGTCAAATTATTTTTTCGCATGCACTCTGGCGAACTAACAGCTGTTAAGATTAACAGCTTAATGTACGAGAAACTGGGGATTAGTCTTTAACCGCCGGTTTCTTGAACGCTAACAGTCTGTTAATCTATTGTTAACAGCTGTCAGTTGTCAAAAGTGCATACAAAAAAAAACAACTGACAACTTATTTTCAAGCGTAGGAGTGAAGAGGTTAATTAAAACTCTATTTAATATTAGAAGGCGTTTTAAGTTTTCTTAATTTCTAAAAATGCGTAAATTACTTAAAAAAACAAAGCTGCTCTTTTTTGTACGTTTTGCAAAAACAATCTGTAGAAGAACATGATGGGTCCGATGTAAGCTATGACGCATTCCGTCAGGCCCCGTAGACCGGCCGGCGGGTCGGTCTTGCAACTGCACTTTGAATCGAATTTCGAAGATGATAGAGACCACAATTGTATGAGCATGTTTTATTCTTCGAAAACTGAAATAAATTTCAATGTAGGCGAGTACATAGGCGAGCTTATTTCTACAGAAATTTCTTCCAGCCAACCTGATCAGTTGTGAAACGATTATTATAATGATTAATAATCAAGTTTAGTTGTAACCCCGTGACAAAAAACTAAGTGACCCTTCTGCGACTGCTTATTCAATGACAGTTATGTGCGATTAGCGATCACAGTGCGGGGTTGACGTATATACTTCGTCTCCTTAGTAACTCGGAGTTCTACGATTACAGTAACATCTGCTCATCCTAGGCGCCCGGTTCTAGGCCATTACGGAGCGGTGTTAGATCAATGCTTATTTCAGGGTTCCGTACTCAGACTATAGGGTACACTATCAATGTGACGTCTGATTGTCTCTCTGATCTGGCCAAAACTGACCCGCGAGTGAGTGAAGTGTTATTTTCAATTTCAAATGTTTTTATTCAAAATAGAAAATATTTACTAAAGTAAACGTCGAAGTTGTCATTGTCGTAATAAATAGATAAACGGCCTTACTAAACTCTGAATAACTATTTGACGTATATCAATCTAAACAGGTTGAATCGCATTTAGCGTACAAATAACCAGTTTGTCAGACCTCGCATAACGTCTGTATACACAGCTCATAACCTTTATTAGTAAGGCCGTACGTGGAGAAGAAACTGACAAAGAAACTCCACATTTATTGTTTTCAGAACAGTCTTGGTTTAATTAACAGACTTTAAAACTTTAAAAATATTACTTATGAATGCGTTGAACACTAGACACAATTATTAATGTCAATTGAAATTAAAATAATAATAATAATGATAAACTCACGCCCGTTATCCTCGAGGGAGTAGGCAGAGGCACCAATCACTAGAACTGGGCCCACGTTTTGCCGAGTTTATTAAAAATCTCCTGTGAATAAATTGAATGAATACATACTTTTTTCTACGAACGTCCGTATGTTTGTCTCTCTGATCTTTAAAGGACTTTATCAGCTGCCACGACATATTATGAATGTCGACGAAACAAAAGTGATTTGTCAGGATCGTGGCAAGTGGCAGTCCCTGGTCTCCGCCCGCCCCTCTGGGATACACGCGTGAGCTTATCTATATATAGGGTGTCCCAAAACTCGACGTCAACCCGAAGCCGGGTGAAAAGGCAAGTCAAGCTGGTTGTCAGAAAAATATTAAAAAAATCTAAGTTGTATGATTTCAAAATTATAGGCATTTTTTTAAAAATCGCAAAATTACACACCCTGTGACAGTCTTTTTACTCCTGTTGCCACAAATCTTTACTCAATTATTTTTTTTGCTGTGTCCATACCTATCTCGCTCGCACTTGATAAGGTGACTCTTTCCGTCTTAGTCACTTAAGCGTCAATACCTATCTCGCTTATACTTCTTAGAATGCCTGATTCATCTCAAGCTACAATTTACGACTCTTTGGAAAATCTTGCGCCCATTAGAATAATTTTTAACCAAGTAAGAAAAATTTGTTAAAAACTGGGTTTTACAGGAAAAAAAAATTTTTATCCATGTTATCAGCTACAATTTACCAAGTATTATACCATTTTGGAATCTTTACTAAATGCGCCAACTTTTGACATAACTTGCCAAACTCGCGTAGTACATTTTTTTTTTCAATACAGTCAGTTAAAACTAGGCAATTTTTTATTTTGAAAGTTTTTCTAGGAAATAAGTCCTGTTTTTTATGCAAGCTAGAGCAGCTGGTTTCAAAATTTTGATTACAGTTTAGAGAAGCATTATTCAGGGTTACACAGCAAAAAAAATATTGGAAAAAGTAAAGATTTGTGGCAACAGGAGTAAAAAGACTGTCACAGGGTGTGTAATTTTGCGATTTTTAAAAAAATGCCTATAATTTTGATATCATACAACTTAGATTTTTTTTATATTTTTCTGACAACCAGCTTGACTTGCCTTTTCACCCGGCTCCGGGTTGACGTCGAGTTTTGGGACACCCTGTATATTTATATCAGTACGGAATCGGTCTCTGCCTACCCCTCTGAGATACAGGCCCGTGCTTATCGCACGCTGAAAACATAAATGGAATTAAACAAAAATTTTCATTTTACAGTACAATCAACAGCCTTGTGACTAATCACAAAGCCTTACTGACAACTTTTACGGTTCCACATCGCCCACCAGAATATTTAAAAAATCTTAAAATGGCCATACTGTAAAATAAAGATTTTTGTTTAATGCCATTTATGTTTTCAGTGTGCGTTATGTATAATCCATTTATCTATACTTGGCATTTTTTTCAGACTTTAAACGACACTAAAT
Source organism: Yponomeuta plumbellus (assembly GCA_947310845.1). NCBI lineage: Eukaryota > Metazoa > Arthropoda > Insecta > Lepidoptera > Yponomeutidae > Yponomeuta > Yponomeuta plumbellus. The sequence goes on along the minus strand of OX371216.1, from coordinate 10,057,824 downwards.
CAAAAACCTTTAGCGGTAGAAAACTCGAAACTGTTTACAAATTTAGTGCTAGCTAGTAAGTCTTAAAAAAAATGGCAAGTATAGGTAAATGGCAAGTATAGGCTAACATTATACATAACTGTATGGACATTGACATTCAACAAGCAGAATGTAAATTCTTTACGTTGAAATAAAAAATTTTTGAATTTTGAATTTGAATGGATTATATGAATATTTATGGCAGTACGGAACCGCTACTGATGGCAGTATGTGACTCGCACATGACCGGTTTTATTTTTACTGCTAGCGCGGTTGTGTCCTCTATTATTTAACTCCATGTCATAGCACCTGTGGTTGACCTATTAGCATCGTTTAAAACCGGGTGGATTTTTTATTTTCACCTGTTTTACTTAGTGCTACCCTACCTGAATGTACGACATCTAAGAGGTAGAATTGCTCAGTGGTAGTAGACGAACCTGTGCGGCACAGTGGTTAGCGCTTCTGCCAACCATGCGAGAGGTCCAGGGTTCGAATCCCGGCTGGGGATTAAAAAAAAGAAACCCAGGTCTTGGATGTTTATATGTTTGAGACGTCGCAGTTTCTGCTTCCCACGACACAGGGTATCCTAGTATAGGGCCAGAAGCAAAGTATGTGCCTATATGTAAATGTTATGTAATATTTTACTATTGGTTTAGAACTGTTTATTGTTCACACCAAAAGAATCAAAATAGTGTTATTAAGGCGCTTAGCTACCAAGAAAGAGGGATTACATTCCCTCTGGGGGGCCGCTGTACATTTGAAGATAAACATAACATAAACATTTTACATACAAGCACATAAATTGCTTCTGGCCCCACACTAGGATACCCTGTGTTGTGGGAACCAAAAACAGCGACGTCACAAACGTGTAAACATCTAAGACCTTGGGGATTTTTTTTCTCCCCAGCCGGGGTTCGAACCCGGGACCTCTCGCGGGCTTCTTAAGCGGTTAGTGCAAGTAGATGCGCTAACAAATGGCCTCAGTCGAGGTGTTTCTCCATGGTAACTATAGTACTGGGTATTCTTATTGTTTTGTACAGGAGCTATTACTATTTTTACGAAAAAAAATAAATAATAATAATAAATAAACTCACGCCCGTTATCCCCGAAGGGGTAGGCATAGGCACCAGTCTCTAGAACTGGGCCCACGTTTTGCCGAGTTTATTAGGTCCCAAACGTGACAAGTGGCAAGCCTGTCGCCGTTATCCGGGCACATTTTATCAGCGAATGGTGTTGCTGTATAAACAAATGTACGTAACTTAAAGTCATTGGTACATGCGTGGTTCGAACCCAGGCCCTCATGATCGAGAAGCAAGGGTCAACCCCACTATGCCACCACCGCTTTTAAAAAAATTACACCTTCAAAATACCGAAAAAATAGCAGCTGTTTGTGCTATGTTCTAAATTTTATTCAAATTTTGTTTTATATTTTGGAGGTTGATCTCTTAACAAAATTTGTTGTATTGAATAGCCCTCCTTAAGGGTGTAACAAGGGTAAATGTTGCAAAATTGGCTAGCTTGAACTGAAATGTTAGGCAAAAGTACGCACTAAAAAATTCTGAATAAAATCTTTGGTAATAAAGGATATATCAGTGACTAATTCGTACGGAAAAAAATTGCATTTAACCTGTCTAGATGGCAAAAAAAATTTTTTTCCAAAAGCTTTATTTTCCACAGAATCTAATTTCGCTGGTAAACGATAGTAGCTTTTCATTTAAATCTTTCATGCAAATATCGGCCACATCAATATCTGCAATCCTAACTGCTCATATATTTTTAATGTTAATATTAAGCTTGATTAGTACAAAATTGTACGATTTCTTAATTAGCGCAGGGAACAATCGCCATCGATCATCCGCCACATCTCTTATCTGTGTAATCTTTGGATTATGGATTAGTCTTTAAAGTATTCGCCGAAGAAGTACAACAAACATTCAAGAGATTGCGCTAGTTTATTATCCCATAACTCAGAGGCCAAATGCTCAGTCATTCGCCCTTGTAGCCTTATAGCCTTAAGTTTCACTAAGCTTTTCTGAACCTGGAATAAAGTATTCCTTTGTTACAAAAAGCAAGTGAAGTGATTTGTCAGGATCGTGGCTTGTGGCAATCCCTGGTCTCTGCGTACTTTTCGGGATACATTAAAAATATTGAGCAAAAATAAAATGTCACATAAATAATTCTCTAAAAATATGTGATAAAAATTACTTGGACAGGCGGTGTTACTTCGTGGTTACTTCAATAGAAATTTACGTCAAATTAATGATCCGTCAAAGTGACTTTTCCAAATTCCAACAAACGGATTAATATTATTTGTTTTCCTTTCGTTCCGGCTAGCAGAACCAGCCAGTCATGTTCATAACAAATAGCACACTGCCTTATGCCATCGGTCTAAATCCTACGTAAAAAGAAAAATAAATACAATTTTTTATAACTCCCACACAAAACAATCACTTGGTCGGATACTCTGTGATTTACTACTCAGGCAAGGGCATTAGCAGCGTCGAAAAAAACCAAAACTGACGCCATTTACTTACAAATGCACTGCGGCCCCCAGTGGAAATCTCTGACCTCAGGACCTCTTTCTTGGCAGTTAAGGACCTCGACGCCTAGACCAATGTGGCAGTCAGTCAGGTTGATGAACTGTCAAAAATATTTTTCGATTTTAAACGAGAACGCATTAGTATTTTTTTTTCTTTACCGCCTAGCGGATCCAGCCAGTTTACATTCATAACAGATTGCACATTCCTTCGCGCGATCTGTCAAAATCCTTCTTAATTCAAATTCAGAATTGATTTCTTTTTCTTCTCCGCCTAGCGGATCCAGCCAGCCGCATAGCGAAGTGCGAGGCGCAACTCGCCCTTGGCCGTCTGGGCACCGACCCCGAATGCACCAAGGTCGGCGCACACAGGCGCATAACACGCACACTTCGGCAGACCCTTCAGGGTGCACGCCCATTGGATGTCGAGTCTCGGATTCAGAACTTTTTTTCACAGAGAGAACGAAAGCAGGTGGTCAACCAAAGAGGCTAAGTAAGAAAAAAATTTGTTACAAAACAAAAGGCTTACCATCACTCCCCTCTTCCTGTATCCTCTTTTGAATCCGCTAAGGACGGTCTATGTAGAGAACACAGTCACTGTGCAGCTACCCTACTAATAGCAGTCCTTAGCCGAATAATACATCCAGTTGGCTTTTACGAACTCTGTTGCTGGTTTTTCCGAATCTCAAGCCAAAATCGCACTTAGGCAAGAGTTAATCGTCGCTGAAGAGCGATCTAAAGTGCCAAATTTTACTAATGGTACCTTGTGACTTTTGTTGCATACGTGATAAGAGCTAATATGAATTGTATACATTTGTATTTGATTCTCTTTTGAAACCCAAATGTGTTAATATTGTCATGTAAGAGCTAATGCAATATTTAGCTTGATTTGACAAAGATGGTCGGAGCGGAGTTTTTTGCTGCTGGCTTTTCCTCCACTACAAATTCGGCCCGTAATAAGCAAATGTCCTGCCTGAGTGATCTTAAGAGATCACGATGGTTAAGCAACCAAGGGTGCGTTCAGTGGATGTGGATATGCTCGTTAGTCATAGAACGGGTGACCGTTGTATGACTAACATTAGGGGCGTTTCTCCAAGCGGTTCCGTGCTTCGAAAGGCACGTTAAGCAGTTGGTGCAGGCTGCCGTCGATAGATTGCAGTCGTTAAACCAAGTCAGAGGCCTTAAGGCGGCTTGAAAACTTCTGACAATAAGACCAGCCACTAGTCTTACAAGCCTCCACCAGTCCGGGCTTGGCCCCTGAGGTGGAGTATGGCCTATAGCTTCCTCAGGGAAGAGAACTGTCCCTCCTCGGTGGTGGGGACAAAATGGGTTGATGATGATAAAATCTCACTATTCTTTAGTTTCTGATTTCGGCGTCAATAAATCTTTCTTGATGAAAGGTTTCGCTTGAATAATCGGCACTGTGTAACTATACCTCAGAAGACACATTGACATGGAACCCTTTAGCGAGCGTATTTTTAGCGCATCGGCCAGTCCATCTGCTCTTCGGAAGTCTTTCATTCAGCTGAAAATGGGAGCTCACGTCAAACTGGTAAGTGACCCGTCGCCTGCTGGAACTTGGTCTACTATAGTGGAGACCGCAAGGAACTTAAAACGTGAGGCATAAGGACGAGTTTTGAACGAAAATTACTGGCTGGCAGTATAGGTCTAGACAAATACTAGTATTATATGGCAACACTACGAAATAAAACGTCGTCAATTAAAGAAAGGGACTGAACAACTATTTTGATTCTCATATTTACAATAAATCCGTATCTATATCCTGTATGAGAGAGAGAGGCAAATAAATAAATCTCAACGCCAGAAGCATTTCAAAGTGAAAGTCAAATATTTTATTCGTAGTACAAACAAATTTTTTACATTATGAACGTCAAAGTTAGTTTCACAATTAATAGATTACATGGAGAAGAAACTAACAAAGGAACTCCACATTTATTCTTTTCAAAACAGTTTTAGCCTAATTAACAAACGTTCAAACTTAAAGAATATTAGGTACTCTTGGATGTGTTGAACACTAGACACAGTAAACTGATTAAATTTAATATTAAACTACTGTTTAATGCCAGACATCCTTGTCTTCTAAATAATTGTTGGTTTTCTAATCAGCTTTTTTGCAAAGAATACCTATGCTTCACACAATTCTTAAACCGCGTTGGAGGTATAATATCCTGGGGTATCCTGTTGTAAAACCTTATAGGTACAGTGCCCCATAAGTATTAACTTTTGCAAGTCTAAATCGTGGTAATGACTATTTATGTTTATTCCTAGTATTAACGTTATGATGGCTACCAAGAGTTTCGAAGTCTTTAATATTTATTCGAACATACATAATATTTTCATAAATGTATTGGGTATTGCAACTGTTAAGATGTTGATTTCTTTGAAAAAAATTGGCCGGATTTAGAGCGAGCCGACAAGCTACTTACTATAAGCCTACAAACGACATGATGCGCCTGAATTATCTCAGCAATCGAATATTATGTTTCTCATACGGTTAGAAAGAACTTGATGAGGTGATTTTAATGTATAAAAAGTAATTTTCGTCGGAATTGCACATACCTCCTTATACTACTGACGTCAAGAAATAGTTTACGTAATAAAAACCGCAACGACGTTAAATTGAAAACGTTCCATATTCTTTCTTCAGAGTTTTGTACCTTTTTGTACAACACACGTACGTCAGTAGTCAACGGTATGCACTGAGCTGTTATGATCTACTAGTTTAATACAAGTTGCAGGTCTTGAGAAACTGGCTGGTGAGTTAATATGAGTGGAAAACGTTCGACTATTTTTACGATGAAGAAAGAGGATAAAGTACTCTTTGTTGGTGAGTTTTTTTTTTGCACTTTCAATGACGTCAATGCAGTTTTTCTTTTTACGCTTACTGTCAATGCAAAGTTTTTCTTTTTAGGCTTGCCGTACCTCAAAAGGAAAAAAGGCAACTTTTATTTATAGGATGAGGTACTTTGTTGTCCGTCCGTCAGTCCGTTCGTCCATCCGTTCGTTCGTCTGTCTGTTAAGACCCTTAGCCTGAGTTTCTGAAAGAGTGTTCAAATGTAACAAGATTAATTCAAAATACCGGCACGTGATTGGCTAAAATTTGCTTGACGTGAGATTAACATGAGATTAACATTTGATCGCTCTTCTAGAAACCGAGCATTAGAGCCATCGTGAACAGGGCGACTTGTCGCCGCCTCAAGACGCCGCGTCAGACGCGACGTTTTCATTTGCTTCTGGCGTCTTGTCGTTGACTTTGACGCCAATTGTGCGGAGATTCGAACAAAATATATAAAATTGACGGCCGTAGTCGCCTGTCGCGTGTCGCTAGTGTGCGCCTAGGCTTAATCTTAGGAACGCGTGAATATAACGAGTTGAAATTTAAACCAACTCAATTCTACGGTCCCTGGAAGCTAGAAAAAAAAACTTCTATTTAACAATCAAGCCTTACAAGCTTCCACCAATCCGGACTTGGCCCCGTGGTGAAGTATGGCCTATAGCTATACCTTCCTCAGGGAAGAGACCCGTGCCCCTCGGTAGCGATATAATGGGGATGCTGATGAAGTTAACAAAAAGAGTAGGTGAAGTGACCACTGAGACACTGTAATCCCCAGGACATGTTTTTAGATGGGGTAGGCCAGTCCAGCTCTTACCTTTATGACCTAAAGCCTTGGGTCAAAAGCCTAAAAATTGAGTGCATTTTTGCCAAAAACACGGTTTGGATTGCACTCGCTACCTGCTGGTTGCCTCGTAAGGCGCCCCGAAGTGAAGCTAGTCGTATTGGAAAAAATATCTTATATTATAAACTACCTGTGCCCCACGGTGTTACCCGCGGTTTATTAGGGAAAATAAATTGTGTATTAACAGTAAAAATAATAACTACTCACATTTTTAGGGATTTTCCCACGGGAATAAGATATTTTCCCGCAGTGAAACGTAGCTTATGTGTTAATGGAGGGTCTCAGCTAACTCCATACCAAATTTTATTAAAATCGCTCCAGCCGTTTAGACGTAAAGAAGTTACAAACATACACACTCACAAACTATCGCCTTTCTAATATTAGTGTGATGTGATAAGAATATAAGTCGCTCATGATCTGCACAAGAAGATTTTTTCCCATTCTTGAAGCTAGTGGACCCTGTCTGCCTGCGTGTATTGAATTTTAAAATAGGTACTTAATAGCTTTAAAATTTATGCTTAAATATTAATATTTTATTCACAGTAAAACTGAATGTTTACTGTATGAACGTCAAAGTTAGTATTTTAAGTTAGTATTATAAAATTATGTGGAGAAGAATCTGTCAAAGAAACTCCACATTTATTCTTTTCAAAACAAAATAAACAACAAGACTCGACATTCAATGTCTGGTAGACACGCTACACCTTAGATGGACGTTACAATAGCACCGCTATATTGCAACATGCGCGATAAAATCACAAAAATTAGAAGAACCTCTCTCGCGGAATTCCGCACGTTTCCTGCGCCTACGCATCTGCAACAGCGCTGCTGACGCAACCTTACGCAAGCGGTCGATGACCCCAAGGTGACCCTGCGCGCCCGCCGGCCAAGGGCGAGGGGTAGGGCTGCCACCTTAAAAAAGTTAGGCCCGGAGGTTTCAAAAAAAAAAGATTATGTTTAAAACACAGACGTTTTTCTTTTTCAAATAATAATTAGGTTGTAACTTTTGTATATTTATGTAAGTATATGTATATTTCTATAAGTATATGTATGGTTTTTTTTATCATAAATACATATGTCATCACATCAATACTTCACAGCCGCTGTAATATTATGGGAAAAAATAAAGTAAGTTCAATAAAAGTATTAATAAATAAATAAAATAAATAAATAAAAAATACTTACTGCGGTAAAGTAATGAAATTAAACAAAGTATTTCCATATTTAAAGTAAGTTATGTATAAAAAAAGTCTAGATCCGTGCTGTTAGGTAGGATTCCCAAGATGCCGTCATTGCTGCAATGATATTATTATTTATTTCAATTTTTTAATGTATTTTTACAAACTCCTTGTTTTACAAACTACATCGCGTAGCTGACCCCTGAGGCAATCCTTCAATCTACTGTTAATAGCTGTCAGTTAACTAAAGTTCATATATTATATGTATTAGATGTAAGGTGATTTCAGAAAAGAGGGTTTCAGTGGAGCTTTTTTCTCACTGCCTTTTTTCCGCTATATTTAGCCTAACTTAACTTAATTTAGGGAGTGGCTAACTTTATAAGTACATTATAAATATACATGTATACATCGTCCCCGTAGAGCGAAAAGTCACTAAGTCGCACTTTGGCCGAAATTGAGTTATGAATGCCACCCGATCCAGTTTTTTTTTCTGTATCCTTCAAGCTAATTGGTATTTTGACAGCTTCAATAGTTTTAAAGTTAGAAAGTGTAAAATATAACTAAGTACACCCTATCATTACTTTTGACAAGAGAAGAAATCATTAACTCCCATAATACATTTATAACTTCCTAATCTTGTGCATTTTGCCTAACTAACGTACCTTAGTTGATATTTATCTAAGAGAAAACCATAAATATTTGAAATAATTATGAAACAAAAAGTCACTAATACGCTTTAGGTAGTTTACGCCTGAAAGGTTTGGCGAAAGTGAGAGGGCAAGAAGTCACTAAGTGCCATTAGTGATTTTTAAATCGCGTTTTGCACAAAGTTATAAGTTTAATTTCAAATCTCAAACTAATCAACGCTTTTTAGTGAGGTTTACTTTATTGAGATCGAAACAAAACATAGAATAAAATCGTTTAATGAGTTTTACCCTATCATAAATATGAGCCAATACAAGTAATACAATTTTTGGCGCGCTATTTTAGTGAATGAATGTTTGTTTATTTGAGCCGCTGGTCAATTGGTGAGTTTAGTCACAGACAGAACGTTGACGAATTACTAAAAAAAGGCGAAGAAAATGCTGTGAAAGGTTAGTAAATAAAACATTTTAAATCGGTATAAATACATACCCATTTTATTTTATTTTTATAAAAGCTATGTTTTTTCGTTTTCGAATCTGTTTGTTTTAAAGATTTGTAATAATAGGTCGATAAATAATTGGTAGATAATAATAATAATATTTCGAAAGATAACAGTCTCTGAGGAACCGGCTTTTAAAAACTAAGTAGGTACTTACTTTAAAAAAACAAATAAGATACCTGTCAGAAGGATTGTGCGATGTTTATAGCCTGTTTCTGGATCAATCGATATTATTTTAGTATTATTATTTCATACTATTTATTTATTGTTAAGGTCTGAGGTGTTCATATAACTCAGCGCTTGAAATTTCCAATCCGCGGTGGGCACGCGTGGTAATTATGCCCATACTCTCTCTGTTAAGAGAAAAGATGAAAGGAAGAAGAAAAAAGTTTTTTGTTTTGCTGCCCATTTCTCCACTACATTCGGCCCCAAGGCAGCGGCTAACACTAGATATCATTCTAAGTAGGTACATTGACATTCAACTAGCAGAATGTAAATTCTTTACGTTGAAATAAATTTCTGATTATATCATTGTAATTTTTAATTCAATATTTCTTGATGTCATGTGGCTCATTTTATTTGTAGATATCGTTGCTTGACAGCAACATTAAAGGAGAAACGGTTTCAGTGGAATTAGATGCTATTTTTCCAAACAAACATCTTTATGCATTCTATCATGTTACGCGCTTGATCCAAACGACATCGTGATTCGGCTCAGCCTTTACAATCAAAGAACTGTCTTACTAAGGAATGCTGGATGTTCGTGCTTTAAATAAACTGTTCATGAAGAACACGAGTAGAAACACGGAAGGAAACAAAGTTATGTGGCTCAAAATTAAATGCCTGAAATTTCAAAAGAACTCGCCAGGAGTGGTACTATTTCGATATTCTCATGAAGGCCCATATTTTGAATTGGATGTCACATCTGAAAATAATAATGTGCCCCGAACAAGAAAGAGAAGGAGACACCAAAATGACCAAGAGTTAGGTGGATGCAGTGGTGAAGAAAGACGAGAGCAATGGATAGCGGAGTTAAAATAATCATCATCAACCCATTATGTCCCCATCGAGGGGCACGGGTCTCTTCCCTGAGGAAGGTATAGGCCATACAACACCAAGGGGACCAAGTCCGGATCGGTGGAGGCTTGTAAGACTGTGGCTGGTCTTACTGTCAGAAGTTTTCAAGCCGCCTTAAGGTCATGTTATTCCAAAGGCGTTTTCTATTCGACTTCCGATCTCAGAGGCTAAAAAAAGGGATTTGGTTCCAAAGGTATAATTCCTCAAGAACTTCACGCCTAGTATGCAAACCTACCTACCAGCAGAGACGTTGAAGAGCGATTATGTCAGTCAGATGTGACAGAAACCTGCGAAGGGGGAGGAGAATTTTGAATATTTCGAGACCTTGTTGGATGTGCCTTTTTTATGCCCTACCTTAAATTGTATGATAATAATAATAAACTGTATTAAGTAATTTCATAATTGGGTATTTGACAGAATGTCAAATGAGTTATTTTTAAAACGGAATTTTGTATGAAAATACTTGCTTATGACGTCATATTTCAGAGCACTCTTTTTATGTTTCATCTATTTAAAAATTGTAATAACTAGCAAATGATTAAAAGAATACATTTTCCGAAACATTTTGTAATTTTGATTTTTATCGAGCATCTCAAATAATTTATTGTTGATAGTGTCAAATACCGCATTATATTTTTATTTTCTGTACAGTCAGTCCGTTCATTTAATTCATTTAGTAATAAAACAAAAATCTATAAAAGAAAAAAAATTATTTACAGAAACATTTTATTTTTTATGTAATTCATTGAGTTTTAATTCTTTGAACTTTTAAGTAACAAAAAATGATGTTAATACATTTTTAAACATATAAAAAATATGAAAAGTTCATTTTTATAATTATTACTTACTAAAAAAAATATTTTTATTTTTCTTCAATAGTAACTAACTTACTTTAAATTCAATTACTCAAAACAAAAAATCGCTAACTAACATTCAGAAAGTAACTAATTAACAAGAAGTATCATGATTTGCGAGACGAAACTAACCAACTTAGTTTTTTGGCTATAACTTTTAAAGTTACGGACCTACTTGGAAATCTGTCAGAATAAATACAGCTTAATTAAAACTTCTTTGTAAAAAAAAACTTCAATTTTTGAAATATCTTACTTGAAACGAAAGTTATATATTTTTTTTCGTTTTTGAAACTTTGAACCCCGATTTCTAGAAACATGGTTTATGTTACTTAGTGACTTTTCGCTAATATACATTTACATACAGGCACACGCATTTCTTCTGAGTACTTCTGACCTCACACTATGATACCCTGTGTCGTGGGAACCAGAAACAGCGACGTCACAAATATGTAAACACTAGCTGTGCCCCGCGGTGTTACCCGCGGTTCATCGATTTTCCCGTAGGAATAAGATATTTCCCCGCGGTAAAACGTAGCCTATGTTTTAATCCAGGGTATCGGCTAACTCCATACCAAATTTTATTAAAATCCGTTCAGCCGTTTCAGCGCTAAAGACTGACAAACATATAAACACACACACAAACTTTCACGTTTATAATATTAGTGTGATTCAAGACCTGGGTTTTTTTTGTCCACAGCCGGGGTTCAAATCCATTGACATTCCATAAACAGAATGTAAATTCTTTACGTTGAAATAAATTTTTGATTTCTGAAACACGGAGAGGTGACAGCCCTAGCGGAGAGCTTAGATCCTTTTAGACCCTTTTGTTCGAGGTTGGTTAGTAAATAATATTGTTTGTTTGTTTTGCTGGCGGGGTCCTCAGTGGACGACGGGCTTTGCGATCAAAAATCCGTTCAAATTAAGTATAAGCAAAATTACGAAATAACGAAGTTTAAGCCTAATATCGACCAGTTAAAATTGGAAACAATATTATTTTTATACGACTGCGACACCAGTGTTAACTATATTTTTTGTTCGTATATACGAGTATCTAGCCAGCAAAATAAACAAACGATACTGGCAGTCGTTAAGCCAAGTCAGAGGCTTGAAAACTTCTGACAGTAAGACCAGCCACTAGTCTTACAAGCCTCCACCAATCCGGACTTGGCCCCCGTGGTAGAGTAGGGCCTATACCTTCCTCAGGGAAGAGACCCGTGCCCCTCAGTGGGTACATAATGGGTTGACGATGATGATGATGATGATATATACGAATGTTAGTGTAGAGTTTTTTCCCGCTGCCTTTTTCTCTACTACAAATACGAGTACATCCGAATGCAGCAGATAACATACATAGTACATTGACATAACATAACATTTACATACAGGCACATACATTACTTCTGGCCTCAGACTAGGATACCCTGTGTCGTGGAAACCAGAATCAGTAATACATAACTTGGTACCAACGATATATCGTTGATGTCTACCTAAAAAGCTGAAGTTTTATCCAGGATCTATAGCGGGATTCTATAGAACAAGAATTCATTTTTTATCATGACAATTTGATGTAAATTGCAATAGTGATTAAAAAATACACTTATCCCCAATTTTTCGTACAGTTACAAGCTGTTAATCTGCAATCAGCTGTCAAATGGATGCACTTTGGCCAACTGATTCATAATCATCATTGACCCATTATGTCCCCACCGAGGGGCACGAGTCTCTTTTCTAAGGAAGGTATAGGCCATAATCCACCACGGGGACCAAGTCCGGATTGGTAGAGGCTTGTAGGACTAGTGGCTGGTCTTACTGTCAGAAGTTTTCACGCCGCCCTAAGACCTCTGACTTGGTATAACGACTGCCATGTATCGACGGCAGCCGGCACCGACTGCTTATTTGCTTAACGTGCCTTGCTAAGCATGGAATCGCTCGGAAAAATGCCACTTGCGTTAGTAATAGACGGTCACCCATCCATGCACTGAACGCGTCCTATGTTGCTTACCCTTTGTGATCGTTTAAGATCACTCAGGCGGCCTGGCTAAGAGCGATTCGGGGCTAGACCAATGAGCCTATCAATATGAATCGAATGAAAAGGAATTATTACATAAAGTAATTAACTATTAACACTGAAATAACTACATTAAAACTTACCATGCCGTCCAATGATGTAACCTCGCATATTTGTTCAGGTTTTAATAATTTATTTTTCAAGTGACACTCGAACTGTTTATTCACGTGTTTAAAATAATCAAAAACACGGCAAAACCTTTCACATGTCGACGTTTGTTTTATCGAAGACGCAATTGCGGTATTACGTCTGAAAGGTGGAACCGAACCTCTATACCTAATTAAATACCAAATAATTGACCCATCAACTATTTGACAGCGTGAAAAAACAGCATTATTTATAAGTATTATTCGTATAAATAATACTGTTTTTTATATGAGTCTTAAAACCGCTTTAAGGCATTTTAACTAAAAAAAAAATAATTATTATTTGTAAAAACACACAAGATAAAATTTGATAATTTATTATGTATATGCGGCCATTGTATCGAAAACGGCCTGGATTGGCTGATTCTATGTAGACGTCACATGTCAGTAAAATGGCGACTGTCATTCATTCTTTCTTACGTTCATTGGTTGGTTTTCTGGGAAGTGACGTCATAATTCCTGTGCGACGCCATATTAACCAAGATAGCGTTTGGGCGGCTTTTAAAAACATTAAGAATGAGACATACAGTGATGCTTTATCCAGTGTGAGTACGAGTACTGTGGGTTTGGCAAATGTAAAAGGGCTCTGACTCAGCATAAGGTGCAGATATGGTACTCCAGCGCTGATCATCCGCCAGTATCCGAACTTGATTGATCATTACGCTAATTAGCGCCATGCGTCACTGTAATCCAGGCAATAAATCAAATCAAATATTTTTATTCAAAATACAAACAAAATGTTTATTTTATGAACGTCAATGTTGTTAGTTTCACAATAATTAATAGAGTAAGTGGAGAATACACTAACAAAGGAACTCCACATTTATTCTTTTAAAATTAACAAACTTACAAATATTACTCATGGATGTGTTACACTATACACAATTATCAATATTAATTGAAATAAAATTTAAAATCTCCTCTAAATACATTTTATATTAATCAACTGTTTGACACCAGACATCCTTTTCTTCCAAATAATCGTTGAGTTTATAATAAGCTTTCTTGCACAAAGTGTGCTTGAGACATTTCTTAAACCACATCGGAGGTAACTCTACTATATCTTGGGGAATCTTATTGTACAACCTTAAACAGTGCCCCAAAAAAGAAATATTAGCTTTTGCAAGTCTAAACCGTGGAAATGACAATTTATGTTTATTTCTATTATTAAATTTACGATGGTTACTGAAAGTTTCGAAGTCATTGATATTTTTTCGAACGAACATAATATTTTTTTCATAAATGTATCGGCTTGTAACTGTTGACATGTTGGTTTCTTTGAACAAATCTCAATAGTCATCGCAATCGCATATCGATCTTGAATCACAATCGACGATAGACAGACGTCTGACGTGTTGTGTTACAAAATTAAAGGCAAGTCACGCCAAGTCAACGACCAACGTTAATGTGTGACATTGACACGTCAGACATTATTCAAAACGTTTCCTTCATCGCCTCTTCGTTGCACAATGTTATTACAAGTAAACAAACAAACAGACAATGGATGACGCTGTGGCGACCTTGGGACGTGTACCTAGTGTGAGTTTGAGGTTGACCGGTCATTATCCTTTAAATGCGCATTTCATGCAGCCTTTACAACTACGACTGGCAGTCGTTAAGCCAAGTCAGAGGCCTTAGGGCGGCTCGAAGACTTCTGACAGTAAGACCAGCCACTGTGTCTAGTCTTGCAAGCCTCCACCAATCCGGACTTCGGATCCGAATTGTGGAGTTTCTTTGCAAGATTCTTCTCCACATAACATTTTAATTGTAAAACTGACAACTTTATCTTCTTATCTTATCTCATCTTTGACGTTCCTTAAGTTGTTTTTACTGTAAATAAATTTCTGTGAATTTGAAGCAGACCTAACTTATATCCTGTATTCCTCTTGATTCGTGCAGCTAGATGCCGCCAGTACCGCGTAATGTATTGCAGAGTTTGAGGTAAAAATTAACGCTTTTTTATAGGTGTCTCTCGCTTAGCCAACGACCAAGCACCTAGGCACAGCACGACACGTTTTTTTAATTCAATCATATTTTTGACAGAGCATCAGAAGTAATAACCCAACGGGCGATGAAACTCAGCAACTTAATTGTGGGAAGTATTGCCCAAATCCGGAATACCACTTCTTCTTCTTAAAGTGCCTCTCCGTCATTGGAGGTTGGCAGTCAGCTCTTTACAACGGTCTCTGTTCTGTGCAATTCCCAACAGCTCCTCCGCGGTTTTAACACCGGTCCATACTTTGATGACACAACCAAGACATCCTTCTCCTGCCCGACCTCTTCCCTCTTTCCACCTTGCCCATCAAAATTGTCTGCAACACTACGCTGCATTCCAAAATCACGGACGTTGAAGCTGCAATAGCCAAGTTGAAATGGAATTGGGTGGGCCACATACCCAAGTCATATGTACCCAGACAGGTGGACGAAATTGGCCACTGACTGTTTGCAAAAGTGGCCGATCAAGGCATAGAGATGAATCCCAGCAAAAACTTTCTTCTTACGAAGGATTTTCTCAAGGTGTACATACACAGGCTTATAAATTCTCACCTAGGCGCTCTCCCAACTTTGCAACACCGGTAAATTCAGTAATCTGGAAGAAACTTTGTTCATCATTCTTTCTCGTTTTCTTCTTGTACCTTCGTTTTTCTTTATTAAATTATTATACCTACTTCAGAATCTCCTTGTAGTTACAGTTTCTGAAATATTTTTGAACGCCCTGTTGCCAAATTAAAGCCGGGTCTACACTTGGCCACTCGTATTTGCGTATTAAGCAAATATTAACCCTCCATTGCCAGGTATTCTGACGAATATTAATCACCGATTTTTGTAAAGCCTGCAATGTATTCTCAATAGTCGGCGAATAAGCGAACACGGTGCGTGTGGTGCCGGCGCTGTAAATATAACAAACATGACACACCAAAACTTCGTTTCATTATTCGATTATTGACTGTTTTTTCTTACAGTCAGCAGCACTGCAACCTTCATATTTATTCTACTAAGTTACTCGGACTGCAAAGAAAAAACAGAGCATACATTTCCAAAGGTTGATGTGGTTGATTGTATGTACCAAATGTAAACAAAGTCACAATTCAGCTGGCGGGCATTGATCCAGAGCACAAGTCTACTAAATTAATAGTTGTTTATTAGAATAGTATTAGATTTGGCAATCCTATCTGGTCACTGCACACTGAATAGACATTTCCACAACATGGGACTAACCGACAGACCGCTTTGCCGGGGATGCCTGAAAGAATAGGAAACACCCGCCTACGTGATCGTTTACTGTGAAGGCGTGGAAAAACAACTGCCTCCCATCTTTGGGACGCTGGGATCCCTCCAGGAGGCCATCTGAGTGACATCAGAGTACTGCTGGCCTTCTGAAAAGATTTAGGATGGCTGGAGTAAACTCATAGCCTTGCTACGTACGACGGACCGACTATGAGGCTAATTGGGGAAATCTCAGATTTAACTTATACTAGTAACTAGACTAGATTAGACTAAAAAAGTGTTAACTACTCGTATCATCCTTGCTGCGTTGACAATACTCTTTCATCAACCTATTTTACCCACCGAGGGGCACGGATCTCTTCCCTGAGGAAGGTATAGGCCATACTCCACCACGGGGGCCAAGTCTGGATTGATGGAACTTGTAAGACTTGTGGCTGGTCTTACTGTCAGAAAATTTCAAGCCGCCCTAAAGATTCTGACCTGGCTAACGACTGCCATCTAACGACGGCAGTCGGCACCAACTGCTCAACGTGTTTTAAGGAGCGCCCCACGTTGCTTAATCTTTGTGATCGTTTAAGATCACTCAGGTAGCCGGGACTACGAGTGCTTCTCTATTCTAGCATTACTCTATTGTACATTAATACGCTTAGAAGACTTAGGGCCCGGAAGACTTCATCGGAACGACGCAGTTGCCATACATGTCTTTAAGCATGTATCCAATGCGGCAAAGATGATTCGGTGTAGTTTTTAATCGATTGCTATTATTGGCGCAAAATTCCATAACAACAAAATGTGGGGAAGGAAAATTGAAGCGTTTAATAGTGATTGAAATTATTGGAAGACGAATTAATTTTCTTGTTACTCAGGTTATGAATTGACAGGGCAAGGGTTTTATAGAGAATTCCGATGTCGTGTCAATGAAGCTAGAGGGATATAAAAATACTGGCCAATTACGAGTCGGACTTGCGCACGAAGGGCTCCTTGCCTTGTCTATGTAGTAGCCATATCATAGAATTGACCAAATCATGATCAGTGGGCTCATTATGTTATTTTCGCAACGGATATTCATACGTCTTAAAAAGTCACGTCAACACAAAAACCGACGTCGTACGGAGTACTGTCTCGCTCTAACATAGGGTCTTAAAAGAAAATAGTGCTATACAGTAGTGGTATACATGAAGACGTATGAATATCCGTTGCGAAAATTACATAATGAGCCCACTGGTCGCTATTTTGCAAGAAAAATATCAGCCAGCAGTGGTAAGCATGATATAATATTTTATTTATCACACAGAGGTTACGAGGGCTGCTACTTATGTATGCGGAATAGAAAAAAAAAACAAATGTATATGGCTAAATATGGTAAAATTGTTTTTAAAGTATTCTCCACTATGATCGATGCACTTTTGCATTCGATGAAACCAATTTGTAAAACACTTTTTCCACTGTGATTGAGGTATCTCCAAAACGTGCTGTTTGAACGCATCTACGGCATCTTCACGGGGCGAAAATCGTTGACCACGTAATTTATTCTTTACATTTGGGAATAAATAGAAATCATTGGGAGCCAAATCAGGGCTGTACGGTGGATGACCCATCAATCCTATTTTTTGACCATCCAAAAATGTAGTTGTTTCCTGAGATGTATGACAGCTGGCATTGTCATCGTGAAGTATGATTCTGCGTCGCTGGTTGTTTCAGCGTATTTCTTCAAATACTTCCGGCAAACAAATGACCGTGTACCACTCCGAATTAACCGTTCTGCGATTCTCCAGTGGTATTGTAGCCACATGGCCATTAATACCAAAAAAGCAGGCCACCATTTGCTTTACAGTGCTTTTTGCACGAGCCACTTTCGTAGGGTTCGGCTCATTTTGAAACACCCAAACTGTTGATTGTTGTTTAGTTTCGGGATCGTACGCTTAGATCCAGGATTCGTCACCTGTGTAGATATTATAAACAGATTTTGAGTCGCCTCCGTCGAATTTTTTTAAGGTTTTCTTGCACCATTCTACGCGTGCATCTTTTTGATCCTGAGTTAAGTTGTGCGGGATCCAACGCGAACAAATTTTTTTTACAGACAAATGTTCATGTAATATTCTATGAATGCTCGTCATACATATGCCCAGATTAGCCTCTATCTCGCGATACGTAACATGGCGGTCTTGCATTATTAGTTTTCGCACAGCTTCAATATTTTGTGGCACAACCACCGATTTCGGGCGACCTTCTTTAACTTCGTCCGTGAGCTTACTGCGCCCACGATTAAACTCACTAAACCAGTGATACACAGTCGTTTTTGATGGAGCTTCACCACCAAAAGTCGAAGTTAATTGATCTACGCACTGTTGTTGCGTTAAACCACGTCGAAAATCGTAATAAATCATAGAACGAATATTTTCACGATTGAGTTCCATTTTTTCAGCGATATGACATTTTAAACCCAACAAAAACAAAACACTAACGTATATAAGAGAAAAATATTAGCGGCCAGTATTTAAAAAAAGAACGAATTTGACCCTGGAGGTCAGACATTGCGTTTAAAATTATTGGAATCCCAGATTCCGCATACATAAGTAGCAGCCTATGTACTCATGTACATACTATGTACCTTTGTGAAGTTATTGTTGCAATACCACTCGCTATAGTGAAGGAAGACATCGTAAGGAAAGCTGTGTGTCTCAGCTTTCCATATACTCGTACCTCAGAGCTTGAAATCGCTAATACCTTAGAAAACAAAGTCGTAGGCACGTGCCCGCACTGGGAATCGAACCTTGCTCTCTCTTCCGAGTCCAGACCATCTTACATAGGCTACATCAAAAAGGATTGATTCATCATCATCATCAACCCATTATGTCCCCACCGAGGGGCACGGTTCTCTTCCCTGAGGAAGGTATAGGCCATACTCCACCACGGGGGCCAAGTCCGGATTGGTGGAGGCTTGTAAGACTAGTGGCTGGTCTTACTGTCAGAAGTTTTCAAGCCGCCCTAAGGCCTCTGACTTGGCTTAACGACTGCCATCTATCGACGGCAGCCGGCACCAACTGCTTAACGTGCCTTGCGAAGCAAGGAACCGCTCGGAAAAATGCCACAAAAGGATTGATTATAGTTCGTTTAATGATTAGATTCCCCCTCTGTAGCACACAGTACATGCCTCGACATCAGGTACCAACTTGCTCTGAAAGGGATATATTCTTTTATCAATTCATCAACTCAATGCAAGGAATATTCCATGCTCCAATTCCTTTCAAATTCTTTCAAACATAATTCAAATTCAGACTGAGCTTCATTCTTTGCATTGTCTAACCCGTTTTTTGGCGATCTAATTTGAATAGGCTATAGCAGGCTTTAACGAAATATAATATAGGTATAATATTAATTCGTTTTGACTGTTTGTTTGTTCACAGTGTTAATAAAATAAGTAGACCTCAGGTTGGCATGAAAACTTCTGACAGTGAGACCAGCCACTAGTCTTGCAAGCCTCCACCAATCCGGACTTGGCCCCCGTGGTGGAATATGGCCTAAACCTTCCTCAGGGAAGAGACCCGTGCCCCTCGGTGGGGACATAATGGGTTGATGATGATGATGATGAAGCACAATAAATTGAAAATTACAAACTTTTACTTATTAAAATCGACATTTGATAAATTCTTCCGTATATTTGTACACAGGGCTAAGGGCACAAACGGCTTTTCGTTTTTTTTTTGTGTATATTTGGTACGTTTGAGAATAGGCCGTACGCTAATAATTTATTAGTCAAATATAGATCTATCCATTTATATGGAGGCAGTGTTTATTCATGAACTACGCTAAATAATATTAATTAAATAATATTAATAATGAACTAACTATAAATAAAAATAAAAAAAAAACTTAAATATACAACTTATATAAAGATCGAACACTTTATTGTACATAGAAAAGGAGTTTATACAGGTATTTCTTAATCTAAGAGTACAGACGGCGGCCTTATCTCAAAAAGTAGTCTCTTCCTGACAACCTTCGGATGGACTGGAGCAAAACATTAGAGAAGGGAGTAGATTTTTTTTTAACTTAGACTTTCGTAAGCACTACACAACACACATTGTAATTTTTTTTGGTTTAAGACGAGCAACCAACGACGCGAGCTCCGTCTCTGCTCACCATGATTAAGCTTTTCGAATCGGTGCGGAACCTGGTCGGACTCGTCCGATAAAAACACACGCTGTGTTGATCCGGACCAAAAAATTACAAGGAAGTAGATGTACAAAATAAGTAAAATAAGCCCAGCATTCTGGGCTTTCTGCCGCGGGACACCGACCTGGGGCAAGTTTTTTATTTGTAAATATCTATATAATTAGAAATTGGTTTATATTAGTTTTATTATTTAAGTATTATTTATATGATTTAGTTTATAGTAGATTGGTTTAATAGATTGTTATTTAAGTTTTTATGTTGTTGTATTTGTTTTGTTATAATATTTAATAAATAACTAAATAATACCAGTAAAATAATAATTTCCGAGATATATTAGTATGAAAGCGGAGCAGCGAGCGCGGGTTAGTCGCTACCATTTCCAAAGGTTCTCGGAACCGACGACCAAACGTTAGGGCAGGTCGCGACGACCTGGTCACCTTGGGGGTCAATGGCCGATCGCCCTTGCCGAAACGGTGCATGCGCCGGCCGGCTCCCGACGCCCCCTTTTTCGTATCTCCTTGTTCTGGAAAATGTAATTTAACTATGTTTTAATCGTCTTTGTGGCAATAGCGGCAATTTAATAGTGGCTGATGGCAGTCCCTGGTCTCTGCCTACCCCTCTGGGATACAGGCGTGAGCTTATGTATGTATGTATGTAATCGTCTTTATTTATGCTTGATGATGAATTTTCACACATAGAGAAAAAATCTATTGTCATACATTAAATTCAAGTTTCCTTAACAAATACCTAGTTGCAATTATACGCATCAATGTTAACTTATAACAAATACTCAACTTCAGAAATTTATTAAGAAATTATACTATTCAAAATTATAAGCCTAAATAAATATCAAATAATGTCATCATCTAACCACTTTTATTCCGGATGTCATAGTAAATTAAAACTAAAAATCATTTTAGCCATAATCCAATTTCTTAGTTTTCAATACATAGAGATACCTACAAACAAGGTATAAAAAATATAATTGCTCTCATCAATTTATCAATTACCAAGTCAACTTCATTTAGTGCAGGGATCCCCAAACTATTTTGGACAAGTGACCCCTTTTCCAAAATGAACTGTTACCTTAGACCCCCATGGCCAAATTACCTACTATTAAGATCAACCCCCTTATGACATAGAGTCGAAGTTAGCTGGCTTTACACACGAGGACTACTGCATTGTACTTATAGGCGAGGAGGACTTCAACAGCACAGAAAACTACCACGAGCTGGTGCTATATATCAGACAGAAAATACAAAACGTTACCCACACTACAGTCATATTGTGTTCACCAACATTCAAACAAGGGAGAAACAACGATATGTTCAACGCAAGAATCGAAGCGTTCAACCATCTACTGGATAAAGACGTCATCGCGCATGAGTATGCCTATCTTATTGACTCGAACCTTCATTTGAACTACGAACTCTCCATGTTTCGTCGGATAAGTGGAGCTTTAAATAATGAAGGACTAAAACAGGTTTTCGAAGATGTTAAAGTCAGAATTACTAATATCAACAACTGGCTTACAAATTCAAACTCAGCTATACATACAACAAGCATCTAAACAAGTCACACCCATGAATCCATCTCAAATTCGCAGATTCA
The DNA here is from genome assembly GCA_947310845.1 of Yponomeuta plumbellus. Classification (NCBI taxonomy): domain Eukaryota; kingdom Metazoa; phylum Arthropoda; class Insecta; order Lepidoptera; family Yponomeutidae; genus Yponomeuta; species Yponomeuta plumbellus. The sequence goes on along the minus strand of OX371216.1, from coordinate 10,036,090 downwards.
AACGGGAGTAAACAACCAGAATTTTCGTTCCCATTAATTTACTCTACCAGAATATAAGAAGCTTCAAAAATAAGCGTCATTTAATAGAAGTGGCAACACTAGAAGATAGCAACATTCAAGCTATCTGTCTGTCTGAAACGTGGATAACGGCACCAAAGAGGAAACTTTTGCAACTGGATTACTTTCAGTTAGCATCCTGTTTTTGTAGAGTTAACCGAGAAGGGGGAGGAGTATGTATCTTGGTAAAAAATAATATTGATTACAAAGAACGTAGAGACATATTACAAATGTCCATAGAATTTGTATTCGAAATATGCGCAGTAGAAATAAATAAATTAAACCTACTTATAATAACACTGTACTGGCCAAATAAGAATAGAGAGTCAGAATTATTCTTCAGCTCTCTTACAAATCTCTTAGAGTACATCAGTATTAAGGATAGGTCCAAAAATGTAATAATAGGAGGGGACTTCAATTTAAACGTATTAGAGCCTTGTAATTTGACAACAACATTATTAAATCTGATGAAGAGTTTTAACTTCGCCCAGCAAGTAAGAGAACCTACTAGAGTCACACAAAATACTTCAAGTTGCATAGACCTAGTTTTTAGTAATATGCACTATCATAAAGATACATTTAGTACCAAAACAAAAGAATATGGTCTCTCAGACCATAAGGCAATTCTAATTAGTATTCCTGGAGATTTAAAACGGGACAATATAACGTGGTATACAAAAAAAAGAATTTTCTCGGCACAAAACATACAATCATTTCAAGAAGAACTACAAAAAAATAATTGGTCCGATTACATAAACCCCGCACAAAGCGTAAACAAAAATTATACAGCATTTTACAATAAAATCAACGACATTTTAGAACGCACTATACCTAAAACTAAAATAAAAATAAAAACTAGAAAGAAAAATGCGTGGTTGACGAAAGGAATAAGAACGTCATGTAAAAATAAACGCCTGTTAAAACACCTTGTCAATCAAACAAATAGCACCACCCTAATAAGCTACTACAAAACATATGAAAAATCATTAAAAAAAATTGTTCAAACGTCCAAAAAAATTAGCTATGCAAATAAATTATTAAAATCAACAAATGTAACGAAAACTATGTGGCAAATAATAAAAGAACGATCTAATAAATATACCAATAAACCAAAAAATAATATACAATTAAACATAAATAATAGACACACTGACGATCCCCTTACTGTCGCAAACTACTTTAATTATTTCTTTAGCACAGTTGGTGCTCCCGCAAAGGACAAACCTAAACCACTCGGCCGCCCAGTGCAGTCCACCACAGAAAATTCCATTTACATCCAGCTTACTGATCCAGTAGAAGTCTTCAACATAATAAAAAAACTAAAATCAAAACGTAGCTTTGGTTTTGATGAAATTCCACCAATACTCGTAAAAGAATGTGCTAAAGAACTGATTTCTCCATTGTCGTTTCTTATAAACCAGTCTTTTTCAGAAGGAATAGTGCCTGATTTACTAAAAACAACAATAATTAAGCCGCTACATAAAAAAGGCGACCGTTTAAACAGCAATAATTATAGGCCAATAGCATTACTGCCCACTTTTGCTAAAGTATACGAATCGGCAATGTACCTGCGTGTCTATGCCTTTTGTGAAAAATTCAAAGTTTTTAATGACCAACAAAATGGTTTCCGTAAAGGACGGTCCACAGCTCTGGCTGTATTCAACTACATAAATTACATATTAGACACTATAAATAATAAAAAACACGCAATAGGTATCCTCTTGGATATGACTAAAGCATACGATAGAGTCTTACATAACGTTCTAATTGCAAAGCTAAACGGAATTGGAATACGAGGTTCAGTACTGAGTTGGTTTATTTCGTATCTTTCTAACCGCGAACAATACGTAGACTTGGAGCATCAAAATCATGCCACCGGCGAAATCAGCTACACCAGATCCACAAAAACAATCCTGACACAATCAACAATCAAGTTGATCATGATCAGTGTCCTGGGGTGCTTCATGTTTTTGATCTACATAAATGACCTACCAAAATCGATTAATATCCCATGCACCCTTTTCGCTGACGACATATCGCTTGTACTACCGTGTAATGATGATATCGAACTTGTACAATTATTAAATTCAAATCTAACTAAACTAACAAACTGGCTCAATGATCATAATTTGGAGATAAACTTTAGTAAAACTAAACTCATGCAATTCAGACCTCACCAAAAACGCCCTCTTGACATAAACTACGCTTTTAATAAAACACCAATAGAACTCGTTGATTCCTACTGCCTCCTAGGAATTGAAATAGATAGCAACCTACATTGGAAATATCATATCAAGAAAGTGGCTAGTAAACTATCAAGCTTTACATATGCTCTATCGGAACTAAAGAGAACTACAAACAAAAAAAAATCTCTATGTGCTTACTTTGCTTACGCACAGTCTTGGCTGTCTTATGGTGTCCTCCTCTGGGGCAACAGCACGGATGCAAAGCAATTATTCTTAATACAAAAGAAGTGTATCCGAATTATCGCTAACATTGACATAATGACGAGCTGCAGACCATATTTCGATAAATTAAATATTCTCACACTAACTTCACTTTATATTTTAGAAGCATGCGCATTTGTGAAAAATAATGATCAACTCTTCCCCTTATACACAAGACCAGAAGGATTAAGACCACATAAAAGATTGGCAACATGCTCATCGAAATTACATTTAGTTCATTCAGGCCCCCGCTCGATGGCTGCCAAAATATTTAATTGTATACCGAAACCAATTCAGTCTATAGAAAAAATTAATGTATTTAAAAATGCCCTTAATAAATACTTAGTACGAAAAAGTTATTATACTCTACAAGAGTTTTTTGATGAACATGGCAAAAACTAGGTTTGGAGCTTGTGAGACTTGTGTTATTATATCTTAAGTAAAAGTAAAATATATTCTGTTATTGTTCTTGTTTTAGAGAGTCTATGAAAATTAATAATAAATAGAATAAGTAATCTAGGTAGTAAGTAAGAATTTAAGTTATAACCTTTTATAATCCTAAGTTAGCAGCGCCCTAGCAGGGTTCTTGTTTGTTCCTGAAAATACTTATCTAAGACCCTATGTACAACAAGAAAGCTAATAAACGTCTATTCTATTCTATTCTATTCTATTCCTAATGGTCCGCTAACTTAAAACAGCTGCTACGGAGTGTAATTTTTAATTCTGACTTAGATCAATAGAAAAAGACAGAGTGAGAATTAGTAATGCTTTAAGTTAGCAGACTATTATGAATAAGGAGGCCTATCTTTAGTTTTTCCTATTGATACAAAATCGGAGTTTCTGGTCTTCCATCGGACGCGTCCCCCGGGTGGCGGATAGGGGAACGCCCTCCAGATATGGGGGGTACCGGCTTCGGCCGGCGCGGACCAAAACCAGAGGGAGGGGGACGTCCAGTGGCTTTCGCTGCTGGATGTCCCGCGGGGTCCACTATGGGCCCCGCACCCGTAACCCCACATTGAGCGGGGCCGGGGGCCTTCGGGCCGCGAGGAGACAACCTCTATAAAAAACACACGGTGGGGGAGCTCCTCTATGTCCCTCTGTCCAGCAGAGGGCATAGAGGAGGGCCGGACGGGAAGGGGAGGGGCGCGAGTTCTGCAAGCCGGGCTGGGCGGGACATGGGGAGGGGGGCCGGGGACCAGGGATTGAGAACCCCATGGTCCTTGGCCAAGGGAGGACTAGGGAGGGGAGGATCAGACGGGGCCGAAGACCTGGCAGAGGGCCAGAAAACGGGTCTTCGGTAGCTGGAGACTTAGGGAGCTCGCGCCTCTCCGCCGGGAGAGCCGGTGGCGCGGGCGACGCTACGCGGACCTTGCGCCGCCGGGTTAAGTGAAGGACACAGACGGCAGGTTGGGGGACCTGCCGTCCGACATCGTGACGGGAGAAGGGGGTGGGGGGCCCGTGCCCCTTCTCCAGTGAGGGTGGGCCCGGCTCCTTTGCGAGTCGGGTCGACGTCGCCGGGGCGCCGCTGTAGCATTCGCACTGTGGTCTACCACTTGCGAGATCCGGCGGCGCCCCATTGCACGAGCGACAGGACGGCCCCCGGGGTGTTTTAGGAGATATGCCTCTCCTATTCTTAGGAGAGGAGAGTCCGACACACGGCCGTCGCCCTCCCCCAAGGGTGGCGGTTATGGTGCACAAAGCATTTCACCCCGTTAACAAAATTAAAAAAAAAAAGGTACTAAGGTAAAAATTGGAAAACTTTGCACTTGGTTAAGTGAGTAAAGTTTAAAGTTTTTCATCTTCTACGAACTTGAGACTTTACATTACTACAACAATGCTATTTCCTACAAAAATATTAATTATTCTTAGTACACGTAACAGAACATAAACAATACCTACCTACCAATCTTGAAAGTTTTAAATAAGAACTTGTGTAGTTTAATAGGGGTCGATTTTTAGACCTCGTCGACCCCCAAAATCAGTTTTCGATTTTGTCGACCCCTAGGAAACTGATATCGACCCCAAGGGGTCGATATCGACCACTTTAGGAATCCCTGATTTAGTGGGAAAAGCGTTTACTTCAAATTTGGAGTACTAACAATTTTTTTTATTATTTGTTTACATAAATACATACATAAGCTCACGCTTGTATCCCAGAGGGGTAGGCAGTGGCCAGGGACTGCCACCTTCCACGGTCCAAGATAGATTTTTTTTAAATTGCAGTATTTAAATACTGCAACAGTACAGTAAAATGACCATAATTACTTTCAATCCCGTCATCAATGACATCAGGACTATAAAAATGAGGCAAGCAGGAGTGCACTACATTCGTCGCCGCCGGCCTGGTCGAGGATGTGTGGAGTCGTGGGGCGCGGTTTTGTAAGTTACGTCATTTTTTGCAAGGCCCGCTCTGAGCTCGAACTCTAAACGGCTAAATAACTTGAATATACACACAAAAGTGGAAAACAACATGGTTGCTTATAACTGAGCATACAGTCTGTTAGCTTTTAGAATATAATCTCTATCTCGGGCTCTAGAGTAGGCTTCGGTTTTTTGCCGAAAGCACACGAGTGCTCTGTATGAAAATTTTCTTCACTATTTTGAATAGTTCTGTTAAAGTTATAAATACCAATACAAAATAAACCTTACCTTTTCTGGTTCCCACGACACAGGGTATCCTAGTGTGGAGCCAGAAGCAATGTATGTGCCTGTGTGTAAATATTTATGTTGATGTTTAAGTATAACTGATGGACATTTTATATGATGTTGTCATGCAGGTAATTTATGACTTTTGTGAATAGATTTTTAATATGTATAAATTATATCTCTTTCTTTGTATAAATTACTAGATTAGATTAAAAAGTGATCTAACTAACGCTACAATCCATATGTTTCGTTTTGTCTGGAACAGATCGCTTTTACATGCTACAATATGGAAAATATAGTAAAGTAAACAATATTTGTAAACATTAGTCGCGGTGTGTATCTGTCACAGTAAAATGAAGCTTGTTTCTGCAAAGGGGAGCTGCAGATTTTTCTTGCAATAACTTTCACACTACTCAGTCATAATATGTCCTAGCCGTCGGGTTTTGTCACCATTTTTTCCTTAATTACCTTAGTAGGGAATAAGAATAAAGCTTGTAAATACTACACGTTTGTAAATCAAATTAAAATACAGTCATTTTATTTGTGTAATATATATCATAATCATGAGCCGTTTTATGTTGCTTTACGTGTTAGATAACTACAATAAAGGAGACATAAACAAGTCGTTTATAAATAAAAAAAATATAGCGTGAATTATGATGTAATTATCCGTCAGGATTACGTGAGCCATATCATTAAGACAACATCATGCATTTAATTTGAACTTTCAATAAGAACCACTCCTAACAGTCAAGTTCAACCACGAGCGTGGATGTGATGCAATAATTTGAAAGAGTACATAAAATATATCTAAAGCTGCGTCCACATTTGTAGCATTTCGGTGTATCGTATCTCCGTTGGTTGGCCTCAGCGCGGATCATGATCGCTCGTTTGGACGCAAAATGATACCAAAGAGGCCGTCCAAACTAGCGATCATGATACGCGCCGAGGCCACGCAACTGAGATACGATACACCGAAATGCTACAAATATGGACCCGGCCTTATACATTTAGATATGTACTGAAGATCTTAAGATAGGTACTTGTTTTTTTTTTGTAAGTGTGCCATAAACGCACGGGTAACGTAAAATAAAAACAAAAAAAAAAACAACTTCCAGCAAAGTTGAAATAAATTGCGTATTCTTGCTTACTTGCGTTACAATTATTGCTAGTTTTAGAGTCGGTGTCAGCAAAAGAATCACTACAATGTACCTAACCATAATGACACTGACTCCGAAACTAACAATAATGTATGCATACAAAGCTTCTAAATAAATAAAGATTATAAAAAAAGATACCTGTTCACAAATGTAATTGGACAGACGGCGGATTGGAGTTATACAGGGTTATTTTAATAATATGAATACTACTAACAATATTAAATGTTGGATACGAGAAATTGCTCATTTATACCACTGTTTAATTTGTAAACCATACGTCTGTATTAAACCTCATACCTGTTTTGAGAACGCATTTCCTTATTCCAAGACTTTTACGGCTTTTTCGGATAAAGTCAGTGGCACCAAAATGAGTTTTTGTTTTATTTTACGTCTAGACCGTGCGGAAAAAAAGAAAATAAGTTGTGAGACTTTTTTTTTAAGTTTTACTCATAGAATAATGGGGCTAATGTGATTTTATTACATAATACATTTTATTATACAATTTAAGTTAATTTTATTACTCTATAAAATGCACTTAAATTCAGCCCCTACTTCGAAATTAAATGCTAACAACTATTGTACGGAATCTTGAACTGTCAAGTTTGTAGGTGCGTCGAGGGCGCTGTATACTGATACAGCGCCCTCGACGCACCTACAAACTTAAAATATCCATAGTCTTCAAGATTTCCTCACAAAAACAAACGTTCTCTCTTGACGACGACATTAGTAAATAAAATAAATTAAAAAAATAAATAAAATAAAATTAGTGTACATTTGCAACATAATTTCGGGTTCGAATCCCGGCTGGGGACAAAAAAAAAATCGCAGGTCTTGGATGTTTACATGTTTGTGACGTCGCTGTTTCTGGTTCCCACGACACAGGGCATCCTAGTGTGGGGCCAGAAGCAATGTATGTGCCTGTATGTAAATGTAAATTATTATTATTATTAAATTAATTTAAGACAAAGAAAATGCAACAGTCATTGCATAACGATTCTGTGTGAATCATTGCGTCAACAAATTGGTGTCTGGCGGCCCTTGAATTCATACTACTGTCTACCGATTCGAAGCCTCCGTCCCTTAGTTAACGTTATACTCGTATACCGTGCCGACCTTGTCGCAGCTAAAGTGTCTGGCCAGCCCTCAGTTTCATACAAGCTATACCATACCACGGGTCACTAATAAGATTGGTGTTAACACACCAGTCGCCTTACTCTTGAGTTGAGTTTTGATCAAATTGACATTGAAACCGGGATTAATTTGTTTATAAAGGATACACCGTCTGTAAAGTACTTGAGTACATAAATGATGCTGGCAATAAGCATTGTTGTTTATTATGTAATACCCTGTTAAATTTTTCCTATGCACTGAAGTATTCTAAAAATTAAAGTACATATTATTATTAATAGGTATTAAATATTTATGAGCGATCGTTGCCTAGTGATTAGAACATTGGACACGAAAACGGAAGACCCAAGATCGATCCCCAATGCAAGCCTGTCCCTATGTTTTCTATGCTATGTTAATCCGTAAAGGATTTTTTTATTAAACGGCCACTTGTGGCTACCCAGACACTTCTATTTTTAATCCGAGGATTAAATTGGTCTTATTTTCAAGAGTAACGCTGCCAGTGCAGTGAATTCTATGTCATTGCCACGGGGGGAAGACGCCAGACTGAGGCGGGGGCGGGGAGGGTGCGTCGCGACGCCTGACTCAGACTACCGGGAACGAGGGGTACTAATTAAAGTAAAATTGCAGGACTTAAGTACATCCGATAGGGCTGACTAAGGAATCCAATACCCACTCAGGTGACCAAGTATCTATAGCTTGCAATGGCTTCCACACAACATAATCACTTGACCTGGTCCCAAACTAGGGATAAAAACAGGTATCCAGGCAAGGATAAAAACATGGAAAAACTCCCAGGCTTGACTCTCCCGCTTGAACTTGGGTCTCCCGCTTCCAAGTCCATCGTTTTACCCACTAGACTACCATTGCTTATCCAGGTAATAATATACAATTACGTTATATAAAAAGCTGACCAAAAAACGTTTGTTGTATGGGAACCCTACTAAATATCTATTTTGTTCCAGGTCTTGGATGGTTACATGTTTGTGACGTTGCTGTTTCTGGTTCCCACGACACAGGGTATCCTAGTGTGGGGCCAGAAGCAATGTATGTGCCTGTATGTAGAATGTTATGTAATGTTATGTTCTAATAATTATGTTTAGTTTTTGTTTTCGTCTCCGACGGCGCGGAATAGACGCAACGCGATTTATAGAGTTCGCGCCGATCGCTTCAGTACATTTTGTATGAAAGAGAATCGCAAAGACGCTGCGTATTTTCCGTCCCACGTCCTTTCTATGCCTTCATAACCAACTTGTCTATTACACGGCCGAATGTATGGATGCAGCAATTTTTGCACTACCCGGAGTTGACTGAAAAAAATGCTTTTATCGTTAACCTTTAGTTTCTCGTAAGCTGACAATCTGTTTATTTATTGTCTGTGGTCGGAAAAAGCAACTGACTTTTGAGTAGATTGACAGATTTATACACCTATGTGCGCGCGTAGACTTAAAGCGGCAATGAAACTAAAGCGCCATGATCATTCAGTTGTCATTGTTCTACAATGCATTCAAAATCTAAGCCCAGGGCGTAAATCCTCCTCGCGGTTTAAGAATTGTGTTAACACAACGTTAAACGTTAACACAAACGTGCTTAAGCACACGCTTTGCAAAAAAGCTTATTATAAAATCAACGATTATTTAGAAGACAAGGATTTCTGGCATTAAATAGTAGTTTAATATTAAATTTAATCAGTGGATAAATGTGTCTAGTGTTCAACACATCCAAGATATTATTTTGTAAGTTTAAAAGGTTGTAATTTAGGCTAAAACTGTTTTGAAAAGAATTAATGTGGAGTTTCTTTGTTAGTTTCTTCTCCATGTAATCTATTAATTGTGAAACTAACAACTTTGACGTTCATTAAGTAAATATTTCTATTTGTACTATGAATAAAATATTTGACTTTGACTTTGCTTAAGTCAGCCATACTGCTATAATAGTAGGTTAGCTTAGGAATCTGTAGCTTATAAGAGGCTACTTCGTGATTTTACCTTTTACCTTCAGAGGTAGGTACTTAAAATCACAAAGGTTATACGATATTTTTTTGTACTCTTGTGTTTGGTTTTGTTGATTTTAGAACTTAAATTGTCAAACAAATTTAAATTATAGGATTATTACATACGAAATTTTATGTAAACATAACAAACGAACTTTGTCTCGAACGTTTTTCAAAGCTCTTTACCTATTTATTTTAAATTGCTCGTACCTATGTGAAATAAATATATAAGTAAATACATAATAATAATAACTTAACCCGACACGAGACAGTGAACGGTACAAAGCCCTAAGAAAAAGAGAAAAAAAGATGCGCAGACGCAGCGGCGCGACGACTCCGTTCTGTCCCTAAAAGGGAGGATTCAAGGGCGTCCGGCCGTCGCTTGGATCACAAAGAAGAACGGAAATAAGTGCACCAATACAACTTACATTATAAATATTGAATCCTACTTACTTCTCACTGTATTTCACAGGCCTTCTCTAAGAGAGAGAGTGAGAGAGAGATAGTATGGGCTTTATTACCAAGCATGCCCTGAGCTTTCAGTGTAGGCGGTCCCAATCTTACTCCTACAATCTAGAAAATTCTATAATCATTCTAGTATACAAAATTTTCGTGTCATAGTTTTAGTGCGTATAGGTACATACTCCTCCGAAACGGCTTGAACGATTTTAATGAAATTTTATATTATATTCGGTATGACTGAGAATAGGTTGTTGACGGGTCAACTAGTAATTATATTTAAGGTTCAAGATTTTAAGGGCCGGTACAGTAAAAGATAAATAAAAATGTAGAATGTTCAATACATCAAATCAATTGAACAATTATTATTAGGAATAATAGGTCGAATCAAAAATCGATCATACATACTAAATAAACACTTGTACTTGTACACGCACACATAAGTGCCGCTGCACTACGTACTATTTAGATTAAAATAAATGGTTTTGTGGCCGCTTAAGACCAACATGTCACCATAAAATATGTCCCTTAACCTTAACTCCACAAGCCCCGAGGACTAGGCGGCGGGTCCTTCTTGCAACAGCACTCTGAATCAAACTTTTGAAGACAGTTGTATGAGCATGTTTTATTCTTTGAAAACTGTTTACATTTCAAATATTACTCTGTGAATAACTAACTTAGCTGTGAAAGAAAAACTGTTCTAGGCCTGAGAGGTGTTATACAAAGTTATATCTCCCTAAGAATCTCAAGACCCGTTAGTGCGATCAATACTTGCTATGTCAAACATTATTTAATTTTTTGTTTGTTGAATGTCGATGTACTTCTAACGTTAATGTTAGCAGCTGCCTTTGGACCGATTGTAGTGAATGAATGAATGAATGAATGTTAGTGGAGAAAAAGACAGCGAAAAAATATGTAGCAGAACCATCGATTTATTTTTTCCATTGTTAACCCTCTGGCTCAACTGTTAGGCGTCAGGCGCACCAAGGGACATGGGACTTTAGAACGACGATCAATGAAAATAAGGTTTAATTTCGCTTCCGAGTACCTGCTATCAAATTTGGTAGCCGCCGAGCCGAAGTGTTAAAGAAACAATATTCCTCATGGTTCCTCTTAAAAGCTGAAGCAAATAGGTGACCTACTTAGTCAATCGTACCGAGGCGCCAACCTCCTAACCCAAAACGCAGACTCGTATTGCGTAACACAGGATGACCCCATTGTGCAAGGGGCCTGTGATAACTGTTGCATAACATCACAACTGTGTTGTGCTGTATGTACTGTAACCTAATTCGGTATTTACTCAATAGAGACCCCGAATGTAAACGTACAGAAGGACAAAAAAAGAATACCTACAATTTAAATAATACTAGCTGACGCGGCGCGGCAAACGTTGTTTTGTCCTAATAATTGGGATACATCCTATTCCAGACTTACTAAATATGCACTAAACAAAATCGCTGTGACTCGAGATTTTTCAGTAAGAAAAAAAGAAAGACAGAGAGGCAGAGAAAGAGGGAGAAAGAAAGAGTATTTATCGTGATTCATACATGAGTACAATTATATAATGAGTGGAATTTCAAAAAGTGAAAAAGTGTTTTTTTTTTTCTTAATAAATTTTGGAAACAAACAAACTCCATTTGTTTTCATAATAGATAGAATATTCCTTATTATACACAGTGATTATATTTATATATTTTTTTCAAAATCAAAGCACAATTGGCGGGATAATGTAAGCAATTTCTTCCAGGCAACTTAGGGCGGCTTGAAAACTTCTGACAGTAAGACCAGCCACTATAGTCTTACAAGCCTCCACCAATCCGGACTTGGTCCCCGTGGTGGAGTATGGCCTATACCTTCCTCAGGGAAGAGACCCGTGGGGACATAATGGGTGGATGATAGACGGAGACAAGAAAGAAATTAGAGACGCGTAATCGGGAGGAGCACCTGAGGCGTTTAGAATCGGGGGTGGCTGGGCACCATACACTACTGTGTGAAGCCCTGCTGCCGTAGATTTTTAAAAACGGATGTTTTGTTTTCATTTCTTTTTATTTAATTTTTCTTTTATTTTTATTGTTTTCTTGACTTTTATTACGTACTTACGTACTTTAGTACTATTTTGTTTATTACGTACTTGTGTCTTCATTGTGTTTCTGTGACAATTCTAATAAAATCCTTCTTTCTTCTTTCTTCTTCTTCTTTCTAATCAGGCAATTAAGAAAAATAAATATTTTTATGAGTTGCCAAATTTTGTAAATTTACTTAAACCATACATAAATATTTGAATAAAAAGACATACATGATTAGAAATAATAACATCTATATATTTAGCAATATATGGGAAGAGGAAATACAATAATATATCCACATAATATTTGACAGATCAAATCAAAGCTTGCATTATCTATGTAAATACCTAATCAGTTGCTTTATGACCTTGAAAATAAACATTGAAAACTATTGTTATGGTGAGCCCATTTACCACCAAAAATTTAACAAAATAAATAAATAAATATTTTTGGATGGATCAGTCCAAACATCATGATTTGAACTTACGTCGTTTTACAAATCTATGAAAGTGGACTTCTTGAATTGCTTCTTGAAGTGATTTCCTGAATTGGGCCATCCATTTAGACCTTAACTCACTTCGGCGGCCCACTTTCGTCCATATCTGCGCCAGTTGCGCCACCGCGCGGTATTCCTTGCATAACCGCTGCACGCTGACCTAATTCCGTTACTCTACAAACACACTCGATGTTGCTATGAGGGCCGATTACTGAATTGAGAATTTACACCAAGTAAATTGGGTGACTAAGCCAACTTCTCTGAGAGAAGCCCTGTGCCCTACAGTGGGGCATATATGGACCGCATTCTTATTGAAATAATAAGCCAAGTCAGAGGCCTTAGGGCGGCTTGAAAACTTCTGATAGTAAGACTCGCCACTAGTCTTACAAGCCTCCACCAATCTAGTCTTGGCCCCCGTGGTGGAGTATGGCCTATACCTTCCTCAGGGAAGAGACCCGTGCCCCTCAGTGGGGGCATAATGGGTTGATGATGAAATGCTCAAGTAAAATGCTGTCACGCGCTTTTGTAAAGAAATTTGGCGAGACAGCACTACAGTTAAGTAATTACTTAGCGAAATTCTTGATTCAGAAACCTGCCTTCAGTCTCGTACATCTAGAAACAGAGAATACTGTTCATAGACTCAATCATTGAAAATGTTTTGCACGTGAGACATAAAAAACATAATATAAACATAATATAAATGGCTCGTAGCCCCGGCCGCCTGATTAATCTTAACCTTCCTATACTCGCGCCAATTTTTGTAACACCTATACTCGCGCACGGTGTCACAGACCGATAGTTTGTACCCCTACAACATATTTTTTTCTAAGAATCCCAAAAACTATTACTGTTATTTCAAAGTTTAGGATGTAATGAAACAAAACAGTATACATAATACTTAATTTATTAATTATTTTACTGACTTATAGTCTATCACAAATCAGTCCTCGAAATTGAGATTTTTTTCTTGAGTGCTAGGAAAACTTAAATTAAAATCTGAAATTCTTTGTAAAAACCAAATAAACTTCTGAACAATAACAATAAATATATCAAAGGACATATTTATCTATGTTTAGCTTAGTTTTGAGCTTCACCATAACAATCAGGGCATACAGTTACTTCATTCAACTTTCATTGTGTTCTTCCTCAGATATCTCGTCACTGTCATCGTCATTCTCGGTGTCGTATATCTCTGCTTGTACCTCCACGTTGTCTTCCACAACACTGTCATTTTCGTCTTCATACCTAGAACCAGAATTTGATTCCTCCAGCAACAATCTGATTCGATCATCGTCCATTTTGATATGAAGTATAACCTAAAAAGAATGATAAAATTGGTGAAAATATAACATAGAGCAACATACATACATTCATTTTACTACACATACTTTATAAAGTATTCGAAGTCTGTAAAAAAATTACAAATGCACTAAATATATTATATCAATACTTACACAAAAAGTTACACCTATACTCGCGTCGGTCTCATGGACCGATTGGCGCCGAATGCTACAACACGTGTGTTTCGCCCGAACCCGCGGCGTGCACTAAAATGAAGTTAGCCACAAAGCCGGCAGCTAGCAAGGAACTCAACTTCTTAGGATTTACCTGCATAAAAATAATTACGAAAATGTGTTTCGTCGGTCTCACAGACCAACGCGCGTGTATAGGAAGGTTAAACGATCACGAAGGTTCAGCAACATAGAGCACGTTCAATGCATGAATGGGTGACCGTCTATGACTAACGCTAGTGGCATTTTTCCGAGCGGTTCTGTGCTTCGCAAGGCACGTTAAGCAGTTGGTGCCGGCTGCCGTCGATAGGGCCCTCGGTGGGGACATATTGGGTTGATGATGATGATGATGACAGGCACATACACTGCTTCTGGCCAAGGTAGTCCAGTCCGCGTAAATAGCACCTACACAAGTAGCACCCGGTCTAGTCCAAATTGGGCACCTGTTGATATTTTTGGCAGGTGCTGTTAGTGAATTCAAATGTATTTATTCTACCAAAAATATTATTAGGTGCCCAATCTGGACTAGGCCAGGTGCTATTTGTGCAGGTGCTATTTAGACGGGTGCGCAAACTGGACTACCTCTCCTGGCCCCACACTAGGATACCTTGTGTCGTGGGAACAAGAAACAGCGAAATCACAAACATGTAAGCATTCAAGACCTGGAGTGTTTTTGTCCACAGTCTGGATGGATGTGTTTCCATGTTTGTGATGTCCTTATCCTAGCGTATCCTAGTTTTGGACCAGGACAAACGATTTTGTTGTGTGGAAGTTTGTGTGAATTCAATTACTCTTTACAACATTGCGCGTGTGCTATCGGGTCAAAAATGTTCATTTGCTGCTCGGGTTTCGCCACGAGGTCCTTGCATAACGCTTGGCAGTTGACCTATTTCAATACGCACGATATATGCACATAATACGACGTATTGAGCGCGCTCTGGATTGCATATTTCGCACCTCCAGAACTAAAGTGACCTAACTCAAAATTTGGGTAAAATGAGTTAAGTACTCAGAATGACACAAAAAGGTATACTCTTTCATGCCTGTATTAAAAAACCGACTTTATTTGGTCAGAGAGAGATGGAGGAATATTTCGTCTGTTCTTTCTTGAGCAACACGCTCAAAGCGCCGAATACATTTTCTTAATTTCCCAAAAGTTGCAAATTTTGAGTTACGTCACTTTAGTTCTGGAGGTGCGATTTGTTGGTAATATCCTACGCTGTTGCTTGCTTTTGATGTAATGTAATGCACGGATTTCGTCACCAATTCTAGCAAGTAATCGAAGCGATGCTACACGCTTGGTGGAACATTTGCCTCACATTCAGGGTCGTGGGGTCGAGCCCGGGCACGTAACTATGATTTTGTTTTCTGTGTCACTAAACGTAAAAGAAAATTTCGTGAGGAAACCTGATTGCCTGAGATGTTCACTTACCTCAGCGTTTCAAAATGTGAATGTGCGGCGGGCACGCGGGGTGATTAAGCCCATACTTCGTCTCTGAGAGAAGACCTGTGCCCTACAGTGGGGCTTAAATAGACCGCATTATTATTGAAAGTCGTCGACATAGCCCACCGGAAGTTGAAGTGGCAGTGGGCGGGGCACATAGCACGCAGAACTGATGGCCGATGGGGCCGAAAAGTTTTAGAATGGAGACCACACATCGGCAAGCGCAGCGTAGGACGGCCAGCCACAAGATGACGATCTTGACGACAGACGATCTCATCCAAGTGGCAGGAAGACGCTGGATGCAAGCCGCTTCCAACCGGTCATTTTGGAAATCCATGGAGGAGGCCTACGTCCAGCAGTGGACTTCTTGTGGCTAAATGATGATGATGATCATGATTATTATTTCAATAATAATCATGTGCACGTTGCACAGATTGTGAAAAGTGGACTTACCGACATTTGCTTTATTTTCATGCTTTTTACAAAATACGTAGTATAGAACCAACCTTTATTGATTTATGATTTCTTATTATCCTTTTTAGCATGTTTTCAGTACAGCTTGAATGGAATAGAGAGGCCAATTCTTTTTATAAGTGCATAAGCAATCAAGTCCGTAATGGTTGCTTAATAAATACTTTATAAATATGGTGCGTAATAAAAGCTATGAATCGGCATACGTTTTTGCCGTCTCTATTTTTTTATTTCTCTATGGAAAGCATGCTAAAAAAACATGAAAAAAAAAAAACAATTCTAGCGCCACCTGAAAAAAATATAATGTTCCTTTTTCTCTTTCCTAATAATATACTTCATACATCTTGACAATGGTAAAAGCTATTTTTAGTTAATAGTAGTTATCACCTAGTCAATAATGTCCTAGCATCTTAAGTAGATAAGACTAAAAAGTATTTATTGCCTCATCAAAATAAAATTTAGAACAAAGTAAGACTCCCGGCTGGGGACAACAAATACCCAGATCTTGGATGTTTATATGTCTGTGATGTCGCTGTTTCTGGTTCCCACGACACAGGGTACCCTAGCGTGAGGCCAGAAGCAATGTATGTGCCTGTATGTAAATATTTATGTTTATGTTTACATAACTAGGTTGTAATATATAGGTAATGAGTCAAATGCTGTCATTATGACAGACATTATTCTGAGTCGGGCCCATTTTGGGTACTCAATTCTCAATATTTAAAACTTTCCGATATTTTATTATACTATTGTTGGTCTTCGTGTAAAGCCGGCTTTTGACTACGGGATATAATATACCTAATATATTACATCATAATCATCATCGGCCTATCCTTGTCCACTGCTGGACATAGACCTCTCACATTGCGCGCCACTGGTCCTCGGCTATACTCATCCAGCAGCTCTTGCCAGCCGCCTTGCGAATTTCATCGTTCCACCGAGTCTGAGGACGTCCTACACTATGTTTACCGATCCATCTCCACTCAAGAACTCGTCTACCCCATCAGTTATCAGTTCTTCGGGTGATATGGCCGGCCCACTGCCATATTACATCTTGAGATATACTAATTTATACCCTCGATAAATGTTTTTTAGGAGACCATTCACACTGTGCTATAAATGTACAGTCTGTTGCTTTTAGAATATACCTCGGGCTCTAGAGAAGCTTCGGTTTTCGCCGAAAGCACAGTGTTATACTACTTCCTGCAATGAATAAAACTTTTCTTCACTATTTTGAAAAGTTATGTAAAGTTTTTTTTTATTTACTAGGAAACCAACAGACACTGAAAACAAAACAGTACATGAAAAAGGTAGGGCCCAATAATAGTTTAACATTAAAATACTTAAGAAAAATCAATACACGTTACACGAGAAATTACTACTGCATACAGCTAATAAAGACTGCGGAACATTACATTATTAAGATTTTTCTCACTCCTGAACAGATGGTTCTTAAATGAGTTCTTAGTAAGGTAAAATAAATCTTTGTCATTGAAAATATATAAGTGCTCATAATTCGACAGAGTACACTATTTTGCCCATAAGAGTCATAAATAACAATACAAAATAAACCTTACCTTATTGCAATATAATCGCTTTTGATTGCTCAGTTGAGGTATATTCTAAAATCTAACAGACTGTACAGCACCCAAGTTCATAGTCAGTTCCGGTATTCATTAGTATGAGTGGACAATGAATGCAAAGCCAAAAGGCGCCTTAGACGCTTAGTTCCGGTCGTCCTTAACTGATACACGACTTGACTGGGTATTACACAAGAGGAAGTAGACGATTGCATACTAGATGATGTCATACTTATATGGTGGGTGTAATCGGCTGCTGAAGAGCGAAGGTCGTAATTTTGTTATTGGTCTGCCGCAGGTGGTGGGGCACATAGCTCAGAGAACTGATGGCCGTTGGGGCGAAAATATTCTGACCTGGCGATCACGAACCGAACCGGCCACCCATCAGGTCTTAGAATCTGCCAATGCATTGTAGTATGTACAGTGACAGTTGTTTGACTGCGTCGATTTAATTTCATTGCCGGTTCGAACCAATGCGCACGCGCATGCGCATTGGTTTGAACCGGCAATGAAATGAAATTAAATTAAATTATCAATTATCATAGCACTAAAGTTGTTAAAAAAGTGAAAATTTAGAATAAGTTTAAATTGGCCATAACTCGAAAACCTCGCAACTTTTACTGAGGTCATGTTATGTAGGTTGTTTCGACGCCTCTTGAGCAGGTCTACCTCCAGTGTCACTGTGACGTGTCATTTTTGGGACACTGAACAATTCAAAACATTATCTCTATTCTACTGACGCTCTTATAGCTGCTATACGCATAGTTTTTTTTTCTAACCTTTTGTCAATAACACCGTCAGTTAATGAGAAAAAGGGTAGACGACATGGTGCTCCTGATCCTATGTAGTGGATTGTGTATAAAACGATCACATTTAATATCTTCTATAATATATGCAATGGAGCAGAGTATGCACTCTTATGTTACTCTTATACAGGGTGTTGATTTGTACAGTCAAATTCGAGTCAGGGGTGATTATTTACATGATAATGAAGCAAAAAAAAGCTTTTTTTAGTAAAAATCACCTAAAACCCCGGCGCGGGCGCACTCTCCCGCCCCGCCTTGCGGAACCCCCACCGGACCCGTCAAGTGGAAACGATAGAAGCTAAGCCATATAACTTTATGAGATTTAGGTGATTTTTAATAAAAAAAAACCTTTTTATTTTTTATTTTTCAGTATCAGTATCAAGTAAATAACCACCCCTGAGTCGGATTTAACTGTGCAAATCAACACCCTGTATTACATCCTCTACACCTGCATTCGACTGTACAGTACAGGTTATTTTTTTTTGGTAACGGATCCCTATAAATGAGACAACAGAGTTGCAACTTTTCCGATTTTTGTCAGAACGAGATTTCTTTGTTCAGCAGCAACCAAGTGCGTCTTTGACATTGACAGTGTCATCGACCTCCGACTGCAAAACACTGCCGTTGCGCATACGCACTCGTGATCTACTCGTCAATTGGGAAAGACAAGGTCACTTGCCACAGCTTGGCGACAATCGAGAAATTGCATGATTGCACCGAAGAGGCCATGCTAAAAGACAAATAATGATAAAAAGATGAAAAACTGAAAATATCGTTTTAAATTTTTATCAAAAACAGTATTTTCAGTTTTTCATTTCATTGCCTGATGTAAAAATAGGGTGGTTTTATTATAGTCTCCTGAAACTTTGTACTTTTGGAGTTAGCAGCTTAACACTTTTAGACGACGCTATGTTGCTCACGAAGAATGTAGCTTTCTAATAATTGACGACCTCTGTGGCGTAGTGGTTAGCGCACCTGCTTACCATGCGAGAGGTCCCGGGTTCGATCCCCGGCTGGAGAGAAAAAAAAACTCCAGGTCTTGGTTGTTTACATGTTTGTGACGTCGCTGTTTCTGGTTCCCACGACACAGGGTATCCTAGTGTGGGGCCAGAAGCAATGTATGTGCCTGTATGTAAATGTTTATGTTTATAAAAAAAATTAAAGAATTTTTAAAATCTGCCCAGTAGTTTCTGATCCTATTTATTACTAACATACACACAAAAATACAAATCTTTCCTCTTTATAATATTAAAGTATACATATGTAGATGTAGATAAAGTGTTCTCTATCTACCTCTATACAGGCAAAGCTACAAAAAAACACATTCACAAACATTTTACCTAATCCGGGCCTGAAACAAAGAGTAAATAATGATGTAAAATCGGATTGGTTTCGCAAAACGTTTCGCGATGAGCTGGTGCTTGCAACAATTGATATTTCGACATCCAAGTCTCGGTTCTTTGACTATTCGATTATAACAATTGAAATCACCGATTTGAAGTTAATCGATTTTGTTTGCAAGAAGCTAACAGCTTCATTTGTTAATACAGGATTACTTACGAGTATAATACTCCTCAAATACAGTCAGAAAAAAACCATACATACATACATAAAATCACGCCTGTATCCCAGAGGGAAAGGCAGAGACTGCCACTTGCCACGATCCAGATTACTTTCGCTTCATCAACTATAAATAAAATAAATTAATTCACATTAACTGTTAGTGCCGGCTGCCGAAAATAGATGGCAGACGTTAAGCCAAGTAAGAAGCCTTAGGGCGGCTTGAAAACTTCTGACAGTAAGACCAGCCACTAGTCTCACAAGCCTCCACCAATCTGGACTAGGCCCCCGTGGTGGAGTATGGCTTCCTTCCTCAGGGAAAATACCCGTGCCCACTGTTGGGCACAGGCCTCCTCTCTTTCACGCCAACAGTGCTAGTCTCGTCCAATGTTTCCCAGCCGCTTTCACAATGTCGTCGGCCCATCGGGCTGGTGGGGTGGTGTGGAGGATTGATTGCTCAAGGTTAATTTAAGAGATCGCTCTAATCGATAAGACAGCCAATTGTGTACCATTACTTCATTCATTCATCATCAACCTATCACGTCCCCTCCCCGAGGAAGGCACAGGCCACACTCCACCGTGGGAGCCAAGTCCGGAATGGTGGATACCGTTACTTTGATAGAAGAAACCATTTGTAATGCTTTCTCCTGGTTATGCAATTAAGTTTTCTCTATGTGTCTATCATCATCATCATCAACCCATTATGCCCCCACCGAGAGACCCGTGTCTCTTCCCTGAGGAAAGTATAGGCCATACTCCACTAGGGAGCCAAGTCCGGATTGGTGGAGGCTTGTAAGACTGTAATATGTATCTATATGTCGTGCCAATAAATCCCATTGTAATTAGAGCCGTTTCATGTTTCAAACTGTGGAAAGGAACGTAAGTTATAATCCCCCCCCCCCCCTAAACGTCATCAATCACGTTGCTATCATAACATAACAAACGCAATGCAACAAAACAGCGTTATTACTTACTGCACCAACAAGCTAGTTCTATTAAGTGTATAGCCACAGATAGTCCACTTAGTACTAGAACTATTATAAAATTTAATATTGTGTCTTCCATACATTTTTTCATTCTGTTTTTACTAAAAAATCTTTAGCCTGAACTTACAAGCCGAAACTGTCACCTAGTAATGGATAAAAAAATCTAAAAAATATATTTCTAATATACATATTTTTGCATTTTTACTTTGTATGGTACGTGATATACGTTGCTGCGCCTGGAAAATCCAACAAACATTTTTTTAACAAAATTAGATTTTTGTATTTTGTTAGTATGTTCTTAGCCCGACGCGCCTGTAAAACGCATTTTGTGCTAGCCAGCTTGAAACTTAAAATGTAAATACATAATCAGCTATCAGGTATGTATTTGCTGAATAAAAATAGGCGTCATAATTACGAAATCGAAATTACTCGTATTTTAGTACATTTTACATTTGTCGGTTTTTCCAAGAGCGACGACGACGTCGATATACGTCCCACACACCGTAGAGCACAGGCTTTCTCTCAACGATAAAAACAATTTATTTGTGAAAGAATGAAAAATTAAAAAAATAAACTTTTTAAACTTAGAATGTCACTATTCCCGTCCCGGCGGACGGTCGCGACCGTTCTTCTGCCGCAGCCGTAGCGCGAACGCAACCAGTGAAGTAACGTTACGCAAGCCCTCCCAAGGATACGAACGGGCCTTACGACACCGAAATGTCGAGTTAGGAAAGGATTGGCGTGTCAAGGCGGCGTGGAAATGCGCGGTTCCTTTCGATTCTGCGTTGGGCAACCGGGAGCGGGCTGACACAAATTGTTTGTTTTTCTCGGCGAGGCTCGGATTAGACAGAATTGGGGTTAACTAATCTTTCTAATGATTTCCTAGTAATAATCTAATATATAAAAATCTCTTCTCACGTGCTGGTCATCGAACTTCTCTTAATTGGCGTTTTGTTCAGTTTTTAAGATTTTTTTTTACTTTTAGGTATTTGGTAGGTCTGAAAATCCGTCGTAGGCTATATAATATAGCAGAACAACGTTTCCCAGGTCCATTAATAATAAATAAAACCTTATTTTAGACTTTGCGCTCGTAGAGGCAGGCGATACAAAAAATAATAATAAAACAAAAGTTAAGTTACTAAGTACATTTCTAACAAAGCAGCGTGTAAAATTGCTTCTAACATGAACTCTGTAGCCAATTCGGTTGAGAAATATCTGTGTAATTTATTTTTTTGCATACGATAAAGTGTTTTTTATCAATCTACGTAGCTAATTCCTGGGGATATTTTAATTTTTGAACAAATATTTTCTTTCTTCCGAATTCAAAATCAGATGAGTATATCCGGAATAAACCTTTTAAAAAACAAAGACAACACAGTAGAAAAACAAAACACATAATCAACTCACCACAGTAACAACATTTTATTATCTATCTACAGAATTTAGACCAATTTGTATAAATTCAAAATTCAAATATTTTATTGACAATAAAAACAAAATGTTTACTTTATGAACATCAAAGTTGTTAGTTTCACAATAAATAGATTACGTGGAGAAGAAACTAACACAGAAACTCCACACTTATTATAATACACATGCACATGTGAAGGTAAAAAGTAGAAGAATTACTGTGCTAACAGTTTGTGCGTTTTTGAACAAAAACTTTGGTAAGCACGAAACTTGTAAACTTTTAGTCCGGATCTACTTACGGGTGTTTTTTATCGGACGAGTCCGACCAGTCGCTCCGATTCGCAGAGTTTTATCATGGTGAGCAGAGACGGAGCTCGCGTCGTCGGTTGCTCTTCTCCTCTCAAATCGGAGCGAAACCTGGTCGGACTCGTCCAATAAAAAAACACCCGTAACTAGATCCGGACTAAAAGTTTACAGTTTGTGCGTTCATTATCAGCTTTTTTGTAAAAGATATCGATCTACGTAGAGTTACGTAGATCGTACAAACTGTAAACTTTTAGTCCGGATCTAGTTACGGGTATTTTTTGCAATTTTTTTCACAGATATCGTGACCTAATATTTTACCGAACCATAGAACTAGCTAAGAATCATTGCAAAAAAAAAAGACAGTCCGTTAGCTTAATAGAATATACCTCGGCTACTGTGACTCCTCGTCACTTGTTGTTACCAAACCCCAATTATCATCCCTACATTTTTATTGCACCATTTAAACACAACCAAATACTGTTGATGAAAGAACAAAATATTTTATTTATTTAAGCTGTATTTTATTTGGGAAAATTGATAAACTAAGCTATGTCTCGGTTCCTCCTAACTTCCATTCGAAAACCTCTCGCTAAACAATTCAGATTATTTTAACGATCGTAGGCACATGTAAGGAACTTGGTCCGTTACACTACTATCGGATAGAATCGGATATATTCGTGTAATAGAAATATCGGAACTAATATGTCACTTAATTTCGAAATCGGAACTAATATGACACTTATTTTCACTTATACAGAGCAGGAAGTAGTATAATAGTATAACACTCTTGTGCTTTCGGCGAAAACCGAAGCCTACTCTAGAGCCCGAGGTATATTCTAAAAGCTATCAGACTGTACTTATTAACTTTATTCCGAATACACTTACTTAACTTTATGTCGGAAGAGTCCGACCAGGTTTCGCTCTGATTCGCAGAGCTTAATCATGGTGAGCAGAGACGGAGCTCGCGTCGTCGTTTGCTGGTCTCTTACTGAGTCAAGTAAGTGTATTCGGAACAAAGATAATAATAGTCTAGTGCTAACGAAATTTTTAGTTGAAAAAATTAACTTTTTACGAAACTAATCTAATGGGTCCTCTACACGGGAAACACTTTTGATGAAATATTTGGCTACATCATAGCCGCCTATGTCCCGAAAATACAAAAAACATTTTAATGCAGCACATTATTATTATTATTATTGCACAAAATAAATGTTGGAATAAAATAAATTAATAAATAAATGTTAAAATAAATGGATAACGGCGACAGGCTTGCCACTTGTCACGTTTGGGACCTAATAAACTCGGCAAAACGTGGGTCCAGTTCTAGAGACTGGTGCCTCTGCCTACCCCTTCGGGGATAACGGGCGTGAGTTTATTTATTTTATTTTTTATTTATTTTATAAATGTTTGGTACAAAGGCGTACTACGCACATATGTAGGTACCTATATCTCGAACATATTTTAAAATATGTCAACAGTTTATGGCTCATTATTTTGTCTTTGCACGGGGTGCATACGTGGCTTGGCTAACTGCAATTGCGGACGAATCACGTTGCATGAAAAAGGGACGCACTTAGGCCGTAAAGCGAGACAGCAATAATATAGCTGAAGAACATTTGAGTATTTTCGATTGCAAAGCGATCGTTTCGGCTATAGGGCTAAAATCATCGGTCATACAAAAAATATTTCAGAGTATTTCAAAGTCTAGCGGAAAATGCTAGCTGATGCTACCAGCTACACCCTTGCAGCTATACATTTTCGTGAAAAGATAGATACCCGTTTAGGTGCCCCATTAATAGCGACCAAAGTAATTGTTGCAATCACAGCCGTTACCATGGCAACCGTTGTCGACATCATCCACAGTACAAATCGCAGGCAACTCGTACGTAAATGACAACACGTCTCCATTGACCACAGTTGAGTAGCATACTCTAGAAGGCATCAAGACAGCGTCTATATTACCCGTATCCATTCCTTGCCCATTCTTCCCCTGTACCCCATTAGTTTGTCCAACATTATTCGGTTGTCCATAAAGGCTATAATAGCATGAAAACTGGGAGGCAGTGTTTAGAGGGACTGTGCTGGATAGTACAGGGTTGTGGTGATTCTGGGTGTGGGTCAGAGCTCCCTGGCCGTGGATGGGGCAGTCTGGCGATGGGTGGAAGAGGTGTGATTCGTAGTTGAGATGAGGTGATGGTTCTGGGTGAGCTTGACCGATGAACTGTAAAAGAGATTACTGCTCATATTATTTAGCCTAGGAAATGTATGAACATATACACTTGGTTCTATAAACATAATCATTTAAATACAGGCAAATACACAGCATCTGACCCGACACTAGGATACCCTGTATCAGTAACATATTAAAAAAGACAAAATATTCATTAATAATAATACATTTTACGTTTCACTCAAGAAAGAATCGCCATTAGACCCGTAAAATTTACAACTGAATGATTATCCAGTCCGTTTCTTGCCGTGATATATCATAAGTAGTTGTAGAGATATCAACAAAACATAAGTGAATAACCGTGCCAACTAGGCGGGTTTCTTCACGGTGTTTTGCTTCACAGTTTGCTTGTTTCTACAAATGTCATAACATGGAAAATGCAAGCCTTCGGTACGAGTAAATGTCGGGATTTGAACCCAGGATCTCTCGCATTTGAAGCAGTATTTCTTCCAATCGTCATAGGCATTTGCGTCCGTTACGGACGATTCAAGCAGTGCCTAAGGCTTTGACACTCCAATATTTCAAGCGTCAGAACTCCTGGACCAAATACGATATTTGATGTTTGAAAACTTTACGTTATAGCACCTTTTTGGTACTATTTAGTAACTTAATTGAAATATTTAGTACCTCGATAAACAGCGAAAAAACGTGTAAAGAAAGTGGCCAGACATTCTGACGTCAGAATCTCTGGACCACATTTGTTTAACTTAGTTCGAAACAATATAAGTAATTTATCTAATTACTAATCATTTTTCTTTACTAATTTATCTCTTTGGGTAGATTTAGTACCTACCTATGTAGTACCTCAACATATTATTATATATTTTTAATTTTTTTTGCTGTAACACAAAAAAGTTATAAATTATAAATAACACAAACAAATATTCTTCCATTATCCTAGTATCCTGGTATCCTAGTGTGGAGCCAGAAGCAATGTATGTGCCTGTATGTAAATGTTTATGTTTATGTTTAATATTTTGTTAGAAAAACATTAATTTTATAGGGAAAACCACAATACCACAGGATTTCTTGTAATTAAAGTAGTAACACTTGTTATAAACCGCATGACGTACTGTATTGTTATTAGGGAAAACGTGTACTTACAAGAACGGAATATAGTAAAATTGTATTTACTACGAATACACATGAAAATACCATGATTTTTGGAGTCACGACAGAATTCACAAGAAGACAATTGTGAAACACAATTGAAGATCGAACTTCGCTTAAGGAAAATAAGGACAATTAACTGATGAACGTTTGCAAAAATCATTGTTTTTATTGAAATTCTTATCATCAGTCCTCCTCAAATCTCACGTGCGATCGTAAAATTACGGAATCTTGCTAAAAACGCAGCTCTTGCAAAAAGCTATTTTGCACTAAGCGATTAGATATAATTCAATGTCACAAGACATTCCGTAAAAATTCTCTTTCACTTTTGAAGATCACCCACTGTAGTATGCACCACTGTAGTATGCACGATATTCTGGTCACAAATAATTCGGAATGAAGATCTTTGGAAGAGTACTATCCAGACACCTGTCCACCTAGAAATCCTGGACTAGTGGCTGGTCTTACTGTCAGAAGTTTTCAAGCCGCCCTAGCCTCTGACTTGGCTTAGCGACTGCCATCTATCGACGGCAGCCAGCACCAATTGCTTAACGTGCCTTGCGAAGCACGGATCCGCTCGGAAAAATGCCACTAGCGTTGGTCATGGAACAGTCACCCATCCATGCACTGAACGCGCCCTATGTTGCTTAACCCTCGTGATCGCTTAAGATCAGTCAGGCGGCCGGGGCGAGTAATGTTTACTTTTGTGCAATAAACATTTTAGTAATTAAGTAAGCGTTCTTAGAAAAACCTGTTACTTATTCTCAATGACCTGAACACGGAAGGTCATTGCTATTCTCATTCATCACAATGACCATATTATGTAACTGACATACCTTTCACCAGTCTCACCCCCGGTTTCTCCCCCGTTTCCTGGTGGTCATACTAATTTGTCATATCAGTATGACTACGAGGATATACATGTCCTTCTGGTCATACTCACTTTTTGGAAGGTCCTGTAGAAGGAAAAACAAATACCAGCACATAAAACAACAAGTAAATACTACTTAATAATATAAGTACAAGGATTTACTACTTTCTTTATTTACACAGAAAAGTATTTATATTAAACAGGAAAGAAGGAAAAACCTTTGTCTCAAAATATCGTGTTACAGTATGACCAGGAGGACATGTATATCCTCGTAGTCATACTGATATGACATATTAGTATGACCACCAGAAAACGGCGGGTTTCTCGTACTCGTAATCTGTTAACCTGTAGATTTTTTGTGGATCGTTCGGGTCACCATGATGACTGCCTCGTTGGTTCGATTCCCACTGGGGGCCGCCGCACATTTGTACTAATGGCCTCATTCTGGATGTTTTTTCATGTCTGAGATGTTTTTGCCTGTTACCATAGCACAGGGTATCCTAGTTTGGGACAAGGTCAACTAATGGTGTCGTGTGGAAGTTAGTTATTATAACGTTATAACAATGGTTTTAATTTTTATTTTCAATGTCTTAAAGCAACTGATTAATCCACGTATTCTCTTTGGCCAACTGGCAACGGTTAACAGAAGATTAACAGCTTCTTAGCGTACGAGAAACTGTTGATTGGGTACATTTATAGGTTAACAAACCGAGACATAGGGGCGATTTCTGAATTGAGTATTTACACTAAGTAAACTTAACTAACGCTCTGTCATGCTCTTTTCTAAAGAATTTTGGCATTACTTAGAGAAATTCTCAATTCCGTTCGCTTAGATAGTGTCGGTACACACGACGTAAATCTTGGTTTTAGTAAAAAAACATTTATTTCAATAATACAACTTAGACGGCAAAAATACCTTACATTGAAAAAAAAACATGGTGTACAATATACCTAATGAAGCACAAAATAAAACACTACTCTTCATCACTCGAAGTGTCCTCAGAATATTCATCTCCACCGGTATTAAGAATAGGTACCTAAGTGATGCAGGATCGTCTCGTTATAACTCCATCCAAAAATAATGATTGAATTATTTCATTTCTTTCATTGCGTGATCTACATAATAGTAGAATGAGACGCGCTGCGAGCCAAATTCACTATGCCAAACATCCAATTCCTGGGGTTTTTTTTGTCCCCAGCCGGGGTCCGAACCCGGGACCTCTGGTCTGCAGATGCGCTAACCGCTGCGCAACAGAGGTCGTCGTTGTAATTTCGCATGGAAACATCAAATTCACACAGCCTAAAAATTATTTCTAAATAGAATAATCCTCAACGTCGCAATTTCTTATCGCCTCCAACCACAGAACAATCGATTACCCCATATTCTAGCCGAGATATAGGCGTAATTGAGTGCTCTAAATGCAACCGTACTGCCTGCTGTTAACGATGAGTTTGTTTCGTGAAAAATGGTGTTATCTATACGGTGTATCAATGACGTCTAGTTATGTGGTTCAGTGTGCCAGCGCATTGCGTGCTGCCAGCGATGGCAAGATCGTTGTCATGGCGTGGATAAGACTCACGCCGCACAAAATCTCAATAGGCTAGTTTCCTAAAAAAATATAATTAGCCCGTCTTTTAGATTATAAAAAAATATTGGATACGTATTTTTTCTTTTTTCGATTAAACAAAAAATAACAAAGATATAGCCCATTGAAGTTACGTGTGACGTCACTCAGTGTTGCATTTTGTAGCATGTTCTATATCTTTGTTTTTTTGTTTAATCGATAAAAAAAATACGTATCCAATATTTTTTTATAATCTAAAATACGGACTAAATAGAATTAAATTATTTTTACCCTGGAAACTACCCTATTGGAAGAAATGTATTGATTTATTAATTTTATCTACTAGCTAGCACTAAATTTGTAAACTGTTCGAGTTTTCTACCGCTAAAGGTTTTTGATTTAGTGTCGCTTAAAGTCTGAAAAAAATGCCAAGGATAGATAAATGGATAGTAGTTCTGAGCTTTTTTTAAAGCCGTAAGCCCTACCTGCATCGTGTGAACGTGCTATTAAAAAACCCGCGCTGTTTCGAATAGAAATAGAATCATTATCGCACGCCTTAAGTATTATTATTACTATACATATATTACTAGCTGACCCGGCAAACGTTATTTGTTGACTTGACAGAAGATTAAGAGGTTATTAGTTAGGATTAGAATGATCAATTCTTAAAATTGCTAATGAGCCTATAGAGAAATCTAGAGAAACAAAATTGTCAAGTTACAAACCATCGGCATGAATGTGCAATTCCTGAAATGACAAATTCTATTAAGATGCCAGATGGGCTGTATATCGATTGAAACTTTGACCATCAGCAAAAACTTTGCTCTTTATTTTCTTTACTATACCCTCCTGCAGCCCGACCTTGAAAATAACAATTGTTTCCGTACTTTTTACGGTACATTGGGCTTCAGGAGGATACAGACTATTTTACTTTGTAGTGAAATAACAAAACCACGGCCTAAGAAAGACAAGTTAAAATTTAAAAGACTGGTCTCAATCTTGCAGAAGTTAGAGTAAAAGTCTTTATCTCGCAAAAGATATCCCGTACTGTCAAGAATTTAAAAACAACTGTGAACATTATAAAAACACCGAATTTAATGTATCATCCGACCACAACTGCTTTGTCACACTTGTTGAGTGACTGCGCTATGATGTAATTTAGTTGCGAGAATTCGTAATGAGATCACATTGGGCGCCGGCGTTTTTCAGAACATTATGAGGAAAACTGTTCACACACTGTTCTTAACCTTCTCCAAAATGCAGTCTATGACTGAAAACAAAGGAAGATGGACAAAGCGTTGTAATATTCGTTAAGGAAAATGTCAACGAATTTAATTGGTTGTATAATCCATTCATTCGTGCACCATGCTATTTAAAATTATGATTTCACTCTGCGAATCAGAGCGAAACCTGTCAGACTCTTCCGAAAAAAAGTCAAGTAAGTGTATCCGAAGGCAATAGCATAAAGTTGGGAATTTAAAGGATAGCTTCGTACGAGTAACAAAGATTATCTAATAATGCTCGCATAAGCTTAAGGATTTTTGTTAATTTATTTTTGTATAACTGTCTAAAAATCAATCAAACGTTAAAAGGAGCTTTATTTAGGAGCCCATGTCTAAGCTCACAATAAACATTCTTGATTCTTAAACTTAAATCTCACGTGATAGTATTTTCATCCAAAATCCATGATTTTTTCACATCCTGTCAAAGACCATCGTCGCGTTTAGGTAGATGAATAAAATCTTAAACTATACACCAAGAATCACATTTGAAGCTTAAAACATAATTAAAAACAGTACAATTGGTAGCCTCATACTAATAAAAAAATCTTCAAGACAACCATTTACGGATAAAAAATATTGATACACGGTTTTAGAATATGAACGGCGTTGCTAAAATTTACCGAGGCGTATAATTTTCTTCGCTTCAGTAATAGACTGCGTGCTACATAGTCCAGTCCTATCCATGCTAGTATCTCTCGCAGGGTCCCGTTACGTTGTAGTAGGTTAGCATCCGCTTAGCACATCCCTGTGATGCTGGCTGGCTAGGGCTGCGATACTGCAACTCGATAAAGTCATAGAAGGAAAAATAGATAAATAGCCCTTTATTTAAAAAAAAAACGTTGTCTTTGCGTATATCTAGGTAATTATCCCAACGACCAAATGGGCTACAAGTCTTGCGTTCCGCTTCTTAGATAGTTTGTAATTTTCCTGGTTCGAATCCCGGCTGGGGACAAAAAAAAACCCAGGTCTATGTGACGTCGCTGTTTCTAGTTCCCACGATACAGGGTATCCTAGTGTGGGGCCAGAATCAATGTATGTGCCTGTATGTAGATGTTATGGTTATGTAAAAGTGAGCTCGTCTATCGCAAGTTTTTTTCATTTATTTACTTACTTTTCTATCGCAGAGTTTTAAATTTTATAAATTATGATGAATGATTGAATCGCACTCTTATCATAATTGGTAACGATACCATAAAATTAATGTTCAAGTTAAAGTACAGTCGAGGGCTGACCCACCACTACATGCATACTCTGTATTCGGTCACATTACGACTGACTTACGACTGACCTACACGATGCAAAGGCCCATCAGCTGCCCACTGTACCTCACTTATAAACTTTTATTAGCAGCTATTTACTTACTATCGCTACATCAACATTTTGTTTTTTTTTTATAATGAGTAAAAATTTTTTTTTATTACAACTCAATGTGAGTTGTAATAAAAAAAAATTTTTCATTCAACAAATTCGAGTCAAACCTATCCAGCAAGAACCTTTTCAACTTATACTTAAATACGGCTTGTATGTAATGGCTGATTTACACGTATTAAGTTGACTAAAAATTTACTAAATTTTAACTTAATTTTAAGTGACTTAACCCGTGTAAACAGTGAATTTAGTAAGAAGTTGCAAGTTAAAATTTAGTTGCAAGTAAACAAGGTAGAATAGAATTTTGTCTATTTTTCGGTTAAGTTGGTGGGCGTGACTAATCACTTGACACGTTTGGACAGGCAAAATTTAGTTAAATTTAAGTGAAAAGCATAAGCTGGCGGAGTGATTGCAACGTAGTTCCTACTTAATTTATAAATAAAATCTTTCGAAAATGTCGAAGTGGACGGAAGACACGACAATAAAGTTCATTGAAGAATACATAAAGGACGATTGTTTATGGAATATTAAAAGCTTAAATTACAGAAATAAGCAAGCAAAACAACATCGTCTTGCCGCTATAGCGTCAGCCATGGCGATTGCAAATTTTGGTGTTAAAGAATTTGAATGTTAACTGTTGATGTTGGTCGTCCGCTAGGGGTATATTTGTTCTGTGGTCGTCCATCTTGAGCGAATAAATGAGTTTAACTAGTTATTTAGTATTTTTACGTGTAAACGGTTACTTAAAATTAAGTCGCTTGAAATTTAGTTAAAATTTTGTTAAGACTTGGCAACTTAATACGTGTAAATCAGCCTTAAGATGCGTGAGTTCATAGAAGCTCATCTCATCTTTCGCTCCGATGCCCACTGCAGAACATAGGTCTCCTTCGTGATTTTCCAAGCTCCCTGATCATTTTACGCTCGCATACAGCGACTCTCCGTTTCCGTAACCAGTTCGTCAGACAACCTGCTCCTGGATTCTGTTAATGCATTGTAGTACAATGACAACTGCACGTACATGGTGATTTAGTTTCATTGCCGCTTCATTTAAATTTAGAACAAACGGCAGCCCTGGTTGCGGATAGCTTATCTTAGTCTACGCGCGCACACATGTCAAACAATCTAGGCGTCATTGGTACAGAAAAACCGGTCACGTGATCCGACCATGTATCTGTCATCGTACTGTAATGCACTTGCAGAATCGAGGCCCTGGTTGAGTGCCTTCCCACGCTGCTTCATCCAGTTCGCGGTTGCCAGGTTTTATTTTCTTTTTCAGATATGGCTCCGAGCTATGTGCCCGACCACTCTTATATTAGTCGACATTTTCATCTTTTGTCTAGACAGTGACAGCCCTACGGCGCATCCGGCAGTTACTAGGTAAGCGGATTATGTCACTGCGCGCGCGCATGCGATGTGAACCGACGCGCGGCGGGCGGGCGTCTCGTCTGGAGAGACACGGAACCTCCACATTCGTAGACGCCTGGGAGGAATCTCTCTTAGTAATAAGGCCGCCAATTGTAGTATTTATCTTAAAAAAATAATAATAATTCACAAACTCTCCCTGGACTTGCTCAATACTTTTTTTCTTCGATTTGATGCTCCTAAGTGACTTTTTGCCAATAGAATGAGAGCTCGTCCTCCATTTTATTTTATCATGACTTCATTTAGCCAATGGGGCATATTTATTGTCTATATATTCGACACCTTTTATTTAACCCTCATTTGTCAAAATCAGTTAATCCTTTTGGACATAAAGAAATATACCATACATGCATACAAACCAGGAAATAAAACCGCTGATCATTTGAATTAGCCATTTTCTAAAAATTAAAAACCCACTTTTTTAGACCGCAGTGGTTGCCCTGTTTGTGACAGTATTTCAGCTACTGGAGAAGGGAATATTCCAATTATATTCCAACTATATTCTTTCCAGCGTGATTATTTCTGGGAAGATATTATATTTTCGAGAATCACCCATAGTGCACGTGACACTGTGACCATAATTTGCCGTGAGAACGATGGCACATGCGGGAGAAAATCCGTCTAGTCAAGTACTGTTACTGCCGTGATTGTTGTGGTGAGCGTCTTAGGTCTTGAAAGGTCCCAGGTTTGATTGTGGTAAAGTGTTTAAGTGCCATTTTTATATAGTAATGAAGGAGGCTTCGATTTGAATGTTGTATAGACTTATTAAATATTAAAAAGGGAGAGTGAGAAAAATTTAAATCCACATCAATCTGGGTTAGCTGGAAGAAAATACTATATAATATCTTATCCTATAATATTCAGTATTAAGCTCGCATTTATACAAAAAAATATATTAGTAAAATAAAGAATTTTCATTCATTCGACTGAAATCTTAAAATTCCAATCTTTCATTAAAATATTAAAATAAAAGAGAGCTGATAATTTATGAGTACAATAAAGAATATTCTATCTATCTGATTAAATTGAGATTTGAACTATTTTAGTGGTAAATAGAGATTTGAACTATTTTTTGTCGGAAGAGTCCGACCAGATTTCGCTCTGATTCGCAAAGCTTAATCATGGTGAGCCTCTTCGGCGGTTGCACGTCTCTGACTGCGGGCAAGTTAGTAATGACTAGTACTTACGAAAGTTTTAAAAATTACGTACAAACACAAAACGAAACCTTAAATATTCCTATTTAAGTGTACTTAAACTGGCGCATGAAATCTCGACAGTCTTGACGAGGAGCAAACGGGCACACGGAAACGAGCTGCTTTTTAAAATTTAATTTAGGTTTTTGAACCAAGATTTTCGAAAGCAGTACACATTATAAACTGTATTTTATTATATTGTAAGGACAGAAGTGAAATTACAATTAAAAAAAAAGATTTATTTATTAACCTAAAAACTAGTCACATTATTTCGTCAAAATAATTAACAAACAAAGGAACAAAAAAAACAGAGGAACAAAATCATTAACAATCAAATAATAAATCAACACTAAAATAATAAAATACAGAGATACCAGGCTAAGTAGATTACACCGACCGACGGGCAGCGCTTCCGCACGCGACGAAGTCCAGACGAAAAAGAGACCTGCGCCGGCGCTCGCGGCAGTTTTATAGAATCAACCCCTCCCGCGTCGCTGCGTGGGGACGTAGGTTCCAACACGGCCATCCTGATCATGCGTCGTCCTCGACCGCATCAGATAGATCGGGCAGGCCCTGCATGGGAGCCTCGGCTTGATGGGAAGGACCAGCGGTTGCCTCTTGGTGACCAGAGGCGGTAGTGTCCTCGTTCGTATCGTCTTCTGAGGAAATAGAAACTAATCATTAATGCGTCTAGAGCAATTACATCTGCCTATTCTGACACGTTCATTCAACTCGTCTTACAAGGCCTCCTTCATTCCTCAAACAACCAAACTTAGTAACTAGCTAGACTATTTATGCAGTACCAAGTCATCATCTTAGTACTTCATAAATTTTCATTCATCACACTTTACATCATGATTCATACATCGTCACTCAATCATCTCACAGCACACATGGATCCATGTTCATTCGCTGTCATGTAGAGCTTTTATCGCCAATAGGATCGTCTCGCAGTCCGTCCTCTACATGACCCATCGTGTAGGGTGATTACCAAATCACCGAAAGGATCGTCTCGCAGTCCGTCCTCTACACGACAAAACACACGTATACAGGAACGACATCTGTAGTACGTCTACACGACAAAACACACGTATACAGGAACGACATCTGTTGTACGTCTACACGACAAAACACACGTATACAGGAACGACATCTGTTGTACGTCTACACGACAAAACACACGTATACAGGAACGACATCTATTCTACGTGGGTGGCATGGCCACTCTTTGTGAGACTGGTCAGGTACCTCGCAGTTTACCTGACGTAGACGTATCTCAGTCCGTCTACTATCTCACCGAAATCTGAACGACCCTCTGGCCGTGCAGATTACTCACAGTACGCAAGCATAATCACGCTCAAAGAATGCAGCGCAAGTCTCAGGACACCACTCCCCTTTCCAGAGCACCATATACTAGGCAGCCGCTTGCGTAGTTTTGCCGTAGGATCCGCCCAACAGCCGAAGCTCATACCGCCCATTGGGCAGCGCACGTGTGACCCCGTACGGCCCTCGCATTCCATGGTCCATCTTCCCCACAACCTGGGAAAACTTAATCACAAAAACCAAATCATTCACATTAAACACCTTTGCCGGATGACGGTTTCGATTCACATACTCGTCCTGTCGAGACTGGTTTTGCTTTAGTAGATCGACTGCGCGAGCACGGCGTAACTCCCTTTGTGCTTCACGATTCGCTTGTCCATCCTCCAGGGCTACGTCACGGACCAGTGACCTGATTACGGGGGTCGTAGCATCAGTCCCCACCAGCAGATTTAGCGGTGATGCCTGGGTCGTCTTTTGTTTGATCACGTTGAGGGTCAGTTGAAGTCTCCATAGCGTTTGGGACCAGGCCGCCCCTCTATGATTGGTCTCAATACGAAGTACCTCTCAACCTGCCCGTTCGATTGGTGCATCTCTGCTGTGATCAAATGTATCTCCGATCCCATATCTTTTACAAATTCTAGGAACCTAGCTGACTGATACATTCTACCTCTATCCGTTACAATCTTGGGTACAACAAAAAGCGAAACTGAATTTGTGACCACTCGTAAAAGTTCTTCTACATCTTGTCTATAAATGGGGTAAAGGAGAGTGTACTTGGTGAACGCGTTCACGATCAAAAGAACAAACTTAAAACCGTTTGACTCAGGTAGAGGACCCAGTACGTCTGAATGAACCACTGAAAAGGGTTGATCGGGTTTTTCCCATGAAGTTATGTTCTGCTGTTGAGCTCTAGGTACACGCTTTTTTGAGATGCAAATCAGGCAATGTTCGAGGTATTTTTTAACAAATGGCCTTATGCCAGGGAACCAAAAGTGCCTTAGAATGAGGTCTAAAGTCTTGTCGTAAACAATATGACTATGCTCGTCATGAAATACGCGAAGCAGGCTAAGACGGTGGCCTCGAGGAAATAGTAAAGGAACCGCCTATCGGGGTGTACTTATAGTACAGGAGACCATTCTTCTCAACGTAGCTATTGGGGTCTAGGCTGCCTTCTATGAGTTTTTGAAGAAGCTCTCGCGTCTCTTCATCTGCAGCTTGTGCTATCTGAGCCCAATTGCGAGGTTGAGTAATATGGAGTACCTTACGAGGAGGGTTCCTACTCAGATAATCGGTATGTGACATCATCACCCCTTTTCGGTATTCTATGTCAAAGGTAAAATCTTGGAGGTAAATCCACCAGCGGGCCACTCTCGGTAGCAGATCCTTTTTAAGCTCGGTGGCTTTGAGAGCATTGCAGTCTGTAATTAATTTAAATTGAATCCCGATTAAATAGTGACGAAAATTCTGCAATGCTTTCACAACCGCCAGCGTCTCTAACTCATCTGAGTGATATCTACTTTCTGCGCCTTGAGTGGTCCGACTGAAGTATGCTACGACTTTCTTATTACCGTCTAAGTGGGACTGTAAAAGGACGGCGCCATAGCCGATGCTACTAGCGTCCGTGTGGACCTCTGTGGGTAGTTTTGGGTAAAAAATAGATAGCACGGGCTTGTTAGTCAAAATTGAGATTATGTCCTGCCACACCTTTTCTTGTTCGGGACCCCATTTGAACGAAACGTCTTTTTTGGTTAGTTAGGAAATACAGAACGTTTTTGTGGCATAAGCCTCAATGTACTTTCGGAAGTATCCGGCTAGTCCTAGGAACTGTCTGAGTTGTTTGACACTTTCCGGAGTAGACGAATCCACTAAAGCCTGAATCTTGTGAGGGCTCGGCCTAACCTGACCTTGGTTTATTATTCGGCGTACGAGACAAATTTGTCAGAAGTCGTATTCACTGTTTCGTAAAGTATAGTCGCATAGTCCAACTTTCGGGGGCATAACGGTTTAAACTCACGCTTAAAACTACTCCAAGACCTATCAGAAGTTACCCATTCGTTTAACCACGTCTTTGCGTCACCTTTTAAACATCCTGCTACGCGTGATAAGCACTCTCGATCATCCCAGCGATTAGTTAGTTGTGCGCGATCCACTTCGTCGCACCAGGAGTCCACGTCGTGGATTGATAGGTCAAAGTTCGACACAAAGTAATGTGAACGTGCTGGATTAACGCAGTGGATCGCGTCTACTATAGCCTGAGCTAGGAACGGCGCCGACTTTTCTGGTTGCGGAACGGGGGTAGACGTGAATTTGTTTTTCAATCATTTCTAAGCGTGACAAAATCGTATCGAGCGTTTGCGATTCAATTGGGATAGACTGTGTGGACTGGTTAGTGTGATAGGACGCAGCCGGGGTCGCGCCAGGTGACCGCGCCCGAGAGGGGGTCTGTTCGCGGCGGCTACGTGATTTATTCCGCGATCTTCGTGAGCTATCTCGGGACCGATCGTGCCTACGACGCGTGATCTACTGCGTGAACTATGCGTGTTAGGCATGTTCAACCACCAAAACAAAGTCTACGTACGCAAACAAAATTACACACATGGGTAATGACAAAGTTCCTCTATTTCCAATTTACACTAGTCAAGGGGCCCAAATGTGGGTGAAGGATTGGAATCCCACTTCTGATGTAAGGACAGAAGTGAAATTACAATTAAAAAAAAAGATTTATTTATTAACCTAAAAACTAGTCACATTATTTCGTCAAAATAATTAACAAACAAAGGAACAAAAAAAACAGAGGAACAAAATCATTAACAATCAAATAATAAATCAACACTAAAATAATAAAATACAGAGATACCAGGCTAAGTAGATTACACCGACCGACGGGCAGCGCTTCCGCACGCGACGAAGTCCAGACGAAAAAGAGACCTGCGCCGGCGCTCGCGGCAGTTTTATAGAATCAACCCCTCCCGCGTCGCTGCGTGGGGACGTAGGTTCCAACAATATTTAGTCTAGTAATGTATCCGGAATAAAGTTAGAATTTTATTTTCTTCTTTTTTGGTACAGTCGACAGCACATCATCGTACAGACTCTACTCCGTTGCATTACGGGTGACTTTGCAACTAAAATGTGAAAGTTGACGTGCTGTTGACTGGTACATGTATCGAAATCCAACTTTATAAGTATTAAAGCATTATTTTAAAGGAAAGAAAGAAAAAATGTTTTTTATACCAACAAGACACATCACAGAAACAAAATAAACATACATAACAAAATATAGGAAGGGCAAATTTTATTGTCTCAAACAACGAGGTACATACATAACATTTAACATTTACATACATTGCTTCTGGCCCCACACTAGAATACCCTGTGTCGTGGGAACCAGAAAAAGCGACGTCACAAATATGTAAATATCCAAGATCTGGGTTTCTTTTTTTTCTGTCCCCAGCTGGGATTCGAACCCGGGACCTCTCGCATGGTAGGCAGGGTAGGTAGAGGTCTTCAACTGGCTCATCATTATGTCTCTACATAGTAACTGCACTGCACCGACAAAACAAGTAACTAACTCATTCCTGTAACCGTGTTACCCGGCCATCATTATGTCGTAGATCGTCTCATGACATGGGAACTCAGTGTCAAGGCCCCAATACCGCCATAATGGGTGGTTAACCTACTGTAGGTATCTTGTGCAGAAGTAGGCTTTTTAACTGTGTGCGTAATCATTACGTGGTTGTCATCCCATTATGTCCCCACCGAGGGGCACGGGTGTCTTCCCTGAGGAAGGTATAGGCCATACTCCACCACGGGGCCTAGTCCGGATTGGTGGAGGCTTGTAAGACTAGTGGCTGGTCTTACTATCAGAAGATTTCAATCCGCCCTGTGGCCTCTGGCTTGGCTTAACAAATGCCACCTATCGACGACAGCCGGTACCAACTGCTTAACGTGCCTCGCGAAGCACGGAACCGCTCGAGAAAATGCCTCTAGCGTTAGTCATAGACCGTAACCCATCCATGCACTGAACGTGACCTACGTTTTTTAACCTCCGTGATCGTTTAAGATCACTCAGGCAGTACGAGCGATTCAGATGACAGATTTACCGGGTCTAATTTTTGCACTTCGCTATACTTGTTACCAAGGAAACTGTTACGTTGTGGAGACGTCGGGAATTAAGATAGCGATTACGTAGTAATTTATCGCGATTTGTAAATACCCTAAGCACGTCCCAAGCACGGCCTTCTTTCAGGGAGTCGCGATTAGCTCTGGTAAATGCATAAGATCGCATCCTACCCTACTCTAGAATATGTAACTTCTAAAATACTCTGTAACATCACGCTAAACCCCTCCAAAGGTAACTAGTCTCTTGACATTAAACCGTCTACTGCTTACGAAAGAGCATTGTTTCTAAGGCGCACGTCGTGACGTTAGAGGCTTCGCTTACAGTACCGTCGTATTGCATCGCTTACTAAATGTCAGGGGTAATTGAGAGGCTAAAATGTAGCGGGATTAAAGCACCGTTCCACAATCCTTAACAATGAGTCACGGCAGATAGATAGATAGAGAACTCTTTATTGTAGACAAAAAATGAAATCAGGCAGGTCTGGTATTACCATCATTCATCATCAACCCATTATGTCCCCACCGAGGAGCACGTGTCTCTTCCCTGAGGAAGGTATAGGCCATACTCCAATACGGGGGCCAAGTCCGGATTGTTGGAGGTTTGTAAGACTAGTGGCTGGTGGCTGGTCTTACGGTATACCTATCGCTATCTGAAGAAAAATGAACATTTACATACAAGACCATACAACTTCTGAAAAACTTCTGACTTTCTGTCTGTTTATTTTGTATCTGTGATGTGTCTTGTTGCTGCAATATTTTTCTTTCTTTCCGGCAGCATCGAATTCGAAACAAGAATCAAGAATCCCACGGGACGTAGTATTTGTACACTTGCAGGCACACTAACAAGCGCGTCAAGCGAACGTATACCATATTCATTTGGGTCTTAGACAAAATGTAAGCAACCTTTCAGAACTCTTTATACTAATCTTGGATGTTTACATGTTTGTGACGTCGCTGTTTCTGGTTCCCACGACACAGGGTATCCTAGTGTGGGGCCAGAAGCAATGTATGTGCATGTATGTAAATGTTATGTTTTAAGTTTATGTTTATGTTTAATTTATTTGTCAAAAAATTTTATTTCCGTTTCTACACTAATTTTTAAAGTACATTAGACGTTATCTAATCTATTTTACTTATTTCTTAATGTAAAAAACGAAATAAAAATTTTTGACAATGAAATTAGTATAAAGAGTTCTGAAATGTTGTTTACATTTTGTCTAAGACCCAAATGAATATGGTATAGGTAGGTAGTCAAATCCAGCTGACATCCAAGATTGCCTTCTGGGGTGCAAATACGTAAGACTCCACTGTATGGAGTTGTCTGATTTAGCCATTTGTTCCCGGTATGTCACACCACCCTATGTCACACTGTTACATTCTGGGACTTTTTTCCCAGTAAGTATCTCATACTCCTACTCCGAACTGTCATTACATTCTCAATTTGACGCTTTCGAGTTTCCTAAATGCTTAATGCTTAAATGGTTAACCCGATAGAGTGGAAAGTTATGTAAGATAAGGGCTGGTGTTCATTACACTGTGCTGGCACCCCATAAACCATAATACAGGGTTACAGGGAAAGTCGTACACAATATTAAAGGAAGTTATTATTTAGGTCATTTCCGATGGATTTTATCCTATTATATAGGGTCCGAAAGTTAACCGTTATGGAGATATTGACTGTTAAAGATTTTAAAAAAATATCAATTTTTTTTTCTTTTTGATTGATTTTTTCTCAGAATAGAGCTCATAAAGTGTTTTTTTTAATTTATTTAGTTAGAAGGCATGTCAATTGATAAAAATAATCAGCAAAAGCTGCACCTACTACTAACAGCTTTAAAAAACTGCTCGGCAACCGTTACAATTAAATAATTTTTCTCTAAA
Organism: Yponomeuta plumbellus; assembly: GCA_947310845.1. Lineage (NCBI taxonomy): Eukaryota > Metazoa > Arthropoda > Insecta > Lepidoptera > Yponomeutidae > Yponomeuta > Yponomeuta plumbellus. The sequence continues at coordinate 9,995,199 of OX371216.1, read as the reverse complement.
TATTTTTCACATTGAAGCTCTTAAAAAAAATTTACGTTTGGAACTTATTCTGCAAATAATTTTAAAAACTTCTACGACTCTTTAACTATTCAAAAAGGTATAACATTTAATAGGTATGTGCATGAAATTTTAAAATAATGTTATTTGAGTAGGCTCTAGTGGTAATACCTACATAACTGAACTTCGATACAAAAATAAATCTTTTTACTTCCTGGCATCTTTAAACTATGTAAAAAGGTCAGATAGGCTTTTTTGTGCTCTGGAGACATGCTGTCACAGGTGTTCAGGTACCTACCTATTTCAGTATTTCTTTTTTAGAATATTCTATCTATCTATTATTTTTGTGTTAGTCTGCTCGTGTGATTCTTCCGTGGTAGATGTGTTAACGTGCTCTGAAAATGATTTGCGTTTAAGAAACTTCTACGTCTCTTTAGGTATAAAAAAACGTATATCACTTGCTATTAATTACATCGAAAAAACGTTAGCCAAGTGTCACTTAAGACGACAAACGGTAAATGTTTAGTTGAGGTAAATACGAGCTCTTTGATAATTTCCCGTAAAACGCGACTTAGTTTGGATTTTTGTATTTATTCATCTTCATTCTGTGACTTGGCTTGGATTTTGAACTGATTCATCTTCATACTGAGACTTAGCTTGGATTTTGGACTGATTCATTTTCATTCTGTGACTTGAATGGCAAGACACATATGAAAACTTTTTGAGGAAGGAGTTACCCTTGTTTATGGACGACATTTCTATTGCATTGAGACGAGACAATGTTCTTTCTACATGACGGCTGCCCAGCGCACCACGGATGCATGGTTGGACGAGAACTTCCCAAACAATTGGATTAGAAAAGACGGTCCCATTCCATGGATCTAGCCGGCTAGGAGCCCTGATCTAACGCCAATGGATTTTTATGTATGAGATCATATTAAAAGCATAATTTAAAACAAAATGACGATAATTGAAAATGTCGAAATTTTGAGACAGAGAATATTTGCGGAAACGGCTGTGAAAATGACGAGACACCTGCGAACTTCTGTAGTGAAGAGTAATTAAAAAAAAAGAATGAGAATTTTAAATAGAAATAGAGGCAACCATGTTAAAAACGAAGATGAATCAGTTCAAAATCCAAGCCAAGTCACACAATGAAGATGAGAATAAATACCAAAATCCAAACTAAGTCGCGTTTTACGGGAAATTGTCAAAGAGCACGTATTTACCTCAACTAAAAATTTACCGTTTGTCATCTTAAGTGACACTTGGCTAACGTTTTTTCAATGTAATAGCAAGTGATATACGTTTTGTTATACCTAAAGAGACGTAGAAGTTTCTTAAACGCAAATTATTTGCAGAGCACGTATTAACACATCTACCACGGAAGAATCACACGAGCAGACTAACACAAAACTAATAGATTATAAATTTTATAGAATATTCTACAAAAGAAATACTGAAATAGGTAGATAGCTGAACACCCGAGACAGCATGTCTCCAGAGCACAAAAAAAGCCTATCTGACCTTTTTACATAGTTTAAAGGTGCCAGGAAGTAAAAAGATTTTTTTTGTATCGAAGTTCAGTTTTGTAGGTACTACCACTAGAGCCTACTCAAATAACATTATTTTAAAATTTCATGCACATACCTACTAAATATTATACCTTTTTGAATAGTTAAAGAGTCGTAGAAGTTTTTAAAATTATTTGCAGAATAAGTTCCATACGTAATTTTTTTTTAAGAGCTTCAATGTGAAAAATATTTAGACAAAAATCATTTAATTCTAACCGTTGCCGAGCAGTTTTTTAAAGCTGTTAGTAGTAGGTGTAGCTTTTGCTGATATGTTTATCAATTGACATGCCTTCTAACTAAATACATTAAAAAAAACACTCTATGAGCTCTATTCTGAGAAAAAATCAATCAAAAAGCCAAAAAAAATTGATATTTTTTTTAAATCTTTAACAGTCAATATCTCCATAACGGTTAACTTTCGGACCCTATATAATAGGATAAAATCCATCAGAAACGACCTAAATAATAACCTCCTTTAATATTGTGTACTACTTTCAATGTAACCCTGTATAATATTCTTTGGCATAAGAGTTCTAATATTTGTTGCTGGGCAAACATATCTTGTAGTTAGTTCGGTTTAAAGTCCTTCTGATCTCCTCTACAATGTTTATTGTGCCACGGTTACGTAAGACTTTAAGGTCGGCATTATTGCATAACGTTTTTGTTAAACATTGTGATAAATCGCAGCGCCCAAATAGGTTGATCTTTGGCTTAGTCAGTTTTAGTAAGTATGGGCAGGTTATGTTACACTGGTCTTTGGTGCAGATACATTAGTATTTGTAACACTTCGTTTTTTATAGACGGTTCAGATACCGTACGTTTTATTTTAAACCACAAAACCATGCTGCGTTAGACATTGTAGAACAGCTGGGGGTTAATTTATTCATTAGTACGAAGTTTAACGTTAAAATTACTAAAAGGTTTGATATGGTAGGTACAAACCAAGCTTATGTTTGATATTTCACAATAGTTCTGTGAAGTAAGGACATTACTCATTAAAATTGAAAAGAATTAAATGTTTAGGTATGTACATTTCTTGGTGGCACTTCACATCGCTATTCGTGTTCGCGTATTTGGCAAACATTAACCATCCATTGCTGGGCGTACTGGCGAATCCTAAGCACTGGTTTTTGTTAAACCTGCAATGCATTCTAAATCGTTGGCAAATATGGCGAACCAAGTGAAGTGTCAGCGTTAGGAAATAAACTATTGGTATATTGTTAGATGCGTTTCTGAAAAAATGTGCAAAACCGTGCTACTTTTCTTATTATGTACGATAGAGATGGTGTTTTTATGCCTAGATTTTGTATGTATGTTTAGCGATTACACCTTACTACGTAGATCGATTTCATTAATGCTTTCTTTTATTAGTAAAACGGTGGCTCAGAGGTATTCCAATATAAATCAGGTCATAATGAGAGCCGTGACAATTTCATCCAACTCTTCAATTTGCAAAGGCATGTTATGGTGGACTTTCTTTTTCCAAAACAAAATATTAACAAAGTGTCATGGCACAATTGGCGGCTTTATTGCTAAAAGCAGTTTCATCGTTCACTTATGAAGACAGAATCACAAAAGAACACAAGTGACGACCTACAGTTGCATAACACCAGTCTAGACAAAGCCATGACTTATGTCTAACATTGATTCTATCTGGTCCAGACGGGTTTTTGCGAGTCTAACTGTCAAGGTCTAGATTTTCGTGAGAACCGTTTAGATTTTTTGTTGGGATTATAATAGAGTTACGTCATTCGAGCGGTGTGTTAGTAATTATTTGGGCCACGACTCTACTTATTACATACGCACCCTTGCAAGAACAACATGATATTTCGAAGAAAACCATTTTTTATTCGTAACTAGATATTTATTTTTTTAACGCGATTTTACTTACTCCGAAAACGCCGGAATAATGAGCAAAAGAGACACTGCATCACGTTGTAGCGCTATCTCTTTCGGCCATTACTTTGAAACCTTAAAAAAATGCTCTCATGTAACGTAAGGGTTCCGAAATAACACGTTGCTCTTGCAAATTAGAGTTTACAATTTTCAATTTACAATTTTGTATGATCTATCATTGTACAGCACGTCAATCTTCACATTTTAGTTGCAAAGTCGCCCATAATGCAACGGAGTAGAGTGCATGGGTGTATACCATGATGTGCTGTCGACTGTACTATAATGCACTAACACAATCGAGGCCCAGGAATTGCACATGAGATAGCGTGTCGATGACAAAACCAATTTAATTAAATGTCTTTATTAAATAATTTTGACCCAGAACTTGGCGACGGTGATTGCGTTGCCAAGTTCTGGGTCGATATCATTACGTCATCATCATTATTCGTTTACTATGAGAAAACTGAAGATGAAGACAGAGTGTTATGGCGCTCATTAGGGGAGGGCTATGTCCAGCAGTGGACTAATATAGTCTGATGATGATGATGACGATAATAAGAAAACTTGTAGGTACTTAAAACTTAAGTTGATTTGAGAAAAGATGGTCAGAGTGGAGTTTTTTTTGCTGCCTTTTTCTCCACTACACTCGGCCCCAAGGCAGCGGCTAACATTAGCATTATAAGTACATTGACATTCAACAAGCAGAATGTAAATTCTTTACGTTGAAATAAATTTCTGATTTCTGATTTCTTGAAAGTTTGAACCTACCTACCAAGACAGAGGTCGTGGATTCGATCCCCACTGGGGGCCCCCGTACATTTGTACAAATGACCTCAGTCTGGGGGGTTTCCATGTAATGTTCTTGCCTGGTTACCATAGCAGTTTGAGACCAGGGCCTTTATTCTGCTAGTGCATTACAATACAATGACAGATACACAGTCGAGCCACGTGACATGTTTTTTCACACCATTAACGCCCAGTTGGTGCCGGCTGCCGTCGATAGATGGCAGTCGTTAAGCCAAGTCAGAGGCCGCCCGGCTTGAAAACATCCCCCCGGACCACCGACAGGTGCATACGTGTCCACTGTCTGCGTTAGTTTTATTTAAAATATTAAAATAACTTGAAAACAAAATAAATTCGTACAACTTAATAGGAGTGCACAAAATTGAAGACGTAACGTGCCGGATGATTTGCGCCTGATACTTTGCGGCGCGGCTAGCCTCCGGTTTTTGCAACAAAAGACTCCAGCGCAGCGGTCAACGAATCCGGCTCGTCCGAAACGGCAACCATCTTGAAGCAGCAACGAAACCACGCCCAGGTGCTACGTGATTGGACCTACCCCACTACTAAACACGCCTACTGATAACGAATGCTACACTACTCACGATTCTCCTCCGCTAAGTCAACAAGTTGAAAGTACTGCGCTCCTAATACACACGATACGATGAAAAGGACCAGCGGTAAGGTTGCTCACTCGCCGCCGCACACTGTTCTATGTGCGCCGCACTCTGATCGGAGTGTGCCGCTAACTCCCAACCCAGACCTCGCTTGCGGCGAGCCGGAGTCGAACTCGACGGCTCCTAGTGTCGCGGAAAAACCAGTGACCGAGTCAACATTCCTACGTGAACTTGAAGCTAACTCGGAATTGCAGCACTACGAGTCGGTGCCGGATCTTCGCCGTATGGCCGAAATGACAAATGAAAGAAAGAAAAGAAAGTTTGAGGAGAGTGACATAAGTGGAAGTGAAGTAAAAGAGATGTTTGCCTCATTATCTAGGGACCAAGCACTACGTTTTGAAAAACTTCAATCAACCATCAAGAACTTGCAGGACCAAAATGCTCAATTAACGCAAAGTGTTGAGCACATGTCAAAAATGAACGACGAGTACCTATTGAAGATATCCCAGTTTGAAAACGAGAGAAAGGAAGACAAAAAAGTTATTGCAATGCTAGAGGACCGGGTAGAATACATGGAGCGAAAATCCCGGGCTTCTGGAGTGGAAATTCGTAATATCCCTAAAAGCACAAACGAAACTAAGACTGAACTGTGCAAAATTGTGATGAATGTCGGAAAAACGATCAATGCCGGTATTGAAGAAAACTCCATAAGGGATGTATACCGTATTAAAACAAAAGACCCCTCATCAAATCCGATTATTGTTGAGTTTGCCACAGTCCTACAAAAGGAAAAACTCTTAGGCGGTGTGAAATCGTTTAACAAGGCAAAAAGAGCAGGAGAAAAGCTGAACACTAGCCATCTTCATCTTCAAGGTCCCACCAAACCTGTCTTTGTGGCAGAAACCCTAACAAATAAAGCTCAAAAGCTGTTCTACCTGTCCAGAATGTTCCAGAAACAACATCAGTACACGTTTTGCTGGTCTACAAACGGAGCAATCTACCTTAGAAAAGATGAAAACTCACCTCACATCAAGATCAGCACAATCGCGGATCTAGACTCTCTCAGGAACGCTAAATGACTAAATTGTAAGTGCGACCGCCAAATAGTTTTGCGGTGTTTTTTTGGTGCTGTTTTGAACACTTCTCTATACTTACACAACTATACCGTACTTATTAGTAACGTTAAACACATTACACACTACACACAAACACTTTCATTTCTAGTACACACTATAAACCTAAACCTACAAACTACCTGTGCCAATACCCACCCCAAAAGTATAATGGTCAAATGCTGTTATTCCACATTTCATGGGGAGTAAGCGCACAGATCATATTGACGATGTCACCTTCCACAAAGCTTTTGAATCCGAAATCGAACTAATTCCCCAAATTATATCTGCTAACGATAAAACAATTACCATTCTTACTCAAAACATTCGTAGCATAACTCGAAATTTACCAGATTTAGAAGTTCAGCTCAGCAAACTTAACATCACTTGCGACATTATTATACTGACAGAATGTTGGCTGTCTTGTACACCAATATGCCCTAATATAAAAGGATACGTCGCTTACACTACAAAAAACAACGGTAACCAGAATGACGGCATTGTTGTATACACAAAAAGTGATAAGTCTTACAATATAGAAGAAACAGCTATAAGTGAAGCAAACTGCCTACTTATATCAAAGGGTCAAGAATTAGCAGTTGTTGGAATTTATCGCTCACCGTCAAATAAAAATAAACAAAATTTTTTTGATTCATTAAATACAATACTGACAAAAATCGCGCACTTTCCGAACATTGTGTTGATGGGCGATATAAACATACCTATCAATGACTCGAAAGTTGACGACGATGGTGACTATTATCTAACATTAAATGCGTTTCATGGTCTAGTACCTGGACACTCTTTTGTCACTAGAGATGCAAGTGGAACTTGTCTAGATCACGTCATGATCAAAACTAAACACCAAGCAACTACAGTTGTATGCCAAACAACGGTAACTGACCACAAAGCTGTCTTGTTGTCGTTAGACTGCAACACAAATCCTATTACTGAATTTGCTTTTCAATTCAAAAAGTCTATTGACGCAGAAGGTTTAGAAAACGATATATTGGCTATAAACTTAGACCCTATATACAAAACTAATGAACCAGATATACAAATGGATTACTTAACAAGTAAAATACAAAGGGCCATAAATAAAAACACTAAAATAATAAAACTATCAAAACGTGCACGAATAATAAAACCGTGGATAACCGCAGGTCTTCTTCGATGTATCAAAAACCGCGATGTACTTCACAAGAAATCTGTAAAAGCACCAGATAATGTTACATTAAAGATTACTTATAGCAGATATAGGAATCATTGCAATAAAATATTACGTAAAATTAAAACAGCATACGAAAGGGATTTAGTCGCAAAAGCGGGAAATGATAATAAAAAGCTGTGGACAGCCATAAAAGACATTACAGGAACTACAAAACTAAGATCAGTACCTAAAGAACTCCTTAACTTAAAAAACTCTCCAAAGCAATCAGTTAATGAAGTAAACGACTTTCTAGTTAACATAGGAAAGAATATTGCTGAAAAAATAAAACTTAACAAAGACGACACAACTTCAATATTTGAAACCACGACAAACACCAATATTGATTCATTTGTTCTTTTGGATACCGACGAAAGCGAAATAGAAACCACAATTCTAAATTTAAAGACTGACTGTGCTACGGGTAATGACGAAATTCCTTCGAGGCTTTTAAAACAATATAAAAAATTCTTAATACCACCATTAACATATATATTTAACTCTTGCTTTCATGCCGGTGTATTTCCTAAGTGTCTTAAGAAATCTATAGTTACACCTATATATAAGAGTGGAGACAGAGATCGTGTCAACAATTACCGACCAATTTCAATACTACCCTCAATCTCAAAATTATTAGAAAAAATTTTAAACAACAGGTTAAAACAATTCCTGGAAAAAAATAAAATCTTATCAGATAACCAATTCGGCTTTCGCAGTGGTAAATCTACTGATGATGCTATACATGCTCTAACTGATCACGTAGTTACAAGCTTAGACAAAGGTAGTAAATGCGTGACATTATTTCTAGATCTGGCAAAAGCCTTTGACACGGTCTCTGTTCCACTCTTAGTCAGAAAGCTGGAAGCCATTGGTATAAGGGGAAATGAGCTGTGCATATTTGAAAATTATCTTCTCGAAAGATATCAAAGTGTTAGAGTTGATACGCATGTCAGTGAGGAGTCCTCGATTACATACGGAGTGCCTCAAGGCAGTATCCTCGGGCCTACACTTTTCCTTATCTACCTAAATGACCTTCTCTGTATGCAATCATTTCCAGGAAGAGTTATCTCCTATGCAGACGATACCGCCCTTTCCTTTGCTTCTAGTACTTGGCAAAAAACCTTTGAGATGGCACAAAAAGGATTTGATAGAGTATACACCTGGCTTCGTGCAAACCAGCTTACGTTAAATATTGACAAAACAAAACTTATTACTTTTTCAATGAGGCAACAAAAGATAGATAACAAATTAAAAATACTTGTGCACGAATGTCCATTTCAAACTAGGAATTTAAAAAGTTGTCAGTGCCCGGAATTAGAAAAGGTAAATTCTATTAAATATTTAGGCATTATCATTGACCATCACTTAGATTTTAAAGAACACATTAAGCTAACGAGCACTAGAATAAGAAAATTAATTTATATATTTAAAAAGCTTAGACACGTTCTCGATCCCTATCGTTTAAAACAGGTATACTATGCCCTTTGTCAATCTCTACTGAGCTATGGTATTGCCTGCTGGGGCGGAGCATCAAAAACTATTTTAAAAAAGCTGGAGGTTGCTCAAAGGGCCGTCTTGAAAGTCTCAACTTTTAAAAATATTCGTTTCAGTACAAATGAACTTTATAAATACTGTGAAGTTTTGACTGTACGACAGTTATTTATTTTAAAAATTCTATTGCAGCAGCACTCTAAATGTAAACCAAACTCTTCTGTGGCGGATAAAAGGCGTAAATACAAGGTCTGTGAATATGACAGACCATTTAGGACAACTTTCAGCCAAAAATTCTCACCTTTCCTGGCACCTTACATCTACAATAAATTAAATAAGTTGCTGGAATTTCATACCCATGACTATCATTATTGTAAAATTATATTGACAAAATGGCTGCAAAATCTGTCATATGCGGAGACCGAGACTTTGCTGGCAATAACAAAATAAAAACTAGAGTTTTAAAATTATAAATTTACTAAGATAAAGATAAAACCTCCTAAAAAAACCCTTGTTTTGTATGTTCATCCTATCAAGCCAATAAATTATATATAAAATGAAATTACATACATACATATTTCCTTTACAAAACTTAAGGCTGTAGGTTTAAATATTTAGTTTAGATAGTTACACACTAAGGTATATATTAAAATATTCAACATTACACACCCTCTCACACACACTCACTCATAAACATTATTACACAAAGAGAGGTTCCCTACTCACACACAACACACTTTTAAAAGCTTGCTTGATTAATAAATGAATTAAATTCTCTTAAATTTTAAGTTGTTAAGGTACTTTGGAATAATATTACATATTAATGTACAAACACGACCTCTAAATAAACACGCTTACCATACCTTTTGGGATGAGGCGCTGTTTACTGTAATACAGGCAATAAGCTTAGCTCAGTAGCAGATGCTGTATGTTTTTGTGCTATTGAACGTATCAGTCATATGTAACTTAGAAATATTTTGTACTCTTTTGGCCAATAAATATATTCTTATTCTTATTCTTATTCTTATCTGACAGTAAGACCATGCACTAGTCTTACAAGCCTCCACCAATCCGGACTAGGCCCCCGTGGTGGAGTATGGCCTATACCTTCCTCAGGGAAGAAACCCGTGCCTCTCGGTGTGGACATAATGGGTTGATGATGATGAATTAAGAAGCCCTTGCTCTCGAACTATACTTGAGTCATAAACATTTGTATTAGACCTCCCACACATATAGGAGCCATATCAGGCATATCGGAACTCTCGCTCGCACTTTTATGACTCGGTTCGCACGTTTGTAATGGCTCAAGTATAGGATAACCGCCAAAACTGTGTTTGGCAAGTCAGTCACAATCGTATAATAAATACGTCTTTCCCAGACTAACCAGTCAATTGTCCCTCCAAGTCTGTTACGACAGCTACGTTACATAACCAGACCAGTTCAGCTCTTCACCTTGGGGTGATGTAACCCATGTCAAGGTCGTTTGATTCCCCCGTGGCGCATGACGCAATGGCAGCGAGATGCATTGTGTCACTTGCAGGTGTTAGTTAAGTTGCGTTCTGAGCCATGCATTACATCTCAGTTCAGCCCAGACTTTGCTGGCATGAGCTCAGAAATAATCACGAAGAAACTTGAGCATCTGAAGACACTAACGTTTTTCACTTGCTATGCTTTCGATTTTTGTTTATTACGTATTTTATTACATACTAGATGAGAACTCGGTTTCACTCGGGTCAAATATAGAGGCGTTACACAATTTTTTTCATAAAATGTAGGTACGTTTTAGTAGTTATCGGTTTAATGGAATGTGTCCGGACCGTAGTCTAAACTTTAATGCTATATCACCTCTACTGCGGCTGACAAAATATGTAGCACATTGTGTATTCGAGAATTCGGGTAGCCACATCCACTGCATCCAATAAATTAATATCTTCCTTTAAAACCAACGATCTAAGCCGATGCGCACACTAGGCGACACGCGACAGCGACAGTTCGGCGACTAGACGGGCTACGGCCGTCAATTTTCATGTATTTTGTTCGAATCTCCGCACACTTGGCGTTAGGGAGCAGAGTCGCGACGACAAGACGCCCTGTTTGCGATGGCTCTTAGGCTGTAAATTCTGCAGTGTTTTTATGAAATAATTGTGTAGTATCTCTATCATCATCAACCCATTATGTCCCCACCGAGACGCACGGGTCTCTTCCATAAGGAAGGTATAGGCGATACTCCACCACAGGGGCCAAGTCCGGATTGGTGGACACTAAGAGCACTAAGTTCGTGAAAACCCTGCTTTAAATGTTTAAAGGTATTGCACACACCTCGATCCAAACAATCACAGTCCTATTTAGTAACAAGTCGGCTCACACAATAGTGTACGAATTACAAAACGGTCTAACTGTACCCCATTGTACGGTTGTCAGGCAAATTCTGATTGCGGAAGGTAAGCGGGCACAGAGTAAACACAGAAGTTTAGCTGATGAAGGTTGCGCGTGTAGATGATATAGTTATCTCATTTTGACACTTGGTGGCGCTGACGGTACTCAGCAATTCGTGGTATGGTTATATCCGTAATGCCGTGGAGATGTTTCTGATAAATTAATTGAAGATTTTGATGATTTCGACCCGTTTTGCCAGATGTATGAAAAATAGATAACAACCTATTCTCAGACCTACCGATTGTATATACAAAATTCCATCGAATTTTGGAGGAGTATGCGCACTAACATTGAGATACGTGAATTTATATACATATTAGAAGATTGTGGTGCACCTCGCTGGCATGCACGTTGTATTGTGATATAGGGCCGGTTTCTGAATTGAGATTTCCACATAACACGTAAATACTTAAGTAACGTTCTGTCACACTCTTTTCTGAGAATTTTCACGAGACAGCACTATCTACAGTTAAGTAGTTACTTAGCGAAATTCTCAAATCAGAAACTGGCCCATAAGGATGTTACATTGAAATACGTCCTGTACATGTTTTACCCATAGGGACTTACCAAATATTTTAGAGAGAACTCCATTGTTTGTCATTAAAATATATCTCTATCACATAATACTGTCCATGCGAGCCATATTTATGTCAATTACGTTTATATTCATCATCAACCTATTATGTCCCCACCGAGGGGTCTCTTCCCTGAGGAAGATATTAGTAAACACAAATTAACTTAACATCCACACACCACCTCACCTTCTGTCTCGACTCTAGATTTTGTGAATACAAAAGTTCCTGTTGAATGTATGTGAACAATCTAGGGCTCTCACCAAGTGCTCAGTACAAATGTAAAACCGCACGAATCTTCTGTTCACAATGTGCTACATATTTTGTCAGCCGCAGTGCCTGATTGCAGGCAAGACATTACGCTCGTCTGTCTGTCAGTCTGTGATGTAACGCAGTGGGACTCACACCGTGTCAAGGTCTCATCTCGTTACAAGTTCCAATTCGTTATAAAACTTTAGTGACTAAGTTTAAGAATTGTGTTAAGCACACTCTTTGCAAAAAAGCTTATTATAAAATCAACGATTATTGAGAAGACAAGGATGTCTGGCATTATTGGTTCAGGTTCAGGCACGAGGGGTAGGCTAGGCGGCAATCATGACAATTGTTTTTGTTGTTCAAAAAGAATTACTTTAAGTTTATTTTTAAAACTAGAAATTGTCATAAATTGCCGGAGAGGGGGAGGGAGATCGTTCCAGATCTTGGTTGCCGCAAATTTGAAACTACCCCTGTAGCCAGTAGTTTTGTGCCTTGGGATCACCATTAAATTCAATTCCCTTCGTCGCATGTTGCGGATGAAAGTATCATTTGCCCATATAATTTTTTTATAAAGATACCAGGGTCTCTTCCTGTGCACTGCTTTGTGTATCAGAGTAGCTAAGTGCAGCTCTCTCCGAGCTTTCGTTTTAAGCCTTCCCTTTTCGTTAAGAAAGGGCGTGATATGAGCACGCTTTGGCACATTAAAACAAAATCTAGCACACGCATTCTGAACGCGCTGGATAGCTCGTTCCGTTTTCATGAATATCCGAGGGCCATATACTACGTCGCCAAAGTTGAGCAGCGACAAGACCAGACTTTCTCTGAGCATAATTCGATTTTTTTCGGTAAGGTAGCGCCTAATATTATATACAACCTTAAGCCTAAAGAACGCACTGTGTATCTTTGCATCAACATGTTCCACGAACCGCAGATCAGCATCCATGAGCAGCCCTAAATTACGAGCCTTTGTTACTCGTTCTATTGGAGTAGGACCTATTGTAATGTTTGGGTTTCGGCCAATTACAGCTTGACATTGCCACTTGGTTCCCAATACCATTAAATAGTAGTATTTAATCAGAGGATAAATGTGTCTAGTGTTCAACACATCCAAAAGTATATTTTTTTAAATTTGTAATTTAGGCTAAATCTGTTTTGAAAACAATAAATCTGGAATTCTTTGTTAGTTTCTTCTCCATGTAATCTATTGTTTTTCAAAGTATTCTCCACTATGATCGATGCACTTTTGCTTTCGATGAAACCAATTTATAAAACACATTTTCCACTCTGATTGAGGTATCTCCAAAACGTGCTGTTTGAACGCATCTACGGCATCTTCACGGGTCGAAAATCGTTGACCACGTAATTTATTCTTTACTTTTGGGAATAAATAGAAATCATTGGGAGCCAAATCAGTGCTGTACGGTGGATGACCCATCAATTCTATTTTTTGACCATCCAAAAATGTAGTTGTTTCCTGAGATGTATGACAGCTGGCATTGTCATGGTGAAGTATGATTCTGTGTCGCTGGTTGTTTTGGCGTATTTCTTCAAATACTTCCGGCAAACAAATGGTCGTGTACCACTCCGAATTACCCGTTCTGCGATTCTCCAGTGGTATTGTAGCCACATGGCTATTAATACCAAAAAAGCAGGCCACCATTTGCTTTACAGTGCTTTTTGCACGAGCCACTTTCGTAGGGTTCGGCTCATTTTGAAACACCCAAACTGTTGATTGTTGTTTAGTTTCGTGATCGTACGCGTAGATCCAGGATTCGTCACCTATATAGATATTATAAACAGATTTTGAGTCGCCTCAGTTGAATTTTTTTAAGGTTTTCTTGCACCATTCGACGCGAGCATCTTTTTGATCCTGAGTTAAGTTGTGCGGGATCAAACGCGAACAAATTTTTTTTACAGACAAATGTTCATGTAATATCCTATGAATGCTCGTCATACATATGCTCAGAATAGCCTCTATCTCGCGATACGTAACATGGCGGTCTTGCATTATTAGTTTTCGCACAGCTTCAATATTTTGTGGCACAACCACCGATTTCGGGCGACCGTCCGTGAGCTTACTGCGCCCGTGATGAAACTCACTAAACCAGTGATACACAGTCGTTTTTGATGGAGCTTCACCACCAAAAGTCGAAGTTAATTGATCTACGCACTGTTGTTGCGTTAAAACACGTCGAAAAACGTAATAAATCATAGCACGAATATTTTCACGAGTGAGTTCCATTTTTTCAGCGATATGACATTTTAAACCCAACAAAAACAAAACACTAACGTATATAAGAGAAAAATATCAGCGGCCAGTATTTAAAAAAAGAACGAATTTGACCATGGAGGTCAGACATTGCGTTTTAAGTTATTGGAATCCCAGATTCCGCATACATAAGTAGCAGCCTATGTAAAAATATTTTACTTGACTTGAAGTACTTAATTGATGAATATTTTGCTGTACTTGCAGAGGAGAGCGTATGCAGCTCTCGCTCTGTCGCACAACAGATGTTTGTTTGTTTGTTTGTTTGTTGGACGGCGGTGGAAGAATCTTGGACTATCTTGTACTAAAACTTCTAAGTGCAAGAAAGAATTTGGTAGCAATAATAAAAATAATCGAATTCGATCGCATGATGTCTGTGTGTCTGGCCGCAACATTTTATTACCTTTGTAAGAATATTAAATAATGTTTGACATTGCAAGGGTTGATTGCACTCAAGGGTCTTGCGCTTCTTAGGTAGATAGACATTTTTTTTATTTTCATCATTAACCTATTACGTCCCCACCGAGGGGCACGGGTCTCTCCCTGAGGAAGATATAGGCCATACTCCACCACGGGGGCCTAGTCCGGATTGGTGGAGGTTATGTATTAAATTAGATTTAAGGTAATTTGAGAAAAAATGGTCAGAGTAGTTGTTTTTTTTTTCACTGCATTTTTCTCCACTACATTCGTCCCCAAGGCATCGGCTTACATTATAAGTACATTGACATTCAACAAACAATGTAAACTCTTTACGTTGACATTAATTTGTAATCTCTGATATTGTGAATTCAGAACCTCAACAAATCATCACAGCCATCAGGCATTTCTTCAACAATGTGTTAGCACACTTACACGAGAGCGTCAATCTGTGCCAAGGTTGATAGGCATGTAATAGGAGCAATTTGATTGTGTACATCTGTGAAGTTTGGTAATCAAATGCAACAATGAGCTTTAAGATATTATTTGGTACTGTGGCGATTCCTCTTTATATACGAGTAGCTGGCTAACACAGGCGTCTGGATGTTCTCGAATTATTGGAAGTGAATCGCTACGTTTTTGTTTAGGTGTCAGCTAGCTATAAAATAAAGAGTATTATGGCTTATAAGCATATTTTAATCATCATCATCAACCCATTATGTCCCCACCGAGGGGCACGGGTCTCTTCCCTGAGGAAGGTATAGGCCATACTCCACCACGGGGGCCAAGTCCGGATTGGTGGAGGCTTGTAAGACTAGTGGCTGGTCTTACTGTCAGAAGTTTTCAAGCCGCCTGTAAAGGCCTCTGACTTGGCTTAACGACTGCCATCTGTCGACGGCAGCCGGCACCAACTGCTTAACGTATCTTGCGAAGCACGGAGTCGCTCGGAAAAAATGCCACTAGCGTTAGTCATAGACGGTGACCCATCCATGGACTGAACCGTATGTTGCTTAACCTTAGTGATCGTTCAAGATCACTTAGGCAGCCCAGGCTACGAGCGATTCTTAGATATTTTTATAAAAATACATATCTTTTAAGCGTTCCTTACGAGGTGGGGGGCAAACGGGACCCGGGAAACGGGAAAATGCTATAACATAACACTGTGTTAAATTAATTATCACTATCGGATTTGCAACTATTTACCTGTAATCTCCTTTTTTATTTACAATCTATCTATCTATTTTTAAAGGTAGAACTTTGGTAAAAAATGTGTATGTAATACACATCATCATCATCATCATTCAGCCACAAGAAGTCCACTGCTGGACATATTTCTCCTCCATGAATTTCCAAAAAGACCGGTTGGAAGCGACTTGCATCCAGCGTCTCCCTGCCATTTGGATGAGATCATCTGTCCATCTTGTGGCTGGACGTCCTACGCTACGCTTGCCGATGTGTGGTCCCCATCCCAGAACTTTTCGGCCCCATCGGCCATTCTGCGTGCTATGTGCCCCGCCCACTGCCACTTCAACTTACTCATCCGGTGGGCTATGTCGACGACTTTCGTTTGTCTATGGACCTCATCATTTCTGATTTGCAAATGTAGTATTTTTGCATATTATTATCTGGATGGATGGCAGCGCAACAATTATTCTAACTTTTACTAAGAGTTACGGGGATCCAAAACCGAACCAAAAAAACAAACCAAAACCAAAAAAAAGACAAGCCAAGACGACAACCAGAGACAGGCAACTGACGACGCGAGCTCCGTCTCTACTCACCATGATTAAGCTCTGCGAATCAGAGCAAAACCTGGTCGGACTCTTCCGTCATAAAGCCAAGTAAGTGTATCCAGAAAACAGTTTATAGTAATAATAAAAAATCTAGAGTGTTATAAACATCATCTTCATCTTGGTCATCTTGCTCTGTCGACATTCCTCTGATAATGTTTATATATTTAAGGAAAATATATATAAAATATATACATAATATAAGGTCTGGTATTCTTATGTTTAATTTTAAATTTAATTTTGTTTGCAGATTCATTGAAGATTTATTTTACAAAAAAAATTGTTAACTTAAACACTAGCAAAGGTGCATACTGTGGCAACCTTAATAGGCTAGGCACTTACTTTAAAACCCTTCATCTATCTATCTTCTATCTATCTTCTATCAATCTATATATATAAAATTCAAAGTCCTGACTGACTGACTCACTCATCAACGCCCAGCCCAAGCCGTTTGACCTAAAAGGGGCGAAAAGGGGTGCCAAAATTTGTATAGGAGGTATAAAAAATGTTGTCTGATTTTCTTGAAACTTGAAATAAATACTCTTCAACACAATTGATTGAACACGTGTTTCGCCGTTTTCTCTAAATTTAACCCTTAAGGGACTGAACGGGGTTGCAAAATTTTGAACTAAAGTCCACGCAGACGGAGTCGCGGGCAAAAGCTAGTCTATTCCATCTCTCTATATATATAAAATTCAAAGTCCTGACTGACTGATTCATTCACTCATCAACGCCCAGCCCAAGCCGTTTGACCTAGGAAGCTGAAATTTTGCACAGAGGATCTGTATACAGTGTGGCCCTGGATAAAGTGCAATCCCGAAAGGGGATGAAACTAGACCATGAATCATTGACTAGAAAAATATAAAAAAAAATTATAAAAAATTATTGTAGGATTTATTGGTATTTTAAGATTTTCATGTTTCATTAAGGACTCTATGTACAAAAGTATTGATTTCTTCCAAAATAATGGGTCTATTTCTTTGAAATAAAAAAAAACAGTATGCCTAATACCTGGCGATGACCATGAAATAATAAATAGTCCGCAAAAAAGTAACTATCTTGGGTAAAAAAATGTATTTTTATGAAAAAAATGATTTTTTTAGACGTTTATTTTAAAAAACTTCAAATTACTAAAAAAATGTGCCCTATAACTATGTAATTTTATAGCTTACTTTTATTCTTTACCATTTTAGCTTCCAAATAAAAAAAAAACAATGTTCTAACTAAAAAAACACGCTATCTACGAACTTTTAAAGTGGAGCCTAATCGTGTTACCGTGCAGGTAGAGACCGTTTTTTCCATTGTTTCCGTCCTACTCTGTGCCCTTCGGCAGTCGCAGTCCTTTTGTTCTACACTCAGGTAGAGGGAAGGCGAGGGGAGGGGAGGCAGGGGGTTCGAAACAGGACTTACACAGTCGCTCCGATATTCTCGCCGCTGCTACTACTGTTCTCGTTCTCGCATTGTGTTCTCGTTGATTTGTTATTAAGTTTTTGTTACATTGTTGACTGTTACGTTTTCTACTGTTCGTTACGTTTGGACTGTTCCTGTTCTGCTGTTAAGTGTTGACGAAATGCCGCGATTGACAGAGTTCTCACCTCGAGAAATAGCCGACATGCATTATTATTATTATGGCATGTCACATGGTCGCACAACAGTCGCTCGGACTGCATACATAAATGCTTTCCCGGGCAGACTCATACCCTCAGCTCGAAATTTTCAAGAGATTCATAGGAGGCTCTCCAACATTGGACTTGGTTTGGCACGAGATCACCGTGAGCAACCAGCTGTCGTTATTGACAATGCGATAGAAGAGGCCATTTTAAACGATCTGTTTGCTGACCCTACAACAAGCATAAGACGATTAGCGGTGCGTCATGGCATATCGAATTTTGAAAAAGGAGGGATTGCATCCTTTCCATTACCAACGAGTACAACATTTACACGAAAATGTAGATAATCGTCCAAGATGCGTAATGTCGACGTGGATTCTAAGAAAAATTAGAGCTGACCCAAATTTTCCCAAACGCATTTTTTGGATGGACGAAGCGACATTTACCCGAGACGGCATTACAAACTGCAGAAATTTGCACCAGTGGTCTCACGAAAATCCACGATTGAAGCGGGCATCTACTTTTCAAGTAAAATTTTCAATAAACGTATGGGCATCGACGACATTTTAATTGGTCCAGTCATTTTACCCAGAACCCTAAATGCTGAACGTTTTTTAGAATTACTACAAAATTTACCCATGTTAATGGAAGATGTTCCCCTGGCTACGAGACGGCGTGGGCGTATGTATCTCCAAATGGATGGATGACCTGCACATTATGGGCGGGAGGTGCGGCGATTTTTGAACAAAAATTACCCGAACCGGTGGATTGGCCGAGGAGGGCCAGTAGGCTGGCCAGCGCGTTCACCTGATCTGACACCCCTAGATTATTTTTTATGGGGTGTCATGAAGCAAAGAGTATACAGCACGCCAATAAATACCGAGGCACAGTTGCAGGACCGAATAATTCAGTGCGCAAATGACATTAAAAATGATCCAGGAATGATTCGCAGAGCCACTAACCAAATTAATATTCGTGCAGTAATGTGCTTGCAAAATCGAGGAGGCCATTTTGAACATTTAATGCATTAAATAAAAATGCAAAATTGTAAATTACGGATAATTTTATTAATAAAGTTATTGTGATTAAAGTCTGACTTTTATTACCTACTAAAATGTAAATAACTCCTACCTAGCCAATTTTTTAGTTAAAACATTGTTTTTTTTATTATTTGGAAGCTAAAATGATAAAGAATAAAAGTAAGCTATAAAATTACATTGTTATAGGGCACATTTTTTTAGTAATTTGAAGTTTTTTAAAATAAACGTCTAAGAAAATCATTTTTTTCATAAAAATACATTTTTTTACCCAAGATAGTTACTTTTTTGCGGACTATTTATTATTTCATGGTCATCGCCAGGTATTAGGCATACTGTTTTTTTTATTTCAAAGAAATAGACCCATTATTTTGGAAGAAATCAATACTTTTGTACATAGAGTCCTTAATGAAACATGAAAATCTTAAAATACCAATAAATCCTACAATAATTTTTTATAATTTTTTTTTATATTTTTCTAGTCAATGATTCATGGTCTAGTTTCATCCCCTTTCGGGATTGCACTTTATCCAGGGCCACACTGTATAATGTAGGCAAGGAATAAGAACGGATTTTTTTAAATTCAACCCCTAAGGGGGCGAAAAGGGTTGCCAAAATTTGTATGGGAGGCATAAACAATTTTGTCTGATTTTCTTGAAACTTAAAATAAATACTCTTCAACACAATTGATTGAACACGTGTTTCACCGTTTTTATAAATTTAACCCTTAACGGGAGTTACGGGAGTGAACGGGGTTGCAAAATTTTGAACTTAAGTCCACGCGGACGGAGTCGCGGGCGAAAGCTAGTGCTTTATAATTAAGATTTATTAGTATACTAGCTACTGATTGTCCTAAGTAATTAAATAAAATACATGTTATATGCTATAGGCCAGCCTAGAGTACGCCTCTACAGTTCACCCAGTTTACATAATTACGAGTATGCCACCCTGCGGGAATATGACCTGCTACTACCGAGTTACTAAGCAAGCGATTGCCACATTGACCTAAAGGGCAGCATAGGCTTAGGCAGTATATTAAGAGCCAACCGGTTAGTCTGTCTGTATGTCGCAACGCAAATTGGATATATTGATAGATTGCGTCACGCATAGCTCAGGACACGATTTACCTTGAGTTGGTCCAAAGGGTAATTATTAGAAATATCGACTTACAGCAAGGATTCTCCTTGCTTATAGTGTGTAGCTAACATAATTAAGCTCACGCCTATCCAGATGGGGTAGGCAGAGACCAAAATCTGCCACTTGCCACGATCCTGGGAGATCTCTTTCAATTTAATTTAATTTAACTTGATTTGTTTATTGATGTGTGTGTAACAAACAATCTATATAACATACAGAGACAGCTTAATAGAGTAGATCATTCGCTTTATCAACAATCCTTAGGGCCTTTCTCCACTGCTAAGGTCCAGCAAACGATAATTAGGTACCAATCCGATTTAGAAACACACAAGAATACTAATAAGCTTCTCCACTACTCTGGCATCCGGTTTTTAACGGTGCGATAATTTGATAGATCGGAGTGGTATTTTACCGGTCCGAAGTGATTGACATAAAAAAACAATACACGTTTTTGCACCGCGCATACAACCCAAACATATTCTCATACTATTTTATTTACATTAATAGAATGTGTGAAAAACGTCCCCTGCCTCGAATAGAAAAACCGAGGAATTTTAATAAAGCACTGCGTCACGTCCATTGTTGCCGATTATAATCGGATGAAGTGGAGAAGCATAATCCGGCATCCGATATGTTTCTCATGACTGATTCCGGTTCCGACGCCGGACCGGAGCAGTAGAGAAAGGGCCTTAGTCGTTACATGCACGCCGATCAACAAAAGAAAATCGTAGAAAATTCAAAAGACTCATGCAGGTTTTAAGTACATTTTTAATAGTTCTTAACCTGTAGAATTTTGGCTGGGCCGATAGTCTTACCAAAACAATAGCTTTTAATTGTACCTTTTCTTTTTTCACTGTCTCTCTCACTGGGTGTCCGTATAGTTGGCTTTCACATGGTCGATTTCAGTAATTTCGAATATGCCACAGAACTGTGTATCAATAGTGCCTAATAGTGCTACAAGGCACAATTAGCTAGAAAAAATATTTCAGGAGATATTAAGGCGACTCACTGAGGCAGCCAACTAGACGTCTACTTAGCAGACACATCACGAACGGCTGTATATAGAGTTATGATTGTGCGCTAATAGTGCTCCCTACATGCCAAGTTTCCAGAATAGTGCTTCAATACAAGCTGAGAAAACATACCCTATTGTTGAGGCAGCCAACTAGACGCTTTTTCTTACCATGATTTCTTCGTAACGGCGTAGAGTTTTTTTTTTGTATAGGTTTTGTTTTAAAACTCTACGTCGTTACGAAGAAATCATGGTAAGAAAAAGCGCTTAGTTGGCTGCCTCAACAATAGGGTATGTTTTCTCAGGTTGTATTGAAGCACTATTCTGGAAACTACAGATTAGGCACTATAATACACAGTTCGGTGGCATAGTTGAAATTACTGAAATCGACCTCGTGAAAGGCAACTATACGGACACCTCACTGGTGATACTCGCGTCATTTCTTTCAATTTCTTAATCGGCCACAGACACTTCCATAACCCTTCTTTCCTTTCGCAATCATGTAAAAATGTATAGATCAATCAACTGTCAGGTCTGTCCGGAGTTAGAGGCTTGTAAGACTAGCGGCTGATCTTAGTATCTTCTAATACAGGCTTTAAGCCTACCCCGGCAACAGAGGTTAATCTACATACTTAGGTAATTTCATGTAACTTTTCCTATTTGTAGATCCTTCTGAAATCATTGGTCAATAAACTATATGACTTTTACATTCATAAGCTCACGCCCGTATCCCAAAGGGGTAGGCAAAGACCTGGGACTGGCACCTGCCACATTTGACAAGTCACTTTCGCATCATCGACATTCATTAGTCGTTGCATGCACGCACGTCGATCTCGGGTACTTTTTATCTTGCCCTTTGCTAATATATTACCTATAGTAATATAGCAACCCTATTAATGTATTGCTATATTACTATTACTACTCCAATAATAAGCCAGTGGTCTAACCTTATGCTGTAACTATAACTCAATACTCCCACGATTTGCTAAGCTACGAGTATTTAGATCATACGCAAAACGTTGCGACAGATATCTTATAACTACGTGGAGACAAGCTATTTCGTAGTTAATTCTGTTGGACATTAGCTATAGAGTGGTAATGTCAATTGTCAACGGGTCTATTATAGCTGTATGTGTATGTAATCAGAGGATTGACAAAAATTCATCCTTTCCTTGAATTTTTCTTATCTTAATTTTTATTATATCCTTACGTATCCTTTACTTTATTTTAATTTATTTTAATGTTAATTTTATTAGTAATATCACATATACCTGATGTACAAATAGATAATTAATTTCTAAACTAAATATAAAATAATAAACTAAATATTAAACTAAACACTACCTGAATAAAAAATATATATATATTTATTTTAATTCTATGTTATTTTCATGCATAATTTTAATTTTCTACTGGTGATGCCTTGTATGCCTCACAAGGCAGAGCCAACAACCAATCAGAACAACAATTCCATCTTATCAATGCACCTACTCGTGTTTCACAAATAAACTTCACAAATTCACAAATTTATCTTTGTCTTTGACCGGTGTGCGTTCAATGCAAGCACCATAGATATCGATGTCTGTGGCAAGCACCGACTACTAATTGTCGATGAAGCGAAAGTGTTTTGTCAGGATCGTGGCAAGAGTTTCTTGTCTCCGCCAACCCGTCTGGGATACAGGCGTGAGCTTATGTATTTATATCATTGACTGTGCTACACACACTGGAGCAAACACTCAATTTAGATAGATAGATAGAATAATTCTTTTTTGCACGCTAGAAAAAACAAAAAGAAACACAAAATATTTACAAAGGTTCATGGTACAATTGGCGGCCTTATTACTGAAATTAATTATTTAAGTCCTAGTTTTGTCACAAAAATGTTGAGATTAAAGAGTTCCTATGTTGTAGATAACACTTTAATTAAAAGGTTATTTAAGAATCTAGTTATTTTGGAATCTTAAACGGTCACGAAGGTTAAGCAACGTAGGGCGCGTTCAGTGCATGGATGGGTGACCGTTCTATGACTAACGCTAGTGGCACGTTAAGCAGTTGGTGCCGGCTGCCGTCGATAGATGGCAGACGTTAAGCCGAGTCAGAGGGCTTAAGGCGGCTTAAAAAACTTCTGACAGTAAGACCAGCCACTAGTCTTACAAGCCTCCACCAATCCGGACTTGGCTCTTGTGTTGGAGTATGGCCTATACCTTCCTCAGGGAAGAGACCCGTGCCCCTCAGTGGAGACGTAATGGGTTCATGATGATGTGTGGCTGACATGCACTTATCATTTCTTTTGCCTTAAACTTAATTCATACGAATATTGTAATATAGTCGCGTCATGAAATTCTACAATCTACGAACTCCCCAGCAATGTCAATAAATGTAGTATTATTATTTTATTCTCGTTATTATTCAATTCAATATGTATTGAATAATAACGAGAATAATAATGAGAATAATAATGGCT
Source organism: Yponomeuta plumbellus (assembly GCA_947310845.1). Taxonomy (NCBI): domain Eukaryota; kingdom Metazoa; phylum Arthropoda; class Insecta; order Lepidoptera; family Yponomeutidae; genus Yponomeuta; species Yponomeuta plumbellus. The sequence goes on along the minus strand of OX371216.1, from coordinate 9,971,529 downwards.
AGGAGCGCATTAGCAAACGAGCTCAGCAAATTTTGAACAAGAATGAAATGTGAAAATACTGTTGGAGTAGCTAATAAATAATAATAATAATAATAATAATAATAATAAAGAATAAAATGATAACTTTGTGTGTCTGAGACGTAATGTACAGCAAACGTTATGCGTAGTTACCTAAACTATTTTGCCTAAGCAATGTTATGGTATATTATTATACAAGAAAATCATTGAATAAAGTAATATTTTAGTCTATTTTTTTAAATAAACACAAAAAAGGCTGATAAAGTTTGGTGAGATATTATGTTAGCACCTCAGGATCTCGAATTATTATAATATTAAAACTATGATAACAACGGTTATCAAGTCTAGGAGAGTGATAACAAAAAAGTAGTTGATGGGAAATTATCGTGATCATCTAAAGCCTAATATTATATTCTTTTATTCCGGATCTACTTACGAGTGTTGTCTTATCGGACGAGTCCGAGCAAATTATATAATAATATAATATTATAATAATATAATATTATTATATTAATATTACTAATATTATATTCACCGTAGTACGGAGCCCCCAGCACGCGAGTCCGTCTCGCGCTTAGCCTGTTCTTTTTTTAAATCACCTATTTGAAATATCATTACCTCATTAGTGGCGGTTCAAGAGTTCTTGTTTCAATCGAAGCCGTGGAAATGCAACGGGTCAACCAACTGTGTGACGAAACGCTGCGCCGGAAGGTCGACAGAACGCTCGACGTTTTGTGGTGCGTTTCTTTGCAGATAAATGACTATTTTGTAGCTAGTTCTATCTTTATAGATAGATAGATAGAGAACACTTTATTGTACATAAAAAAGGAAATTACACATGTATACTTATACTTTTTCGGGGCGCAGAAGAAGAAGAAGAATTACAACTAACATAATATATGAAACGTAACAGTAAAAAAACAACAAATGTATCTATCTGATCTACAAGTATATATTTCTGTGGTGTGTCTAGGTTTGCTGAAACACAGGTTCACGCCCAGCTTAGCAACAGATGCTACTGTTTGCTTTTTGATAAATGTATCTAGCATAATCATATTTTTTTATGAGACAAATAAATTATTCTTAATTAATGCTGGCTTGAATTAAAAGCTGCCGGGAACGACCATCAGAAGTGGAAATCTGTGGTTAAGGCCCTCTTCTAGGAGTTAAATAACCGAAGAAGGAAACAAACATACACATTTAAATACAGGCCCACATTGCCTCTGTATGTGCCTGTATGTAAATGTATATGGCCCCTCACTGGGATACCTTGTGTCTAATTATAAGAATAATTATTCTTATATTATTAATAGATTGGCTTTACAGCAGCTATATATAGTTTATAGGCCTGAAAAACAGGTCTAGAACCTAGTTCAGGCACAGAAGAGAATTGTTTATATGCAGCTTTGCCTTAAATATTGAATGTAATAGGTACCTTTTAAAAATGTAAACAAACCACTAGTTGTTAAGTTTTTAAAGTAATAAAGATATTTTATGTTTATGGTTTATGTTATGTTAATAAATTTATTAATTGGAAAACCAAATATTAATATAATATAATAATGTTTAGTATGTAGAGGCATATCGGGCGTGGTGTAGGTTATTCACAGAACAAAAAAATAAGAATGTAATTAACTGAATTGTTACATTTTATAGAATTAAGAACCCCTATGTGTAGGCATTGCGAATCATCATAAAAAAATCTTAAGTGACCACATTGACCTCCACGCCGGACTTTCGTACGTTTAACAAAGTGCATTCAAGAAACACCTGACAACCGTCAATAGTCTGTTAACAAATTGTTGGTAAACCGCACAACAATGGGTTGCATGCATTGTATCACTTATATGTATATTTGCCAGCGATGTGGTAACAAGTACATCGATATTGCCGTGCCCACGGACGGAACTCGGGTTTCGTCACGAAGGTAATCGTTGCACTATTGCTGCGCTGGTGCCATTCGTTCGCCAAATGCTAGCGTGCTAATAGAATCGTGATGGAAAGTCTGTTTGTCTGTTAGTGTATTATAAGTATATTTGGCATTTAGTGTACCTACTGTTTGCCAAATCAAGAATTATGACTCATTCTTGATCTACTATGCATGAATAAGATCAGAATAAATTTTATAGTAAAAGTTTCTAATCATTCGCAGTAGTTCCATTGCTGAGTTCCATGATGGAACAACTGCGAATTTTTTCGTTTGAATTCGCACTAGTTCCATTGAACTTTTTTTTGTAATTTAAGATTATGCAATAGCTACCTTATGCAAATTGTAGTTCAATTTTTTTTTATATGCATGAAACCTAAGGAGTCAGAGGATGTTTTGTATCTGTTTTTCCTGGTACAATAAAGAATATTCTTATCTTATCTCGGCAATGGAACTACTGCGAATAAACCAAAGTTTCAATGGCAGGGACGGAGTGGAAGATTTGGGGAAGCAAAACGAATGTAGTATAAAATGACAGTTGCATGACTGCGTCGATTTGATTTCATTGCTGCTTCAAATCTACGCGCGCACGCGTATTCGCCGCCTAGAGCGTCAATGTAATTAAAAAACATATCACGTCATCCTACCACTGTAATTGAACTATAATGCGCTAACAGAATCGAGGCCCAGGTGATTGTCATCATCATCAACCCATTATGTCCCCACCGAGGGGCACGGGTCTCTTCCCTGAGGAAGGTATAGGCCATACTCCACAACGGGGGCCAAGTCCGGATTGCTGGAGGCTTGTAAGACTAGTGGCTGGTCTTACTGTCAGAAGTTTTCAAGCCGCCCCTATTAAGGCCTCTGACTTGGCTTAATGAGTGCCATCTATCGACGGCAGCCGGCACCAAGTGCTTAACGTGCCTTGCGAAGCACGGAACCGCTCGGAAAAGTGCCACTAGTATTAGTCATAGACGGTGACCCATCCATGGACTGAACGCGCCGTATGTTGCTTAACCTTAGTGATCATTTAAGATCAGTCAGGCAGCCCAGGCTACGAGCGATTCAATACATAACTGTTAAAAACTAGTCAACAGACCGTTAACATTCTGAGAGCCGGATGCTAGTTGTTACCGAGTTCAGTTTAAATGATAAAAGTGCAGTTAGCGAGCTGTGGCACGGGCTTAAAGCCGCGTATACACTAGGCAACATTTGGCGCGCAACATGTTTAAAGTCAGCGCGGAACTTTTGTCATGTTGCGAGCCCGCTGGGAACGTCGCGCGGTGTTGATCAACGTTGCCGAACATGTTGAGCGGCACGTGTTGCGCGCCAAATGTTGCCTAGTGGATACGAGGCTTTACAATATCCTGCAAATGTTAGGAGGTAGGGTGGATTGTGCATATCTACGGCACTGCGGTGATATGCACAAGCCAATCGCTACCATTCTATGGTAACTTTAATGTAAGTGAATTTTAATTTAGTTCGGATTTTGTTTTATTTAATTTAATATTAATTTAATTTTGAAATTCTAAATTTGTTAATTGTATATTATTAATATGGGTCATCGATACCAGAAATAAATGATTTTTTTTATTTTTTTTATTTTACTCGTAGCAAGCAATAGAATTGCTCGTAGCCTGGACTGCCTGTGTGATCTTAAACGATCACTAATGTTAAGCAACATACGGCGCGTTCAGTCCATGGATGGGTGACCGTCTATGACTAACGCTAGTGGCATTTTTCCGAGCGGTTCCGAGCGGCTAAGGCACGTTAAGCAGTTGGTGCCGGGTGCCGTCGATAGATGGCAGTCGTTAAGCCAAGTCAGAGCCTTAGGGCGGCTTGAAAACTTCTGACAGTAAGACCAGCCACTAGTCTTACAAACCTCCACCAATCCGGATTAGGCCCCCGTGGTGGAGTATGGCCTATACCTTCCTCAGGGAAGAGACCCGTGCCCCTTGGTGGGGACATGATGGGTTGATGATGAAGCAATAGAACGGGCTACGTTCAGGACCTAGATTCTGCTAATGCATTGTAGTAAAATGACAACTACATGAACATGCCGATTGAGTTTCATCGCCGCTAGAAATCTACGCGCGCACACATATCAGACCTAGTAGGCGTCAATGGTGTGACAAAACACGTCACGTGTCCCGACCGTGTATCTGTCATCGGACTATAATGCACTAACTGAATCGAGGCCAGGGTCTCTCCGATAGCTATTACTTATTATTAAGGCCTTTCTCCACTACTCCGGCATCCGGTTTTTAACGGTCCGATAATTTGCTAGATCGGAACGGTATTTTACCGGCCAAAGTGATCGACGTACATACAAACATAATACACGTTTTTACACCGCGTATACAAGCCAAATATGTTCCCATACTATTATTTACATTAATAGAATGTGTGGAAGCGTCCCCTGCCACGAATAGAAAAACCGAGGAATTTTAAAAAGCACTGCGTCACGTTCATTGCCGATTATAATCGGATGAAGTGGAAAAGCACGATCCGGCACCCGATATTTGATGACTGATTCCGGTTCGGACGCCGGACCGGAGCAGTGCAGAAAGGGCCTTACATACTGGTTCCGTAATAAGGCTTACTATTTTTTGGATCTAGTTTCCTTTTCTTTAATTTCCTTTTATAAAGGTTGGTCTTTAACCCCTCAGGCCAAGACATATTTTTTTTTCACAGCTAAATCAGTTATTCACAGAGAAATGTTTGAAATTTATCACAGTTTTCAAAGAATAAAACATAAGCTCATACAACTGTGGTATGTATCATCTTCAAAATTCGATTCAAAGTGCCGTTGCAAGACCGACCCGCGGCGGGTCTGACGGAATGCGCCGTAGTTTACATTGGACCCGCCGGCGGCTCCTCAGGACTTGAGGGGTCAAAGGTTGGACGAGAATGGCTAAAGATCCATTGTAGTGTGGATAGTCTATTATGCTGCGGCCACACTTGAAGGCGAAGATTCGTGTTCGCGTTGTCGCGACAAAATTTCGTGTTCCCTCTACGGCGAAGAGCTTGGCCACATCAAATAAACCTTCGCTACGTCGCGACAATATAGAGCGTTGCTAAGTTCATTTTGTGCAGTATTTTGCCGACAGCAGCGCGAAGGGTGTTTGTATTCGCGATGATGATTTGCGATAGGACGAATTTTTTGGCCAGACATGTCGCGACAACGCAAATCTTCGCGTTATCGCGATAGTGTGGCCGTACCATTAGTCTCTAGTCCCTGTTTCACAATGTTCAAATAAAGTTCCAGATAAGCTATCCGCAACCAGGGCTGCCGTTTGTTCTAAATTTAAATGAAGCGGCAATGAAACTAAATCGCCACGTTGTCATTGTACTAGGTCCTGGTGTGGGTCTTGTCTTATCATATACTTAAGCTCTGATGTCATCATCATCAACCCATCATGTCCCCACCGAGGGGCACGGGTCTTTTCTCTGAGGAAGGTATAGGCCATACTCCACCACGGGGGCCAAGTCCGGATTGGTGGAGGCTTGTAAGACTAGTGGCTGGTCTTACTGTCAGAAGTTTTCAAGCCGCCCTAAGGCTCTGACTTGGCTTAACGACTGCCATCTATCGACGGCACCCGGCACCAACTGCTTAACTATATATATATATATAGATCATAGTGATCATTTTGGTATATTTAACTCAAAAACGACCGTATTGTGGGTTGGAACCTTTTTGCTAAACTACGTCAAAACTATTTTAAAATGCTTACATCAGAGCTTAAGTATATGGATGGATCCATGGATGGGTCACCGTCTATGACTAACGCTAGTGGCATTTTTCCGAGCGATTCTGTGCTTCGCAAGGCACGTTAAGCAGTTGGTGCCGGCTGCCGTCGATAGATGGCAGTCGTTAAGCCAAGTCAGAGAGGCCTTAGGGCGGCTTGAAAACTTCTGACAGTAAGACCAGCCACTAGTCTTACAAACCTCCACCAATCCGGACTTGGCCCCCGTGGTGGATTATGGCCTATACCTTCCTCAGGGAAGAGACCAGTGCCCCTCGGTGGGGACATAATGGGTTGACGATGATTTGATTTATCTTAACAAACAAGCCTAAGACAAAATCAAGCGAGCAAACCCATGTTCGTTACGTATAGTAATGCAAAACAATTTTGGTCAATTCATTACGACTGACATTTTGATTATGAAGACAGGTTAAGCGGTAACTTAGTGCACGCATGTTTGTAAATTGACGTCCCTAAGTTCATTCTAGAAGAATCTGCGGCCTCGGAAGGAAATGTCAAGCATGGAATGTGGTCCTTCTTTGACACAAACATACACATTTACATAGGCACTTACATTGCTTCTGGCCCCACACTAGGATACCCTGTGTCGTGGGAACCAGAAACAGCGACATCACAAACGTGTAAGCATCCAAGACCTGGGTTTTTTTGTCCCCAGCCGGGGTTTGAATCCGGGACCTCTCGCATATTAGACAAAGAGGTCGTCTTTGCACGATCTCTACTACTACCACCCGTCGTGATCTCTTGTTTCTTTACGTCCAGGGTTTTTATACAGGGTGTAGCGTTAATAGTGGTCCAAGCTTAAGGGGGTGATACACCATACAATTACCCATCACATACCCAAATTTAAAATAATTTTACCCACAGGTCTGGCCAAAAAATTTTTTTCATTATTTACTAAAAAATTCATTTTTTTTCACTTATGTAGCTTCTGTAACTTCCACAAATGAGTGTCTTTTTCGGATCTGTTTTTTGTTTTCTACACCTCGATACATGTGCTAATGCATACATGCCATGATTTGAATGTATGTTTTACTTTAAAATCATTTTTTTGCACTTATGTAGCTTCTGTAACTTCCACAAATGAGTGTCTTTTTCGGATATGTTTTTTGTTTTCTACACCTCGATACATGTGCTAATGCATACATGCCATGATTTGAATGTATGTTTTACTTTAAAAATAAATAGTTAAATTGAAATAAAATAAATATTTAAGGGGGACTCCCATACTACAAACGTGATTTTCTTGCCGTTTTTATAGATAATGGTACGGAACCCTTCGAGCAAGCGTCCGACTCGCACTTGGCCGGTTTGCCGACCTTCAGTAATAGCAGGCCTGTTTCACTACGCGTGTCGGTATCAAACGCGTGTGTACATGCGGCGACCACTGCGGCGTAGCAACTAGGTAGGAATTCAGGCGCCAGAAGAGGTAAGAGTTACGCGGTAGAAAGAGAGGCAATAGAGGTGAATATAACATGGCTTTTTTGACGCCGTGCGATCTGAATTGCATCTAATTGTATCGCTGCTAGAGTCCCTTTTTCTTTAATTGATTTTGCGGAGTGAATCTTCTGTACCTGTACTATTATGTATTCCGTGGTAATAGCCGCCGTTTTTCTTACATCTTACCCTATGAAGCGGACCAACTTCGCTTGTTGTTTCATTTACCTCTAGCCGCGCATTGACCAATGAGGCGCGATTATTTGGGACTGTTGTAAATCTAGTACAAACAATGCAACAGATCCATTTATTTTAAAGATGGACTCAATTTACAAGTTAAATGTCAAAACAAACAATGGTTCATCGATTGGCCCTCAAAAAAACGTTGCGATATTGATACTCTAAGATCCCGCTCAGTGGAAGTTTCAGGCTAATCGAGTAATCCACCATAATTTAAGAAACTTTGTCTGTGGGAGGTTTTTGAGAATAGGTCCGGAAAAAATATTACTTGAGTTACTTGGAAGTATTAGCAAAACACAAATTATTAAATGTAAATTTTCAGTAGGTTTCCAGACACTATTAAACAAATATAGCCAATGACGCAACCAGGAATCGCATAAATATATGGATAAAAAATTATCTATTAGTAAAGTAGTAAGTAGTAGTCATAATTAAATGCGCGTTTAGTGCATGGATAGGTGACCGTTCTATGACTAATGGTAGCGGCATTTTTTGAGCGGTTCCGTGCTTCGCAAGGCACGTTAAGCAGTTGGTGCCGGCTGCCGTCGATAGATGGCAGTCGTTAAGCCAAGTCAGAGGCCTTAGGGTGGCTTGAAAACTTCTGACGGTAAGACCAGCCACTAACTAGTCTTACAAGCCACCACCAATCCGGACTAGGCCCCCATGGCCTATACCTTCGTCAGGGACTAGACCCGTGCCCCTCGGTGGGGACATAATGGGTTGATAAAGTAGAACCAAATGATAGTGGATTTATACGTCCAGTTATTCAGTTACTCCTTTAAATCCAATGTTATCAGGTTGGATCTCCGTCTAAGTATAAGTTTGATATCCAAAATGTGATTGCAGAAAATTTGCGTTTCAAAAATCTACAAAACGATCAATTTCATTTAAATCGTTAGGGACTTACTTCATAGTCCATTGCTAAAACACCATCGACTTTCAATAGGTTACCTTTTTGGTGACCTTTCCGCTGGTGCTTTACCACAAGGAAACAGATCACCAGGGACCATCGTAACCAGGGTACTGCCAATGCAAGTTGTTCACAGATGTGTTCAGAAGCCACTCACTTGCAATTCAATTACTACGAGTATTTTGCTTGTAGAAGGCTCATGAACGAAGTAATATGCCAAGTAAAATGGCAAAAACCTCACAAACATTTAAATACACCCATCCGTACTGCGGCCATTTGTGCAGATCAACTAAGGAGGCTATTCCCACCAGAAATAAATCCACGACCACTGTTTTGGTAGTCCAGAGTGTTAACCCCTCAAGCACCGAGGAGCCGCCGGCGGGTCCGATGTGAACTACGGCGCATTCCGTCGGACCCCGTAGACCGGCCGGCGGGTCGGTCTTGCCACTGCACTTTGAATCGAATTTTGAAGATATAGACCACAGTTGTATGGGCATGTTTTATTCTTTGAAAACTATGATAAATTTCAAATATTACTCTGTGAATAACTAACTTAGCTGTGAAAGAAAAAGTGTTCTAGGCCTGTGCTAGGCAGTGATGACCGCTTGAAAAACGAGACAACGAATTATTTATACCTATACTAGCTGATCCGGAAAATTATTTTGTCATATTGTAATGAAAATCTACTATCTATTCTCAGACCTACCAAATCTACACAAAATATTTCATGAAAATCGATAAAGTCGTTTTGGAGGAGTTTAACCCTTTCAGACCTGACCTTAAATATAACAATGATTTTCTATTCTTATTTTCAAGGTCAGGTCTGAAGAGGTTGATAATAAGAATAATAATCTTCCACACCACACAATCTCTTGACCTGGTCCCAAACTAGGATACCCTGCACCATGGTAACCAGTCAAGGACATTACAAACATCGAAAAACACCCAGACTAAGGCCATTTTTACAAAAATAAGGCGGCTCCCAGTGGGATCGAACCCACGACCTCTTTCTTGGTAGCTGAGCGCCTTAACGTTTCGACCAACGAGGCAGTCATAAACACTCTAATACGAGATTTTTATATTTTATATCTCTAATATCTTATCTCTTATCTCTAATAGCTGTTGCTCGCGACTACGTCCGCGTGGGCTTTAGTTGAGTAAAGTGTTTGCAAATAAGATAGTGATACTTTTAGCGCATGCGAAAGAGCTTTCATACTAACTTCGCAACCCCCTCCTACCCCCTTAAGGAATGATTTTCGAAAAACTATTTTATACGTCTTTCATGACTTTCAATGAAGGACCTTCATGCTGAATTTCGTTCGAATAACTTCAAAAATGGCTAAGTTTCATACAAAGTTTGCACCCCCCTTTTCTCTCTTAAGGGATGATTTTTAAAAAACTATTTTACACGTGTTTCATAACTTTAAATGAAGAACCTTCGTACCAAATTTCATTTGAATAAATTCAAAAACGGCAAAGTTTCATACTAACTTTGAACCCCCATTTTACCCCCTTAGGGGTAGAATTTTCAAAAATCCTTTCTTAGTGCTCCCCTACGTTATAAAAGGAACCCTTGTGCAAAATTTCAAGTTTCTAACCCTTATAGTTTAGGCCCTGCGTTGATATGTCAGTCAGTCAGTCAGTCAGTCAGTCAGTCAGCTTCTCCTTTTATATATATAGAGATATATAAAATTCTTGTGTCTCAATGTTAGTGCGCATACTCCTCCGAAACGGCTTGACCGATCTTAATGAAATTTATTGGTATGTATATTCGGTAGGCTTGAGAATAGGTTCTTATCTATTTTTTATAACCCTAAGTGAAAAAAAAAAAATGGCGATATAACGTTCGCCGGGACCGCTAGTATTATTTATATTAGAATCTTTTTATGTTATCTTCTGTCTATTTATATTCTATGGTCAAACTCAATGGCGAAAGAGAGGTATCGAAATGTCTCACCAAGGTCAATCATAATGGACTCGATTCATCCGTGGAGTAATCGATTACAATCGAGATATTTAGCTTGATACGACAGCCTGAGTTTTGTCATTATAATTAGATTACGCAACCAAAACCACTGTGAGGAAATCCTAGTCATGCAACGAGCACCTAAAACCGACGTAAAACTCGTAAATACAAGTTTCGAAAGGTTGAAATGGATGCTTTTACTATTTCAGCTTCAGAGAGGATTTAGAAATAAAAGCGGACCAGAGCGAGTACGACTCGCGTTCCGTACTCGTAGTTTTTTCCCGACTATTCCCGAATTTTATATTGTAGTATTTGCAGTAAAAACATTATAGGCTATTTGACCGATTTCTGAAAGCCATCTCATATTGTTTGTGGGTGTTCGTGGAGTCCTCAGAAAGTGGTCATTTTAAGTTCTTTTTATAATTTATTATAAGCCGCCAAAACGCTATATTAGCCAATATGGCGTCGCACATGAATTATGACATCACTTCCCGGTAAACCAACCAATGAACCTAAGAAAGAATTAATGACAGGCGCCATTTTTACTAGCATGTGACGTCATCATAGAATCGGTCAATCCAGACCGTTTTCGATACAATGGTGGCAGATACAATTGATTATAAAAAAATTATCTTGTATTTTTTTTTTTAGTTAAAATGCCTTAAAGCGGTTTTTAAAGACATAATTTATACGAATACGTATAAATAATACCTACTGTTCTTTTTCACATTATCAAATATCCTATGGGGGTAGACGAGTTCTTGAGTGGAGACCGCGGATCGGTAAAAGTAGTGTAGGACGTCCTCAGACTCGGTGGAACGATGATATTCTCAAGGCGGCTGGCAAAAACTGGATGAGAGTAGCCGAGGACCGAGTGGCGTGCAATAGGAGAGGCCTATGTCCAGCAGTGGACAATCATAGGCCGATTATGATGATGATGTAGTAAAAACACAAACATTTACATACACTCACAGGGTATCCTAATGTGGGCCCAGAGGCAATGTATGTGCCTGAATGTAAATGTTTATGTCTATGTTGATTGTTGGCGGTTATAGCTATTTTTACCTCTTTTTTAGGTACATACTCATTCCTTGTTATTACATTTAATTTTATGTATATTAAAAATTTCCCTTTGCCGATGTGTGGTCTCCATTCAAGAACCATCGGCCATCAGTTCTTCGTGCTATGTCCAGCAGTGGACTTCTTGTGGCTGAATGAAATGAAATGAAAATATTAAAAATATTTTTAGTTGTCTCAAAACCGCTTTTTTATTAACATTGATATTATCGATCAAAAGCTCGTCTACTATGTATGGAGTGTGGAATACCGCAGAAATCTTGTTTGGTTTGGACACGAGACCGGTTGGCAAGCGCACTCGCTCAAGCTCACTTGCCCGCACCAAAGCGCGGCTAAACGGTAGTTACAAGTTTACTCGGGTCAGTAGAGTGGGTTGCCGAGCTAACTAGCTGTTGAACTACAAAATAATAGTCGGCGCAAGCTGCGCTCATGAAAAATACCGGACATGAGCAAGTCAGGCTAGAGGATGTATGTAGTCTAGAATGGACAATAGGGGGGGGTCTTGGTAAATGGTGTAAAACGTTATGATGTAAAATTAAGTTAAATTAAAGTTGAACGAAAATGAAAAACTTATCGTGAATAAAATATGACAAAATCTGACACAATTATTTGTCATATTTGTCCGAACGCCACAGAGCAGCACAGTAGCTCTCCGATTGTTTAAAATAACGGACTTGCGACGTAATAGTTTGAGGGTAATTTTTATTTTATTCCTGTACAAACATTATGTTATTTATTTAAGGTAAACTTACGGGTAACAAATAAAGAGGCGTTAAAAATTAATAATATGCAAAATGTTTAACTTCACCCTGGGTCACTAAGCCCCATGATACAATTTAATTTAGTTTGGGGCTTAGAGCTACTTTATTGCTAAGATTTATTTATGCTCTATAAACATTTCTGATTTTTTTAATTTTTTTAATTGACTTCAACACAACCCTGACCTAAATTAGGACACCCTGCACTGTAGTATGGTCGATTATCGGCTGCACAAAGTGAACTAATTATTACCTATCATTAACTTTATTCCGAAAACACTTACTTGACTATCATTATCATCATCAACCCATTATGTCCCCACCGAGGGGCACGCGGGTCTCTTCCCTGAGGAAGGTATAGGCCATACTCCAATACGGGGGCCAAGTCCGGATTGGTGGAGGCTTGTAAGACTAGTGGCTGGTCTTACTGTCAGAAGTCTTCGAGCCGCCTTAAGGCCTCTGACTTGGCTTAACGACTGCCATCTATCGACAGCAGATCATATAATATTTAAGACAATAATTGGGTAGTATGTCTTGTCTATATATCTATTGTGTTTTGAGTGAGTGAGTGAGTGAGTGAGTGAGTGTAATAGGGTATCCTACCTATGTATCGGGCATTTTCTACTATAATATTTCTATCTGTGAAACTTGTTATTGGCTCTCTGTCTTTATTTCAGTTGGAATGTATATGTTTTTAGCTGTAATTTTCCTAAAAAATTAACATATAAAGTACTTACGAAAGTATTAGTTGAAAAACTAAATGCAAATGCAATTAACACACTTGTACACTTAGGATATCGCTTGCGTAGGTAAAAACACGTGGTTGACAAAAGGTGGTGTGATCACGTGTGTCGCCCCTCCCGCACTGTTCGTTCACGCGTCATACGGTGATAGCTTAGTTACGTTGTGCGAGGTCGTAGTCCAGTCATTATATCCAAAAAACCGACCCTACCCGTGAATATAGTGAGTTCTTGGATTTTCTTTTCGTAGGTCCCTCGGGACGTGTAAATTCAAAAAGTAGACTGAATCAGGCTCCTGTTTATATTTAAAAAATGTATATTTTCCAAAAAACAGTTTTTCTTGAATAACTCGTCCATTTTTTAAATTACAGTAAAACTGTAAGAACAAAATTGTAGAAAATTTGATTGTCTACAAGTTTGGTCTTCACATTTTTTCTTCTAGGATCGATATTTTGGAAATTAGACCTGAAAAACGCGACAAATTCAAAATATCATCATTATCTCGTATGTTCCACATTTTACAGCATGAATGATTAGAAACAAAAATACAAAAAATACAAAATATTTATTCTTTAACTTCTTTTTTTTTCCGTACAAAGTTATAGAGAAACAAATTTTGAACAATTTTGGTTACCACCTTGTTTACCCCAAAATCGATATTTTGGAAATTAAACCTGAAAAATGCGACAATATCAAAATATTATCATTATCTCCTATGTTCTAGGTTTTACCTCATGAATGAAGAGAAACAAAGTTGTAGAGAATCAAATTCTGCACAAACGCTTCCGACATAAAGTCAAGTAAGTGTATCCGGAATAAAGTTGATGATGTCTTGTCTAGTGCTAACGAATGTTTTTGTTCAAAGACTTATAATAAAATTTTAAAAATATTACTCCTAAGCCATCTCGATAATGGTGAACACCTAAGTTACTGAGGTTTTCACACAACTCAGCGCTCGAAATTCCCAACGCGCCATGGGCACGCGGGGGCAAGCCTACTCCATATATAAAGAACAATGTCTTGGGCACTGCAGCCTCCGAGTCACAGGAAGAAGAAAATGGAGAAAGATTGATGTGCTCTCGACGGTACAAACGAAAGGAAAGAGCTAAAAAACTCTAAAAGGCCGCCATTCACGTTACGATAGATCGTTTCGATCCATATGACAAATATCGTAAACGATCCGTCGCTTCAATTGCGGCCAACATATACGTACGCTGGATCGGAACGATTCTTCGTTGCGATGGATCGCTCAGATCATAGTAACGAGTGGTCGCCTCGCTTTGCCCCCCATACGAATGGTCGTTGCGATCGTTCATTTACTTTTAAAGGAGTCGAGGGATTGAAAAGGATTTAAAAATTCTTGCGTCCTCTGTAAAATGGAACAAGAACTTATTTTCGTTTTGTATGTACGTGGTGGTTAATTTGATAAAGTTACGGAAGCATCGTTACAATATTTATGATTGCATCGAATCGTTGATCGCTTTGCGATCCACTGCCATACACTGTCGATTCATCGTTACGATACTCAGATTACATGGGGTTTTGTTGCGATCTTCGATATCGTCTTCGATTAAGTAAATCGTTAACGATCCTAACATCGATTAATCGAAAAATCGATTCGTCGTTTCAATTCGGTCTGATGCGACATATCGTACAGACCAATCGTACTGATCCGTAAAGGTGCCCATACACGGTACGATCCGTCGCTACGATCATCTGAAACGATATCGTGACGATGTATCGCAACAAAAACTGCCGCTCACACATGAAACGATTGGTCGTCACGATCGATCATTTGCTGGTTTGAAAAAACAGAGTGACGACGTGTTCAAATAATTCAAGACGTGACTACAATGGAAAACGAACTTCTTTTTCTTAGTTTTGTGGCAGTAACTTTGATTCGGTTACGGAAAAAAAGAAACAAACCTAGAAAAATGTGGGTTAAGAAATGGCTATTAAAACGACATCAGTACTCGCATGTAAATATTTTAAAAGAATTACGGTTCCATCCAAAAGACTGGCACAACTACATGAGAATGACTGAACCTACGTACCTAAAATTATTGAAATTAGTATCACCTAAAATACAGAAGCACGATACAAACATGAGGCAAGCTGTCAGTATTCACGAACGCCTTAGTGCAACTTTGCGTTTCCTAGCCACTGGACGATCCTATGAAGATCTAAAGTTCTCATCTATCATTTCACCACAGTTACTGGGGAGAATCATCCCAGAAACCTGCGCCGCCATTTACGAAGCATGTCACGACTATTGTAAGGTATGTACTGCAATAAAACATAAATCATTCTTAATAGTTATAATCATTTATTTTCCATTCATATAGGCAGTTAAACATGGTAGGTACATAGTTAAACATTAGGATTGAAAGTTTTCAAAAAAATAAATTAAATTTTGTTCTTTTGCACCTGACAACTGTTCTCCCGTAGGTCTCTGTCTGGCTTGGAGTAAAGGTGGAGTTTGAGGTTTGGAGGACTGATTTTCAGGAATGTGTAACAGTGTAGTCTGTTCTTCTGGTGGTGTCTGAATTTCTTGTTGATTTGAAGGAATGTTCTGTGACAAATGAGACTGTGAGAATGGAGACTCCTGAGGTTGAGAGTAGGGAGATGTCTGTGGTTGATAGTGTGAAGAAGTGTGAGATTGAGAGTATGGGGAAGTGTTAGGTTGAGAGTAGGGAGATGTCTGTGGTTGATAGTGTGAAGAAGTGTGAGATTGAGAGTATGGGGAAGTGTTAGGTTGAGAGTATGGAGATGTGCGAGGTTGAGAGAATGGAGATGTGCGAGGTTGAGAGAATGGAGAAGTATTTGGTTGCCAATCTTGGGAAGAGTAATTTAAAATATTATTTACTCTACTTACACATTGTCTATTCAGGTTCCCAAGTTCGGCTTCTAACAAGGTTTCATTAATATTTTTTTCCACCCAGATCCGTTGATCTTTAGGTAATGATTTTAATTTAGAAGCTACAGTTTTTCCAAATATGTCACATGTATCGTCAGGTTTAAGAGACAAAATTTTTTTATTTATATTGTCAAGAGTTAAATCTATTGTTGAATTTGACACCTGCGAAGATTTCTTGCGCTTTAATTGACTTGGTGTAGGTGGAGGTGGTAAAATATCGTCATTTTCAGCTTGAGTTCCACTTGGTGACGGATTTTCGTTGGCATCTTCATGTTGTTCCTCTGTAATCGTCTGTAATAAAAGAAATTTGATTTGTTTCAGTTACCTTCGAATGAAAGTGAATGGAAAGCAATTGGAGCTGATTTCGAAAAACGATGGAATTTTCCCAATTGTCTTGGCGCTGTTGATGGCAAGCATATTAAAATAAAGCCGCCGCCTGAATCTGGTTCATATTTCTTTAATTATAAACACTTCCACAGTCAGGTTCTGATGGCAATTGCTAATGCTAATTATGAGTTAATTTATTTTCACTTTGGTACAAACGGCCGAGTGTCTGACGGTGGGGTTATAAAAAATACAGATTTTCATCAAAAACTTATAAACGGTACATTGGGGTTGCCACAACCAGATTCAGTGAATGGAATAACGCTTCCTTATGTGTTTGTTGGAGATGAAGCTTTTGCTCTAAGGAATAATTTTTTGAAACCATTTAATAAGTCACAGCTCAATGAAAAAAGAAGAATTTTTAATTACCGTTTATCCCGAGCAAGACGCATAATTGAAAATGTATTCGGAATTTTAGTTGCTCGGTTTGGAATACTGAAAAATGGAATAAATTTGGACTTAGATAATATTACTCCAGTGGTGATGGCTTGTTGTGCACTACATAACTTTTTACGCCGTGAAAATCCAGACACCTACTCCCCGCAAGATAGCTTTGATAGAGAAAACTATGAAGTTGGAGAGATTGAAGAAGGTCTACATAGTAACTTGATTGGTCTCGAGAGAAGAAGGGGATCCGGTTTTCACTCAGCAACAGAAAATAGAAATTTGTTTGTAGATTATTTTAATGGAATCGGTGCAGTTCCTTGGCAGAACAATTATGTGTAGCACTTAAGTACATAAGTTAATTTAAGTTGGAATTTAAATAAAGATTTGTACTCACCGACTTTGTGGAACTTTCTCCTTCACGTGGCATTTCTTGGTCTTTTAAGAACATTAAATTTTCAAAATATGACAGTTTAGGCGAATAAACTTCGTCAGCACTGCTTCCGGATAACAGCGAATCATTCTGTTTCTTCAATTCTTTACGAAAGACTGTCCTTAGGTTATTAATTTTCTTTTTAACTTTATTCAAATCAGCAGTTCTGTCAATTATTTTCATTTTCTCCAAAAGTACATTATAACACACCGTTCTCTTCACGTTGTTGTGATAATCTTTATGTCTTATTTTCCATAAAGGCTCTTGTTCTCTGAATAATTCAATAAATTCAATCAAATCGTCGTTACTCCATGTAGTCATTTTGTTGTTTCGTTCGTCGAGTGTAGGCTAGGTACGTAGACAATAGACATGCAGCGCGTGCGGCGGCCGGCGTTGACTGAGACAAAAATCGAATCGTTGATCGCAAGGCGCCATACACTGTCGATTTATCGTTACGATTGGTCTGATCGCAAGGGATTCTGTGACGACCTCCGATATCGTTTGCGATCAAGTAAATCGTTAACGATGTGAACATACACTGGCGATCCGTCGTTTCGATCGGTCTGCAACGACGGATCGTACAGATCAATCGTACCGTGTATGGCCCCCTTAATAACCAATCGTAATGGCAGCTTTAAGGGCTACCAGATCATCCTCATCCCGCAATTCATTTTGCAACGTGAAAACAAAAGTTCTAATTAAACACAGTTTTTTTTTTTAAAGTTCACCTGGACACTATCATTGTGTCAGCTGGCGTCAATGATTTATTTTTGGACGTCTTGCATCAGATTAAAGTCGATTCTTTTTTTCTAGTTAAAAACAGAATGTTTTAAAGAAGTTCAGCTCAACACACTCAGTGTGTTGGCTGGCGTCAATGATTTATTTTTGGGCGTTTTGTATCAGTGGAAAGTCGAATCTTTTATTCTACTTAAAAACTTAGAATCTTTTAAAAAAGTTCCGTTCAACACATTCAGTGTGTGGGCTGGCGTCATTGATTTATTTTTGGACGTTTTGCGTCTGAGGAAAGTCGAGTCTTTTATTTTAGTAACTACCTGTAGCTTAAAATCCTTTAAAAAAGTTCAGTTCTAACAAGAACCTATAAACGGCATTTACATAACGCTCCTCCAACTTCTGCTAGGCATGTACGCCTTAGGTTAGAAAAGAACTAGTTCAAATATAATGTACTACATAAACTAGTTCACTTTCAATCTTACAGAGTTATTACAGTGAATAAAAGCTTTGATTCTCACTGCGGCAACCTCAAAAGCGTTGAAAACTATAGTACATGTGCCAAAATAGATACCAAAGATCGAAATCTTTCAACTAACCGAACTAACGTAACTTTCTACACTACGCGAACTAGTTCCTTTAATGAAGAACTAAAATACGTGAAAAATATATTCGTATAGCTTAAATACAATAATTGTATTTAAGCTGTACGAATTATTCAGTCTTGGCAATCTTTTTCTGGATACTATGCCGTACGTACTTTATTGTACAAAATATAGTGTACAAAAGATATTATTGCAAATTAAGTAATGTGTGTGACTTGGAAAACAAAAATATTTGTAAAAAACACCTCAGACCACCAGGTTTCTATACTTTCATGCAATTTATAATCTATGTAATTCCTGTATTTAAATTGAGTGCAAATTTAGAGTAAAATTTGAAGATATATCACGAAAATAATAATAATAACATCCATACATCACAATCACTTGACCTGGTCCCAAACTAGGATACCCTGTGCTATGGTTACCAGATCATTATTGCATTAAATTAAGAAAATTACTTTGTTAAACTCCGCCAATATGTAATATAATAATATTCCGCCAATGCTTGTGGGATATTGGAGGAATTTAGCAAAGTAATTTTCTCAATTTAATGCTATTATGGATTTCCGCAAAGTAACGCCTGATTCCATAGAAGATCATTATTGATCAAATTGATCATTTTCACGCCCTTACTAATGAACTAAATGATGAACAAGTGAACTAAACCTGTGAACTACTCCAAAGGATAGTCCCAGCTTTCGCGAGTCCTCGAGAGGGGCGATTCGTGACGTCAACAGCCCCGTGTCACGCACCGGGCCACGTGACGGTCGTTACCAAACAGCCCTTGATCGGAAATTTCTCGAAGGAAAGGGGTTGGTAGAAACACCCACGCATTCCCTTTTAATTAAAATTGTAGTAGGTTGGGTTGGCTAGCATAAAGATCTTGCATCTGCTGTTACGTTTGGCATCGGACTTCTGTAACTCCCAGCAATCAATTCCTGGCCATAGATTATGGATTGACTAACATTAATTTACTAATTTTCTATTGTTCATTAGAATTATTTAAGACGATAATTGTGTATTAGTGTTTATTTATCTACAGTCTGTTAGCTCTTAGAATATACCTCGGGCTCCAGAATAGGCTTCGGTTTTCGCCGAAAGCACACGAGTGTAATATTACTTCCTGCTCTGTGTAAAACTTTTCTTCGCTATTTTGAAAAGCTATGTAAAGTTACAAATAACAATACAAAATAAACCATACCTTATTGCAACATAATCAGTTTATCCGATAGTAGCCGAGGCATATTCTAAAAGCTAACAGACTGTTTTGTGTGTTAAGTGAGTGTAATATGGTATCCTATGTATCAGGCATTTTCTACTATAATATTTCTCTCTGTGAAAACTTGTTATTGCCTTTTTGTCTTTATTTCTGTTTAAATGTATGTGTTTTAAGCTGTAAGTTTTCCTAATAAAATAAAAATAAAATCTTGCTTGCAAATTCTGACATTGTATTGTCACTGGGACGAGAAATGGGGCTTAGGTCTTAATCCTCTAAAAAAATCCAGCGGTTTTTCGATCTGTATTCAAATAATAATTATTATGAGGCAACCTATCTGGTGCGCCGGCACCAATGCCGCCGTGCCGTCAATAGATGACAGTCCTTAAGGGTGTAACAAGGGTAAATGTTGCAAAATTGGCTAGCTTTAACTGAAATGTTAGGCAAAAGTAAAAAAAAATCGTACGGAAAAAAAATTGCATTTAACCTGTCTAGATGGCAAAAAAAATTTTTTTTCGAAAAGCTTTATTTTCCACAGAATATAATTTCGCTGGTAAACGATAGTAGCTTTTCATTTAAATCTTTCATGCAAATATCGGCCACATCAATATCTGCAATCCTAACTGCTCATATATTTTTTATTGTTCATATTAAGCGTGCTTAGTACAAAATTGTACGATTTCTTAATTAGCGCAGGGATCAATCGCCATCGAACATCCGCCACATCTCTTATCTGTGTAATCTTTGGATTATGGCCTTAAAGTATTCGCCGAAGAAGTACAACAAACATTCAAGAGATTGCGCTAGTTTATTATCCTATAACTCAGAGGTCAAATGCTCAAAGTCATTCGCCCTTGTTACAGCCTTAAGCCAAGTCAGAGGCCTTAGGGCGGCTTGAGAACTTTCTGACAGTAAGACCAGCCACTAGTCTTACAAGCCTCCACCAATCCGGCCTAGGCCCCCGCGGTGGAGTAGGTATGGCCTATTAGATACCTTCCTCAGGAAGAGACCCGTGGCCCTTGGTGGGGACATAATGGGTTGATAACGATGATGAACCTATCTGGCTGGTTTCCACCTACCCTTCTGGCATAGAGGCGTGAGTTTATGTATGTATGTGTGATTGTGTACGCACCCGAAACCGGCGTGCGTGCATGCAACGACTTATGAATGTCGATGAAGTGAAATTGATCTGTCAGGATCTTGGCAAATGTCTATCCCTGGTCTCTGCTTACCCCTCTGAGATAGAGGAGTGAGTTTATGTTGGTATGTCACACCCCAGTTCCTTTTTACACCGTTTTACAGTATTTACTTACTTCACATGATATTTTTCGTTTACGTACCAGACAATGTTCGGCCAAGCGTGACACGTGAGATTCGACAATCACCAATAGCCACACAGTCGTAGGCATGGAGATTATGCAACACTAAGCGATGGCCTTGAAAACGCCAAATTGTCATGATAATAACAAGTCTGTTGTTTCCACACGCTGCCCCGTGAGTTATGCAAAAGAATTTAAGTGCAAAATGCGGAGTTCACGTGTATGGGACACATGATTAAACAACACAATGTTAATATAGTACATTCAATAGCACGTCATCCTTCACATTTTAGTTGCACTCATCATCATCAACCCATTATGTCCCCACCGAGGGGCACGGGTCTCTTCTCTGAGGAAGGTATAGGTCTCCACCACGGGGGCCAAGTCCGAATTGGTGGAGGCTTGTAAGCCTACTGGCTGGTCTTACTGTCAGAAGTTTTCAAGCTGCCCTAAGGCCTCTGGTTTGGCTCAACGACTGCCATCTATCGACGGCCACCGGCACCAACTGCTTGCGAAGCCATTAATTAAAATAGTTTACAGCATGCAACAAGATTGTAGAGTGGTAGTGTGGTAACGTGTGGTGTAATACATTAGAATAGAATAAATTAATCAATGACCATTATTGCGATTTTTAAAGCGCGAAATAAAATCGCGAACGACAATAATTCCTAGGCGGACTACGATTTACTGCGAAGTAGCGTAGGCCATAGATACATGGATTTACTAAATAAAAGAGCCGTGGGGCTCGGTACCATTTCTAATGCCTCCTTCAGACTACTCGCGAAGTTCCTCGACAAAGTACTCGGTAAAGTTGACCGAAGTAAGTACGTAGCTACACACTCGAGGTTGAACTCGAAAAGACGAAGACGTAAGACGAAGTGCCTCTCCACACCTACCGTATTCGCCTAACATCGGTCAACTTCGCGAGTAGTGTGGAGGCCACAATAGAGTACGATTTCGCATGCGCGACTTTAAATCGCAAACAATTAAATTTCGCAGTGCGCGGATTGCAGTGTATTTCTGTTGTTCACAAAGTTGTGATATTTTTTCTGGCCGTTTTCTCGTGGTCCTACTGATTTTTCCTACTAGTAGGACCACGAGGGAGACCTATTTCTGTCTGTGCTACTATATGCCTTAGTAGCTGTTGTCAATTATTTAAACCACCTATTCAATGGTTTCGATTCGCAATTTTTTTTACACTAAAACATAAGAGGGATAAAAAAAAAATAAGGGGTACCTAATTTTGAATATATTTATTTAAAACAGGTGATTTAAATAATTGACAACAGCTACTAAGGCACATAGTAGGGCAGACAGAAATAGGTCTCCCACGTGGTTCTACTAGTAGGACAAATCAATAGGACCACGAGAAAACGGGCATTTTTTCGCAGTTTTGCGTTCCAGGGTGCTCGTAAAGTTGACCGAGGTTAGGCGAATACGGTAAGTGTACAGAGTA
The DNA here is from genome assembly GCA_947310845.1 of Yponomeuta plumbellus. Taxonomy (NCBI): domain Eukaryota; kingdom Metazoa; phylum Arthropoda; class Insecta; order Lepidoptera; family Yponomeutidae; genus Yponomeuta; species Yponomeuta plumbellus. The sequence goes on along the minus strand of OX371216.1, from coordinate 9,949,249 downwards.
GGGTTGATGAAGATTCCTCTTCCTCTTCCTCAAAATGAGGAATTTCCTCATATTTTTGAGGTTCCTCATCCTCTTCCTCTTCCTCAAAATTGAATTTAAAAAAATCCTCTTCCTCTTCCTTATGAGGACTTTAAGAGTAAGGAGAGTTATAAGTATTGTTGAAACGAAATGTATTTGAGAGAGAGAGAGAGAAGTCTCGCCGTATTAAAAAGTTAAAGGAAGACAGAGATGGAAACATGTAGGTAAAGAAGTTCAATACTAGCGTAATCTACGAAATGTTATTTTGTTCTTCGTCTTTAGCATCCTCTTCCTCATCCTCTTCCTCTTAGTCTGCCAGATTCCTCATCCTCATCCTCTTCCTCAAAATCGACTTTAAAAAATTCCTCTTCCTCATCCTCTTCCTCATAATAAGTTCCTCAACAACCCTAGTAGAGAGTCAACGGTCCAGAGTGTCTAGCTATGTACTTCGGTCAAATTTCCCGAGTACTTTGGCGAGGAACTTTGCGAGTAGTCTGGAGGAGGCATAAGAGGTGTCCGCGTTAAGTAGGTAGTCAGCGCACAGACACTGACCTTCCGGACAAACACATAAGTTATCCTCATTGCGTAATCGCTTAGCCTCGATACGCTTATAGACGTATTGGAAAACTTGTATTACCTAAGTAGTTCTTGTTATTGTAAAGGTAATGCAATTTTCCTGTTGAAATTGCTCTGATAATGGAGATGAAATAACACCCTGTTTATTATTATCAGCAATGGGATGGCCGTCTATAACATCCATAACTTAGGGTCAGTTTCTGAATTGAGCATTTCGTTAAGTAACTGCTTAAATGTAGTGCTGTCTCGTCAAATTTCTCAGAAAAGAGCGTGACAGAACGTTACTTAAGTACTTACTTAGGGAAATTCTTAATTAAAAAACAGGGCCTAATTGACTAACTTATTAGTACCGTTTCGAAGGACGAAACAAATTTTGTGATGTTTATCTTGAGAATACCTACGTACAAAATTACAAAATTATTTATTTCAGCAAAGATATTCCACATACTGGATTGACATACAGGTTGCCTTCTTACAACAATAAGGGTAATTTTTATTTGACTAATAATAACTACATATGCTTGAAAAATAATTATGAAAAATAATAATATAATTATAGATAGATAGATAGATAGAATATTCTTTATATTATATCTAGGCTAGAAGATTACATTTCTCATGTTATCTATTATCTACTATAGACCTCTGTTGCCAAACTAAGCAAAAGCCTGTGCGCCACTCCAAAACATATAATCACGCCTGTATCCCAGAGGGGTAGGCAGAGACCAGGGACACTAGCAACAATCCTAACAGATAACTTTCGCTTCATCGACATTCATTAGCCTTTCGGACACGTAACCTAATCAGATTACCTTCGAATAGACAGTCCTTCACCTTGAAAGGGCTGCGGAAGTGCATCGATCATTGTGTAGGTAAATTGGTACCTACATGTAGCGAGGCCGGACGTGTATCTACTAGCAATAACATAACACATAAACATTTACATACAGGCACTTATGATCCATTTGTCTATACTTGATATTTTTCTCAGACTTTAAACGACAATAAATCAAAAACATTTGGCGGTAGAGGGCTCGAAACAGTTTGCAAATTTAGTGCTAGCTAGTACTAAATTTGCAAACGGTATCGAGTTTTCTGACGCTAAATGTTTTTGATTTATTGTCGTTTAAAGTCTGAGAAAAATGTCAAGTATAGACAAATGGATTATACGTTCCTTCCGGCCCCACACTAGGATACCCTGTGTCTGGGAACCAGAAACAGCAACATCACAAACATGTAAACATTTAAGCCCTGGGGTTTCGTTTTTGTCCCCAGCCGGGGTTCGAACCCGAACAACAATGACAACAGAACTCACTTACCATAATTACACTTCATCATCAACCCATTATGTCCCCACCGAGGGGCACGGGTCTCTTCCCTGAGGAAGGTGTAGGCCATACTCCACCACGGGGGCCAAGTCCGGATTGGTGGAGGCACTTAATTACACTTAGTTATATTTATATCGGACCGGTCTACGGTAGACTCAAGCGAAATGCTCACCAAATTGAAGAGCGTAAAAAATTTGTCGATCCGAGTCGACAACTTATATACGGAAAATTCGGATTATCGAGTAAAATACTGTTTCTATACAAGGTGTTGATTTGCACAGTTGACTCCGACTTGATACTGAAGCAAAATAAAATATAAAAAAAATGTTTATTTTTAGTGAAAATCACCTAAAAATCACAAATGTATATGGCTCTCTTCTGTTGTTTGCACTTGACGGGTCCGGCGGGGGTTTCGCGGGGCGGGGCTGGAGAGTGCGCCCGCACGCTCGCCTCCGGCCCCGCAAAACCAGGGATTTTAGGTGATTTTCACAAAAAAAAAAAAAAAAAAATTGCTTCAGCATCATGTAAATAACCAACCCTGAGTCGGAGTAAACTGTACAAATCAACACCCTGTATAATAGCGTTGCGAAGTGAACATGTGAATGTCACCAATTTTGCGTTGGTGTCACGTCATCACGTGTCACAGGTGCACAGGTCATTCTTTGAATCAAATAATATTAAGAAAAAAATTAAATTAATTAAACTCACCCAAGTCCGGTATTTTAACATTCTATTGGCATAGGTGATAGAAATGTCCCATATCGCCGTTCCTGATTTTCTTTCGACAATTACCGGATTTCATATTATTGACCGCTCGTAGCCTGGGCTGCCTGAGTGATCTTAAACGATCACTAAGGTAAAGCAACATACGGCGCGTTCAGTCCATGGATGGGTCACCGTCTATGACTAACGCTAGTGGCACTTTTCCGAGCGGTTCCGTGCTTCGCAAGGCACGTTGAGCAGTTGGTGCCGGCTGCCGTCGATAGATGGCAGTCGTTAAGCCGAGTCAGAGGCCTTAGGGCGGCTTGAAAACTTCTGACAGTAAGACCAGCCACTAGTCTTACAAGCCTCCACCAATCCGGACTTGGCCCCCGTGGTGGAGTACGGCCTATACCTTCCTCAGGGAAGGGACCCGTACCACTCGGTGGGGACATAATGGGTTGATAATGATAAATAGGTCTTGCCCAGAGAAAGCAAATTCTTTCTAGTTATTTTTTATATCAAATAAGAAAATAGGTACTAAAATTAATTATACCCACCCAAGTCCGGTATTTTAATATTCTATTAGCATAGGCAATAGAAAGATGCCATGTCCCATATCGCCGTTCCTGATTTTCTTTCGACAGCTGATTTTACCTTCTGCGGGTTGACAGACACGTCTAACATTTTTTTCGAGCAATAAAGAATTAAGAACAACAATACTAGACAAACAGAATTATCGACCAGCCAGCGTATGACCCGACGCAAGGCGATTCGTGACCCGCATGCTGCGCGCCCCCTAGCGGAAGCAGCGTGAAGGTGACGTGTCAACGGCATTGGGCCGGAGTAGAGGTCAGTCTATTTATAGACCAACTGACAGATGTACACCTTGCTTACATATTGATTTCTCTATGGCGCAAGCGCTACTTATTTTCTTGAAATACGCTTGCTAGGCAAAAATACTATTTTATTATGTTTTTATCGAGAATTGCCTCTCCCAGCTAGTCATCGACTGACATCTCAATAAAAACGTAGCGATTCCCTTTCAATCATTTAAAAATCATCCTAAACGGCTGTGCCGGCTAAAACAGGAATCGCTACAGTACTATGTTATTCTACTAGAACTGTTAAACTAGGATATTCTGGGCTATTGTGACCAGACCAGGACCATACAAACATGGAAAAAACACCCTGACTGAGGCCATTAGTACAAACGTGCGGCGACCCCCAGCGGGAATTGAAAAAAAGACCTCAATCCTGCATTGCAAGGGTCCAAATGCTGGGCAAAGTCAGTGTTGCAACTGATCTCTCGGGTGCAACATTATGCTGAGTCGGGCCCATTTTGGGGACTCAATAGGTACTTAAAACTTTCCGATATTTTGTTATGTATTTTTTGTAGGTTGTGTTTGTGTTACTTGTATTTCTACCGCTACCCACTTTTCGACTGATTTTGTGTTTTCTGTTGACTGTTGTATTATGTTGCGGGATTTTGTGTTTTGTGTCGTGAAATACATCTAATATATAAAATTTTCGTGTCACCGTGTTAGTGCGCATACTCCTCCGAAACGGCTTGGCCGATTTTGATAAAATTTCATATATTATGCAATCGGTAGTTCTGAGAATAGATTGGTAGTAATTATTTTTCATAGCCCTATGTGGCAAAACAACGTTTGCGGGGTCAGCTAGTTTTATATATTTTACATCTCTCATATTCGGTAAGTAGCTCCTTATTACCGCCAATTGGGGCTTGTAGGTGACCAATTAGCGCTCTAGGGTAATAATGTAGCTAGAAAAGCCCTAGGGCGGTATGTAATTTAAAAAAAACTCTTCACTCTTTCAAAAAGTTCGCGTAACCATCATAGTGGTAATAGACATCATGCATTCAGCCCAATGACAAAGGAGGTCGCTTCGCTATTCAGCCTTGTATGAGTATAATAGTCATCAATTTTAAATATCGAACGGCGAAGCTAAATTTCGTTCTTAATAAAAATTAAAAAAAAAAGATGAAAAAAGGCGGGAATAGAAGACTTTTACTTTAAATATTGTTTGTTTTGGGATTTTTTTATAATTACGTACTAATTAGGAGAAAAACATGAGTTCTGCAAGTGATGAAGATATAAGCTGCACTCCCGATTCTATGAAAATGGAAGCTGAAGCAGTAATTAACAATATTTTGCCTGAAAGTTATAAAGAGAGATATTTGAAAACTTACGACGAGTTCATGAAGTGACGAAAAGAAAAACGAGTAATTTTTTTCTACTTACCTCACAATCGAGATGTAAAGCAGAGTAGTTAGCTCGGGTGTAAGCATCAATTGCACCCTCGAACTACAGGCGCCCTCGCTGCGCTCGTGCGCCTAAATATCTCGGGTGCCTTACAGCCCTTGGCTACTAATCTACTATTTCTTTCTTTCAAAGCCCTGCCCCCTTTTAGACCAATATTTTCGATCATTTGGCACCTCTGATCAGTCTAGTAAACAGTACTGATCTACAGATCTACTAGTCATACCCACTGTAAATAATATTGCGCGTAATTTTGACATTGAACTTCGAATCTAGGTCAAATGCATGAGACGCATTGCAACGCATTACTAGCACATTACTGCAGTGCTGCCAACATAATATTGTGGTGCTATGTTTACATGAAAAAATTTTCCGACCCATCTTCTTATTCGACTGATATTAACGTGCCTTGCGAAGCACGGAACCGCTCGGAAAAATGCCACTAGCGTTAGTTATAAAATGGTCATCCATCCGTGCACTGAACGCGCCCTATGTTGCTTAACCTACGTGATCGTTCAAGATCACTCAGGCGGCCGGGGCTACTAGCGATTTAAGTTTAATAATCTGATATTAATGCCTTATTGTTGCCAGCATAATAATCTCATGCTATGTTTACATCCAACTTGCCATTGACCCATATTATCCCACTAATTTTAAGTGCAGTCATATACTGCGATATTGTCGGACACATTATAACAGGCGATTACAATCTAAAATGATCTTTAAATACAAAGTTAAGGACCACAACACACATGCAAAAATGTCACCAAAGGCCCCTGCTGAAAATTAGTGCTGTGGATAAAATCGCAGCGTATACTAAGCTCGAGGCCATTTTATCGCTGCATAGACATACCCTGCGTCCCTTATAGTTTTGAAATTATTTTGTGGTTTTGTTTAATTTTTATATCACACGTTATTTGCTATGTTGTGTTATTGTGCCCGGATAACGGCGACAGGCTTGCCACTTGTCACGTTGGGACCTTATAAGCTCGGCAAAACGAGGGTCCAGTTCTAGTGATTGTAGGTATGTCTTTGTGGTGTTAAATAAATAAATGTGTATTTCTTTCTCTCTTTTCTTTTCAAAAAAGTCAGTTTTTGGGAGAAAACCATTAAGAGTCAATATTTGACTTACGTAATGGAAATTCCCACATAAAACCAATTGTATTATTTGTACACACATGTTATAACATTATGCAACATAGAAGTACCAAATCATTTATTTACCAATTAATTTTAAGTGGGACTTTACCTTAGCTACGCACGCACCTAATTTTAGTTTGAATTAATTCTGGGGAGAACCCCCACGAAACTGTCCGTATACGATCGACATCACATTGACGTTTAGAAGCATGCACTCTACCCAGTTACTTTACGGGCGATTTTGCAACCAAAAGTCAATTAGCTATCAAGAGTACCGCAACAAACAGGAAAGACTAATGGCAGTGCGTAAGTAGGTACCTAGAATTATTTCGACGAAATTATTGTACATTTTGCGGAACCTGGGTCCCAGTCCAATATTCGCACTCTGCTGAACAATGTTTCCCTATAGTACAGGGAATAAAGACAAAGTTTTCCCTATAGTACAGAAAAAAAAGTCCAATCATCATCAACCCATTATGTCCCCACCGAGGGGCACGGGTCTCTTCCCTGAGGAAGGTATAGGCCATACTCCACCACGGGGGCCAAGTCCGGATTGGTGGAGGCTTGTAAGACTAGTGGTTGGTCTTACTGTCAGAAGTTTTCAAGCCGCCCTAAGGCCTCTAACTTGGCTTAACGACTGCCATCTATCGACGGCAGCCGGCACCAACTGCTTAACGTGCCTTACGAAGCACGGAACCGCTCGGAGAAATGCTACTAGCGTTAGTCATAGACGGTGACCCATCCATGGACTGAACGCGCCGTATGTTGCTTAACCTTAGTGATCGTTTAATATCACTCAGGCAGCCCAGGCTACGAGCGAAAAAGTCCAAACTTCGGTATATTTACGGGAAAGCTGAATTTTTCCATGAACCTTCCTTAACGAAGCACGGAACCGCTCGGAGAAATGCTACTAGCGTTAGTCATAGACGGTGACCCATCCATGGACTGAACGCGCCGTATGTTGCTTAACCTTAGTGATCGTTTAATATCACTCAGGCAGCCCAGGCTACGAGCGAAAAAGTCCAAACTTCGGTATATTTACGGGAAAGCTGAATTTTTCCATGAACCTTCCTTTTGTGGGTAAATAATTGTATTATTTTTAATGACTAAAATAAAAAAATAAAATAAATAAACTCACGCCCGTTATCCCCGAGGGGGTAGGCAGAGGCATCAATCACTAGAACTGGACCCACGTTTTGCCGAGTTTATTAGGTCCCAAACGTGACAAGTGGCAAGCCTGTCGCCGTTATCCGGGCACAATTTATCAGCGAATGGTGTTGCTGTACAAACAAACAAATGTACGTAACCGAAAGTCATTGGTACATGCATTGGTCATTGATAATGACTACTCTATTGAATATGCGATATTTTTTAGTATTTATTGGTAAATGGACTACTTAATTTTGACAATTTTCTAAACGTGTCGACTATTTTAGTGACATAATTTTTAATTACTACTTTAATTTGACATACCTTAAAAAATGTTTTTAAACAACATTGTAAACTTTATATTTTCAGAATTAATATTGATTTGAACTTGCCCTTAAAATATTTGTATGCCCTGTGGGTAAAGCATAGAGATCTAAATGACCCTCAAGACCTGTACTCAACACCAATGCTTATGACAAATAAATGTTTTGATTTGATTTGATTTGATGTGGTTCTAAACAATATTCCAAAATCTCCATCGATACATGTGCCGCTAGAAATATTACGCGGGGTCACGATAAACAGTTTTTTTGTGAATTGTCGCTAACGAGAGATAAAAAGGTTATTTTTATCGAAAAAATAGTGGTGATAAAATTGATAAAATTTGTTGCTTAAAAGGAAGGTTCAATCAAAAATCCAGCTTTCCCCTAATTTTTCCGAAGTGCTACGTCTTTATTAACATAAAATTTATTTACATTTACATACAGGCACATACATTGCTTCTGGTCCCACACTAGGATTCTTTGTCGTGGGAACCAGAAACAGCGACGCCACAAACATGTAAACATCCAAGACCTGGGTTTTTTTTTTCGCCTCCAGCCGGTATTCGAACCTGGGACCTCTCGCATGGTAGTCAGATGCGCTAACCGCTGCGCCACAGAGGTCGTCATTCCCTGTATTATAATGATACCAGCTGTCCCGGCAAACTTCGTACCGCAAAAGTTTTCGTAATTTTCTCAGCATTTAAACCTTCCCTGGAATTGTACAAATAGAAAACCAAAAATCAGTCAAATTGGTCCAGCCGTTCTCGAGTTTTAGCAAGACTAACGAACAGCAATTCATTTTTATTTATAAGATTTTCAAACAATATCTGACTATATTTTCTTAAGGGTCTCCGCGCCGTTCACTAACGCCACCAAGAGAAAAATAATACCCTTTTTAGGGTTCGTACCCAAAGTGTAAGACGGACCCTATTACTGAGAATCCGCTGTCCGTCCGTCCGTCCGTCTGTCAACAGGCTGTATCTCATGAACCATGATATTTAGACAGCTGAAATTTTCACCAATAATGTATTTCTGTTTCCGCTAGAACAACAAATACTGAAAAGCAGAATAAATATTTGAGGGGGCTCCCATACTATAGACATGATTTTTTTTCCGTTTTTATAGATAATGTCACAGAACCCTTCGTGCGTGAGTCCGACTCGCACTTTGCCGGTTATTAAAGACCGTTTTTGCAAAAATGGTTTTGTACAATCTCTCAATCATGTTAATAGGGATTTTCAGGACCCATAGGAATGATACGAATGCAAGCAGCCTAGGAATATATTAAACTAGCTGTTGCCCGCGATTTTTTCCGAGTGGGATTTAGTTGAGAAAAGTGTTTTCAAATAAGTTAAAACGAAAAATAGTGAGTTCAATTACATACATCTTTATTTTGCTTATTATTCATTGCTTATCATTAGCTTGCGGTTTTGGCAGCGCACGCCAGAATAGCTCTATAATGCTATCTAGTCACAAAAATAGCCAAAAACGGCTGTTTTTGGCGGTAATGAGATCTAATAATAGTCATGGATCGTAACAATGTTCAATGTTAACAATTATGTTAACGTTGAACAGTTCAGTAGGCCTCGAACTTAATCATAGCAAATGTGAACTGTACGTTTTCGACCACATAAAATCCCAAATTCAATAGTTTCAGAATTCAACTGTTTGGCCCCAAATTTAAAAGTAGTTAATAACGAATCGCTTCGCCTCCTATTAGCGCCAGTGGTCGAAGACGCCTTTCCTCAATTTTTAGATGACGAAAAAGCAAATATGGCATTCCAAATTATTCGTTTTTGTCTTTTCGTACCCAAATTCACCTATTATTTCAGATGCAGCCCACTATTTAGCCAGGTGGCTCTGCTGGGACCAACCGATTCGATGACCCATTTGGCACTAATCCAAATTCTAAACTATCCCATTTCCGGGGGGCCTTTGCCACTGCCGGGGTTCCGGCCACGCTGGAACCTCTAGGCATCTTCCGGGATGATGGCAAAAGGCCCGACGGTATGACTCTGATCCGCTGGAAACATGGGAGGCCGCTAGTGTGGGACGCTACGTGCGTTGATACACTGGCACCCTCCCATGTTTGCCAGAGTGGAAGATACCTCGGCCAAAGGATAAGCCTGGCCATCCAAAGAGGCAACGTCGCCAGCGTTCTGGGCTCATTGCCGCGGGACAGTGACCTGGGGCAGGTATTTTATTTGTAAATACATTAAGTTAAGATATTTATTTAGGTTCTAGCATAGTTATAGTTATATTTTTATTTATTTATTTTTTATTTATAGTTAGGTAGTTGATTATTAATATTATTTAATTTTTGTTATTTATCATTGTTAATGAATAAAACCTATTGCACTCGGGGAAAAAAAACAATTATGTTAAAATGAATCAGAGATTGCCTGTGTGTAAATGTTATGTTATTGTGTAGACAGTTTTTGCAAAAACTATGCGTGAAAAAGATATGGTTTTTTTCTATTGGTGGCACTAGCATTACTTAAGCGGAGCCCCGCATACAAGTTGTCTCAAAACGTTCAAAATGTCTGTGTGATTGTCATTAAGGAGCATTTATTTACAGACCTTAATCTAATGTATTACCAAATTAAAATCACACTAGTAATGACATATTAAAGCAATGGAAATATCGCGACCAATCACACAGCACTGCCTACAAATGCGGCCGATGCAAAAATTTCGAAGTTAAAAATATACGTCGCAGTAACACCTTACCAGTTATAATTCGGCTTGTGTCGCACAACACAAAAACTCGCCATTAGGCAAAGTTACACCTCCTAAAATTGGTATTGGTTAACTCGCACAATAGATTTTTCACCGTTGGGCGAGTCAGCAAACGAATCGAACGTACCTCTGCGAGCTGTAGATACCGATGCGCTCACATATAACTATAATCATCATCAACCCATTATGACCCCACCGAGGACACGGGTCTCTTCCCTGAGGAAGGCATAGGCTATACTCCACCACGGGGGCCAAGTCCGGATTGGTGGAGGCTTGTAAGACTAGTGGCTGGTCTTACTGTCAGAAGATTATAATTATTATAATAAACACTATTTATAAGCGATTGTTGTTCGGAGCTATAAATCCAATTTCAATACAGGGTGTAAAAAAAAGCACGAACCTAATTCAAGGGGGTGGTTGTCAATCGAGTTTAGAATACAGGAAAGACTCTACTCTAAACACCCCCTTGAATTTAGCAGGTTAAGTAAAAAAAAAATTGAGAGTAGGTATATACTGGTGTACTATAGTAAAAAGTTTATCTTTAGTTCTTTATTTCTCTTTAATTCTTTATTTACATTCTTATTAAGCAAAAATTGCATTACCTGTTTTAAATTGTTGTTATGTCTTATAAACGGATGGACCTAAAGTCATAAGAAAAGTCACCTAAAGTCATAAGTTCGACTCAAAATCGTGTCTCAATGTAATTAAATACAAGTAAGTTTCAAAAACCAAACCTAAACCAACCAACCACCACCAACCATCATCATCATCATTCAGCCACAAGAAGTCCACTGCTGAACATAGGCCTCCTCCATGGATTTCCAAAAAGACCGGTGGTAGCGGCTGCATCCAGCGTCTTCCCGCCACTTTGATGAGATCGTCTGTCCATCTTGTGGCTGGTCGTCCTACGCTGCGCTTGCCGATATGTGGTCTCCATTGGAGCACTTTTCGGCCCCACCGACCATCAGTTCTGCGTGCTATGTGTCCCGCCCACTGCCACTTCAACTTACTAAACCGCTGGGCTATGTCGACGACTTTCGTTTGTCAACGGACCTCATCATTTCTTATGCGGTCTCGTCGGCCACCAACCATTTTTTTTCATGGTCAGAATTTCCCCTTGAAAAAACGTCCAACGAAATCCTAATCACCCCCATGGTAGACAGCACGTGCGTAGCAACGTGCGTTGGAGCCGCGTGCGCTCCCGGCTCGCGCATGCGCACTGAGGCCTGTTTCATAGTAAACTATGAATTATAGTTTAGTAAAGAATTATTCACGAGAGAGCTATGGTAGGAGTTTCACTGCATGGTCGAATTAGGAATGACGAGATCCGCAAAAGAACCCGTAGCATACGACGATGGTTGATGGATGACGAAGCGTGGGCGTGCCCTCAACAGTCCCTGGATTCTGCTGATGTATTATAGACCAATGAGAGTTAAATGACTGCGTCGATCTAATTTCATTGCCGCTTCAAATCAACGCGCGCACGCCTTTTTGTAATTCTAGGTGTCAATGGAGAGAACAAACAAATTACGTGACCCGACTATGCAAACTGTAACTGAACTATAATCCATTAATAGAATCGAGACTCTGACCCCCGATTCCGACAATTGCATGGTCGGGTCACGTGACATGTTTTTTAATTCATTTTTTAATTAAGACGCAATAATTAAATTGTCATTGTAACTACAATGGGGAGCCACTAGATGCAGGCGGCACAAGAGCGGGAGACTTGGAAAATCATGACGGAGGCCTATGTGATGCAGGGAGCGTCAAATTGGTGATGAATAGGCTACTTGACCGTTTTCTAAAATCTCATATTTTTTGTTGGTGTTCATGGAGTCCACAGAAAGTGGTCATTATAAATTCTTTCGTGTATTTCTTCTAAAAAAAGGCAAACGAAAATTTAGTTTTGAAATAAGCCGCCAAAACGCTATCTTGGGCAATATGGCGTCGCACAGGCATTGTGACGTCACATCCCAGAAAACCAACCAATGAACGTAAGAAAGAATTAATGTGACATGTGACGTCATCATAGGAACGGCCAATCAAGGCCGTTTTCAATACAATGGCGGCAGATACAAATTATCAAATTTTATCATGTGTTTTTTTACAAATCAATTATGAAGCGGTTTTTAGACACATAATTTATTGGTACGAATACGTATAAATAATACTGCTTTCTTTTCACTCTGTCCAATAGCCTAATAGGCTATGAAGGACCATGGCGATGATGAACTACGAGTATGTAGGAAGACAGCAATGTAATGTACATCGGCGTAAAATTATTATTATTATTATTAATACTTTTATTGCACTCACATTTAAAAATTAAAATATAGTACAATGCGGCGGACTTAATGCTATTAGCATTTTCTACCAGTCAACCGCAGGAGGTAAAGGAAAGTGATGGTAGGCGTGCAAAAGTAATTAAACAAATATACAAACATACTTATTTATGGTGCATTAAATAAATTTATACATTATCATATACTTACACATATAATAAGATATAATTATAATAAAATAACATATGTAATATAATATAATATAATATATATTATAATAGTATACAATGAGCCGAATTAATGATATACTTATCTACACATTACGTAAGAGAAAACAAGGGATATGAAAAATAAAAACATATACATATAAGTGTAATAGTAAAGGACATACAGCTGAAAGATCCTTAACATGAGAGAGGCTAAGGGTGTTTCAGGTAACACTTCTCGAAGTGTTCCCGGACAAGGGCTTTGAAAGAATTCCGAGAGGGGGCTTTGCGGATGATAAACTATGACTTGTAGTATTATGAAACGAGGCCCAAGAACTCGGCCCTGCAAGATGCAACGTAATGCAATGAAGGCAAATAGTAGAAGTGGTGTGCCCGCGCTTTTTGTAGCATTTTCTTCGATTGCATAAGGAAATTCTAGCGATTTTATGGCATTTTTACGTAGGTACTTAAGTTTTTTTTTTAATCCAACAATAAAATTGATGTCGTTGGGAAATCACTCTTATGTAACCGTATTAGGATATTTGATTCCGTTCGTCTGCCCGGCTTACTATTTAACTGAAAAATGTAATCCTCGGAGGCCAAAATAAGAAGTACCCGAAACAAGCGCACACGCAGTGACTAATCAAATTCCAAACTCGCTACTAGATGGCGATGGTGTCTACGTACGTAGTTTTTTTTTCAATACAGCTGAGATCCCTTCATTGATCTGTGTTGGTACCTCACTGTCATCGTCATCTGTCATGAAATTACTGGTTGTTTTGTTATGTTTTGAGTATTGTGCCGTTGAATAAATTATTTCTCTCTCTCTCTCTCTCTCTCTCTCTGGTATAATTTTCGAAAATAATGGAGAAACCGTGTCGCCAATAGTGTGCGGTAAAATTTTGTACGAAGGCAGGTACTCAACGTTCACAGATTACAGATATAATTTTTTAAAAAAACAAGTCACGTTTTATCAGAGCCATCTATCGCAGTTTCAAGAACTATATAATATATTTTTTAATAAGCTCTAAGGAAATCCTTCATTATCCTTGCACCATTTAGCAATTCTTCGTAGGTGACAAAACGACGACAAAATACTACAGATTAGGGCACGTGCGAACCTCGCACATGCGTGTGGTAATGCAATAACAATAACATCGATAAAACAGGAAGTGGTATCGGTTGTTTTATATTTTTATTTTATGTCGTTTTGTGTCGGTGTTGTGTAACTGGCCAGCATATTGTTTTCAAATAGAGTTTCCTGATACATTGATACGGGAACAAAGGCAGCTGACTAGTCCTAAATTTTGTCATCATCATCATCATCATCATTATCAGCTATTTGATGCCCACTGCATAGACCTTAATATTAGTATTAGTTTTTACAATTATGTTTGACGAAGCTTTTTGCGTATTGAATTTTAATATATTAATATTTTTATACTCGTAGTAGTGGAGACTTATTAATGGCCTTCCGTATTTTTAAATATTTTGTTACTCTGTGTTATATGCTGTTAGTCTTTCCAAAATTAAACGAAACGAGTACGTGGCAAGACAAACATGGATGAAATTTTCCCCGCTGAGGCGAGGCCGAAGGCCGAGCCCCGTGCAAGCCTAGGCCATAGGCTTTCCAATATTAAATAATGTCATCTCTAATAAAATTTAAAAAGGCTCTATCATTGTATAAAATTGGTAGTATAATTGCTAATGGTGATTTTAAAATTGGAACATGATCTAAAAGCGAGTGAATGAAACCTCGTGTGTCATATTTTAGGAGCAAACTAAAATGTACCAAAAAATTGCTACCGATTTAATTGAATTAAATGGAAAAAATCCATTGTATTTAATAATATATAAAAAAAAACAAGTTACATCGATGATTATAGCTGACGAATTTTCTATGGAAATTTTTCTCTGAAAATTTACTTTTAGTACTAAATTCAATACCAAAACCAGATGAGACAAACTTGCGAGGCTGAAGGCCGAGCCCGACGAAGGGGGCACGAGGACTTTAAGTAAGACAAACATGGACGAGAATCCCCGCTGAAGCGATGCCGAAAGCCGAGCTCCGTTCAAATCGAGGCCGAAGGCCGAGACGTTGCGTATTCTGGCGTAAAAGGAACAACGTAAAAGCCAGATGGGGAAACTTGTGAGACCCAAGGCCGAGCCCCGCGAAGCGGGCACGAGGAACCCCGCTGAGCCTTAGATTGAAAACCAAACAAATTTTCAACCTCAAAATATTTATCATTTTTTACTATCGCCACTTTGTATCTAAATTGCATCATGCATCTCGATATCTGAAAATAGGTACCTATTTGTTTATTTACAACACGTGCGAGAATCTTCCTACATAACGTGGTACTAGTGCCAACGTGGGCAGCAGAGTTGCAAATGTGTTGCGTAATATCGTACACTTCACACCACATAGATATTCAACATATTTTTGTATACATATTTTTTACTATTTTATGTCTGTATACAATAAATAAAAGTCTTATCTTATTTTTAAATTATATTGCGATACACTGCGCCGCGCATTTGGAACACTCGTGGGACATTTAGGCACTGACTGAAACCCAGCGCTGAGGGCCTACACCCTCAGCATTATGCTGAGTCAGTTGCCTTTTGCAGGCAGCGGTTTTTTTTTTTTTTTTTTTTTAAGGTAGGTGTACTGCCACTATTTATATTGTGGCAACTTTAATGCTTGTAGTGGTTCGTCTTGAATTTAATATTGTGATCTCTTGTCATTCTCATGTCACTCTTGTCTATCTCTTGTCATTTCCAGGGTGTCTTTTCTTTTGTGGTCATTTTTGTCTTCTTCGTGTTTTTGTCGTCTTCTGTCTTTTTTTTTTTTTTTTTTTTTTTTTTTTTTTCAAAACCCATTTACACCAATACACCCTACCTACCTGTTACCTAAGGTAACCTTTTAATTGATCATACTCAAATTGTCTTAATAATTAAAGTTAAAATTATGTTACATTAAATTAAAGATTATTCAAATTAGATAAAATTAAATTGCGTAAAATTATGTTCCCCGGCGCCTTATCTCTGTTTACTCCATAGAGTAGTCACAAGCAAGGCGCCGGGGGTTTTACAGAAGTAAAATGTCAAAAAATTAAAATTAAAATTGATTTATATTAAAATAATAAGATTTCATTCATTCATTGTCATTCGTATTAAATTTAAATTAGAATAATATAAGGTAAAATAGAATTGCCAGGTTATCCTGTTATTGAAATTAGGTGTGTTCCCCGGCGCCTTATCTCTGTCTACTCCATCGAGTAGTCACAAGCAAGGCGCCGGGGTCCTATAATGGGTGGCAACTTAATCTAACCCTCTCGCTCGGCCAAGATACATTTGTGCAATTTGTGTAGAATGGTATTTGGGTCGCCCGGGTTAAACCCGGCTCCCGTTCGCCTTTGAGGCCGCGCGCGTCACGCCCAGGGCGAAGGCGAGGAAGGCGTCTCGACTCTTGGAGTCGGCCATAAAGGCGGCTAATGCCTCGCACCTCACCGCCTCTCCCAGGAGTATCTCGCAATCGGCCCTTGCAGCTCCGAAACGGGGGCACTCCTCCAGCAGGTGCTCCAGCGTTTCGGGAGTCACGTCATCACAGATGCAGGACGGACTCCCCGCGAGCTTGAACCTGTGGAGGTACGCTCGAAAGCCGCCGTGCCCCGTCAGGAGCTGCGCCTTGGCATTGCACATGGTGAATTTGCCAAGGACTTTATGGGCCGATGCCACGTCCGGGAAGAACAGTGAGGTGACGCGGCCTGTGGCAGACTCACTGTATCTGGTCTGCCACTTTGCCACCGTCTCACCTGCAGTTTTGCGTGTGAGACGGGATACAGGTCGTAGGCTGCCGCGTCTTTGCGGGACAACGCCGCCCTCGTGGCCAACTCGTCCGCTCGTTCGTTGCCGGGGATCCCGACGTGGGCCTTGATCCAGTAGAACCGGATCAGGCCCCCGTTTTGCTCTATGTTCGCCAGCTGGCCGTGGATCTTCACGGCCAGCGGGTGTGTGGGCGAGGTGCTCCTGAGCAACTCCAAAGCAGATCTGGAGTCGCTCAGGATACTCGCCCTGATGGGAACGGGTCCCCCGGCAACGAGGTCGAGAGCCTTGGAAATCGCCACCATCTCCGCTTGGAAGACGGAGGCGAATCCCTCGAGCCTGAACCCCCTGGTGCGGACTTCAGCGCCGTCTCTCCACAGAGTGACCGCTCCCCCCACCTTGCCCTCGATCTTGCTGCCGTCCGTGTAGGCCCGGGGCCAGTCGTCGGGCACCTTGCTGAGATCCTCCACGCTGGCCACCTCCTCGAATTCGACCGGGGTCCTGCGAGCGGGGTGTGCCAGCGTGAACGGGCTGCAGCGGCTCTCGACGTCCCGGCCCGGGAGCGAGGCGAGGGGCCTAAGGGCCTCCTCGGCCCTTAAGTCGAGGGGAAGGATCCTCGCCAGTAGGACGGCTGCTGTTAGGGAGGTGGTGCGATGGGCCTTCGCAATGCGGATCGCAAAGGCCCTGGTCACTCTGTCGAGCACGGCCCTGACGCCCGCGCGCTGCGCGACAGGTGCCCAGACGTTGGCCGCATAGAGGATTGTCGGCTCTATGACGGTAGTGTAGAGCAGCCGGACGATATCGGCATTTAAGCCCCAAGTCGCCCTGGCCGCTCTAGACACCATCTGGAACCTAGCCATGGCTTTGCCGCAGACCCTGTTGAGGTGGCTATGAAAATTGAGGTTCTTGTCGATCGTTAGACCCAGTACGGTGATCTCGTCCGAGAACGCGATGTCCTCCCCTCCAAGACTCAGTTTGGGTGGGATTACATCGCGCTTCCTGGTGACCACCATAGCTTGGGTCTTCCGAGCGGCGAACCTTATCTTAGCCGCCTCTCCCCACTCTGACACGGCTTCCAGCGCGGTGTTTAGGATCCTTCCAAGCTCACCCGCAGTCTGCGCCGCGGCGATAATTAAAATATCGTCCGCGAACGCCTGCAGGTGAGCTTCGAGGTCTCCACCTCGCCGGAGCAAAGGGTCGAGTAACAGGTTCCACAGCAGGGGACCGCACGTCGAGCCTTGGATGCAACCTTTAGAAGTAGGTCTGTCTACTTGTGATCCAGCGTACCTGACTGTGACCTG
The DNA here is from genome assembly GCA_947310845.1 of Yponomeuta plumbellus. Taxonomy (NCBI): domain Eukaryota; kingdom Metazoa; phylum Arthropoda; class Insecta; order Lepidoptera; family Yponomeutidae; genus Yponomeuta; species Yponomeuta plumbellus. Next base: position 9,931,375 of record OX371216.1, on the reverse strand, counting down.
TCTTTCGCTCAGGTAGCTGCACAGAAGTCGGTAGACAGACTTTTCGCATCCTGTGGCCAGGATCTGGTGTTTTATTCCCGGCCACCACGCATTGTCGAAGGCCCCCTGGATATCGAGGGAGACTACTCCGACAATGCGTTTTTGCCCGACGTGATCTCTGATGAGCTGTACAGCGTCATACAAGGCATCCTCCGTGCTGCGTTGCGGCATGAAGCCATATTGGTGCGGGCTCAGTCCTCCGCCCACCCCGAGCTGCCAGAGCAGCCTCCCGGCCATCATCTTCTCCAGGATCTTCCCCAGGACGGACAGGAGCCCAATTGGCCTGTATGACTTAGGCCGCGTGTAGTCATCTCTGTTGGGCTTAGGCAGGATTTTGACTAAGGCGGCCTTCCAGTCCTTGGGGAAGTATCCTAGAGAGAGGCAGGCGTTCATCAGGGCAACAAATACATCATTTCTTGCCCGGATGGCCGCACTGCAGATGTCGGCCGTGAGGCCGTCCCCCCCGGGCGCCGTTTTGGGGTGAATGCCCTTCAAGACGCCCGAGAGCTCGTGTTGGGAGAAGGGAATAAACTCCCGCGGCTTGGTACTGGCTTCATCCTCCATGCGGGCAACTATCTGTCTGACACGGGCATGGGTGTCGGACTCACTTTGAAGATCGTCAGCCGGGTAGAATGTGTCCGCTATGAGAGCTGTGGAACCTTCGGCGTCCAGGGTGCGTCCATCCGCGCCGCTGAGGAGGGTGTCCTCCTTCCGACGAGCGGCGCATCTCTCATGCTCCTGCTTTGTGCAGAATTCTACCCAGCTGGCGGTCTTGGCCGCCTCTATGGCGGCCTTGTAGTCATCCTTGGCCACCAGATACTCCGCAACCACCATATCCTTCCTGCGGCGATTTGCGTGCCGGATTCGACCCCTCAGCGTTATGAGCTTCCGCTTTTTAGCCTGAAGCTCAGGGCTCCACCAAATCACCCGTTTAGGTGCCTTTGGTGGAGCCAGCAGAGGGATCGAATCCTCGCACGCCCCATGGATCGCCGCAGTGTACTTTCCAATGGCCTCCTCAAGACCGCTAGGCGTCTCGATAGCCTCGATATCGTCGATCCAGTCCAGTCCCCTAGACGGTCGACGAACGAGGCCCGAAAAGTATCCCAGTCAGCCTTCCCGGCGTGGTATCGCCTGGTGGATCCGCTGGGTTTGGCTGGTTCCGTCTCGGGCCCCGCCCCCACCTCGAGCGTGATCGCCCGATCATCGGGAGCGGAGGGGACGAGGTACGGACGGACTCTCCAGCCACTCACTCGGTGTAAGAGCGCCGACGTGGCGAGGGTTACGTCTACAATGCTGGTAAACAGCCTATCCCCCCGCCAGATGTAGAACGTCGGCGCTCGGCGCTCTCCCCTCGTTGAGAACCTGCAGATCCACCTGGGCTGCGAACTCGGAGAATAGAGTTCCCCTCTGGTCCTCGCGCTCGCAGCCCCACCAGAGGCTTTTGGCGTTGATATCCCCGCCGAGAAGGACTGCGCTGGTGCCCATGCGGTCCATGAAGGCCTGGATGTCGCGTAGATAGGGGTTGAGGTCTTTATCTCCCTCAAGGTACACCGAGACCAGGCCGATCTTCTGCCGTTCCCATTCCACCACCACCGCCACGACGTTTTCCGTGATTGTGGTGGCGTCCTGGACGACAGAGAGGGCCGGGTTGATTATTAGGATGGCCGACTTGACCGGTTTGTCCGCGGTGGCCGTCTTTTGTATACAAGTATACCGGGTGTCCACTCGGCCCACCGACCCAGTGTATGGTTCCTGGATCAGTACGGCCGAGTAGCCACCCTCGACGGCCACTTGGACGACCTCGTGGAACGCGGCGCGGCAACGACCGATGTTGATTTGCATCAGCCGTATTGTACCCCGCCGCGTCCCCCGCTGCCGCCCTACGGGGTCCCGGCCATTGTCGGCCACCCCAACACCCGGTGCGCCTTGAGACTGTGGTGTGGCCAAGGTGCCCGTATCAGCAGTATTTAATGGCCTGCCGCGCTATTGTGTCACAACGAATGCGCTCAGGGCAATCGGCGGCGTATGCAGGGTGCGAGGATTCCGCCCCTGGTGCCTTTGCGCAGTGGCAGCACCGCGGCTCCCCAGCCCGCGCCGACGGGGGACAGTCCCTGGTTTGGTGCTCTCCGCTGCACTGGCCACACCTGGTTTCGGCGCGGCAGATACGCGCCGTATGCCCGTAGCCCATGCAGCGGTAGCACTGTACCAGTGGGGACTGGTCCACCGCCAACACGACCTGGTACCCTATCCTCATCCTCGCACCTTCCACGCGCCGCCAGATTTCGGGGGTCACCTCTAAGATGATATTACAGAGTGCCTTGTTCCTTCCGTTGGTTCGCCTAAGGACCCGGGCGTCCTCTTTCTTGAGGGCGATGCCCGCCATCAAGTCCCTATTCTGGGACTCGATGGCGGCCATCACCTGCTCGTCTGGGATGTCTCTCGCGACCCCAGCGAGGCGAATCAGGGGGCGCTTGTCGGCGGGCTCGGTGACTGTAAAGAGGCCACCGGCCCCCGACAACTCCCTCTTGAAAGCCTCCCTGCCCTCGCTGGTGTCGCAAGAGAGCAGCACCTTTTGATTGCGCAGCTTCCTAACCGCGTTTACTCCTATCCCGAGGGTGATGACGTCGACCCTCCCTTTAATCTCTGCTATCGTGTCTTCGGCAGTCTTGTTGGGATCGGTCGACTCCACCACCATCGGGTGGCGCGGTGAGGAAGCTGCCTCTGCGTAGGTTCTTGGCGAGACCCGATCCCGCTGGGAGGGCCGCGGGACTGCGGCTGTGGCGGGGCCGATGCCAGGGCGGTCCGGGTTAAAACTGTATAAATGTATTTTTTTATGTATCTTGGTGCCAGCTGCCGTCACAAGTCAGAGGCCTTAGGGCGGCTTGAAAACTTCTGACAGTAAGACCCGAATTCAAATTATATTATTCATGGAATTAAACTAAATTAAAATAAAGTAAAGGATAAGTTTGACAGTAAGACCAGCCACTAGACTTACAAGCGTCCACCAATCCGGTCTTGGCCCCGTGGTGGAGTATGGCCTAAGCCTACCTCAGAGAAGAGACCCGTGCCCCTCGGCTGGGACATAATGGGTGGATGATGATGATGATGAATTTTTTTGATTTTGTTTTTTTATTTTGATGATGATTTAATAATAATAACTTTCTCACAATACAATCACTTAAGCTGGTCCCAAACTAGGATACCGTGCTGTGGTAACCAGGCAAGGACATTACAAACATAAAAAAAACCCAGACTGCGGCCATTTTTATAAATGCACGGCGGCCCCCATGGGAATCGAACACACGACCTCTGTCTTGCGTAAGCGCCGTAGCGGCTACATTAATGAGGCAGTTAAAATAATTTCAAAATAATATAAATATTCGTTATCATCATCAAGCCATTAGTTCCCCACCGAGGGGCACGGGTCTCTTCCCTGAGGAAGGTATAGGCCATACTCCACCACGGGGGCCAAGTCTGGATTGGTGGAGGCTTGTAAGACTAGTGGTTGGTCTTACTGTTAGATGTTTTCGAGCCGCTCTGAGGCTTCTGACTTGGCTTGACGACTGCCATCTATCGACAGTAGCCGGCACCAACTGCTTAACGTGCCTTGCGAAGCACGGAACTGCTCGGAAAATTGGTCTGAATGGGATATAAATATTACACTCCTTGAGTGTAACTTGTTACACTCAAGGAGTGTCAGAAGTTACGAACTTGAATTTGGAACAGAGCATACGTCCCTATTACGTAGTGGGAAGATACTATGTGTGACGCCGCAACTCGGGGATAAATTGCGCAATAGAATAATTTCTAGACTATCTGTCTTATTATAAAAAAGGAAGTGTCTAAAACATGTTTCTTTGAGTAATACGCTGTACAATTTTAATGAGCGTTAAACTTTCCAACGATTTATAAAAGATTCTATCTGAAATTGTGATAAATGCTGCAAATACAGTAGACAGACGTGTCCACAAAATTAATGCGTTGATTGCTGCAATTACTGTAAGGCAACCAACATGTTTGCTATACGGGTGAATATGGTATTTGATTTTTTTGTGTCCCAGAAGGAAATGTAATCTATTCCATTCAATATTGATAATTTCTCTATTTGACACAATTTTTAAATGTTTAATGATGAGCGCCAGAAGATTTTTCCATTTTTTTTTATTTTATAAGCACCAGAGGAAAATGTGTTACCAGAGGACTGACACTATTGGCAGAGTAGTCACAAATTAAAGCAGGGAAGTGACAGGCCATTGATTATAGCTAAGAAAGGGGACACGTATTAAATAAAACATGAAATATGCCAGAGGAGTGACGCCAGAGAAGTGACAAAATCGCACAAAACCTACAAAAACATATCACTCGCTTTTCTGATCACCGTCTAACGTAATACATGACATCTACACACAATAAACATTGCATTGTGCAAATATACAATTTCGTAACTATAAAATACAAAAACATAGACTTGCCAGAGGAAATACTCCTACGACTGGCAGAAACACCCTTTCCTACAGTGAATCGCAAATTGACGCTATATTATAGGAATTTCGCTCAACGTCATTAGCTTGTTTCTAACTTAACACTATTGTATGCGCGTAGTTCATGGACAAAAACATACCTTTGCGGTTTTAAGTCAAATTTTACTTCTTTGAGTTTCGCCAGATGAAGTTACATTATTGTAACGTGACATGAAAGTAAGTTATTTTTCTTTATATTAACAAATTTTTTTACTGTATATTTTGATGAAATATGTTTAGATGTTTATAAAAGCATATGATCATATTTAAAAAAACATAATGGCATACGTATTTAAAAATATCTCGCCATAAAATCATTATAATCTAGAAATGGGGAGGCCAGAGGAGTATACATTTACAACAATTTTTAACGATTAATGTCTTAAATTAAACAATTATCGTGAATAGACTATATGGGCCAAATAAAAGACCATATTCTTTAATGCTTAAGCATACGGACGCAATAATATAATAAGTTTAACATAACATTTGTCCATGGACCATAGAAATTCAAATAGCGTATATTGACCCATAAGCTATTAGTCCAGTCATTATATCCAAAAAACCGACCCTACCCGTGAAAAGTCAGTTCTTAGTTTTTTTTTCGTAGGTCCTTCGGGGGGTCACTGGGAGTGTAAATTCAAAAAGTAGACTGAATCAGGCTCCTTTGTATATTCGAAAAAGGCATAGAATTAAAGCGGCAGTTCAATATTTGAGTTATGGTAGGTAAAAAAATAAAAAACGCATGTTTGTAAACTAGTTTAGCAGTTAAAACTGAGCTGTAAACTAAATAAAAATGAGTCATAAAATAATTTAAACGGGCAGTTCAATAAATACTGAGCAGTGGAATAGTTGAACTGGGCGGTTAGGCGCGTACAGTTAACAAATCGTAATGGTTTGCAATAAATTTTATTTTAAGCAGTTCTATAAACGATGAGGCGGTAAAATGTATTCCTTGTGTATTTCAGCATTGAATGTGAAGAAGGGAAAAATATGAAGCATAACCATATTAACCAAGCATCATATTTTTTTTCCTTCTTCACATTAAATGCTGAACATTGAATACATTATCTTATATTTTACATGGTCGGAGAGTAAAACTAAAGAACATTACGACAATCTGTAAGTATTTCTAATTTGGCATTAGGATACATGTTAAAATTAGGATACAAAAACTAAGAAACATAATATATTAATCAACGACAGAAACTTATTGTATAATAAGAGCAGATTTGGCTTACAATCTGTAAGTATTTATAATTTGGAATTAGGATACATGTTAAAATTAGGATACAAAAACTTTAAATATGCAAACACGAAAAATACAAACGCTTTAAACTCCGCCCCTTTTAACGAAAGTTTACCTCTCTTTTCAATCAAAGTGACGTCCGGATGCTACCGCTCACTTCGAACTGCCAATTCCAACCGTTTTACTGCTCATTAATTTATTAAACTACTTGAGTTATTTTTGCACTGACATTGAAAGATGAAATAACAGACCAATATTTTTTTACTTACTGCTTATGTTTTACTGACTCACTAATTTACTAACCGCCGAAAAGTTAAATTACCGCCCATTAAATTTTTCAACTGATCATAATAACTTCTGTATTGTTTAAATAACTGTTGTAAAAATTAATTCCCTTCGGGAAATGTTTTTTTCCAAAAGTAAACGGTTTTTCTTGAATGAACTTATAGAATAAACTATACTGCTTGATAGTTTAGTATTTTAACAAGTTTGATATTTACAATGTTTCTTCTAGGATCGATATTTTGGAAATTAAACCTGAAAAACGCGACAAATTCAAAATATTATCATTATCTCCTATGTTAAATAGATAGAGAACACTTTATTGTACATAAGAAAGGAGATTACACAGGTGTTTCTTAATCTAAGTGTTCCACGTTCTAAGTGTTCCTATGTTCCACGTTTTACGGCATGAATGAAGAGAAACAAAGTTGTAAGGGATCTAATTCTGAGCGATTTTGGTTTCCACCTTTTCCCCCAAAAGGTGACTCTCTGGCTTAACGGTAACCTTCGAAATAGTTGTGAGATTTCCATTCGTATTCACAAGTGTAGCATGGCCAATTACATAACGCTGACACTGAGTTCAGAATAAAAGCAACTGCAGCTCCGAGTACATAACGTTCAATGTAACAGCAATGTCAAGGAAGGTGCCTAGAGTGTCAATATCATAATTAGTTGCATAAGGCGCAGCCAACGTATGGCCTTTAGCTCTTATTGTGTTGGACTTTAGAACGAAATTTGAATGATACGCACTATCAGATGTAGATAGGTGCTTGTAGGAATAAAGTCCAGTAGTGTCATGAAGTGATTTGTTATGTAATTAGGGCTGCCACCTCACCGGTTTTACTTAGTGTTATTGGATTCTATATAATAGATTTTCAATTTCATTACTAAGCTATAAGAATAATTTATTTGTTTCCTAAAAATCATACAACGTGTGATTTAAATAAGATTTTGATATTGAGCTTTTTAATTAGAACTTGAATTAGAATAAGCTATTTTTGATAGCAGGGGGCACTTAGCACGCAGAAGTGATGGCCGATGGGGCCGAAAAGTTCTCGAATGGAGACCACACATCGGCGAGCGCAGCGTAGGACGACCAGCCACTAGATGGACAGACGATCTCATCCAAGTGGCAGGAAGACGCTGCATGCAAGCCGCTTCCAACCCGTCTTTTTGGAAATCCATGGAGGAGGCCATATCCAGCATTGGGCTTCTGGCTGTATGATGATGATGATTTTACAGTGTGAAAAATAACGTATTATTTATAAAATAATTATTAAAGTTATTATTAACAGATACGTGGGGGTGATTCGGGTAACCTAGAGGTGCTCTATCTCTGGTCGAAGGTGCAATATGTAGGTATGTGGCGCAATCAATTAATTTAGCGCTAGATATTAATTAAATCTTTCAACTAGGTATGGTAGAGACTAATTCAAAGACTATCGACGATTGTGTAGAATCAGATCAAAAATGTTCATCATCATCAACCCATTATGTGCCCACCGAGGGGCACGGATCTCTTCCCTGAGGAAGGTATGGGCCATACTCCACCACGGGGGCCTAGTCCGGATTGGTGGAGGCTTGCAAGACTAGTGACTGGTCTTAATGTCAGAAGTGTTCAAGCCGCCCTAAGGCCTCTGACTTGTCTTAACGACTGCCATCTATCGATGGCAGCTGGCGCCAACTGCTTTACGTGAATTGCGAAGCACGGAACCGCTCGGAAAAATGCCACTAGCGTTAGTCATAGACGGTGACCCATCGGTATGTTTCTTAACCTTAGTTATCGTTTAAGATCACTCAGGCAGCCGGGGCTGCGAGCGATTCACTAATCTATCCGCAATAGTTGAAAAAATATTCGAATTTCAAATCCTAATTCTGCCACCGGCCACCCTGTATGTATGTACATCAATGATTTCTTCAGTGACCTTTTCTCCTTGCTCTCATGTGTAGTTTTCCTAGACTGGTATTTCAGTCTAAGAAAACTATAGCAATAACAATTAACAACTAGCAAAGTAAATATCGAGGTCAGTAAATAACAATTACGGACCTTGGAATGTCGAAGGTCACGGTGACCTTGTGGCGACATGTGATTGGAAACGAGCCGCGGTAATCCGTAACTGCTATTTGTAATACTTAACGAGAAAGTTTGGACCCCTTTGGACCCTAGAGTTGCCCTAGATAGAAAAATAAGGAAAAGATAGAAAACAAACACAGTGGGACGTACATACGTAGGGTACGTAAAAAACGAGGGTAGATAAATAGATAGATGATAGATAAAACATTAACACGCATATTATAAAAAGTTGAAACAGTACAAATTAAAACAAAGCGAAGAATATTTCTTTTTACAGCAATGAGACAAACAAAAACAACGGCGACAAGGCAATTAAGCAAGGCAAATAAGCATAAACCACAAGGTATGAAATTGTGGGTGAGGCAAATGCAAAGGGACTCTGACTCAGCATATGCTGGAGAGGCATGCCACTCCAGCGCTGATCTTCCGTCAGTACCCAGTAGGGTCAATATCTTACAGTCGTACGAGGCAAAGGTAAAACCCTAAGCATGCGACACGCGCCTGCAAACGTGCCGCTTGTCTCGTGCGCGACATAACAGTCGTCCTATAGATAGAACACGCCCGTGCCGCCGTAATCGCGAACCTACGGTCACTTTCGCCTGATGTATAGGGTTGTATGGAACTCTGGGTTAGGGTTCAGTACTTACAGATAACAATTTTTTCATATGTTCAGAATGGAGATTTTCTATCGGAATAGTATTGAAATTAAAATCATCTTAAACCAGAAAACTGAGAAACGCACAAAAAATAAAGACTAGAAGATACAATTTAAATAAGTCTAATTATAACACTCCTTCCAACTCTAAAACTAGGCTTACTTTTTAGTCTATATCTATACTTAATATTATAAAGAGGAAAGACTTGTATTTTTGTTTGTAATGAATAGGCTCAGAAACTACGGGGCCGATTTTAAAAATTCTTTCACCATTAAAAAACTACATTCTTTGTGAGTAACATAGGCTATATTGGATTTTCAAAAAGTTTAGGGTTCCGTACGAAATCTCGAATAATGTAGCCCAAGGTGTAAAAATATTACTACAATGACATCAAAACATTTTTTATGCAAACCCATTATTTGTATGTGAATCACAAGCCCTTAAAATACAGATGAAATCCTGGCCTTGATTACCATAGCACAGGCTATCCTAAAGTCTGTTTTTTAGTTCAATGCAAAAAAATAAAACAGTCACGTTGACATCTCAATACAATCCAATGTCTGAATGTTGCTAGTACGCAAAAACCAAATTACCCCATTTTATTTCCAAGTAAAAATTGTTTGTGCTACGTAGGTGTTTTTTTTAGACTTTGCTCTTATGAGGAATAAAACTTTAATGTCTTTGATGTGATAAGGATTTTGGTCACACGAGTCTTCTATATATTCACGGTAAAAAAAAATCTACCGAGTAAACCTATATATTGTAAAACGGTAACACCACGTAATTTTTTTTTGCATCGAATTAAAAAACGGACTTTACTGGGAAAAAAGTCACAGAAAGTAACATTGTGACACAAGGTGGTGTGTGTGACAAACCGGGAACAAAAGGGCTAAATCAGACACCTCCATACAGTGGAGTCTTACGTAATAGCACCCCCGGTCGGACTCTTGCGACCAAAAGTCAAGTAGGTAAGTGCATCCGGAATAAAGTTAATAATTTGTTTAATAAATTAAAATGGGACTGGTCAAGTAATTATGTTGTGTGGAAATTAATTTTGATCTCATTGGAGATGGCACAGAAAACACGAGTTAAAGAGATTACTAGGATTAGATAATCTCATGCTCTAGACACGCGCAATGTGCGTGTTATCTCCAACGTAATGCCCTATTTAAGTAAATAGTTACGTGCCTCTGTGCACCCCTCAATAGATAAGTTTATTGATGAACCAGCAGATAGTTGCATGAACGTACGCAATTCCAGTTACAGATAACGTAGAGATTACGTGCGATAGGTTTTATTTATTCGAGGAATCGTCCTCGTTATGTAGAGCAGTAGGTAAATCAGCTGGTCAGAAGTAAGAACCTACAGGCCTTATTTGAAAACGAGAAACTAATTATTAACTAATTTATTAATCATCACATCATCATCATCAACCCATTATGTCCCCACCGAGGGGCACGAGTCTCTTCCCAGAGGAAGGTATAGGCCATACTCCACCACGGGGGCCAAGTCCGGTTTGGTGGAGGCTTGTAAGACTAGTGGCTGGTCTTATTGTCAGAAGTTTTCAAGCCGCCCTAAGGCCTCTGACTGGCTTAACGACTGCCATCTATAGACGGTAGCCGGCACCAACTGCTTAACGTGTCTTGCGAAGCACGGAACCGCTCGGAAAAATGCCACTAGCGTTAGTCATAGACGGTGACCCATCCATGGACTGAACGCGCCGTATGTTGCTTAACCTTAGTGATCGTTTAAGATCACTCAGGCAGCCCAGGCAACGAGCGATTCAATTAATAATCCATTTATCCAAATTACTTAATTGAAACAAACGTGGGCCCAGTTCTAGTGATTGGTGCCTCTGCCTACCCCCTCGGGGATAACGGGCGTGAGTTTATTTATTTTATTTTATTAAACAAACTATTAAATTTATTCCGGATACACTTACCTACTTGACTTTTGGTCGCAAGAGTCCGACCGCGGGTGCTATCACGTAAGACTCCACTGTATGGAGGTGTCTGATTTAGCCCTTTTGTTCCCGGTTTGTCACACACACCACCTTGTGTCACACTATTACTTTCTGTGACTTTTTTCCCAGTAAAGTCCGTTTTTTAATTCGATGCAAAAGAAAAATGCCGCTGTGTTACCGCTATAAAATATGTAGGTTTACTAGGTATTTTTTTTTTACCATGAATAGAAGACGCGTGTGACCAAAATTCTTATCATATCAAAGACATTAAAATTTAATTACTCATAAGAGCAAAGTCTAAAAAACACCTACGTACCAAAAACAATTTTTACTTGGAAGTAAAATGGGGTTATTGATTTTTGCGACTTTTGACAGCCTTTGGATTGTATTGGGATGTCAACGTGACAGTTTTATTTTTTTGCATTGAATTAAAAAACAGACTTTAGGTATCTTATACTCCTACTCCGAACTGTCATTCATTCATACATTTTTTCGACTTGTCTAAATGCTTAACCCAATAGTATGGAAAGTTACGTAATATAAGAGCTGGTCATTATCATTTGGATACCTTGTGCGCCGGCCCCCAGTGTAAATTATTAAGCTACTTTATTTGGTAGAATCATTCTATTCGATCAAATAGAACGAATCGCTCATAGCTCCGGCTGCCTGAGTGATCTAAAACGATCATGAAGGTAAAGCAACATAGGACGCGTTCAGTATATGGGTGGGTGACCCTCTATGACTAAGGCTAGTGGTATTTTTCTGAGCGGTTCCGTGCATTTGATGCCGGCTCTAATCCGGACTAGGCCCCCGTGGTGGAGTATGGCCTGTACCTTCCTCGGGGTACAGGGAAGAGACCTGTGCCCTACGGTGGGGACATAATGGGTTGATGATGAAAATCATTCTATTTGAGATTTATAAGTTACTAGCTGGCTTGGCAAACGTTCATCATCAACCCATTATGTCCCCACCGAGGGGCACAGGTCTCTTCCCTGAGGAAGGTATAGGCCATACTCCACCACGGGGGCCAAGTTCGGGTTGGCAGACGTTATTTTGCCATATTAAGTAGTCTACCTACTCTCAGACGTGGCAAATATATTCAAAAATATCATAAATATCGGTGAAGTCTAGAAGTAACTTATTGATGAATATAAGCCATTGTTTTCGGATAGACTATGATGACTTTGTAACCCAATGTATATTTAATAAATTCTTCTAACTACACAAAAATTTCCTAATCACAATGCATTAAATACCAGCATTATTACGTAAAATTTCAACACACCAAAACTAAATAATGTAACTCGAGCACATTTGTGTCACATCTTTAAAGTATTGATGGCGCACGTAACACCAGAAGGTTCACTACTGATCATAGAAAAAGTGTTTCGGTCTTATACAGGGTGTCCCGAAACTCAACGTCAAGCCGGCACTGGGTGAAAAGGGAAGTCATACTGGTTATCAGAAAAATATATAAAAAAAATCTATTTTTTTCATTTTAAGTACAAACATTTTTTTATTGTTATTTATTCAAGAAATTTCACAAACATAATGAAAACTAAAATTAAAATTAAAATGGGCAATTTTTTTAAGTTATTTATTTTTTGAAGTCTCTTTTTCTTCCAAGCTGGAGCAGCTGGTTTTGAAATTTTGTTAACAGTTTAAAGAAGCATTGTTCAGAGTAAAAAAACAAATTGGGAAAAGTAAAGATTTGTGGCAACAGGATTTTTTTTTAATGCAATATATTTCTGATAACCAGTATGACTAGCCTTTTCACCCGGTTCCGGCTTGACGTTGAGTATTGGGACACTCTGTATATAGTTGCATACACAAATATTAAAATACAAGTTTAATAACTTAATAATTGTGTATGCAACTCTAGTTAATTAAGAATAAAAACTGTATAAAGCTTGCTCGATTTGATAGCCTGAGGTCAGCCTAATTGTAGAATGGCCGAAACTGTGGGAATGAGATGGATGGATGACAGTTATGTGTGCGAGCGAGAGGGAGGAAAAAAAACGAAAGCTAGACGAACGCTTTGTAAAAAAGACGAATAAAAGTTAAAAATTCGATTTAATCAGTGCTGGCATTTAATTTCTATCCCACATAAATAACAAATACTTGACAAATTTTAAAAAATCCGGATGAATTGAGAACCTCCGCCTTTTTTTAATTCGGTTAAAAAATCTACTTTACGTAAAAACTCTTAATTCAGAGTGAAAGCCGGTTTATGAGAGGCGTTTCTGTTGTAAGCAAGCTTTAACTACTACTTAAGAGTGTTTTAATGGAATTGACTTTTGATTGTCATTTAATAAGATTTATTTTTGGAATGTAAGAATAAATGTATGCAATGTATATATTTGAGTAGGTAAATAAATACATATACCTAATACTCTACATGCTGTTTAAAAAACATACAAATATTTTTATTACCTATCGGTCTATCCTATTAGTTCCAGAATTGTGGAACCAATAATCTATTCCATTACTAATTGAGGCTTAAAATAGTGACCTTTCCTAATAAAATTTGGTATGGAGTTAGCCGATACCCTGGATTAAAACATAGGCTACGTTTTACCGCGGGGAAATATCTTATTCCTACGGGAAAATCGGTGAACCGCGGGTAACACCGCGGGGCACAGCTAGTACCAGAAATAAAAAAATACAAATCAATAAAAATATAAATAAACTCCCTACCAATCTAAAAGACAAACTCAACGGTCAAGTGTCTGTTAGGCGTTTGAAATTAAATTCACAGCATTAAAACATACAAAAACCACGCAACATAGCAGGCAGAGCTGATGGCCTATAGGGCCGAAAAGTTCTCGAATGGAGACCACATATCGGCAAGCGCAACGTAGGACGACCAGCCACAAGATGGACAGACGATCTCATCCCAGTGGCAGGAAGACGCTGGATACAAGCCGCTTCCAACCGGTCTTTTTGGAAATCTATGGAGAAGGCCTAATCCAGTAGTGGACTTCTTATGGCTGAATGACGATGATGATGATGATACAAAAATCTTGTGTCACAGTGGTTGTTATCAATCTCCTCCGAAACGGCATCACTGATGCTTATGATCTTGTCTGTGTTAATTTGGAATGTCTCAGAATAGGTTGTAGGCTATAATTACCTAATAAGGCAAAACAAAGTTTGCCGGCCAATTAGTAATAATTATTATAACAACACAATCATATGTCCCGATGCCAAATTAAGATATCCTGTGAGATCGTAAACAGGAAAATATGTGCTAGGTTATGCACCAAGTCTTAGGTCATTTTGTACAAAATAAATGTAGCGCGACTCCTAGTGGGAATTTTACACACGATGTCAATCAGACTTGACCGAGAGGCAGTAGAAAAACTGTACAAAATGACATCCCTGATACTTTCAAGCGTATTTACTCTATGACTCAATATGGAATGTACAAAACGTGACATGTCACATGAGCTAACGGCCAAGGTTACGAGTGTGCTCCAACTCGCGTAAGTTTTCTATTACAACGACGTAGATTTAGGTAATCCAATTACAGGGCAACTTTGGCAGTTAATCCGCCATTTGACGACCTTTATGGCGTAGCGGTTAGCGCATCTGCTTACCATGCGAGAGGTCCCGGGTTCGATCCCCGGCTGGAGAGAAAAAAAACTCCAGGTCTTGGATGTTTACTTGTTTGTGACGTCGCTGTTTCTGGTTCCCACGACACAGGGTATCCTAGTGTGGGGCCAGAAGCAATGTGTAAATGTACCTCACAGTACCTGTGTGTAAATGTTTATGTTTATGTTTTTCTGAGTACTTTTAATTGGTGATGTGTGGGTTAATCTACTTTACCTTTATAATCATCTATTCTGCACACTTTCATAACGGGCTACTTTAAAAGTCAGTATTTATAGGTATGAATCGCTCGTAGCCTCAGCCGCCTGAGTAATATGAAACGATCACGAAGGTTAAGCAATATAGGGCGCGATCAGTACATGGATGGGTGATCGACTACGCCTAACGCTAGTGGCATTTTTTCGAGCGGTTCCGTGCTTCGCAAGGCACGTTAAGCAGTCGGTGCCGGCTACTGTCGATAGATAGCAGTCCTCAAGCCAAGTCAGAAGCCTTCGGCAGCTTCAAAACTTCTAACAGTAACACCAGCCACTAGTCTTACAAGCCTCCACCAATCCAGACTTGGCCCCCGTGGTAGAGTATGACCAACACCTTCCTCAGGGAAGACCAACACCTTGCCTCTCGGTGGGGACGTAATGAGTTGATGGTGATGATGATTTATAGGTTGCTCGATTCGAATTGAATAATAACCTTCAATACATACTTATGTCCAAAAATCTACGTCAATTCGCCCAAACATTACCTTTTTTGGCTTGACCTTAGTCGGGGAAAACCTTTCTAAGTCGTTATAGGAAGCTATTTTGGATTTGGTTACGTGACTTTTGTATGTTTCGAAACCCTTCTAATGTAATGTAACATGAGCTCACGCTCTATCCCAAAGGGGTAGGCAGAGACCAGGGACTGTCAACTGCCACAATCCTGACGTATCACTTTCGCTTCATCACCATTCATTAACCGTAGTCCTATTCTGAACCCGAGACTACAGGGTTAAAGTTTACGTTTAGCACGAAATTTTCATATATTCAATTCAATTCAATTCAATTCAGTTTATTGCATCATGTGGTACAAATTGTTCTTAAAGGCTAAAGTAAGTAATGAAACCATGACATGAGCCCTATTAAGGCATTGCAATTTCTTAGACCTACATATAAAAAACATTCACAAAAAAATTAATCCAATAAGTTAAATATTTCATCACAAGCGAGTTAAAACAATCATAAAATCACAATGCAAAGTAATTTTTCATTGTATATATACATTTTTGGGCTAACCAATTATACAGTGCTGTGTTAAATTTATTTTTTGGAAGAGAACTAATGTCTTTAGGCAGTTTATTAAATATTTTTATTGCCATGCAATAGCTATTGCGTTTATGGAGCTCTAGATTTGTCCTTGGATATTTTAATATTTGATGTCTTACTGTCCTTTTATTTTGGTTATCGCACTTTTCAAACAGTTGCATATTTCCCTTGACAAATTTACTGACCTCGAATATATAAATGGCATAAAAAGTTAAAATGTTGTATGTCTGAAATATTGGTCTACAGGACTCTCTCCAAGACATGCCCCATATAGCCCTGAGACATTTTTTTGTGCTACAAAAGCTCTATGACTTTCGGTTGAGTTACCCCATAGTACCACTCCGTAACGTAAGGTGGAACAGACGTAACTGTGATAAACTAAAAGCGCCGTTTCAACTGATATTATTTGCCTAATTCTTCTTAATGCAAATATGAATTTATTTATTTTATTACATACAGCTTCGATTTGCGATTTCCAAGTACATTGTTCATCCAATATAATACCTAAGAATTGTATTTTGTCTGCTTGCTCTATTTTGTCATTCTTTATTGCTACGTTTAGTTCAATTTTATTTATTTTTTTTTTTACAAATTGGATATATTTAGTTTTTTCTGTATTTATTATTAAATTATTATTTTTTAGCCATGTTATTGTATTTTCTAAAGATTCATTTATGTCAGATTCAAAAGTATTGATATTTTTTCCCTTAATTATTATTGTTGTATCATCAGCAAATAAGTAGTTTCGTACTTTTCGTACTCGTTTAATAATATAGTTTCGACATCGAATGCGCTAACAGTCAATCCTGAGGCGTTATGTGCCACGTGATTGTTGTAGCTCTCACATGCTTCGTATCGAGCTGGCTTACATAAAACTAGAACAAACAACGGTTACAGTAGATCCACTTGTGACTCAGACATTGCCGTGTCAATATCCAACACAATATTCATATTTTATATGTCTTGAACTATCTGATTATTTATGTTATGTATAAGTCATTCACATAAAGGGAGATTGAATTGTTCATTCTCATTTTAGAATTAACTGTATTCATTCAAATGTGATCCCAAACGAAGGGCACAACATGGATGCCTATCCATTTGGGAGATTGCTTCCTTAGCTCATTTGACATAATAGGCTATTTGACAGGTTGAAAAACAAGTACTTTTTATATGTCTTCGTATAAATTATGATTCTTAAAACTGCTTTAAGGCATTTTAACTAAAAAAATGATTATTTATAAAAAGAACACAACATAAATAAAAAAATAAATAAAATTTGATCGGCGACGGCCGATTCTATGATGACGCCACAGCTCAGTAAAAACGGCGTCTGTCGTTCATTGGTTTGTTTACTGACCAGTGACGTCAATGTTATTCCTATGTGACGCCATATTGCTCAAGATAGCGTTTTGGCGGCTTCTTTCAAAAGCAGATAGATAGGGAACACTTTAATGTACATAAAAAAGGAGATAGCACAAGTATTTCTTAATCTAAAGTAAATTTTTGTTTGCCTGTTTAGAAGAAATGTTCGAAAGAATTTGAAATCACCACTATCTGAGGACTCCATGAACACCGTAAAAAATATGAGATATAGATTTCTGAAAAACAGTTATGTCAAATAGTTAGAAAGAATTAAAAAAATACTGCCTTTGATCATAAGTATCGTTCATAAAGAACGTCATACTCGTATATTACGTAATTAGAAATACTTACTTTAAATCGCGGGACTTCTCAATATATTTTCGATTTTCTTATTTATTTACATCCTAAATGACCATACCTACCTTACCTACCGACGGTGTTCTTCCTGCGATTATCTCCACCCAAAGGTTGTCTGGAAGAGATCACTCTAAGCGATAAGACCGTCAATTGTATACCATTACTTTAGACATAAGGAGATTACAATAATTATGTATCCTATGAGTTTCTTACTTCTTCCAGTAGATTATCTATTTTGTGTTTTATTGATTCACTGTCCATCGTAGGTTCTTTGACTAGGTACTTCTTAGATTCAGTTAACTTTTGTAAGCAAATGACGTTTCAGATAAACCTAGGCTAGGTATTAGTAGTAGCTACTACGTCTATGTAGGTAGATCAGGAAACTATTTTACTTTTACAATGTATGTAATAAGTACTTCAACGTAAGAAGATAGCCATACAGAATACTTTAGTGTGTACCGCGTTTATGAAACTAGGGGCCGATTTATGAATTAAGCATTTCGCTGAGTAAGTAGATACTTAACTATGGTGCTGTCTCGTCAAATTTCTCAGAAAAGAGCGCGACAGAACATTACTTAGGTATTTACTTAGTGAAATTCTCGGTCCATAACAGGAAGAGCTAAAACAGTGATTGAGTAAGATTATAAGTTTCCTTCCAATAACCGTTTACACTTCTTCTAGTACAGTACTAAACGACTGGCAAATACGTGCTATTTTTTATTTTATTTCTATATACGTTTTTCTGTATGTATTTACATAATATTCATGATGAATTTTTTGTGGTTGTTTTTCAAAGTGCCACTGACATCACACTCTTGTCTTTTTCATTCATGAATTCTCCACACATTCAGCTTTGCGTCATTCATCTATATATAGTTTACTTAGAATACGCAGCGGGACGGCAGAGACCGAAAATATCAGCACTAGCTGTGCCATTGTGTATTAACAGTAGAAATAATAACTTTTCTCATTTTTGGGGATTTCCCCATGGGAATAAGATATTTTCCCGCGGTAAAACGTAGCCTATGTGTTAATCCAGGGTGTCAGCTAACTCCATACCAAATTTTATTAAAATCGCTCCAGCCGTTTAGACGTGAAGAAGTAACAAACATACACACTCACAAACTTTCGCCTTTATAATATTAGTGTGATAGGATTAAGATTAAGCAACATATGCCGCGTTCAGTCCATGGATGTGTGACCGTTCTATGACTAACGCTAGTGGTATTTTCCGAGCGGTTCCGTGCTTCGCAAGGCACGTTAAGCAGTTGGTGAAGACTGCCGTCGACAGATGGCAGTTGTTAAGCCAAGTCAGAGGCCTTAGGGCGGCTTGAAAACTTTTGACAGTAAGACCAGCCACTAGTCTTACAAGCCTCCACCAATCCGGACTTGGCCCCCGTGGTGGAGTATGGCCTATACCTTCCTCAGGGAAGAGACCCGTGCCCCTCGGTGGGGACATGATGGGTTGATGATGAGGGTGATGTGATGTAGAAAAGCTTCTCACTTTGACCGTTGGAATAGACAACGAATCGACGTAACAGAGTATCGCGAGCTCACTTCTACGTAGTAATTCTGCTATAGTTACATTACGTAACGCGTGTGACCTTGTCCGGGGCCGAACTCTTGCGCAAGCTAGTGTCACGTGCGGGATGCACGCGGACACGTGACGCCCCCGTCACGTGAGGGTTAGGGTGCCCTTTTCGCAAGACTATTGAATGATTGCCCGTTTATTGGGATATGTCATAGTCGGCATATGGCCCTATTCACAAGAAGAACCTATTAAAAATACACTAAATCTATACAGGGTGGCTCATTTAGATCGGTCAGTATAGGAAATTCTGAAACTGTAAGACTTGCGAAGATCTGATTCTTAGGAACCATGGTGTCGATTTTAATAACAAGACAAACTGCATTCATACTTTAAAAAAACCTGTACTCAGCTCGGGAATTGAACCCGGACGTTTTGAAAAATAAAACTTCTCCATTTAGATATTGTTTGTGTAGGTCTTAAGCAGTAAATGTTGATGAAACATGATGTGTTAAATTAATAAAATGCATTGATTTCACATGAACCGCTCGTAGCCCCGGCCGCCTGAGTGATCATCTTAAACGATCACGAAGTTAAGCAACATAGAGCGCGTTCAGTGAATGGATGGGTGACCATTCTATGAAACGTTAGTGGCACTTTTCGCTTCGCAAGGCACGTTAAGCAGTTGGTGCCGGCTGCCGTCGATAGATGGCAGCCGTTAAGCCTTGAAAACTACTGACAGTAAGACCAGCCACTAGTCTTACAAGCCTCCAGCAATCCGGACTTGGCCCCCGTTGTGAAGCATGGCCTATACCTTCCTCAGGGAAGAGACCCGTGCCCCTTGGTTTGGATATAATAGGTTGATGATGACGATGATGATGATTTCACATCACTGAAGAAAAAATGTAAGAAAATTAATGTTCAGAAGCCCTTTTATCATATCACCTAAAATCAAATGAGGTAGCAAGCTATTTTAAAAGTTCTAGCTAAAAGATCACAATATTATGATCTTATCCCAAACCTGTCGCTACCTGTACAGCCATAAATAATCAGTGAATAATACAATAAGTATAAAAACAGTCACAAAATTTTAAGTTTGTATTATGTTCAGTTCTGACACGTATGAATAATAGTACATAAGCGTCTAACTGCTCTGTTTACGTGATGTAAGTCATACAGTATTAATGACTAAATCAAGTACTTAGGTCTGGTGCAATTGTATGTATCTATTGCGCAATTATTGCAAGCTTAAGGGCACGTACACACTGATAGGGCGAAGCGAGGGAAAACCTTTCTAACAACTTTTTATATCTCATTTCAAACACAAAAAAAAATCTCAAACAAAAAACGAAGTCAGCAAAACTGACGACCAAAGACGACGACCAAGGATAGTCCAACTGTGTCACAGTTTGAAAGCAAATTAAAAAGCACTATATCACTAATCTTCTTCTTCTCTTCTCTTATACAGGGTGTCCCAAAACTCAACGTCAAGCCGGTTCCGGGTGAAAAGGCAAGTGATACTGGTTATCAGAAAAATATTAAAAAAATCGATTTTTTCATTTTTACAATATTTTTTATTATTATTTTTATTTCAAGAAATTTCACAATCATAATGAAAACTAAAATTAAAATTAAAAATGGGCAATTTTTTAAGGTATTTTTTTTAAGTCTCCTTTTCTTCCAAGCTGGTGCAGCTGATTTTGAAATTTTGTTAACAGTTTAAAGAAGCATTATCCAGAGATACAAAACAAAAAAAAAATGGAAAAATTAAAGATTTGTGGCAACAGGATTTTGATTTTTTTATTAAATGCCTATAATTTTTTTTTCACGCAAGTATTTTTCATTTTTTATTTTTCTAATAACCAGTATGACTTGCCTTTTCACCCGGTTCCGGCTTGATGTTGAGTTTTGGGACACCTGTATATAAAAAAGGATTGCTGTTCGTTAGTCTCACTAAAACTCGAGAACGGCTGGACCGATTTGGCTGATTTGAGGTTTTTTAAATTTCTAGAATTCCAGGGAATTTCTAAATTCTAGAATTACGAAAACTTTGGCGGTCCGAAGTTTACCGGGACAGCTATGGTATCCATGACCAGCTATGACAAATAATATTATGGTATCCATGTAACTTTATGTAGTAACTAGCTGTGCCCCGCGGTGTTACCCGCGGTTCATCGATTTTCCCGTAGGAATAAGATATTTCCCCGCGGTAAAACGTAGCCTATGTTTTAATCCAGGGTATCGGCTAACTCCATACCAAATTTTATTAAAATCCGTCCAGCCGTTTCAGCGCTAAAGACTGACAAACATATAAACACACACACAAACTTTCACTTTTATAATATTAGTGTGATTATTAATTATTAATAGGTTTAGTGCACATAAGTAAAATATACTTGCATCTTCTTATAGTCTTGGATGTTTACATGTTTGAGATGTCGCTGTTTCTGTTTCTCACGACACAGGGTATCCCAGTGTGGGGCCAGAAGTAATCTATGTGACTGTATGTAGATTATTATGTTTATTTGCCGCCAGAGACAATGCCTTTCGACGGCGCTGTTTTTCAGCACTCGCCGGCTTAAACAGTTGTTTAAGCCGGCTTAAACAGTTGTTTAAGCCGGCTTAAACAGTTGTTTATAGTTATAAACTAGTTCCTAACTAATAAGTGTGACATAATTGAGTTGTCCAGTAGGGTGAATCGTTTTTTTTTTTAAGTAATCGTTTCTAATAGCAAAAAAAAGGTGACGTGGGGTATCGTTATAAACCCTATGAAATATTATTGAATTATTTTAAGTGGAACAGCCCGCGCAACGCCATTCAAGTTTGGAAAAATAAAGTTCAAGTTCCCACTTATACACCTTAAGTTACGCGTTTGACGTTGGGTATATTTTAATGTTTTGATTATTATTAATTGAAATACACGTTACTTTTGTTATAAAAACTGTGTCCTTCATTAAAAGAAGATTTTTTTGAGGTAAGCACATTCAGAGAATTCATGTATAAATGTGACTAGTTTCGGGTGAAATCTTATGAAATTGTAAATTGTGTAATTTTAGTTTCAGAACTTGGAAGTGAATTTTTCTATCATGTCAAATGACAGACAGTATTATAAGTGCTCTATAGTTGAAACTATAGAAGATATAAGAGAAAACATACCAGGATGTCATGAAATGTTACGAGTGGTATAAACTACAGGTGAAAATTAAAAATAGCAGTAAAAAAGAGCCCGCGTTTCCTGAAATTGTAACCCAGAAAGTTGAAGGAGTATGATAAAAGGCATCAATCCCTGTAGTCTTGCATACAAGAGTCATTCAGCTCCTGAAAGCTTATCATTCCAAATGCAAAAATATTATCAACCTAGCTGTCCCGGCAAACTTCGAACCGCCAAAGTTTTCGTAATTTTTCCATATTTTCTCACCATTTAAACCTTCCCTGGAATTCTAAAAATATTAAAGACCAAAAATTCAGCCAAATCGGTCCAGCCGTTCTCGAGTTTTAGAGAGACTAACGAACAGCGATCCTTTTCTATATATAGAGATCACTGAAAAGGTTGTCAACTGAGAAAAAAACTAAGTTCTTGCAGCAAAGCAAAATTTCGTTAGATATTTGTTCATGCAAATGTAGGTTATTAAGTCAGTGAATTGTTCCAAACAAGTTAAAGTTCCTTAAGAGGAACACGACTATTTGATTGATCAACGGGGTGAGAGAAAAAGATAATCAGCGGCATTGATCGCAATGGAACAAAAAGTTTACAAAAAAAGTTTGTTCGAAAGCAAGCTTCAACAAAAATCTATAGATCTAAAATCTATAGAATAAAAATCTAGAGCGATAACAACCCATCCAAAATGGCAGAACAAGAATTAATGTTATCAACACGTAGTGATTCTGATACAAGTGTTTCGTTTCCGGAAAAGCTACACAAAAATATAGAAGAGCCCTTACCTTCCACCTCAGGAACCTACATCTACACCTACACCTGGTGTTGTAACAAATTTGGAGTATGGAGTATCCAGGAGAGGTGATGTCTCGACAACTTTCATCAGATATCGTTATAAATAATTATAATCCACCCTTTCTAAGAAATCAAACGTATGACGAACTTATTCAGATAATAGAGTAAAAAGGTGACGAAAGGATGTAGTTTTTTAGGTTGCCTTGCCATATATAAGCGGTTAAACGAAGTGTAAAGATAGTGACAGATGCTACACTGTCAACATGTGATAATAAAAACAAGAGACGACATGATTTATGCAAAACTTGCTTCAAGAAAAGTTATGCTGAAATTTGATAGTAAGCGGGATTTTTTGTATAAAAATAGATATTTTTTTGTAACCTTCATGTGTATTTGCTTAAGTATTTTGGTTTTAAACGTTAAAAGTATGTCATTCACAAAATATTTATTATGTTTCAATAATATTTTAAGTCATTTCTAATAAAGAACAATGTCATTTAGTAATACGTGTTTTTTTTTCAAAAACGTATTATTTTGCAGCGCATGCGCGGCATGAAGATGAATGTTTAATAATCCGTTTTTTAGCTAAAAATTCTTTTTATAGTACACAACAACTTAATATCACTATTAGAATTTGATTCACCAAAAATTTTTTTTTCCATACTAGAGCGACCCACCCTATTGTCCACTGATTAGTAAATAGTAAACGTTATTAGTACTCGCTATTAGGAATCACTCGTAGCCCCGGCCGCCCGAGTGATCTTAAGCGATCACGAATGTTAAGCAACATAGGGCGCGTTCAATTCATGGATGGGTGACCGTTCTATAACTAACGCTAGTGGCATTTTTCCGAGCGGTTCCGTGCTTCGCAAGGCACGTTTAGGAGTTGATGCCGGCTGCCGTCGATAGATGGCAGTCGTTAAGCCAAATCAGAAGCCTTAGGACGGCTTGAAAACTTCTGGCAGTAAGACCAGCCACTAGTCTTACAAGCCTCCAACAATACGGATTTGGCCTCCGTAGTGAAGTATGGCCTACACCGTCCTCAGGGAAGAGACCCGTGCCCCTCAGTGGGGACATAATGGGTTGATGATGATTAGTACTGACCAGTAGAACCCCTGATTCTCTTTTAGGCATATCGTCTTCCTTCCGGAGTTATATTGTATTGAAAAAAAACTAATATTTCAATAAAATAAGTATAACTCCGAAACGACAAACATTTGGCTGTTGGCGTCATAGTAACTTTTGTTCAGCTCGGTGAGACCTATTTTATGATGTATCACAAATGTCTATTGGGCTGAGGTCCAAATTACATTACTTTGACAGCCGTAATATATTTTTTTTAGCTCTTCTGAAAACGGCTCATTCAAATGTGAAAACCGCCAATTTTCGACTTGAGCGGTGTTGTAAGCTAAGAGACGATTTGGGGATTTTGGACACTATGTTTAAAGCCTACGACTTACCAACTCTACATACAACTGCGCAATAGATTCCGAAGTCCGCGACCGGAAATTCCGAGGTTTATTTCAAAAATCGATAATAATAAAACAAAACACATAAACAGTCCTTATCGCGGCGAATTCGCCCCGCGTGACTCAGCCATTGAATACTTGGAAATCGTTTTTGAGTCGCATAACCGCGATAACGATTCGCGATAAAATTATGTCATACGTCAAAAACAAAGACGGGCATTTTATTTATATTGCATAATATTGCTCGGATCCGGTTTTTCGGCCTTCTACCTACCTGTTGTACTCGTGGACTTGTTTTGGCACGTTGTTAAGTAAACATGGAGTTACCTAATGTGCATTTATTTTTATAGTCCTACGGACTGGGAGCTCGTAGAGAGTCGAGAATCGCTCGTAGCCTGAGCTGCCTGAGTGATCTTAAGCGATCACTAAGGTTAAGTAACATACGGCGCGTTCAGTCCATGGATGGGTGACCATTCTATGACTAACGCTAGTGGCATTTTTCCGAGCGGTTCGTCGATAGATGGCAGTCGTTAAGCCAAGTCAGAGGCCTTAGGGCGGCTTGAAAACTTCTGACAGTAAGACCAGCCACTAGTCTTACAAGCCTCCACCAATCCGGACTTGGCCCCCGTGGTGGAGTATGGCCTATGCCTTCCTAAGGGAAGAGCCCCGTGCCCTTCGGTGGGGACATAATGGGTTGATGATGATGATGAACTGACTGAGAGCACAGGCGTCCGCTAAAAGATAGTAAGCATGGGCTTGACCACCACGCGTGCCCGCGCATTGGTGATTTCAAGCGATGATGTTTCTGAACATATTTACAAAAGGTGCACTCTTTATTTTACGTTACGATGCATATCTTTGTAGAGTATTTTTTTTATGATTGATATATATTTTTTTTTAATCAACATCAACCCATTATGTCCCCACCGAGGGGCACGGGTCTCTTCCCTGAGAAAGGTATAGGCCATACTCCTTTTTTCTTAATGAAGTCTTACGAATTAATAATATTTGTTTGGTTTTAGGTATTTTTATTGACATGTGTGATTAGATTATTTAAATTTGTATTTGTGTAATTTTACTGATTTTAATTTGTAATTTTAATAATTTATAATTTAATTTAAGCAATACGAAATATCGTACTTCACTAATGTAATAGGGCACCCTGTAATGATAGTTGTAAACTTTATGAAATTAATAATAATAACTACGGTATGTATTGTATTTGTACTCCATATTATGTAATAAATTTGCGTCTTATCAATTATGAATATTCAAACGTCAAGCGCGGTAATTAATTTATTTGCAGATACATTACGGATAATTTACAACAGCATATTATGTAAACGGGGATGAGAAGTGTAAGTGCAGAAATATTGACTATTACAATGTAATAGTAATGTACCTATGATGTCACAGTCATCATCATCTGTTCCTGTTATCCATCATTAGAGACTAAGGCTCAATTCACACTGACGCAGAGTCGAAGCGAAGCGAAGCGACGCGACGCGAAATAATTCGCGCGAATGCGCGCGTCCGCGCGCATCGACGCGCGAACCCGACGGCCCTTGCAAGTGAAGACGCGAAACAATTCGCGCAAATGCGCGCGCATTCGCGCGTCGCTGACTATTTTCAATTTTTCACAACACAAATTCGTACCGTATTGATAGTTCTCTATCATATCATATAGAGATGAATTTAGAACAGTTGAAAAACGTGACGCTTCGCTTCGCGACGCGACGCTTCGACTCTGTGCCAGTTTGAATTGAGCCTTAGTGCTCCCAAAACAGACTTCCGGAGCGCCTATTTCATGCCTTTAGTCTCCCCATAATAATCGTGGCCTCCTGTAGAACTAATAATACCTACGGAATATTTCTTGCGCATCTGAGTCCCCGTTTTCTCGTTGTCCTTTACAAAAACATTTGATACACTATTTGAATTTCTATGGTCCATGGACAAATATTATGTTAAACTTATTATATTATTGTGTCCGTATGCTTAAGCATTAAAGAATATGGTCTTTTATTTGGCCCACATAGTCTATTCACGATAATTGTTTAATTTAAGACTTTAATCGTTAAAAATAGTTGTAAATGTATACTCCTCTGGCCTCCCCATTTCTAGATTATTATGATTTTATGGCGAGATATTTTTAAATACGTATGCCATTATGTTTCTTTAAATATGATCATAAGCTTTTATAAACATCTAAACATATTTCATCAAAATATACAGTAAAAAAAATTATTAACATAAAGAAAAATAACTTACTTTCATGTCACGTTACAATAATGTCACTTCATCTGGCGAAACTTAAAGAAGTAAAGTTTGACTTAAAACCGCAAAGGTATGTTTTTGTCCATGAACTACGCGCATACAATAGTGTTAAGTTAGAAACAAGCTAATGACGTTGAGCAAAATTCCTATAATATAGCGTCAATTTGCGATTCACTGTAGGAAAGCGTGTTTGTGCCAGTCGTTGGAGTATTTCCTCTGGCAAGTCTATGTTTTTGTATTTTATAGTTACAAAATTGTATATTTGCACAATGCAATGTTTATTGTGTGTAGATGTCATGTATTACGTTAAACGGTGATCGGAAAAGCGAGTGATATGTTTTTGTAGGTTTTGTGCGATTTTGTCACTCCTCTGGCGTCACTCTGGCATATTTCATGTTTTATTTAATACGTGTCCCCTTTCTTAGCTATAATCAATGGCCTGTCACTTCCCTGTTTTAATTTGTGACTACTCTGCCAATAGTGTCACTCCTCGGGTAATACATTTTCCTCTCGTGCTTATGAAATTCAAAAAAAATTGAAAAATCTTCTGGCCCTCATCATTAAACATTTAAAAATTGTGTCAAATAGAGACATTATCAATATTGAATGGAACAGATTACATTTCCTTCTGGGACACAAAAAAATCAAATACCGTATATTCACCCACATTACATTTACAAAAAAACATTTGATAGCGGTTAACAGTAGATCAACAGATTGTTAGCGAGCGAGAAACCGGTGGTAATATGATTTTTTAAGGCTGGTTCTATCAGTATTATAAACACGTATTTTAAGAATAACCTTAATGCGATACAATGGTCAACTAGGTGATATCAACGGACTTATTTGTGATGCCAACGCTATGCAATATGTACGAGTATGTCTCAAAGCGGTGGTGGCGTAATGGGGTTGACCCTTGCTTCTCGATCTTGAGAGTCTGGGTTCGAACCACGCATGTACCAATGACTTTTAGTTACGTACATTTGTTTGTACAGCAACACCATTCGCTGATAAATTGTGCCCGGATAACGGCGACAGGCTTGCCACTTGTCACGTTTGGGACCTAATAAACTCGGCAAAACGTGGGCCGAGTTCCAGTGACTGGTGCCTCTGCCTACCCCTTCGGGGATATCGGGCGTGAGTTTATTATTATTATTATTATTATTATTATGTCTCAATAATTGTAAAACTCCATGCTCCATTCTATTCCATGACGTAGCAAGACTTGTAAAGTGTAGCTACGTCACGGAATAGAATTTGTAAACTATGACTCAATGACCACTAATGTATAGTAATTCCATCTATT
The DNA here is from genome assembly GCA_947310845.1 of Yponomeuta plumbellus. Taxonomy (NCBI): domain Eukaryota; kingdom Metazoa; phylum Arthropoda; class Insecta; order Lepidoptera; family Yponomeutidae; genus Yponomeuta; species Yponomeuta plumbellus. The sequence continues at coordinate 9,903,431 of OX371216.1, read as the reverse complement.
CTGCTTATCGGATACGAAGGGGCAATGCTTCAATTTAGCTACAATTTGACTCATTGGTAGTAAGGAGATAAAAGTGAAAAAAAAAACTGTTTTGAATTTCGTTGTTTCTGGGATAAGATCATTTGGTGACATTAGTACATTCCATTATTTTATAAAGTGATACTTTGTGCGCAATTTCCATACGAAATTATTTTAAGAAGTAGGTCAACGTTGGCTTAATCCCAAAACAGCCATTTTTAGGAGAAAAAGCTATGCAGTTTCCGGTTTTTTTCTTTAGGATCAAGTAGGTTCTAATATTTTGATCTAATATTTCAGATAAGTATTTTTTAAATTAAATGGCTCCATGAAACCTCAATAGCCTACACACAATACAATCACTTGCCCTAGTCACAAACTGTGATACCCTGTGCTCTAGTAACCCGGCAAGGACACCTCAAACAAGGATATTTGTTACCCAGACTGATGCTAGTTGTACAAGTTCTTTGCTCGTATAAATCCAAGCAATATAATACGTACACACATACATAAGCCCACTTCTGTATCCTAGAGAGAAGGTAGGTTATTTTCACTAAAAAAAAAAATTTTTTATATTTTTTCCTTCAGTATCATGTAAATAACCACCTGAGTCGGACGAAACTATACAAATCAACCCCCTGTATTTTACTTATTTTGTAATCCATCCAATTTGTAGTCCATCCAAAGGTTGCCTGGAAGAGATCACTTTTAGTGATAAGACCGCCGGATACCTGTGTATTTTTCTTTTTATGTACAATAAAGTGTTCTCTATCTATCTCAATGAAACGAAATTAAGGGTGCAGGGAAAGTACAAAGAATGTCACTATTTTTCCAAATTTGTTTTTTACTGGCAACACATGCGTTGTTTACAATCTCAGAATAGGAATGTCACAAAAAAGTACGTGTTTTCATTGGTCGGAAAGAATTTCTTAATACAAATGTCCGTACTTTCAAACTTTAGAAAGCGTTTTTCTCGCAATTAACTCAGGTGGGCATACCTTGTTCTTTCCCTGCACCCTTCAAATACAGTTCTAATTTTATTCCGGATAAACTTACTTGACTTTTTGTCGGTAGTCAGTCAGGGATGAGCAACCGACGACGCGAGCTCCGTCTCTGCTCACCATGATTAAGCTCTGCGAATCTTACTTGACTTTTTGTCGGTAGTCAGTCAGAGATGAGCAACCGACGACGCGAGCTCCGTCTCTGCTCACCATGATTAAGCTCTGCGAATCTTACTTGACTTTTTGTCGGTAGTCAGTCAGAGATGAGCAACCGACGACGCGAGCTCCGTCTCTGCTCACCATGATTAAGCTCTGCGAATCTTACTTGACTTTTTGTCGGTAGTCAGTCAGAGATGAGCAACCGACGACGCGAGCTCCGTCTCTGCTCACCATGATTAAGCTCTGCGAATCTTACTTGACTTTTTGTCGCTAGTCAGTCAGAGATGAGCAACCGACGACGCGAGCTCCGTCTCTGCTCGCCATGATTAAGCTCTGCGAATCAGAGCGAAAACAGTCCTTGTATTACTTAACATTCCACTCTATCGGGTTAACCATTTAGACAACTCCAAAACGTCAAAATACATATTTATTTATTTATTTAGTTTTAGGAAAGCCATTGACATTATACAACTTAATACTATTTAAAAATATGAAAATAGAAAGTCATTGCAGGCATCCACTGATAGCCACAAAATATTAAAACTAGTAATTAACAAAAACTAACTGCAATACTGTCGCTATTAATGTCAATGTCCGCGTCCGGGTCGGATATGCATTTGTCAGGCCGGAGTTGGCTCCGTGTGGAGTTTCTGGTCTTCCATCGGACGCGTCCCCCGGGTGGCGGATAGGGGAACGCCCTCCAGATATGGGGGGTACCGGCTTCGGCCGGCACGGACCAAAACCAGAGGGAGGGGTACGTCCAGTGGCTTGCGCTGCTGGATGTCCCGCGGGGTCCACCATGGGCCCCGCACCCGTAACCCCACATTGAGCGGGGCCGGGGGCCTACGGGCCGCGAGGAGACAACCTCTATAAAAAACACACGGTGGGGGCCCTCTCTATGTCCCTCTGTCCAGCAGAGGGCATGGAAGAGGGCCGGACGGGGAGGGGAGGGGCGCGAGTTCTGCAAGCCGGGCCGGGAGGGACATTGGGAGGGGGGCCGGGGACCAGGGATTGAGGACCCCATGGTCCTTGGCCAAGGGAGGACTAGGGAGGGGAGGACCAGACGGGGCCGAAGACCTGGCAGAGGGCCAGAAAACGGGTCTTCGGTAGCTGGAGGCTTGGGGAGCTCGCGCCTCTCCGCCGGGAGAGCCGGTGGCGCGGGGGACGCTACGCGGACCTTGCGCCGCGGGTTGAGTAAAAAGTAAAGTAAAAAGTAAAAAGTATTTATTGCCATTTTAAAGGTAACATTTAAACATTTGCTGACCCCCACACTAGGCAGAGCCTGTCCCGTGGGGGAAGGATTAGATGTGGCTGATTACCTTACAGTTACGGCGGTACATGCAAAATCTTAAGGAGGTTTTGTAATCTTAATGAGTAAATACCTAGAGCATGCAAATCTAGGTAAGTACATAAAAATATTGTGGAAAATGTAGCAAGTATACTAGAACCTATTTGCTATATTTTTGATAGCCAACTTATTTATTTTAGACTATTTACATCTTGTATGCTATGTGAATTGAAACTTTATGTGTGAGTGTATGTGAGTGTGTGTGTGTGTGTGTGAGGGTGAGGGTATGTAAGTGTGTGTGTGTGTGTGTGTGTGTGAGGGTGTTAGGGAGAGGGTGAGGGCGAGTGTGTGTGTGTGTGTGTATTTGCGAACGATTTTGTTTTGTATCTCTTTAAGGTTAACTCTGCTTACAATTTGTTTAGATTAGACACTAGGCGTTAACATTTTTTCGGTGGTTTGATAATCTTTGGTGTTTAACCAGCTTAGAACTTTTATTTTGGCCTCCTTTACAGTGCACAGTTTTATATCGCAGTCTTTGACCGCAATATTGTATAGATATTGGTGCCGAAAAGGTGCGAGTCTTCGGGCAAAAGCCGTTTTTACTGTTGCCTTTTCAATCCTAAACACTCTCTTTTTTAGAGTATTGAGATATTCACTGGAATTGATTAATTTTTTGTGTTGTGCCAGGATTACCTTAAGGATATAAAGTTTTCTTATACTTAGTACTTTGTTTTCCTCGTACAGTTTGGTGGTGGGGTACATTCGGGGTTTCGTGAGTGAGGGTCACAGACGGCAGGTTGGGGGACCTGCCGTCCGACATCGTGACGGGAGAAGGGGGTGGGGGGCCCATTCCCCTTCTCCAGTGAGGGTGGGCCCGACTCCTTGCGAGTCGGGTCGACGTCGCCGGGGCGCCGCTGTCGCATTCGCGTTGTGGTTTACCACTTGCGAGATCCGGCGGCGCCCCATTGCACGAGCGACAGGACGGCCCCCGGGGTGTTTTAGGAGGTATGCCTCTCCTATTATTAGGAGAGGAGAGTCCGACACACGGCCGTCGCCCTCCCCCAAGGGTGGCGGTTATGGTGCACAAAGCAAATCACCCCGTTAACAAAAAAAAAAAGGCCGGAGTTGGCTAAATCAGACAACTCCATACAGTGGGGGACTTACGTAATTGCACCAGGTCGGACTCTTCCGACAAAAAGTCAGCTAAGTGTATCCGGAAGACCAGCCACTAGCCTTACAAGCCTCCACCAACCCGGACTTGGCCCCCGTGGTGGAGTGTGGCCTATACCTTCCTCAGGGAAGAGACCCGTGCCCCTCGGTGGGAACATAATGGCTTGATGATGACGATGATGAAGTGTATCCGGATTAAAATTAACTGACGACCTTTGTGGCGTAGTGGTTAGCGCATCTGCTTACCATGCGAGAGGTCCCGGGTTCGATCCCCGGCTGGGGAGAAAAAAAAACTCCAGGTCTTGGATGTTTACATGTTTGTGACGTCGCTGTTTCTGGTACCCACGACACAGGGTATCCTAGTGTGGGGCCAAAAGCAATGTATGTGCCTGTATGTAAATGTTATGTTAAATGTTGTTATGTTAATTAGGTATGTCTAGTGCTTATGAAATTTTTAGTTCGGAAAACAATACGGTACATTCACCTACTAAGTATCTGAATAGACCTGCTGATATCGCGCCATTGTGTGGTTTGGACTGTAGGTACGCTTATGATAAGTGTATACCAGCAAGCAGACTTGTCGGTTGCGCAATATTTTCTTTGTTTGTTTATCGCGGAACTCGCAGGTGAGTTCAAGGTTAATACAAGGTAAGGAAATACAGTGACAACTTTGAGTGCTATACCTGAGCCATTACAAACATGCGAACCGAGTCATAAAAGTGCGAGCGAGAGTTCCGATATGCCTGATATGCCTCCTATATCTGTGAGCGAGAGGTCTGATACAAATGTTAGTATAGTAAATACTTTGACGTTACAAAGAAAGAGGATCATCATTCAGTCACAAGAAGTCCACTGTTGGACACAGGCCTCCTCCATGGATTTCCAAAAAGACCGGTTGGAAGCGGCTTGCATCCAGCGTCTCCCTGCCACAAAGAGAGAGGATGTTGTGACAAAATATCTCAAAAACATCAAAATATGGGTATCCATAATGGTGTGCTTCAAAGTCGCTCAACGAGCTATGGAAGGAGCTATGCTCGGAGTTTCTCTGAAGTATAAGATTCGTAACGAATGCATCCAACAGAGAACCAAAGTTATCGATAAAGCTCAGAGAATTAGCAAGCTGAAGTGGCAGTGGGCTGGCCATATCTCGCGAAGAACCGACAACCGCTGGGGTAAACGTGTTCTTGAGTGGAGACCGCGACTCGGCAAACGTAGTGTAGGACGCCCTCCAACCAAGGCCTCGATTCTCTTACTTCATTATAGTACGATGACTCATACTCGGTCGGGTCACGTGACGTGTTTTTTACGTTGAAGATGTGATGAGATATATCGTGCTATAATATACATCCTTACCTTATAGCCGTCGTGTGTGGAGTCCCTAACAGATGTAGCAACTGCGAGGTTAGTCTATGTCAGTTATTTCCACAGTATTATGTCGTATGGTTTGCTTTTATAGGGCCGTGCGGCAGATATAGAGACAGTCTTTATTCTTCAAAAAAGAGCTATTAGAGCTATTTAAAATTTACCAACCAGACAGTCCCTACGTGAGTTTTTTAAGGAAATAGGAATTCTTACGCTCGCTTGCCAATATATATTCGATAATATAATGTTTGTGCGAAAAAACATAACAGCATTTAAATTAAACAGGGATATCCATAATGTTAACACCAGAAACCGAAACAAACTTGCCTCATCCAAATTCAGATTAGCCAAGGTAAATACATCATTTATAGGATATGGTGTACGTTTTTATAACAAAATTCCAGAAAATATACTATCCCTACCAGCAAATAATTTTTTTTTTTTTTATTAAAAATGCGCTACGTAAAAAGGCCTACTATAGATTAGACGACTTTATGAATGATGTGAATCCTTGGCAGTAAAGTAATACCATTGACGCCTGGAAGGTTTGATATGTGTGCGCGCGTAGACTCGCAGCGGCAATGAAACTAAATTGCCAGGTTCATACAGTTGTCATTGTACTACAATGCATTAACAGAATTGAGGCTCAGGTGGGATGACGATCTGCGAAAAACTGCAGGCAGATGCGGCAAGCTGAAGACAGGGCGCTATGGCGCTCGTTAGGGGAGGGCTATATCCAGCAGTGGACTAATATAGCCTGATGATGATGTATGGTGTGCTGGTCCCAACACTGATGTAGCGAGAATCAAGAATGATGGCAGGAGAATCAAGAACCTAATGTTCCTCAGGCGGACATACTTCCACCGAATAGGAGATGTGTTACCAAAGTATAGTCACTTAATACTGATCCTAAACTAGGATACCTTCTGCATACCAGGCAAAGACATGACAAACATGAAAATACATCCAGACTCAAACCATCTGAAATATACTTCAGCCCCCCTTAGGAATCGAACTAACGACCCTCAGAAAGGTCGCTACCGATACCGCTAGACTAACGAGGCACTGTTAATAGAGGAGTGTTTTCAAACAGCCCCGTTTTGAAAACATGTTAAGGGGATTACCCTATACTAAGGCATACTCCATTCCACAAAACAAGCTCTCAAAGAAAATCGTTCATGTGCACTCATTGATTATGCGTCTGGTCTCCAATAGACACTGCCCTAATCTATGATTACTCTATCATCATCATCATCAACCCATTATGACCACACTGAGGGGCACGGTTCTCTTCCCTGAAGAAGGTATAGACCATACTCGATCACCGTGGCCAAGTCCGGATTGGTGGAGGCTTGTAAGACTAGCGGCGGCGCGGACCGCCCCCACCGTCCCCGTCGCCGCCCCGCATCGCATTGTTAGGTACAAATAACCTATTTTTTCCCAGGATAGAAGGATTATCTATAACATTTCGCAGCAATAGGCAGTAATGCAATATTAATTGCAGTTTCCGCCTTAGCTCTAGGGATTCTAGTTCGACCATACCAGCCACAAACAGCGACGGATATCGAAACGGATAATACCCATACATGTTTTTATGTAAATAGAGTGTGATTTTTTTGTGGATTTTCTCCAGCGTGAGACAATGCGTAGCCTCACGTGGATCCCAAACGACTGCGTTGTAGTCCAAACAGCTACGGACATAGGCATTGTAAAGCATAACTGCTGGCCGTGGATCTCTAAACTTAGCTGTTTGCCGCATCACAAACCCCAGTGTCCGTTTCGCTCTTTTGGTAATATTCTGTATATGTAATTGAAAGTTACGCTGAGAGTCAAGTGTCAGTCCTAGGTCACGTATTTTGTCAACACACTCCTAGGTAGCCCTAAGGCCTCTGATTTGGCTTAACGACTGCCATCTATCGACGACGTCAGCCGGCACCAACTGCTTAACGAGCCTTGCGAAGCGCGGAACCGCTCGGAAAAATGCCACTAGCGTTAGTCATAGAACGGTGCACTGCACCATCCATGCACTGAACGCGCGCTATGTTGCTTAACCTTCGTGATTGTCTTTTAAGATCACTCAGGTAGACGGCGCTACGAGCGATGTGCTATTGTTTCGCTTAACTCTAGTTGAGCGCATTGAGCAATGAGATACGCGAGAGGGTTCCCAAGAAGTTCAACTTGTGGAACGGAGTATAGATTATTATGTTCTTATCATAATTTTATTATCAGCAGTCAGACAATCATGCGTCACGGCATACTCTAACGATGACGCTGTCGTGCAAAGTCTCGAATTCTTGATGCCGTTTCAATTCCTGGATTTGATTCAACTGCTTCGGAGAAAAAACAGATGAAGAATCCTCCCAACTAAAATTAATTAGGTAGGAATGTTACAGATAAAAAACTGTATACAGAGATAGATATACTCACACCTGACGACCTCTGTGGTGCAGCGGTTAGCGCATCTGACTACCATGCGAGAGGTCCCAGGTTCCAATCCGGGCTGGGGAAAAAACCCAGGTCTCGGATGTTTACATGTTTGTGACGTCGCTGTTCCTGGTTCCCACGACACAGGGTATCCTAGTGTGGGGCCAGAAGCAATGTATGTGCCTGTATGTAAATGTTATGTTATAAAATGTTATATACCTGTATCACAGAGGCTTAAACCTGGGACTGTCACTTCCCACTATCCTGACAGACCACTTCTGCTTCATCGACGAACATTAGTCGCCTGGGGCGCTTCTTACCGGCCCTTCCACCCTCATTCGCTCAATATCTTTCTTCTTTCTTTCTAATATATAAAATTCTCGTGTCACAGTGTTACATCATCAACCCATTATGTCCCCACCGAGGGGCACGGGTCTCTTCCCTGAGGAAGGTATAGGCCATACTCCACCACGGGGGCCAAGTCCGGATTGGTGGAGGCTTGTAAGACTAGTGGCTGGTCTTACTGTCAGAAGTTTTCAAGCCGCCCTAAGGCCTCAGTCTTGGCTTAACGACTGCCATTTATCGACGGCAGCCGGCACCAACTGCTTAACGTGCCTTGCGAAGCACGGAACCGCTCGGAAAAATGCCACTAGCGTTAGTCATAGACAGTGACCCATCCATGGACTGAACGCGCCGTACGTTGCTTAACCTTAGTGATCGTTTAAGATCACTCAGGCAGCCCAGGCTACGAGCGATTCGCCCAGGCTACGAGCGATTCGCCCAGGCTACGAGCGATTCGCTCAGGCTACGAGCGATTCATGTGTTACATCCACAGTGTTACATACTCGCACGCATAATCCTCCGAAACGGCTTGACCGATTTTGATGAAATTTTATATGTATATTCGGTAGGTTTGAGAATAGGTTGGTATTCATTTTTCATAGCCCTAAGAGAAAAAAAAATATGGCGAAACAACGATTGCTGGGTCAGCTAGCATTTATACGTGTACATTTGAAATTCCTGTCCGTATTAAGTATTATTAATCTAAATTAGCATGTACGTCATATTAGTAAAATCTACAGTCGTATTAGTAAAAGTCGATTCCACTAAAATATTCCTCAAATAGAGTTAGAATGGTTTTAGAACCGCAGTTAGTAAAAAACTCAGTTTAATTTAAAGTTATTTTTATTAATGCAAAATGGACGTAACGATTAGTTGTTACTGATATAATGGAGGAAACGTTAGAATATTGTACTAGCTGACGCGGCATTAAATGACCATATCAATTGTCCTACGATCTATTCTTAGACCTACCAAATATACACACAAAAAAACGTGTAAAGTGAAGTACGAGTAAAGAGACCCCCACACTAGCGTTTTTCGAGCGTCGTGGTCTTGCCAGCGTCCGCACGCTTCGTTCCCCAGCGTTCGGAACGCGGGTTTACGCAAATGTTTTATTTATCTAATGTTTCCAACTGTATTGAAAAATTCGTTTTGAGTTGAAGTAAAGCGAGCCGCTATCACATGATTTTATTATTCTGATGTGTTTTCCGAAGACCAATACCGTTAGGAAAATTTGCCAAAAAAACGTTCGATAGTTTTAAAAAACCACGACGTCAAGACGACGACGCTCGAAGAACGCAAGTGTACGCAAGCTCTTATCTTATAAGCTGGTAATAATGACCCACATAAGCCTTTTTTTTCAATCACGAGTAATTCCCCTTAGAAAGCAGTTGATAGTGGCTTAATATTTACACTCTTGCTACAAAGTCGCCAGTGTCATAAGGAATTGGAGTCCACGGAATCATCATCAACCCATTATGTCCCCACCGAGGGGCACGGGTCTCTTCCCTGAGGAAGGTATAGGCCATACTCCACCACGGGGGCCTAGCCCGGATTGGTGGAGGCTTGGAAGACTAGCGGCTGGTCTTACTATCAGAAATTTTCAAGCCGCTCTAAGGCCTCTGACTTGGCTTAACGACTGCCATATTTCGACGGCAGCCGGCATCAACTGCTTTTACGTACCTTGCAAAGCACGGGACCGCTCGGAAAAATGCAACTAGCGTTAGTCATAGACGGTGACCCATCCATGCACTGAACTATATTGATTAGCCTTCGTGATAAGTATATCCGTAATAAAGTTAATAATAATAATAGTTTGCGTACCGAGGGCCGGTAATATTACCGGCAATGTTTTAGTCTTAAATTCCATTCCTAGCAACAGTCACTGGAGTCAACCTCTTGTCGCTTCGAGAAAGACAACGCAGTCTCCAGAAAAAAACATTCTAAACCACAACATATAAAAAGTGTCATACAAACAAAGCGTTTTAGTAAACACACATTATTCGTTCTTACAATACAGTTTACGCATTCCGCGGGTCAATTGTTGTAGAGACGGCATTCAATAGTGCATTATAGTATTAAAGATGCATAAACTTGCAACATATACACGGGTGACTAAAATTACAGATATTTTGTCGTGACGTATCCTCAGAAAGTATTTTGTAATTATGTAGGTTTTAATTTATTTTATTTTATTTTAATGAAATGTTATACATCCGTAATTAATGATGTATATATATTAATGAAGATAATATTGCTTTAGGAATGGGCAATGCACTATTCGTCTCGCGCTTGTCTGAGTCGTTTTTAAAATGTTATTGTTAGAACGGCAACGCCTACTTTTTCACTTGAACATCACGTGAATGAAATCTATAGTAAACGATGAAGTCAGTGCTAGTAGTCTATAGACTAATATTATCAGCTTATTTATTAAAGTAATGAGAGATACAAATGATTAATTCAGCAAATTCACAAAAATGTCGTCCACAATGTCAAAGTAAAATTTATAATAAAAGTAAAATAATAATTAAAATAATAATCTTCTTATATATAAAAAAGGATTGCTGTTCGTTAGTCTCACTAAAACTCGAGAACGGCTAGACCGATTTGGCTGATTTTTGATATACCTGGTGTGTACAATAAATCGTTCTAATCCGATCTATTCTACCTTTGACTGACTGACAGCTGTTACGGCTTCTAAAGCATTCAGTGCCCACAAGGGACCTTATTATTATTAATTTATTGCCTTGGAGAAACACTGGTTAGCATGACGTAACTAGGGCTTAGACTAAACATTGTACGGCGCTAATTTCCCGGTACAAAAGGCAGCACTTCGGACTTAACACATGTGCACTTTATTCACTCAGGTTTACGGGCTAATTTGCAACAAAAACGTAAATATTAATCAGACGCAGACGGTACGAGACTTGTGAATGGATGGACAATTTTATGTCAACTGCGTAGTTATCAATACAAATCAAAATCATTATAACATAAATAAATCCTCCTGCATCATAGCTTCACAATTCACGACAGTTTTAAAAGAGTACCTACCAGTTCATTCCTTTGGTAATAAATGATTATTACTTTATAAATATTGCCTAAACCATATAAACCACAAACATACGCAGTTCATTATTGTAAACATAATATAGAAGTTGACTACAAAACAGGCTAGACCTAGCGTAGTCATTATCAACCCATTATGTTCCCACTGGGGGGCACGGATCTCTTCCCTAAGGAAGGTATAGGCCATGCTCCACCACGGGGGCCAAGTCCGGATTGGTGGGGCTTGTAAGACTAGTGGCTGATCTTACTGTCAGAAGTTTTCCGCCCTAAGGCCTCTGACTTGGCTTAACAACTGCCATCCATCGACGGCAGCCGGCACCAACTGCTTAACGTGCCTTGCGAAGCACGGAATCGCTCGGAAATTGCCACTAGCGTTAGTCATAGACAGTGACCCATCCATGGACCTAGACCTAGCGTAGATAACTTGTAACCATTTTTACTAATAAATATTGTTTTACTTTTTAGTTACACTTTCACATTAATAGTGCAACACAGACAACCGTCTACACATGCAATTTTGGCTACCATTTTCTTGCCCCACTTTGGAAGCCCGTTTTCTACAGTATAACAAATCTATTCTACGGTCGTCCAAACACAATTATGAAAAAAACAGCGACAGTGGACTGTCACGTGCTGTGTAATAACGAAGCGCATTAGACGCCCGCTCACGTGGCCGCGAACACGTTTACAACATCACATTGTCATGAACTTGAGCTTCAGGACTCTCTTACACTGTCGAGGTAGCTAGCTATACTAATATCAGTTACTAATCTTCCTATTAAAAAATCCAAAACCCGCCTCTACCAATGAGGGCTTTTCAGAGTGTCATGATTTTGATAAATTTGCGGCAAAGGTTCTATTTAATTTAACATTAAAACATTATTTTAGAACAACTGGTAATTTATAAGAAGTATTTAATATCATTTTTAACAGTTCATTATTTTAAAAGTGGCCATTTTGAATAGAATTACATTTTAACGGATTTGTCAGAAAATGGCGCCGAGTTCCATGCGCTCGCCTTTAGTCTATAAAACGGAGGGCTCGATGATAAACCGTCAGTCTTGTTCTAGAGTTGTGATCGGGCGGAAGCTCTGCCCGATTTAAGAGTCTTGTTCTGGCGCTGTGATCAGGCGGAAGCTCTGCCCGATTTCAGAATTTATATTAAAAGTTAAATTGTGAAGTGATTATACAGTGAAGTGATTTGTAAGTGAATTGTGTTGTTCTTGATAATAAGTGAGGTAAAAGTGAGATTTGTGAAGTTAATTGTGTTGTTCTTTATAAGAGCGTCATTAAAAAAATATATAGTACCGCAAATCACCGATAGATGGTGCTGCCGATGGTCCTGTGCTTTCACAAAAATGCACAATGCATGGGCTAGTCATGAGCAAAGACACAATTCACGTACGTATGTAATGAACAAAGTAAAAATACTTTGATAACTTTCAAGTTTCGAAGCAAAGTCTAGTTTGATTCACAGACTACAAAGAGATGTTGAGACTATCACAGATTAATAACGATTAAAACCACAGATGGACAGACGATCTCATCCAAGTGGTGGGAAGACGCTGGATGCAAGCCGCTTCCGACCGGTCTTTTTGTAAATCCATGGAGGAGGCCTATGTCCAGCAGTGGACTTCTTGTGGCTGAATGATCATGATGATGAAAACCACAGACCTAAAAACATGATGACATTTCGGTCTTCTTGCAGCGCCATCTAGTTTTTTTAATGAACTCAACTGACAGCTGTCATTGAAAAGCCCTCATTATATACTCGTACGTAACTTCTACGCATGGATGTAATAATCAAAGAGGATTGAGTACTCTGACAAAAAAATGTCCTGACAAGGAGGCTCGAACTAGTAAATGTCATCTCTTTCTAAGTAGGGTGATCTTGATGTCAATGAAAACCGGACGAAACATAAGGGAAGCCAGCCGGAAGGAACGAGCGAAGTTCTCTCTTTAGGAGTAACTTGGGCATTTACTTCCATAATGGGCGACACAGTACCTAGTGGTAGGTATATTCATTGACTGAAGAACTTTAATTATACTTATATTTGCATTTAACGAAGTTTTAACATTATAAAAAGAAAGCCAAAATCAAGTCATAAAATTAGCTTTAATCCAAAAATAAACACAAAGAAATAACTCATTTAAATGTATAGAATTTACAACTTGCTTATTGAGTGTTAATGTACAGTACATTACATACTGCCCTCAAATAAGGTTTGTAGTGGAAAAGAAGAGTAGAGAGAAGAGTAAAGATAAAACTCAACTTCGACCATGATAAAATACGTTTTTAAAACCTTGAGTGGTATTGCTACAAAAATTACTTAGCATACATTCATGGCTCGATTCGAGTCTGGGCCTTTAATTTGAGAAGTAGTAAAGTTCACTATCTTGCATGGATACATGGATACATGCAAGATAGTGAACTTTACTTATATTCACAGTTATTAATAGTGAACTTTTCTTACATTTCTTATCATCAGTTACAGTAGGCTACTTTTTATCGCGGAAATCGCACTCATTCTGCGGAATTAACTTAATCATATTTTGATCTACATAAGTTTACAAATTATTTTCAGTGAACCAATTTAGAACTTTATATCATTATGGTACTCTTGGTCTCGACAAGGGTTAAATTAAAAATGTTGTTGCAGAAAAATTTTAGTGTACAAATTGTAAATTCAGATAATAAAATCTAACTTGCCAATACGAATAAAAATCATGTAGCTAGCTAGATTGATGATAAACATTTGAATGTTTTTTTTTACATTTAAAATATGCATAAAAGCTAATATACATTACAAAATAAAATAAAATTATTAAGTATAAAATTAAATATTCTATTATACCTCCTGTCAATTTTTCTATTCAAACATAATATTCAAAGCTTCTTCTTTTGGGGAATGCATTCAGTCAGTTTGGGCACCTGCATCGAGCTGTGGTTGCTTCGTTGGTAGTTCTTCCAGTTCAACATTTTCTTCCGTCGCTTAGTACCATTACTTTTTTCGCCACAGGCTGTAAATATTTATTTGTTACTTACTTTCTAATAAACTTCTTAGCAAACAAAACACAAAGGTAACAGAAAAGTCCTGTGCAACGTACCTAAAGGGGTTGGTAAGCACGTCAATAAAAAGTAAACTAAGTGATACTTTCTGAGTTATTCCCGTTTGAAAATATAAAATATAAAAAAAAAACAATTTAATTCATTCAATTGTCCATTATCATCATTTTAAAGTATTTTGCGTTACAACTAGTAATAAATTGGGGACATTTTGTCAAAGAGTATTTGTTGTTTGTGATAATTATTTTTTCTATCGATTGGCATAATGTACACCAAACGGCAACTTTTCATGTACAAACGTACAAACTTTAGGTATGCTATAGAGGTTTGAAGCCTTTTACTCACCACTACAAATGGTAAAGGATCTTCCTTCAACCTAGGTAAGACCGTAGGTTTAAAATCTTATTTTCTAAAATACCGGCTTTTGCAGGCCTCACAAAATGCAGGATTTTGTGATGTCGAACCAGAGCCTCATATAGCATCCATCCATTTTAAACGTAAGCTTTCGTTTTTAGTAAAACTGAAAAGAGACCATTGGGTTATCAAACAAATGGCCTACATTTTACAACATCATGGTCATAGTATTCCACATAAATGAGTAAGAGTAAGACACACTCCTTCGCTCTGGACACTTTACTCTAGTTGCTTACTTATACGATTCTATGTTATATTTGAGAACACAAAGAGTTTAGTTTTCTATGGAAGGTTTTTCGTAGTGCTCTATCCTCTTTGATTATAACATCCTTGCTTCTACGAAACGCGAGATCTCGGTAACCTTCGGGTCACACGCAATCCGGTCCTCGCTGGGGACATAATGGGTTGATGATGATTGGTAAAACATCGCGCGATACAATTAGCTGATCAGTGTGGAGATGGCCGAGCAGGTCCGATCGTTATTGCGTAACATAGCCAGTTCCGCTGAGATGATTGTATTTTTGTGTTCATAAAATTGTTATGTAAGCGCTTAGTAGACGTCTTTAGTGAGACTTTGACCTTTGCTGGGGCGCTACTTAGCAATTGACGTCAAATCGGGTTTCGACTGCAATTTATTTTTTGCTGTATCTACATGGCTTTCGAGTTGGAGACACAAACGGACTTTATTCGGCCAAATAGTGCATGTATGCAACGACTAATGAATGCTGATGAAGACCAAATGATCCATGGCAGACCCTGGATTTTTTCTATACCCCTTCAGGTTAAAAGCGTGAGTGTAAGTTATGTTTCTTAATATCGTATAGTGTTAGTGAAATGGTTACAAATAGTCAGGCTTGTAGAGTTCTTGATGTGGATCAATAAAATGTATACGACTTCGAATGTCGACCGCTGTAGTGCAGCGGTTTGCGCATCTGCCTACCATGCGAGAGGTCGCGGGTTCGAGACCCGGCTGGGGACATAAACAACCGCAGGTCTTGGATGTTTACATGATTTTGATGTCGCTGTTTCGATTCTCACGACACAGGGTATCCTAGTGTGGGGCCAGAGGCAATGTATGTGCCTGTATGTAAATGTTTATGTTTAACTGTGATGTGAGTGAAACAACCTGAGTGCCTGAGTTGTTCAATACCTTAGCGCTTGAAATCAGGGTTGATGGTTTGACTTTGCAAGTATTGATAGCACTCATGGGTGTTGAGGTTCTTGGTAGATGGATATTCATACTGTATTAGATTTAAGGTGATTTGAGAAAAGACAGCGAAAAAGGCAGCGAAAAAAAACTCCACTCTGACCATAGTCAGAGTGGAGTTTTTTTTCGCTGCCTTTTTCTCCACTACACTCGGCCCTAAGGCAGCGGCTAACATTAACATTGTCAATATATTGACATTCAACAAACAGAATGTAAATTATTTACGTTGAAATAAATTTCCGATTTCTGATGATAAGCTATTCGCTCTCAATTACTTCGACTTAAGTCACGAAATCCGAATACTTCTACTAGATCAAGTGCGATCTTGATAATTTCCCACAAATCGAGCATGAACTGGTTCGTACTTGACTCTCGTTTCCACGCTCCACATTTTGTTCGCTCAATGAATACTCGTTACACCACGTTTTATTCATGATTCATTTCGTGTGTAATCTTTAACTATACAGTGATTAGATTAAGTAGATTAAAGTACTTTCTGTGTGCCCTCCATAGGTCCCAGTGGAGGGTATAGGCCTTCTCTCAAAGAGAGATAGATAGAGAAATAGAGAGCACTTTATTGTACCCTAGCTTTCGCCCGCGACTCCGTCCGCGTGGACTTTAGTTAAAAATTTTGCAACCCCGTTCACTCCCTTAAGGGTTAAATTTAGAAAAACGGCGAAACACGTGTTCAATCAATTGTGTTAAAGAGTATTTATTTTAAGTTTCAAGAAAATTTGACAACATTCTTTACAACATTCATACAAATTTTGGCAACCCTTTTCGCCCTCTTAGGGGTTGAATTTCAAAAAATCCATCTTATTCCTTGCCTACATTATATATAGACCCTCTGTGCAAAATTTCAGCTTCCTAGGTCCAACGGCATTGATGAGTGAGTCAGTCAGGACTTTGAATTTTATTTAGATAGATAAAAAAACGTGATCGAGAGAGTATGGGCTTAATCATCGCGAGTGAGAGAAATGCCCTATGCCCTGCAGTGGGACGTGTATAGACTACTTAAAAATAAACTACATTTAAACATATACGGCATGATATTTGATTTTTTTTTATTATTATTTATTATGATTTATTAGTATGCACACACTTTCCCAAATCCGGGAAAAACTAGGACAAATCGTGTCTTCTCGAATATTTTAATACTAACTTGCCATTCACAGAACGTGAAGTGACTAATTTAGGCAAGTTACATTGACCCCTTATCTGTTAACAAAACAACCCTTCGTAGCAGCGTAGCGTCGTAGACCTCGCCGTAGCACGCTCGTAGCGGCCTACGCAACTTCTAAAACCCTTTCGAAATTCCAAGTTCCATTAGAACACGGTTGGCCTTCGCAATTGCACATTGCATTTTACAAAACATAATATTCAAAGCGTGTACGAAACAGATTACACACATCTTTAATGTAACTTAATTGGCAATATAAGGTAACAATTTCGACAGCCAACCGGCGCAACGCGAAACCTGTTGTCGAGCAAAACATTGACGCCGACGACGAAAATATTGGAAGCTTGATTAAACGTTCAATATTGCACCATGATGAAAAAAAATGCGCGCCGAAAAGTGGCCAGTATCATCGTGAAAATAAACAAATAGTTGAGTCAATCGCGTTAGCGCCCTCCGCGATTCTGGTTACAAGTCGGTGTGTTACGTAAACACACACACAGTGAAGAGCACGCCCACAGCGGTAGCGCCACACACACAGCGGCGGGCGCGCTAGTGTGCGCGCTAGTGTGCGCGCTGCAGGCACGGTTAGCCCGACCCCACTACAAAATTTAGTCGCTCTCGAGACGCCACCACCTACGGACGTGTCTAACCAAGCGCAACCGCCACTGGATATTTCGTCATTTGCTACAACAACGCCTTGTGACAGTGAAGTTTTCCAAATTTTTGGAAAAGCAGTGGAGTGAAGAATTGTTTTTTTTTTTGTACTTTGTGAACTGGACTGTGGATTTCTGCTCCCTAATTGATTTTCTGGTGAAATTATGACATTGTTCCCCCGACTTGGATAATTCCAGTTAGTGAGGATATAAACGCCGCAAATATTTTTGTAAGTATTATTTTTCTATTTCAGTTTTGAAGATTTTCAGCTGCAAATAGGAATTCGTAATGTTTTGCATAAAAAATATATTTTTGTAAAAAAAAATATTTTCGATGTTTTAAAAAATACAACAAATTGTAATCTATACTACCAAAATCTAATCAAAAGTAATGAAATTAACGCAATACAATAAAATTAAAAAACCAAAACTTAAAGTCATCTCAACCAATAACTATACATATTTTTTTCTGAACTACCCATGAAAACAAGTCATCAATGATTAACCTCCCAAACTTGCGTTGAATCATATTTCACTTCCGGGCAAAGCGGCAGAAGAATACATTTAAATCATCGACCTCGCTGTTCGAAGAAATGTTAATCTCTGTGTTCGTGTCACGGTCAAGTGGGTCTTTGCACATACGTTTCTGACCTTTGTCTTTCAAACCACTCGCAATGTATTCTGGTCATACACGTGCAGAAAGTGTTAAAATTCAATTCTGTGAAAAAGCCCAATTTTCCTGTCACGGTCAACTTGAGTAAGAGAATCTGTTGACTCACACTCGCTGGATGCCAAAATTTTCTTTGGCCTTCCCAGCGTAGATTTTACCTCGTTCCTCTTCCTAGAAATGTCTTTGTCAGATTATTTGCTTCCTTATTTCACCGCTGCTAATTAGACTTCTATTTAATTAGACTCGACTTCTTTCTTTGAATTTTCTCTCGATATTTTACGCCTACCCTCTTAACTTTGTCCCCCTTTTCCAAGATCACGTAAAACTGTTATTTAATTGCTGGTTATGCTTCCCGACAAATTAATTTCTATAAAGTTACCTCTATAGTTTTTCCTCAATCGCCTTTAGAATTTAAACACTAATACAGAAATACTCTTCGCCTTATGTCCAAGTGTTTCCGTAGATATGCTCATAATAGCGTTGTTGTTTTGATTCTTTGTTTGCACGGTCACTTCTGGTACGTATTCAATGTTATTATCACGTGCACGAAATACGTTTGTTATTTTCGCAACTAAAATTACTGACGCGACGTAGTGCCATTAGTTTTGACGTTGTTTTTTTCAATCAACGGAACAAAGATTTGGTTCCGAAATGTTATCAGTCCACTTTGTGATTAGATATACAATATCAATATCAAAGGTGGTCTGAGTTTTATTATCAAAAATGACAAATAATTAATGCAATTTCCAGGTGTAATTAACAAGGTCTACTATGTATTTGTTTAGCCTTACTTTTATCATTTTTTTAATGAGTCTTAAATAGTATTTAACTAGAATTCTCTATAGAAAATTTAATTTGAGTGTCGCCTTAATATCACAAAATCTCAATCGTTCAAATCTCTTTATTTTTTTTTTCTCCATCGCATTTTAATAAGTAAATCTATTCAAACAGTAAAATTGCCTTCGAAAAAAACTCCTTGATTTTTGCCTCTGGCCAGTGAACTTTTCGTAACTGTTCGAAATATACATTTTAATTGCGGGATTGCGCGGTGCGCCCGCCCAGCCAACTCTCAGTGTCGCAAGCGGCGCCTGGCACAGGCGTTGTCGTAACCTATTGTACGAGGTTCTTACACAATTTGGTTCAAGGTTCGGTTCCCGCGGATGTGCGGAAACAAATTCTATTGCTGCGCCGGCGGCGGCTGCACTTAATGGCTTTTTGTTTTTGTTTTATTGAGAAATCGGGATCAGTATGTATCTGTATTGAAACAAAAACGTTGCATTGTTATTCCATCAAGCTACCACGAACACCCTGTCAAATATATACATGATCGGCCAAAACACGGGATTTTACTGCGATTATTAGAGTTTCCAACGTCATCTACTAATCGGGGTTTGATTTTGATTTGAAAATTCTTTATTACACAAGAAAAGATCTACACAAAGGCAACCTTATTATAAATATGTTATAAGAGCTTATAATGCCTGTGATAATACTTGAAAATACTTCACTGAATGAAGTGGTGACGTGGCACTTGCAGCATCTCACTAGCTGTATTCTCAGCCGAAAATATCCCACTTCTAAGTTTTTCCGTCTCCGCGTTTTCCATGTGTCCGGAATTTTATCCTGAAACTGATGATATTAAAATTTCCGAAATTTCCAATGGTATGTCTGTCCTATCAATTTAACCTCGTGCATGTAGCACACACGTTCACGCTGCTCGTACAGATAGACAAACACCCAGACTGATTCGGTAGTGTGCTCTAAAATCGATCGACCACTGTAAAGGTCAGCGAAACGTTGCCATGTTACACATAATGATGCAACAGACTGTTGCACAACCGTGCTCCATCTGAGAATACTGAAGCTGAAATATAACTCGATAGTTTTCAGAACCAAAACACGTTATTCTACGTTGTTTCAATATGTGAAAACATCAATATTACTGGAAACGATGCTCCGACTTTTGGGAAACTATTTCAGTGTTATAAGCCAGGCTTAACCGCTAGGCCAACGAGGTAAACAACAAATTTAAAGCTAAATTTGAACTCTGACGTATGCGATTACTTCAAATGTTCCGTCCGAGTTTACTTCATAAAACCAGATGACCCGAATCGTGGAAGCCGGAAAAACAACGAAGATAAACACAAAAATATTTTTTAATGATAAGTTGAGGAAATGTCATAATACATTTTTTGTTCTACGAAAATTACAGTAGGGTCGAGGATTACGAAGAAAACAATTCTGCGCGAACGTAGATAGCACATTCTCCTTGACAAAAATACTACCGTCAGTTAGGAAGTGATAATCGAAACAAGTATTACAAGCATCGATTAAGGAAGCAACGCATTGCATATTGCATTTAAACTAGACATGACGTAATCAAGGAACTGGAGGCAAGGTCACGCGGACGTTGTTCAAGCTAAGGTCGACATGCATTTGGTTACTAAAACATGCACCGAATGATTCAACTAAAACATTCAACAAATATAAAAAAATTTGACCCTGTGCCGCCACGCGAACCCATTTAAGAGCCGAATCGATATTTAAGTCAGTAAACAGTAACGTAAACATTTCAAACCAACTGGAATGTGGTAATCAGTCACCCAGTTAAATTGTGCCTGAGCACTCGCCTATTATCAGCGCAAACATTGCCACACGCTCCAAAACTTACGTAATACATGAAAAAATTCACGCGCAGTACTCGCCCGATAATCTCCTTGCAACGAGGACGTACAAAGATAACTTGACCTATATTTTTTATCTCTCTCTCGCTCGCCGCAGTCCGTAACCCACATTACACACACGCTAGTGTGTGTATAACACAATTGCGACAAAGTCGATCGGCCTTACGTTGTTTTGTTTAAACTTACAACCGATATGTGAGCAACCCAACTCTAAATACAGTGTGGACAAAAACACGCTAAGATGAGTCATTTTCGAGGAAGCGTTCATGACATAACATTCGATGAGTAGAATCGTTATGATAAATACGATCTAGAGCTGTTCGTTTACGTGGTACGTCCAAAGCTATTCGGGAAAACCTTTGACGTCCATGATTCACACTGCGACTAAAGCTTAGAACAATTCGGTATGTAAAGTATTTTTCAGGTATTATTTTTATATTTTTATTTCATAAAACATTTAATTTTAAGCCACTAATTTGAAGCTTTTTATTTTCCAAGTAACGGTTTTTTTTTAATTATTTTTTAAAGTATTATTCGTGATGACGTCATTTCGTAGCCTGAATAGCTTTAAGTCTTTGCCACGTTTTCAGTACATACAAAAACACTAATAGATAACTTCAAACTTGACATTGACAACATAGTGTTTTTGTATGTACTGAAAACGTGGCAAAGACTTAAAGCTATTCAGGCTACGAAATGACGTCATCACGAATAATACTTTAAAAAAATAATTTAAAAAAAACCGTTACTTGGAAAATAAAAAGCTTCAAATTAGTGGCTTAAAATTAAATGTTTTATGAAATAAAAATAATACCTGAAAAATACTTTACATACCGAATTACAATATATTATTGTGGTCCCTGATTACGTAAGTCACTAGACAGCCTAGTTTTCTGTATCTAGTCCGCAAATATAGGTTAAGTGTTTCTTAATAACGCAGCAATTAGAAGCAGGTACTCCGCAAGGTCAGCGAATCTAGGTCTTGTCTTTGTTAGTGTACATCGAACTGTTTTATAACTGCTCTACGGAGTAACGTTTACTGCACAAGTACCACGCACCAATGTGCGCCAAACTTAGTCTTCCGACCGTCTCCCGGCCTTGAAGAGCCGTTACAAAACGCATCCTTGACATGAAACCGTTATCGGCGCGACCGATAGAGGCCGCCCCGAAATAAACCCATCTCGCGCGTAATTAGGCCGATGGGTGCAAATATCGGTCAACCAGCCACTTAAGCTTGAAACAATTCCAATTTCGCGCTACCTATTAGCCTGTAGACATAACTACAACGGAAGTTTTCATAACATTGACATCTCTGACAATGACCAGGCGCCAACGGCACTGTCATGGCGACGCATCAAAGATGGCCGCCGGCCCACTTTTCCCGCGCATAAGCGGTGAGCGTGGAAAGTTACCGCTTGGCGCGACTTTCACCGCTTTTCCGAGGCGCAATGCGGCGTGTGGCGGTCAAGTTCAGTTCAATTGCTAGTACCGTCTACCATTGTTCCACGCCGTTTCTCTTCTATAGCCGGTTGCATTTCTAATCGATCACACTCTTCTACAAGCTCCGTGGAAACCAAGGCATTTTTCCTCAAAATTGCTGAAAAGGAACGTAGCGTATGTGTAACTTATTCGTTCCGCAAAATACGTTTTACGCCGCCAGCGCAGGCCGCTGCATGCAGCGGAGTGTTATTCATGTAATTTCCTCGAGCGCTTTTCCGCTTAATTAGCTAAATCCCCTGTTGCATAAGAGCAACGTGAGACTAGGCATGGACACACGTGCGGAGGGCCGCGTGACCGGAGGAGCGGGCTTCACGTGTTCGCGTGTGCTGTCACGCTCCTGAGGTCAAACGTAGTGAGCTCGCGCCCTTAGGCGTGGTTATGTCACCGACTGGAGTATAAAATATATGGATTTTACATTCAGATACAGTTTCTTATTTAAATCGAATACTGTCGTGACTGAATTAAAATTGACATTGATTCGAATCGATTTATCAACGTAAAGTTAAAGTTCTGAATTCCAAATTGGTGGCTTGCTTTTCCTAGAAAGACAAAGCATTAACAAAATATATAAATATGCATAATGTCACGCTTATCTGTCGGCTAACCTACACAGAATAGCGTGACACATTTTCGTAAGAAGTGCTTGTGATAAGAAAGGAATACACATGCCCAACTTATCTCCAGCATTGCATAACGCGTGACAAGGCTAGACGATTTACTTTATGAGCTTATCAGTTAAAATATTTAGCAAGCTCGTTCCAGTGAGTCAGAGGCTACTATTTCGACATCACTTTGATAACAGGTAAATTGGAATCGGCTAATTTTGTACAGTTGTAGAACTTTGCTTTGAGAGTTATTGTTATGGTTTAGGAGTTTAACAACACTTAAGATTTAGGGGCCACCTAATCTTTTTTAAGGGCTACGAATCACCCGTTTGGTAGCCCCTAAAAAGATTAGGTGGCCCCTATATCTTAAGTGTTGTTAGTGAAAACGGGCATGAGCGAATCTGAGAAGTAGCTAAACTTTAACTCGCGTGAATATACATAATGTCAACAGCTATTGATGTAAAAGTTTCTTTAATAATTTTGCCTTAACTTCAATTCTTCAATACTGATGGGCAAACGCTTGAACAGAATTGCAAGAAACTTGGTAATGTTGAAAAGTACCTATCAGCTACGCGGAGAGATCAAACTATCACGAGCGTATACACATTCCCGTTTTCGATGTAAGTATGTCTTATTATTAAAATTAATTTATCAAAACACGTGTTTATTGGATAGAAGGCAAGTTCAAACGTACAGGTACCCTCATAAAACGTGAGCGTATCTGTTTGTGCAGTTGACAATGTCGTCACCCCAGTTACTTAGTTGATAGATTATTCAACACGCTATTAATCTATCATCGCTTACTTACATAAGATTTTAAGTACTATGCAAATTAATATCAAACGAACCAAGTAAATAAAATCAATCTATTAGGGACGCAATTATGTGAGACTCCACTATATGGAGTTGGCTGATTTAGAGCTTTTGTTCCCGGTATGTCACACTGTTACATTCTGGGAGTTTTTTTCCCAGTAGGTATCTAATACTCCTACTCCGAACTGTCATATAGATTCTTAATTGACTATTTCGAGTTGTCTAAATGCTTAACCCGATAGAGTGAAAAGTTACGTAATATAAGGGCTTGCTCCGATGGCCACCATTATGTTATATCTGTTAACGACACATTGCAAATTAAAAAAATATTGGTAATAATTTCATTGGAATTAATTTCCTTATCTAACTGGAGATCAGCATCAGCCCACCTCCACTGTGGTTGAGCCCACCGACACACCTCGCCTTCTTTCGCCATACGTTTCCACGGGCCCCCTGCCAACCTATCCACATCGTCAGACGAGGGTCGACGATATTGGTGACCGGATCTCGAGTCTGAAATGGCAATGGGGGACACCTCGCAAGGTGGGAAGACGGAAGGTAGACCAGGGTCTAGATTCTGCTAATGCATTGTAGTAAAATGACCACTTCATGAACCTGGCGATTTAGTTTCATTGCCGCTTCAAGTCACCGCGAGCACGTGTTTCAATAATACATTCTAGGCGTCATTAGTATGAAAAATACATCACACGACTCGACCGTGTATCTGCCATCGTACTAGAATATAATGCACTAACAGAATCGAGACGCAGGGCAGTAACGGTGTGGCGGCCGAGAAGCGGGCGCCGGTCTATGTCGGTAGATCAACAGCCTGATGGTCGGACGAAGTGGCTTGTTGGCTGGGGGCCCGTGGACGCGAACTGAAGATATTTTAGAACAAACTGAAATGTAACAGTAATGAGACACTCCACCAATCCGGCCTTGGCCCCCGTGGTGGTGTATGGCCTATACTCTCCTCAGGGAAGAGACCCGTGCCCCTTGGTGGGGACACAATGGGTTGATGATGATGAACAGTAGTGAAGTAGCCCTCAAACACAAACATCGTGCATCTGTACTGAAATGTCAGTTGTGTAACGACACCAAAGAAGCTAATTGCACAAGCTTGAAGTCATTCTGGCGCACGAAACAAATTGAACCGCGCAACAGTAACCTTGACTGCGGAGAGTGTAAGAACCCAAGAGCCTATGACGACAGCTAATAGTGCGGTTTCATAACAGTAAGAACACGTTTTTCGGGCGTGTTCGAAATAAAAACCGTTTCGGCGGTACCGTACGGCCCCGGTTTTCGGGTAACGGTCCCCGGCGAAAGTAATAGTCGATTAGACGAACGGTTGGCCGTCAAAGCGCTCGTCTTCCCGCCGTCACTCGAATCGAGTCTCGAATTGTATCGATTGTATAATCCGATTCCGTTATCGAGTAATTAAGTGGGGAGTGTGATGATCGGGCCAACAAGTACTTGATGCGGATAATCTCTGTAATGGTTCGAAACCTTCCTTCGATTTTAACCCCCGGTTTCCCGCACACTAACAAGCTGTTAATCTACTGTTAACAGCTGTCAGTTCGTTGACAGTAGGTTAACAGATTGTTAGCATACGAAAAACCGGGGGTTGGTGTCTTCGTTCTATTGTAAATATAACATGATTTCTAAGTTACTGTTCCTCAACGGTTTAAAAAACCGTGCTCAACCGAGTGGACTAACCTTTTTGCCGCATCGACTTGCAAATATAAACCGCTATGGACTATTGCCGTAACACACGAGAAATTATAATACAAACTTGAACTTGAATAACATACGCGGACGATTATGCGGTAGAATAGTGACCGATTCTTCAAATGTCAAAACTGGATATTATGTCGCCCCAACTTTAAATATATTTTTTTAAATATTTGATTGATAACACATTTTGATTTTACATTTTCATAAGGCATCACTTAAACCTTATTAGGTTTTTTGCGTGAAGCCTGAGCCGCTATACAACACTCCTTAATTTCTAATGTACTCATAATACTTAGATATATTAATAATTATGCACGACAATACACATGACACATGTTTGAACAATATTACTAGTTATAATATTATTCACTAAATTAATAATGGTCACCCAACACAATCACTTGACCTGATCCCAGACTAGGATACCCTGTGCTATTTTAACCCGGCAAGGACATTACAAACGTGGAAAAACCACCCAGACTGAGGCCATTTGTACAAATGTACGGCGGCCCCCAGTGGGAATCAAACCCACGACCTCTGTCTTGACGGCTAGACTAATGAGGCAGTCGATAAAAGCCAATAAATGCAAAATCTCTGACTGAGAGAAGGACGTCTTCGTAGAGAGACGTAGGGTAGATGTACCGTTTGTGACCAGTGAGTGTACTAAGAAGATACTAAGATGGCCAAAACAGGTACTTCTACCCTATAGGTATAGGCCGCTTAAAAAATAAAAAAATGTTTATCCCAACCTATAGTGTCCAAAGCGTCATGTTTCTCTGATTGAGAAGGAAATTTTAACGTTTAAGATACAAGCTATAGTTTAAGCGCTAGCGGTCATAACATAACGTACCTTTCTGTTACTTTTTGTGTTAACACATTGTGTTCCGGATTAGCTAACCCTATCTTTAGGGTTGTAGGTTACTCTTGTAAGTACTTATAATCTAAGATAAGATGCATGAGTAAGTACAAATAAACTTTTTTTTAAATGTAAATCCAAATCATTGCCGCCACGAATAAAATAAAATAAATAACTGTAAAAAAATTAATACGGCATCTAACAGTGGACATCTGTAAAATAAACCAGCGATTAACCGTTTCGTCCGCATGGCTGGTTCGACCGTTTT
Organism: Yponomeuta plumbellus; assembly: GCA_947310845.1. Lineage (NCBI taxonomy): Eukaryota > Metazoa > Arthropoda > Insecta > Lepidoptera > Yponomeutidae > Yponomeuta > Yponomeuta plumbellus. Next base: position 9,876,950 of record OX371216.1, on the reverse strand, counting down.
TTTTTGTGCTTGGTACATGATGTAAGCATCGGTGATGATTATATACCGTTTGTTCTCGCTACATGTTTTTTTACAGTTATCTGTGAGAGGCCTCCTCAAAAACCTCGCAAATTGATTTTTTCACGTACATAATTGCTTCTTCCAGTGGCTTGGAGGCTTCTACCTTACACGTTCTATTTGCGATCTTCTTTACTATAGAAAATTAGGTACTCGTGCGCACACTTCTATGCTAAATTTGTGAAAAAAACCTAATCTTAATCACATCACAAATTATGTCTTAGTCAAAAATGCAACCTCTTAATTTAATTCCAGTTTTAATTGAATCGTTACTCTTGACATTTAGACCTATGAATGGAGTCCAATTAAACGCGAGTTTATTTGAACAGTTACCTGGTAACGGTGCGCGCGCGCATTTAGGGCGGCGGCATACTGACACGGATCTTGCTTGGCTGAATGCCTCGGAGTCGGTGCCTCGTGTTAATGACGTTATCTCGGGTAAGATTTAAAACGTTCAATAGTTTTTTTTTTCGATCTTTCGTTTAATCGATGTAACTGGCTGGTTGGAAGTAAAAAGCCGTTCGTGATTTCACGTAAATTGGTTTAAAGAGAAAAAATGTTTTTTTATTTGCACAAAGAGTTGTGTATGATGGAACTTTGTGATCCTTTTTTTTTTAATTCGAAGTACATAGGTGACTGGCAAGCATTGTTTTACTGAAAAAGAAGCACGATGTTCACTCACAATCGCAATTTTACAGGTGATTATTCCATTGATTTTCTTGCCCAATAAAAACGGCTCTATAACAATGCCCCATGCCTTTTTTTCAGACAACTTCCTGCACTTGTTTGATACACATAACGCCAACTCGTAAACCTTATCAATGGCAGCGATTACTACAATTTTTGTGTTGAAATTATTTACTCGTTTTTTATAAATTTTCTTGAATGGAACTGCGATAAGCACCTTCAGTCCAATAACTTTCATGCCAAACATTTACGTTATTTCTGCAAACAAAACTAGCCATTTCTAGATTTTGAACTACAATGCAGAAATTAAAACTATGCTTGAATGTACCGATTGTACTTTGCTCTTATCATGCGCTTACGCAAGAATTAATCGAAACTGCCACGTAATCAAATCAATCACTTATTCCGAGAAATCATATCTATCAACTATATACCAACAAATAAGTAATGACTTGCCTTAGTGCTTAGATATATAGCTAGTTCAATTCGTTATTTGACGCTATCAATAATAAATTATTTGATATGCTCGATTAAACCAAAAATTACAAAATATATCGGAAAATGTATCTCTTTTAATCATTTACTAGTTATTACAATTTTTAAACAGATGATACAAAAAAAAGAGTGCTCTGAAATGTGACGTCATAAGCCAATATTTTCATACAAAATTCCGTTTTAAAAGGAACTCATTTGACATTTTTTCAAATAGGTACCCAATTCACAATTCGGAAACTGGCAATAGCACACCTCAAGCCACGTGACCGTTGCGAAACCTAAACTCGATTGTTCTCGATTCAAGAGCACCAATAGAGCCATTATGCGGCTTTCTTCCAACTCACGTGGCTGGAGCGTGCGCTTTTCAATACATTTGAATTTCATACATTCAAACTTCGATGTAAATTGCTTGGATTTTCCATTAAATTATAAAGGAGACATTGTCCTTTGGTTTGCTTTACGAAAATCTCATTTGAACTTACACGTTTTGACGTCAAAGGAGAAAATAACAATTTGTAGTTATGTAAAGTACGGATGATCATTGGATTAGTTTGATTCGATTTAACATGTAGAATTTGTAGAATGGTTTTTAATTCTTACTTTCAAGGTTTTCTATTGCGTTATTTATTACGCAACTGATTACATAGAATTTTTCCCGTAGAATATCCTAGCAGGGCTAACTTTTTATTATTTATTATAATATTTCAGTTCATGACCCTCCCTTTTTTTTCTTTCAAATTTCATTCATCAACAATTTACTAAACACATTTCCTGGCCTTTAAAATATCAAGCACTATTATCTGAAATCGGAACGCAGGCGTAAACATTTATCTTATTTGTTTTTATTTCTTCACAAAGTAGGTATGTTTTGGAATGCGGTAAGTGTTTGAACAATTCACTAGGCAAGCCCGTGGCGAATTGATCAGATTCCATTATTGATTGCTGTGTAGGAAAGAAAATATGCACGATTATTTTTTACTAGTTTACACTGTTATTCAATTAAAGACTATTTCGTATTCGAGCTTATCGTCATCATCATTCAGCCACAAGAAGTCCACTGCTGGACATAGGGCTCTTCTATAAATTTCCAAAAAGACTAGTTGGTAGTGGCTTGCATCGAGAGTTATTCTGCCACGTGGTTGAGATCTTCTGTCCATCTTGCGGTCATCCTGCCCTGCGCATGCCGATATGTGGTCTCCATTCGATAACTTTTCGGGCCCACCGGCCATCAGTTCTGCGTGCTATGTGCCCCGCCCACTGCCACTTCAACCTACTCATCCGCTGGGCCATGTCATCGACTTTCGTTTGTCTACGGATCTCATCATTTCTGATTTGGTCTCTTAGAGAAATTCCGAGCATAGCTCTTTCCATACCTCGGCTTCGAGCCTATCAAACCAATCAAAGCCAAAAACAAGCATTGACCGACGGCAATATCACGTATTGCTGCAATATCTAAACTCGAATAGTTTTAAAATACATTTTTAAGTTAACGAGCGTTAGGAAAGACCTATTAATTGGACAGGAGAGACGCGCGCGACATGTTATAAAAAGAACGCGCCTCGAGTCTACTAAATTGATCGAAGTGATCGACCACAAAAATGGTGTTTTGACTTCAAAGAATATTTATCTTATCTAATATTCCGACCATATAGATGTTACACTTCAGACCATAGGCCTTCTCATAATCATTCACAAATATACGTAACTAATAAAGAACATACACACATACATAAACTCACGCCTGTATCCTAGAGGGGTAGGCAGAGACCAGGGACTGCCATTTGCCTTGACCCAGACAGCACTTTGGCTTCATCGACTTTCATTAGTCGTTACACGCACCCACGCCTTCGGTTTCTGGTACAATAAAGAACAGTCTAAGATAAAAAGTATGCGATGTATTCATTCACGTTATAACTTACCTATGTGCTAAACGAAAGAGTTGATCGTTCAATTTCGTTCGTGATCAACTCTAAAATCGCGAAAAACTAATTATTCAACTACTTAGTAGAATCGAGAGCCATGTAGAGGGCTCCTCCAGTTCTGCAGTGGTGCATTGCACCACACGCCTTGCGCCACGGAGCAATTTTTTGCAATCGGCCACAGCTGATTTTGTAACACGCGCTGCCGCGACACTCGCGCTTTTCGACCAAGTTCAGCAGCTTAGAACTTTTTCTAGACTTTATAGACCGCCAGCCGCTACTGGAGTTTTACCAAGTTTTACCGAGCTATACCAAGGTTACAAGCAATCTTTACCTGACCAGCACAAGTAGAAAACAACTCTTGCAGTTGTTGAACCACTAAAAGCCCTAAGAATGCGACTTGTGAAACGTTGTGCTACTTTGATACCCTTGTTTTAGAGTAAATGTTACATAGATTCCAAAACAGATTATTAACGTGTGTTTTCTTTTGTTACAGACCCACACAGAAGATCCGTGCGGACCCAGCGTCGTCCGCCGTAACATGGTCGCCGAGTTCATTCTGAGCCAACAGCAGCTCCTGGGGCCTGGAGCCCTAGGTCCTGCACCGGGACCCCAGCACCCCTCGCCCAGGGGCCGCCACTCCGTGTCCCCCCACTTCCCCATGGATCAACCCCCACCCAGCGGGTCTCCCGGAGACCCCTACGATAGCTCCTACGAGTACAACAAGCGGAAAGATTTCTTCGGACAACGCAAGCAGAGGGAGTTCATCCCGGACAACAAAAAAGACGACGGCTACTGGGACCGACGCAGGCGCAACAACGAGGCTGCCAAGCGCTCCCGCGAAAAGCGTCGCTTCAACGACATGGTGCTGGAACAGCGTGTCGTCGAACTCTCAAAGGAGAATCACGTGATGAAGGCGCAGCTCGACGCCATAAAGGAGAAGTACGGCATATGCGGGGAAGCGCTCATCAGCATCGACCAGGTGTTGGCCACGCTTCCTACTTGCGACCAGGTGCTCTGTGTCACCAAGCGGAGTAAGCTGTCGAACGGTCCGATGTTCCCCGCGCCACCACCGCCGCCACCCGCGCCGCCCGCGTCCCCCCCATCTCCGCCCCCGCAACGCGCGCCCGAGCAGTACCAGGAGAGGCTTCCGGTGCCCGAGGCGTACTACCCCCACCCCGCCCACTACGAGCCACCAGGCTCCGTCCTCAACCTCAGCCGCACGCGGCGCGCGCCCTCGCCCTACGAGCTTTCCTCCCTTTCTGGCTCCGGCGACGAGACCGCTGAGCAGTACGCCCCGGAGAACAATGGCCTGCCGCTGAAGCTGAGGCACAAATCGCACCTGGGGGATAAGGACGTCGCGAGCGCGCTCCTCTCCCTCCAGCACATCAAGCAAGAGCCCGGTCCTCGGTCGTCCCCTTCATGGGACGGGGAAGGCTCTAGCGACGAGCGCGACTCTGGCATCTCAATCGGGGCGGAGTACCGGCCGCCGCAGGAGCGCCTGCCTGAGGAGGAAGACGCACACCTCAAGGCCGAGCTGGCCAGGCTCGCCACGGAGGTGGCCACCCTTAAGAACATGATGCACCAGAATAAACTGGCGCACGAGCACTGAACGCGCCAGCGCAGGCATGGCCCCGCTCTCGCGCAGCGCCTGGACCGCGCTCCGCCCGCCCCGCGCCCCCCGCGCCTCGCCTCTACTGTCTCCCCCCCTAGTAGTTGCCAGAGTTACCAAGAGATGAAAGAATCTATTTTATTATCTTATAAAAGTGCAGCTTAAAGCCGCGGCTAAGCCAGATTGCCTAATTGTAATACTTCCTAGTAGTTTTTTTTATATATAAATAATTAATGTTCGTATGTCGATGTGTTTATATATTGTAGAGAGTAGAGGTTAGATGAGACGTGGACCCCCTGTAAGAAAATGAGACTAAATAGTCGGTTTAGACTTTTCGAGCAGATTAAACTTGTCTACTCAGTGATAGATTAATTAAAATTAAATGTTGCATTTGTAGTCGAGGGCGCTAACTGTGTGTCTATGTGTTTTATGTGAGCGCAGCAAGTAGATCTGTTTCATCTATTCGAAGATTCGTTCGTGAAATCGATGGCTAAAGACTATGTTCTTCTAAGTTAGATGTAAGTTCGTCGTAAGTAAAGTTTAAGTCCAACATAGGTAGTTATTTATAAAAAATAATTGTATAGTCTATCTCATTCGGAAGTCCTACTAAGTTTCAAACCAAAAAAGAAAAACTTTGTAATATAGGTCCTCAGCTCTACGTCTGCTACTCAAAATCCTAAATAGTTTTAAGAGTATCGAAAAAATTTCCATGAAATCTAAAAAATCAGTATAAGGATACCAGTGCCTTTAACCATACATACTTTTAAAATAGCTACATAAAGTTATAATATTTTTATACATTTAATAGAAAAAAGATTTCATTTCACTTCATAATAAGTCACTTGAAAAACCTATTTGTATGTATTAAATGTTTGGGATCCTATCGGAGTAAAGGTGCACGCACACTTGCTTGGACTTGGCACAAATTGCACAGACAAGTGTGTTTGTACCTTAAGTATTGTAAAGTGTATAGAATCTAGATTGCCCAAGGCAAGAACGGATCGAGTCTAAGTATTTATTTGATATCTACGGACGGCTAAGAGTTTACAGTTTATTATCTTTGTATAATAGGAAAGAAACTATACGATATGAATAAATTGTGTACATTTCAATTAATTACCGCATTTAATTTATTGCCTTACCCTGAAACTCAGTCGAGAATTCTTTCTCGAGTGAAATTACAATAATTTCCAAATATTTGCTACAATGCCTGGCAGACATCTTGAACAAACATCCGCGCCTGTTTTTAAAAGATTTTTTTATACATAATGTTAATTTGATAGTCCGAAGAATTTTAAGCAACATCTCTCGCGAAATAAGTCCTTCCGAAGCGAAAGTCACCATTCATTTTAGATTTTTGTCTGGCATTATAGCAATCTTATTTTTGTTCATAATTTTCGGGTCTTCGAGATTCCCATCTTTTCAAGAGTTACCAAATTTAGAATCATAGCGAGAAAATGCTTTGAAATAGTATTCAATAAATCTCGCTAAGAAATTTTGTGAACAATAAAACGAGAATGAAGAAATTAAAGCCGTTAAGCCAAGTCAGAGGCCTAAAGCCCACCATTCACTACTTAAAAACTGCTGACAGTAAAACCAGCCACCAGTCTTATCAGCCTCCACCAATCCGGACTAGGCCCCGTGGTGGAGTATAGCCTATATAGGTGGGGACATAATGGGTTGATGATGTAGAAATTAAAAGCCAAAACTGGGACAATACCTAGCTCTGAAACGAACCTTGAGAATGGCACACCGCTGCCACATCTTTTATTAGTCAACAGTAGATGACAAAACGGAGATACTTGCCTTTTTTTACTGTAAAAATTAGCACATGATGCCTTACATCAGACTGAATGGTGGTTTCAAAACCTGAAGTGCAATAGGCAGTCGCAATATCACGGTACAAATTAATGAAACAGACATACAATGTGACTTAACAATAACAGAGGTTAAAGAATAAGATGTCACTTTAGATGTGTGAGATTTCCAAACTTTCGTAAGCTCTAGACCAGAACCTAGCAATAAGGCCGCCTCTTGTACTGCATCTTATTGTTAATGTTCTGTATTAATGTTTTTCCTGGTACAATAAAGAATATTCTTATCTTATCTTATCTTATCTAGAGTCTGTTAATGCATTGTAGTACAATGACAACTGTATGAACATAGCGATTTAGTTTCATTGCTGCTTCAAGTCTACGCGTGTATCTACTGATATCAAACCTTCTAGGCATCAATGGTATGAAAAAAACAGATCACATGACCCGACCATATATCTGTCATCGTACTATCGTACGCCCAGGTTTCGCTCTGATGCGCAGAGTTTAATAGTGAGCAGAGACGGAGCTTGCATCCTCGGTTACTCGTATCTCATTTTAAATCCTAACTGGTTAAGGAAAGAAGAACTGAAAGACAATACATAATTTATAACTTCATCGTACCATTCGTACCATTTTCAACCGACTCCAAAAAGAAGGAAATTTTCAATTCGACAGTTTTTTTATGTTTGTTACCTCAGAACTTTTGACTAGGTGGACCGATTTTGATGATTCTGTTTTTATTTGAAATCTGGTGCTTTCAGTGTGCTCCCATTTCAATTTGATCTAGCTTTGACATGTCATCTATGATAAAACCACATAAGTGTTAAATATCGTTTGATATCTGTTCGGCGCCTGCATTTTTATTCATAGCAACAAGTCACGTATGTGCGCTAATCGTCGAGTCGTGTGGTCAATTGAATAATTTGTTCGTGTCCAATTAGTTATACTTCATGTTTAGGTACTTAACTAAAGGTAAACAATCTTGATACGCCTGGTTATTGAAATGTACACTTATTAAACCAAAATCTTTACACATTACCAGTTCAATGTGATAGTAAATGTAATTTCGTAAAACACATTTAATATAATATGTAAAAATTTCGATTTAAAAAGTGTACAATTCAATAAAAGGACTTATCCAGATTGTTTAGGTACCTTTAGTAAAGTACCTAAAAATATGGAGTATAGTGTACGTCAGATTTACTAATTATAAAAAATTAAAAAAAGAATTACAAAAAAAAAACCGACATCAAGCAAAAAAGTTGAAAATAATTGCATATTCTTACTTACTTCCGTTACATTGTTAGTTTTGGAGTCGGTGTCATTATGGTTAGGTATATGGTTAGCGTTTCCTTGGCCGACAACTTGGCCAACAAGAATATGCAATTATTCAACTTTTCAACATTTTCGTTTGAAGTCGGTGTTTTTTTTTTGCTAAAATTTTTGTCATTATTTTGAACCAGTTACCATGAACATGAAATGAGGTTAATAATGAACAAATAGGTTGAATTGGATTAGTTCACCAGGCGGTTCACACAGCGAACGACAAGTCCAGATTGATGGAGAGCACTCTACACTACACTCATCCTCGTCATAGCGGCCACCCTAATAGAAGAACTAATTGATTAGATTTTTATTTTATTTTATTTATTGCATCACACATTGGATTGGATTTGCAATTATAAATCTTAGGTATATATAAAAATGGACTGCAGTTCGTTAGTCTCACTAACACTCGAAAATCGCTGGACCGATTAGGCTAACACTAAACTGTAAGAATACATTAATTTTAAAAATGATAAAGCAACCATGGGAAGGGTCTCGGTCCGCGGTAGCACAGACGTCTGTGGCGGTGCGCCGTACCGGCGTGCGTGGTGCATGGCTGTCCGTGGTCGTCGGCCGGCGTCGGCCGTCGGCAGAATCGCGCACCGTGGGAAGCCAGCTTAATAATGTCATATCAGTATGACTACGAGGATATACAAGACGTCCTCCTAGTCATACTGTAACACGATATTTTTAGAAAAAGGTTTTTCCCTCATTCTCGTATAATATAAATACTTTTCTGTGTAAATAAAGAAAGTCGTAAATGCTTCTTCTTCTTCTGTTATTAAGTAGTGTTTACTTGTAGGTCTATGTGCTGGCATTTGTTTTTCCTTCTAAGGATGTTCAGAAAAGTGAGTATGACGGAGGACATATATATCCTCGTAGTCATACTGATATGACAAATTAGTATGACCACCAGGAAACGTGGCTTAAGATTCTCCGTAGAACATCTCAATAAGTTTGTTTAAAATGCATTCACTTCTAGAACAAAGACCTACATTTCCCACCATGTCACCTCACTTCAGGTGGCCTTATTACTGAAATACCTGTCTGGATGACGTCACTTTGGGCGGCTAAGTGGGTCAGCCTTACGGAAATATCCAATGTGCTGAAATCCGCTGAGAAATGAGGATTAACTCGCAGGTGTGCGGGTGAATGAATAGGCGAGTCTAAAATCACACTGGGAAGCAGACTGACTATTTCCACTGGGTCTTTTGCTTAATATCCGCACCTTTGACAGTCAACTAAGATGATTGGCATGTACCAATCATCTTAGCCGACTGTGCTTCATTGCTTCAGGCTCATACATTGCTTCTGGCTCCTGCTTTCCCGTTGTACACCTGGGTAGTCTGAGTTATTGTTTTGCCGTTGGTCCACTTTTAATATCTTCTTCTTCGGTCTTTTAACTCCTAGGGGAGCATAATAATAATAATAAATTTATTTCAGGCTTTGCCCATATAAAAGTTAGTACATTTAGAATAATAATGATATCACAAGTTAGTATTAGGTACTTAAAACTAAATTAGAACATAATTAAGCTCTTAAAATTAATATGAGGGGTGCGAGAGACAGCGACGGTTACCTATCTTATGGCGGGGCTGGGGGCCACAACGTGCAACCCCACCCAGTGCCTCAGTATAGGACCATCTACACGGCCGGCAATGATCTTCAGGGGGACACTGGTGCTGCCCCGCACTCTACGAATTAAGGATGCTACTCTATTACGCATTATGGCGTGGAAGCCATCCGTTCGAGCTTCTGCGAACATTCCCGAAGCACTACAAAAACGTGGCAGCCCCAGTAGCACCAGCCATTGTTATAGGGCCTTGACCACAGATTTCCACTTCTGACGGTCGTTCGCGGCAGCTTCCAATTCAGGCCAGCTAGTGCCGATCGGCTTGACATCTTGGGCTATGGATCTTTTCCAGGTTGTCTTAGGCCGTCCCCTCTTTTCGGGCAACCGAAAGAAGAACCTTTTAGGTATAAGGCAGAGCTAGTCTTAAATTTTCATTGGTTTTGGACTCTGTCAATGCAATAAAGTTCAAATTATGGTGGCCATATAATTATAATACAGAGCCTTATAAAGGGTTAATTCATCCATTCATCATCATCAACCCATCATGTCCCCACCAAGGGGCACGGGTCTCTTCCCTGAGGAAGGTATAGGCCATACTCCACCGGATTGGTGGAGGCTTGTAAGACTAGTGGCTGGTCTTATTGTCAGAAGTTTTCAAGCCGCCCTAAGGCCTCTGACTTGGCTTAACGACTGCCATCTATCGACGGCACCTGACACCAACTGCTTAACGTGCCTTGCGAAGCACGGAAGCGCTCGGAAAAATGCCACTAGCGTTAGTCATAGACGGTCACCCATCCATGGACTAAACGCGCCGTATGTTGCTTAACCTTAGTGATCATTTAAGATCACTCAGGCAGCCCAGGCTACGAGCGATAAAGGGTTAATATGATTTAAATATTTTTAAATAATGTATTGCCCGTAGTCCACCTTTTTTTTTTTGTTAACGGGGTGAAATGCTTTGTGCACCATAACCGCCACCCTTGGGGGAGGGCGACGGCCGTGTGTCGGACTCTCCTCTCCTAATAATAGGAGAGGCATACCTCCTAAAACACCCCGGGGGCCGTCCTGTCGCTCGTGCAATGGGGCGCCGCCGGATCTCGCAAGTGGTGTGAAACCACAACGCGAATGCGACAGCGGCGCCCCGGCGACGTCGACCCGACTCGCAAGGAGTCGGGCCCACCCTCACTGGAGAAGGCGCATGTGCCCCCCACCCCCTTCTCCCGTCACGATGTCGGACGGCAGGTCCTCCAACCTACCGTCTGTGACCCTCACTCAACCGGCGGCGCAAGGTCCGCGTGGCGTCCCCCGCGCCACCGGCTCTCCCGGCGGAGAGGCGCGAGCTCCCCAAGCCTCCAGCTACCGAAGACCCGTTTTCTGGCCCTCTGCCAGGTCTTCGGCCCCGTCTGGTCCTCCCCTCCCTAGTCCTCCCTTGGCCAAGGACCATGGGGTCCTCAATCCCTGGTCCCCGGCCCCCCTCCCAATGTCCCTCCCGGCCCGGCTTGCAAAACTCGCGCCCCTCCCCTCGCCGTCCGGCCCTCTTCCATGCCCTCTGCGGGACAGAGGGACATAGAGAGGGCCCTCACCGTGTGTTTTTTATAGAGGTTGTCTCCTCGCGGCCCGGAGGCCCCCGGCCCCTCTCAATGTGGGGTTACGGGTGCGGGGCCCATGGTGGACCCCGCGGGACATCCAGCAGCGCAAGCCACTGGACGTCCCCCTCCCTCTGGTTTTGGTCCGCGCCGGCCGAAGCCGGTACCCCCCATATCTGGAGGGCGTTCCCCTATTCCCGTGGGCCACCCATCTACTATAACTACTAATCCCGTGGTCCACCCGGGTGGACTACGCAGGTGGAGCGCTTCTGTCCCCACACTAGGATAGCCTGTGTAGTGGGAACCAGAAACAGCGACATTACAAACATGTAAACATACGTATAAGACCAGGGGTTTTTTTTGTCCTCAGCCGGGATTCGAACCCGGGACCTCTCGCACGGTAGGCAGATACTCTAACCACTGCGCCCCAGAGGTCATCTCATTAAAGTCAAAATTAAGAGTCTCATGTGGCTCAATGCGATTTGTTTGGTTGGGATTTTTATTCATAGATATTGTTATTAGAACTATTTATTGTACTCGCCAGAAAAAAACAAAATTACAATATTTTTTGTAGCTCACACTGAGGCCATGTGTATAAATCTACGGCACCGGGAGTCGAACCCACGACCTCGAGTAATTAATTTGACATTAACAAAACTCCACATCAATTTTTAAGCAGTTGCTGCCGGCTGCCGTCGATAGATGACAGTCGTTAAGCCAAGTCAGAGGCCTTAGGGCGGCATGAAAACTTCTGACAGTAAGACCAGCCACTAGTCTTACAAGCCTCCACCAATCCGGACTTAGCCCCCGTGGTGGAGTATGGCCCATACCTTCCTCAGGGAAGAGACCCGTGCCCCTCGGTGGGGACATGATGGGTTGATGATAGTAGAACACCCTTGTAGTTAGTGGACTGTATGATGGTAAATAAAAACCGATTTAACTAAATTTTAACTAACTATATTATTATAGGACAATAAACCGCGTGCGGGAGCGGCAAAGCACGAACTCACAGAAATAATATTGACAACATTAGAGGAATGTTAATCAATGTTGCCACAATAAAAGCTAAATTAACCATCTATCTATGTCGCGAACGATGATGATGATGATGACATAATTTTTACGGGTTTCTTTTTATTTAGAAAAAACAGGAGTAAATCAGGATAATATCAACTTTATTTTATTATTTTACACAATAATAAATTAATTCAAGGTTCGTTAAAAATAGTCCTACTTAGCTTTGCTAAGAGTAAACTTTATACTTTTTTTAAGTTTGAAGGCAGTGCGTCTATCTTCATCTTACCTCTTCGTCCTATTTTTTTCACGCTTTAAATATATTCTTTACAAACACAGTATCTAAGTATTAATAGTAGGTAATATTTTTATGAGATCGATTTACTAAAATTATAAGTAAGTAATTAGATTTCTACTATTCGTGTACCGTGCCCGACAATATTGGCAATATTCCCTGGCACAACGACATTCATAGCCAGAAATATTGGCAATATTGCCGAGCACGGCACAACGAAACTTCTATCTACCTTAATGAGTACTTAAAGTAAACATCAACAGCACGATAACGTGCAGGATAATACCGTAAAGCAGGCACATTGGAACAGAGACACGGCACACAATAAATACGATCATCACAATGATTAAATTAAAACAAAACTAAAAACGAATGTAAATATACATAAACAAAGAGCTACAATTAAAATAAAAGACATTCAGCCAAAAACTATAGTTTTAGAGTGGTCTAGGTAAGTTCCGACAATTTTAGTAGGCTTTTAAAATTTATTGGAACTTTCCACATAACTAGGGAGGCTTTTGTGAAGTTATAGTGGCAATAACACTCGCTAACTGAGAAAGAAAACATCATGGGGACATAATACATGATTTACACAATTTAAAAAATTTACACAATTTTGCTGAATAATTAATAAGTATAATAAAATAATATTACGCGCCTCATTAGCCCCACAAAATAACTGTTTACGCCTGAGGGGGTAGCTTTGTTCCAGTTCGGGGCAAAAGCCCTAAATTGTCTTACGAAATAAGTGAACAGTCCACCAACAAAGTTTTGCTAGTGGACTGTTCCATCATATTGAAAAATTAAAATTCAAAGCTTACAGAGAAAAAGATTTAAGCCATTTTATTTGATTTTGAGCTTTAATTGCAATCATCTAACATCAAAAGACAAAGAATGACCAATCCATTACTATAATATAATTATATTAACAGAACGTACCCCGCAAAATATCCATTCCTATAATAAAATGATTTTAACAGTTCCCGCAAAGCAAGGAAATGTACTATAACGAAATCAATGAACAGTCCCTTAACAAAACCAGTCCCATCATTTTTAACTTTTTAAAACCCAGAAACTTTCGTTAAGCCAGGAATACCGTACCAATTTACAGGTTAAGCCTAGGCGCACACTAGCGACAGGCGACAGCTCGGCGACTAGACGCGATGACAGAGTCGCGGAGTGGTGACGACAAGAGGCCAGAAGCAAATGACAATGTCGCGTCTGACGCGGCGACAAGTTGCCCTGTTTACGATGGCTTTAGAGCCATAGGCTAAACCCTTGACGTCTAAGGGCCATCGCAAACAGGGCGACTTGTCGCTGCGTCAAGTCGCCGTGTCAGACGCGACGTTGTCATTTGCTTCTGGCGTCTTGTCGTGGCGACTCCGCGACTCTGATGCCAAATGTGCCGGGATTCGAACAAAATATATGAAAATTGACGGCCGTAGCCTGTCGTCGCGTCTAGTCGCCGAGCTGTCGCCTGTCGCGTGTCGCTAGTGTGCGCCTAGGCTCAAACTTCACCGTGCGACAAACAACGCGTCACAGGAGCGTGGTTCGTTCGTTGTACTCTTTGGTCTTGGCAGGGATTGCAGACAAACTGAGGGCATCGGAGGGAGGTTAGGTACCCAAGCCTTAAATTTTCTCAAATTAACAGTCCCTTAACAAAACCAGTCCCATCATTTTTAACTTTTCAAAACCAAAAAACTTTCGTTAAGCCAGTAATACCGTACCAATTTACAGGTTAAAACTTCACGGTGCGACAAACAACGCGTCACAGAAGCGTGGTTCGTTCGTCGTACTCTTTGGCCTTGACAGGGATTGCAGACAATCCGAGGGCCTCGGAGGGAGGTTAGGTACCCAAGCCTTAAATTGTCTCAAATTAACAGTCCCTTAACAAAACCAGTCCCATCATTTTACAGATTTTTAAAACCAATAAAGTTAATAAAGATTTGAGGGATTTAACTGATTTTGGCTTTTTTCTCATCTAACATCAAGGGTCAGTCTGAAACACCGTACCAATCGACTAGTTAAATGTCCACGCCACAAAAGCCGCGTCTCAGACGCACGGCCTCGTTTCACTCGATGGCCTTGGCCGGGACAAGGTCGCCGCAGTCCGAGGGTTGAGCCTGGGGGATGGAGAGCATCCCGTCTTGAGGCAGGCCACCCCGGAGACGCGCCGAGTTCAGCTCGTTGCTCTGCACCCAAAGCTCCAACTGGAAAGATGAGAGATATTCTTGGATGTACAGCTGTCGTTTTTACTTTTAACTCAGCAGTGGTATTACAATGACGGTAGTCTCCGATGAAAGAGACGAGAATTTTTACTACATTTATTGCGAAATGTTGACAGTTTACCGCCACAAAACGCGTGTCTCTTTCTGACAGTCAGGTGTCCTTACCTCAGTCGTCATATATTTTCCCTTATCTTTAGCGTCACTTTTCAACCACAAGCGTCATTTACTTACCTGAGGCATCAAGAATAATGATAATAATGAGAATAAACTGTATTAAACAACTTTAGATAAGTGTACTTATTGCAGACCCAACCATGATGTAAATTTAACAGATAAGAATATGTTAATTTTGTATGATATAGCTACCGGTGTGCTGGAGTTTAAGCTAAGTATCAGTTGATTACAGTTAGGTTCTTAATTATTTATTTACTTATTGATAATAGAGACACCAACAGTAAATAGATAAAAAACTTATGATATTATTAAACACAAAAAATCTTAGGCCTGTCTGCGCAATACTATCAGGCGAGCAAAGCATTCGAAAGTAAATCGTATAATAGGTATATACATTATACATACTAAAAAAATGTAAAAAAAATTAATTAACCGTTCCTTACCAAAAGCGTCATTAGCTTACCGAAGGCGTCACGAGCTTACCTCGGGCGTCATTTTACTGGGCGGCGGTCGGCAGGCGCCTGCGCAGTGCAACTGCACGAGCAGCTCCGCGATGGCCGCCGCCGACGTGTCGATGACCCGTTGCCGGCACACGGCCACGGCGTGCACGAACCCGCCCGGGCCGATGAACTCGTGCTCCATGAACACAGTTTTGTCGTCCCAGTAGATCGCCTGGAGGAGTTAAGAACTGAGATGATGTACCTACTTAGGTACTAAATAATAGTAGACTAATGCAAATAATCGAATCGAAATTGAATAATCGAATGAATCGCTGGTAGCATGAGCCTGAATGATCTTAAACGATCACTAAGGCAACATAGGGCGCGTTCAGTCCATGGATGGGTAACTGTCTATGACTAACGCTAGTGGCATTTTTCTGAGCGGTTCCGTGCTTCGCAAGGCACGTTAAGCAGTTGGTGCCGGCTGCCGTCGATAGATAGCAGTCGTTAAGCCAAGACAGAGGCCTTAGGGCGGCATGAAAACTTCCGACAGTAAGACCAGCCACTAGCAAGCCTCCGCCAATCCGGACTAGGCCCCCGTCGTGGAGTATGGCCCTTCTTCAGGGAAGAGACCCGAGCCCCTCGGTGAGGACATGATGGGTTGATGATCATAATGCTTTGTTGCCGTTATCAATATCGAGCAAAAACGACTAAAAAAAAATCAAGTTTGTTGTATGGGAGCCCCCTTAAACAATTATTTAAAATATTATTATTTTATTCTGCTTTTTAGTATTTGTAGTAATGCGGCAACAGAAATAGATCATCTGTGAAAATTTCAACTGTCTAACTATCACCGGTCGGATAGCGGAGTCTCAGTAATAGGGTCCGTTTTACCCTATGGGTACGAAAGCCAAAAAACGGGGAAAACTACACGTGGCGTCTCAGCACGTCTTCGTCCAACGCCCCACGCGTGCTACTGTTTGGTGTCAAAAGCTCAAATCGCTTCATCATCATCATCATCAACCCATTATGTCCCCACCGAGGGGCACGGGTCTCTTCCCTGAGGACGGTATAGGCCATACTCCACCACGGGGGCCAAGTCCGGATTGGTGGAGGCTTGTAAGACTAGTGGCTGTGAAAATTTCAACGGTCTAACTGTCACGGTTCATGAGTCGCCTGGTGACAGACGGACGGTCGAATAGCGGAGTCTCAGGGCCTCAATTCTGTTAGTACATTATAGTTCGAAGACAGATATACGGTCGGGTCACGTGATGTGTTTTTTTATACCATTGACGCCTAGATTGCTTGATTTGGGTGCGCGCGTAGACTTAAAGCGGCAATGAAACTAAATCGCCACGACCATGCAGTTGTCATTGTAATACAATGCATTAACCGTTTTACCCTTTGGGTACGAAACCCTAAAATCGGAAAACTACACGTTGCGTCTCAGCACGTCTTCGTCCAACGCCCACGCGTGCCTCTGTTTGGTGTCAAAATCTCACATCGCTTACCTTAGAAGTAATAGTGAATCGCGTGAAAGGCTTCAGGTAGCGTCTGTAGCGGATTGTAGCCGCCGCCTGCACCACGGAGCCTCCAGCAGCCCTGTGATTCAACAGAGACAGGTAAACAAGGCATTGGCTGATTTGAGTGCAGCCCTCGCTCTACGGATTTGGTCTTGAGACGTGACCAAAGTTATGGAAAAAATTGAAATAGAAATTAAAACTTAATTTCAAGATAAAGATGGCAATATGAACTAAAACATTCGTAAGCACTAGACATTGTTAACTTTATTCCGGAGACACTCACTTGACTTTTTGTCGGAAGAGTCCGACCAAGTTTCGCTCTGATTCGCAGAGCTTAATCATGGAAAGTCAAGTGAGTGTAATATATGTTGTAATATGAGTTGGCTTACCAATTAAACCCTTAGTTTAGGGCAGAGGGTAGATTGAAAATCAAACTACATCTGGGGAATCAGTAAATCAATAAATAGACCAGTGGAAATCAAATCCGCATCCACAAGTCAAGCGTGATACGTTCGATCAATAATAATATAGAGTCTGACAAAGCTAACTACGCAATGGCCTAAGTATGGTAGGTTTTAAAAAAAGGATATGGTATCCCTAGGCAGTTGCTGGATGCGGCAAGCTGAAGACAGGGCGCTATGGCGCTCATTAGGGGAGGTCTGTGTCCAGCAGTGGACTAATATAGTTAGCCTGATGATGATGATGATCCCTATGTTTATAACCCCCTTACACTCTTGATACTTGATCGGGCATAGATAGGAATTTATTTTAAACATTCAAAGCGTCAAAACTGTTTACGCAAGGTCAACAATGAAAGTGACAAAAACAAGTGTAGTCTTTCTGTGTGGCTACCACTTAATTCCATTGCAAAGTTAGCTTCGCCAGACTCTAATAACTGCCACACATCACAATCATCCTGGTCCCAAACAATTTAGCATGCCCTGTCCTATGATAACCAGGCATGGACATTACAAACAGATTGAGGCTATTAGAGCTAATATACGGGAATCGAACCCATGACCTCTGTTATGATGGATAAGCGCTTTTACAGCAAGACCTACGAGGCAGTTAACGAAGCAGTCCTTGTAACAAGTTGCCAAACTAATTCAGGTCAGGGCCTAGATTCTGCTAATTAATTGCAGTACAATGATAGTTTCATGACTGCGTCGATTACATTTCCTTGCCGCTTCAAATCGACGCGCTCACGCGTATCAGTAACTCTAGTCGTCAACGGAATCAAATTTCATCTCATGTGACCCGACCATGTCACTGTAATTGAACTATAATGCACTAACAGTATCGAGGCCCAGGTTAGATCCAATTTTAAAAGATTAGTATGCTAATGCCTAAACAATCATCTAATGCTCAGTACGAATTTTCTACCCGTGCATAAAACTAATGAGTATCACTGAATATTCTATCTATCTATCTGGAAAAAATATATATAATTAACAAACAAACATAAACATTTACATACAGGCACATACATTGCTTCTGGCTCCTCACTAGGATACCCTGTGTCGTGGGAACCAGAAACAGCGACATCAGAAACATGTAAACATCCAAGACCTTTTTTGTTTTGTCCCTAGTCGGGATTCGGACCCGAGACCTCTCGCATGTATGCAGCTGCGCTAACCGCTGCGCCTCAAAGGTCTTGTCTAATCTCACCTGATGTTGGAATAAAGGCCGGTTCTCTCATAGAAGTCGACCCGCGCGAAGTCCAGCTCCCTCAGGTAGCGGGCGTTGTTCATATGATAGAGCAATGTATCTATATCGTTCAGCAGGCAGTAAGCTGTGGACATCATAGGTCAAGTGAAGAAAACGAAGAAACACATTCCATTAACACCATAAACACAACATATTATGACATGTGATTTAAAACAAACTAAACAAAAACAACACAATAATTTGAACACCAATAAGGGTGGCACCAATCCGGACTTGGCCCCCGTGGTGGAGTATGGCCTATACCTTCCTCAGGGAAGAGACCCGTGCCCCTCGGTGGGGACATAATGGGTTGATGATGATGATGAAGGGATGCAGGGTATGTCTATCATCGTCATCATCAACCCATTATGTCCACACCGAGGGGCACGGATCTCTTCCCTTAGGAAACTATAGGCCATAGGTACTCTACCACAGGGGCCAAGTCCGGATTGGTGGAGGCTTGCAAGACTAGTGGCTGGTCTTACTGTCAGAAGTTTTCAAGCCGCCCTAAGGCCTATGACTTGGCTTAACGACTGCCATCTATCGACGGCAGCCGGCACCAACTGCTTAACGTGCCTTCGAAACACGGAACCGCTCGGAGAAATGCCACTAGCGTTGGTCATAGAACGGTCACCCATCCATGCACTGAACGCGCCCTATGTTGCTTAACCTTCGTGATCGCTTAAGATCACTCAGGTGGCCGGGGCTACGAGCGATTTGAGAGTAATTTGTTGAGTCTTCAAAAACGATGAACCTCTCATTTTTGTGTTGTGACTTAATCAGAGCATGATTAATTAAAGAGATAGTGTTTGCCTTGCCTACATAAAAAAAACAAATTTCGTTTGTATTTTTTTTTTCAGTTTATGAGTATGAATCCTTTGACTTCAAAGGATTGATACTTATACAGAGTTTGCCGACGTCATGGAAAAGTCAAAGTTAATGCACTTTTAAATAAGTCTAATTTTTTTTACATATTCATTAAAACCTTCACCTTAAATGAATTTTCTAAGACGTCAACAAACAAAGTATGAATTACTTACAAAAGAAATATCAAATGACGTTGATTTTTTAATTTACTTAGGCAAAGACTATTTCTTTACTTATGCGCTGATGACTTCACTTCTTAAAACACTTCAATCTTAAAAATAGATATTATTATAATGAATAAAACTAAACAATACCGAAATTACTTTCATAAAATGGTCAATATTTTCCAAATAAACACATATCGTCGGCTAAAGTCGCTAACTTCTTAACTGAATTTTTTCAAATTTTTTTTGCATCCTTACAAAGTAAATTTCTAGACGCATCCCCCTGAGTCCTGACCTTGAAAATAACAATGGTTTTGGTACTTTTTTTAAAACACGCGGACTAAATTTTGAAAAAAAAAATGGAGCTAAGAGGTTTGCGAATTTAGCCGACGATATATCAAAAATAAGTAGCACCGCCAATTGAGTAGCACTCACACTGAATCCTCGTGGTGTCCAGGATGCAGGCCTTCTTCCGGAAGTATCGGGCGCGGGCGACGGTGTACATCATACGGGCAAAGTACGCCACGTCCAGGGTCCCGTACAGCAGCAGCGCTGCTGCCGTCACCGCCGCCGCCCAGCCCGGCACGCAGACCGACCACATCGCTGACTGGAACAGATTCATAATAAAAAAACCAAACACGAGGGCTATCTAACTTAATGCAAGCAGTAAACTTGTTAAAAAAAGTGAAAATTTAGAACAAGTTTAAATTGGCCATATCTCAAAAACCGTGCAACTTTTACTGAGGTCATGTTAGGTTGGTGCGATGCCTTTTGGGCAGGTCTACCTCCGGTGTCACTAAGACGTGTCATTTTTGGGACACCCCGTATGTTCAAAACAGATTGAAATATCCTGGCATACCCTTAGAATAAGATCTTTATGTTTATAGTTAAATAAAGAATTTTACAAATCAATCAATCAGTCAATCTGTAGCAACAAAAATATAGGTGTAACATGAACATGTTGAACATGTAAGAAGCTACATACTACCTGTTGATATTTCTAACCGACTAATTCCGATTTGTCAACTGCCCACTCGTAACTGCCCATTTAACTATTTCACTACTCAGTATTTACATACATACATACATTTACATACAGGCACATACATTGCTTCTATCCCCACACTAGGATACCCTGTGTCGTGGGAACCAGAAACAGCGACGTCACAAACATTTATTATAATGACCCATTTTATTATTTTCTACGACTCATTTTTGTTTACTTTACTGCTAAGTTTTCACTGCCGAACTTGTTACTAAATATACCTACATTTCGTAATTTTCATATTGAAAACTAACAGAAAGTGCCGCGTTAAATCAGTGCCTTATAATTGTAATTTATATTGTTACTCTTTAATATTTTTAATACCAACCTTGCAGTGCACAAAAAAGAGCTGATAATAAAGTAGCTTAGCATTTTTAAAGTATTTGTATATTTGATATTTTTACTTGATAAAACCTAACCAGTTTAGATACGGGTAGCAGTGGGGCCCCATTTTTTTATTTGCCCCAGGGCCCTTGGTTACCTAGCTACGCCACTGGTTACAGCCCTGTTATTTAAGAAAGGTACAGAACAATTATTAAAAGGCAATATTATACAAGCGAGAGGTGAACTGTAATTTAATTTTTATAATTAAAATGGCGAATATTGGCTAAGTATTTAGCGCTCGAAATCGACATTCCGTGGTGGGCACACGTGGCGATTAAAGCCCATACTCTCTCTCTCTCTCTCTCTCTCTCTCTCTGAAAGAAAACCAGTGCCTTATAGTGGAACTTATTTAGGCTCTTTACATTGCCTAAGTTCTCGAAAAAACTGAGCGAGGCTTGAGCCGCGTGGCCACTTTAGCCGCAGCCCTTGTACGGCAAGACAAAAGTGCAATATAAACATATCTACATCACACCCGCACGGTCGACGTAATATCACTAATCAATAGTGCTATCTAAAGAATAAAGATTGCAACGCGCGTTTCTGTTGCACTGATTTCGTTTGGAAGTCGAAAACGCCTGCTTAAAATGTCATAGCAATAAGTCATCAACGCGCCTATTTGCAACGGTTTGCTACTTCTTCTGACTGCTAATTCGTAATTACAAGCCGCTAATTATTAATTCAAACATAATCTCGTATCCCAAAAATCTTAATTTATCTCCTAAATACTTGGTAAAAATGACACCTCAATAAGTAGACGGAATTTGGCTTGACATGCAATGCTTTTGTTTAAGTAAATTTACATGATTAAATTCTGATCCTCAGTTGAAATTACTTTATATCACAGAGCATATAATGTTACTGAACGTGGAAAAATCCATTGGGCACTCACCAACAGCTGGTAGCCGGCAAAAACGCACAGGTTATAAATCAATGCCGATACATACTCTTCTTGAAAACTTTTCTAAAGTCGTAATAAGACGTAAAAATGAAAAAACACAATACGGATAGGTATAAGTCTAGAGTTTCTGAGTACAGCTGGTTATTCAGAGAAAATTCAATGACAGGCAGTGTGTGCTGAAAAGTGAGATGTCAAATTGGACCTGCGCGCGCAACGTGATCGATAAGCGACCTCCTTGTAGAACCTTCTTTGAAATTTGCCGGGTTTTTTTTTCGAGAAGCAAAATGCTTCCAAGTTGAAATGGTTATTAATTAAAGTTAAGTAAATAACAAATTGGTATCCAGACACGATTTAACGATAAAACACATGAAGTTCAGTGCACAGCGTTCTCAAACTAGTGCATGTAGTGTTACTTTGAACACATTATTCAAAGTAATACAATACATAAATACTTCTAAAGGAAATAATATTACTGTATAAATCCTCTTAATTCTTGAATCATATCCAAGTTTCGTTTACCGGGAAGCGGTGAAGCGAAGCAGTGGTTTTATACCCATTGCAAGTATGTAGGTACTGTAGCGCTACTACTTTTATTAAAATACGCTTGTTAGGCAAAAATACTATTTTACTATCTTTTTTTTTGCTAGGGATCGACTGACACAATCTCAACAAAAACGTAGATATTCCCTTTCAAACATTTAAAATCATCATAGACGGCTGACCCATCATGTCCCCACCGAGGGGCACGGGTCTCTTCCCTGAGGAAGGTATAGGCCATACTCCACCACGGGGGCCAAGCCCGGATTGGATTTAGGCTTGTAAGACTAGTGGCTGGTCTTACTGAGAGAAGTTTTCAAATCGCCCTAAGGCCTCTGACTTGGTTTAACGACTGCCATCTATCGACGGCAGCCGGCATCAACTACTTAACGTGCCTGGCGAAGCACGGAACAGCTCGGAAAAATGCCACTAGCGTAGACGGTGACCCATCCATGGACTGAACGCGCCGTATGTTGATTAACCTTAGGGATCGTTTAAGATGCCTGGAAGCCTGGGCTGCTTGAGTACAAACAGCCCAGGCTACGAGCGATTCCTACCTTTTAGAATATAGGTCTACGCAGGGGTATTCTAAAACAATTTTACTTACCTACTGTACTTAGTTCCTGATTTCGTCAATGATCCTCTAGTGAGAGCAGTGTGCGGGAATATAAATACACATCGCTTCGTCGTTAAAAGTAATAAACATAGATCAAGCTTGTATGCCTGAGGGGTAGAAAGGATTTCAGTATAAAATTTATCAGGCTTTGGCACCACTAAACAAGATGTAGATATGTTGACAAGAGAACGGCTAATGAACGTTGATGAGGCTTGAGGATCTTGAAAGTAAGTAAGATCTAATTGCTTATTAACCTTAAGACTAGTTCAGACATGGCGGATTCCGCGCGGATGCAAATCGCGTGGTTCTAAATGCAAGTGTTCAGAGAGGCGCGGGGAGTGCCGTAATCCGCATAGGGTGACAGTCCAATCGGGTGAAAGTCGAAGAAGCAATAATGTGTGTACTTGTTGCTCCGTAGAAAAAAAAAGAAGAAACGGCAGTATTGGGTGCATCCAATATCACGGGATCGGCTCACCCATGGTCAGTTTCAATATTAGAATATTCTGTACACTGGATGTCCCACAAAGCAGACCTTTTGACGCAGGATGAATAGCTCGGTGTCGAAGCGATCCATTGTCACCGTCAGATACGTGCGGCTTCCGCGGAGCAACTGAACGCGCTCCAGGTACGTCAAGTAAATAGATCCGAGCGGCGACCGCGCGAATCCATTTTCTAGCGGTTGAGTGGCGGTAACCGAGCGGATTGTCAATCCGCGCGGACAGGTATGTATATGAACGAATTAATAGGCACTAATGAAAATAAGATCCACGCGGTCTAACCGCGCGATTTGCATCCGCGCGGAATCCGCCATGTCTGATCTGGCTCTTAGCATTGAATAATTCAATGCCTTTAGTGATAAGATCGCCGTCTGTACCTACTCTTAGGTTAAGATATTTTTTAAACATTTTTATATACATAAGCGGTGGTAGCGGAGCGGTAGAGCGCTGGCTTCTCAATCGGTAGATCGTGGGTTCATATCCCGGCTTTAAGTTATAGTAGCAAAACCACTTTTTTTCTGTGTGGTCTTAATTTACATATCCCACTCAAGGGCAATATTCTCTCAGAGAGAGAATATGTGTTATTTACCACGCGTAGCCACCGCGGCAACATTCAGGTTTCCTCACGATGTTAACAAAATTAAATGATATTGCTCCTGCAACTTCTTAAATTCACGAAAACGTAGAAAACAGAGGTATGTATCGGAATACAAACCCACGACCTCCAGAATGCGAGGCCGGCGTTCTAGGCTCACTAAACACCAAAACAAGCAAACATAATTCTGCCGTCATAAGAGTTATAGACGCAAAAAAAATTGCCGAAATTGAGTTATTATAGGTATACCCACAGAACAGATCTGTTCTGTGGGTATACCGATACATAATTAGGAACGAGGAAAAAAGACGCATCTTTCTGTATTTTTTTTTATTTTCGAATTTTAATTAATGCGAAGATACGAGCTAATAAAAGGACGCATTTGACAACGTATTTTGTTGGTTTTTTTAAGTTAAAAAGGCGTTTTAGACGTGAACTAAGATAAAAAAACGTATTTGGTCAATTACTTCTGCAATACGATAGAAAAATGAATGAAGTTACTAAAGTAAAAAGAAGCATAAACGCAAATCACAATTGCTTACATAAAACTTAAGCTTTTAATTTCTCAGTTTCGTTCGACCGATGCGTCCTTTTACCTTATGACGGCAGAATGGCGCCCCTTTTACGATACGTTATCAAAGGCCAACGCAGTTTGACCCACCACGCCTGCGAAACCGCCAGCTCTACATAGGTCAAGCCACACTGGTCACTATAATCGTAGCTTGGCACGAGAAACTCGCGTCTCTGACCTCAGCGCTATCTGTATCCCTTTCTAACACTACGAGTGTGAGCGGATGAACAAATAGACACGATCCGACAATTTCTCGCCGCCATTTTAGTGACGTGCCAGACCTGACAGTGTACACCAGTCATTTTGTTTACGTTGGAACTTCGGTAGTAAGCGAGATTGTAAATATGAGGCAGTTTAAATATAATGTTATTGATCTCATAGAGGGAATAAGGCATCGTCCGTGCATTTGGGATAAGAATTGTGAAAGTTATAAGGATAGGGTCGAAAGGAGATGCGCTTGGGAAGAGATTTTTAATAAGCTCGAGGAGGGATTCGAAAGCATGACTTCGGAGCAAAGACATTTTGTTGGTGAGTGCATTTTTTTTATAGTTTCCATTTTTTTACGCGGCACGATTACAGAACAAAAGAGATTTTTTTACTTGCATCTTCTTTGTTGTATACAAGTATAAAAATGGATGTGTTTAGTTTTGCGTTAAGGGGCTTCTAAACGGGCCATCATCATCAACCCATTATGTCCCCACCGAGGGGCACCGGGTCTCTTCCCTGAGGAAGGTATAGGCCATACTCCACCACGGGGGCCAAGTCCAGATTGGTGGAGGCTTGTAAGAATAGTGGCTGGTCTTAGTAGGATCTCACGTACGATCGTAGGAACATGGCCCGTTTCAAGGCCCTTTAACTCCATAGTAAGCACACTCTGAATCTTATTATAAAATCAAGGGTTATTTAGAAGACAAAGATGGCTAATGTCAAACAGTAGATTAATTTTAAATGTACTTACCTACTTATTCAGAGGAGAATTGTGTCTAGTGTTCAACACATCCATGAGTAATAATTTTTATGTTTGAAACTTTGTTAATTAGCTGCTTTTGAAAAAAAATCATGTGGAGTTTCTGTGTCAGATTCTTCTCCACATACCTATTCTATTAATTTTTGAAATAATCTTCGTTCATGTTTTCATAAAGTAGGTAGGAAGGTAGTTAAACATTTTGTTTTTAGTGTGATTAAAAATATGAGAGCTCAATTTATTTCCAACGCTGCTTGTCAGTTTTTATATCCTATCATATTCTATAAATATGTAGATAGCTAGGTACCTACTAATCCCTTATGTGATCAGATTTTATAAATACCAAACTAACTAGGTAGGTACATTTTGCACAATTCGAGAAATCGCAAAGTCCAATTTCATACAATTGCAAAACGACGTAAGTCCGAAAATCATGAGTTGGACTTACGTCGTTTTGCAAATGTATGAAATTGGACCTAGCGATTTCTCGAATTGGACCATCCAATTCCAGCGTACCTATTATAGCTGCTACACACTATGCCGGCGGCAAGGCGGGGGCGGCTTTGCCGCCGGCATGTTTAGGCCGCCGGCATGTTTAGGCCGCCGGCATGTTTAGGCCGCCGGCATGTTTAGGCCTCCGGCACTTGCCGCTGGTGCCGCAGAGCAACATTGGCATGCCGCGGCTCGGCTTGTGCGGCATTGCCGGCGGCTTTCTACCCTCCGGCATAGTGTGTAGGAGCCATTGAATTCTATAAGAAAAAATTACGTTACGAACTCCCTACACAACATTTTGTTTATTTTAATTTCCAGAGGAGCAAATAGTAACAAAATGGACCAACATCAGGGACACGTTCTACAAGTCTCTGAAGATCAAAATGGGCAGGCCTAAGCGCAAATACGTTCTGTACGACGAATTGAAATTCCTTATCGGAGACACTCCGCACGAAGGCGTTTTTGAAGAGCAGTCAATTGAAGACTACACCACAAACGAAGACCTTACAGTTCCTCATAAAGATGAGTATCTAGAAGAAGAAGAAGAAGAAGAACAGGAACCGGTGCCGGTACCAAAGAAAAAATCCAGAAGAACCAAAGATTTACTGTCCAAACTGCCTAAGAACAACGTAGAACTTGTTAAGGATAACTACGATAACTTGACAAATGAGTTCGTGGCGTGCGACGTGGCTAACGAGTCTCGATTGATGAATGAAGACGAGGCTTTCTTTGCTTCGCTGTTGCCAACGGTGGTCAGGTACACTGTCGACGAGCGGTTGGACTTTAGGATGGAAGTCTTGAATGTCATGAAGAAAATTCAAACCAGACGGAATGAGGCAAAGTAGTAACTAACTAATGGAGTGTATCGTTCACTTCCGATGATATTGTGGAGACCTTGCCTGCCAAGTCTCTGACTAAATGAATCAAGTGACCGCCGCCGCTATCTCCCTTATGAATAAAGAGATAGAGTACGGCTTTGCTGAGCACCTCCGCATCGGCTTCACTTCCAGTAGCTTTTGAGGAACTCAAGAGAAGCTTGTATAGGTACCTACTCCTTGCTCTAAGGGTCGGTTTCCGAACTGAAAATTTCATTTAACTACCCCCAGTTTCTCGTACTCTGACAATCTGTTCATATACTGCATACCCGGTGGTTTTTTGTATGCACTTCTTTGGCTCACACTGTTGCTGCTGTCACTCACAACACAGCTGTTAAGGGCGTCCAGGGAGTTAGGTACACTAGCGCAACCGCGAAAAAACATATATTTTTTATCGATCGATATTGAAAAAGTGTGTAGCTAGGTACCTACTATCTCTCAATCATGTGCACCTAGAGAGATATTTAAGACCGACGTGAAAGTCTGTACATGAAACCGTTGCTAGCGCCGGCTCACAAACAAGCAAGCCGGCGCCGTGCCGGGTAGAAACCGTGCTCGTGGAGACACGCGCGCCCTAAGAAGTATCTTTGATCAGACAGAAGTGTCAGAGCTGACATAGGCGCGTTATTATCGGTCGATAATGCGTTATTGCGATATCGGTTTTTGTACATGTTATTTATTAGGACAGTTAAACGGCTGCAATAATAACGACGCAATGTATTTAGGATGCTTGCGTTCCTCCGTCCTGCGATATTCTGATACCTACGAGATTTTAGAAAATTTGTTTTGGGGCGAATGCGATCCACGCTCAGATCGTTAGTGCGTCAAGGACGTGGTTTCAACGACGATTACTGTTACTACTGGTATGAAAACCTATACAATGGATAGGTATTGATTTCTATATCATCAGACGAAGAGTTTTTATCACTATAATAACAGTAGCTATGGAAGATGACCGACGAAGACGTCAATAACGACGGAAAATAATTATAAATCAAATTACAGGTGTACAGAGGCCATAACCTTGTTCGTTTACGACATAGAATTATCGACGACAAAAACGCAGTTGTGTGCAAGGAATCGGGACGCATTATCGAAATAACGCATCCGGTATTATCGACCGGTAATAACGCGCATATTATGTGAGAGGCCTTATCAGTATTTTATTTATCGGAGTTGCGATTTGAATTTTATATAAGGTGAGCAAAGCAGTCCATCCCCAATATCGACTACCCAGACAGATCTATTTTAGTGTTGAGTATAAAAAAACATAATATAATATAAGACTGCATAGTTTAAGAATAGTATTATATGGAGAAGAGTCTAATGCGTGATATGAAATAAAAGTACAGTTTATTTTTAATAGATAAGTTTTAATTATCATTCTTTCGGTAGCACTTTAAAAATAATGTTTAATTAAGTATAGATAATAATAATCATAAAAACACAAGTATTCGGGTCAACCTAAGTAGGTACTTCCATTTCATAATATGTAGCTAATAAATTTAGTTCCTAAGTGAACATAACAATGAAAAACCGAATTTTTTCTTACTGTTCGGATGAATCATATCGAAATTGCAAAAGTTTTTTAAACTTAATTAGGTAGGTAATTATAACAAATTAAATTAGAAGATGTATTCAACGAATGACCAATTTATGTCAATAATGTGAACGAAAAATATGTAGGTATGTTTCTCTAAAGGGGCTTCTAAGCGGGCCATGTTTTACTGCAATTTGTGGCTGCAATACAGTGGCCGGCAACATTACGAGAAATACCAGCCATACTATGCAATATTGCAGTAATGTCCTGGCTAAACATATTTGGTATGGCCACATATTGCTTTTATAGGTTCCGAACGATCGATCGATCTGAGCGATCAATATTTATGCAACATTGCCTAGCTAGTTCTTTTGGTGTTTCAGTCGCTCTCTATGGTTATGGAATTGGTATTTTGTAGCTCATTTAGGAGTCTGTATTGTGGGCCATATTATTGCAGACATATTGCAACACATGACCCAGCCATAGATTGCTCGGCCATCAGTTGCAATAAAATATTTTAGTGATGGCCGGACAATTATTTGCGGAAAGTGCAGCCACATATTGCAGCAAAACTTGGCCCGTTTAGAAGCCCCATAAGACTGCCAAATAACCGCAAAGTAAGTAAAAAGCCAACGTAATGAACACTTCCGTGCCTCGATTTCTGTCAAGTTAAGACACAGATCAAAGTACATTTTTTACTATTATAACGTGTAAATTCGTGAAGCTATCTTTCTCGTTAAGTCTTAACACATGATGTTTACCATCCTTTCAAGATTTAGAACATCAAGTCCAAAATGCTAGCTGCTGTGGCGAAACTGGAGAATTGTTCAAATTTCAACCTCTTTTACAGTTGACCGCAACGGACAGAACGGTCAAATGTAAAAAATCGACCCATATCGATGCTCGATTTGCTTACCAGCTGTAGACTCAAGATGAAATTTGTATGGAGCTGAAGCAGCTAATTGTGACTAACGCCGTCTTGCTCTGTACTGTACTGTTAAAGCAAGAAGGCGCTATTCATTACGCTATATTGACGTCAAACGTCATGCTGAGTCAACTGGAATCGCACCAATATAATTGTACAATAGTTATAGGTAACGTCACGCACAAAAGTGATTGCGTGTGCCAATGATCAATCTCTAGTTTATGATTTAAAACATTACAATGCTGTCTTCAGCTGTGGATACACATTTATTTTTCGATTCGACGGTACGAACATTGATTGGAACAGAACAGGGGGCGAGTTACATAGCCAAACACTGTAGTGATATTAGAAAGAGATGCATGATCTATTGTTTCTATTATCATCTGTGGGTAAGGAGGTAACATCCCCCTGTTAAATTCTTACGATAGGTTTACTCGATTCTGTAATACAATGAAACTTGTTTTTTGTGTATTTTTGAGTTTTTAATTTATTAAATACTATCCTTATACTAAAAGAAGTAACACCTCAACTATGCGAATATTGTTTACGCTCGCGGCGAGTTCAACTTAACTGTCACAGTATTAAGTTACAATTTTCACTAGAGACACGGCCACCGATTTGTTTACAGGGCGAACGCGTTATTTTTCACTAAACAAAACAACAAAATCGTATATTTACAGCAAATGCATGCAACGAAAGCACACTCCAGGTCGCACCGAATCAATCGAAAATCCAAAACTTCAAAAATAAACATTGCATTTTTTCTTTTAATATATACAAAGCGTTGGAAATCATACCCAAGAGACGCAGACTTAAAGCTGCCTATCCCAAATTCTTCTCTTTCGTCAATTCACTACTACACGCAATGTTTATTTATTATTAATAATTCTATTAATACGATACAACATAGTGACTAGATCTGCCCCAACGTTATAAAAAGTCATGCCGGGGACACGAGAAAAATATTTACACTTTTTTATCACTATGAATATCAAACTTTCCCTTTTTTTTCTAACCATTATACGGATAGTCGTCTTTAAAAATGAACGGGTCACGCGGCTTTTTAAAAAGCAACATACTCAGAAGTTTGGCACCAAATTGCAAATGTTTGGTAACAAAGAGTGTAAAGACGCAGTTTTCGAAAAATAATCACTTAATACGCTTTTACGCTTAAAGCTTTACGACTGAATCGATTTGTGCAACGTCAATTGGAAGTGACTTAGAAATAACCAGGTTGTACTTAAACTATACAATATCCATTGCGGGTCAAAAATAAACTAAGTAATATGGCGATTCGGAAAACAAGCTACGTAACTTCAAAGTATCAGTCTCAGGTTTATAAAAAAAAGTTTCTAATTTAAAAAAAGTTTTTTATTACAGCCACTATACTCCACGTTATCTTTCAAGTATATTGGGACTATTACCTATTAATAATTAAATCACTAAATGAAAACACTTAATACTAATGGAGGTAACCTATAGAAATACACTTTTATTTTATACAATTCACATATCAGTTACTATAATATGTATAATAATGTATAAATCCAAATCGGTTATATTACACGAAAAATAACAATAATACAGTGAAGAAACCCATTGCGATAGCTTGAACCTACTCTAAACATCACCAACAAAAATCATTTAAGACGTTTAAAAAACTTAAGTTTCAATAAAGTCAAAAGTTTATAATGGAATTTTGATCAAACTATCAAAATTACATGACCAAACACTTTTGATCGTGAGCGTAGTACTACAAGCAAAAAGGAACCTTTCGAAGAAACTTAAAATATACAAAACTAAATTCGGTCTTTTTAAAACGTATTCAACGTAAAAAAGATAAAACTGTCAACAATCGGAGCAGCTACAAAGCGTTGCGCTTGCGCTTCCAAAAAAAACGTAATTGTTTATCGAGATCTCACTTCAGTCGTTATTAATTTGTATCAACAAAGAAATAACCGGTCCTTGACTAAATCCATCAGCTCTTAATCAGTCTCAACTAGGAGTTTATCACGGCGATTACGCTTCAAAACTCAGTCCAAACTCTGTAAGAAACCTTTTTGTAACTACAATTCTTTTCATCATCTTTCGAAGTGGTTATCTTGATAGCATTTCAGTCACTAATCGATCCTTGATCCATTTCAACGCATCAGTTGCCCACGAAATCTAGCGTAGGCTTCCTTTGCCTCGGTTTCTTCGGCCTAGGGGGCGCTGGGGATCCGTTACAACAATGGCAACCGCGCTTCACGACGCCCCGGTTCGAGGCCCTCCGTCTGACCCCCGGACTGCCCGGAGACCTTTCGCCAGCCCTGGTCTTTCCCGACAGACTCCTCTCCGCCTCCCCTTCGTTGTGGAAAGACCTCTTCGGCGGGTACGTCCTTATCGGCGGATGGGTCGTATCTTCTGCGGAAGAGCCGTCCACGCTGCCTGACCGCTCGCGACCTCTCGCCTCCTTTATGACAGAGTCAAGTCTCAAGTGGGTGCCGACCACGCTGGAATCGGTGGAGTTGGTCTCGTCCAAGGACGGGCTCTTGCAGCATTTGTCGCTGTCGCTGCTGAAATCGAGCTGCCTCCGGCTTTCGGACGCGGACGCGGAGTTGGACTCCCAGAACAGTTCGGCGTGTCTCTCGGGCAAGCTGTCTTCGTCATCTTGCCCAATGGAGTCCATCGTCGCGTCCCTTGAGCTTTCTTCAGCGACGGCCATCTTCGCGTCGTCGCCGGCGATGACTCCGTCGTTCTCGTCCATAAGGAACCGGTCCCTTTCTCTCTTCGCATCGTCGTCGTAGCAGACGCGCCTTATCACTTGCGTCACGTTCGGATGGACGATCGCGGACGCGGTATTAGACAGGTGCAGCTCGCGCGTGTCCGTCAGGATACTATCGAATCTTGTTAAGCCATCGTCTTTTACTAGCACCGAGGATAAGTTTATCTGGTGGCTGTGCGATCCTGGGAGGCTGTTGATCATGTTATCGATGTCGGAGTATTTGACGGCGCTGGTCTGTGCGTGGCTGGTATCCGGGGTCGCCTGCGATATGACGGTCTGTTGCGGGGCGGCCATTAGGACCGTAGTGGTGGCGTTGTTGGAGTGGAACGTGATGTGGCGGCCCTTGGCCAGCCCCGACGCTATGGAGAACGGCTGTACCTAAAAAGGAGGAGAGGATCGTGGTTAGATAAAAGCTGCTGTTTCCTCTGGCATGCGTCTCGCTCATCATACGTTCTTATTTATTATAATTTGTTTAAATAGCACTTCCTTTTCCTCTTTCTTTTTTTCTTTTACACTCTTTATTATTACATTACACTTTACATGCGTCTAAGTCCGTTTTTTAATTCGATCCAAAAAAAATGACGCGGTGTTACCGCTATAAAATATAATATAGGTATATTCGGTGGTTTTTTTTACCGTGAATAGAAAACTCGCGTGTCCAAAATCCTTAGACATTAAAATTTAATTCCTCATAAGAGCAAAGTCTAAAAAAGATTAGATAGATATACTGCCCTCGTAAGAAAGAACGCAGTAATAGCCACTACTGCGTTTTTACTTTGGATGCAAAATTGAGCTCCCTGGTGGTACATCTATAGGTGAAAAAATAATGGTGGCTGTAGGTCTACTAGAAACCTGAAATTTCAGTAAGAAAATATGCAGTTATCTCATGAAACGATATGTTTGTCATATGTTTTTCGCTATTTACTCAAAACTTCGTTTTTACGATTACTGCGTTCTTCCTTACGAGGGCAGTATATCCTCGTGAGGCCCAATGTCTTCAAGTGATCACAAAATCAATTGTTATTTTCAAGGTCGGGCCTCACGAGGATATAGAAAAAAAAGCACCAACCTCCTCCCCCACATCGGTGGGCTCGCTGTGAAACGTGGTGTTGGGGTGCGCGCGCGCAAACTCCTCCTGATCGAGCGCGATGGCGGCGCTGCCGTCCTCGGCGACGGTGACGATGCCGTCGCCGAGGCCCAGGTCGGCGTCGTCGGCCAGCTCCCCGTCGGCGGCGAGCTCCACGCGGGCTCCGAGCTCCGGAGGCAGCAGCTGGTCCGTCGCGATCTGGTCGTCGAGGTCCGGCTGAGGGATCGACGACTGGAGGAGCGACGGTTGCGCTGGAGGGGAAACGATAAAAAAAAATATCATCGTTGGTCCTACCTCAGTAACCTACACTTCAGTGGCGTAGCGTGGGTATCAGCCGCCCGGGGCGGAAAAATTTGCGGCCCTCTTTAGTCCAGTTCATTATTGGCTCCGACAAATCATTATTCAGAAAATAATTCAAAAATATGTTAGAAATCCTATATAAAAAAATGAACCTATTTATTCTTCGTGCTACGTGCTAGCTGTGTTTGTGATATCTATTAATTTGAAATTTTTAATTCAGCGTCTCCGTCTTGTACAGAATACCCTACATTTCTATCGGTTCGAATTTTAAGTGCGACAAAAATATAAAATGGTTCAAAAGTTAACAAAAAATTTGTATTATTTAATGAAATGTGAAATTTTGCCGCCCCCTAAATGTGCCGCCCGGGGCGGACCGCCCCCTCCGCCCCCGCTACACTACGCCACTGCTACACTTTCTAGCCAATGAAGATGTGACACAGGTCACATACTGAGCGCGCCAGCATTAGCTCCAACCAATATACATACCTACTGCTAAATGTCCCATGAAGGTGACAGATTGTAGTATGACTACAGATATAAAAAAAAATCGTTGGGGTGTGGACTGTGTTTCTAATGCTGTGACAAAGCTTCGCGCCTGTACTCTGTGGAATGTAGGGACTGACATGCCCTTGGCACGAAGCTTCGTCACGATAGACGCAGGTGCGGCCCTAGCATAAAGGAAAGTGGTGAAATTGGTGCAAATAAAATATAACAATAGAGTACGAGAACAAATTGGGTGAAGATGAGGTGACAATCAGAATATTAGGTACAATGATATAAATACAATGACACGAGATAAAAGTCAAAAGCCAAAAAATATAAAAACACAAAAACATGGTTCTGGGAGTCTTCAAATTATGTCCCCATCGAGGAGCACGGGTCCTTCCCTGGGGAAGGTATAGGCCATACTCCACCACGGGGGCCAAGTCCGCATTGGTGGAGGCTTATAAGACTAGTGGCTGGTCTTACTGTCAGAAGTTTTCAAGCAACCCTGAGGCTTATCGACTGCCATCTATCGACAGCAACCGGCACTAACTGCTTAACATGCCATATAGGCTACATAAAAAAAAAGTACTTGTGCCGCGAGTTCTGTCAATAATACAAAAATAAAAACCTGTTCGGACTCTTCGTATAAAAAGCAAAGTAAGTTGATCCGGACCAAAAATTTACAATAAAAATATATAATATTAGTTGGGAAATTGTTGTATAACATCGGTAAAAAAGAACCTCATTATAGGATTTTTGTTATTCCAATAACATAACATTCACATAACACATACATTGCTTCAAAAATGCTTGCATTGCAATGCATTGCTTCTCTTAATTTTTTTTCTTTTTAATAATGTTGTATTTTTTAGAGTTTGTCAAAATATACTAGAAACCGGAAGTGAAAGTTAACTAATTGTTTTATTGAAAAACCTAAGCATTTACTATATCTATTGAAGCACATTACCTTAATTTATGTAAAAGCTCAAGTTTTTAATTTATATAATGCTTGTAAGTGCAAGCTATTAACAAATGCAGACAAAAAGTCCGAGCAAAACCGAACTCTTTAATTTCTACATTTTCTTGACAGATTATAACAGACTTCAAAAAAATACAAGGTTCTCAATTCGGCCGTATTATAATCATTTTTAATGTTATATACATAACCCTTCGCTTGGCAAATGCCCGCAGCGGGCACGCGGCCATTGTTTAATTAATGTTATGCTAATTAACGCCAAATGAAGGGATAACATGAAATTTACATACAAGCACATACATTGCTTCTGGCCCCACATTACAGCGCTCAGTGGAAACGCCAAGGGGCTGTTCTTGGCTGTTCCGATCACCAAATATATCTAATAAAATAACCAACTCACGCGTGTGATGCGAATGGTCGTGGGCGGGCGACGCTGCGAACAGCAGCTCCGCCTCGGGGAAAAGTTCGGACGCCGACGGCGAGTCCACGCCCAGATCCTCGCATTCCTCAGACAGAGATTTCTGGAAGAAAGGGGTCCAATGATCATTTGCCGTCAAAGGTAACAGTTGGGCGAGTCTTTTACTGTATCACCTATTTTATGTTGCTTACTGCTAAATAAAGCCTCGAATCCACTAGGCAACATTTGGCGCGCAACACGTGCCGCTCAACATGTTCGGCAACGTTGTTCAATAGCGCGCGACGTTGCCAGCGGGCGCGCAACATGACGCCCGCCTAGTTCCGCGACGCAACAAAAGTTCCGCGCTGACTTTCAACGTGTTGCGCAACATGTTGTGTTGAGAGTAAAAAAACCGAGTCATAAAAGTGCGAGCGAGAGTTCCGATATGCCTGATATGCCCCCTATATGTGTGAGAGAGAGGTCTGCTACAAATGTTTATGACTCAATTCGCACGTTGTTAATGGCTCAAGTATAGTTCTGCCCGTTAAAGGGTTAAAATGTTCATATTGACGGGTCGGCGGACATACCTGCAGCCGCAGCTCGTGCTCCAAGATGGCGTACTTGTGTCTGAGCGCCGCAGACGATATGTGCGCGACGCGGTGCAGCCCGTGGCTGGATCCGTCCTTCTTCTGCACAATCTGCACGTTTTGACACACTTTAGTTCGCGAAACTATGAGGCGTGGACATGGGAGGGGCGGTAAATTGCCCAGTTACGAGCAGAGGTTTTGTGATGATGATAGTCATGGTGATAATTTGATATTTTTACTACCTAACTGCGAGTTTCTCGTACACTAACAAACTCTTAGTCTACTATTAACAGCTGTCAGTAGACAAAAGTGAATGCAGAAAAATATTTGACAGCTGTCAACGGTAGATTAGCAGTATAGGGAAGAGCGGGTGATCGTGCTCTTCCACTATAAAGGGAAATTTCCCACCAGGCAGATCGTATGCCTGGGGTCGGCCGGTCCAACTGTGGTAATACTTTGCTTGCGCGACGCAGAAATGTTGGAGAGTTGACATGTGCTCGCCACAAGCAGCTTGTCAGCGTACGAGGATCTGGGCGTTAGGCTCTTTCGTGTACCACTTGCTAGGCAAAGGCATGCCGTCCTTTGATTTGATTATGATGATAAAAATATGAAAGAACAACGGCTGTGGTTTCTAACTGAACGAGCAGAGACAAAGAGGATGGCAGGGAAAAGCAATAGTAGATAGAGACAGGTCGTATATCGCCCCATAGTGAGTAACAGAGACAAAATACGTTTTTCTATAATAAATAGTGGCCTTTATCTACTATTGATTTCCGGTACATTTGCAAGCATCCTCAACATAAAAATCTACGAATCGTAAATGTTAAAATGACAAAGATTTAGGGCCAGTTCCTGAAGTAAGAATTTAGCTAAGTAACTACTTAGATAGTAACGATAGTAGTAGATAAGTAACTACTTAACAAAGAGTAACTAACCTCACAGTTAAACCTACACAGGTTCACAGGTTTGAGTGACGGTTTTTTTGTATTATGTACATGTACATAGTATTATAAGTACAGGTGGTATTGGTATGTGTATGTAGGTACATGATACCCTGTAAGGGCACTGCAATACAGTTAGTCTTATGACAGACATCTTGGCGTTAGATTAAGTTAAGATGTAGTACTGTCTCGTCAAATTTCTCAAAAAAGAGTGTGACAGAACGTTACTTAAGTGTTTACTTAGTGAAATTGACAATTCAGAAACCGGGCCTTAGACGAATCAGTCAAGGTGTGGGTGAGTTCATTTTAATTTGTTTCCGCACAAATGCTCTTGTGACAGATCTTGTATGCGCGACGTCTAAGAAAAGCTATATTATTTTTAGGACATGTTCACGCCACAAGCTGCATTAAAGTTACGCATTGTAAGGATTGAAACTTACGTAAGCACTAGACCTTATAAACTATTTTTCGGATACACTTACTTGACTTTTTGTCGGAAGAGTAAGACCAGGAGCTAGATTCTGTTAATGCATTGTACTACAACGACAACTGAATGAACACGGCGGTTTATTGCCGCTTCAAGTCTACGCGCGCGCACTCAAATCAAGCAATCTAGGCGTCAATGGTATGAAAAAACACGTCACGTGACCCGACCGTGTAACTGTCATCGAACTACAATGCACTAACAGAATCGAGGCCCAGGACCTAGATTCTGTTAATGCAATGCAGTACAATGACAACTGCACAAATATGGCGAATTAGTTTCATTGCCGCTTCAACTCTACGCGCGCGCATTATCAAACTCTCTAGGCGTCAATGGTATGAAAAAACACGTGACCCGACCGCACCTGTCATCGTACTACAATGCACTAGCAGAATCGGGGCACAGGTTTCGCTCTGATCCGCAGAGCTTAATCATGGTGAGCGGAGACGGAGCTCGTGTCGTCGAAACCTGGTCAGGCTGTTCCGACAAAAAGCCAAGTAAGGCCCTTTCTCCACTGCTCCGGTCCGGCGTCGGAACCGGAATCAGTCATGAGAAAAATATCGGATGCCGGATTATGCTTCTCCACTTCATCAGACTATAATCGGCAATGGACGTGACGCAGTGCTTTATTAAAATTCCTCGGTTTTTGTATTCCAGACAGGAGACGTTTTCTACACATTCTATTAATCTAACGTTTTCTACACATTCTATTAATCTATTAATTTGCGCGGTGCAAAAACGTGTATTGTTTTTGTACGTCGATCACTTCGGACCGGTAAGATACCGTTCCGATCTAGCAAATTATCGGACCGTTAAAAACCGGATGCCGGAGTAGTGGAGAAGCTTATTAGTATTCTTATGTGTTGCTAAATCGGATAGGTAATTAACGTTTGCCGGACCGGAGCAGTGAAGAAAGGCCCTAAGTGTATCCGGGAAAACAGTTTACATTGAAAGGATGTTTTAACTTTTTAAATGGTTATAAGCTTAAGCAGCCTTGTATGTGGACAACTTTAGCGTGGTGTATGGATATTTAAGACGTCATTGTTGGGTGCTTCAAAAGATCTGTTTGGGAGATTGATGTACACATCAATTCTAACTATTTTTATTGCGACATCAACCACTTTAGAATTGAGCGAGAATATTGACAGTTTGATATTTTTTACACGCGTGAACTCTATTGAGTTACTTTAAGGATGAATTTGCAACGAAAGATTGATCTGTTGTTTACTAAACACTGAGAATTCCATAGAAATCCCAAAGGACTGACACTTTTTAGTAAGAAAAAAAAGGACAATAGTGAGACGGGCTCGCCCACCGATGGCTCCATGCGTTCTCGCAGTAATTTTGAAGATATTTCCGAATCACTAACAGTACAAATCAAATTATTGTTTAAACGTAACAAAAAGACTAATTCCAGTAGAGAAACAATGATTTTACTACAGCATATTATGACCATTTTTGAAATCTTTAAACGTCTAATATTACTAAAATCAGAATATTTTTAAATGTACCATAAATGATTCCGACCGACGCTATTACTTGCTAAATTTCATAGGTTTAGTTCAACGTGAAGTAAGTACCCTATGAATTTTGATTCCTTTGAGTATCAAAATATCATCATCATCAACCCATTATGTCCCCACCAAGGGGCACGGGTCTCTTCCCTGAGGAAGGTATAAGCCATACTCCACCACGGGGGCCAAGTCCGGATTGGTGGAGGTTTGTAAGACTAGTGGCTGGTCTTACTGTCAGAAGTTTTCAAGCCGCCCTGAGGCCTCTGACTTGGCTTGACGACTGCCATCTATCGACGGCAGCCGGCACCAACTGCTTAACGTGCCTTGCGAAGCACGGAACCGCTCGAAAAAATGCCACCAGCGCTAGTCATGGACGGTGACCCATCCATGGACGCGCCGTATGTTGCTTAACCTTAGTGATCGTTTAAGATCACTCAGGCAGTCCAGGCTACGAGCGATTCCGAAAATATACGTTGCGTTTTTTGCGGCCGTATTTATTTTTTACGTTGACTTAGATTGATTTTTTTACAGCTTTACGGGACCGTAGACCTGAGTATATAGTTTAAATTTCAACTCGATAACTCCACGCGTTCCCGAGATAAACCGTCTTGGTTCGGGCTGCCATCCGTCCGGAATTCCCCGGATTTGTCCTGGTTTGAAGGGCGTCCGGGGGCCGTCCGGCAGGGGTTTTTGAAAGTGTCTAGCAAATAATGATAACCTCCACACAATACAGTCACTTGTGATATACGAATAGAAATTGAAATAAATCTTTTATCTATCTATCTAATAGCGTACATCAGTTTTGATTGGTCGCACAATAAAACTTAGTTTGAATTGAGGTGTAATTGAATCAAGGTCTAAAAGATCTTTTTGAAGCAATATTATCAAAGCCAACCGGCGGAGGCTTGAGGTGTCAAGAAATGTGGCGAAGCTGTCTAAATATACAAGCAAAGATACCACGAAACCACGGCTTATTACAGAGTATTGTTTTTAAAAATATGTAGTTAGAAAATAGTTCAGGAGGACACTATATAGAACGAGTTCTTTGCGTATATTTTCGACTTGCGAGGCCTATGATCGTCAGGAAGAAAATAACCTATTAAAGTAACACTGGGTAATATATTAAGGTCATGAAATGTTAAATGAGTTACATATTTGAATGGTATTTCTCTTACAACAAAGATCTTTAATTCGCGAAAAACCTTGTTGTGACCTTTTTCGCGCATTATAAGAGTCATGTTTAACTTTTTAGAGTTCAACGCTATGATAAACAGATCAGACTGTAAAGCCACTAGATCAATAGATCACGATGTATGAAAGGCATAAAAGGTTCTACGTTACATTTTCACGGTTACAAACGATTTAATATCGAGAAGGAAACATACGTCATGCAAAATGCAGGCTCTAAGACATTTCGCTTACTGAAACTTACCGGGGCATTTCAAAATGAAGTGATGATATTTTTATTCTTACATTATTGAACCATGCAGAAAATAAAGACACCGATGATGGAAATTCTAACGACTGAAATGGGAATCTCTAAAGCTTTCTGTCATTCGCGTTTTAATGTTTGAAATAAATTAAAGTACCGATGACAGGCTATAAGTAAAACGATAAAAAAACTGGGACGACTAAAATCTTCTTCAAGTTATGTTTATGTCAGAAATTGGACTTCGTCAAACTTATATTTCTTCGAATCCGAATCTTGTTATTTTATTACTAGGTACTATAAGCGCAAAGGTTTGGACGCATGGATGTTGCTTAATCAATCACGCTACTGCGTCTGATCGGATCTGGATGTAACTTCGCACAGAGGTAGATTATATTCTGGAATGTACACATAAAAAAATCCACAGAACATTCCCAATTGATCAGTAAAAAATTCCGATCAGCAGAAAAAAATCAATTGATCAGCAGAAAATTCGCGATCGATCAGCAGAAAATACCCAAATGATCAGCAGAAAATACCCAATAGATCAGCAGAAAGTTCCAATTGATCAGCATGTTAATTTATTCAAGATGCTTCAAGATGTGATAGTAACGTATTTTTTATTCATAAATAATTACACTTTTAATTGTGGCTATTTGGTGACGATATTGATCAAACTATATATTTTTTATTAATTTCATCAACAGATTTTTGCTGATAAAATATTTATTTTATAAATGTGAAATTTCATTTATTTTTATATCGTTCTTTTTCGATATAACATATAAGACACGCTGTGACAAAAAATGATCTCTATCTATCATAGATATACCAATCATTATATCCACAGTACCTACCTAGGAGGTAATAATAATCTTCCTCTGTTCCCTTATGTATTATTTATCCCTGCGCCCACATCCCAAATGCTTTGACATTGATAAAAATCCTACACGAAGTTTTTTATTATTTTAAAACTATTACTTTCATCAACCTATGTTTGACGTATGCCGCAAGGATTTGCACCTTTTGCGAAGGCAATAAGTCCACAAGTTCTTTCTGACTGGCACAAGGAGAGAAGCGGGTAACATACATGTCGGAAGGCGTGCACGTCTAACAAAAGAGGCTCGGTGGATCCCAGGTGGGCCCCGGAGATTGATATCAGTCTGGATTTGGGCGTGAAATCGCATATGTTCAATAGAATAGTATTGATCACGGCATAGGCTGTTTTATTACCACTACTCCAACCTAATGTAATCAACACATCGACGGTTAAAAGGTAATAGGGCATAAGCGACATTTTGGCCCAAAATGACTTTTGAATGCCATCTTACTTAAAAAAAAAATCTGCGTCGAATGCGCTTACTCCCGCGGCTCTACGATACAAAAATGTCATCGTAGAGCCGCGGGAGTAAGCGCATTCGACGCAGAATTTTTTTTTAAGTAAGATGGCATTCAAAAGTCATTTTGGGCCAAAAATGTCGCTTATGCCCTATTACCTTTTAACCGTCGACATGGAACTTTACATCTACACCACATGGGACATCTACTTTTTTTTTTGTCTGTGTTGTATTACCCTCCTCCCCTTCTCTCTCCTTTCTTTTCCCAATCGGATCCCCATGGTTTTTACCGAGTTTTCGCCGTCTTAGTACGCTCGGACCGAGTGCCCCATCCGAGTAAACTAATGCTTCTGATTGGACGGTTTTTCGTCAAAACACCAAAATGGCCAATCAGAAGCATGAGTTTACTCGGATGGTGCACTCAGGCCGAGCGCACTAAGACCGTGAAAATGCGGCAAAATTATTATGATTTAACTTGTCACTTTATCTCACAACGCAAAGGTTGAATTACATGCGATTGTTTATAGAATTACAAATAATATCAAAAAGCAGCCAGTGCCGTAAAATAACACTCTATTAAATTAATATGCGACTTTGGGCATGGTGTTAAATGGTCTGTATTGCAATTATTGGAGTGGTATTTGGAAATTTCGTAATTTAATCCAGCTTCAAATTGAACAATCTTCAAAATATCCCGGCTAGATACTCTCTAGAAGCCATGTTAACTATAAGGACAAATTTACATTGGGGAATATTCTCACTGTTATCTTTATTTTTAAAGAAAAAAAAAACTCTAATAGAAAATGTTTACACAGCTACTATTTAAGGCTGCTGCTAACTTTCGTCTTTTTTGCGTCGTCATTTTATTTTCATTCGCCTTAGTCTTTGATAAGAAAACTATGTGAAACTTGAGTACCATCTGGGAAAGCTGGCTTAGCAATAAGCCCGCCTATTGTAACTTTCATTTATGCGTTTTGTTTCTTATAACGAATCATCTCGTATGGGTGTTATTTTAAGAATTTACTGAGTTTCAACAGACCATTGCAGAACTATGACCAAAGCAACCAGAACGACAGACGAATAGCAATCAGACGTGGTCTCCATGCGGGATCCAACCGCAGAGTAAGGGGTTAGAATGCGCCGGCACTACGCTTCACCTGATGGTAGGATTTCTCTTCGCAATCGCTATGCGTCGCGTCAATATCGTAGCCGTGCCGCGGCGAGTCGTGTCCGTCGCCGATATAAGCGGACTTTTTTTCGACATCGAACATTTTATCGAAAATCCGTTGCGCCTCCAAAT
Organism: Yponomeuta plumbellus; assembly: GCA_947310845.1. Taxonomy (NCBI): domain Eukaryota; kingdom Metazoa; phylum Arthropoda; class Insecta; order Lepidoptera; family Yponomeutidae; genus Yponomeuta; species Yponomeuta plumbellus. The sequence continues at coordinate 9,833,925 of OX371216.1, read as the reverse complement.
CGGGACTGTACCGATCCGCGATCGCGTCCTGCTGTGACAAAATGGCGGACAAGTTGCGGTTATGCGGGCGTCTCGGTCTCTGTACCAACTTATCTGCCGACAGGGCTGGTCGACCAACTTATTATTGCTTATATCGTGTTCTAGAGACACGTATGTTTGATTTCGTTAGTTTTTGTCTACACGTAAACAATCTTTAAAATAAGGAGAGGCATATTATCTTACAAGTTGCAATCTCTCTATCTCATTCGTTTTAAGCTTATTAACGCTGATATTTTTAAAAATATATTGTCAGTCAGAGACAAAATCTACACGTAAATAAATTTTGGTAGAATACTGTTTAGTTAACTTTCTATTAATCTCACAGATAAGTTGGTAGATTTACACCGTAGGCGGCAATGCTCGTCACTAGTTGATCAGATGTCTAAACTACTGCTGGCTAAGTTTTGCAAGACATTATTATTTTCATTTTAGGTTCAATTTCCCATTCACAACATAATTTTATTTTTCTATCCAGAAAATACAAGGCACTTAATTAAAAACATCGCCTTTTAAGACATTAGGCAGAACAAACATAATTCAACCTTAACCAGCATCCGATAAGCCCGCGACGAACATTACAGAAAGCTTCCAAAATCTCAAACTCCAAACTACCACACGCATTCCGCATTCAATACTTACAAGCACGGTCCTGTTGTCAGCACGCGGCGTCCCAGGTTCCTCGTAAGTGTAGTCTGTCGTATCGGTGGATGCTTGCAGGTGCCACGGTTCTGACGGTTCAGGGCTGGATCCGCGCTCGGGTTTCACTTCGGACGTCGTCGGCTCACGCTCGGCCCAAGGGGAGCTATTGGCTCGGGTTTCAACCAGTTCCGGAGGCGTCGGGGCTGGCGCCGGAGACGCTGTACTGTCTGGCGGCTGGGACGTAGGGACCGCGGCTTGGATGTTGAACGCTTGGAGGTTATGCAGCGCTGTCGCTGGCAACCGCACGTGTCTCACCCCAGGCCTCGCCAACATCGGTTTTAAGCCAGCAGGAGCACCAATCAAGCGCTGTAACAGCAAAGCGTTGGCCGCGCCCGCCTCCCCGGGCGGTCCGCCGACGGTTAGCAATTTCGGTCCTCGGTTTGTGACTATAGCTATTTGTTGGCCCCCTTTCATCATGGACACAGGCAGTATGTAGTTGGCCGGCATTAGAACTGCTGTTGTCGGTTTGCCAGTCGCGCTGCGTGCAACAGTTATGGTTTGGCCGTCAGCCACTATGACGTTTCTAGGAGCTTGCAGTCGTGGTTGTGTCAATATGGGCGTTTCCTGCTCAAAGGTTAGCTTCCTGACTACTTTGCGTGGGCTGTCTTGGGGAGAATGGGCGTCGATGCTGCAGCTTTCTGTGCAGTCTCCTTGGGATGTCCCACAACTGCTGTCTTCTGACCCCATAGTTCTACAGTTATCGTCTCCGATTGGGCTGTGGTCCCGAGTGCACCCATGCCTTCTTGAACTGCTGGAGCTTTTCTTGCGCTTCGAAGAACCGGAGGGATTAGACGGAGGGTTAGTCCGTCTTCTTGGTGCAGGCTTATCTTTGTCTGGCGAATTTTCTACTTGCTCTTTGTACTCAGCTAAGATGTAAAGTATTCTCTGCGTCGTCTGTTCGTCTTCCAGCGGTTTCTGCGTCGACGTTTTTGGCGGTATCGGATTGTGGACCTTAGCCAAGGCGCTTGGCGTCGCAGTAGCTGGTTTCGGCCGCGATTTTACCGATTTTGAGCCAACTCTGGCAGCCTTAGGCTGGCTGGTGGACGAAGAAGGTTCCGAAGTCGAGGATGTAGCTACAGGCGGCGTTTCTGTCACCGTCTGAGGTATCTGGGAAGACGAAGACGATGGCGAATCTACTATGCCTGAAGAGTCTGGCGATCTTACATACGTTGAAGTAGTTGGAGTGGTTACAGTTGCTTTTCTATTTACATAGGCGACGTTCAAAGTTGAGCTGTTTCCGATAGAGTACAAAACTTGTTGCGTATGCTCTGTGGACGTTGAGGTGGCGGTGGCGCTGCTATTGCTATCTGTAGCTTCAGTGGATGGCGTATGGAGTTTCGCGAACGTAGTGCTGTTATTCGAAGAGCCACAAGGTTGCACAGTACTTCTTTCTTTCACTTGCTCCAGAACCATATCAAACTCTCTGAGCTGCTCAAGGGTGGATGAGCTAAGCTGCGATTCTGATGGAGACGGCGTTTCAGGCTGTACTTTAACCTGCCTTGTCGGGGCTTGAGGTAGCCGTATAGTTTGTTGGCCCAAGGGTGGTGCGGCGGTCAAAACAAGCTGTTGGTACACCTGGCCTTGGTTTGCACCGCCGATCATGTTTCGTTGAATTTGGAAGAACGCTGGTCTGACCGCTCTCGCTCCTTGTACCACTTGAGGTGTTTTGCTCAGCATGGGGAGCTTTATTCGCATTTGTGTCAGTACCTGCTGAGGTTGCGGCGTGGGTGGGTTCTCATTGGAAGTCCCTAGATGATTATTCTCCTCCGAATTCCCTTCGGTGTTGGGTTGAGTTTGGGGTACGATCTTTATGATAGGGGTTTCCATTTCTCCGGATTGTTTTTGGCCGTTTTCATCGATCAATTCTGTCGTTGGTACTGTTATAAGGTTTATGGTCTGTCCGCCGCCGATGTTGACAGGTATTTGCCTAGTATAGATGACTCCACCGTGCATGGTCATGTTCATAGGCGCAATAGACTGTTTTATTTGTTGGACCAAGTTTTGCTGCGCTTGGGATGTTGGCGGGACAGTTTTTCTAACTAACATCGGTGGATTACTAATTTGGCTTAAATGGTCCAAGTTTATAGTATTTTCTGCAGGCGGTGGTTCGGCATTGTCTTGAGTTAAATGCGAATTGGTGTTGATTTCATTCTGTTTTGCCGCACCTTCTTGGAAAGTCGCTTTACCGAATGCTTGGTTGAACTTCGGCAAGCTGGTGGATTTTTCCAGTGGCACGGCAGGCTTGGGAGTCGAAGAGTTCTGTATGAATTTGGCGTAGTTTTCTTCATACATCGATCGCGATTTTATTTCTTGCTGACTCGCTGCGTCTTTGCTTTGGTTACTAGACTGGGTCGGACTGAGGTCTTGGTCGACAGGTTTCGGGACATTTGCTTGCACGTTAGGCGATTCGATAGGCTGAAGGCGCAATACCATGCTTCTCTGGTGGGGTGCGTTGAGGTGTATAGATTTTCCGTCAGCCGATTTGCAGACGAACTGCACCATCTTTTGCTCGTTACCTCCCTGTACGTTCGTCAAGTTTGTGAGAAGGTTTACTCTTTTGAGCAGCTGTCCGGTGGCGTTGGCGTTCTTGTGATTGCCTGTATTAACGATATGGAGTAGTTGGTTACCTCCTTGCTGTAGGCCTGCATCGACGAGCGACAATCCACTAAAGTTCTGAGTGTTAGGAGACCCATTTGACGTCGTACTCGCCGCCGATTTATTCTGAACTATATGCAGTACTTGTGTGGCGTTTGGTGTGTTAACAACGGACTGCTGACTGTTGTCTACTAACGTTATTTGGTTGCCAGAAGCATTTTTACCTTGGACAATGTGTAATACTTGTGGCGTTGTATTCGGTATTTGTTGTCCCCCTTCTGATCCAGAGTTTTGATTTAACGGTGGCGGTAAAATCTGGGCTAAGGCTTGCTGTAATGCCATCGCGTTTATTGACGTCTTCTGGTAGTTGTTAGTGGAATGTCCTGTGCTCGGTAGGCTAGGTCGAATGACTTTTTGAGAAATAAGATTGACTAGAGGGTGAGGTCTTTGTACTGTGGTTGTTTCTGGGGTCGTTGTAATACCAGCTGCGTTCATGGCATGGGCTATTTGATCTGTTTTCTCTGTGGATCCGTTTTCTTGCTTTGGCGCTGGTAGAAAATTCTCCTCACTCGGTTGTGTGGGCGTGTTGAACATGAGTTCGGGTGACAGATCGTTCGACATGTTCGTCAATGGTTCGTTGGTGTTACTGTTCTCGTAATGGAAGTCTATAGACTCCTCCTGTTTAGGTTCCGGCGTTGAATTTTCATTGGACAGATCTAATCTTTCCTTCATTTCACTTCTGATTTCTATCTCCTTCGGTATAACGGTCTGTTCTGGCGTGGTAACGTCTGTGTCTTTCGCTGTATCTGATTGATTCTGCTCAGAGATTACTTGAACAAGAGGGAGGCTCAGATCAGCGTTAGTCAGCTCTGTGTATTCAGCTTTGATGTTCGCCTGATTGTTGTCGCTCCGTGGGCTGTTCTCCACAGAACATTGAGACGGACTTGCGTCGGAAACCTGAGTAACGCGGGGGTCTATCGTGACTGGATTCTGAGCAGCCGCACTGACTGGTAACTGACCTACTTGCACTACGTTTACCGTAAGCATTGTTGGTGCAGGTTCGAAAAATTCAGTGGAGTATAACCCAGGTACGTTTCGGAACACTTTTGCCGCGTCAGTAGGACATTTTTTTCCGTCTTTCAGATTGTTGGCGACCAAGTCCTGATTCAGTTTCGCGAAGAACGAGCGCACTTTGTTTTTCAGCTGTATGTAGTTTAAAGACCGTATGAGTTTGTCCTTTTGGTCGTTAATTTTTTTGAGCGCGTTAGCTTCGTTATCCCCATCGTTGGTTGTGGACAGTAAGACCGGCTGAGTTTGCTTTACGTCCGACAGAGTCGCAGCCGAAAATTTTGAAATGTCACCTCCCTCTTTCAAATTTTGAATGACTCTGCCGGACTCCTCACCAAAACCCATATTGAAATTGGTTTCGAGCTCTTCACTAGCAGCAATTTCAGTCTCAACGTTTGTCGTTATTTCCTCGACCAAAGACTTATTTAATGGATCTTTATCTATATCACCCTGGGCTGTATTAGGCACTTCAGTAAAAAGGAAATTATTCGTGTTGGGTTCAGTGTCGTCTTCGTCCATTTTTACTACCGGGCCAGCTATCGGCCAGTTTGAAAGGGCGTCATCTACGTCGACCTCGTTTTTGTGGAATGGCCTAGAATATGAAAATTCTACTGAGTCAATGTAATCAATCAAATTTTTATATTCACTGCTAAACGCAGACTCTTTCATAGTAGCAGCTGTCAATTTAGGGTAGTCGATTCTTTTGCCTTTTCTGTACTTCTTTGCATTGTGTTTCACATCAATCGTGTTTATTTTGCGTTTTAGGCTTCTAGTTGTAGAATCTGGCTGCTTGTAAGTAAACTTTGGCGTCAAGACGTGTAAATCGCCTTCATCATTTTCACAATTATCTTGTCTTTCTGGTGTTTCTGGTGCTTCAACTTCCTCAGGACTTAACGTAGTACCATCGTCTATATTCTCATCAACTTCCTCGATGCTCTCATTCAAATCAGTTTTGACAGATGCAGTGTCTGAAACGCTATCATCCAATGATCGAAAAATGTAGCAAGTTCCAACAATAGGATCTTTAAACTCTATGCCCTTGAGGAATATACCCGTTCGGTCAGCGTAATCTACGGGGGTGCTTTCTCTCATATTTACGCGTGTTAGATCACTGTCTTCACTCTCTAAAAGCGTAGTTTCTTGGAAATTAGAGTCAATCGCTTTATTTGCTAACTCCATGTTAGCTAAAATTGTAGGGTTAGATATTGTTACTCCATCAGGTATCGATTTTTCTGCACAGTCATCCTCAATGAAAGAACTTTCTTCATCAGTTTTTTCTACAGCTACACTTACTGAGACAGCCACTTTGTCATTACTAGTTTCTTGGAGATCAGATCTTATCATTGGCTCAGACATTGGACTCTCCGGTGACTCAATAAGGGATTCTACTGGTGATGGTTCATTGTTAATTATCAGAGTATTCGAAGCAACGTTTTCCTCACTATTGACAAAATTTAAAATGACTTCTTCTTGGACTTCAGACTGATAGTCTACTCCAAAACTATCATTTAACTCATTTGTATGTGGCAGTTCGTCTATAGAAGAACATGTATTTTCTTGGCTAATTATTACGTCTTCAATGTCCAAAATATCGTTTGTTATGTGAGCAGTTAGTTCCGTTGTTTCGACCGTTGTAGCAATAGTTACTTCTTCTATGTAATCACTCGTAACGTCGAGTATGTCGCCTTCGCTTTCTTTTGCTAAACGCATGTCAACTTTAGCAGCCACTATTATTTCTTCAGTAAGATTTTCTGGAGTTAACTTGATCTCTTTTTCGATATTATGATCCCGTAATCTCGAGTCTTCGGTGTGATTCTCAGAATTCTCCAGCACCAAGGAATCTGCTACAAGTTCAGAAACGTCGCAAGTATGCACAACTGCAGGTATTTCCATAATCTGGTATAGAGATTTAGATTCATTTCTTTCGAAACCAGCAAAAGGCAGTTCCGTAGAATCGTTTAAGAGTTCGCTTGAAGTAGACACATCACTCGCATCGCTCACAGCTTGATCTGGTGTTTTAGGCACCTCGAGAGATTTCGCTTCGAATAATGGCTCGATGGGCTCTTTTATAACCGGTACTGCAGGGCCTTCAATAACTCCAAATTCTATTTTAGATTCTTCAAGACGTTGTTTTAAAGAACAATTTATTGCTGTCTCGATGTCATCATCTTCCTTGGGTACTAGAATATTCGGTTCCAAAATCTCAACAACTGCAGACTCAATTGTTTTAGACGCCTGATTTATTGTCGATACTATTGTAGATGTCAAAACATCATCTGGTGTTTCAGTCGTTTCTAGAATTTCATTGGGTTCTTCGCTCAGAGCAGTTACTGAATCGACAACCTGCTCGGTTGCATTTGGTTCTTCGCCTTTCATTAACTCTAATGAATGGTCTAATGTTTTATCGTCGTCACGATTTGTCATAAACGCAATCTGTGCTGTAGTAACTTTTATAACTGAAACTGGCACCATAGGTTCATCGCTCGGAGCAGTCGATAGTTCCGCAACCCAATCTGTTGACTCAGGTTCTTCTGTTTGTATTAACTGAACAACGGTTTGCTCATTTTCGTCAACTGGCATATGCACATCGTTTGTAGATGTTTCAGAATCTCTACATTTCAAATCTGGCATTTCTGTCCTTTCTTCACTTAACATAGGCTCATCACTTTGTGTATTAATTAGCTCAACTGTTGTTACAGTCTCTTCAGGCGGATTTGCTGTTTTTTCAAGCTCATCTATTACCATAGCCACAGCATCTGCTGTTGTTGTAGTTTTTTCTGTAACAAGAACTGGCGTTTGCGGCCTTTCTAGATCTACAGTTATTGTAGGTTCATCGGTCTGAGGAGAAAGTAACTCTACGGGCTGCCGTGTGAACTTCAATTGTTCCGTTTTCATTAACTGTTCCTTTGTTATTTCTTTGTCGTCAGTTGACATCGGCACATCATATGTTGTTACTTCTGTAACTCGGACTGGCGTTTTAGTACTTTCAAAATCTTCTTTTGGCTTAGGCTCATCGCTTGGTTCAGTAATTTGCGCGACGGCTTGGTCTATTGACTTACGTTCTTCCGCTTCGATTGACTCTAAAGAATTATCTACTAATATGTTATTATCATTACATGCCATAGGGTACTTATTTGCGAACTCTTCATCTTGAATTGGCTCATTGCCCGCAGCAGTACGTAGCTCGACGTGCTCTGCTGATTTATGCTCTCCGGTGTTAAGAGCTACGGACTGTTCCACTGATGCCACTGTGTCATTGATTGACGCGGCTACGTAATTTTTAACGCAAGACACATCGGTAATTTGGCTCGGCGTCTTAGTTTCTTCCATAGTTTCATATATCATTGGCATTTCACTGTCTCTCTGAATGGGTACTATGTATTTTTCAGTTGCCTCACTTGTTACAAGTGTTTTTCTAACAGATAGGGCAGGCTTGTTTCTAATTTTTTCGGCAGTGTCAGGACAAAAGACATTTTCAATAATATCTTCTACTAATGAAGAACCTCCTTCTGTGAGGTTAAGTTCTTCTGACGGTGTACTACTTCTTGCCTCATTAGCAACGTCGATTACTGAATCTAGATTCAATCTATCTTCACTTATTTTGTCGATTGAAATGGTGTCATCTACTTTGCCGATATTAGTGTTAAACTCTTCAGTCTCCGGGTGAAGTGAAACTTGTAGTTTTTCTACTACAGGCATTTTTATGAGCTCTTTAGTATTCTTTTCTTCAATTCTATTAATGGTTTCGGCTAACAGCGTTTCAGTCTCACGGCGTTGATGTTGATCATTAGTATTAAGGCTTACGGGAGTAAATCTATCTGTTAATATAATTCCTGTCTTCGAATTATTCGCTATCATATCCCGTACATCTTCCGACGATTTTTCCTCGAATGTCGTCGTGACTTCATTTTCCCTGTAATCTTCGTTAACAATTTCAGCTACATTGTCATCAGAGAACATAATATTAAAATCTACAGAGCTCGCTTTACAGTTATGCGCCATCATATTATCTCGATGTTCAGGAGGCTTTTGCTCGAGTGGTATCATCACTTTATTCGAATATTTCTCTTTGTAATCTTTGTCAAAATCACCTGCCTTCTGAATGTCTATAGCAGATTTCTTCGTGACAACAGCCTCTTCGGTAGTGATGAGTTTTCTCTTTCGCGATGGACTAATTGGTAACTCCACTTGGTTTAACATTTTAAGAGTCATAGACAAGAGACTTGGCACTGAAGAATTTAGGGTTGTTATTTCTGGGGTCACAATAAACTTATTTCCATTGTAATAAGCAGGGCGTTTTGTTACGAACCATTCGGCGTTGCACTTTACGATATTCATTTTTCTAGTGCAGTTTTTGTTCCTTTGGCTGAAACTCGATATGACTTCAAATATCTCCATCACTGGTGATGTTCTACCATAAGACTCAGGTTCGTTGTCGTCTGCTAAGCTAAGATCTAGATCTTCCCAGGGCATATGGTTCAATATCGATGGTGAACCGCTTCTATTTGCCAATGCATTAGGTGATGGTACGTGAAACTCTATTTCGGAATCTGAATCGTAATTTTGAATCATGTGGTCGCAGTTGATGAGTTGTATAAAGCATTTCTTTTGAATTATAGCGTTCTGTATTTTATATCTTTCAACCAACTCATCGCAGTTGTGGAGTTTCACAAAACATTCTTGACACAGTTTCGAATCTTCGATCGCAGAATCGACAACTTCAGGCGTGCTTATTGATGTCAGACGAGTTTGTGTTTGCACCAGAGGATCACACGAATTAGACGCGTCATCGACTAATACCCCTAGATCGTTCAGCAAGAGATTCTTCAATTCATTGATTTTCTGTTCGGGCTGAACAGGCTGAATTCTAGACAGAGATATATCAGGCAAGTCTTTCGGATCAGGTATTAGACTATCAATTTCATTTTGGTCTAACTCGTCGCTCGAACTGTCAATTACAATAACTTCCTCTAGCATAGAGTTGCTTAAATCATCTATGTCATTGATAATGCTAACTTCTTTTTCAGAAACAACACTTGTTACTTTTTCGTCGGCAACTGCATATTCATCAAGATAGGTGTTGTTGCATTGTTTGATATCACTATATTGTTCTTCACTGACAAACTCTATATCATCTGAAGCATCGTTAGCTATGTCACTTTTATCAGTTAGTTTATCTTGACCAACACGGACTACTTCTTCATTGACGAATACTACATCATCAGATACCTCGTCGTCATTCACAGTGTTTTCGGTTTCTTTGGCCAAGCTAATATCAGGTGTATCTTTTCTTATTTCTTGTGCTAAAAGTTTAGCCTCATCGTTTTCTGTGTTCACGAATAAATTTTCATCACCGGCTTCGTGCACCTGCAACGGAACACCTTCATATGTAGGTATTTTATCACCGGCTGTTTCATTCTCGACACAAAATGTTTCTTTTACTGGCTTTTCGGTAAGTATCGACTCTTTAGTCAGTACTGTCTCTGCGGTGAGTAATATATCATCACTTCGTTTATTCTCCTCATCAGTGGTTTCATCACCAAGAAGCTTGTCATCAGGCGTTTTATCTTTATTTATCAATCCATTGTCACTGGGCTTCGTTGCGTCACTTACGATGTCGTCACTATTATTCACTGTATCTTTATTGAGTTTTGTTTCGAAACTGTTTGCCACATTGACTACTCCTTTAAGTATTTCTCCGGCAACGGCATCGTCACTTACTATTACTGTTGGTTTAATTTCGTTCACTTTTTGAATAATGCTATTTTTGACTGTTTGTTGGACGACGACATCATTGGATAGTTTTTCTTTATCAGCAACAGTTTTTGATTCATGATCTTTAGTTAGCTCAATGACTTGCTCGACATCTTGGGTTTTCTCAGCCTCTTGATCCTTAGTCAGCTCAATGACTTTCTCGGCATCTTGGGTTTTCTCAGCCTCTGATTCTTGACCCTTAGTCAGTTCAATGACTTTCTCGACATCTTGGGTTTTCTCAGCCTCTGATTCTTGATCCTTAGTCAGTTCAATTACTTTCTCGGTATCTTTGGATTTGTTTTCGAAAACATCACGGATCAGCGATGTAATGTTAACTGGCACGTGTTGTAACGATTCTGCACTTGAAACTACTGTAGGTTTCTCTATTTCAGTAGGCACCTTTTCGGTAGCTACCACTTCGTTGGTCTTGGGTGTATGCACTTTTGGTATCACTAGTAACTCGGAGCTCATTAATGGATTATACTTATCGATCTTCTCAATAATTGGAATCCCAGCTATATCCTCAAGCGCTTCAACAATCTCCGGGGGGATTTCAACTGTATCGAGAATCTCAGCTGTATCAAGAATACTTGGACTTAAAGGAGTCTGTGGTCTCGTAGTCTGCTCAAAGCCGATGGGATGCTTTATTAACCTCACTGTACACTTTCTGGACATATCTCTTTGGAGTTTATGAATATCGACTCTGTCTCCAACCACTTTATAAACGCCAAACTCCGTTGTCACATTATTCCCTACGTTTAGATCAATATCTTCGTCACTTAAAAGATCTATTGTATCCATTATCTCGGCTGTGGATGGATCTAACTTAGTCAATTCATGTGTATCTATCACTTTAAAGGATTCTATCTGGTTTGGATTGTGTCGAATATTCAATCTGTATTTCTTAGTTTGAGACCAGTTGCTGGTTATAATATTTTTCACTGCCGGGTTGGCGAATAGCGAGCGTATATCAATGTTGACTGCTCCGGAGATTGTCACTTTGTAGATCTTTTTGTTAGGTAAAGTGATTTGAATACACTTTTTGCTTGGCTCGCCATGTTTTGTCGGTAGCGTCTTGATTCTGTTTATTTTGACATTTTTCATGTAATCTAGAGGTGTCTCATAGCTGTCCACGTCAATCGGAGAGCTTGTCTGTTGGTCCGTTTTAGTCTTTTCTGGTTCAGGAGTCTTGGGTTCTGGTATGTCGTGGATTGTAGTAATTCCCGATTGATTTCCATTGATTATATCGGACTCGACATTGTTACTACTTTTATTGTTTTTAGGTTTCATTGTATCAAGGGTTGGATTCAGACTATTATCTGCAGTGGCATTCACGACTTGTTTCATGAATTCATCGTCAGTGTTGACGCATGTTACGTTTGACGTTGAGTCTGGAACTTTTTTAGGTTCGGTATTTTCAGGTATGTCTACTGTCTTTTTAGGTTTATCATTCGGTTGAATTGTTTGTTTCAGTATTGTGTCACTTATAACGCACTGTCCAAACTCTGAGATCGGTGCTTGGTTGGCTATTTTGGGGCTTGGTACCATACTTGGTCGTGGTATCTCAACACCTGCCAACTTCTCTTCACATTGTAGTACTTTATCACTTTCCTTTATATCCGCATTAGTTTCTGGCAAGATTGTAATATGTTCCGCCTTTTTCAAAAGAGCCTTCTTATTCAGGTTCCTTTTTGACACTCGTTTTGGTTTCGGCGTTTTGTCCACTACGTCACCTTCTTTCGCAGCCACTTTAGTTCTAGACGTCACTTTAGGTTTTTTCTCGGTTGAATCTTTAGCCACTTTAGGTGGAGTTTCAGGTGTTTTAACTTTGTTTGAAGACCTGAGAAGTATGCGCCTACAAGTAGTTTCATTCACTGCGTTTTCTTTGGCTCCTTCTTCTAATACTTTACCTTTATCTTCATCAGTCTTTGGGCTAGCACTTGCTAAGTCAGTTTCAAGTACAAAATTTGGTTTTGCGACTGTTGCAGAATTTTTGATGGGTTCGTAAATAAGAGGTATAGGCGGATAAAAGCATCTTTGGTTTATCTCCCTGTTTAGTATAGCCTGACGCTTATTATTTACCCGCTCGTTATCCTTGCGAGCCCCTTTCTCCTTTTCTACCATAGGTTCTACTTTCGCACCATCCACATAAGTTTTCTCGATCTTCGTGGGCGTTTCTGGTGGCAGAGCAATCTGTTTCTCCTGCACCTCGTGAAGAACTTTACGTTTCTTATTTCGAGTTATATAGTCGAAGTTAAGAGTTTTCTGCTCGAGTATTTCTATCTTCTTCTTCGGTTTAGCCTCAGTAATAGTGGGAACAACGTCTGACGTATTTCGAAGTGTGTTTTCTTCAGACGTCTGTGGCATTTCGTCAGTTCGCTGTCCAACTGTCTGGCCAATTTTTGGGAAGTCTGACGCAGTGTTGTTAAAGGTGATACTGTTATGTACAGATGTGGCGTTGCCAATGATGACTTGATTGACAACAGGCACCACATATTGAGGTGTTTGGTACAAAGTCAGGTTAGGTGCAGGGGTGAGTATGAAGGAGGTAGGATACTCCACCTGAGGTCTTGAGAGGTCGCCTGAGATCAACACAACGTTAGATACTGGTAGTGTGACTGCACCCGGACTTGTTTTCTCCTGGGTTGCATTAGGTTTCACAGCAGAATAATCTTTAGGCTCTGATTCAGCACAGGAGTCAACCTCAGGTAGACGTACAACGCGCATTCCAACGTACTTTTGAGCTTTTAGAACGTCAACTGACAACACGTTTGTGCTAGGCATTTGTTCTTTAGTACTTTGTGTAGATTCCATTGTTTCGTTGCCAGTTATATCCGGTTTAGATGGCTGAATTTTAGTGCTAGTGCCGGCACTTTTGGCGATCTCCTCATCGGAGGATAACTCGTCGATTTCTTCGAGTAACTCTTTGTCCATGAGTTCATCTAACAGTGGATATTCTTCTGGAATGCTCGGAAGCTTGTCTTGTGCAGGTTTTTGTGCTGGGACCGCCTTGATTCCTTTTGGCATGGTAGCTGGCTTGATGATTATGTCCTTCTGTATCTTAATATTTTTTGACATAGTTAGTGGGCCATTAGGGACCTCGACCAGTTTAGGTGTTGAGTTTGGTCTGGTTTGCACCTGAAATTGTTTGACAGGGACATCTTGCACTTTTTTGGGAAGCCCTGGCTTCATTTGAAGATCGATTGGTGCATTTTGGACTGGTACGCTAGTCATTGGGGGTTTTTGCACCGCCTCCGGCTTTAATTGTGGCTTTGGTTTAGTCATCTTCTTCGGTGGAGCCTTAGTCGCAGGCGAAGCATCAATTTGGGCATACTGTTTGAATTGATCGTCGATTTTCTGTGTCAAGTTATCTAAGTTTGGCTGCTGGATAATTTTCTTGACGGCCTCAATAAGTTTGCCGGGGTCTGATATTTTGTAGTTTTTTGTGTTCATCTGATGAGCCACCTCTTTCTCTATGAGGCGGTCGATGTCGAAGTTGGCGGAAATACTTCCTGGTGGCTTCACTGTTTTATTCTTGGGTGCAAGAGACGGTTTTGGCATAGCATTGTGTTGCTTTGTTTGTTCTTTATTAACTAACTTGTTTGGTTGTTCATTTGGTCTGTTCTTGGCCGTGGTTAGTTTTCTCATCTCTTCGCATTTGTTGAGGGTCAATTCTAAAGCGTTTGGTCCCCTGCTCGGTGTCTTATGGGCTAGAAGAGCATCCATGACGCTGACTAGATCATTCTGTACATTACCTTTCCCTTTCCTAGGTGCTCTTTTACTTTTGCCTTTAGCTTTAGGCACTACTTCGTCTTTTTCAGAGTGTATATTGTTGAAAACACCATGCGAAGTCGTTGGAGCGTTGGCTGGTTCTTTATCGAATTCAAGATAGGCTTTGTTGTTAGACAGTAATCCTGTTTCGCCAATCATCTTGTTGAATTCGCTTTGGAATCCATCAACAGCTAATGCTTTATTGTTTGGGACTGTTATCGTTGCACTCGGTGTCTTATATGCATGATCAGTGCCAGTGGCATTTGGAGCCTTAATAACAGTCGCTTTAGACTGACTTTGGTACTGCGAGGTATGGGCGAAATGGGGCGTTTCGGCCGATGGGTAATGTCTTCCAACGAGATTATTTTGCTGTTGCAGGAGACTCATGATTTCTTTCTGGTCTATATGAGCCGATGTTAGTGGAACGCTCGACCTTTGCACTTCCATCTGAGTCTTAATCGGGCTTGGAGCGTTCAAGAAGCTGGTGAGAACTGGATTTAGCTTCGTCGGGCTAAGATGATGCGCCTTTCCACCGTCGACTATGCCAACATTGATCTTGCCATGGGCTTGCAACTCTTTAAGTTTCTTATACTCGCTGATATGCCTCTCTAGTTCGTTAGAAATGGCCTCTTGCTCAGCCGTCTGTTTTTGTCTCTGCCTGGAATTCTTATCGTAGATCATCCGCGAGAAGGTTTTCGGAGCCTCTTGGGGATGCTTCCTGGTAGCCTTCCCATGGTCTATTTCTTCAGGTGGATTTAGTGCGCGTGTCACGTTAGGCCCTGTTCCAGGCTTGGCCGTCCCTGATTTGAGTTGGCTTATGAAGTCATCCATGCCGCATATTTTGCGTGTTGGAACCGCCTTGGTTGCTTCCTTCCTGATTTCTGTCTGTTGGGTTGATACAATTTCTGAGACGATGCCTACCTTAGTTGATTGGAGTATGGACAAGTAATCTTTCATTCCGTATATTTTGCGTGGGGCAAACGCGTCTGCGATCGCCGGGGGAGGTTTTTGTGTCTCGATTGGACCTTGTGCAGTGTTGGGCACAGTCTGCCCCATTCTGGGGGCATTCGGTGGTGGATGGGACACATTTGACGCAACGTTGGGCATATTTGGCGACACTTTGGGGACACTCTGTGCCTTCTGGAGGACGCTGGTTATAGCTACACCTTTCGACACTTTGTCTAACAGGCTTTGCCAGTCATCAGCTTTCTGGGGTGGCTGTTTGTTGGTCACTCGGTTAATTAAGTCACCGGTCATGTTCGCTTGCACGATACCTCTCGGCATGGTTTGTTTTGTAGCCGGTGACTTCCTTTGCCTTTGCCTCGGTTTCTGATTGGGTGGTTTCTGGTTACATTTCGGCCGTACGAGTTTTAGTACTTGCTGCGAAGAATTTGTCGTCAACAACGGCACAGCGGGGTTCCCCAGTTGGGTTTGTGAAGTCACCGTAGCCGGTATGTTATTGATTTGGGTCTGTGAAGTTATTGTGGCTGGTATGTTATGGACTTGATTGGCCGGTAGATTGATACTGTGAGGTTGACCGATCGTGTTATTGTCAATGAGCTGTGAAGGAGTTTGTAGATTGGCACTGGTCGATGTTATCACCGCGTTCACGGGCTTGGGCACTGGGTTAACTTGTAACTGTGGGTAGCGCTTAGTGGATTCCGTAGAGTCACTAAACACCGGGCTTCCGCTGCTGTTGCTAAAATCCTGATCTCTGGAGGTGCTCGCCGGGCCGTAGACGAAACTTTTGCTCGGACTGCTCAGCGGACTAGCTAGCGAGTTCTTCTGCTTTCGAAACGCCAAGAGCTTCGATATCCTCTCTTTGACTTCGGAGCTAACTGGCGATTTGACAGAGTAGCCGGGCGAATGGAGGCTTCTTGCCGGGGAATGGGGCGGGGCCCCGGGGCTGAGGGTCCTGGGAAGCATCGCAGTTTCGGAGGCCTCACGCTGCGTCGAAAGCACGTCGGCGTGGAGGAGAGGCTTCAATGGCGACGGAGGCTTTACCGGAGACGGCGTCTTCAGCTCGTCCATGGAGAACTGTCCGTCGTAGACGACTTGGGAGTCGCTCTCCGACGACAGACGCGTTTCGGGCGGCGGCTTTTTCTTCTTTTCCTTCTGGGGGTTCTTTTCGATTTTCAAATCGGGCAGCTCGTCTGAGGAGCAAACTTTGAGGCCTATGAGGCTGGACAGTGACGTCACAGGCTTGGGTGCGGTCACGTCGTCTTGGGCTAGTTTCTTCCGTTCCTTTTTCTCTCGTTTCTTTTGCGCTTTCATCTCTTTCCTTCTCTCCTGGCTCGTCTCCCGCTTCTTCCTGCTTTTGGATTTGTTCCTATCATCGGTCTTCGGTTTCTCTTTCTTGGATTTTTCTTTCTTCTCTATTTGCTTCTCTTTGCTTGGCTGTCCTTCGCTCCATTCGGTCGTCAAGCTGAGCGGGTCGTGCTCCTCCGATATGTAGCAGGACTTCCTGGATCGATTCTTCTTTTTCCTGCTGATTAAACGTCAAAGTGCAAAGTTACACAGTTCTTTTTACAAACGATTGCAATGAGAGAAGCAAGGCGAAGCGAAATTCAAGACTTAATATAAAAAACCCTGACAAGTCCAATACAGATGAGATATTATTAACTTATTTCAGGATCCACTTATAATGTTTAGCAAAATTTTTAGTTCATAATAATACAATCGCTTGACCTGGTCCCAAACTAGGATACCCCGTGGTATGGTAACCAGGCAGGGACATTACAAACATGGAAGAACAAACCGTAGATTTGTACAAATATAAGTCGGCACCCAGAGGGAATGGAATGCTCGACTTCTTTCTTTGTAGATAATAGCTTTAATGGCTCGACCAACCTTTCCCTCACCTTATTTAGAGCTTTTTTTTTTTATGTGTGATGAGTAAGCTCTTGACCTCAAACTCTCAATCGAGAACCATCTGTATATGAAGTGCTAAGCCACAGATTTCCTAACTTTCACACTGCAGACACTCGGACCCTTACGATGTTTCTTCAACGGCAGTGAGCTATCATCATAATTCATTTATTGATCCGTGAGTAACAAGTACATGAGGACGTTAAAAATTTTAACAAGTTAAGTTGCCGTGTGCTCTACCTAAATATGCATACAAATCATGTACGTAATTTAAATTAAATTAAAAATGTCAATAAAAAAACCAATCCAATACAAATTTACATAAAACTAAAAACATAAGCTACAATACAAATGTCAATACAAAATAAAACATCGTCATCGTCGGCCTATCTCTGCCCGTCTTTTCTCCGCTTCACCATCTTACGCGGTCCCTTACCATAGCATCAGTGATTTGTACAGCAAATTCACAAATACCATCATCAGGCATTTGACGCCCACTGCAGGACATAGGCCTCTGGTTTTCCAAACATCCCGGTCTAGTGCCGGCCGCATTCAGTGTCTCCCTCCCACCAGAAGAGCTTTTTCACAATGTCTGATCCGATATCGGTGTCGAAAGGCGACAGGCGACACCGTGAGCCGTTTTCAAATATTTCTGACAAAATCGTACCGATACGGCCATTTTCAAAATTCACGTATCCAAAGGGACCGATACGGCCTCCACGTATCGGTCCCTTCGCACACAGAGACAATTTAGGTACACGTATAGCACGCATAGACAAACGAAAGTCGTCGACATAGCCCAACGGATGAGTAAGTTGAAGTGGCAGTGGGCGGGGCACATAGCACGCAGAACTGATGACCGATGGGGCCGAAAAGTTCTCGAATGGAGACTACATATCGGCAAGCGCAGCGTAGGACGATCAGCCACAAGATGGACAGACGGTCTCATCCAAGTGGCCAAGGAACACGCTGGATGCACGCCGCTTCCAGCCGGTCTGTTTGGAAATCCATGGAGGAGGCCTATGACGAGCAGTGGACTTCTTGTGGCTGAATGATGATGATGATAGCAAGCGTGTCATGCAGCCCGCATCCAGCCACTCTCCGCCACCGTAACCAGATCGTCAGCCCATCAGGGACAAATATACGTGACGAACTGCCTTAATAGAACAGTGTTACCTGTTATTTGTGAAGGCAACGTCGTCCTGTTCCAAGGAACTGGAGTCGGCGCTGGCCGTCGTATCGGATTCACTCAGCGCGTCCGCCCAGATCTCCTCTGGCTCGGGTTCGGGGAGCTCCACCAGGTGCTCGTAGCCTACAGGAAAAAAAACAACATTTTTTTATTACAATAACACAGTAAAGGCTGCTGTACACGGGTAGAGTAAACAGTAGAGTAGTGAGGTAGAGTAGAGTGGTAGAGTACTAACTATCCTACTAATCCTCTATACCAATGCTGTTTACATTGGTAGAGTTAGTAGGATAGTTAGTACTCTACCGCTCTACTCTACCGTTTACTCTACCCGTGTACAGCAGCCTTAATTACGACTTATTGAACATTACCAGTTGAACAAGATCTCAATTTCAAAATCTAGATCTATCATCATCAACCCATTATGTCCCCACCGAGGGGCACGGGTCTCTTCCCTGAGGTAGGTATAGGCCGTACTCCACCACGGGGGCCTAGTCCGGATTGGTGGAGGCTTGTAAGACTTGTGGCTGGTCTTACTCTGTCAGAAGTTTTCAAGCCACCCTAAGGCCTCTGACTTGGCTTAACGACATCTTGATCTAGATAGGAGAAAAAATGGACGGAAATTCTCAAAACATAACTTACGGCCTTATTTATAAAAACACGATTCCTCTAAAACTCTGTTCACTTAATCTGCGGCTACATCTTTTTCATCTAGAGTCTCCACCACAGTCTATTTTAATCGGCGTTTTTTAGTGTTTTAAGGAAGAGTGTCAGAAGTTTTCAAGCCACCCTAAGGCCTCTGACTTGGCTTAACGATATCTTGATCTACCGTCCGGCCGCTGGGAGAATACGATCCTGACAGGTCATGTTAGAACGGACGACGTAACCTTGAAGTTTTTTTGAACATTTATCCTACTAGCAAATAATTGTCATTGAAACTATATAATTGCGTAAACTTACAATCAATGCTATATTTTGCACAGTGATTTAAATGTTAAATAAGAAAAAATAAATATTTAATGTTCGTGCGTAAAATCCTTACTTAAGCTGTCACAAGGTTATGTCAACCGTATTTTTTTGTAGTGACGTAACAAAAATAACGAAAATAATAACGGTCCCTTTAACGATACGAAGTTGATGAACAGGCTTTAGAAAAAGATCATCGCGTTCTCAGAATCTCTGCCGTACCAGTACCACTGCCGTACAAAGCGATTGAGCTGATCTGGGCTCAAATAAAAGGTCGCACAGCTCGCCACAACACTTCACCGCCATTCGGCACAAAAAAGATGATGACCCTTCTAAAATGCCTGCGAAAATGATCTCTTGTGATCGGAATTAATCGGCGTTTTTTAGTGTTTTAAGGAAGACTAGTCTTCTCAACGTCTTTTGGTCCTCAATTTACAGAGCTCAAATAATCATATAATCAACAAAGTCATACATAGATTAGATTGGAACAGTTTAACAGTTTTTTTTAATAGGCTATTTGACCGATTTCTGAAAGCCATCTCATATTGTTTGTTTGTGTTCATGGAGTTCTCAGAAAGTGGTCATTTTAAATTCTGTCGCGTATTTCTTCTAAACAAGGCAAACGAAAATTGACTTTTTAATTAAGCCGCCAAAACGCTTTCTTGGTCAATATGGCGTCGCACGCGGTATTATGACGTCACTTCCCAGTCAACCAACCAATGAACGTAAGAAAGAATGAATGACCGACGCCATTTTTATTGACTTGTGACGTCATCTTAGAATCGGTCAATCCAGACCGTTTTCGATACAATGGCGGCAGATACAAATTATCAAATTTTATGTTGCGTTTTTTTGCAAATCATAATTCTCTTTTTTTGTTAGAATGCCTTTGAGCCGTTCTTAGACACATAATTTATTCGAATACGTATAAATAATACTGTTTTTTTACACACTGTCAAATAGCCTATTCGACATAATTATTATATCACCAGCGCTATTTCGAATACAAACAGCAAAAGCTGAAATAGCATCATTGTCACACGCCCTATGTAATATAATTATTATTAATATTCTGTAAGCATGTCTGGGGCAACTAGAGAATTTACATTCTGTTGAATGTCAATGTACATGTACAATGTTATCTGCTGCCATCGGGTCGAGTGAGCGAAAAAAAAGTACTCTGACAATCTTTCTCATCATCATCATCATCATCACCAACCCATTATATCCCCACCGAGGGGCACGGGTCTCTTCCCTGAGGAAGGTATAGGCCATACTCCACCACGGGGGCCAAGTCCGGATTGGTGGAGGCTTGTAAGACTAGTGGCTGGTCTTACTGTCAGAAGTTTTCAAGCCGCCCTAAGGCCTCTGACTTGGCTTAACGACTGCCATCTATCGACGGCAGCCGGCACCAACTGCTTAACGTACCTTGCGAAGCACGGAATCGCTCGGAAAAAATGCCACTAGCGTTAGTCATAGACGGTGACCCATCCATGGACTGAACGCGCCGTATGTTGCTTAACCTTAGTAATCGTTCAAGATCACTCAGGCAGCCCCGGCTACGAGCGATTCTTCTCAAAGCGTCTTAATTATGGTGTATTATGCAGCAGTTGGTATGAGTGCTACCTAACAAGGCAAATACAATGATAAGTAGTAAGTCATTTAGCCCAAGTGACCAAGCTACCGGCGTTAGCCTCAATGAGCACTGTCCTAAATATTGTCAATAGTTGAAGGTGTAAGTCAGAACGAATTTTCCTGCAGCGCTAGAATATCAGTCAGAAAGAATCATCCTGCGGCGCTTTATCAGTGAGAAATACCCGAGTCAGACAGACTCCGCCTGTGGGCCTGCGGCGCTGGAATATCACTAATGATACGGCCACACCATCGCGATAACGCGAAGATTTGCCTTGTCGCGATATGTCTGGCCAAAAAATTCATCCTATCGCGAATCATCATTGCGAATACAAACACTCTTCGCGCTGCTGTCGGTAAAATGCCGCACATCAAAGGGTTTTATCGCGACAAAGTTCGAGCGGTTGGCTGCACTTCGCGCGCTTTATTTGACAGCGAGACTTGAATTATTAAATAATTTTAAAATCAAAATCAAAAATTTATTTCAACGTAAAGAATTTACATTCTGCTTGTTGAAATGTCAATGTACATACAGTTATGTACCTATAATGTTAGCCGCTGCCTTGGGGCCGTCTGTAGTGGAGAAAAAGGCAGCGAAAAAAACTCCACTCTGACCATCTTTTCTCAAATCACCTCAAAGATGATACAAATCCAACTCACAAAATAATATCTTGGATGTGTTGAACACTAGACACATTTATCCTCGGATTTAATTTAATATTAAACTACTATTTAATGCCATACATCCTTGTCCTCTAAGTAATCGTTGATTTTATAATAAGCTTTTTTGCAAAGAGTGTGCTTAACACAATTCTTAAATCGCGTTGGAGGTAACTCTAATATATCTTGGGGTATCTTGTTGTAGAACCTTATACAGTGCCCCATAAAGGAAGTATTAACTTTTGCAAGTCTAAATTGTGGAAATGACAATTTATGTTTATTCCTAGTATTAACGTTATGATGGCTACCAAGTGTTTCGAAGTCTGTAATATTTTTCCTAACGTACATAATATTTTCACATAAATATTGGCTTGCAACTGTTAAGATGTTAGTTTCTTTGAAAAATTCTCTTAGCGAATCCCTACTACTTTGTTCAAATAATAAAGATGCAGTAAATAATTGTTTGCCGCCATGTGATACAGAGCAACTGCCTCTTCCATGTTTTCCGCAAAATGAATTTAGCAACGTTCTAGATTGTCGCGACGTAGCGAAGGTTTATTTCATGTGGCCGAGCTTTTCGCCGTAGAGGGAACACGAAGTTTTGTCGCGTCAACGCGAACATGAATCTTCGCCTTCAAGTGTGGCCGCAGCATAAGTGTAAGAGCGCCTACAAGTCACTCTATGATCAGGTACGGCTCTTACGGTTGGTTACAAGATTAGCTATTGTCTTGTAACCAGGTAGCTAAATGGGGTAGCTAGCTGGGGTGCTATCGGTTAGAAATGAAAGCACTCAATTGCTAATAAACTATCACTATATTAAACTGAATAACGATCGAAATATTGATGAAAAATGAGAACGCGCGGCGCGGCTGATTGGCAGTTGCGAACTAAAGTCTGTTTCCACGCTAGTTAGGTGAATTGATGGAAACGCTGACTGGACAAAAGATGTGCGTTTGCACCGTACAATAAGTATCCACGTGGAGCGCTGAAATGTCATTTTCAACAACCGCGAGTGTCTCGCGCTCACCCCGCTCGATGCCGTAGTAGAGGTCGCCCTCGCCGTCGTCCTCCTCGGGCAGGTGCAGCCAGAGGCTGGGGTCGACGTTGAGGTAGCGCAGCTCGGTGGTGGGCGCACGTGTGCCGCCGCCCGTGCGCTCCGCGTGCGCCGCGCACGCGCCCAGCAGCCGCGCCCTGCCGGTGCCGGGTTAATAACATTTATACTACACCTGCTTGGAAAGTACCTTGATACTTTATCAAATTCACGGTAGAAAGTACGTCATTGTATATCGAACAAATATGCGGGGAGAAAACGCATCTGAGCGGGAGAGAAAAGTGTATGAAAATCCATTTCTTACGTGGTTTTTCTTTTTTAATTTTGGGTGAGACTATGCGCCGGTAGCCTAAATATCAAAAGCCAAAAAGTTTTTACAGTGAGTTTTTATCTCCAAGTTCGCAAAATGACACTGGCCACTAGCAACAATTTCAATATAAATTTCAATTAGTAAAGATTTCGTTTTTATTTTCCTTGTAGGTGTAGTATAAAGCACTATGTATCACTCGAGAGAAACTGCGATTCCCGATCTAAGGTGTTTTAAAGCCCTCGCCTACGGCTCGTGCTTCAAACGACACCCTCGACGGTAATCGGTCACTTTCTCCTCTCGGTGAACAATGTACTATTTCTCAAACATGCTTGGAAATGTGAGCATTGTTTCGACAACCTTCTTCGAGATAAATCGACATTGCCGTACTGGCAAATTACACGCGAGTAGCGGCCGGAAAAAGTTCTATGAAAGTTCGTCGTGTTTTGCGGCCAAATAAATTACATACTACAGGCAAGCCAATTTAATAGGCCACATTTGACATGTGTCTGTCTTAGCTTCATAGTGAGGTGACATGCTAAAAAACATCGATTAAATCGAATGAATCGATACGGACTTCAAACATTTGTGAATCGAATGCAGTTATTGTGAAAAAGTGCAGCAGCCGCGCCCTAAAGGGGGACAAGGGGTTCAAACGAAACATCATCAAGCCGCTATGTCCCCACCGATAGGCACAGCTCTCTAAGATTGGTGGGAGCTTGTAATATTAAAATACCGGACTTGGGTGGGTATAATTAATTATCGTATTTTCTTATTTGACATTAGTACATTGTTCACCGAGAGGAGAAAGTGAGCGATTACCGTCGAGGGTGTCGTTTGAAGCCCGAGCCGTAGGCGAGGGCTTTAAAACACCTGAGATCGGGAATCGCAGTTTCTCTCGAGTGATACATAGTGCTTTATTAAATACTACACCTACAAGGAAAATAAAAAACGAAATCTTTACTAATTGAAATTTATATTGAAATTGTTGCTAGTGGCCAGTGTCATTTTGCGAACTTGGAGATAAAAACTCACTGTAAAAACTTTTTGGCTTTTGATATTTAGGTTACCGGCGCATAGTCTTACCCAAAATTAAAAAAGAAAAAACACGTAAGAAATGGATTTTCATACACTTTTCTCTCTCGCTCAGATGCGTTTTCTCCCCGCATATTTGTTCGATATGCAATGACGTACTTTCTACCGTAAATTTGATAAAGTATCAAGGTACTTTCCAAGCAGGTGTAGTATAAAAAAAAATCTCAGACAGAGCTTTCTCAGGGCCTCTGACTTGGCTTCGACTGCCCTCTATCGACGGCAGCCGACACCGACTGCCTAGCGTGCCTCGCAAAGCACGGAACCGCTCAGAAAAATACCACTAGCGTTAGTCATAGACACTGACCCATCCATGGACTGAACGCGCCGTATGTTGCTTAACCTTGGAAGTAAAATGTGATTATTTGGTTTTTACGTACTATCAACACTCAGACATTGACAGCTTTTGGTCATAATATGTAAAATAGTATAAGTTAGGACTTGACTTTTGCACATGGTCCTGTAAAATAAATATATTTAAAAAAAACAGCTTTTGGACTGTCTTGAGATGTCCCGGATAACGGCGACAGGCTTGCCACTTGTCACGTTTGGGACCTAATAAACTCGGCAAAACGTGGGTCCAGTTCTAGAGACTGGTGCCTCTGCCTACCCCTTCAGGGATAACGGGCGTGAGTTTATTTATTTATTTTTATTTATATTTGAGATGTCAACGTGACATTATTTAGTATAAAGTAACAGACTTTAGTAAATATCGTTTCACCAATCCTTAAGACCAAAGCAACAAAACCCAAGAATCATTAACTCATGGGACCTCTTTCGTGGCACGAACTCTACCTGTCCATGTCCCACGAGAGAGTCTTGAGCCTGGGCCCGCTGAGCAGGGCCGCTATGTCCTGGCACAGCTCAGCGCTGAGCCCCAACGCTTCCCCCTCGTTGAGCAAGGCCGTGGACAGCACGTTGGCCTGCCGGGTGCCTTTCAGCTTGAGGGTCTCCGAGGTCTTCACGAAGTTGCTCTGGCCGTGGCTGTCACTTGCCCAGCTGCCGAACTCCGATTTGGGCTCGTCCACCGGCTCCTGCTTGTCCTGGTGGGGTGAGACGGGGGGTTTAGAATTCAAGGATGTTTTTAACGTTTTGGATGAGATTGAATTGCTGATACAGCAAAGGTCGACAAACGAGTCACGAGAGCTGTGTACTGTAGCGATTCCTCTTTATAGTAACTGGCTGGCACAGGCGTTTAGGATGATTTTTAAATGATTGAAAGGGAATCGCTACGTTTTTGTTGAGATGTCAGTCGATGACTAGCTAGGATAGGCAGTTCTCTGAAAAAAAGATAATAAAATTGTATTTTTGCCTAACAAGCTCTTTTTAATTAAAGCAGTGCAGGGAAACGTAGGGATTGCTCTTTATAGTATGTGGCCAGGCACAGCCGTTTAGGATGATTTTAAAATTATTGAAAGGGAATCCCTACATTTTTGTTGAGATGTCAGTCGATAATAATAATGACTATACTCTGATTTTTAATTAGGTGGACTAAACGGACAGTTGGTGGGTTGCCACATAAGGGAAAATAAAAAATAGTGTTGTACTCAGAGTGATCGAATAATAAATATTTTCATTCAATCATTCGTTCATGGGTGGATTTACAATCCTGTTGAAAATTCACGTTGAGGGGATAAAAAAATACATATTGCTCGAGAATCGTAACTTTTTTACATTTACATGCTTTAAATATACCTGTTTTATAATGCGCTTTAACCCAAACATACTCAAACTCAATAGATTTTTAGTAATAAAATGAATACTGCTATCAAAATCATCACCGTCTGTGAAAAAAAATGCTACTCTTGACTTTTGCCGGCAAAAAGTCGAATACCCGACGTAGGAACTAGATTTTAATTCATTATTTACGTTTATCCATATTGTATATAACTTTATAGAAATGAAAATAATAATTTCTTCGTAAAGTTAATGATTAATTAATTAACAAAATTTTAGCATCGATATTCGTCAACACCGTCACGGCAACATCAAAGTGAAGGTAGTTCTGTATGCGTTGCATTTACGCGGCCAACGATACCCTGATCTGCTTACTCAGTTCAATAGCAATCTCCGAAGCGACTCGCACGTGCATAACACGCTCTCCGAGAGCAAAGATTTCGTTGTGAGTGTCCAAAAAAGTTGATTAGACAAAGTTGCCGTCATTACCGTCAGACTGTGGTTCAAGGTAAGTACATAAAATAGCATTACGATTAATTTCAATAAGATCTTGATGTAAGTGAAGATGCTAAAGAATATAGCGGTATCTTATTATTGATATTACTTTTCTAGAAAAATTGACGTAATGTTCGAATCGTCATCACCATACGCATCATCACCGTTTACAAATGATGTGCGATCCCCAACCCACATGCCCTGCGTGGGGATTATGGGATTATGGATTACCCCCAATGATGGCAAGACCAAGGAAATGGCCCCCAGTTCCCAGCCGCCTCGCTATTGCATAGCA
Organism: Yponomeuta plumbellus; assembly: GCA_947310845.1. Lineage (NCBI taxonomy): Eukaryota > Metazoa > Arthropoda > Insecta > Lepidoptera > Yponomeutidae > Yponomeuta > Yponomeuta plumbellus. The sequence goes on along the minus strand of OX371216.1, from coordinate 9,807,770 downwards.
GGGGCTGTTAAGAATCACCGGGCTACCTCAGGCTGCCACAAACCATTGACCCTGGCAACGTTCAATGGGCGCACTCTGAGGCTTGATCATCATCTAGCGCAGTTGGAAGTGGAGTTAGAGAACATTAAATGGCATGTTCTGGGGTTATGTGAAGTCCGTAGAGAGGGGGATGACACCGTAAGCCTAGACTCGGGCCATCTTCTCTACTTTCTCGAGGGTGATATAACATCCCAGGGTGGCGTAGGTTTCCTCGACAATAAGGGCATCTCTAACAACGTTGAAGAAATCTCTAGTGTGTCGACCAGAGTAGCGTACCTTATCCTTCGGCTGTCCAAGCGTTACAGCATGAAGGTCATTCAAGTTTACGCACCGACCTCAACACACTCGGATGATGAAGTGGAGGATATGTACGAAGACATATCCAAAGCCTTACATAACACCACGAAGGCTCACTTCAACGTTGTTATGGGGGACTTTAACGGCAAGGTAGGAACCCAGAGTGGCAACGAGTCCCGAATAGGCCCGCATGGTTATGGAGTCAGGAATCACAGGGGGCAAATGCTTGTCAACTTCCTTGATAAAGAGGAGTGATTCTTAATGAACTGTTTCTTCAAGAAACAGCCTCAAAGGAGGTGGACATGGCAAAGCCCCGAAACTGTGACTTAAAATGAGATCGACTTCATCATGACGGATAGCAAGCATATGTTCAGAGATGTCTCAGTGATCAACAGGTTCAATGCCGGATCCAATCACTGACTTTATGGACTATGAGAAGGCCTTTGACTCTGTCGAAACCTGGGTAGCTCTGGAATCCTTACAGCGATGCCAAGTAGACTATCGTTATATCGATGTGTTGAGATGTCTATGTAGATGTCTACAGGGCCAGCAGTCTAAACCTATCCAACTGCGCAGAGGAGTAAGACAGGGGGATGTTATATCCCCGAAACTGTTCACGAGCGCGTTGGAAGACATGTTTAAGACGCTGAACTGGAAAGGAAAAGGCATTAACATAAACGAAGACTACATCTCGCACCTGCAATTTGCATGACGGAGTCGCTAGAGGAGCTGAACCAGATGCTAGGCCGGCCAGCCTAGCTTCAGCCTCGTGACGTATCGGTCTTGGCATGAATTTGGATAAAACCAAAGTCATGATCAATGGCCATATAGATCCTATACCGATCGTCGTAGATCTAGAAATCGTTTCCGAATATTACCTCGGGCAGATTCTGCAGTTAGGTAAAAACAATTTCGAGAAGGAAGCCAAGAGGAGGATCCAGCTGGTTTGGGCAGCGTATGGGAAACTACGCCGAGTCTTCTCGTCATCCATACCGCAATGCTTGAGAACGAAAGTTTTCAATCAGTGTGTCCTACCTGTAATAACTTGCGGAGCCGAGACGTGGACACTCACGATACGGCTGGTCCACCAGTTCAAAGTCGCTCAGCGAGCTATGGAGAGAGCTATGCTCGGAGTTTCTCTGAAGGATAGAATTCGTAACGAATACCTCCGACAGAGAAGCAAAGTTATCGATATAGCTCAGAGAATTTAGCAAGCGGAAGTGGCAGAACCGACAACCGTTGGGGTAAATGTGTTCTTGAGTGGAGACCGCGACTTGGCAAACGTAGTGTATGACGCCCTCCAACCAGATGGGATGACGATCTGCGAAAGACTGCAGGCAGATGCTGGATGCGGCAAGCTGACGACAGGGCGCTACGGCGCTCATTAGGGGAGGGCTACGTCCAGCAGTGGACTAATATAGCCTGATGATGATGATGATGACAAAAAAATTAATAAGTAGATAGTTACCTCTTTGATTACAAAAAATGGACCAAAAACCACCGATGACCACAACAAAGCAATGTGATGGTTATGTAAAAGAATCTTGTTAAATTATGAAAAAAGAAAATTTGGTCAGTTTCTTGGTAATATAATCAATCGTAGAATAACACAGAACAGTAATCAATTACTAAAAAGTAGTTGATTACCAAAAAACTGACCAAATTTCAATTAACTTAGTAATAATAATGCTAATCACGTGTTAATTGTACAATAATTTATGTTTTTTTACATGACTTATTACCAAAAAAACTGACCAAATCTCAATTAACATAAAAATATAATAATAATAATTAAGTGAAAAGTAAAAGACTGTTTAGGATTGTTAGTAAAATTGTGTTGACTTAATATATCATTAGAGGTAGAAGAAAATGACTGTATACGGTTGTTATCAGAATTGTGTTGATTATATCATTAAAAACATTTGATTTTCATATATTTTGTTTTTAATTTGACATAACTACTTAGTTAAAGCATCATCATCATACAGACGAAATCATCACCATCCATAGATAAATCACCACCATACCACAGTCGTCATCACCATCTCACCTCTTTTTATTTGAATGATGATATCTTCGGATCGACGTTTAAAATCTTGGTCTAAACACAATGTAAGAACATTATAGTTATCCTACAATGATTTTATCTGGTTTTACTAGCATTCCAATGTGTTTTAATTTTTTTGAAATTTTTGTTAAGAGAAATTTTTGTTGGGTAAATCCACCCTCATTCAATTGCAGTCTGGTGTATGTAATGTTCGCCCGGCCCTGAGTGATTTAAGATTTAGTTTTGGTAATTCTTTAACCATATTCCTAAACCTGTAAATTTGTTCAAATTTGTAAAAATGTTTAAAAATTTTTGTTAAATCTGAGGCAAGATAAGTTTAAAACATCGTCTGATTTACGGGCTTATTAGTTAGAATAAACTGTAAAATTAAATGATACTTAAGTTAGAGGAAGTTAGAATCGCTCGTAGCCTGGGCTGCCTGAGTGATCTTAGACTATCACTAAGGTTAAGCAACATACGGCGCGTTCAGTCCATGGATGGGTCACCGTCTACGACTAACGCTAGTGGCATTTTTCCGAGCGATTCCGTGCTTCGCAAGGTACGTTCAGCAGTTGGTGCCGGCTGCCGTCGATAGATGGCAGTCGTTAAGCCAAGTCAGAGGCCTTAGGGCGGCTTGAAAACTTCTGAGAGTAAGACCAGCCACTAGTCTTACAAGCCTCCACCAATCCGGAGTTGGCCCCCGTGGTGGAGTATGGCCTATACCTTCCTCAGGGAAGAGACCCGTGCCCCTCGGTGGGGACATAATGTGTTGATGATGATGATGAAGTTAGAGGATTTCGTGATAAAATTATACATTTATAACTTAACAACATGACAGATATACTATATTCATTCCTTTCTGTTTTCGAATAGGAAAAAATTAATTAAAAATTAGGTTTAAAATTTTAATCACTATTTATTTCCGAACTATCATTTTCTGAATCAGAATCGGCTACATTTATGACAAACCTTTCGGTTACGCCGTCGATAAGGTGGTCGAGTTGCATCATCTTGTTTTCTTCTTTTATGACATGATCGATACAAATCGACCACCGTTGCGGTGTAACTAAATTTAATCCTTCGTTGAATAAGTTTTTAACATCTTTCATTTTATAGGTTTTGTTATTACGCGCGACGTGCCCCTTCACCTGTGCCCAAACTAACTCTATAGGGTTTAATTCGCAGTGGTAAGGGGGCAGTCTCAGTATAGTGATACTGCCCCCTTGTGCAGCGAGCTCTTCCACTGCATACTTTTGAAAAGCAGCTTTGTCTTTATTTACTAACTCAAGTAACTCTGCTTTTATCATAATTTCTTCATAGTGGATGTTTTTTGAGCTCAGCCATTCTTGAATATCTGATAATTTAATATGATACACGCGTCAACTGTGTATTGTGTGAACTGTCATCATTTTGATTATTATGCTATGGTTGAAGAGTAAGTTCCGTGTTTTCCTGGAAGTTTCTCCCCGAGGTCCCACAGACGACACCAGTAACATTTTTGGTCACTGCTACGACTTTGTTTCGGTCGCTGCCACTAAAGTGGGGCACTTCTCGACACGGTAACATTTGGTTTTATGTTACGACGCTGCTTGTAACATTGCATAACATTGTAATATTAGTAACATTGCTCCTACTATTTCAGAAATCGTTCGTTGATTCGTCAATTCTATTCATTCTTTGCAACCTATAAGAAACAACTAAAATGTTAAAATAACTCTGTGCAATATGAAGACAAATTGAGAGAGAAAACAAACCGGCGGAAAAAGCGCAAGAGATATTCGTGCATCCGATCGACAACGAAAATGGCAGACGAATGAAGCGCTTTGACATTGTATGTATTGTATGCGTCATCAGTGCTTGGTAGCACCATGCGATAATTTAGAGGTTCATATTTTTTCAAGTAGGTATACTCCTAGAAAGGTTGGATTTTTCTACAATTAGAGTATACTTCCTAAAGTTTGTGGGTTTTTCAGATGTAGGTATGTTTCTTTAATTGATAGGTATTTTATGATTAGGATTAAGCTAAATTATTTTCCCAAAATGAAGGAAATAAAATTGAAGAGTGAATGATTGAATGAAATCGAACATTCAATCAACACATCAAGTCACATCACTACGATCTTGCTCTGACAACATTTAAAAAAAATAAGAGCATTTTGAACTGTCAGTTTAGTCCACCTAATTAAAAATCAGAGTATAGGTAGGATAGGCAGTTTCTAAAATTATTTTGGCAATAAATTACTATTATTTCTTTCTTTCTCTGAAAAAAAACAATAAATTAGTATTTTTGCCTAACAAGCTCTTTTAATAAAGTGGTGCGCTACAGTACCGTTCTCTGTCCCATAAAGTCCTGGGAACTCACCACAAGCGGCTGAAAGGGCGGTGTTTCCTTGACCCGCTGCAGCATAGCCGCGGAGGGATGCATGGAGAATGCGGTGAGAGCGCACTCGCCCTGGATGCGCGCACTGGCCGCCAGCAGCCCGCCCAGCTGGACGAACCACGACGCGAGGGTCTGCTCCATGCTACGAGCCTCCGACTCCTGGGGGCGAGGGTCAGGGTTTCGGCGGTGTGCTTGCAATCTTCAGGACGTCAGTAATGTAAGGACAATACTGACGTCCCTCCCGACCCGATTACAAGGTTTCCTCTGACCGGTTGACGTGTAAATAAATATACGAATGAGGGCTTTTCAATGATAGCTGTCAGTTGAGTTCATTAAAAACAAACTAGATTGGCGCTGCAAGAAGACCAAAATGTCATCATGTTTTTAGGTCTGTGGTTTTAATCGTTATTAATCTGTGATAGTCTAAACATCTCTTGGTAGTCTGTGATCTAAACTAGACTTTGTTTCGAAACTGTTGAAACTTGAAAGTTATCGAAGTATTTTTACTCTGTTCATTACCTAGGTGTACCTACGTAAATTGTGTATTTGCTCATGACTTGCCCATGGATTGTGCATTTTTGTAACAACATAGGACAGGAACCACAGAGAAGGTACAGTGATGTCATGTCGTCAGCACCATCTATCGGTAATTTCCGGTACTATATTTTTTTAAAGACGCTTTGAAAAGCCCTCATTCCGTGCCAACTACCAGGTTGTTCGGAAGAGAACACTTTTAAAACAAGGATATTTTTTACCGTACACCACGGAACAATAATTACAAAAACAGCAATCACAAGAGGAAACGTCGATATTTCATTAATAAAGCCTGCTTCTGGTCTCTCAGGTTATAGCAAATGCAGAGGGTAACGCTAGCCACCGAGAAGAAAAATCGTATATTTTTTACACAAAAAGTGTCTGTACAATCTCTTAACAATATTAATAGTGTGTTTTTGGCATAAATGCTATCCAGTCAGAGGTCCATGATCCTAGGTTCCCGGCAATGGGTCTTAAAAACTTTCAACACGATTGAGAAATCAAATTCGATCTGTAAAAAAAGATGAGTTTTCTTCCTCGCTGGCACTAGCGTTACCCCTTGGATGCTCTTTACCTAAGAGTGCATAAGGATGCTTTACTACTAAAATATCGGTATTTACTCCTGTTTCTCTTTTGATTTGTAAAAATAATCTATTCCTGGGTGCTTTTGAACATTTCTCTTTGACTCTTAGACGACCTCTGTGGCGCAGCGGTTAGCGCATCTGCCTACCATGCGAGAGGTCCCGGGTTCGAATCCCGGCTGGGGACAAAAAAAACCCAGGTCTTGGATGTTTAAATGTTTGTGACGTCGCTGTTTCTGGTTCCCACGACACAGGGTACCCTAGTGTGGGGCCAGAAGCAATGTATGTGCCTGTCTGTAAATGTTATGTTATGTTACTATTTAGTTTCATCTGACAGGGGGTCATAACTGGGTCCGGAACTGACTGAACTGAACAGAGCGAGTCATGTGGGTGTGAACACTAAGGGGTAAACACACCTCTGGTGACCGGGGATTGTGTTCCGTCGCTATAGAGAGGCGAGACAGTCAGGGAAAATTTCTAAACCACAGTAGGCTTTACGATAACTTTATTACTATGTTGTATTTATAATTTTAACTACATTATGGTATTTAGCGCTTGAAATCTCTAATCCGCGGAGGGCACGCGTGTTGATTAAACCCATACTCTCTCTCTGAGAGGAGGCCTGTGCCATTCAGTGGAACGTATAGGCTTCTTACAAGGTATAACATGAGACTACAGTCTGTTTTTTCATTCAATGCAAAAAAAAAAATTGTCCCGTTGACATCTCCATACAATTATATTACTTCCAAGTTAAATTGTGTAGTCTACGCAGGTGTTTTTTTTAGACTTTGCTCTTACGAGTAATCCGCTACTTGACTCTTTTTTTCAAGTATGTCTTAAATGCTAAATATCTCGTCTATTAGACCAAAAAGTATTTTAGTATATTTTTTGAGGACCTAAAAGCAACAAAAACCTTATTTTAAAACGTTGCTTTGCTAAACAGCCAAAAACGCGGTCCGCCATTTTTGTCTATGGTTTGAAGTCCTCTACGTTTGTAAACAAAGTTTGACATTCAACATAGGTAGAGTTCGTGCCACGAAAGAAGTATGAGTCACAATAGAACCTACGCACGCACGACTGACAGATGTTTGTTTACAACCAAAGGTGCTTTCAAGATGGCGGATAGTGTTTTCACCGTTCCGATTTAAAAGCGAATAATATTTTTTTTATTTGCAAATTTTGCAGCCATCCTGCATATTTACTTAGCAAAGTCAATATATTTCGGTTTCTTACGTTAGCTACTACAGGAAATATCCATTTATCGCGTCAAATTTGATACGAGGCAAGTAGCGTATTCAATTTTAATGTCTTTGACGTGATAAGGATTTTGGTCACATGAGTCTTCTATTCACGTTAAAAAAAATCTACAGAGTTAACCTATAGCTTTTATAGCGGTAACACCGCGTCATTCTTTTTTGCATTGAATTAAAAAACGGACTGTAGTTGCGTAAAATAAATGGTCATTATTATTCTTTTACCTTCTCGGCGACATGTTTGAGCCGCTCCAGTTCGTTCATTCCCGCCGTGATGGCGCGCACGTACAGCTCACACACAAACGGCTTCATCTCCTCCGTGCACTGCGGAAACAGAACAGCAGTCAGAAATTATTCACCACTGATAACTGGCAGTGATTACTAACGTTAGTCATCATCAACCCATCATGTCCCCACCGAGGGGCACGGGTCTCTTCCCTGAGGAAGGTATAGGCCATACTCCACCACGGGGGCCAAGTCCGGATTGGTGGAGGCTTGTAAGACTAGCGGCTGGTCTTACTGTCAGAAGTTTTCAAGCCGCCCTAAGGCCTCTGACTTGGCTTAACGACTGCCATCTATCGACGGCAGCCGGCACCAACTGCTTAACGTGCCTTGCGAAGCACGGAACCGCTCGGAAAAATGCCACTAGCGTTAGTCATACACGGTGACCCATCCATGGACTGAACGCGCCTTATGTTGCTTAACCTTAGTGATCGTTTAAGATCACTCAGGCAGCCCAGGCTACGAGCGATTCTAACGTTAGTAATCCCTGCCAATTATGGTCCACCGAGGTGAAGATCGCTTTTACGTAAGTCTGTAGAGCAGCTTCCTACCGCGGTAGCATAATGTTGACCTGCATAAATGCACACTCATGTCTAGATAACGGCCGGTGCGGGGCGTAGGGCGTGGACACATGTCTACGGTAGGGTTTACTAATGTATTGCCAAAAATCGTTTCCCAAAGTATTACTTCCCAAACTTTTTTCCGCAAATTATCACTTAGCAAAAAAACATTTCTCAAAACAACTTAAAGCAAATAAACAGTTAGCAAAAGTTATTATGGCAAATTATGGTTTACCAAATAAATACTTGGTCAAAATTCATTTTACCAAAGAGGCAACAAGAGGCAAGGTAAGAACGCATCAAAGTCGAGTCTGTTTTCGATCTTACATAGAGAACCTAACGCTCCGACGCGCTCCGCTTCGCTACGCGCGTCGTCGCACCTATATTTCTGTTGTCACGTATTCTTTACATCGCCGACCCCCCGTTCCATTATTTGAAAATAACACTTGCCAAAATAAAACGTTAGCATAATAAACGTTTGTCTTAATAAAACTTGACGCAGTAAAATTATGCGAAATGATAATTTGACCAAATGAATAAAATGCGAAATGAAAACTTGCTAAAGGAAATGGGAAATGAAACTGATGCCATAAGTTTATTGGGAAATAAAATTTGGCGAAAAATACTTTGCTAAACGGCGGTATCCCGGCTTACATACTACGCCGACGCGGCGGCGGTAAGTCCGTACCAAGTCTGTAAGCGAGTCCGGCGGTGCCGCTGCCGCTGCGGCCTAATGTCGCGCCATTGCAAGAACAACGAGGTATTTCGAAGAAAATATTTTTTTTTAAACACATATTTAGAACCGCCACAACGAGCTCTTTTTTTCAGTAAAAACGCTATTTTATTTACTCTGAAAATGCCGGAATAACATTCGTTTAAAAAGTATATATATGTTACATAAATTTTAGGGCCTTTTTTCAGAAATGCTCAGAAAATTTCAGATGCTCTCCTGTAAAGTAAGAGTTGCCGAAATAACACGTTGTTCTTGCAAGCGTGCGATGTGTAAACGGCGTAACGACGGCCTCGTTTCAGTCGCTAGTCGCAGCCGCGACTGAAACAAACTCATAGAAATGTACGTAGCAAGCCACGCGGTAAGGGCGAAGCCAAACGAGCGTAATTTTTTGAGTTGTGACTCGCGCAATTTCGGTCGCGTAATTTCTGCTACATTCGGTTTCATACAAAAACACGGCGACGCAACATGCGTCGTTTGGCTTCACCCTAAAGACGCCTCGCCGGTCGCACCCGGGCGAATGTCCCGTGGCAGCGTAACACGGTGGCGGCGCCGCGCCGTAGTGACGGGGACGAGCCCGTACCGGCGGCCAGGGTGTGCGACGGTGCGGCTTGCGTACCTGCGCGCGCGTGGCGGCGGCCAGGGTGTGCGACGGTGCGGCTTGCGTACCTGCGCGCGCGTGGCGGCGGCCAGGGTGTGCGACGGTGCGGCTTGCGTACCTGCGCGCGCGTGGCGGCGGCCAGGGTGTGCGACGGTGCGGCTTGCGTACCTGCGCGCGCGTGGCGGCGGCCAGGGTGTGCGATGGTGCGGCTTGCGTACCTGCGCGCGCGTGGCGGCGGCCAGGGTGTGCAGATGGTGCGGCGTGGCGGCGGGCGCGGCGAGCGCGGCGGCGGCGGCGGCGAGGCGCGCGGCGGGCAGCAGGCGCACGAGCGAGCGCGCACAGCAGTACAGCGCGGCGCGCGCCGCGTCCGAGCACGACGGGGTCACCATGCAGCGCGTCACTATCACCTGCGAGGCCACGGCTCGGTGAGGGAGCGTTTAACTAAAGGGTCCGCCAAATAACTTATTTTTTTGAAATGCTATAAAAAAAAAACTACTGAATATTTTTTCAAATTTCTTTTTTTATTTGAAAGTACAATCCCTCCGGTTAATGATGGAAAATAATTTCATTCAAATGGCTGCCTCGGCTGGCCATGCAGTAGCCTACACGACGGCGCTACGTGCCACACAGCCAACGCTACACTTGATGTTTTGCGCCCTGTTTTTGAAAATCGCATTATCAGCCGCAGAGCTGATGTCGTTTGGCCACCTCGGAGCTGCGATTTGACACCGTTGGACTACTTTTTGTGGGGTGCCGTCAAAGATAAGTGTTACGCCGACAAACCAGAGACAATTGACGCTTTAAAGGACAATATTCGTGAAGCCATTGGTGAAATACAGCTGCACACAATCGATAATTACTTAAAAATTGGACCCATCGTGTAGGCTACTGCATGGCCAGCCGAGGCAGCCATTTGAATGAAATTATTTTCCATCATTAACCGGAGGGATTGTACTTTCAAATAAAAAAAAAATTTGAAAATATATTCAGTAGTTTTTTTTTTAGAGCATTTAAAAAAAAAAAAGTTATTTGGCGGACCCTGTATTACGTAACGCAACGTGGGGGGGGCTCCCCCCACGCTTATTTGGGAAACTTGCAGCTTCAATTAAAAATGAGCAAATATTTGATTTTACCAAAAGCTAAAAATAAGTTTCCGCATAATATGGTAACAATGTAACAAAAAATGCCAGTATAATAATAACTTGAAAGTAAGTTTAAACTAAACTACAATACCAAGAACGCAACCTTGGATAGTTCTTGATTTGTTTATATTATGCGAAGTGTAACAACAAGTGTTACGGTGCGTACATAGGGGCGATGGAGGGTCTGAAAGCTTTAAAAACTGCGTTACGTAATATTTGAACGCTCCCAAAGAAACCCTCCACACCAGCGTCTTTCGAGCGTCATCGTCGTCGTGCCAGCGTCGGCGCGGCGACGAAGCTGTGCGGACGCTGGCACGACTATGACGCTTAAACGACGCTATTGTGGAGGGGTCTCTAAGTCTCGACATCAAAAGTGTTTGGTCGGATTTAACAATTATTTTACTTTGCCTTCCTCAGGGAAGAGACCCGTGCTCCTCGGTGGGGATATAATGGGTTGATGATGATGACACTTTACAGCAATCGCTGTCAGAAGATTCAAGCCGCCCTAAGGCGTCTGACTTGGCTTAACGACTGCCATCTATCGACGGCAGCCGGCACCAACTGCTTAACGTGCCTTGCTAAACACGGAACCGTTCGGAAAAAATTCACTAGCGTTAGTCATAGACGGTGACCATCCATGGACTGAACGCGCCGTATGTTGCTTAACCTTAGTGTTCGCTGGTTTTGTGACCCGGTTTAAGCCTCATTACTGATTGAAACACATTGGCAGCACGAGAACAGCCGTTCGAGGAGGCGAAGAAAATAACAGCACGAGGGAGCGGTCACCTTTTATTTGTGACCCAACAACAATAGTTTTTTTTAATCTTTTTTTTTGGGATTTTGTACACAAAGTGACGATGGCAGTCCCATCGTTCCCATTTTAATTAAACCACCACAAAATAAAATATTCTTGAATCTAATTACTATTATGTACTAGCAGTAATACTAAAAGTGTATAAAAGCTTGGCCGCGCTACAGTTTGGTTCAGACAGAATGCTCTGCAAGATTCCAACATCCAAGAAATTTATTTTATACGTATCTTGAAGTTCTTTTCTTTTGCTACTGTTTCGAGTACATTCCAATAGCAAGTGTTGAACATCCTCAACTACTCCACATTCTGTACAATTAGGAGAATCAACTTTTTTCATAAGGTAAGCGAACTTATTGGAAGGTATTCTTAGTGCAAGTACAATGAATTCTTAGTGCAAGTACAATGCCTTCTAAGCTTAGAACTACTGAACCACGGTATTCGGGGTGGCTCTGATTCTAGAGTCCTGTACCAAATGCCCTTAGTCATAGACCTCTCATCAAAGTACTCTTTCCAGCTAACATGCCACTTATTTCGGAATTTACAAAACGACTCTTGATAACTTGGTAGTACTATTGATTCTATTCCATCAGTTATGGCAGATTTTGCTAATCTGTCTACTATTTCATTCCCTACTAACCCAATGTGAGCTGGAACCCATTGCATTTTCAAAGTCACCCCTTTAGTGGGAACCTACCCCTTCAAATGCTGAAGTGTGAACACCTCAGACACTCAGGTTTCCTCAACATGATTTCCTTCACCGTAGAAGTTATTATTACCAATTATTATTTATTATTATTAATTTTGTTTGTATCTGAATGTTGGTTATCTTCTGTGAACTGTCTGCGTTTTGTATAATTTACATCTTATTGTGAAGACTTCTAACAGGCTCAGTGTGTCCTAATTTTTCTGTATATTATAACATTGTAATAGCTGTTAGTCTTCCTAGAATATAAAATAAAATTACGTTTTACATCTATTTTTTTTACTAAAGTTTTACCTGTGCAATGATCGTAGCCACATCTTTTCCGTTCTTCCAGAGTTTCTTCTCACGGGGCGAAGTCTCCAGTCGAGTGCGGAGACGCTCCACCAGCTGGTAACCGGTGCGGAGGGGAGTCTGCTTAGCCTGCGAATGGGGGACACCATTACAGTCTGGGTTATTGAGGGTTGAAGGGGCATTTATACAAACATAAACATAAACATTTACATACAGGCACATACATTGCTTCTGGCCCCACACTAGGATACCCTGTGTCGTGGGAACCAGAAACAGCGACGTCACAAACATGTAAACATCCAAGACCTGGAGTTTCTTTTTCTCCCCAGCCGGGGATCGAACCCGGGACATCCCGCATGGTAAGCAGATGCGCTAACCGCTACGCCACAGAGGTCGTCAAACAGCCTCAGTCTGGGTGTTTTTCTATGTTTGTAATGTCCTTACCTGGTCACGATAGCACAGAGTATCCTAGTTTGGGACCAGGTGAAGTGTTTGTGTTGTGTGCAAGTCATGATTATTATATGAAAAAAAAACTCCAGGTCTTGGATATTTACATGTTTGTGGCGTCGCTGTTTCTGGTTCACACTACACAGGGTATCCTAGTGTAGGGCCAGAAGCAATGTATGTGCCTGTATGTAAATGTTTATGTTTATACTAGATGAAAACTCGGCTTCACTCTGCTAAAATCTTGATTCATAATTATTATAAATTTAAAATTTAGATGATACCTCTGTAGTTAACTGTTTTCAACGAATAATATTTTGACGAGGCATAGATTCGTATACCATATTGTGCCGTGTCTACTGTGTACAGTATCTATTTATATAGGAGGCATTTATTGGTTACAATCGTAACACACTGCAGTCTTTAACGCACGAATAATAAAGTTTTGCCTCCAAAAGTAACTTTATTTTTCGTTATACCTAATATACATAATATAAGACATAGAATCCCCCTGGTCCATCAAAGAAAAACCGCTTTCTCTCTGTGGAATTACAACTTTCAGTATTGTATCGACCACATGTTTTTGTTCACCGTTTAATGTTTGGTATTCTACTTTCCCACACACCATGGAGTTGACACCAATGCAACATTGGTGACATTGACATGTTTACTTCGCAACGCCATTTTTACTTTGAAAATACTCGATAATTCGATTTTTTCGCCTATAAGTAAAGTATGTGGTGCCTAATGTGCAATGTTGTGTAGTTAATGTTACGGGTTTTCGCGACATATTAGTTGCCACTCACCAGCTCGATGCAGCGCGAGGTCCGTCCCTGCTTGTGCAGCAGGACAAACTCCAGGTCGACCAGAAGCTCCCAGACGTCTGCGGTGAAGCCGGCCTGCTGGCTCAGGATACTGCGGTACGACTCCTCTTTGGGGCTGCCCTCTTCTGGAAGGAAGTGGAGAATTAACTTCAGCAAAGGCAGTATGAGGTCGCGAGTCGCGCGCGCAACGTCAAAAGTCGCGACTTTCCAGTACATTAACTGTCAAATTCTCGCGACTTTTGACGTTGTCGCGCGCGACCCACGTACTCGTACTACCTTTGCATAACAGCAGTAAATTCGCGTGCCTGTACATATGTAGAACAGGCTATTTGACAGTGTGAAAAAAAAACAGTATTATTTATACGTATTTGTATAAATTATTTGTAAAAGAAAACACAAGATAAAATTTTATAATTATGTATCCGCAGCCATTGTATGGAAAATGGCCTAGATTGGCCGATTCTATGTCTACGTCACATGTCAGTAAAAATGGCGTCTGTCATTAATTTGTTCTTACGTTAATTGGTTGGTTTACTAGCTAGTGACGTCATAATTAATGTGCAACGCCATATTGCCCAAGATAGCGTTTTGGCGGCTTATTTCAAAAGTAAATTTTCGTTTGCCTTTTTTGGAAGAAATACACGAAAGAATTTAAGATTAATACTTTCTGAGGACTCCATCCACACCAACAAAAAATATGAGATGGTTTTCAGAAATCGGTCAAATAGCCTACTATGACCTTTCGTGGCAGTTTCAGGTATACGACGTCCAACTGCTGGAATTATATTTTCTTCCCCGAGGCTGTAAAGCTTCGAGTTAGTTAAGATTTATATTCGGAAAAATATAAAAGTTTCATTTCCGCCAAATGTATAGCAGTTTGTTGGCAGAAGCTCTTGGTGTTTACAATTTCTGCTTCCCTTAAACATTACAGTACTAATACTAAAAAAGGCGCCAGCTCAGGGCATATTTGCTTGAACAGCAGAGACTATCCCATCCTAGATCTATCAAAGCTCGTGACAGATGAGTGCAATAAACACCCGCTGTCAAAATGGCCGCATTTAGCAGAACACGTCGATGAGTAATCTATTACAAGGTTTCTGCTGAGCGCACACAAAGATCCATCGAATATTGTAATCGGACGCGCAATCGATGACTTAGCGATTACTCATCGATGTGTTAAGCTAAATGCGGCCAATCTCCATCACCGATCACTTCCACTAACCTGACGGCTCCTCGTCCAGTACAGCAGTGGCTCTCACTCGCTCCATAACGGAGGTGGCCAGCGCTAGAGCGAGATCGTTGCATTTTGACGCGGCCAACTGACGCAGGCGGGTCACGAAGATCACGCCGCGTTCCTCTTTCAGCCATTCCAATACTGTGGGAAGAGAAAGTGGGGGTTAGATTAGGACCTTGAAAAGAACAAAATGGACGTACAGTCTATTAGCTTTAAGAATATACCTCGGCTATAAATCAAAAACCGAATATATTGCAATAAGGTAAGGTTTATATTGTATTGTTATTTATAACTTTACAAAATAATGAAGAAAAGTTTTATACAGAGCAGGAAGTAGTATTACACTCGTGTGCTTTCGGCGAAAACGGAAGCCTACTCTAGAGCCCGAGGTATATTCTAAAAGCT
Source organism: Yponomeuta plumbellus (assembly GCA_947310845.1). Lineage (NCBI taxonomy): Eukaryota > Metazoa > Arthropoda > Insecta > Lepidoptera > Yponomeutidae > Yponomeuta > Yponomeuta plumbellus. Next base: position 9,792,612 of record OX371216.1, on the reverse strand, counting down.
AACAGACTGTAGTTTTGCAAAAAGTATCCATCCACACAAAGTGAGTTTTGTGATTTGAGTTTTTAGGTTTAAGCTGACTAACGCTCTCCATACATTTGGGTTGACTACCATGTGGGTAGTCCACTGGACCGCTTCTTGGTAAGAAATGCTGGCGGCTTCCAAGTGGCGTCTCAGACGTAAAATCTCCAAAATCATATCTGCCGCAGTAAATTCGTCATAAACTTTCATAAAATTTGGAACTATATCCCGAAGCTCTTCTTCTGTTGACGTTAGCAGAGTTTTAGGCTGAACAACGCCAAATGTCTTGAGAATGTCATCCATTGCCCTTTAGCGATGGTCTAGTTCTCCGTAAAATCTATCTAGACATTCTAACACAGCTCTCTGCAGCTCTTCTGGAGTGAGCTGTCACCACCTTGGTGCTTGGCACCTGGGCCGGACCGCCCCCACCGCCCCCCCTTTAAGCCGACACTGCCATTGTGCCATAACTTTGCGTATACTCATAGTATCTCTATGAAAGTTTTTGATTCTTAAAATATAGAGCAAAGTGATCGTTTTGGTATATTTAACTCAAATACTACCATGTTCTGGGTTGGATCCTTTTTGCAAAACTACGTCCAAACCATTGCAACATAATATGATCCAAATCAACTTACTTCAAATCAAGCACAACGTGCTGTGCTTACGAAAGTTTTAATTCAAAAATTAAAACACTTAAACATGTACATACAGGCACTACATTGGGGTGATTTTCAGAAAATGGATCGAATGGCATAATATCCTTGGCGCATTTTTTTTTTCATATTATCTCAATAAAAAGTAACATAATGTAGGTTTATTGGCCCTGAAGATTGTATTGTAAAGTATTTGTAGGTTTTGGTGGCAACTACTACAATTTATGTTACTTTTTATTGAGTTAATATGAAAAAAAATGCAACAAATTAATTATGCAGCTCTGAGAATCACCCATTGCTTCTGGTCCCAAACTAGGATACCATGTGTCGTGGGAACCACAAACAGCGACATCACAAACATGGTCATCAAAAACAAATGGTTTTAATTGTTAATATGATTTGTTGATAAATATACAAATTTTTGTTTTAAATAATAATAACTTCCACACAACACAATCACTTGACCTGGTCCCAAACTAAACAATCAGACTGCTGTTCTTTTGTACAAATGTACGAGGGCTCCTAGTGGGAATCGAACACATGACCTATCTTGGTAGCCAAGCGCCTTAGCGACTTGACTAACAGGGAAACAATGTTCAAATGATGATACACTAACAACTCCTTTATGTTATGTTTTTGGAATCTAATATTTGGCAAAAATTGTGTTTATTCTGTGTTTTGACAATAAATGTAGTTCACTTTCACTTTCAAATGTAAGTTAAAAAAAAAGTGGTTGACGAAAAGATGGGTCCTTTAGAATAGGCTATTTGAACGATTTCTGAAAACCATCTCATATTGTTTGTTGGTGTTCATGGAGTCCTCAGAAAGTAGTCATTTTAAATTCTTTCGTGTATTTCTTCTAAAAAAGGCAAACGAAAATTTACTTTACAAATAAGCCGCCAAAACGCTATCTTAGGCAATATGGCGTCTCACAGGAATTATGACGACACTTCCCGTAAACCAACCAATGAAGGTAAGAAAGAATGAATGACAGACGCCATTTTACATGTGACGTCGTCATAGAAACGGCCAATCCAGGCCGTTTTCCATACAAATTATCAAATTTTATTTTGTGTTTTTTTTTCAATCATAATTGTTTTTTGAGAGCTCATCATCAGCTAAGAAGAAATGAAATGAAATGAAATGAAATGAAATATTTATTCCAAAAGCAAATACACATGAGTTACAGTGGTCTCCACACTAGGCGATAGCCTGTAAAGTGGTGACCTTGGGAGAGAATAACAGATAACTTTACTCGAGCGTTTGTTATACAGTTTAAATTAATTATATAAAATATGTAACAAGCAATTAAATAACGTTAAAATAGTTATTGTTATTGTATCTGATTATTAATAAATTAGAGTATTAAAGGATGAAGGTAAAGTAATGCACATTTCTCTTTTGATTTAGGTTATAATTATGTAGTGTGATAAGTTAAGTGTAGTGTGTGACGTGTGAGTTAGGGTGTACCTATATGTGTGTATGCTGTGTCTGAAAATCTCAGGAGGTTATTTCGAGGAGTGCTTCGGTACAGTTGTAGTTTAACGTAAGGAGATTTTTTTTTTAAGTTTAGTTTGACCTCTCTGAGTGTGCAACCAATAATGGGACATAATTTGATAAGTTTGTTAAGCAAAAATGGCTGTAAGAAAGCAGGAAAACGCTGAGCAAATTTGGTCTTCATTACAGGGACCTGTAGACGAATGGTGCGTTTGCTAAGTATCTCAGAGATGTTGGGTGATGACAGCAGAGATTTATAGGCCACTAGAGTTGGCCTTTCCAAGTATAAATTATGTGTGGGGTATCGGAAATGTTTCCTATATAGCACTTTTAAGACTGAACGTTGTGCTCTCTCCAGCAGTATGAGATGAGTCTTAGCTGCTCCGCCCCAACAAGTGATGCAATATCCTATTACTGACTCGCAGAGTGCCGTTTATACAAGTTTTTGTATTGAGAAAGTGGACTTTAACCCCTCAAGCCCCGAGGAGCCGCCTGCGGGTCCAATGTAAACTACGGCGCATTCCGTCAGGCCCCGTAGCCCGGCCGGCGGGTCGGTCTTGCAACTGCACTTTGAATCGAATTTTGACGATGATATAGTCCACAGTTGTATGGGCATGTTTTATTCTTTGAAAACTGTGATAAATTTCAAATACTACTCTGTGAATAACTAACTTAGCTGTGAAAGAAAAAGTGTTCTAGGCCTCAGGGGTTAAGACTCATCATCATAATCTTTGGCCGATCGCACTGTAGAACGACAGCAGTGTAGTTTCGCTTCAGTAGAATGCTGCCCTGATATTCAGGCGGTCGATATCGGCATGTACAGTCGATAGAACATCATCCTATACATCCAGGCACTCTACTCCGTTGCATTACAGGTTGCAACTAAAATGTGAAGGTTAACGTGCTGTCGACTGTACTAGGTTTTTTTTTTTCTAAATGACTTCAACAGATAAGCCTATACTCGTCCACTGCTGGCTCGGCTACTTTCTAAATACGAAAAATAATAGTAATCGTTTGACATACTCTCTTCGTGTTTGGGCTGCGTTCCAGTCTGATCGAGCAACTTGCGGAGCACCGGGTGGCCCCAGGGCTCCGGCAGTGTCTTGCGGAACCATTCCGCCCTGCAACACAATGGGTTGTTATACAGATATACACAGACGTGGCTTTTCTGGAACCTGACGGAAACGTAAGAGCGCCTCACATTCTGGTGGAAAATACTAAGTACTATTAAGCAATAGTACTATTGCTTAATAGTAATATATCAACTTCAAGTTAAATTGAATTTTGACAGACAGCGTATGGCGGAACTGTGAAAATTTTGTTTAACTTAAATTTAAATGGATTTCAGTTGGTGGTGCAAGTGGGCCTTGGGGCTAATTTCTGAATTGAGAATTTACACTAAGTAAGTACTTAAGTAACGTTCTGTACAGTCAAGTATTTACTTAGTGAAAATTCTCAGATATTAGTCATTAGTCTGCAACAAATGATTGATTGACCACAAAACTAAACGCCCAGTCGTTAAGCCAAGTCTTTAGCGCGGCTTGAAAACTTCTGGCAGTAAGACCGGAATAGGCCCCCATGGTGGAGTATGGCTAGGCCACAGCTTCCTCAGACCCGTGCCCCTTAATGTGGGGACTTAATGGGTTAATGATTTTGAAACGCCCAGCGTTAAAGGGAAAGAATAAAACATTTACTTTGTGTCAGGTCCAACTGCTGTGCGTTCCATAACATTGCCTAGTGGTGTTCATTATACTGTGCTTGGGAGCTAACTCAACTCACCTGTGCCCAAGCTGGGTCTCCCAGTTGAGCGCACCGTCAGTGCGCTCCGCAGCCGCTTCTTTAGCCTCCTGAATGAAAGACGAGAGTGCCCGATCGAGGTTCGCGCGGTGCTCCGCGCTTCCCGGCGACTGCCATTCCGTCTGTTGGGTGAGGATACAGATGTGACTAGACGCTATGACCGAGTTCAACTAAGTTTAGCGGTACGAAGTCCACCCTGTACGGGCAACCGCACATGTAGGTATAATAAGTAGGTCGCTTAGGCTAGCATTTTTAATCACTTTATTTGGACAATATATGCAGTGCATTTCGTGGGTTAAGAACCAGAGTAGCGTAAGGGCAAAAATTGAAAAAAAGTCAAAATTATTGCAAGCAGACAAACTTCATTTTGGCAGTAAACAAAAATCATTTTTTTTGGATACGTTTTTTTTTTAACTAAGCAATCGACTCACAATATCGATCCAGTTTTTTGGCACATAAAAATACGAAGGATTTAAAAGCGAATGGCGAAAAAATATTTTTTTACAATTTTTGCCCTTACGCTACTCTGGTTCTTAACCCATGATTTACAACACTCAACAAAGGCGGTTTGATTTATCACTATCGACCCGAGATAGACATCGACCCCTTAATCACTTATGTGGGACTTACACCCTACACACCCTACCATAGATTTTTAGTAGTTACTACAATGCCAAAAGGATTATTTGCAAGCCTAATGAGCCTTTATATTACGCGCACCAAATCGGAGCGATTCCGTGCATCTAACTGATAAATTCCATACTAATCAGTATGATGCATTAATTAAAATACGTTTGTACTAACAAAATAAGTATGTACGTACTAATTAGTATGGAAAATGACAGTCTGACCATAGGAATCGCCCAGATTTAGTGCCTATAATTAAGACCCAGATCACCTTAAAACTGCTGTTACATCTGACATGCTGTCTATTTTCAATTGTTATAAAAAAATCCCCAGGTCTTGGGTGTTTACATATGTATTTGTGATGTCGCCGTTTCTGGTTGCCAAGACACAGGGTATCCGAGTGTGGGCCAGAAGCAATGTATGTGCCTGTTTGTATATACTAATTAGATAAGAACTTTTTATTGTACACACCAGAAAGAAATAAATACATTAGAAGCCTTATATATCCAAGTTTTGGCGGCGGAGTGCGCGCACAGCCGGTGCACGCGCCCCCACCGGGCGCAGAGCGCCTCGATGTGCATGAGTCTTCTAAAATGTGTGTGTGCGAGGACTCACCTTCATAAGGTCCGCGCTGTGTGTCTCTGCAGCCATGTGAGCAGGTGCGCGTGAGTGGCCGAGGCAGAGTGCGCGCACAGCCGGTGCACGCGGCCCCACCGGGCGCCTCGATGCGAATGAGTCTTCTAAAATGTGTGTGTGCGAGGACTCACCTGTAGTAAGGTCCGCGCTGTGTATCTCTGCAGCCATGTGAGCAGGTGCGCGTGAGTGGCCGAGGCGGAGTGCGCGCACAGCCGGTGCACGCGGCCCCATCATTTTTAGAATTAGTCTTCTAAAATGTGTGTGTGCGAGGACTCACCTGTAGTATAGTTCGTGCAGTGTCTCTACAGCTATGTGAGCAGGTGGGTGTGAGTGGATCAAGCGGAGAGCGCGCACAGCACGCGCCCCCACCGGGCGCAGAGCGCTTCGATGCGCATGAGTCTTCTAAAATGTGTGTATGTGTGTGTGTGTGTGCGAGGACTCACCTGTAGTACAGTCCGCGCTGTGTGTCTCTGCAGCCATGTGAGCAGGTGCGCGTCAGTGGCCGAGGCGGAGTGCGCGCACAGCCGGTGCACGCGCCCCCACCGGGCGCAGAGCGCTTCGATGCGCATGAGTCTTCTAAAATGTGTGTATGTGTGAGTGTGTGCGCGAGGACTCACCTGTAGTATAGTCCGCGCTGTGTGTCTCTGCAGCCATGTGAGCAGGTGCGCGTGAGTGGCCGAGGCGGAGTGCGCGCACAGCCGGTGCACGCGCCCCCACCGGGCGCAGAGCGCTTCGATGCGCATGAGTCTTCTAAAATGTGTGTATGTGTGAGTGTGTGCGCGAGGACTCACCTGTAGTATAGTCCGCGCTGTGTGTCTCTGCAGCCATGTGAGCAGGTGCGCGTGAGTGGCCGAGGCGGAGTGCGCGCACAGCCGGTGCACGCGCCCCCACCGGGCGCAGAGCGCTTCGATGCGCATGAGTCTTCTAAAATGTGTGTATGTGTGAGTGTGTGCGCGAGGACTCACCTGTAGTATAGTCCGCGCTGTGTGTCTCTGCAGCCATGTGAGCAGGTGCGCGTGAGTGGCCGAGGCGGAGTGCGCGCACAGCCGGTGCACGCGCCCCCACCGGGCGCAGAGCGCTTCGATGCGCATGAGTCTTCTAAAATGTGTGTATGTGTGAGTGTGTGCGCGAGGACTCACCTGTAGTATAGTCCGCGCTGTGTGTCTCTGCAGCCATGTGAGCAGGTGCGCGTGAGTGGCCGAGGCGGAGTGCGCGCACAGCCGGTGCACGCGCCCCCACCGGGCGCAGAGCGCTTCGATGCGCATGAGTCTTCTAAAATGTGTGTATGTGTGAGTGTGTGCGCGAGGACTCACCTGTAGTATAGTCCGCGCTGTGTGTCTCTGCAGCCATGTGAGCAGGTGCGCGTGAGTGGCCGAGGCGGAGTGCGCGCACAGCCGGTGCACGCGCCCCCACCGGGCGCAGAGCGCTTCGATGCGCATGAGTCTTCTAAAATGTGTGTATGTGTGAGTGTGTGCGCGAGGACTCACCTGTAGTATAGTCCGCGCTGTGTGTCTCTGCAGCCATGTGAGCAGGTGCGCGTGAGTGGCCGAGGCGGAGTGCGCGCACAGCCGGTGCACGCGCCCCCACCGGGCGCAGAGCGCTTCGATGCGCATGAGTCTTCTAAAATGTGTGTATGTGTGAGTGTGTGCGCGAGGACTCACCTGTAGTATAGTCCGCGCTGTGTGTCTCTGCAGCCATGTGAGCAGGTGCGCGTGAGTGGCCGAGGCGGAGTGCGCGCACAGCCGGTGCACGCGCCCCCACCGGGCGCAGAGCGCTTCGATGCGCATGAGTCTTCTAAAATGTGTGTATGTGTGAGTGTGTGCGCGAGGACTCACCTGTAGTATAGTCCGCGCTGTGTGTCTCTGCAGCCATGTGAGCAGGTGCGCGTGAGTGGCCGAGGCGGAGTGCGCGCACAGCCGGTGCACGCGCCCCCACCGGGCGCAGAGCGCTTCGATGCGCATGAGTCTTCTAAAATGTGTGTATGTGTGAGTGTGTGCGCGAGGACTCACCTGTAGTATAGTCCGCGCTGTGTGTCTCTGCAGCCATGTGAGCAGGTGCGCGTGAGTGGCCGAGGCGGAGTGCGCGCACAGCCGGTGCACGCGCCCCCACCGGGCGCAGAGCGCTTCGATGCGCATGAGTCTTCTAAAATGTGTGTATGTGTGAGTGTGTGCGCGAGGACTCACCTGTAGTATAGTCCGCGCTGTGTGTCTCTGCAGCCATGTGAGCAGGTGCGCGTGAGTGGCCGAGGCGGAGTGCGCGCACAGCCGGTGCACGCGCCCCCACCGGGCGCAGAGCGCTTCGATGCGCATGAGTCTTCTAAAATGTGTGTATGTGTGAGTGTGTGCGCGAGGACTCACCTGTAGTATAGTCCGCGCTGTGTGTCTCTGCAGCCATGTGAGCAGGTGCGCGTGAGTGGCCGAGGCGGAGTGCGCGCACAGCCGGTGCACGCGCCCCCACCGGGCGCAGAGCGCTTCGATGCGCATGAGTCTTCTAAAATGTGTGTATGTGTGAGTGTGTGCGCGAGGACTCACCTGTAGTATAGTCCGCGCTGTGTGTCTCTGCAGCCATGTGAGCAGGTGCGCGTGAGTGGCCGAGGCGGAGTGCGCGCACAGCCGGTGCACGCGCCCCCACCGGGCGCAGAGCGCTTCGATGCGCATGAGTCTTCTAAAATGTGTGTATGTGTGAGTGTGTGCGCGAGGACTCACCTGTAGTATAGTCCGCGCTGTGTGTCTCTGCAGCCATGTGAGCAGGTGCGCGTGAGTGGCCGAGGCGGAGTGCGCGCACAGCCGGTGCACGCGCCCCCACCGGGCGCAGAGCGCTTCGATGCGCATGAGTCTTCTAAAATGTGTGTATGTGTGAGTGTGTGCGCGAGGACTCACCTGTAGTATAGTCCGCGCTGTGTGTCTCTGCAGCCATGTGAGCAGGTGCGCGTGAGTGGCCGAGGCGGAGTGCGCGCACAGCCGGTGCACGCGCCCCCACCGGGCGCAGAGCGCTTCGATGCGCATGAGTCTTCTAAAATGTGTGTATGTGTGAGTGTGTGCGCGAGGACTCACCTGTAGTATAGTCCGCGCTGTGTGTCTCTGCAGCCATGTGAGCAGGTGCGCGTGAGTGGCCGAGGCGGAGTGCGCGCACAGCCGGTGCACGCGCCCCCACCGGGCGCAGAGCGCTTCGATGCGCATGAGTCTTCTAAAATGTGTGTATGTGTGAGTGTGTGCGCGAGGACTCACCTGTAGTATAGTCCGCGCTGTGTGTCTCTGCAGCCATGTGAGCAGGTGCGCGTGAGTGGCCGAGGCGGAGTGCGCGCACAGCCGGTGCACGCGCCCCCACCGGGCGCAGAGCGCTTCGATGCGCATGAGTCTTCTAAAATGTGTGTATGTGTGAGTGTGTGCGCGAGGACTCACCTGTAGTATAGTCCGCGCTGTGTGTCTCTGCAGCCATGTGAGCAGGTGCGCGTGAGTGGCCGAGGCGGAGTGCGCGCACAGCCGGTGCACGCGCCCCCACCGGGCGCAGAGCGCTTCGATGCGCATGAGTCTTCTAAAATGTGTGTATGTGTGAGTGTGTGCGCGAGGACTCACCTGTAGTATAGTCCGCGCTGTGTGTCTCTGCAGCCATGTGAGCAGGTGCGCGTGAGTGGCCGAGGCGGAGTGCGCGCACAGCCGGTGCACGCGCCCCCACCGGGCGCAGAGCGCTTCGATGCGCATGAGTCTTCTAAAATGTGTGTATGTGTGAGTGTGTGCGCGAGGACTCACCTGTAGTATAGTCCGCGCTGTGTGTCTCTGCAGCCATGTGAGCAGGTGCGCGTGAGTGGCCGAGGCGGAGTGCGCGCACAGCCGGTGCACGCGCCCCCACGCGGCGCAGAGCGCCTCGGTGCGCTCCGAAAGCGGCGCTGCGCTGCTTAGCGCCGCCTCGAGGGACTGAGGATAAATAAGAGACATTTTGAGCCGGAGAAAACGGCTAATGGAGAACTTGCACTGAAAATGTTTCAATAGAATCGGGGAGGCCATATTCAAACAGATAAATAAACGTTGTTTCATTTATTCTCTAAGACTAGTACTTTTCATTATGTTAGGTGCCTGTCGAAGTCATTCTAGTCGTGTGGTGCAAAAAGGCGTTATATAAATCGGTCTCAAAGTATGACGTCACAACTTGAATGTAATGCAATGTACAGTCTGTTAGCTTTTAGAATATACCTCGGCTACTATCGGATAGAATCTGATATTCGTGTAATAGAAATATCGAAACTAATATGACACTTAATTTCGAAAAAAGAAATAAAAGAAAAGAAGAAAAAGTTTTATACAGAGCAGGAAGTAGTATTACACTCGTGTGCTTTCGGCGAAAACCGAAGCCTACGTTAGAGCCCGAGGTATATTTTAAAAGCTAACAGACTGTATAATAATGTGTTTGTCTATAATTTATTTATCTCTTATAATAAAATAAAACATAACATAAAATATCTTTATTGCTTGATAAACTTAACAACTAGTGGTTTGTTTACATTTTTAAAAGGTACCATTACATTCAGTATTTAAGGCAAAGCTGCATAAAGGTAAACAATTCTCTTCTGTGCCTGAACTACAACCCGGTCGAGCTAACTGCGAACCTGGCTTTGCAAACGCCTCCCCTCCCGCTCCCCACGCCCCGACCCGGCGTCGCCCAGTACTGTTAGCATATTCGTCGGCGGAACACGTGTCATTTCATTTTCACGATATTAAAATATTCTTTTGCTGTTTTTGTTACGTTTTTGGTTGTTAAGTTTTTGTTATTTTTATTGTTACGTTTTTTTTTGTTATTTGGATATTTTTAACGGCAGTGTTAAGTAGGTGAATACCTACTGTGGTGTTGTTTAGAATGGGAAAAACCATTCATAGTAAAGAACGAGAGCTTAAATTTAAAGTAAATTTAAATTTACTTAAAGTGATGACTTTTTCGAACGTAAAAAAGAAATAAGCAAATTCGTGATCCCTGTTGATCCAACTAAAAGCTCGCGTGAAGTTATGGAGCATGAAAAAGTAAATAAAAAATGTATCATTCCTGTGGAACAAGTGATTAAAGAACTTGTGCCGCAACAGGTGTTTCAAAAACAACCCTCATGAAAATAAAAAGAGAGATGAAACAAGCAGCGCCACTGTCACCTACAGCTGGACCATCGACTTCTGGCTCACAAACACGAACGTCTCCAGGAAATAGAATTAAGGGAGCTCATAATTTCTCTTGGAGGGGAAGAAAGCAGCGAATCTGAATCAGAAAATGAAGAAAGTGATGAGAGCGAGTCTATGACAGGAATAGAACCAATTGTATATAGTAGTGATGACTCTTTAAATGTTAATCAATAATTAATAAAAAAAAAATATAAGTCACTTTTATTTAATTTTCTATAGGTACCTACTTATAAAACTCGGTGAGCACTAACTGACGCATCAACGCACAGCCCAAACTGCTCTTAAAACCTTTTTGACTTCCCTAATTATAAAAAAACTTTATTTTGTAAAAAAAAAATATTTTTTAATACAGTTGCTCAAAAGTGGCGTACTGCAGGGACGTATAGCGTTCGGGATGTGGGCTATTACATACTCGAGCTTTTTCTTTACCTTTTCCGCACTCGTGTGTTCTCTTTCCCAACTGTCAAAATAATGTCTATTAAAAAGAAAAAACCAACCACGCAATTTATAAAAAAAAAAATCATAGGAGTTTTTATGATTCATACAAATATTTCTAAAAAGAAGCTAGTAATTTGTTTCAATATCAGATTTAATAATTCAATGAGTTAGGTTAGGTTTAATTTCATCTCATTAAATTTAATTTTCAATTTATGTCAATAAAAAAATTCTACTGAAGACTTTGCTGTATGGGCATAGATCCCTTTGCCTACCCAGAATGGGCGAAGAAAAAAAATCTCTGTCTGGTTATATTATTTTACGGTTGGTGCCATTTTTCCAAAATGTTCCTATTTTTTTTGCAACTGTAATAAAACTAGCTGTTAAGTACAGTGCGGAACTGTCATTGCAACTTGTTCCTACTGTCAACCCTCACCTTTGGTTGCGCCTCGGCTCGGGTAGACATTTTTGTCGGAACTCTATGCAATGACTTAAGACAGGCTCTCCGCACTCGTCATGAAATATACTATTTTGCACACCGTACACGACCCAACTGTCATCAGAGTCAGGTGCGCAGTTAGCTCGACCGGGTTGTAGGTTCTAGACCTGTATCTCAGGCAACAGTGCTCTTCATCGTTCAATACCTACAGTGTTTATGTAGCTTAGACATGTGTAAGTTTAAATATGTTGTACTATACCTAATCAGATAATGTGTTTATGCATCTACACAGAAGTATTACAAATCATCATTACCATTTGTTTATCGTAAATGGTAATGATGTAATGTAAACGGTAATGAGGTAATGTTTTACTTATATAAATTGAATTAAAAAAATAATGAAAATATCAGATTTAGACAGAATTTATTAAATTATGTCTAAATCTGATATTTTCATTTAGTAAATGTGAAATTTATTGTAACACATAAGTGTTAGACAACGATAACAATATAATGAAAAATGAGCGATAAGTGTATGTCACAACACAATCAGTGATCGGTAGGTATATTGATATACGGTAATATACCTACAGTAAAAGATGAAATACGTATGAATTCTCTAGACGCTACGCTACTAGTGGCGTGGGTCACCGGTATTTTATAGTTAAAAATAACTGAGGTGTTTCAAGACTTGGAGTGAAAGCCTAACAAAGTATAAAATGGAATAAATATGGGTATGTAATACGAGTCATTCATCACTCGGCCAACAACAGGACCTTATCTTTTGTTCCATCTATGTGCAAAACACATCTGACCAATCAGAACTAAGTATCCCGGGTGTCTAATTGACTCTTCACAACCAGGTCCTCACTATACAGATTACCGTCTAGTGTGGGACCAACGGTGAACCTTTCATTGTTAATATTAACCATTTCCTATATTAATATTTAAGCTAATCAATCATACTTTTATGTAATGGTAAAAATGTACAATTTTGTTATTAAATGGTTTAAATATTTTTTTTATCTTTTTATCTCTTTGCTTTGCTAGGTCACTTTCTCACTTTGGTTTATAGAGTGCACTTCTTTTTTGCTGTTGTGAAAATTGTGACCTGGTTTATGTACTGACTTCTGTAATCGACTTAAAACGACGATTTTGGCTTGCATCTACGGACATCGATTGTTTTCTCTTGCATTGGACCCATGGACCCATCTGAAGTAATTTTTGTTCAGGCAAGTTTTTAATATTATCTGTCGACTTAAGTAGTAGTAGTAGATGCAGAGTGTGAAAATTTCTAGTCCAATAGCTGGCAATGGCACCCTAACCAAATAAAAAAAATTAACAACTAAGATAAATCATAGACAATATCTATTTGAACTAATATTATTGTATCCACATAATTATATCATTTTAAAGATTTTAATTACTGTTTTAGGTGTATAAGGTGAAGAGCTCAGACACAAACATCGCAAACGTCAAGGGTGAAATAACTATTGGACCATTCTGAGCTACTTTATGATCACGCTCGTGGTACTTTATACTATACAAAGTGTGAGGCCCATTTGAAAGTTACAAATAAAGGCAACATTAGAAAACACATCGAGGCTTTCTTTTTTGCGTGCGAAGGCGCAGTACATCAAGGACAATTTAAGCGACCGCAAGAGGAATTTTACTTCGACCTTATTAAGTTCCCGAATATTCCTATGCAATATTCCTTGGTCGCAAATGAAAACTCCAGCGTTCAGAGTTGTTTCAAAAATATCATCTATATAAATAAAATTCAAAGTCCTGACTGACTGATTCATTCACTCATCAACGCCCAGCCCAAGCCGTTGGACCTAGGAAGCTGAAATTTTGCACAGAAGGTCTATATATAATGTAGGCAAGGAATAAGACCGGATTTTTTGAAATTCAACCCCTAAGGGGGCGAAAAGGTTTGCCAAAATTTGTATGGGAGGTATAAAAAATGTTGTCTAATTTTCATGAAACTTAAAATAAATACCCCTCAACACAATTGATTAAACACGTGTTTCGCCGTTTTTCTAAATTTAACCCATAAGGGAGTGAACGGGGTTGCAAATTTTTGAACTAAAGTCCACGCGGACGGAGTCGCGGGCGAAATCTTGACTTAAGGTCCTAAGTCCCCTAGGTGGGGCAGAGGGCGTCCACAGTGCGTCGCCAATCCGATCGGTCTTGAGCTTCGCGTTTTATTTCACTCCAGAGTGCGTATACTGAGTTTTGTCGTTCACTTTCGATAGCGAGAGCGTTTGCGTTTTGCATAGGAGTGACAAAGCGCGCCATCTATTTGTCTCTTTGTTACTCCTATGCAAATCGCAAACGCTCTCACTATCGAGAGTGAATGAAAAAACTCAGTATAACCACTCAGGTCTTGCCTAATGCCTTCACTTCTGCAGTAATAGTCCGCCGCCAGGTTTGTTTAGGGCGACCACGTTTACGCTTTCCTTGGGGGTTCCAGTCGAGAGCTTGCCTCGGTATGTGGTTCTGGTCCCTTCGGAGAGTATGGCCGATCCAACTCCACTTGCGGCGTTTGATTTGTTGGTCGATGGGGGTCTCACTGCAGCGTTCCCAGAGGTTCAGGTTGAAGATTTTCTCGGGCCAGTAAATACCGAGAATTCTGCGAAGGCACCGGTTGATAACGACCTGCAGCTGGCACGTGATGTCCTTTGTGACCTTCCACGTCTCACACCCGTACAGCAATACGGTTTTTACATTGGACCGGAATATCCTGAGCTTAACTCTCCGTGTCAATTTACGTGATTACTACACAGGGCGGAGCTGCGCGAAGGTTGCTCGAGCTTTGGCGATCCTTGAAACGATATCCTCTTCAGTTCCTCCAGTCTCTGACACGTCGCTTCCGGGGTATGTAAATTTGTGGACTCGCTCCACGGCCTCAGTGCCAATATCAGCGGCAAGGAACTTGTCGCTCCGCACCTCATCTCCTGGGTCTTCCGTGTATTTATCTTTAGTCCCATCTTCTTGGCCTCTCCCTGTAGGTCATTCAGTTTGGACTGCATATCTGCGCGAGTGTGGCTCAACAGGCATAGGTCATCGGCGTAGTGGTCATCGGCGTAGTCCAGATCCTCTAGGACGTTGGATAATCCCCACTCTATACCACGGCGCGTCGTAGATGTCGTATGATGCATCACACCATCCAGAGCGACAAGGAAAAGGAGAGGTGAGAGAAGACACCCCTGGCGCACTCCTGTGTGTACTGGAATGTCCTCCGAGACGAGCCCATCATGTGTTACTTTACAAGAGTAGTTCCTGTAGATGGCCTTGATGATGTTGGTGATTTTCTCGGGGACTCCCAATTTCGTGCAGACGGTCCCAGATGCAAGCTCAACTCAGCGTATCGAAGGCTTTTTCGAAGTCTACAAAGGTCAGGTACAACTCCCTTTGCCATTCTGATGCCTGTTCAAGTATGATACGCAGTGTTGACTTGATCCGCGCACGACCAGTTAGATTTGCGGTGAGAATCTAGCGAAAGTATTGAAAAAAACGTAGCAAATGAGCAGACATATTCACTATGGGGTATTAGTACCAAAAAGCTGGCCAAAAACGTGATTTAGCAAATGTCACCAACCGTACGATATGTTATATCGTCAGAAAGAGAACGAAATAACCCATTTATAAACAATAACCCTACCTACCTAAGATTTAAACCCGTCTGCACCACTCAGTACGGTTTCACTGCTCGTTCTTTGTGGTCGTGTACGATATTGTTGCATTTAAAATTAGTGGTTTAACTATATGCTGTGATTTATTATAAGGACACTTTTGTGATTATCTTTGTGATGGATCCTGAGGAACCAGGTATGGACTTGAAATTCATTAATCATTTTGCTACGAAACTTAATTGCAATGCGTCTGATATGACGCTGATATAACATGAAGAATTAATACAAAATTTAATAAATCTATCGACTTCATTTAAAGTTTTGAAATGGTTCTAACCCTTATTAAGCTTTGAAATTTGACTTAAATGATGCACGAACTACTGCTACTTCTGATCTAATGCAGTTTTGCCGCCGATTCACGCCTATTTTTTTTTTAAACCATTTTAAAGAATACCTCAAAAATAGACGTAAATTTTCCTATATTTCTTTGCCATGACTATTTATTTCCAGGCTCTTCTGAAATGAGGTCTATGACTCCAAACCAAATTGTATCTACTGATGGAGGGTACAACAATTGATAAAAAACTAGAATTGACAACAATCTGCGTTTAATGTCGGCCTTCTGCCGAGCATCATCACTGTAGTCAGAAAGTAACTTGTTTTTTTTAATTTCTAGTTTTTTGTCGTTTTTAGTAGCCTTCATCAGTAGATAAATTGATTTCGAGTCATAGACCTCATTCCAGAAGGGCCTGGAAATAAATAGTCATGGCAAAAAAATATAGGAAAATTTACGTCTATTTTTGAGGTATTCTTTAAAATGGTTAAAAAAAAATAGGCGCGAATCGGCGGCAAAACTGCATTAGATCAGAAGTAGCAGTAGTTCGTGCATCATTTAAGTCAAATTTCAAAGCTTAATAAGGGTTAGAACCATTTCAAAAGTTTAAATGAAGTCGATAGATTTATTAAATTTTGTATTAATTCTTCATGTTATATCAGCGTCATGTCAGACGCATTGCAATAAGGTTTCGTAGCAAAATGATTAATGAATTTCAAGTACATACCTGGTTCCTCAGGATCCATCACAAAGATAATCACAAAAGTGTCCTTATAATAAATCACAGCATATAGTTAAACCACTAATTTTAAATTCAACAATATCATACACGACCACTAAGAACGAGCAGTGAAACCGTACTGAGTGGTGCAGACGGGTTTAAATCGTAGGTAGCTAGTGTTTATGAATGGGTTATTTCGTTCTGACGATATAAAATATCGTACGGTTGGTGACTTTTGCTAAATCGAGTTTTTGGCCAGCTTTTTGGTACTAATACCCCACCGTGATATTATTATTTTAAGTTCGCGCCATTGACATCAAAAATATATTGCATAACAATGCCAGAGAGCTCAATGTAACTATTATACAGAAATGTGAACCACTTGAAATCCGCTACTTGACTCTTTTTTCAAGTATGTCTTAAATGATAAATATCTCTTCCATTAGACCAAAAAATATTTTAGTATATTTTTTGAGGACCTAAAAGCAACAAAAACATTATTTTAAAACGTTGCTTTGCTAAACAGCCAAAAGCGCGGTCCGCCATTTTTGTCTATGGTTTGTAGTCCTCTACGTTTGTAAACAAAGTTTGACATTCAACATAGGTAGAGTTCGTGCCACGAAAGTATGAGTCACAATAGAACCTACGCACGCACGACTGACAGATGTTTGTTTACAACCAAAGGTGCTTTCAAGATGGCGGATAGTGTTTTCACCGTTCCGATTTAAAAGCGAAAAATATTTTTTTGCAGCCATCCTGCATATTTACTTAGCAAAGTCAATATATTTCGGTTTCTTACGTTAGATACTACAGGAAATATCCATTTATCGCGTCAAATTTGATACGAGGCAAGTAGCGTATTACTCTTTAAGGATACTGTTATGGCTAAGTTTACCTATTCCTACCTATCCATAGCAATAAATATAAATGTGGCAACTGCAAAACTGGCCAGAATGCCTAAGGCACTCATCAGATGATAAAATTCCGCGACTGAAGGAAGATAAAATCATAAATAAAATACAAAAGGTACCTAGATGACATTATTGTCTCTGCTATCTCACTGTACGATTCGCTCACCAAGGGAATCTCTTTTCAGTAAATAATTATTAAAA
This sequence comes from Yponomeuta plumbellus, assembly GCA_947310845.1. Classification (NCBI taxonomy): domain Eukaryota; kingdom Metazoa; phylum Arthropoda; class Insecta; order Lepidoptera; family Yponomeutidae; genus Yponomeuta; species Yponomeuta plumbellus. Next base: position 9,775,543 of record OX371216.1, on the reverse strand, counting down.
AAATCTTGCACGTTTGCAAACAAATTCTCAACTGACCGACTGTTATGTATCACTAACTCACTAACCAAATTATAGCAGTATATTTTGTTTCATTCAGCTTTGGCTTACTTGTAAACAGGCCATGGGTCGAAATAGTTAAAATATGGTAAGCAATAGCGTCTATTAAACAACAGTGTCTATTAAATGAGCTAACAGCTCATCCCAGCTAATTCATTTATCACATTTACTCAAGAAATTGTCAATAGGGGTATTGACAATTTCGTGACCTTCATAGTGTTCAAAACATTTTTACACCCAGATCAAGGCTGAAGCAGATTGACAAACTGTGTTAGATTGTATTCATTCAGACTCAGACTGTCTTGTTTACGTTGTAGTGCCATTTGGCATGCAAACTTACACACAGGCTATCCATAGTCACTACATATCAGCAACTAAAATATCTTGCTCATACTTAGATCTAAGAGTACACATAGACTGTAACCCCATCTTCTTTGTGTAAGTCTTGATAACATCATACGAAATCAAATCAGCATACAACACCACCACAGAAATTATTACAGTACATTTTAAAATGAACTTCTTATTCTGCAATAAGGTTAGTAAAATTATCTTGAAAAAACTCCCTAAGTTGTTGGAGTAGAAAAAAATATTTGGCAAAACACTAATACGTTACAGACGGAAATTATACCGCATTTATGAGTAAACATGTGTGGTCCTACGTGACTGACTGTAGCACTGATATGGCTGTCAGTTATCAAGCATCATACCATGACTTTGGTCATGCAAATTTTAAACACAAAACAGTCCAAAAGGAGTGGGAAAACATGTTCGCTGTACTTGCTGAGACAACGTTATGAAGCACCGCACACGTTGCCGAGGCTTGATCAGCAGAAAAACGAATCTTTTCAGACTAAAAATCACGAATCATGAGTGTCCTATGTCAACATTCCCAATACGCAGAAACGTTACTGGGAGAGGACGTGACATACAATAGGTAAAAGAAACCGCAAGGGTTCGTCTTTTCAGTGATTAGCGACTTACTGTGTTGAAATTGAAAGGCATTATTCGGAAATACACAAAAACAAGAGCACCGAAAAGACAAATATGGCGGCCATAAAGTGAACTTTACGACCCGAACGGCGTCGCGAAATGGACAGAGATTTAGCTCCTAATAAGAATAAAACTTACCTTGTAAAGTTCAATATAGTATGTTTTGCCCTTTGGGCTAATTGTTTGATTACTTTTCACGTCTTTTTCGTCATTTGTAGAAGTCATTTCTCAAGAAAATATCGCGGGGAGACATTTATGCGCTTGTTTTCGTGCTGTCAAACTCAGTGTTACTATCGCGAAGAAAGAAAATGTTAGCTTTTTTTTTCATTCCAATTTAGCTGCGTTCAAATTGCAGCATAACATTAACCTTGCCAACAGCTTAATTTGAAACTTCTCGAGTCAAGAATACGAATTTGATAATAATATTATTTGGTATATAGGGGTAGTGGTTTTCCAAACCACTGTTATTACAAACCACTGTATTTTAACTCACTTATTTATATGTATTTTTTTTTAAAACATCTAAATTGTTTTACTTTTTGACCCGCCTGAAATCCAAAACCGTTTTAATACTCACAATGAAGTATGTTAACTAATTTTGATTATTAGCACTCCATATTTTCTGTCAAAAATAAAAAATACTAGTGAAAGAATTACTTCGATACGTCAATTAGTTTCCGATTTAGAAGTAAAACAAGTTGTAACCGTACGACGCGGGCCGCCGGTTACGGTGTGACATCATCTCACAACACGCTCAGTCTGGCTCACTAGTCCGCTCGCAGTCGCGCGCCCGTGCCGTCGAAATTATACCTAAATACTTTTAAAAATGTCCAATCCAAATAAATAGGAAATCATGTGTTGTACCTAAATGTAAAAATACAACTACCAAATTAGCCGGAAAAGTTGTTTTTTACAGTTCCAAAAGACGTTAAAATGCGAAAAAAATGGATAAAAGCTATAAAGAGGTTAGATTAGATAGATAGACTAGATAGATTAGATTAGATAGAAGTGTTATACAACTTGTACCAAAATCTTTAGCTTTAATCATTTTCAATTTGTTACTAATACCTGAAAGCTTAGATTTTTTTCAATAACACTTGGTAGCAGTAGTTAAAGGCTCCTCGCTTCGATGTTGTAGCCACATTAAAAATGCTATACCTAGTATGTTTACAGCTACCTCTGCTGGCGGCACAATAACATAACATTTACATACAGGCACATACATTGCTTCTGGCCCCACACTAGGATACCCTGTGTCGCAATCTTCGCAGGTTACGTTTAAAACTTCTTGATCCTTTTCATTGCATTCTAAACTGCGCGGTACGCAGTGTTCTGGCATGATTCTACATTTAACCGTACATACATCACCTACTCTTTTTACTTGAACAAAACCAATAGCATCATCGCCGTAGCTGTCTCTTGCCGACAGGAAATAAGTTTCAAATAAAAATAAATGGCCTTACGTAATTTGTAAGTAAAAAAAATACAAATATAAAAAAGGTTTATACATCTGTAACGTTCAACCCACTACATCTACATCCTAAGTACCTATCCTACTTCCTACTAATATTATAAATGCGAAAGTTTGTGAGTGTGTGTGTGTGTGTGTGTTTGTTATCTTTCACGAAAAAACTACTGAACGAGACGAAGTCTGGAATAACACATAGGCTACTTTTAATCCTGGGAAAATGTACAGTTCTTGAGGGAAACGGGGCGAAGCTGCTGGCGGAAGCTAGTTTGCAATAAATCAATAATTAATTTAAATTTACTAAGAAGAGCGGTATCTATATATACATACGTACCTACCAATAGCTACAAAACTATAATACGTATTTGTTGTCATTAACGTAAAAATTTAATGGTAGGTACTTCTACTATTTGAGTTTCATTCTTCCATTATGACATTAGTTGGGTATTTTTTTTAATAAAACAATTTAGAACAGCTAAACTATTAAGCATAACTAGTAGCACGGAAATTTCACTCCTTTGCATTTTTATTCCTCGCATTTCGGCGGCAACAAAATCACTAGGTATTTTTTGATAAATAATGCGCAACCATTAATCCATCTATTTTTTTCTATTTTTTTTTTATTTTTTATTTTATTATTTTTATTTTACGCATGTACCAATGACTTTTAGTTACGTACATTTGTTTGTACAACAACACCATTCGCTGATAAATTGTGCCCGGATAACGGCGACAGGCTTGCCACTTGTCACGTTTGGGACCTAATAAACTCGGCAAAACGTGGGTCCAGTTCTAGAGACTGGTGCCTCTGCCTACCCCTTCGGGGATAACGGGCGTGAGTTTATTATTATTTTATTATTTTATTATTTTTAGATAGGTAGATTATCCGATTGCCCTTTTTCGAATCCTTCATCCATTTTATTAATCGAATAATAATTTACTATTATTAGACTATTAACTTAATACGCGAAAGAAAACACAACAAAATCCTGCGCAAGCTATTACACCTACTACTATAACCGCCGCTGGCGACTTGGAATTAGGCGGGCGGCCCGCGCGGCGCGTTGTAACGTGACGTCACAAGCGGTCTCGTGACTGTTAGTGGGACGCGATATTTTTCGAAACTTTGAATGCCTATAAAATCAAAACTACTAGGTATTTTTGACTAAAACAAAAACTAGTGTATTTGTATACATACAGGCATTACTGAGACAACATTTCAAGTAATTTGGCATACCTAGTAACATTCTCCATTATACAGGGTGTAACAAAATACCCGTGTACATGCAAAAATAGGGGCTGTGAACATCTTTTGCTTAAGAATTCCGAAAGTTACCTACTTACCACAAGCGGCTTTAAAATTTATAGAACAGTAGATTATTTGTACATGGACAAGTATTTGTTATTATTGGTAACTAGAAAAAACGTTTGTAGTGAAGAGGGAAAGTTTGTTTGATGAGAATTTAATAATATTAAAGCTTATTAATATCTAAGAGAATTAATATGATACAAAAATATATTTTAAGCATTTATTACTTAATGTAACTTTTTTTTGGGGTACAAATGCCTTTGTTATTGTTATTTTTAAAGCTTAAGAAAATGTCTGTAGCTTTTTTTTTTAGTTATTTTTATCTCTCTGTCCAAAAATACGAGTAATCGGAGGTGAAAATTTACTAGTTGTTTTATTGAGAAGTCAAAATATTTACTATACGAGTATATACTGAAGCACAATACCTTATTTAATGTAATAGCTCAAGTTTTTAATTTATATAATGCTTGTAAGCGCAAGCTATTAACAAACACAAAAAAAGTCTGAGCTAAACCGTACTCTTTAATTTCTACTCTTTCTGGACAAGCTGTACACTTTAGTTGCAAAAACTTGTAGCATTATTATTAAACTGTAACTTTTTATTGTGTTTATTGTTGTTATTGTAATAAGTTAAAATATGGCTAATTTAAGAATTTGTGGAACTTGTATTATATTGTATCACTTGGCTTCACAACACAATGTTAGCAATATATTTTGGTAGCTTTGTGTTGTGAGGTTTGTGTTTATAGGTATTTATAGATATGTTATCAACAAATTCTGAAGTGCCTTGACAAATTACTGTCAATGCCAATATAAGAAAAGCAATAGTGCGATGGGATAATTTATAACATTACATGGGGACCATTAGGCTCAACGGCTCAACTAGTGCGGTGGTTGCTTTTGTTGGCGTAACATCCGTCTCCGGCACAATAGCAATAATATTGCGATACATAAAGGTCACAGCACACATATCAACTCGGAAAGGGATCGTCACCGTATCGCCTCGAGTCGTTCAGCATTGTTTGTATGGAACTTCCTACTGCAACGCACACTAATCGGAATCGTAACGTAATGGCCTCGCCTCGGAACAGGCTCCGAACCGCGATGCGGTGCGTGGTCAACTTGCAGTTCCCGCGCTTACGGCTCGTCGTCCCCGCTCTTACGTCTCTCCGTACCCGAGCTAACGTCTCTCCGTCCACCCCAAGTATTACTTTAGAGCAATCTGGTAAGTACCAGTGGTCGGCGAGCCGTAAGCGCGGTGTCGTGTCGCCTAGCCGTAGCCGAGTTGACGTACAGGAGCTGCTATACGCGTTGGTTACGTGCATACGTCAGGTTGACGCCTGGTTGACGGCGAGGCGAAAGGCGATACGGTGACGATCCCTTTCCGAGTTGATATGTGTGCTGTGACCTTTAAGCCGCAACCCGTCTGCCTTGTTTTTCATACAATTATTTCGAGAAAGACCAATGCTTTGGGACGCTACATGTAGTGATCTTAAAGACAAAATTAAAAAGCTGGATGCTCCAGCAGATAACAAAGACAGTGTTTTCTAGAAACTCGAAAGTCACAGCAGACGGGCTGTTTTGATAACATGTTTTGCTAATACGTTTTGGTAACATGATTTGTTAGAAATTTGGCGCAGCGGACCGGCTTTAGAATTTTAAAATAATGTCGATTCAACATTAAATCGAGTCGATCATTCCAGTGCCAAGGTGCGTCAAGATTTCGAATTCGAATCAAAAATCGACATAGACAAGAAGAGATTTCGATTTTGTTTACAATGTTGGTAGCTCTGAATTAGTACAAGAAAGAAGCGAGTTGTGTCAAGAAATTATTGCGTTTTCTTCCAAAAATCTATGTATTAGAGTGTAATAAAATGTAAAATATAGGTTAAATGTGAAAATTATGTAGTGTGTAATTATACCAGTTAAATTTGTCATCAATACTCTCAGTAATTTCAAGTCGGGACCGATTCTAATTTGAGGTGTCAAAGTGTAGTGTAGTTGACCGAGCACAATAAATTATCACGATTGGATCTTATTTTGAGGGATCCACCCTTATTTTCAATGTTTGTATTTACGATATGTTAGGGAAATATTCTCCTACTATACTATGACTTTAACAGCAGCTTCTCATCCCCTATAAGCCGCCACATCTGGCAATGCAAGTGAGGAAATAATTATTCCTACGCCTTCGTAATTCCTTGCCCTTTACCATTGCTTTAGAAACAAATCTGCCTACAACAACATATGCAACTATTTAAACACAAATTAGCTCCCGACTAACTTTACTGTTCCAAACATAGACAATAATCTAAGTCCCATACATTTTTGCCAAGAAAACTGATATATTTACCACTATCTGTTAGAGCAGCTCTAAGAGTTTCGAGTGATGTGATGGTATGCCCTAATTGTGGAAGTAATATGTTTGAGGATCTAAGCAGCAGCTACCCAAGTGTTTAACAGCATCTAAAATGGCCAAGAAGTCGGAAGGCACTGGAGGAAAGCTTATCACTGTATCCGTTGTTGGACTCTCTGGTAAGTCAGTCTTATTGAGGATTTTTGAAGTGAAAACTCTAGCACATTCTACATTCTATGAAGAGTCAATGAAAGAGGGCCTAGATTCTGCTATTGCATTGTAGTACAATGATAACTGCATGAATGTGGCTATTTAGTTTCATTGCCGCTTCAAATCTACGTGTGCACACATATTGTCAAACAATCAAGGTGTCAATGATATGAAAAAACATGTTAAGTGACCCAACTGTTTATATGTCATTGTACTGTAATGAACTAACAGAATCGAGGCTCTGAACCCTTATGCTCAGGTTGAAGTGGATTTTTTTATGTGAATACTCGGCTCCGGATAGTATTGCTGAAGTTTTCACTTCTATTTTGTGGCCCATAAGATAAGAATATTCTTTTTTGTACCAGGAAAAACATTTACAAAGATACTGTACAATGAACTTCTTTTTGTGGTCTTTTTTTACACTAGAATACAATATTTAATTATAACAGTGCTATACCTGAATACAGTTTATTCAATATCAATAAATTAAACCATTTCTTAAAACAGCAAACATTTGAAACTTTAATTTATTTTTATACAACCAACCTATCGTGGATTTCATTAGAATCCGGCAATCATAGACAAGATAATTATTTGTCAGTTGTCTATGATCAATAGACAGTGATAGTGTTGTACCTATACTGATGTCAAAGTGAGTGATTGAGCATTGTTCAATGAGATATGGGATATGGTTCACTGTTCGTTGGTTTATCCTAAGTATTTGAATAAATCCAAAATGATTATGAAGCAATTCAAAATTCAAAATTATTTATTTATAACAGTGATAAAAAGTAGTAGGTGTTGAATCCTCCTTTTAAGTTTACACCTGTGTTAGGAGGAATTCGCTCCTCCAGCCGAGTATGTATAATATGTTATAAACACATTTGGGCCGACCTGCATCACCTCCCAAATGCAATTCAAATCAAGATACACTTTTTGTGTACCTATCGATTTTTTTCTATAAAATCAGGATTCACTTTTGTCCAAATGTTTAATGGGAATATTTAACTAAGTGACTATCGCACAAACGTTAAACGCACCGTTAGCCTAGTGTAACTGTACTTGTGACTCTGTGTAACTTTTTGAAATATAATTTATTCTTATTCTTATTCTTATAAACATGATAAACGATCACCATGCATTAATATATGAATTATAACGGCCTAATATGCATTAAAATACGTTGTTATGTTTTAGGCTTTCAGTACCTACATAAATTAAATTTGTATAAGGGCTTTTGCAATATTTCAAAACTTAGGGGCTCTTTAGAAAATTTAGTAGAATATGCGGCTCACTCATTATAATCTAAAAATACCATGTAATAATTTTTCACTATAATTATTCTTGGATTTATTCGTAGCATATCTGATGCCCGGTTTCTGAGGTTCACAGTTAATGGTTCATTAGCTATAGAATCAATAAAGTTATCAGTTCCATAAACGTCAGTTAATTGTCAACGCGTTTCTGAGTACACACAGGACGGTCGTATAGTTATTGAACCGATAAGTAGTTCACCATTCCGCCACTAGATGGAACTATTTGGAAGCCTACTATTAACATACACATTTCATCTGTATTCTACTGCAGATTCAGGTTTTTCATACATAAAATAATTAAAATAATAGTTTTAAATCACCTTACAGTAAGATTTCATTTTTTTAAATAGATGAGAATACTTTTTCACAACCTAAACCAATAATGTATCTTAGCCACTGTCAAGAAAAAAAAAAGTCAGATTTTAGTTATGTTTTGTCATGTGTCTAATGTCACTTGAAACGTCAAATAAAGTTATCGGTTCGATAACCGACCAAATCCGGGCGGTTAAGTTCACAGAACGCAATTACTCAAGAGAAGAAGTTCAACTACAAACAAAAAAATAATGTGCGTACTAGCGCCACCTGCCGGATGCCCACAGCAACTTCTCAGTGGCGGCAAAATTTGAATGTTCCAATAAGGTGCCAGGCACATAAAAGCAAAAAGTATTTTGAATGAATAAGCAATTTCATTAATTGCAAACTCAGAAACTTTTTACAATACTACAAGACTTTTAAAACGATTCTGAGTTTGCAAATGAAATTGCTTATTCATCCAAAATACTTTTTGTTACTTACAACTAAAATACTTCAACGCCTTTTAGAAAACAATAAAATATTAAAGTGAAATATTTAATCCATACTTTAATGCAAACAAACCAATACAATGATACAAGATTATTCATAATAAAACAACATTACAAAGAAGGAGAAGCACAAGCTCAACTCGATGTCGTATGTTGAATAAGAGTCACTTTCTCAAAACGAACTAGGAAAAACACAGACGGAGAATCACAAACAAGCTCAGCTCGACGTCGTATCCAAGCAATTACACAAGAAATATTTCAGAAACAAACCGAATCCGTTACCGAAATAAGTATACAACATACGCAAATAAAATTCGCCATCTTGTAAGTAAGCATGACGTTTGGCGTCGCCAGTTGCCACACTCAAAGTAAGTTTCTACTAAGTTTTTTTCGACCAAAAACAAAAATAAATTTCAATAACGCACGAAAATTGATATACTATTTCACAATTAATTACAAATCTTTTGGTCTAAAAAATTGTGCATTTGCTACAAATTTTACCGAGGATTTTTTAATTTCAAAATGGCAATGAGGAAATCTAGCCCACGAAGGTATTCTCGGTCGCCCATACAGAGTCGACACCACCTTTTTTTTTTTTTTTTTTTTAACGGGGTGAAATGCTTTGTGCACCATAACCGCCACCCTTGGGGGAGGGCGACGGCCGTGTGTCGGACTCTCCTCTCCTAATAATAGGAGAGGCATACCTCCTAAAACACCCCGGGGGCCGTCCTGTCGCTCGTGCAATGGGGCGCCGCCGGATCTCGCAAGTGGTGAACCACAACGCGAATGCGACAGCGGCGCCCCGGCGACGTCGACCCGACTCGCAAGGAGTCGGGCCCATCCTCTCTGGAGAAGGGGCATGGGCCCCCCACCCCCTTCTCCCGTCACGATGTCGGACGGCAGGTCCCCCAACCTGCCGTCTGTGACCCTCCCTCAACCGGCGGCGCAAGCTTCGCGCGGCGTCCCCCGCGCCACCGGCTCTCCCGGCAGAGAGGCGCGAGCTCCACAAGCCTCCAACTACCGAGGACCCGTTGTGGCCCTCTGCCCGGATCCTCGGCCAATCTAGTTCACCCTCCCAGTGGAACACCCCTCGGCCAGGAACCATATGGGGTGACCAGTCCCTGGTCCCTGGCTTACCACCCGCAAAGACCTTCCCAAGCCCGGCTTGCGGAACTCGCGCCTCTCCCCCTCCCTCTCCGGTCCTCTTCTACGCCCTCTGCTGGACAGAGGGACATAGAGAGGGCCCCCACCGTGTGTTTTTTATAGAGGTTGTCTCCTCGCGGCCCGAAGGCCCCCGGCCCCGCTCAATGTGGGGTTACGGGTGCGGGGCCCATAGTGGACCCCGCGGGACATCCAGCAGCGCAAGCCACTGGACGTCCCAATCCCTCTGGTTTTGGTCCGCGCCGGCCGAAGCCGGTACCCCCCATATCTGGAGGGCGTTCCCCTATCCGCCACCCGGGGGACGCGTCCGATGGAAGACCAGAAACTCCGCACGGAGAGTCGACACCCCCTGGTTAAGTTGAACGAAGTTTAAACCAAGTTTATTTTTGCATAGGTGTTCAGAAACTTAAAATGTCAAGTTATTGAATCAATAGCGTTATGGAATAGATAAACTAGGTTTAAATGGACCTCAGAAACCGGGCATGAGTGATTCTGTGTATATCTTTATTACTTTTTAAAGAACTAATAGTTTATTGTTATCCGTGTTCCAATCGTAAGCAAAAACAAAGTCCGTGATGTCACGTAGAAGTCGTCGTCCCTAGATTAAGTCCAACCAAATTGCAAAGAAAATGTCCAAAATTTATACAAAAAAGCAAAGTCGTCGATTATTAGAGGAAACAGAAAAACGCACAGAACTCGGAACAATTCCCACTCACACAGGACGGTGACAGTGAGTGAAGTATAAACGTGTTTTTAATATTTGCCCTTTTATGCGTAGATGGAGTACGAGTAGAACTACCTTTACGTTTTTATGGTTCTAGATACAAAACTCTTGTATCTTACTCATGCAATCCGCATTTACAGTTTAGCCGTCATTATTAAAGTTTATTTTTTCGACCTGACTTATTCAAATATTGAAACATTCGAATCAATCAATTTTTTTAATCAATTCAAAAAAATGAACAACACTAACTTTTCAAAGACAAATAAGACTTTGATGAGTAAAAAATAATATGTCAGCTTTACAAACTATTGAAATTTTCGTCGTCCGAGTATTTTCTATTAAAATAACTATCATAAAGAAGTTATTTAGTATCCAAATGATTGTAAGAACAATGAATGGTTCCTTGAAATGTGATTATGATCAGGATTGATATTCAAATGTAAGTAATTACGGAGTAATCGTTATTGAATTGGTTTGTTTACATGATTGTGCGATTCTAAAGCAAGCTGGTATAGTTCTATCTATCTATCTATCTATCTATCTATACCTTGATTTTTAATTAGGTGGACTAAACTGACAGTTGTAAAAGCTCTTATTTTTAAAAAATGTTGCCATAGCATGATCGTAGTGATGTGACTTGATGTGTTCATTGAATGTTCGATTTCATTCAATCATTCACTCTGCAATTTTATTTCCTTTATTTGGGGAAAATAATTTAACTTAATCTTAATCATTAAATACCTACCAATTAAACAAACATACCTACATCTGAAAAACCCACAATCTTTAGGAAATATTTCGTTTAAGTAACGAGATGACAACCCGACTAGACATAATTATAATATCCACTTTTTTTTCATAAGGCTTAGATGATAACTCTGTAGTTAACCGTTTTCAACAAATAATATTTTGGCTAGTGATAGATTCGTATACGATATTGTGTCGTGTCTACTATGTACAGTATCTTCTTTATATAGTAGGTATTTATTGGTCACATTGTAACACCTCAGCCTTTAACCCTTGAATAATAAAGTTTTGCTTTCAAAACGTACTTTATTTTTCATTCTATCTTGAAGGATCAATAAAATAGTATCATGGCTGGGTTCCTCATCACAAATTAAAAACAATAAATAAATTTATAGACCTAATAGCCAGTGAATCTAACGACATAATATGCGACTTAGACAATAATCCACATGTGCCATCTAGGAAAAAGGAGAAAGCTGTTTTCTCAATGTAGAATTACAGCTTTCATTATTGTATCGACCACATGTTTTTGTTCAGTATTTAATTTTTTGTTTTTTTTTTCATATTATCTATTTGATTTTCCATTTCAATAAATTTATTAGCTAAGCAAAACGAAGCTTGCACCAAAATCTTTAAACGTGTTTAGTTGCTAATTTTATTTTAATGTGAAGTCTTTGTATAGTTTGACAATACAACGCGCTAACGCGATTAGAATTTTAAATCTAGTTTTTATTTTATTTTTCCTATTCCAAAACAGAAAGGAATCAATATGGTATGTCTATCATGTTGTTAAGTTATAAATGTATAATTTTATCACGAAATCCTCTAACTTAAATATCATTTAATTTTACAGTTTATTCTATCTAATCAGCCCGTAAATAGAGCCCACTGTTGGGCATAGGACTCTTCTCTTTCACGCCAACCCATCCGGTCCAGTATCTCCCAGCCGCTTTCACAATGTCGTCGGCCCATCGGGCTGGTGGTCTGCCCACCGACCGTCGACCCGTTCTTGGCCGCCACTCAGTGGCTTCCTTAGTCCACCGGCCGTCTTCCCGCCTAACCAAATGTCCCGCCCGTCTCCATTTTAGCTTAGTAATTCGTGTGCGTACGAAGAGTTTATAATGTAATTTAATTTGTTTATTGGAGTGTAAAACAGGTAACAAACAATCAATATGACATACAGAGAGAGATAAGATAAGATATAAGAATATTAAGAGAGCTTAATAGAGTAGATCTAGAATGTCACCCAAAGCATACACACACGTGAGATCAGGAAAATGTAAACAGGCTTACATAACCAGACGACGTTTTAAACTTATCTAGCCTCAGATTTAACAATTTTTTTTAAACATTTTTAACAAATTTGAACAAATTTAAAGGTTTAGGAATATGGTTAAAGAATTACCAAAACTAAATCTTAAATCACTCACGGCCGGGCGAGCGAGTTACATTACATACACCAGTCTGCAATTTAATGAACGAATGATTGAATGAAAATATTTATTATTCTATCACTCTGAGCACAACACTATTTTTTATTTTCCCTTACGTGGCAACCCACCAACTGTCAGTTTAGTCCACCTAATTAAAAATCAGAGTATAGTCAAGTTTTTAGATCTTTTTGATAGTGGATTTCAGGTTTATATTTTACTGTCAATACAATCATGAGAATAGTGTTAACAAATTACTTATTGCTTAAAACAATTCCAAATTAAATTTATTTTATTTTATTTTTATTTTTGAGGAAAACTTACAGCTAAAAATTAAAAGTTCTTTTTTTTTTTTCTAGTTTTTAACGAGGCTTTTGCTGCCATTAAGCAGTCATGTCAGAATCATGGTATTTGGCTTAGAGGAGCTATTGCGATGCCTGACCCCGCCATGGCTTCATTAGTCTAAAAGAAGCACAAGCAAAGTCATACATCGCAACAGCTCCCATAGAAAGTGGATTGGACAATAAAATATTTAATTCCCCCCCATGTAGGTTTGAATGAAACATTCTTCTTCTTAATTGATTGTTCAGAACACATTCCAGCAAGAAATGCATGTGATCCTCTATAACTCCACATTTCTCACACATTGAGGAGGGCTTCTTGCCCATTAGGAAGTAAAATTTGTTTACTGGAATGTGCCCTGAACGAAGCCTAAATGCTTGAATAAGCCTAGATCTACATAAATTGGAACAATCAAACCATGGCACCAGATTTGGTCTACATTGGATAGTTCTGTACCAGAGACCAATACCCTTTTCAGCATGCTCTCCAAATGATACTCCCACTTTTCCAGGATTTTTCTTTTGAAATATGAAGTGACTAGACGAAAACCCGGCTTCGCTCGGGTAAAATGTAGACGCAAAATTAATAATATTCCACTATGTTTTTTTTATATGGTGACGCCTCCCACGGACTGTCACCTGCCACTACAACTTGTGGAATGCAATAAAGTATTGAGTATTGAGTACTATCTTGACAAATCACTTTCGCTTCATCGACATCCATTAGTCGTTGCATGTACCCACATCGGTTTCGGGTACTTTTAATCTTGCCCTTTGCTAATACATCCCCTATTTGGTCGAAGTATGTCCAACTGGGGCGTCCCTTACCGGCCCTTCCACTCACATTCGCCCGATATATTTGCTTTGTCAGTCTTTCTTCGTTCATCCTCTCCACATCTCCAAACCAGCGCAACATTCCTTTTTTCAATTCTAGTCACTCACTACATCCTCTTTCTCTACATCCTCGGTCTCTGATCACTATTGCGTATTCTGTCATTCAAAGTAACACCACACATATTTCTTAAGGATCTCATTTGTACAGCACTAATCCTACTCTCATGATTCTTCTGCCATACCCAAATCTCGCTACCATGCTTACATCAGTATTGGAACCAGCACACTATTACGGATAGCCAATCTTGCTCTTTTGGACATGTTCTGGCTACTCACGAAGTAATGCAAGGCGAAAATCGGATACTTATCATAACTTTGTCATGGGTACCTCATCACAAATTACTAACTAAATGAGCTTCCTTCATAAACTTAACAGCTAGTGAATCTAATGACGTATTCTATGAGACGTAGAATCCACTTGGCTAATCAACTAAAAACAGCTCCCCCTCTTTGGCTTTACAGCTTTTAGTTTTGTATTGACCACATGTTTTTCTTCATCATTTTAATTTTTGGTATTTTTCTTATCTAGTGGCCTTTTCATTTCAATAAGTTTATTGGTACCTATAACCAAGCATAACAATAAAGATCAATTTATGACTTTGATTTCCTTTTTCATTCAATTATTTTTCAGACCCTTCCAAAACTCAATGTCAATTATTGTCTTCCCGCCAATGAAAAACACCACAGATTACTTACTACACCTTCTCAGTTGGCACAGATTATAATAACCTTCTTGGATGCCACGGTATTCCACACACCATGGAGTTAACAAATTAGATCAAAGGGCCGGTTTAGATTATCTTAGTGTTTAGGAGAGTGCTTTACTTTACACTCTGTTGCAACATTATGCTGAATCGGGCTCATTTTGGGGGCTCAACCTTTAATGTATTTTATTATTATTATCATGTTGTACAGTTTATTTATTTTTACGTTTTTTATGCTTTCTGTGTTATTTTTTTTATTATTGTACGCACTCTGTGTGTGTGTGTTTTTTTGTTTTGTTTTGAGTATCAAATAAATAAATTTTCTTTTTTTTTTCTTTCTTTCTTAATTTCTTTCTTTCTTAAGGAGAGTGCTTTTGTAGAAACGTGTAAGCGCCACTTGCTTTAGTACGTTTTACGGTATAGTACGGTTCTAGTTGCTTTTCAATTAGAATAAAAATAGAATCGGTTTCTATTGTTCTATCCAGTAACACCTGAGCGCGTTACTATCCTCGTTACTTATCTGTGTATAAACTAAAAATTTAGTGAGAACTTTAGGAGAGTGCGCAAGTGACCCGTGACGGGTGCGTGTTGTTTTCAATAACTCGAATTATCAAACTTACTTATGTGTTCCATTAAAACTCATAGTATTTTGAGTAGGATAGCGCATATTTCGCGACGTCGACGAAGTGACACTCTACTGGAAGAAATATAAACGTTCACTCGAACGTCTAGTAATGTACTAATGCACTTGCCTCTCTAATTGTATTATAGCACTCTCCTAAACACTAAATAATGTAAACCGGCCATAACAGTTCACAATGAAAACTTGTGACACTAACACAACAATGATGACATTGACATGTTTACTTAGCAACGCCATTGTTGAATTTATTAATTTTTATATTGATGCTGCTCGATAATACGAATTTTCCGCCCATATGTTGTCGACTCAGATCAACTATTTTTTTACGCTCTTTCATTTGGTGTGCATATCGTTCGAGTCTACCGTAGACCCGAACGAAATTATTAATATAGATTAATATAGATTTCATTAGAATAGGGTAGTGACACTAATACAGAACCATCCATTACAGCTTTCTTGGCCAGCCCATCCTCAAATTCATTCCCATTAATTCCTACATGGGAAGGAATCCACTGAAGTTGTACACGGATGTTCTTCCTCTGTATATTATGTAACAACTGCAAGATTTCACAAGCTACTGGCATGCCGGGGTGACCCGAGACACACTTCGCCAGATGCTGTAGCGCACTTTTAGAGTCAGATAAAATGACTACAGATCTTTGATCCAGTTGACACACATATTCTAAGGATTGTTTGATAGCTGTTAATTCAGCTCTGATAATACACACTTTACCGTGTAATTTCCACTTAAACGATTGGTTACCTTGAGGGTCATACATAGCTGCCCCTACTCCCTGCTGATCTTTAGAACCATGTGTGTACAACTTGTAGTAATCAACATAAGATTCTGATAACATTTTTTAAACACAATTTTTCATTTCAGACACTAAATTTTTACGCTTAGGTTCATTCACATCACAAACTCTGTCAATAATACATGATTTAACGTCTATAGCTGATACCCAAGTATTTAATGTGTCAAATTCTAACATCTGACTTTTGTGAATCTCAGTACTACTCCATTCAAACTAAAGTTCTGAAAAACTACAATTATTTTTTGTAAATCCTAAAAACCCTCTCTGAACAAACTTTTGTAACAGTAGACTTATGTTATTTGCACCGGTACATACTGTCCAGTATAGCACTGTCCTGGGCCTCCAAGCATGATCAATTGATCAATGACCATTGTTGGTATCAATAACAAAAATATCATATCTGGTTTCTAGTAGTATTTTATGCTTCCACTCGCGATACTTACACATATATAATAATTATAAAATCAACAAGTAATTATAAAAAAAATATAATAGTGATAAAAACATTTTAATAGTCATAGTATAAATAGTCGCGATTAGACCCTTTTAAATACCCCATATATGACCTTGCAAACAATCGGCGAACCAAAAATGTTTATTTAGGTAAATATAAATTTGTGAGGCTTATAGAGCTTAGAATTAAGACAAAGGTTGAATGGCTCAAAATATAACATTGTAAAGTAACAAAGTCTCCACACTAATAGCTTGTATCGTGGGCGATGGTTTAATATTAACTTTGTTTCTAGTAGTTGGTCAGAAGTAATAAGAGATTATCTTTTGTTATCTTGAAAAGGGCAGCTCTGTTATCAAAATAGCAACCAAATTAACCCTGCTTTGTTTCAGAGTCTTTGCAATATGTATTTAATAAATCTCTTTATTCATAAATTTTTCAATAATTTTTATTTTTTCTTCAAATACATGTATACTGTTATGAGTATTTTAGCACTGAACATAATCAAGTGATCTAGTTACACTAAGAACATAGTTTAGGGATGGTAAGTGTGAAGGTGATATAGAAAGGAGAGTCATCATCATCATCATCATCAACCCATTATGTCCCCACCGAGGGGCACGGGTCTCTTCCCTGAGGAAGGTATAGGCCATACTCCACCACGGGGGCCAAGTCCGGATTGGTGGAGGCTTGTAAGACTAGTGGCTGGTCTTACTGTCAGAAGTTTTCAAGCCGCCCTAAGGCCTCTGACTTGGCTTAACGACTGCCATCTATCGACGGCAGCCGGCACCAACTGCTTAACGTGCCTTGCGAAGCACGGAACCGCTCGGAAAAATGCCACTAGCGTTAGTCATAGACGGTGACCCATCCATGTACTGAACGCGCCGTATGTTGCTAATCGTTTAAGATCACTCAGGCAGCCCAGGCTACGAGCGATGAAGTGGTTATGACTAATACGGAGATTCTCTCAAAGTTACAAACTGTTTGATCTTGAATGAAGCATTATCATGTCTTATTTTGTAAACTCCAGAGGCACAATGTTTCAGAATGACATCAGCTTTGTTAACAACGAACCAGCTCACCGCTGTGCGACAGAGCAAGATAAAAAGGATGCTGCTAATTCATTAATTGATACCAAGTGGCCAAATCTGTTGTAGCAATCTCGAGCTTTGCAGCATTTGTGCTGTTTGAGCGAAAGAGAATTTCACTTTTACTGGTTGGATGTTTTGTTTTTTTTGTTCCCAGTGATTAAGAAGGCTTTTTTTGGCTTTTTAAGAAAACTAAAAGTTAGGAAATGTATTTCTTTTATTTTGTTTTGCGTCTTTAAATGGTTATTTGTCTGTAATGACAACGGAAAGCCTAAATTGGTTTTCTATTTTTTGAAGTATGAATGCGAACAAATATGAATGAACATGGTGCAGTGTGCCAATCAATACCTGGCAGAAGCACAAAATAACATAACAGTGAAAATATTATAGTAGTCGCCGACGAAAGTTATTTCGGGTTTGGACAGCAACTTGTTTGTCTTAAAAAAATTATTACAACAGTGAAAATATTACAGTAGTCGCCGACGAAAGTTATTTCTGGTTTGGACAGCAACTTGTTTGTCCTAAAAAAATTATTACAACAGTGAAAATATTACAGTAGTCGCCGACGAAAGTTATTTCGGGTTTGGACAGAAACTTGTTTGTCCTAAAAAAATTATTACAACAGTGATAATATTACAGTAATCGCCGACGAAAGTTATTTCTGGTTTGGACAGCAACTTGTTTGTCCTAAAAAAAATATTACAACAGTGAAAATATTACAGTAGTCGCCGACGAAAGTTATTTCGGGTTTGGACAGAAACTTGTTTGTCCTAAAAAAATTATCACAACAGTGATAATATTATATTAGTCGCCGACGAAAGTTATTTCGGGTTTGGACAGCAACTTGTTTGTCCTAAAAAAATATTTCGTCTTGTAGACCATAATTGAGGAACAAGCGTCCAAACTTTCGCCCATATAATATTAAACGAGAGAGAAATCGAAACAATATTTATTTATTTATTAAAAAAATCGTAGTCCAATGAGGCGGACTTAATGCCGTAAGCATTTTCTACCACTCATCCGGAGGAGGTAAAAGAATTGTGAGATGTGCAAAAGAAAAGTAATTAAATAAATTTAACTATAAAATATATTTACTTGCATAAGGTGTAATGAAATAAAACATACACATCAATATAAAATACACAATATTAATAAAATATTATTAAAACTAATAGCTGATCCGGCAAAGGTTGTTTCGCCGTATAAGTTTTTTTTTTCTATGAAAACAACTATTCCCAAACCTACCGAATATAATGTACATATAAAATTTCATCAGAATCGGTCAAGCCGTTTCGGAGGAGTATGCGCGCTAACACTACGAGAATTTGATATATTAGAAGATACAATGAGTCTTAATATCACTATAAAATAATAATCGATACAGTTTGAAAAACCAAGGAAATACTTATAATCTGTACTAATATTATAAGGAGGAAATATTTGTATTTTTGTATACATGTATGTGTGTTTGTTTGTAATGAATAGGCTTAGAAACTACTAGGCCGATTTTAAAAATTCTTTCACCATTAGAAAGCTACATTCTTCGTGAGTAACATAGGCCATATTGGATTTTCAAAAAGTTTAGGGTTCCGTACGAAATCTCGAATAATGTAACCCAAGGTGTAAGAAAAATACTACCCCGGGAATTTTCCACGGAACTAATAACTATGAAAACGTTTTTGCCACCCGTGCGAAGCCGGGGCGGGTCGCTAGTTTTCCATACATAGAAAAAAGAAATATGGACATACTAGCTGTGCCCCGCGGTGTTACCCGTGGTTCATCGATTTTCCCGTAGGAATAAGATATTTCCCCGCGGTAAAACGTAGCCTATGTTTTAATCCAGGGTATCGGCTAACTCCATACCAAATTTTATTAAAATTCGTCCAGCCGTTTCAGCGCTAAAGACTGACAAACATATAAACACACACACAAACGTTCACGTTTATAATATTAGTGTGATAATGTGATGTGATATGGATTAATAGTAGAGAACATACAACTGAAAGATCCTTATAATGATGAAAATATTTCGTTGTATTTTCAGACATTAGCATCTATGCTCCTAAATACTGCTCATTCGACAAAGATCCATGTATTCTCGGCTCTATTAAGTCCTCTTTTAGTAACACTCAAAGCTCGTCTGGTATTCTAACGCCCTTTCTGCACTGCTCCGGTCCGGCGTCGGAACCGGAATCAGTCATGAGAAAAATATCGGATGCCGGATTATGTTTCTCCACTTCATCCGATTATAATCGGCAATGGACGTGACGCAGTGCTTTATTAAAATTCCCCGGTTTTTCTATTCGAGGCGAGGACGTTTTAAATAAAATAGTATGGAAACATTTTCGGGTTGTATGCGCGGTGCAAAAACGTGTATTGTTTTTGTACGTCGATCACTTCGGCCCGGTAAAATACCGCACCGATCTAGCAAATTATCGGACCGTTAAAAACCGGATGCCGGAGTAGTGGAGAAGCTTACTAGTATTCTTGTGTGTTTCTAAATCGGTCCGGTAATTAACGTTTGCCGGACCGGAGAAGTGGAGAAAGGCCCTAAGGGTACGAGGTCCATCCCACTCTGGGACATTAATGCGTTACTACAGAAGGAAGTGCATTGTATCAGCCACTTGTCAGTCTATTGATACTGTATTGGACAACCTATTGTAGTAGACTTATCACTGTCTCTTGCTTCCTGTTTGATGTTTATTTGTACTCGTATTTGTCGCCTCGGTGCTGGGAAAGCGACTGATAAAACGTGATTCATGTTGCTGGTCTTATGTTAGGGTGTAAGGGTCAATGTCAGGTATCTGAATAGATAATGGGCAGTACTTTGTTGTAGCCGAACGTAACAGATAATGAAATTGTTTTGAAGACTACGTTTTTGGCCTCATTCGCTTTTTTTAGATAGGTTTACGGTTTTTAATATTGCTAAGATAAGAATATTCTTTAGTGCACACGAGACACAAGTGATAGAAATCAAAGTTACAATCCGCTACTTGACTCTTTTTTCAAGTATGTCTTAAATGCTAAATATCTCTTCCATTAGACCAAAAAAATATTTTTTGAGGACCTAAAAGCAACAAAAACATTATTTTAAAACGTTTCTTTGCTAAACAGCCAAAAACGCGGTCCGCCATTTTTGTCTATGGTTTGAAGTCCTAAATATTTGTAAACAAAGTTTGACATTCAACATAGGAACAGTTAGTGCCACGAAAGAAGTATGAGTTAATAAATTTTGGCTTTTATTGTTATGGCCTTAAATATTTTACCGTGGGACTTGTTTGGTGAAACGATCTTTACCTAGTCCTAGTGATCTGTGAGCATAGTGAAATAACGACAACGCATTCATGATTTCATCGAGTTTACATGCAAAATATATCAATTATCATTACGAAACTTGGGTGTATTTATGTGAAGATCACTTTAATGTAAGTCGTGTAATATGCAACTGTAATAATGCTTGGTTTGATTTGGTTTTGGTTTTGGCAAATTGGTACTATCAGTTTCCACGAATCCAGCGTCCATGATTGCGATTATCAATAAAATGATAAGACACTAACTGCACAAGAAGAGTGTTTGCAAAAACACTAAATCCAATCCAAATCACAATAGAACCTACGCACGCACGACTGACAGATGTTTGTTTACAACCAAAGGTGCTTTCAAGATGGCGGATAGTGTTTTCACCGTTCCGATTTAAAAGCGAAAAATATTTTTTTAATTTGCAAATTTTGCAGCCATTCTGCATATTTACTCAACAAAGTCAATATATTTCGGTTTTTTACGTTAGATACTACAGGATATATCCATTTATCGCGTCAAATTTGATATGAGTCAAGTTGCGTATTGAGTCATATTATAGAAGCAAAGGCAGCAAATCCACACTTTTTTAACTGAACTGAACTGAACTGAACTGAACTGAACGAAAGTTCCGCCTTTGCTTCTATATGCCTCAATTTAAAAAAGTACAATGAGTGGCCTTACTGCTAACAGCAATTTCTTCCAGACAACCTTGTGAAGTGACTTGTGAAAGGTTGCCGAAGGAAAAAGAGAGACTGGTAATTGGTGCAAATATGAATTATACATACTTATGCTTGTTAAATATTGAATTATTTTGAGGATTAGAAAATTACGACACTTCATGAATATTTGAAAACATTGTCAGCCATTATGTTCTAAAATACCTCGGACATGACATCACATAGTTTGCAAATAAACGCGTGAGACTAGGGCGTAGCCCTGGAGATTCATATTTTTACTTAGTGGCATCATCATCATCATCAGCCCCCCTCTGCCTCTGTTGGGTATTGGCCATTTCCCCATCACGCCGTACCTTGCGGTCTCTCACAATAGGCTATTTGACAGATTTCTGAAAACCATCTCATATTTTTTGTTGGTGTTCATGGAGTCCTCGGAAAGTGGTAATTTTAAATTTTTCGTGTATTTCTTGTAAAAAAAGCAAACGTAAATTTACTTTTGAAATAAGCCGCCAAAACGCTATCAAATCAAATCAAAATATTTATTGCACCATAATGTAATGTATCTTGGGCAATATGGCGTTGCACAGGTATGGTGACGTCACTTCCGAGTAAACCAACCCATGAACGTAAGAACGAATGAATGACAGACGCCATTTTTACTGACATGTGACGTCATCATAGAATCGGCCGTTTTCGATACCATGGCAGCAGATACATAATTATGAAATTTTATCTTGTGTTTTTTCAACAAAGAATAAAATTTTTTGTTTTTAAAATGCCTTAAGCGGTTTTATGACTCATCATTTATAGGAATACGTATGAATAATACTGTTTTTTTCATACTGTCAAATAGCCTATTCCCATTCATGGCACCCCGTCAACCTGCGCGCCACATCGTCCGACCAAAAATTGGCGTCATAACAAAACATCTCAGAACATTTTTACTTCTCGCGGACTAATCCAACTTTATCCCCCACTGAAATAAGGCTCATTTTGCAGGCACAGAAAAAGATAAGGGTCAGCTGGGCGTTGGCAAGTCATGCCTCTGCAACAGGTTCGTCCGGACTCACGCCGATGACTACAACGTCGATCACATCTCCGTGCTCAGCCAGGTAGGACTTAAATATAAGTACATATTAACTCGGGGTACTGACATTGCCTAGCTGCCGACCACATTTCCCTGCAAATAAATTCACATATTAACATAAGAAGCAATCTCATTTAACAATAATTTATTGTTACTGTCATGTTTGATGCCTTTGTGTAATTTTGTTTGTAGGTATCTGAATGTTGGTTATCTTTAGTGAACTGTCTGCGTTTTTTATAATTTACGTCTAATTGTGAAGACTTCTATTTGGCTCAGTGTGTCCTAATTTTTCTGTATATTATACCCTTGTAATAGCTGTTAGTCTTCCTAGAATCTAAAATAAATAAAAAAATAAATTCCCTGTCAGCTCATAGGGGTAACAAGACTGAAATGGTTGACAACCGCAGCGGTATGCCAGTTTATACTACTAAAAACTGCCGCCGATAGATGGCAGTCGTTAAGCCAAGTCAGAGGCCTCAGGGCGGCTTGAAAACTTGAATGAATGAATGAATGAATGAATGAATGAATGTTTATTGTCACAGCATGCTTACAGAATAATTAATATTATTCATTAATAGTATTTAGTTAAAAGGCATGTCAATTGATAAAAAATATCAGCAATAGCTGCACCTACTACTAACAGCTTTAAAAAACTGCTCGGCAACGGTTCGAATTAAATAATTTTTCTCTAAATATTTTTCACATTGAAGCTCTTAAAAAAAATTAACGTATGGAACTTATTCTGCAAATAATTTTAAAAACTTCTACGACTCTTTAACTATTCAAAAAGTTATAACATTTAATAGGTATGTGCATAAAATTTTAAAATAATGTTATTTGAGTAGGCTCTAGTGGTAGTACCTACATAACTGAACTTCGATACAAAAAAAATCTTTTTACTTCCTGGCACCTTTAAACTATGTAAACAGATCAGATAGGCTTTTTTGTGCTCTGGAGACATGCTGTCTTAGGTGTTCACGTATTTCAGATTTTTTTTAGAGTATTCTATCTGTTATTTTTGTGTTATTCTGCTCGTGTGATTCTTCCGTGGTAGATGTGTGTTATACGTGCTCTTTGATAATTTCCCGTAAAACGCGACTTAGCTTGGATTTTTGTATTTATTCATTTTTGGATGCCTTTTAACTAAATACGTTGAAAAAACCACTTTATGAGCTCTATAATGAAAAAAAATCAATAAAAAAAAAAAAAAAAAATTATTAAAAAAAAATAAACATGTATGAAACAGTCAATATCTCCATAACGGTTGACTTTCGGACCATATATAATAGAATAAAATCCATCAGAAATTACCTAAATAATAACCTCCTTTAATATTGTGTACGACTTTCCCTGTAACCCTGTATAATATACAGCGTAAGGTGCTATTTCAGCGTTTGCTGTTTCTATTTGAAACAGCGCTAGTTTTCAAATAGCACCTTCTTACGATATATAAAAGACACTGACAACTTCTAACATTAAGACCAGCCACTAGTCTTACAAGCCTCCACCAATCCGGACTTGGCCCCCGTGGTGGAGTATGGCCTATACCTTCCTCAGGGAAGAGACCCGTGCCCCTCGGTGGGGACATAATGGGTTAATGATGATGTATTAATAGCAGTAGAAAATCAAGTTGTTGTAGTGACAAACTCTAATTAACATGTGTCAGGAATTGCGTATTTTTATATGCATTGCATAACCTGTATATATAATTATGCATTTAAAGCACCCTTAGTCATTTCTTATTTATTATGTCATAGCCGTACTTGCCAGGGCAATGTTGCCTACTTATTACTTATGCGGTGACGGGTTTCAACTCGTTAATGAGTGCAATACGGTATTTGACACTATCAACAATAAATTATTTGAGATGCTCGATTAAAACAAAAATTACAAAATGATTCGGAAAATGTATTTTTTTAATCATTTACTAGTTATTACAATATTTAAATACATGAAACATAAAAAGAGTGCTCTGAAATGTGACGTCACAAGCAAGTATTTTCATACAAAATTACGTTTTAAAAGTAACTCATTTGACATCCTGTCAAATACCCAATTTGATAGCGCGTGACAACTGCGTTGAAGCTATTTGCATAGGCATTGTTACGTTTTGTTGCATTTCATCTTGAATCAACCTCTCATCGATGTTTATTTTGTTTGATACTCGCGTTTGTATATTTAGCGATAAGAGATGTGATGTACGATTGCTATACCTATCTTATAAGCCCATTTACATAGCATACTATATCTTAAGCCAGCTACACATGTAACGATGTATCGTTGCGATTACACTGTGCAAGCTAATTTGCGCAGATTCATCGATCATGTAGTCATGTAGCCTGGGCTGCCTGAGTGATCTTGAACGATCACTAAGGTTAAGCAACATACGGCGCGTTCAGTCCATGGATGGGTCACCGTCTATGACTAACGCTAGTGGCATTTTTTCCGAGCGATTCCGTGCTTCGCAAGGCACGTTAAGCAGTTGGTGCCGGCTGCCGTCGATAGATGGCAGTCGTTAAGCTTAGTCAGAGGCCTTAGGGCGGCTTGAAAACTTCTGACAGTAAGACCAGCCACTAGTCTTACAAGCCTCCACCAATCCGGATTTGGCCCCCGTGGTGGAGTATGGCCTATACCTTCCTCAGGGAAGAGACCCGTGCCCCTCGGTGGGGACATAATGGGTTGATGATGATGATGATGATCGATCATGTGTATGCCACCGATGAACGATAATCTGCAACGATTTGTCATACACACAATCGATGAATCGGTGTAAATCAGCTAGCGCAGCTTAATCGCTACGATACATCGTTACATGTGTAGCAGGCGTTAGGCTTACTCCCGATGTTTGACCACTCCCAAGGGCGTGGTATTTCTTCTTAGACAATTTTAACATATTCAGCTTCCAGCTTTCTCGAGTGCGATCGCGGTCCTAGTCCTTAGTGTCTAGTTACTAAAGACCATTTCCCCCCGCAGTCGGACTTCAGCGGTCGCGTGGTGAATAATGACCACTTCCTGTACTGGGGCAGCGTGCACCGCGAACAGGAGGAGCAGGAATGGCGATTCGAGGTCGTGGAGCAGACGGAGTTCGTCGACGACGCCTGCTTCCAGCCTTTCAAAGGTGACATAATAATGGCCGTTGGCGCGAAAGTTTTGCTATTGACATGGCTACCGCGGACCCGACGACGCGTGGGCAGGCCCCTCATCAGGTGGTTTGACGAACTAGTTAGAGCCTTTTATTTATTTATTGATAATAGACACACCAACAGTACACACATGAAAAAATAATAATATTATTTAAAACAAGAAATCTTAGGCCTGATCTGTGCACAATTAACAGGCGTGCAACAGCATTCGAAAGTAAATCGTATAATACATTCAAAAATGTTTTAAAATAACTTCAAAATACAAAGAAAACTAACTTTAAATAGCAAATAAGACTAGAATCTGGCGAAGTTAACTTTGCAATTTAATTAAGTGGCAACCCCACAAAAAGACTACTGTAGCAACACTCGTTTCTGTCATTTTGATTGTTAAGCTTGCTTAAACAGTTTTGATACTTTGAATGTGTTGAATATACATTCTTATCTATGCGGGATCAAATATCAAGACTATAATTGGGGTTATGAACATAGGGATACCATACGCTTTTTTTAAATCTACCATACTTAGGCCATTGCAAAGCTAGCTTTGTCAGACTCTATGTAAAAAGTAATTCGGGTTCGTAT
Source organism: Yponomeuta plumbellus (assembly GCA_947310845.1). Taxonomy (NCBI): domain Eukaryota; kingdom Metazoa; phylum Arthropoda; class Insecta; order Lepidoptera; family Yponomeutidae; genus Yponomeuta; species Yponomeuta plumbellus. The sequence continues at coordinate 9,749,244 of OX371216.1, read as the reverse complement.
CCCGTCTGGGGACAAAAAAAACCCCGGGTCTTGGATGTTTACATGTTTGTGACGTCGCTGTTTCTGGTTCCCACGACACAGGGTACCCTAGTGTGGGGCCAGAAGCAGTGTAAAAATACTTCTCAACACTAAAACATACCAACTTGTCTCCTCTCAACAGTGGGCAAGACCGAAGCGTACGCGAAACGTTGCGTCGCCACTAAGCTCCAGTCGGCCGAAAAGTTGATGTACGTCTGCAAGAACCAGCTGGGCATAGAGAAGGAGTATGAACAGCGGACCATACCGGACGGGAGACTGTCCGTAGACGGGTTCCTCTGCGTTTATGACGTCAGCTTGGTCCCCGGACGGTCTTGGGAGAAGCAGGTGAGCTATTTGGGCTAAAGATGGATTGAGAGTGTGAAAAATCGAGAGATATAGGGACAGATCGTTTCAGAGACACATATGTAGTTGATGGTGAAGGTGGAGAGATTAAAAGATTGATATATTGAGATATAGATAGAGACACTGATTGATACAGACTGATGTAAAGAGGTGTGAACCAGAGAGGAGTGTAGAGAATATGTTCCAGTTGAATGAATAGATGATGTACATTTCCAAGAACCAACTTGGCATAGAGTAGGAATATGTACGGCAGACCATACTGTCCTTGAACGGGTCCCTCTGCGTTTATGACATCAGTCTGGTCCCTGGACGGTCTTGGGAGCTAATTGGGGTAAAGAGGGATTGAGATTGCCAAAAATTGGGATATAGGGATAGAGATGGATTGAGAGATACAGATGTAGCTGAAAACCTGTTATTTAAGTAATAATAATGTATTTTTATTTTGTATTTTTTCTTTGTGCAATAAAGTGTAACAACAACAAAAAAATATTATTATAACAAAAAATATTTTAATTCCAGAACGAATTCCTAGCTGCCATCTTGCAGAACATCCTCAAGCTGAAGAAGCCAGTTGTGTTGGTCACGTCCAAGAATGACGAGGGTTGCGAGCAGGGCGTCAGGGAGGCGGAGCGTCTGGTCCAGGTCGGTACTGCTTTTGGATCAGCACCTATATTACTCCCAACGGAAATTGAGAACTGTGGGCTCATTATGTAATTTTGGCAACGGATATTCATACGTCTTAAAAAGTCATGTATACCACTACTGTATAGCACTATCTTCTTTTAAGACCCTATGTTAGAGCGAGACAGTACTCCGTACGACGTCGGTTTTTGTGTTGACGTGACTTCTTAAGACGTATGAATAACCGTTGCGAAAATGTCATAATGAGCTCACAGATCTGGCGACCGCGGACACGTGGGCAGGCCTCCTACCTGGTTACGGATGATCTGGTTATGGCGGCAGGGAGTCCTTGAAAACCATGAAGAAGATAGCGTCAAATTGCTGTTGATGATGATTACGGGCACTAAATCCTAAACGATTCCAATCCTAATGTCAACCGTGAAATTCCACACAAAATGCTCTCGCAAACGTCCGAATTCAGACAGTATTTTGGGCGCATAATTAGGCTCTTGATTTGTATACAAATCTTTATTGTACAATGTACACATAAAAAAAATACATTGTTACACTTCTTTGCACAATTAAAACATAAACAAGGATAAAACATCACAATAAAAGCCTTACACAGATATAGCTTGTCCTGTTCAGGGTTGATTTTATTTAGTATTTAGCATAAATATCTGTATCTTTTTGTAAATAAATTTGTAATTAGTGCCGCTTCAGTGAACTTATTAAAAAATTGACTCGATAAATATTTCACAACTGCACGAGAGTACGCATCCGATTAAAGCTGCTTGTATATGAATAAACTATAATGTTAATAACAACACTTATGAGCATTGATAAAGTCACGCCTAGCAACCCCTGGTCTCTGTCTACCCCCCATCCCCCCTCCCCACCGTTACCGTCTCTTGCTAAAAATTTAAACGTCTAACAATGTTCCAGCGCAAGGAGTTCAAAGGTGCCATTCCAATCGTGGAGACCTCAAGTCACGACAACGTCAACGTGGAGCAGGCTTTCATCCTTCTGGCGCAGATGGTGGACAAGTCCAAGGCGAGGATCAAGGTAAACAAGTCTAATACATGAAACAATTTTTATTAAAGTAGTGCCACACAAAACAGCGTTTATGGGTAAGGGTTTATTTCTTAAGTGATGCTATATTACAATATCACACAATGATGATAATGATAATTGTCACCAATCACACTAGGGAAAGAAGAATTACAAATGATACGAATATTACATATAAAATATAACACCAAGCAACTATAAACTCCATGTCTTTTGTATGGGAGCCCCACTTAAATATTAATTTTATTTTAATTATTTATTTTTAAAGTGAATAATAAAACTCAACATTCTGTGCATATTTCAGGGGTCTACATGTTGCCGTTATTATAAATAAAATAAATAAACTCACGCCCGTTATCCCCGAAGGGGTAGGCAGAGGCACCAGTCTCTAGAACTGGACCCACGTTTTGCCGAGTTTATTAATATCGAGCAAAAAAGATCACGTTGGTTGTATGGGTATTTTATGTATGGTTAGTATTTGTTGTTATAGCGGCAACAGAAATACATCATCTGTGAAAATTTCAACTGTCTGACTATCACGGTTCATGAGATACAGCCGGGTGACGAACGGACGGACGGACAGCGGAGTCTCAGTCACGGATCTCGTCCCTCTAGGCCAGGGATCCCCAAACTATTTTGGAGAAGTGACCCCTTTTCCAAAATGAACTGTTACCTTTGACCCCCATGGTCAAATTACATACTTTTACATACTTTCAACCCCCTTATTCATAATGGTCCGCTAACTTAAAACAGCTGCTACTTTTTTAACAGTGTTATTTTTTATTCTGACTTAAGTCAATAGAAGAAGACGGAGTGAGAATAGGGAATAGAACTAGCTTTCGCCCGCGACTCCGTCCGCGTGGACTTTAGTTCAAAATTCTGCAACCCCATTCACACCTTTAAGGGCTAAATTTAGAATAACGGTGAAACACGTGTTTAATCAATTGTGTAGAAGAGTATTTATTTTAAGTTTCAAGAAAATTAGACAACATTCTTTATACCTCCCATACAAATTTTGGCAACCATTTTCGCCCCCTTAGGGGTTGAATTTCAAAAAATCCTTTTTATTCCTTGCCTACATTATATATAGACCCTCTGTGCAAAATTTCAGCTTCCTAGGTTCAACGGCATGGGCTGGGCGTTGATGAGTGAGTCAGTCAGTCAGTCAGGACTTTGAATTTTATTTATATAGAAGATATGCCGTACTGAGCCCAGAACGACGAATGGAAAAAAAAGATTATTTAAAAATTAACTGCGAGGAAAAATTTAAACTTTTTTCTCGCGTTAAGGAAGGTTATTCCTATCACCAAAAAAAAAAAATCAAGCACTTCTGATATTTTCATCCATTCCCTATTGGCAATGCTTTAAGTTAGCAGACTATTATGAATAAGGGAGCCTATCTTTAGTTTTTTCCTATTGATACAAAATACCTAGGTACTAAGGTACCAATTGAAAAACTTAGCACTTGGTTAAGTGAGTAAAGTTTATAGTTTTTCATCTTGTACGAACTTGAGACTTTACATTACTACAACAATGCTATTTCCTACAAAAATATTAATTATTCTTAGTACACATAACACAACATAAACAATACAGTACCTACCTACCTATCTTGAAAGTTTTAAATAAGAACTTGTGTTAATTTATTAGGGGTCGATTTTTAGACCTCGTCGACCCCCAAAATCAGTTTTCGTTTATGTCGACCCCTAGGAAACCGATATCGACCACTTTGGGAATCCTTGCTCTAGGCAAAGACGTGGGACAATTCACTTTCAAATTAATTACTTTTACCCAGGTGGCCAATTACGCTGAGGCGCTACGCATACGGAGAGAGACGCTAGACTTTGTTACGGAGGCATTCACGCAGCTTATCCGAATACACGTACAAGACCACAGGTAAATATTATTTTCTCTCGACATTAATGTCAGACGTATGGACCCGGAAAGGTGGGCAACAATTTTCACCTATCGGATGCCTTGCAGTGGCTACCGGCGACGTGCAAGACCGAGGCGAAGCTACAAAATATATTCAAACATTTTTATTCAGTCCAGTAACATATTAAAGACTAGCTGTGCCCCGCGGTGTTACCCGCGGTTCATCGATTTTCCCGTAGGAATAAGATATTTCCCCGCGGTAAAACGTAGCCTATGTTTTAATCCAGGGTATCGGCTAACTCCATACCAAATTTTATTAAAATCCGTCCAGCCGTTTCAGCGCTAAAGACTGACAAACATATAAACACACACACAAACTTTCACGTTTATAATATTAGTGTGAAGTGTGATGGTTCGACGACCTGACGAAATATTTACCGGGGTGGGAAGAGTTCTTCCCGAGTTGGCCGGGAACAGGGAGGAGTGGATATCTAAAAGGGAGGCCTTTTCCCAGCAGTGGGACACAGAAACGGCTAATGTAAAAAAAATGTCTTGGGTGGGACATCTTATAGTGAATGGTCTTGTACCGAGCACGTCAAATCTTCCGCGCGCGCGCCCTCAGAGTGTTACACATCATCATCAACCCATTATATCCCCACCGAGGGGCACGGATCTCTTTGCTGAGGAAGGTATAGCCCATACTCCATCACGGGGGCCAAGTCCGGATCGGTGGAGGCTTGTAAGACTAGTGGCTGGTCCTTGGCTTAACGACAGCCATCTATCGACGGCAGTTTTTAGTAATATAAACTGGCATACCGCAGTGGCTGTCAACCATTTCAGTCTTGTTATCCCTATGAGCCGATAGGGAATCTTATGTTAAGATGTCAATTTGTTTGCAGGGAAATGTGGTCGGCAGCTAGTAAGAGGCTATGTCAGTACCCCGAGTGGGTGAAGTTCGTACAACAGTTCGGCAACGATGGCACGCAAGTGAGTGAATATAATATTTCGATTCATTCAGCTTTGGTCTGGGTATAAACAAAAAAGATTTAACTGAAGACAGTAAGAAAAAAACGTTTATTATACCAACAAGACACATCACAGGAACAAATTAAACAGACAAGTAACATAATATAAGTAGGGCAACATACAATAAAACACAAGTAAATTAAAACAACACTATAGATACTCGTAGTAGGTGGTGTGTCTAAGTTGCCACAAAAGGCAACTGCATTCAGCGTTGTGCTGAGGCTATTTTACTATATCCCACTCTTTTTTTAATGCACGCCTACTAAAGTCTGTTTTTTAGTTCAATGCAAAAAAATAAAACTACCACATTGACATCTCAATACAATCCAAAGGCTGTCAATGTCTGAATGTAGCTAGTACGCAAAAACCAAATAACCCCATTTTACTTCCAAACAAAAATTGTTTGCGCTACTTATGTGTTTTTTTTTACTTTGCTCTTATGAGGAATTAAATTTTAATGTCTTTGATGTGATAAGGATTTTGGTCACACGAGTCTTCTATGCACGGTAAAAAAAATCTACCGAGTAAACCTTTATATTTTATAGCGGTAACACCGCGTCATTTTTTTTTTGATCGAATGAAAACAAACGGACTATAATACGGTATTTGACACTATCAACGATAAATTATTTGAGATACTCGATTAAAACAAAAATTACAAAATGTTTCGGAAAATGTATTTCTTTTAATCATTTACTAGTTATTACAATTTTTAAATAGATGAAACATAAAAAGAGTGCTCTGAAACGTTACGTCACAAGCAAGTATTTTCATACGAAATTGCGTTTTAAAGTAACTCATTTGACATCCTGTCGAATACCCAATTATTCTTCCACCTACTCTGGTGGACCTTTAGAAAATGTTATGGCATTAAGTGCTGTAGCTATTAATATGCACACATCTCCCAGGTGGTGTTCCGGCGTCACATCAAGCGTCTCAAAGAGGAGCGGTCGGTAAAGAAGCTCCGCAAACAACTGGCCAAGTTGCCGCAGATCTTGTCCCGGATGCAGCTGCCCACCGAAGATTTGCAGGACAGGTGAGTGGGTTGGCCGTGGACCAGTGGGCCGAGGGCGGGGACAAGACGATGCGTAGAGTCACTGACCACAGAGCGCCCACAGTGTTGGGACCGGAAAGATAAAAGAGAACAAAAATAACAGGGCAATACGAGTCGGACGTTGGCACGAATGGTTCCGTACCATTATCTATGAAAATGGAAAAAATCACTATTGTTGTATGGGAACCCCCTTAAATATGTCTTGTGTTCTGTATGTTAGTATTTGGCAGCAGAAATATAATCATCTGTGAAAATTTCAACTGTCTAACTATTACGGTTAATGAGGTAAAGTCTATTCGCTATCATAGTGTCACTTTGATATTTACCGCCTCGGCACGTGGCGGATTTAAAAAAAAGAAATTAAAGGAAGCCGACGCAGCGCAAACACGCCAGTGAAGTTGGCTCGCAGCTCGTCTCATTCTACTATTATGTAGATCATGCATTAAGTTATGTAGAGCACACATAAGTAAATCAATCAGTATTTTAGAATGAGTTTATAACGAGACGATCCTGCATCATTTACGTAGGTACCTATTCTAAATACTGGTGGAGATGAATATTCTGATGACACTTCGAGTGATGAAGAGTAGTGTTTTATTTTGTGCTTCATTAGGTATATTGCGTACAATGTTTTTTTTCTATTTAAAGTATTTTTGTCATCTAAGTTGTATTATTGAAATAAAAGTTTTTTTACTAAAACCAAGATTGCCTTCGTGTGTACCGACACTATCTAAGCGAACGGACTTTACGGCCCGGTGACAGACGGACGGACCGGACGGAGAGCGGAGTCTCAGTAATAGGGTCCGTCAAATTTCTCAGAAAAGGGATGCTTCATGTTTGTGATCTCGCTGTTTCCGGTTCTCACGACACAGGGTCTCCTAGTGTGGGCCAGAAGCAATGTATGCTCCTGTTTGTGTTTATATGTTTGACGTCGCTGTTGGTTCCCACGACGCAGGGAAGCCTAGTGTGGGGCCAGAAGCAATGTATCTGTCTTTATGTAAATGTATGTTTCTGTATCAACTCAAGTGAACCCGCCATGTTTGTCCCAGCGACTGGCCAATGGTGGTCCGGCAATTGCGCGCGCATCGGGACTTCTCGGTGTACTTCCGCGCGGGCGCAGTCGAGGACTCCGGCTCAGAGGGCCGCTCGGAGCTGGAAAGCCCTCTGGGACCCGACACCACTCTGCCCGTGGGAGAGAGGGGAAAGCGATACCAGGTATTTCTATTGGAATCACTGTCTCTGACTATTTATTTATTTATTGATACTTTTATTGCACTTACATTTAAACTAAAAATATAGTACAATGCGGCGGACTTATTGTTATAAGCATTTATCTGTCTCGTTGATCTAGCTTTCGAGGCGCTTACCCACCAAGACAGGGGTCGTGTTCTCTGTGCCGATGAAGGTTGGGCCGCCGTTCATAACCTTAATCACTGTGATTATAAATTTATTTTATTTTTATTTTTTTATAAGGAAAACTTACAGCTTATCACTAACACATTAAAATTTACACACATAGAAACAGAAAGCCAACAAAAAAATTTCAAAGATGGCCATAATTTGAGCAAATAGTACAGGTGGAAGAAAAACGACACAAGACACCAGAGTCAGCTAATCCATGAATAAACGAGGCATACTGTCAGTAAGTTGCATCTGTAATAAAGCCTACACCGAGTCACAAAATCTGGAAGTTATTACTTTGCGAATAACCTATAACCCTTCGCTTGGCAAATGCCCGCAGCGGGCACGCGGTCATTATTTAACTATTGTTATGCTAATTACCGCCAAATGAAGGGCTAATGAAGTACGAGTTTTGTCTAAAGTTTGTGCTAGCCCAAGGAACAAATAATGATAGTTTACGACGAGAATTTAAGATTCACTGTAATTACGAATAGCCATAGGATTAACCTCATCCGTTATGCATGTTAATTGTAAATACGTTAATATGGTGTACACACCTGAAAAGGTAGAACATAGAGAACTAGATGTAAGCAACTACAACCGCTAAATGTAACCTATGTTTTTGACACAATATAATTCATTCATTCATTTTGGTACAAATGGCCTCAGTCTGGGTGATTTTCATGTTTGTAACGTCCTGACCTGGTTACCATAGCACGGGGTATCCTAGTTTAAGACCAGGTCAAGTGATTGTGTTGTGTGTAAGTTTTTATTGAAAAAAAATAATTAAAGTCAAACTTTTGTAGTCGACTAGTTGTTGCGTGCGCATACTAGTTGTTACGGATATTTTTTGCAACGCACATTGCTAATACATCCAGGAGATACAAAGAGAGTAAGCGAGAAGACAGAGTGATACTTACAACTTCCAGCGATTAGCCTACCATGTGAGAGGGCCAGGGTTCGAAATCCAGCTAGGGACAAAAAAAAACCTCTGAGTGCTTATACTGAGTTTTTTCATTTCACTTTCGATAGCGAGAGCGTTTGCAATTTTTATAGGAGTGACAAAGAGACAACTAGGTGGCGCGCTTTGTCACTCCTATACAAATTGCAAACGCTCTCGCTATCGAAAGTGAATGAAAAAACTCAGTATAAGCACTCTGGTCTTGCATGTACATGTTTGTGATGTCGCTGTTTCTGGTTCCCACGACATAGAGTATCCTAGTGTGGGGCCAGAAGTATGTGCCTGTATGTAAATGTATATTATGTTACTTCCACAAAAATCCATAGAAATCGCATGTGTTCACCTAATCAAGTATCTAATAATTTTTATTGCCGTCGTATCAGTTACTTGTTACGGCTAACAATACGTTCGTTCCCTGCAGACCCTCGGCGAGTCCCAGAAGATCCCGTACGAGATCCTAGACTCGGGCGAAGCGGCCGCTGTCTTCAAGAGTTACCTGCAAGAGGCGCAAGAGGAGCAGAGGAACTACGAGTGAGTCCTCCATCGATCTTATGAGTAAAAAGAGATTGCTAAAGGTATGTAATAACCGAGGGGCACGGGTTTCTTCCCTAAGGAAGGTATAGGCCATACTCCACCGCGGGGGCCAAGTTCGGATTGGTGGAGGCTTGTAAGACTAGTGGCTGGTCTTACTGTCAGAAGTTTTCAAACCGCCCTAAGGCCTCTAACTTGGCCTAATGGCGGAATGTCTGCACTGGATCACTATTGGGAGCCCTAGTCTTCTCCTGACTACCCCAAGAGCGATCTTCCCCAGAAAGACACGTCTCAGTGCAGGTTCTTAACACCGCGACCTCGGTGATATCTTTGTATCACTTTCACAAGGGGAATCATTCCGCCTCATCACAAATCGTCACGAATGACTCGGGAACCGTTCTTTCTTCATTACAGTTCAATCCACGCGAAGATATAAAGCCGGCAATTCATTTGCTTTGCAAGTTTTTCCAAATCACATGTTGCCCGCGGTCCGACACGAAAGCAAGTTTACACGCCTTAAAAAAGAAATGTGCTGCTGAGCTGCAGCCTTTTTCTATTGTATCACTCGTATTTATTAGGTCATGCTATATTTGTGTTTTCGTTTATCTCCAAATATTGTTTTATTTTTGTATTATAGCCATTTTGTGTTATGGTGTTACAATGGAAATAAATGTTTTTCACTTTCAATTTGATTTAGTCAAAAATACGTCCGCGTAGTGTAGTATCGGTGCGTTCGAGTTAACAAAACGCGGGCGCGTGCCATTACGCAGTGGTGTTCTAAACAGTAAAATCGCTCGTAGCCTGGGCTGCCTGAGTGATCTTGAACGATCACTAAGGTTAAGCAACATACGGCGCGTTCAGTCCATGGATGGGTCACCGTCTATGACTAGCGCTAGTGGCATTTTTTCCGAGCGATTCCGAGCGAGTCGTTAAGCCAAGTCAGAGGCCTTAGGGCGGCTTGAAAACTTCTGACAGTAAGACCAGCCACTAGTCTCACAAGCCTCCACCGTGGTGGAGTATGGCCTGTACCTTCCTCAGGGAAGAGACCCGTGCCCCTCGGTGGGACATGATGGGTTGACGATGATTCTAAACAGGTGGTGCCAGCAGTTCAAGCGGTTGCTAGAGGAGACGGGCTACGTGACGCCAGGCAAGCAGCTCTCTGAGGTTCGCGTGCTTCTGATGGGGCGCGAGTGCTTCGAGGCGCTGGCCGAGCCCCAGCAACAGCGCGTCTACGACCAGCACCAACGGCACCTAAAGAGCCGGGCCAAGCACAACTTCCAGGTCTCTCTCTCTCTCTCTCTCTCTCTCTCAGTATTTCTTACTTACTTACTTGGTTTACTAATGTATTGCCAAAAATCGTTTCCCAAAGTATTACTTCCCAAACTATTTTCCGCAAATTATCACTTGGCAAAAAAACATTTCTCAAAACAACTTAAAGCAAATAAACAGTTAGCAAAAGTTATTATGGCAAGTTATTGTTTACCAAATAATTACTTGGTCAAAATTCATTCAAAATTCAACCAAAGAGGCAACAAGAGGCAAGGTAAGAACGCATCAAAGTCGAGTCTGTTTTCGATCTTACATAGAGAACCTAACGCTCCGACGCGCTCCGCTTCGCTACGCGCGTCGTCGCACCTATATTTCTGTTGTCACGTATTCTTTACATCGCCGACCCCCCGTTCCATTATTTGAAAACAACACTTGCCAAAATAAAACGTTAGCATAATAAACGTTTGTCTTAATAAAACTTGACGCAGTAAAATCATGCGAAATGATAATTTGACCAAATGAATAAAATGCGAAATGAAAACTTGCTAAAGTTTCATTTGGGAAATGAAACTGATGCCATAAGTTTATTGGGAAGTAAAATTTGGCGAAAGATACTTTGGCTAAACGGCGGTATCCCTACTTACTTACTGCGATGGCTCAGCGACCCGAAGTGGATCTTGGCCTCCGATACAAGAAGTCGCCACTTGTCTCTGTCCTGCCCGGTCTCCTGCCAGTCACCGGCCTGGAGCTCGCGCAGGTCCTTGGCTACTTCGTCCCTCCAACGATGTCTGGGGCGGCCTACCGGTCTTTGGCCGCTTGGAAGCCCCGAGTACGCTCTCTTAAGCCGCGTTTTCACGGTCTTAGTGGGCTCGGACCGAGTGCGCCATCCGAGTAAACTCATGCTTCTGATTGGCCATTTTAGTGTCGTGACGAAAAACCGTCCAATCAGAAGCATTAATTTACTCGGATAGTGCACTCGGTCCGAGCGCAATAAGACCCTGAAAACCCGGCTTTAACTGCTCGGTCCTCTTCCATTCTTTCCACGTGACCAAGCCAACGGATTCGGTGGCTCAGTATTTCTAGCAGTAAAAAATTAGCTTACCTTCCAGGCCTCTCTCTTTTTGTCTTCTCTCTCTGTCTTTTCAGTAATAGGGTAGTTTCCAAAGTCAAAACAATTTAATTCCATTTAGTCCGTATTTTAGATTATCAAAAAAATATTGGTAACGTATTTTTTTCTTTTTTCGATTAAACAAAAAATAACAAAGATATAGCCCATTGAAGTTACGTGTGACGTCACTCAGTGCTACAAAATGCAGCACGGCGTGACGTCACACGTAACTTTAATGGGCTATATCTTTGTCATTTTTGGTCTAATTTACAAATAAAAAAATACGTGTCCCTTATTTTTGAATAATCTAAAAGACGGACTAATTACATTTTTTTGGGAAACTAGCCTATTCTAGCAGTAGAAACGAGCACCAATTCCAGGTCACTCTCTCTCTCAGTAATACTGCCCTCGTAAGGAAGAACACGGTGATCGTGAAAACGCAGTTTTGAGTAAATAGCAATTTATTTCTTAGGATTAGAAGGATTTCATACGTATATACGCATATTTTCTTACTGAAATTTCAGGTTTCTAGTAGACCTACAGCCACCGTTATTGTTTCACCTATAGATATACCACCAGGGAGGCCAATTTTGCATCCAAAGTAAAAACGCAGTAATGGCTATTACTGCGTTCTTCCTTACGAGGGCAGAATACGGTAGTTGACAAAATGTCAAATGAGTTACTTTTAAAACGGATATTTGTATGAAAATACCGGTTTATGACGTCATAGTTCAGAGCACTCTTTTTATGTTTCATCTACTAAATTTTTTTAATAACTAGTAATTGTCTAAAAGAGGTACATTTTCCGAAATATTTTGTGATTTTTGTTTTAATCGAGCATATCAAATAATTTATTGTTGGTCGTGTCAACAACCGAATTGTAGCAGTAAAAAATATGCAAATTCCAGGTCTCTATCTCTTTGTGTTCTCTCTCAGTGAAGTCTTCTCAGTGATTCTAGCAGTAGAAAACTAGCACAAATTAAAGGTCATTCTCACTTTGTCTTCTCTCTCTCTTCTCGGTAATTGTAGCAGTAGTGAACAGGCACAAGAAAACATCCGGGTCTCTTTCGTCACTTTTCTCTCTCTCTCTCTCTTCTCACTAATTTTAACTGTAGAAAACAAGCACCAATTCCAGGTCTGTCTCTATTTTTCGCGCACTAAGTGAAATTGCAAAGTCACAGAAAAGGGATTACGAGTATGAGCAACACTAGTGACACCTGCAGCGTCGATCTAAGGTCTCTCATTCTCTCTCTCTTTTCCTCTCACCCTTTCAAGTCTTATTTTATCTCACAATTCCTCTTTTTCTCCAAGTTTTTTCCTCTCTCGCCCTCTCTCCGTTTTCTACCTGTCTCGCTCTTCTCTTTCGCCCTTACGCACCTCTCTCCCTTCACTTCACAAGTACAAATCAAATTAAACCTCAAAGCAGCGAAGTTATGATCAACGTCAAAGGCAACTGCAGCGACGAGCTAAGCACTGCTTCCAGGTCTCTTTGTCTCTCTTAGGTTTGAGTACCAGCGGACTAAACACAACATCCAGGTCTAACTATTTCTCACCATATCTATTAATCTTCTCTCTCTCAAGTCTACCTCCTTAGCAACAGAAACCAGGTATCTCTCGCTTTCTATTATCCTGTTCTATCTTCTCTTTCCCCCCATCTTCCCTGACTCTCTCCCTCTCGCTCTCCCTTTTTTGCAGCAACAGCGACCAAGTACAAGTTCCAGGTCCCTTTTTTTTTCTCTTTTTCCATCTCTCTCAATTCAGCACCAGTGAAATTATGTTAAAAACTAATTGCGGCCAAATAACTTCGAGAATCGCTCGTAGCCTGGGCTGCCTGAGTAATATTAAACGATCACTAAGGTAAAGCAACATACGGCGCGTTCAGTCCATGGATGGGTCACCGTCTATGACTAACGCTAGTGAAATTTTTCGAGCGGTTCCGTGCTTCGCAAGGCACGTTAAGCAGTTGGTGCCGGCTGCCGTCGATAGATGGCAGTCGTTAAGCCAAGTCAGAGGCCTTAGGGCGGCTTGAAAACTTCTGACAGTAAGACCAGCCACTAGTCTTACAAACCTCCACCAATCCGGACTTGGCCCCCGTGGTGGAGTATGGCCTATACCTTCCTCAGGGAAGAGACCCGTGCCCCTTGGTGGGAACATAATGGGTTGATGATGATGAACTTCCAGAACTTTCGCCTCGCCAATCTCGATCCTAATTCATATCTCATGTCTTCCTATGACTTCCGTGTCTCAAACTTTTATCCTTTGCCAACAGGAGTTACTTCTGGAGCACGCAGATCTGTTCTACCATTTCAAGAGTATATCCCCCACCGGCACGGTCACGCAAGAGGACATAAAGGAGATCACGGACGTTTTACAGGACGACTTTAGGTACGTTGTTCTGTATTTAACTTGGACAAGAAATTTTAATCAAGTTTAGGCTTAACTGAATTACAATCTAAACATGACTTTATATTAATTTGGTGATTGTTTATTCAAGAAGCTGCTGGTGTTGATTCAATATCTGGGTTTTATCTATTGTAGGTTTTGTTTATTGTACTTTTGTAGTAAATTTTATCTGGTATTATTTCGTCATTATACAAATGACCCATATGCCTCTCCAAATTAGGTGGGCATCTCCATGTGGACCGTCTGGTGATACTTCATCATCGACCCATTTTATCCCCATCCAAGGGCACGGGTCTCCTACCTGAGGAATGTATAGACCATACTCCACCACGGGAGCCAAGTGCGGATTGGTGGAGGCTTGTAAGACTAGTGGCTGGTCTTACTGTCAGAAGTTTTCAAGCCGTCCTAAGGCCTCTGACTTGGCTTAACGACTGCCAGCTATTGACGGCAGCCGGCACCAACTGCTTAACGTGCCTTGCGAGGCACGGGACCCCCCTAAATGACCCTCAAGGTCATAGCCCACTTACACGACTCTTCTACCACCCGGCAAAAATAATATCATTCAAATATGGGGTTTAAATATTGCTGTTTAGATTTATTTTACATTCGTGTAAGTGGGCTATGACCTTTATCTCTCTCCAAATTAGGTACAAAATACTGGATTGGGTAGAGCAGCGCCGGTGTTATGATGTTCAATCAGTCTGTCCCTTAATGGTGATGTTCGAGGCCGCTACACTCTGTCTTCTCTCCATGTGGACCGTCTAGTGATGCTTAAGGCTTACTTAATTTGGTGTAATGACCCCTATCGGTTTACCAATAAGGTACAAAATGCTGGACCGCATTGAGCAGGACCGCAAGCTGATGCTGTCAGATGCCAACACCTGAGGTTCAATCACTGAACATTCTGTTTTATCTGGTATTAATGCGGCAACAAACAAATGACCCTTATCCCTCTCCAAATTAGGTACACAATGCTGGATTGGTTACAGCAGTACCGGTGCTATGATGTTCAATAAGTCTGTCCCTCAATGCATCAGCAGCCTCTAACATTAGTTCGAGGCCGCTATGACGAGGATGCGTTGAGTGTAATTTTCTTAATAAGACAGACTCGCAATGAGGAACGGGCCTGTGTCTATAAATACAGGTTAGATGATAACTTAGCTATAGCACCAGATACCAACTAATATCATTTGGGTTCTTCTATTCACACCGAATGGTTGAACTCTATGTTATTTCTATTTTTGCAACCAGTACTTTGATATAAAGAATTTTATTTATTTTACATATCTCTTGCTCTGTAAGTAGTCACTTACTTCCCTGAATGCTGGGGTGTATGGATATCATTACAGTATAGGTTTCAAAACATACCATGTAATGTTAACATTACAGCATAGATTTTGGAATTTGAAAAAAGAACGGTCATACTCATACTGCAAGAAGAATATTTTTTAAAAGTTAATATTTTTTTGTCGGTATCGATTATTTACTCGAATCGGAATCGAGACAATTTATATTAGAATTTATGAAGATTTTATTTTAAATATCGAACTATTTGTTTCGCAGTCACATCGTATGTTAATTGAAATCGATTTAAAAATGAAACTGGCCAGCACGATTTGACGCGCTTGCGTGCCATAAAATCGTGAAGAGTAAAAAAGTCAGTCGACTAGCTAGGCGCGAAAGTAATTTTAATTAAATACACATGTTTCTCTTTAATAAATGTTCATAGAAACCTGCTTTCTTGTTTTTTTACTTACCTCACAATCGATATGTAAAGCAGAGTGTTTACCTCGGGTGTAAGCGTCAATTGCATATTCGGGCTAATTAGCGCCCTCGCTGCGCTCGGGCGCCAAAAACCTCGTGTGCAATTGCTGTCATTCAGCCCTTGGTTAACAATCTACTATTATTTATAGTGTTGCTGTCTACTTAAGGCTTACTTAATTAGGTGTAATGACCCTTATCCGTTTACCGATAAGGTACAAAATGCTGGACCGCATGGAGCAGGACCGCAAGCTGATGCTGTCAGATGCCAACACCTGAGGTTCAATCACTGAACATTCTATTTTACCTGGTATTATTTTGGCAACAAAGAAATGACTCTTTACGTACAAAATGCTGGACTGGGTCCAGCAGTACCGTTGTTATGATGTTCAATAAGTCTGTCCCTCAATGCTGATGTTCGAGCCCGCTATGACGAGTAGAGTAGAGTGTTGCTGTCTACTTAAGGCTTACTAAATTTGGTGTAATGACCCCTATCCGTCTCCCAATAAGGTACAAAATGATGGATTAGTCAGAGCAGTACCGGTGTTATGATGTTCAATCAGTCTGTCCCTTAATGGTGATTTTCGAGACTCCTACACCCTGTCTTCTCTCCATGTGGACCGTCTAGTGATGCTTAAGGCTTACTTAATTTGGTGTAATGACCCCTATCGGTTTACCAATAAGGTACAAAATGCTGGATTAGTCAGAGCAGTACCGGTGTTATGATGTTCAATCAGTCTGTCCCTTAATGGTGATTTTCGAGACCCCTACACTCTGTCTTCTCTCCATGTGGACCGTCTAGTGATGCTTGAGGCTTTCAATTCAATTCTTTCTTTATTTATTTGCTAGAATGTGGTAGTACATACATAATATAAGTACAGGTTGTAAAACTTTATTAAGGAACGCACATTCGGTCAGTCTTGACATGCAACATTATTTTACAGACATACAGAAAGTAAAGTCAGTTTATCCTAATTAATATTACACAAATGTATTATCATAGCTTCCTTTTCTCGTTAAAAATATCGTTAATAGAATAAAAGCATTTTTCTAAAAGCCACTCTGTTAATTTTTTCTTAAATACGTTGATATGTAGGCTATCCCTTATTTCGTTTGGTAATGTGTTGTATATTCGTATTGCCATACAGTAAGCATTCTTTCTATATAAACACAATCTTATTGTTGGAAGAAAAAGTTTGTCCTTGTGTCTTCTACTGCCCTGTGTAATTTGGTGTAATGACCCCTATCGGTTTACCAATAAGGTACAAAATGCTGGACCGCATGGAGCAGGATCGCAAGCTGATGCTGTTCCAGCACCTGGGCTTCGTGCACTGCCCCATGCGCGAGCATTGCCCCGCCGCCGCCAGCTGCCTCGACGTCACGCTGCCCCTCGTACTCAACACCAGAGTCGGGTGAGTCTCCTCTCGGTGACCGGCTTACAGTCTGTTAGCTTTTAGAATACACCTCGGGCTCTAGGGTAGGCTTCGGTTTTCGCCGAAAGCACACGAGTGTAATACTTCCTGCAGTTTTCTTCACTATTATGAAAAGTTATGGAGAGTTATGAATAACAATGCAAAATAAACTTTACCTTACTGCAATAATTGCATTCTATCCGATAGTAGCCGAGGTGTATTTTAAAAGCTAACAGACTGTACTAGTTTGAAGATTTGCGCATCTGCCTACCATGCGAGAGATCCTGGGTCCGGATTCCGGCTGGGGACAAAAAAAAAAACAAGAAATCCCCAGGTTTTGGATGTTTACATGTTTGTGATGACTCTATTTTTTATTTCTTATTTTGATTTAAGCAATAAGACCGCTAATTGTACTGTATCTTTGCAAATGTTTTGTATGTGTTTTTCCTGGTACAATAAAGAATATTCTTATCTTATCTATTTCTGGTTCTCACGACACAGGGTATCCTAGTGTGGAACCAGAAGCAATGTATGTGTCTGTATGTAAATGTTCATGTTTTTTAGGGTTCCGTACCCAAAGAGTAAACCGGACCCTCTTACTGAGACTCCGCTGTCTGTTCGTCCGTCTGTCACCAGGCTGTATTTCATGAACCGTGGTAGTTAGACAGTTGAAATTTTCACAGATGATGTATTTCTGTTGCCGCTATAACAACAAATGCTAAATAACAGAATAAAATAAGTATTTAAATGGGCTCCCATACAACAAACGTCACTTTTTTGCTAGATATTGATAACGACAACAGGTAGACGCTTGAAATATTCACAGAATATTTAGTTGTATATTCATTTTAAACATAAATAATTAAATTAAAATAAAAGAAATCGATCGGTGGGCAGACCACCAGCCCGATGGGCCGACGACATTGTAAAAGCGGCTGGGAGACATTGGACGAGACTAGCACTGGACCGGGTTGGCGTGAAAGAGGAGACGCCTATGCTCAACAGTGGGCTCTATTTCCGGGCTGATCCATACTACATAACATAAAATTTACATACAGGCACATGCATTGCTTCTGGCCCCACACTAGGATACCCTGTGTCGCGGGAACCAGAAACAGCGACGTCGCAAACATGTAAACATCCAAGACCTGGGTTTCTGAGACCACACATCGGCAAGCGCAGCGTAGGACGACCAGCCACAAGATGGACAGAGGATCTCATCCAAGTGGCAGGAAGACGCTGGATACAAGCCGGTTCTAACCGGTCTTTTTGGAAATCCACGGAGGAGGCCTATGTCCAGCAGTGGACTTCTTGTGGCTGAATGATGGTGATGATGATGATGTGTTTTTGTCCGCAGCTCGCTGACGTCGACGGGCTCGTCGCCGACGGCCGGGCCGCCCGCTGCGCCCTGGGCGCTAACGGCTGACTCCACGCAGGTCAACGTCGTCATACTCGGGGTGAGTGACATTATAATAGGTTGAGGGAACAGTATATTCCATTACGAGTGCGGAAAGG
Organism: Yponomeuta plumbellus; assembly: GCA_947310845.1. Taxonomy (NCBI): domain Eukaryota; kingdom Metazoa; phylum Arthropoda; class Insecta; order Lepidoptera; family Yponomeutidae; genus Yponomeuta; species Yponomeuta plumbellus. Next base: position 9,730,855 of record OX371216.1, on the reverse strand, counting down.
CTGTCATTGCAAAGGATTCCGACAAAATGTCTACCCGAGCCGAGGCGCAACCGAAGGTGAGGGTTGACAGTCGGAACAAGATGCAATGACGGTTCCGCACACGTGTATTGAACAACTATTTTAATACAGTTGCGAAAAAATGAAGCAATTTAATAAGGAATTTTTTGAAAAATGGCGCCAACAACCGTATAAGAATATAAGCAGAGATTTTTTTTTTCTTCACCCATTCTGGGTAGGCAAAGGGAAATCTATGCCCGCACAGCCATGTTTTCAGTAGATTAGATTAGAACTCTTTATTGTAGTAGAATTTTTTTATTAATATGAAATTAAAATTAAATTAAATGAGATGAAATGAAACCTAACCTAACTTATTGAATCAAATCATTAAATTTGATATCGAAACAAATTAGTAGCTTCTTTTTAGAAATATTTGCATGAATTATAATAACTTCTATGAATTTTATTTAGTAAAATCTTCATGGTTGGTTTTTTATTTTTAATAGACATTATTTTGACCGTTGGGAAAGAGAACGCACGAATCAATAATTGAAATCCGGGCATTTTCCTGAACAATGGAAGATTGCTTATATTGTGCCGATATTTAAAACGGGTGATAAATCTGACTGCGCAAACTACAGGCCCATTAGTATACTCTCATCTATTGCAAAGTTGTTTGAATCTATTATATACGACCATGTCTATAGTCACATTGATCCTTATATTTCTAATAACCAGTATGGTTTCGTTAAACGTAAATCTGTTGCTATCAGGGGAGTAACATCTACTGCCATTAAAGTACCATCAGGAGTGCATCAAGGTTCTCACCTGGGGCCCCTTTTCTTCGTTTTGTTCATCAATGATCTAATTGACGTATTAGAATCCTCATGCCTTTTATATGCCGATGACCTCAACATTTTTAATATTATTAATAACCCTTCTGATTTTTATAGGCTTCAAAACGATCTTCATACTTTATATTCATCTGGTGTAATAAAAACCTCATGCACTTAAACATCGAAAAGTGTTTTGTTATTACATTTACAAATAAACGTAACGAAATTATTAACAACTATACGCTGGATGGACAAGTTCTTCAGCGTAAATCAGAAATTAAGGATCTCGGTATTATTTTTGACGATAAGCTCACCTTTCGTGCTCATGTTCAGTATATTTCATCCAGAGCACTAAGTCTATTAGGTTATGTCAATAGATCTACTAAAGGATTCAAAAACCCTCAAAGTTTTCTTACAATTTTTAATAGCTTAGTAAGGAGTGTACTAGAGTATGGCTCTGTGATATGGTCGCCGCATTATAAAGTTAATTCTGATACAATTGAGAGGGTGCAGAGAAGGGGTCTTAAAATTTTATGCTACAGGTGCGGCTTTGGCCGCAACATGCCTAGTTATGAAGGACGAATGACATTGTTTAATTTATCTACCTTAGCAGTTAGACGTCAGCAACAGAATTTAGTTTACCTACATAAGATCATACATTCCACTCTGGCCGCCCCTTCATTGCTGTCTTCTATTAATTTCAATACCCGTATTAATTTACGACACCCCGTTCCTTTTATCTTACAAGTTTTCAGAAAGAACTCTTCATTCTACAACCCTTTGGTTCGAATGTGTCGCCTTTTCAACTCTGTATGCTCTGTTCACAAGGATATAGACATTTATAATAATAATATTTTCTCATTTAAAAAACAATCACGATTGGCATTGATATCTTATAATAATGACAGTCGCTGAGGGCCGGTTTCTGAGTTGAGAGTTTCGCTGAATGGCTACTTGGCTGTTTTGCTGTCTCGTCAAGTTTATCAGAAAAGAGCGCGACGTAACGTCGCATGGGTGTATCCTTGGAGAAGTTCTCAATTCGGAGACCGGGCCTGAATGGTTTAGTTTTGGTTTTAGTTTAAGTTAAGGAAATTCATTAACCGTGTTACCTAAACCTAACCTAACCGGAAATACTAAACCTTTAAATTTGTTAAAATATTAAAACTCTTAGAAATTTTGTTAAATCTTAGATTAAAAAGATTAGTTTAAAACGTCGAATTGTTATGTAAGCCTGTTTACATTTTCCTGATCTCACGTGTGTGTACTTTGGGTGACATTCTATATCTACTCTATTAAGCTCTCTCTGTATATTATATAGATTGTTTGTTACCTGTTCTACACTCCAATAAAGAAATAAAGAACAAATTGCAATATGAACGACGATATGTACTATGCATGTTTAAGTTACAGCAATAAAGGCTTATTTTATTTTATTTATTTATTGAAATTGTTGTACTTCCAGGTCGAAGGCGTAGCGGGGGAGTTCGGCAAGCTACTATTGGCCGGCTGCGACTCGGAACGGTGCGTCATCGTGCAGGGCCAGAGCTGGCGGGTCGAGCATAGAGTCAGGACGGACCATCTGGCCGCCGACTCGTCGCCGACGGACGATTTTTCACCTAATGGTTAGTCCAGTTAGGGTTTTTGAACTAAAACTTTCGTAAACCCTAGACATTAGTAGCTTAATTCCAGATACACTTACTTGACGTTTTGTCGGAAGAGTCCGACCGGGTCCGACGAGCAACCGACGACGCGAGCTCAGTCTCCGCTCGCCATGATTAAGCTCTGCAAATCAGAGCAGAGCTTAATCATGGTGAGCAGGTGAGCAGAAGAATCTTGAGAAGTCAAGTGTATCCGGCATACAGTTGATAATGAAGTTAACGTTGATAATGCTCGCTGGGGTTCAGATGGATGCGTCACCGTGCAGGGTCAGAGTTGGCGGGTCGACAGACAGTACAGAGACGAATTGGACGCCGCGGCGTGGAATTGGGTATTTGACGGGATGTCAAATGAGTTACTTTTGAAACGGAATTTTGTATGAAAATACTTGCTTGTGACGTCACATTTCAGAGCACTCTTTTTATGTTTCATCTATTTAAAAATTTTAATAACTAGTAAATGATTAGAAGAAATACATTTTCCGAATCATTTTGTAATTTTTGTTTTAATCGAGCATCTCAAATAATTTATTGTCGATAGTGTCAAATACCTTATTAAGGACTTCTATTTTATTTTGAATAAAAAAAACGATTATCACAGCGCATTCCGTCCGCAGGCTACCTGTGCGTGTACCAAGACACGGAGTCGTTCGAGTTCATCCGCGCGTGCTGCGAGAAGAGTCTGCTAAGCAGCCTGGAGCAGGACGAGCCGCAGCCCTTCCAGGGCCGCCCCCTCGTCGTGCTGCTCGTGCCGCCCGCCGGGCTCGACCGCCCGCGGCTCGCGCGCCTGCAGGCCGACGGGCAGAGCCTCGCCGACAAGTGAGTGTCCCGGCAGCCGCGGGCAGAGCCTCGCCGATATGTGAGTGTACTGGCAGCCGCGGGCAGAGCCTCGCCGACAAGTGAGTGTCCCGGCAGCCGCGGGCAGAGCCTCGCCGACAAGTGAGTGTCCCGGCAGCCGCGGGCAGAGCCTCGCCGATATGTGAGTGTACTGGCAGCCGCGGGCAGAGCCTCGCCGACAAGTGAGTGTCCCGGCAGCCGCGGGCAGAGCCTCGCCGATATGTGAGTGTACTGGCAGCCGCGGGCAGAGCCTCGCCGACAAGTGAGTGTCCCGGCAGCCGCGGGCAGAGCCTCGCCGATATGTGAGTGTACTGGCAGCCGCGGGCAGAGCCTCGCCGGCGAGTGAGTGTCCCGGCAGCCGCGGGCAGAGCCTCGCCGGCGAGTGAGTGTCCCGGCAGCCGCGGGCAGAGCCTCGCCGATATGTGAGTGTACTGGCAGCCGCGGGCAGAGCCTCGCCGGCGAGTGAGTGTACTGGCAGCCGCGGGCAGAGCCTCGCCGACGAGTGAGTGTCCCGGCAGCCGCGGGCAGAGCCTCGCCGGCGAGTGAGTGTCCCGGCAGCCGCGGGCACAGCCTCGCCGGCAAGTGAGTGTCCGCGGGCAGAGCCTCGCCGGCAAGTGAGTGTACTGGCAGCCGCGGGCAGAGCCTCGCCGACAAGTGAGTGAGGAAGCAGGCGGTTCTTTCACCAAAGTTGCCCTGCGACGCTTAATTTACGGAGCGAGCTTAAACAAAGCGCAGTTGGGTACACTCGCCAGCTCTAAGAAGCTCGCCCTTCGGCCTCACCAAAGTGAAATTACACGCGACATCTACATGAGACTCGGCTTTCGACCCGCTGAGTTGGTCCCACATAAATATTTCTTTTATTCTTTGCTGTTATAGCAATAGCAGAAACACATCATCAGTGCAAATTTCAACTGTCTTTCAACAACAGACGGACAGTGGTGTCCTACCCTATCATCATCATCATCATCATCATCAACCCATTATGTCCCCACCGAGGGGCACGTGGCCCACGGGGGCCGAGTCCGGATCGGTGGAGGCTCGTCAGACTAGTGGCTGGCCTGTCCGAAGTTTTCGAGCCGCCCTAAGGCCTCTGACCTGGCTTTACGACTGCCATAGATCGACGGCAGCCGGCACCAACTGCCCTATGCTATGGGACCTTAAAATAATAGTACATTGTTCACCGAGAGGAGAAAGTGACCGATTAACGTCGAGGGTGTGTCGTCTTTAAAACACCTGAGATCGGGAATCGCAGTTTCTCTCGAGTGATACATAGTGCTTTATACTACACCTACAAGGAAAATAAAAAACGAAATCTTTACTAATAGAAATTTATATTGAAATTGTTGCTAGTGGCCAGTATCATTTTGCGAACTTGGAGATAAAAACTCACTGTAAAAACTTTTTGGCTTTTGATATTTAGGTTACCGGCGCATAGTCTTACCCAAAATTAAAAAAGAAAAACCACGTAAGAAATGGATTTTCATACACTTTTCTCTCCGGCTCAGATGCGTTTTCTCCCCGCATATTTGTTCGATATGCAACGGCGTACTTTCTACCGTAAATTTGATAAAGTATCAAGGTACTTTCCAAGCAGGTGTAGTATAAAGCAAATGTCTGGCCCGCAGCCTGCACGGGTCGTACCTGGAGGCGTGTGCGAGCGAGCTGGGCGCGGAGGCGCTGACGGCGGCCGCCGTGCACGAGCTCATACGCGCCAACCGCGAGAAGGCCAGCTGCGCACACCTCTACAGAGACCTCGCCGTCTGCTTCGACTCCGACATACGGTGAGTCTGGCTGCGTCCCCAGTAGGCGAACTGTTCGCCGCCGACTGAGTGAAGCCGGGTTTTCACGGTCTTATTGCGCTCGGACCGAGTGCGGCATCCGAGTAAACTCATGCTTCTGATTGGCCATTTTAGTGTCGTGACGAAAAACCATCCAATCAGAAGCGTTAGTTTACTCGGACGGCGCACTCGGTCCGAGGGTACTAAGACCGTGAAAACTCGGCATGAGCCGCAAATTTGCAGCTAACTTTAACGGCATACTAAAAGCGAACGAAAACTATTTCGCCGCCGAGTGAACAGGCTTTTCTGTGAGTCAGCCGCTCACTGAGATAGTCGGCGCGCGTAACGCTACGAATTGCGTAGATTGAGCAAAACTAGCAAACTGTGAACACACACCTCTACAGAGACCTCGCCGTCTGCTTCGACTCCGACATACGGTGAGTCTGGCTGCGTCCCCAGTAGGCGAACTGTTCGCCGCCGACTGAGTGAGCCGCAAATTTGCAGCTAACTTTAACGGCATACTAAAAGCGATCTAAACTATTTGGCCGCCGAGTGAACAGGCTTTTCTGTGAGTTAGCGCGTAACGCTACAAATTGCGTAGATTGAGCAAAACTAGCAAACTGTGAACACTCCGTTTATAGTATATGGAAGGGCATACTAAACCGATACGCCGCTAACTCAGCCGGCTGCAAACAGTTTGCCAACCGGGGACGCAGCCTTATACCTCCTCCAGACTACACGCGAAGTTCCTCGATAAAGTACTCGGGAAAGTTGACCGAAGTACGTCGCTACACACTCGAGGTTGGACGAAGTAAGACGAAGTGCCTCTCCACACGACACTTCGACGACCTCTGTGGCGTAGCGGTTAGCGCATCTGCTTACCATGCGAGAGGTCCCGGGTTCGAAAAAAAAAAAACTCCAGGTCTTGGTTGTTTACATGTTTGTGACGTCGCTGTTTCTGGTTCCCACGACACAGGGTATCCTAGTGTGGGGCCAGAAGCAATGTATGTGCTTGTGTGTAAATAAAATAATAATAAACTCACGCCCGTTATCCCCGAAGGGGTAGGCAGAGGCACCAGTCTCTAGAACTGGACCCACGTTTTGCCGAGTTTATTAGGTCCCAAACGTGACAAGTGGCAAGCCTGTCGCCGTTATCCGGGCACAATTTATCAGCGAATGGTGTTGCTGTACAAACAAATGTACGTAACTAAAAGTCAAATGTTTATGTTTATAAATGTTTATGTTTAAATGTTTATGTTTACACTACCCGTATTCGCCTAACCTCGGTTCGGTCAACTTCGCGAGCAGTGTGGAGGCCACACATGCTGACATTCAGAGACGAAAACTAAGCAAGGACCGGTCTCAGAAATGTAAAAATCACGTACTTATAAACCATAAGATTTTATGAATAAATTTTATTTTATCTCATTGCCGTCTCTCCTGCTCACAGAATAATGGTGTGCATGTTTTGCGACGACCCCTACTCCCCTGAGCGAGTGCTAAGTCCCCTACTGTCGCACCGCGCCTGCTTCCTCACTGGGGACCGGTCTATTGTTATCGAAACGTTCCTCGGTGACTCCAAGCGGAAAGTCGAGGTGAGTTGGCCAATTTCAGACCCAATAGGCTTGAGTATAATTTTAGGTATGACTTGCTCCTGTACCCTTTGTTTCTCACACAGTAATAATCGTCTAGTAAAGTATTTTACATCTCTCATATTCGGTAAGTAGGTCCTTATTACCCCCAAATGGGGCTTGTAGGTGACCAATTAGCGCTCTAGTTTAATAATGTAGCTAGAAAAGCCCTAGGGCGGTAAGTAATTAAAAAAAAATCTAACCATCATATTGGCAATAGACATCATGTATTCAGCCCAATGACAAAAGAGGTCGCTTCGCTATTCAGCCTTGTCTTCGTATGAGTAATTAATAGTCATCAATTTTAAATATCGAACGGCGAAGCTCAATTTCGTTCTTGAAAAAAAAAATGAGAAAAAAAGGCGGGAATAGAAAAAAAGTTACTTTAAAATATTGATTGTATTTGGATTTTTTTATAATTACGTGCTAATATAATTAGGAAAAAAACATGAGTTCTGCAAGTGATGAAGTTTTATGCTGCACTCCGATTCAATGAAAATGGAAGCTGAAGCAGCAATTAACAATATTTTGCCTGAAAGTTCTAAAGACAGATATTTGAAAACTTACGACGAGTTCATGAAGTGGCAAAAAGAAAAACGAGTAATTCTTGTAATGCCGGTTTTTTTCTACTTACCTCACAATCGAGATGTAAAGCAGAGTAGTTAGCTCGGGTGTAAGCATCAATTGCACCCTCGAACTATAGGCGCCCTCGCTTCGCTCGTGCGCCTAAATATCTCGGGCTGCAATTGATGCCTTACAGCCCTTGGCTACTAATCTACTATTAAAACTGATTAATTTTTCCGAGCTTAAAGTACAGTCTGTTAGCTTTTAAAATATACCTCGGTCTCTAGAGTAGGCGTCGGTTTTCGCCGAAAGCACACAAGCAAGTGTGTTACTACTTCCTGCTCTCTATAAAACTTTTCTTCACTATTTTGAAAAGTTATGTAAAGTTATAAATAACAATACAAATTACCTTATTGCAATATAATCGGTTTATCCGATAGTAGCCGAGGTATGTTCTAAAAGCTAACAGACTGTACAGGAAATCTAACTGTCACGATTGAACCGACAAAGTGACAATCAAATCATTCGCCATGTCCAATTAATTTGTGTATGATGCGAGGTTTTCTTTGTTAGTATGTCTGGGCTGGCCATGTCTGCCGTATGAGCTCAGATAGGTGGGGCAAAATTGCGACCTATTGGATTCCGCAAAAATGGACACCGACGTCGCAGAAGACCAAGGAGAAGATGGCGGGATGACCTAAATGTATTCTTGCCGGGATGGCGCGAGATGGCTGGAGACAGAGAGAGGTGGAAATCAGATGGGGAGGCCTTTGCTCAGCAAAAAGAACAAAAGAGGTTATGTAAAAAAAGTGTGTCACAAAGTAACCAATCTGCTTTCAGGTGCTGATCTCCAGTTTTCACGGCGCGAACCAGTTCCGCGAGGAGCTGATACACGGCTTTATACTCATCTTCTCGGCGAAGAGGAAAGCTAGCCTCGCTACGCTCAAGTGAGTTTGGAACGATGTTGACCTCCTTAGACCATTTTTTTTCTTTCATTCTGTCTATAATGTTTTCATTAAATTTTAAAATCCCATCACCCGTGTCTAGATTTATTTTGAACTTTCATTGCTACATCTGTTTTTGGAGGGACCCTGTGGGCGGGTTTCCGAATTGAGAATTTCACTACATAGATACTTAGGTAACGTTCTGTCATACTGTTTTCTGAGAAATTTGACGAGACAGCACTACTTAAGTAGTTAGATAGCGAAATTCTCCAATCAGTAACCGGCCCTATATCTGAGTGCTTATACTGAGTTTTTTCATTTCACTTTCGATAGCGAGAGTGTTTGCAATTTGTATAGGAGTGACAAAGAGACAACTAGGTGGCTTGTTTTGTCACTCCTATACAAATTGCAAACGCTCTCGCTATCGAAAGTGAAATGAAAACACTCAGTATAAGCACTCTGATAACTTTTACCTACTTGCGAATCATCTTTTGTTCTGCTGTTCCGAATGAGAAGCCGACGTTCTTCCGCTACCTTTGGCTTCGGCGTTTTTATTCGGGTAGCCCCTTTAACAGTATTTTTATCGGTTCAGCGCCTTCTCAATGAACATCCCGAACCTGCCCATACAAATGGTGGCCGTGACGGACGGCGGCGGGTCGGCCGCCAGCGCATTCTTCGGGACGGACGTGGGACACGCGCTCATCACCGAAGGGAACGCGGCGGCCGACAGACTGGCCGCTCATTTCACTACGTTCTCCACGGCCCATGATAATAAATGTAAGTTTTTATGCCTACGACTTATGTACGGCAAGAAGACTGTCAGGCTTAGTGCGATAGAAATAGCGAGGATGCTTTCGGATCGAAGGCATCTCTTGATCGAAGACGTCTCTTCTCTGAGGAAGGTATAGGCCATACTCCACTACGGTGTTCAGCTACAAGTCCACTACGGGGTTCAACTACAAGAGTTATTATGGCGCCAACAGCCAAATGTTTGTCGTTTCGGAGTTGTATTTTATTGAAAATTTTAGTTTTTTTTCAATACTAAATAACTCCGAAAGGACAAACATTTGGCTATTGGCGTCATAGTAACTTTTGTTCAGCTCGCTGAGACCTATTTTATGATGTATCACACATGGCTATTGGGCTGAGGTCCAAAATAGCATTCTTTTGACAGCCGTAATATTAATTTTTTTAAGTTCTTCTGAAAACGGCTCATAGAATGTCCGTATTCGTTCGGCAGCGGCGTTCTACACGCCGTTCTTTAAGGAGGTGTGGGAGAAGAAGGGCGAGATTGAGCGCGCCTTCCGGCTTGAACAACCGCCGCACAATCTGCCCGACGTGGCGCCGCCGCGGCCCGAGCCGCCGCCGCGGAACCACTCCTACCAACTCAACCACAAGTGAGTGCGCAATAGTACATTGTTCACCGAGAGGAGAAAGTGACCGATTACCGTCGAGGGTGTGTCGTTTGAAGTGCTTTATACTACACCTACAAGGAAAATAAAAAACGAAATCTTGACTAATTGAAATTTATATTGAAATTGTTGCTAGTGGCCAGTGTCATTTTGCGAACTTGGAGATAAAAACTCACTGTAAAAACTTTTTGGCTTTTGATATTTAGGTTACCGGCGCATAGTCTTACCCAAAATTAAAAAAGAAAAACCACGTAAGAAATGGATTTTCATACACTTTTCTCTCCCGCTCAGATGCGTTTTCTCCCCGCATATTTGTTCGATATGCAATGACGTACTTTCTACCGTAAATTTGATAAAGTATCAAGGTACTTTCCAAGCAGGTGTAGTATAAAGAATTATGTCTGTTCGCTATCATATAGTTTGGCAAACAATACCAGAAACCGGAAGTGGAAGTTTACTAATTGGGTATTTGACAGGATGTCAAATAAGTTACTTTTAAAACGGAATTCTGTATGGAAATACTTGCTTGTGACGAAACTCTTTTTATGTTTCATCAATTTAAAAATTGTAATAACTAGTGAATGATTAAAAGAAATACATTTTCCGAATAATTTTGTAATTTTTGTTTTAATGGAGCATCTCAAATACCGTATTGTTTTATTGAAAAACCTAAACATTTAATATATTTATTGAAGCGCATTACCTTAATTTGTGTAAAAGCACACGTTTTTAATTTATTTAATGCTTGTAAGTGCAAGGTATTAACGAATGTAGACAAAAAGTCCGAGCAAAACCGTACTCTTTAATGTCTACATTTTCTTGACAGATTGTAGTGTCACTCAAAGCTGAGCCCGCTCCTTTTTACCACAAAGGTGTGATTCATGTAAGACAACATATTGTTAATTAATGTAAAAATTGTGGTAATTAAACTATTTTCACTTTCACTTTCACTTGGATATTTACCGCCTCGGCACGTGGCGGCTTTTCAACAAAAGAAACTAAAGGAAGCCGACGCGGCGCAAACACGCCAGTGAATTTGACTCGTCTCATTCTACTATTATGTAGATCACGCAGTTAAAGAAGTAAATCAATCATTATTTTAGAATGGATTTATAACGAGACGATCCTGCATGACTTAGGTAGGTACCTATTCTAAGTACCGGTGGAGATGAATATTCTGTGGACACTTCGAGGCGTTTAATTTTGTGCTTCATTAGGTATATTGTGTACCATGTCTTTTTTTTTTTTCAATTTAAAGTACTTTTGCCGTCTAAGTCGTATTATTGAAATAAATGTCTTTTTACTAAAACCAAGATTGCCTTCGTGTGTACCGACACTATCTAAGCAAACGGACTTTACATAATAGTACAGCTACAGAAGATTCACTCCACAAAGTCAATGGGCTAGTTGCCCTAAAAATGTAATAAGTCCGTCTTTTAGATTATTCAAAAATAAGGGACACGTATTTTTTGGTTTGTAAATTAGACCAAAAATGACAAAGATATTTTTTAGCACGTATTTTTTCTCTTCTTCAGATGTTCTACGTTTTTTAGCACGGAGTGACGTCACACGTAACTTTAATGGGCTATATCTTTGTTATTTTTTGTTTAATCGAAAAAAGAAAAAATACGTGTCCAATATTTTTTTATAATCTAAAATACGGACTAAATAGAATTTAATTATTTTGACCATGGAAACTACCCTATTAAAGAAAAAGGGACTCTAGCGGCGACACAATTAGGCGCAATTCAGATCGCACGGCGCTAAAAATGCTACAGTCCGTTTTTAATTCGATGGAAAAAATCGAATTAAAAACGGACATCGTCACACCAAAGACATTAAAGTTTAATTCCTCATAAGAGCAAAGTCTAAAAAAAACACCCACGTAGCACAAACAATTTTTACTTTTAGTAAAATGGCGTAATTTGGTTTTTGCGTACTGGCAACATTCAGACATTGGATTGTATTGAGATGTCAACGTGACTGTTTGATTTTTTTGCATTGAACTAAAAAACAGTATTTACGTTATATTCACCTACGTGTTGCCTCTCTTTCTACCGCGTAACTCGCGCCCGCGACTTATGAGCCACTCTGGAGTGGCCGCCGCATGTGCTTACGCGTTCGATATCTACACGCGGAGTGCGACAGGCCTGCTAGGGTCTCGCCACGTGTTGTCGGTCGATTACGTAATATTTATAGATCAAGTGGTATACTACGTATAATACGATTAAAATCAGTTAACACTTCGGCCAACCTCGATTATTGTCGTGAATCCCTCGTCTCTCACATAGAGTTATCAATTTACAGATATGACCTGATATATATAAATTACTCGTTGTCTTATTGAATACAATACAAGAACGATATGAGCAGCAAAACCTCCTTTGTAGCTCAAAACTAACACAACCTTTATATTGAAATAAGAAAAATTATTTACTATTTTGACAGTCTGCCTTCTTAGTGTCAATAAAACCAATTCGACGTTATGATACATTTATGTTTATGAACGCTAATTTCATTCGTGAAAATATTCGATTCTATCAAATTTTATCACAATTAACTTACAATAGTTATGTATAATGGCTTCAACAAATTTAAAGCGTGGTAATAAATTGTTGCTCAATCTCGTGAAATTGTAAATAATGTTTATAACTATTTTAGAAAAGAAGCTAATTTATTTAATTAAGAAGAAAGTAAATATCTTCAACAAATAATGAATGTTCAATTTCATGTCGCTTCTGCATAATAATTTTCTTAGGTCTACCGGTTAGTAATGTCATCTTGGCAGGTGCTATACATTGCGTTTATCATACTTCAAATTGAATGCTACCTAAAAGAAAACGCGGTAATGTATTTCGTGTCATTTCCGTCTCCGGATTTAGGCGATGATATCCGAGAAAAGCCGAAGTGTTAACTGATTTTAATCGTATTGTACCAACAAATCGTCAGTTAAGTTCTAACAGTGCGTAAGTAAAAAATGTCAACTTTACAGGAGAGCGAAAAAACTGTGTAAAATTTCAATTAGCTACATTAGAGGTGTACATTATTTGGGAAAAGTATTTAAAATCAACTTATTGAAAATAAAATAAGATTGATTGATAAGATGGGTCACTTTGAGAAGCGCGCCACTTTTCTTCATCCAATGGCATCAAAAGGTCGAAACGGCCGAAAACGACTTTCGAACTGTTAGAATTTAGCTGACGAAATGTTCCTGCCTTCGCAGGATGGAGCACAAGCTGACGAATTCGCTGGACCTGCTAATCGGGCCCGACTCCCGCGCCGACATCGACTCCGAATACAGCGACACGCTCAACAATTCCAAGAATAGAGGCTTCCTGAAAGGTGAACTGAATGAAAATTATGATGTTTATTGTTGTTTTTTACTTTAAGTGGTAAACCCTATTCTATTGATGACTGGCTTTCGCCCGCGACTCCGTCCGCGTGGACTTTAGTTCAAAATTTTGCAACCCCGTTCACCCCGTTAAGGGTTAAATTTAGAAAAACGGCGAAATACGTGTTCAATCAATTGTGTTAAAGAGTGTTTATTTTGAGTTTCAAGAAAATTAGACAACAATCTTTATACTTCCCACACAAATTTCGGCAACCCTTTTTACCCCCTTAGGCGTTGGATTTCCGAAAATCCGGTCTTATTCCTTGCCTACTTTATATATAGACCCTCTGTGCAAAATTTCAGCTTCCTAGGTCCAACGGCTTAGGCTGGGCGTTGATGAGTGAATGAATCAGTCAGTCAGGACTTTGCATTTTATTTATATAGATAAAAAAAATGGGATGTATTGGCAAAGTGCAAGATAAGAAGTACGCGAAACCGGCCTGCGGCGTGCGTTTGTTCTCGATACATATTTTTTTCCATTTACATACAGGCACATACATTGCTACTATCCCCACTCTAGGATACCCTGTGTCGTGGGAACCAGAAACAGCGACACCAAAAACATGTAAACATCCAAGACCTGGGTTTTTCTTTTAAGAGTCGTACCAGGTTTCGCTCTGATCGGCAGAGCTTTATCATGGTGAGCAGAGACGGAGCTCGCGTCGTCGGTTGCTCGTCCCTCACTGATCTGATAGTTTTGGGATGCCTACAATAAAAGGATAGTGGACTGCATTGGACGGAAAATAACTACGATAAAAGTATTAATAAATGTAGTAGAGCTGTCTCGACCAGCGGGTGATCGTGCTCTTCCACTATGAAGGGAAAATTTCCCGCCAGGCAGATCTTGTGGGGACGGCCGGACTGACTGATGTTCGTCGGACATTGTATTTATATTGTCATCTGTAACACTTTGCTAGAAGACGATGGAGAGGCGATCTCGACCAACATTCGCTGGAGTGGTCTGAGAGATCAGGATCGAAAACTCTGGACTGAACTGGGGGATGTCTTTGCTCAGCAGTGGAATACAATAAGTTTCGCTTGTATAGTATAAAATATTCCTAAACGACTATCACTCAATATGTTCGTGACGTCGTCTTAGTTCTCAATTCGTTAATTCTATTCTTTTAATTTGTATTTCCTTAAGTTAAAAAAAATACCTACTTCTCCCATAACTTTTCGCTCGTGCAACGCAATAAGATCCGTACAAATCCGTGCGCTCGGAGAATTCTGCCAACTGCAGCCCTGAATAAAACAATGTCTTTACGTTTTCTTTTTCAATAATAATAATTATTCAGTGTACCTTTGTAATTATTTTGCATTTGTATTTTTTCGGTGTTCAGTAAAAATATTCCTATCTCATCGTTTCTCACAGGATTCAGCGTATACCCGCCGCCAAGCACGCCGCCCGAACCGGCGCCCCCGGACCACAGAATGCATCAGGACTTATCACGTAAGTTGTTCCACAGAATACATCGCACAGACTAACAAATACACGTTACATAATATACTATAGACTATGGTTTCTCGTTCGCTAGCAATCTGTTTGCTGTAGCTGTCAACAGGTGTTTCAGTTCTTTGGCGTTACATCTCGCTCGCACGTTCTAAAACTCAATGACAAAATGCTTATACATAGAATTATTTCTACCACCAAGAAATAGAATCACCGATATTACTAATTTTTTTTTTTTTTTTTGATAATGTTAAAAGTGTATCATGCGCCATATTTCTCTATCAGAAACTGTGTGAAAAATATAATGTTTATATTACAAAAAACAATATATATACAGGCATAGACATTGCTACTGGCCCCACACTAGGATACCCTGTATCGTGGGAACCAGAAACAGCGACATCACAAACATGTAAACATTCACAAAAGTACACATTCTTTTACAATCATTGATAAATGTTAGGAGGTGTAAGCGAGATGATATGCCAAAGATTTTACAATCTTAATAATTTACAAGATCTTAGCGTGCGAGGAACCCGGTGTTAAGTAAATGGAGGTAGATGAGTGTTAACCAACGCGGTCGCCCGAAATTCACATTTTTTTATCTATTCAGATCAATATATAAAACAATTTTCAACGTTCAGGAATTTCAAGATGGCGGCGTACTAGTACCATAGTAGATTTATTTGATGAAATCCTTGGTCTGTACTCACATCGAAACTCTTAATTTACTGATTTTCGACAAAATGTTTTTTAAAGATGGAAGCAATTGTTGCTCCTTAAAAAACCCATCAAATGTATATTTATATGGAGGCATCACGATGGGAGCATCATTTACTGTGTATCTGAGGCCTAATTAACGCACCAAATCCTGAGCGATTTCAATAGACTGTTAAATTCTATACTTTGGCCATGCTACATCAAAAGATCAAAAGATCATGAACGAAAATCTCAAAACAATTTCGAGAACTATGATTTCAGTGCAATTTCTATTTATCACATTTGTAAATATGTAAAAAGCCTTGACCTTAAATTACTTCTCTATGACGTCAGCAAACCAGTATTAGTGTTATCCTTTGCCTTACATAGCCTCAGTTTCTGAAAAAGTGTTCAAATGTAACAAGAGATTAATTTAATTGTGTTTGTTTAGATAATTTAAAGTGATTGGCTGAAATTAGCTTGACGTGAGATTAACATGAGATTAACATTTGATCGCTCTTCTAGAAACCAAGCGTTACAAAAAAAAATACCCAACCAAATCAACTGATGTTAATCACATTTTTTTTGTATGTAGGCAAAGACATTTCTTTAATCACACTACGATGACGTCACAGACAAAAATGTTTTAGAAAAAATATTAAAAATAGACATAATGAATAAAACTCAAAAGTACCGACGTTAGTTTATTGAAATATTTTCAAAATAAATTATAAAAAACCTATATCGAAAATGAGGAGCATGGCCAATTTCACGGTTAGACGATTGGGACGATTGGAATCGTTCGGGATATAGAAGCTGAGCATAAAAGACGCAAATTTTCATCTACATACCTTTATTTTTCTTCAATAACTTTAATATATTGTACTAAAACCTAAAATTACCCTCCGTATTGCAACGCAGCCGACCTCAACTGCTCGGAGGACTCACTCAGCACACACGAATCAGGTGATTTGCATGCGTCAGACCATTTGCAACCTTATTTCCATGGCGGTGGGGCTCAGGATTGTGTGTTGTAGCTTAGACATTTTCTGTGTTTCTGGAGGCGTTTGAGGTAGGTTTGTTATTATATTTGGATTTGTCTAATTATGTTCTGTATTTATTAGGTTTGCGGTTTATATTTTTATATTTGTTATGCATGTAAGTGTCACAATCACAAAATAGTTTTAAATAATTAAAACTATAAACAGCTATTCTGTGATCCTTTTGCTAATAGGCATAATATTCTATAATTTTTTTTAAATCTCTATAAATATATCCACCTGATAACTGATTTTTTCGTAACAACGCATTTTGTATGAATTATTTGAAGGACGTAAGTACTTTTAATGTATTATGGTAGTAATTTATCCAAAAGTGCACTTTGCATGCGGAAACGACAATATTAGGTAATTTGCACCAAATCCAGAGTGATTCTGTTTCTGTGCGTTTAGTTAATACGATGATTGAATTATTTATTGCCACAATGAATTCACGATTCACAGAATAATATTGATAATTATTATATTAAATAGAGAGTGTGACAATGATTTCAGAGTAGTGGCATTTTTCCGAGCGGTTCCGTGCTTCGCAAGGCACGTTAAGCAGTTGGTGCCGGCTGCCGTCGATAGCTGGCAGTCGTTAAGCCAAATCAGAGGCCTTAGGGCGGCTTGAAAACTTCGAACAGTAAGACCAGCCACTAGTCTTACGAGCCTCCACCAATCCAGACTTGGCCCCCGTGGTGGAGTATGGCCTATACCTTCCTAAGGGAAGAGAACCGTGCTCCTCCGTGGGGAAATAATGGGTTGATGATGAGCAGCCCACAGCCTAAAAGCGCCCTTACGGCCCTCTTGTTAAAGCCTGTATCCCCGCAGACGGCGGCGGCATGTGGCAGCCCGCCAGCTACGGGCACCGCGCCTTCACCACGGGCCGCGCCCGCCCCACCCCGCCGCCGCCCAGGCTACGACACTCGCAGACGCTCAAGGTAAATGTTATGCCTCTACTCTGTCAGACTACTCGCGAAGTTTTTATTTTCCTTTTATTTTATTTTATAAGGAAAACTTACCGCTTATCACTAACACATTAAAATTTACACACATAGAAACAGAGAGCCAACGAAAAGTAATCACAGATAGCCATAATTTGAGCAAATAGTACAGGTGGAAGAAAAACGGCACAAGACACCGGAGTCAGCTAATCTAAGAATAAACGAGGCACCGTCAATAAGCTGCATCGGTAATAAAGCCTACCTACACCGAGTCACAAAATCTCGAAGCTATTGCGAACAACGGAAATGCTAAAACTTTCGTAAGCACAACACATTGTCAACTTTTAGTCCGATATAACAACACCCGGACTAAAAGTTTACAACGGAAATGCTGTCCGTGAACAAATCAATGTCTACACTTTCAATACATAAGTCGTTAAAGGATCGTATAGCTCTAATGAAGTAAGAATTTTGTCTAAAGTTTGTGCGAGCCCAAGGAACAAATAATGATAGTTTACGACGAGACTGCGACGAGGGGACGAAGAGGAGGAGAATTCCTCGACAAGGTACTCGGGAAAGTTGACTGAAGTAGGTACACACTCGAGGTTAGACGTAGCAAGACGAAGTGCTACTCCACACCTACCGTATTCGCTTAACCTCGGTCAACTTCGCGAGCAGTGTGGACACACTAAGTGTAGCATCAGGACGGAAGGTCCTTTACGGAAGAAGGGCAGAGGCCGGGCACTATGAGGGGTTAATATTATAGACTACTTATTAGTAAACTATGCAACATAACTGTAATTACATCAAAGCGTTAAAATATTGTAACTGCTCTACCTATCAAAAATCGAAATGGTTCGCCCACACCGGATTCCCACAGGCGTTGTTTCCACCAAGGGCCACGCGTACCAACCCCGATATGCCCATTCTGCTGCAATCCTCAAACTATCTACCACTTGTAACCGTATCCAGCAACCAAAATGGTAGATGTAACCTGGATACAAATGCAAATAAATGTTTCGTCTATGTGCCTTCCAGAATTCCGTTTACAAAAGTTTTTTTATTAGCAACACCAACACTTCTGTGCACACACGCACACAGACGCTGTCAACGCTTCAAGGTCCTTATCTTAAATGATCGAGTCCCCTGAATATCAGCTCACAGCTATCACATCAGTATCACTCTGTATGTTCCAGCAACCCGGCAAACTAGACTTGAACAACTACGCGATGGTCAGTGACGCCCTGCAACATATCACCATCGGGCCACCGCACTCGCGGGAAAGGAAGGTGAGCCCCTCGAACAATAAAACAAAGGAGCAATAAAAAATACATGAAAAATTATAGTACCCACTTTCGGGATTCACTCGTTTGCTTTTAGTCGGAGGAGTCCGACCAGGCTACGCTCCGATTCGCAAAGGTTAATTAATCATTATGAGTAGAGACGGAGCTCGCTTTGCGAGATCAGCAAACACAGTTGCCGCTCGCGGGCGGAGCTTTATTTAAAACTTGACACAAATAGAAGGAAAGGTGGAGAGGAAAGAAAAGGAGGCAGTCGTTAAGCCAAGTCAGAGGCCTTAGGGCGGCTTGAAAATTCTGACAGTAAGACCAGCCACTAGTCTTACAAGCCTCCACCAATCCGGACTTGGCCCCCGTGGAGGAGCGGAGTGGAGTACGGCCTATACCTTTCTCAGGGAAGAGACCCGTGCCCCTCAGTGGGGACATAATGGGTTGATGATGATGGTGTGTGGGACACCGTGGCGTCCGTGGTTATTATAATCTGTGTATCATCTAAATTTTATGAAAAACAAAGTGGAATATAATTATGAGTCTAGATTTTAGCCGAGCGAAGTCGGATTTTCATCTAGTAAAACATAATTATACTTTGATTTTTAATTAGGTAAACTGACAGTTGGTGGGTTGCCATGTAAGGGAAAATAAAAAAATAGTGCTGTGCTCAGAGTGATCAACTAATAAATATTTTCATTCAATCATTCGTTCATTCAATTGCAGATTGGTCATTGTAATGTAACTTGCTCAAACTATAAACTTTAAAATTAAATAATACTTAAGGATTTCGTGATAAAATTACATTTATAATTCTAACTTAACAACATGATAGAACATCACAGTCATACCATGTTCATTTCTTTCAGTTTTGGAATAGGAAAAAATAAAGTAAAAACCAGATTTAAAATTTTAATCACTATTTATTTCCTATAATTTTTTGAATCAGAATCGTTTATATTTATTACGAACCTTTCGATTACGTCGTCGATGACATGGTCGAGTTGCATCATCTTGTTTTCCTCTTTTATGACATGATCGATACAACTCGACCACCATTGCGGTGTAAATAAATTTAATCCTTCACTGAACAATTTATGAACGTCTTTCATTTTATAAGTTTTGTTATTACGCGTGACGTACCCCTTTACCTGTGCCCAAACTAACGCAGTGGTCAGGGGGCACTCTCAGTATAGTGATACCATACTCGGCAGCGAGCTCTTCCACTGCATACTTTTGAAAAGCAGCTTTTTCTTTATTCACTACCCAGATAGCATTTTTTGATAGCCATTACGAAAGTAGCTTTATTTATTACTTTTAGTAATAAGGCCGCCAATTTTACTATACTATGCTATTGTCAAATTTCATGTGTAATTCCTGGTGTACATACAATAAAGAATATTCTATCTATCTATCTAGCCGACACTGAAAAGACGACACCAGTAACATTTTTGGTCGCTGCTACGATTTTGTTTCGGTCGCTGCGACTAAAGTGGAGCACTTCTCGGCACGGTAACATTTGGTTTTTTAAGTTACGACGCCGTTTGTAACATTGCATAACATTGTAATATTGGTAACATTGCGCCTACTATTTCAGAAATCGTTTGTTCATTCCTCAATTCTATTCATTCTTTGCAACCTATAAGAAACAACTAAAATGTCAAAAAAACTCTGTGCAATATAAAGGCAAATCGAAAGGTTCGCCATATTATTTTGACAGCGTAAGTTTGTTTTTGAAATTTATTAGTTTTAAGTATGTTGTGGTATACAGTGAGAGGGTGAAGAACTTGGGGATTATCATGGACAGGTATTTATCCTGGGCACCACAGCTAGCGGAAGTGAGCCGGAAAATATTCGCTTCAGCGGCTTCTCTGAGAAGGTTACGGAATTTCCTACCAACCGCGACCAAGATTGCGCTTGCGCAATCTCTTTTGCTCCCTATCCTCGACTATGCCGATGCCAGCTATCTAGATCTAACTGAAGAGCAACTTAATAAACTTGAGCGCCTCCAAAACTTTGCTATACGGTTTATATTTGGCTTACGTAAATATGACCATGTTTCCGAATACCGTGCTAAGCTCAAGTGGCTCCCCATCCGTCTCCGTAGGAATGCTCACATCCTTTCACTACTTTACTCAGTGCTGTTCAATCCAGCCACACCACCTTACCTCAAAGAGCGCTTTGTATTTCTAAGTGACTCCCACAGTCGGGCATTACGGTCTGATCAGAGTTTGACGTTGAAGATACCGAGTCATACGACAAGGTTCTTCAGCAGCTCATTCACCATAAGGGCAGTTCGGCTGTGGAATGATCTGCCGGTTTCAGTAAAGCGCTCCCCGTCTCCAGCTATATTCAATAATCGGGTAAAAGGAATGTATCTTTCTCTTTAGACCAAGTATTTATTACTCAATTACTTTCCTGTCCATGTAGGTTATTATATAAATTTTATCCGCCTCTTACACATAGATATTGTAATTTATTTATGTAGTGCAAAGTTTATAACATCTATATAAGTAAGATTTGTGTAAGTTTATTATTAAGTATAAGTATGTATTATTCATATTTGCACAAACTGCCCGTCTCTTTTTCCTTCGGCAACCTCTCCGTCACAAGGTGGTCTGGAAGAAATTGCTGTTAGCAATAAGACCGCCTAGTGTATATATTTCTTTAATTGTAACTTTTATTTGTCTTTTGTTTCTTATGTGCAATAAAGAATATTCTTATCTTATCTTATTGTGATATTAATGGGAAAAGAAATTTGTCGCATTATTTAACAAAATACATTGCAAATCACAATGGGCCATCATTTAATTACTATTAAACCAGTTTATTGAAATATTTAGGTTTTCACTACAAAGAGTTACTGAAACACATTCCGGTCAAACTGTGTAAAAACTGACACCACACATACAAACCGAAACGCCACAGTCGCATTGTTTCGAAACAATAATGGAACTTTGTAGTTACTGACTTCTTCATTTTGCGACCAAAAACTGCTATCTGGGTAAATCAAATAACAAAAAAACAACAAACAGTAAACTTAACGCTCAAATAAAACAACGTAAGAAGTAACAACGAAAGATAACAAAAATAAAATCTGGCGGAAAAAGCGCAAGAGATATTCGTGCAACCGATCGGCAACGGAAAATGGCAGACGAATGAAGCGCTTTGACATTGTATGTATGCGTCATCAGTGCTACCAACTATGCGATAATTTAAAGGTGCATATTTTTTCAACTATACTCCTAGAAAGGTTGGATTTTTCTACAATTAGAGTATACTTCCTAAGTTTTTGGGTTTTTCAGATGTAGGTGTGTTTGTTTAATTGGTCGGTATTTAATGATTAGGATTAAGTTAAATTATTTACCCAAATAAAGGAAATAAAATCGAAGAGTGAATGATTGAATGAAATCGAACATTCAATCAAAACATCAAGTCACATCACTACGTTCTTGCTCTGACAACATTTAAAAAAAATAACAGCATTTTCAACTGTCAGTTTAGTCCACCTAATTAAAAATCAAGGTATAGCAAGTAGAAAGTTGTCAGATTATAATCTCGTCAAAAGGTGACGTGGGAATTAATGTCAAAATGAAATCTAGAAATGGATGACGTAATTTTAAATTTTGGTTTAAGAATGATAGTTGATTGGACAAAATTAAAGGAAATATAAAAAAATGGTGTAGGTAAATAGGTTTACGCCGTTACAAGCACAGTAATGATTTTCTGCCTGGATCTTGAGAATGTAAGTCTACGTAAACGGAAATGTCAGGTGTCACAAACTAGCGCGTAATTCCGGTATTTTCAACAGTCCCAACGCTCCGGCTGGTCGCACTCGGGCCAGCAGGCGCATCATCACCACCCGTCCGGAGTCAGCTCCGAGACTGAATTGGACGCGCAATATGCACAGGTAATTGGGTATTTGACAGGATGTCAAATGAGTTACTTTTAAAACGGAATTTTGTATGAAAATAATTGCTTGTGACGTCACATTTCAGAGCACTCTTTTTATGTTTCATCTATTTAAAAATTGTAATAACTAGTAAATGATTAAAGAAATACATTTCCCGAATCATTTTGTAATTTTTGTTTTAATTGAGCATCTCAAATAATTTATTGTTGATAGTGTCAAATACCGTATTGGGGTGACCTTGAGGTCGTGATTCTCAATGAATAGGCAATGTAAGTGATTAAATCGTCAATGAAAAAAAAAAACCGGCCAAGTGCGAGTTGGACACGCGCACGAAGGATTCCTTACCAGTAGAAAATAAAATAATAAAAAAATCATGTTTATTGTATGGTAAATGCCTAGCGAAGAAAAAATTGGCATCCTAGTAGCTTCTCTAGGTTATGTGACGAAAATTTTAAATAAGTTGTTGAATACATTTTAACTTGTTCTTTTGAGCAAACAAATTCACTGAGCGCAAGAAAGAAACAAAATGTCGGCTTCTGATGCGTCGGACAGTGGCGCCACCAATCACAATCTTTTTGCTTTTAACCCCAAGAATCAAGAATCATAATGAAGGTCGAAGACTGACTATTCGTCATTCGCAGATCAAGGAAGCGAACGAATACATGGAGGCGCCGTCGATGACGCGGCCGCGGCGGCATCGGAGGCACGAGAAGGCGCCTCTTCATCAGCCCTGTGAGTTGACGTTTCTGTTTTGAATCATGAAAGTAGAACAATAATAATAATGTGGTCTCGATCGGAATCCTTCCTATAGTTCTCTCCGCGAATGGGTTAGTCCCAACCAGTCTCTCTAACCATCTGAGGCGGTTGGAACTGCGTGTGGGCATGCTTCCGGCTGCCATGCAGAAGTTAGTTCTGCTTGATACAGCCCGGATAGTCCGGCGTTTTCTCTCGTTGTCGCCCTGACCTCCGGCCGCTGGGACTCCTCAGCCTCTCATTTGGTCACTACCATGACTGGTAGAGAATGCTATTTAGCATTAAGTACGCTGCTACGCAAGTACCTTTGGTTTGTGGATCGTGCCTGAGTGGGTGAATAGAGAAGCGGGAATTTTTCATGCCGAATACTTAGTACAAACCCATATTTCTTTAATCTAACTCATTCGCAGTGTAGCGAGTCTGAGCGGGTGGACCTGTCGTTGATTCTAACCCTTCTCCCATTGCTCGGACTTCATCGTGCCCGGGCGAGTAGTGCAAAACCCACCTTTCACCCAAACCTTTCTCCAATCTTAAGTCATTAAGACTTAAGCCTGAGTGATTTTAAACGATCACGAAGGTTAAGCAACATAGGGCGCGTTCAGTGCATGGACGGGTTACCGTCTTTGACTAACGCTAGTGGTATTTTTCCGAGCGGATCCGTGCTTCGCAAGGCACGTTAAGCAGTCGGTGCCGGCTGCCGTCGATGAGCCAAGTCAGAGGCCTTAGGGCGGCCCGGAAGCTTCTGACAGTAAGACCGGCCGCTAGTCTTACAAGCCTCCGCCAATCCGGACTCGGCCCCCGTGGTGGAGTGGTGGTGGCCTAAACCTTCCTCACGGAAGAGACCCCTGCCCCTTGGTGGGGACGTAATGGGTTGATGATGAAACTCATTCGCAGTCTAAAGTCTGTTTTTCAATGCAAAATAATAAAACTGTCACGTTGACATCTCAATACATTCCAAAGGCTGTCAATGTCTGAATGTTGCTAGTACGCAAAAACCAAATAACCCCATTTTACTTCCAAGTAAAAATTGTCTGTGCTACGTAGGTGTTTTTTTTAGGCTTTGCTCTTATGAGGAATTAAATTTTAATTTCTTTGATGTGATAAGGATTTTGGTCACACGAGTCTTCTATTCACGGTAAAAAAAAAACTACCGAGTAAACCTATATATGAAGTATGATGATTAATTATTGACTTGATCTGACGGGGTTGCTTGAGGTCCTGTCACGGTCGCCATGAAGTATGCCCAGTGGTGGGGGGAGTAGTTGCAGGACAGCGGCGCAGCAGGGAAACAACAGGAACGGTTGATCACATTTTACTTATGCATATTGTTAAGACTCCAGTCTCTAACTCCTTATTCTAGTCTTACACTAGCTTATATATAATAATCCTACGTGCTCTACGTGCTTTGGGAGGAGTTGTCTATATTTCCTGATACGTGAAGTGCGTGGTGTTATTTGCCTATCACACCTCCCCTGAAAAGGTAGGGATTCCCTCCCCTGAAAAGATTATTCATAAAATAATTTTAATCTATTCTTATGCACTAAATAGTCCTTATTGTCTTTATCTATTCTTACATTAGTTCCGGCTATTTCTTTTATTCTAAATGGTCCTAAATACAGTTCATCTAATTTACTGCTATTTTCGTTCTTAATTAATATTAAATCTCCCACTTTAAATTTTTCAACATTGGCTGTTTTATTATAATAAATTTTTCTCTTAGTCTTATTTATTATTAAATAATTTCTAGCATCTACATGTGCTTTTTCATTAAACTTAGGTTTTAACCTATACTAATATTAAAAATTAATTTTAAAACTATTAATACAAGTCATATTTCCAATTTCAAAGTCCTTTTCTATTTTAGATACTTTCATGTCATTTACTTACAATATATTTGGGCTGGCCTCACCTTTCATATTTTTATTTATTATTTATTTACTTCTTCATTTACTTCTTTATTTATTATTCATATTTCCTTCATAACATTTATTTACCATACTGGCCCCCATGTATTACACATATTGACAAATTGTTCTTACTTGTATCTCTCATATTTAAAGTTGACTTTACAGGACTTTTAAAATACAATTTTAATTCAATAAACATTTTCCATCATTTAACAAAACCAAACAAATCATTCCTACAACAAATTCATTTACACATTTATTCTCCGTCACTTTTGACATTTTTTTTATAGAGGCATTGCTACACATTTCACTTATGGGGCGCGCGCTCCCTTTTTATACATTTATTTAACCCATCCTGGGCGGTACATTTAATAACAAGAGTCGACTCAAATAAAACTAGCATGTCTTATTGCCACCATGCTTTTGCACAACAATATTATAATAGTGGATAGTGTGTTTAAGAACTACGTTCACCAACTTTCTTTACAGAGCAAAACTCGTTGACACCATAATCAGTCAGAAGGATCACATCTACCCTGTACCTTTAACCTTTTTATGTGTACCTCTTTAATGACTTTAATACATTAACGTATCAGACTCGCTGAACTACATTATCATGTATCTACATTCTTAACCATTTTTTAAACACAAACCTCAATTGAAACTTTGGAAAATATAGATGCATAAATGCTTATATATTTTTTATAGCGATAACACCGAGTCATTTTTTTTTGGATCGAATAATAAAACGGACTTTAGTGAGTCGCAGGGTGAACCTGGGTGAATATACTCGAGCAGTTGTAACGAGTTCCGGTTCCTGTCACCATAATAATACTAGTACCATAATACTTTTAAATATAATATCTGGCATATGAATAGTCAGTTAGTTATGCAATCAATATTAATTTATGAGTTTATTAATTATTCTTTTGCGTATTAATTTACAAATGTTTTCACAACAATTACTTTTATTAGGATGAGTTTGATTGTTTCGTTGATTGATAGTTTTTGAGTTGTCAGCACTGTCGCGCGTAATATAAAAACGAGGGAGCGACCGTTACAGCTCTCTTATGTTCTTGGCTTAACTAAATAAAAGATAACCGCCATCTCCGTGCTGTTACTCTCTACACCTCCTCTGCCTGCTGTTCTCCTGCTGCCCCGCTGGTCATACTGTCGCTAATTCGTCATTGTTGTCATTAATCTCTCAAAGTTCGCAGCACAACAGAAATTACTAAGTATGCAGTTATTGTCGTTACAGTATGTAAGATTGCCAGTCAACTTCAACTAATATAGAAGTAAAAATATCTTTTATACTACACCTGCTTGGAAAGTACCTTGATACTTTATCAAATTTACGGTAGAAAGTACGTCATTGCATATCGAACAAATATGCGGGGAGAAAACGCATCTGAGCGGGAGAGAAAAGTGTATAAAAATCCATTTCTTACGTGGTTTTTCTTTTTTAATTTTGGGTAAGACTATGCGCCGGTAACCTAAATATCAAAAGCCAAAAAGTTTTTACAGTGAGTTTTTATCTCCAAGTTCGCAAAATGACACTGGCCACTAGCAACAATTTCAATATAAATTTCAATTAGTAAAGATTTCGTTTTTTATTTTCCTTGTAGGTGTAGTATAAAGCACTATGTATCACTCGAGAGAAACTGCGATTCCCGATCTCAGGTGTTTTAAAGCCCTCGCCTACGGCTCGGGCTTCAAACGACACCCTCGACGGTAATCGGTCACTTTCTCCTCTCGGTGAACAATGTACTATAACAGCTGTCGCACTGACAATATATTTAAGTGTGACACTTCCAAGGACCAATTTCAAGGACCAATTTGAGTAGATTCACCCACCTGTCGTTGATTGGAGCTCTCCCCCTTAGCGTTCTCAGAGACGGACAGCTCGGGGTCCAGTGAAGCGTCGGGCGGGGCGGGCGCGGGGCGGGCGGGGGCGGGGGCCGGGGCGGGGCGGAGGCGCGCGCACGCGACGCCCCGACACTACAAGAAGCGGTCGCTGGGCAACCTGCTCCCCGTGCAGAGCCCGCGCGTGCCCAAGCTGGGCATGTTCGTGGGCCCGCCCGAGCTGCCCACCGGCTACCGGGCCAGGCCGCACGACGACAAAGGTAGATAGATAGATAAACAACTTATTTGAACTTCTTACACACACACACACACACACACATTCTGAAGGGATACCGGCGTTTAGCCAAAGTATTTTTCGCCAAATTTTACTTCCCAATAAACTTATGGCATCAGTTTCATTTCCCAAATGAAACTTTAGCAAGTTTTCATTTCGCATTTTATTCATTTGGTTAAATTATCATTTCGCATAATTTTACTGCGTCAAGTTTTATTAAGACAAACGTTTATTATGCTAACGTTTTATTTTGGCAAGTGTTATTTTCAAATAATGGAACGGGGGGTCGGCGATGTAAAGAATACGTGACAACAGAAATATAGGTGCGACAGAAATATCGGAGCGTTAGGTTCTCTATGTAAGATCGAAAACAGACTCGACTTTGATGCGTTCTTACCTTGCCTTTTGTTGCCTCTTTGGTAAAATGAATTTTGACCAAGTATTTATTTGGTAAACAATAGCTTGCCATAATAACTTTTGCTAACTGTTTATTTGCTTTAAGTTGTTTTGAGAAATGTTTTTTTGCCAAGTGATAATTTGCGGAAAATAGTTTGGGAAGTAATACTTTGGGAAACGATTTTTGGCAATACATTAGTAAACCCATTCTGAAACATAAAATCAAATAATACAAGTACGCAAAACTTAAAACGACACCAGAAAAAAAACATAGAGTAGGAGTTCGGCGTGCACAACAAAGTTGAGGTCACCAAAGTATGGCGTGTGTGTGGTGCAGCAGTACAGTACAAAAGCAGTACGAGGTATGCCCTCTGATGGCTTCTACACACTAGTTCCTACTTCTTAGGTTACTACATGTAACTTATATTAGCCTACTCGTACTTTTATACTATGTTCACTGCCAACATCATCCAAAAGGGCTGTTGCGCTTACGAATATTGTCAACTAAAAAAAAACTATGCCGGCGGGTAGAATGCTGCACAAGCCGAGCCGCCGGCACGGGTTACGCGGCAAGCCGGCGGCAGTTCGCTCCCGCCATTCGATTGAAAATGTTGTGCTAGAAAATGATGCCAATGATGCTATGCGGTACCAGCGGCAAGTGCCGGCAGTATACCCGCGCGGCAAAAAGCCGCTGGCATAGTGTGTAGCTGTTTAAATCGTAAGCAACATATCGTCGGCTAAAATCGCAACCCTCTTAACTCCGTTGAGCCAAACTCTACAAGAGGCACAATAAACTTCACCATGGAAATGTTATTGTAATTATTATGTATGAAGTCTATGAGGGTTTGCTTTGATTTTCACATTTGTTGCGGAAAGTTAAACATATCAATCTAACAGCGGAAAAAAATTACGTGCGTTAAGATCGCCTTCCTAAACAGTATTGAGCGGGAGGAAATTATGGTCTGCGTTTAGCAAAATTACATATTTTGCGTTTTATATTTAAACGGTTTTTTTTTAAATATTTTAAATATATTGCTATAAGCAAAAATTTACTATCTAAAGATGCAAAAAAAATTTTCGGAAAAAATGCTGTTCAGAGGTTTGCGACTTTAGCCGACAATATGTTGCTTACGACTTTCTTCTTGATAATACAATACCAGGCAGCGCTTGCTGGGCAAGTTGCTGCCTAACTTCCGCCCCAAGTATTACCAGTCTTCCATGATTAAACCAAGGATTTGGAGAAAAGGTACAACGTTATTTGACGTCGATAAATAACAATAAACATGACCATAAACGTTCAAGCACATACGTTGCTTAGAAAAAAAAGAAGGATTTATTCATAACAGAAAAACTTTTTGTTTTACGTCACGTCCGTCGCAAACTCACCCGGACAACGCGTATTTACGGTCAAGTTCTGAGTGCTTATACTGAGTTTGTTCATTCAATTTCGATAGCGAGAGCGTTTGCAGTTTGTATAGGAGTGACAAAGCGCGCCACATAGTTGTCTCTTTGTCACTCCTATGCAAATCGCAAACGCTCTCACTATCGAAAGTGAATGACAAAACTCAGTATACGCACTCTGTGCCTAGCATTGTATAGTAAACTCAGCGTGTAATCGTTTGTTGTACCAGCGAGCGACTCGAGCGAGGGCAGCTCGGACGGCGAGAGCAGAAGGCCGCGGCCGCTGCCGCCGCCGCCGCTGCTTGAAGCCACGCATAAGGTAATAATCACTTATACACACTACACTATCACTATGTCCTCCTCCCTTATACACACTACACTATCACTATGTCCTCCTCCCTTATACACACTACACTATCACTATGTCCTCCTCCCTTATACACACTACACTATCACTATGTCCTCCTCCCTTCGGCCGCTATGGTAACCGGTGTCAACCAGTTTTCCTATCCTCGTGTTCAACACATCATCATCATCAACCCATCATGTCCCCACCGAGGGGCACGGGTCTCTTCCCTGAGGAAGGTATAGGCCATACTCCACCACGGGGGCCAAGTCCGGATTGGTGGAGGCTTGTAAGACTAGTGGCTGGTCTTACTGTCAGAAGTTTTCAAGCCGCCCTAAGGCCTCTGACTTGGCTTAACGACTGCCATCTATCGACGGCAGCCGGCACCAACTGCTTAACGTGCCTTGCGAAGCACGGAATCGCTCGGAAAAATGCCACTAGCGTTAGTCATAGACGGTGACCCATCCATGGACTGAACGCGCCGTATGTTGCTTAACCTTAGTGATCGTTTTGGCCGAATGTTCAACACATCCACGAGTAATATTTTTTAAGTTTGAAAGTTAATTAGGCTAAAACTGTTTTGAAAAGAATAAATGTGGAGTTTCTTTGTTAGTTTCTTCTTCATGTTGTCTGTTAATTATTGTGAAACTAACAACTTTGGCGTTCATAAAGTAAACATTTTGTCTGTTCAAATTCAAATGTTATATTCATAGACATAATATTATTTGAATTTGAAATTTGAATTTCCCAAAAGGATTTTTTCTTCCCTCTACGTAACTGGTTTCCTATAAAGATTTTTTTTATTTTTATACGTGATTAACATCAACAGTCAGTTTGTATCATTCAGTGCTTTCCTAACCAACAAACGTACGGTTAGGTACACTGATACGATGATACACACACATCTGGACCTAGATTCTGTTAATCCATTATAGTACAATGACAACTGCATGAACGTAGCGATTTAGTTTCAGTGCTGCGTCCACAGAACAAAAAAAAAAGAGTAGAAATCGTAAGTGGGCGGTGCCCGCGTGCCTCAAATTAGCAATGTATTGCCTAAGCGTAGTCTATGACAGTTTTTCTTACCTCAGTTGCCGTGCGCTTCTAGTAAAGAAAACAATTGTGAAAACTCTACTAAAATGCTTTATTGTGCTGTGTTAGAGTGCAAAAATAAAAGTTGGGGACCAAAATGTACCGATCATGCCGTAACATTCCATCGGTAAGTAGTATGTCCATTGTATTTAATTTAACAGAAATTAAATTTGCAAACAAGGAAAGCAATCCGAAAGTGAGAAAGTAAAACCACCTTTATTTACTGGAATATAATGTTCAATTTTCGTCGAAGCCTGTGTACTTTTTCTACAAATTTCTGTCAACATTTGAATGCTACTCAATTCAGCTGGGACATAACATTATAAAAATCTATCGATAATATTTTGTCTATGACTTAGCAGTAATAAATAATTATCGGTACTTAAGGTAGAGTACCTGCGTCTTATTAGGTACTTTGGGAAAATAATTGTCGTTATTTTATTTTAATTGAAGACCTCTGTGGCGCAGTGGTTAGTGCATCTGACTACCATGCGAGAGATCCCGGGTTCGAATCCCGGCTGGGGACAAAAAACAATCTCAGGTCTTGTATGTTTACATGTTTGTGACTTCGTTGTTTCTGGTGCCCACGACACAGGGTATCCCAGGGTGGGGCCAGGGGCAATGTATGTGCCTGTATGTAAGTGTTTATTATCATCTTTTATTATTATTATTATTATTCTTATTATTATTTAACACATTTTTAATTGCAATTATTTTTGACACTGCGCAAAATTTATTGATCATGTTCCTTGACGCTGTTTAGTTCCTTTGCGAGAATGTGGTCCTGACTGCAGTATCATGTCATTTTTGTAAACTTTTAATCCGGATCAACTTACCCATCCCATTTTGAGACGAGCAACCGAACGACGCAAGCTCCGTCTCTGCTCACCACCCACTTACTGCTCTGCGTATCGTGGCGAAACCTAGTCGGACTCGTCCGATAAAACAACACCCGTTCGTAGATCCGGACTAAATGTTTCCTATGTGTTGTGCCGAAAGTTTTAGTTCAATAAACATGTCACTTTTATTAGTATAGATTGGCGTATTGTCATCAAAACAAAACCAGCATGCATAATTTCAAAGTTAGATGATTTTATGTGCTCGTGTAGTAAAATCATCTGGGGGGGGTCTACATAATTTAATCAACGCTTACTCCATAGATCTATGGGGAAGTCTCGTGACTTTCGTTGGCAAATGTCATCTCCATAATATAAGTTAAGCACAAGCGTTGATGGATAACATTTTAAATAAATAAATAAAAAAATAAACAAACTATACATACGATAAGTTTGCTGGGCCTCGTTTCAAAAGCGACTATGGTTAGTTTCATATGAGAATTCCATATACGTTGCGTAGCCGATCATCCAGAAGGTAGGTTAATATACTAACAGGCTGCGTAATTTACATCGAATTGTAATTGAATTAAATATCAACTGTCGCTTTACGAAACAATTCTATAATTTGTCGATAGGCCATCCATAGCTGAGAAGCACCATTGCATATACTTGTTTTTTAATTTCCGACTTTATGGTCTATCACATAAAACTTCTCGACGGTCAGACGCGGCGGGATTTCCAGCTAGTGTAGAGTAGCGGTACTACGAACAAAGATCTAATGTCAAACTTAATTTCATCATTATCATTTGATTTTGATCGTTGTTTATATCACCAAAAGGTTCATATGTTACGTGGAACTTTTATGATGTAGACCTTTTCGGCATTGCCTTTATTTACCAACGGCAGCTTGGCATTCATAGTGTGGGTTTTGGCTTATGTGTGAGTTTGGTCACACTGGTTTTCCTGCTAATAGGTCATGTCACTCCTTCTACTCTTTTTTTCTGTTCTGTGGCAATCGAGGCTACGTAAAAAAAAAGAATATTCCTTATTGCACACAAGAAGCAAGAGACAAATAAAAGTTACAGTTAAAAAAATATAAACAATAGGCTTTCTTATTCTCTATTGTACACGATAAGTTTTGCTCGGCTTCGTTTCATAAAGCGACTATGGTTAAATTATGAGAATTCCATTATAGGTACATTGCGTAGCCAATCATCCAGAAGGACAGTTAATATGGTAGCCGGCTGCGTAATTTACATCGAACTGTGGTACAGTTTGGCAGAAGGGAATACATTATGTTACTTTGTCAATGTAGATACTAAAAAAAATAAATAATTAAGAAACATTGTCATAACAAATTCATTTTCAACTGTCGCTTTATGAAACAGTTCTATAATTTGTCGATATGGCAATATGTCCCATCCTTAGCCTGAGTAGCAACATAGCAGATAGTTATTTTTCAATATTCGACTTTATGGCATGAAACTTAAAGGTTCTCGACGATCACACGCGGCGGTAGTTCCATCTAATGTACAGTAGCGGTACTACAAAGCAAAGATCGTATGTCAAACTTAATTTCATAATTATCATATGATTTTTATCATTGTTTATATGATTGAAAAGGTTCATATTTTACTTGGAACTTTTGTGATGTAGACCTTTTCAGAATTGAATTTATTTGCCAATGGCAGCTTGGCATTCACAGTGTGCTTTTGATTTGTGTGTGTGAGTTTGGTCACACTGGTTTTCCTACTGATAGGTCATGTCACTGTTTCTACTCTTTTTTTTTTGTTCTGTGGCTGCGTCAAATCTACGCGCGCACACATATCAAACTATCTAGTCGTCAATGGTATGGAAATACTCTTCACGTGATCCGACCGTGTCTCTGTCATCGTACTGTAATGCACTAATAGAATCGAGGCACTGAGCGTTTTCACA
Source organism: Yponomeuta plumbellus (assembly GCA_947310845.1). Classification (NCBI taxonomy): domain Eukaryota; kingdom Metazoa; phylum Arthropoda; class Insecta; order Lepidoptera; family Yponomeutidae; genus Yponomeuta; species Yponomeuta plumbellus. The sequence continues at coordinate 9,697,672 of OX371216.1, read as the reverse complement.
TTTTCCGATCCGATATCGGTAACGAATGTCGATAGCTAAAGTCTGCTTTTTAATTCAATGCAAAAAAATTAAACTGTCACGTTGACATCTTCATACAATCCAAAGGCTGTCAATGCCTGAATGTTGCTAGTACGCAAAAACCAAATAACCCCATTTTACTTCCAAGTAAAAATGGTTTATGCTACGTAGGTGTTTTTTTAGACTTTGCTCTTATGAGGAATTAAATTTTACTGTCTTTGATGTGATAAGGATTTTGGTCTCACGAGTCTTCTATTCACGGTAAAAAAAATCTAGCGCGTAAACCTATATATTTTATTGCGGTAACACCGCGTAATTTTTTTTGCATCGAATTAAAAACGGACGTATTAGTAGATAGGTTCACCTTTTAGAGGTTTCTTACAATGTTTCTACCACATTGATAGTTGTACCGAATAACTATCAATGTACGTTCCTCATAGGGCTGTCGGTAATACGGCGAGCTACTAACAGAATGTACGGTGCGATCTCGTACAGAACGATTTTTGTTTGTTTTTTTTTAGTATTCGTCAACTAGTGTACCGTTTCAGATCCTAACAGGGGAGTACCCGTCGTCAACACAAGACAACTCGTCGTCCAGCGTGGCGGACACGCGGCGCCGGCACGCCTTCAGCAAACACGATCGCAGGCAAAAGGTAGGGTGACGTCACGTGACATGACGTGACGTGACGTGACGTGACGTGACGTGACGTGACGTGACGTGACGTGACGTGACGTGACGTGACGTGACGTGACGTGACGTGACGTGACGTGACGTGACGTGACGTGACGTGACGTGACGTGATGAATGAGACGTGACGCAATGTAACGTAAGGTACACAACACAATGAATTGTCCCGGGTTCCAAACTAAGATACCACAGGGGTATATCTACTATATCTACTATATCTACTAGACATAGAAAAACACCCAGACTGAGGCCATTTGTATAAATTAAATACGACGGCCTCCAGTTTGAATTAAACCCACGTCTTCTTGCATGGCAATAAATTGTGTTACCGGTTAATCAATACAATCACGACAATTATGTTGGAAAATGTAATAAATAAATAATTGTAACACCAAATCATATCAGGCTATTGGAATTCGCTAAATATATGTATGATATGAAAAGTCAGTATGAATCGGTAACAACTGAGATTATGCTGAGAAGCTATATAATATGAGCCTTACAATGAAAAGATGCGATATTCCGTTATTTTACTTCTTGCCACGGATCAGAAAATAGTGCTTATAGAAAAATTGTAAATATTATAAATAAACCTTAGTTTCTGCAATAGGACATTGAAAGATCACTATTGTAGCCTTTCCTTGCCATGTGTGTGTGTGCAAATGTGAATAACAATATTAATCTATCAATCGTTTGTGTTTTGTCACAGGACTTTTCGAAAAGCAAGGATTCCAAGAAGAATTCGTCACATTTGCCCAACACGAATTCGGCGCAAAACTGTGGACCTCTGGTAAGCAATAAAAACATAGTCAATCGGCCTCCACGATACAGGTTTTATCTAGTGTGGAGAACTCGGTAAATGATATTTCTAGTATAGACTGCCATAATTTTTCATAATTTACCTTTTGATTTTATACTCTGTGTAAAATGTTAATATAATGAATGCTATGTGGTTAAAGTGAAACTTTTGTAATTATTTATTTTGTCACCGGGAGATATGTTCTATGTTAACCGCCATAGTCCCGCTGGATCCATGTATTTGCGGGATCCAGCTGTCTGGACTTCAATCATAACAAAGAACTAATAAAACATGGTTACCTTTAATTTTAACCAAAATTAAATAAGCTTTTCGATACATTATAAAAAAGTAAAGTAAAAAAAAAAGTAATAATAATGATAATAACTTCCACACGACACAATCACTTGACCTGGTCCCAAACTAGGATACCCCGTGCTAGGTAACCAGGCAAGGACATTACAAACATGTAAATATACGTAGACTGACGCCATTTAATTTTGTAGAAATGTACGGTGGAAATTACCTATTAGTTAGAGAAAAGATGGTCAGAGTGGAGTTTTTTTCGCTGCCTTTTTCTCCACTACATTCGGCCCCAAGGCAAACATTAACAACATTAACATAACATAAGACAAAACAAAAAACCATAACAAGTAACACAAACATTATAAGAAACATAACGTTAACATTATAAGTGTGTGTACATTGACACTCAACAAACAAAATGTAAATTCTTTACGTTGAAATAAATTTCTGATTCCTGATTACAGAAATTACGCAAACGATCGTCAACGTAAATAGGCTATTTGTCAGACTTCTGAAAACCATCTCATATGTTTTGTTGGTGTTCATAGAGTCCTCAGAAAGTGGTAATTTTGAATTCTTTCATGTATTTCTTGGAAAAAAGGCAAAAGAAAATTTGCTTTTGAAATAAGCCGCCAAAACGCTATCTTGGGCAATATGGCGTTGCACAGGAATTATGACGTCACTTCTGAATAAACCAACCAATGAACGTAAGAACGAATGAATGACAGACGCCATTTTTACTGACATGTGACGTCATCATAGAATCAGCCAATCCAGGCCGTTTACGATACCATGGCGGCAGATACAAAATTATGAAATTTTATCTTTTGTTTTTATGTTAAAATGCCTTAAAGCGGTTTTAAGACTCATAATTTGTAGGAATACGTATAAATAATACTGTTTTTTTCACACTGTCAAATAGCCCATTCTGTCAGATGTGGCTTGGCCCTAACTTCCACCACGTTTGTTTTGGCAGGGTCAGCACGGGATACCTTTGTTTGTGGAGAAGTGCGTGCAGTTCATCGAGCGTGAGGGACTTTCCTCGGAGGGCCTCTACAGGGTGCCCGGAAACCGGGCGCACGTCGATATGCTGTTCAGCAGGTTCTATGAGGGTGAGTGTGAGGAAACCCGCACGTTTACTATATCATCATCATCAACCCATTATGTCCCTATCGAGGGGCACAGGTCTCTTCCTCAGGGAAGGTATAGGCCATACTCCACCACGGGGGCCAAGCCCAGATTGGCGGAGGCTTGTAAGACTAGTGGCTGGTCTTACTGTCAGAAGTTTTCAAGCCGCCCTCTGACCTGGCTTAACGACTGCCATCTGTCGACGTTTACTACGTAGCTTTTACTTGAAATATCAGGTCCTAAAATCGATTCCTTAACTTTGATGGTATTTTGTTGCATCATCATCAGCATCATTATCATCATCAGCCATTTGACGCCCACTGCAGAACATAGACCTTCTTTATGGTTTTCAAAGTTTATTTACAACCAGGGAAATACTTGAAAAAATCCTGGTCCACGTATAACAAATACGTTTATGGACGCTACAGGTTGTAAATTTTTGGTCCGGATTAACTTACGTTTATTTTTATCGGACGAGGCCGAGTGTAGTGCTTACGAAAGTTTTAGTTAATAAAGACGCTATAGATGATTTATAAGATATATTTGACGCGAAGATAACTTCAACACACACAACACAATCATTAAAAACCTAATTTCTGGTTTTATTTTAAAAACACAAAAACGCGATTCCTTTAAAACACCTCTCAGAGGCAATTTAAACTTACTTTTACTACAGACCATTTAAACAGACTCCGAGTAGAGCAGAGTTTAAGAAATCTTGTTTTTATAAGTAAGAGCGCAAATATTTACTTATACTTGAGCCATGACAAACGTGCGAACCGAGTCATAAAAGTGCGAGCGAGAGTTCCGATATGCCTGATGTGCCTCCTATATGTGTGAGAGAGAGGTCTGATACAAATGTTTATCTACTCTGATACTATAATACAAAGATTATAAAACTGAAAACAAAACTCTTATGACAAACATTACGCGTACGCCAAAAATTAAAAAAATAAAAGTTTTATTACGATACAAGTCTTGTATGGACACCTGTATCATAATATAACTTTTTAATCATAACGATACACCTATACAACCTCCAGCTGGACCAAGAAGGTTGAACCTCTACTTAAAAAAGAAAGGTTTCAATGAACGAGTCCGCGGCTATCCATCTCTCTAACAAACCCCTTTCTTCCAGATCCCAACATAGACTTTGACTCCATGGACATCCCAGTGAACGCGGTAGCTACGGCCCTCAAGGACTTTTTCTCGAAGAAACTGCCGCCGCTACTAGACGAGCCCAGTATGGCGCAGCTTGAGGATATTGCTGGTGAGTTGTTGCATTCACTGTCATCTTTTGATGGTCTTCGGCCTCAGTCCGGATTGGTGGAGGCTTGTAAGACTAGTGGTTGGTCAGAAGCCTTCAAGCCGCCCTAAGGCCTCTGACTTGGCTTAACTATCTTTTCACTCCATCTGCCTAGACTCAAAATTGAGTTTGGAAATATTTACTGATCTCCCAAACTCATAGCTACAAAACTTTTAAGTACCTAATTGTCAAATATTTGAAATTGGAACGCAAGTACGCATTTTCATTCCTCTCAGATGGTAGTGAAAAGCAGAGTGTTCTACACGGGCGCAAATCAGTTTTGGTCTCGGTAGTGTTGAATTCTTCGCTCCTTCAGCGATTCTTAGTAATGTAAGAATCGCCTCAGTCCGCTCTGAATTCAATTTCACAACCTCGACGCAAAAATTTTGTTTGCGCCCTTGGTCACAGAATACATAATAGTACAGTAACAGAAGATTCACTCCGCAAAATCAATCAAAGAAAAAGGGACTCTAGCAGCGATACAATTAGGTGTAATTCAGATCGCACGGCGCTAAAAAAGCTACGTTATATTCACCTTCATGTTGCCTCTCTTTCTACCACGTAACTCTTACCTCTTCTGGCGCCTGAATTCCTACCTATTTGCCACTCCGGAGTGGTCACCGCATGTACTTACGCGTTCGATACCGACACGCGTAGTGAAACAGGCCTGGTCATGCAAGGATCTCAGTTCGCTCTGGATTCAATACGGTATTTGACACTATCAACAATAAATTATTTGAGATGTTCGATTGAAACAAAAATTACAAAATGATTCGGAAAATGTGTTTCTTTTTATCATTTACTAGTTATTAAAATTTTTAAATAGATGAAACATAAAAAGAGTGCTCATACAAAATTCTGTTTTAAAACTCATTTGACATCCAAGTTTGAGTATTATTTCAACAACCTTCTTCGAGATAAATCGAAATTGCTGTACTGGCCAAATACACGGAAGCAGCAGCCGGAAAAAGTTCTATGAAAATTCATAACTGTCGTGTTTTGCGGCCAAATAAATTACATACTAAACGCATATCTGTCGTGTTATTTAAAAATGGAACGATCTTTTACTCCGAACAATGACAACCAAGGAGGTAAATTAACAGAGGTTTCATTTAAATTTCGAACTGGCTTGCGATAGAAAGCTGGTATCTATTGAAAAAAAAAACACATTAACGCGGCAAAAATACGGTACACTATCAACAATAAATTATTTGAGATGCTCGATTAAAGCAAATATTACAATACATACGATTCGGAAAATGTATTTCTTTTAATCATTTACTAGTTATTACAATTTTTAAATAGATGAAACATAAAAAGAGTACTCTGAAATGTAACGTCACAAGCAAGTATTTTCATACAAAATTCCGTTTTAAAAGTAACTCATTTGACATCTTGTCAAATACCCAATTTTTGTTGTTCGTTCGTGGTTCGTCTGCTTTTGAAAGTTTATTGAATTTAACAGAATGAGTTCATAGTTTCAATTTCCGCGCATTATTTGAGAAAAATCATATTGAAGCCTTGGCCACAACTAGGCATTGATGGACTCACGTATGTGTGCCTCGGCTTCGCTTCGGCCCACATTTCCACGTTCGTCCATCAATGCCTCTTTTGTTGGCCGCTGCAGTAATGCTGCGGCCACACTTGAAGGCGAAGATTCGTATTCGCGTTGTCGCGACAAAATTTCGTGTTCGCTCTACGGCGAAGAGCTTGGCCACATCAAATAAACCTTCGCTACGTCGCGACAATCTAGAACGTTGCTAAATTCATTTTGCCCTTTGATGTGGGGTATTTTACCGACAGCAGCGCGAAGGGTGTTTGTATTCGCGATGATGATTCGCGATAGGACGGATTTTTTGGCCAGACATGTCGCGACAACGCAAAACTTCGCGTTATCGCGATAGTGTGGCCGTACCATTTTCATCATCAACCCATTATGTCCCCACCGAGGGGCACGGGTCTCTTCCCTGAGGAAGGTACAGGCCATACTCCACCACGGGCGCCAAGTCCGGATCGGTGGAGGCTTGTAAGACTAGTGGCTGGTCTTACTGTCAGAAGTTTTCAAGCCGCCCTAAGGCCTCTGACTTGGCTTAACGACTGCCATATTATATCGACGGCAGCCGGCACCAACTGCTTAACGTGCCTTGCGAAGCACGGAATCGCGCGGAAAAGATGCCACTAGCGTTAGTCATAGACGGTGACCCACCCATGGACTGAACGCGCCCTATGTTGCTTAACCTGGCCGTACCATAATGTAGTATATGAGGGGTATAAAAACAAACTCAACTCTGTCCACTTTTTGAATATTTTAACCTGTAAATGTAGATTAGTTTGTACCTGCGTATATTCGAATGTTATAAGCATTTTAAATCAGCTTTAGAATATCTTAGACTTTATTTTAATTCCTTAAATAAACAAACTTTTTCTATGACCCCTGTTGACTAAAAAAAAAAACCGAATTTCGCTTATTTATAACTCAGTTTGACACTACATGGACAGAGTCGGCTTTGCTTTTACACCCCTCAAATCTGAGTGCTTATACTGAGTTTGTTCATTCACTTTCGATCGCGAGAGCGTTTGCAGTTTGTATAGGAGTGACAGAGCGCGCCATACAGTTGTCTCTCTGTCACTCCTATGTAAATCGCAAACGCTCCCGCTATCGAAAGTGGATGAAAAAACTCAGTATACGCACTCTGTGCCCGTGTGGCTGCCGTCTGCCCGCAGCGATGCGCGGTTGCATCGCGGGGGGCGTGGAGCTAAAGGACCGCAGCTGGCGGCTTCTGGCGCTGCGCGCTCTGCTCAATACTTCGCTCACGCCGCAGGCACGCCGCACCCTAGACTACATCTTCCAGCACTTCACACGGTACGTCACTCCGAACTCTGGTTTTTTACTCCGTAGAATAGGGAATGGATGAAAATATCAGAAGTGCTTGATATTTTTTTCGGTGATAGGAATAACCTTCCTTAACGCGAGAAAAAAGTTTCAATTTTTTTGGCTTCTAAGTAAATTTTTTAATAATTTTAATATTTTTCCATTCGTAGTTCTGGGCTCAGTACGGCTTAACAGACATATTCCTTGGTCCGCTACGTATTAAAAAAAATCTGTGGTGACATTGACAGCTTTTCAAGGTGGATTTTTTTTTCATACGTAGCGGACTAAGGAATATGTCTGATATGCCGTACTAAGCCCAGAACGACGAATGGAAAAATATTAATTATATTTAAAAATTAACTACGGGGCCAAAAAAATTTAAACTTTTTTCCCGCGTTAAGGAAGGTTATTCCTATCGCCAAAAAAAATATCAAGCACTTCTGATATTTTCATCCATTCCCTATTCCGACATTACATAAGTGTTGCTACTGAAAAAGTTCTCCGCCGAAAAAGGGACAAATTTGACCCATTCGAGGGCAATGAAAAATTAAATGCTACGTATTGTTTTATGTTTTGCCAACGAAAAGGTTAATCTAAATATTTACTTACTCAAGTGACCTAATACGAAAATAACAAATATTTCAATATCGCGAACAATATATCGAATTAACTTTGATTACTTTATTTTATTCTTTAGCTATAACGAATTCAAGATTTCGTAAACCTTTTTAGAAATGTGAAGTATGCCGCTGTTAGCTCTCTTAATAATTCATGTCAGCGATGATGATGATGATGAAGATAGTGATATTAATACTAATGATGATTAGACACTTTAATAAAAATATGTTTCCTTTACTTGTACTTTTTTACTGTCTGTGTGGTAAAAAGGGACACAATTGTCACTCGCCTTAAATTGTCTTTTAATTTGGAGCTGCAAAATTTATAAAATGGATACATTCACAAACAAATTAAATGTGTAGACTCAGATGTTCACACTGGTATTGAAATTGAAAAATGTGCCCGGCCAATAAAGGTTTCCAATCTCTGACATGTCAAAAAATGATAACAGTCCGAATTCTACGGAATTAATAATCTGACTTTACTTCCCTTCCTTTCCCTTCCCAAGATTTTAGGCACACAATACAAAGGCAGAACAAGCGTTTCATCATCATCACCATCAGCCACAAGAAGTCCACTGCTGGACATAGGCCTCCTCCATGGATTTCCAAAAAGACCGGTCGGAAGCGGCTTACATCCAGCGTCTTCCCGCCACTTGGTTGAGATCGTCTGTCCATCTTGTGGCTGGTCGTCCTACGCTGCGCTTGCCGATATGTGGTCTCCATTCAAGAACAAGCGTTCGCATGTAACTTATCATTACCATCAGGCAAACTCTCAAACCTCCCCCCTCCAGAGTGGTGGAGAACTCGAAGCTAAACTCGATGGACAGAAAAAACCTGGCGATCTGCTGGTGGCCGATCCTACTGCCGGGACAAACACTTAGATATTCTCACAGGCGTAGGTTTAGACACCATTAGAATCGCTCAAGGTTGCAGGCACATAATACAGAGACTGGACAATCATCATCAACCCTGTCATGTCCCTACCTAGGGGCACGGGTCTCTTCCATAACGAAGGTATAGGCCGTACTCCACCATGGGGGCCAAATCCAGATTGGTGGAGGCTTGTAAGACTAGTGGCTGGTCTTACTGTCAAAAGTTCTCAAGCCGCCATAAGGCCTTTGACTTGGCTTAACGACTGCTATCTATCGACGGCAGCCGGCACCAACTGCTTAACGTGCCTTGCAAAGCACGGAACCGCTCGGAAAAATGCTTGGACTGAACGCGCCGTATGTTGCTTTACCTTAGTGATCGTTTAAGATCACTCAGGCAGCCCGGGCTAAGAGCGATTCTTGCTCAGGGTTGTAGGCACGTAATACAGAGGCAGGACAAGCGTGCATCTGACTTATCATTATCGTCAGCCTAACCCTCAAGCACCCTTCTTGCCTCCAGAGTGGCGGAGAACTCCAAGCTGCACTCGATGGACAGCAAGAACCTTGCGATCTGTTGGTGACCGACCCTCCTGTCGGTCCAAACCCTTGAGTTTCCTTACAGGCGTAGGTTTAGACACCATTAGAATCGCTCAAGGTTGCAGCGAGACAGAACAAGCCTGCATCTAACTTATCATTATCGTCAGCCTAACCCTCAAGCACCCTTCTTGCCTCCAGAGTGGCGGAGAACTCCAAGCTCAACTTAATGGACAGGAAGAACCTGGCGATCTGTTGGTGACCGACCCTCCTGTCGGTCCAAACCCTTGGGTTTCCTTACAGGCGTAGGTTTAGACACCATTAGAATCGCTCAAGGTTGCAGCGAGACAGAACAAGCCTGCATCTAACTTATCATTATCGTCAGCCTAACCCTCAAGCACCCTTCTTGCCTCCAGAGTGGCGGAGAACTCCAAGCTCAACTCGATGGACAGGAAGAACCTGGCGATCTGTTGGTGACCGACCCTCCTGTCGGTCCAAACCCTTGGGTTTCCTTACAGGCGTAGGCTTAGAGACCATTAGAATCGCTCAAGGTTGCAGCGAGACAGAACAAGCCTGCATCTAACTTATCATTATCGTCAGCCTAACCCTCAAGCACCCTTCTTGCCTCCAGAGTGGCGGAGAACTCCAAGCTCAACTCGATGGACAGCAAGAACCTGGCGATCTGTTGGTGACCGACCCTCCTGTCGGTCCAAACCCTTGGGTTTCCTTACAGGCGTAGGCTTAGAGACCATTAGAATCGCTCAAGGTTGCAGCGAGACAGAACAAGCCTGCATCTAACTTATCATTATCGTCAGCCTAACCCTCAAGCACCCTTCTTGCCTCCAGAGTGGCGGAGAACTCCAAGCTGCACTCGATGGACAGCAAGAACCTGGCGATCTGTTGGTGACCGACCCTCCTGTCGGTCCAAACCCTTGGGTTTCCTTACAGGCGTAGGTTTAGACACCATTAGAATCGCTCAAGGTTGCAGCGAGACAGAACAAGCCTGCATCTAACTTATCATTATCGTCAGCCTAACCCTCAAGCACCCTTCTTGCCTCCAGAGTGGCGGAGAACTCCAAGCTCAACTCAATGGACAGTAAGAACCTGGCGATCTGCTGGTGGCCCACCCTCCTGCCGGTCCAGTTCTCGGATATGGGCCGCTTCGAGATGACGCGGCCCTACCTCGAGGACATCGTGCAGACGATGATCGACCAGCACCCCTTCCTGTTTCGCGGGCAGGAGGCCTTCGTCATGGTGTGAGGCCAGCCGGTCAGTCCTTCTATCTAGTTTCTTATCACTATATATATATAAATAACATTCAAAGTCCTCACTGACTCACTCATCAACGCCCAGCCCAAGCCGTTGGACCTATGAAGCTGAAACTTTGCTCAGAGGATAATGTAGGTAAGGAATAAGACCGGATTTTTTTGAAATTCAACCCCTAAGGGGGCGAAAAGGGTTGCCGAAATTTGTACGGGAGATATAAAGAATGTTGTCTAATTTTCTTGAAACTTAAAATAAATACTCTTCAACACAATTGATGTTTCGTTTTCCTAAATTCAACCCTTAAAGAAGTGAACGGGGTTGCAAAATTTTGAACTAAAGTCCACGCTGACGGAGTCGCGGGCGAAAGCTAGTATAGTATAAGACAGAGTCGCTTCCCGTTCTCTGTTTGTCTGTCTGTCCCTAGGTATGCTTAGGTCTTAAAAAGTACGCAACGGATTTTCATGCGGTTTTTTAATAGATAGTGGTTCAAGATGATGGTTTATATGTATAATACATGATCATATCAGGTATTGCTGTTCTCGGATTAAAACTTTCGTAACTTACACTTACTTGGCTTGGTTTAAAATGTAGCTCGACCTAAGTTGCTAAAATGACGCCACAATCGACGTCTATAAGAAGATAGTTGAAAAAAAAAATCTATTTAAATTCCATACATGTCCAAACGTCCCACTTATTTGTTGCAGGAACCCACAATGCAGGTTGCATTCGTGATGGACGGCGTCTGACGTCACCGGGACGCGATGACGTCACCGGCTGTGCTCACAAACAAAATGGCCGCCGCGCCGAACTGCCCGCAGTGAGTTTTTCCGTTGATCGTTGCGGACGTGCGTTGAGGGGTTGTTTTAGCCCTTACGAAGGGGCTTATAAAGTGACCGTTGAGGGGTCGCTGCAGACATTCGTGGGGTCTGGGCGAGACGTGTGTAGTCTACACGTAAGTCCGCTTATGTATTTACGTTATTACTCTATGATAATGTACAGGGTGTTGTTTTATTGAGGAATCCCGTCGCAGTGGTTTTGTACAGTTGCACGTTTTCAGAATTCTCACTTTATAATTTTATAGTCACTCGTTCGTTACAATTTTCCCTTACAAAATCGTGGATTCCCAAGGCGAAATCCTACTCTACATTGCAGAAAAATTGATGCAAATGATGAATTTTTGTAACAAATTCCTCTGTCATACATAATACACGAGCCATGCCTTTGACCGAATCTCGTGACAATAATGACACCACGTTGATTTGAGCTCCTGTGTGTGACGGGATTTGCTGATCGAAACAATATCCTGTAAAAAAACTATGCTATATACTGTTGATGTTGTTTACACTGTAAGGTAATTATAATTATCTTTATCCGTCGGTATTCCAGTCGGCAGTGTTGATTTGTGCAGTAGGAATTTTCTTTCAAAACAATGTAGAACCTTTTCACTTTGAGTTTTTCAAAGTCGAGCAATGAAAAGTGTTCGTACGAAAAATAAATTCGATTTATTAATTTAGAGCGAAGAGGTTCTAAATATTTTTAAGCTGACTATAATCATATCAAGACGAATGCTTAGATGTTACTAGATTTTACGCGGTAGCGTGCACTTCTTATTCAGTATACTGGGTGACATTTTCACCGGTACAATAAATTTTACCATATCATTGGTATCGATAATAGATTACATTTATCGAATAAAATTACCATATATTTTTTTTCATTTACATTAATTTATCCTTCATCCAATTTGTAACTCATGGACACCCATTACAAGGTGTCATCGCGGTGCGAGGCAGAGGGCGGCGGGGTGGGGTGAGTGAGCGGGCGGCGGGCTGGCCGGCGCACGATTTGGCCGGTCAGTCCGCGCGCATTGACCTACGTGAGTGCACGTGCGCCGTTTCCGCACTTCCTGCAGTCGAAAATTACGCGCGCAACACGATGTTTACAAACCGCGAGTATTACGAAATGGTTTGTAGTTACTTTCTCAGTGGGGAAAATACAGTGCAGCTCGGCGGGTATACGCTGAAGAAAGTTTGCCCCGCCTGATAAATGCCGGTTTTATTGAACCTCAAATACTCAACACCAGCAAAGGTAGTACGAAGACGCGAGTCGCGCGCGACAACGTCAAAAGTCGCGAGAATTTGACAGTTAATGTACTGGAAAGTCGCGACTTTTGACGTTGTCGCGCGCGACTCGCGTCCTCATACTACCTTTGCTGGACACTCATGAGAGTGACGCAGCATTTGCTAGACTACGGACAGTTCACTGCACCAGCGCACGCTCAAGGCCGAGGAGGGAGACCTCCCTTGGCCGTGGAGATCGAGGAACAGATATTCGCGTTCTTCGAGGAAGACCCCAGAAGGAGCACCAACAACGCGGCACGCACGGCGCACTTCGGCGTTAGCCAGTACGTGGTGTGGAAATTCATACCACTACCAACCAGTGCAAGCATTCCACGCCGGTGACGGTCCTAAGCCCGTGCAAGTATGAAGGAAGAATTGAAATCAAGTAAGATTTTTTTTGCTACGTCATACCTACTGGCTGCGCCTCCGCCGCCGCTTCTTTTCCTTCCCGCAAGCCGCGCGCAGTTGCCAGTTCGTGCGTTTAGTTGTGCTCATGCGTAATGGAGTCCACATTTCTTTAAGATTTGCGGATAAGTTCAGACATTGGTATTTTTGGTTTTTTGTACCAACGGGGTAGTAACAAAAAATGTTAGTATTTGTATTTTGGACTTAATATTACGTATGTTGATTTATTGTACCGGTGAAAATATCACCCTGTATACATCGTTATTGAAATAACGCAAAATCCGTCATTATCTATAACAAATCAACTTTTGTTATAGATAATGACGGATTTTTAATTTGTTTTGTTACGTTTCATACAAACTTGTAACTTGATTGAGTCAATTTGTATGAAAAGTTAACTTTAAAGTTTCGCTTATTCAAGGTTGTTCAATAATATCTATACTGGATAAACGGTTTTTGGCTCTGGCGTTATTTCGATAACCTATTGTATTATAAGCTTTACGTCGATTGGAATAAGGCAGGTTTTGTATTTAATTACGTTTGCAATTCTCAATCGCCGAGCCACCGAGTTAAGTTCCAAGCTCTTTGGAGATTGGTGAATCAGTATTTACTAAAGAAAAAAAAAATAGGTGTTAATCAAATTGTATCGCAATTATTACTAGGGCGTAAGGTTGAAATTCGTGCACAAAACAAACTTTAAAGTATTTAGAGGAAACAAGTTTTTAACCTGTAAGTAAATAAAAAAAGTATGAATCGCCTCACTGTTATGGCAACACCCAACCTGAATATAATCTAATCAGTATTCCGTTCAATTTAAAACTAGTTTTGCATCTAATATTTAGTAAATTGATTGCTGCAACTTCCTCTTTGAGGAAAAAGGCAGATTTTTTTTGCTTTTGCAAAAAATTACGTATGATTCCAAAACGCATTTATGCTATAGCACATGCCAATTATAACGTTTTATTCATTATTATGTTTGGTATTTAAAAGCAGGACCCCAAATCGGAATTTTTGAATATTAAGTGGGGTCATCTCATCACACGGGGGCCGTTTAATGACGTCATATAGTGAATACTTCTAAAATACTCTAGATAGTCGTTTAAAACACGCTAGCTAGATGACACGCACACCTACACGATAATGAAATAAATAAGTGCAAAGATAGAAATAAATAAAGATTTTTGACCCTTTCCAGGTAGAAGTTATGAGTTGAAATGATCTGCCTGTATTTAAATGTCAATGTATGACTTTGGTGAATGGTATAGGTACGTGTTTTACTTTCAAATTCGTACAAATTTGTATTTTTTACTGTTCTACCTCATACACAGCATGTCTTCAGCTCGTATCATGTAAGTAAATTCAGCAACAATATGACTGTTTACACTTAAAATTACACCATGTACTTTTATAATATGGATTTATGCAAAGGGTTTGAAAAATTTCCAATTTTTTTATCTACTTTTTACAGAATTGCCCAAACCAGAAAGGAGTTGTTTGCATGTTTTTTTAAATATTTTTTTTTATTTATTTATCATATTGTTCTACATTACTGTCTTTGACTAATTCGTAGTACAATAAAAATTCCAACAATTAACAATTTTAGCCTATATTACACGTTTGGTAAAGAAACAAAACAAAATATTTAAAAACCCAGTACATTTTAAATTTCTTCTGTGCATGTTAGTTCATTCTCGTTCTATAACATGTAAATGCTTGAATCGATTGAGAAGTGTATGGTGTTATTACCTTGAAAAGAACAGGCTATTTGACCGATTTCTGAAAGCCATCTCGTATTGTTTGTTGGTTATCATGGAGTCCTCATTGTAGGTCATTTAAAATTATTTCTTGTATTTCTTCTAAAACAGGCAAACGAAAATTTACTTTTCAAATAAGCCGCCAAAACGCTATCTTAGGCAATATGGCGTCGAATAGGTTTATGACGTCACTTCCCGGTAAACCAACCAATGAACGTAAGAAAGAATGAAGGACAGAGGCCATTTTTACTGGTATGTGACGTCATCATAGAATCGGCCAATCCAGGCCGTTTTCTACCGCCATGGCGCCATGGCGGCAGATACTAATTATAAAATTTTATCTTGTGTTTTTTTACAAATCACAATTGTTTTTTCGTTAAAATGCCAAAGCGGTTTTAAAACACGTCATTTATACGAATACGTATAATTAATACTGTTTTTTCACACTATCAAATAGCCTATTGAAAGCCAAATCATTGCTATCGGCCGATCGGCCCACCAAGAATCCTACGGACATGTTTTTTGTTGTATGTAGTATTTTTTTTTTTGCTTTTCTCAAATAGTTTTTAACTGTGAGCGGATCAGAGCGCGCTAACAATACGCTACAATTTCATTCCTTGCCAAACAAACTTGTTGAGTGAAACAGTACTTATGATTAAAAGTTGAGAAACTTGCGTTTGAATGATGGATGGCCTATTTATGAGTGTAATTTTAAGTGGTCTGTAGATAGTCTCGAAATATAGTATGTTTGCTAACCTTTCGTATATTATTATGGCAAAGCGAAAAGGGCCAAGTGCATTTTCGTCAGCCATTAAAATGTTATATTATCGAGATTACTCGCTTTATTCCAATGAATAAATGATCATGCAGCTACTATATAATTTATGTCAAGTCATACAGTGTAAAATGTGTGATTGCAAAATATGTAATATGTACTTTTCCCTAAGTTACAATTTTGTATTTAACCATGTAAGATTTTTAATTCGATAGCAACCTACCCAAAATGTGTGGCTTTTAACAAACAATGATTCAATATTGAATGGTTGTAGTAAAAACATTAATTTATTAACGAAGGCAGTTTCGATGGATTTGCATTAGGATGTAACTATTCGTAATTTATATTTAAATATTATAATAATAGATGTCTCAATAAACTAAGGTGTATGTAAGTTTTTATTAAAAATGTAATAATATGTAAACGCCATTTTGAATTTGAAATTCTGTGCTACGCGGATTGGTCGAAGATCATATTTTTGTATCAAATATGATTTTTGAGGCAAAGTCACGTAACGTAGAATAGTAATATTATCATGTCCATTAGGGGAATGATGAGAAGGAAATTTTTGATATTTTACTATTGAACGAAACAAAAAAAAACATAGAGCCTACGTGTTTTTTTAACTTCCTATACTCGGTAAACCTTGGATCTCAACAAAAATGTGACATTTTAAACCCCTAAAACTTCCCCTAATGTTTTAAAATCGCAAATCTCCATTGTAAATAATGTACATTTTTATTCCAATTTATATTTCGGTATATTTTTAATTTATTTATTGATGATTATATTTTTTATATGTAGAGTGTTTTTTGTGAAAGCTATATTTTATTTTGTTACTTGATGCAATATTGATTTGTGTTCTTTCAACGAAAAATGTCTGAATTATTTGAAAATGTTTTAATGTGCCATGAATGATTGTATGAGTTTTGTGAAAGCGCTTTGTGACTCAAGTATTCCTAAAAAAATTGTGAAAATTATGTTTTTTGGTTATTTTCGTGGTAGATTTTCGAACATACGTTCTTAGTAGATTCAATGTACGCTTGTCGCGCACTCGCCGCGGCGCCTGCTATGCGACTTTGACTCTTGAAGTTGGTAGTTATCGGTAGGGAGCTAAGTACTAATATCGCTTGTTAATTCCACAATTGATGTCAACGAAATTAATTTGATAAGTAAGACTATATTATTAAAAAAAAGTAAAAAAGTTGGCTATGAAAAGTCGTCCATAAAAATGTTTATATCTTTCAATATGGCGATTTAATAACAATAAATTTTGAGATGCTAGTGGATTGTTTCTAAGAGGAATGAAACTGAAAAGTTTGATAATAAAAGACATGGCGTGGAACAACTAAGTTAGTGCTAGGTAGGAAGTGATCGATGTTGTGATAAATATATCTTTATTTATATTTGGTATGTGCGTGGTATATGCTCGCAGGCAGGCGTCGCGGCGGCTCGCGGACACCAATTTCGCTATGCGCGTTTCAATTACTGTTAAAACACAGTTCAGAAGGGAAATGTGTCATATTTTATAATAAATAACCATCTATGTAATAATTTGCTTTGTTTTCCTTCGACAATCCTGGCCGCCATCTTGAAATTTTAATGCAGTTTGCCAACAACTCACCAAAGGAGTTGATATTATTGTTCGAAGAGTTGAAAATGAAACTGTTTGTAGAGTAGAAAATACCTATTTCATTAATATTAGTTGTATTGAAGTCATCATAATACCATAGTAAAGAATATTTTAATCACAGAATTATTCTTTACTACAGACCGACTCACACCACTGCACCATACCACGTTGAATGCTACTTAAGAGCAGACAAATTTAAGAATGTAGTACAATACAAGTCGGTCGTAATGTAATTTTACGTAAATTAATTTCATACAAAACATTTCTTAACACATGTACTTTTAAAAGTTCATTCATTATATATACCTACATATCAATAATATTTATTTACACTTTGATTAATTGTTCCAGGTTTTTTAGCTGGAGAGAAGTGGATGAAGTTATCATTTCATTTCTCGTCAACTGTAGTATACTAGCTAACTCGTTCACTTAATAGAACAAACTATGGAACAAACAATAATTACAATTAGGGACACACGATATTATGCCCTTAGTGTGGTAAAACGTCTGTGGGTTTCACAGCAATGTTGTGCAGCAATTGCATCTAGGAAAAATCTAATTCCTTATGGTGGTGATAATCATAGAACTTCAATGATCATAGACATAAACATTTACATACACTCACATACATTGCTTCTGGCCCCACACTAGGATACCCTGCGTCAGCTAAGTACGGACTAGCACCTGTACGCTACCATAATGAGTTAAATTTATTAAGCCTGTTTTCCCAAGAATGTAAATAATCTTCACCACTCACATGCCTCTGTGGTCTGTTCTAGTCACACAATATTCCCAAGCAAGAGAGTGCGCAACACACATGCCACTGATCTGTCACTACCTATTTTTCCAGTCCATTTTTCTCGTGTAATTTCCATTGTACCCCAGTGGGGGTAATCACCTGGGGGTTCTAGACACAGCCAGCGCCCCAGCAGCCGCACCAAGGTATGCTGTCCGTCGGCGGGACGGATAACTTTCTGGACTTGTGCGTACAGGCTGACGCTAGAGAGTTCATTGAAGAGCAGACGCTGTTTGTATGCTCGTGCTCGGAGTGGGATGTTGTCATCTCCTGGAAACGGAAAGAAGGGTTTGAAGACACGCCAATGATTCATTCTTCCTGATTCCATTTGGAACTCCGACTCGAGGAAAAAGGAAAGAAAATAGAAGAAGAATTTTGCGAAGAAGAAGATAATATGGCAGAACTACAACGTGAGAAGTCAGAAGCTTGCTCTTTTACCTTATGGTCACCTCGTGAAATGGCCGCTTCTACAAAAGATTTTCAAGTTGAAGTGGTAGTGAGCATCTCAGTTGTTTAAATCCTTCGCTCGGTTAAGGTAGATTTGGTACGAAAATGACACCTCATTTTCGGTGATTAGATTCTGGTGTATGAATACAGACAAAAAGTGGGAAATGGTTTCTTGAGTTATCAATTTAGGAACGTCTGTTCAAAAGGTTAAAAGGTTACACCATAAGCAAATCTCCCCGCCCCCCCAACTTTACCTACCAACCCGATTTTTGGACACGTTTTTATATGGAAAATATAACTTTTAGGACAAAATTACCTATATGATTCAATAGATTTTAATGTTAAGAACCGGAAACAAAAAAATAAAAAAAATCCCATAGTAAATATAACCGTTTGAACAGATGCTCCTCAATTGGTAGGAGTATATGGGTATAGAGATGCAAGAGCAGACCTGGTAACTATCCCGCTTGTACCGCGGGCCTGAACTGGAAGACGACATCGTATTTCTAGGCCGGTGCCTCGCGCAATGCTTCTGCTTTCCTTCTTGAGGCTCTGGAACCTCTATCAGTCTCTCGCTTTCTGTTTCCACGTGCATGGGACCACCATTCTTCGCCGTGCCGTTTTTGACGACTTCTTTCTTTTTGTCACGTCTTTTCCGCTCCCGCTTTTTGAAGGTCAGGGAGAAGCGCTTTCGTTTTTTGACCTTGGGCGTGTCTGGTCGTTGAGGGGCTGTGGATTTTTCTCGCTCAGAAGGACTGGTGTCGTCATCAGGATGCGGGATTTGGGACTGTTCCGAGTCTGTCTTGACTGTGACGTCGGTGCGGGTGGAGGTGTCTGGCTCGCCAGTTTTGTACGCGACCTCTTTTTCCAAGTTGGCCAGCTCCATTCGCCTCAGTCTTTTCGGCAGTTTGTTGACAGTAGCGTAGACTGGTTCCTCGTTGTCGCCCACGGGTGCCGAGCGGGATCGGAAGAAGAAATCGAACTTCTTCGGTCGCACTGGTATTCGCCGTTCGACGAAAACCACCGTGCTGGCTACTTCTGTTGTCGTCCCGTGGTGGTCCGCCACGGGTTTTGGATTAGGCCCGTTCTTTATCGGCGTAGATCGCGGGTAGTCGTAGTTTAACTCTATATTCTTCTCCGTCACATAACACTTGGGTTTATCTGCTTCCGGTTGCCCGTTCAGTCTCAACGGCGGTCTCTCAGCAGTCTTCTGACAGCAGCAAGGTTTCTGCGTCACCTTCCTCGTGTTACACATGAAGATGGAGTTCTGCTGTATAAAGCTCGTCTGTAAAATGGGTGATGCTTGTACCTCGCCGAGTAGATCGTCGACATTGCCTCCCGTATGGAATCTGGGGGTTTGGTAAGGGGATAGTAGGAATCCAGGCGGAGGCGGTGGCGTGGCCATGTGATAGGGAGCTGACGTCACCGATTCGAAAAACCTCGGTGGCTCTATAGGTGCGTCGTGCACTAATACGTCCACTGTACGTTCCATCGCATTGTCTACCATACTTAGCTTGGGTCGAACATTGTTTGCAGGTCTTTGTTGGGACATTTTTGGGCCATTCGGAGGGTCAAGTTGGCTTTCTGACGTCGGTTGAGTGCTTACGGGTTCAGGTTGGCATTCTTCGCAGGTGCACGGTGACTCCACGTTACTCTGCAATGGAAAGAAGGAGCTATTCATAACATTTTATGACCTCATATTATATTTTTAAAAATTATTTACCTTATTAATGCTTTAGGTTATAAGCATTAACTAGGTTTAAGTAGGTTTTAATTTTCCTCGAACTAAAATATAGCAGAAATAAGTGCGTACAAAATCGCAATATCTATGCGGTGAAAACAAGGAAGAAAGATGATGGTTTGGGTATGGGATATGGTTACTTTGAATGAATTATTAGGTAAGTATAATCGTACTAGTTGAATAACAGCAGAAGCTCCATAGCTTAGTTATTTATGAGGACATCTAATTCTTACAACAATCTGCGTTGTGTGATAACACGCGGTTATCGCAATGGAACTAGGTACTGCGAATGGTTGGTGGGTTCGGTTCTCACTGAAGTTGACCGTACATACCTACTTAAAATAAATAAATAAAAAATATTTCAAATTATAAGAGTCATAACAGTGTCGGTACAATCGGCTTAAATGTCACATTGGTAAAACTAAAATATTTATGCTTGAACTAGCTAGATAAAAAACAACCTGTATCTCAAGGTACCTGTACCCTCTGTACTTGACTTGTATTCAGTTTTCCGAATGGGTTTCTATGTATTTCGTTGTTTGTGATGTCATTGCCTTGTTACCATAGTAGGTACAAGGTATCCTAGTTTGTATTGACGATTAGATGACCACACCCCCAATGAAAAAATCTTCGGAATCGCGAAAAAGAAGCTGTTCTTCGCTAAATTTGGGTACCACCTGCGGCATTGAAACGTTCAAACGTATAATTATTCCGCGAAGCGGTAAAATTATTCTGTAGAAGAGAATCTGCGTGCGATGTAGAAGTTTATCTATCAGGAAGAAGGTTTCGCGACCGCTGGAGCATAGTGGAGGAGGTCAAGACGAGACGAGAGAGAGGTTGTGTCATAAGAATTAACAAAAATTACGTAGGTAATTAACAACGATTTAGTTACACTGTATATTTTGTGTAAAATATTTTTACGAGAATATAGACACCGTGAAATAGGTAAGAATTTGGGAACGCGCTGTCATTTTTGGTGGTTGGGCTAATAACGCACGCCCGGTAATAGGGACCGAATAAAATTCAGCCTATAATCTACCAGCAATAACCCGCGGGACAAACAATAACCATAAGTATTTTCAGTCTTCAGCGCATCTAAGAAGATGCCAAAACACTAAACACCTACTTTTGTACGCTTTCTTTTCAAGGCATTTAGTCAAGACGGACTTTACACCGAAATAAATTAAAGAGAAAACTGATGGAAAACGCGAAAACTCTTGCCAAAGAATCCCCGCCGACTGCGACCAAAAATACGTACCTTTTACCGCCGATATAACTCAATCACCACTCTGATCACCAATAAAAATCCGCACATTTTCCCACCAATATAAAACACTGCCGCGCAAACATTCGGACGGACGGAGTGACGGGTACAAACTGGGTTTATTTATAAAACCTTACCATTAGGTGTTACAATATTTTCTAACACATCTGCTTGCCCGACCTTGACTCATTTATGACGGGCCCACCCACCACCAAAGTTTTTTCGAGCGCTAGAGACTGGTGAACGAGTAGTGAGACTGAAATTATGTCTGAATTTCAGAAAATAAGTGAATCTGCTAACGGTCTAAGAGACCTCCATATCTACAATTAAACGGTCTAAGAGACCGACTTTAAGAGGGATAACATACTCTTCTAGGTCAAAATTGAAATTTAATAATTGAGATACCTACTTACTTTAAAAGTAAAATACCGGAATGGAATAAACGAAAGAATTAGCCAAGAGGGATCGATGGAAGGTAGAGCTTGGCAAAATATTTAGAAACCGCAAGTTAAATTTCACTTTGTACTTGTTTTATGCTAATAATTCAGATCATTTATTCCTTTAAACAAACACTATATTTAATAGAATCCGATTTTTCAGCATCTAAGAATAGAATATAATAATAATTTATTGTCATAATCCAAGGATTCATTTTTTATTTCATTTCAAATTCTCGTGTCACACAGTGTTATTGCGCATACTCCTCCGAAACGGCTTGATCGATTTTGATGAAACTTTATATGTATACATACATATATATTTTTTGGTTTGGTAAGTTCGAATATATATTTTTATCTATTTTCATTGCCATAAGTGATTAAGGGTGGTCCGCCTCAATTTTTTTTTTCAATTATATGACCCTGCAAATAATTTATATGGCGAAACTACGTCTGGCCAGTCAGCTAGTGATAATATAAAATATACAGTAAAGCAGCCTAGTTATCAGTTAGACCTTAGATTTTCGCATTGTACGTAGCGAAGCTGTGAGTTTACAACAGCCAGCCAGAAAGATTGCCAGCAGAGCTCTGATATCAATGCAGGCCTCAATGATAGCTCAATGAATGAGGGATCCCAGCTTCTCAATGATAGCGGTCCGTTGTTTTTCCATGCCTTCACAGTGAATGGTCGCATGGGCGGGCGTTTCTACTTTGAGGCATTAAGTGAGCAGTGGGCTATTAGGATTGCCACGGCTATGATGGTCATCATCATCATCTCTCAGACACAGCAGGCTATGTGAAAGACGTTTCCAGCATTCGGTTTCTGTTCTGCAAAGTTCAGTATGCTGGATTTCTGTTCGTGCCTGAACTATTCCAATTAGTCCAATATTTTAGTCTAATAAAGATTTTCTTCAATTCAATTCATTTCCTGACTGTGATGTAACAAGGCTCGGGAAGATACGCTATGAGTACCTACCTTATCGAGAGTAGGTTAAGATGGATCGGCATGTAAAAATAAAATCCCCTGACTATGTTGGAAAAGAAATGCTACGTCCGTTCTCTAAAGGGGAATCGAAACAGGAGGATCGAAAACCAGGTTGGACCATGGACATAGTGAAGAAAGACCTCATAGAGTGCGATGCTTCTGAAGTAGATACCGGGAATAGGGTGAAGTGGAGGGAGAAGACAAGGAAGGCTGACTCCACCATCATGTGGGATTAAAGGCCAGGAAGAGAGAGAGAATTATTTTGTCGAGCTGGTTGGAGGGTAGCCGGAGCTGCGGTTCGTTTCTTTTCAATGTAGTTTCTGAGCCTCTTCTAGCAGCATTATTGCACAAAAAGTGGCTATGACCCTTTATCTATTCAAAACCAATCTGTCTAATTTGGTAGAAACCAACTTCCGTATTTTTCTGTATATTAATTTGAATAAACATCTTCAATCAATCAATCAATCAATTTATTAGATTTAAATTAACACTTTCAGCGCTTCAAATCTTCCTTGCGGCATTGAGCGCTTGCATTAAATGCTTATGACTTTCCTGACGGAAGTTATCGAGGAAATTGCTCGATTAACACGTCGATGAGGTGATCGGGAATTTTGGGAACCACCAGTTTTGGAGCGACTACTGGAAAGCAGCAACATCGCAGGCAGTGGCTGGATGAGAATAACCGAGGATAGACGGAAGCAGCCCGCCTTGAAGAATGACTACTACCTATCTACGGGCTAATTGATAGTGTGGCGTCTGCGCACGCAGTTTTGTCGAGTAATCATACTCTTCATGTTGTAGCGACACTAATCACGGTTAGCGGACCGCATTACCGCGTTGTGGCCAAATTATCTAACTCCTGTGTGTGTGGACAATAAAACTCGGATTATTCTTTGCAGTAAATGGACGTTTAATTTAATTCACGTAACCATCTGAGACTCTATACTTTGGTGACAGGCAGGTAGAGCCACCAAAACCGACAATAGAATAGTTTTACGAATCAGAATTGAAGTTATTTAAAAAAACAAACTGAATAACACAAACTTTATTTTTAGAGATAATTAAATATTAATCAAAAATCAACGAACTAAATTCAAAATGCAACAGAGCTAGAGGTAGGCGACCGTCTGCCTCGAGCGAAGGCGAAAAAGTGAGCTCCGAGCTGCCGGCCGCTATCCCCGCCACGCCGGCCGCCCGAACGACACGCCCTCTGACGTCTTCAAGGCCGGACACGATGCCTGCCTTACTACTTTTTTTTTAAGTGTCGCTCGTACTTGTTTCTAGTAATAGAGTTATATGTGCTCTATTTTTTTCACAATGCTGAATTTTGCAAGGTTATTTTCTACCTACCTATCTACCTACTTTGTTCACAAGAAGTACACAATTTTGGTACAAAAGACCGCTTCGTTCAAACTTTATGAAAAGAATAATTTCAACTCTGTTGCAACGGCTTCTTTCATTTAAAAGTTTCCGTTTGTAAAGGCCCTCAAATAGAACTTCGAGAAATAGCATTAGTAAAGTAGCTACAAACAGAAAACTCAGGATAGTATTGAAATTAAGCTCTGAGCGTGTTTGTATTGTTTAACCAGAAATAATTAAAAGTTAACTTAACACATAAACATAACATACACATTTACATACAAGCACATACATTGCTTCTAGCCCCACACTAGATACCCTGTGTTGTGGGAAGCAGAAACCATGGTAACCAGGCAAGGACATTACAAACATCGAAAAACACCCAGACTGATGCCATTTGCACAAATGTACGGCGGCCCCCAGTAGGATCGAACGCACGACCTTTGTCTTGGTAGTTAACGTCTTAACGGCAAGACCAACAAGGCAACGGAGGCAGTCATAGAGTACAATGCACGAGTGAGCTAACATTTAGATTTTTTGTTATTTATTTCCTAGTAAAATACTTATTTATACGGATAAAATTAACTATAGTACTGTATTTTTTATTTCCAGTATACTTTTCGACATGGACATATTTTAACACTACGTAGGTACTGTCGAATGAAGACGAATAACTTTGATTTGTTCTCGAAGCGATTTCCCAGAAGCAATCAATCAATCAATCAATCAAATAACTTTATTTGCGTAAACACGAGTATTTACAACATGCAGATGTTACATAATAATGAGTTCCATCGTGTTTTGCCATTTCGGCGTACAAATTTAAAATATGCTTATTAAATACTAGATAGTGGATCGGTCACAATTTTCACGCATCATAAAAAAAAAAAAATCTATTTTAAGTATTTTCATCACATTCTGAGTATCAAGATTCCAAAATTTATACTAGTCTTAAATTAATCATACATTTAATTTCTGTAATGTCCAAATATATAATGTCAAATGTATAATGTCAATATTATTAATGTAATGTCAAGTAATAAAGATTAAAGTTTGTCACCCAAAAAATCGTTCACTGTGTAGTAACATTTCTCTATCAGCAGATCCTTAAGTTTCTTCTTAAAGATTGTAAAATCAAGATTTTTAATTGACGATGGGAGTTTATTAAATATTTTCGGCGCCATGCAAAAGACACTTTTTCTTAAAAGTGCTGTGTGTCTGGAACTTAGACATAGCCGGGTCTTATCACGCTGATTTCGACCATTTGCATCGCATGCTCGCACAAACCGACATGGATTTGTATTCACAAAGACTGCTATCTCGTAGATATATAATGATGCTAATGTCATTATTTTAAGTTTTTTAAATTGTGGTTTACAGCTGTCTGTTGTCGTAAGACCGCACATTGCCCTTATGCACCGCTTCTGTGCTTTAAATATAATGTCTCTATCTGTTGAGTTCCCCCAGAACATTATTCCATATCTAAGTGTCGAGTCCACTAAGCCATAATAAGCTAGAAGTACTGCTTCTGCGCTAACGCTGTGAAAAAGTTTGTATAGAGCAAATGCAGAACTACTTAAACGTTTTGCTAGTTCTTCAATGTGTGGCTTCCACGTAAGTTGCCTGTCAATTAATAGCCCTAAAAACTTTGTTACGTCTGAATCTTTAATGCGTTCATTTTGGTACTTCACGGTTAGGTTTTCTATTGGCTTTATTCTTTGACTGAATTGTATTAAGACTGTTTTACTTAGATTTATTTTTAGATTGTTATTTTGTAGCCAAGTAATGACATTATCCAGGGCAGTATTTAAATCATTTTCATACAATTCTGCATCTCGGTCCTCAACAATTATAGTACTGTCGTCAGCAAAAAGGCTCATGGGATAATTTACAGATTTAGGTAAGTCATTAATATAAATAATAAAAAGTAACGGTCCTAATACGCTTCCTTGTGGGACTCCGTGCACAATAATGCGTTCACTAGACTGGTACGTTACTTCTGTTTTTGTCATTTTATTTATGTTTGTTATTTCAGTCAATTGTATTCTATTTTCTAGATAAGATTTTATTAATTGTAGAATGTTACCACGAATACCGTATTTATCTAATTTACTGAGTAGAATGTCATGTCTTACATAGTCAAAGGCCTGAGTTAAATCCATAAAAATTGCTGATGTCCTTATTTTATTATCAACATTTTTCATAATTATATTCAAAAAGTCATAAATTGCCATATTAATTGTCATATGCTTACGAAATCCCTTCTGTTCTGGAACCAGTAGATCGTGTTTTTCAAGATACTCATAAAGCTTATTATAGAAATATTTTTCAAACACTTTAGAGAATATAGGGATTAAGGCTATAGGTCTGTAGCAATTCATATCCTCCCTATCGTTTTTCTTAAAGAGCGGTTTAACTATAACTGTTTTCAAAGCATCAGGAAAAATACCTCCACTTATGCACAGATTTATAATGTAGCTTATAAGCCCTGAAATATATTTTGCGACAAATTTTATTACTTGTGTAGATATCCCGTCATACCCAACGCTCTTCTTATTTTTTAGTGACATAATTATTAATAATATATCGGCCGGCGTACTAGGCACCATAAACATGGATCCACTTTTAGAATTTATTTTAATACTGTTTGGTTTATTTTTTAATGGCTTCACTTTGTCTATAAAAAAATTATTAAATGCATTTGTTATTTCATTGGGGTCAGTTATGGTTTTGTGGTTTTGACAGATTTTGTTTATGGGGTCTCTGGGTACACTTGGTGCAACTCACAGCACTTGCACTGTACCTACACCTGTTGCAATCATAAAACAACGCCTTGACCCATATCGAGCCCGTACGGCCCAGACGCCTGAGACGCGAAAAGAAGCTGCCTCCATAAACTTCACTGCGAGTCGAGTGAACAGGGAATGTTCAGGAAGAAGATACGCTGTGCGTGTAAATAAGGCATAATATGAATTAGAAAAAAGTGATTATTAGGAAAAAATTAGGAAACCATAAGCCCACTGATGGTCTGACGATATCAGGGCTACTAAGGTCAATCTGGACTACAATAGCCGCAGATCGATCGCAATGGCTGACATCACCAAGTTAAAGTGGCAGTGGACGGGGCGCATAATTATCACGCAGAACTGATGGCACATGGGGCCGAAAAGTGCTCGAATGGAGACCACATAAAATATCGGTAAGCGCAGTGTAGACGACCAGTCACAAGATGGACAGACTATCCCATCCAAGTGGCAGGAAGACGGTGTATGCAAGCCGCTTCCAACCGGTCTTTTTCGAATGATGATGATGATGATTATGATCGCCATGGAGGGCCCATGAAGGCATAGGTACGTCCAGAAGTGGACTAACAAATGCTGAAGAAGAAGAAGCCAACTGTATGGTTTAAATTCCCTTAGTACGAATAACTTTAACAATAGGGAGAATTTCAAAATTGGGAAAAAATATCAGCTACTTTATGGTTTCCAAAGACACCAAAATCTATGAAATAGATAGAGAATTTATTGAAACACTTATTTTTTTCGAAATCGCTGATAGTATCTATATTAATTAACTAAACCAACAAGTAAGTTCTAATACTTGATGAGGTCAATTTGGCGAAAAATATTAATTTAAGTTAAATTGACCAAGTGTACCTAGTACCATCTAGTAATTCTAGAAAGAGTTGTAGTCATGGCACCACTGGAAACTGACAGCGTAGTTTTAGTTTTAAATAAATTAAACATTTAAACACATAAACATAAACATTTACATACAGGCACATATGTACGTTGCTTCTGGCCCCACACTAGGATACCCTGTGTCGTGGTAACCAGAAACAGCGACATCACAAACATGTAAGCATCTACGATCTGGGATTTTTTTGTCCCCAGCCGGGATTCAAACCCGGGACCTCTCGCATGGTATTCAGATGCCCTAACCGCTGCGCCACAGAGGTCGTCAAAATTAGGAGATGTAATCGAATCGACATTCAGCCTAGGCTCTCAAAACTGTTATGTATGTTTTCAGCGTAAGCTATTCCACAGACATTCCATTTTAGACAGGCCACACTGCACTCTGGGGCATTTAGGGCTATTGGCACTGACTGAAAATCAGCGCTGAGGGTTCCCGCCCTCAGCACTATGCTGAGTCAGCTGCCATTTGCAGCAGCAGAGACACACCGCGACAAAGTTTGTTAAGTGTTTTTATTGTTTTTTTTTTATTGAGTTGTCTATTGTTGCAATAAACGTTTATCTTTCTTTCTTTCTATCTATTCCACTTACCCTGGCCCCCTCCCCTCCCTCCTCTTCAGGCACCACGCTCAGGTCGTTGAACCCGAGCTGCGTGCGCGCAGATGCGGCATCGCACTCGCTGCACACCGACGCGCTGTCCTGCCAAACGATACTGTGCTCTACTTACTGGGGCATAAAGTTTCTAGTACAATTAATTGTAGGAAAGTTGAGTTAGTATGGAACGAAAAAAAAACACGACTGTTAAAAAGGCTATACCTATGCATCCTGCATATATTATCCGGCTGGATCTCGCACTTGGATCTTCAGCAGAGAGCATGATGGTGGATGATTTCTTTAGAAATAAGTCCGCCTTTGCACGACTTTTTTTTATCACAAACCTGTTATTTAAGTTATAATTATTATTATTTTTTTTTTTTTTATGCAATAAATTGTAACAACAACAACAATTAATATAGCAATGATGTTGATGATATAGTAGCAACGTACCAACGTAGACTAGACCGTCGTTCCCAGAGCAGAGCGTCCAGCTGGTCGTACTTATATCTCAGATGATGATATAGTGATGAAAGCGAGGAAATAGTAACAACGTACGTCCGAGTGGTCGGGCGAGGAGCGTCGGTCCCGGAGCAGAGTGTCCAGCTGGTCGTACTTATATCTCAGATGATGATATAGTGATGAAAGCGAGGAAATAGTACCAACATACGTCCGAGTGGTCGGACGCAGACCGGTCGTTCCCGGAGCAGAGCGTCCACCTGGTCGTACTTATATCTCAGATGATGGTATAGTGATGAAAGCGAGGAAATAGCACCAACGTACGTCCGAGTGGTCGGGCGAGGAGCGTCGGTCCCGCAGCAGCGTGTCCAGACGGTCGTACTCGTACCGGAGCGCCGAGATCTCACGCTTCAGCTGGTCGTTCTCGCGTTTTAGCTTCTTGATGTCGGACTGGCCTGGTGGTGTACATCGTTTGTTAGGTTATTTCGGCTAAGAGGGACGGTAGTACACAAGAGGTCGTGGACTTGAACCTCTGTAAGTACCAATGACTGTTCTACGATGTACCTATATTTGTGAATTTTTAGTAATAATCCTGAATCCTATCCTAAATAAACCTGAGTGCACGAGGTTTTTTCATACCACAGCGCTTGAAACACGCGTATTGATTGAACCAGTACCTACTTTTTTCAGTCTGTGCCCACAGTGTACGTATAATATAGACTGTAGATATATATTAGGGAGTATCATTAAAAAAAAAACAATACCTACGTCAAGATATATTCACTAAAAGCTTCTTCACACAAAGTGGCACAACAAACAACATACAAGTGATACAGCGGAAGCTCTGCCCGAAAATATACCTACCGAAGCACTTACACCTGCGTTTCACTCCGACCATCCCCAACTTCTTTAACACAAGTTATAAACACAATCAATCTGGGAGTTTGGGAGTTTAGTACTCTGGGAATACTAAACTCCCAAACTCCCACGAGTTTTTTTAATTAGTGTTAAGTATGTAACTAGTAAATTTATGAAAAATGAAGAAACTCTGGCTTCTTTATATTTTTATGTTGCTGTAAAATTAACTTATTTTAATTACAAAAACGATATAGGTAGTGACTTGCGTCGTGGTTAACGAATTAAGAAAGAAATGAACGCAGTGTGGGCGCGCGGGGTCGTCAAGCTTGACAGTTCTTGTGCTCGAGAGTGGCTACCAAATTTATTAAACAATTAAAATTACCTAAATTTCATTTTAAAAGAAGACGAGAAAAAGCTTTTCACCTCTTTCCACCTCAGCATTAATATTGATAGTGCGAAGGCGAAGTTCTTCGTTCTCGTAGAGCATTCCCCGCGAGGATTTGCGGTCCAACCTGCATGAAAATACGGAAGAAATGAGAATTACGTTCGTCAATACACAGGCCTATGCCTTCCTCAGGGAAGAGACCCGTGCCCCTCGGTGGGGACATAATGGGTTGATGACCAATACACTATCAGAATCTCCATCTCTTCTTCTTTTTCTTCCAGTGCCTCCCCTTTAATGGAGGGTAGCCAACAGGTCCGCATATTCTTCTTCTTTTCTTGCAATGAAATTGAATTTAGAGACAAACTAAATAGACATACCTACACAAACTATCACCTATCAGCATCAACCCATTATGTTCCCACCGAGGGGTACGGATCTCTTCTCTGAGGAAGGTATAGGCTATACTCCACCACGGAGGCCAAGGCGGGATTGGTGGAGGCTTGTAAGACTAGTGGCTGGTCCACTGTCAGATCTTTTCAAGCCGCCTTAAAGCCTCTGACTTGGCTTAACGATTGCCATCTATCGACGGCAGCCGGCACCAACTGCTTAACGTGCCTTGCGAAGTACGGAACCGCTCGGAAGAAATGCCCACCCATCCATGCACTGAACGCACCCTATGTTGCTTAACATTCATGATCGTTTAAGATCACTCAGGCTACGAGCGATTTGATTACCACCTATGCATAAATGTTTTTATTGTGCAATAAAGAATTTTCAATAAATCAATCAAGACTACTCTGTTCTCGTCTGTTAGCTTTTAGAATATACCTCGGGCTCCAGTAGGCTTCGGTTTTCGCCGTATATATATTTATATCGTACCGATGATCGAGTTCTGATTTCGAAATTAAGTGTCATATTAGTTCGGATTTCGAAATAAGTGTCATATTAGCTCCGATATTTCTATTACACTAATATATCCGATTCTATCCGATCCAATAGTAGCCGAGGTACAGTCGGGGTCTGAAAATGTTTGCCACCTTAAGGTTCATAATTGTACAGACAATTATACGACACAAGGCGATATTTGTATTGATTTGATTAATTACAGCATAAAGCTCTGAATAAAGAGTATATTACCAACCTGTCAAAGTTTAGAGCAAACCTTCTTCGCTCCCTCAAGGAGGTTTTATTTTCTTTATTTTGTAAAAATAGTATTCAATATATTTTGAAACTTTCTATTTTGACAGAGTTTTGATCTGTTTCATTTTAATAAATGCAATAATTTTAAAATAAGAAATTAATATTGATACTTTTTAGAATCGAGGCTTCGGAACTTTGAAAGGTAATAAGTACATTGTGAATTAGCAAGCTGAAGTGGCAGTGGGCTGGCCATATTTCGCGAAGAACCGACAACCGCTGGGGTAAACGTGTTCTTGAGTGGAGACCGCGACTCGGCAAACGTAGTGTAGGACGCCCTCTAACCAGGTGGGATGACGATCTGCGAAGGACTGCAGGCAGATGCTGGATGCGACAAGCTGAAGACAGGGCGCTATGGCGCTCATTAGGGGAGGGCTATGTCCAGCAGTGGACTAATATAGCCTGATGATGATGATGATGATGACGACATTGTTAAAGCATTATAGACTACAATGCACATATTGGGACAAAGAATCAAGTTTGAAAACTGGTAAACATTTTTAGACCCCGACCGTACCTATATTCTAAAAGCTAACAGACTAGGTCAATACAGTACTCACTTCCGGTTGGGCTTGAGGTTGACATCCTTGCGGCGCTGGCGCAGCATGCTGGCTCCCGTCATCCCCGACATCGTGAGCCCGCGCCATCCGTCCACCAGAATCTGGAGGATGAAGAGGTTTCAATCAATTAATCAACTCGTTGGTCTAGCGGGTTAACGCCCTTAATCACCAAGACAGAGGGTCGTGGGTTCGATTCCCACACTGGGGCCCGTCGTACACTTGTACAAAAAGCCTTAAACTGAGCGTATTTAGATAGATAAAGATTTTATTTACACACCAAAACACACATTTTTACATTTATGTGGATTACCTTGTCTGGTTATCATAGCACAGGGTATCCTAGTTCGGGACCACGGTCTCGATTCTGTTAGTGCATTATAGTACGATGATATACAAAGGCGGGTCACGTGACCTGTTTTTTTATACCATTGACGCCTAGACGTTATGACATGTGTGCGCGCGTAGACTTGAAGCGGCAATTAAACTGAATCCCCATGTACGTTCTATTATCATTGTAATAAAACTGAATCCCCATGTACGTGCTATTGTCATTGTACTACAATGCATTAACAGATTCTAGGTCCTGGTCAAGTGATTGTGTTGTATGGAAGTAATTAATATTATATTATCTTCCCGTACTCGTCCAGTCGTCAAACACACAGAAGGAACGTGGCAAGACGAAAAGAAAGACGTGTCGTCTCTCCAATTCACTTTCATACAAAACGTAGGTTTTATCGTAGTTTGGTAGGCTTAGTTTTTATCATTTTCAAGTGGGTGCTCTTGAAAATGATTAAAAAAAGTTTGGGCAAATGTCCCGCAGCGGATGGATGGTTATCCATAAAGTTCACGTACCCTATGCATTAAACTCGAAACCGTAAACTTCGACTACTCTCATGGGTGATATAAAAACGCCATAAAAGTTGCCGGGTACCTATGCAGTAAAATCTAACAGTCCTGGCACACATCGGTTTGCCTCAATATTTTGCGCTCTGCAATTGTCTCGGTTCATAGTTCACACAGCGTTAACACGCTAATGCATATCATCAACCCATTATGTCTCCACCGAGGGGCACGCGGCACGGGTCTCTTCCCTGAGGAAGGTTTGCATATTTTACAGTTTTTACAAACTATACAAGCTAACCACTTTGATTGCACACCAGTAATTTACAGAGATAAGGTACTTACAGTCTTACCACAAAAAAATAAAATAAACACTGGTTTCACATGCGTTTATTTAAACAATGTCTAAATATTTAATCATTGTTTAACGGTGTGTTTAGCAACCAGGCCCCTTCGTCTGTCTGACTTTAAACAATGTCTAAGCCGTATCTTTCTCTAGGCAACCGTTAAACACTGTTTTATGTTAGCACTTTTTTTAGACACGTGCTCAGCAGATGTTTTAGTTTTTTGTAGTACGACTGTTAATTTCTAGTTCTTGGTACACACTCGCCGGTCTTATCGCTGAAAGCGATCTATTCCAGATAACCTTAAACACTTAAGAGACGGGACGAATCACACACAGATCAGCTCTATAATTCAACGCGTCACAGGTACTTCTTTTCCGCTCCCTCACCTCAAGTCCCTTCTGTATGGCCAGGATCATACGTACGTCACTTTCTGCTTAAAAAAAGTTCACATTTGAGAAACCAAATTTACTTTCAAGGTAAATATTGTTTTACACTGCGTCTGTTGACAATCAATGTACAATGTTATGCCTCCTTTGAGTAGAGTTATAGTGGAGAAAAAGACAGCAAAAAACGCTCCACTCCGACCATATTTTTAACCGACTTCTAAAGGGCATTTCTCCACGGGGTCCGAATTTGACGGCCCGGCGCATAACATGTCCAGATTATCAAAATATACCCCTGTAAAAAATACTACAGTGTCCTCTAGGTTCTCGCCTACCTGGAGAACATGCAAACTTTGCTGAAAACCGTTTGCAACTCACAGAAAAAAAATCTGAAATGGCTGAAAATGACCTTCGGTGGCTTGTCCCCAACCCAAAACTTGACAATTTATAATTATTTCTATAAAACTCTGTTTTCCGGGAATCTATTTATGTTCACATATTTTCAGATAGTTAAAGTACCTCTCATTTAAATATCATAAGAATCTAATCAATAGTTCGCCTACAATAGCAAGATGTTTGAGTGTCCCTTGCTTCTGCCTGAATTCGGTGGCACTTATGAACCAAGCGTTTCTTCGGTCGTAGATTACTCTAGGAATTCACGGTGTGGACGAGCCATTATGTCAGTCACCCCGCAGCGCCCGAGGTCAACGGACGGGTGATTGAATGAAAGTCTTGGGAAATATCAGGGTAAGTAATTCATTCTTCAGATTTGGTCCAGGGCACACTTTGACTTCGGTGGAGGTGTTATTAGGAAGAATACTTATTGACTCTAAAATCTAGTGCCTACTGCATAATTTATCTCAGTGACTACTTTCTAGTGCCTTGAGCTGGGGTTGATACGTGGTGTTGTATAACAGTGAACTTGAAAAACACTATCTTTTCTGATTTCGGTGTGCTTGATTTCGGAGGCTTTTTGAGCACCGAAGTCAGAAAAACTTCCACCGCAGTCAAATTTGCCTGATTTCAGTGTATTTCGTTCGACTTTAGAGAACCGATTTCAGATTCCTTACTTGTAAGTTTCAAGTAGGATATGCGCATTTGTTTTTTTTGAAAAGTAATCGCTAACATCGTGTGGAAACCTACGAATAGTTTTACACGTGTAGATATTTTCTTTACTGTTAATAATAACGACAAAAATATGTTGTTTCTGTCATAATTGATTTCAGTCAGATTAAAATATGCTGCAGCAGCAACTACAAAAATATGTTGTTTCTGTCATAATTGATTTCAGTCAGATTAAAAACTGCTGCAGCAGCAACTACGTGCCTACGTTAACTTGAAAATGTGAAACATGTGTAGTGTTCGTGTGTACATTTTTTCATGTGCAATTGTGTGTGTTTATTATGTCTGTGTTTGTGAATTATGTGAATGTGTCAACAATGGCAAGTTTAAAGTACCTACAAGAAAGAAAGTGCGTGTACATTTCTTTAACATAGTTTTCTTATAGTTTGTGGTCAGTCGGTGTGTACGATTATGTAGGTATGTACAGTAGGCTCTACATCAACTTACTCTACCTACCATTCTATTTTCTTTGACAAGAGGTTGTGTAACGGACCAGGTTCCGTACATGTGCTCACGATCGATAATATAATCTGAGTTGTTTTTTTGTCAAGAGGTTGTTTTCGAATGGAAGTTAGGAGGAACCGAGACATAGCTTAATTTATTTACTTTTCCTAAATAAAATACAGCTAGTTATATTTTGTTCTTTCATCAACAGTATTTGGTTGTGTTTAAATGGTGCAATAAAAATTTGGGGATGATAATTGGGGTTTGGTAACAACATCTAGTGACGAGGAGGCACACAACTAATAAATATTGATTGTTGGAAACTCGCCAACTATCGCTAAATCGCGACGCAACAGTTCACCACAATGTGCATACCTAGATGGCCCACTAGGTTGAGGCTAGGAAAGCTAGCTTAAATCTCTAAAATCACACTTGAAAACTTGACTGTTAGGTGCAATTACTGGTATAAAATTGTGACTTTGGCACGTTAAATGATTCTCTGGTCATTTTCTGATTCCAGTGAATTATTGTCTGATGTCGATGCTTACAATCTGATTTCGGTGCTGGTAGTCTGATTCCCGTGTACAGTTTTCTGATTTCGGTGTAGTCTGACTTCGGTGATTTAAATCTTCGTTATATAACCGAGAATCTGGGTACCAAAAATATATCACGTTTTACAGTTTTTAGCCCTTTATCCAAAACAATCGATACAATTCCCGAAAGACAAAAAAGAACGACCACCGAAGTAATTCATTTTTGCCTCTTCTGGAGAAATGCCCTAAAAAGTAAATTTTCGGATACACGCGTTCATCCTCAACCCATTATGTCCCCACTTAGGGGGACGGGTCTCTTCCCTGAGGAACGTATTGGCCATACTCCACCACGGGGGCCGGGTCCGGATTGGTGGAGGCTTGTAAGACTAGTGGCTGGTCTTATTGTCAGAAGTTTTCAAGCCGCCCTAAGGCCTCTGACTTGGCTTAACGACTGGCATCTATCGACGGCAGCCGGCACCAACTGCTCAACGTGCCTTGCAAGGCACGGAACCGCTCTGACAAACGATCGACGCGTATATTCTTCTATTTCTCAAATAATCTCAAACATAGCAGTCTAGAAAAACGGCGAAAAAGCTACATATTTTATATGTTCAAATGTGGACGTAGGTTTTGTAAGCACTATACATTATTAACTTTATTAGTGGTTTCGGGTACTTTTTATTCAATAAAGTATAATCATAATAATAAAAGGACTGTTTATTTCAAACCGATCGTTCCAGGATAAAAGCAGCCCACTGCAAACACGTGAATAGTTTACTGCAACTGTGATTCTTTTCCAGTTTCATAACATGAAGGCCTTGAACGTGAAAGGCTTCTTTAGCCATGAAATGAGGCTTCCCGTGACATTCAACGTTTCATAACATTACTCACATCGGATCTACTTTTGTGAAAAAGTAGTCATTGTGGTAAAATAAACTGGTACTGGAAACAAAAATTTAAGCCAATTCTATTTTGATTCTAATTGAAAGGCAACTAGAACCGTACTAAATCGAGTAGCAGGTCCCGGCTTCTTATTTTTCGATGTGTTTAATTTTCCAAATGATTATCGGGACGAACTCTTTACAAAAAATCTTAATTTTACAAAAATTCTTAATTTTACTAACTATTAATTTTAAGGTTATAATTTTAAGGCCTAATTAAGGTTAGGACGAATTCGCATTTCTCGAAATAAGTACAGTCAAGCAAAATGCACTTTTTGGATATCACCCAAATCCTAATTAATTAAATTAAAGGAAACAAAATTTAAAATGTTGTCGCGTTAGGTAGTCGCGAACTGTGGTAGGTAGGTAATCTAGCTAGCCGAGGATATCTTCAAGAAAAGACGGTACTTATTAATATACTACATACAATTTAATTCTTTTAAAACAAGGCTTTTTTAACTACATTTAATATCCTAAGTAGGATCTCAGGGTCTAGAGTCTCTAATAATAAATTCGAGTCCACTTTGCACTAGTTAGTCCGGATATGAGAGCACACTTAGCTTGCGAAGACTTGCGGGTAGTACACGGCGATGCGTTAGGTAAACGCGGGTGTGTTGCCGTAGGCGGCACCGATCAGGAACGCAGCAAGGAAGTGTGTAGTAGGAACCCTGGAATTCCAAATTGGGCATTTCTTGGAATGTCTGATTTTGTGTTACTGCCTGCAACATTCCTTGTGGGAATATTCTTGGAGATTGAAGATCAGCCATGCAACCGGCTCTCAATTGTACATTAAGTAGTGATCTCTGATGTGGAAGATTCGTGCAAAATTTGTCTAGGTAATTTAGGCACTAACTAGGTACCAAGCGATTACAATGGAACTAAAGGAAAGATACTACTGTAGATTTGTATGTACAGCTAAAACAGCGTTACAGCATTACTGAGGCTATTATCTACTATCTAATAACTAGGTTTAGCCTCTAAAAGCTAAGAATAAAATTACAATTTCTTTTATCACAAATCTGAAGGTAGAAACGAACAAACACCCAGCGACTAGCATGCAAATTACATAGGAAGAATTATAATTACTCACCACTTATGGGGAAACACACTTATAATATAACACTTAATAGATTCTTAATTTCTAATTACAGTTGTTGAATAACAAAAATCCGAATTCGAGTACAATTATTATGTCTCGGTAGTAAAATTTGGGATTGTATTCTCAGCTCAGCTGACCGGTTCGAAATGAACAAGCGGTGGGCGATGACTCTGCGGCGGGGCATTCGTGCCGTGACCGAACGTTTTCGAGTAGTTCCGATTCAATCCGTTCACTAGTATTATAAAATATCTGTATGTACAGTTTGTCCATTCGTAGGTTTGTTTAATGTTGTTTTTGTTTTGTTTATTAGTTTTTAATGTCTTTAGTAATAGATTAGGTTGTATGTTTAGGTGTAGTTTTTCATTATTCTTTATTTTAGGTATATTTTTGTTATTATAAGTATAGTTTTTAACGTAACCGTTACAATGTAACATGGAAACACAAAGTTTATTATTTTAATGCAATTACCAATTACATTTTACTGATCATCGAAACTATCGCAAAGAGTTCCACATAGGAGCGGTAAGGTAGAAAAAGAGATAAAAGTTAACTAACACTAGGTTCTAACTAAGAAGTAAACAAACAGTAAATAGTATTTACTTGTATGTTTACTTCTTACGGGATGAGTATTTACTAAATACTTATCCCTTGCTAGCAAACAGGCACAAAGCATTTATTCTTTACACCCTGAAACTCTCTGACGACATCATTCAGTAAGTCGTTAATGCAATAAACCCAGTAGGGTGTCCATAAATGCTCTACATCTGGAGCGACATTAATAGGTAAATTAGGACGTTGACAAAGGTTTGTTTGTTTGTTTGTTACGCTTTATTGCGCAAAGGAAAAAATAATAATAACTTAAATAACAGGTAAGTGCCGATGTACAAAGGCGAACTAATTTCAAAAGAAAGGACAATGCCCAAATTGGGACCACCCTCCAATAGCAATAAGATATACGTCATTGGATAGGTCTTTTTAATTGGAACAATAATAGCTCTAGTGATTGGTGCCTCTGCCTACCCCCTCGGGGATAACGGGCGTGAGTTTATTATTATTATTATTAATAATAATTGTTATGACAGCTTTGTTGTCAAAATTGTCCGTTTGTAGTTATGAGACTTTTTATTACTGATTTAAAATATTTTCAAAAACAATTTTCCAAATATAAGTATGTTTAATATTTTTATACACATGTTCTTATATCTCGCTTAGACAATGTACCAACGCGCGTACGCGAACAAGTAGCCACGGAGACCCTCCCCTCTTTTAAAATCGGTGACAGGAACGCGCGCGGCGCACTGGTGGAGCGCTGGTCTGACCAGCCTGGTTATCATTATTATATTCTGGTTATGTATCAGTCGTTTATTGCCAATGTTTGCGAGTTATCGTTCCGTTCTATTCTTTTTCACTCGATTCTTTAGACTTTTTGACCTGGCATTGATATTGGACACTGGTATCTTTGCTCTCTGTTTATTGAATTCCGCTATGACTTAATGCCATTAGCATTAAATCCACCTTTTGTACACTTTTATTGTGCACTAAATAATTAATAATAATAATAATATCATACTGGACTTTTGAATTGCATCTCGATCAGGTAATTGTGATGAAAAATCATCCCAACTGTGTTGTGTCGGCGAACCTTCTATCGCGGATGATATCAGCAACATCGGTTAGACGATCTGCCTGACTACAGGATTCTCGAAAATGTGTGGCTTTTGCGTAGCCGCATTCAATCACGTCATGTGAGACGAAGGACTTACTATCGTTATATTTTGATAAAAAATGACCAAGACGAAGGAAACAACATCACGTACATATTGCTTCTGGGCCCACACTAGGATACCCTGTGTTGTGGGAACCAGAAACAGCGAGGTCACAAACATGTAAACATCCAAAACCTGGGTTTCTTTTTTTTGTCCCCAGCCGGGATTTGAACCCGGGACCTCTCTCATGGTAGGCAGATGCACTAACCGCTGCGCCACAGAGATCGTCGAACATTATTGTACATGCCTATCAGAACGGCAAACGATGGGCACATGTGTACACATAATTTCCATTAAATGGTATTTAGGGTATGCAATTCATGCAGGATGCATGCATACACCAGCAATACACTTAAATGATGACATTATAGATAACCCTTGATGATAAAATATGATTGAAAAATAAATAATGAAATATTTTTTTGTGTTTTTATTATTTTTCCCTCCATTTTTTTATATCTGAACTTAAAAGTAACATTACTCTAAACGGACAGTTCAAAAGTATTTATACATAACAGTCAGTACCTACCAACAAAACTAACATTTTCCCCTCCAAAAAAGTCTTTTTTTGTGCTTTTATTTCTGAACTTTGAAGTCTCATAACTCTGAATGGACTATTTTACAACAAAGTTGTGTTAACAATTGTTGTTCCTATTGAAAAGACCTATCCAACGACATATAGATATTGCTATTAGAGGGTGGTCCCAGGTTCCATACATTTTTGGGCATTGTCCTTTATTCCAGCCAGCCTATCATGTGTTTTTTGTATTGCCTTCGTTAATCTAACTTAACCTAACCACAGGACTTGGATGTTTACATTTTTTGTGACGTGGCTGTTTCTGGTTCCCACGACACAGGGTATCCTAGTGTGGGGCTAGAAGCAATATATGTGCATGTATGTAAATGTGTATGTTGTTTATGTGTTATATTTAACTCTTGATTATTAGCGGTTGAAGAATACAAATCATGCTCAGAGCTTAATTTCAATAGCATCCTGTGTTTTCTATTTGTAGCTACGTCACTAATACTAGGTATTTCTCGAAGTTCTATTTGAGGGCCTTTACAAACGGACACTTTTGAGTGAAAGAAGCCGTTGCATGCAACAGAGTTAAAATTTTTCTTTTCATAAAGTTTGTACAAAGACGTCTTTTGTACCAAAATAGCGACCAAAATTGTATACTTCTTGTGATCAAAGTACGTGGTTACCTACTTTCAAAACAAAACCTGAAAATAACCTTGCAAATTTCAGCATTGTGACAAAAATAGAGAACATAAATCTATAGAATAGAATAGAATACTGGGGTGTCCCAGAAGTAAAGAGACAAGTTAATGAAAAATTTTTTTTATGAAAAATTGGACGTCAACTGTTATGTGTGTCATTATAAATTATGCATAATAACAATAAAAATACGATGCCTTTATAGCCGATTTTTTTCAAATTAATGCTTGCACGTCTCATGACTGCTTTTCCTGAAGTTGTTGCCACCCGTTTGGCCAATCTAGCCCATCTTTGCTTGAAAGATGTCAACGTTTTTTATTTTTCTGAATAGTTTTTGTATTCTTTTTTACATAGAGCCCAAAACATTTCGATACCTCGAGCTTGAGGAACATTTAGAGCATTGTTTTGTTTCGATATGAATTCGACGCCCATAGATTGCAAATATTGAGTGACTTCAGACTCGTAATGACACGAAGCCATATCCGGCCAAAATACAACGTCTTCCCTCTGATAATACTTGTCTATAAACGGTATTAATCGCTTCATAATACTCTCTCGAAGATAAATTTGTGCGTTCATAGACCGTGTACAGATAAATGGTTCGGAAACGTTGCCGTTTTCGTCTATAGCTTGCCAAACCAGATGCTTCTTAAAAAATTTAGCCTTTGTTTTAACTTTTTTGCTGTAATCCGCCTCACCACGACTAGTAGCGTGGAAATATTGCTTCCCAGGAATATCAGAGGGGTCAACCGGTACATAAGTTTCATCATCAATTATGAGAAATTTTTTCAAAGTTTTTTGGTAAATTCGACGGCGACCTCGCTTAGCACACACTTCTTGGTCTTTCACGTACTTTGGAGCGGCCAATTTCACAAAAGCCTTCATGCCCAGATCTTGAACTTTAATTCTTTATATGCTTGACTTAGATATTTTCAATTTGTCCGCCGTAGTCCTCGCAGATGTTGAAGGTGCTTCTTTAAAAACCTTTTTTACCTTATCTATATTTCGATCAGTTGCTATGGTACGTTGCCTTCCCGGAATCTTCATAAAATCAGTCTCCTGATTCATCATACCGTTGAATTATCCTGTAGATACATGTTCTTATAGCCCTTTCTTGAGAAAAATGACGAACTGCCTCGGATTTCCCTTTATTCAGATAGTACTGAATTACTCTTTTTGCAAACGATTCTCGTTCGGTTCGCTTCATGTTAGAAAACATCGACAATATTTGCAAAACCACGCGAATTTGACAGATTTGTTACCGTTGGTTACCATGGCAACAGTTATTTTCTTTTTTGAAAACCTTTTTTTTGGCCGATATGAACACTCAGTTTTGTCTCTTTACTTATGGGACATCCTTTAGAATATTCTTTATTGCACACTAGAAAAAAAAAACACAAAATATTTACAAATATTTACTCTATTCTATCAATTAGCCCGTAGATACTAGTTCATAGGCCTTCTTCAAGGCAAGCTACTTCCGTCTATCGTCGGTTATCCTCATCCAGCCACTGCCAGCCTCTGATCTGCCAGCGATGTTGCTGTTTTCAATCAATTGCCCCAAAACTTGGGTTCCAGAAATTTCCGATCACATATCAATAGACATAGTAAACAGGCACATATACGTGAAGAAAAACACCTAATCTGAACTTTTAAGGGGGATCCACTGAGTAACACTAGTGCCGGAAAAAAAACATTGTTTTTACAGATTGAATTTGCAATAAATCAAGAAAATTTGAAACGCACATTAATAGATTTTTACTTATATTATAACGCCGATTAACATAGTGTCTACTTGAGATTTTAGAAAGAAAAGACGTAAATACGGTGCTTTATAGTAATCATGTTTTTTAAATAAGGCCGTATGACTGATGTATTTTTTACTTTGATAGGTGCAGCGCGTAAAGTGCGTAAAAAGTATAGTAGTAACAAAGTTGTAGTAAGTAGGAAAAAAATAAAAAATAAGAAAAAAATTAAAGAAGAAAAGTTATTTTGTGGGTTTTTAGTATTAGTACGCTTTTTGCGAATGTATTGAATTTAATATCTTAGGATTTCAATATTGTTTTTATCTTTTATAATATTATAGTGGACATAAACAGCTAAATTTTGTGAACAATTGTGAATTTCTCCCTCATCACTGCTGTGCGTGGTGACTCTACTTCTGCAGTTGCAAACCTGCAATTGTACCTGCGACATAGTTTTTCTCTCTGTCGATAAGTGCAGACGCTTGAACTAAAAAACTTCTTTTACTTTTCATGACCTAGACAATAAAAAGTAAAATGCAGTGGCGATACCTAAGTCGTATTGCAGATCCAAGTGCCTTTTAGCACATCGTGAAATTTAATTTTATAGTTTTTACCATAAAATCGATTGATCGTAAAATTGTAACAGTATTTCGTTCAGCTCTAAGTGATTCGTAGAGCTAAAACTACATTTTAGCTTTTATGTAGGACGTTTCATACTAGGGGTCATGTAATTATATGTTTGTTCAATGATAGTAACATAAAAATGAAAATGAAAATTTCTGTTCTTTTTGATTTGAATAATTTTTACACTTAAAATTTTAACAAAATGGCTTAGAGTTAATCTAAACCACCTTAAGTTCACATTAGCAAAATTGAAAATACTATCTTTGCTTGTTTAAATTTAACAGGCGTCTTCGTTGTACCTAGGTCCAATTTATCAACAATTAATTTTGCACTTAATTAATTATAATTTATTAATATTTGTCACTTGGGCATTGCATTATGGATTGAGAGATTACCTTACCACATTCTATTAGCTATAAATATATATATTTTTACGGTATAACTAAAAAACAATATTAAATTAAATAAGTGAAAAAAATATCTAAAAAAGTGCCACTTATCTATTTACGTACTTACCTGTAACCTTTTGGGTGGTTCATTTATTTTGC
The DNA here is from genome assembly GCA_947310845.1 of Yponomeuta plumbellus. Classification (NCBI taxonomy): domain Eukaryota; kingdom Metazoa; phylum Arthropoda; class Insecta; order Lepidoptera; family Yponomeutidae; genus Yponomeuta; species Yponomeuta plumbellus. The sequence continues at coordinate 9,654,197 of OX371216.1, read as the reverse complement.
GCAGTCGATAGCAGGTCAACCTCAACACGTTTGTGCCATAGTAGCCCTTAACGTAACTGAATTGAGTGCACGTCTTTACGTCTTTTTTAATGACGACTGTACTAGACATGATATGGGTGGAGTATTTTAAATAATAGTATTTAGGCTTATTTTCTCATATATTTATTAGGCGGAAAGGGCTTGTAATCGTCTTATGTAATAAACAAATTGTTTATTAAATAATGATAAGGTTAAACAGCTTCATTAAACGTGATGGTGTTAGTGTTTGACTATTTTGAACAATGATAGTGGGAGCCGGTTTGCTGCTCAGCGGGTACACGGGGTTCCGGCAGAGCGCGGTAAGTCCGATTAATTATATTTTGCTCCAAGCCATAGAAACATCCGTGTTATTAAATATTTAGGGTTCCGTACCCAAAGGGTAAAACGCATTGGGCCGATTGATCGGTTGACCGATCGGATGAACGGGAAACACCCCACGTGCTGGCTTTGTCGAGCCGCCACTTTGTGAATTAAGAATTTCATATAAGTATCTGCCTGTCTCGTATTTGTGGAAATCTTAAGATGCGGAACGATGCGTAAGATACAGCTGCGGTTGGAAAGGATACAGGAAAACCATAGATAAGAATGTATATTGACGAAAACTCCTATTTCGAAGCGGCTAGCCTTGTTTTGTATTCACTTCACATTATTCAACGACTTTTTTCGTCAGTGTGACGGGCGTCTGTCTCGTATAATAACAAAACTGCCCGAACAGCGAGTAGTAATGTCTTCGACATCCATTAGTTAGGTGGGTACTCGGCGACCTCTAGCAATCTATTCACTATCCAAATAAAATCCGAACCGACGCAAACAGCGCTAATATCAACCAAGCATACATAATTATTGTGAAAATACCCAGTTATGAAAAACTGCCAAATAGCCATCGAAATCCACAAGATCTATTAGTATTAGTACTTATATTAAGACATTTTGTATCATAATAACGTAATTATAAGACTTTTACCCATACTGAATGTTAATATGACGACCTCTGTGGCGTAGCGGTTAGCGCATCTTACCATGCAAGAGGTCCTGGGTTCGATCCCCGGCTGGGGAGAAAAAAAACTCAGGTCTTGGGTGTTTACATGTTTGTGACGTCGCTGTTTCTGGTTCCCACGACACGGTATCCTAGTGTTAGGCCAGAAGCAATGTATGCCTGTATGTAAATGTTTATATTAAGTACTTTAAAATTAAAATATGGACTATCTAAAATAAATAAACTGATTTGGATAACTTCCCGAGAACTAACAATCAATTTAGTACCTATACAACTTCCAACGATCCATTCACCATCTATCAGCGTGCGTATCGCTTTTACGCCAATAATAACACAACTCCCCAAGGAACCACCAACATCCAAATGATCCATTACTCCCCGGCAACTAACAATCTGTGCAATACATTTACTATCCGAATCTAAGTGACCATTCGCCATCCGAATAAAATCCGAAAGCGAGGCTAGCAAGTTGTACCACTAACGCCCTTACGCCAAGCTAATATCAACCAAGCGTGACGCGGAAACGCCACGCGACGGGCAATCGTACCAGCGGGTAGAGAGAGCGGGAGCGAGCTATGCTACACGCTTTGCCTCCCGCCCCGCCAGCCGCCATTTTGTTATCGGCGACCAGCGCTGTTTAGCTAGCGCGTTCGGCGCTGTATCTAGCGTGTTTTGGGTCACCCTACTCACCCTCTTTTGGTTGAGCTACTTTTTTTAATTAATAATTCTTAGCGTCTTGACCATGTTTTCGTGAAGTAATTACGTAATTGTTTATTTGACATAAATATTTATTGACCTTTTGAACTTTTTAGGCCTGGCAAAATTATATTAAAATAATAAGTTTTAATAATAACATAGTATACAACACTAATGCACTAGTGAATGTACTAATTAATGTTGATAAAGCGGATATAATTCCTCTGGGTTATAGGAGTTTCAAGTATTAAAGACATAGATAGATAGACAAGTAGCAGTGTACTTATAACGTAATTTAATTTTTCGAGTTTTTCATGAAACAGAATTCATTGTTGTTTCCAGGAAATTCAGCCAGGAGTCTGTTCTATTACATGTTTCTACGTAGTCAAGTCTTTTTTTTAATAAGGACGCGTAGTTTAGACCTTTTTAAATGTTTGGCCGTCCAGCGGATTCACTCTTTTCAAGCTAATGCAGCGCTCAGCGCTCTACCAAAGGTGTCAGCACAGACTCGCGCCAGTCGCGCGTCGCTCGTCCGGTTCTCACCACGCTATCGCCCTCGCGTCCGCTTCACAATGAAGCCTAAAGGGTTTAAATCCACTAAAAATATGGATAAGTTAATAGCAGCTGTGCAGGCTAGGGAGTGTTTGTGGGACAAGAGTTACAGAGGACACCGGAACCGATTCAAATTGGAAAGATACTGGAATGAAGTGGCATTGGAGGTTGGCACGACGAGTGAGTAATGTATCTACTTTAGCGGTGGCGGACGCCCGCTCGATAATGGGTCGACGGCCGTGCGGTCGGTCGGCTCCGCGATTAGCGAGATCTGCTCCTACACGTACAGTGACGCGGGGTGATTAGAAACTGGAGTACGATTACGATCAGACAAAAGAGGAAAATAGTTTTTTGGCACCGATTTCCTCCTGAACCTACAAGCTATAGCGACGTCTCATGCTATCTCATGAATGTTTCAACAGACGTCCTATACCTACCTAGTTATTAGTTCAATAGGGAATCAGTGGCAAAAAAACAACATTTTCATGTATTATTTCTATTCATACCATAGCATAGTATAGAATTTGACGGCTGTCAAAAGCCTATTTTATAGAACTACCTACTAGCTGAGCCCGCGAACGTTGTTTCGCCATATAATTTTTTTTTTTCACTGAGGGCTATGAAAAATAGATAACAACCTATTGTCAGACCTAGGTACCGATTGTACATATAAAATTTCATCGAATTCGGCCAAGCCGTTTCGGAGGAGTATGTGCGCACTAACATTGAGACTCGAGAATTTTATATAATATAAGAAGAAAGATGAAAAATCCATGGTTTATAATGACCATTCGATGAATGTAGAATGTATATTTTGTCAGTAAAATAGAAAATGAAAGCGATTTGGGAAATTAACTCATAGAAAGTGTTTTTCAACAATCTGCTAAAAGTTCTCGGTACGACAGGTATCATTTTAAATGCTAGGCACTAGTTACCATTCTAAATTCAATGGCACTACTAAGTTACGTTATGGGTGGCTAGAAAAGTAGAGGTGTCATCGTACACTCTCAATAAAATAAAAACATGAATTTTCCAAACATTTCAGGTGTCAACTGCCGAAAGAGATGGAAGAACCTGAAAGACCAATGCCGGAAAGAGATAAAACGCAACCAAACAGAATCCGACTGGCCCCACTTTCAGAAACTCAAATTCATCCACAACCAATTCTTAGCTGATGATGACGACAACGAAGGTGACGGTGAAACGAACGAAGAAGCGAACTTCCCTGGTCTCGACGAGACGATGAAAACACCAAAGCTGGGCTACACGATAAGGAAGAAGTTCCTAGTGAACAAACGAAGAACGATAGACTTGAACCAGCACAAGTTGATAGAGCTGGTGCAAGCGAGGGACATCATTTGGAACCGGCAACTCAAGGGACACCACAACTGGTACAAATTGGACGAGGCCTGGAAGGAGATCGCCCAGGAGTTGAATGTTACACGTACGTGTCCTAAACTAAGTTCCGTTGGAATACAATTGCCACAAAGTTAGGAAATTATGTTGCTTTGGCTAGTCAAGTAGCTAATTCGTAAACTAAATTGTAAACTTTATTTCGGATACAATTGAATCCGAAGACGTCGTCAAGTGTCTGACTCAGAGACGAGCAACCGACAACGCAAGCTCCATCTCTGATCACCATGATTGGTGTTTCTGGTTCCCACGACACAGGGTATCCTAGTGTGGGGCCAGAAGCAATGTATGTGCCTGTATGTAAAAGTTTATGTTTATTAAGCTCTGCGAATCAGAGCGAAACCTGGTCTGACTCTTCCGACAAAAAGTCAAGTAAGTGAATTCGGAATAAAGTCAATAACTTCGTAGCTGGATCAGTGTTTTTCTAACAATACTACTGATCCAGCAATACTTGTAAACAATCCGTGAAAAGTCATTAAGTTAAAGAGCCTTGAATTACGACGATAAGTGAAGTACATTTTTGTTTATTGCTTAGCGATGAACTTTACAACTCTTTAGAAACACTTTGTCCATATTCCAGGTGATGAAGCCCGTCTAAAATGGAAATACATCCGGGATCAGGCCAGAAAGGAATGCCGTAAGGGCGATTCCGAATGGGAACTCCTCTCGAGACTACAGTTCATCACCAATCAGTTCAATGACTTCGAAGGAAACGACAATGATAATGAATTCAATGATAGTCAAGACTTTAGCCAAGATGTCCCTGATGACAACAACTATTACATAGAACCACCTAGAGTAAAAACACCGGAGGATTTCGACGAGTTTGATACAAAGCCCATAATAATGGAAACAGATTTTTATGACGATGATGATGAAGCTCCGAAGACAACTGCTGATTCGGTAGAGCCGGCTAAGGATGAAGATGTAGGTTTTTTCAATAGCCTAATGCCACACATTAAGAAACTGGGGCCAGCCAAAAAACTAATGCTGAGGATGAAGATTCAGGAGTTGGTTTATAATACTGTCTACAATTGAAGTTTGAACAATGGGTAGCAACGATGAAAAAATTATAATCGTTTTGTGTAAAATGACAAAGAGAAATATCAATAATAGTTATAGTTCTATGTAAAACTTAAGGCCAAAAACCTAACACTCTCGCTGCTAGCACGTTGTTTTATAAGGAGATGCTATTTAGGGCCCTGCCTCACCGGGACGCCATGGCCACGTCGCCAGCGACCGTATCCAAGCAGTTAGTATTGAAATGTATGGTGCCTACCTCACTTGGCGACTGTTGGCGACGTCGCCATTCAATACAAAGATAAACATAAACATTTACATAAACATTTACAAACAGGCACATACATTGCTTCTGGTCCCATACTAGGATACCCTGTGTCGTGGGAACCCGAAACAGCGACGTCACAAATATGTAAACATCCAAGACCTGGAGTTTTTTTTTCAGCCGGGGATCGAACCCGGGACCTCTCGCATGGTAAGTAGATGCGCTAACCGCTACGCCACAGAGGTTGTCTGCCTGGATACGTGGCTGGCGACGTCGCCATTGGCGTCCCAGTGAGGCAGGGCACTTACTCTCTGGTTTTTTTAGCTCTTGTGTAGGTTGTACATTATGTATTGTATACCTAATTACATTATTGATAAGTGAATTTTCATGTATGTGATGTCCTTGTCTACTTGCCATAGCACAAGATTGTTCAGTTCCTAGTTCGGGACCAACTTAAGTAATTGTGTTCCTTAGAAGTCATTTATTATAATTTTATTAAAATTTCTATTTGTTACTTTTCGCTAGAATGGGTTAGGTTTATTAATGAAGGATATCACTTAGCTAATTGCTAGAAAGAGTACACGTGGTATTTTGAGGCCAAATTAAAGTTAATTACTTGATTACCCGTGTTATTGTGTGATTCGTTGAAATGATTTGCGGTGAATAGAACATTAATTAGGTAACTTAATGTTATTGTAAGTTAATTTTATATTGTTCACAATTAGTGTAACTTGAAGAGAAACTGCTAAGGCACATTTCTTGTATTGTCTATAATTCCAAATTATATCTAATTGCTGTTAGATATAATTTGTAATGGGGTAGTTTCCAGGGTCAAAATAATTAAATTCTATTTAGTCCGTATCTTAGATTATAAATAATTATTGGACACGTATTTTTTCTTTTTTCGATTTTTTAAACAAAATAAACAAACATATAGCCCATTAAAGTTGCGTGTGATGACACGCCGTGCTGCATTTTTTAGCACGGAGTGACGTCACACGTAACTTTAATGGGCTATATGTTTGTTTATTTTGTTTAAAAAATCGAAAAAATAAAAAATACGTGTCCAATATTTATTTATAATCTAAAATACGGACTAAATAGAATTGAATTATTTCGGCTGATATATTTTTTGCGATTTCTAAGTTTCACACCTAGTAAAAGTTGCTCCAAACGACGAGTGGAATTCCCCATTTTGTATGTATGTAATTGAAATTTTATTTACAGCCTGTATAATACTGATTTAATTTGTTTAGAATGGACGCAATGAATGTCATCTTTGATCGTGTGATTTCCATTGCATTAAATGGGGCTGGGCAGCAAATCATTCCAATATGTAAGAGAAAGTATTGCTAGATTTTATGGTATGATATAGATTAAAGACTTGTAATTTTACTCCATTTTATTTCACACTTTAAGGTTGAAACATACCGATGCGGTGGCGGTAGTGGTCCATACATTCGTCATTTACTGAGTAGTATTTATGACGTGTATATAAATCATCATCCAACAATCCATCGCCCATGGCGGTGACATGTTTCACCGTTTATTACTAAATTACTTAAGTACTCGCTAATTTTTTCCTCTTGTTCAAAATGAAAATGTCAATGAAAAGTAAAAGGAAATTGAAGATGAAAAACAAAATGTTTACTTTATGAAAGTCAAAGTTGTTAGCTTCACAATGAACAGATTTTGTGGAGAAGAAGCAATAAAGAAACTCCACATTAATTCTTTCAAAACAGTTTTAGCTTAACTAACATTCAAAATTAACAAATATTACTCATGTTGAAAACTAGACATAATTGTCCTCTGAATACATTTAACATTGTTTGTGAAGGAACTCAGAAAGCAATGCAATCGAGGACGCTTAGGCGGTGGCGGTTCATCATCAACCCATTATGTCCCCACCGAGCGGCACGGGTCTCTTCCCTGAGGAAGGTATAGGCCAAACTCCACCACGGGGCCAAGTCCGGATTGGTGGAGGATTGTTAGACTAGTCGCTAGTGGCTGGTGGCGGTGATGTACTATCTACATATTTAGCACTATACCTTGTTAGCTGGGAGCAAATACTAGCTCCCCTTAGTAAAAATATTCCTATTGAATTTTTAATTAAATTCACTTTTTTTTTATAATTACACACAGGCACATACATTGCTTCTGGCATTGCACTAGGATAACCTGTGTCGTGGGAACCAGAAACAGCGACGTCACACAAACATGTAAACATCCAAGACCTGGGTTTTTTTTGTCCTCAGCCGGGATTCGAACCCGGGACCTCTTGCATGGTAGTCAGATGCGCTAACCGCTGCGCCACAGAGGTCGTCTCTTTCTATGAGAAGGTCTGTATTCAACAATGGTCTGTTATTCAGGCTGCTTATAAATAAGTAAATGTTGCCTTCGTTATTCCAATTCCAAACACAGAGACGATGAAGCTTTTGTTTATGCTCTCGCGCCGTCAGCGCGCAAATAAATTCATCAGCGACCCGACATCATTTACCGCCAACATATTTAACATCACCAAGAAGAAATTAGGAAGCGGTGGCTATAGAATCACCCGTGGGTATAGCTACACGGTAGGTATCTCCTGATAGTGACACTTAGACCCTCGGTGACCATGGGACCCAGAAACAGCGACGTCACAAACATGTAAACATCATAGACCTGGGTTTCTTTTTTTTTTGTCTCCAGCCGGGATTCAAACCCGAGACCTCTCGCATGGTAGGCAGATGCGCTAACCACTGCGCCACGGAGGTCCTTGTTTCCCATATAAGCTGCTTATTGAGCCGAGAAAACGTACGTGTTAAGTAAGCCTAAGCAAGGAGAATTATTTCTCCTTGGCCTAAGTAAGTAAGTAAGTAAGTCGTTGAGACAGTTTATAAGACCTAGAAAACTATCATAGGAAGGTGCTTTGCCTAATCGTTGCAACTCGAAACGATATCTATCATGTTAAAAGGCTTATCTTCTCTTTCTTATACTTAGTCATTGGATATTGAAGGAAGCAGGAAGATTGAATAGATTATTATTTACTGAGAGTGTCTGCCGTTAAACTGTGATACAGTTTGGCAGAAGTGAATATATTATGTTACTTTGTCAATGTACTTCAAAAATAAATGAAAAAAAAAAAGCGTCAGATTCATTTACCAGAAGAAGCTTACCCTGTCTTATGGCACCAGGCAGACCTAAATGCTTACGTTTTTAGCTCGCAACATCATCATACCCGTCCGTATGTTTTCATTTCGGATGTTTATTAAATATGGCGGCAAAACGCATGTCGGCCCGGTTTTCGATTGGTTTATGTTTGGAAGTCCATTGTAGTAAGCGTTTGTTTCCAACGAGTCATACCCGAAAGTGCATAATCCTTCAAAGAACAAGAAGAGTTTTTGTTTAATTACTTACCGCCCTAGGGCTTTTCTAGCTACATTATTACCCTAGAGCGCTAATTGGTCACCTACAAGCCCCATTTGGGGGTAATAAGGACCTACTTACCGAATATGAGAGATGTAATAGTAGATTAGTCCAAGGGCTGTAAGGCATCAATTGCAGCCCGAGATATTTAGGGGCACGAGCGCAGCGAGGGCGCCTATAGTTCGAGGGTGCAATTGATGCTTACGCCCGAGCTAACTACTCTGCTTTACATCTCGATTGTGAGGTAAGTAGAAAAAACCGGCATTACAAGAATAAAACATTTACTCGTTTTTCTTTTCGCCACTTCATGAACTCGTTGTAAGTTTTCAAATATCTCTCTTTAGAACTTTCAGGCAAAATATTGTTAATTGCTGCTTCAGCTTCCATTTTCATTGAATCATCACTTGCAGAACTCATGTTTTTTTCCTAATTAGCACCTAATTATAAAAAAAATCCATATACAAACAATATTTAAAGTAAAAGTTTTCTATTCCCGCCTTTTATTATCTTTTTTTTTAATTATTTTTTTAAAGAACGAAATTAAGCTTTTTTTTTAAATTTTATTTCTTCAAGAACGAAATTGAGCTTCGCCGTTCGATATTTAAAATTGATGACTATTTACTCATACGAAGACAAGGCTGAACAGCGAGGCGACCTCTTTTGTCATTGGGCTGAATGCATGATGTCTATTGCCAGTATGATGGTTAGTTTTTTTTTAAATTACTTACCGCCCTAGGGCTTTTCTATTCTATTCTAATTGGTCACCTACAAGCCCCATTTGGGGGTAATAAGGACCTACTTACCGAATATGAGAGATAACGAAAGAGAAGTTACGGTTCCTTCATTTTAGCGTCGTAGTACAAGCGTAGTACAAGCGCTACAAGTTTATGTGACATAAAAATACATACTACATAACCTCACGCCTGTATCCCAGATGGGTAGGCAGAGACTGGGAACTGCCACCTGCCATGATCCTGTTAATCACTTTCGTTTCATCAAAGTATAAGATAAGATAAGATAAGATAAGATAAGATAAGATGAGATGAGATGAGATGACATGGGATGGGATGGGATGAGATGACATGGGATGGGATGGGATGGGATGGGATGGGATGGGATGGGATGGGATGGAATGGGATGGGATGGGATGGGATGGGATGGGATGGGGTGGGGTGGTGTGGGGTGGGGTGGGGTGGGGTGGGGTGGGGTGGGGTGGGGTGGGGTGGGGTGGGGTGGTGTGGGGTGGAGTGGGGTGGGGTGAGGTGAGGTGAGGTGAGGTGAGGTGAGGTGAGGTGAGGTGAGGTGAGGTGAGGTGTGGTGAGGTGAGGTGAGGTGAGGTGAGGTGAGGTGGGGTGGGGTGGGGTTGGGGTGGGGTGGTGTGGGGTGGTGTGGGGTGGACTGGGGTGAGGTGAGGTGAGGTGAGGTGAGGTGAGGTGAGGTGAGGTGAGGTGAGGTGAGGTGAGGTGAGGTGAGGTGAGGTGAGGTGAGGTGAGGTGAGGTGAGGTGTGGTGAGGTGAGGTGAGGCGAGGCGAGGCGAGGCGAGGCGAGGCGAGGCGAGGCGAGGCGAGGCGAGGTGAGGTGAGGTGAGATGAGATGAGATGAGATGAGATGAGATGAGATAAGATAATGATTTATTTTTCTGTCCGCCTGAGGCGTCTCTATCGGTACTTCCACACGCATTCTCTTGATATACCTATTTCTTTCGTCAGTCTTTCTTCCTTCATCCTCTCCACATTTCCAAACCAACCCAACATTCGTTTCTCAATTCTAGTGATAACATCCTCTTAAAAATAAAATATGACGAAAATTAAATTCACCTTTCTTCAATAGAAACCAACGCAACCATAATCCATAACTTTCTCTAACAGCACTATTACATTATAATGTTATTCGTGACGTCAGGCACGATCACCTTGGTGCAAGTTTTAGTCCTCAACTTGCTATGACGTCACGGGTTATGAAAAGTCGTACATAGTCGTAGAGACAAAAAAAACGCCGTCAGTAATGGAAACAAAAAAAATCGTGCAATTTCGCCCTTGATGTTCAAAACGAGTCCCATCTTGGGTCTACTTAACTTCAAATAACCAAATTAAGTTTCGAATCGCTCGTAGCCCGGGCTGCCTGAGTGATCTTAAACGATCACTACGGTTAAGCAACATACGGCACGTTCAGTCCATGGATGAGTCACCGTCTATGACTAACGCTAGTGGCATTTTTCCGAGCGGTTCCGTGCTTCGCAAGGCACGTTAAGCAGTTGGTGCCGGCTGCCGTCGATATATGGCAGTCGTTAAGCCAAGTCAGAGGCCTTAGGGCGGCTTGAAAACCAGCCTCCACCAATCCGGACTTGGCCCCCGTGGTGGAGTATGGCCTATACCTTCCTCAGGGAAGAGACCCGTGCCCCTCGGTGGGGACATGATGGGTTGATGATGAAAATGAAAACCAAATTATGTTAGAAGTAAGGTTATAATTGTTTAGTAGAGGGTATGCTCGACGGATGATCAAATTGACCAACCTTGTAGCTGTGAATTCGCCGTTAACGTAATCGAATACAGTGTTATGTAAAGGTTGATGACTAACCATGGCAATCATGTAAACAAATCAGGAACTACCGGCAGATCTAAAAACAACTTGTTATTCCAGACAGATATTTGTCAGTGGAAAAACTGGATAACAAACTGAATTTAATTGGGTATTTGACAGGATGTCAAATGAGTTACTTTTAAAACGGAATTTTGTATGAAAATACTTGCTTGTGACGTCACATTTCAGAGCACTCTTTTTACGAGTATGTTTCATCTATTTAAAAATTGTCATAACTAGTAAATGATTAAAAGAAATAGCTTTTCCGAATCATTTTATAATATTTGTTTTAATATACCGCATTCCTTCATTTATTTATTGTAAAACCATGAACAAGTGACCAAGAACTCTTTCCTAGTAACATAGACCCTGTAAGGGTGTAGCAAATTTTAATTGCATATGTAAAGCATCGCTCGCAGCCCCGGCTGCCTGTGTGATCACGATCACGAAGGTTAAGCAACATTGGGAGCATTCAGTGCATAGATGGGTGTCCGTCTATGACTAACGCTAGCGGCATTTTTCCGGGCGGTTCTGTGCTACACAAGGCACGTTAAGCAGTTGGTGCCGGCTGCCGTCGATGGATGGCAGTCATTAAGCCAAGTCAGAGACCTTAGGGCGGCTTGATAACTTCTGACAGTAAGACCAGTCACTAGCCTTACAAGCCTCTACCAATCCGGACTTGGCCCCCGTGGTGGAGTATGGCCTATACCTTCCCCAGGGACGAGACCAGTGCTCCTCGGTGGGGACATGATAGGCCAAGTCCGGATTGGTGGAGGCGTGTAAGACTAGTGACTGGTCTTACTGTCAGAAGTTTTCAAACCGCCGTAAGGTCTCTGACTTGACTTAACGACTGCCATCTATCAACACACATACTTACATAAAAAATATATTTTTATAATATTTATTACATAGTGTAGAAAGCGGCGCCACTATTAAGCAGAAAAACCGTAAAAATACAATAACCTAGGTACGTTTAATGAATGAAAACATTATTAAAAATAATACAAATAACTATAAACGTTACATCTATCTATATATGTAAAAGGAGAAGCTGACTGACTGACTGACTGACTGACTGACTGACTGACTGACTGACAGACATATCAACGCAGGGCCTAAACTATAAGGGTTAAAAACTTGCAATTTTCCATAGGGATTTATTTTGTAATGTAGGGGAGCACTAAGAAAGGATTTTTGAAAATTCATCCCTTAAGGGGGTAAAATGGGGGTTCAAAGTTAGTATGAAACGTTGCCGTATTTGAAGTTATTCCAATGAAACTTAGTACGAAGGTTTTTCATTAAGAATTATGAAACACGTGTAAAATAGTTTTTTTAAAATCATCCCTTAAGGGGGAAAAAGGGGGGTGCAAACTTAGTATGAAACTTTGCCGTTTTTGAAGTTATTCAAATGAGATTCAATATGAAGGTCTTTTATGAAAAGTTATGAAACACATGTAAAATCGTTTTTCAAAAATCGTCCCTTAAGGGGGTAAGAGGGGGATGCAAAGTTAGTATGAAACTTTGCCGCTTATGAAGTTATATATAAAAGGAGAAGCTGACTGACTGACTGACTGACTGACTGACTGACTGACTGACTGACTGACATATCAAGGCAGGGTCTAAACTATAAGGGTTAGAAACTTGCAATTTTGCATAGGGATTTATTTTGTAACGTAGGGGAGCACTAAGAAAGGATTTTTGAAAATTCATCCCTTAAGGGGGTAAAATGGGGGTTCAAAGTTAGTATGAAACTTTGCCGTATTTGAAGTTATTCCAATGAAACTTAGTACGAAGGTTTTTCATTAAGAATTATGAAACACGTGTAAAATAGTTTTTTAAAAATCATACCTTAAAGGGGAAAAAGGGGGGTGCAAACTTAGTATGAAACTTTGCCGTTTTTGAAGTTATTCAAATGAGACACAATATGAAGGTCTTTTATGAAAAGCTATGAAACACATGTAAAATAGTTTTTCAAAAATCGTCCCTTAAGGGGGTAAGAGGGGGATGCAAAGTTAGTATGAAACTTTGCCCTTCATATTGACCTTCATATTGAATCTCATTTGAATAACTTCAAAAACGGCAAAGTTTCATACTAAGTTTGCACCCCCCTTTTTCCCCCTTAAGGGATGATTTTTAAAATCTATTTTACACGTGTTTCATAATGTTTAATGAAAAACTTTCGTACTAAGTTTCATTGGAATAACTTCAAATACGGCAAAGTTTCATATTAACTTTGAACCCCCATTTTACCCCCTTAAGGGATGAATTTTCAAAAATCCTTTCTTAGTGCTCCCCTACGTTACAAAATAAACCCCTATGCAAAATTGCAAGTTTCTAACCCTTATAGTTTAGGCCCTGCGTTGATATGTCAGTCAGTCAGTCAGTCAGTCAGTCAGCTTCTCCTTTTATTTATCCTCGTAAGGCCCGACCTTGAAAATAACAATTGATTTTGTGATCACTTGAAGACATTGGGCCTCACAAGGATATATAGATTAAAAGTAATAGAATATATCGAGCGAATGTGAGTGAAAGGGCCGGTAAGGGACGCCCCAGGCAGACTTACTTCGACAAATTAGGAGACGTATTAGCAAAGGGCAAGATAAAAAGTACCCGAATGCAACGACTAATGAATATCGATGAAGCGAAAGTGTTGTCAGGATCGTTTCAGGTTGTAATCCCTGGTCTCTGCATACCCCTCTGGAATACAGGCGTGAGCTTATGTATGTATATATCTGAAGTAAGTATTAGACGTGGAAAAAATACCACGATTATTTATCTTTTAACATGACCTCCACGATTATATTAAAACATTTTAACGTGCCTCGGGAATTGCGCAGCTTTGAGGTAATCCTGTATAAGTAGCATTAATTCCTGGAAACTGCGGTTAGTTACGTTCCCTAATGCAAACATTTGTAAAACGATGGTGATTATATGCGTAGGCGCAGCGCAAACATGCTTTTGATCCGGGAAGCTCGATAAATGATGTAATCTGTAATTGCTTCTCTAAGGCTGCGCGTGAGTTGATTTGTGGAATCAACACACTGAAAGCGTGCTTCGACTCCAGTCAGTTTTGCTGCAGGTGATGACACTTGTGCAGTGAAACAAACGTGGATTACAAAATAAATTCCAGCATGTTTAGGACACGGTATCTTCCTTCGTCGGCTCGAAACGATAAATTCAATTGTACAAGTAGAACATGTGGGCAAAATTGTTGTTTTTTTAAAATATATTTATTTAATCAGATTACACGACATCTAATTAGGTATTTGACAAAATGTCAAATAGCTTGCTTGTGACGTCACATTTCAGAGCACTCTTTTTATGTTTCATCTATTTAAAAATTGTAATAACTAGTAAATGTTTAAAAGAAATAAATTTTCCGAAACATTTTGTAATTTTGGTTTTAATCGAGCTTCTCAAATAATTTATTGTTGATAGTGTCAAATACCGTATTGTCGCCAAAACTCCAACAGAATATTTATAGGCGGCTTTATTAGAAGGAGAAGACGAAATACATTTGTTATACCAACAAGACACATCACAGAAAGAAAATAAACAGACAAGAGTAACATAATGTTAGGGCTTTAGGGCACGTAAGTACCAGCTCAACTACCTCGTGTGTTCATAAGTTTTGAGACGAAATAAAAGTTGCTTAACTTTTTTTATAATTAACTTATATTTCTAAAATTTTTAGTAAACATTAAGTAGATAGTAATCAACATTAAAATATATTTATTATTCGAAATGGCTTCCCCCGTTTTTAATACAGGCCCTTAGACGATTTGGCCACTCATCAATGACGGTAACTTTAAACGATTGTTCGAACAATGAAATTTATTTCTTTTTCCAATTTTGAATTTGGAATGTTAACTTAGAATTTCTTAGATTTTTAAATTCATATGTTTAAATTTTCTCGTGATGGAGGGAACCAAAGAATTAGGGACTTCACACATAATATACATTACATCCCGGGATGTATAGCTTTACATTATATTAAAGTATCACACACGCAACAGGTAACGTAACGTATATTTCGCTTCATTTTGTT
Source organism: Yponomeuta plumbellus (assembly GCA_947310845.1). Lineage (NCBI taxonomy): Eukaryota > Metazoa > Arthropoda > Insecta > Lepidoptera > Yponomeutidae > Yponomeuta > Yponomeuta plumbellus. The sequence continues at coordinate 9,639,182 of OX371216.1, read as the reverse complement.
GACATACGTCTCGATCGTCACACGTTCCGGCTGCTAAGGCGTTATACAGGGTGTTGTTATGGATCTGTCGACTTACTTACTACTGGATTTAATAGATAGGTAGTTCATCAGAAAATGATTGAGATTCTGATGCGCGTATGCGTTGGCACATGTGCCAAAAATAGAACGATGTGCATTGAACGTCATATAAAGTAAAGAAAATTCCGAAGAGTTTAAATTATATGCGGGATTATCAGACATCGCCACCTAGTGGACAGGCATGATATTATTACAAAATTGATGACCACTGTGTAGCTACACTTTTTTTTCTTTTCTTGAGGTAGATTGATTTTTGGTACTATCCTTCATGTTAAAGGCAACTTTAATGTTAGAGTAAGTCGTGGCACAAGCCTTTGGCGGGAAATTTAAAAATCTTTTAGTTGATAACCCTGCATATCGTCTGAATAAACCATCTTGATACTTTTGCTTAACTTGATTATTTGTGTAGTCTCCAATGATTTTTGTCCAAACATAAATAAATATAAGCAAAACGAAAACATTAACTACATCAAAACCAACATTTCCACTCCACCAAAAACAGGGATAATAGTCATGTTTTTTTTTCCAAGTTCTTTTTTTGTTGAAAAAGGATTATTTTAATTTTATATTACAATTTTATATTACAAAAAAGTACCGAGCAAAGCTCGGTCACCCAGGTACTACACTGTAAAACAAAAAACACCGAATCTGTGTGAAACAAATGTAAGCCTTGAAACTTATAGCAACAAGATCCATTGTTCTGCTCTCATATTCTATTAGCCTGAGACAGAGATTTCTACCGACTGCACCGGAGATATATTTAGCGCCAGTTCAGATTGGATAAATGCACTTTGGGAATTTATTGCTGCGGTATTGCTGGAATTGTTTCTGGTAATTGTGCTTGGATTTAAGATTGATTGGTTCTACCACAAGATACCTGAAGATATATTAGAGTTACCTCCATCGCGGTTTACGAATTGTTTTAAGCACACTCTTTGCAAAAAAGCTTATTATAAAATCAACGATTATTTAGAAGACAAGGATATCTGGCATTAAATAGTAGTTTAATATTAAATTTAATCACAGGATAAAATTAAATGTGTCTAGTGTTCAATACATTCAAGAGTACGTGTATTTTTTTTAAGTTTGTAATTTTTTTGAAAAGTATAAATGTGGAGTTTCTTTGTTAGTTTCTTTTCCATGTAATGTATTAATTGTGAAACTAACAACTTTGACATTAATAAAGTAAATATTCTATTTATACTATGAATAAAATATTTGACTTTGACTTAGACTTTGAATTGCAAACGGTTTGCAATAATTTGGAGGGGTCAAAGTAACCGAAGTCGTGAAGTAACCTGCAGATTTGAAAATTGCAAGTTGGTAAAATTTAAGTTGTTGACATGGTCTGGTCAAAAGGTAGAGTAGCAATGAAAATCAAAAATAAATTTAACATTTACATACAGGCACATACATTGCTTGTGCCTGTGTCGTGGGAACCAGACACAGCGACGTCACAAACATGTCAACATCCAAGACCTGGGTTTCTTTTTTTTATGCCAAGCCGGGATTCGAACCCGGGACCTCTCGCATGCGCTAACCGCTGCGCCACAGGGGTCGTCAAAATCTAGAAATTTAGAAATGGGTGACGTAATTTTCAATTTTGATTTAAAACGATAGGCTTGGCTTGGCGAGCAATTCAAGATCCAATGAAAGACAGAAGTGGGAGCAATATGTACGAAAACTAAAGTCAATACGTGAAAAATCTGAATCCAGGGTAATTTTGAAATGAGGAATATATCACATGCACATACAGAGTTGTCGGCATAGTTCATGTTTAGCTAACTGGGTAGATTAGCGTATGTCCACCAGGAAAGTTCAATCGAAATACTGGTGAGGGAGTATTTGAAAGGAGATTCCGGAGATTACCCCCTACATAAAAACTTACAAATATAATATAAACTTGTAAACCGTTCCTCTTTATAATAAGTATCTAATAGAATTAGTGAATAGGCTTGAACATATTTGTACTAAATTAGATTGATAGATTTATGGACAACACTTTACTGCACAACCAGACACAGAAACATTTAAGTTTTCTTATATCTAAGTAATGGTATACAATTGGTGGTCTTATCGCTTAGAGTGATCTCTTCCGGATAACCTTTGGAAGGAGAGCATTGCAGGAATAATATATTCGGTAGATATGGATATTTAGAATGTACATAAATAAAAAAATCGAAAATATCTTGACAAGTGGCAAAAGATTAAGAGAAAATAAGTGCTTGTAATTATGTAAATTATTACAAAATAAATTGCTATGTACGATGGTTGCCACCCTAACCACTCTATAAAGCGTGCAGCTTCCGGTAACCCTTTCTATCTCAGCGTTAACGTAATGTAGCCTCCACACTGCTCGCGAAGTTGACCGAGGTTAGCCGAATACGGTAGTGTGGAGAGGCACTTCGTCTTACTTCGTCCAACCTCGAGTGTGTAGCGACGTACTTCCATCAACTTTCCCGAGTACTTTGTCGAGGAACTTCGCGAGTAGTCTGGAGGAGGCATAAACGTTGTAAAATAACGATGTACGAGCGACCTTGCCGTCCCATACGGCTGATTACACACGTGACGCCTGTTTACAACAGGACATAGAGCAAAGAAGCTTAGAATGTCCAGAGTAACTGTTAGTTTAACTATTATTTATATTATAGCTTTGATTATCCGGCCCCAGTTATGGTCCAATTTTGTCCAATTTTTATCTAGCCACCACCGGGTGTCTGCTTCAAGTGAATCAAGTGAACTTGCGAGCTTCTACCCTCATCTAAGTTTCACCGGGTATCTGCTTCAGATCATCTATCCAGCGACCTTGCGAGCTTCTATCTTCATCTAATTACCACCGGGTATCTACATCAAATCATCAATCTAGCGAACTGGCGAGCTTCTATCCTCATCTAACTGCCACTGGGAATCTGAATCAGATCATCTATCCAGGGAACTTTCGAGCTTTTATCCTCATCTAGGTACCACCGGGTGTCGGAATCTTAATGTTTGCATTAGCAATTAGCAATCATAATGTGATTTGACAGTTAGAAGATTGAAATCGTCCAGTCTAGGATTTGGTGCGCAACTTTGGTATTCTTGCACTCAACGTTGAGGCAACGAACCTGAAGCGTTCGCCGGTTCCGTGGACCACACAAAAACCACTTTTACCTCGTCAATATCGGTTCTCCGGAAAATATGATCAGACCACTTCAGCTAAAGACAAGATTTTTGAGGCTGCCACTGCAGCTTGCTTAAAATTAACTATGTTAATAACGATGATTATTATTTGCGACTGTTTAATAACATCTCGCGGAGAATATAACGTGAAAGGCCAAAATTGAAAGGTATTGATGTCGTAGATAAAGGACTTACGCAAGGAGAAAAAAATAAATGTGGTGAATCTTATTTGGCATGTTATCTTGCTCTTCAGAAAAGTCGTCATTGAGTTTACTTTGTAATAAACTGTCTTTGTAATCAATGTTTTTCTTTCTTCTTTGATTCATTCCCCGCATACGCCATCTAGGTATAATTACTTTTATATGGCGGCCATTGGTGGCTCCACAGAACAAAAAAAAGAGTAGAAATCGTAAGTGGGCGGTGCCCGCGTGCCTCAAATTAGCAATGTATTGCCTAAGCGTAGTCTATGACAGTTTTTCTTACCTCAGTTGCCGTGCGCTTCTAGTAAAGAAAACAATTGTGAAAACTCTACTAAAATGCCTTATTGTGCTGTGTTAGAGTGCAAAAATAAAAGTTGGGGACCAAAATGTACCGATCATGCCGTAACATTCCATCGGTAAGTAGTATTTCCATTGTATTTAATTTAATAGAAATTAAATTTGCAATGACATGAACAAGGAAAGCAATCCGAAAGCGAGAAAGTAAAACCACCTTTATTTACTGGAATATAATGTTCAATTTTCGTCGAAGTCTGTGTACTTTTTCTACAAATTTCTGTCAACATTTGAATGCTACTGAAATGCTACTCAATTCAGCTGGGACACAACATTATAAAAATCTATCGATAATATTTTGTCTATGACTTAGCAGTAATAAATAATTATCGGTACTTTAGGTAGAGTACCTGCGTCTTATTAGGTACTTTGGGAAAATAATTGTCGTTATTTTATTTTAATTGAAGACCTCTGTGGCGCAGTGGTTAGTGCATCTGACTACCATGCGAGAGATCCCGGGTTCGAATCCCGGCTGGGGACAAAAAACAATCCCAGGTCTTGTATGTTTACATGTTTGTGACGTCGTTGTTTCTGGTGCCCACGACACAGGGTATTGGGATATTGGGTGGGGCCAGGGGCAATGTATGTGCCTGTATGTAAGTGTTTATTATCATCTTTTATTATTATTATTATTTAACACATTTTTAGTTGCAATTATTTTTGATGCTGCGCAAAATTTATTGATCATGTTCCTTGACGCTGTTTAGTTCCTTTGCGAGAATGTGGTCCTGACTGCAGTATCATGTCATTTTTGTAAACTTTTAATCCGGATCAACTTACCCATCCCATTTTGAGACGAGCAACCGAACGACGCAAGCTCCGTCTCTGCTCACCACCCACTCACTGCTCTGCGTATCGGGGCGAAACCTAGTCGGACTCGTCCGATAAAACAACACCCGTAAGTAGATCCGGACTAAATGTTTACAATGGGTTGTGCCGAAAGATTTAGTTCAATAAACATGTCACTTTTATTAGTATAGATTGGCGTATTGTCATCAAAACAAAACCAGCATGCATTATTTCAAAGTTAGATGATTTTATGTGCTCGTGTAGTAAAATCATCTGGGGGGGTCTAGATAATTTAATCAACGCTTACTCCATAAATCTATGGGGAAGTCTCGTGACTTTCGTTGGCAAATGTCATTTCCATAATATAAGTGAAGCACAAGCGTTGATGGATAACGACATTTTAAATAAATAAATAAATAAATAAACAAACTATACATACGATAAGTTTGCTGGGCCTCGTTTCAAAAGCGACTATGGTTAGTTTCATATGAGAATTCCATATACGTTACGTAGCCGATCATCCAGAAGGTAGGTTAATATACTAACAGGCTGCGTAATTTACATCGAATTATTATTGTAATTAAATTAAATATCAACTGTCGCTTTACGAAACAATTCTATAATTTGTCGATAGGCCATCCATAGCTGAGAAGCACCGTTGCACATACTTGTTTTTTAATTTTTGACTTTATGGTCTATCACATAAAACTTCTCGACGGTCAGACGCGGCGGGATTTCCAGCTAGTGTAGAGTAGCGGTACTACGAACAAAGATCTAATGTCAAACTTAATTTCATCATTATCATTCGATTTTGATCGTTGTTTATATCACCAAAAGGTTCATATGTTACGTGGAACTTTTATGATGTAGACCTTTTCGGCATTGCCTTTATTTACCAATGGCAGCTTTGCATTTCATAGTGTGGGTTTTGGCTTATGTGTGAGTTTGGTCACACTGGTTTTCCTGCTAATAGGTCATGTCACTCCTTCTACTCTTTTTTTCTGTTCTGTGGCAATCGAGGCTACGTAAAAAAAAGAATATTCCTTATTGCGCACAAGAAGCAAGAGACAAATAAAAGTTACAGTTAAAAAAAATATATACAATAGGCTTTCTTATTCTCTATAAATTGTACACGATAAGTTTGCTCGGCTTCGTTTCATGAAACGACTATGGTTAGATTATGAGAATTCCATTATAGGTACATTGCGTAGCCAATCATCCAGAAGGACAGTTAATATGGTAGCCGGCTGCGTAATTTACATCGAACTGTGGTACAGTTTGGCAGAAGGGAATACATTATGTTACTTTATCAATGTAGATACTAAAAAAAATAAATGATTAAGAAACATTGACATAACAAATTCATTTTCAATTGTCGCTCTATGAAACAGTTCTATAATTTGTCGATATGGCAATATGTCCCATCCTTAGCCTGAGTAGCAACATAGCAGATAGTTATTTTTCAATATTCGAGTTGCCATAAAGGCATAAAACTTAAAGCTTCTCGACGATCACACGCGGCGGTAGTTCCATCTAATGTAGAGTAGCGGTACTACAAATCAAAGATCGTATGTCAAACTTAATTTCATAATTATCATTTGATTTTGATCATTGTTTATATGATTAAAAAGGTTCATATTTTACTTGGAACTTTTGTGATGTAGACCTTTTCAGAATTGCCTTTATTTGCCAATGGCAGCTTGGCATTCACAGTGTGCTTTTGATTTGTGTGTGTGAGTTTGGTCACACTGGTTTTCCTACTGATAGGTCATGTCACTATTTCTACTCTTTTTTTTTGTTCTGTGGGTGGCTCAGTAGCTCTTTGAAGTAAGGGGTCCTTTTGTAACTTTTAGTTTTGTGTCTATAGTGAAACTGAAACGCCGTGCCCCTGCCAAATTATCATTAAAATTCGATGCTGATGACGCTGCAAGCGTAGATCATGTTGTTTTCATAACGTTTCTTAGGGATTCGAAAAGCGTGAAGGCTTTGGATATTCATTACATTAGGTGTTGAGAATGATAATCTGGCCTTTGTACATGTTATTTCTTATGTAATGTTCTGTTCAATGTTTTAGTGTAATACATTCTGTTACAATTGACGATAAACACATAGTGATATCTTTTAGTACGGCCTAAATCACTAAAAGGATAAATCACGTCAAAACTTTCCAGCGACGAGTACCTAAAATTTATGTTTACCTAGCTGACCCGGCAAACGTTGTTTTGACAGATAAAATATTTCTGGTGAACCACCCTTGTCATTTATTGATATTTTATGAAAAATAGATAAGAAACTGTTCTCAGACCTACCGAATATACATATAAAATTTCATCAAAATCGGTCAAGCCGTTTCGGAGGAGTATGCGCACTAACACTGCGACACGTTTTTTTATATATTCGATTTTAAATTTATCCTTAACGGCAGCCACCTAGAGACATTTTTTGTATGCTTAGATAATACATACATATAAATATTCTTGTTGGACCGATCAATTCCGTGGACCGAATTTTTCACAAAAAAAGCTACCAATTTTAGCAATACATATATTTTTTCCAATGGCATCATCGCGTCATCTATTATTTTATTCCAGCTGAGAATCGGTGTTCGCTGTGTGGTTTTATTTATTAATAAATGAGAAAAATATGGTTTTTCTACGGTTTTCGTCCAATCCATCGTGTCAATTCTGTTCCGAGAATATTAAAGGTAAGTTTCACATAAAATTTTAGCCATCGCGATTTGTTTGAAAGTAATTAAGGTGTGCATGCGGTTATAAGTTATATTTTTTGTTTGGTTGCAACTATTTGACAGCTAATGCCTTTTTCTAATCAAATTTCAATTCCGTGGACGACAATTCCGTACCATTATTGTCCACGGAATTGATGAACTTTAGGTGTTGGGCGTATAACAAAGTTTTTTATGCTTTATCAATACAGTTTGATTCAAGATGGCTAAAACACGGCTGAAGATAAGTGACGAAGAAAAAAATAAAAGGCGTCGAGAGCAGAAAAAAGATGTATATGCGAAGAAAACGAGAGCAACTTAAAAAAGATCCTATTGCCCTGCAAGAAGGGCAAAGGAAATATCGGGAGCGTCATATTATAAAGATGAAAGAAGAAGGAAAAAAAAACCTATTAAAGACTATACTCCGAGAGAGCATTTTTTAGTAGATTTACTTGGGTACTGTGTTCTTGGGTATCCATTCCGTGGACATTTAGAAATAAGGAATTTTTGTAATGTTTTTAAAACAAAAACTACTATTTTGTGATATTATGAGTAAACAGTTCCTAATAAATAGTTTGTCAGACGTTTTATGTTATTGATCTCAATTACTTCAAAAATCTTAATGTTTAATTTCAATCCAGTGGCCATACTTTTTTGTTTTTCTTATTTAGTTGAGAAAATATTTGTTTTCACATTTGTTGATTGTTAACATTCCCACAGGGAATATATTTTTAAATGAAACATTAAATAGAAGTTAAGTTATCCCAAATTTTGTTTTATTCAAAATGAAAGTTTGGTTCTGTAGAATGACCCATCTATTATCTAAGCATACAAAAATAGATAGATAACACTTTATAGCTCAACCAGGACACATAATTATAATAATACATTAATTACAGTAATATTTATTGTTAACTTAAGGGCTCCCACACAAAACCACGAATTCGCATTGCATCGCAAATACTCGTTTTCGTCCAATTTGTATGGTACAGTACATCACATTAAACCATACTAACTTACCTACCTATAGTCTAGATGTCAGCAACGATACGACAGCAGAGCTAAACAGCACCATATCTACGAACTCGCACGAATGCATCGCAAGAACTTCCGATCTGATTCGCATCGCGCATTCCTGCGATGTTACGTCATACTTGGTGTCGCCATTTTATTCCGTTCTGAGACGTCTTAATTTATCTGATAGTCAGTCCCAGCATTTCCAAAGGCAAAACAGAAATTCTTCCCTTGTACGATCGTTTTTGCAGGCATGGTGATAATAAACTCAAAATCTCTTCAAATGATGATATGCTCATTCTAAAATAATCAAAAAAATTATCTTCTTCTGTTCTCAACCCATAATACTTTCGAGTAAAATAATTCCCATCAGGGTTCATAATCGTAATAAATGGATGAACCCAAAATCTTCTTTTTCTTTTATATCTATTTAACAATAACAGTATTGCAACAATCTTTTTGCGATCCATCTTACGCTTCCTAAAAACACGTCCAAAACCGCTGACTACCGCTGAAGGTATGGTTACCCTAACCAACCTTTTGCCGCACAAAATCGTATCGCAGCAATCCGCATCGTAAGTTCCTGCGATGCGGCATCGTATCGCATCGCATCGTGGTTTTGTGTGGGAGCCCTAATCTTATGGACAATTTTAGTTAGTCTGGGTGTTTGGAAATGTCCTTGCCTGGTTACCATAGCGCATGGTATCCTAGATGCTAGGATATCCTAGATGTAATTAAAATAATATCTATGTAATTTAATTCACTATTTATATCCAGAACAATTTGTAACTGTGTTTAAGTTGGAGAAATATCATAACTATTGTATGTACAAGAATATTCTTAGTAGTGCAAGTGGACTACAATATCTATTACTAGCTGTGCCCCGCGGTGTTACCAGCGGTTCATCGATTTTCCCATGGAAATAAGATATTTTCCCGCAGTAAAACATAGCCTATGTGTTAATCCAGGGTGTTAGGTAACTCCATACCAAATTTTATTAAAATCGCTGCAGCCGTTTAGACGTGAAGAAGTAACAAACATACACACTCACAAACTTTCGCCTTTATAATATTAGTGTGATAAATAATATGCAGCGATCCACGGAGCGCAGCCCGAAATAAACGAACTGGAGTGAACCTGCTGTAGACTGTAATTGGCCAAGGAAACATAAATTCAGCCCATTGATGTGGATAACAATTTCTCCCACTTCAACCTGTAGAATTTTTGGTGGGCCGATAATAATAAAACATAAACATTTACATACAGGCACATACATTTCTTCTGGTCCAGGAGACCCTGTGTCGTGGAAACCAGAAACAGCGACATCAAAAACATGTAAACATCCAAGACCTGTTTTTTTTCCCCAGCCGGGGTTTGAACCCGGGACCTCTCGCATGGTAGGCAGATGCGTTAACCACTGCGCCACAGAGGTCGTCACAATGGTACCTATTTAATGTTTCTTTTCAATATCACAAAGCAACAGATTAATCAATAATCGTACTTATGGCGGATACGATAAAACAAGTTATCTAGTATCTATGATCGTGATCATCATAGAGTGCGATGCTTCTGAAGAATATACCGGGAATAGGGCGAAGTAGAGGGAGAAGGTAAGGAAGGCTGAACCCACCATCATGTGGGATTAAAACCCTGAAAGAGAGAGATAGCCAGAGAGAGAGAGTATCTATGATCGTAGTTTTTTGTTCATCCTATTTATATCAACTCTTTATAAATATCATCAAAAGATACGCGAAATATTTCGGTCGTGAGACATCGTAGTGGAAAAACCTCAAAAGACACAGATAGACGTTGACATTTGAAAAATATTTGGCAGTGGGCATCGTTGGGCAATCTATCATAACTGCCATGTCTAGTTTATTTCCAGCCTGCTCTATTTCTGTTTTCTTTTAATTATGAGGATTATTGGTCGCTTTAATAACTAATAAAAATTATTAGTCTTCATAATAATTATAGTCGCACTAATAAGTAGCTTGAAAAGAATTCAAGATGCGCATCCCCATAATCTATTCATGACCAACCAATGTAGAACTAATGCAGGTGAAAGGGCCTCTCTTAATAGAATACTCAAAACATAACACTAATATCTTAATTGTATAGATATATTTTCACTCACTCCTGTGTCAATTAGGGCACTGGCTCTTAAAATTATTAAGGATGTTTCATTTAAAAGTAAAGGGTAAATGTTTTGTTGTAAAGTCAATTCTCTTTTACTTTCCATGGATTATTTATTGAACAATCCAACAATGGTCTAAACGTGTGGCCTTTCTTTGATTTCTTAGTTTGATAATAACATTATTGTTAAATTGTTTAATGTTTAAGTTGTCTGTTCAAAATACATTGTACTTCTCTTTGTTGTCCATAACAAAGAAAAATAAAATACACAAAACCCGAAACGAACGTGCGAGCATGCAACGACTAATGAATGTCGATGAAGTGAAAGTGATTCGTCAGGATTGTGGCATGTGGCATTCCTTGGTCTCTGTCCACCCCTCTGGGATACAGGCGTGAGCTTATGTATGTATGTAATACGCAAAAAAATAGAGTGGAAATGTGGCGGACTCAACTATAAGCATTTTATGGCACTGCAGTCAACCACAGATGGTGCAAGAAATTAACTGATAGTCATACAAGACAGATAGAAAGGGTGGGATTTTTCACAGTCCTAAAAAAAATCTTGGGCTTGAACGCCTGTACGATAACAGTCTGTTCAAAATTCAAGTAAGTGTATCATCATCATCAACCCATTATGCCTCCACCGAGGGGCACGGGTCTCTTTCCTGAGGAAAGTATAGGCCATACTCCACCACGGGGGCCAAGTCCGGATTGGTGGAGGCTTGTTTGACTAGTGGCTGGTCTTACTGTCAGAAATTTTCAAGCCGCCCTAAGGCATCTGACTTGGCTTAACGACTGCCATCTATCGACGGCAGCCGGCATCTTATTGTAAATTTCATTCATCCCGTCGATTCCCGCTTCAGCTCGGCATTTTTATTTCTGTCCATGTGAAGTTTGTTTCACGTTTAAGTAAAGCCTTGTTAAGTTGTTACACATATCGCACCCCTAGATGAAAACCAATATATCCCATAACGTCTCCTTCAAGTTGAAGGTATCGTTATGGGAGTTATAGTGTCCAGTCCGGTATAAGTTCAAGAAGTCGAAAAAGTAGGTAACTTTCCACATATTATTTCGTCTAAGTGGGGTTTTCATCTAGGGGTGCGATATAACTGAACAAATGTCTAGTGTATTTCTAGTGCAGCATTTCCTCTGCATTTTCACCGTAACGACCGGGACACGTTTCGGCGGGGTCACTCCAGTACATTCTATTCTAGTGCTTTGCGGCTGGCTGGATACTGTTGCGTCAGGATCTGTGGACTATTCCTGGGCGAATCTACTCGAATTCTCGCGGATTCCTCATTTTGTATAAATACGTACTAAATATATTTTACTAGTTGACTCGGAAAACGTTGTTTTGCCATATTGATTGGCCTATGACCTATTCTGAAAAAAAATTAGTACTTATTATAATACTTAATAATTTCTTAAAATAAAAAGTGCTAGTGAAAGTCTCCAGGTCGTAGGATGATTAAGAGCCAGTTCAGACATGGCGGATTCCGCGCGGAGGCAAATCGCGCGGTTAGACCGCGTGAATCTTATTTTCATTAGCGTCTATTAATTCGTTCATACCTGTCCGCGGGAATTGACAATCCGCTCGGTTACCGCCACTCAACCGCTAGAAAATGGATTCGCGCGGTCGCCGCTCGGATCTATTTACTTGACATGCCTAGAGCGGATTCAGTTACTCCGCGGAAGCCGCACGTATTCTGACTGTGACAATGAATCGCTTTGAATCCAACGTACAGAATATTCTAATATTGAAACAAACCAAGACTGAGCCTATCACGTAATTGGATTGGATGCACCCAATACTGCCGTTTCTTTTTTCTTTCGTTTTTACAGAGCAACAAGTACACATGTTGCTTCTTCGATTTCCATTATTGGAGTGACTCACTGTCACTCTATGCGGATTACGTCACTCCGCATTTACATCCGCGCCTGTCTGAACACTTGCGTTTAGAACCGCGCGATTCGCATCCGCACGGATTTCGCGATGTGTGAACTAACGCATAGACCAAACAACGTTTGCCGGGTCAGCTAGTAACACATAAAATACAGCGGCCACCATCGGGAATGTAACCCACACCACCTCTTCTCTTTTATTAGATCCATCACAAGGAGCTTCATTAAATTGTGTATTATATACTACCTATATTATTATTACATCCTTGCTTAATGTGCCTTCAATTAGAAATAGATACCGCATGCATAAATACAAGTTTTCTAAAAGAGAACAATATGCACTTAGACTTTTATCGTTCACTTAATGGTTTAGTTTTCAAAGAAGCCTAGCAGTTAGACCAAGGAAGCGGTCAAATGAACGTGAATGAAATTCAGACTACATAATTATTTAAAACATTTAGCTTTTGAGTTACAATTTGTTTGCAACCAATTGACTGCGAGTAATGACTGACATCACAACAAAAGCCAAGTTTTCAGAACTATTCAGTCCAGTGTTTATAGAGCACACGTTTAGTAATATTCCGCGCTACAAACTGTCTAAATACACAATCGATGATTCATCTCTCCATTCATAAGGAACGTAAGCAATATCTGTGGTAGCGCGTCAGTAGAACGCTGGTATCATATTCGAGAGATCGTGGGTTCGAATCCCGACATGTAACAATAACATTGTGTTCTAAAAAACATAAACCTTCACATACAGTTACATACATTGCTTCTGGCTCCACGCTAGGATACCATGTGTCGTGGGACAGAAGAAGCGATATCACAAACATGTAAACATCCAAGACCTGGGGTGGGGTGGAGGAAGGGGAAGGGGGGCGCGCGCTAAATGGGTCTATCCAATAGATTCGCTTATTTTTACGTTTTTTTTTAAAAGCTGTAAGCAATGTAGTCTCAACCGATGTCATTGTACCTATAATTGAAGAGGAGTCTCTGATCAAAACGCAAAGTTACGAGCGATCACAGCGCGTTTATATCACTTTACCGGCGCGTATACGCGCAGTAGAGGCGCGTTTCACGATCCACCTGTGTGCTTATGTTACAAAGTTGCGTTCGAATCCCGTTTGAAGCGCGTATACGCGAGTCATCTGCGCGTCGTCTGCGCGTTTAAAATACGTAGTGTGCTTAAGCTCTTACACTTACATCCAATCTACGTCTTCATTCAGACAGCGGCCAAAAAATAAATCCCTACCTAAATAAACAGCGGAATCTAATAATAAAAAAATAAACTAATAAACGAATCGGCATTCCTTTGCCGTGGTTCGTAAATATCTGCTAAACAGCAACCTTGGCTCTCATATTCGTTTCAACACGCACTCTTTATATAAATTATATGAAAGCCATGTTTATACTGTGCGGTTTATTATAATTTATGTATTTATCTCGGCGGAAATAGGCCAAGTTCTTCGTGACCTTCCCTTCTATTCAGGTCGAATCAGTATTTTTCCTTCACGTAGTCGGATATCAGATAAATACATAAATCATATTTATATAAAACACACACACGTATACAAAGCCTTACGCATCTAATAAAAGTAATAACACAAATACGACAGGTTATTATGACTAAGCAGAAGCAGGTTATTGAGACTATCTTCATCTTGCAGACAAAAGCGATCCGATTTATCTCATCATCAACCCATTGTGTCCCCACCGAGGGGCCCGGGTCTCTTCCCTGAGGAAGGTATAGGTTGCCCTGGGGGCCAAGTTCTTGTGGGAGGCTTGTAAGACTAGTGGCTGGTCTTACTTTCAGAAGTTTTCAAGCCGCCCTAAGGCCTCTGACTTGGCTTAACGACTGCCATCAATTGACGGCAGCCGGCACCAACTGCTTAACGTGCCTCGTGAGGCACGGAACCGCTCGGAAAAATTGCCACTAGCGTTAGTCATAGAACGGTCACCCATCCATGCACTGAACGCGCAAGACCACTCGGGCATCCGGGGCTAAGCGATTCATACTTTTACTGTAAACGGGTCTAACCCCTTTTCCCCGTTAAATGTATATTTCGTTTCGGCAACTGATCGCAGCTTTCAAAGCGCGATAGTAAAATTACAGACTGTTTAAAGCTTAGACTGATTCGTGTCTTCAATCCGAAGCTTTGAATAAACACCAAACGCTTCAAACAAATACCTTAGAGGTGAAAGTAAGTCTTTTTATCTGACTGCGAAAATAAACCAAAAATCACCTAACATGATAGAGAGACTCGTCTGAAACTTCTTGCAAAAATTATCTGTAAAGAAAGATTTGCTTTTTCCATTGGTCGCGCTATGTTACTGCCTAAAACCATTTGAACACATACATATCTGCCCTCGTAACGAGAAACACGGTAATAGCCATTACTGCGTTTTTAGTTTGCATGCAAAAATAAGCTAACTATTTTGAGGCAATTTTTGCAGTAAAAAAGTAACGGTGGCTGTAAATCTACAGTAGGTAGATCTAAAAATTTAATTAAAAATGTTATTTTTTAAAGTTGCTTCATAATCATCATCGGTAGAGGTGCGGAAAGCCAACTCGCTCCCAATTTTTAAAACTATGGTGAAGGGTCACTATCTCGCTGGTTTACTGTAAGACTGTTGCTGTTGTTGGTATTTTATTTATGTCCTATGTGTATGGTTTATAAATTTATGTACCTATTTATATAATATATATTTTCACATCATTATTTATTTGTGTAATATTATTTGTATGTATCTATTGATAGTTCATATTTATATTATATAGAATTTATATTATATTTACAACTATAACAGTTTGGTTGCCTAGGCATGTATAATAAAATTGATATAACTCAGTAATTATTATTTTACTTATTTTGTACATCTGCTTCCTTGTCCAATATTTTGCTCCAGTCCATCCAAAGGTTGTCTGGAAGAGATCACTGTTAGTGATAAGGCCGCCGTCTGTACTCTTAGATTAAGAAATACCTGTGTAATTTCCTTTTTTATGTACAATAAAGTGTTCTCTATCTATCTATCTATCATCAACCCATTTTGTCCCCACCAAGGGGCACGGGTCTCTTCCCTGAGGAAGGTAGCTTATTTCATTACAAATTTTAGAAAGGTTACACGGGCTTACAGAGGTTAGAGAATGCAATACAAGCAAAAAAGCCCGTGCTCGTCGGTCAAGCATTTCTTGCGTTAGTATTATAGTCTCTAACCTCTAAGTAATTAAGGTTTATCTTAGTTTGTATCGTTGCGCCCGCACTAAAATGTGGATAATCGTTTAGGCGTCATCAACGTAAAATAATGTTAGTTTAAAAAAGCGAGTAAATCCATTATTTCACCTGGAAAAATTTACTTCTATGTAGTTTTGCTTATAACTCATTTTCGTGTAGGAATTTCATTAACATGCGAAGATTCAGTTCAGTTTCAGATTCAAAAATCTTTATTTAATTGAGTAACAGTATGTTTACAACCCAGTTTACATATTAATATCCTGGTCAAAACGAGTATTAAAATTATTGTTTGGCAGGCTAGTTGCAATGCCTATTAAAACGTATATAGTTTAACATCTAGGTAATTTATATAACATCTACTAATTTAAGTTTATATTTCATATGATAATATTGGGTTATGTACATTTGTATTAACATACATTTTTGATATATTATATTTAATGAATAAAGTAATATAATATTAAATAAAAAAATAATTAAACAATATTAATTTTAAAACAAATTAAATTCATTAGAATACCTTTACAACGTTGGATACTACCACCAGTTTATTGGCTAGAGTAAAATACTATTTAGGATTACGCAGGCCAATTCTAAATATTCTCTGGTAGAATACAAATAAATATAATTACAAAGCGCTAGAAATAACCAATATGCCTTTAACAAGATAAAACATAAACAAACATTTACACACAGGCACATGCATTGCTTCTGGCCCCACACTAGGATACCCTGTGTCGTGGGAACCAGAAACAGCGACGTCACAAACATGTAAATATCCAAGACCTGGAGTTTTTTTTTTCTCTCCAGCCGGGGATCGAACCCGGGACCTCTCGCATGGTAAGCAGATGCGCTAACCGCTACGCCACAGAGGTCGTCGATAAAAGGATCACGTGAGTTAAGTGGACTGTCCTATAGAGTTAGAGCTACATATTATTATTAGACAGCTTCTTCAATATTAACAATGCCAGATTAGATCACAATTTATGGCAACGCGTCAAACTCGCTTCAACTGACTGATATACACGAGAACTTCTCTAATGTTATAAGGTTGCACTGCATAGCACAGGATTTCTTTCAGAAAGAGAGAGATTGTATGGCCTTATGTAACTTAGGAGATGAATCATTGACTCTCTATTAAAATTTGTAAATAAATTGTAGGCAATGGCCGCTTCCGACCGGTCTTTTTGGAAATCCACGGAGGAGGGTCCAGCAGTGGACTTCTTGTGGCTGAATGATGATGATGATGATGATGAATGATGGTAATGTATTAGCAAAGGGCAGGATATAAAGATCCCGAATCCAGCTTACGTGCATCGACTAATGAATGTCGATGAAGCAAAAGTAATCTACTAGGGTATGGATTCTGTTAATGCATCGTACTACAATGACAACTGCATGAACATGGCGATGTAGTTTCATTGCCGCTTTCTACGCGCGCACTCAAATCAATCTAGCAATCTAGGCGTCAATGGTATGAAAAGAAACGTCACGTGACCCGACCATGTATCTGTCATCGTACTATAATGCACTAACAGAATTGAGGCACTGGTTCCTGGCAAGTGGCAGTCCCTGGTCTCGCCTACCCCTCTGGGATATATGCGTGAGATAAATAGAATATATATTTTTTTTATTTATTAATAACGCGTTGCGCAGAAAATTTCGTGTCAGGTCCACAGCCTAAAGAGTCGACTAGCAATATGACGCTGAAAGACGTACAGGCAATGAATAACCCATAAAACCGTTGTAACGGTCATTTATTTGCGGCTAAGTATTGAAAGAGTGAATTCGTTCCGCGGGCTGGTGAGCCGATCATTTAGTGTTCCTGAAAATACTTAAAGATAAAAGATGCCTTAATATCAACAAACAATTATTTGAAATGCTAAAACTTTCGTAAGCACTGGACGTAGGTCGGTAAACGTAGTGTAGGACGTCCTCAGACTTGGTGGAGCGATGATCTTCGCAAGGCGGCTGGCAAGAACTGGATGAGAATAGCCGAGGACCGTACTCAGTGGCATGCAATGGGAGAGGTCTGTGTCCAGCAGTGGACAAGCATAGGCCGATGATGGAGCACTGGACATTATTAACATTATTCTCGATATACTTACTTGACTCTGTGTGGGAAGATTGGACTCTTCCTGGTTGGACTCTTCCGACTAAAAGTCAAGTAAGTGTATCCGGAATAAGTTAATAATATTTGAAATACCCACAGTCAAAGGTCAAGCAATATACATTTCGTAAGACCTAAATACATTCCTCATGACTCAATTACTTTTCTTTTATGTAGTCTATTCATTCATCATTATCATCAGCATCTCCCATTGCATGCTACTGAGCACGGTCCTCGGCTATCATTCAGCTCTTGCCAGCCGCCCTGCGAAGATCATCGCTCCATCGAGTCTTAGGACGTCCTACACTACGTTTACCGATCCGCGGTCTCCACTCAAGATCTCGTCTGGGTAGACGACATCGGTTATCAGTTGTTCGGGTGATATGGTCGGCCCACTGCCACTTCAGCATGCTAATTCGGTGGGCTATGTCGGTGTCTTTGGTTCTCTGTCGGTCGTCTATATATATGCGCATTTATGTTACATACATAACGTTAAATGAAGAGCGGGGTTTCCTGGCACAAGTCTTAACACACTTAATCGGAAATCCCCACCACGGTGTAAACGTAATGAATGATTGGAAACGAAATAGAATAGAATATTTAAACATATATATATATTTTTTTGTATTTTTCGATCTCGACCGACACATGCCGGAGTGGTCTGAGGTGGCACAAGACAGAAACATCTGGTCTGAGTTGGGGGAGGCCTTTGCCCAGCAGTGGGACACAAACGAGGCTACGTAAAAAATATTTTTAAAACTTAATAGAAATACTGACAAAGGAAATACATAGAGTGAATGTGAGTGGAAGGGCCGGCAAGAAATGCCCCAGGTGGACATACTTTGACCAAATAGGGGATGTATCAGCAAAGGGCAAGATAAAAAGTACCCGAAACCGACGTGCGTGCATGAAACGTCTAATGAATGTCGAAGTAAAATATAAAGCTCTGGTTGGAGTTTGACGTGTCAAAATTGTATATACGCTTTTCAAATATCTCTGCATAACATCAGCATAACTTAAAATATAATAAAAATAAATAAACTCCCGCCCGTTATCCCCGAGGGGGTAGGCAGAGGCACCAATCAGTAGATCTGGGCCCACGTTTTGCCGAGTTTATTAGGTCCATAACTTCTTATCCTTACTATATCTGTGTCCTGGTTGAGTAATAAAGTATTATCTATCTATCCGATGTATCTATGAATATCAGATAAGCTTGACTGTCCCAGCCTGAGGCGTTGGATGACAATACATGTCTCGTTGACTTTGCAAGTATTGATTTCACTCCTTCGGCACCACCACTCTGCCCAACTGGTTGCACTCATGGGTCTTGAGCTTCTTAGGTAGATGGACATTCATACCAACTCATGTAACACATATAGGGTGATTTGAGAAAAGATGGTCAGAGTGGAGTTTTTTTTTACGCTGCCGTTTTCTCCATTACATTCGGCACCAAGGCAGCGGATAACATTAACACTATAAGTACATTGACATTCCACCAACATAGCGTAAATTCTTTACGTTGAAATAATTTTTTGATTTCGAACCCATTCGAATTTTAACATCCATACATACATAAGCTAACGCCTGTATCCCAGAGCATTGGGGCAGAGACCAGTGACTACACGAACACGATCCCCACGGATCACTTTCGCTTTCGAATTTTAAGTCTGAATCTATATATATGTATATATATATAAATAAAATTCAAAGTCCTGACTGACTGATTCATTCACTCATCAACGCCCAGCTCAAGCCGTTGGACCTAGGAAGCTGAAATTTTGCACAGAGGGTCTGTATATAATGTAGGCAAGGAATAAGACCGGATTTTTTTAAATTCAACCCCTAAGAGGATGAAAAGGGTTGCCAAAATTTGTAAGGGAGGTATAAAGAATTTTCTCTAATTTTTCATTGTTTCGCCGTTTTTCTAAATTTAACCCTTTAGGGAGTGAACGGGGTTGCAAAATTTTGAACTGAAGTCCACGCGGACGGAGTCGCGGGCGAGCTAGTTATTTTATATTTATTAACATAGCTTAAGCTTATACTAACGACTCGGAAATAAACGTATATTATTATTATTATTATAACATCATCACTTGCCCCGATCCTAGACTAGGATACCTGGTGCTATGGTAACTACTTAACCAGGTAACACCATAAAAAAATGGCGTTGTTACTAACGATTGTTCACACAATTTTTTTCGTTTCTGTGATATCTACTTACCTATCTACATCTATAGATTAATCACGTAGTAGCCTATTATACTCATAGTGGCGCAATTACCGAAAATTAATATTCAGCTAGGGAAATTCCGAAAATAAACATAATACACCTATGCTTCAGACCCCATATGAATTAAGGAATGACTTATGCTTAGGGAATAATCAATATTAGTCATAATTATTATATTACACTAGGATACCTTGTGTCGTGGAAACCAGAAGCAGTGACATCAAAAACATGTTTAGTAAACATCCAATACCTGGGTTTTTTTGTGTCAACATCCGGGGTTCAAAATGTACTACATTTTTCAGTTACAAAGAGCTAGGAAGTAGTGACACTCCGCAACGAAATACATTGTTACTAGTTCTCTCACAGCAATTATGAGTTTTATGATTGTTAGTGCAAAAGTGGATCTCACACTTTTAAAGGATCATTTTAATCCAATACCGCACTTAAACTAAAGGTGTCAAGCACGAGTTTAAAGCTACAAAGTTTTAAAGGTATAGAGCCATTGTCGGCTAAGTTTAAAAATTCAGATTATATTTAATTTATTCAGGAGACAGCACTTAGCAAGTAGATACGAGTATATAGGATATTAAATATCGAAATGTTTATACGCTAAGCACGAAAAATAGGTAAAACAAAATAAAATTACGGCTTTACGTGTCTGTTCTCAATTTGTCATAATTAGTTATTGGGTGATTAGGGACGTCTATTTCTGACGCCCTTGACATGTCTCCATGTCTGTTATTGCAACACAATGGTGTACTAATGGCTAAGGGATCTTGTTTCAAACTATCCTGCTATGACTTTCAACAATCGGCGGAAAAAAAAGTAAACCAAACTCATATAATAAGTGCGTGACTTACCTTGGTAAAAAAACTGCCGTAGCCGGCGGCGGATTAGCAAAAAAACCAAATTAATCACGGGAAAATATCACAAACGGAAAACACTCTCACCGACGACACTACAAACAGTAAACAGTTTCACTAAAACAATGCATAATAAACGGCAAGATGATCGTTTTTAAAAAGAAAAGAAACCGCGTTTTCTAATCTCGAAAATCGAACGAACCGCAGCGCCGCCCTGCGACCGCACGCGTACGCTTTCAAAACTCACTTGAAGAAAAGCGCGCGAACTTTTCCGAACTCCTTACGAAAATAACTGGCTTGTAAACAGAAGAATAAACGAGTTTTTTTCTAAAAACATTAATTTAATGTAAACAGCCAGTAGCGGCGCGTGTTCAGTACGGTATCTTTGACATCGCGATTTCGACTGGCGCTAAAATTAAACTTTGTTGATGGTAGCGTCGATATTCGAATGCAGAGCGCCCGATCTTCAGTCTTTTTGCCGAAGTGCTGCCGGCCTAGCACGATAATACGTCACCCCGGATTATGGATCACTAAACGATCATCCATCCCCGAAGAAATTGATTGAGTACCTACTTGGCTTTCGCTTACATAATAGGAATTTAATATTTGTGAGCGAGAAGCAAAAAATTGCTGTGCAAACGCTTTTTCCTTTAAGCGAGTTATGAAAATTAGCGTTCTTATTAACCGTGTCATGTGATCGTGAGATGAAACGATAATGTTCAAACATATTAGTTCAATGGCGTCACAGGCAAAAGAAATACTGCAATGCGAACTCGTCGTCTGTAGTGGGATTAATAGTCACATAGTTATCAGCATAGAACTTTGAAGTAAATGTTAATGGCTACTTAAATCTGACAGTATTTTATAAAAATAAACGTAAGTTAATCCGGACCAAAAATTTATTGACGCCATTTATAGTAATGCCCGGCAGCCTTCAGTGAAAATCGAACTTAAGACCTCCGGTGATCATTCGTACGACCGCTAAACCAACGAGGCAGTCCCAATTGATGTAGTTAACAGTAAATTACAGTGTATTGTGTAAAAATAGTTAGTTAATTAAAATTAAATAAAGTTAAAATGAATAATGCAGAATTTCTCGCTTTTCATGCTAGCCGTACCTCGATGCGCTTTCGGCCGAGGGACTGGCCGATAACACTGTGCAGACGCGGCGGTCTTTTTAAATTTGGAATGCGGAAGCTTC
This sequence comes from Yponomeuta plumbellus, assembly GCA_947310845.1. NCBI lineage: Eukaryota > Metazoa > Arthropoda > Insecta > Lepidoptera > Yponomeutidae > Yponomeuta > Yponomeuta plumbellus. The sequence continues at coordinate 9,617,191 of OX371216.1, read as the reverse complement.
ACCCATTCCTCTCCCGACCTTCTTTTGTTTTTGATAGACGTGCTTTACCTTTATGAAGATGGCGGTTAGGTCGTAAAAAGGATGATTTACATTGCTGTAAATACAGAGGTAAAAAATCTGCTACCTATGTTTATCGAATATAGCTATTTTTATAGAATGTTTTGCTCCGATACACTTATTACAGAGATACAGAGGCCTTAAGGCAGCAAACTTCTGACAGTGGGGACATAACGGGTTGACGATGATGATGATGATACACGTAATCTTTATCTATCTATTCGTCAAGTATAAGCTTATTTTATAAGCTTAACAAGTTTATTTTTATTCTTCATTTAAATTACGAGAATGAAATAAGTTTATTATTTATTTTTACTATTTACATCATGTTCACTAACTACGAATATAGTTTGGCTGTCACTGAAATTTTCCTGGCATATCCTATTTTTCTAATTTTTTGTTAAATTGCTTACTGTGATGTCATATGCATAGGTTTTTAATTTTAATACGAACTCATTCTATGCATTCTTAAAAAAAATCGTGGTTAATGAATATTCGTGCTATAATACTCGTTTCTTTTAAAATTATGTCTAATTCTCTCTTTCCAACTTCTTGTGAAATAACATAACAAAATGTTATTACAACATATTAAAATGCTCCTGATGATTTCTATAAGTACTTGTCAATCTAAAGGACAAATTTGAATTAATATGAAATGTAGAGTCAGGCTTTATTGTGTGATTTCTGAATGATTTCTGAAAGAATGTAGATTCTGTTTGTCGAATGTCAATGTACTTATAATGTTATGTTAGCCGCTGCATTAAGGTCAAATTTAGTGGAGAAAAAGGCAGCAAAAAACAATTTCTACTCAGACCATCTTTTCTCAAATCATCTTAAATCTAATACATGAATTGTTATGAATGTCCATGTATGTAAATGAATGAATGTCATCAAGACCCACGAGTACAATCAATATTGCCAGACATTATTATCTCTTGTTAACACAAAATAATACCCAATCAACTCAATAAAGGAATAATCGATATCTCAATTTTAATGAAGCCTTTAATTGAATCCCTAGCTATCAATGCATGTCTGTTCTATTTGTAAGCGCAAAGCTGGATTGTAACCTTCAGGTACATGCTGCGACATTTACACCAGACACAACATCCCTTAGGAAACTGAAAATAAAGTCCAAAACGTCAAAGCAACGTAACGCTAGCATTGATTTGATAGTAGACGCTTTGTTTGGGCCGACACCGTCTCTGACATTTCCTTCGTCCATCTGAGAGGGCCTGCATTATCGATTGTATATGTGAATACATCAGGTGCGCCCACTTTTCGCTGACCTCCGACACCACCCTCGTTTTACCCTTACGCCGTGCATAATCTACAGCGTCAACGAGGGGTGGGAGACCAAAGTATGTTGGTAGTGTATCGACGCACACAGTAGTGGAAATTCCGCGCAGTCGCACTAGTCTCTCCACCCCACCCTTGATGAATTCACTTGTCGTGCTAACCAGCCGGCGAAATTCTCCTACACCCCAGTCTGTAGCCCAAACGCTAGAGCCGGACTCGGATCAACCGTATTTTATTCTTAAATTTAATCACAATTCTTTTGCTAGTGCCAGTGTTACTCGCTTTCAGCTTAGAAGCGATTCTAGTATCATGTAAAAGTGTGCGTGAAGGACTATTGCATTCGCGAATTTCGAGTCGGAAAATGGCGGACGCGCGCCCACGCTTTCCTTTTTGAAAATCGAACACTTTTTTCTAAAGCTTCTAGAAAAAGTATTTTGCGGCCAGGATGATGTTATTGCAGACTCTCCTCGTTTGTTAAGTATCTACTACGCTCGGGAGTGCAAGGACTTATAAAATCGATAAGCTGCCATGTCTAGGCTGTAGCTCGGCTATTACGCGCGTCGGGTCGCTCGGAGCGGAGTGTTTCCTGTACGCTGTTTAAGCTGGACTGCTGTACATGTCAAAAAAAGAGGAAGAGGAGTAGACTAGCATCCCTGGAGGTCGACATGACGACCGAGACGACGCCGAATCAGGTGAGTTCCAGTTTTGTTCCGCTTTGCCGCAGTCGGCTGTACAGTCGGTTGTACCGCTAAAACGTCGCCGTGACTCCTGTTACCTTCGCTGTAAGTGTTACAGTCGAATGAAGAGGTGCCGCCGCCTGTACCTCGAGTCAAGGACAGATGGGCTTCTCTTTTTAGACATTTGACATTACATAACGGTGATCGATTGCCGTATTTAGGAAATAATTGCTTGCTTGTGTTTTATTGAGTTATTTTTGGGTTTTCCCCAAGTAGACGGGGCACAGAGTATTTTTCAGCTCTTCCGTCTCTTTTACGCTTATCAATACTTTTTTTAAGTTAGACAAAGGGCGTGATATAAGTGAACAATATACCAATATTATTGAATAAATTGCGAATAAATCTTGATCAGGTATGAGCGCGTGAACATTATCTCCAAGAGAATTTCCAACCAAAAAAGGTGTAAGAAATATAGTTATGATATAATATTATGTTATAATATAGCCTTTTGCATCTATACTAAGTGATTTTAAATATTGCTATTAGTGTCGGGGATTTATTTATAGGTGGAGTGCTTGCCCAGCACCTGTACTGACCTCTCACCTTGGTAACTTTAACTCACAGGAAAGACTGTCAAAGGTAGACTGTTTTCCTTCAAAGTTAGCGAGTGGATTTTTCACCTATACATAACTAGGGTTGCCAACTTTTTTTCTAACAAATATAGTATTTTCGAAGCTATTACCTCTAAAAATATAGTAGATGGCAATATAACAGAAAAAAAATTGTATGTGGTTAAATATTTTCTTAATTTTTTTTTGGTTGGCTTTATTTTACTTGAAGAGCGAGCTTTAGAAAAAGATTAAGGCTGTGTTCCATTTTACGCAAAATATATTCGTTTCACCTACTATGTATATATTTTTTTTAGAAATATAGTATTTGAGCCCCTAATATAATAGAGGATACTATATTATATAGTAGAGTTGGCAACCCTATATTATAGGTAACAAAGAAAATCCAAATCTTACGACGTACGTGCTAGGGATCGAACCCACGACTTCTCGCATACAAGACAAGGGTCGTGTCGATAAGATCACTGCTACACAGAAGGTAGAAATGAAGGAAGTTTGTAGACACTTTCAATGGAATCAATGTTATTTGTATAGTAGGAACCCTCCCCCCCTAACTGGTGAAGGACCTCCCTCCCCCCTTTTCAGGAAGATTTTGTTACTCCTATACAGCGTGTCCCAAAAATGACACGTCACAGTGACACTAGAGGTAGACCTGCTTAAGAGGCGTCGAACCGACCTTACATGACCTCAGTAAAAGTTGCACGGTTTTCGAGATATGGCCAATTTAAACTTATTCTAAATTTTCACTTTTCTTAAGGGAAATAATTTTTACAACTGTTATTTAAACAATACAGAAGTTGTAAGTTATGATCAGTTGAAAAATTTAATGGGCAGTAATTAAATTTTTCGGCGGTTAGTAAATTAGTGAGTCAGTAAAACATAAGCAGTAAGTAAAAAAATATTGGTTTATTCTGATTTCATCATTCAATGTCAGTGCAAAAATTACTCGAGTAGTTTAATAAATTAATGAGCAGTAAAACGGTGGGAATGGGCAGTTCGAAGTGAGCGGTAGCATCCGGACGTCACTTTGATTGAAAAGAGAGGTAAACTTTCGTTAAAAGGGGCGGAGTTTAAAGCGTTTGTATTTTTCGAGTTTGCATATTTAAAGTTTTTGTATCCTAATTTTAACATGTATCTTAATGTCAAATTATAAATACTTACGGATTGTAAACCAAACCTAGCTGCTCTTATTATACAATAAGTTTCTGTCGCTGATTCATTTGACTATTAACATGTATCTTAGTTTTTTTGTCCTAATTTTAACATGTATCCTAATGCCAAATTATAAATACTTACAGATTGTCGTAATGTTCTTTAGTTTTACTCTCCGACCATGTAAAATATAAGGTAATGTGTTCAATGTTCATGTTCAGCATTTAATGTGAAGAAGGAAAAAAAAATGATGCATGGTTAATACGGTTATGCTTCATATTTTTTCCCTTCTTGACATTCAATGCTGAAATACACAAGGGATAGATTTTACCGCCTCATCGTTTATAGAACTGCTTAAATAAAATTTATTACTAACCAATTGCGATTTGTTAACTGTACGCGCCTAACCGCCCATTTCAACTATTCCACTGCTCAGTATTTATTGAACTGCCCGTTTAAAATATTTTATGACTCATTTTTATTTAGTTTAGGTACTGCTCAGTTTTTACTGCTAAACTAATTTGTAAACATGCGTTTTTTATTTTTTTACCTACCATAATTCAAATATTGAACTGCCGCTTTAATTCTATGCCTTTTTTTTAACAACTGTGGTACTATTTGCACCAAGGCTTTTTTGCCTACGAAATCTGTCGCCATTTCCCATCTTAATCTCGAGACGGTCTCAGGATCCCTAATGGATTTTCCTTGCAATTTCCTTGACGTTTCTGCGGAAAAACTTTTACTCTTAATAGGAAAATACTTGGGAGATATTGTGAATTAAGCCAGGCGGGCTTACCGTCGGTGCTGTCTCAAAGTAAGCTTTATGGAGAGAGGAGTAAAGGCGAGAATAGAATCAATCCATTTCATTGCTCCGAGAATCAATCAATCAATCAATCGTACGATTGTGAATTTGTAATAGCAATACCAGTCGCTTACGGTGACGAATTCTGCCTGAAGAGTCATACCTCAGCTCTTGAAATTGGAAATCTTATCTGAGAGATCATCATCATTATCAGATCATCTTTCTGAGAGAAGGCTTTACCTTACAATTGGACTTAATAAGCTTCATTATTATAATTATTACACGTACAGTCGACAGCACGTCAATCTTCACATTTTAGTTACAAAGTCGCCCGTAAGCCAACAGAGTAGAATGCATGGGTGTATAGCATGATGTGCTGTCGACTGTACATAAACTGAATCATGTATCGCCGAAGGGTAGGCAGAGTCGAGAACTTGCCACTTGCCACGATCCTTAGAACCTCTTTCGCTTCATTGACATTCATTAGTCGCTACGTGCACGCTCTTCGGTTTCGGGTACTCTTTATCTTGCCCTTCGCTGTAATACAAATAAACAATTATATTGGTCTTATTAAGCACCGTATAGGTGCCGTTATTTTCTAAAAATAATTAATGGCTTTTTACTGTAAATTAAAATTAAAAAAACCCATAGTACAAAATGATTACTTTATGAACGTCAAAAATGTTATAGTCGTCAAAATGTATATCGATACTAAAACGAAAAAATAAAAAAATAACAATATTAAAAAATATATATATAAAAAAGAAAACTAAACATTAAAAAAATGTTGCCTGTGGCCAACAGGCAGTGAAATTAAACATTATTGCCTATACATTATTTAAGTTCCTTGCACGTGTTTTCAATAAGTCGTTTCTACACATTCCCAGCTCTTCGGAAACCTTAGAGCTCTTGCAATCCGATACTGCCTGCGTGTAAGTCAAGGGCAGCCAATGGTTTGGCAAATCAAGTTCTTTCAACTGTATAATTTAAACTTTAACAATAAAGGAATAGGGTTGTTTGCAACGGATTTTGAAGTAAGAAACTTCGATCCGCTTAGGTTGCCAAGTGGGTTAGAGAAAGACACTTGAGGAAAAGGAAAAGGTGGTCCATGGTAAAAATACAGAAACGTGGAAATGGAGTAAAAAATTGTGTAGACCAAGATACCCATGCCCCTCGGTGGGGACACAATAACGTGGAAATGGAGTAAAAAATTGTGTAGACCAACCTAATTGTGACTAACGAGTCACAATTGTAGACCAACCTAATTGTGACTCATTAGTCACAATTAGGTTGATCTACACAATTTTTTACTCCATTTCCACGTTATTGTGTCCCCACCGAGGGGCATGGGTATCTTCCCTAAGGAAGGTATAGGCCATACCTACTCCATCACGGGGGCCAAGTCCGGATTGGTGGAGGCTTGTAAGACTAGTGGCTGGTCTTACTGTAGTTTTCAAGCCGCCCTAAGGCCTCTGACTTGGCTTAACGACTGCCATCTATCGACGGCAGCCGGCACCAACTGCTTAACGTGCCTTGCGAAGCACGGAACCGCTCGGAAAAATGCCACTAGCGTTAGTCATAGAACGGTCACCCATCCATGCACTGAACGCGCCTTATGTTGCTTAACATCGTGATCGTTTAAGATCACTCAGGCGGCCGGGGCTTCGAGCAATTGGAATGGAAAAATGGTGACTATGAGTCTTAAAACAAAACTATGACATAATCAGGGTGAAATAATTTGGCCCCAATTTTCAGTTGAAATGTTTGCGAAAGGCTAACTATTCTACGATGATATTAGGACGAGGCGTGGCAATGCTTATGGAGTGGCGACATGAAATATTACCGGGCTGACCGCTTTTACATTGAACTATAACCTTAACGATAAATCGTCGGACTAGTAGCCTTAACTCTCAAAGACCGAGAGTCATCATCATCATCAGCCATTTGACGCCCACTGCAGGACAAAGGTCTCCCTCATGGTTTTCGAAGTTTTCCTTAGTTGTGTCGCCTGCATCCAGTGATTTCCTGTTACAGTAACCAGGTCGTCATACTATCTAGTGGAGGGATGCCCCCGCTGTGTCTTCAAGAGAGAGAGTTTCGAACGGTTGAAAGACGAGGTTATAAATTAAGTTTTAAGTGCATTTTGTATTTATTATCATCATCAACCCATTATGTCCTCACCGTGGGGCATGGGTCTCTTCCCTGAGGAAGGTAAACGCCATACTCCACCACGGGGGCCTAATCCGGATTGGTGGAGGCTTGTTAGACTAGTGGCTGGTCTTACTGTCAGAAGAATTCATGCCGAACTAATGCCTCTGACTTGGCTTAACGACTGCCATCTATCGACGGCAGCCGGCATCAACTGCTTAGCGTGGCTTGCGAAGCAAGGAACCGCTCGGAAAAATGCCACTAGCTTTAGACGGTCACCCATCCATAAACTAAACGTGCTAAACCTTCGTGATTGTTTAAGATCATTCAGGCAGCCGGGGCTACGAGCGATTCTTTTGTATTTGTTATATCAATGTAAAACCGGCTTTTTTAGTCTTGAGGGATTTGGCCGGGACTCTGCCCACATTACGATACATTTCGTATACCGTGGTACTGTTTTTGCCATAAAGATACTTCGTGAGCCTTTTTATTTGAGGTATTTGCAGCGCTTGTGAGCAGCCTATTTACGTTCCTTTGAAGGCATACGCCTTCTCTCTAAGAGGGAGAGAGATAGAGGCTAAGTCACTACGCGTGCCCACCGCCTATTCGAAATTGCGAAACTGGAGTGGGTACGAGTGATAATTAAGTGTAAGCCCATACTCTCTCTCTGAAAGAGAAGGTCGGCAATGCTTTTAAAAGTTCGTAGTCTGCTTATGTCAGCTTACAATACTAGCGGCCTTACTAATAAAGGTTATGAGCTGGTTATACACTATACAGCCGATATGCGAGGTCTGACAAACTGGTTCATCATCAACCCATTTTGTCCCCACCAAGGGGCACGGGTCTCTTCCCTGAGGATGGTATAGGCCATACACCACCACGGGGGACAAGTCCGGATTGGTGGAGGCTTGTAAGACTAGTGGCAGGTCTTACCGTCAGAAGTTTTCAAGCCGCTTTATGGCCTCTGACTTGGCTTAACGACTGCTATCTATCGACGGCAGCCGACACCAACTGCTTAACGTGCCTTGCGAAGCACTGAACCGCTCGGAAAAATGCCACTAGCGTTAGTCATAGACGGTCACCCATCCATGGACTGAACGCGCCGTATGTTGCTTAACCGTAGTGATCGTTTAAAATCACTCAGGCAGCCCAGGTTACAAGCGACACAAACTGGTTATTTCTACGCTAAATGCGATTAAACCAGTATAAATTGATATACGTCAAATAGTAATGAGTGTATAACTTATTGACTAGTAAGGCCGTAGGAAGATAGGTACTATCTATAGTAAACTGTTGTAGAGTGCTTACTCTACACTCTCTACTCTAAGGTAGGGGCTGGTTTCTGAATTTATTGAGAACTAGCTTTGGCCCGCGACTCCCTCCGCGTGGACTTTAGTTAAAAAATTTACAACCCGCTGCCATATTACCTGCCGCTTATAAGCCTCTACCAATTCGAACTTGGCCTCCGTGGTGGAGTATGGCCTATATATTCCTCAGGGAAGAGACCCGTGCCCCTCGGTGGGGACATAATGGATTCATGTCACCGATGGGTCACCGTCTATGACTAACGCTAGTGGCATTTTTCCGAGTGGTTCCGTGTTTCGCAAGGCACGTTAAGCAGTTGGTGCCGTCTGCCGTCGATACAAGCCTCCACCAATCCGGACTTGGCCCCCGTGGTGGAGTATGGCCTATACCTTCCTCAGGGAAGAGACCCGTGTCCGCCGTTGGAGACATATTGGGTTGATGATGAATATAAAGTCTACGACGCGAGCACTATAAACATTCTACCTCGGATCACCAAAAGGTTTGCAGGGAACCACAAGATTGTTATAAAGTAATCAAGGTGGTCTATGATGGAAAACATGTTAGAAACCAAAACCATGCACCTAGAGCCATCGCAAACAGGGCGACTTGTCACCGCGTCAAGTCGTCGCGTCAGACGCGACGTTGTCATAATGCTTCTGGCGTCTTGTCGCGACTCTGACGCCAAGTGTGCGGAGATTCGAACAAAATATGAAAATTGACGGCCGTAGCCTGCAGTCGCGTCTAGTCGCCGAGCTGTCGCCTGTCGCGTGTCGCTAGAGTGCGCCTAGGCATTGTCGTCGACAATGTGGTGGCGCTTTCATAATTACCAAGTAGTTTTACAATGAACCTCACAACCTACTTCATTATTCAATCCTCACACTTACAGCACGGTAATAAGAGCTATTGTAGACGATCGACGGTCATGCCTATAGTACCCTGTACCCGGTTATTTGTAAAATGCAATCTCAAGCGTAATTTCCAAGCGGTCTATGGGCGGCAGTAATCATACGCTTTCATCACGGTTCCTTTCCACATTTCTCTATTCAGCTGTTGTTTATTTCCATATTGATATGAGTCGAGTTACTGTAACTGCGGTGTATATTTTATGCTAGTACTGTGTTTTATTAACTTTATTCCGGATAGACTTACTTGAAAGAAAGAGAAAGAAAGAAACAAAGAAAGAGAAACGTTTATTGCACCAACAGTCACACACAACAAAAATACGAAATACAAATGAGAAGAAAACATTAAAGATACAAAGAGGTACAAACATACATAAGGAAATAAATATATACAGTTTTGTCGCGGTGTGTAACCGCTGCTGCAAAAGGCAGCTGACTCAGCATAATGCTGAGGGTGTAGGAACTCAGCGCTGATTTTCAGTCGGTGCCTAAATGTCCCGTCAGTGGCCCAAATTGTGCGGCGCAGTGTATATTTATATAATTTAATAATAAGATAAGACTAATATTTATTGTACAATGTTTGTAAAAAATATGTAAGAGCAAACGACGAGCAGCAGTCTTTGCTCATCATTATTAAGCCCTGCTAATCAGAGCGGAACCTTGTCGGACTCTTTCGACAAAAGTCAAGCAAATACGACCAAGTTTCGCTCTTAGATATTAATTTTGTGTGTCAAGTAAGTGTGTCCGAAATAAAGTTAATAATATGTACTACGATGTGTTTTACTCATTGCCTTTTACTTGTTCGGGCTAAAATAGTTGTAAAAACTACCACATAAGTGGTAGAATCCATAAAAATTTGCAGTCTCATTTATAAAAACACGGTTCCTCTAAAAACATCCCATAAACGCACTATAAAAGTCTGTCTTTCTCTCCTAATGTCTCTACCACAGATTATATGGACATTAATACCTTGCCGTTGTCTATAAAACATTGATTGGACCTGAATAAAATGCATTTTTAGTATACGATACTAATGCATTTCTGAAAAGATATGCAACAAGTGCTTTTAATCTAAGTAATCATGAAAGCCAGCTAAAAACATTGTTATAATCCAGACAATACATACTGGTGTTCTCCTTAACACCCAATATAACTTAACCTGACGATTCGTTTGAGTACAGATCAATACCAAAATCGTCCCTTTTCGAAAATCCCCAACCGCATCGAATGTACGTACAATATCCTTTGTAATGTAGGTCGGCAGTGTCGCCTAGTGTCACCCCAGCGACTGATCTGTGGCGGGGGTGGCAGTGGCGTTATCAGGGTGGAACTATTTCGCACTATAGACCCGTTAGTACGCGCACAAGTTAGATAGACTTGAGATTTTCGCACTTTACCTCAATTTAATTCAATTCAATTCTTTATTTGCTAGAATGTGGTAGTACATACATAATATAAGTACAGGTTGTAAAACATAATTATTAAGGAACGCACATTCGGTCAGTCTTGACATGCAACATTATTTTACAGACATACAGAAAGTAAGGTCAGTTTATCCTAATTAATATTACACAAATGAATTATCATAGTTTCCTTTTCTCGTTAAAAATGTCTTCGTTAAAAATTCTTTAACTTCGTCCGTGAGCTTACTGCGCCCGCGATTAAACTCACTAAACCAGTGATACACAGTCGTTTTTGATGGAGCTTCACCACCAAAAGTCGAAGTTAATTGATCTACGCACTGATGTTGCGTTAAACAACGTCGAAAATCGTAATAAATCATAGCACGAATATTTTCACGAGTGAGTTCCATTTTCTCAGCGATATGACATTTTAAATCCAACAAAAACCAAACACTAACGTATATAAGAGAAAAATATTAGCGGCCAGTATTTAAAAAAAGAACGAATTTGACCATGGCGGTCAGACATTGCGTTTAAAATTATTGGAATCCCAGATTCCGCATACATAAGTAGCAGCCTATGTATAGTTCCCTTTTTTCCTGCAACAAAGCTTAATACCCTTAGTTAGCCAGCGTAAGTTGGGTTTTTTATTGATTTTTACTAAAGCTTTCGGAAAACAAATGTTATTTAACATAGTGAGGATATCGTGCAATTCGTCAAAAGCTTTGTCGACATCATTATTATCGTACACTTCTTGAAATTTTAATGATGATATACTACGTTTGAATATATTTAAATGGTGTTTACTATGATCTCTCTTTTGGATATAGAAGTGCGAAACAATTTTTAAATTTACTGCAAATGTGATAGATTGCGCGGTTTCATGATCAGAAAGTCCTAGCTCGTGAACATTAGCATCTACAATTCTAATATTACTTGCGATCTGATCCAAACAGGCAGATTTTCTAGATGCGTCATTAATGTACATTGTAAAGTTGTAGTTAGTTAGTATGCTTGTCAATGTCGATATTCCAGTCACCACACAAAATGCATTTATAATTTTTCTTTTTAAGCGTCAAATAATTCAAAAGTTTTCAAGTTTGTCAAAGAATTCATTTATGTTACTGTTTGATGTCCTATTAAATATTAATTATTACAATTTTAATCATCATGTTTTATGATGATTATCTCATGTTTGGTACATTGTACTGCGACGACACAAATACCTCTTTAAAGTAGCTGGCCGGCACAGCATTCTACTTAGATTTTGATTGATTGAAGAGAAATCAGTGTTATACTTAATTATAATAAATACTATTATTAATTATTATAATAATACTAAATTAAATGTGTAGACTCAGATGTTCACACTCGTATTGAAATTAAAAAGTGTGCCCGGCCAAAAAAGGTTTCTAATATCGGACATGTCAAAAAATCATAACAGTCAGAATTCTACGGAGTAAAAATGAGACTTTAATTGAATTATAAATTTCGTAGTAAGTGCTGACGTACACATTTTTTGATACTTTTATGCCACTTACATTTAAAAAATGCAGTAGGTACAATGCGGTGGACTTAATGGCATAAGTATTTTCTATCAGTCAACCGCAGGAGGTAAAGAAAAGAGTTGATAGGCGAAAGGTAAAAGTAATTAAATAAATTTAAAAACACACAGTCTTATTAGGTGTATTAAGAAACTTACACATAAATATATACTAAAACATATAACAAAATATACTTAAATATAATGAGCCTATGTAACACTATAAAATACATATTATAGCTACACACTATGAGAAACCAAGGGAATACTTACCTACATTAATTCTAAAAACATCTCGGATAATCTGATTTGATTACGGTGTTTTTCATCACTGTTAACGATTGGTATTTGCTATTACAAATTCAAACATTATACTCAACTTAATAAATAAAGTCATCAGTACGTAGCGAGATTCGAACCCACAACCTTTCCGCACGTGAGGCCAGATGAGATGAGATGAGATGATGCTGATGCGCGTAGTAAAGGCAGGCAGGACTGGCGAAAATGGCGCAGACAGCGAGGCGGCGGCATTCCAGTTTAATAATAACGTGTAAAATTGAATATTCTCAAAAGATATGAGATTCCCGTTACAAAAGAAAAATATGTGCAAAGTTTCAAGTTTCTAACCCTTATAGTTTAGAATCGCTCGTAGCCTGGGCTGCCTGAGTGATCTTAAACGATCGCTAAGGTTAAGAAGCAACATACGGCATCAACATTCAGTCCATGGATGGGTCACCGTCTATGACTAACGCTAGTGGCATTTTTCCGAGCGATTCCGTGCTTCGCAAGGCACGTTAAGCAGTTGGTGCCGGCTGCCGTCGATAGATGGCAGTCGTTAAGCCAAGTCAGAGGCCTTAGGGCGGTTTGAAAACTTCTGACAGTAAGACCAGCCACTAGTCTTACAAGCCTCCACCAATCCGGACTTGGCCCCCGTGGCCTATACCTTCCTCAGAGAAGAGACCCGTGCCCCTCGGTGGGGACATGATGGGTTGACGATGATGATGATGAGATTCCCTAAGGTGTTTAAGAGAGAGAAAGATAGACAAGATTTAAGGTTACCTCCGAAACGGTCTAAGAAATGCTTAACACATTTCTGTGGAAAAAAACTATTATAAAATCAATGATTATTTAGAAAACAAAGACGTCTGGTGTTAAACAGTAGATTAATATTAAATCTATTCAGAGGAGAATTCTGTCTAGTGTTCAACACATTCAGTAATTGTTTTTAATTTTGAATGTTTCTTAATTAACGCAAAACTATTTTGAAAAGAATAATTGTGGAGTTTCTTTGATAATTTGAGTTTTTTTTTCTTCGTTAACTTCTTCACCTAATCTGTTAATTACTAACAACTTTGACGTTCATAATGTAAAAGTTTTATTTAAATTGTGAATTTGACACACGCAACTTAACATCCACACGCCTCTGTCTGGGTAGCGTTATGCATAAGAATCAATATTCCATTAAGTAAGACCTTCGAGCGTCGGGAATATTTCTTTATCGAAGAAACAGACCGTTCTAACAAACATGATATTGGATTATTCCTGCATCTACTAGACGCTTATTCAATATAAATCGCAACGCAATCACTTTGGATACCTTGTAATATGGTAAGCGAATAACATGCGAATAATAAATCCAGAGACAAAAAGGAATAGACCAAGTGGGAGTTCGACTCACATACCGACTGTTCCGTACAAGTATATAAAATTAGACAAAAAGTATAGTCAACTTCTGACAGTAAGACCAGCCGCTAGCCAAGCCTCCACCATTCCGGACTTGGCCCCCGTGGTGGAGTATGGCCGATACCTTCCTCAGGGAAGAGACCCATGCCCCGCGGTGGGAACATAATGGGCTGATGATGATAGTCAACTAACCACAAATTGAATGCTTTCACGTATTTGATAAAAAATATTTCTCTGTCTATATTTTCCATTCAGCTGGAGACCCTTAGTGAACGACGGATTTTTGTTAATAATATAATTTAATTAATAGGTAAACTTACAGGTATAACCATTTAAGTTCAGGTATAAAAATGACGTAAATTATTGGATCTAGGCTTCAACTAAATTGACATACTATAGGAAATAACTAGTGACGCATATTCTATGAAAATTAGAACAGATTATCTCTTAAGGCTTAAGAAAAATTCCTTAATAGGTCAAACGGGCGGACCGACAGCCGTTGTGTACATACATACATAATAGGGTCCGTTGGCGGGCTGCTGGTATGGAACCCTAAAAATTATATTGCTAAAGGCATCCATTTGAGAACGGCTGGACCACATTGTTAATTTTGTTTTACATTTCGAATAAAATTTTTAATCATTATTTTACGGGTGACTTTGAAAGTCGATTTGTGAATATTGATGACAGTATAAGTAGAACGACGACGCGAGTCACGCGTCCTGTGTCAAAGGTCGTGAAAAAATGTCGAATTCTGTAATTTTTTACACAAACCTCAAAACGGTACGCGATTTCGACAGTACGTCATTGACATGAACGTTGCCGTTGTTGTGATGACTGAAAAAAAGGAATCCGAATTACTCGCAGTAGAATGACGAGATAATGACTTTAGCAGACATCTGTAACATTACAACGAAGGATGTACAAAAACAAACACTAAAAGTTAATTCAATTAAACTTACATGTGCGTCGTCCATTGTTGTTGAGCAAGGAATGACGACTCTAGATTAGCTTATTCTGTTTAAATAGGCATCTTCTGTGTGATATTGTCTTTTGATAACCGGGCTATTGTGGGCTAATGTAGTTAATGTGTACAATAGAAAATAGTAGGTATATTCCATCTCTCTCTCTCTGGCCTTTAATCCCACATGATGGCGGGGTCAGCTTTCCTTATCTTCTCCCTCCACTTCGAAAAAAAATATTATGTATTATATTTAGTTTATATGATTGGCCAACCATAATGGTGTGCTGGTCCCAACACTGATGTATGGTAGCGAGACTTGGGTAGGACAAAAGAATCATGAAAGTAGGATTAATGAAGTGAAGGTCCTTGAGAAATATGTGTGGTGTTACTTTGAATGACAGAATACGCAATAGTGTGATTAGAGAACGTTGTAGACTGATAGAGGATTTAGCGACTTTGACAATTGATAAAGTAATGTTGCGTAGGTTTGGCTGGGCATGTGGAGGGTATGAAGGAAGAAAGACTGACGAAACAGGACCTCATCATGACAAATGGCAGCCCCTGGTCTCTGCTTACCCCTCTGGGATACAGGCGTGAACTTATGTATGTATGTTTATATTTAATATCGTTTCGCCAGCAAAATACCCACCCCCTATTATTCCCGGACAGTTAATCCGTCTGCATCGATCCATCCCAGATGTCGGGTCCCTGGGGCAAATAATCGCCACCGTCCATACTTTGAGCCTTTACAAATATTGATAAGGGAAGGCAAACTGAGGGCTAAACAGACGAAGATGCTTTGAGGGCAATGGATTTTGGGTCACCCAGCGAGATGGAATATAACAGTGTACGCTTTCGTGAATTAAGTGGAATTAAGTAATTTGAATTTAGCATTTTATAGGTAGTAGCATTTTTCATACATTTTTTTTTGGATTTAGATAGCAGCATTTTTCATACATTTAACAGGCATTGTAATTGTTGAAATGTCGCCCGTTTTGTAACTGATTATTGTGCCCGCGTGAAAAGCATTAATTTGTAGTAAAATAAATAAATTTATTTTATTAAATTTTTTTCATTACTTTATTATTTTTCTTTCACTGTATCACTGAACGTAACTTGAAGTAAAACATCGTGAGAAAGCCTGAATGTCTGAGGTATTTAAAGTGGGCATTTCAGTTGATTACACAAACATATTGATTAATATTCATATTTGCAACTACTCTACTCGTCTCGTTTTTTCGGCAGCAACTTTCTATCAAAGGATAGTCTAAAAGAAATTGCTTTGAAAAATATGGACACTTAATGTACTGTATGTGTAATTTTCTTTTTTATGTACAGAAAAGTGTTATCTATCTACTGTGTATTTTTGTTTTTTTTTATCTGCTCTAGAGTACAATAAAAAAATTTTAATAGTTATAAACATACGTAAAGTATGTGTAGCCGAGGTATATTCTAAAAGCTAACAGACTGTCGTCGTCATCGTCGTCAACCCATTATGTCCCCACCGAGGGGCACGGGTCTCTTCCCTGAGGAAGTTATAGGCCATACTCCATCACAGGGGCCAAGTCCGGATTGGTGGAGGTTTGTAAGACTAGTGGCTGGTCTTACCGTCACAAGTTTTCAAGCCGCCCTAAGGCCTCTGACTTGGCTCAACGACTGCCATCTATCGACGGCAGCCGGCACCAGGGCCGGCTGCCGTCCGGCACGTTATCGGCACGTTAAGCAAACGTGCCTTGCGAAGCACGGAATCGTTCGGAAAAATGCCACTAGCGTTAGTCATAGACGTTGACCCATCTATGGACTGAACGCGCCGTATGTTGCTTAACCTTAGTGATCGTTTAAGATCACTCAGGCAGCCCAGGCTACGAGCGATTTAACTGACTGTACATGGTTTTAATTTCATCTCGATACCCCGCGTCCCGACGTAAAGGGTCTTGCTTGACAGACTGTAGCATGGCCGGACGGACAGACAACGAAAGCGATCCTATAACTATACCGTTTTTCCTTTAGAGGTACGGAACCCCAAAAAAAGGCAATCCCCTATCTTAACAATGGAGCAGAACAATACCTCGAAATATCACCCCCTTTACTTATCGATGACGTCACTCGTGACTTCATTGGGGAATGAGTGGTCAGACTGGAGCCGAAGTGAATATATTATCTCAATGAGAAATATAATGTGATTGGTTCTTTATTTAGTCTTAGGCTCTATTTGCTTTATTTCCATGCTTTTTTAGCAAACTTTTCATAGTAAAAGAATAAAATAGAGACGGCAAAAACGTATATGCCGATTCATAGCTTTTATTACGCATCATATATAATTATTATGAAAATACCTTCGACAAATCCTAAATACATAGTACACAACCAACCATTACTGATTTATTATTTGCTTATAAAAGGAATTGGCGACTCTATTGTATTCCAGCTCTATGGAAAGCATGAAAATAAAGCAAATGTACACCAGAACTTATTCTTTGTTAGATCTTATTTGTAATTTGTATGAAATTCGTATAAAAAGTTCCACGATCTTCATCATCATCATCATCCACTGCTGAACATAGGCCTCTCCTATTGCACGCCACTGAGCACGGTCCTCGGCTATTCTCATCCAGTTCTTGCCAGCCGCCTTGAAGATCATCGCTCCACCGAGTCTGAGGACGTCCTAGACTATGATCCATTTGTCTATACTTGACATTTTGCTCAGACTTTAAACGACAATAAATCAAAAACGTTTAGCGTCAGAAAACTCGATATCGTTTGCAAATTTAGTACTAGCTAGCACTAAATTTGCAAACTGTTTCGAGCCCTCTACCGCTAAAGGTTTTTGATTTATTGTCGTTTAAAGTCTGAGAAAAATGTCAAGTATAGACAAATGGATCATTACCGACCCGCTCAAGAACTCGCCTACCCCATCGGTTCTAGGTTCTTCGGTGACTTTGGTTCTCTCTCGGATCATCTCGTTTCTAAGGAGGATTTGGACTTGGACCATGGACTTATAAAATATGTGTCCAAAATATCACTAAAATAATATAACTGGCAGTGTCCGTGACTTGGTTCGCACAGTTTCTATGCAAAAAAAGGTTGGAAAGGAATCCTTCGTGAAATGACAAAAGCAAACACTTTATAATGTAAATAAATCAATATATATATCGTTTATTAGGTATTATTGTTTGTCTTCGTGTTAATAACTCTGTATCCTGGTTGAGCAATAAAGTGTTATCTATCTATCTATCTATCTACTTGTGTTTCTATCGCAACCCACTTTTAAGCTGATTTTGTTTTCTTCATACTGTTGTATTTTGTTGCATGATTTTGTGTTTTGAGTAGGTATTTATCATCAACCTATTATGCCCCCAGCGAGAGGCACGGGTTTCTTCCCTGAGAAAGCTGTAGGCCATACTCCACCACCAGGGCCTAATCCAGATGGTGGAGGCTTGTATGACTAGTGGCTGGTCTTACTGTCAGAAGTTTTCAAACCGCCCTAAGGCCTCTGACTTGGCTTAACGACTGCCATCTACCAACGGCAGCTGGCACCAACTCTGCTTAACGTGCGTTGCGAAGCACGGAACCGCTCGGAAAACTAGCGTTAGTCGACGGTAACCCAAAGACGGTAGACGGTAAAAAGAAGGTATTGTGTCGTCAAATAAATATATTTTTCTTTCTTTTCTTAAATGAATAACTTCCACACGACAACAATCACCTGGTGCCAAACTAGGACACCCTGTGCTATACAGTGTGTCCCTGGATAAAGTGCAATCCCGAAAGGGGATGAAACTAGACCATGAATAATTGACTAGAAAAATATAAAAAAAAATTATAAAAAATTATTGTAGGATTTATTGGTATTTTAAGATTTTCATGTTTCATTAAGGACTCTATGTACAAAAGTATTGATTTCTTCCAAAATAATGG
Organism: Yponomeuta plumbellus; assembly: GCA_947310845.1. Taxonomy (NCBI): domain Eukaryota; kingdom Metazoa; phylum Arthropoda; class Insecta; order Lepidoptera; family Yponomeutidae; genus Yponomeuta; species Yponomeuta plumbellus. The sequence goes on along the minus strand of OX371216.1, from coordinate 9,598,712 downwards.
GTCTATTTCTTTGAAATAAAAAAAAAACAGTATGCCTAATACCTGGCGATGACCATGAAATAATAAATAGTCCGCAAAAAAGTAACTATCTTGGGTAAAAAAATGTATTTTTATGAAAAAAAATGATTTTATTACCCAGAACCCTAAATGCTGAACGTTTTTTAGAATTACTACAAAATTTACCCTTGTTGATGGAAGATGTTCCCCTGGCTACGAGACGGCGTGGGCGTATGTATCTCCAAATGGATGGATGTCCTGCACATTATGGGCGGGAGGTGCGGCGATTTTTGAACGAAAATTACCCGAACCGGTGGATTGGCCGAGGAGGGCCAGTAGGCTGGCCAGCGCGTTCACCTGATCTGACACCCCTAGATTATTTTTTATGGGGTGTCATGAAGCAAAGAGTATACAGCACGCCAATAAATACCGAGGCACAGTTGCACGACCGAATAATTCAGTGCGCAAATGACATTAAAAATGATCCAGGAATGATTCGCAGAGCCACTAACCAAATTAATATTCGTGCAGTAATGTGCTTGCAAAATCGAGGAGGCCATTTTGAACATTTAATGCATTAAATAAAAATGCAAAATTGTAAATTACGGATAATTTTATTAATAAAGTTATTGTGATTAAAGTCTGACTTTTATTACCTACTAAAATGTAAATAATTCCTACCTAGCCAATTTTTTAGTTAGAACATTGTTTTTTTTTATTTGGAAGCTAAAATGGTAAAGAATAAAAGTAAGCTATAAAATTACATAGTTATAGGGCACATTTTTTTAGTAATTTGAAGTTTTTTAAAATAAACGTCTAAAAAAAATCATTTTTTTCATAAAAATACATTTTTTTACCCAAGATAGTTACTTTTTTGCGGACTATTTATTATTTCATGGTCATCGCCAGGTATTAGGCATACTGTTTTTTTTTATTTCAAAGAAATAGACCCATTATTTTGGAAGAAATCAATACTTTTGTACATAGAGTCCTTATTGAAACATGAAAATCTTAAAATACCAATAAATCCTACAATATTTTTTTATAATTTTTTTTTATATTTTTTTAGTCAATGATTCATGGTCTAGTTTCATCCCCTTTCGGGATTGCACTTTATCCAGGGACACACTGTATATAGTAACCAGGCAAGGACATTACCTACAAACATGGAAATACACCCAAAGTGATGTCATTGTACAAATATAGGGCAACCCCCAAAGGGAATCGAACTGATGACCGCTTTGGATCGAAAACGGATAATCGTAGTACGGATTTTATATTTATAATATTCAAGGGATAACAATGGCGTAGGTACAGTCGACAGCACATCATGGTATACACCCATGCACTCTACTCCGTTGCGTTACGGGTGACTTTGCAACTAAAATGTGAAGATTGACGTGCTGTCGACTGTACCTAGCGCAAGTTATTGCCTTGGGTATTTTTCTATTGCCTGTCTGACCTACCTCATAAAACTTAATCACAAGTTGGTACATTTGAAGCCAACATGAAATTGTTGTTCATGTGTGTCTTTCGATCTACATCAACCCATCATGTCCCCACCGAGGGGCACGGGTCTCTTCCCTGAGGAAGGTATAGGCCATACTCCACCACGGGGGCCAAGTCCGGATTGGTGGCGGTGTCTTTCGATAGCTTGGTCTTATTTATAAGATATTTAAGTCTGTTTTGCAACTCCCAGTTAAAATGGCTCGATACTTTAAGAAAATGGCATTACGCAACATTTACGAGCTGGTTTATGACAAAACTATTGCGAAGCCGTAAAACGTAAGAATATTTTTTTAAGCGCGATTTTCTATTTTCAACCTACTTCAAATAAGGAGGAGGTTCTTTATTCGTATACAGGGTGTCCTATAATGAGTAGTCCAAACGATAATAGTAGTCCAATAAACAATATTTGATCTCAAATATTTCGAAAACCATGACACTTTTACAAACCAATTTTTTGTTTTTCTGATAGAGGTTAGTCCAACCCTTCACCAATTACCGTTTGGACCACTCATAACGCTTTATTTCATAGCCAGGAAAAAAAACAAGTGATTTCTTGTATAACATTGCTATAAAAATATAATGTATACTTCTGCATGGGTCGTGCGTTGACACGAGTCGAGTGTTACAGCGCCACCAAGTTATCTGTTCAGGTGGGCAAAATTGTAACTTGCCCACCTGAACAGATAACTTGATGACTTATAAATTGTAAATCCTGTCCCCATTTTTTGTTTTATTTATTCACTTACTAAGATTGATAGATATATTTTAATTAAAATTGAAAGACGGGTTAAAATATTCTCATTTGTCTAGGTAAATTTCTCAAATGCTACTACTAAATTCTCCACTAGCGCCGCTATCAACTGAACAGATAAGATGGTGGCACTGTATGTGGCTCTAAAATCTCAGAATTTGTTAATTAATGTACTGGAAAATCATGACATACTCTAGGCCTGTGACCTGCAGTGGGACGTAAATAGACGACATTAAAAAATATAAGGGAAAATCTGCAACAGCTAGAATTAAATCTACCTAGTGCTTACAGAAAGCTTACAATCCTCTGCGCCCGGTTACTTTATTCGTTGGGCCTATTTTACCGAGCCAGACAAAGTAGCTAAGTCAACAAGTCTACGCCGGAGTCTAGGAATGGTAGACAACTTCAATAAAAAGAGACCCTTTGTACCACTGTGTTCGTGTCTTTGTGATTCTTGTCGATTTCCCGTTTTGCAATCTCCAGCAGTTTTTTCAAATGAATTTTCAGACGGATTTCCTTGAAATAGCATTGAGTCTCAGCCTAAACTCTATCAGAAGAAGAAACATTTCATCACTAGACCACGGTCTCTGTTTTATTGTTCAAAACCTTTCTACTGACTGGAAGAAATTTCTTTTGTAGTAAGTCCGCCTGTGTACATCGACACTATTACCTGTTATTTAAGTTTTTATGTATCATTTTTTTTTACTTTTGTGCAATAAAGCGTAACAAAGCCTTATCACATTAGGAGGCTATAGACGTTGCCAGCTGTGTATCACAAGCAGTTAGAGTGCTAACTCACCGAAATGCCATGGCGACGACGTCGCTGGCTACAATTTGTATACAAATGTATGGTACCTATAGTCTGTAAAATATAGCTTGAGCTCCGCGACACCTGTCATGGACATTAGCGTCCATGAAGTTTTGAATTTTTTCACAGAATTTGTACTGTGAAAACTCCGTACTTACTGCACACTATTTGATGTCTATGTAATATCCGTGGAGGGAATCAACGGCAATATCGTAACCTAGCCCTGTCAGTATGACAGCTGTCGTGGAGCTCAAGGAGCTCAAGCTATATTTTACAGACTGTAGCTCATTTGGTGACGGTTTGACAACGTCGCATTTTAATATTACCTGCGTGGATACGTAGCTAGTGACGTCGCCATTGCGTTCCATTAGAGCCATCTCTGTCTGTGAATGCGTGGAAAAGCAACGGACCGCCATCAATGGGAATCGCTTCAGGGCGTCAGCAGTGACATCAGAGCACAGCTGGGTTTCTGGAAAGATATAGGCTGGCTGGACCAAAGTCACAGCTTTGCTGACCTACCTATTAATCGGCCATTGCACCCAATAGTAAACCTACAAATGAATTGGTTTTATGTTTTAATGTTAAATTCTATACATAATGTATAATTTTAATGAAAGTATAGAGAAGAGCAGGTGATCGTGCTCTTTCACTATAAAGGGAAATTTCCCGCCAGGCAGATCGTATGCCTGGGGACGGCCGGTCCAACTGTTATTTGTTGGACGTTGTATTTATTGTAAGTCATGTGAAAATATTTTGCTTGCGCGATGCAGAAATGTTGGAGTTTATAGTGCGCGCGCAGAGTTAACATGTGCTCGCCACAAAAGGTATCATGCTGTGTAAGCCGCATTTGGGCTCCAGCCTAGTTCAAGACTGATTTCTTAATACATAGTTTTAATGCTTCTTTGGTTGTTACCTGTAAGTTTACCTTTAATAAATAAAATAAAATGAACATGAATCGCTCGTAGCCTGGGCTGCCTGAGTGATCTTTAACGATCACTAAGGTTAAGCAACATACGGCGCGTTCAGTCTATGGATGGGTCAGCGCCTATGACTAACGCTAGTGGCATTTTTCCGAGCGGTTCCGTGCTTCGCAAGGCACGTTAAGCAGTTGGTGTCGACAGATGGCAGTCGTTAAGCCAAGTCAGAGGCCTTAGGGCGGCTTGAAAACTTCTGACAGTAAGAGCAGCCACTAGTCTTACAAACCTCCATCAATCCGGACTTGGCCCCCGTGGTGGAGTATGGCCTATACCTTCCTCAGGGAAGAGACAAGTGCCCCTTGGTAGGGACATAATGGGTTGATGATGAAACATGAACGAAGATACAGCAAAACGAATGTATGTGTGTACAAATGGTCAGGTAGTTTGATCTACACTCTACTTGACACCATCAATGGCATTAACCAAACAAACTCCACACACACCCTCACGTCTAGCATTGTAGGGGTCTGATCACCCTCGTAGTGGCAAAGGGGTGTGAAATAATTGCTCGCGTGCACCGCCAGTGGGGTTCCCTTCAATGTGATTTAAATCGAAAGCTAGGATGGTGAGTAATGGACTTGGAATTCACAGAATTTAGCGCATGTCGCCAAATATGGCTTTAAGGTTGTCCACGATACAGGCGACGATGGCTTGCTGGCAGCACGATGTCAATTCAAAATGTTTTTATTGCAAATAAGGCCAAATTTCACCCCGGTGGGGACATAATGGGTTGATGTTGAAGGCCAAATTTGGTCTTTTCAAATATGTTTCCTAATTAATAGTCTTAGGGCGGCTTGAGAACTTCTTACAGTAAGACCAGCGATTAGTCTTACAAGCCTCCACCAATCTGGACTAGGCCCCCTTAGTGGAGTATGGCCTATACCTTCCTCAGGGAAGAGACCCGTGCCCCTCGGTAGGGACATAGTGGGTTGTTGATGAGTTAGTATATGATTCTAATAAATATTTTATTGCTCATATAATCACGTTAGTACCTGGACGACCTGGATTTTTTTGGAAAAAAATATGTATTTCTTTTAGAAAATATATTTGGATACGAATTAGGTGCGTTGATAATAAAATTAAAAATTGAAAAAAAAAGAGAATCTTCATGCACAAGTCTCGAACCAGGGTCTTTTGTTTAAGGTATCGTCCTATTTCCCACCTGGGCTACGACAACCTTACTGTTTAATGCGATATAGGGTAGCAGTTATTTATTTGGCCAAAAACACGGTTAAAACGACATTTTCTTAAAATGAAACCTAGCTGGATAAATTAATCGCCCCCGAAACCCTCTGTTTATAAAATTTCATGAAAATCGTTGGAGCCGTTTCCGAGATTCTGATTATATATATACATAATACATATATACAAGAATTGCTCGTTTAAAGAGATTAGATAGATATTATCGTGTTTCATTTTGTTTTTTATACGTTGTGAGTTTTTCTACGTTATTTACGGTATAAATACAATGCCACTTCATTTTAATTTAGAAGCACGTTCCCCATCGTCACGCAATATATAAATATTCATATCTACAGGAGACCGACTGAGTATATGTAGGTACTCTAGTGTTTAACAAGGTACTTGTGAGCTAACTGAAGTGGAAGACGCGTTGCGTGAAAGGGTTAAGACCCCAAACGTGACATGAATATACTATAACCCAACCCCTCTGTAGGGCAAAACTTAGCTGGGCACTCAACATAAACCACCGGGTGCAAATATGGCTAAAAAATCCTCTATAGGGTTACCTAAATCATGTCATATCTGAAACAGATTAGATTATGTGCTTTATCATCATCAATTATGTCCCCACTAGTACCTTTCACTGAGAAAGGTACAGGCCATACTCCACCACGTGGGCCTAGTTCGGATTGGTGGAGGCTTGTATGACTAGTGGCTGGTCTTACTGTCAGAAGTTTTCAAGCCGCCATAAGGCCTCTGACTTGGCTTAAAGACTGTGCTTTATAAAAACTTTTATACTGTAAGTTTTTCATCTCGATTATCACAGGTATTATCAATAAATCAGTCTATATTACGGGTTACCTGTTTATTTATGACCATCTTATTTATTTATTTATAGGCTATCCATAAGGATAACCAGCGTCTGCCAGATTGTCTTTAAATTTATACTTTTCGAAATTTCACATACATACTCGTACTACCTGATCCAGCAAACGTTTATTTGCCAAATAGGGGTATGAAAAATAGATACCTAACTATTCTTAGACCTACCGATTTTATATATATATAAAATTTCGTCAAAATCGGCGAAGCCGTTTCGGAGAAGTATGCGCACTAACATTGTGACAAGATAATTTAATATATTAGAAGAAGATATTAAATGAGATATGTATGGACGGCCACCGGCTCCGCGACTTTTATCCCTATTAATTTTGTCACTGTTAACTTATAATACTTTATTTAAGTACATTTGCAAAATATTATATAATGCTACGCTTATACAATACCTGAAACTTCTCTTTTCTTTTTTGATTTACTTCTAGAAAAACTTCAGAAAAAAAATCAGAGATAAGCTCGCCTTTGTACATGTTGTTTTTAATGTAATGTTCGATGTACTGTTTCGTGTGCAATAAAGTATAAAGTAAAGTATAAAGTAAAGTAGACTTCTTCTGTTAGGGAAAATACTTAAACTCGTACAAATTGGGGAATGCCATAAAACACCCCCAAGAAGGAACTGAATTAGGATAGTTACGACCCGGAAAATATGTCGTTTCTGACAATACGACGTCTTTGACGGCGTTTTTATGGCCACACGAAAGGAGTACCTACTGAAAATGTTATAATAGTTGTGGCCCTTTCGCCATTCAGTGGTATATTTTAGAGTGTATCATTGATGAAAAGTAGACTTTTAAAAGTTGCGAATAACGACTCTAAATATTTTAAGAGTATGTACCAACTAAATTTAGTTTATCGACTGAAGTTTAAAATTATGGATTTTACTAAATTATAAATAACCTAAGAACCTGTTTTAAAATGTAACTGGAATTTCTTTAATTTAACCAATATTATGGAAAGTATTATTAATTTTTGAAAACTTTCGTAAGTAGGTATACACATAATATTGTAATATCGGAGAGGTTTTCAAAAATTAGTGTTACTCAAACGTACTCAAAGGTACCTACTTAAGTTATTTATAGTGGAAAAAAATGTTTTCTGAGATGCCACTATTTTGCACATACTTGACAGCCACCAATAGGCGCATGCAGGTTTAAACCTTTATGTTTAACATACGAGTACAAGCGGCTAGTGTAGCTGGCCGGTTGTACGTACGATAACCGAGAAGAAAAGAAAAAAAATAACTTTCAATTGTTTTTTTATGCCTGTCATTCTAAGATTTTCGCGCGCATTATCTTATCTTTGTTCTGTGGGTTTTGGCACTAAAAATTGATGCACTTACCGTTTGTAAAATAATACCTTTATGGCTATTATCAAATCACGTTTAACGACATCTGTGACAAAAACCAGTACTTTTGTCTCCGAAACTGGGTCAGTAAAGAGTTGGTAAAGTCTAACTCCATCGGAATAGTTATTTGTTCAACTAGAGAGGAAAGTTGGTTTTCCAAGCGAGTGCTAATTTTGAATCCCGAGTAAGCGAAGGATTCTAATAATTGAATCACGAGCGTTAGCGAGTGATTCTACATTAGAATCCAGAGTGCGTATACTGAGTTTTGTCATTCACTTTCGATAGCGAGAGCGTTTGCGATTTGCAAAGGAGTGACAAAGCGCGCCATCTAGTTGTCTCTTTGTCACTCCTATGGAAATCGCAAACGCTCTCACTATCGAAAGTGAATGACAAAACTCAGTATACGCACTCTGAGCGTCGCGAGGGATTCTAAGGTACGAGATGGAAATAACTTTTCTCTCGTTTCTAAAAATAACGTTTCTACAACTTTTCACCTTAGCAGCGAGAACATTATTAGAGATAAAAAGATACAATATGAATAAAAATGAAACCACATATATTTGCAAACAATAAGTAAAAAAATAAAAAATAAAATAATAATAAACTCACGCCCGTTATCCCCGAAGGGGTAGGCAGAGGCACCAGTCTCTAGAACTGGACCCACGTTTTGCCGAGTTTATTAGGTCCCAAACGTGACAAGTGGCAAGCCTGTCGCCGTTATCCGGGCACAATTTATCAGCGAATGGTGTTGCTGTACAAACAAATGTACGTAACTAAAAGTCATTGGTACATGCGTGGTAAATGGTGTTGCTGTACAAACAAATGTACGTAACTAAAAGTCATTGGTACAAACAATAAGTATCTACTAAAATTTAAAATTGCAGTTATTAAAAGTTACATTTTGAAAATTTATAGTTTTATTAGGAAGTGATACCGTGGAGTTTGCGATTTGAGTTTGACTCGAGTTCGTTTCTATTTGTTTATTGGACTGTGACGAGACAATACTAGTAGTAAACGTTGGCGACTCGGTGCGGCTTCTTACCGAATTTTCAATATTTGTGTCTTTGGAAGTAGAGGGGCGCGGTTGTGCATAAGGATCAGGTTTAAAGTTTATGCTTTGTATTATGCGTTTACAGGTTTTAGACTTATTTTCGATCGAATCTTCAATATATCCTTCCGCGACCGTGTTTGACTTCCAGCCGCCATAACGTTTTAATGTTGTGAGGTTGGCTCCTGAATCAGCCAAAAGCGTGGCCGAAGTTCGCCTAAAGCAATGTCCAGTGTAAAGGTGAGGCTCTTGTAATTTTAAAAAAGTGGCTACATGTTGTGGTGTCCCGCCTATTTTATTAATTCCCATAGGATGTCTTGAACACTTGTCATTACGATACTGCAAGAAAAATCGATCTGTTTTCGTATAATCAGGTCGTAATGCCTTTATTTCTCGACAATTTTCACATATTCGTCGCGAATAACAAAGGACCTGTCAATGTTTGTCTTTGTGTTGGGTAGGTTGACTAATACCAGTTCGTCAGAATGTTTTTCGATGGCATTAACAGTCAGATTTAACAGTTCGTTCGAGCGGCATGCTCCATTTATTCCAATAATGAGGATAACCTGTAATAAAAATATTATATAAGTAAAATGTTAGTAATTAAAATGTATAACAAACAAAACGTAGTAAGTATTTGCCCACTTTCTTTACATAAGTAACTCGTATTTTAGTAAATATTAGCGAAAATGGTTAGCGTAAGTGCACATATATTACTAATTAAGTATAGACATATAGGTAGTAACTTACTTTTGCAGCGAGAAAATTGCAGCCCGGAGCTTCATTAAGAAATTTTTCAATATTAGAGATTGAAAAAATTTTGGACTTTTTAGATTTGTGTCCTACTGACTTTCTTTTCAAAAATGCAATAAGTTTGGGATAAGTTTCAATATGATCATTATGTTTTGTCTTTATTGTAGCTTTCAACATCGAATAAATACTCCACATTGTAGGTGATTGCTTCGTTTGTGATAATTCTATGAAGTACGACAATAATACATTCTCCGACAAAGTGTTCGCGCCCTTTTCAAGTCTCCGTTTATTGAAAACATCATAGGTTTTCAGATATCTATCACATGATTTCTGAGGAAGAAAACTGAATTCAGCATTCAACACTTGTTGTTTTAATTCTTCAGGTGTTAAATTGCTGTTTTCGTCACTAGACTCACTCATATTTTATGAATTTGTGATATGCAACACTAATTGTAAATAGTTACCTACCGAAAAACAAAAGAAGAAGAAATAATATTGATTTTTGTTTCCCGCTATTTTCAAAGTTACGTTCTGAAACTGCACCCGTAGTATTCTGTTGTACCAATAAAGATTTTTAAAACTATAAATTATTTGTGCATATGTACTTCGTATTTTTTCTAAAACATTTTCTTTATTTTTTTCTTTATTTCAGTGTATTCATTATATTTTATTATTTAATTAGATATTTAATTACAACGTTACCAAATAATTTTCATTTTAAAGGTTTATTAGTTTCCGAACGTTTTATTGTTTGGGTATTCTGAAATTGGATTTCGTTTTCAGCCATCATGGCGTAAAGTTCAATTTTTTGTAACAAATGTTTTCCGAACATCCGTTAGGGCTAAAGTTTCTGAAATTTTATAAATCGAACTTCGAATGACGTGTTTCGTACATAATGATAATTCGCAGCATTCTAAATTCAAATCACTTTCCCTCACTCTCGCAGGGAAAACGCGTTTCCCTCACGCAGTAAACCCAGTATGTTTGAGCTGCTAAGGTGAAAAATTAATTGTTATAAGGAAACAAATCCTAAGAACAAGTTATACCTATGCTTTTCATTTTACCAACATCCTGATCACCTCCCAAATTCTTGACCTCTCAGTCTATGGAAAATTCTAAGTAAAAAAAAACCGTTTTACCGTGTGGCGTAATACCATTATACAAAAGTCAACAAAGAGAAACGCACTTTTATTCAAGATAAATAAGATGTTCAAGATCACGTTCACTTGAATTCTTACAAATAAGTTATCTGCCTGGTTTTTCCATCAACTACTGAGCGTCTTATTTTCGCTTCTGAGGCCTCTATAATAAGGTACATTTTCCCTTGTCCCCAGGCGGACGCGAGCACCGCGTTCCTGCGGGCCGCACGCGCAGGCCAGATCGCCAAGATCATCAGCCTGCTGGAGCAAGGAGTTGACATCAACGTCAGCAATGCCGTAAGTACCTACTGGGCAGTAGAGCTGCAATTACCTTGCTTGTTATTTCTGGCCCTCGACTTTCGAGCCTAGAGTATAATTATAATACATGCATAGTTTTTCAATGGGATGACATAAATAGGTAGGTTAATGGATTGTTATTTGCCTCTAATAGGTAGGCTGAAAAGCAGTAGCAGAACAATTTCATACTCGTGGCATGGCCCACGCGAAGAACAATGAATCTCGCAAGGCACCGATATCTCTCATGATAATTCGCACCTCCAGAACTAAAGTGACCTAACTCAAAATTTGCAACTTTTGGGAAATGAAGAAAATGTATTCGGCGCTCTGAGCGAGTTGCTCAAGAAAAAACAGACCGAAATATTCCTCCATCTCTATCTGACCAAATAAAGTCGGCTTTTTAATATAGGCATGATAGAGTATGCCTTTTTGAGTCATTCCGAGTGCTTAACTCATTTTACCCAAATTTTGAGTTAGGTCACTTTAGTTCCGGAGGTGCGAATTGTCGCTTTCACAATCGAACATGTTTGTTTAGTTATTGTAAGTTTTTTTTTTTCATTATATTTGATAAATGTGATCTGAGGCTTTGATAGATAATAACATAACATAACATTTACATACAGGCACACACATTGCTTCTGACCCAACACTAGGATACCCTGTGTCGTGGGAACCAGAAACAGCGACGTCACAAACATGTAAACATCCAAGACCTGGGTTTGTTTTTTTTGTCCTTAGCCGGGATTTGAACCCGGGACCTCTCACATGGTAGGCAGATGCGCTAACCGCTGCGCCACAGAGGTCGTAATAAAATTAAATAAGTACGAACATTTATGTTTTCCTGGACTATATTTAGGTTTTTTCATAATGATAAATTTTAGCACTACATTAGTGCTAAAATTTACCATTTTTTTCAATTTATCTCCATGAAAAACAGGATGGAAAAGCTTCTTAATTAGCCCTTATCTTTAGGCTAAGCTAAAATGAACTTTCAGTCTTTGTAACAAAGTTATCTTTTCAAAGCGACATTTGCACGCGTGCAACGTTGTTCCGATGCCGTAATGCGGTACGCGTACTTTGTAAGCAAAACCTGTGGGGTAGGCTTTGGAACTAAGGCTGCGACCACAAGGAATATTGGCACGAAGGCAAAAATTGTAAAAGGCAAGTCCCCTGCGTATAGGCAAGGCCTTAGAGAAGAGACCCGTACTCCAGTGGGGACATAATGGGTTGATGATAACAACAACAATATAATATTACATTTACATCATGTACCTATGTACACGATGATTTTTTTTATCCACATAGTTACGTCTATCTTTACAGGCTTCTCGTAATACGACAGAGTAGTATCTACAACCGTACATTCCTAACCAGTGGTGGGATAATCGGATGCATATTTACCTTAAGTTGAGATGTTGGCAGTTATGGAGTGCACTTTCACGACAAAATTTGATTTTTTCTATATCTAATAAATTTAATTAAATTTGTTTTTTTGTGAACGTGAACGTGTTTACGTGAACTATAATGCACTAGCAGAATTGAGACCCTGAACTCATATCCATAACCATCATTGGCAACATACATATGCTATACACCATTGTCCTGATACACTGAGGTATTTTGGACGCAAATATTTTTTGCCAGTGTCCTGAACGCATTGAGTTGGATTTTACTATATTTATTTGACAATAACATACGTACATAAGCTCACGCCTGTGTTCCACATGGGGTCGGCAGAGACCAGGGACTGACACTTGCCACGTTGACAGATCACTTTCGCTTCATCGAAATTTATTAGTCGTTGCCTACAGGCACGTCGGTTTATATTTTTTGCCAGTGTCCTGAACGCATCTGAGTTGGATTTTACTATATTTATTTGACAATAACATACGTACATAAGCTCACGCCTGTGTTCCACATGGGGTCGGCAGAGACCAGGGACTGCCACTTGCCACGTTGGCAGATCACTTTCGCTTCATCGAAATTTATTAGTCGTTGCCTACAGGCACGTCGGTTTCGGATACTTTTTATATCATCATCAACCCATCACGTCCCCACCGAGGGGCACGGGTCTCTTCCCTGAGGAAGGTATAGGCCATACTCCACCACGGGGGCAAAGTCCGGATTGGTACTTTTTATATCGCCCTTCGCTAATACATCCCTATTTGGTCGAAGTATAGGCTGACGCCTAGGGCTTCCCTTACCGGCCCTTCATTCGCTCGATATATTTGCTTCGACAGTGTTTCTTCCATCAATTCAGATGTTTCTTCTCAATTCTAGTCAGTACATCTTCTTTCAGTCCACAACGAAAGAGAAGAAAGTTTTGCGCGAATATAAGGAATGTCAGCTAAATGCTTAATAGCGTTTAACTTCAACAGTGACATAGGAAAAAAGCTCTACTACTATGTATGTACTAGGTGTAAGCACAGATACATATCATTTGTCAGGCTGTGTTTTCTCTGCCTCTCTCTTTATAAAGCTCAAAACAATTGCTGTATGTGAAAGCACCCTTATCGTTATAAAATTCCGAACGGGTCTTATCTTTACACAAATGTTTGAGCAGTGCAGGTTTAGGTGTGTTTAAGAAAAGTGAACGGGTTTTTATTGGAGAAATCTTTATAGGTAGAATATTTGATTTTTATCTATAACATTTTAATATTATAACATTTACATACCGGCACATACATTGATTCTAGCCCCACACTAGAATACCCTGTGTCGTGGGAACCAGAAACAGCGTCGTCACAAACATGTAAACATCCAAGACCTGGGATTCTTTTTTTTTTGTCCCCAGCCGGGATCGAACCCGGGACCTCTCGCATGGTAGGCAGATGCGCTGACCGTTGCGCCACAGAGGTCGCCAATCTAGAAAATGAAAAACATAATAGAATTGAATTATTCAGGGAAATTGTATGTTATACCTTTATTTTCTGCCAATAAACTGTGATGCATGTTAATCATTAGGCCAACGAGACAGTCAATGATTTAATTAAAAAAATCAAACCTAAGGAATTTTGTTTAAGATCGTGGTTAAATAAAATTCCTCTTTACAAATGTTAAGTTCACGATCCCGATAAAGAAATAAGCGATACCAATAACAAACCATTCGGGCAATCCAGGACTTCCAGAGGAAAACAAACGGATCGAGGCCAGCAAATATTTAGCCGTTGCCGCTACACACTTCGCAAACAAAGCGTTCAGTGGCCCTATCACGAGTGCGACTTTACGATGACGTCAAATTATGACGTAAGACGATACGGTCTTCGTTTTAACCCCTCGAGCCCTGAGGACCCAATCTAAAAATCTACGGCCAATTCCGTCCGACACCGAAAACCCGCCGCGGGTCGGTCTTGCAGCGGCACTTTGAATCGGATTTTGAAGATGATGTATTCCACAGTTGTATGAGCATGTTAAAACATGTGATAAATTTCAAATAATGCTCTCTGAATATAACTAATTTAGCTGTGAAAGAAAAATTTGAAGGGGTTAGGTGCCGCAGGAAGTGACAAAGGAAAAGTTTAGAGGTAGGCATCAGCACTTCTCGTATAGTCTTCCTTCACTTTCATTTGATACAAACAATAATATTGAAAAAAAAAAAACATTTTATTCACAAAACTAAATATTAACACTAATTTAATATTCTTTTTTTTTTAATCCCGTTTCTTATCGGAGACGTTGGCAACCAGTAAACCTCTAATGCGATCACCAAGACGCCTAGAGACGTCGTCTTCAGCCCGTCGATGTCAGCTGTTGGATAAAGCAAGCAAACGCTCGTCGCTTCTGTTGGGCGCTGATGTTCTCCAGATCTTCCCTTCCCTTTCTCCAGGCCTTGTCAAAGTCATCTCACCACCTGGCAGGCGGTCGCACTACAATATGGCCTTAAGTACTAATTGAAGTTGCTATGAAGCTGTTCCAAAAGAAGGTTACTGTCTCCAAACTAGAATACTCTGTGATATGGGTAGCCATAAGCAGGCTACTTTCTAACTAAGGCTGAACGTAGTTGAAGAATACTAGGTGGCTGTACAATACGATATGTATTTTAATAATTTTTCCTCCTTTACAAGTACCCCTCCTTGTACTTTAAGTTTTGAGGATTGGTTTAGTTAAAAAAGGTCAACAAAAGTAGACTCGCGAAAAAATTAAATCACTGTAAGTGCATGTTGTATGTTGTGCTTAAACTAAATTAACTTAATGAAACTGTAAGATTTCTACGACAAAACCAAAATATAAATAAACTATCTGGTTGTTCCATATAGGATTTCAATGAAATACAAAAAAAAACTTTGCGCTAGCACTTGTTTGAGCCCGCCTCGTCCGTATGCAGCGAGTATAGATATTCTACTGTCAACTCCATAGATCTGGTTTCCGTCATGTTAACGTCGAGCTTGTAACAAGTCTACCACAGGCATTATGCCAAATGTCTGACTCAGCTTATTTACCAAACACATCCCAATCGTTTGCCCACTCCGCCTGCATAAGGCGCGGTGCACACTGAGCGTTCGTAGAAACGCCACATGCGTGTTACTTACACGTAGGTAACCTTACCATAGTTAGAGGAGAATCTTGGTGCTATATAAGTAAAGCTTTAACTCCCTTTAGTCCTCCCTCCTTTCCGTCATGAGCGAATTTGCCACAAAAGTGTAAATATTAATAAGCTGCTGTCAATGCATGATCAAGAAGAAAATTTGAGTTTGGCGTAGAACAATTGGTTGTGTTCTGTGGAAGTTATTATACTATTCGTCGCCCATACAGTGTGCATCGTGCCTTACCGGTCACGGGTCAAGTCTGTTTTGGCATTCAACAAATTGGCAAGTAAACTGTGTCCTCGGCAAAGAGGGTACTTAAAACTACATCTACAGACAACTGCTGCTATTACCGCTCTATCTAAACAAAATTACTTATTGGACATGATGGATCACCCGGAAATCTTATCAACAGATGTTTGTTTTGTTTCAACTGACTAGAAAACTTGCCAAATCACTTCTTTTTAGTGGAACGTTACCTGGGTAATTCTTTCAAACACGTTTTTCAAGCGGCATCACCTTAAAAGAATAGAAATCAAAAAGTCAGCAAGCCAATTTTTTTTTCGGGCAAACCTTTGATCATCTCTTAACTGGTTCATTGATTATTATTTGATTATCTTTACATTTAATGTCAGAAAAAAAATAAAAAACCCGCGTTCTTTGATTTTCATGGAGTGTCCTTTCCCCCGATCTAGTCACTTAGTTAATTATATATTTTAAACTAAATGGTTTACGCTTACCAAAAACTTAACACTTAGTTTTAAGAAGTTGAGAATGCTATAAAAAATTAGACAGTTGTTCTAAAAGAATTACATTATCTAAAAAAAATTAAAATGTAACTGTCCCGGGGCTGTTACTGATTTGCGTAGATCGTTATAAAGCCACTTGCACATCCCAAACTTCGCGGCCCAATGCTGCGTCATCCTAATTCATGTTACAACTAGCCACTCTCCGTTGGCCAGATAGAGTGCTTGTGTGATAACACGTCGAGTTTCCGAAAAATTAGGGTAAGGACCCCGTTACGTGGGTATGGTTTTTCAAAACTTTGATTTGCGTGGTATAATTTTCTCCGTCGTCTGTGAATTTATTTTTTGAGTAAAATATTGTAGCGAACAAATATAAGGTAACGCAACTTATATTCAAAACACAGTTTATTTACTTCAAAGGTTTTTGTATATTTTTAGAATAAATGCTTTATTTTGATTTTCGTGGTCGTGATTTGCGTGGTTTACATGGTAGTTTTGACCCACGCAAGTCAATTATGGGTCATGCAAATGAAATAACTTCAAGTTTTGTAAAGTATGTTAATTTTTATTACTTTAGTTAAATGTAAATTCGTTTAAAAAATAAAAATTGTGTCAGATTAGCTAAATATTTTTACTAAAATTTTAATGAATTATTTTTTAAGTCAAAAAGGCCATAATAATAACTATAAAATATAAAATAACTATAAAATAATGTAATAAAATAATAATAATATCATAATAACTTATCTGATAAATTAAATTTAAAACAAATCATTTACGTAGGGTGTTTTGTGATTTGCGTGGCCCTCATTTTTTTAACCTGGATTATCTTTTTAAGTTTATTGCTCTCTGAGGTGCCCTTTTTATAAAAAGTACTACTTTTACGTATAGATTAAGATACGGATGTCGATTTGACAAAAATATTAAATTTGAAAATTGCCACGAAAATCACCAAAGAATGACTTGCCCGAAGAAGCACCCACCTCGTTTCAGCATGCAGCGTTCGCATACTGATAAAATACATTATATCAAGAAAGTTGTACTAAAAACAAAATATCCCTTTGACAACAAACTTCAGGATTTTCTGAGATCGTCTCTTCTGTCTTTTCCTTAAAATTCCCTTTTGTTCCAGAACGGCCTCAATGCCATCCACCTGGCCTCGAAAGATGGCCACGTGGAGGTGGTCCGTGAGCTACTGAACCGAGGTGCCGCCATCGACGCTGCCACCAAGAAGGGGAACACTGCCCTGCACATAGCGTCCCTGGCTGGGCAGGAGCCTGTGGTCAAGCTACTAGTGCAGAATGGAGCGCAGGTGAGAAAAGTCAGCTACTCATGGTAATAAGAAGAGAGCATGCAAAGGTACGCTCAGTGTCCCTGGTTGAAAATAAGCTTGTGGTCAAGATAATGGTGTAGAATGGAGGTGGGAACATACTGCAGGTTTTACAGGGCAGTCCAGAACTCGTCGATCAAGATTATGCTGCAGAGTTCAGAGCAGATGAGAGAACTCAACTTTTTATAGGAACAAACAGAGAAGGGATACAGATGCAGAACGGAGTTCAGGTGAAAGACTAAGGTAGAGTCGTATGTAGACAAGTAGTACCAGTAAAGAAATTAAACAATGCGTAGAACATTACCTCCCTAGCTGAAAGGTGAAAAAGTGTAGTGTATTGTGAGAGAATGAAAAAAATATACGGCAGACAAGAGAGGGTGGGATCCAGCAGGTTAATAATATGAAATGAAAATGAGCTTTTTGGCTATTTTTAGTAAGAAAATAAAGTTCAAAATACGAAATATGAAAAAATATCAAAAACTTTTTACAATTTGCTTCAACTGAAATTGAAGTTTATAAGTTTCAATGGTTTGAAATGTATAAAAGAATGCAAATAGACTATGGAAAAATGTCTCTCTAGCAGGCTCAACCAAGACGGCGCAGAGTTAAACTGCTGGCAATTCCCACGCGCGCAGATTTTACTAACGAACCAAAAGCCCTAAAACCATAATTGCTTGCTAACAATGTAGTTCTTCATCAGGTCAATATCCAGTCTCAGAATGGCTTCACGCCGCTGTACATGGCTGCGCAAGAGAACCACGACGGAGTGGTCAAGTTCCTGCTCGCCAACGGTGCCAACCAGAGCTTGGCCACTGAAGTAAGTGTAGAGTTAGTTTATAAATAGCCAAGTCAATGAACATTCTACGAACATACCGAGACTTGTCTGAAAATAATTGTTTATTTGAGTTACAGAATTTACCAATAAACAAATCGCTGTATCGTATCAAGTTCTTTGAAGTCGACTCAAGGGTTCTGAAGTAGAAATTAATTATAAACTGAAAGACAATAGGAATTGCCAGTCTTTATAAAGTCTCAATAGAATAATGTGTATCAAGTGACACAACTTGATGAACCAACAATAGTATACTGCTGGTTTATGATAAAAAACGTATGTCATAGAAGTTCAATAGATATTGATTCCACAATACAGCTATGACCAATCTGGTATACCCTTGTTAAGTTGTACAACTATGATTTACAGTTTTTTTTGCTGTAGTTATAATAAATAAATATTCTTATTCCATCTAGGACGGCTTCACTCCCCTTGCTGTTGCCATGCAACAGGGCCACGAGAAGGTCGTGGCCGTATTACTCGAGGCTGATACCAGAGGCCGCGTGCGACTACCAGCCCTGCACATCGCAGCTAAAAAGGACGATGTGAAGGCTGCTAATCTTTTACTTGAAGTAAGTTTGGTAGAAAACTACGCTTGAGAACTAAAATTGCAGATGTTGGGGTTGTAACCGCCAGGTGAGATGTGGGCTGAAATTGCGACCGACTGGATTCCGCGAAATGAAGATCGACGTCGCGGCGCACTAAGGTAAAGATGGTGCGATGAGCTAAATGAATTCTTGCATTTAGCATGCAAACAATCAGTGGGCTCTGCCCGTGGTCTTATTAGATATATAGATAGAAGTTTCATAAGGGAAAATATCAGTAAATCACCAGCAAGGCGGTCCGACGATATAAATAGAGTAGCCGACAAATATTGGTTGCGTTTGCCACAGGACTGTCAACAGTGAGGAAAAGTTGATGCCAACGGGTTTCTGAAGAAATGTGAAGTTATGAACTAAACTGGCTATCTGGTCAGGCAAAAAATCCATTCCCAATTTTAGCTCTTTTGCCTATACTACGGGCAAATGAAAGTAACTGTAAATTATTGTACAACTTTGTAACCTTTGCTTGGCTCACCACGAAGAAGGTAATACTGTCTCAAAGCTTTTCACTTATCAAAGCGAGACTCTAGATATCTCTATCATCCCTGATTAATGGAAAACCAATCAGAGGCAATTGCTCTGCACTCAGGGATGTTGGGTAAAACGTTCTAGAAGGCATTAGGACTCTAGAATGCCTAGATAGGCACATAGTTTTTTTTTATTATTGTTGTTATTATTATGACGTTTATTGCATGTAAGTAAATATTACGATGAGAATGCGGCGGAACGTAGTAAGTCACAGATCCTAACCGTGAGCTTATGTATATATGTGAACAATGAAGATTACTTCTCCATGCAAGGCGCTGATTGGTTTCTTGTGCCTTTAGTTTCCATCATAAGGGTTAATTGGCCTTATTGATCTCAAAAAATGATAATCCTCTATAACAGAACGAACACAACCCGGATGTGACCTCCAAGTCGGGCTTCACCCCGCTCCACATCGCAGCCCATTACGGGAACGAAGCGGTAGCCCGTCTATTGCTGGCCAAGGGAGCTGATGTCAACTGCCAGGCCAAGCATAACATCTGCCCTCTGCACGTCGCCGCTAAGTGGGGTAAGTTGTCACGTGGGGTGAGAAAGTAATTTGGAATCAAGTTAGGTTAAAGAAAAAAGTAAGTTTTAAAGAGAAATGTTTATCAAGTTAGAGTTACTATAATCTAGGGCAGGAGAAGGATGTCATGGTTGTGAAACATCGAAGATACCAGTTACGAAGGACCAGTGTTAAAACCGAGGAGGAGCTGTTCAGAATTGCACTGAACAGAGACCGTTGTAAAGAGCTGACTGCCAACCTCCAGTGATCGAGAGGCACTATATCCTCGTAAGGCCCGACCTTGAAAATAACAATTGATTTTGTGATCACTTGAAAACATTGGGCCTCACGAGGATATTATGATCACTGATGAGCCTCAAAAAGAAAGATAATTGACAACCTCCGACAGGAGATGGCACGTAAAAAATAAGATGGTTGTATAGTGTCTAGTTAAGTATGAGAAAGTGAATTGATGATAGAGAAAGTTGTAATATGGGGTAAGTTGTGACAAGATGAGCAAAATTATAAATAGGGTAATAGGCGATGTAGGGTCAGTTACCAAGTTTAAAGTATTTAAAGTTACATACACTTTTTTCTTCAGAGGATTTAATCCTTAAAACCAACTGATCCATAAAATAAATGTGTCTCCATCAGGCAAAGACAACATGGTCACCCTACTCTGCGACAACAGTGGCAACGTTGAGGCGCGCACCAGGGACGGACTGACCCCCCTCCATTGCGCTGCCAGGTCCGGACACGAGAGAGTAGTCGAGGCCCTGCTGGAAAGGGGGTCACCCATCACTAGTAAGAGCAAGGTGAGGTTAAATTATGTAAGAAATTCAGAAATTCTGCGAATTCTGTCTTATTAGGCGATCTAAATTTCTTGAAGGGTGATGAATAACAGAGGTCGAGAGTATAAGACTTTCAAAAGTATTACAAAAAGACTAATCGGTCGTAAAAATGAGCCTTTAAACATCGACTAGACGATACCTTTATTAACAGAATAACTCTTTTTAAATAAGATTTATCGGAGCTGGGCTGGCCATGTTGAATGTATGGATCCAGAAAAGTTGGCAGGAAATGTCCCCGATTGGGTGTCGTGCGTTGGCTACCGGCGACGCGGAAGACCGAGGCGAAGTTGGTGCGACGATTTCCCTGGGTGGGAAGAGTTAGCCAGGAACAGGCAGGCGTGGATATCTTAAGGGGAGGCCTTTGCCTAGCAGTGGGACATAGTCACGGCTAATTAAAAAAAGACCTATCGGACGACAATTCATAATTTTGATGAAGCGGTTTTTCAAGGATAAAAGCTCAAACAAATCTTCAGCCTCAAATAGTTTGTAGTTAATCCAAAGCAGATCCGTGTTGATAGTCAAAGCGTATCATCAAACAGTAGTGCTTGTTATATGAGTCAGTAGTTTAGTGCACTAAACTGATCTAGCCACGATTCAAGTGCGTATCTCGTTAGAGTTTTACGGCACATTTATTTTCAGCATCAAAGCAATTTATTCGCAGTAAAAACCGGATAAAACCCCAGTCGTCATTTGTGAATGGTCTCTGGCGCAGGGACTTGTCCTTGTTCGGAACATTCCAGTTTAAGAATAGAAAGAATCGCCGGCTGGTCCTCAATTATCTTCGAAAACCTTAAGTGTCTATAAAATGTCATAAGATTTTCACAGCAAAGCACAAAATATATAATCTAATGCCCAGAATACGCTACAAAATTATCGTCGGTCTAAAGTATTTATCGGAGGATACTTAAATGTATACATATCACAAAAATGTCATCTATGTCAAATTAACACGGCACCTGTCATCAGGGACTTTTACGCAAGATCTTAAATAAGAGTTAAACTGCTGACAAACAACTTCGTCATTTTATCTATCTACACTAATATTATAAAGATGAAAGTATATTATATAAGTTTATGTCCAGGGGGTAATCTTCGAAAGTACTTATAGAATTTAAAAAAATATTTCACCGGTTTATAGAATAGAACTGCAGGGTCGACAAAATCTAAAGGCGTAAAGGCTAATCAGTTGACGTGAACGTAGTCGCGGACATAAATATAATGATGGTGATCAATCTCTTCTAATATATAAAATTCTCGTGTCACCGTGTTAGTGCGCATTCTCCTCCGAAACGGCTGGACCGATTTTGGTGAATTTTTTTGTGTGTATCTTTTGGGTCTGAGAATAGGTTGTTATCTATTTCTCATACCCCTATCTGGCAAAACAACGTTTGCGGGTCAGTTAGATTAGACTTTAGACAAATAAATAAAATTATCGTGTCACCGTGTTTGTGCGCATACTCCTCCGAAACGGCTTGACCGATTTTGTTAAAATTTCGCATGTATTCGGTAGGTCTGATAATAGGTTGTTAGCTATTTTTAAAACCTTAAGTGAAAAAAAAACTTATATGGCGAAACAACGTTATATGTATGTCGCAGTAAAGTAGTTAAATCAGAGAGTCAACTGAATCTCTAGACAGTCAATCAAAGATCGATATTCAATCAAGTCGCTAGAATTTTGATTTAAATAAAGCAGCGTCGATAACGTTTGATTATCTCACTGACCGAAAGCCAGCATGTTGATTAATAATGTAAAACAAGATGGTGGTCACGTCAACAGCTGATTACTTTTAGAGTCTTTCTTTTGGCAAACGTTGTGCAACGTTGGTTTGTTATGCGAGTGGTTTTTAAGATGGACGTGACGTTACATCGATCCGACAAAGGCAAGCCAGTTTAGCAAGGTATGTTCTTCAATTGGGTAGAACATGCCGTGCAAAGGTGGCCCTTGACAGATCGACAAACATCCACAGCACCTAAGAGGGCATTACGCCTTATAAATAAATATAAGACAAGCAATGTCTTTTTACTACCCATTTTTTTCCAATCTAATATCTTGGTCTCCCTACCAAAGTTGAAATACCTAGGAACGTTTAGGAAATTCGTTAAACGTTTCGTTCACTCACTTGTCTGATGGAACTTTAAAGACTTGATTAAATATCGATCTTTGATTGCCTGTCTAGAGATTCAGTTGACTCTCTAATTTAACTACTTTACTGCGACATGTATATAAAATTCTCGTGTTGCGGTGTTAGTACGCATCCTCCGAAACTTCTTGACCGATTTTGTATGTTCGGTAAATCAGAGAATAGGGTAGTTTTCAGTGTCAAAATAATTAAGTTCTAGTTAGTCCGTATTTAAGATTATAAAAAAATATTGGACACGTATTTTTTCTTTTTTCGATTAAACAAAAAATAACAAAGATATAGCCCATTAAAGTTACGTGTGACGTCACGCCGTGCTGCATTTTTTAGCACGGAGTGACGTCACACGTAACTTTAATGGGCTATATCTTTGGAATTTTTGGTCTAATTTACAAATAAAAAAATACGTGTCCCTTATTTTTGAATAATCTAAAAGACGGACTAATTACATTTTTAGGGCAACTAGCCTATCGGCTGTTATCTATCAATTTTTCATATGGCTAAACAGCATTCGCCTGGTCAGTTAGTAATATCCACGTGTCTCCCCAGAACGGCCTAGCCCCCCTGCACATGGCAGCCCAAGGGGACCATGCGGAGGCAGCCAGGGTGCTCCTTTCCCGACGGGCCCCGGTTGATGACGTCACTGTGGACTATCTCACTGCCCTTCATGTCGCAGCTCATTGTGGACATGCTAAGGTCGCCAAACTACTGCTGGACAGGTGAGGATGAACTTGATAGCATAGCCAGCATATTGCCCCCGATGTTGGTTGGCTTTATACTCATTTACTATAGTAAAATAAAAAAGGAAATATCAATATTGGCACGTATTTCTCGGAAGAATACAAGCTAGACGATTAGAAAGTAGGTGGAAAAGAAAAAGTAGAGGAGGAAAATGCAGAGAGAAAAGAAGTAGAACAGAAACATTTTGTAAGTTACAAAGGTATAAATTACAAAGACGCCACATCGAATAAAGTCGTTGACACTATTGAAGTCGGAGAAACAAAAAAGTTCTAACGGTACAATCAGGTTAACCAAAAAAGGAAACAGTTTCATGAAGAAGATAACGAGTGATGACTGGCACTTTTTTACTATACAAAGCCTCCTCCCAGTGTTACGTCTTATTGATTTGTTTCTTTGTTTAGAAACGCCGACGCCAACGCTCGCGCTTTGAACGGATTTACACCTCTGCATATCGCTTGCAAGAAGAACAGGATCAAGGTCGTGGAGCTGCTGTTGAAGTATGGCGCTAGTAAGTTTTTTTCAGCGATACCAAGGTTAATTCTCCTTGGCGATACTACTTTTGTGAAAATTACCTAGAGTTTTTCACCTTTTTTAGACAGGTCTGATGATAGCACCTACCAAAGCAGAGCTGCTTACTTGTTAAAATAACTTTTTCTTACGTGACTGGTTTTTGTTTCGTTGTAATTTGTCCTTCCAAAACGATATACAAGCGATAATTGAAATCTTTTAAGGACTATTTATTACTTCTTTAGAATTCGTAGCTATCACAGATGCATTACTTACATCTTTAACATGATTTTGCAGCATTCAAATTCTCTGCTCACCCAAGACGGCTGAAGAGCTCACCCAAAAAAATATTGTATTGCTTTTAGGGTTCGTGTATGTGTGTCCGTTCCTCTGTTCCACGTTATTAGAATCTTTAAGTACTTCTCAGACTTACTATGCCTACTTATTTTTCTATGCTTCCTGGGGTTGTTGCATTAAGTCTGCCCCGTTCCCATAAGTGCAATGAACATTATGATTATTGACAACAATTATATTATAACGGACATCAGGGTATTGTCAACTTTTAGTCCGGATTTACTTACGGGTAAATCCCGTCGGGATTGTGCTTACGAAAGTTTTAGTTCAAAAAAGACATCAGGGTACATACTGCACCTGAAAGTCCTGCTTTTGTTAGGCATTAAGAACTGGATATTATAGCCGATTTGGTCCATGGAGGAGGCCTATGTCCAGCAGTGGACTTCTTGTGGCTGAATGATGATGATAATGAATAAAGAGTTATCTATTTATCTAATTACTTTGCAATTTGGGGATATTGTGTAATAATACTAGGGTTTTTTTTTAGAAATAAACGTACCTGCTAATTATTTTTTATCCAACTCAGGCATCCAAGCAACGACGGAATCTGGACTGACGCCCCTTCACGTGGCCGCGTTCATGGGCTGCATGAATATAGTGATCTACCTGCTGCAGCATGAGGCCAACCCTGACGTGCCCACCGTCCGCGGCGAGACGCCCTTGCATCTGGCTGCTAGGGCCAATCAGGTAATTCAATTGGTCACAATATCCGTCACCTTCCTCTAACCTGTACCCACCTTTTCGTGTATCATGATGTTCTCATAAAACTTTTATCAGATTTTTAATTTTAATATCCGCCTGAAATAATAATGTCATCTGTATTAAATGTTTTGCTCAAAATCCTGTCATCAGCATCATAAGCCATTTAACGCCCATTACAGGACCTAGGCCTCCCTCATGGTTTTCTAAGTTTTCCGGCGTAGTGCCGCCCGCATCCAGTCCAGCCAGTCCCTGCCTCCGTAACCAGGTCGTCAGACCATCCATCCTATCGTTCTCTAAAGAATGTCCTCGTATGACAAAACATTGTAAATTGAAAGATAATATCGTATTCAATTAAGCCTCCACCAATCTGGACTTGGCCCCCGTAGTGGAGGCCTATATCTTCCTCAGGGAAGAGACCCATGCCCCTCGATGGGGACATAATGGGTTGGTGATGATGATCGTATTCGATGAGTTCCACCCTGGCATTCACGTTTCCTTTAAATTCAATCACAAACCACTTCTTCCACCAGACGGACATAATCCGCATCCTTCTCCGCAACGGAGCCGCGGTCGAAGCCAAGGCTCGGGAGCGTCAGACCCCACTCCACATCGCCTCGCGTCTCGGGAACGTCGACATCGCTGTACTGTTACTTCAACATGGCGCTGATGTCAGGGCGATCACCGCTGACCACTACAACGCCCTGCACATTGCTGCTAAACAGCATAATCATGATGTAAGTACCAAGATGGTTATCATCCACATCCGTCAATGTAACGGAGCTGCAGTTAATACCAAGACTGGGGAGCGTCACACACCATTTTATATCGCCACGCAATTAGGGAACATTAACATCGATGAACTATTGCAGCTGCAATATGACGCTGATGTCAGGACGATCACCGGTAATCACTTCAACGCCCAAGACATTGTTGCTATATAAGTGTCCCTACTATAATAATACACGACGGTTATCATCCACATCCTTCTATGTAACAGAGCTGCAGTTGATATCAAAGCTGGTGAGCATCAGACCCCACTCCACATCGTCGGGCGTCTGGGGAACTTTGACATTGCTGTACTATTACTGCAACAGGGAACTAATATCTGGGCGATCACTACAACGCCTTGCACGTTTCTGCTAAACAGCCTAATCACGATGAAGTGCCCTATTATAAAAATACTAGACAGACATCGACTGCACCCTTCTCCGCTAAACTTGGCTTCAAAACAAACGTTTCGCTTGTTTATACTTACGGTGCTTGCACTGAGGTCGGTGATAGTTTCGCGTTCATTGTGTACAAACATAATAATATGAATGCCACAAAATAAAAAATCACAACAAAATTTTGTGGATAAAATTTGTTTCGGTGTCTGGGGTTTTGGCGCCTCAAGCGTCAGTTTTTTAACACAATGTATAAATAACATGAATTAATACAATTATACCTATTACAAAATATAAAATGATTTTGGACATATTGGAATAATGAAACTAATTAAAAAAATTTATAGGTGGCAGCAGCGTTGATAGAACACGGTGCACCACTGACGGCCACGACCAAGAAAGGCTTCACACCACTGCACCTGGCTGCGAAATATGGAAATCTTAAGGTAACGAAACTGATGGATTCTCTTTAACTAATTACTTATTGAATTATTTAATAAAAATTCAAATTATTGAATAAAACTTCCCTTTCCGTAAAGATTGCGTGACTATGTCTGCTTATGAACATTTCAATTGCAATAGATTACTTACCTATTTGAAGCAAAAACCCATAGACTGACCGGACTAAGATAGACTCTGACTCTTGGACATTCTCTCTCTAGACTCTGTATTGTAGCGATCTTTCTCCATTCAAAGGGTACAATTTACCTGGCACGGTCGGTGGTATTAAAAATATCTGTTCTATCAAAGAACAATTGTAGCACTGTCATATTTAATAGCCAAGGATATCAAGCTAGAGTTGAATAGTATTAGAATACCGATACGTCGACATGTCAAAGTAGGACCAACAGAACATTATTTCGAACATCAGAGTTTGCTTGTTTTTTTACGTATTTACGGAGTTATTGACGATTGACAGAGGCTAACTTTGTATTACGGCTTAAAATCGTCATTTTCATCGAAAACAGATGCATTTAGAACAGTATACACAAAATATGCCTTGAATAACCGCAATTTAATAATCCGCCAAACCTTCCGATCACATTTGTCAAAAGTATACTCATTTTATCACAATCGACAAAAATGTTTAATATTGTGAGCAAGACAATGCTGTCTCCACGTAAGAGCAGCTTGAAAGTTTAACATTATTATCAAATAACCTCTTCCCCAAAGCTGCATCAAGAATCTTACCCTCAGGTGGCAAACCTACTCCTGGCTCACGGGGCTTCCCCAGACCAAGCTGGGAAGAACGGAGTCACACCCTTGCACGTGGCGGCTCAATACGATCAACAAGCCGTGGCCACCACTCTCCTGGAGAAAGGAGCTGATGCTAAGGTAAGTGACTGGAATGGAGTATTAAGATGCTAGTTACTTACTGCCCTGCCCACTTAGCGGCCTAAAGTGGGTCTTGCCCTCCGACATAAGAAGTCGCCACTTGTCTCTGTCCTGCGCGATCTCCGGCCAGTTGCCCGCCTGCAACTCACGCAGGTCCTTGACCATTTCATCCTTCCAGCGTGTCTGAGGCGACCAACTGGTCTTTGACCGCTTGGAAGCCCCGAGTATGCTCTCTTCACCGCTCAATACTCTTCCATCCTTTCTAAGTGACCAAGCGAACGGATTCGGTGGGATTTCGTTTCCTCGATGATGTTGGGTTCGGAAATAAGGTCATCAATTTCTTGGTTCTTTCTAACTCTCCAACAATCATCTTTCCTCCTCATCGGACCCAAATTTCTGATACAAATATCAGGGCATAAAAAACCGACACTTGAGTCTAGAATGCCCTCGCTGTATTAAGACGTTAGTAATATGTTGGCCGAATGCCGTTGAGTCGGTGGCAGGTCTGTAGATGCGAATGACGAGAGACCGTGTGAGATAGCATTTGGGGGAAAAGGCCTATACCCAGCAGTGGGCAATGGTGGGATGATGATGATGATGACCATGAATATGAAAATAAGGCAGGTGGGCAAAAATTGTCACCGACTGGGTTCAACGCCACGGATATTGCAAACGTGGCGGACCCAAGCAGATATGGCGGGACCACGTCACGACTTTTCTACCAGATCGGCAGGAGATGGCCACGAATAAGAAGGAGTGGAGAGCTAAAGAGGAGGCATTTGCTCAGCAGTGAGATACAATCTGGACTGCATAAAAAACTATGGAAATGTTGTCTTACAGTAAAAATGCGTTAAGAACTTAGAAGTTTCGATTGCTACTTGGGATCACAATAGGTACATTGATTTGCAATGGCCTCAGTCTGGGTATTTTCCCATGTTTGTGATGGTTGTCCTTGGTCTAGTTACAATGTGATCAACCAATTAAATGACATGCCTAAGCTGCATACCATTTTGGGACTGTCATTTCTTAGTGTGGGGTCTGTACACAATGTTATGTAATAACTGTATACGGCAATAAAAGCTTTTTTCATTATTATTTTAGTCAAAACCTGGCCCGAGTTCCATAAAACTAAAATTCGTTTTGTCTATCATCATCATCATCAGCCTGTGCTTGTCCACTGCTGGACATAGGCCTCTCCCATGCACGCCAACGAGCATGGTCCTCGGCTATTCTCATCCAGTTCTTGCCAGCCGCCTTGCGAAGATCATCGCTCCACCGAGTCTGAGGACGTCTACACTACGTTTGCCGATCCGCGGTCTCTACTCAAGAACTCGTCTACTACTTTTGTCTATCATATTTTTTGTAGGCTGTCGCCAAAAACGGACACACACCACTCCACATCGCCGCCCGTAAGAATCAAATGGAAACAGCAGCCACTTTGCTAGAGTATGGCGCTTTGACCAACGCGGAGTCGAAGGCCGGATTCACTCCGCTGCATTTGGCTGCACAGCAGGTAAAACTTCAAGATTTCATATAACACCACACATATTAGATATATAGTTTTTCCAAAATTACAAGAAACCGGAAGTGAAATGTTACTACTTATTTTATTGCAAAATCTATTATTACATAAAAAAAGGTATAAAAAAGCTATTACATTAAAAAAAGCTATTACATAAAAAAGGTATTGAACTTCAATAATTGAAATAAATGGTTAGTTCAATTATTGAAGCACAATGCCTTTTTTATGTAATAGCTGAAGCTTTAAAAATCACTATATAAATTGCTTGTAAGGGCAAGATATTAACAAACATAGACAAATAGTCTCAGTAAAACCGTACTCATTAATTTCTACTTCTTTTGGACACAATAATTATGCTCACGCCTCTTCTCTGTAGGCAGACACCACTGACAAATCACTTCAACCGCATATTCTAACAACTGTAATCTCTAACCATGATGAAAAACATCGTGAGGAAACCTGAAGTGTTCACATACCTCATCCCTGGTCATGCGTGCCCATTAAATCCCATAATCGAAGGCCTCTGTCTTGCAGTGGGACATAAATATAATAGACTACTTAAAAGACTATGTACTTAAAATGCAGTCTCTAACTCATGTGAGTCACCGGAAGGCTTTAGCTGAAAATCAGTGCTTTGGGTGCAAACCCTCAGCAAATACTGAGCTAGAGACCTTTTTTCTGCTGCATCGACATACAGCGCAAATCAACTGTAAACACTTTTTTTTTTCTTCTCTTACTGTAGCTTCATGTTTCTTGTACTTTTGTCAAATATTTACCTTATTTTTCTGTATTTACTTACTTGTGTTGTTATGTATGTCCATGTGGCGTAAAATAAACCTTTTTTCTTTCTTTCTTTCATTGACAAAAATAAATATGTATCCTCCGTTTTAATCATCAGGAACCTTCAAACCTTGCCATACTTCTTTCACACCAAACTTCGCCTACCCAGGGTCACGCGGAGATGTGTTCTCTCCTCTTGGAGCACGGAGCCGACGTGAACCAGCAAGCCAAGAATGGACTGGCCGCCATGCACTTGGCTGCTCAAGAAGACAGGGTGGCCGTGGCTCAGTTGCTGAAGAAGAATGGGGCTGAAGTAAGTTTTCTTTATTATTTTTGAACTCATCATCGACCCATTATGTCCCCACCGAGGGGCACGGGTCTCTTCCCTGGGGAAGGTATAGGCCATACTCTACCACGGGGGCCTAGTCCGGATTGGTGGAGGCTTGTAAGACTAGTGGCTGGTCTTACTGTCAGAAGTTTTCAAGCCGCCCTGAGGCCTCTGACTTGGCTTTACGACTGCCATCTATCGACGGCAGCCGGCACCAACTGCTTAACGTGCCTTGCAAAGCACGGAACCGCTCGGAAAAATGCTTGGACTGAACGCGCCGTATGTTGCTTAACCTTAGTGATCGTTTAAGATCACTCAGGCGGCTGGGGCTACGAGCGATTCATCTCATCGGCTCTAATGTATTTTTCTATATTTAGGAGGATATCTGCACCAAAGGCGGATACACGCCTCTCCACGTAGCCAGCCACTACGGTCAGGCCAATATGGTGCGGTTCCTGTTGGAAAACGACGCTTCAGTCAAGGCGCAGACTACCCATGGGTAAGTTTGTACAACGAAAGCACAGGATACCCACAGGTGTTTGGAATCACAAAAAGTGGAACACATTGAATTTCGCTTACAATTTAATTACGCAAATAGGGGATATAACAGCAGTGACACGCCGTGATCTTTTTTTCCTCCTGTTTTCTTCTGATTCTTTGTTTTGTACTAATTTTATGGTTTAATTTTTGGATTTATTTTGTTTTGTGGCGTGTGTTTTGTTGTTATAATACATTTTTCTTCTTCTTCTTCTTCTTCTTGGATATATTAGCAAAGGGCAAGATAAAAAGTACCGAAACCGACATGCATGCATGCAACGACCAATGAATGTCGATGAAGCGAAAGTGGTTTGTCAGGATCGTGGCAGGTGGCAGTCCCTGGTACCAACTACCCCTTTGGGATACAGGCGTCAGCTTATATAATACACTAGCTGTTGCCCGCGACTACGTCCGCGTGGGCTTTAATACTAACTTTGAACCCCCATTTTACCCCCTTAGGGGATGAATTTTCAAAAATCCTTTCTTAGTGCTCCCCTATGTTACAAAAAGAACCCCTGTGCAAAATTTCAAGTTTCTAACCCTTATAGTTTGGGCCCTGCGTTGATTCTAAGTCAGTCAGTCAGCTTCTCCTTTTATATATATAGAAGATAAGTATGTATGTAATTTCACTTAGTTGTGTCTGACTGTAGGATGACTCTTGACAGATACGATCAGGCATACAGACGGCCTCTGTGGCGCAGCGGTTAGCGCGTCTGCCTACCACTCGAGAGGTCCCGGGTTCAAAACCCGGGTGGGGACATAAAAAACCCCAGCTGTACAAATGGCTTAAGTCTGGGTGTTTTCCCATGATTGTAATGTCCTTAATGGTTACTATAGCAGAGGGTGTCCTAGTCTGCGATCACGTCAAGTGATTGTGTTGTGTCCAAATTATTATTATTACATCATCATCAACATAATTCAGCCACAAGAAGTCCGCTGTTGGACATAGGCCTCCCCCATGGATTTCCAAAAGGACCGGTTGGAAGCGGTTTCAGCGTCTTCCTGCCATTTCGATGAGATCTTCGGTCCATCTTGTGGATAGTTATTATTATAATATCATACCTTTCCATCTCATACTTACCTAGTATTAAAATTATTTGTGCTTAGTTGGTAGGTTTGATAGTAGGCCGTAGGCTAATAAACCTTTTCAGTGTCAGCTAGTTTTATTAGATTTTTCTGTCTATACTTGAGCCATTACAAACGTGCAAACCAAGTCATAAAAGTGCGAGTGAGAGTTCCGATATGCCTGATATGCCTCCTATATGTGTGAGAGAGGTCTGATAAAAATGTTTATGACTCATACTATAGTATTAAAATTATTTGTGCTTAGTTGGTAGGTTTAGGAGTAGGCCGTATGGCTAATATGGCAAATGCCAAAAAACCCTTTGCGGTGTCAGTTATTTTGTTACACTTTTCTGTCTAGTATTTTTCCCATGCGAGTTCTAATACTTTCCTTACCTCCCCTAGTTACACCGCATTGCATCACGCGGCTCAACAGGGTCACATCAACATTGTCAACATTTTACTGGAACACAAGGCGGACGCCAATGCTAGCACTGAGGTAAGACTTGCGTTTGATTATCCATTCTTAAAATCTAAGTTGACGACCTATATGGCGCAGCGGTTAGCGCAACTGCCTAACATGCGACGGTCCGGGGTTCGAACACCGGCTGGGGACAAAAAAACCCCAGGTCTTTGATGTTTACATTTGTGATGTCGCTGTTTCTGGTGCCCACGACACAGGGTATCCTAGTGCGGGGCAGAAGCAATGTATGTAAATGTTTAAATGTAATTTTAAATAAAAATTAAAATCTAATTTAACGTCGCTTAGGGCCAGTTTTTAAATTGAGAATTTCCCTAAGTTCCAGTATGAAACTGTAGCGCTGTCTCGTAAAATTTCTCAGAAAAGAGCGTGACAGAACGTTACCTCAAATCCGCAATTCTGAAATCAGCCCTTAGCTAACAACACTGCACAAGTAATTTGTTCGCACTTTGAGATAAGATAATTTCTTGAATAACTCTTCCTGTCAAAAAGTGTTTGAACACCTTATTGGCAACCCCGTACAGTCTGTTAGCTTTTAGAATATACTTCGGCTACTATCGGATAGAATCGGATATATTCGTGTAATAGAAATATCGGAACTAATATGACACTTAATTTCGAAATCGGAACTAATATGCCGGCAATAAACTAATACAGAGCAGGAAATAGTATTACACTCGTGTGCTTTCGGCGAAAACCGAAGCCTTCTCTAGAGCCCGAGGTATATTCTAAAAGCGAACAGACTGTGAGTGGTTGTATTATTTTCAAAACCCAGAAAATCCTAAGTCTAGGAAGGAAAAGGACAAACAAACCGGTTCAATATTCTTCAACAAACCAACAGAACGGACAAACCCCCTTGGACATCGCCTCCAAGCTTGGCTACGTCACCGTGATGGAAACGCTAAAGAATGTATCGGACCCCTCGTCCGGGGCCGCCACTCAGGACAAATACAAGGTCGTGGCGCCTGAGACTATGTACGAGACTTTCATGTCGGATTCCGAGGAAGAAGGCGGTGAGTTGATAGATATAGCCATAGCCATAGCCATCGTCATCATCAACCTATTATGTCCCCACCGAGGAGCACGAATCTCTTCCCTGAGGAAGATATAGGCCAAACTCCACCACGGGGGCCCAGTCCGGATTGGTGGAGGCTTGTAAGACCAGTGGCTGGTCTTACTGTCAGAAGTTTTCAAGCCGCCCTAAGGCCTCTGACTTGGCTTAACGACTGCTATCTATCGACGGCAGCCGGCACCAACTGTTTAACGTGCCTAGCGAAGCACAAAACCGCTCGGGAAAATGCCACTAGCGTTAGTCATGGAACGGTCACCCATCCATGCACTGAACGCGCCGTATGTTGCTTGACCTTCGTGATCGTTTAAGATCACTTAGGTGACCGGAGCTACGAGCGATTCTCTCTCTCTCTCTCTCTCGCTGCCTGCCTACCCGTCTGGAATACAGGCGCGAGTTTATGAATGTGTCTATCTAGGAGTGCTCAAGTTCATGCATGCATGTAAACACCCAGGTCTTGGATGTTTACATGTTTGTGACGTCGCTGTTTCTGGTTCCCACGACACAGGGTATCCGAGTGTGGGGCCAGAAGCAATGTATGTGCCTATATAAATGTTATGTCATGTTTTTTTATGTTATGCTTGTTACTCACAGGTGAAGACACTGGTCTAAACGATCAGCCCTACCGCTACCTCACAGCTGACGACATGAAGTCCCTCGGGGACGACTCCCTCCCCATCGATGTGACGAGGGACGAAAGGGCAGAGTCGGCGCTCGGACACAAGAATATCATGGAGATTTCCACTGGTAAGGAAAATTTCATTTATACTACACCTGCTTGGAAAGTACCTTGATACTTTATCAAATTTACGGTAGAAAGTACGTCATTGCATATCGAACAAATATAGAAGCGGGGAGAAAACGCATCTGAGCGGGAGAGAAAAGTGTATGAAAATCCATTTCTTACGTTACTATGCGCCGGTAACCTAAATATCAAAAGCCAAAAAGTTTTTACAGTGAGTTTTTATCTCCAAGTTCGCAAAATGACATTGGCCACTAGCAACAATTTCAATATAAATTTCAATTAGTAAAGATTTCGTTTTTTATTTTCCTTGTAGGTGTAGTATAAAGCACTATGTATCACTCGAGAGAAACTGCGATTCCCGATCTCAGGTGCTTTAAAGCCCTCGCCTACGGCTCGGGCTTCAAACGACACCCTCGACGGTAATCGCTCACTTTCTCCTCTCGGTGAACAATGTACTATTTTCAAATGTCAAACATCCATATATTGTATAAATATCCATAGTTGTAATCTAATCTTACCTAATCCTTTTCTGGAAAAGGATTAGGTAAGATAAGATTACAACTCTTTATTGTACACACCAGAAAAATAAATACAGTTTCGTCCCATCTATTCGAAAAGGACGACTTGGTTCGCTTTTAAGTGCATCCAAAGGTGGTGTTTTTTTTTATGAAACTTTTAGCGGGCAGTAATGAGTTTATAATACGGTATTTGACACTATCAACAAACAATAAATTATTTGAGATGCTCGATAAAAACAAAAATTACAAAATGTTTCGGAAAATGTATTTCTTTTAATCATTTACTAGTTATTACAATTTTTAAATAGATGAAACATAAAAAGAGTGCTCTGAAATGTGACGTCACAAGCAAGTATTTTCATAAAAAATTCCGTTTTAAAAGCAACTCATTTGACATTTTGTCAAATACCCAATTCTCTTTTTAGGTGCGCCACAATTATCTTTGCCGCGCACTTTTTGAATTTGGAACATATTAGTAGTGTTCAGCGCCAAAGAAATCGAACGCAAATATTGTTTGAATAAAGACTGGCTGGTACGACGGCCCATAGTCACGCCCGCCGGCTGAATAAAAAAAAAGAAATCAAATTAAAAACGCGCGAACTACAGCCCGCGTTTTTATCAATTTTCACGGATTGTTAGAAATTCATGGTTTTGTTTTGAAAAATGAGTTCTTCAAAATTTTAAAGTGACAGTTGATAAAATTAACTCCTGAAAGTATCAGAACTGACGCAAGGAAATGTAATGGATTAAAATATGAGGCGCCTTTTATTTTGTCCTAGTGGGTGATAAAAAGTAGAGTGTATCACTCGGGCGCAAAATAATTTTTGGCTCGGGCGACGTACTTTGAATCCCTCGTTACGTTCAGGATTCTACCAAAGAACACTTTGCTGTGGTGGGGATTCTAATCTAGAATCCCTCACTTCGCTTCGGGTCAAAAAAGCGCCCTCGCCGTAAAATATTATTTTGCTCCCTTAAGATACAATCTACTATAGGAACCAAGTCATACTCCGCCACGGAGGCCAAATCCGGATTGGTGGAAGCTTGTAAAAGTAGTAGCTGGTCTTACTGTCAGAAGTTTTCAAGCCGCCCTAAGGCCTCTGACTTGGCTTAACGACTGCCATCTATCGACGGCAGCCGGCACCAACTGCTTAGCGTGCCTTGCGAAGCACGGAACCGCTCGGAAAAATGCCGCTAGGGTTAGTCATTCATAGACGGTCATAGTAAATAGTTGATATTAAATCAGCTGCTGCTTCTGTTGACGCCTTAATTGATCGCTGGTCGGCTGCCACGGTGTAGCTTTAACCCGGACATTATTGTGCGTTTTGGTAGTAAGTTATTTTATACTACACCTGCTTGGAAAGTACCTTGATACTTTATCAAATTTACGGTAGAAAGTACGTCATTGCATATCGAACAAATATGCGGGGAGAAAACGCATCTGAGCGGGAGAGAAAAGTGTATGAAAATCCATTTCTTACGTGGTTTTTCTTTTTTAATTTTGGGTAAGACTATGCGCCGGTAACCTAAATATCAAAAGCCAAAAAGTTTTTACAGTGAGTTTTTATCTCCAAGTTCGCAAAATGACACTGGCCACTAGCAACAATTTCAATATAAATTTCAATTAGTAAAGATTTCGTTTTTTATTTTCCTTGTAGGTGTAGTATAAAGCACTATGTATCACTCGAGAGAAACTGCGATTCCCGATCTCAGGTGTTTTAAAGCCCTCGCCTACGGCTCGGGCTTCAAACGACACCCTCGACGATAATCGGTCACTTTCTCCTCTCGGTGAACAATGTACTATTTATTTACTTCTGTCTTCCTAGGTTCCACCAACGGAGTCCCCTACCCCCAGCAAGAAGTGGTGGTGAAGAGTATCAGCCGTTACAGCACTGCGCAGGCGCCAGAAGGCTACTGCTACAACGTCGATCCTACTCAGCCCAAGTCAGTACTAATAGGCTATTTGACAGATTTCTGTAAGCCATCTCATATTGTTTGTTGGTGTTCATGAAGTCCTCTGAAAGTGGCCACTTTAAATTATTTCGTGTATTTCTTCTAAAAAAGGTAAACGGTAATTTACTTCTGAAATAAGCCGCCAAAACGCTATCTTTGGCAATATGGCGTCGCACAGGAATTGGGTAGTTGACAAAATGTCAAATAAGTTACTTTTAAAACGGAATTTTGTATGAAAATACCGGTTTATGACGTCATATTTCAGAGCACTCTTTTTATGTTTCATCTATTTAAAAATTGTAATAACTAGTAATTGACTAAAAGAGATACATTTACCGAAATATTTTGTAATTTTTGTTTTAATCGAGCATATCAAATAATTTATTGTTGGTCGTGTCAACTACCGTATTATGACGCCACTTCCCAGTAAACCAACCAATGAACGTGAGAAAGAATGAATGACAGAGGCCATTTATACTGGCATATGACGTCATCATAGAATCGGCCAATCCAGGCCGTTTTCGATACAATGACTGCAGATACTTAATTATCAAATTTTATCTTGTGTAGTTTACAAATCACAATTGTTTCTTTAGTTAAAATTCCATAAAGCGGTTTTAAAACACATAATTTATACGAATACGTATAAATAATACAGTTTTTTCACAGCGTAAAAAGCCTATTCTAGAATTAACCATTTTAGAAAGTAACCATTTTCGGGGCTCAATACTTTGGACTTCATTAATTTAACATTTGTATTATATGTTTGTTTTTATTTTTGGAAGTAGTCTGCCTGTCCATAGTACAGGCCAGTAACTATATTTTGTAACAGTTTTACAATATTTTTTCATTTTTTTCATATTCTTTTTTGCTTTCTTTTCAGCAAGGACATTTTTAGTCACGCCTTCTATAAACTATCGTGTGATCAACTTTCTTATCTTTTCTTGCAAATTCACCAGTAACGTAACTGAATAGAGTGCACATACAGTGGCGTACTTTTGTCCGTTACGTCATATGTTTTTAATTTTCAATTTGGCATTTCTGCCGTTTCATGGATAACATGTTCGTTCTATTAGGTATTTTATCAGTGTTCTTATTCAGATTAAAGTTATTATCGTCATCATCATCATCATCATCAACCCATTATGTCCCCACTGAGGGGCATGGGTCTCTTCCATGAGGAAGGTATAGGCCATACTCCACCACGGGGGCCAAGTCTGGATTGGTGGAGTTGTTAATACCTAATTTAAATGGGCCATAATTTATTGTTTTATTAAAATTCTTCATTGTTTTTCAGAACAGTAATAGAAAGTGTCTAATCATAACGATTCTTGTGCACGCTTTCTGGACATGGATATGCAGGAAGAAACTTCAGTGGAAGAAGTAAGTATACGTTTCACTTCGTTCTCAAACTATCATCTAAGATCATCACGTCACCATAGATTTGTAAAACAGTCAGAAAGTCTATTATTCCCACTTGTACCTACTTTGCAAGAAATTGACTGCTGCGATCACATTACCATTTTTGCTAACTCTGCAAGTGTAGCATTATTTTTATCCTCATCATTAATAATTGATATCATATCATGATCTTGTGCATTTAATTTCTACCGAAGTAGGACGCAATAACCTTTTACCGATAAATATAATATAAAAATATGCTCGTAGCGCCGGCTGCCTGAGTGATCTTAAACGATCACGAAGGTTAAGCAACATAGGCCGCGTTCAGTCTACGACTAACACTAGTAGGTACCTAGCATTTTTCCGAGCAGTTCCGTGCTTCGCAAGGCACGTTAAGCAGTTGGTCCCGGCTACCGTCGATAGATGACAGCCGTTAAGCCAAGACAGAGGCCTTAGAATGCCTTGAAAACTTCTGACATTAAGACCAGCCACTAGTCTTAAAAGACTCCACCAATCCGGACTGCCTAGTCCGTGGTAGAGTAAGG
Organism: Yponomeuta plumbellus; assembly: GCA_947310845.1. Classification (NCBI taxonomy): domain Eukaryota; kingdom Metazoa; phylum Arthropoda; class Insecta; order Lepidoptera; family Yponomeutidae; genus Yponomeuta; species Yponomeuta plumbellus. The sequence continues at coordinate 9,560,217 of OX371216.1, read as the reverse complement.
CCTTTACCTTCCTCAGGGAAGAGGCCAGTGCCCCTCGGTGGGAACATAATAATGTATTGATGATGATCATCATCATCATCATCATCAACCCATCTTGTCCCCACCGAGGGGCACGGGTCTCTTCCCTGAGGAAGGTATAGGCCATACTCCACCACGGGGGCCAAGTCCGGATTGGTGGAGGCTTGTAAGACTAGTGGCTGGTCTTACTGTCAGAAGTTTTCAAGCCGCCCTGAGGCCTCTGACTTGGCTTAACGACTGCCATCTATCGACGGCAGCCGGCACCAACTGCTCAGCGTGCCTTGCGAGGCACGGAACCGCTCGGAAAAATGCTTGGACTGAACGCGCCGTATGTTGCTTAACCTTAGTGATCGCTTAAGATCACTCAGGCGGCCCACGCGACGAGCGATTGATGATGATGATACATATTTATATACTTATCCTCCTCTTGCAGTTTCCTGGTTTCCTTCCTGGTGGACGCCCGTGGGGGAGCCATGCGTGGTTGTCGTGGTGGTGGTGTCAGGATCATAGTGCCGCCTCTGTCCGCTCAGCAACCCACGAGGATCACTTGCCGGTTAGTTATTCTTAGAGTAGATAGATTTTTTTTTTTTTTTAAGGCGGCATAGGTATTTCAAAAGTAAATTTTCGTTTGCCTTTTTTAGAGGAAATAGACGAAAGAATTTAAAATGACCACTTTCTGAGGATTCCATGAACATCAACAAAAAATATGAGATGTTTTTCAGAAATCGGTCAAATAGCCTATTAAACTAAGACTGTTTTGAAAAGAATGCAATCTATTAATATTGAAGCTAACAACTTTGACGTTCATAAGTTAAGTTAGTTGTTTGTACTATGAATATTTGAATTTGAATAGTATCTAGTCAAGCGTCGTGCGAGCGGGAGGACGTTTTAAAAATACAATTTTTAATTAATAGAGACGTGTATTTGTCACAAACTCTGGTCTAAGACTAACTTATTTCTAGTTGCTATCGCTAAGCTCGGCCGCCGCAGGTGGCCGTTGAACAAACATCCGCTTGCCGATTCAGCGTTTAGACCGACGAGAAGATTCTGCTTGGTCCAGCTCTATTCGTTGAGTCGGCAGACGTAACTCCTCCCTCCTTAGGATCGAAGTTCTCTTCTGAAGGAGCAGAACTTCGAGGACACATCTGCAAAATCTTAATGCGATACTTATAAGCTAAAATACACAGTAATATAAGGAGCGCTACATAAAGTCCAACTGTCCAGATGCTGACACTTTTCACTATGATAATGGGCTTTTCATTTTCACTATTTTCACTGAAACTTTTCTTCAATGCTAATGACAGGAACTTCAGGTCATCAAGATCCACGCCTTCCAGGTTTACAGGGGTTGCAGGTGTACTGACTGGGGGTTGTTTTACAGTGGGTAAGTTCACTAAAGGCAGTTTCCGGTAATCGAAGTTATCCACGTCCATTTGCCGCATTTTCAGGCTTAAGTTGCCGATGTTTACCTCACATAGGTCATTTAGGGTGAGTATATAGGTGCCATGGATCTTCTGGTGAAACGTTTCGTCGGCACAGGTTCGGGATAACAGTCTTTCTTCCTTGCTATATAATATCCATCTATAGGGTTGTATTGGCTGGATCTTAACGTTTTCAATAGTTACAGGAACCTGAGAGCATGACGTCACTCTTTCAGCATACGTCATAAGCTCTATGATACATGTGTCTTGTACATAGTGCGAGATGTCGTCATCGAGACATAGAAAGCTGGATTCGTCGATCTCCTTGCATGGGCGAGTAAGCAACCTGATTTTAGATCCTTTCACTAGGATGTAAGGATATTTGGGTAGGATAACAATGGTGCGGTTCTGGGACAAAACAGGTAAAGGATAGAGTCTATAATAGATATATGTGTCCGTTTCAATTAGTGGTATTTCCAAAAGGTAAGTTATTGAATTCATTTTAGAATAGGCTTTTAACATAATGCTTTGTTCAATTTTAACTAAATTTTCCATGTTAGGCGGGAAAACTAATTTTTCCACTTCGTTTACCTTTTTCAGAAGTTGCAGTAGCTTACTCGACTCTATAACAGATTGGTGTAAAATACCTAATCTACTTAATGCTAAGCTAGTTTCTATTTCATTCAGTTTAATATGGATCGCCTGAAAGTTATGTATTAACATGTTATAGGTGTTAATAATTTGGTTTTCCAGATGATTAGAAAACTCCTTTTCCAAAATGTTGTTTACGTCGGCGGTTAACCTTTTAATTTCCGTATTAATCTGAATGAGGTTATCGTTTAATCTAAATGTAGAGTTTGCTAAAGTATGGACCATTTCGGTAATTAGCGTTAGTTTTCTGTCGTTACGGTTTTGATTGGATTTCAAGTCGCTTATCATTTTATCATACCTAAGGGCGTCGTCGTTATCGAGGTTTCCGGTAATTAGTTTAATTATTGAACCAATAGGGTTAATGAGTCCACGTTTAATTCGAATAGAGGGTGCTACTTGCCGAAACTTGTCAATGGTTAAATTCCTAACAAACTCTGTTTGTATCCTTAAATCTACAAAATTACACGTAAAATTATCACTTAAAGTACTAATTAACCTATTTAGCTGCGATGTTCTTGCGACATTAGTCTGCAAATCGTCTGCGACTGACTTAAAGTCGAGCGTCTTCGCGATGACCCATTTGTCCTTGCTAAGAACAGCAACTCCGTGTTTAACGGGTAATATACCTGGGTTTTTATTTAGCTCTTGAAGTTGAAGGGCCTGGCTCCTCATCATCAGGACCAGGGCCACGATGAGCAGGTGTCTGTGGAGGGCGTTTCACATTCTTAATTGGCACTGTTGTGACACGGTTACCAACTTGAATGGGGACTATGTTCCTAACGGCGTCTCCAGTCACTAAAGCCTGGGAGTAACGGGGTTTGTCCTTACTACACCGCTTATTCGTTCCTTTGGCGTAAACAGTGTCTCCGGGCTCTATCTGGAATTCAGCCTCTCCTCCTCTTTTCTTAATTATGTTCTCCTTCTTTTTGATGGTCTGATCAGCTAGATGCTGGTACAGGTACCTAGTGCGTTTGGCGTGCTCTTTAACTAGCTGTTGGGTGTACTGTTTTTCAAAGTTCGCGTCAAAGGCGTGCCGCGAATCGGTATGTCCTAATAAAACTTCGAAAGGGGTTAAACCTGTAGTTGAATGTATACTATGATTATACGCCATAACTGCATACGTCATTACTGACGCGGCGTCAGTGAATTTGTGTTCGTACTTGGCCAATCTATATATTTCAATTATGGTTGAATGAAACCTCTCTATAAGGCCCATAGAGTTAGGGTTGTTCGGGGTGCCTATGTGGATGTCTATTTTATATAAAGAGAGAAGTTCCTTCATTAAGGTGTTATTTAATTCAGATCCGGGGTCTGCACTAATTTTCAGGGGTAAGCCGTAAAAAGAGAAGTATCTTATGAGGGCTCTAACCACTTCAGGTGTAGATCGGTTGGCTATTTCGAAAGCTTGTCCGAGCTTACTAAACGCATCTATAATAGTAAGGTAATAGTGACCTTCGATGGAAAATAGGTCAATAAAGATTTCCTCTAAGGGTTTCGTCTGTGTTTGTGTGAGTTGAAGTTGCGGTTTCAGGGGCTTTCTGTCATATTTCATCCTCAGACAGAGTTCGCATGAGTTTATTACGCTCGATATAATTTGGTCCATGTTTCGCCAAAAATATGTGCGTTTAATGTGCGCGAGAGTTTCCCTAATTCCACGATGACATGTTTTTCCGTGGTGGTATTTTCGTACAATATCTAGTTGTTCGTTTTCGTCGTCAACATAGATAACTCTTTTCGTGCATTCGTAGAACTGTACTAGTTCTTTCTTAAAAAGGAATATAACGGCTTCCGTAAACTGTCTACGGTGCTGCTCGTCTTCAAAATAGATGTAGTATTTTGTCTTGTTTTTCACGTATTCCTTGAGAAACTGTTTTACTAAGTCTGGTCTATTTATGGGTAAGTGTACTTCTAGGATTCTCTGTTTTTCTCGGGAAATGTCTTTTACAGAGAGTTTATCTATTAACCAGGTAAACACCAAGATTTGATTGGGTTTTGTATCTACAGCTTCTTGTAAAATCGGGATGCCTTGGGATTCCAAGTTTTCACCAGAATGTGCGGTCTCTGTGCAGGATGATCTTTCGGTTGCTGTAAGGGTTGCACTAGAAGGGCTGGCAATAGAATATGGAGATCTACGGCCTAATGATAGTGTCCTGTCTGTATCAGTGTCAATAGTTATAGGGTGTTCTGAACTAGAGTCTGATATAGTAATTGGTTTTTCCGGAATTTGTGCGAGAGTTTTCTTTTGTAGTTTTCCTAATTTTCTTATTTCCTTCGTGAGTTGTTTTATGGACTTTTCCTTGTTTTCCTTCTTGTCTACGTTTGCTTGAGTCGACAAGTTGTCTAATGCGTTGATTCGAATACGTGAAAGGGCGTCTGCATTGCAATTTAATTTTCCTTTTTTATACATGGTGTCAAAGTCGTATTCAGCTAACCTTAGGCGCCAACGGGTGAGCCTACTGTTTGTGTCGGTTAGGGATTTAAGCCATTGGAGGGGCTTATGGTCGGTGATGACCAGGAATTTTCTACCATATAGGTAAGGGCGGAAGTGTTTTACTGCCCAGACGATTGCTAGTAATTCCTTTTCAGTCACGCTGTATCTTCTTTCAGCGTCATTAAGGGTACGGCTCGCGTACGCGACTGGTTTGTCGCTCCCGACTGGTCCTTGTGAGAGAACAGCTCCAAGGGCAAAGTCTGAGGCGTCTGTTGTCAATATAAAGGGTTTGTCTAAGTCCGGGTATTGTAAGATCGGTGCATTGACAAGCAGTTCCTTGCACTTCTCAAAAGACTCTATGTACTTTTCGTCGCTGATGGGCATAGCGCGTTTTTTCTTTAGCCTGGCTGTCATAGGCTGTGTAACTTTTGCAAAGTCCTTTATGAACCTCCTGTAGTAACCAATTAATCCGAGGAAGCTTTTGATCTCGGTTGTTGTTCGAGGTAAAGGATAATTAAGGATTGCCTTAATTTTCTCATTATTGGGCTTGAGTCCTTGGCTGGTTATAGTATGTCCTAGGTATAGAACTTCCTTCCGTAGAAATTCTGACTTGTCTAGTTGAACCTTGAGGTTCATTTTACGTAGTCTGTCGAAAACTAGACGTAGCTTCTGTAGATGTTCTTGTAAGCTAGACGAATAGATAATGATGTCGTCTAGATACACTAAACAGTGTAGTCCTTGTAGTCCTCGTAGCACGTTGTTAATTGCTCTTTGAAAGGTAGCTGGTGCGGTTTTTAAACCGAAAGGCATGCGGGAAAACTCGTAGTGGCCTGTTTGGGTTGTAAAAGCCGTTTTTTGGCGGTCCTCCTCAGCCACTTCTATCTGATGGTAGCCGCTTGCCAAATCAAGGGTGGTAAAGTAGGTACTTTTACCTAATTTGTCGAAGAGGTCTGTTATATTCGGTAGGGGGTATTTATCATCTATGGTCTGTTCGTTTAACTTTCTGTAGTCGATTACAAGTCTGTGTTTCCTTTCACCGGATGCATCTGGTTTCTTGGGCACCAGGTGTACAGGGGCGCTCCAGGGAGAGTGCGACTCTTGTATGATGTCGTTCGCAAGCATTTTCTCAACCTGTTTTCCGATTTCCTCGTTTACTGCCTGTGGTTGTCTGTACGGCCTGATATAGATGGGGTCCTCATTACGAGTTCTTATTCTGTGTTTTACTTCATTAGTGAAAGTTAAGGGTAGTTGTTCGGTGTAAAAAATGTCCTTGTACTCTTTGCAAAGCTTTTGTATGCCTTCTCGTTCTTCTGAGTTCATATGGTCGAGGCGTAATTTTTCTAGATTTTCCGTGAGTATTTTCTCTTTGTTTTGAGGGGAAACTAAGCTGTTAAGTTCGCATTTTTCGCTATTGTATTTTTCTACAATAAAAGGGCTGGTTATGGTCAGTGTAATGTCTTCATCTAGCGTATTTTGTATTACGGTAGTTGCGTAGCCGTCTTCGCATTTAACTATAGCGCTAGGCATTCTGACGCCTTCTGTGAACGCTACATAGTTGATAATAGCTTCGCCGTATTGTAAGTCCGTGGGTAGCTTCACTCGTTGTTCGCATCGAGGAGCTATGCATATGACGTCATCGGGGTTATACACCATTGGTATGTTCGCCGATCTTGTGAAAATGATGTTATTTTTCATGTCGATTTTCGCATCTATCTGTTTTAAGAGGTCGCTGCCTATGAGTCCGTCATAGCGTCCGTCCACGTCGTATACGTAAAACTTGTGAATTTCGGGGCTGTTGAAAGTTGGAAAAAGTGGAACTTCGATCACTTCGCTGTGCTGGCTAGAGGCGTGAGTGCTTATTACTTCGAAAGGTTCGTACCTTTTATAGTTGTAAAAGAACTCGTTTACCTTAGCGGGGCTAATAAATGAGCGTTGACTTCCCGTATCCACCATGAATTTAGACTGTAATTCTGGAATTTCAATATATGGCAACTTTAATTTTGTACAGTTTAGGTAAACTATCTGTCTATGTTTTTGTTCTTGGCTATCTGAAAATTCTGGGTTGACTCCTGTGATGAGCTTGGGTCTTCCTGGACCTCAGCATTGTCCTCGTAAATCTCTGTGTACATGTTATCTTCCGTTTCGTATGACTCCTGCGTGTACACTTGGTCGCAGTAGTACTCGTCATTTTCGTCCTCATAGATGTTATAAAGCTCGTTCATACGGAACCCTGGACGTGCGGGCGGTGCGGTACGCATGCTCACGTCCGTCGTCTGTTGCGCAGTAAGGGGCTTATTGCCAACTTGACCTTGGTTGAAGTTCGGTCTATAGCCGAATTGGCCTTGGTTGAAGCTTGGCCTGAAGCCGAACTGCTGCTGTCCGTGATTAGGTCTGTATCCAAACTGCTGCTGCGTTTGGTTCAAGGGTGGTCGATATCCAACTTGGGGTGTAATTCCGAATTGAGGCTTATAGCCTAAGGGTTGATGGGGTAGTTGCGGTCTAAATCCGAACTGTTGAGGGGCCGCAGAGGGTAGTTTTACTTGTTTGCTATGTGGGATACCAAATTTAAACTGTTGCTGTGGTTGTGCCTGCACTAACGGGTTATAAGGCCTAGGGGCTGCGTTAGGCGCACTATTGGGGATGCCGAATTTAAAGGCATGTTGCGGTTGACTATTTTGGGGAAAAGCCATTGGTCTGGGTGGCATGACGGTTGGCATTTTTGTCATTTTGTTTCGGGCGTTATACTGAAATAAGAAGTTCACCTCCTCTAGAACTATGCTTAATGCATTTTCCAGTGAAGTAGCACCCTTTAATCGCACGATGCGTAAAAGGTCCTCTGGCAAGTTGTAGAGGAAGACGTTTAACGCCATGTTGTCGTAAATGGTTACTTTGCTTGCTCGCAAGTGGTCATTTTGTATGGTGTTAACCTTAGCGATTAAGGTACTTCGCGTGTGTTGAATCCTATTACAGAAATCAAGATAAGACTCGCCATTGTTTATTTTCAGTGTTTCTAGCTCGATTGCTATGCATTCTTCTGAACGCGGATCACCGAAATGTTGCTCTAAGGCGGCTTTCAATGCGGGCCAGGTATCTAGGTCTTGTCTTTCACTTATTAAAGCTGCTGCTTTACCCGTGAGTTTTGACGTGATTATGTGAAAAACATACAAGTCCTGATCAGCATTGCCTTCCACTCTACAGCATTGTATTACATATTCACATTTTCTTATAAATAAGTTTAACAGCTTTTCATCACCATCAAATTTGGGGATGACGCTGGCAATTTCCTTCGGAATCTGAGTTATATTTTCCATTTTCTTTTACTTAATTACACTTTATATTTATTATTTAATTATACTTTATTATACTTATTTATTTATTCACTTTTATTTATTTATTCAAATTCTTTAACTTTTCTTTAATTTTTCTTAATAACTACGTCTTACAAAATGCTTCAGTTTAGGTTAATCGATTTTTGGAAAAACACTAACAACACTTTCAGACACTTATATCTATAGTGGAATAGGATAGGGTAAGAGACTGGAGTAGTGATTAAGATCTACTTACAGGCTGCCCATGTCCCTCCTTGAGTCTTAGACGTCGTCCTTCCTTGGCTGCGTTTACACCTTCGATAGGTTTTTCTTGACGAATTTGTTTGGTTCGAGGATTTCCGCTGAAAACGCGTGAAAACGTTCGCCGTCGTATACTGATTTATAGTTTACGCGACCCGGAAATCCTACCGGCTGCGCCAGTCAAGCGTCGTGCGAGCGGGAGGACGTTTTAAAAATACAATTTTTAATTAATAGAGACGTGTATTTGTCACAAACTCTGGTCTAAGACTAACTTATTTCTAGTTGCTATCGCTAAGCTCGGCCGCCGCAGGTGGCCGTTGAACAAACATCCGCTTGCCGATTCAGCGTTTAGACCGACGAGAAGATTCTGCTTGGTCCAGCTCTATTCGTTGAGTCGGCAGACGTAACTATCTTGACTGGGTTCCTCATTACAAATTAAAAACAATAAATAAATAATAAATTCATAAACTTAACAGCCAGTGAATCTAACGACATTTATGCGACCTACAATATCATAACGTAACATTTACACACAGGCACATACATTGCTTCTGGCCCCACACTAGGATACCCTGTGTCGTGGGAACCAGAAACAGCGACGTCACAAACCTGTAAACATCCCAGACCTGGAGTTTTTTTTTTCTCTCCAGCCGGGGATCGAACCCGGGACCTCTCGCTTGGTAAGCAGATGCGTTAACCGCTACGCCACAGAGGTCGTCAAATAGATGGATAGAGAATACTTTACTGGACAACCAGAAGAAGAATAACAAATGATTTGTTATATCTAAGTAATGGTATACAGTTAGCGGTTTAGCGTATCATGATGGTAAGCGAATTTCGTTCTTTCGTCCATCTTTAGTATTTTTAGTGGGCTGATTTGTAAGAATTTGGATGGAGGATATCCTCAGTCTTGAAGGGCCAGCCAGAGACCAGGATTTCCATGACATACCACGAAACTGATTAACCTCTTTTGCTTTTACACCGTTCAATTAGTCATCGTGTGCATGCACCCCAGAGATTAAAATAATAAAAAAAAGCTGTATTTAGATTCATTCAGCTGTACACGATACAAAATGAATTATTATCATATTTATTATTAATTATTATTATTTAATTATTATTATTATTATAAAGCGGTGGTGGCGTAGTGGGGTTGACCCTTGCTTCTCGATCATGAGGGTCTGGGTTCGAACCACGCATGTACCAATGACTTTTAGTTACGTACATTTGTTTGTACAGCAACACCATTCGCTGATAAATTGTGCCCGGATAACGGCGACAGGCTTGCCACTTGTCACACGTTTGGGACCTAATAAACTCGGCAAAACGTGGGTCCAGTTGTAGAGACTGGTGCCTCTGCCTACCCCTTCGGGGATAACGGGCGTGAGTTTATTTATTTATTTTATTTTTTTTATTTTTATTTTATCATATTTTCTCTATCAATAAAAGTAGAAGTAATGAAGCAAGCTGCACAATCAAAGCTCTGTTTTACCGTAACCCTTAACCATTTTTGCCATCGTATTAAAAAAAAACCCAATCAGCTCGAGGAGTTCTTTGATTGTTGCCTATGGTCAGGGCCCTTAGTGCGAGTTTTTTCATTCACGTTCGATAGCGAGAGCGTTTGCAATTTGTATAGGAGCGACAGAGAGACAACTGGGTGGCGCGCTTTGTCACTCCTATAGAATATAAGTTTACGTTAACGCGATCGAGTAGTTAAAAAAACTCGCACTAAGCACACTGGTGTCATGTCTAATGCCGGCTACACACGTAACGATATATCGTAGCGATTAAACTGCGCAAGCCGATTTGCGCAGATTTATCAATCGTGTGTATGACGAAAATCTGCAACGATTTGTCATACACACGATGGATAAATCTGCGCAAATCGGCTTGCGCAGTTTAATCGCTACGATATATCGTTACGTGTGTAGCCGGCATAAGGCTTAGTTATGTGTGGCATTCAGAGAGGCACCTCTCTTGCACACCTGTGTGCCATATCATCATGCCAGATAGTTGATAATAATACAGCTGCTTCTACTTTTGGTGCTTTATTTATCGGAGATCGGCAATTGGTGTACATTATCCCGGACCATTTCAGGAGTCAAATTACAAACTCGTCTAAAACACAACTGGCTGACTGAGTAAACAATAGTACATTGTTCACCGAGAGGAGAAAGTGACCGATTACCGTCGAGGGTGTCGTTTTAAAACACCTGAGATCGGGAATCGCAGTTTCTCTCGAGTGATACATAGTGCTTTATACTACACCTACAAGGAAAATAAAAAACGAAATCTTTACTAATTGAAATTTATATTGAAATTGTTGCTAGTGGCCAGTGTCATTTTGGGAACTTGGAGATAAAAACTCACTGTAAAAACTTTTTGGCTTTTGATATTTAGGTTACCGGCGCATAGTCTTACCCAAAATTAAAAAAGAAAAACCACGTAAGAAATGGATTTTCATACACTTTTCCCTCCCGCTCAGATGCGTTTTCTCCCCGCATATTTGTTTGATATGCAATGACGTACTTTCTACCGTAAATTTGATAAAGTATCAAGGTACTTTCCAAGCAGGTGTAGTATAAAAACAAATTCTTTTTAGGTATCTGAAGCCGTCTAGGATCAACCACATGCCTCCACTGATGGAGGGAGAGGCATTAGCTGCCAGAGTCCTGGAGATGGGACCAGTCTCCTCCAAGTTTATTGGGTGAGTGTATTTCACTGTCTTTGTCAAATGTTGCTCATTTTCACTACTTCTTTGATGCACATAATACCTACTACGTCTGTTTAGTTTTACTAGTAAACTTGACCTTCTCCCAAGTCCTGACCATACATACATATGTATGTATGAGCTTATGTATTTACATAATCTCACGCCTTTATCCCCGAGGGGTAGGCAGAGAAAAGGGACTGCCACCTGCCACGATCCTGACAAATCAGTTTTGCTTCATCGAGATTCTTGGACGCACGTCGGTTTCGAGTACATTTTATCTTGCCCTTTGCTAGTCCTGACCCTGTATATCATTGTTGTCGTACACTGCACACAAGATAATACATACTCTGTCTTATGTCAAACTCAGAAAAAGTTATACTCCAGCATTCCGTCTAAAGAATCCAGAATTTATTTTGTCCTTATCAGCATACAATAATACTCCACCTTCTTTTTAAGTGAAAACAAGACACACAAACCTTGCCGCACCATTTAATAAACTTACTTAGATTTATTCATAGCTATTTGCGTCAAAAGTTTGCTCACGATTCAGTATTTGACTCAAATTCGTCATACAAAAGTCGATACAAATGGTGACTTAAGTGACATTTAAGAAGTGGCGCAAAATGGCCTTAGACTACAATTCTTCTACATGCAAGCAGATTTAATCTAAATACAAAGTGCTGATCTAAGGTGTCGTTTTTTCGACGAAGTTTCTCTTCGCAACAAAGTAAATATGCAAATATTACAGCTTAGTGCGTGCTCTATTAGAAACTATGTATTTATTCCAGGCCGGTGATCCTGGAAGTCCCTCACTATGCATCACTCCGCGGTAAAGAGCGTGAGATTGTGATTCTGCGGTCAGATAACGGCACGAGCTGGAGGGAGCACAATACCGATGCTACTGACGATGTAGTCCAGGATATATTGCATGAAACATTGGAGATTGAGGGTAAGAAACTCAGTAACTTTACCAGGAATCTTATTGACGACCTCTGTGGCGTAGCGTTCAGCGCTTACCATGCGAGAGGTCTCGAGGCCGAACCTTGGCTGTGGAAAAAAACCTCCAAGTCTTGCATGTTTACATATTTATGACGTCGCTGTCTCTGGTTCTCACGACACAGGGTATCCTAGTGTGGGGCCATGTATGTGCATTATTAGCGAATTGCCACGACCTTATAACATTATAATCATTGTTTATAAATAATAATAATAAACTCACGCCCGTTATCCCCGAAGGGGTAGGCAGAGGCACCAGTCTCTAGAACTGGACCCACGTTTTGCCGAGTTTATTAGGTCCCAAACGTGACAAGTGGCAAGCCTGTCGCCGTTATCCGGGCACAATTTATCAGCGAATGGTGTTGCTGTTCAAACAAATGTACGTAACTAAAAGTCATTGGTACATGCGTGGTTCGAACCCAGACCCTCATGATCGAGAAGCAAGGGTCAAGGGTTTCTCAAGCAAGTAAATCGATGTATTCTTATTGATAAATAAATTTCTTAAGTGACATGTATCGAAATGTGTATGTTTAAGTCTATTGGATAGTAGATGCAGATGAAAAAGATGAATTTATCTTCATACGTGGATTTAATATAAATACTGAGTGCTGATCTATTGTGTGGTTTTTTTTAACGAAGTTTCTCTTCGAAACAACGTATCACACCTGAGGTCTTTAAGAAACTGCTTATTCACTACTTACTTACTCAAAAGACTAATTTGGCTGCCTCTCGCTTTGCAATTCCATGAAGATGGCCAAGGGTAGAAAGTGTCTTGAGATAAATTTGAAGTTCTGACATACTGAAAGCCTAACTTAGTGAATATTTTTGTAAGTCGAAGTACAATTGGCGACCTTATTACTAGAAGCCATTTCTCACACGCAGCCACGGACCAGTAGTCGTGCAATATAGTGCTAGAAAAACAACTGGAATTTAAGATTGTCACTCTAGCGTTTCTCAGCCAATATTTTCGAAGCGCCCGGCCCAGGGGCGTTCAAAAAAGAAGTTTATACTACACCTGCTTGGAAAGTACCTTGATACTTTATCAAATTTACGGTAGAAAGTACGTCATTGCATATCGAACAAATATGCGGGGAGAAAACGCATCTGAGCGGGAGAGAAAAGTGTATGAAAATCCACTTCTTACGTGGTTTTTCTTTTTTTAATTTTGGGTAAGACTATGCGCCGGTAACCTAAATATCAAAAGCCAAAAAGTTTTTACAGTGAGTTTTTATCTCCAAGTTCGCAAAATGACACTGGCCACTAGCAACAATTTCAATATAAATTTCAATTAGTAAAGATACTGGCCACTAGCAACAATTTCAATATAAATTTCAATTAGTAAAGATTTCGTTTTTTATTTTCCTTGTAGGTGTAGTATTTAATAAAGCACTATGTATCACTCGAGAGAAACTGCGATTCCCGATCTCAGGTGTTTTAAAGCCCTCGCCTACGGCTCGGGCTTCAAACGACACCCTCGACGGTAATCGGTCACTTTCTCCTCTCGGTGAACAATGTACTAATGCGTCCGCGTCCGTAAAAGTGACTAAACTTTACTATAATGTCCCTAGATAACAACGAGGAGGCTCCAGGCAGCCAGAATCCCCGGATGTCGCGTATTCTGACGCACGACTTCCCCCAGTACTTCGCCGTCATCTCCCGAATCCGTCAGGAGGTCCACGCCATTGGGCCTGAAGGTAATTTTAAAATTTTAAAAATAGGGCAAAGGGTAAATAGGGGTAAGGTAAGTTATAGCTTCGACTATACATCCCTGCTTGGTGGAAGGCGCCAAGCCACCAACAAAGAGCCCGTGGGGTCGATTCCCACATTTTCCTTCACTGTTAACGAGTGGTATTACAACTATAACTTCACAAATGTACGTAACTCAGTAATGAAAGTCGTTGTAACATGGTAGGATTTGACCCATAACATCCCAAATAAGCAGCCGACATTCTACCGCGCACTACCGCTCTTGTCTCAGGACCCAAACCCAAGAGCTTGTCCCAAATTGAGTATTTTGCACAATAAACATACACACATGCATACACTCACACACAAACACTCATAACATTCATGCGCATCCATTTCCATTTTGTTGGTTTATTTTTTTGGTCTGTATTAATTTTATAAAATATTTTAATTTAACTTTTGTTACTGATCCTCCTAGATTATCTACTTTTGCTTGTTTTAATTTCATTTGGCTCATCATCATCATCAACCCATCATGTCCCCACCGAGGGGCACGGGTCTCTTCCCTGAGGAATTAATTACAAATTAATTAAATTTAATTGTCATTAGCTCAATACTACTTTACAGCCGTATTTAAAATGTAAAGTATTATTTCTCTCCCCCACAGGGACAGGCAATGCCTAGTGTGGGGGTCCGTCCACTTTAAACTGTAAATAATTAAAATAATAGTGGTAAATATCACTCCACTATACAATGTCCAACACTATACACTAATACACTTACTGGCTAAATTGATTGAATTTAAATAATAATATGAATAATAATGTGATTATAATTAATTTTATGTACAGAGCGACGTTGATTTCTTTTCCTGCTATGAGTTAATTTGTATTCGTATTGGTTATTGTTAATTCCGTTCTCACATCCCTTGGCCGTAGCTGAAAATCAGCAAAATATTAGCTTTTGTGAAAGCAATATTTATAATGCTGAGATACGGCCCTTTTGTGCTGCCCGGCAGAGCCATATTATAGTTTAATTGATTTGATGGAAGTAATTGGAGAATTTTATATCAACTGTTATAATTTTAATTGAATGTCATTCGAAATTTATTGTTACTATTAATTAATTAATTAATTAATTAATTATTTATCACGATTGAATTTGAATGTAATTTGATAATTCTATTTTTATTTATTATTGTGATTTAATTCAATGCTATTTGTAAAATAAAATAAAAATAAATAAACTCACGCCCGTTATCCCCGAAGGGGTGGGCAGAGGCACCAGTCTCGAGAACTGGGCTCACGTTTTGCCGAGTTTATAAGGTCCCAAACGTGACAAGTGGCAAGCCTGTCGCCGTTATCCGGGCACATTTTATCAGCGAATGGGGTTGCTGTATAAACAAACGTACGTAACTTAAAGTCATTGGTACATGCGTGGTTCGAACCCAGACCCTCATGATCGAGAAGCAAGGGTCAACCCCACTATGCCACCACCGCTTTAAGATGCTATTTGTGTAATCTGATAATTCTATTTTATTCATTGTTATGATTCATTTTACATTCTATATTGTTATGATGATCATTGTGTTATGCTTTATGTGTGTGTGTTTCAAAGCGCAAATAAATGTTTTATCTATCTATCTATCTATCTATCTATCTATCTATTTTATTTGACAAATGATTAATCTGTACAGGCGGTATGGTGTCCAGCTCGGTGGTCCCGCAAGTGCAAGCAGTGTTCCCACAAGGCGCCCTCACCAAGAAGATCAAAGTGGGCCTCCAGGTAAACCTCTTCAAGCCAAGGAAGGGGGTCAAGGATATGAACCTTAAGAAGATCACAGTGAACAACGTTTCGAAGAAGAAGCGTTTTTCCCTGATCTGGTAGTTCTGAGGGGAGAAGCACGTCGGGTGATGGAGGATCCTCACCTTTGTCCAGGGCTGGCCTCGATTGTCTTAGTGTGGATTGGAAGTGCGATGTTTTTCACCAACTTTTCACAACGAAGTAAATAGTATCAATTTTTTGATGAAGTACAGCTTTGTAGTAACAGATTTGACAGTTAATGACATAATTGTAAATCTTTGGTCGGGATCAACTTACTCGGACCAAAAATTTTCAATGGTGCTTACGAAAGACCATGACATAATTTGAAATCAACACTAGTTCCTCTGGCGACCTGTTGTCGACGACTGATAGTTGCGAAGACAACGTTGGTAAACAAATGTTCCGCGCTGTCTCTTAACATGTCGTGCAACATGTCGCGCGCCAAATGTTGCTTAGTAGGAGGCTTTACTTGACTTTTTGTCGGAAGAGTCCGACCAGGTTTCGCTCTGAATCGCAAAGCTTAATCATGGTGAGCGGAGACGGAGCTCATACCCTCTGTTGCTCGTCCCTGGCTCGTTCCTGTCAGCTCCCCTTCCAACGAAAAGTCAAGTAAGTGTAGCCGGAATAACGTTAATTATGTTTCTGTCATTGTGCTGTAACATACTAACATAATTGAGGCCCAGAGTGATGGTGGATGGACAAAAGTGTTTTCTAG
This sequence comes from Yponomeuta plumbellus, assembly GCA_947310845.1. Lineage (NCBI taxonomy): Eukaryota > Metazoa > Arthropoda > Insecta > Lepidoptera > Yponomeutidae > Yponomeuta > Yponomeuta plumbellus. The sequence continues at coordinate 9,544,193 of OX371216.1, read as the reverse complement.
AAAACACCAGATATTTCGATTCGCGTTTCTTTAGCTACCAGGCTCAACATTCTAGAAAGTCCAATAATAGGTGACAATAAACTAGCTAGTTCAACACAAAACCTGTATTAGTAGATATGTGTGGGTCTCAGTTTCAAAAAAGGTTTTTGTATTCACTATGGAATCTTTGCCGCTTTGATTGCTTTGTGCGCTACCTTCTTAAGTCAATGAGCAATAAAATTATACCAATATCACTGACGTGCCTATCAAACAGCTTCTACGTAAAGTAGCTTGTGTTTTAGAGTGTAACTTACATGGTAATCACTTTTAGATTAGCAATTTAAACTCACTGGGTTGTAATACACTGCATCCGTAATCAATCATAGTTCATCATGTCTGACAGATTTATGTTCGTTTCCTGTATTGAAGAAAGCCTACTACTGACAGTAGATTTTTTACATGACAGATGTAAAATTTTAACAAATATAGCACTGAAAGTTGTTTGTTGCACTCATGAAATCATTTTAGGTACCTGTACCAAATAATGTATAATGTAATACACTTAATATGATTTGAGTAAATACTATTTTCAGACAAGGAGAAATTCTCCTTGGTTCAGAGTACAGTTATACCGTTGTTTTTTCTGCAGTACAAGCCTAAAGGGATCTTCTATAGCACTTTACGTCACTGATTCTCAAAGTAGGGCACGTAAACCCCTAGGGGCTCTTTATTTGATCGTAGGGGGTTCGCGATAAGGTTTATTTTTTGGTAACATTATCGTTATCATCATACACAGATTTTTCATTTAATTATTTGCCTTTTAATAAGGCCAAATGGGGGTACGCAAAGCTAAAAGTTTGAGTAATCCTCAAGTTAATTATTTAGGTAAAATAAATTTCTGAATTCTGGTAACTGTCAGTAGCGATGTTTTGTATATAGGAAACGACCGTAAGCGACCATAAGACGATTTTAATTAAATGTTTATTAAAATAAACAGTATTTTGAGAAATCACGGATGAAGAAGGCCCATATAATAAGGAAATATACGAGTAGATGCCTATCTGGTGTATTTTTAGACTATCATCATCTATAGATGAATTTTAATCTACATCGACATAGTCGAATGATAATCAAAAGCTATGTACTTCATATAGTTATATTTTTTAAACGACTTCGCTAGTCTTAAGATGTACGAGTTACCACTATTTTAATACTTTAGATGTCATGTTATGTGATATAAATGTTTCGACTTAAAACATTGTGAGCTTATGAAATTTAGCAGTGTTCCATAGTTTTAGTTTTAGGCAAAATGTGTTCAGTAAAATTATGTTTAAGGTGCATTTTCATTTGAAGCCAAATTGATAGTGTTCCGTTTTTTTAACTATAAAAAGCTACTCATAAACCAAAAGTACAAAGTAAATGCCAAAGTTTTTTACTAAAAATAATATTTTCATGATAAGATCGAGGAAGTTATTTTTATGTGTTTTGTAGTAAATTTATGTTGTCTCATTCATTACATATCTTTGTAGGTACTCTCTTTGCTCATTATGACAACGATAGAATTTTGTATAGAGTGCGCGAAAGACAAACACGAAAATGAAAACCTTTTGTTGTGGTTGATATCCTAACATTTAAGATAGCATTATATATTCCAGGGCACTCTTACTGCTTTGAATTCACTTAAAAGTTGCAGATTTAACTATAATATGTTTTTAACTCTACATTTGTATCGATATGTAAACTTTCGAACCCAATAAATTTAGTAATTACTCGGTAATTGTAGATCAAAAGGTTGTAGATCTTCTATTAAATTTAATATTTACGTCACAAACAGTTGTTTTATCTCGACTGAGCAAAAATGAAATGTATATTATGAAATCACTTCGTATAATTCAAAAATTTCTCACACAGCGTTTGAATTTAATTAAAGAAATCTTATAAAATGCACGAGAAATATATTTCAGTTAGGGCTGTTTTCTCTAGGCTTGGTCTTTAGGTTAGTTATAAAAGCATGGTTATTGTAACTATTTAATTCTAAGAATGTTGAGAAATGCTGTGCTGGTTTGGCTGTAACAATATATTAAAAATATTTGATGTAGTGTACGTATTATATTGTGAGATATTTATAGTTGAGCAAACAGTAACTTTAGCGAATATTTACTTAATATACTACGATATTACTAAGATGATTGCTAAATTTATTGGGTATTGTAGTACTTTGTAATAACTTGTAATATTTTCTAATGTACTTTATTTCCTAAAGACCAAACGCGAGACTTGCATGATTTGTATGTTATTTATTACTTATTTTGTTGCCGTATTTCGTTTTTCGTGTTTTCAAGCTTATGTCTTAGTCCTGGAGTGTTTTGCATTTGACAGCGCATGTGTGAGAAAAAATGACGAAAGCTTGAGAAAAGGATATTTTACAACCTTCTTTCTTTGTTAAGCTTTACCTGTGATTTCATAACTTCATTGTTGCTTAACTTTTGGCACACTGACTGGCCTTTTACACCCTTTTATTCCTTTGAAACATGCCATTTCTTTCTGTACAAAACCGCGACGGTGCTCAACACATCCTTAGCTTTTACCTAAGACATACAAATAACTGGTAAGTCAAATCCAAATACTTTTCACCAATTAATAATTTTCAACACATCTATGACGCATGTTTATATTGAGCTTATAACAACATCAATCAAGATTCTCGTTGTTTGGTCTTTACGAAGTATCATTAAAAAAAACCTACGCCGAAAACTAAACTTGACATTCATTCGCAGGCTCAAATCATCGATTCGGAGCTCACAGCTAAACTTCTAGGCCGCGGGGTGGCTGTGTCCCCAGTTGTGACAGTAGAGCCCCGAAGAAGAAAGTTCCACAAAGCAATCACACTTAGTATGCCGGCACCAAGGCCTCATACACAGGGAATGACGAATCAATACAGCACGTCTTCAGCCCCGACCCTGAGATTACTCTGTTCCATTTCAGGTAGAGTCAATAGTTTCGCTTGCTATTTTATTTACAGAGTGGAGTTGCATATTGGAATAATATTGTTTTTTTTAAGTTGGCTGTCTTGTCGAGACCGTTTTATTTTTACTTTTTTATTCAAGCCCTTTTTTCATCATCACGAGAGAAAAATATCGCTTGAAATTTTTGGGGAGGTTTTTGAACGGAAAATCCCCTAATAGCAAGTTATCGTCCAAAAGGTCAAAAATAAAACACACCTACGCGACCGTGGTCGCGGTCACGATTCATAAATGGAGCGTTGGTGTGTTTCATCCTTAACGGATGCACTGTAACAACATTATTCCAGTAGGCACGAATTAAAAGCGGTTAAGTGTTGCAATGGAGTATGGCTTGATCTGCTAAGATATCAAAAACTTTGTGGAGCTTCGCGCGGTCTGCCTACTTAGTGACGCTAGATTTACAATGCAAGAGGTCTGTGCCAAATGTTTTTAGTACCTACAGAATCTGACTTAAGATCTATTTTCGCCTGACCTTCCTGTAAGATCCTTGAAATCTGTTCAGGAAGTCCGATCAAATCACAGGCCGATACTTATAATTTATCACAAAGTAATTTAATAAGGCCGACTTGCACCACCGACTAAAATCCATTTAACTTTAAGTTAAACAGAATATTGACAGTTTCGCCATACACTATCTGTCAAAATGCTAAATTGATTTTAGTCGGTGGCGAAAGTCGGCCTGACTTCTACCTCTAAATCTAGCCTCAGAAAGCTTACGATATGCTTGAATTTTCGTAGCAAAATTACTACCTTAAGATTATATTATTAAGACTTATATTCCATTACAACACTTATAGCATCGACAATTCTACGATTTGGTAAAATAATTGACGAGTGGAGTATCCAAGTAGTCTAGATTTTCAACATTGCTGCTAGATGCAATAACTCTACAATAAGAACGTAAATAGAGTATTTGATTAGATTCGGAATTTAAATTAGTAACATTTTAGTAATAGAATTTTTAAAGTTACAGATGAGTTAGTGTAGAGGTAAAGATTTTAATTGGAATATAATTTACGATTCCCGATTTCATAGACAAAGGGGGATGAGCATGGACCTTTGAGAAAAGTACCTACATACTTTTTGATACAGTAGAATTTCATCATTATTATAGCATAGACTATATTTTAACAGAGGAGAACTTCAACTTAGTCTTATTTCCTAGTGCTATGCTATTCTGTTGGACGTAAAAAACAAAAGACGTAACTTTTATAGATATCATGCCGTTATAGAGGTTGCGTCCGACGTCACACCGTGCGTCATCATAGTACGATCACATCTCATACGCATATTTGATCGCGTGAAGTATTGCGCTAATACTCTACAACTTTAGGAAATAATATAGTTCTTATAGTAAAATGTTGGCATTGAAAAATGCTAACAAAGTAGACAACTTATCTAGGCAAACCATTAGGTAAGGAGCCTTTGACATTTATGAGTTACCCCTGTTTTCAGTACACTAATATAAAATTCATATTGTTAACGGCTGGCGGTTGGCCAAAGTGCATACAATAGAGCGACGGACAGCTGTTAACAGTAGATTAACAGATTTTTTCCAAACAAAAAAACCGGTGATATTTTATCTCTACTGAATTGTCCTAGTTGTACCTAATATGAGCAATTTCCACTGGGTGAAGTGCACTCTTAATTCACGGGTTAGCTTACAGCATATTTTACGCAAAGCAATAGGACTACCATAAATTATTATATAGTCGATTGTGATCACTAAGTGCTTATTTATAAGTATCAAATTCGTTTCTCTGAGGTACCTGTCTAGGCGCTTTTTCGTGCGCTATCCAACTTATGTCATAAAGCAATAAAGAAAATGACATAAATTTGAGTCAGTCAAATTAAGTCAGAAATTATAAAATATAACCTTATTACCTTCTAAGCACATTCTGATCACGATCAGACACAACAGGGTGTTTTAAGTGACTATTCTTCGTTCACATATCAATACAAACAAGTTTTAGAGTGATCTGAGTGAGAACCAATTTAAAAAACCATCCCCAAGCGATTGGTCCAGTCGGTCTTCAGCTTTATATTACGAAGCAGTATTGAAACAGTGACCGTATATGATAAAATTTGTTTGTATTGAGTCACGTCAGGCTTTACACAATTAGGGCATCTCAGCTAGGCTAGGGCCACGTCCGTGTGTGTGCGTTTTGTGCGTGTCATAAAGTGTCTTTGTTCCCGTATTGTGTGTGTTGCACGCTCACTTGTGTGGCGCTATGTAATGTGCTGCCACCTATCGGCGGCCCAACAACAGGGGTATTTCGCAAACGATCTCTCGAAGGTAAAACATTAACGATATCACACCGATAAAGTTATAAACACGAAATGTCAACGTTTCAGTTTTTCTTTTGTTTTGATTTCCTTTTCTCCGATCCTCCTTTGTTTCAGTTTCAGCCAGTTTCTCTATTGCGACATTTTGTTTCTGGTATCCTGGTAACTATACTCGGTCATGGATGAACTGTTTATTGTTAAACGAAAGAGTATGGTTACCAATGAAGTGATATTGTAACTTTTCTATCCCTCTATCACTGTTCTAACGCTTTTCCATATATCTCGCTTCTCATACATTATTCTCCTATGCACGGGCTGAAAAAAATGCGCTTGTCTTTTCACAACCACTCTGTGTATTATAAACCATACGTTTCTCCGGTCAAGCACAGCTGAATGTCACTGGACCTGAACGAATACAACAGACATTGGCACGTAATGTTAATGTAATAAAGACACTTTTCGATTAGCTTTTAAGACTGGATGGAGCCACTCATCATAAGAAATGTCATCTCACATGCAACGTGTATTAGATAAAACGCAAAGCCAGTACAACTTCTCAGTGAAATATTGATGTAATAGCTCTTTTAGAAAATTTGGTTAAATTTATTTGTATTACGTATTGCAGTCCCAATTTACAGGACAATGCAGAAATGAGCTATTTTTTTATAATAAGTACATTATTGAAAAAAATATAGTCTTTACAAAATCTGCAGGTGTGGTTCAGATCAGTTATTATCTTTATTATTGGCAAGATTTTCAGGTTTTGCGTTAGTTATTTTGCACGTTGTATTGTCAATGTTCAAAGAACCTCGTTTGCTCCGACTCAGTTGTTTCATTTCCAAAACGGCCTACTAGTTCTATTATTTCATCATTGTCATCTTTTCTTTGGCTCGTCTCTTCATCAATGTTCACAGTCGAAGCGTTGTTGATTTCAGTCCTTCGAGAGATCTGTTATTCGAAAAGCGAACCTGCTGTTTTGGCACAGATGTTATTGTCATTGATTTGTGGATGTCCAGCACTGAATGAATAGGTTCTAGCACGCCGTTTGTTGTGTGCCACCTTCTGTTTATGTTTCCCCTCGATATTTACGAAATACGGTATGTTATTCCTTTTTTTAGTGTGACGTGTTATCCCTGCTTATGTGTGTGCTATAGGCCGTTTTGGAAAGCATTTTCATTTCAATTCTGTTGTTTTTTTCATTGGCTCTCTTCTGTGTGAACTAAATAGAATGTTAGCGTATTTTTTACTTTATTTCCTACTCACACTGTGTAAATAAATAAATCGATAAGATCTAACTTATCACGATAAATTTAAACAAGTTACGAATTCGTTTATTTGCCTGAAGCGAACGTTGGACATTTAAACCAGTATTTCTAATAGAAGTGTTACAATTAGTTTGAAGCCCGCTTTGGCATGCAATCTGGTACAGTCATCGAAATCTGGATATATCCGATTATTTTCGATACTTACTTGTTATTATGCCATTCTTGATACGAGCTATATTGAAGAATAGATCTGATTCTCGGTGACTGTACGTACTGTCTACGTGCGTTTTATTGTTGATGGTACAAAACAAAACAGCTCCTAAAATGCTCTTAAGTATGACTGTTGAATAAAACTTTTGTTTAATGTATTTCTGCTTGTGGCAGAATATATTTTAATTAATCTGGTATTTATTGTTTATGTTTTTCTTACAATATAGGTTGTTCTTGTTTGTAGGAGTTGAGCATGACAAAGCTAATGTTGTAGCCATAGAACTTCATGTATTTCCCAGTCAGATTGACCTTTTGCTAGTCCTCTTCATAACTTGATTCTAGGAAGAATTCTTCTGTAATTCAAAATATGAAAGCAAACTGTAACTCGGAGACAGAACTAACAGATGAAATGAGCAAAAGATCCCTCTGACTAATGCTATACAAAAAGATTATAAGAAAACCTCATCTAAAAACTCCATTGAACAACACAGGCGGGACCAATCGCGCGCATTGGGAAGACGTCACGGAGAACACCCCTCTCACGTTTGTCAACGACTGCGTCTCGTTCACCACCACGGTTTCGGCTCGCTATTGGCTGATCGACTGCCGCCATGTTGAAGACGCCACCAAGATGGCGACTGAGCTTTACAGGTAAAATGGGAGTTTTTCTATTCAAGGCACTGCAATATACTCGTACAGTGAACAACATCCCCTTATCTTATGCAAAAGCACAGATAATTCCACCCCGTGACAATATTATTATAATTTCTATCACCACCGTGACAATATTATTATAATCTCTGTCAATCATCAGTCAATGTCTTGTGGATGGCCCAATCAGCTAGTATAGATATAGGTAACAATCTGGATTGTTTCATTAGTCTTTTATGATCTGCTTCTTACAATTTATTCGATAGAGTTCCCCGATTGGTATGTTTTGACAACGTATCAAGCTAGGTACAAAGTACCGTAGTTTGAAAGATTACAAATGACGCTTCCAGCTTAAAAAATACTGGTAAGCCTTTGCATTTCCTTCCAACATTAGCTACCCATTTTGACCCACTTACGTCCATACATCAACTGGAACCTAACTTTCCGTATTACCAGGGAGGCGATCCACGTCCCGTTCATGGCCCGTTTTGTGGTGTACGCAAAGCGCACGGAGCCACAACAGGCTCAGCTGCGTATGTTCTGCGTCACGGATGATCGAGAGGACAAGACTCTGGAGAGGATCGAGCGCTTTGCGCAGGTCGCCAAGAGTCGGGACGTTGAGGTAAGAAAATACGGGCCAGGGAAGACCTGGTCGTCTTCTAAGCTTGTCGATGGCAAAACAATGTTAACTAATAATGATCGAGAGGCCAAGACTCTGGATAGGATCGACCGCTTTGCGCAGGTCGCCAAGAGTCGGGACATTGAGGTAAGAAAATACGGGCTTAACCAGGGAAGAGCTGGTCTTCTTCTAAGCTTGTCGATGGCAAAACAATGTTTACTAAATGTCTTGATTTAACAGTTGCGGCCCAAAACTTTACAGTGCTGACGGTGTTATCACTTGCAATCATTCGGTCCTCCTGAGTGCCGGTGTTAGGGCACGAAAAGCATGATGAAAGATCATCCATGGAAAGAGTTGGTGATCGTGTTCTTCTGCTAGAAAGACAACATTTCCGTTAGGCAGATAGCGGCCACCGGTCGATCCTTCTGCTCTGGATTCTTGGTACACACATTTTGTTAGTTAAATTGCATAAAATAAAAAACCTGAGGTGTGATGGAACGATGTTTGCTGCAGGCTGCATTCCTCCTGTTTTTAGAGTGCAGAATGCACATGCAAAACATAAATCTTTTGTAGCTACAAAAGTCACTGAGAAAAAAATAGTCCGACGTGAAGGCGCAGAGTGATATCTTGATCATCGGTAATTGGATCTCGTACTTTTGAACTAAACGTCACAAATACAAGAATCTTCACTGTCATAAAACTGTGCAACTTACATCAACATCATTTGAATACTGACGCACAACCTTACAAAATACCTTATCTAAGCACTGTCTGTACCTTTGGTAGCGGTGCTAGCGGAGCGATTCCAAATCGGGAGCTTTTCAACTTTCGACTTTGCTTTCTAAATAGGCTAGTTTCCTAAAAAAATGTAATTAGTCCGTCTTTTAGATTATAAAAAAAAATTGGATACGTATTTTTTCTTTTTTCGATTAAACAAAAAATAACAAAGATATAGCCCATTGAAGTTACGTGTGACGTCAATCAGTGCTGCATTTTGTAGCACGTATCCAATATTTTTTTATAATCTAAAATACGGACTAATTAGAATTACATTATTTTGACCCTGAAAACTACTCTATTATGTACCTACATACATTATACTCTAATAAAGGAACTCGTCTTGAGGAAATCCTATTGTCTGAAGCGTTAACATCAAGCGTTAGCGTTAAGCGCTTGCTTCGTGCAATGGCCCAACTAGGACGCTATAAAATGTAAAAATCCGACCAGTGTCTCATCTCCCAGGTCCACGAAGGCAAGCCCTGCTACCTCGAGTTCGCTGGCAACTTAGTACCGGTGGCCAAGTCTGGCGAGCAACTCTCCATGCCGTTCCGTGCGTTCCGGGAGAACCGTCTGGCGTTCCCCGTAATGGTGAAGAGCGTCCACGTGGATCCGGTAGCGCGGTGCCAGTTCATGCGCGAGCCGAAGGTGCCTAAGGGTGAACCTTCGCCCGCCCCGGTGAGTAAAGATAAGATAAGTTCTTTATTGTACACAAGAAACAAGAGATAGAAATCAAAGTAAACTGAAATTGAAGTGGAATAACGTTTGCTCAAACACCACAATACACGTAAAATCTTTATCATCCAGAAAATAAATTCCACAAAATATTCTATTCCTGCCAGCATTAAATTTATTTAAAATGTTTATCAAAAAGGCGCTATGTAAAAAGGCATATTATTAGAATTGACGACGTTTTATATTATGATAAAAGCCCTTGGTAGTAAACCAATTACAAAACGAGCTAGTCATTGCTACTTCATAGTTAGGGTTTAATACGTTTTTCACAAATGTACAGACGTTGTGACTGCATACCAAAAACTGTGCTATTATTAATGTTTGTGACATAGCAAGTGTTGATTGCACAGTTCTTGGTTAGACACAGAGATTGGTTAGTACAGAGGTCAAGTCTACTCTATCTCCATCATAATATGCAAATAAACCCACAATGCTATCCAAAATAATAACTCTTTGTTTCGACTATCACCTCTGACCAAACCAAACTCACATACCACAAGGCACACAGTTGGTATGTACAAGCCTAGGCTATTAACAGTTAACGATTCTGATATCTTTTGTGGGATTCCAGATTTGCGTCCTGAACATCGTAATTCCCGAGGAGACAGTGGAGGTTCAAGTGGAGCGATCCACCACTCCGATCATTGCTACTCGTAATGAGGAGCAGGAATTAATCTGGAGGCAGCGCCTCAGTGATCCAAGGTACTAACCAAAACACCATATCGAAAAAAGACAAATGTATCCATTTTTGTGAGTAAAGTTTAAAATAAAATAGGGGTTCATGAAATGGTTCAAGAAATTGCCAAAATCCCAGTGAATGAACGGCCGTTCATTCACTGGGACATTGGCTATTTGAAAGATTTATCAATAATATACATAACTTCGGCTGATTGTATTAAATTTTTTCCTGCAAAATATGTTCCAAAAACGATTTCCTATCTTCTGGCCAGTATTGGAACATGGTTGTTCATTTATTGGTCTTAAAAGTCCAGTGAATGGACTATGAAAAAAACGTTCACGACGAGGCCTGATCTCTTTTAATGACTTAACTTTTAAAGACATTTAAAAACGTACAGAGGTTCGAATTGCTCATAACAGTAATTTTGTCTAATTAGCTTGTATCAGTTAGAATGCAATTTCGTCAATTTCTGTTTTTGACTGCCCCGTTGATAAAGACGCTTACCTAACAAGACAGAGGTCGTGAATTTGATTTCCACTGGGGGCCCCCGTGCATTTGTACATAATATGTGTTATGCCTCAGTCTGGGAGTTTTTCCATGTTTCCATGTTTCCCTGCTTACCATAGCACAAGGCATCCTAGTTTGAAACCAGGACGAATCTTGTACATACCTGTATGATTTCTGAGTCATTCTTGCTCCGAAGACAGGTCATGTCTGTCATCCTTCATCGTCATGGGATCATCAGACCTGATGGTCATTGATAACTTGAAGACACTAGTACTCCTTGAAAATACATGGAACGTTGAAACATGGACCGTTTGGGACCAGGTCAAGTGATTGTGCTGTGTGGAAGTTATTATTATTGTTATTTTGAACTAAAACTTTCGTAAGCGCTGGACATTATAATAATAATAATAAATAATAAATGCTTTTATTTCAGAATACACAGTTCCAGCTTACAAAATACATAGATCATAATAATTCTTATACAGATATAAAGTAAAATAAAATATAAGAAATAGGTAGAAGTAATTACAAATCATTTTCGATTTGGAATGCCAATGTTGGTACAGTGAACTGCCCACATCCTCACACAGACACGACAGAATCTCATTCTTGGAGGCCCTCAGTCAGCTCCAAAACTTTTTTATTCACTTAAATTATTAAAAATTATTCACTTTCTACCGGATACACTTCCTCGGACTCTTCCGACAAAAAGTCAAGTAAGTGTATCGGGTAGAAAATATAAAATTACTATTTTGATTTTTATTCTTGCATCAACAACCCGTTCATTAGGAAGGAATTTAGTGACACTGGTACCTCGATCTAATTTCTGTTCCACATCTGCAGGGTTGTTCTAACCGTTGGTGTTTCTCCAAGGTTGGAGGACATCTGCAACCTACTCGGCAAGGACTGGGTGGCCCTGGCGTACGAACTGGGAGTCAGTGTGGCCACCGTCAACCAGATTCAGGCCAAGCGTATCTCGGCCGCTGAGCAGGCACAGCTTATGCTGAAACTATGGAAGACTCAGTCCGGGACTAAAGCTCAGGGTAAGGGTTTACTAATGTATTGCCAAAAATCGTTTCCCAAAGTATTACTTCCCAAACTATTTTCCGCAAATTATCACTTGGCAAAAAAACATTTCTCAAAACAACTTAAAGCAAATAAACAGTTAGCAAAAGTTATTATGGCAAGTTATTGTTTACCAAATAAATACTTGGTCAAAATTCATTTTACCAAAGAGGCAACAAGAGGCAAGGTAAGATACGCATCAAAGTCGAGTCTGTTTTCGATCTTACATAGAGAACCTAACGCTCCGACGCGCTCCGCTTCGCTACGCGCGTCGTCGCACCTATATTTCTGTTGTCACGTATTCTTTACATCGCCGACCCCCCGTTCCATTATTTGAAAATAACACTTGCCAAAATAAAACGTTTTGTCTTAATAAAACTTGACGCAGTAAAATTATGCGAAATGATAATTTGACCAAATGAATAAAATGCGAAATGAAAACTTGCTAAAGTTTCATTTGGGAAATGAAACTGATGCCATAAGTTTATTGGGAAGTAAAATTTGGCGAAAAATACTTTGGCTAAACGGCGGTATCCCCAGGGTAAGATTTACCCATTATAAAATATCACAGGTTTTTCGATGCTTACATGTTTGTGATGTCGCTGTTTCTGGTTCCCACGACACAGGGTATTCTAGTATAGGGATAGAAGCAATGTATGTATGTGCTTGTATGTAAATGTTTATGTTATTATCATCCTTTAAAGAGACGGTGAATGTCATGCCGTATATGAGGCGAAGAAAAATATTGCATGAGAACTGAGCGTGTGGTAAATACTGCACCGACTAGAACCCAAATTCTTCATGAATGTGATGGTGGTGACAAAACCCCAGGTCTTGGACGTTTACATGTTTGTGATATCGCTGTTTCTGGTTCTCTTGTATTTTTCTGGTTGTTTGCAAAACTATGTTGCTCATGTCTATCTAGATAGATGGAATCTTTTTTATTGTTTGTAGGTACACCAGGAACTACACATGAGATTTGACAGTAATATAGTACAGTACAATTGGCGGCTTTGTACCATAGCATTAACAATGTTTCTTCATCAACATTGTTTCAGACAACTCACTGGAACTAGCTCTGTGCCGCATAGGGCGAGATGACATCATCGCCCCCCAGTCGGAAGTAAGCAACGAGCGCCGAATCCAGCGGAACATCTACCAAGAGCGTCAGGCGTCTGAGGAGATAGAGGCTTACAAAGGTATCTTGATTATATATAACATGAATATAATCAAATAATGCAGATTTTTTCAGTTGTCAAGAGTAAATTTTATTTCTAGAATGTACTATTAAGATAGTTTTTAAGCTGTTATTTGTGTACTTGCATAAAGTGTTTTTTTCTTAAATTGTTTCTAATAGAGGAGACTTAGAATTGGCCTTCCGTATGTTAAAATAAAATGTTAATCGTTGTTATGTGCTGCTAGTCTTCCTAATATTAAATAAATAAAAAAATAACCTGTCTATGCAAGGCTTACATAGGCTTACAGAGAGAGAGAGTGGGCTTAACCATCAGTGGGCTTAATAATCAGTGGGCTAATTGCTAGGATCATCATCAACGTCATCAACCCATTATGTCCCCACCGAGAGGCACGCGTCTCTTCCCTGAGGAAGGTATAGGCCATACGACTACATTGGTTACACGCACCAAGTTGCGCTCTTACTTTTCCTAATCACAGTCATTAATACAGTTGTAACAGGAAAGCTGCTTAGGCCATAGATGTAGTATAATTCTGCTGTACCTTCCCAAAGTACTCCATGTTTTTCTATCCTGCAGCGTAGTAGATTCCATCAGATTTCTGTACTCTACGTCTGCCGATGCCTGAAGTACTTTCCTCGAAAATATGTAGAACGCCTTCTGAGTTTGCTGGGTTTTTTTCTGACCTAGTGATCACTGTTTGGCCTCGTGACTATTGGGCGTGTTGGGAGCTCTATTTAAAAAAAACGTTCAACTCGTTTTCTTTACATTACTATTTTCCTTTAATTTCAAAAACTCTTTCCAATGATTTAGCCGAAGGGGACAACAAACTCAAGGAGAAGCTCTATGAAGACAATCAGATCGCCGAGCGCATGAGCAAAGAGTTGGAAGTGGATCAGGATGAAGCCAAGTACTCTCCTGAGGAGAAGTCAGTCCACGATAAGAGTGAGATTGAGAGGACCCCTACACCAAGCACAGAGAGTGAGGAAGATGAAGGTATTTGTAGAACACACACACTAACTTAGACTCATAATCCTGACAAACGTTGTTTAAGCCTCATTTCTGCTCAGATAGAAAGAGTGACATTTTGTGCAAAAACTTTTTACAAGTAGTTCATTAAATTCATTTCTTTTTGCTTCAGATGTCAAAAAAAGTGTGGCTGAAAGAAAAGAACAAATCACAAGAAAGCTCAGCCAAAGCAAGATTCCTGCCTCGAAGCAAAAGAAGGAAATACGCGAAGAAATTATCGAAATCAGAACCCAGATCAAACCTGACATCAAGAAGTTTCAGGATATTGAACAGCAGGTACAAAAAAGTTTATAAACTTCGCAGGCTTATCATTTCACTTGTAATCGCATAGCAGATATTAAATATAAACACATTTTGCACAATAATAATTCGTAGAAAATTATCTTTCAGGTTCAAAAAGAACCAAAACTGGAGCGAACTCGATCTAAAACATCTCCCGAATCATTTGAAGAGGAAAAGGAAACGGAGATTGAGGCTGTTGAGTCTGAAGTAAAAAAGGAAGAACCCAAGTCAGTTGAAAAACCAGTTGAACAATTTAGAAAGTACGACCCATCTTCGCCGGCTAAGCCTACTCCCAAACATTTGCAAAGACATATGAGAAATGAGTCCATGAGATTCCCGTCTGGCGACTTCTCCAATGTTACCATAACGCCCAGAAAATCTGTCACTGCGGAAACCATTGAACATAAAGTCACTGAAAAACACGAAGTATCAGGAACAATACAAACAATTTCACAAAAAGAGATCGCGACTTCTCAAGTTCAGGAAAAACTTGATGATGGTGAACGTTCACCTGATTTAGTTGCTGAAGATGGAAAAGATGTAGCAGAAGCTACGCTTAAAGATAAGATTAGCAGCTTCGAATCAAGAATGTCCAAGGAAGGGTCTATAGAACTACCAAAAACTACAGTCAAATTGACTAGAGAAGCTCTTAAAAAACATACCATGGAACAGGAACAGGGTATAGAATACACTCAAGAGTTTGTCAGAGAGCAATATAAAATCTCATCTGAAATCAAGACTCGTACAACAGACAAGAAGGAATCAGTTGAAACTGAAGAACAAACTAATGAGGTTAAAACTGTCAAAGAAACTGTTCAACAGTTTGATTCTAAGATAAAACAAGAAGAGAAAAAAATTAAAATCCATCCAGTCACTATGAGAACTGATTCTACTCTTGTTCAAGTATCATCAGAAGAAGATAGTGAGTTCTTAAAGAAATCTACCGATTCAGAAACTGAAACGGAATCTCAAACCACTGTTAGAGTGGACAAAGAAGAACGAAAAGCCAAAATAAAAGATTTAAAAGACAAATTTGACTTAAAAGCAAAAGACAAAAAGTCTAAGCCTCAAGATAGTAAAGACGAACCTAGTGACGATGACAGAAAAGATGACCAAGCAGTGTCTATTGAACTAGAAAAGCATGAAAAAGTTTCTACGAAAGTAAAAGAAATAGTGGAAGAAAAAGACCTCACTATAAGTGAAAAGATAAAACAGGTAATGATCCTTTCTGATATATTATATGCTTCTAGATCTGTCTTTTTAATTCGTTTACAAAATGAGCAAATAGTCATGGTTGTAGGTTAATATGTTAAGTTTTTAAACCGCTTCGAGCCCAAAGTTCTTTTTACGTGTTAAGTTAATTTAATTGAACTAGATTTATAACTTGGTTAAGTAAATAATAAATAACTTGCTATAATCGGAAGTGAATCTGGCTATTAAGTACAGTAAATCATTGTTTCACGGTAATGTTTTTTCGTATTATTAATGGTGTCTATGATATTGTAGGTGGAACAACAAATTTCTGTCGCTAGTTTGCAATCTGACCTTTACAAACAGACAAAAACAGACTCAATGGGATCAGACTTACAGAGGATATCTCAAGAATCACCTGTGCCGTCTGCTTTTGCTAAAACAGACTCTGTAGCTGACCTTCAACAGAGCACTGAGAAGGACGTGAGCTTTATTTCGCAGACAGAGTCTAAGGTATTGTAGAATAGAATGCACGTCGTATAATAGCTACAAAAGTTAAAGTTGTAATTATTAAACTATTAAGCTAAAACTAAACCTCTTTATGAAAACCTTTAAAAATTATGATGTCAAAATGAACTCGAGTAGATCACTTATTTGATTATAATAATAATCGCCATTTTTATAGGTATATTCGAAAGATTCTAAGCAACGAAGTGACTCCCTTGATGAAGCTTCGCAGTTCTCTGACCTTGATGACCAAGTCACAAGCCCAGCCCATAAGCCTGCAATCAAGTCGCCACTAGGCAAAATTGAAGAAAAGTTGAGTAAAGCTGCCGACGAAAAAACAGAGTTTTCTATGAGAAAAGAGACGCTACAGTTTTTGCAGTTCGAGAGTGATTATAGTGCTCAGATTCATGCTCCACCATTGGTTCCTCGGGAACAGGACAAGGTAAAAAGATTTAAATATTTTTTTGTTACGAATGTATATCATTTATTGGTTGTAACTGTGCTGCAATAACTTCATCAATTTATTAAATGAACATACAATACAAACATATTTGCAGGTCTCTCCAAAGGAGTCCCCAGTGATCAGTGCGAAAGCAAGACAGTTTATCGAGACAGTACCTGAAGATGATTCTGTACAGGAATGTTTCTTTTCAAAGCGCATTTATTCAGATTCCCTCGAAGACTCCGAGCAATCTGACTCTAGGCGACATTCTGAAGCAGAATCTTTGAAGTCTGACCAATCAGACGTCAGAGCCAAAGTGTCGTCTTCAGATTTTGACGAAAGAGCTGAATTCGAAGAAACAATAGATTCTGGCAGTGGATTTGGCGGTGAAAACTTTGAAGAAAGTGTCGGCTTTACTTCAATGAAACTTGATACCACTACTGAAAAACTAGATTCGTCTGACTCGGATAAAATCGAAGAAGCATCTGACACAATCTTCAAAAAAATGGGCCCTAAACGCCATTCGCGAACAGAATCAATGTCTATAACTAAACTTAGTGATTTGAGACTTGATCCGGAAATAACTAAACAGAAATCAGAAGTTCAAGTAATTGTAACTGAAGCTGAAGAAATAGATCGATCTGACAAAGATGAGGTGTCAGATAAAATATCATCAGAAAGTAGTCGAGAAATTGAAATCTCAGATAGAAAATCTTCAGAAGGTATCTCAGACAAGATCAGTTCAGAAGATGGCGTTACAGAGAAAAAAACATCATCAGAAGAAGATGCTCTCAAAGAAAGTGACAAAGAATTGATCAAGAGTTTGAAAGATGAAGGTAGAGAACTTGGAAAAGTCGACTCAAAATTACGAGGAATGAAGGATGATTTGACTGAAAAAGGTAATATACCAGCTTAATAAAAAAGGCCTTTAGTTTATGATATCCTGTTTTTGAAGTAATTCTTATTTAATAACTTTTCCATTAGATTTAGTAAAGCGCCAATCTGTAACTTCTGCGGGATCAGGAAGTGAACTTCGTCTGGAAGAGAAACGACTGTCTGATGCTTACAGCCTTACTGAGTCTAGAGATTATACGTTCGAAGAATCGGAAGATGATATCATACCACACCCGGGATTAGTAGAGGTGCCCAAAGTTGACCTTAAGGCTGAGGCAGAAGCTAAGGCCAAAGCGGCATCAGGTACACCATTCAATTTTATTTACATTTTTTCAAGGTTAACCGCAATATGGATTACACAAGTCGTTAACATTGTCTAATAAAATTATTTTAAGTGTGAATTAATATTTTGTTTAATATTTTAAGGTAAAGTAGAGGCATTAAAACAAGCACGATTGTTACATGGCGACTCCTTAGATGACGTGGAAGGTTTTCCAGAAGATCATGTCACGGAACATGTTCATAAACTGCCTCATATTGCTGAAGTCGGGTAAAAATAACACTTATTTTATAATATAAAATATCATATTATTTTTAATTTATTTAAACATGACATGTATACAACGTGATAATGATATACTTTCTTTTTAGATCCATACCTGATAGAGATATCACAATTGATTTCCTAGCAAAAGAAAGAGAGGCTCAAATGAGACGTGAAATTGTCCACAAAGTCTCTGCTACTACGACTACAACTTCTGAGTCTATGAAACCTAAGGAAAACGGTCAAATACATGTATCTACGTCGGAAACCACATATACTTCTTTTAAATCTGACGTACCAAATGTAGTTACTGAGGCTAAGGTAGAAGAAAAGGGAACAAAATCTACAACAGAATCCAAATTCGATGTTTCTAAAATCCGGTCTGATACGTTGGTCAAATATTCTACAAGTGATGAATCAAAAGAAGACAAAAGTAGAGGTAGGTTTGTACCCAAAGATCTTGATCTCAAAGAGAGTATTGAAATAACAAAAGAACAAGTCCAACCAGTTATTGATGATATTTTGAACAAAGGTTCGATTGCAGCTGCGGCTAGAAGTCCTGTTATTGACAAAGATCTGAAAAAAGATCTCGTGGAAATTGAAAAGCGATCTTATGATGCTAAAGCACCACACATAGAAGAACGCAGACACTCTTGTATAAGTCCGGCGATATCGCTAGAAAGAATAGCAGAATCTGACGTTGAAACCGACGAAGAAGATTTAGAAAAAATTGTTAGGACTGCAGCTGTTATAGAAAAACAAAAGTCTGCTGAAATTACAGCCGAGATGAAGAAATCCGACTCAGCCATGAAGCAAATGGCTGATAATATTGAAATCATAATTAAACAAGCATCAGAAGAAGTAGATTTGTCTTCAGAAGAAGCTCCAGTTCCCATTACTACAGAAGCGCAAGAAAGGCAAGATATCGCTGACAAGGTTTCGGTACATTCAATTATTGAAGAAGCAGTGACCACTGTGGAAGAATATTTTGAAACCTCTAAAGATGCAAAAGAGAAAGATATTGAAGCTAAGAAGGATATAGTTTTTGAAGAAACGAAAAAGTTTGCAAAGGAAAGACCTGCGCTCATGAAATCTCTTTCACGGGATAGTGGTGAGATGGTCATAATGCCGAAGAAAAAACATCCTAGAACATTCTCAGTACAAAGTTCACCAGAAGAAGTTGAAGAGCAAATATACACCGATTCTGAATCTGGTATGCTTAAACGTCACTGATGCCATGATATTTAGAAAAATAATTTGGACCTTCATTTCGTGCCTCTTTTTAGAGTGATAGATATAATTTCAGTACTTTTTTATATTGTATGGATCATAAAGGCTGCCGAATCTCTTATACTCCCTGCTATCTTTTTTTAATTTGTTGAATAGTAGAACCACTATAAATTCACACAATGCTCATTAACTACTTAGTTTCTTTTAATAAAACTAAGTAGTTAATACAAAATTTAATTTTTATACAATTTGCTGTACTTACAGACATGGATAAAGCAAAGGTCCTGGAAATAATCGAGCCTTATTCTGAATCCCTAGAAGGAAAAGGGGGTAGCAATGTCTAGCTTCGACACCAAGAAAATTAGAACCGATTCACTGGACGACGCTGATGAAATGTTCCCTGACAAAGACGTAAATAACATCTTTGATTAAATAGTGACTTTTTTTGTTTTTCGTGATACTTCATGATAAGAGTATTAAAACATAATATTGCTATTTTCAGGCTGAATATTATGGTGGAGACTATCCAGAGCAATATCCAGATACAACACAAGACATGTCTCTAGATAAAACTCAAGAATCCACAGCTACAATTTCTGTTACAAAGAAAACTCATTTCGTAGAAAGTGTTTTAAAACAAGATATTACATCTAAATCAACAACAGAGTCCTCTGTTACTACTGTCGTTTCAACTCTCACGAAGTCATCAGATGAGGAACAGAAATCAGTTCTCGAAGACGCGACCTCCGCTGATTTCTCAAAAATCAGTGGAGCTGATTTAGTTCGAGATCCATCCAAAGCGTCTACGGAAACCAAAGAAGATTCTAGACTAGACGAGCAAGAGCGAGGCACGCCTGAACTGTCGAAGAAATCTATAGATTTGACTAAAGATTATTCCAAATCTTCAATTGATAGTAAAGATACATCTAGAGACTTTGCTACCAATGAACTGTCCAAAGATTCTACAGTCGATCTAAGCAAGGACTATTCCAAAGCTTCAGTAGAAAGTGTTAGAGATATGTCTAAATCCATTGATGAAAAGACATTTTCTGAAGATCATTCATCCATGGATGTATCAAAAACTTTAGCTTCCGATATCTCAGAGGCCATGACTATTAGCAAAGAGTTTATTTCTGAAGAGAAATCCTTATCAAAAATAGTCAAAGTATCAAGCAGTTCTTCTCGTGAAACATCCGTCACGACAGAAAGCAAAATATCTAGTGAAATTGAAGACAAATCGAAGGTGCTCGATAAAGTAGACTCGGAAAAAGATCTGTCTGTTGATATTTCGGAAAAGTCTGCCGAGAAACAGAAAGAAGATGAAGATGAAGAAGCTGAGCAAGACGATATTGTGCCAGATATGTCTGAGTTGAATAGACGATGCTCTAATCTACTGGATGATATCTCTCAAAGTGCTGTGATAAGAATTGATTCCAGCCATGTGACACATGGTTAGTATATACTGTATGCTTTTTTTCTTTAAATGTTTAAAGAAGAAGACGAAGAGAAAATATTTTTGACAAGACGTTTTTCCATGTTCTCTATTTATTTCTTATTGTGCTGTTTTATAGATGTTTGTATATTTACCTCAAAAACCTAATTTATTTTGGTGTAATTGTTCAATGTTTCGTCATTTTTATTTCAGACCTTGTGTCAAAGTTCTCCAAAACTCCACCACCATCCCCTGTGGACCTTACCGTTAGGGACAAAGCTAAAACTGACGAAAGTATTGGCGATAAGCAAACCGGGCTACATCTTAAAGGTACATTGCTCAAACTATATAATTAGATGTTAATATAACAATATGTAGAGTATAGCTAGAGTACCTACTTACTTACTGTAAAAAGAATGGTAATATCTGTAGAAGATGTCACTGAATTTTGTAAATAATTAGACTTACATTGTAAAGCTAGACATTAATTTACCTAAATACTAGATGACTAAACATAAAACGTACACTTACAAATATAACAGACCAAAACACACCTACCTTACCTTATTTCCTTTACCGAGCGTCTTTTCTGTGGGCTAGGCCTTCTAAGCTGAAGTGGTATAGAATGGGGTAAAGTAAAGGGTATAATGTAAAGATACTGGGCAACCCTACACCATCTGACTAAGGTCCTAGGAACTGCAGCGTTCGAGTAGTCCCTTCACCCATCTAGTCAAGCTGTGAAGCTGCCACTGAACGCTGCATAAATCATCTCATTATGTAGACGCAAAGGTTAAAAGCTTTACCTTTTGCACCTTATCGTTTCTGGGAGGTTTATTAATCTCTAGGATTTTAAGTTGACCGATCGGCTCAACATAACAACGAAGTTTATTACAAAACTGATTGACAAATTTTGAAGAACTTTTGTTAAATTATTAACTATTAAGCTTCAAGCGAAAATAAACCAAACACTGAATGGACCTGCCAGAAACTAATACTGACCTAAATCACAAAGTAACCGTAGAATCGTAGATCCCAGTAGTTGCTAATGCCCACCAACCTCTAGGTTCCGACCCTTCGTTCCTGGACGCCAGCAGACAGTCACCGCGGGCTTCGTCATGTGGAGACAGCATGATAAGTGAGACAGAAGCCCATCAGAGTGGTCAGTATACGGCATAAATAGTGCAACTGCTTCACTAGTATCAAAAGCTCACTTATGTAAAGGGTCTTCAAGTCTTGGATGCTTACATATTTGTGGTGTCGCTGTTTCTGGTTCCCACGATACAGGGTATCGTGACGGGTGGCCAGAAACAATGTATGTAAATGTTTACGTGTATAATGTGTAGGATGGAACAGTCAAAGTCTTAGTCCAATTATTTACGGACCTTACCTTAGTATCCGGCATTTAATTTTAAGACGCCTACATCCTACAAACAATTTAATACATTCGGAAAAAATCTTTACGTAAATGAGTTTTTTCGGTCTGTTTATCACGATTATTGTAACACAACCATTTGGCTATCACGTCGATATTCATCACAATCAACCTGATACTCAAATGCAAATGTTTACTTTTTTTAAACGTTCATAACACTAAAAGCATTAATCTAAATTCTAAATGTACCACTAAATAAGATTTGAACTGTCATGATCACAAACCTGACTAATTAGTTGTAGTAATTGACATAGTAGCCCGTAGTTATCACTTTGTGATTGTACCACCTGCAAAATAATTCAGTAAAGATGAAAACAAAATTAACAAAAACAACTTAAACTTAGGTAATACAGCAAATAAATGTGCCTTCATACGAGCAAGTGCAATGGCAAGCTAGTAGAGTCATAGCGAAACCTTACTCATTGTTTTCAATGAACATTCTCATATAGTAGACACTTCATTTGCTTCAGATAAGTTTGGAAGCCAATCGCATGTTTTTTATACTAAATAACTTATTGAAACCTAAAATACCATCCAGAAAAAAGACTCTGTTGTGATTGTTAATTCTAAAATTAGAAGAAATTTTAATATTGCATGCAAGCAAAGTCTTTTCCGTCTCTAACAAACTGGACATGTTTGTTTTTCAAATCTCAAATCTACTAAATACCTTATCTCATTAAGAAGACTTTTAAAAAGACCGTGGCTCTCTATTCATCATGGCCATATTTAACTTTGCAATCGTCGCAATTTTACATGTTGAACAGTATGACAAGCACAGTAAATTTTACTTTCTTTCTTGCGGAGCCCTTACGTTGCTATAGGTAAGTAGATCCACAAGCAAACCACGTCTCTTACCATTGTTTTTATGTGATTTTTGCTTCTTTACCTTCACAATTTTTCTCGTCGTTTATTCGCAGTTTTCTTTGTCATCGCTCTGTTTTTGAGAAATGTTTCGCTTTGATTCGAACACTTCATTTGTTTTTTTAACACCATTCACTGAAGCTTTCGTCACCGCTATATTTTCCAATACGTTTTTCATCTCATTATCAGTTACAAAGTACAAACTTAATAGGCAATCCATGCTTCAGATGCTTTTGAAGCTTCGAGTTAAGCCTCCGACGCCTATTATTCTTTAGACTGTTAACAAATTGTGCATTCATATTTTGACAATTTCGAACTTTAACGTTAATTAAAAATGAAAAATCTCCATATCACATGCTGGATAGTTTTAACTTATTCTGGTTTTAACTTAAGTAAAGTATTGATTTAAAAATATCTTTCTTTGCAGAAATTAAGGTGCCCACGGAACAAAGTGAAATCGCCAGACCAAAGTCTCCAACTAGACATTTAGCTGCTGACAACCTATCATTTGTAAACGTAGACCAACCAACCATCACCAGTGGTGCTATAGAACTTGTAGACAGAACCATTGAAAAGAGCATCGATGTTATAGACCAAATAAAGCAAGAGCAACTTGCTGTGCAAATGGAGGAAATGCAGAAATCTACTACCCCATCAGATGTGTTTTTCTCTCAATCTAGAGTTGAAACCTCTACATCTTCCTCTTCTGTACATAAAACTGTAGGTGGAGAGTTAAAATTCCAGTCAATTGACCCTCAAGCTGTGATGTCCGATATGGTTGCCAAATTCGGTAGCACTGACGAGTACAGCACTATTTTAACTCATAGAGAAACGGAGGTCAAAAAGATTTCCGGACAGGAGTACTTTTTACAAACAAAACAAATTTCGTCTTCTGATGACGACTCCTTAGTAATCAAGATTGAAACAAGTCATGAATTAAGAGGACAAGAACATGAATTAAAAGAGAAGACTGTCATACGTAGAGATGGAGATCAAACGGAAACGTCTCAAAAGAAAGTAGAAAAAGCTCATGAAGCCACTGCCAAGAGATCTGACACTGAAACCAAAACTGTACTAAAAAGTATTGACGATTCTGATGTTATTAAAGTTGAAAGAGAATTCTTGGAACAAGGTTTGTATACCGGTCGTCAAACGAAATCTGAAGAAAAAATGACAGCTATCAAAGACGAAACTATAAAGAAGCAAAACGAAGTCAAAATATCAGAAAGGGATATGTCTCATGAACAGTGGGGAAAAGAATATTTCACGGACAATGTTGAGCTTCAGGATATTGAAGAAGATGAAGATTCAAAATCGAAAGTGGCATTTGTTGATTCATCCTTAAAAATTATTGAAAAAGATGAAGTTGTTTCTAGATTAGAATTATCAGAAAAGGGAAGAATAGTAAGTTCAACAATAGAACACCATAAAGAAGAATCAGTAATTGAAACCAAAGAACATGACGATCTTAGCTCTGATGCCTCCCATGCTCCCAGTTTCAAAAGTGAGACAGCTGATATGAAAGATACTTCTGAAGGCAGTCCAAAGAGCCGATCCAAATCCTTTAAAAAAGACAACGAAGTCTATGAAGTGGACTTCATAAAGGAGATTAAGGTGTCTACATCACCTGTCAAAAGTACATTCAGCCGAGCTGGAAGTCAGGAAACTCAGTCAGAATCTGAAGCGGCACCTGACCTTCCACATGATGGTGACACTCCTAAAAAAGAAAAGTTATCTAAATCACCAGTAAAATTACCTCAGCAACAAATTCAGGAGCAGGTCTGGGAAGTATCGTTGCAAAAAACTGACTCATTTGAAACGACTGAAGAAATCAAGAGTCCTAAACTGAGAAAAACGTTAGAGACAACCATTACAAAAAGCTCCGATAGTGACACGGTATTGGAACTAAAAACTGTGGTTGAATCTGAGATTTCAACAAAAACCGCCAAAACTGACATGTCTCCCAGTACGTTTGAGGATATAAGTACAACATCAAAAGATATTATGATGAAATCTGGTGAGAGTGTTGATACTGAATGCATGATTAAGTCTTTGGAATCTCATGAAGCAGAAATTTTGCAAAAGTCAATAGATTCTACTATGAGTGCAGAGACCCTCCATGCTTCCGAGTTCTCTACAGAAGCGGATTCAGCTTTCTTAACTGGCACGGATCAGAAAAAGACAGAAGAATTGAAGTTAGTGAAAGAAAAGAGCCTAGAAGACATCTGCAGTAGCGGGTATGACACCGATTTATCTTCTGCCGAGTTTCAGGCGACGAAACTTGAGTCAGAACGAGTGGACTACGACTCTCTGATAATCGCTCAACCACTTGCGGACTTATCGGTTTTGGAAAAAACTATTGATGAAGTTAAGCAGTCTCTTGAAGCAGCACAAGGCGAGATCATAAGCGAGAAAAGTGATGGCAGTAGCAAGTATAAGCAATCACCTTCTGAGTTCCAATTCAAACTACTTGCTAGCCCAGATAGACCAGAAGTAATCACCGAAGAGCCCCATGTAGGAGATGAACAGTTGGACAAATCTCAAAAATTACTTGAAGATAAGGGCCAAGCATTATACAGTCAAATCTCAGACAGCGTTTCTCAAAAAGATAGCTCTAGAGAAGATACTTCAATCTCAGATGAAGATAAAGAAGCGACTGTACAGCAAGTTAAAGAATCGAGCCCAGGTGTTATTGATAGTGGTGACGTATCTATTAAATCAGATAGTGGGCCACATTCAATACTAGAAACAGAAAGCGAAATCATCCTTTCCGGGGAAGGTTCATCAAAAGGCAGCCCCGAAGTAAAACTTAGGGTCCAAAAACACATGAAATCCAAACTTGGTGTTGGAGAAAGACGTTCAGCTTCAGATGTGGAAGGCTGGTCTAGTTCTGGTGGGAGTCATTATGAAAGCTTTGAACACTCTGAAAGTAGACCTTTATCTTCAGACGCTGACATCATGATGACTGCTACAGGTGGAACTGGTGATTTTGAAACGGCATTGACAAGCCATGAGGCTTCGTCTTCTTTGAGGACGTCAAAAGATTACCATACAGCAGCGAGCTCGCTAGCTTCAAGAGACAGCATGAAGAGCTTAGACTCTGATGGCTCGAGTCATGTGGCGAGTATTGACATATCAGATGCGTCTGAGACACTTGTGCCATCAACCAATGAGTTAAAAGAAGAATTGATGGAGAGCAGCACTTATGTTGAGCAGTTTCTTCATGAAACAGAGAAAAAAAAACTTCGAGAAAGTGACGAAGAACAATCTGGTGAAGATGATGAAAAAGAAATTGATGAAAAAAGTGATGAACCAGCAGGCAAAATGAAGAGATCACATGAAATGCGTTTTCAACCTAAAGAGTTAGTCCCAGAGCATTTTCCTATAGAAAGCGTATCTGAAAGTTTAGATATAGATGAAGATTCTATTAAATCGTTAGCTAAAGATGGTTCTGATACAACTATTTCAAGTCAATTCAAGACTGATGAGTATCTTTCATCATCAATTTCAAAATTAGATATGCCATCGTCGCAATCTGAGCTAGAATTTGAAAAAGAAGAAGTAATAGAGCAAGTAACAAAACGCTCTATTCACGAACAGCATGTGGTCCCATTCACTGTGACAAAACCTCAAAAAGGCGTGAGGGAATTCGTTGATTTGGAGAGCGAAATTATCCCTGTTGGTTCAGCTGAATATGAGGAAATTGTCAAATCTGGGAGTGTCACTTTAGCTTCGAAAGAACCATCTAAGGAAGAAACAACAGTAATAAAAACTACTATACGGGAAGTAAGCAGCACACCCCAAAGTTCTGACGAAATAATATTAGAGCCTGTTGAGGTACAAGAGGAATGCATAAAAAAAGTAATAAAAGAAGTAGCCGATACAACAATCTCAGCGACTGAAAAACCAAAAATCGGTAAAGAATTAGAATTAGATCATGTGGAAGTGCAAGAACAATGTGTTAAGAGAACTGTAAAAGAAATCGAAGCTATACCTTTCCCAGTAGCCGAAAAACCACAAAGTCAAAGAAAATTTGTCGATGTTGAAAGTGACATAATACCTGTCGGATCATCACAATATGAAGATATACTTAAGTCAAAGAGTGATTCGTCAGTACCGAAGACTAAGACTGAAAAGTCCTTCGTCAAAACTCCGGATTCCCAACTTGACAGTAAGCAAAGTTCAACATCGAGTTTAAGAACTCAAGAACATTTGTCAACTCCTCACACACCACTTTCAGCACCAAGCCAAAGTTCCCTTTCCACTGATAACGGTAGAGAATATGTTTTAGACGATATATATGATATATCTGAAACACCTGAGCTGAAATCTGATATGATTGCTGATACAAGCAGATCTGAACTTATGATTACCACTTCTGAAAGAACCGTACAATACGAAAAAGAACAAGATTCTCCAACAAGTGACGAATTTGAAATGGTAGATAAACCAAGTGAGATGGATGATTTTGTAGTCATAGAAGAAGTAGCTAGAGAGGCACAAGAAACTGACACTGAAGGCAAAAGTGTACAAATTAAAACCACAAAAATAGTCAGGCGACATGACACTGAAGTTGAAGAAATGTTGTCAAAAGCTTCAAAGAAACAAGAAAGTGTAAGTAGTACATCTGGCTCGTTGTCTGATGAAGAGTTACTTCAGTATGAAATAGACCAAAAGAAATTACAAGCTCAAGAACTTGCTGAAATAGAAGCAGGAAAACGTTGGGTTCAAATGCAGTTTGAAGGTGATCCAAGATATGATTACGAAAGAGTCCCTCTTGAAGACATCAAGGAAGAAGAAATGACAGATTTTGATGCAAGCAGAATTGGCAGTCTAAGTTCTCAGAAAGAATCGATAGGCAGTTATGGAAGCTTCGGACGCAATTCTTACGGTAGCTTATCAGAATCTGAGATGGCATCTCGGATCCGATTTAGGGTAAAGGGTGAAAATGACGATATTTCTATAAGCTCATTGCAGGAGTTTGAAAACCTCGAAAGGGCTTTGATGGAACAGTACCAACAGCATTCGTCTTCTTCCCAAGACTCTTTGAATGGATCTCTCCCACGACGTTACATTTTGAGCAAAAGCCAGGGTGATGATATTTCTATCTCCAGCTTGAAAGAATTTGAAGGCCTCGAGTCTGCTTGTTTCGAAGCTTTCAAAGCAGAAATCATAGCCAAGCAAAAGGAAGCCTTATTGCAAGCTGATCCCAAAGATGTAAGCTGTTGTTTCCTTGAACAAGAGAAACGGTCTTACAGTGGTAGTGGCTCCGATAGCAGTCCGCCACAAAAAGGGGGGAGCCCAAGCCAAAAAAGCGGCAGTCCTTCCCAAAAAAGCGGGAGCCCATCTCAGAAGTCTACTAGCCCCTTACAAAAGGTAGGAAGCTACGGAAGCCCATCCCAAAAATTATTAGCTGAATCTGCGCAAATTAGGAAATTAATCGATCAGCAGATGGCTCTGGAAGAAAAAATGAGAGAGTCTGGGACACCTATTGTCCCAAAAGTTGTGTCGGTAAAAAAATTTGACAACCGTGGAGCTTATTTCGTCCCACAGCCAGTAGCTGAAGTACAAACGGAGCCAGTCAGTGAAGAATGTTGTAAAGCATCAAGTTTTGTCTGCGCAGAAGCACCCAAAAAGGGATCTGCCGAATCCATTCCTGGTGACTGTGAAGAAATGATGAAATACCTTGACCAAGAAGAGAAATCAAAAGAGCAAGTTGGAATTAGAAGGACTATCACAGACGGTGGTGTCATTGAAGTCATCCGAACTACAACTGTGATCCAGCAAAAATTCGTAGACGGCAAAAAAGTATCTGAAACTTTCACGAGCACCGACAGCGACGGGGTGGACATTCCTGGAGCAAAACGTAGGGATTTTGATATCGACGGAGCCACATCTTATAGCTCGGAGATGTCCACATCCTTAGCATCTCAGCAATCTGACTTAGACAGTCTAGCTACAGTCGTAGAGCAACATACGGAAGGTGGCATTGTGACTATTACGAAGCAAACAATTACCATGTCTTCGGACAAACCCGAAGATCTTGAATTTCATAGGACGGACAGTATGACTCGAGAGCTGTCGCCTTCTTCTGGGAAGTCGATAGCTCAGAGTATCATCTCGTTTTCTGGCAAACATTTTACAGATCCAGCTAGCGGGTCATGGAGCGGCCAGGACGAGGAATTGAGCTCTTCTGGGAGTCTCAGCAGGTGAGAATTTTTAAATAGTCTTACAATTATTATTACAAATGTGAAACTCTGGATAGATGTTTCAGGATATTTGTTTATTATTTTGTCTCGACCTGTAAATTTGAGCCTTTATGTTAAATTGATACGCTGTAAGTCACAAGAGGACGGTCTCAGACTGGACGATAACAGTAATGACACGACGAGTGTATGAAAAACAGTATGTGAAAACAGCGAGCGAGTGGCTTTGGCTACACAGAAAGAACAAGGGCCGACGGTGCGGACTTCACCACAGGGGCCAAGTCCGGATTGGTGGAGGCTTAAAAGACTAGTAGCTGGTGAGAGTATCTGTCAGAAGTTTTCAAGCCGCCCTAAAACCTTTGACTTGGCTTAACGACTGCCATATATTCTAACGTGCCTTGCGAAGCACGGAACCGCTCAGAAACGTACTCAACGTACTCCTATTACTATTGGTCCTATAGAGGCGGCTTTAAAATGTCAAGTCTTTTTCTAGGGGAGCCAGGGCTGACCTCATGCTCGGCAGTACGGATAGCCTGGAGGCAACGTCTTCCAACGCTACCAGAGCTACTTATAACTACGAGGTTGACACTCCTATGACTGGCAGCCTGACCTCTGGAGGTAAGGATATTTGATTATTCACACGCTGAGTTGACTTTTCGCTTGCAACCGACGAAGCGAACTCCGTCTCTGCTCACCATGATTAAGCTCTGCGAATCAGAGCGAAACCTGGTCGGACTCTTCCGAAAAACAGTCAAGGAAGTGTATCAGGAGGTTAAGGAAGTAAGGCTTATAATGTGCAGTGCTTTCGAAAGTTTTACTTCAAAAAGTATATTTGATATTCAGAACTTTATCGTACACACCAGAATAGCTCAAATACCCAATTCCTGCTGTAGAATTTCTCACTTAAACGACTTTTGTTCTATGGGGTTTGAAGTTAAAGAAAATATTGGCGCTGATAAAACTTAAATGTGTGTAAATAGAATCGGCGTTTCCGCTTGCTCCTACTCGGTTCTCCTACTGGCCACGGATCAACTGAAAGCATTACAGAGCGCGTAAAGCGCAAATTTGTTTCATTATGAAAACCGAAAAACATCGTGAAATAAAAATCTGAGAGAATCTGAATGAGAAATCATAGAACAAAAGTGTTTGCCAAACACAAATACCTACTAATTGGGTGTCTCATTGTAAGTAACCTCTACGACTTAGGTACTGCAGGGCAAGGCCCTTCTCTCAGAGAGAGAGTATGTGGGCTCAATATCCCACGCATGCCTACGGTGTACCGACGATATAAAATGCAAAGATATGGCACATTGAGGCTCAGCTCAGATACTACGCCTGAGATACGCCTCAGTCGCTTGGTTTCTTTACGATGTTTTTCTTCCCTGTTAGCGAGTGCTACTGCTTTTCCTGTCTCTCTAAATTAATATAGAACCAGCCTTCCACCTTACTGCTACGCTCTGTCTCCGACATTCTACTTGCTTATTTTAGGAATAGCAACAATATTTTAGAATAACACCTGATCTTTTATTGTATTAATCTATACCGCTATGCTGCTAAGCTTCGCACGCCCCTACTCAAAGATAACAGCTGTCCCCCACGCAGGTTCAAACACCATGGTCTCGTCCCTGGATACGATGGATCCCGTCACGGCAGTCCAAATGGAGAGCCTGGAACACGGCTCAACCAGCGAACATTACACGCATGACTACGAAGTACAGGAACCAGACTCTGATACCGAAAGATTGGTGAGTTGAAGAATAGATATGCCTTCCTTACTTCCACAAGTTTCCACACAACTCGTTGATTTATCCTGATCTCAAACTAAAATGCCTTATACTGTGATAGGTCGGCAAGAGCATTATAAAATTGGAAATATGCCCTGTGCGTCGCGATCTGGGCGTGTCGCGAAGCGATCACCAACTGGCAACTAAATTGTTCAGGAATTTGGAAAGGCTTGTCCATCAGCATAATGCTGAGTCAGCCGCCTTTTATAACAGCAATGACACGCCGTAGTCTTTATTTTCCTTTATTCTGTTTTGTTTTGTACTATTGTTTTATTTTTTTTGTTTTCGGATTTGTTTTGTTATTGTGGCGTGTGTACTGGTTATATAATAAATTTTTCTTCTTCTTCTTCTTCATTTGGTTGCCAGTTGTGGAGGAAAAGAACAAGTATAGTAACAAAGTAACAAAGAAAGAGATGGGGATGGCAATTTCCATACTTGATCCCCGTTTTGAGAAGCTTTACATAGAGAAACCTTTGTAATGGAGTGAAATGGTAAACTCCCAACGGCGTCAAAATCAAAATAAGTTCTTGAAGCCTAGCCTTAGACTGGGATCGAAATCGAGGAAGAAATCGATTAGGACTAGACTTCCTCGTTGGTGTAGCCGTTGAAACCCTTAACTACTAAAACTATTTATTTACCTATTTATTTGTGTCATTCATTGCAACAGGTTTTCTTTCCTTCTTTATAAAGGAGGGGAGAAAGAACATTATTTACACATATTTGACAATGTGAAAAAAACAGTGTTATTTATACGTATTCGTTTAAATGATGAGTATTCAAACCACTTTAAAGTATTTTAAATAAAAAACTGTTAATATTTGTAAAAAAACACAATATAAAAGATAACTTGTATCTGCCGCCATTATATCGAAAACGGCCTGAATTGGACGATTCTATGATGACGTCACATACCAGTAAAAATGGCGTCAAGCATTTATTCGTTCTTACGTTCATTGGTCGGTTTACTGGCAAGTGACGTCATAAGTCCTGTGCGACGCCATATTGCCCAAGATATTTTTGGCGGCTTATTTCAAAAGTAAACGTTTGCCTTTTTAGAAGAAATACACGAAATAATTACTACTTTCTGAGGACTCCATGAACACCAACAAAAAATATGCGATCGTTTTCAGAAATCGGTCAAATAGCCTATTATAAAGACGTTTTCATAAATGAAGCTAGACAGAAGAGGGAATAGAGTCCGCTGTGACATATTATTCCTAATACAAGACCGTTAAAATCTCTACTTTCCGAAATGTTTTTCTTCGTTGGTTCTTGGTTCCACATCTTGCGTAAGAAACGTAAGTGATCTAATTGAGGCCATGACAGCTAGAGTGGCCTATCAGTTTTTCAATACCTATCCGAAAATAAATTAATGAATAAGATGCCTAGGGTTAAGAAAATCACGTAAAGATCACATTAAATGTGCGTAAGACAGCAAAAAATTATGAAATAAATTGATTTACCTAAGTTACAATTTCAATTAGGGCTCAATTTTTTCTCGTTGACTTTTATAAACAGTTAGGCCGCTCTGGCTCTCAAGGCCTCAATTTATCTTTTACCTCTGCAGGAGTTAGACGGGCGAGTCCCACAAGCGAAGGAGCGCACGATCATGTTTGATAGCACTGACACCCTCAGTGCTGTTAGCGGGGATGGATCGGTGCGAGAAGCCGCCATTGAGACTCCTGCGCCGACGTTCTACATTGGAGATACGCCTATTCTTAGAGGTAGAGTATACGTGTTCCAATTGCTCGTAGCCTCGGCCGCCTGAGTGATCTTAGCCCTTTCAGACCAGAGTGCGTATACTGAGTTTTTTCATTCACTTTCGATAGCGAGAGCGTTTGCAGTTTGTATAGGAGTGACAAAGCGCGCCACATAGTTGTCTCTTTGTCACTCCTATGCAAATCGCAAACGCTCGCAAATGCAAAACGCAAAAGCACTCTGAGTGCTTATACTGAGTTTTTTCATTCAATTTCGATAGCGAGAGCGTTTGCGATTTGCATAGGAGTGACAAAGAGACAACTAGCTGGCGCGCTTTGTCACTCCTATAGAATATGAGTTTACGTTAACGCGATCGAGTAGTTAAAAAAACTCGCACTAAGCACTCAGACCTTGAAAATAACAATAGAAAACCATTGTTATTTTCAAAGTCAGGTCTGAAAGGGTTAAACGATCACGAAGGTTTTTATAAAGTGTAACAACAACAACAAGGTTAAGCAACATTAGAGCGACATAGGTTCAGTGCATGGATGGGAGACCGTTCTATGACTAGCGCTAGTGGCATTTATCCGAGCGGTTCCGTGATTCGCAAGGTACGTTAAGCAGTTGGTTCTGGTTGCCGTCGATAGATGACAGTCGTTAAGCCAAGTTAGAGGCCTTAGGGGCGGCTTGAAAACTTCTGACAGTAAGACCAGCCACTAGTCTTACAAGCCCCCACCAATCCTGACTTGGCCCTCGTAGTGGAATATGGCTTATACCTTCCTCAGGGAAGAGACCAGTGCTCCTCGGTGGGGACATAATGGGTTGATGATGATTTGATTGTACCTATTGTCTGTCGTCATGAGTCATATGATGAATCAGCATATGACGCCCTTTGCCAGCCATAGGCGTCGCTCATGGTTTTCAAAGCTTTCCAGTCTTGTGCCGCCGCATCCAGCGTCTCCCTTTTGTACAAGAATCTTAACTGATCTATTGTTTCAGGAGAGCACAAAACTGAGGACGAAGAGGAACAGCCAGTTCTATCTGGCAGTTGTCCAGCCTCGCTACCACCGGCGACTCAGTCCTCCCCTCCTATACCTGCTCAAAGAAGGTAACATCAACCCTCTTGGTCATTGTTGTGAAATACTATCTGTTTCATTCGTTTATATCTTTGTTTACGTTCAGATTCTCGTCAAGATAAAGCTCATATTTTTTTCTTACATTATTTACATTCACTTTACTATGCTCTAGGAACCTTATTTTTCTTTGCTTAGCTTTTTCCCATTTTATTTAGTGTCGGCCCTCCATATCATGCGTCTCCAGGCAGCTCAGTCTTTTACTTGTTGAATTGTATTTCTTTGAGGTTCTTATTTACTACGGACATCTATGTGATTCGGGATCTTTCTCATCCTTGGGCCTTAGTTGCGATTTGTAGTACTTTTCTGGTCATGTGGTGGAATGGTCACCTCATAACGTGTCCGTACCTACCACCGCAGACGACTCTTCTGGAGTTTATCTGGATAGGTTTTGGGATATGGGATAGATTATGCTCTAAGAACCTAAGTACCGTCCGGCCGCTGGGAGTATACGATCCTGACAGGTCATGTTAGAACGGACGACGTAACCTTGAAGTGGCGTTAAATTTTCGATTAAAATATTTTTATGTCCTATTTATCCTACTAGCAAATAATTGTCATTGAAACTATATCATTGTGTAAACTTACAATCAATGTTATATTTTGCACAGTGATTTAAATGTTAAATAGGAAGAAATCAATATTTAATGATCGTGCGTAAAATCCTTACTACGCTGTCACAAGGTTATGTCAACCGTATTTTTTTGTAGTGACGTACCAAAAATAACGAAAATAATAACGGTCCCTTTAACGATACGAAGTTGATGAACAGGCTTTAGAAAAAGGTCATCGAGTTCTCAGAATCTCTCCGTACCACTGCCGTACAAAGCGATTGAGCTGATCTGGGCTCAAATAAAAGGTCGCACAGCTCGCCACAACACTTCACCGCCATTTGGCACAAAAAAGATGATGACCCTTCTAAAATGCCTGCGAAAATGGCACAAGAGATGACTGAGTGAAGGTCGTCTAAAACACAAAACTACTTAATCGTGAGTCAGTAGCAAAAGCTAGTTAAGAATAACGTAAGGAATGATAACGTTGCTTTTCTCCCATCACTAGTCATATGAAACAGACATGTGTCAGGATCGTATACTCCCAGCGGCCGCACAATAATTTATTTTATTTGCTTTTTTATAAATGATTAGTTTAATTATACAAGTACCTAGTACTAAAGAATTGAATATTATTCATTGCAGCTGCTATTGCTTAAGTCACCCCTTCGAAAAGAACGCCAAATAGGTACACTGATACATTATGTACTGCTTTGTTTATTTTTATTGCTTTATTTATATCATTTCTATCATTTGATTTGCGATCATTGGTGACTGGTGTTATATTACCCGCATTAATCTTATTTATATTTAATATAATTTTTGCTTTTTACGTACTGTGGTTTACTTTATTATCAGGTTTTAGTTGAGTGTATTTTCAAAGCATGGAATTTATAAAATGATAATTATTTTAAAAGCCACTTTTGGAAAATAATAACTTTTGTACGTTTTACAGATCAATATCGATGATTGCAAAATCACCTCCGTCAAGTTTGGATGGGACCCCAAAGAAATAGATTTAAAATAGAATTCGAATTTCATTTTTACAAAGCAATGCAAATAAAAACACGGCATCTTGCTTTCAACACCAACCACCTTCAAAGTTTTGTAATCTGTAACTTACTTAATACTTACGATTATGAGATTTTGAAGACTATTGGAAGGTATTTAGATTAATATCACTCTTAAATTGGCAAAGCTATTTGCACACTATGCTATTGCAATATATTAAAGATGTGATAAGAATGTAACCAAACACACAGTACCTTGTGTCATGTAACCGAAAGTATTTAAAATGTACAACTAATTAGCGATTCGTAAACGAAATTCATAAATAATGTAGCGAAAATATCAATAAAGTATCTAACTAATGTGATAGTTAATAACAAAGTTAACAAAGTTGGGACTTTATACCTTGTAGGTGTAAGTCTTGAATATGCCATGGATTCCTTCTTTCAAAGTACTAAAAGGTAACTTATATGCTGTAGATTTATTTTTACTGCATAGCTCTGCTGTTTGTATTAGGTACTTACTAATTTAGATCGGAATAACGGTAACGGATGTTTGACAAACCTTTTGGCCAAGAGCTGTTGTTGAATAGTATTTTGGTACCCATTTTGTACTAGAAGTCGGCATTTTGTACGAAGGTAGACCATGATATTAAAATGACCTAATAATGCTCTTTTAGATAGCGCTTAGCATACTTTAAACTTCTCGAACAAAATCTTTGCATAATTTTATAACATGCAAACTATCGTAGATTAAAATGGTAAATCACATATTGTATAACTTCGCAACTAAAACAGTGAAGAGTGATTTAACACGATATCGTCACCTTACAAAAAAATCTGAAGGTTACTGGTAATTTATTACAAAATAATATTAAAGTAGGGATTACCTTGGATATTCCTTCGGGTAAATGACTACCTAGATATAAACGTACTGCACAAGTTCTTCATAAGTCATAGTTAGGTAGACCTATAAAATACTTTGACAAGTTAAAGACCTTGACGATCAAGCAGTATCTATGGTTAGGCGGACAATATGCAGAAAATACAACTACATAATATATAAAAAATGTTTTTGAACTAAAATTTCAGTAACTAGACATCACTAAGTTTATTCCGGATACACTTACAAATGAAGTAAATGCGGAATAAAATTAATAATATAAAAAAATATGTTGTACTAATCTCAATGCAGAATTCTCTGTCCATTTTACATTTTGATAACTTTAAAAGTGATTAAGTAGGAAACAAAAATGTTTGTATGACCATAGTTGGTGCATTTTTTGTATCGTTGTCGTACATTTTAGCGAAGACATGCTTTTGCTCATAAACTTCCATTACTGTGTTGTATCAAACTTTATTCTAGGCATTAAGGCTGTAACAAGGGCGAATTACTTTGAGCATTTGACCTCTGAGTTATAGAATAATAAACTAGTGCAATCTCTTGAATGTTTGTTGTACTTCTTCGGCGAATACTTTAAAGGCTAATCCATAATCCAAAGATAACACAGATAAGAGATGTGGCGGATGTTCGATGGCGATTGTTCCCTGCGCTAATTAAGAAATCGTACAATTTTGTACTAATCACGCTTAATATTGACATTAAAAAATATATGAGCAGTTAGGATTGCAGATATTGATGTGGCCGATATTTGCATGAAAGATTTAACTGAAAAGCTACTATCGTTTACCAGCGAAATTAGATTTTGTGAAAAATAAAGCTTTTGGAAAAAAATTTTTTTTTGCCTTCTAGACAGGTTAAATGCAATTTTTTTTCCGTACGAATTAGTCACTGATATATCCTTTATTACCAAAGATTTTATTCAGAATTTTTTAGTGCGTACTTTTGCCTAACATTTCAGTTAAAGCTAGCCAATTTTGCAACATTTACCCTTGTTACACCCTTAAGGGGGGGGGGGTACTTAAGTTATGAATCGGTTAACACATGATATTGGCAAAGGTTATGTATAAAAATATATCTACGAGGAGGAAACAGAGTCCATTAAAATAATAAAAAGTAAACATTCCTAAAAGAGAAAGGACTAAGTTTAAGGATAGTTAATACAAAGAGACTGAAGTCCTAAAAGCATTCGGAATTAAGTCGTGAGCTGTTGGAATAAGATTAAGAATTGCTTGAACAGTAGCTCTGGTTTTGTGAATCACTAATCCCCATTGGCGTATTAGGGATGCTTAAAATAATTAATGTTACGCTTGGTAATAATTGTAATAGTCAAAATTGCGTTTTAACGTCAGTGTGCTTGAAATTAAAGTTAAGAATTATGCTAGTGTCTAATGTTGCTATGCTATTTATTAAGTTTACATTTAAATATAGAATGGATAAGTTTGCTTCGTTCTAATTATTGTTTCAAGTTGTATTTGTAATATTGCTAAATATTTTATCGATTGTACTTTTAAGATATTATTGAATATTGAATAAAACGCTGTCTCATATTTAAATATTTTTAATTTTACTTCAGCCCCTTTCAAATATATATTATCGATATTATAGATCAGATAGATTGATTGAGTGTTAAAAAACTGAAATAAAACATTTAAGGGTCATAATCATAATTATTTATTCAACAAAAAAATATTAAAAGTATTCAAGTAACATCTTACAAAAGTATAAAAGTTCATATTTTTTTTTTTTAATAAAAAGAGTTCATTATCATATCTTATTGGCACTCTCATTGAATTAAATACATATAAAATGAAAATTCTTCAAACAAGAAATCATTATTTTGGAATTAACAAAAATAAAATATTGCAGATTTCTCATTCAAATCATTTTCAAATAGAGAGCTTATGACTAAAACAAAACTAATCTTACAATTATTATGGCAAACTATTGTAAAAATTTCGTCGTTATTGAATTTTTGACACGCAGAGTAATTCTATAAAGAAAACTGGAAGTTATAAACGGTGAAACAGGTTAAAAACATATTGAAATATCTTCAATTGATAACAATAAACCTTAAATTAAGAATAAATAAGCTTCTTTATAAATTAGTCTTAACTTTGGTGGTAAAAATAAGAATAACAGTTTTCGTTTGATCCTTACAAGTTTTAATAAAGTGATGTAATTAAAATATCCAAACTCAATTTTTTTGTGACGGATTTTGTGAAAATTTCAGACGCAGTATTTAAGACTCCGGAAGGCTTTCACCAAAATCGTTAAACGTGTTTAGTTTCTAATTTAATTTAAATGTGAGGTGTTTGTATAGTTAGACTTCTGACCTAAATAGGTACGTTTAGCTGCTAAACATATTTAAAAATCGTGGTGCAAGCCGCCCTCATTTTTGCTTCTTGTAGAATTTCTTCATCACAGCGAATCAAATTCTGACACGTCACTCGTCTGAAAAAGAAAAGTGAGTCAACAGGCCTTTTTTTCAAGATCAAGTATCCTCTGTGGCGCAGCGATTAGCGCATCTGACTACCATGCGAGAGTTCCCGGGTTCGAATCCCGGCTGGGGACAAAAATAAACCCAGGTCTTGGATGTTTACATGTTTGTGACGTCGCTGTTTCTGGTTCCCACGACACAGGGTATCCTAGTGTGGGGCCAGAAGCTATTTATGTGCCTGTGTGTAAATGTTATGTTTAATAGTATCGATGTACAACGAAAATTCTTTGAAATCCATTGAGCTATCCCAAAGCCGTTGGGGCCCATTATGCGTGCGTGGGACGATGGCGTGGAAAGACGCGGCGTCTTAACAATTCACTTCCATACAAAATAGGTACTGAAGCTATGTGACAATAATCCCCTAATAGATATGTAATAATAAAAACCCCAGGTCTTGGATGTTCACATGTTTGTGACGTCGCTGTTTCTGGTTCCGACGACACAGGGTATCCTAGTGTGGGGTCAGAAGCAATGTATGTGGTTGTATGTAAATGTTTATGTTTGTACCCACACAAGTAAGACGGGGCGAGGACGCAAACGCTCTGCGCTCATGTTCCACACCTTCCTATGGGTCCCACGCCTAAAGATCGAGATACGTCACTAAGTAAATACTTAAAGAATCAAGAATCAAGAATTTATTTCAACGTAAAGAGTTTATATTCTGCTTGTTGAATGTCAATGTACATACAGTTATGTATAACGTTAGCCGCTGCCTTGGGGCCGTCTGTAGTGGAGAAAAAGGCAGCGAAAAAAAAACTCCACTCTGACCATCTTTTCTCAAATCACCTTAAAGCTAATACAAATAAAACATACAAAATAATATCTTGGATGTGTTGAACACTAGACACATTTATCCTCTGATTTAATTTAATATTAAACTACTATTTAATGCCATATGTCCTTGTCTTCTAAATAATCGTTGATTTTATAATAAGCTTTTTTGCAAAGAGTGTGCTTAACACAATTCTTAAATCGCGTTGGGGGTAACTCTAATATATCTTGGGGTATCTTGTTGTAGAACCTTATACAGTGCCCCATAAAGGAACTATTAACTTTTGCAAGTCTAAATCGTGGAAATGACAATTTATGTTTATTCCTAGTATTAACGTTATGATGGCTACCAAGAGTTTCGAAGTCCTTAATATTTTTCCGAACGTACATAATATTTTCATAAATGTATTGGCTTGCAACTGTTAAGATGTTAGTTTCTTTGAAAAAATCTCTTAGCGAGTCCCTACTACCTAGCTTGTAAATAAATCGGATCGCTCTCTTCTGCAAGATGAAGATAGTCTCAATGTCTGCTGCCCGGCCCCATAGTATTATACCATAGGACATAATACTATGGAAGTAACTAAAATAAACAAGCCTAGCAGTTGCAACGTCAGTAAGTTCTCGGATTCTTTTCACGGCATATGCTGCGGAGCTTAGTCTATGTGCCAATTTTATAATATGTGGACCCCATTGTAGTTTGGCATCGATTGTGATGCCCAAAAATACAGTATCTTCAACAAATTCTAGCTTATTATTTTCAATTACAATGTTCTTTTCAACTAATTTTACGTTAGGTAGGGCAAATTTCACACATTTTGTCTTTTTTGAATTTAACAATAGATTATTTACTGTAAACCAATCTAGAACGTGCGAGAGAGCATTATTTGCTTCGGCAAGATTACTTTCCTGTCTCTTTATTTTAAAAACAAGTGACGTTTCATCAGCATATAGCACTATCTCACACATTTTTTGTACCAAAAACGGTAAATCATTTACATAGACTAGGAAAAGGAACGGCCCTAAGATAGATCCCTGCGGGACTCCCATTTTTACAAGTGAGCCTGACGATTTAATACGATTTATTTCTGCTTTTTGAACCCTTCCTTCTAAATATGATTTTAAAAGATCTAGACTTAATTTTTTTATTCCATAGTGTTTTAACTTTGAGAGTAATGTTTTGTGGTCTACACAATCGAATGCCTTTGACAGATCACAAAATACTCCTATCGCATCATTATGATCCTCCCACGCACTGAAAATATGTTTAACTAACATGACTCCAGCGTCTGTTGTATTCCGCCCTTTAATGAAACCGAACTGCTGACTATGGAGGTGTTCGTAATTATTGAAATGAATAAGTAATTGATCTAAGATAATTCTTTCAAATATTTTACTTAATACTGGTAGGACTGAAACGGGTCTAAAATTTGTTGGATCTTGTTTATCACCGCTTTTAAATAAGGGAACTAACCTACTATATTTCATGAGGTCTGGAAATACTCCTTCATCTACGCATTTATTGAAAATCTGTGCTAACGGCAAAGCTAGGATATTTATCACTGAACTAACTATTGTTACTGACATACCCCATAAGTCCTCGGTTTTTTTAAGATTTAATAATTTAAAATTCTTAACAATGTCATGGGGCTCAATGTAATTAAACGTAAAATCGTGTTCGCATGCGGGGACATTGTCCCTTAATAATGTCGCCGCACGATCAGGTGACGAGTCTAAAGGAGCTGTAGTTATGATTGGGACATTAGTGAAGAACTGTTCGAAAGCTGCAGCGATACCTTCATTTGATGTTATTATTTTGTCATCAATGACGTTTTGTCACCCTCTTTTCTGAGAAATTAGGCGGGACAGCACTACGGTTAAGTAGTTACTTAGTGAAATTCCCAATTCAGAAACTGACCCTAAGTGGGATAAGAAGTTACTCTGTAAACTCGTCGTTACTCGGTAAACGCATGAGCCTAGCCCACTCTAGACAGCAGAGCTCAGGGTTAGGGTCAGGTCAGCCCCCTCCCTAGGAAGTTAGACTACTGTTTGCATGCATTGTACTGTATCTAAAGTGTAAAATCTAAATTTACTAACATGCCATGGAGAGAAGCGTTATGAAAATAAGAAAAATATAGAACGTATGTACGCCATTCAAAATTTTTATTTTTATTTTTTTAATGCAATGTAAATACAAAAATAATGATTCAATATAACATTTGAATGAAGTAGAAAATAAATAGCTTTTTACTTTGTTATTATTATTATGCATGCATTAGGACTGTTGTGGCGGCAGGATAGGCTTCTCCCAACCCTTCGCCCTTGGGAAATAATCGCTAACGTGAATTAGCTATTTGTTCGTTTGCCTATGGTTACATATTTAGCTACATTTTAAGCTAAGCGTCCACTGCATCGGAACCGGTAGGTACTGCGTGCACTGGATCGGCATTTCTGCTTCGGAGCGCGATATTCCTTCCGATGACGTCATCCGCAGCCGACGCGCCATTCGAATACCGATCGCTTCGAGTTCTGACATGTTTGCGACGCTTGAAAATACCGATACTGCCGACGCCAAATCCGAATGTAGTAGTAAATGCCGTCGGCCCGTACGGTGCGTACGCTCCGATTCCGATGCGGTGGATGCTTAGCTTTAGGCGCAATGCCTCCCAAGGTCAAAAAGGTGAGTTCATGCAAACAAAGGGAGGTGCGGAATACATACAATGTCTGGTTTATAGAGGTGCACGTGCGGCAGAAGGAAGGTGGAACCCAGGTCGCGCTCCGCCATCGTGTTGGCCTCCTGGTGACACCGGACAGGGATCTTAATATACGAGTACATGTCATATTATTTTACACGTTGAAGATAAGAATATTGTATATTGTTCACCGGAACAAAACAAACACAAAATTGAAATGATAATTCTGCCGTCTTAATAAAAAAGGCCATAACTTGATTTCGAGCAAATTAGTGAAAAACTAAATTTCAAGCATGTCTGGCTAACTTGTCGTCGATGATTACTATTTGAAAAACACAAGATATTTTTTTACATATTTCGCTATTTGCTTAAATTTATGTGTTATTATTATTTAAATACAGTTTACTTTTTCTTACTAGTAAATATTGAAGTTATGGCCTTTCTTCTCATGACGGCAGAATTCCAACATTTGCTTTTTATGTGAAATGCACATTCTGA
Source organism: Yponomeuta plumbellus (assembly GCA_947310845.1). Classification (NCBI taxonomy): domain Eukaryota; kingdom Metazoa; phylum Arthropoda; class Insecta; order Lepidoptera; family Yponomeutidae; genus Yponomeuta; species Yponomeuta plumbellus. The sequence continues at coordinate 9,501,621 of OX371216.1, read as the reverse complement.
CGCTGGAGCATTTCATCGCAGATACAGGATTACACATTTTGTCGTTTGTTCCTTCGGACCGTCATCGCCGTCAGTGCATTTTGGTATGGTATTTTTAAGCTAGATATTTACACAGGTACATTGTACAATAGACGGTGGACTTAGTTTACTATCGTATTATTACGTGTTGTTTTATTTTATGAATTACATTGGTCTACGTATTGTGTTATTTCATGAAATGTAATCGAGAACTAAAGATTAACAAAGCTTAAATTACAATGGCGCTACTCGACTGTGACAGGAAGCAAAACTGTATTTTGCTTGAGAAGTACCTAAAGAAAGATGGCAATCACCATAATCTACTGACAGGAAGACCCAAAGAGCAATTTTAATGGAAGTCGGGGAGCCATTTTTACAGGGAGTTACAAAGTGCCCGAATTTATGGAACTCTCCTCGTTAACTCTTACTATGATAACTACTTACTTTGGGAAAAAGTTTGAGGTTGCAAGAAAAATATCAGCAGCAGTTTTTAGGTAGATACATTAACCAAATTTTACCTTATTTTTTGTTTCTTTATGTGCTATTTGCGTTTTTGTATATGGTTAAGTTTTGGAGCTGGTAGAGTTACACTAAGATTTATCCCAAATCATTGCGGTTATTCATGGAGCGTTCCACGTCAATGTCAATTCGGTGCGTACACTGGTCTTCCTACTTATTGATTTGTGTATTACCGTCCGGCCGCTGGGAGAATACGATCCTGACAGGTCATGTTTGAACGGACGACGTAACCTTGAAGTGGCGTTAAATTTTCTATTAAAATATTGTTATGTCCTATTTTTTTGTAGTAACGTACCAAAAATAATGAAAATAATAACGGTCCCTTTAACGATACGAAGTTGATGAAGAGGCTTTAGAAAAAGATCATTGCGTTCTCAGAATCTCTCCGCACCACTGCCGTACAAAGCGATTGACCTGATCTGGGCTAAAATAAAAGGTCGCACAGCTCGCCACAACACTTCACCGCCATTCGGCACAAAAAACTTGATGACCCTTCTAAAATGCCTGCGAAAATGTCACAAAAGATGATTGAGTGAAGGTCGTTTAAAAAACAAAACTACTTAATCGTGAGTCAGTAGCAAAAGCTAGTTAAGAATAACGTGAGGAATGATAACGTTGATTATCTACCATCACTAGTCATATGAAACAGACATGTGTCAGGATCGTATTCTCCCAGCGGCCAGACGGTAATCGGCTATACAATGTACATCGATGATAAGAATATTCTTTATCGCACTCAAGAAAGAAGAGTTAGAAACAAAAGTTTACAATTTTAAAAAAGTACAATTGGCGGCCTTATCGCTAACAGCACTTTATTCCAGACTTGAAAGTTTGTTGAAGGAAAAAGAGAGATGGATAGTTGGTGCCAATGCGAATAATACTTACATACTTATAATTACTAATTACTATTTTAAAAAGTATATTTTTTCAATAAGTAATTTGTTAAAAGACTTTTTTTATACCACGGATTGCAGTTCTATGATGTAGGGCACAGGTAGTATTTTACCTGATGCGTAAGACGCGTCGAAGAGGCGGCCCTCCCCGTGCTAGCCGGCAGCGTGCCACCGACTGACCGCGCTTCCGACAGGGTCCTGGAACACCATTCAACTTACTAACATTTTAACGCATGGGCTTTTTAAAATGTTTCAAAAAAGTTCTTCTTATATTCTTTAGCTTAGATTTGTAAGGTTCCTATAAAGTTTTTTTTCTGGTGTATACATAAAGAAGTGATTTGTCAGGATTGTGGCAGGCGGCAGTCCCTGGCCTCTGCCTACCCCTCTGGCATACAGACGTGAGTTTATGTACAGATGTATGTACACATGTTTATGTGCGCATAAACCAATGGGTGCACCATATGGGCGATTTTATAGTATAGTTTGGGGCAAGTTATTATATTCTGTGGATGTAATTTATTTTGTTCAAAGTCAAATATTTTTATTCACAACAAAAACGAAATGTTTATTTCATGAACGTCAAAATTGTTAGTTACGTAGAGTTTCTTTAAGAGCTTCTTCGCCACATAATCTATTAATTATTAATAGATTATGTGGCGAAGAAGCACATAAAGAAACTCTACGTTTATTCTTTTCAAAACAGTTTTAACTTAATTAACAAACTTTCAAACTAAAAAAATAATACACTTGGATCTGTTGAACACAAGACAGTCTCCTCTGAATACATTAATATTAATCTACTTTTAACACCAGCCATCTTTGTCTTCTAAATAATCGTTGATTTTATAATAGGCTTTTTTGCACTTTTTTTTGTTATTTGTCTAATTTCAATATGTGTAAGAAAGTAATGGCTTACAGTTCCCCCATCCTTCGTTCGGCATCAGTCCACTCTGAGATATCTTCTTGACTGAAAAGTAAACAAGTTAATCAGTTGTGTTATGTTTATTTCGCTTAATATTTGGGTTGTTTGAGTGATCTTAAACCATCACGAAGGTTAAGCAACATAGGGTGCATTTAGTGCACGGATGGGTGACCGTTCTATGACTAACGCTAGTGGCGTTTTTCCGAACGGTTCCGTGCTTCGCAAGGCACGTTAAGCAGTTGACCTGCCGTCGGTAGATGGCAGTCGTTAAGCCAAGTCAGAGGCCTTCTTTAAAAACTTCTGACAGTAAGATCAGCCACTAGTCTTACAAGCCTCCACCAGTTTGAACTTGGCCCCCGCGGTGGAGTATGGCCTATACCTTCCTCAGGGAGGAGACTCGTGCCGCTCGGTGGGTACATAATGGGTTGATAAGGATGATGAAAAACCATTTTTGTGATCGAGGATGGTGGATCTGGATCGCGGCAGATTGCAGTCCCTGCCTACCCTTGTATACCATGTATCCCTATGGCTTACAGGCGTGAGCTTACCTAAGTATGTATGCATGCATTGTTATGGTAAGCCGGTCGGACTGCCAACAATTTTACCTACAGGTTAAATTACCTAAATTCTCTTTAAAAATTAGTACCTGGGTGACCGAGGTTTGCTCGGTACTTTTTTTGTAGTATAAAATATATAATATAAAATTAAAATAATCCTTTTTCAACAAAAAAGAACTTTAAAAAAAAAATCTTAACTCGAACCGGGTCTCTTGAAATCGGCCCGAAACGGGTCGTCCGTTTTCCCGTCAGAACTATCCCAACCTTGCAGGCAGACGCGAAATTTCCCTCTGTATGTTATTATAGCAAGTTTCAATTGCCTTAAAACACGGATAAAACAACGTTTTTTAAAAATGTAACCTAGTTAGATCAATTAAACTCCCCCGAAAGCATCTGCCTACAAAATTTCTAGAAAATCGTTGGTGATTCGCTGAAAAGTACTTTTTACCTGTTTTTATCGGGAGAATGGGTGATTTTTTTGGAATAAGTCAATGAGACTTTGACAATATGGGTAAGATATTTCCTATCGAGGCCTATGTATTTTTGTTTTAATAATGCATCAATAATACTATTTTTTTTAACAGACAACAGCCAAAACACATTAGTCTGGCACGTCCTAACTCCGTTTCGCGGTACTTTTTACTACATATTGAGTACTTAATCTTAAGATAGCTCGTTATTTTTAGTCGTGGTAGTACTTGAAGAGTATATCTTAATATTATTTGTATTCACATTAATCTAAATACTGTAGGATAAATAATATCGAAATATTTAAAATGTCCACACCCAAAACCCTCATTCGTATGACCAGATCTATTCGAGTGCGTACACGCTTATGGGTTAACACATTTTGTACCTACCCCGCGGTATCGGATGCGCCAGACAACCACCGACTGTGAGGGAGAGTGCATGCTCGCCCACGATCTAAGTTATAGACACAAAGTGAAATAGTCCATTGTAGTCTGGCGTTTGTACGGTAAGTGACCTAATTCATTTGTCTTATTCTAGACGCTTACGAAAAGATTATGCGCTTTGACATTTTCAAATATGAGTGACCGATTGATTGTCTAACTTATAATATATTTTTAAAAAAAATCTGTGTCAACGATTAAAGAAGCAAGTACGTTTTTCCCATAAAAACTCATTTGTCTGGCACTCATTCGTCTGCTTTCGTGTGGCTTAAAAGGCCAGATGAATTTGTTTCTGCCAAATTAATTATTGAACTACGTTTGACCTACAACGAAAAGTTTATTAATAGAGTTTTAGAACCGTTTAGTTTGTAAAAATACATTATTGAAAAGAAAACGGGATTCTTACTTCTCTTACTTCTTGGTTAGAATCCCGAATTCTTTTCAATATCATAGCTTATTATTATCCCAATATTATTAGGCTAATAGTGATGATTAATTCTTAGAAAATACTTTCCACAGACACAGAAACATGGCAAAGCTAAGAAAACATACCAGAGAAAAAACAAACAAAAATTAAGCTGAAAAAAGGTAAGAGAAAAAAAAACTATGGAATGTGGGGCAAGAAAAGATGATTTAAACATTTTTGAGTGACCATTTTTCCTCTTAATATTATTAAAAAAATAATTTCTAAGTAATAAGTTAATTAATCAATAATAAATTTAAATAATTTATAATATTATGACTACTTTCTATTTATAATATGATTTATAAGAAACTGATTGAAAAATAAGGTATTATTTTGTTTAAAACTATATAATTAAAAAAAATGTTTTTGTTTGTTTTAAGATTGAAACCTTAAATGTTAGATAGACGTTACTTATAATAATAAAAGTGTTTTTTTTGACATGATGTTTTTATTTTTGTCAATTCCTGAATGAAAATTATGTTAATTCAGGAGGCTCGTTTTTTATAGTGGGTAGCAAAAATGTTTGAGTAAGCTAAAATATTTTGTATTGTATTGTTATTCGATTATAAGTATAATTTAAGCGCTCTAATATTTAATCAGGGTCTTGCAAAATATATATTTTTTTGATGATTTGAGGAGATCCGAGGTATTTATTTATTTTGTTTGATTGATAATGAAAAGTTAATTTTACTTAGAATTGGAAGCATTATAGCTATAGTGACATTTAATTGTTTGTATTACAAATAATATTATTATATTATAATTTAGAAGAGTTTTATGTGACCCTTTTGGTTCTATAATTACCTAAATTTTGATTCAATGAACAATTCAGACGACATTTTTTTTGTTTCAGTACTTAGCATAGATAAATTAGACAAGACAAGTACAAATTTCATAGAATATTATCATTAATTTGGTTCAATCAAATTCGTATTCTGTTAAATACTCATTAATTTGGTCCATTTCTCATTAATTTGGGCGGCTCATTAATACGATCATTATATCACTTAATCTATCCAAGCTAAGTTAAGGCAATTCAAATATATATTGAATTATCCAATTTCCTAAACAATTATCACGCTCAAAATAAAAATTTGACAGATGAATGAGCCAAAAATGGTCGATCTCAGAGAATCACCCTGGAGCCGTTTCCGAGATTCTGATTATATATAAATATATATATACAAGAATTGCTCGTTTAAAGAGATTAGATGAGAAGTTCTCATGTTGTCGATATGGACATTTTGTTACACCCTGAAGGATAAAAGAGCGTGTAACCCTTATGCAGCTCCTATGAATGCCTTGTCTGTCTAGCGATATCACGTCTGATAACTGGAACGTGGGTTACAATCTCACTAGGAGCCGTCGTACATTTGTACAAATGGCCTCCGTCTGGGTCTATTTCTACGTTTTTAGGCCGCTTTCACATTAGGGCGTCAGTAGCGCGACAGCAGCGCGGCAGCAGCGGATGCCTTTACATTATAAAAACAGCGGCGCTGCCGCCACGCGACAGTAGCTCGCTGCTGCCCCGCGTCTTTGATTAGTGTGGCGTTTGGCATTAGTAGATTACAAAAGGTACATATTTCTGTGTCGAACTCGCTTATTTTGCTGTCTGTAGACAAACACGTGCGCTTGCAACACTATACTTGAGCCATTACAAACGTGCGAACTGAGTCATAAACATTTGTATCAGACCTCTCTCACACACTTATAGGAGGCATCAGGCATATCGGACCACTCGCTCGCACTTTTATGACTTGGTTCGCACGTTTGTAATGGCTCAAGTATAGCTCGGCGCTTACCACGCGCTTACTGAATGCAGTGAGCGCACGCGACTGCCGTGCGCTACTTCCGCGCCGCTGCCGCGCTGACGTATAGTTTGAAAGTCCCCTAAATGTGTAAGCGCTCTTAAATGTCCTTGCCTGGTTACCATAGCACGAGGTTGTGTGGAAGCTATTATTCTGTATGCGATACTATGTAAACCAACTACGAAAGTTCTTGTACATACCTGTATGATTTCCTTAGAGAATCAAAGTGCAATTCGGCTTCTAAGTCGTTCTTGTTGACCGAAGACAGATCGTCTCTGTCATCCTTCATCATCATGGGATCATCAGGCCTGATGGTCGTTGACACCTTGAAGCCAGCTGATACTAGTGCTCCTAAAAAATACATATTTAGTTCTGTAAATGTTTATGTTTATAAGAATAATGATCTACACAAAACAATCAAGGAAGATCGTTGTCAACATTGGGCTTAGGCAGCTCAACATTTAAGAATAGGAAGAATAACATTTATTATACCTAACAACGAAATAAATAAGACAAGTAAAATAATATGATATAAAACAACTGACAAAAAAAAAACAAGTAAATTGATGGAAATTGATATTCAGTATTTCATTCATTCACCCTTTTGTCTCGTTCTTTTTTGGGAATTCTAAAGAGATCGACTGATTGTTTTCTTAGTTCAGAAACAGGTGCATAATAACAATAAAAAAAACTGTAAATTGATGTACATTTAATTAAAGTTTACGTATTAAAAACCGTTGATAACGTAAATTTATTGTTGTGGTCGTCATAATAAAAAAAACGTTGTTTTTTTTAACAAACAACTTGTTTATTTTTAGTACATCTGCTTTACATCAAGCCACTCTACCTTGTTTGTTCCCATGATGAATTCTGTCCTTCGGGGCACTATACGATGACTCCATGCTGTGCTTTCGCCTCATCATCTGAAAGTAATCATCAAAATCATTAAATTCATTAGGGGCCATCCATAAATTACATCACACGTTAGGGGGTGAGGGGGGGAGGGAATCGACGAAGTTTGATATTGTGTGAAAATGGGATGGGAGGAGCCTCATTTTCGTGACGTCACATTTAAAAATCTATTTATCTATTCTAAGTGTTAAAATACGAACTTTGAACTATTCACGAAAAACGTTTGCAACTCTATCTGTTCCTAAAATCTGCAACTATCTGCAAAAATAAAACTAATTTCAGAACTGCTGTTTTAATTCAATAAAATATAGATTTTAATCTGCAAAATATGTGACGTCACACTAAGAAAGGGGGAGTCTCACAAATGTGACCAGCTGTGACAAGGACGGGGTGGGGTCAAAAAATCGTGAAATTCGTGTGACGTAATTAGAATCGATGAATGTAAAAACCCACCATTCGACATTTTTTCCGAAATAGACTTAAGTACACAGTTTTGTTCGCGGTACCGAAATTTACGAATTTGATTGTAAAAACATACCACTATCGAACCCTCCTTACTATTAATGTTTCATTATCATCGAAACGTTGGTTGCATCTTGTATGGCGTATCGTTTTGCTTGGAATAAAATAGCTAACGCTCGTTGAATAACGCAGCGATGCACCGTCCTTAAGTGCCGATTGTTGGCACCACTGTTGCGCGGACGGACGCCATGACACGTTTTTCACTCGTTTACGAAGTGTGTTGCTCTCGCGCATCGAAAAGAAAAATATTCTAATTACTAATTCAGATACACAAAAATGCCGGCCGGCGAGTGAGACCTTGCAGTGCAGTGCAGTGTTCATCAATGGTGTGAATCCCCGACTTGGATTGGTTATTATGCAGTGATCCATCTGGCGAAGGTACGAATGCATTGTATAGCTATCTTATCTGAGCTTAACGATCGCAAAAACAAGATTGTTTTTACCCAGAGAAGCTACCGTAACGCTTCATCTTATTGGTGCCGAAACCAGGGAACATAGATTTTTAGGAAATACTTATCATTTTCTGTATTTATCGCTCATTAGTAATTGTCGTAAAATATAGGCCATCAGCCTATAATTTTAAATAAATTACTAATTTTCATCGGTTTGGTCTTTCGTTCATTAGTAAAACATAATATTCTACCTTGTCACACAAACTCACGCTATTTACATATTTTCCAATCCTTGCTTTCGTAGTAGGTAGGTATCTTGCTACTACCTACATACATGCAGATTCGGCTTGCGGCCTTGAATTGGATATTTTCTTTCTTTCCTCCCTCGGCGTTTTATTGTGAAATCATTATAAACAAACAATTACAAAAAAAAAAAAAAAAAAACGGTGTTTATAATATATCTAGTTCGGTTCATAATAAAACGTATACCTACTCGAAATACACTTCACTGAAATTCTTAGATCGGTTCATTAGTAAATAAATTCATTATTCACTGATGAAAACTTTGTTGGTATCGACATTAGACAATCGTACACATTTGCTCAACTCACGTAACAAGATTTAGAATTAAGGTCACCCTTTTGTCACGTCGCTAGTTAGATCTAAAGTAGCATAATATTATCCCGTCTTTGAGAATCTGCGTAATGTCACGTCCATCAGCAATGGCGAGTAAACGCAAGGGCGTAACATTAAAAAGGTCAAAGGTCAAATCCATAGACGATAGTGAAGTTGATGGATATACAGTAACTGACTTACCTTCACTCCGTCGAAAACGAACTCTCGCACTTAACAGGCTCACAAAGGCATTGGGAGTCGGTATTGAAGCACAGAAGGACAAAGAGTACATCGGACTGTTCTTGTCTTATCATGATGAATTACCAAAAATCGCTACTAGTTTTGAGGAGGCACATTTAGCTATATGTGACTTAAGTGACCCGACTGATGATGGTAGTGTTGAAGAAGATAAGTTAATGGAAAAGTTTGATGAACATTATTTCCAAATAATGACTATTCACCGCCATCTAACTAAGAATGATGAGGTCATGACAAAACAAGTTGAAAAATCTGAAAAATCACCAAACATTCGCTTACCAAAAATAAATCTTCCCTGTTTCTCTGGAAACATAAAGGAATGGCCTGAGTTTTTCGATTCCTTTAATGGTCTGATTCACAATTCATCGCTGAATGATACCGAAAAATTCCAATACCTCATTTCGTCCCTCAGCGGCGACGCTCTGTCGTTGGTACGAACTTATCCCATAGCCAGTGATTATTATCCTGATGCGTACACAGCGCTCGTTAACCGTTACAAAGACAAGCGTGAACTTGCATTCACTTGTTGGAGAGACATTCTTGATGTCACTTTTAAGATAAACTGCGCCAAGGATTTTCGTCGCTCGCTTGACTCAATTGACGAAAATCTAAGTATTCTTAAAAGGCTTGACTTGCCAGTGAAACAATGGGACTTTGTTTTAACATATCATATACTGTCCAAACTGGACACCAAAACGCGCCGAGATTTCGAAGAAAGGCATTCAGATGTTGAAATTCCCACGTACAAGGATTTGAGGCACTTTCTTCACTCGAGATGTGAAGCTCTTTTACGTGACAATCATTTTGTAGCCGGGAGAGACCCTGTTAAGCCTACTACGACTCTCAACAGTGGCCCTAAACGCTCTCAGATGACTCACACCCTACTCGCCGCTGTTGATGATCTTTCTCTTAACGAACTTGGTGGCAACATTTCAAAAAACACAAAACCTCAGCAAAGGTGTTCTTTCTGTGATGGCGAACATATGATATCTCAATGTCAGGACTTCACTACAAAATCACATGATGAACGTATGTCCACAGCCAGCGAAAAAAGATGGTGTTTTAATTGTCTAAGACCCTCACATCACCTCAAGGAATGTAAATCGATGTTTTCTTGTCAGAAATGCAGACGCCGACATCACACCTTATTACACAAGGACAAAGATGTCAGTTCTGAAACTGAACAGAACCTTAGTCAGGTGTCCTTGGTTGCTAAGGAATCAGGAGTGGGTAAGAGATTGCTAAATACAACTGTACTGCTTGCCACCGCCATTGTCCAAGTGAAGGACTCGTCTGGCAATTTCGAATCATTCCGTGCTTTGCTCGATACTGGTAGTCAAAACAATTTTATTACGGAGCACGCTGTACAACGGTTGAAATTGCAGAAATCCGAATCCTCCATACACGTAAACGGCTTGGGCGGTGTATCGGCCAATACCTCGGGTGTAGTTCACTGCACTGTTGGCACAACGAATTGCGACTATTTTAATATAGACATGCAAGTGATAAGCAAGATTTGCGGGCAGCAGCCTATTGCACGGCTGAATGTCTCAGACTGGTCCCACATTCAATCGCTGCCGTTAGCTGACCCCGGATTTGACATACCTGGTCCTATTGATATCTTATTGGGTGCTGACGTCTTCGCTGACGCGTTGTTGACTCGACGGATCAAAGGAAGCCCTTCTCAACCGCCTGCTTTTGAATCTAAATTCGGATGGCTTCTTTTAGGGAAAACGCCTCTAGGGAAACCTAGCACAACCACTTCATTGTTGGAAGTACAACCAAACATTTCAAACGATGACCTCCTCGGGATAGTCCAAAAATTCTGGGAAATCGATATGCTACCTGAAACTTCTCACTTAACGCCAGACGAAGAACTTTGCGAACAAAGGTTTCAATCTGAGCATTACCGCAATAATAGTGGACGATACGTCGTCAAGCTACCGTTCAAGGACGAAGGTGAGCCTACGTTCCTCGGCTCTCGAGAAGTGGCACTTAGACGTTTTCACGCTATCGAGCGGCGGCTTGCACGTGATTCCGATTTAAATAGACAGTATTCTGATTTTATGTCTGACTATCTAACCAGTGGCCATATGACGATGGTACCAATGAAGGAATTGGCTAAGGGTCAATACTTCATCCCTCACCATTGCGTTACACGACCTGACAGCACAACAACAAAGCTAAGGGTAGTCTTTGACGCTTCTGCGAAGGACGCCAACTCGTCATCGTTGAATTCGACGTTGCTGACCGGACCAAAATTACAGACTAATATTTCTGAAATATTGGTACATTTTCGAGAGCACGCTGTAGTCTTCATGGCTGATGTTCGGCAAATGTATAGACAGGTATTAATTGCTCCCGAACATCGTGACTACCAACGCATTTTCTGGAGATTCAATCAAAACGAACGTGTGAGGGAATACCGTTTAAACACAGTCACGTACGGAGTTTCCGCTGCACCCTTCTTAGCATGCCGAACAATTCAGCAATTGGCTGTTGACGAGGGAAAAGCATATCCCTTAGCTCAGAAGATTCTTACAAATGATATTTACGTTGACGACGTGGTGAGCGGATGTGGGTCTCTTGAACAAGCCCATTTAGCAAAGGCTGAAATCATAAGTCTATTTGAATTAGGCCACTTCGAACTCAGAAAGTGGGCCAGTAATAAAACCGATCTTCTTAAAGACTTGAAACCTGAAGAATGTCTTCTGGATCCCATAACGTTTCACGATAACGCCGAACCATCAACACTGAAGGTGCTCGGCTTGAGATGGGATCCGGCATCCGATTCCTTTGTATTTGATGTCAAGCCCTCTGATAACACTTGTACCAAAAGATCCATCCTGAGCGAACTCGCCAGAATATTCGATCCACTGGGTTTCCTGTCCCCTTTGACAATTCAAGCAAAATGCTTAATACAAAAGCTCTGGATTCTCGGTGTCACATGGGACGAGAAGCCTCCTAACGATATCGTGCAAATATGGGGCAATTATTTGCATCAACTGCCTTTATTAAAGGATCTGCGTATACCCCGGCGCTTTACTTGCGAACATGCGCAATCGTACGAATTGCATGGGTTTTGCGATAGTTCCGAACTTGCATATGGAGCTATTGTGTATCTTCGAGTGACATTAACCAATGGAGATGTGCAAGTCTTCCTCATAACATCCAAGGCCCGCGTAGCACCGATAAAGAAGATTTCAATACCTCGATTGGAGCTGTGTGCCGCCGTGCTTTTAGTCGATCTTTTAAAATTCGTTAAAGGCACCCTGCGAATCCCATTTGCTGGGATCCATCTTTGGTCGGACTCCGTAGTCGTCTTGTCATGGTTGCGATCGCACTCTTCCAGATGGGTGACTTTTGTTGCAAATCGAGTTAGCTATATACACGACATAGCTCCCACTGAACTATGGCGTCACGTCCCTTCTGAAGACAATCCAGCAGATGTTTGTTCCCGTGGCCAACTGCCAGTACAGCTACTTAATAACTCGTTATGGTGGGCTGGACCCTCGTGGTTATTATTACCTTCAGATTGCTGGCCCTGTCAACAAGAAAAGCAGTCAGTGTGCTTGGAAGAACGCCATACTGTTGCCATGCTGACAGAGCAAAACAATAATAACGTGCTTGAAATCGAAGAAAAAGGTGACCGCAAGAAAACCCAACTCACTGATACTTTCATTGACGAGCTCTTCGACCGCATTTCTTCGTTGGATAAAATCATCGATATTGTCGCTTACATTATTCGCTTCGTAGAATACACACGAAATCCTTTGATGCGACCCAAATCTCAGCAGTTGACTATTCATGAACGACATTCAGCTCTCTTATTAATTGCTAAGCACGTGCAACTGAAATCATTCTCGATTGAATTTGAGCGACTGAGCCATGGACAACCATTATCAAAATCATTCCGCAAACTAAATCCCTTTATCGATGATAAAGGGTTGCTCCGTGTCGGTGGACGCCTATCACGTTCAGGACTTGAATTTGAGCACAAACACCCTGCGCTATTACCAGGAGGAAATAACGTCTTCACGGCAAAATTGATACAATCAATTCATCGAAGCAATTGCCATTCTGGTATAAATACTACACATTACTTTCTTTCGCACCATTTCTGGATACTATCCGCTAAGCGTGTTATTAGACGTTGTATCGCGAATTGTATCCGATGCTATCGGCTTCAACCTAAACCATTACAACCCTTCATGAGCGATTTGCCTGCATTTCGTGTAAATCAGGTAAAGGCATTCTCAGTCGTTGGCGTTGACTATGGAGGCCCGTTTCGTATAAAGCTGGGTCCTCATCGTGGAGCGAAAATTGATAAAGCCTATCTATGCCTGTTTGTGTGTCTTGCCACAAAAGCTGTTCATTTGGAGGTTGTGTCTACGTTATCTACCGAAGGCTTTGTAGCTGCACTTCGTCGATTCATCGGCCGACGTGGACGATGTACAGTCATTCACGCTGACTGTGGTACAAACTTCGTAAGTGCGAACAAGCAGCTTAACTCACTTATGCAAGTGGCTATTCAAGCTGAACGCATCGAATTCAAATTCAATCCGCCGTCTGCTCCCCACTTCGGTGGAGTATGGGAAGTCCAGATCAAGGCTGCAAAGTCACATCTGTATCGTATTGTTGGTGATCAAGTCCTGACATTTGAAGAGTTGACAACGCTTTTTGTTCAAATTGAAGCCGTGCTGAATTCGCGTCCGCTGTGCCCTATCAGTTCGGATCCTAATGATGTAACTGCATTGACACCGGGTCACTTTTTAACTCAGGAGCCCTTAACAGCGGTCCCTGACGATGATTACACTAAAATAAATCCCAACCGACTGGATCGTTGGCAATTAATTCAAATGTTTCACCAACATTTCTGGACAAGGTGGAAAAATGAGTATTTACACTCATTAATTCAAAGGTCAAAATGGACGAAAGATTCTAAACCGTTAGATATAAACTCGCTGGTAATTATCAAGGAAGATAATAACTGGTCTCCTTTACATTGGCCCTTAGCAAGAGTTATTGATCTACATCCGGGCCCAGATGGTATTGTTCGGGTTGCAACTGTAAAAACCGCAAAGTCAATCTTAAAAAGACCGTTAGTAAAGCTTTGTCCACTGCCTATTGAAGGTTTTCAAAATTAAAATTATTTTAGCTTATCGTTTATTAGCTTTTCGTTTAAAAACAAAAGTAATCGTTTTTTTTTATAATTTTAAGTTAGTGTAGATAAGTCACTACTGTAACTCCTCTATATTTTCTTATCAACTTTGATTCGCTAAGTATAAAGTGGGTAGGTAGTTGTAAATATATTAGTCTTAGAAAATACCACCGTATTTTGGTGGGCTGTATGTTTCATTATCATCGAAACGTTGGTTGCATCTTGTATGGCGTATCGTTTTGCTTGGAATAAAATAGCTAACGCTCGTTGAATAACGCAGCGATGCACCGTCCTTAAGTGCCGATTGTTGGCACCACTGTTGCGCGGACGGACGCCATGACACGTTTTTCACTCGTTTACGAAGTGTGTTGCTCTCGCGCATCGAAAAGAAAAATATTCTAATTACTAATTCAGATACACAAAAATGCCGGCCGGCGAGTGAGACCTTGCAGTGCAGTGCAGTGTTCATCAATGGTGTGAATCCCCGACTTGGATTGGTTATTATGCAGTGATCCATCTGGCGAAGGTACGAATGCATTGTATAGCTATCTTATCTGAGCTTAACGATCGCAAAAACAAGATTGTTTTTACCCAGAGAAGCTACCGTAACGCTTCAATTAATATAACGGCTGCTAAAAATAGTTGATTGTAAAAACACACCATTTTTTTATACGAGACAGTTTTTTTGCATTTCCCACAAGTTTTGTAAAAAGCAAATGGTGGGTTTTTACAATCATCGATTCATTTATGATCGGCCCCTTTGATGTTTGGGAAGGAATATGTAGGTATATCCTCATTCCTCAGGAAAAAAACACGTGCCCCTCGGCGGGGACATAATGGGTTGATGATGATGTATGTCGAGCGAATTTACCTCGTCGTTGCTAACATTGGCTCCAGACTCCAGGTAACTTATTAGTTTAGCTTCACTGCTAAGTTCCAAACTCTGCTTACGGCTGGCCATCTCACGACTGCAAAGACAAAAGAAGAATATTTTATATCCATAAATTTTACTAATGCGATCTAGCTCTAGTAGACTCAATTAGCGTTAGACCTAAAGTCCGTTTTCTAATTCAATACAAAAAAAATTGATGCGGTGTAACCGCTTTAAAATGTACCTATAGGATTATTATAATTATTAAGCCCACACGAAAGAGACGGTGGGACTTAGCGAATTTATATGCAACGAATCGCGTCTTTTCCACCCCTAGCCCCACATCCCCTCTGCCATGTCTGTGTCTGGGTGGCTTGAAAACTTCTGACAGTAAGACCAGCCACTCTAGTCTTACAAGCCTCCACCAATCCGGACTTGGCCCCCGGTAAAGGCTCCACTCCACTACTGGCCTATACCTTCCACAGGGAAGAGACCCGTGCCGCTCGGTGGGGACATAATGGGTTGATGATGATGATGTCTGTGTATAATTATGTCCTAACGTAGCCCGAACTTTCTTACAAAACATATTCAGGTGAGAGGTCACTTGAATTCAGTAATGTTGTAAGAAAGTGAATTAAAAGGACGCTGCGTCTTTTCCATGCCCCCGTCCCACGTCCTTCCTAAAGGCTATACCATTCACAGGCGCGCCCATCCGCCGGACTTGTCGCTAGTGACAAGTCCGCAGAGAAATCTGCGTGTGAACGTGTTGGTTCTCGGTTCGGTGCGGCGCTCGTCGTCTGGAGATGAAGTAGTAAGCAGCTCGGCGCTTGTGTAGTGTGTGGACGATGACAGATTTGTCCACGAATGGGTACGGCTTGGGGCTCGCCTCACGTTGCGTGTAGTGAATGGTGGGCTTAAGTCCCCACGCTCGCTACAAAAGTGGGAGCGGCAAAAATAACTAACGCCATCTAGTGACATGACTGGGAATTTTGTCGTAAGCTGACCTGTCTCGATGTGGCGGATGCAGTCTCGCCCGCGGTATCATGACTGCAGGCGCCGGCGGCGGCGGAGCTTCATGCGCGGGAGGGTCCGATATCACCATCTTCTTGCTAGAGGATGACTGCTTCTGAAAATCCCAGAAGGAATATGTTATGGTTTTATGATATTAAGTAATAGATTAATTGAGTAATATTATTATGTTAGGTTATATTTTAGTAAGTAATCCGGCTTCTCATTTAAGAGGTCGTGGGTTCGAATACCGGTATGAAAGCAGAGTGTCTGAAATGTCCATATACCTTAGCGCTTGAAAGGTGGGCTCGCGTGGATACTCTCTCTTTCTCTGAGAGAAGTCTTGTGCCCTACACTGAGGTGAATATGGACTGCATCATCATAGTAATCGACTAGGTAGTTAGATCTTAGCTTGTGTATCAACCCCCAGATTTTGATACAAAAATGCCTTAACATTATTTTTGTAGTATTGTGGCTTTGGATGACGTAGCTTTATCCCACTTCTGATTACGCCAATGATAATGACATATTACAGGCAACCGAATTCATCAATAGATGACATCAATAGACGATGATCAATGAGATGACATTATGGCCTTAGAGTAGAGGTGAACCTCTACTGCAAGCAACACGTAACTTTAACTTATTATGCGGCAAAAGAACATTCGTGAGGATGACAAGGAATGCAAATGAAGGGTACAAGGCGAGAACGATGAATGTCCGAAAAAATATTTTTTTATTTTATTATTGTTTATGGTAGCACTCTTGGATCTCTATCATTTCGTCTAGTCTAGGTATCATACACTAGAACGCTGTGAGTCAAGAGATGTATCAAAAAGAAATATTCCGCTCCATAGCAGTAACGCTGAGAGTTTAAACTTCAAACTCGATTATCTCGAAATGTTGGAAAATGGACATTCATCGTCCTAGCCTTGTACCATTCAAATGTAAGTTGTTTAACCCTTAGCCAGGCGGAGGTATAATAGGTACCACTTTATATTGAACCTTATCACTTTGAAATAAAGTCCAAAACCAATGAAAAATTCTTACTACCCATGCCTGGCTAAGGGTTAAAAACTTGATATTCACAAACGAATCAACTGAACATCTTTGACGCACACCCAATGGCCGATGACAATGATGATGGATGACATGACAAAGCCAGCACCCAGACACATCAAAACATCTTACTGGGACGTCGTCTTCGAGTAGGAGCCAACCCCTTTGGACTGTGGCACCGGTAACTCCTACCTTGGTGGGCATGTAAGGGAGGGAGGCATTTTGGATACTAGATGCATCGCCGGAGTCCCCTCGCTCAGTGATCAGCGCTCGCCGGTCTGCACGCTGTTTTGACGGCTGCACTCCCTGAAAAGATATTACATTATGTAGTTCAGTGCATCCTCCACCAATCCGGACTTGGCCCCCGTGGTGGAGTATGGCCTATATCTTCCCCGTGCCCCTCGGTGGGGATATAATGGGTTGATGATGTTCAGTGCATGGATGGGTGACCGTTCTATGACTAACGCTAATGGCATTTTTCCGAGCGATTCCGTGCTTCGCAAGACACGTTAAGCAGTTGGTGCCGGCTGCCATCGAAGGATGGCAGTCGTTAAGCCAAGTCAGAGGCCTTAGGGCGGCTTGAGAACTTCTGACAGTAAGACCAGCCACTAGTCTTACATCCCTTTCCCTTTCCCTCGCAGTGCAGCGAGGTAACGCTGCAAGCGTACCTAATGGGTGCCTTTGCGTCGGATGGGTCACAGGGTGGCTTATTTTCTTAGTGTTTTTATTATATTGTAATGTGTGTGAGTGTGTTTGTGTAGTTTTTGTTTTTATAATTATGTTTGACGAAGCTTTTTGTCTATGTATTCTATTTTAAATTTTACAGGCAATTTAGTTACAAATAATGAAGATAAAGACTAACTCACCTGGTGAAGACTAGGCATCGCTTGTATGCAGGTAACTATGGACCTGGGCGGTGGCCTAGGACGCTTCGAACAAGCCACCACGGCGCAGATCACCAGGACCACCGTCAGCAGAGCACCCACTGTCACGAGGGATATAAGCACCACTGTGGAGCAAAATAAGTCAACGGTTAGTAAAATTATGTTTAGAGACTAGGAATTATGACCATTTAACGCAGATTTCAATAATAACAATAATTCGCACACATCATAATCACTTCATCTGGTACAAAACTAGGATACCTACAAAACTAGGATAACTAGCTATGGTAACCAGGCCAGAACATTAAAAACGTCGAAAAACATTCAGACTGAGGCCAATTGAACAAATGTACGGCAGCCCCTGTGGGAATCGAACCCAGAACCTCTTTGTTGGTAGCTAAGCGCCTGAACGGCTCGACCAAAGAGGCAGTCAAGTGACTTTTCATGTAACAGCTAGATGCCAGATCAGGATATAAAAATGTAGAGTAGACTGTGACAAAGTTATCTGACCCGTTGAAGGTGTCCTTTTTCTCATAGTAAACTTGAAGATTCCGTACTTGCGGAGGTGTCAACACCTCCGCTGGGTCAGATAACTTTGTGACACTATTATGCTTTGACAAACGGTTGTAAGCCATCTACTTTCGTGCATTTATTGTTTAGAAAGTATCTATAAATAATATAGCGTCACTGTTTTTTTTTTCTGCATATTTTTAGACGATTTTTTTTTCGAATGTTTTTCACACACACACACACACACACACACACACGCGGCCGCATGCGGATGCAATACCTACGTATTCAGCATCCTCCTTGTTTAATTCATAATTTGTATTGTTTCAAAACGTTAATAACCCAAAAATCAAATCAAAATTTATAAATCAAATTAATTAAAGAGTGTTTATTGTAAGTAGGTATGAGTTATTATACGCTAAAGCCTCAGATGTACTGAAGAAAGAAACTGACTCCTAAGATACAGGATCCCCTAGTTTAGGAGTCAGGGACTTAAGTAGTTATGTAAATAAATTGTAACTTTGTAGCAAAGTACTTACAGAACTGTGATTAACTTGGTCAATAAATTTATTTATTTATTTAATTTATAAAAGCATTTTTACTCGCAACTCTCTTTACCTAGGTTTTGCCATGAGATCTTTCATGACAAGAAGTACCCAAACTCTTATTTCAACGTAGAGTTTTCATTATGTGTATCGAAATCAATGTCATTGTCAGCAGCAAGCTGCCTTTGGATTGATATTGTAACGGAGTAAAGGCGCGCGGAAAAACACTACTCTGAATATCTTTTCTTAAATCATATTGGGTATAAGACCAATGAGACCTAGAGACCGTCACAGAATTAAGAATTTTACGAAGTAAATAATTAAGTAACGTTCTGTCTCGTTCTTTTCTGAGAATTTTACGAGACAGCATTAGAGTTCAGTAGTTACTATAGTCCGTTTTTTAATTCTATGCAAAAAAAATTATCGGAATGAAAAAAAAAACTCGGTAGATTTTTTTACCGTGAATAGAAGACTCATATCACATCAAAGACATTAAAATTGAATTACTCGTAAGAGCAAAGTCTAAAAAAAAACACCTGCGTAGCATACACAATTTAACTTGGAAGTAAAATGGGGTTATTTGGTTTTTAAGTACTAGCAACATTCAGACATTGAAAGCCTAAGAATTGTATGGAGATGTCAACGTGACAATATTTTTTTTTGCATTGAATGAAAAAAACAGACTGTAGGAGGGTAGATATACCATTTGTGGCTAATGTACCTTTTTTGGCCACTTTTATGTTCAAATTATTATATAAATAATTCCATAAATGTAAAAGTTTAAAAATTCTATGAAAATATGAAAACGGTAGAAATACTACCGTTAAATTTTGTATAAATTAACTGAAATTTGTAGTGGCCAAAAACAGTACTAAGATGGCAAAAACCGGCACTTCTACCCGGATTCTCAATTCAGAAACTGGACCCCAGTTTTTGCATTGGCCACCCTCCACCCATAAAATCACGCCTGTAAACCGGATGCGTCACAGACGCGAATTATCCTTGTCTATCTATCAGTCAGCACTTACCCTTCAGGTTGATGTGGCACGTGCTGCCAGCATACCACTGGAAGCATTCGCAGAGCACCCTTCGATCGTCTCTAGAGTAGCATGCTCCGTGGTAGTTGCATCGCTCGCAGCCTACTGGCTCCGCTGGAAAATATTAGGAAAGCTTGTCAGAAGCTTTCTGGGATTCCAAATTCCAAAGAGAAGAAATTAGAAGTTGTTGATCATGTTGCCGTGGTTATAGTAACCACAAATTAAATGGTGAGCCAGAAATTGATACAATGTAGTTTGTTTTTAATTTTCAAAATTCGAGCCGGATTAGAAAGTATATAGCAATGACCATTACACACATCGAAATTGAAATACAGAAAAATAAGGGAAATCACAGTTTCTCTCCATTTATATTTTGGTGTTTATATTTATATTTTGGTGTTGTAATCCTCAACAATGCGTATCACTGTAATCATATTTTACATCTCTCATATTCGGTAAGTAGGTCCTTATTACCCCCAAATGGGGCTTGTAGGTGACCAATTAACGCTCTAGGGTAATAATGTTAGCTACATTATAGCTAGAAAAGCCCAAGGGCGGTAAGTAATTTAAAAAAAACTTTTCACTCTTTCAAAAAGTTCGCGTACATCTAATCATCATACTGGCAATAGACATCATGCATTCAGCCCAATGACAAAAGAGGTCGCTTCGCTATTCAGCCTTGTCTTCGTATGAGTATAATAGTCATCAATTTTAAATATCGAATGGTGAAGCTCAATTTCGTTCTTGAAAAAAATAATTTAAAAAAAATGAAAAAAAGGCGGGAATAGAAAACTTTTACATTAAATATTTGTTTTTGGTTTTTTTTATAATTACGTGCAAAAAAAAAAACATGGGTTCTGCAAGTGATGAAGATTTATATACTTGCTGCACTCCCGATTCTATGAAAATGGAAGCTGAAGCAGCAATTAACAATATTTTGCCTGAAAGTTCTAAAGAGAGATATTTGAAAACTTACGACGAGTTCATGAAGTGGCGAAAAGAAAAACGAGTAAATGTTTTATTCTTGTAATGCCGGTTTTTTTCTACTTACCTCACAATCGAGATGTAAAGCAGAGTAGTTAGCTCGGGTGTAAGCATCAATTGCACCCTCAAACTATAGCTCTATCGAAATATCTCGGGCTGCAATTGATGCCTTACAGCCCTTGGCTACTAATCTACTATTAAGGACGTTCCATGATAAACAGGCTTGTGTTTAGGAGAGTAAACTCTTTACTGGCTCGCGGTATCACGAGATATTTTTTTACATACAAATGTCGTTATTTTTTTCATTACCTATGTCAGTGGTTCACTACTGAGCAAAGGCCTCCTATTTAGCTCCCCATTCCTCTATGTTATCGCCCATTCCGTTTCACCCGTGTCGAAATATCGTGAAGTCTTCCCGCCGTCTCTACCTTGGTCGGTCACGTATGCCACATTTCTTTAAATAAATGCAATTCTGCAAGAATTCACATCCGCGAATAATCTTCGTTTTGTTAAAAGTACCTGAACAAATCCTGCCTGGATACAGAGGGTTGACGCTGAGATCGGCGAATCCTTCCAGACAACTGCAGGTGTACGTGCCCCTCAAGTTGAAGCACTGGGCGTGCTCCGAGCAGTCGTGGAACTGACCGCTTACGCATTCGTCGAAGTCTGTAATAATTGAAACAAATAATATTAACATAATTGCTGAAGAAAAAAATCTGAGAGTGAGAAACCATCGAGTGTAGGTACTGGATGTGGAAGATTTGATTTAAAAAAAACAGAAAACAATAGATTAATCAAGTCTATCATAATTAAGAACTTATTTGTGTTTCAACAAATGATACGAGTATTTCCTAGTCTGGTATTCTGTACGTCCATCCGTCCGCACCAGGCTGTATCTGATGCACTGTGATACCTAGGCAGTGGAAATTTTTACAGCTGTAAAAATTTCAGATTATGTATGTCTGTTTTCGCTATAACAACAAATACTAAAAATTGAATAAAATAACATTTAAATAATGAATTCCATACAACAAACGTGATTTTTTGCCGTTTTTAGCTCGATATTAATAACGGCAACAGGTAGACGCTTGAAATATTCAAAAGCTGTATAGATAAAAAGTATGAGTCGTGCCAGGTGGCAGTCCCTGATCACCTCTGCATACCTCTCTGGGATACAGGCGTGAGCTTATGTATGTATGAATGTATAAATAGTACGGAACCCTTCGTGCGTCCAACTCGCACTTGTCCGTTCTTGATTAGTTTATTCACATACCTCTAATCGCGTCCTCAAAACTTATCGCTAATTTCTTTGCTATCCCTAATATCCGCCACGTTACTACGTTTGTATGGAAGCTGTCACTTGAGACAACGCCTTGTCGAGTGGAATTTCACCCCCATACGCACCGCTAACGTTGAGGCGATCCATGAGCTCGCTGGATGCAAACACCTCGGTACCCCCCAGGCTGTAGTTGTTGGTCCTCAGGTACTTCTCGATCACCTCCTTGAGACGGCTTTCGTGGGCGTTATCGGAGAGCTGAAAGTGACAAAATTGGCTGTTGACTGTTGACAAGTTGGCAGGGGATCCGCGGATGTGAATTGCAAGAGACGGCGAGGTATGGCGTGACGAGCAAAGGCCTATACCTAACAGGGGGCAGAGGTGGGATGATACAAAAAAATAAAATACTAAAATATTTATTGCCGTAATAAAATTTTTACATGAGCGATATACAGCGGGCCCCGCACTAGGTAAAACCTGATGATGATGATGACAGTTACGTTATAATAGAGTCTATACACCTCCACTGTAGGGCATTTAATAAGCCTTCTCTCAGAGAGAGAGAGTATAAGCTTAATCGCCACTTATGTCTACCGCTGAATTCCGATTTCAAGCGCTTAAGTTGGGTGAACATCTTCGGCACTCGCATTTCCTCACAATGGTTTTCTTCAAATTGGCTATTGTACAAATTACTACGAGTAGTACGAATTCCCATGTATTTAGACTAATTTACAAAACAAAGTCATGCCCGAACCCTTAACCTGTCGAAGGCGAGGCCAGCAGCCCTACCAATGCGCCACAACCACATTTTCGGTAGCAGAAACTTATTGTGGCTGCTGGAAACAAGAATTTTCGGCCTTGCTAAATTTTTTGCATTTGCTAAACCATAAAAATATACCTGAAATACGGATTGACTACAGTTTGTTTTGGTAATTTTTCAAATTTTTTGGTAAAATTTCAAATCAACATTTTTCAGAAGATATTATATCTTTAACAACTTTAACTTAAGCCCGAAAACTACCTTCCAAGAATACGCAAATGCTAAATCTACCCACCCCAACAGATAGAGCTATGCTAGCATAAATAAATTCGTAAGACCAAGGAGTCTTTAAAACTCCTTAATAAGACCCAGTAAAGTTTCTGTAAAACCACCCTGCTCACCTGTACATAGAAATCATTCATGACACCCTGGTAAGCCTCTCCATCGTCCGTCTTGATATCCACTGGGTGGAACCCACTTATGTGGACTCCATGATAAACGTCCCTCAGATCTGACTGCATGACCATTCTGTTGATACCCTCGTGTGTGGCCAAAGCCAGTGAGTGGTATTGGTTGCTTGAATTGTCTGCTAAGTTGGAGTGGAACTTGAGGTGTTCGTTGCCTTGAGAGCTGAGTGCTAGTTTTACCGAGTATGTGTAAGTTGCTGGAAAGAGAAAAATAGTTATGTTTTGATGATGACATAAATCGCTCGCCGCCTGGGCTGCCTGAGTGATCTTTAACGATCACTAAGGTTAAGCAACATACGGCGCGTTCAGTCGATGGATGGGTTTCTGTCTATGACTAACGCTAGTGGCATTTTTCCGAGCGGTTCCGTGCTTCGCAAGGCACGTTAAACAGTTGGTGCCGGCTGCCGTCGATAGATGGCAGTCGTTAAGCCAAATCAGAGGCCTTAGGGCGGCTTGAAAACTTCTGACAGTAAGACCAGCCACTTGTCTTACAAACCTCCACAAATCCGGACTTGGCCCCCGTGGTGGAGTATGGCCTATACCTTCCTCAGGGAAGAGACCCGTGCCCCTCGGTGGGGAAATAATGGGTTGATGATGAGATTCCATGTAACTGTAAAACTGTAACCGTAACTGTTAGCGCTTGCCCCAAAAAAACATTTTATTCTGGAGTATTCGAAGAGGTTTTTTAAAGACAACTTAATTTTGTTTCATCTTATAGATAAGATGAAACAAAATTAATTTGGCTTGATAGATCAAGAATTTACAACGACAGTTTTGTCGTTCGCACAATATTTTACGCTTATTTAAGTTTTGTCCACGTAGACTTAAACCTGTTTGCATGTAAGTTCTACACAAGATACAGTTAAAGATACCAAACATTTTAAAATTCCCCCTTTTTACAACTTTTGATTGGTGTAAAAAAAAAAAACTTTATATTTGACTAGCTGTGCTCCGCGGTGTTACCCGCTGTTTATTTGGGAAAATAAAAATAACAGTAAAAATAATAAGTATTCACATTTTTACAAGCAAAATAATTTAATTTTATATTTTAAACAAGTTTTTGAAAAAGTTATGTACAAACTTCCCCATAAATTATCCGCGAATTCATTTTTATCGATTTTTCCATGGCAATAAGATATTTACACGCAGTAAACGTAGCCTATGTTTGTGTTAATCCAGGGTGTCAGCTAACTCCATACAAAAGTTCATTAAAATCGCTCCAGCCGTTTAGACGTGTAGAAGTAACAAACATACACACTCACACACTCACAAACTTTCGCCTTTATAATCTCAGTGTGTTGTGATTAAACGCCTTTTACTCGTACTTACCAGCGCTGCGAACTGTAGTAACGAAACTCCGCTACCACCAAAGCATCAGCTATATTTTGTCTACGGGTGTATACAAAATCTCACATCTCTTTTTTTCTTTTGAGTCCCTAATATCGGTGTAACCCTATTGCAATGCGGTCTATTGCATCAGTGTGCAAAATTCCAAAACGTCCAAAGGTTTAAAATTGATTCCTTCAGCTTAAGATACTTATTTTCTTTTAAAAATTGTAGAGATATTTCATATTTTGTTATTGTAAGGGATACTTACGTTTACAAGGCCGATCAGGGAACATTCGTGCAAATCCAGGTCTGCAGACACACTTCATCATCCCATCTATTCTCTGACAGCGTTCGTTTCTTGATGCTTTGCAATCCGGTTGACATTCTTTGCCATATCCTCCTACAAATTAAATAAATACAATGTTATTAAGTGGGCTTTCATGAAAATAAGCATTTCATGAAATGAAAGAGAAGCTTCAGCTTACCTGCGGGATTGACTACGTTTGAAGTCTCCAAATATGGGGTCCCAGCTAATAAAATCTCCCCAAATAGCACTTGCGAAACACCATTGTTATTGACTTGTTCGTTTCTTGTTATACCATCGTAGTCTCCTGTTTCAATATCTGTGCTTACTGGTGGAATGGGTCCACCATTTTGGGACTTGTTCATAACAACAAAGAATGTATCGTTATCGTTTTCATTTTCTTGTTCAATCTTTTGTATATTTTCTGTAGTTTCACTGTCATGGATGATGAAGTTTTCTCTCTCTTCTGACGACATGGTTAGATCATCTAATGCTAATTTGGTTTTCGTCGGTACATCATTGACAGGAGTTGGTTCTATTTGCGGTATAGGTATATGTTTTGTAACAGTTTCTATAATGGTCGTTGGCAGTACTTGAGTACGAATCTCTGTTACTACGTCAACGATAGTTGATGTATGCGTATTGGTTAAAACTAAAGTCTGAGTTTTAGCTCCTTCTGATTGGCTAATAAGACTTGTCATAGTATGCGTTACTGTCAATGTATGGGTTAAGTTAACATAACCAATACTTGATACGATCTTAGGTGGCTCTGACAGAGTCTTTGTCAATGTGATAACGGTAGTTCTAAACTCAGTCTTAGTTGGAATAATCTCATCTGAAACCTTTACTTCATTTCCTGCATGATGTGTAGGCCTTACAAGAGGAATCACAGCGTTTTCACTATCATTTACTACCGAACTTTCCAAGTATGGCGTCTTATGAGAGCTGGATGGTTTTTCCGACTGCGCTAGTAATTCGTTCTCCTTGTGAATTTCAGAAGGTTGAATCTCACCATCATCTATGAATGATTCAGAGCTCTCAATGACGCTTGGTCTAATAATTGTAGAAGTTCTATTAGGCAAAGGTCGGACAATTTTTCTAATTGATGTTTGCCTCGTAGGATATAATTCTGGTCGTATTGTTCTGGTGGGTTTTATATTTGGTGCAGGTCTACTGGGTGGTGATTTGTACTTACTAACACTAGATTTCTTATCTTCGTCATGTCCAGGATAAGGTTTGCGGGTGTTAATGCGAGCGGGATACAGATTGTTCTTGTTTCTTAAAGGAATCACCTTTTTATCATTGCTAGAATCTACCTGACTTGTTTCAATATGAGATGAGTCACTAACATTCGTTTCTTCACTTGTTGTCTCCGATTTATTTGAACTTTCTGTGCTGGTTTCTTTGGAAACCGTTTCTTCGTTTGACATAGGTTTTTCTGAGCTACCGTCGTCAATGCGTTCGGTTGATGAAAGTTCAGTTCCATAATACGCGAATGACTTATCAGTTGAAGACTGTTCCGGCATCTTTGACGTTTCTGATGCTGGTGAATGAATTGATGTAGGCCCAAATCCAAAACTAGAAGAGAATCCTACACTAGACGATGTTAACCAACCTGATGAGATCGGAGTTGGGTAAACCAGGTTTGGCACAGAAGTAGCAATTGACGGTCTCTCGTTGATTGGCATTATTCTAGATGGGATTTCTCTAGGTGGTGGAAGCAATTGAGATGAAGGCTCATCATGTTCTAGTACAGGTCTTCTGTTATTTATAATAGTATCATAGTGCGGTCTGTAAGTCGAAACCTCATCTCTTGTCACTGGTTTTCTAGTAGGCCTTTGCGTAGGTCTGTTCGTTCTAGGCTTACTCGTTCTGTAAGGAGGTGGAGTCCTTACAGGCAACGGTCTTGCTGTAACAGGTGATCTTGTTGGTAAAGGCCTCATAGGAGGGACGGAGTTATTAGGTGGTGGAGGACTCATTCCCATTATCATTTCATCAGCAGTTGAAGGCTTGAAGCTATAGTCCATAGTCGGAGGTGGTGGTGATAAATCTATGATTTCACTTGAAGATCTATTCAAATCTAAATGGCCAGTAGTAATTGAAGAAAATGTTGAATCTTCATTACTATCATCTACGATTGTTAAAGGTTTCTTGTCTAGAATATGGACCGTAGATGTTATAATGTTGGAATCGTTACCACGTAAAGAAAATATTGGTCGTTGTGGCCTCTTGTACTTGTTTTCAAAGTCTTGATGACGATATGGTATCCTTTGAGTTGTTGGTTTTGGGGTAATCTTAGAATTAATTTCTTCTCCTATATTAAGGTCTATATTTTCTTCGACTGAAATATTTGTAGCATTTTCGACCATTTGATTGATCTGCCAGTGAGGTTGTTGCAATTGGTGGTCTAAAGTAGTAGCGGTATTCACAGTGAATGGTCTTGGTTTATTTAGAGGATTGTTTTCATATATCGGTTTTATGGAATTTGTTTGGAAGTTATAAGTCTTATTATAAGATTCCACATCAAATGGTTTCTCAGTTTGAGTTCCAGGATTAAAATCTATGAATTGGACATTTGTTTCTTTTTGCTTTTCTTTGTTTGATGGTTCCCTAACTACTTCATCTTGCAGTAGCTTTATTTCCGTGGAAGTCTTAGATTCCTCTCTTTTGTTGTCAGTCTCCTCAGATGACGTTACAACTGGTACTTTGACAGATTCTTGACTTACTTCACCATCGGCCTCATTGCTATCTAATTCCTCCTCGCCATCATAAATGGCGTGAGAGTCTTCGTAGACTTGTTTCCGTTTATTATTTGAAGACACTTTCGTAGTAGTTGTCTCGTCACTATTATCTCTTACAGGAATGTCATAAACAGGCTGCCTTATGACACCAAAATTATGTGGAATGTAATTGAGCAAGAAAGGCTTCGATGTCGATTGAACATTTTTATCTGATGGCATTTGGTTATCTTGACTTTTATCATAAAGTTGCTCGTCATCTATTTGTGTATTAGAGTTTGGAGCCCAGAATTCTGAAGGTGGCTTTCCGGCACTTGTTATTTTCTGTCCAAAGTTTGGTAGGGAATGGTGATTATATTCAAATAGCAGTGGTATTGCTTTTCTTGTAGTAGCTTCTAGTTTGATACTGTTAATTTCATTTACCGGGACACTAGAATACCACCCATGCGAATTGGTCGGGATATTAGGTATTAGTTTTGCTGGCCTCTTTTGGTCTGGCTTAGTATCTTCAATTATTTCGGTTACTGGTTTCACGTTCTCATTAACAACATTGGAATATTCGTTCCTCATTGGGAAATTAGCATGGCTGTTAACACTAGGTAAGTTAGAAGAGTCAATATTGTTTTGTTTATTGAACGGAATAGTATTTTGAACATATTCTGGAGTCGAACTAATAATAGTGCTTGTCTCAATCTTTGCTTCATCTCTCAGACCTGTGGTATTCCACCTATTGTCCCCGATAGATATTTCTATAGGAATTTGTCCTTGGCCGTGTTCATTATAAAATATTGGAGGGTTTTTGCTGCCCTCAATTGGCATATCATAATTGTATTGTGAAGGTCCACCTTCAACTCGAATAGCAAAGTTAGTTCCAATCGGAATATCACCATTTAAACTGTTGGATCCAATAGAAACTGGTACATTTGAGCCCACAATTTGGTCACTGTCGCCAATTTTATTAGCCACGTTTGTAGCAGTGTTCAGAGTTACCGTATAAGTATTTTGATTGACATTTACATCGCTGACAATTCCGGGTTTTCCATTGTTCATTGAAGATGAAATTACCGTAAATGAATCATGTTCAGGTCTGACATATTGGTTTTGGTATTGATTGACTCCATTGTTTGTTTGTGGTTTTACATTATGTGGTTTGTTATAGTAATTATTTTGTCCCATATTTTGACCGTTCGGAATATGAATAGTATAGGTCGGAGTTTGGGTATTTTGTGGGTTTTGAGCTGCGAAGTAAATTTCAGACGTGACTTTGGGAGGTACATCTTGATTTTGAGGTTTGACTTGATGATTCGGTGGCTTAGGTATTGGATGTTGAATATTTAGGAAAACTTTCATATCTTGTACTGGCTTTGTATGCACTATTGGCTTTTGATTGTAAGGTCTATCACCATTGAAAGGTTTTTTCGGAGGAGGCGGTGGAGGTACAGCTAGGTAATTTTCGTAATCTTTATCGATGATTTCTTTCCCATCTTTATTATATTTTTGGTTATACTTTTCAAACTTGCCATTACCACTAGGCTTGTATACTTCAGGGTTATAGACAGTAATTTGAGGTCCATACTGGAAATGACTCTCTTGTTTGCTTGTTGGTGGGGGTAAATTGCTAAACTCCATAGGTCTTTTATTGTCAGGCCTCTTAGCTTTTATTTCATTCCTAAATCCGTGCTCACGGTTGTTATGTGCTTGTGATTCCATTGCATGCTGAATATTTGGTTTTACTTGGAGGGGTTTGCTTGGTGGCACATTGTGTACATTAGTCATTTGTGGTGCATCTATACTGAAACTTCCAAAATATCCTGGCTCGGGGTAAGGTAGGGGATCATCTACGTAATCTCCAGTTTTATGTGGCTCAGAAGAGCCTGTAAAAACTAACGCCGTCGAACTACCATGAGGTATAATTACATTAGCCACTCGTGAGGGCTGAATATCAACTAAAAATGGTTTGTCATTAATCTGATGGTTAGACGATACAAAGTCTCCATTAATTTTTACTCTAGTATCTACCAACTCTGAAGAACTGGGACTGTTATCTGATACATCAGGTTCCACTTTATTCTCTCTAAAAGGCTTGAACTCAATGTTTTCCTGCGAGGGCGATGTGTTGCCATCAGGTTTTGCCAATGAAGGAATAAAGTCTAAGAAGGCTGGTCTTCCATGATTGCTAAGAATTGCCGTTGGAATCTGTTCAGTCTTCATTACATTTTCATTAGGGTGAGACAATAAGAACTGTCGCGGTGGTATTTTGTTTGGCACATAATTGTGTTGTTTTTGAAATCCATTGCTATTTTGCTCATGAAAAGGTGGTAGATTTGATGGTCGTGGCATATTTCTTATAGGCTTGGTTTTTGGCAGCTCAGGAGGCCGTAAATCAAACGAATCGTCAACTAAAGCAGACTGGTCATCAGGTCTCTCTTTGACAACAAGATGTTCGTTACTTGATACGAAGCTATCAAGTGGTGGTGGGTTCACTGGGTTTTGTAACCGAATTCCACTAGCTGCCAAAGTTAATGGCCCGCCTACGGCAGGTTTCCCAACAATGACATCTGAATTGGCAGTGATTATTTCGCCCGGGCTTATAGGTATGCCACCATTCACTAGAGGACTCTCATGGACCATTTTTGTCATGTGGCCCTTAGGATGCTTGTGTTCCGCTGCCCACGCTAAGTTTTGATGTAATGTAGCATTAGTAAAAACCATTTGTGACTCGGATGTCTCCATTTCGTCTACTGGTATGTAAATTGGAAAGTTGCTTTGATTAGATTCAATGTCACTGTCGATTCTCTTGTTCACCTGGTATGGAGTTATCTTAGTCACTGGTTTCACTGTTGTAGTAGAAGTGGTTTTGTTGACATCTTGACGTTTCATGAACCCGCCAGTCATTTTCTCTATCACGGGAGCTAGTTGAGATAAGCCTTGGATTCCCAAACTGCCTAATTTCAAAAGGTCGGCTACCACAAATTTGTTTTTGGTGTTTGGTTTCGTTTGGCTTGGCTTTTGTGGTTTCTCGGGCTTTGTCTTAACTGCATTTTTGTTGTTAATTTTGTTAGTTTTAGGTGGTGACGGAGCTTGTTCATTGGTCAATAATTCACTCTCTTCCACGGAACCCGACTCTTTCTCATCAGAATAGTCATTTATTACCTCGGTATATTTCTCGACTATTTTATCTGTAGGTGCTGACTGAGAGCTGCTTTCATATTCATAAGGTCCGTTTTGGGTTTTTTTATCGATACCCGTTGGCCTTACTTCCACTTTTGTAGCTCCATATTTCGAAGTCTTTAGAGGTAACTTTTTAAATGTGTTGACATCGCTGTTATATTTCGTCTTCAATCCTTCAGTTTTTGTATGACTACATGAACATGATGACGTACAAGATGCATGACCGGGCTCAGATGGTTGGATTAAATCAAAGTTTAATTGCTCATTACTGCCACTTTCATCATCTACTCGCTTGTCAATATTTGGCAGGTTGCTTTGATAGATGTTGTTTACGACAGAAGGCTGGATTGTTTTTACCTCCATGAATTTTGTCTGAAATCAATCAGTCTTTATTAGTTTAATGATCAAATATTAATCGGGAAATATCTGAAAGAAAAGGGTTCAGGTTAGATGGTTCAGAACACATTAAGTAGGTAACATCAACCGGGTTTTCAGGTATTTTTACAACTGAAAGGGCTGTACATTTCAAGGCTCGTTGAAACCATGGGTGGGGCCTCATACCTAGGAGATTGGACTAGCCCAGGGTTGAGTAATCATATCATATTCTTACTTTCGTCGGCTTTATATCGGCTATCAAATCAGTTGCGTAAAGATTTGTTAAAGATTCAGTAGTGACCACAGAAACTATTGTTTCGAACGTCGAGATAGCGCTTCTTTTGTTTTGGACGATGGTCGTTAGATACGTAAATGTTGTGAGGCAAGTTTTTATGATGTAATTCTGATGCATGAGTTGATGCAACGGGAAGAGACCACTCATTTGCTGATGGTTGACAACGGTTGACACGGTGGACGATAATAGTGATTGTTTGGGCATCGGTGAAGGATTGAGATGGAGCGTCGGTTTCGATGTGATATGCATGAGTTTTATTCTTCGCTGTAGAAATAAACATGGTTATGATTTGACACGGCATAGCTATATTTTAAGCGCATGTATAGTCTACTTTGATTTGAACTTGGTAAGATTGGGAAGTTAAAATAAATTCTCAAAAAATGTAGCTTCCACGGATATACAGGGTGTGTCGTAAATAATAACCCTGCTGACTGGCCACATAATCATCTATTACATATCCAACTTTTATCGTCATTCGGCCATACATTTTTTTTTTAAGAAAATTGAGTCAAAGTTACATAATCCGGCAGAAATTACCTTAAAATTAGGAAAAAACCATTTATTCTTAAATAATTGTTAATACTATCTTATTTTATTCTAATTCAAGTAATAATACAGATATTCAGGAATTAGAACAGAAAACAGAACCAAAAAACCTCTTTATTTGTGGAAATGGAAATGAAAATTTTGTAAATATAGCAATATTTCTTTAGAAAATAAAAAATAAAAACATATTTCAAAAATGCATGGCCAAATGACGATAAAAGTGGGATTGTAATAGATGATTATGTGGCCAGTCAGCAGCTACAGGGTTATCCATTATTTACGACACACCCTGTATAAACGTAACGATGATATTGAATTTAAATAGTAACTTCATCGAGTACTGTTTACTGTCTCCCGAGAATGCAACCAATTAAATGACACGATCTTTTTATTATAGATAGGTAGATAAAATATTCTTTATTGTATTTACACCAGGAATTTCACATGAGATTTGACAATAGCATTGCAGTACAATTGGCGGCCTTATTACTAAAAGTGGTTTCTTCCGAACAACCATAATTGTAAACCAAAGTGTAAACTTTTATTAAGCTACATCTATGTTATGATTTATATTTATTTATTATTTATTTACCTGTTCATTCTTTCCGGATTCTCCGTTTTTATCTTTGACCAATACTTCCACACCATTGGACATGATCCTCGTAGCTAGATTTTTCATCTTTCTCTCATCTTCTTCCGATATTTCTTTATCTACAAGATCTATCTCTCTGCCAGGCCTCCAAGGTGAATTGTCATATACAATCGCGTCCGTGTTGAATGCTGAAAAGTGTGTAAGGGTTATTATTAAATGAAATTCTTACTTACGTTTGTCTTTCAAGGTATTTCATTTAATCACATTTTGTCGTTAAATTATGATAGTAGGTATGAAAGAAGCTTTTCTATTAAAATCTTTATCGTAAAACTTTGTTTAAGCTTCTAAAACTATACAATGTTAAGTCACCAAATGTCTTTATAATTTACATCTTAGAAAATACCAGAGGATAAAAATATACTTACCTAATTTATCATATCTACAGATATAATGTTGGTTTCTATTTACACACAAAAGCATATTTTCTACAGCCAGTTCTGAAGAACCTGTAAATACTGTGCAGATAAACAACATAATGTGCAAGATTTGGTTAGTCGTACGTATCTACAACTATATCACTAAGCAGCTTCAAAAGCTTTCTTATATTACATGTTTCTACTGTTTATATATTATTATTTCATTATTTATTAGTCTAGTTTAGATCAGATATGCTCAAAATTTCTTCAGTAGATTTAAAAGAATATGTAATTTGTTTAATTTATTTTTTACACGTTAGGTAAGTCACATAACATTTCGAAGAATTTCTTTTTCCTTTGCACTTTATTTCATTTGAAAATACCTGATCATATTAATAAAGTTTTAAACTACAAATACATACAACAGATTTGAAACTCACCTCCTGGGTTTAAGTGAGCTTGGGATGGAGTCGTCCTGTGGTAAGGTCTTGGGTGGGATCTTCAGGAGCCTTCTGGATATTCAAGTCTTTGTCATCAGTGCTTAAAGTCATTGTCAACGACGTAGTCATTATTGTGGTCTGATGTCAGTTAATCCATTTTGTAATTAATTCATTTCCTATTTAATTGCTTTTAGTAATTAAGTCAACAGCTACAGTAGGTACCTACTAGTAAGTAATAATTATACTCTTATATAACTTTCTATTTTCTGTAATCAAGGTAATTTTAAATTAAATAATAGTTTTTAAAGAATATGCGTATTTATTTTTAAGCCTTTACCGATTTATCTATACATTTATCCTCTTGAGAACCGACCTTGAAAATTACAATGGTTTTTGTATTTCTCTTACTACATTGGTTCTCACGAGGTTAAAATTACATATGGCTTTATTTTACTGTTTTGTTTGGTTTATCGATATAGATAATGACCGTAATCATATTTGTATGACTTTTTGAAGGTCCAGGAGAGACGATAAATAAAAGGATGAATTTAATTTTAAGATTTATTTCTTTAAAATTTTAAGTCGTGTTCCCAAAGGAATACAAAAGTCACAGAAACATTAAAATAAAATTAGGACATCCTTACTACAAAATATTTCTTAAAAGTTACCCTTAAAAATAATTTGTGATTGTGTCTAAAACAATTACATGATGGTAACATAAGAAATATATTTGGTGAACTAAAAAGAAAGAGTATTTCGTTAATCTCTAATCAAGTACAAAAGAGTATTTCAATCTTACTACTACTTTACACACTATAAGGCACTATTCATAGTTAACTTACTATGATACAAAGTAAATAAATAACTACCCATTACTATACATTAATGACCATTCTTTGATTCACGAGATATTTTCAGATCTAAGCGTTTGTTTTACTAAGGAGGGTTTTACCAATTTGACGACATACGTAGGCGACGCATCATACCTTATGTGTTTATTTAGCTCACCGACAATGCTTTCTAAGCTTTGCGTTTCTATTTGACTTTCCACGGAAGACGCGTCAAAACTCTCTGAATTTGCAATGATAGAATTATCAAAAACATCATCTAATTGAGAACCGATGAGCTCGTCTACGCTAGGAAGCATAGATGGTAACACTTTCACTTCTTCATAGTATATCGCTTCCCTTTTCCTAACCGTTTGTGTGTCATCAGAAACTACTGTAGATAAAACGGTACTGAATTCACCAGGCGTTCTTCCGGACACGTATAACGTGACTACGCTTGTAATTTTGGGAGGAGCCGGTTTGGGTAGTCTCGGCTTGTTTTTCGGTCTAGGTGGAGGTGGTGGCGGTGGAGAGTCTTCTTTGCTTCCAGAATCATAATCCTGACTTTCGTCAGCGAAATCCTCGTTGCTGGCTAAGTCAGAAAGGATGTTAGGTTTAGGACTGTTGCTATAGATATCATTGTTGATGTGGTTATTTTGTATTAAGCTGAGATCTACCATACCTAGTCCTAATAGGGGATTAGGAGTTTGTAAAGCCTGTTGCTGTAACTGTTGTTGCTGTTGCTGTTGTTGGAGCAAAAGAGGAAGCAGTAGGGAATTGAACTGAGGTTGTTGTTGGGGCAACAATGTGGGTGTTGTGATTAAGGTGTCTGTAATATACTCAGTTGCCGTAATTACGTTGATGGTAGGGTCTTTAATAGTAGTTAAAATAGGAATACCTCTAAAAGTAATTGGTAGGACAGTCTCTCTAGCATCAGTTACTGTAGTCACATAAGTCGTTGTTCTAACCTTGTACTCAGTTACTGGAGTCTGCACCACAGGCTGCTGTGGTAGCAAACCTTGACCCTGAAGAGCTAAAAGAGGATTTATGGCTGGTTGTTGGTTACCTAACAAAAGTTGCGATAGAAGTAAATTAGCCAGGGGTACATTTGCACTAATTTCTGGAGTAATTGTCGATGTTATTGGCTCTACGTTGTAAACTGTACTAGGAAGGATATGAGAGTAAGAAGTCTTACGTCCTCTGATCGTTGTTGGTGTAAAAACAACTGTTGATGTAGGCGTTTCATGAAGTAAAAATCTTATTATTTTAGTTGCTCCATTTTCTGCTAGCTCTGTAGCCTCTGTTGCTAGAATAAGTTGTTGGTTACCCAGTGGTCCTAGCGAGGTTGATACTTGATTTAGAAGCAAAGTTTGCAAACTAGGCTTAGCTGTAAGAACTTGTTTGTATTCTGTAATTTTGCCATTTATCACAGGAATTGTAACTTCTATCGGAATCTGATGGGTGACGGTAATCTTTCCATCATTGACTAAATGGTTATAATTCTGACGCTCCCCGCTTGAGCTCTCAAATGAGTTTCTTTGTCTACTATTTGCTCTGGTACTTCCTCGCGTCCTGGTCCGTGCAGAAGAACTTCTTGAATTAGACCTCGATGTCGTTTGCGAGTTGTAACTTTGTAATCTAGGAGCTTTAGGTCTAGATGAGGACGTGGTAGTCCTGCTAGAAGGTCTTGAATTCCTATTCCTATATGAGGGCGCTGAGGTCGTTGATCTGCTCTCTCCTCTTACTATAAAAGGCTGTCTTGATGATGGCCTAGTCACAGCGGTTGGACTGGTCGTAGTTCTAGAGTTAGATGAACTTCCGTACCTGTTACTAGTTCTTGGTTTAGCTGACGTGGGGGCCTCGGTTTCGATTTCGTCATCAGAACGTCTAGTACTTGGGGTGGTCCTTGTCCCTGGCCGTCTAAAGTTACTATATTTAGTTCTATTTCCATAGTCTACTTGACGCTTAGAACGCCTTTTAAAAGGCCTAATTTGTACTGGACTATTACTTCTCCTTGGTGCTTGGGTAGATGGTGTTGATACTTGTTGCTCTTTTCTATTTGATGATTCGTAATCATTGTCTACTTCTAAGTCATCTCCTTCAAGGATTTCGTCATTTTCGTCATCTACTTCCGGTTCGTTTTCCTTGATTTCCTCTTCAGGTTGAGGTTCAGGCTCCCTGAAAAGATTCCTTCTTGGGAACAGAGCATTTGGTCTTTGCCTCTTTAATGAAAGGAGAGGGTTAGTTGTGGACCTAGTTGTTGGTCTTCTAGTAGTTGTTGTAACTCTACCATTACGGGTTGATGCAGTCTTCCTTTGAGCTGCTTGTGTAGTCGACCTTGGTGTCACAGCAGTTCCTGGTTGGCGACTAAGTGGTCTTCGGAACCTCAAGAGAGGATTGTTAGTAGTTTTTACTGGAGTCTCAGTAACTTGGTCTAAGGATTCAGTAACGCTCTCCTCTTGTTGGGTTGCCAAGGTCTCAGATTCGTTCTGGTCATCGATTGGAGGTTGTAGCACTGAAGCTGATTGTTTGTTTCCACGCAGCCGAGATGAAGCTGTCGGTCGTATTCTTGGAGCTGCAGATCTGTTAGCAAAATCAATGCTGTTGCTTCTCAAAGAACTTGTTCTGAATCCAGTCCTGCGAGAAGTGGGCTGGATACTTGGTCTGTTAAAGCTACCTGATCGGGAAGCTCCTGGTACGTTAGCCGATGATATACTAACAACACTGCTGCGTCCAGAGAAGCGCCTACTAGAACCTGACGATCCAGGGAAGGCTGACTGTTTTCTATTGGCTCCAAAACCGGAAGGTCTCACAGTTTTCAAAGCTGGTGTAGCAGTTATAGTCGGTGTAAAATCTGATCTAGTTATTATAGTGGCACTGCTTAAAGCAGGTACCCGCTTTGGACTGAAAGTAGGCCTATTCCTAGAAGCAAATGGTCTGATTACAGGTGTGAATGTTGGTTTTTTGGTTGTGAACGTAAGTCGGGACTTTTTTCGAGAGGAGCCATCATCTTCCTCTTCTTCTTCACCTTCCTGTTTTTCAGTGCTACTATCTGTTTCCGAGCTTTCTATGACATCTGGCGTAGGAGTAACAATATTTCCTTCTGTAGTTGGAGATGTAGATGCAGTGGAAGAAGTGCCATCGTTCTTCAAAGTTTTGTTATCATTCGTAATAACTGTAGAATCTCCTGAAATGACAGCTACTTGAGAATAAAGGATTTTCTTTTCACCGTCTGGCTTAGGAGTGCTTTTCTCATCAGGCCTCACTTCAGCAAAAAGATTATCAATGTAAGTACCGAGCAAGATCGTAGGTGACCCAGCAGAAATATCTGGTAATTTGGTAGCTTTTATATCTTCTTTTACGATTGAAGGTGATATCTTGTTCTTGCTTCCTTTGTCGTCTTGAACTAGATTATTATCAGCAGGGCCGGTTGGAACTTTTCTGCCTAATTGATTGTCTTCAACTAGTTTTGTATTGTCAACGATATTTGTAACAGTCTCTAAGCTGCTTCTTATCTGAGATGTATTTCCTACGTAAAAAGTAGTGAAATAAGTGTAAGTTGTATAGAAAGTAGCTTTGCCGTCATCTGATTCCAAACTGTCATCAATCAAAGATGGTTTCAGCTCTACTTCCAAATCTTTTGGAGGCAATACGCTGTCGATATCAATAGGAGTGGTATCTATGGGGCTGACACTGACTGTTGGTTGTACTTGGGCTGTCGGCGTTACTACATTGGATACAATCTCTTCCCTGCTAGTAATAGTAGTAGATTTATCTTTATAAAGAGTAGTCCAGTAGGTAAATGTTGTGTAATAAGTAATTGGTAGATTGCTTTCCTCTACTTCAAGTTCCTTTTTAGGAGTTATTGTTTCCGTGACGACATTTGTAATTGTTTCTAGTCGGCTCTTTACTTTACTCGAATCTTTACCAATATACATAGTTGTGAAGTAAGTAAAAGTAGTGTAGCTAGTTTGAAGGAGCAAAGTAGGCGATGGCATGATCTCATCAATATTACTTTCTGAACTTACTTGATCTTCTAAAACGTTATTATTTTCTAAATATTTTTGTTCACCTTTGGATGATGAAGACTTCACGTCAGTGACGTATGAACTGTCAGACTCTAATGGATTGGATTCGACACTAAACAACATATCTACTTCAACAGGGCTTGGGTTTGGTGTAGTCCCTTTCTTAATATTTTCCATTGATTGACCTTGACTTGTTTCTTCCATGCTTACACTTGATTCCATTGATGATGTATCATCATTCTTAGGCAATTGGACATTTTTCAATTGTTTGCAATTCCTAAAGTCAAATTGAGCTTTAGTATTTTCGGCTAAATTAGTTTTCGTGGGAATAAGTTCTTCAGGGCCTACGTAGTTAGTGTAAACTTCACTTCTGCTGCACACATTTGCGTCACTACCAACATAAATAGTTGTGAAGAATGTGTACGTAGTGAAGTAGGTTTTAACACCATCTGGTTTGATACTAGCTACTAAATCGTCGCCAAGAGATGGAGTAGGTGTACGTGAACTGTAAGTGTCTTCGCTTTCAACTGAGTCTATTACATTTTGGTTTTTGACTAATTCGATAATACTATTAACAGGATTATAAGACTCCGTGGGTCGCCCTATACCTACACTTGTGGGTGCAATTTCATCATCGTTGAATTCTCCAAGAAGTGAGGGATCAACATTGTTTAGATTTACAGTTGATGTTATAATGTTGGTGACAACTGACTTATGACTGGCAACACTAGAAGTAGAATCACCGAAGAACGTAGTGAAATATGTATAAGTCGTGTAAAGCGTTTTATAAATAAGATCAATTTCATTTTCACTAGCATTTATCTCTTCTTGGCTATCTTTTTCAGTACTCGATTTTTCAGTAGTCGTAGTAGATTTTTCTGTACTTACAGATACTTCTACACGGCTCTGAGTAGTCGATACACGCTCAGTTGTGGTTGTTGTAGTCTGATCTTTTTCATCACTTGCCATTTCACCCAATCTCTGTTCTACAGCTTCTGATTCGTCATCTACCGTTGTCAGTTCATTTTCACCTTGTGTCGTGGTTGTTAATTTTTCAGTTACAACTTCTTCTTTGAGAGTGACAGTAGTCTCTTCGAGTTCATTCTCTGGTTTATTCGAACTGCTTTGAATTGAAGATTTCAAGC
The DNA here is from genome assembly GCA_947310845.1 of Yponomeuta plumbellus. Classification (NCBI taxonomy): domain Eukaryota; kingdom Metazoa; phylum Arthropoda; class Insecta; order Lepidoptera; family Yponomeutidae; genus Yponomeuta; species Yponomeuta plumbellus. Next base: position 9,462,060 of record OX371216.1, on the reverse strand, counting down.
TAACAGAAATTACAGCTGTAGGTTCAATCTTAAGATCAGTCTTGCAAACAACGTTAGTCAAGTAACCGCTGTTGCTTTCAACTACTACATCTGATTTTATAGAAGTGGTCGTCTCAGTGCCTTCAAGAGGTATAAAGTAAGTAGTTAAGTAAGTCAAAGTTTTATAAGCAGTTGTCATGGTGGATCGAGTTTCTAGCCCTTTGGTACATATTACTTCTTCAGAATCAGGGGAATTGTATCCTTCTGTTGTAACGTCGATTTCCTCTTCCGAATCGTCTTCGATCGTGCCATTTTCAGTACTTGTTGGAATTTCTTCGTCTTCATTCGTAGAAGTAGTTTCTTCACTATTTCGCTCTGTCACTTCTTCAGCTGTGTTCTCCCATTCTTCCTCTGAGTTCGTGTAATCGTTTAAATTGCTTTCTGTTACAACGGATTCCTTAGGAGCCTCGATTATAGTGGCAGAAGGTTTCAAAGTGTTAAGAGGTTCCGTAGCTTTAGAATTATAACCTTGAATAGGAACTACGCCCAAGTCGTCAGTTATTCTGGAACTTTCAGTTAAAGGCGTTACAGCCTCGGAAGGCTGAATGACATCTAAGTTAAGGTCAAATCCGTGGTTGTTCTGTATATTTATGGCATCAGGCATCTTATCGACTTCATAACGAAATTTTTTGAGACTTTCTTCATCATTATACAAAGCTTTTTCAGATATATTTTCGTCTCCACTTGGAGTACTTAATTTTGTATTTAGCTTAGCTTCGTGAGCTTTGTACGTAGATGTAGCCACGGGGAAGTCGGCTGCTAAAAATGTTATTTTAGTTGCCAGGTTATTTGCTTTCTTAGCAGAAGGGAACACGTTAACTTGGCCAGGTACAGGTTCTTGGGCAATGTCAGTATTAGGTGTAAAAACTATGACGGTGTCACCAACGACAGTCGTAAAATCGGCAAAACCTGCATAGGTGAAGGTTTTCTTAGGTCTTGGCTCGCTTTTTTGACCGAACAGTTTTTTGGGTAGTTTAGTTTGCATACCAGCTTGTGGCGCTAAGCCACGAGATTCAACATTATCTATGTAATAAAATATTGGCGAAAACTCATTCTTAATCGTAAAAGTTGGCAAGTCATAACCTGGTTTGACTTTAACAACATTTGATTCGTTGAACTCAACGTCCTTAAATCGAGATTCTACTTTAGGTAATTCAGGAGTAACATCATAAGCTTTACTTTGTCTATGTAAAGTATTAACATTCTCTATAATGGCTGGATTGACAACTAATTTCTTATCAGTATCTTTCTTGGGACCGTCAAGGAAGCTAAAGGCGTCATATCGTGGTATCTCATTTGAGTCTTGCACAACTTTTCTACCAACAGGCTCTTCGAGAATCTGATTGTCAGAGTAACTCTCCGGTGAGCTAGGTGGTACCCAGTACTTTAAGTTATCCGGGGCAGGTTTGCTCGCATAAACTATATCCATCTTACTATTGGGAGCCAAATAATCCGTATTCTTAAGAACAAACTTTTCCGGGTCAATGAAGCCTAAATCTTGCTTGACGTTCCACTGTCCGTCGAAATTTGATTTTGTCGGTTTAACAACGATTGAGTCGTCTACATTTGAGGGCTTATTGTAAAGCACAAGTGACGACTTCGTCAGTAGCTGCGCGTAGATGCGGCCGTTGTCCAATGTAGTGCCGAGAATTTGTGTGGCAAACTCGGTTGTGACACCATCTTGGATAAATGTTCTGGCCGTAGAAGTCAGAAGACCTATCAGTGGCTTTACGCTGTGGTATCTGCCAATCTTCGAGTTGTATTCGTTTGGTCGCTTCTGGTCATTTACTAGAAGCACTGTCAAGTCTATAGTCATCAGGAGTCAGTCATCGTGGAGAGGATTTCGGTCGGAGGTGCGTTTTTATACAAAAGTCCGGAGTTGTTGAAGACCACGACCAATCGAGGATTAGATTTGAAAGAGAAAGAAAAACATACAATTAATTATATGACATAAATAAATACTTAAAATAAATGGAAGAATGGGCCACGAAAACTTAAACATATGATTACTGATGTCGATACTAGTTTAAGGTTTTTAAAATTAAATCATAAAGTTTAAGTTTGTGTGGTACTTTTGATAAGGAAGAATTAGATTAAACTAAAGATGAAAGCATCTTGTAAGGGATAAGAGCAGAGTTCTAAAAGTTAGCACAAGATTTGATGAAACTTTTTCAAATCTTTTTCTCATGATACTTAAAGACGTTTGAATGAATGGTTAAGAAAATGATAATTAAGAAAAAGTAGGTGGAAGACTAGAGATTAAAGCTTAATTTGGTAAGAGCGGCCGATTTCGAGCATTTACACAAGAGACAGAAATTCACGATGCACAAACATACTTAGGCCCAAAATCTCAAAGCATTTTGATAACGCAAACAGTTGTGGTTATAGTAAAATCGTTTAACAATACAAGGTTGGATTCATAGTGGCATACAAACCCCTAGTTTCTACAACGTTAATAGTCTGTTAATCTACTGTAAACAGCTGTCAGTTGGTTTTTTGTATGCACTTTTGACGACTGACAAATGTTAACAATGGCCGCGTTTAGCAGAACACATCGATGAGTAATCGATTACAAAGAGTCTGCTGAACGTAAACGATACAACATGGAAATCTTCAACATGGAAGCGCAAAATCGCGTTCAGCAGAATCCATCGAAAATTGTAATCGGACGCGTAATCGATGACTTAGCGATTACTCATCGAGGTATTAAGCTAAATGCGGCTAATAGATTAACAGACTGTTAGCGTTCGAGAAACGGGTGAAATACTAATATGACTGACAGCTGTCAAATTCGGGCCGCTACAAACGAATCTCACGGACTCGCCGCCGCCTTCAGAATAGGCTACTTGACCGTTTTCTAAAAACCATCTCATATTTTTTGTTGGTGTTAAGTTCATGGAGTCCACAGAAAGTGGTCATTTTAAATTCTTTAGTGTATTTCTTCTAAAAAAGGCAAACAAACATTTACTTTTGGAATAAGCCACCAAAACGCTATCTTGAGCAATATGGCGTCGCACAGGCATTGTGACGTCACATCCCGAAAACCAACCAATGAACGTAAGAAAGAATGAATGATAGATGCCATTTTTACCGACATGTGACGTCATCATAGAATCGGCCAATCCAGGCCGTTTTCGATACAATGCAGATGCATATGAAAGTAATTATCAAATTTTATCTTGTGTTTTTTTACAAATCATAATTGTTTTTTTAGTCGAAATGCCTTTTTAAGACTTATAATTCATACGAATACGTATAAATAAAGCTGTTTTTTTCACACTGTCAAATAGCCTATCAAGGAGTTCACTTAGTAACTGTCTTTTTTAAGTAATCATCATCATTCAGCCACAAGAAGTCCAATGCTGGAGATAGGCCTCCTCCATAGGATTTCCAAAAAGACCGGCTGGAAGCGGCTTGCATCCAGTGTCTTCCTGCTACTTGGATGAGTAATTTTAGATTTGTATTAATATGAAAAGATAAAACGAAACTTAATTGTTAAGAAGGTTCGCGCGATGGATTTACCGCACATCTACTTTGTCTACAATCAAATCAAGATTAGATCGTATTTAAAATTGCGTATCTAATAATAATTTATTAATATAATACTTCCACACTACACAAGCAGACAAGGACATTCATCATCAACCCATTTCGTCCCCACTGAGGGGCACGGGTCTCTTCCCTGAGGATGGTATAGGCCATACTCCACCACGGGGGACAATCGAAGCCAAGGTAGATGATGAGGTTTTTTTATTGCTAAAAGGTCTACTTTTAAAAATAGGTTACATCAATTGGATCTAATGCCAAATTACTTCTGTGCGGGAATCGCCTCGTAGGGCGCCCTCCTAACTTAGTGAAATACTCCATTGAGAAACCAGCGGTTAGGTAGGTAAAATGCTTTGAGAAACTGGACATAAGAAACAGATGATTCAGGCTCAAGGGATAGAAGAACCGATCTATACAAAAACAAACTATTAAATACAAAGAGCAAAAATATTATCGTTCAGAGTTTATTACTCACCCCTATTTCCTTGGGCTCCTTCCCTTTTGATCCTCGTCGCCTCTATTGATTCTTCGTCGTTTGTATTTACATCTGTAACAAAAGTAGAATGTGGTGTTTAATTAAATATGTCAATATTTAATTAAATATTAGAAATTTAAGATAGAAATATCACAACAACTCGTCAACTAGTCGACGGCCTCTGTGGCGCAGCGGTTAGCGCATCTAGCCACATGGTAGCCACCATGCGAGAGGTCCCGGGTTCGAATCCCGGCTGGGGGACAAAAAAAAAAGAAACCTCAGGTCTTGGATGTTTACATGTTTGTGATGTCGTTGTTTCTGGTCCCCACGACACGGGTATCCTATTGTGGAGCCAGAAGCAATGTAGGTACGTGTCTGTTATGTATATGTTTTAATAACAGATATAATAGCAGAGGAGTGAACCAACAGTTATTCTTGCACCATTTGGTTGCCTCTTTCAAGGTAAACCAGCCTGTAAGTATGGATCCCACTGTAGGGCACAGATCTTCTCTCAAAGAGAGAGAGAGAGTAATATGAGCTTAATCACCGAATGCAATAAGACACCACAGAAACTCGGGTTTTCTCACGGTGTTTTCCTGCGCAGTTCACGAGTGGAATTGTTTCTTAAAATTGCGAAATGTATGTAACTTCCAAAAAACAAAGTAACTAATAAACTCCGGGATACGAACCTATGACCACCACAAATCTCAACCTCTAGCGCTCTTTCAAGTGATTTTTTTTTCTAACACTCCGTAGGTCGTGACATCTCAAACGAACCCATTCATTGTCACACGAGTCCACCCATTACAAATGCATCGCGCATCAGGCTTACTTCCGTGCGCAAGCGCATACTATGTCAGTGAAAACGCCCCGTTCCTTCTCGGCGCAAAAACCGACGCACGCGCGACAAAGTAAAACCACATAAGTAGTTCAACTGGCCACTCGTATGAGACCTAATAGCCTACTGTCGCATCCCTCTAGGGATCTCACCGTGTGGCACAAAAAAGATTGATATGTACACGTAGATAGAGCGAGGTTTGTAGTTTATTCTAATGCTAGAGAAATATTCTGCATTGACATACAATTTTTAGTGTAGAAAATATTCCCCAGAATTACAGCTAAATAATCCGAGACTAACGCGGCAGAAAAGGATCTAATAAAATTACTACTATATGCAATACAACGGGTAAGTGTAATAATTGCGCAACACCAAGGAGCCGTCAGATATTAGAGAAATATGCAAAGTGCTCAAAATTGAGCCTAAGCTCTGAACATAAACTCTGAGTTACATTACATCAGATTTTAAAGAAGAAAAATACGTTTATTATATAATACTGTTCTGTTTATTTTGTTTCTGTGATGTGTCTTGCTGGTATATAAACGTTTTATTGTTTCTTCTTTCTTGCTTTTATTTCAATAAGACACATCACATGACATCATGTTTGGTTCCACGGTATTTAAAAAAACACGAATCCGTAAAACACTCTTTGAAAAGCAGTGCATTCGATTGGCATAGCATAGAAGGAAAGGCGATTTAGACAGCGTTTGGAAAATGTATTCCTACAAATAAAACTGTAATTGTTTCCTGAAAACCTGCAATAAACGGCGACGAAAATAGTCTGTGGTAGAGAATTTGTAAGAAAAACGTAACGTTAACTTAAAGAAGAATCCGTTTTTCTTAAGTACGGCGGTAAATGCTTAAATGCGTTGCCAGTACTTAAACGTTTGTGTACTTTTAATAATGCACAAACTCATAAGTCTATGTGCCATTTTGACAAAGTTGTTTTACTCGTCTCCTTTTGCAGTGCACGCGACCCGGTCACTCCGTACAGTGTCTGAATGTTGATCGAGCGAGACACACATTTAGCGACACTAGGAACTGCGAGGTTTTGTTCCATATTCTTACATATGTCATGGGACATAAGGGCTCCTGTTATAGGCTTATGTTAAACGGCTTAGTAGGGAAAAAAATGATGTTGATAGACGCAGCGTGGTCTTCTACATCCCGTATGGGCTGTGGATTTGTATGTCGCCTATTCTAGCAGCTACTTGTTTTGCTATCTGATTCAGGTGAAGAGAAAAGACTACTTTTTTCTTGATTCTATTCCGTGTTAAGATTTGCTTTGCTCTACATTACCTGCTACGTCAATATCCTGGAAGGTAAAATGACAACAAGTCGCCTGGAATGCTTTTCGAAGACCAGACGCTTACGTCTGGTGGTTTGTTTATAGATTTCACAAAAAAAAAAACGAGAAGACTTAGTAGATTACTGTTTATTGATATCATCATCAACCCATTATGTCCCCACCGAGGGGCACGAGTCTCTTCCCTGAGGATGGTATAGGCCATGGCCACGGGGGCCACGTCCGAATTGGTGGAGGCTTGTAAGACTAGAGGCTAGTCTTACTGCCAGAAGTTTTCAAGCCGCTCTAAGGCCTATGACTTGGCTTAACGACTGCCATCTATCGACGGCAGCAGGCATCTCTTATCATAAACATAAACATTTACATGCAGCCCCATACATTGCTTCTGATGGCCTCACACTAGGATACCCAGTGTCGTGGGAGCCAGAAACAGAGTCATCACAAACATGTAAACATATAATACTTAGGTTTTTTTTGTCCCCAGTAACATCTCCCCTGTCATAGTAGGCAGATGCGCTAACTACTGCGCCACAGAGGTCGTCTTTGTAGCTCTTATGTTGAACACGTTAAGTGCTATCAATCAACGGTGGCATCGGGGATTTCCTCAAATAGTTTTTTTTATATTTTATTGGAACGAACCTCATTCAGTCGACAACTTATCATTTTTTATATCACAGATCTAGATAACGGAATATAGTGCATGGTGTTTAAGCCGAGATTCCCAAACTGGTCTAGGTGGACCCCCAGGGGTCCATAGGAGACCACACGGGGGTCCACGTAGATGTGAAAAGAAAACAGGGGTTCACAAGTTGTAAGTGGGCGTCCACGAAAAATTTCTGGTTTTCATAATAAAGAACAAAAATGTTGGCTTGGATTTACCTATCAACGTCAATTGTTGATTGTTTACAATAATAAATGTTTACAATTTTGTACAACCAAAAGTATTATTTTAATAAAAAATAGGACACAAGAAAATGTGCTACTTTTTTTTCTTCTTAACGACCCCAATTTAGGGTGACATTTTGTAGAAGTTTTGGGAATACAGTAGAAATGTAGCAGCAAATGTAGTAGGAACCACTGATTTAAACGTTGATTTAGAGTCGACTGTACTTAATTAAGTGGCTTTATAACGTTGAAAAGATCATTGCAATTAAAAACCAAAAATTAATTCTATAGGTTTCGTACGATTTCATAGACATTTTTCGTGACCAAAACTGTCGTTACTTCACCATCACATATGGCGTATTGTCAACCTCCTACGCAAACGTCACATTGTATTCCGACATTATTAATAACAGCGTTTGATAGTCGACCAAGGAATTACAACACTTACTGTTACTACAGTTACGAAGCCACTCATAACAAACGTTATGACACCGATAATCCCTTTGGGAAAAATGCAATGCAATCTCAAGTTATGCGACAGAAGGTCCGCTTCATAAAATGTGAGAAACAAGATCCACAATCGATCTGTGACCACGGAGTGCTTATACTGTTTTTTTCATTTTTTCCGTGAAATGAAAAAACTCAGTATAAGCACTCTGATCCCGGGTTTTGGTCTAAATCTCAAATCGGCAATAAATTACTTAATTACTGATAACTTTTAGTAGTCGACTGTACGATACCAGTTGCTGGGGTTCGTTTCACTGAAATATTCGGAGAAAAAACCCCAGATGCCTGCATTGTTCGATACTAGCACTTAACGCGCTCAACATAAGAGCTACGACGATACAGTTACAACCCACTAAACCTTCTGTACGAATTCTGTAGCAACCTTGCGCAAAAAGCGGCCACACAATGGACTTCTAAGTTTTGAAGACATTTCAAGAGCTTTTTTCTCACAATATGGTAGACAGACAGATAGACTATCGCACTATCAAAATATTTGCAATATTAGATGCAAGCAAAATGTTTTTGACATTAATACATTCATACATAATAATTCATTGATGCAAATGTTATTGGCAATATTGTAATGTTGTTTTTCATACGAATTTCATACATGCCCCGAAGGGCACGGGTCTCCTCCCTGAGGAAGGTATAGGCCATAAAGAATAAAGAGTTCTAATCTAATCTAAATAAACAAGATTTTTCCCTTTGTGGCGCTAGCGTTACTCAAGAGACCCCTTAACAGCCTTTAGTGAGTTCAAGACTAGGCCACCCACCCAATCGTCGATTAAACTGGAGATAAGCCGAGACTAGTTCGCCGACAATGTCAACAAAAAGCTATCTAAATAGTGCACAAAGCGGCTCGGTTTCATAATTTATCTCGATTACTGAAGCCGTGGGGAAAGTCAACTGGCGCGAAGGTCAAACCGGTGATCTAAAGAAATGTCTCGGCGAGCTTTTGAAATGGCTTGTCAGTCAAGTTAATCGTGATTTCGATGTCTGGAAAGCCTCATAATATCGATTGTAAGGCTTTCCAAATAAATAAAATCACTGGTTTGTTCAATCAATATCAGAAATGCTTTTTTCCACTAAAACTTTCGTGAGGACTAAACCTTATTAACTTTATTCCGGATACACTTACTTAACTTTTTGTCGGAAGAGTCCGACCAGGGCCTAGATTCAGCTAATACACTACGATGTATTGACAATGACAACTGCATGATCATGGCGGTTTAGTTTCATTGCCGCTTTAAGTCTACGCGCGCGTGTATTCGTAATTATAGGCGTCAATGGAATTAAAAAACATGTCACGTGAACTGACGATGTAACTGTAATTGAACTGTAATGCACTAACAGAATCATGGCTTAGGTCTCGCTCTGATTCGCAGAGCTTAATCTTAGTGAGCAGAGACGGAGCTAACGTCGTCGGTCGCTCGTCTCTGATTGATAATTTTAAATAAAAATAAATAAACTCACGCCCGTTATCCCCGGAGGGGTAGGCAGAGGCACCAATCACTAGAACTGGGCCCAATAATTTTAGTAAATTATTTGGATAATTTTAGTGCACAGTAAATGTGTAATGCTTACGAAAATTGTCATCATTGTCGTTCACTGCTGGGCATAGGCCTTTCCCCCAAATACGATCTCTCATGGTTCCTTACCATCCGCATCCACGGATTTTCCGCCCACTCTACTATATCGTTCAACCTTCGGTCTTTCCACTGACGAAACTTTTACCTCAAAAATACTGAATCATCTCTAAATCGACTATAGTTCTCGGACTACAAGGTCGTCGAGGGAAACATTTTTATACGCAGTCCCGTTAAGAAATAAACTACCAACTACCACTGTGTTTAACATAAGCATGAACTATTAGAAATGGTTAATTAGGCATTTAAAGTGCTGTCAAAAATGTTATTACTGACTTCACACGGTCTCCATAGTCTCCATGCATAGTTATAGGTAAAAAGGTGTGAGCAGACTTGCATTGCATGGCCGTTAGTAAGCTTCGATAGTTCAATGACAGATTGAACGGTCTGGATCGAGTTTACAATGATTCGAGGTACATTGCGTAGCAGAGTCTACGTGTTATCAACTTTGCAATGTACATCGAAATAAAGAGTTGTAATCTAATCTAATCGATATGTCATAGTTAAGCATGAACGGTATTTCTTTAAAATGAGAAAAATTAAGGCTTATATAAGGTTATTTCTAAAATGTGCATTTTCTGATACGTGTCGGTTAAAGTTTAAAAGTAAAAGTAAAATATTGATTTATTGCACGAATGTAAGGATTATTTATTTACAGTGACGACTTATTTTAATGTACGGTGCATAGCTTAGGTAAATTATAATAAAAAAACAGGTTTGTCATCTATGACTACTTTTGTTCTACAATTTTTGTATTTTATTGTTTAATTTGCCTTTAAAAAAATATTATACGTTTCTTACTTATTTTTCTTGGTTTGGTAGGAATAACTATATTAGTGTTTATAACCACTTTTTTAACCGATGAAACATTCTTCTTTGTAAGATCGTGATTAACCAAATTGGTGATGACATTGGTAGAGCCCGTAAAACGCGAAAGAAGTAAACATTTGCCCTGATAATAAAAAATATACCTACAAATACATACATAAATAAACTGATGCCTGTACACGAGACGGATAGGCAGCGCCCCAGGGACTGCCTCTTGCCACGATCCTGACAAATCACTTTCGCTTCATCGACATTCATTAGTCGTTGCATACGCGCATTTATCTTGCCCTTCGCTTATACATTGCCCCATTTGGTAAAAGTATGTCCGCCTGAGACGTCCTGTAGCAGCCTTTCCACCCATAATCGCTCAATATACATATTTGTTTCAAGAGAAATATAATCTGTGAAAAAAAACTCGCAAACAAAAATTGTTGTACAACACTAAGTCTAATTGAGGTCTCTCAATAATTCATCATCAACCCATTGTGTCCCCACCGAGGGACACGGGTCTCTTCCCTGAGGAAGGTATAGGCCGTACTCCACCACGGGGGCCAATTCCGGATTGGTAGAGGCTTGTAAGACTGGTGGATGGTCTTACTGTCAGTAGTTTTCAAGCCGCCCTAAGGGGATTACTAATGGTTGACCAAAAAATTATTGACAAATGGTCATTCGACAAACAACGTTTAACCAAATGTTCATTTGGCAAACGAGACATTTGACAAAAGTATCATCTTACAAAAACTCACTTAGCAAATGATCCATTAGCAAACACTAAATTTGTTAAATGTTTTGAATATTAAAATGTCAATTGACCTTTTTTAATTTCACCAAATAATATGTTTCGCAAATGAAGCATTTGTCCAAATGTCATTTAACAAAATGTTGAACGCATCAAAGTCGAGTCTGTTTTCGATCTTACATAGAGAACCTAACGCTCCGACGCGCTCCGCTTCGCTACGCGCGTCGTCGCACCTATATTTCTGTTGTCACGTATTCTTTACATCGCCGACCCCCCGTTCGTAAGATTGATTAATAAACGAAACATTTGTCAAATAATACATTTTATCAAACGTTTTTAGACCAATAGTAGTTTTGTCTGATAACTCAGTTGTTAAATGTTCATTAAGTAAAAGAATTATTTGTAAAATGTAAATTTAAGTGTTGATCATTTGGATAAGTGAGTCATTTGTAAAATGATTAGTAGTAAAATGATCAATTGGCGAAAGCATTTTTTGTCAAACATTGTTTGTCAAGTGTAATTTTGCCAAATGACTTTTGGTCAAACAGCAGGACCCCGCCCTAAGGCCTCTGACTTGGCTTAACGACTGCCATTTATCGACGGCAGCCGGCACCAACTGCTTAACGTGCCTTGCGAAGCACGGCAAAATGCCACTAGCGTTAGACATAGACGGTCACCCATCCATGTACTGAACGCACCCTATGTTGCTTAACATTCGTGATCGTTTAAGATCACTCAGCCAGCCAAGGCTGCGAGCAATTCGATCAATTCAATCTCAATAATTATTGCTTTCTAAACAACCCTGTATAATTGTATATGAGGGTACCTTTATGTAATGCTTGTGAGAATCGGTCGAATTTGTTCACTCACTCGGCGAGCTTCAATTGAAGATCTCTATCGCATTTTTTCGTTAACTTTTTTTACTTTCGTTGCCATTTCACTTTTACTGGCCATTGTTCCTTTCTTTCTTTCTCCGAAGAAAGTTGAGAACTATGGTTTTTGGGGAAAATATTTTTGGTGGCTTTTGCAAACATTCTTACGAAGAAAGCTTGTAAGCTTGTGGTGTGATAGTAACTACTCTTCTACATTACATCTTTGTTCTCTAAATAATCCTGTTACTGCTATAATATAACACAGTTTGTGCACAGAATGTGCTTAACACATTATTCAAGGCGCTTCGGAGGTAACTATAATGTATATTTTATAAAATTTTATTACAGTCTGTTGGCTTCGGTTTTCGCCGAAAGCACACGAGTGTAATACTACTTTCGGCTCTGTATTAAAACCGCAGCGTATACTGAGCTCGAGGCCATTTTATCGCTGCATAGACACAGTTCCTTATTGATTTGAAATTATTTTGGTTAATAATTGTTTCATTTATTTTAAATCACATGTTATATGTATGCCTTTGTGGTGATACATAAATCTTTTTCTTCTTCTAATAATCTGTGATTGGATTTACATTTTCTAGATTTTTTCGAAAGCATGAGATCATTGGAAGTGCGGAATGTAATACGCGAATTGCCGTACAATAAATCATCTTGTAGTAGACCTGACACAGTGCCCCTTATAAAGGTGTACAAACTTTTGCAAGTCTAAATCGTGAAATTGTATTTAATCTTAATTTCTTCCTAATGTAGTTGAAATTGAAGTTTGCGCAGACCAGACAACGGCCAAGGAAATAATTAAAAAAACGGACAAGTGCGGACTCCCCCACGTTCCGGGTTACGTGAAAATTTATGGTTACTAGTAATAATATTATTATATCTACTTATTATAAATATTTCAGGAATCGAGTCTGGCATTTTATTCCCGAGCGTTTCCTGAACTTCAAAGACAGTTTTAATTTATTTTTTTAAATATCTACAAATGTGTAGTTTTCAGATTTTTGTATTTTCACCTATACTTGTGGTATGAGACGATATTACTTGCCTTTCATAGAACGTCATTGTTCTAGGTAGGTACCCTACGTATTTTGATAACTTTGAGTGTCGAAATATACGTTTTTTTGCGGCATATATGTAAGTGCAATAAAAGTATCAATAAATAAATATATATATATCCGTCCGTGTCTTATTTTTAGAAGTTTGTTTATTCACAGCTTCGATGGACTGTAGGTTTTAATTTCAACTCGATAACTCAACGCGTTCACTGCGACATCACAAAACGTAAACATCCAAGACCTGGGATTTTTTTGTCCCTCGCTGAGATTCGAACCCGCGACCTCTCGCATGGTAGACCGATGCGCTACCGCTGCTCCACAGATGTCGTCAATTCGCACTTATTAGCCGGTGTTAAGCCATGCGCTGCTTTTTAACCGAATACATTGCGAACAAAGTCGCCGGCACAGCCAGTCGACCTATAAAAATGTGACAACATTCCTATAGCTTTTTTGTAGCAAACAAAATCCTGATCTATCCGTCCATTTCGAAACTAGTCTCAGACTTTTACGGCGGGAAAAGCGGTGTAAAAACTTGACGTATGTTAGAGCGGGATAGCTTGTTGCGTTGCCTAGCGCGCTAGAGGGAGACGGCCGCTGTGTGTCAGTGGGTTAGCCCAGCCCTCCGCTGTCAACGTTCTTTGCAGGTCCATTGCATTCCGGGTGATTGAGAAGTGGGTGGGTACCTACTCTTTTTCCGTTTTGGAAATGTTAAGGCTGTAAGGATTTAAGATAATAATATATAAATATAACAACTTTCGTTATATAAAATAATACGTATTTACTAAATAACATTACAAATGTATGTTTATTTTATCATAAAAGATTTGAGCCTTATAATTGTTTGCTGTGTGCACGTTTAATTTTTATTTTTATTACTGTACAAATATTATATTGTGATATATTTAAGATCACCCTGAATGGATCCCTGAGTCCAAAGATACACTTTAATTTGGGGTTCAAAGTTACTTTAAATATTGTTGAGTTATGTTCTGCTCAATAAAATATGTTTGATTTTTATTTTTTCGGTATTACTGATTAATTCAATTTAATTAACACGTAATTTGGACACAACATAGTCGAGAAAGAAGGGTTTATATGCTCACAAAAACGTTCGTTAGAATTCGCTCGGTCGGTTCCCGGTAGAGTAAGATATACGGAATAATAGGGCTCTACTTAGTGTCTTCCGGCTCTAAAACTCACTGTCACTTCCGGAAGAGATCACTCCGTTTACCGCGACCGTTCATTCACTAGTTCACAGCAAGTGCTATGTTTATTACTAATGAAAGCCTCGATCGGTATTCCGCGGGCAGTTTCGAATTTACTGGGCGATTTTATTGCCTTCTGTTTAGTATGGCCGCAATGTATAAATTTTCTAAGTGCTTTGTCTTCTTAAAAGATTTATGAAAAAGATTACAGATTTACGCACCTCATTTTATTGGCACTAATAATTAATTAATTCATTTTGCTGTCGTCACCAAATCACATGACAATTTTTCTTTCCTATTTTTTCTACTAAATAATAATTCAGAATCTCGACAGAAGCTTTTTTTGTCTGTGCTTACGACTCTCTTATAACTTGTACAACATGGCCAATATTTATAATTAGTTATGTAAATGAGACACTATGCAAGATTTCAAAACTTCGATAGAAAACCTAACTTATTTTTAATGGTTTTCTGAACGCGTCTTGGTCCAAAAAAATTATAAATTATATTGCACGGACGCTCCAAAATTCTCACGAAGCTGATCCAACGTTGCAGGTACTTAAAAATCGTAACAGTAACTGCTGTGACAAATCCATACATAATGCCTACGTAAATACCTCTCATAAAAATGCATATTCCCACAATTAACAAGTAACGTTAGTACGCTCTCCTACGACGCAACGTTATTGTTCCATTCTCGCCTTTATTGCAAATAAAATAAGAGTTATGGCTTCTCATAAGGCCGCGTTTACTTTTTAATATCCCTCATTACATTACGTTTTTTTAATGATACTAAAATTATGAGTAAATATACTTATGACCTACTACATATTATAACTGCCCTGTTGGTCTAACCGTTAAGGTGCTTAGATACAAAAAAACGGGGGTTCGGTTCCCAAAGGGGGCCGTCGTACATTTGTACAAAATGGCCTCAATCTGGGTGTTTTTCGATGTTTGTAATGTTACCATACTACAGGGTATCCTATTTTGGGACCTGGCCCTCGATTCTGCTAGTGCATTATAGTACAATGTCAGATACACGGTCGGGTCACGTGACGTGTTTTTTTTTAATTATTGATGCCTAGAAGGTTTGATATGTCGCACCTCTAGATGAAAACCCCACTAAGTCGAAATAATATCTGAAAATTAGTTAGCTTCTTCAAGTTGAAGGTATCGTTATGGGAGTTATATTGTCCAGTCCGGTATAGGGTCAGGATGTCGAAAAAGTAGCTAACTAAATTTTCACAAATTATTTCGACTTAGTGGGGTTTTCATCTAGGGGTGCGATGTGTGCGCGCGTCGACCTGAAGCTGCAATGAAACTAATTCCCACGTTCATGCAGTTGTCATTATACTACAATGCATTAATAGCATCTAAACACAGGTCAAATGATTTTGTTGTATGGATTTAAGAAAGAAGGTTTTTATTAAAATTGTCACAGGAACACAATCAAAGGCCGCATTTACTAGAACACATCGATGAGTAATCGATTACAAAGATTCTGATGACTGACAGCGATTTAGAGCAATTGGACGGCAATTTTTCCATCGGATTTGAATTCCGATGAGAAGCAGCGATTCGTTCACAGAAAAAAGTTGCTGTCAAACGTAATTTGTGTTTGATGCTGTCAATTTTCGCGGTTACTTGAACTTTATTTCTACCTTCATAATAGTTTGCTTAAAACGTAAACGATACAACATGGAAATCTTCAACATGGAAGCGCAAAAGCGCGTTCAGCAGAATCCATCGAAAATTGTAATCGGACGCGTAATCGATGAGTTAGCGATTACTCATCGATGTGTTAAGCTAAATGCGGCCATTGATTGTGTTCCTGTGACAATTTTAATAAAAACCTTCTTTCTTAAATACACCGGACCGGACAATATAACTCCCATAACCGATACCTTCAACTTGAAGGAGCTAACTAATTTTCACATATTATTTCGACTTAGTGGGGTTTTCATCAAGAGGTGTGCGCGTGAGCAGGGTGGAAGCGCCATTGGCCAATGGCGCTTCCACCGTGCTCACACGCTCAGACGCAAAGCGCCCATCGTGAAACAGGACCTAGAGCTGTGAGACTTATTACAACAGACATATGATGTAGACTTGTAGAGGCAGCCTTTCGCAAGAGACGCATTAAGTTACGTATGTCCGAATCCGAACCATGTGAAGGCGTAATCGATCTTGTGGAAGCGTAGTCTTAGCAAATATTCATTTCTTCTTAACGACATATCGTCGGTCGGTTCGGTCGGAATCGCTCGTAGCCCCGGCTGCCTGAGAGATCTTTAACGATCACGGAGGTTAAGCAACATAGGGCTCGTTCAGTGCATGGATGGGTGACCGTTCTATGACTAACGCTAGTGGTATTTTAGAGGCAAGGCACGTTAAGCAGTTGGTGCCGGCTGATTCTCCATATTATTATTATCTATATAACTATCGTTTAATAAATAAACATAAACATTTACATGCAGGCACATACATTGCTTCATATTCATCATCAACCCATTATATCCCCACCGAGGGGCACGGGTCTTTTCCCTGAGGAAGGTATAGGCCATACTCCACCACGGGGGCCAAGTCCGGATTGGTGGAGGCTTGTAAGACTAGTGGCTGGCCTTACTGTCAGAAGTTTCTAAGCCGCCCTAAGGCCTCTGATTTGGCTTAACGACTGCCATCTATCGACGGCAGCCGGCACCAACTGCTTAACCTGCCTCGCACAGCATGGAACCGCTCGGGAAAAACGCCACTAGCGTTAGTCATAGAACGGTCACCCATCTATGCACTGAGCACGCCCTATGTTACTTTACCTTAAAATATTCAAAAGGCACATATTATGTAAGTGTTCCTGCTTTCTTTTATACCTCTAATGTATTTTAATATTTACTTTTTAGCCTTAGTTAAGACTTTTTATTCCGTTGTTCTCAAGTGCCTTTCTTTTACCTTATAAACAAAACATAATTCTTCTCTGCCTCTGGATACCCTACTTTTATTGTTTCGACCGCACTTTCGACCCCCATATTGCGACAATATAACAATACCTAATATCTTCCACATAACACTATTACTTGACCTGGTCCCAAACTAGGATACGCTGTGCTATGGTAAATTGCCAAGGACATCACAATCATCGAAAAACACCGATACTGAGGCCATTTTTGTAAAAATGTACGGTGGCCCTCAGTGGGAATCAAACCCACGACCTCGCAAGACCAACGAGGCAGTCGATCGTTTATGCAATAACCTATGTTTGTATTTTTTGTTCATGTTGATTAGATACTTAAAATTGCAAAAAACAGCAAAGACGTGCATATAAAATGCTTCGAAAACTAACAGTTACGCTGAAAGATACACAAACATATTCTCCACTTAAAATACCGTACTTACTCATTGTCCTCAAACTATAGACACTCAAGTAGCCTTTGGAAAGTCACAAACAATGCCTCCAAACAAACTAAGCTAGTTTACGACTGCGGAGAAACATTTGCGCTTTCAAAATACTCTGCAAACATTGTGTAAGTTTGATGCTGTTCGTGTTTAGACCAATCGATCAAAGCCTTTTTTTAGACACTAGCGTGTCCTTCATTTTTGATCCACCAGCCCGTAAGGGCCTTTCTCCACTGCTCCGGTCCGGCAAAGGTTCATTACCGATCCGATTTAGAAACACACAAGCATACAAGAAACTCCACCAATCCGGACCTGGCCCCCGTGGTGGAGTATGGCCTATACCTTCCTCAGGGAAGAGACCCGTGCCCCTCGGTGGGGACATGATGGGTTGATGATGAAGCATACTAATAAGCTTCTCCGCTACTCCGGCACCCGGCACCATGTCATCCATGTCATGACTGGAGACATAACATGGATGACATGGACAACAGTGGAAAAAGAGCCAAACGTCGTCAAGAAACGGGAGTGTCTTATTCTAATGCCTGGGCTGCACTCATCGCGATAACATTCGGGCGATAAACTTCGTCTTCGGTCTACGGCGAATCCTCGCGGCCACACAATGCGCTATGTAAAGTTTATCTCGAAGTGCAAGCGATGTCAAATGCAAAAAAAAACAAAATGGACGCCGTGGTTGCTCTGTATTTTATGACAGCAAATAATTATTTTTTACATTTATGTCGTAGTTATTATTTATTTATTCGTAGTTTGCAATAAATTCTAAAATTTTATCATACTCCAATCCATGTTACACTTCAGCTTATGCACCTACTCCGTGAAATAACACGTCCGCTACGTTTGACGGGTGCACGCTGACTGAAGTGTGGCCGCTCAAGTGAAGTTCATCATCAACCCGTTTAACCAAGTGAAGTTCATCGCGATAAAACTCTTTGATCTGTGAAAGTTTACCGACAGCTACGCGAAGTCCTGTCGAAGCTCCGAAGTACCTACACGCGAATACTTGGCTACACAGCACGATAGCTCGAATCTTCGGGTTATCGCGATAAGTGCGGCCCAAGGGTCAGGCGATCACATTCCTCAGCGCTTAAAATCGCCAAACTGCGGAGGGCACGTGTTTTGATAAGGCTTACACTACCTCTCTAAAAGATGGCTTGCACCTAAACTAATAACAACCATTATTAATTACTACACTCCGGTTACTTTTAGGGTCGGTTTCTGAATTGAGAATTTCACTAAGTAAAAACTTAAGAAACGTTCTGTCTTATATTAATTTATTGAAGCACAATACCTTATTTTATGTAATAGCTCAAGTTTTTAATTTATATAATGCTTGTACATGTACACGCAAGCTATTAACAAACACAGCAGACAAAAAGTCTGAGCAAAACAGTTCTTTAATTTTCTACTTTTTCTGGACAAACTATGTAGTGAATGACGACACTTATGTATAGTTTAAAGTATTTAAAGAAAGAAAGAATAGTAATTTATTGCCATGCAAGGATTACAGTCATTATATTAAAGCTCGTAGACAGGACTCGACAATAACAAACTTAAACTAATGTGGCTTACATAAGATCCTATCAGTCGTAAATTCGTAATGCATGACAATCGAACGTACGCTCAGCATAATGCTGTTGGATAGATCTATCTTAAAACAGCGCTGATTTTCAGCGCAGCCCGTACAGCTCGCATTGAGCCCCTGAAATGGTTCCCGACCCAGCATGTGTTGTAGCCTACAACGCTGATATTCTGTAGAGAACTCGAGACCATGTTGACCATGACAGAACGTTACTTAATTATTTACTTAGCTAAATTCTCAATTCGGAAAACGGCCGACAGCCCTTAGGGCGATTGTGCACTACAAGGAATTTTACTGTCCGAACATCCGATTTTTTACGGTCCGAAGTGGCATGAAAAAAACGGATGATTGGCTTGTGCACTTGTCCGTCTTTACTCGGATGATACGCCTCAGTTTAGGGTAGCTCTGTCTATGAAACTACACACGACGCACGCGAAATTACTCTGAAGGATGAGTTTCTTGGAACGTCGCAGTTGCTTGCTTTATTGCGGAAAAAACCGTTCCGGAATGGGGAAAAGTAAAATGTCGGACGGCAAAATTACGTATAGTGCACAAACTAGTATACACATTATATGGCGTGCCATATCGGACCGTAAAAAATCGGACTGCCGGACAGTAAAATTCCTTGTAGTGCACAATCGCCCTTACTTGACTTGTTAGAGAAGAGCAACCGGCGACGCGAACTCCGTCTCTGCTCACCGTGATTAAGCTCTGCCAATCAGAACGAAACCTGGTCGGACTAAGAAAAGAGAAAAGTCAAGTAACTGTATCCGGAATAAAGTTAATAACATAACATTTAAATAAAGGCACATACATAATAATGTCTAGTGGTTAGAAAAGTTTTAGTACAAAAATATAATCGACTTTACCCAGACTGAGGGAATTGTATAATATATTTGCGTTACATTTTACACATTCAAATAACTTTCTAGAAAGCACAAAGTTAGCAAGTTTGTTTCGGCTTAAAACAGCCAACAAACAAGAATAGGTACGCTTATAATAACTCTTATTAAGCTACACAATAAGTTGTAGGCTTTCTAACTATGATTTATGATCTGGTGAAGTAAACAAAGATTCGAGTCACAAACGGCGAGGTTTCATAATCGGTCAATACAGATTCAGACCATCATAATTTCCTGGGTTTTTGTTTAAATTATGATGTAATACATCAGACGGTTTTGAATAAGAGGTGCAAAACAAAAGGAGTTCGTGACTGGTCCAAAATAAATGTAAATCTAAGTACAAAATTAAGTTTTACTGGTGCAAAAACCAAATAAGTGACGCAAACCCCAATTAATACAAGGATGTCAAGTTTTTTAGGCTCAATCGTGACTAATTTGTATTTATATTTCTGATGAATTTGACATAATATTGTTTCCATACTAAATTGTGCGGTCTGCTTTATTGCCTCTTGGTAAAATTGATATCATGTAAATTAATTCAGACAAACGACCGAAATTATTCTTGATAATCTTCAGACTGGATCGATCATTTATTTGTCGTATAGATTCGGTAATGCTTTTTTTTTTAATGCGTATTATCGAGGCCATAAGTCTCTATACAAAATCTGTGCAATTTCACCCTTAAATTAAGTATATTACGTTGTATTCTTAAGTGCATATCGTTCTGGATATCTTGCTTCTTATGTATATTTAATTTTTATTGCAAACGAAACTTTTGTTGATGCATTTTTAAATATTAGTGACTAAAAGTGGTACTATAATATGTTTGCGCGGTTGATGTAGGTCCTTGTGAATGGTGAAGAAAAGGTGGCTAAGCCCAAATTCTTTCTTTGAGCAAAAACCCTCATAGTCCAATGTAGATTATGATATAATGATATTAAATGGGTTCTAAAACTTTAAAAATGTCAATTTGTTAATATGTTTAACATGACAAGTGATAATTTTAGTATGGGACAGAGTAAGATGATTCACGAAGGAAAATTTTTGAAATTGACGAATAGAACCCTCCATTTTCTTATAATAAGGGGTTATTGGTACAACCTGTAACGAAATCACATTATCACATGAATCCCAAGCGTAGGAAGTCGCAAGAAAAGTCAGTAAATCATAATAATTTACTTCATATCTGTTCCTAAGATTTTTATCAGCTCCCGTATCGTAACCTTATTTAGAGCCGATATATTTCACTCTTAACAGGTGCATTGTATCACTGTTGTAGGTCACTGTAACTCTTCTCTCAAGGCAAACAATGCACGACCATGGGAAATGGGATGGTAAAGCCAACCAACTCTAATTAAAAGCTGTAATTCCTACTGCCTTAGCTATAAGGGTCATTTTGTAAGAGAATATTGACTCTATGCTGTGCGGAGTGTACGAAATGGGTTCCTCATTAGAATAGAATGAATTTGTCGGAACGGCGGCAGTATGTGATGAATCTAGATTACTGTTTGGTGTCTACCTAAAAACTAAACATGTAAGTTAGTGAAGGCGGCCAGGCAGCCATTGTCGCTGTAAAATGATAACGTCGTATGTCTAAAGAAGCAAATTTTACAGGAAACGAAAAAAAAATTCTTTCTTCAGTGTTTAAAATATTATTATATGCTTTTGTCCCAAGTTTTGGTTGGTAAATAGTATTTACTTATGTTATTAACCAAACCCGTAATTCATTAGATTATATACCACTTAAATGACATAAGAGGTTTCTGTTTTTAAAGTTACGAAGTTTTCTAAAGTAAAGAGAGATATAGGCTAGAAAAGTAATTAATGAATGAATAAAGGTTCGCCACATTTTAAAATACGTGGTTTTCATTCCGTTTTTACAGAAATCTAAAATAAATGTTTTCTTGACAACAGCGACGCCATCCATGCTGTCTTTATTTTTATCTAATCTCTTTAAACGAGCAATTCTTGTATATATATTTCTATATAATCAGAATCTCGGAAACGGCTCCAACGATTTTCACGAAATTTTGTAGGCAGACGCTTTCGGGGGCGTTTAATTGATCTAACTAGGTTACATTTTTAGAAAACATTGTTTTATCCGTGTTTTAAGCCAATTGAAATTTGATATGATAACATACAGAGGTAAATTTCGCGTCTATCTGCAAGGTTGGGATAGTTCTGACGGGAAAACGGGCGACCCGTTTCGGGCCGATTTCAAGAGACACGGTTTGAGTCATGATGTTTTTTTTCCAAGTTCTATTTTTTGTTGAAAAAGAATTATTTTAATTTTATATTACAAAAAAAGTACCGGTCACCCAGGTAATTTTTTTTAGAAAAGAGCGTGACGGAACTTTACTTAAGTATTTCATCATTATTATCAACCCATTATGTCCCCAATGAAGTTGATAGAATTTCCAGAAGCAACCACACAAGGAAAGAAAATATTCTCAACCTTTGGTTCAGAGTTTCTTTTTTTTAACTTTATAACAATTCCTCAAATTTCTCAAGATGTCTTCAAACACGCCCATGCTTTCATAAAAACGCCCCAAAGTTTGAATTATCTTCGACTATTTTATCTCAACTGGCTAAAATAACGACAATACTTGACTTTTTTTGCACTTAGAACTCCAAATGTAAAGTTTGATGACATCATACTGTGAGGAAACCATATTTTTACATTGGCATTGTGTTGTAAAAGTCAGGGACAAAAAAGATAGCTCATAAAATAAATCTTTTCTAGAAATCGAGGAAAGGGGTCCTAATAAACTAACCTCCTTAGACATTTTAGTCGTAAAATTCTATACACGCCCCGAAACGTGGCCAAAATCCAAACGAGCAAAATAGCATTCAAATAAGCTTCTCTGTTCCGATTCAACACCAATGTCGCATACTGTCTCACCAAAAATGCTTTTCCCATCACCTAACCTGACAATCAACTTTGTGTTCTATTTCTTCGCACTTAAGGTGTCGTTTAGACTGAGTTTGATGGCTAGATATCAAGGTAACGTTTTGAATGTCAAGTACATGAAATCGATTTGCTAAAATCGGTCGAAATTTTTCGGTCACTTTCGAATAGGCCAACGACACCGAGTGAAAGGGAAATAAGGTCTTATTTTTTATGTTTTCTGAGCACATTTTTTGATATGCTCTGTTTACTAAATTTCCATTGGTGGGTGGAACCATCAATAATCGTTGAAACTCTCTTTTGACTGTAATTTCGCTAAAAAGTATGAAATAATTTAGCTAGTTTCGTAGTGTTCAGTGGCTGAGACAAAATGCTCGGGGCGGTTAACGAAAGCAATGTAAAGAAAAAAGTAATGAACGATAGAACATTATTTATTAAAAAAAAATGTTATGAAAATATTTTACCAACAAAATCTAATTTTTGCTATGCATATACTACGCGTACTTGGCCAGATTTATCATACTTTTCTTAATTAGCTACCTAAGAAGTTTGTTGGGAAAACAAGTGAAATGTCAAAAAATTACAATAAAAACAGACATTTCATCTGTCGTGTCATTTGAAACCCACTACACATGCATCTCAGAACCTACTTAAAACGAAAATGCTTGAGAAACCAGTTCCATCAAGGAAATGAGGTCACGCAGGCATCTCAAACAGAGAGCGAAACCGAAACCACATTTTTAGGCGTATACTCTATCAACACCCACTAGAATATTCTTAACTTACTGGCACTCGCATTGTTAATATTGTTGTCATAGCCTATAATAGAAAAAGAAAACATATGCGTTGGCGCCGAAATTTTACTTCTTTTTTTTTCTTCAAACATGAACATCAAACTAAATGAACGTGACAATTTCACGTTAAAAAAAAGCAGCTTTTTAACCAATAGACTTGAAGCAAGTTAATTCAATACAATTTTTCTCACGTTCAAACGAAAGTGAAGTTCGGAACGTGGAAAACCGACAAAGCTTGAGGCCGTCTTGAAAGGAGGTCGAATGGAAAATAAAAGCGCGCGAAACAGGTTCTTAATTTGAATTGAGCGAGACAGGTTGTTTTCTCCCCGCCAGTGGCCGTCACGAAATGTGGCCAGTGTTAAATAATTGTTGGGTTCAAAACATTTTATTTGATTGTGAAGTTTCGCGAAGTATTTTGAGCATTTGCTTACGTCTTATTACGGTAAACTTCACCGTTTATAGTGACTGCAGGCTGATAATGACAAAAAAATAACTTGTTTATTGAATTGCCAAATAGAAATGGTTTAGTCCACTCGCTCCCACATAATATTTTTGCTAAAGTTGGTAGGTACTATTTAAGACAGTAAATTTGATGACTTGCAGTAAAATTATACTGTTCTATAGCAACAGTCACTGGTAGATACTTATGGAAAAAAAATGTTGTAAGTACTTATTACTGGACATAATTTTCTAGTCAGTATTAATGGGATCTTGCGTGTCACTTAGATTGGAGTGACACAAAAAGAGTTATAGAAGACACAAAAGATAAATAAGACTATTCGACTTTGCATATTATAAAAAGTATTAAAAGTCGCAGAGAAAAAAGCCGAAAAAAGTCGATTTTTATCTTTTCAAGTGTCATTTCCTATTTCATAACAGTTTTTAGTGGAAGTTCTCCATAGAAATTAATTTGGGCACCAACATTTTAATTAAAATGTTATTGAACAAATCGTCAAGCTTCTAACGAATGTTAACTCTAGCTTAACTGACGTGTGATGTCATGTGTCCAAAGAAATCATTGCTGTCAACCCTGGAGCTTGTAATGACAACTTCCCACTTGTATTGGGGCGAAAAGCAGGCGACTTTGACCTTTCGAGACACGCGGATTCGAGTTTCATATTGGAAGACAACCGTAGCTACAGACGTAGGCATGAGCAACAGAAAAGTTGGAGGGAGGGCGTGGAAAAGACGCAACTCGTTGTTGAGTTGTAGAGTTCGCGCCTCGCCTGTCTCTTCGGTGTGGGATTCATTCCCTCCCTTCAGTATAATTTTGTATTCAAGTGAATTAAAAAGACGACGCGTTTGTCAGAAATGTGAACGTTGATGTGCTGTCGATTGTACATATAAACATTTGACAAACAGATTTAAATAAGATGTCCAGTTGGTACTGCATTAACAAAAGATTACCCCACAACTTAACTTAAAAGAAGCGAAACATAGTTAAGTGAGTTTACAAATATATTTTTTTGTAAACAAAATTATTAATATACAAACAAGGAACCAATACAGAAGAAACTAAACGCATGCACATATTGTAATATTGTAATATGACGTCCTGTTGGCTCACACTAAAGTGTGACGTGGACATTTGGTTCACACTATTGCCTGGCGTTGGTACTTTTAGTAGAATTTAAAATACTTTTGATAGTATTGTCATAATAAATTATGAATTGTAGTTACATGAAAAGCAACCCTAAAATCCATAATTCAACTCGCCCTTAGGTTTATTTTTTATTTTATTTTATTTATTCAAGGAGAAAAAACAGAATTGACAAAACCTTATTACGTAAAGAATATTAAGTTTAAGTATAGAAATTTTTAGAAATCCTAGTTTGGGACCAGGCCCTAGATTCTGCTAATGCATTGTAGTACAAAGACAGTTGCATGAACGCGTCGATTTCATTTCATTGGCGCTGCACGTCAACGTGAGGTTGCGTTTCAATCATTCTAGGCGTCAATGGAATTTAAAACAACGTCACGTAACCCAAGCATGTCACGTGACCCAACCATGTAACTGCAATTGAACTATAATGCACAAACAGAATCGGGGCCCAGGTTAAGTGGTTGTGTTATGTGTATGTCATTATCTTTATTATGTTTTTCTTTAAGTTTTCATTCCTTTAACAGAGGTCCAAGTTGGCACGAACTGAGGCCAAGTGCATTAACATTTTATTGTAAACATTTTAGAGTTCGTCGTCTTTGCCGAAGAACTTTCGTACGATAAGACATGTGTTTAGCTAGTAGCTTTTTATGGCTTTTTGGAGTAGCTGGTAAGTTAATCGGTGTATGTCTAGACACCTGTAAAGAAAAGGATTATTTGAATCGCTTTGACAACCGCACTTGCGATTTAGTTTTAATTTCTATGGCAATATCAGTGTATTTTGTGATTTTTTGTCTATGCATGTCGATGTTTGTGTGCATTTGGTACGGCGATGTCTATTAGGTATACCGTTTTATTATTTTTATTAACTAGGAGGAGGTAGATAGGTATTAGTGCAATGTTAGTTGAATGATCTCTGCCGAAAGCTCGATTTGAAGCTGCGCAAAAAGTGTGATGGTATTCAATTGTCGGTCTCGTTACGGAATTGCTCCGTAATCGCCGCGGCCTTGCTATGGCCTTACTTTCGACATCATTGTCATTATCAACCAGATGCGTACAGTCGACAGCACGTCAATCTTCACATTTTAGTTGCAAAGTCGCCCGTAACGCAACGGAGTAGAGTGCATGGGTGTATACCATGATATGCTGTCGACTGTACAGTCAAAAGCGGGTCAACCTTTACATTTCAAATTCAAATGCAGTCTGTTAGCTTTTAGAATATTTATATTTATTGCAAGAAAAATAATTACATTACAGTTAAAACTAGCTCGTTAATATACCTCGGCTACTATCGGATAGAGTCGGATATATTCGTGTAATAGAAATATCGGAATTCTAATATGACACTTAATTTCGAAATCGGAAATAATATGACGGAAATAAACTTATACAGAGCAGGAAGTAGTACGAGGGCTGCTACTTATGTATGCGGAATCTGGGATTCCAATAATTTTAAACGCAATGTCTGACCTCCATGGTCAAATTCGTTCTTTTTTTAAATACTGGCCGCTAATATTTTTACTATGTATTACACTCGTGTGCTTTCGACGAAAACCGAAGCCTACTCTAGAGTCAGAGATATATTCTAAAAGCTAACGGACTGTATTTTTATTCACATTAAAAACAAAATGTTTACGTAGTGAGACCAGTAACAATAACTACTTTACTGCGTGTGTCTTGTAATACAAGATAAAGTCCGGTACGGGAACGCTACCCACCTGATCAACTGTCGATTTGACACCTAGTGACACGCACAATTAAGAAGTCAGAGCTACTCTTGATCAGAATAGTGTAAGTACTTATTGATATCACTGAATGTACAAACTTATGTTAAAATTTATAATTTATTATTGTTACATTATATGGTTTATAAGTCACCATAGTTAAAGTCCGTTCGCTTAGATAGTGTCGGTACACTCGAAGGCAATCTTGGTTTTAGTAAAATAGAAAAAAACATGGTACGCAATATACCTAATAATGAAGCACAAAATAAAACACTACTCTTCATCACTCGAAGTGTCCTCAGAATATTCATCTCCACCGGTATTTAGAATAGGTACCTACATAATAATATGCAGGATCCTCTCGTTATATATCCATTCTAAAATACTGATTGATTTACTTGTTGCGTGATCTACATAATAGTAGAATGAGACGAGCTGCGAGCCAAATTCACTGGCGTGTTTACGCAGCGTCGGCTTCCTTTAATTTCTTTTTTAAAAGCCGCCACGTGCCGAGGCGGTAAATATCAAAGTGACACTATGATAGCGAACAGACTTTACTAACATTATTATAGGTACTGCCGTAAATCATCAAGGGGCACGGGCCTCTTCCCTGACGAAGGTATACTCCATACTCCACCACTGGGGCCAAGTCCGAATTGGTGGAGGCTTGTAAGACTAGTGGCTGGTCTAGCTATCAGAAGTTTTCAAGCCGCCCTATTAATGCCTCTGACTTGGCTTAATCACCAGCCGGCACCAATTGCTTAACATGCCTTGCGAAGCAGTACGGCACCGCTCGGAAAAATGCCACTAGCGTTAGTCATAGAACGGTCACCAACCCATGCACTAAACGCGCCCTATGTTGCTTACTCTTCGTGATCGTTTAAGATCACTCAGGCAGCCGGGGCTCCCAGCGATTCGTTATTTATTTAATAGAGGTACAGCTGAAACTGACTGGCATGTATGTAAAGTTTCATGTTCTGTCGACTGTACAACCGGGTGCAATTGTTAACAACGCAGCCATAATCAATATATACCTATTCAGAATGCGATTAGCATTAATTTTGTAATAACAGACATTAAAGAGGTTTATCTAGAACTAGTTACATACTTGTTGTCTACCAAATGTTGGCTCAATGCTTGACTAATTTCAACTACATCGGAGCAATTTTGTCAGTACGCTTTGGTGGCATATAAACATACCTAATGTATGTTTTATCTTTTTGGCGTGTCCAATAAGGAGCTCTAATTTTATCATTAATTTACGTATTTCGGAGCAACCTACTCATAAAAGAGGTCTTAGACAGTAAAATGGAAAAAAATAAACTTTTTTAAGCTAGTACATGTATACATAACTATAACTAAACATGCGTCCATGTATCCTGGAGGATTAGGTAGGGATCATAGTTTGGCACTTGTCATAATCCTGACAGAGCTCTTTCGCTTTCGAAACATACATTAGTCCACGTACAATAAAAATATAAAAAACTACTTTATAATAATATTCAATATATAAACCCTATACTCGTCTATGCTCCATACCTACGAGTAAAGTAATTTTATAAGTGGTACTGTAACATTTTGGGTAAGAACGGGTTGGAATAACCGCTCATTCGTCAATCATTTTCTATAAAACAATTCACCAAAAATAGCATCTTCACCACATTTTAATTTGAACTCTAAAACAAAGTAATCAGAGCGTAAAGTCACTTTGTCAATTAGGTACACCAATTTAAGGAGCATGCTTCGTAATACGGTACTTTGTGTTATGTAAAAGTTTCGTTCAAGAAATGGAATCAAGGTCGCATGTTTTTTGTTACAAAAGATTGTCTATAGTTGTACTTTTTTGTTTAGGAACGTGTCTTAGTTTACACTGGTTTATTTTTAAAGTGCACCACTCCAAATAGTTATTTAAGCAACTAACAACAGATTATAAGTCTTTAGCTGTACCACACAGCAGCCGATAGTGATATATTTTTTTATATCATATTAAAGTAATTGTTGATTGAAACTTGTGACATTAAGGCCAGCCACTAGTCTTACAAGCCTCCACCAATCCGGGCTAGGCGCACGTGGTGGAGTATGGCCTATACCTTTCTCTAGGAAGAGACCCGTGCTCCTCGGTGGGGACATAATGGGTTGATGATGATTGGATCCTACTAAAATTATGGCTGCAGGGAAATATTGTTTACAATATAGAGTAACTGTGAACTGAAGCTCAAAAAACATCGTTATTAGAGCTATTGACAATTTGAAATCAAGGTAAATAACAAATAAAAACGGTGAGCATATCGGCCCACTAAAAATTCTACAGGATAAGGTACAATAAGCATTATGACACATAATATGAAATGTGTCAAAACAAATCCGTGGTGAGCCCACTGTGCGTCAGCCATTAGCCAATAGGGCGCGAGTCCGCATTCCACGTGCGATCGGAAAGTACCCGCGCGCATTTCTTCCACGTAATGGACTATTAAACAGCGTTCAGAAGCTCTGCTTAAATCGGAGTGTGAAATCGACTGGACTAATAAAATCGTGAACACGGTGGAATAAAATTTCCCAAAATATATCTCAAAATTGGAGAAAGTATGTTGTAAAACCAGGGTACAGTAGATACCATATCAACCTTTTTAATATGAATTAAGGGAGTAGAGTGCGTTGAACGTAAGGATTGATGTTGATGTGCTGGCATCAGTACTAAGCAGCAGACTATAAACTGGCGAACGATTGACCAATGATCTGAGGCAGATTACTGATAGCTACTGGATAAGGGCAGCCGAGGACAGAAAGAAGGCGCGTGGCAGGGGAAAGGGTTTTTGTACCACGTGACTAGAATGAATGTTAACAGGTCATATTTTGATAATTTGTCCAAATCGTGTCAGGTAGCAGTCCTTGGTCACCTCCTACCCCTCTGGGATACAGGCGCACAGAAGCGTATATATGTTTGTATTTTGAAAATTATCGTCACAAGGAAAATAATGTACCGCGATTTAGCACGGCCTCTTGAATGAAAATGAAAAATTTTTGTGCAAGTTCTGTATTGAATAACGAGCTAACGACTTTTGATGACAATTTTGTTAAAGACAAACACTGTGTAAATCACAGCATGAACTAGAATATTGTCGTACGAGAAAATCGAAGACGGACTTTCTTAGCAGTATCTTGTTCTGTGAGTAAAGCTTCTAAGCAGCGACGATATAAGAGACGAATAAAAAGTTGCAAATAGAAGACGACGACGGCCCCGTGATTTATAGTGTCGGATGGAAGGTATTCCGTTTTCTCCACGCCGGAGAGAAACGATGTGCAGAGGAAGATGTTGATTGTTCCTGTTTGCATGATATGTACTTAGGTTCATCATCATTATCATCATCGGCTATTTGACGTCCACTCCAGAACATAGCATACTTAGGTTAGATAGCCCGTTTTTAGTCCATTCGTAGTAAGACGCATAACTGCAAGACGCCATCATCTTCAACCCATTTTGTCCCCACCGAGGGACACGGGTCTCTTCCCTAAGGAAGATATAGGCCGTACTCCACGACGGGGGCCAAGTCCGGATTGGTGGATTGAGTGGAAGGTGGTGTGACATACAGGGAACAAAAGGGCTAAATCACACAACTCAGTGGAGTGTAACGTAACAGCACCCTAGGTCAAGTGATAGTGTTTTGATGAAAGTTTCATTATTTCTAAGCTTGTAAAATATCGGTGAGACTTTGTAATATACAATAACTGTTTTGGAAATCAAATATTGTGTTCCATACAAAGCTTAGGTAAACAAAGAAAAGACAAGGCTAGAAATTTCTAAAGAGAAATATCCAATAAAAATACGCACTTTTGTAATCTCATCAATCAAAACCCGCTATCTGATTCTCTTGTAACTGTCCACCACATGACTTTCCTTTACTACTGGATTTCACGCAATATTTTTAAGTAGAACGTAATGAAACCACTCACCGCTTTTCCAATTGAAACTGTATTAAAACGTTCCCGATTCGTCACAATATCTCTGTCGTATGACATGTAGTATGAATCGCTCGTAGCCCCGGCCGCCTGAGTGATCGTAAACGATCACGAAGGTAAAGCAACATAGGGCGCGCTCAGTGTACGTATGGGTGACCGTTCTATGACTAACGCTAGTGGCATTTTTCCGAGCGGTTCCATGCTTCGCAAGGCACGTTAAGCAGTTGGTGCCGGCTGCCGTCGATAGATGGCAGTCGTTAAGCCAAGTCCACGAAAAAGTGATATGAAAAGAAAAATCTCCCTGACAGACACCCTGTATAACTGAGATTCTGGGTACTTTTATATTTTAATCAACATAGGTAAAATACACTGCGTATTCATAATATTTGCTCTATAAAGAGTCAGTTTATTTGTAAAGAAGAAGCGGCGATGACAATGATGATGATGATGATTCGGATTTGCATCTCACATCCGTGCGCATGCTCGGGTCTAAATTTATAATTGCCAAGGTGTCACCGTCAACGGAATCGTTGTGGAGGACATCATCATTGTATAAAGAGTCAGTTTATTTGTAAAGAAGAAGCGGCGATGACAACATACATACTAAAATGACTAGTCATCGCAAAGCCGTCAGTAAAATAAAAAGTCTCCCCACACGTAATACCGAGAGCCTTTCCTCGGTGAGCGACGTTACTTTATACCGTTTAGATTGGAGAATGTCTTGTGACCATGTGACAGTCTCATCTGCGGTGACAGGTGATTTGCGAAACTTCCATGGCAAAGGTACTGACGGACACAAGTTACAAACATTTACATACAGGCACATACATAGCTTCTGGCCCCACACTAGGATACCCTGTGTCGCGGGAACGAGATACAGTGACATCACAAACATGTAAACATCCAAGACCTGGGGTTTTTTAAAATAATAAGTCTACCCGGGGTCCGTCTTCATTTTGAACTAGTTTTGTAGACCTAAATATACATTACACTGGTCACACATATGCCTAATTACGACCATGTTACCATCATGGGTGACTTTAATACAAATCTTCTGTGCGATAACTCCCGTTCCCGTCAACTTCAGTCGTTGATTACATCCTTTAATTTAAACTCCCTCGGACTTGGGCCCACTTACCACATAAATGACTCGCACACACTCCTCGACTTGATTCTTACTTCTAAGCCCGAACGCGTCTCCACCCACGGCCAGTTTACTGCGCCAGGTTTTTCCCATCATGACCTCTTATTTTCTTCTTATAAACTCAAAATCCCTAAATTCAAACCCAAAATTATTTTCCAACGTAACTTTGCTCGGATGGACGTGGATAAGCTTAAGGTTAGTGCCGAAAGCTTAGACTGGTCACGGTTGGAACAGCTGACTACGGTGGATGAGAAGGTTGACCTTTTCAACAGCCACATTACTGGGCTTTACGACACCCACGCTCCTATTCGCGCGGTAAGAATGAAGCGTCCCCCAGTTATCTGGATGACAGATGAAATCCGTGGGTTGATGGCTAGGCGAGATAGTCTCCGCCGAAGGCACATCAGAAACCCCACTGATGACAATTGGATCTTGTTTAAAACGGCCAGAAATCGGTGCAACCAGGTGATTAGGAACGCCAAACGTCGCCACATTTACATGTCAATCAAACAGTGCTCTCCCAACAATATTTGGAAATTCCTACGCACCTTGGGATTTGGGAAGTGTCGGCAGGACCTGAACTCATCTCTTGATGTCAATGGACTAAACCGATATTTCTCAAGTCCCCCACACTCCATTGATCCTCTGCTGAAGGCTTTAACTATAAAGTCTATCTCAGCCTCTCCCTTAGCTTCAGCCCTCCCATTTAATTTCACCCCGGTCACTGGCTCCGATATCGAGAAAATCATCCGCTCCGTCCATACTAAGGCAGTAGGCCCCGACTCTATTGGTCGTGACTTACTTTTACCTATCCTAAGCACAATCCTCCCCGCCATTACCCATATCATAAATTCCTCTCTTTCCTCTGGTGCCTTTCCCTCACAATGGAAAAAGGCATATATGGTACCTATTGCCAAAATTGCAACTCCTGTTGAATTCAAACATTATCGACCTATTTCCATTCTACCCTTCCTATCCAAAATCCTAGAACGTGTGGTGAATCGTCAACTAATGGCTTTTCTCCACACCAACCAAATCCTGAACCCCTTCCAGTCCGGTTTCCGTCCATCTCATAGCACATCCTCAGCTCTCATCAAAATAACGGACGATTTCCGCCACGCTATGGATGATCGCCAACTCACTCTCCTTACCCTGCTAGATTTCAGTAGTGCATTCAATTGCGTAGACTACGAAATCCTCCTTGCCATCCTCCGATCCCTCAACATATCGGAGTCAGCTGCTGTGTGGTTTTACTCTTATCTCCACGGTCGCCAGCAGCGCATTCGTGCGGATGACGTTCTCTCCGATTGGTGTGACGTCACTGCAATGTACCGCAAGGAGGAGTGCTTTCCCCGTTGTTTTTCTCGGTTTTCATTAATACCCTAGTCTCGGTTGTCAGCTTCACTTCCTATCACCTGTACGCAGACGATCTCCAACTCTATTTGCCGTTCAAGCAAGATCTTCTCTCAATTGCAATCCAAAAAATGAACGCAGATCTTGTCTCAATAAGTGCATGGACTGAGCAGTACGGTCTGTTAGTTAACCCGAGCAAGACACAAGTCATGATTTTGGGCGGTAGGGCTTTGCTATCTAAGATCGATAGGGATACCCTCCCGCCTGTCTGCTACAATGGTACCGCCTTACCTTACTGCAGGGAGGTGAAAAATCTGGGTCTACACATACAAGACAATCTCTCATGGGAAAAACATGTTGCTGAGGTAAGTAGGAAAATCTTCGCATCCATGCATTCGCTTAAACGTATGCAGAAGTTCCTGCCGTACTCCGCCAAGGTTGCGTTGGTCAACGCTCTACTTCTTGCAGTTATTGACTATGCAGATGTGTGTTATCCCGACCTCACTGAGCAATTGCTGGACAAATTGGAACGTCTTCTCAACGTTTGCATCCGTTACATCTTAGGCTTCCGTAAATATGACCACATTTCCCAATCTCGCACTCAGCTTAATTGGCTAAATATCCGCTCCCGCAGGAATGCTCACATCGTAACGCTTCTGTATGGCATCTTACATGACCCTTCCTCCCCCCAGTACCTCCGAGAACGTTTCGCTCCCCGTGGCGCGCATGGACGCCTTCAGCGCCCATGCAAAGATCTTCTCCTAGACACTCCCGTGCATGATACGGCGGGCTATTCAAATTCCTTCACAGTGACAGCGGTTCGCTTGTGGAATGCGCTACCTCTATACATACGCCAGGCACCGTCAGTCCAAGTGTTTAAAGATAGAATTCATATGCACTACTTTGGTCTTCAGAATAACCCAGTTTGATTTTATTTTATTATGTAGTTTGTATTATATTGTATTTCTATTATATTATCTATATATTTGCTATCAAGTAATAGTTTAAGTAGTATAGTAAATTATTTTGTATCCTTAGTATCTATAGTATTTATTATAGGTATATTATGTATATTTTATGTTGTTTAATATGTTTAGGTATCATGTTTATATAATTTACAACCTCTTTCTAATAAATATCTTCCGGCACTACCCCATCCATTATCCTCATCAACAAAGGTTAGCTGGAAGAAAATACTTTTTAGTATTAAGCTCGCCTATGTACATAATTTTTATAGTGCAATAAAGAATTTTCATTCATTCATTCATTCATAAATATGCATATGGGTATAACACTATAATCTCACATGGAAGATTTAGCTTCCAGCGCTAGAAAAAAAAGCAATATTTTCTCTGAAATAAACAGTTAATTTTTTTTTTCTAACAAATTCCCATTATAATCCAATAATGAGGGGTTCTATGACACGATACGAATTACATAACTTTTATTATTGGGAAAATCACAAAAGAAATTCAGCAATTGCATATATTTTATTACCGCGGCTGTTAACTCCAGTATCGAATAGCTGATTGGCACTGACTGAAATACAGCACTTTTTACCTTTCATAATAGCAGTGACACGGGTCACCGTTATTTTTCTTCTATTTTTTTTTGTATTATTTTTTATGTTGTTATTTTTTGTTTTGTATATATTTTTTAAATGTTTCTTCTTCTGATATTAAAAAAAAAAAAAAAATTGTAGATTAAAAGCTCTTTTGTTCGGACGTATCTGTGTAGAGGTAGAGACCCGCACGTTTTTTTTACGAACGGGGACCAGCTCGGTGTAGTGTGGAACGACCTTTACTCTGTGTTGTTGCAGGATATGTTTACGACGTTTCGTTGAAGTCACGTACCTGCAGAGAAAAGAAAAATAAACGTTAAAATGTTAGTTAATATGCAGCGTGTAACAAAATACTCATGTATACGACCTCTGTGGCGCAACGGTTAGCGTATCTGCCTACCATGCCAGAGATCCCGGGTTCGAACCCCGGCTGGAGAGGAAAAAATCCCCCAGTTCTTGGATGTTTACATGTCTGTAACGTAGCTGTTTGTAACCAATAAACATTTACATAAATTGCTTCTGACCCCACTCTAGGATTACCCTGTGTCGTGGAAAACAGACACAGCGACATCACAAACATGTGATCATCCAATACCCCCAGGTGTTCTTTTTTTATCACAAACATGTGATCATCCGATACCTGGGGTGTTCTTTTTTTTTGTCCCCAGCCAGGGCTCAAACCCAGGACCTTTCTCAAGTAGGCAGATGCGCTAACTGCTATGCCACTGAGGTCGTCGAAGAGATGAATAAATGGTAGACACTTCCTGACTTTGTAGAGAACTACTTGAGCAGATCTTCATGCCATAATGCGGTGGCAGCGCAACGGGTACAGTCCCGGCTTCACATTAGGGAGTTCGTGAGTTCAAGTTCTAGCATGTAACAATTACCTTGTTTTCTAAGCTACTTACATTTATTAAAGACTGGGTTTTATACTAAAACAACGTATGACGATGCTTTGTTTAGTAAAAACCCAACAAAGTCCTTCAAAATAAAATAAAAACATAGCCGTCTTGAGCACACTTTATTACCCGAAATTCGCAAAAGAACGCGAAAAACATATTTTTCCAACATTGATTTACAGCGGCTGTTAACAAAAAAATGTTTTGTAAAACAAAACTCCTTTAAAGGCCAAAAGAACTAAGGTCATCAACCTTCAGTCGAGACAAGAATGAGATACAATCGAAATATTTAAATCCAGTTCCTCGTAATTTTAATATCTGTTGACAGGACAGTGGAAATAAATCTGTCATCCATCCCCAATATTGGGTTACAAACTGTAAATTTTCAACTGAAACTTTTTTTCAAAACTTTTTAACAAGTTCTTTATTTACCAGGTTACATTAATTTGACTTGTAATAAGCGCAATAATGCTCATAGCCCCCTTAGTGATTTTAAACGATCACTAAGGTTAAGCAACATAGGGCGCGTTCAGTCCATGGATGAGTGATTGCTCTATGCCTAACGCTAGTGGCATTTTTCCAAGGCACGTTAAGCAGTTGGTGCCGGCTGCCGTCGATAGGTGGCAGTCCTTAAGCATAGTCAGAGGCCCTAGCACGGCTTCAAAGCTTCTGACTACTGTCAGAAACCACTAGTCTAACCAGCCTCCACCAATCCGGACTTGGCTCCCGTGGTGGAGTATGGCCTATACCTTCCTCAGAGAAGAGACCCGTGCCCCTGGGTGGGGACATAATGGGTTGATGATGAGTTTTCAGGCCACCCTAAGGCCTCTGACTTAGTCATAGACGGTGACCATCCATCCATGCATTGAATACGCTCTATGTTGCTTAACCTTCATGATCGTTTAAGATCACTCAGACAGCCGGGGCTACCAGCGATTCTATATATACTTATACTTAATAACTATACACTTATGTACATTTGTATATAAAAAAAATTAGATAGATAGATCTTAGATAAACCATTTATTTATATTGGAAAAAAAATGCTACGTGTGAAGTGTTCAATAAATATTCCCTTATACAACCAGGCGCCTTCTGTAAAGCGTCGTGGGCCGCATTTACCGCTCTGCCCATATGTGCTTGCACATATGCAGCTACTTACTCTACTTACCCCTTATGGTGCAAAGCGAGATGCTACAGATACGTTTCGAGGCTAACGACCTTTGCTAATGCGGATTTAAACGCATGCGCCGGCGCAAGATTCGGCGTAAACAGTGCGTTGAGATTACCAGCCTTAGGTAACACACAGATTTGTTTGCTGATAGCCTTATTTAAGAACAAAACGTTGGGTCAATGATGTTGCGATATACTGGCTGTACCGGCTTCGGCTGACAAGCAAATGTTAAGCAAGTGTTGACTCGTATTTTGTTTATGGTTTTTTTTGCGGATGGCTGATTGAAGTGGCGTGCCTTGGGTATGGCTAGATCTATGTCCAAATGTCCAACTTGAAAATGAAACTGGAAGTTATTAAAAAAAAACAATAATGTTTTATTGAGCAGAACAAAACTTAACAGTATAAGTCAGAGTAACTCTGAACCCCAAATTAAATTAAATTGTATCTTAGGCCTCAGTGATCCAATCAGGGGGAAGTTAAATATCGCAACATACCTAATATGGCATCATTTACAGTGTAACTTTTGTTATACGATATCTATGTTCATATTTGAGCATCTGTTTATTTATGAATATCGTATGTTTCATGCAAAATCGCTCGTAGCCCCGGCTGCCTGAGTGATTTTAAACGATCACGAAGGTTAAGCAACATAGGGCGCGTGCAGTGCTTGGATGGGTGACCGTCTATGACTAACGCTAGTGGCATTTATCCGAGCGGTTTCGTGCTTCGCAAGGCACGTTAAGCAGTTGGTGCCGGCTGCCGTCGATAGATGGCAATCGTTAAGCCAAGTCAGAGGCCTTAGGGCGGCTTGAAACTTCTGACAGTAAGACCAGCCACTAGTCTTACAAGCCTCCACCAACCCGGACTTGGCCCCCGTGGTGGAGTATGGCCTATAGCTTCCTCGGGGAAGACACCCCTACACCTCGGTGGGGACATAATGGGTTGATGATGATATTTCAAAGAGCTCGGCGAGCTGAGATTGAACGTACGTGTATGGCGAGAACTCATCGATGTATGTATATTTCTAAAGACTAAATTCGTGTTTAACCCGCCGATCTTCAGCGCATCGCCGCCCGTTTTCACGCTCCGCGGTGCGCGTGAGCGGGCGATGGTGTCGGCGCGGCTGCGCTTGCGCATGTTGCACTACCATTACCATTATCGTTATAGTTGCGATAACCGCAAAGTGAGGAGCGCGGTGCGCAGGAGATGGTTTATGAGCTGTGAAGTTTTGTTTTAATGTTCCTTCTTGTTTTGCCTAGCTGTCCGTCTATTTATCCGAATTTGCTTGAATCTAAGACAATTAAAGCTGACATTCACAGACGAATCCCAAGTTCACGCTTAGAGCAGTCTTAGCAAAGTAAACTAAAGTCATACACTTAGTAAAGCGCCCAGTCGCTAGTCGATCGGGAGCCTAACTAAGAGAAGAGCAGTCATAAGACTGTCATTTATATTGTCTATTATTTTTAGCGATATTTAATTTCAAAGCGATTCATTTTCTCACAAAACGCCGCAGTGAACACAATGCTAATCACAACTCCAACCAAAACAGTACGGCAAAAAGGTAACCTCAAAATGACGAAAACCAAATGACAGTTCTAAGTTCACGTAGTCACCGATATTGACTGCTTACACTAAGCAATGCT
The DNA here is from genome assembly GCA_947310845.1 of Yponomeuta plumbellus. Taxonomy (NCBI): domain Eukaryota; kingdom Metazoa; phylum Arthropoda; class Insecta; order Lepidoptera; family Yponomeutidae; genus Yponomeuta; species Yponomeuta plumbellus. The sequence continues at coordinate 9,423,464 of OX371216.1, read as the reverse complement.
AGCACTAAAGTTGTTAAAAAAGTGAAAATTTTGAATAAGTTTAAATTGGCCATAATAATATCTCTAAAACCGTGCAACCGAGGTCATGTTAGGTTGGTTCGACGCCTCTTGAGCAGGTCTACCTCCTGTCACTGTGACGTGTCATTTTTGGGACACGCTGTATAATATTTTCCGTGCCATGGGTTAGGCGTATAGAAGGTATGTCTAGTATTGAACAAATATGGGTTTATTTGTTCAGTACTAGAAATGGTCCTATGCTGATTGAGGAATTAAAAATCCAGATATAAATACGTGGATCGATTGTAAAGCGCAGGGTTTTTTTTCGATTTGATTCCATTAACCCCCGACTGTAAAAAGAAACGTCGTCTGTCCAAGGGTCTCGATTCTGTTAGTGCATTACGGTGACAGTTACACGGTCGGGTCACGTGACGTAACGTGTTTTTTCATATCATTGACGCCTAGACTGTTTCATATGTATGCGCGCGTAGACTTGAAGCGGCAATGAACTTAAATCGCCATGTCCATGCAGTTGTCATTGAACTACAATGCATTAACAGAATCTAGGCCCTTCTCCTTAGTCTCTCTGTGTGTCTGTGGCATATTCCATTCACTGGTTAAACTAATGAAAATATTCCGCCACCGCGTCCGCTAACTGGAACAGAATAATGACTGATTTGTCATTGTAAACGTAGTTGTTTCAATTGAAATACAAATAGCAGGCCTTAAGGTGATAAATTGGATCGGTTTACTTAAACGGCCTTGCCTCGTTTTAGAATGTTCTAGGCACTTTTGTAGTGGCAAGTAGATCACGATTTAGAAAAAGGGAATGAGCCCTATACAGAAAATACTTCCATATTTTAAGTAAATTCCAAATAGTAATGTAGTGCAACTTAGACCATCATTGAATCGCTCGTAGCCACGGCTGCCTGAGTGATCTTAAACGATTACGTAGGCTAAGCAACATAGGGCGCGTTCAGTGTATGGATGGATGACCGTCTATGGACCAACGCTAGTGGCATTTTTCCGAGCGGTTCCGTGCTTCGCAAGGCACGTTAAGCATTTGGTGCCGGCTGCCGTCGATAGATGGCAGTCGTTAAGCCAAGTCAGAGGCCTTTAGGGTGGCTTGAAAACTTCTGACAGTAAGACCAGCCACTAGTGTTACAAGCCTCCACCAATCCGGACTTGACCCCCGTGGCGGAGAATGGCTTAAACCTTCCTCAGGGAAGAGACCCCTGCCCCTCGGAGGGGACATAATTGGTTGATGATGAAATAAAATATAATAAGATAACTAATCTAGCTTTTAAGATTAGCGTGTCGAAGTGCCAACAGGCTGATTCCGATTACCCATCAGCTTAATAATCCCAATAATAAGCCTTAAATATAATCTTCATATTTTGCAACAGTCACTTCCTACTTATAAATAAAATAAAATAAATAAACTCACGCCCGTTATCCCCGAGGGGGTAGGCAGAGGCACCAATCACTAGAACTGGGCCCACGTTTTGCTGAGTTTATTAGGTCCCAAACGTGACAAGTGGCAAGCCTGTCGCCGTTATCCGGGCACAATTTATCAGCGAATGATGTTGCTGTACAAACAAACAAATGTACGTAACTAAAAGTCATTTACTTCCTACTTAATACATATATAACACAATCCGTCACCCGCAGTTACCAATAATACAGGGTAAAGGTTACAGGTACACTCGTATTTTTAACCAAAATATTTTATAACACTCAGTAGTGCAAAAGTCTTTAGGTCAGGCCGCGATTTAGGCGAAAACACTCGCTATAATCGAGTCATCAATACATAATTCATTCAGTAAGAAACCGGTCTAAAATAATAATCAACTGCGAAATGACGGCATTTCTTCTGTAGATTAAGGGTTAAATTTAGAAAAACGGCGAAAGACGTTTTCAATCAATTGTGTTGAAGAGTATTTATTTTAAGTTTCAAGAAAATTAGACAACATTCTTTATACCTCCCATACAAATTTTTGCTACCCTTTTCGCCCCTTTAGGGGTTGAGTTCTAAAAAATCCGGTCTTATTCCTTGCCTACATTATATAAAGACCCTCTGTGCAAAAATCAAGAATTTATTTAAACGTAACAAAAATTACATTCTGCTTGTTGAATGTCAATGTACATACAGTTATGTATAATGTTAGCCGCTGCCTTGGGGACGTCTGTAGTGGAGAAAAAGGCAGCGAAAAAAAAAACTCCACTCTGACCATCTTTTCTCAAATCACCTCAAAGCTAATACAAATAAAACATACAAAATAATATCTTGGATGTGTTGAACACTAGACACATTTATCCTCTGATTTAATTTAATATTAAACTACTATTTAATGCCATATGTCCTTGTCTTCTAAATAATCGTTGATTTTATAATAAGCTTTTTTGCACAGAGTGTGCTTAACACAATTCTTAAATCGCGTTGGGGGTAACTCTAATATATCTTGGGGTATCTTGTTGTAGAACCTTATACAGTGCCCCATAAAGGAACTATTAACTTTTGCAAGTCTAAATCGTGGAAATGACAATTTATGTTTATTCCTAGTATTAACGTTATGATGGCTACCAAGAGTTTCGAAGTCCTTAATATTTTTCCGAACGTACATAATATTTTCATAAATGTATTGGCTTGCAGGTGTTAAGATGTTAGTTTCTTTGAAAAAATCTCTTAGCGAGTCCCTACTACCTAGCTTGTAAATAAATCGGATCGCTCTCTTCTGCAAGATGAAGATAGTCTCAATGTCTGCTGCCCGGCCCCATAGTATTATACCTTAGGACATCATCATCATCATCATCATCATCGGCCTATGGTTGTCCACTGCTGGACATAGGCCTCTCCCATTGCACGCCACTGAACACGGTCCTCGGCTACTCTCCTTAGGACATAATACTATGGAAGTAACTAAAATAAACAAGCCTAGCAGTTGCAACTTCAGTAAGTTCTCGAATTCTTTTCACGGCATATGCTGCGGAGCTTAGTCTATGTGCCAATTTTATAATGTGTGGACCCCATTGTAGTTTGGCATCGATTGTGATGCCCAAAAATACAGTATCTTCAACAAATTCTAGTTTATCATTTTCAATTAGAATGTTGTTTTCAACTAATTTTACGTTAGGTAGGGTAAATTTCATACATTTTGTCTTTTTTGAATTTAACAATAGATTATTTACTGTAAACCAATCTAGAACGTGCGAGGGAGCATTATTTGCTTCGTCAATATTATTTTCCTAACTCTTTATTTTAAAAACAAGTGACCTGTCATCAGCATATAGCACTATCTCACACATTTTTTGTACCAAAAACGGTAAATCATTTACATAGACTAGGAAAAGGAACGGCCCTAAGATAGATCCCTGCGGGACTCCCATTTTTACAAGTGAGCCTGACGATTTAATACGATTTATTTCTGCTTTTTGAACCCTTCCTTCTAAATATGATTTTAAAAGATCTAGACTTAATTTTTTTATTCCATAGTGTTTTAACTTTCAGAGTAATGTTTTGTGGTCTACACAATTGAATGCCTTTGACAGATCACAAAATACTCCTATCGCATCATTATGATCCTCCCACGCACTGAAAATATTTTTAACTAACATGACTCCAGCGTCTGTTGTATTCCGCCCTTTAATGAAACCGAACTGCTGACTATGGAGGTGTTCGTAATTATTGAAATGAATAAGTAATTGATCTAAGATAATTCTTTCAAATATTTTACTTAATACTGGTAGGACTGAAACGGGTCTAAAATTTGTTGGATCTTGTTTATCACCGCTTTTAAATAAGGGAACTAACCTACTATATTTCATGAGGTCTGGAAATACTCCTTCATCTACGCATTTATTGAAAATCTGTGCTAACGGCAAAGCTAGGATATTTATCACTGAACTAACTATTGTTACTGACATACCCCATAAGTCCTCGGTTTTTTTAAGATTTAATAATTTAAAATTCTTAACAATGTCATGGGGCTCAATGTAATTAAACGTAAAATCGTGTTCGCATGCGGGGACATTGTCCCTTAATAATGTCGCCGCACGATCAGGTGACGAGTCTAAAGGAGCTGTAGTTATGATTGGGACATTAGTGAAGAACTGTTCGAAAGCTGCAGCGATACCTTCATTTGATGTTATTATTTTGTCATCAATCTTAAGTGAAATATCTCGGTCTCCTAACTTTGCTTTACCCGTTTCTCTACTTAGTATGGTCCAAATTGTTTTTACTTTATTCGGTGATTGTAGGATTTTACCTTTTATATGATCGCATTTAGCTTTACGGCAGACGGCCTTAAATAATTTTGAAAATTTTTTTACGTATTGTATGAAGTTGGCGTCAAATGTATAAGTCTTTTTTCAGCTTCCTAGGTCCAACGGCTTGGGCTGGGCGTTGATGAGTGAGTCAGTCAGTCAGGACTTTGAATTTTATATATATAGAAGATAGATAGATATAGATAGATTCTTAACTCATATTACACTTGACAACCTCGGAAGAGTGAACCAACTTCGTTTCTACGCGTGCAAATGCTCATTCTACATAGGCAAATGCCAAATACCGCCTATGAACCAGTTCGATGATGGTGGCCAAATTAATTATGCATTATTTGACTCTATAAGTAGCACAAGGATCGTGAACAAGTTAGGAATCAATATTCGGCCTCGACTGCCAAAATATTTTCTAGAGACAAAATATTGGGTGTTACAAAACCGTTCCTTCTCAGAATCCACGTGTTATCGGTGTCAATGTGTACAATATTAGGGTTCCATAGTCAAAGTGGCTGCCTGAGTGATCTTAAACGATCACTAAAGTTAAGCAACATACGGCGCGTTCAGTCCATGGATGGGTCACCGTCTATGACCAACGCTAGTGGCATTTTTCAGAGCGATTCCGTGCTTCGCAAGGCACGTTAAGCAGTTGGTGCCGGCTGCCGTCGATAGATGGCAGTCATTAAGCCAAGTCAGAGGCCTTAGGGCGCACAGTGGTTCGTCTCCATACACGAGGTTGGACATAGGATCCTTAAAAAACATAATGCGTTATTTTGGAAAAATAGAACTACCAACATATTCTATAATCAAAGAGAAATAATAAATACAGATTGACTTTTTTTGATATGACCCATAATTTGATAATTTGAATGCGTTGGTAGTTTTGTTCTTCCAAAATAACGCATTTTGTTTTTTAAGGATCCTATGTCCAACCTCTTGTATGGGGACGAACCACTGTGGGGCGGCTTGAAATCTTCTGACAGTAAGACCAGCCACTAGTCTTACAAGCCTCCACCAATCCGGACTTGACGCCATGGTGGAGTATGGCCTAACCAGGGAAGGGAAGAGACCCGTGCCCCTCGTTGGGGACATGATGGGTTGATGATGATGATGATGATGAGTCAAAGTGCAGTTGCAAGACCGACCCGCCGGCCGGTCTACGGGGCCTGACGGAATGCGCCGTAGTTTACATCGGACCCGCCGGCGGCTCCTCGGGGCTTGAGGGGAGGTAACATACTTCAGTTATAAAATGTCCTCAAGCGTTTATCTTTTCGTAGACATGACTTCTAAAAGAGTTTTGAGTGAAACAAAATAAATCAATTTCGTTAAAAAACTTATTCTACGTGCTCATCATTCAAGCTAGTAATTCCGGAATGATGTTAATAATGCGCAGAAAAATACATGGTTTTACGTGGATTGGTAAGTGCCTAGGAAATTAATACCTGGCAGGTAATGCAAAACAGCCTACTAGGGTCGAAACTAGGCTAAATATTGACTCACTGTAACTGAGTCACAATTGTTAGTAGACCATAACAAAGCAACGGTCAAGTAACACAAACAAGTAGCTGAGTGGAGCCTTTGTTGGATTCTGAGTTTTCCGACCGAAATAAACAATACATACACAAAACACAATCACCAAACAGATGAACAAAAAAAAATGGGATAAATAAATGGTTCATATATTTTTTTCTGTAATTACATACATACATAAGCTCACGCCCGTATCCCAGAGGGGTAGGCAGAGACCAGAGACTGACACCTGCCACGATCCTCGTCAAAGTTGTTACTTTCACAATTAATAGATTATGTGGAGAGGAGGATAAGATAAGAATATACTTTATTGTACCAGGAAAAGCAAATACAAAACATTTACAAAGATACATAACAGTACAATTGGCGGCTTTATTGCTTACACAATTTCTTCCAAACAACCGGCGATGAAGAGTTGCCGATGGAAAAGTGAGACGGGTAGTCGGTGCAAATAAGAACATTGATATAAATACATACTATACGTAGGTATAATAATTATAAACACACATAAAGTTACATAATATAAGATAAAGTTCTACTATATAGTTCTACGATAAAGTTTCAGGAAAACCATAATAATAAATAAAAATATTTACTAGTTTATAGTTTATAGACCAGCCACTAGTCTTACAAGCCTCCAACAATCCGGACTTGGCCCCCGTGGTGGAGTATGGCCTATACCTTCCTCAGGGAAGAGACCCGTGCCCCTCGGTGAGGACATGATGGGTTGATGATGATGATGATTTATTAAATTACAAAGATAAATAAAATCATAAATTGCTTTTAAAGATAGCTGGGGAAGAAGAGCGCCTTAGCGAAACCGAACAAACAAACAGGTAACAAAGAAACTCAATTTGTTCTTTTTAAAACAAATGCGAATCTTTTCTACGTCAAGCTTGAAAGAAGAGAATAGTCTCTCAGCAATGCAAATCGCCAAACCAAAACGAACAGCCAACAACCTGAATGGCATTAAATTAAATCTCTCAAAGACCTCAATAAATAAACTAGTTCCTTTATCAGAGGAGACTGGCAATGCAATAGCAAAACTTGTTTACTTGCCGTTCAACTATAATCCTTACATAACAGTTATATAAGGGACTGCAATACATTATATGCCTTAAGAGGCTGTGGGTGACTGAACGCACGTAATAGCTACCAGATGTGTTATACAGGGTGAACTAGAATTGTCTTTTTTTTTGTTCTTTTTTAGGTATTACCTACTTAAACATAAACATAAAACATACACATCACACGTGTACACGTTTAAAAGATGACCATTACCTGTATACATGTTGCGCTATACAGACAATCTGATAGTTGACTGTTTGGCTACATGGACGTTTTGCTACTTAGACTTTCTGATCGGGAGGGGAAAGTTCGGGTAAGCAAATGTAATTATTTCTAAAAAGATAGTGCAATGCCGCCCAAGGCAGACATACATCGACCAAATAGGGGATGTATTGGCAAAGGGCAAGATAAAAAGTAGTGGAAACCAACGTGCGTGCATGCAACGACTAATGATTGTCGATGAAGCGAAAGTGATTTGTCGGGATCGTGGCAAGTTGCAGTCCCTGGTCGCTGCCTAGCCCTCTCGGCTGTATCCCACGCCTGTAGGCGTGAGCTTATGTGTGTATGTACTGTATGTATGTATAATACATTAAAAATAAGTCATACAGACAGTGAGGGTTGTACGAAAATTAGTTACAAAATTATTATACATAGACATAAAAAAAATGTTCTTTGTAGAAAATGGACAATGGAATGTACAAAGTGTTTCAAACACATGACGCAGAGAGCGATTCAAATGTAGTAAAATACCCTCTAAAATTGTATCATTATTTTCCAACACCCTGCAGTGACATTTATCAAGAAATAGTAATTTACACAGAGGTCTACTTAATAAATCCGGTGTCTTATCGCTGTTGCAGAAACCTGTATTACAGTACAACCGTTATCTTTATGTACCTATGTTGTGTGTTTGTATTACAACCGTGTCAAAATAATATGTATTACCTACATTATTCTCATCTAAATAAAAGGGAATAACTAAGAAACCAAAAGTAATCCAAAAATTTCAAAAGCTAATAATAGTATAATTCATGATTAAACATTATACAATAGTACAAAATAAACTATATAATTACCTGAAATTTTTCTATGATAAATCTTTCGTCTTTTTTTATTTATTTTGGTATACGTTATCCCACGGTAGCCGGCCGCCTTCTATGAGATGGTTTTTTTTTTTTGTTGTTGTTATTTTCCTTGTTTGGTTCATGTACTTGCGTATTACGCATTGCTTCTGTCTGTGGCAATTTGACCGTCTTCTTTCTTTCTTTCCTAATCAAGAATATGCAACGGGCTTGGATTGAAAACGTCAACGAAGGGATTCCAACCTCTGTAACAGTCACACACTTCTATAGTCAAGTGATCTCTGTTATTTCTCTGTGCTGCGTCTCTTAAAGACGACATAAGAAGGGTCAAATTCTCCGGAGACATATCGGCCTCAATAAAAAGGCTGTACAAATTGACGCATCTCTGCACCATTAGAATTATATTGAGGGCTGAAACATCACTATCACAAAGCGCTCTTTCGTACTCACAAATATGCACGTTTTCCAGAGACGGGCATCGACTTAGAGTCTCGAAGAGCGATTCGTACTCGATGTCATCGGATGTCAGCTTTATATTCCTGAGGCTCTTAGTAAGATGAATTGATTTGGACAACCACTGAGTACATCCTCGGAAAACGCCTAGCCGGCCACGCTTTTCGACATACAGATCCAGTGTGTTCAACCTCTTTGCTCTAGAGAACAGAATCGTGAAGAAATCCTCTCTGAGACAAACGTTGCTTAAGCGTAGAAACGTAAGGTGCTGTAAGGTATTAGCTTCAGGTTTCAGTGTAATAGGTCTGTTGCTCCGTATCACAGCGCCGTCTCTTCGACAGAAATCTGTTAACGTTACACTTTCAGGCAGATCAGCAATTAAATGTTCGAATCCATAACAGTCATCTATGCAAAACCATTGGCTAGGCGACGGAGTTACTTTCATCCTAACAAGTTTATGCATGCACACGTACGTTGGGAAGTAATCTTTCAGTTCTTGCGAAAGATCGTTGAAAAATTTGCTGTCAAAAACTGTGGTGACTTTGTTCCAAGCTTTAAATATTATGTTACCATCTAGCATGAAGTTTTGGGGCAAAAAGTAGCTGATGTTCACTTGCAAATCACTGCAGTGCACTGTGAATGTCGAATGAAATATTGGCGATACATAAATGACAATTTTTTCCAAGTACATTATGAAGATGTATTCCAGTCTGTTGTAGTTTAAGTGAGATACACCGCGTAAGCATTTGGAAGTCTTGTGGGTTACTCTGCAATCTCGAAAAATGTAATTGAGTTTGGCAAAGTTTATGTCAACGTCGACGTCTTTTGTGACAGGTGAGTCTTCATCGTCGATCTCCCAAAAGTCTCTGTAGTTATCGGCAACAGTTATTTTCAAGTCTTCAATCATTGGTACTTCTTTCAAAAAAGACATCGGCAAATCAGAATCAATGAAATCGAAAACTATTAGGTGTACTTTTGTGAATTGTTTCTCTCTAAACATTTCTTTAGCAATGTCCCAAATATCGTTCAATCGGGAGTTCCTTGGATTTTTAAAGAAGTTCATACTTAATCTTTTAAGATTTTTAGGACATACGTCAACCAAATCTGATAAATAAATATCTGTGAATGTTATATCCAGTTCCTTTAAGTTGCTCATGTGACTTATATGGTCCTTTAGGGCTTTGACAGTTAGATCCGGTACACTACTTAGATTTAGCTCCTGCACATATTTACCAAAATCAAGGAATATGGTTTCTTTTAGCGTCGCCAATTTTCCGATTACACTTCTTGATAGAGTCACCCTTTTCATGTGGCAGGGTGCAAAGTACTTCCTTAGCCCATCACTGCAATTGTACAAGTTTATCTTCGACTTTGTATCTAAGTAACCAAATATTAGAATGCCGACTTCTAAAGGAAGATCTAGCAGATTCATTGCACCACTCGATCCTTTGTAAACGGTCGGTTTGGTATACAAATAGATGTTGCTTAAAAAAACGTGTAAAATTTCGCTAAGTAAAAATGTTTGCAATGTTTTGACAGCGATCATGTCACTCTCAGTAAAGTGTTCAAAAGAGTCGCTGCACAAAAAGTTTAGACTTTTATTAACAAACCAACTGTTGACATAACTATTAATTTTGTTATTCTCAAGTTACGTCCATGGTTATTCTATACTTCTGAGTTCTTTACATAAATAAGCTCACACCTGTATCCTATAAGGGTAGTCAGTGATCAGGGGCTGCCACTTGCCACGATACTGACAGATCACTTTCGCTTCATCGAGATTCATTAATTAATTTCATTGTTATTCCATAGGATAAATTGAACGTAGTTCCACGAAAACGACTCAATCCACAAAAAGTAACTTCGGAGATATGAAGGTTTTAAGTTCCGATTGGTATTGTCCAGTGGTCTTACGCTTAAGTATATTTTTATTTATGGTAAAGTAAGGGTAGAATTATTTTATTTGTTTAGGTATACATTAATGTTTGTATAGTACGTGGAGGGTTCTACTCAATCAACGGTATAGTAAAATGGTTCTCGAGTTAAAATTGAATCGTTTCGGATAAACTTCGAAATGTGTCCGCCATACATGTGGGTTGGTCCCATGATGTTAAAAAAGTCATTTCGGCTTCTTTTTGTGCCAGTATTTTTTTTTATATGAAAGAACCGACCTTAAAGGCCAGTTTGGCATACGTAACTCATTTTCGACCATGTTGTGGATTGAGTCGTTTTCGTGAAACTACGTCCAATTAGTAGTCATAATTAAAGTAAATTCGATAGCACAATATCGACCTTTACGCAATCATCCAAGATCTACTTTAATTACACTACATGATCGACGCATGACTCTACTTTGGTTATTCACCTACTTTCGTGATTTGTTTTCAAAGGTCAATACCTAATCTACCTTTGATTCCAGTGTCAATATCCTAATAAACATCAGTAACATTACCTATAGTATAAACTGTTCTCTAACATACTTGACTTTCTATCGGAAGAGTCCGACCAGATTTCGCTCGGATTCGCAGAGCTTAATCACGATACGGAGCGAAACCCTAGTCGGACTCTTCCGATAAAAAGTCAAGTGTATCCGGAGCACAGTTTATAATATCTAGTGCTTACGAAAGTTGTCGACAGAGTCGTTACTAGTGTCATTATTTCATAGTAGATAGGTGGTCCAGGTGGTGGTTTGTGGACCCCGCCAGCGACCACTTCATCTGTCTGTGCGGTACTACCCAGACGATGGACCGCCTCTCATCGTGCCCTGCGTGCCCTAACACCTGCACTCAGGAGGACCTAATGACTGCAAGTGACAAAGCAGTCAGCGTCAAGTTCTGGGCCGCAACTGTTTAGTAAAGACTCATAAAAATTGTTTGCCATCGACACGCTAAGAAGAATAGTAGATATCATTATCATTTTTTTATTAATCATATCATTACATATAGTATCATTATGAATCATATTTTGTCCCATTTAGCTTCACTGTTAACATTTCCCATAACTTTTGCCCTCTAAGATCTCACTCATCGGTGGAAAAAAAACAATCACAAACAGACAATCGCGAAGGTAAATTATGCTCCGTACCGTAACAGCCGAGTATTCATGACGTAGTTACTTACACTTAACGGGATCGATGGCAGTTGTTTATTAGATAAACTTCATCATCATCATCATCATCATCCATTTGACGCCCACTGTATGCCATAAGCCTCCCTGGTGGGTTTCCAAGCACCACACTCATCCATCGACTCTGCCATTGTAACCATACACTTAATAAACTTTAATTCAAGTGAAAAATACAAATAACACTTGAGAGTAGTGAGGTGTCGCAATAATTGACAGTACACGCCACTTCCGTGTTATAGTCCCAAACGACCATAACATTATTTAAGTATGATCCAAATATGTAAATAGTGTCTAAAATATATTTATTTACCTAAATGAGTAGCTGTATGTGTGTATTTTTTTCAATAAAGAGTTTGAATCGAATCGAATCTATTTTGTTATTATCACCACGTAATATATTTAGTCAATTATTTGAGGGACCGTCGCTCGTAGCCCGGCTGCCTGAGTGATCTTAAACGATCACGAAGGTTAAGCAACATAGGGCGCGTTCAGTGCATGGATGGGTGACCGTCTATGACTAACGCTAGTGGGATTTTTACGAGCGGTTCCGTGCTTCGCAAAGCATGTTAAGCAGTTGGTGCCGGCTGCCGTCGATGGATGGCAGTCGTTATGCCAAGTCAGAGGCCTTAGGGCAGCTTGAAAACTTCTGACAGTAAGACCCGTCTCTCTTTTCCTTCTGCAACTTTCCATCGTCGGTTGCCTGGAAGAAATTGCTTTAAGCAATAAGGCTGCCAATTGTACTGTATCTTTTTATGTTTTGTATGTGTTTTCCTGGTACAATAAAGAATATTCTTATCTTATCTTACCCGCCACTAGTCTTACAAGCCTCCACCAATCCGGACTAGGCCCCCGTGGTGGAGTATGGCCTATACCTTGCTCAGGGAAGAGACCCGTGCCCCTCGGTGGGGATATAATCGATGATTATGATGATTTGAGAGACCGTGGGCCTGACTGCCGCTCTGATGCGTTTCTTAGCCAAAGGATTTCTTTGACGGTGCAGCATCAGCACGTCAAAGCCTTTTCCATGCCAGGGTCTTTTGTTCAGACGTTTTCCACCGTCATCGTCTCTCGTCTTCTTTCAGTCAAGAGACACGGTCAGGAAGGGGAGGAATAGGAAATGTGTAATCATAATCATAAAGCATTTATTTGTGGAACATAGGTATTTTTAGGTACATTTGGTGTTCAGTCAGGTTTCATATCGCTATGTCCTGCCATAAAGGCGTACAAATATATTATTTTGTCGGTATACATGTGAAAATCTAATAGTTAATGTCACATGCAATTAAACAACTTGAAAGTCAAAAACTGTAAACATATTGAAATTAAAATTAAGCATAATGAGAATGTCATATTATAGGATAAATTAAATCAGGTGTGTCCTTTGCCCTTCAGTGGGATACCGTTCGGGGCTACGTAAAAAAAGCAAAGTCACTCAACTCGACAAACAAGCTTTAGAACAAACATTTGGTCATGAGAGCGACCGCTTAACACAATCAGCGAGCTCCCGAGTCGCTAATAGTGACACCGTGCTTTCTTGCTTAAGATTATCTTGTTGGTCTTGTATCACGCTTGACTATCAAAACAGAGGTCGTGGATTCGATCCCACGGGGCCGCCGTACTTTGTAGGTAAAAATGGCCTCAGACTGGGTGCTTTTCCATGCTTATGACGTCCGTTTCTAGTTAGCATAGCACAAAGGATCCTAGATTAGGACCAGCATAAATGGTTCAGGTTTTATCATTGCGTTGTCACCATCATGTTGAGAATGAATTTTGAACACAATTATCTATCTAATCTAATCTCTTTAAACGAGCAATTCTTGTATATATATTTATATATAATCAGAATCTCGGAAACGGCTCCAACGATTTTCACGAAATTTTGTAGGCAGATATGCTTTCGAGGGCGTTTAATTGATCTAACTAGGTTACATTTTTAGAAAACGTTGTTTTATCCGTGTTTTTAGGCAATTGAAATTTGCTGTAATAACATAGGTACCTACAGAAGTAAATTTTGCGTCTATCTGCAAGGTTGGGATATTCCTGACGGGAAAACGGGCGACCCGTTTCGGGCCGATTTCAAGAGACCCGGTTCGAGTCAATATGTTTTTTTTCCAAGTTCTTTTTTTGTTGGAAAAGGATTATTTTAATTTTATATTACATATTTTATATTACAAAAAAAGTACCGAGCGAAGCTCGGTCACCCAGGTACTAGATAATTATATATACAACACAATCACTTGACCTGGTACCAAACTAGGATACCCTTTGCTATAGTAACCAGGCAAGGACATTACATGAAAATACACACAGACGGCGGCCCCCAGTAGCAATCGAACGCAATACCTCTGTCTTGGTAAGTAAGTGTCTTAACGGCTAGACCAACGGTTGTACTACAATATGGCGTTGTAGTTCAGTTCTTATGAGTACCAGTCGACAGCACGTCAACCTTCACATTTTAGTTGCAAAGTCGCCCGTAATGCTTCGGAGTAGAGTGCATGGGTGTATAGGATGATGTGCTGTCGACTGTACGTTATTAACATCAGGGTATTTCGGTTTCTTATTTTAGGTTCTTTGTTATTGCTGCATCATGGCCACAATGTGGTAGCAAGTTTGGATGCGCCGGCGTCGATACGGTACAGCGCATGCGCGTCGCCATTGTTCTAAGCTACATTAGGGATGGGATTCACATGTTAGGTTGACGTTATCGATTGGGTGAACCATTAAAAGTAATATACTAACCCCCGGTTTTTAAAATACTAACAATCGGTTAATCTAATGTTAACAAGTAGTCCATTGTTTATTTAAGTTCTCTTTCGATCCGATTATAGTTCCGCGATCCGCGAGTTTATAACATACATAAACTCGCGCTTGTATCTCGGAATTAAAGAAATTATTGTTCCTTTGGGGAAGTTGCTTAGAAGACAAACGATAACGAAAAGTAGATTCCACACAGCACAATCAGTTGTTCTGGTCCCAAACTAGGATACCTTGTGCTATGGTAAAGGCAAGGACATCTTAGAGACAAAATCACAGAAATTACCGAGAAAATAAGAAAAACGCGAGCGCTCAATCACCTTAGTACGTAATGAATGTTCTATTAACCTAGAATGCTTGCAAACAACCAATTTGAATCTCAAATTAACGACTAAGGTTAATAAACCAATTGAAGGTTTACAGCAAATACCAAAGGTTTTAGAAGCCATAATCCAACCAAATGGAACACTAATCAGCCGTGAAGGCGCTAATACAGATTGCCATAATTGAGATAACTAATAATTTGTATTTAGTTCGGTGTATTTAATATTAACTGATTTATGGATGTATGTTCTGTTGTCCTAACTTAGATACTACTAACATAAATTTAAGTTTAAAATGTACTAACCAAATATGAATCTTGTTGTTCGAAGCAAATAAATTATTATTATTAAAAAAATATGATTCCTCTAAAACACTTCAGACGCAGTATAAATAATCTGAACTAAAAGCAACAGACATTATTAGCTTTATTCCAGATTTATTTACTTGACATTTTGTCGGAAGAGTCCGACCAGGTGTGTGTCTGATTCGCAGAGCTTAACCATGACTTAATGACGACGCGAGCTCCGTCTCTGCTCACCCTGATTAAGGCTTTTGGCAGGCCTTTGCCCAGCAGTGGGACACAATAAAATAGGCTACGTAAAAAAAACGCTAAGTCTGAGAATAGGCTAATTAATACGGCAAAACAACGTTTGCGGGGTCAGCTAGTATAATATAAAAATTCTGTCACTCCAATCTAACTTTGATGCAAATTCCCCATTAAATCATCTTAAAATTCTCAGTACGCAACGTTTTTTAGCCTGGCAATAGTACCAAGGACTTGCCTTGGCAATAAAACTGATTCAATGTTGTCTGATTATGGCGGCTTTCGATTATGAAAATGAGCTTGTGCAAGACCGTAGAGTGACTCAGGGTGAAGGGCGTGACCTTTTTTCAACAGAAAAACGCTGGACCTTATCATGAACAGAATAAGATAATTTTTTTTTTAGATTCTCATTCCAAAGTAATCGATGTATGTAGGTACATTTTCTTTCAAGGTTTTCCCTTTTGTCGAACCACTTGACATATCGATCTTTACGATAATATCAACCTTGATCTTTATGACTTTGAGATAAGAACAAAATCTAAATACTTATATTTTCTTATTAACGTCCAATATGTTCCAAAAATTCGGTTGGTACTCGTATCGATAAAATTGTAGCTGTATAACCCCATCCCTTAGTCGGCGCACACAAAGAATTTATACGTTGTTTGGAAGTGGATCACGTTAGTTATCAAACGTGACGTGTAAATCTAAAGAGCTTTGTACAGAAAAGGTCGATGCTAGCCCAAAAAACTTCTAATAATAAAAATATAGTGTCACAGTGTTGGTTAATCGGCCATGCAAAGTTGTCATAACGTACCATGAATTATAGGTCAGTGAAATGGGGCCCTGAAATATTTTTTTTCACACCATCTGCTCGAAATGATAGATAGTTAGATAGATAACACTTTATTGCTCAACCAAGATGCCCAAATCTAGGACCCAAAACACGCTATTTTTCTTCAAGCTAAGATGCATCAAAGCAAATAGACTCAAAATTGGGTTTTGAATCTATTTACCTTTACACCCTATTTACTGAAGCGAACGAGTAAGTTTCAACATGTCAAAAATTTGGTTTTAACGATATGGCTAATAAATGCCAATAAGCAATAAAAACATTAACACTGTTACTCCCTGATTTATCCCTCACTCGCAGTTTATTTAACTAAATATTATTTTTTATCATGAAAATACCATTTGCTTAAGAGATCTATGCCCCAAAAAATACCTACAATTTCAGTGGTCCTCAAGTAAAAGCGATCCTACTGCTGCCAAATATGTTCGCAACTAGCAAAGATGTAGGACTTTTAAAGGCAAAAAAAAGTAAGATAGCCACCCCGACGCCATATTTACTCACGATTGACGTTGTTGATGCGAGTGCAACTTCTCTAAACTATTTCATTTTCTTTAGTGTTTGTCTTGTCTTGTTTGGTTGTCTGTCTTTTTTTCTTAAACAGTACCTACCTAAACCTATGTGTGTATACGATGCAAGGAAAGTTGCGTGCATGAGCTATTTTGAATGACATGTAAGTTTGAGAGATGCTGTGTCTTTGTTTACCTTTAGTCGTTCGCTTCAGTAAATAGATTGTAGGTACTTTTAAGTAAATAGACACCAAATCCAATTTTGAATTTATAAACTGAAACTTTCACTCTTGAGGATTCGTCCTATATCAATTTCGCTCCAACAATAAGTTTTAAAACCGAGTTTGGAACTACTTACTGAGCTTCCAAACTCTTTGCTGCAAAACTTTTAAGTACCTAACTGTCAAATATTGGAAATTGGAACGCAAGTACACATTTTCATTCCTCTCAGATGATAGTGAACAGCAGAGTGTTCAACACGGGCGCAAATCATTTTTGGTCTCGGTAATGTCGAATCTCTCGCTCCTTCAGCGATTCTTAATTAAAGCCAAGAATCGCCTCAGTTGCTCTGGATTCAACCCAAAAATTTTGTTTGCGCCCTTAGTGAACAATCTACTATTATTTAGTTACTATTTTGATGTTTTTTGGATTACCTAGTCCATTATCACACGTCTCTTCATCTAACTAATTAATGACACTAACCAAAACTCCGCTCATTTGGACGCGATGACTTACCTGAAAACAAACAAACATTCATTAGAATTGATTCTTTGAATTGAAACTTTTACTTCCATAAATAGGATTTTGTTATGTTGTGTATTACTATAATGCACTTACAGAATCGAGACCCAAAGCAATTACGAGAAAATTGAAGTATTTTATTTGTTCCAGAAAGTCACTTGTTATTAACTTTATTCCGGATACACGTACTTCACTTTTTGTAGGAAGAGTCCGACCAGGGTCTCAATTCTTTTAGTGGATTATAGTACGATGACAGACACACGGTCGGGTCACGTGACGAGTTTTTTCATACCATTGACATCTAGAAGGTTAGATATGTGCGCGCGCGTAGGCTCGAAGCGGCAATGGTACTAAATCGCCACGTTCATGCAGTTGTCATTGAACTACAATACATTAACAGAATCTAGGTCCAGGTTTTGAGAGGTGAGCAGAGACGACTGATGACGACGACGCGAGCTCCGTCTATGCTCACAATGTCTACAGTCTGTTTTTTCATTCAATGCAAAAAAAAACATTGTCACTTTGACATCTCCATACAATTCTTAGGCTGTCAATGTCTGAATGTTGCTAGTACGTAAAAACCAAATAACCCCATTTTACTTTCAAGTTAAATTGTGTGTGCTACGCACTACGCAGGTGTTTTTTTAGACTTTGCTCGGTAAATTTGCCGAATCACGGCTCCACCTCGAAAGTGCTCCAAATTTTTTTCTATTGTTTTTAACCACTAATACAGAGTATCCCGATTAATATTGAGGAGGCGCATGGCTTTGGACCCGTAAAAAAAAAAACAAGAGGCAAGGTAAGAACGCATCAAAGTCGAGTTTGTTTTCGATCTTACATAGAGAACCTAACGCTCCGACGCGCTCCGCTTCGCTACGCGCGTCGTCGCACCTATATTTCTGTTGTCACGTATTCTTTACATTGCCGACTCTGTATTAGTGGTGAAAAACAATAGAAAAAAATTTGGAGCACTTTCGAGGTGGAGCCGTGATTCAAATAATGGAACGGGGGGTAAGACTCGACTTTGATGCGTTCTTTTACCTTCCAAAGCCATGCGCCTCCTCAATATTACTCGGGATACTCTGTATTAGTGGTGAAAAACAATAGAAAAAAATTTGGAGCACTTTCGAGGTGGAGCCGTGATTCGGCAAATTTACCCTTTGCTCTTACGAGTAATTCAATTTTAATGTCTTTGATGTGATAAGGCTTTTGGTCAAATGAGTCTTTTATTCACGGTAAAAAAAATCTACTGAGTTAACCTTTTATTATTTTTGCATAGAATTAAAAAACGGACTGTAGTTCTCACGAAAGTTAGAGTTATGTATTTGTTTTTATGCAAACTTACAACAACGTTACTAGTCTTATGGTTAACTTGGTACGTCACTGTAAAGTACTAAAACAATTAAGAGAACCAACACCGATTCAGCGGCATTGAATGAAAATAGAGAAAACTCATCTTCACCGGAAACCTACTGGTGCCTAACTTTCTAAATCCTTTTTAGCTGTACTTGCGAAACCTGTCCAAGTTACACAGCCTTTGGATGATTTGCTTTAAAGACTGGTGGTCTGTGATTCCGTACGTCTTAGTCCAGAGTTGGTCTACCAGAGAGATGCGGATAGAGAGACTCCGGACACATTAGCTGTGTTTGTACAAGTCGGTAGGACTTTCTCGATGCTTTATTATGGCTTGTAACAGGATATTGGTGTGGGCACGTGTGTGTTTATTGACGGTTCGATGTAAGTGGGTTTGTGTACTTCCCCTGCCACGAAAGTGATAATCTTAGCCTTGACCTATTTCTTCTCAAGCATATGGATGAAAATACCGACCACTACCATCTTAAGTAAATACGAAGGGCTTCTTGCGAACTTGACATAACGAACGACAATCTTACGAGAATCCGTATCGATTCATATTCATTTATGTGTAGACAAACTGTGTTTGGTCTAGCGGTTCCCAGTCTGTCACTACATGAGATACTGGACTGCGTTTCACAAAGCTATATTATACAATCGTAGTTTATTTTTGCAATGTATAGTCGACAGCACGTCAACCTTCACATTTTAGTTGCAAAGTCGCCCGTAATGCAACGAAGTAGAGTGTATGGGTGTATATAGGTCTGTTATCTAAAGCTGGCACGTTCACAGTACTCACACTTATGCAATTTCACTATACAGGATGTTTAAAAATATATGATTTTGATTAAAAATGCGACTCTAGTTTAAGTGTAGACTAGAGTTAGGTTTTAGTAAGATAGGTGCGTTGTAGATAAATAAATACAAATATATGGGTTACTTGTTATAACATATTTTTAGCAAATTCGAGCGAAAAGTATTAAAAACAAGGTGGAATCAATGGTCACAACATAGTTATAAATTTCAATAAATTTTCACATGAACAAAAATAATTTCACCTAAGAAAATCTTTACCCAAACAGAAAATAATTATCCCAGAAATCCTCAACAATTTAATTATAATTTAATTATGTAACAAAGGGTAACGGACGCTCAGTGGTCAGCTACTGGATGAATTACCCTACCTTTTTTTCTAATTGCTTGCCACGGATAAAAACTTTATTACTGTTCTGTAATTTCATCAACTGGAAGGAATCTGTGATCAACTGAGCAACATCATTCGGTTTCTATTGTGGTTACGCGAATGTTCTGTTCTCCTATTCTTCTTCTTTTTCTTCAACGTTTTTTCCATGATTTTAGCACCAGTAGCAGTTGTTCGAAGTCCAATCACAATCAAATGCAAGAACCAAAAGAAAAGAGGAAAGACCACAGAATAAACTGGCAATTCCCATTAGAAAAACAAAAACCCTCTCTTAAAACTGCCGTTTTAAGAAGAAAAAAAAAACGAATGGCTGTCAAAGGAATGCAGTTTTGGACCTCAGCCCAATAGCCATGTGTGATGTATACATGTTATTTTTTTGAAATTGAAAATGTTAGTTTTTTTTTCAATACAATATAACTCCGAAAGGACAAACATTTGGCTGTTGACGTCATAGAGTGCGACAAGTGAGTCCTGGCACAAGCCTTTGGCGGGAAATTTAAAAATCTTTTAGTTGATAACCCTGCATCTATATGCCATAAACCATCTTGATACTTTTGCTTAAGTTTATTATTTGTTTAATTAGTTTGGAGTCTCCAATGAATTTTGTCCAAACATAAATAAATATAAGCAAAACGAAAACATTAACTACATCAAAACCAACATTTCCACTCCACCAAAAACAGGGATAATAAAGATGCACCACATAAACTTATAAACATTTATTAATGCTGAACCATAATCAAAATCTGATTCATATCTTTTTTCTCCAAGATCTTTGAGTTCTTTGACTAATATTTCGATCTGACGTTTAAAATGTTCGTCATCCGACAGACCTTACAACAAGAAATAATTCATGTTTGTTTTAAAACATTATTACTCGTATGTATATACTAAAACATAGGTAAAATTATGTTGAATAAAAACAAAAGTTCTTGTTTAAATCTAGGACGAGTATCAAACTGTTTGGGCTGTACTACTTGCAGCTGAAATACCTAAGTTTGACAGTCAGAGTGTGGCCATATGAAGAATTCGAAATAAATCGCGTCCCAGGACTCGCTTGTCAGACTCTAGTAACTTTTATTCAGCTCGCTGAGACCTATTCGATGATGTATCACACATGGCTATTGGACTGAGGTCCAAAATTGCAGTCCTTTGACAGCCATTCGTTTTTTTTTTTTTAGTTCTTCTGAAAGCGGCTCGTTTGGAACTACTTTTCTTAGCTGTCAGAAAAATCCCTCATTGAAACTCACATACGGTTGAATACCAAAAAGATCACGCTGTATATATAAACAGTAGTAAAAGTAAAACTATAACTGTCCCCTTCACACTCATAAGCTATAGACCGCGCGCAAGAGAGACGGGCAGACTTTTCATGATGCGCATGCAGTACACGTCACGCCGCGCGCTATTCACAGACACTACACAAGCGCAACGTGTAAATGTGTTGAACGTGCCAGCTTTACTTAACTGACCTATACGATGACGTGCTGTCGACAATGCTAGTATGAAATTTTATAAAGCGTCACCAAAACACCACGCCAAACATACTTCTAGGTTAATGAAAAGTACCCTACTAATTTTGATTCTCTTGGGTGTCGATATATTCTATGGCAGCGTAAAAGGCCAAACCTTTTTTTTTTTTTTGTTAATTTATTAACTTAAAAGTTTGTTTTTTTCCAGCTTTAAGAGACTGTAAATTTGAGCAAACAGTTATAATTTCAAATTGATACCTCGGCGCGTTCAGACATTATTACAAGGATTATTACGGATCAAGGAAATAGTCTAACTAGAGTCTTACAAGCGAGTCCTGGCGCGCGATATATTTCGAATTTTTCATATGGCCACACTCTGACTGTCAAACTTAGGTATTTCAGCTGCAAGTAGTACAGCCCAAACAGTTTGATACTCGTCCCAGATTTAAACAAGAAAAGAACTTTTGTTTCTATTCAACATAATTTTACCTATGTTTTAGTATGTACATACGAGTAATAATGTTTTAAAGCAAACATGAATTATTTCTTGTTGTAAGGTCTGTCGGATGACGAAAATGTTAAACGTCAGATCGAAGACTTAGTCAAAGAACTCAAAGATGTTAAGAAAAAAGATATGAATCAGATTTTGATTATGGTTCAGCATTAATAAATGTTTATAAGTTTATGTGGTGCATCTTTATTATCCCTGTTTTTGGTGGAGTGGAAATGTTGGTTTTGATGTAGTTAATGTTTTTGTTTTGTTTATATTTATTTATGTTTGGACAAAATTCATTGGAGACTCCAAACTAATTAAACAAATAATCAAGTTAAGCAAAAGTATCAAGATGGTTTATTCAGACGATATGCAGGGTTATCAACTAAAAGATTTTTAAATTTCCCGCCAAAAGCTTGAGCCACGACTCACTTGTCGCACTCTATTGACGAGCTCTCAAACTCATTTTCTTCAATTGCAGAACATGTATTTACCTCAACAAATGAAAAAAATCCATGTATGTTACTTTAGATATCACGTAAGTGATATAAAAATTACCAGATATAGATATTTTCCCTCGATTAATCCCCTCAATTACGTATTGTTGACAGTCAACACCTAAAGATACCGTTGACATAATATGCCAGTTAACTACGGAACAAACAATAACGAAACGACAGAATAACTTTCATTCAGCCGCAGAGGTTACAACCTTGAACAACAGACAAACAGACGGACGGACGAAAAAGCCGTAATAAGCGCAACGGTTCCCACGCGGGGAACATTCAAATTTGGAATCGACGGGTGCGCTGGTCGGTGAAACTGCCGAGGTTTTCTCCCAGTTGGTGCTACAATCTCAACACTTCTGACATCTTAATCAAAGAATATATCATTCAAAATATTCGACAACCTCATTCATCTTATCTTAATTTTTGATGATAAATACATTAAACTACATTGTGAAGTCATTCGACACAATAAACTAACTTCGAAACCTGCTTGAGTAAATTCTGGCTCTAATAATGTTAAAAATAGTAAAAATCTACTAATACAGGGAAATCTTCTTGAGCAAATTCTGGATCTGATAATGTTAAAAATAGTAAAAATCTACTAATACAGGGTGTTGTATTTTAGGTAATTTTCATTTAAAAAAAAATTGTTTCAATTTTTTTGCTTCAGTCTCATGTAAATAACCACCCCTGAGTCGGATGAAACTGTACAAATCAACACCCTATATAGACCACAGGCGTTCTCTCAGAGAGAGAGAGAGAGTATGAGCTTAATCATTACGCGAGTCCACTTCGGATTGGCGATTTCATAGATCATACACTCAGGTTTTCTCACGATGTTTTCCTTCATGATTAGCGAGTGGTATTGCTACCATAACTTCACAAATATACATAGCTTAGGATTGAAACTCATAGGTATGTGCCAGCACTGGGAATTGAGCCAGAATCTCTCGCTTCCAGCAATGCTCTCGTATCCATTGCTCTACCCAATGGGCTATCAAATACAAATACAAAAATACAAAATACTTTATTTTAACCACACAAACACATCATTCTTACACATATTACACTGAATATATAAGCAAAAGGTATATTATTAGAGTATTACAGTTTTTATGGCAGAGTTTAAACCAAGTATAATTTACTACGGTCTCCACACTAGGTTATACCTGTGTCGTGGAGGCCGATTGCCTTACCATTTGTTTTATTTGGTTGTAGAAGGTTCATACTCATTATTCTAAAAACATTGCCAGACCTTAACATACATTATGTTTGAGAATCAATTATATTATGCTTACAGTGTTTGTAATGTATTGATGATTTGAGTTAATTCTTTAGTGAGACACTGTAATTTACTTTGGCGATATACTTTAGACGTAAGTATTCACGGAGCTCACCAAAACAGATTTTTTTCTAACAACCTTCACTTACTACTCATCACTACTCTTATTCCCATCATCATCAGCGATGGTTTTCCACGGTTCCCGATCTTGTCGAACCCGTATCCGATGACTCCGTGCCACTGTGACCAGGGGTGCAATTATGTAAGTCTACCACTGTATGGAGTTGTCCGCTTTAGCCTACTCCGAACTCTCAAATACATACATATTTGTACACTTTGGAGTTGTCTTAATGCTTAACCCATTAGAGTGAAAACTTTCGTAATACAGGGTTGGTCGTCAAACTAACTAATGGGAGGACTGCTTATTCCTATAATACGCTACTTGACTCGTATCAAATTTGACGCGATAAATGGATATTTCCTGTAGTATCTAACGTAAGAAACCGAAATATATTGACTTTGCTAAGTAAATATGCAGGATGGCTGCAAAATTTGCAAATTAAAAAAATATTTTTCGCTTTTAAATCGGAACGGTGAAAACACTATCCGCCATCTTGAAAGCACCTTTGGTTGTAAACAAACATCTGTCAGTCGTGCGTGCGTAGGTTCTATTGTGATTTGGATTGGATTTAGTGTTTTTGCAAAAACTTTTCTTGTGCAGTTAGTGTCTTATCATTTTATTGATAAGCGCAATCATGGACGCTGGATTCGTGGAAGCTGATAGTACCAATTTGCCATACCAAATCAAAACACGCATTATTACAGCTAAAAACAGTTTCTGTGTACATTGATATTACAGGACTTACATTAAAGTGATCTTCACATAAATATACCGAAGTTTCATAATGATAATTGATATATTTTGCATGTAAACTCGATGAAATCATGAATGCGTTGTTGTTATTTCACTATGCTCACAGATCACTAACAGATTTTAGGACTAGGTAAAGATCGTTTCACCAAACAAGTCCCACGGTAAAATCCTTAAGGCCATAACAATAAAAGCCAAAATTCATTAACTCATACTTCTTTCGTGGCACGAACTCTACCTATGTTGAATGTCAAACTTTGTTTACAAATATTTAGGACTTCAAACCATAGACAAAAATGGCGGACCGCGTTTTTGGCTGTTTAGTAAAGCAACGTATTAAAATAATGTTTTTGTGGCTTTTAGGTCCTCAAAAAATATACTAAAATATTTTTGGTCTAATGGAAGAGATATTTAGCATTTAAGACATACTTGAAAAAAGAGTCAAGTAGCGGATTGAATGTATTTGATGTGCTGTCAGTAGATAAATTGTTTTAAACAACTTAAGCATAATGTATACCAAAAATGCATGCAATTTCGCTTATTTGTAGGTTCCCAATGAAGACAAACTATTATTAATTCGCAATTAGTTAAGTTATTCCAATGACGTAGTGGTTTGTAATTAAGACTTTATTGATTTGATTTAATGAATGTTTACCTTAGTTCAGCAAAAGAAAATATTATTTCTTAGTAATTTAATGAAACATTAATTTAGCACGGTTAATTTAATAGAAGAACTGAATAACTACTTGCCTTTCGCTTACACAATATAGATGATAATATTATATAAAGGAGACAGCAAAAGGATAATAAGTATTAGCACGTGTCCAATCCCAAAATTTAATGAACAGTATAAACAGCAACTTGTTTCCGCTCATTACTCCGTTTTCTCCAAACATTGCGTCACTTAGGAATGCGCCGGAGAAAAAGGAAATTATCTGGCATCTCGCTTCCGCGAGCGTGGGTCAGTGACCGATGAAAGAGAGGCATTGTTGGAAAGCGAACGTTGTTTAAAAAACAAAGCCTAGCTATCAACGAGTACTCTACTTTGTTACTGGTTTCCTACTACATATAGACTCTACTCGTCTGTGGTCTATTTTCCTTTACAGATGCAGATGTACACAGAATGCTGCCAAAGGGCCGCGAGGT
This sequence comes from Yponomeuta plumbellus, assembly GCA_947310845.1. Taxonomy (NCBI): domain Eukaryota; kingdom Metazoa; phylum Arthropoda; class Insecta; order Lepidoptera; family Yponomeutidae; genus Yponomeuta; species Yponomeuta plumbellus. The sequence goes on along the minus strand of OX371216.1, from coordinate 9,397,881 downwards.
CATTATTTTTTCCATTAGTATCGCTAGTAGCTCCTACAAGTGCCACTACTGGAAAAAAATACATGAGGACTGCTCTAACACCAATTGCTAAATCCTTTGTGTACCTAACTTTTGCTTGCCGAAATCACTTTTAAATAAGTCTTGTATCATCAATTCTTATTACCAAAATGTTAGTTGGGGGAGTATGACCTATACGTTCCTCAGGAAAAGAACCGTGCCCCTCGGTGGGGACATAATGGGTTGATGATTATAACACGTGTAAATCATGGCCTAAGTGTATGAAAAATGCCTAAGGCGGAGATGAATAAATTAATTTTATCACCTTCCACTAATACCCAAAACCGATATTTCAATGTCGTAAAAACTTGCTTTTAGAACAACCCACGACTGTATCAATTTGACTATTTAATATTCAACAATATGGCACGACATATGGTCGCAACTATTTTTGTTTCGAATATATTAGCTCTTTTATACCTACATATAAATCTTCAATTCTACTGACCGATTAACCAGATGATATTATTTTACGTTCGTTACATCTCCGTTTTTAGTTTATGGTAGAAATAAATAATATCGTGGTCATATTCCATGTGGGATAAAAACGAGAGTGATGACATTTTATTTTCGACGACCATAGTGAAAACTTAAATTTTTCATGCTCATTAGAATTTATTTATTTACATATATTACTAGTTAAATAATACTGATTATCTAATACTAGCTGTGCCCCGCGGTATTACCCGCGGTTTATTAGGGAAAATAAATTGTGTGTTAACAGTAAACAATTTTTTGAAACCTTATGTACAAAGTTCCCTATACATTATACGCGAATTCATTTTCATCGATTTTCCCATGGGAATAAGATATTTTCCCGCAGTAACACGTAGCCTATGTGTTTAATCCAGGGTGTCAGGGAACTCCATAGCAAATTTTATTAAAATCGCTACAGCCGTTCAGACGTGAAGAAGTAACAAACATACACTCTCACACACGCACAAACTTTCACCTTTATAATATAAGTGTGATTAATTGAAGTCCAATCCGGACTAGGCCCCCGTGGTGGAGTATGGCCTATACCTTGCTCAGGGAAGAGACTCGTGCCCCTCGGTGGGGATATAATGGGTGATGATGATGAATAACTGAGTAACCTTAAATATAACTTTTATATAACACTATGCTAATACCTTGAAAAATATCTTTGATTAATATATTTACTAATTACGCTCGTTTAGTAAAAAAATCAAACTAAGTTCACCGCAAATGGCAATTTTGAATGTATTTTTGTAAATTTCGACAAAAGATCGTAAATGTCTATCGGAATTTGTTGCCTCTCGCAAAAGCGTGACGGACACCGATTTGACAAGAGACACCATTTATAGATAATAGAAATTCATAGTCAGATAATAACTTGGTCACCGGATTGTCTAACGACCAGGGTCTCGATTCTGTTAGTGCATTACAGTACGATGACAGATGCATGGTCGGGTCACGTGGCGTGCTTTTTCATACCATTGACGCCTAGATTGTTTAATATGCTTGCGCTCGTAGACTTGGAGTGGCAATGAAACTAAACCGCGGACGGCACTACACCGGGAAGCTTGGAAAACCGTGAGGGATGCCTATGTCCTGAAGTGGACGTCAAACGGCTGGTAATGAAGACATGCATAGTTTCTAAGGCCTTCTCAGTTTCAAACAATAAACCTAAATGTAGCCTTCAGCCTTCTCTGCTATTTTAATTGCATTGAGACAATGAGCTATGTTTTTATGAGCAAACGAGCAGTACTGTTAGCATATTCTTTACTTGTGTTGAATATAGTGTGTGTGTACATTATTTCAACTTTGAGAGAACCAATAGGTCTTACAGCCGTATTCCAAGACGTGCCCCAAATCCAGCTGCTCTTCGACCTTCGATTCCACTCATCCTCGACTGAGGAAAACGGTTTTATAAAACGTCAAAGATAGATAGATAGAGATAGGGAACACTTTAATGTACATAAAAAAGGAGATTACGCAGGTATTTCTAAGAGTACAGACATCGGCCTTATCACTAAAAGTGATCTCTTCCAGACTACCTTTGGATGGACTGGAGCTAAACATTGGAGAAGGAAGTAGATGTACAAAATAAGTAAAATGACTATTTTTACATATATTCATTATACATGCCTAATTAACCAAGTTATACACATAAGATTTTCTCCACTTGAAGAACTCATTCACTTCTTACTCGAGTAGAGGATTCAACTGTCAAAGTTAACCTTGAAACTACGTCGACAAAGAAACCGTTTTTTTTTCTTGTATTGCATGCACTTCTTTCTTGTATTCCTGCTATGACTCATATCCTAAATTACTCCTTAACCAAAAGCTCCGTCCGAATTTTTTCATACTGTTCCTGGGTTATAGGCCGCTGCGCCGTACGAATTTTTATCATCATCAACCCATTTTGTCCCCACCGAGAGGCACGGGTCTCTTCCCTGACGAAGGTATAGGTCATACTCAACCACGGGGGCCAAGTCTGGATTGGTGGAGGCTTGTAAGACTAGTGGCTGGTTTTAATGTCAGAAGTATTTTGTAGAAATGGCTTCAATTTCGCATTTCCATGTTTGTGACGTCCTTGGCTGGTTACCATAGCATATCATATCCTGGTTCGAAATCAGGACCTGAGTCTGTAAATGTATTATAGTACAATGATTACTGCACGAACATGGCGACTTCCTTTCATTGCCACTTCAAGTCTACGCGCGGAAACAAATCAAACATCTACGCATCAATGGTAGGAAAAAACACGTCACGTGACCCAACCGTGTATTTGTCATCGTACTACAATCCACTAACAGAATCGAGGCCCAGGTCAAGTGATTGTATTATTTTTACTGTAATTTCGCTACCTAATTATATTCATTACAATAACATAATGTTAACTTAATATTCATCTAATAGGTATACAAAAATATCGTGTCATTGTAAATTTCTCTCTGAATACACTTACTTGACTTTTCGTCGGTAGAGTCCGACCAGAGGTGCAATTATATAAGGCTCCACTGTATGGAGTTGTCTGATTTAGCCCTTTTGTTCCCGGTATATCACACCACCTTACAAATGTCACCCTGTTACATTCCGGGACTATTTTCTCAGTAGGTATCTCATACTCCTACTCCGAACTGTCATATATATGCTTATCTTGACTCCGAGTTGTCTAAATGTTTAACTCGATAGAGTGGAAAGTTACGTAATGTAAGTGCAGGCTTCGCTCTGAGTCACAGAGCTTAACAATTAACCCGAATAACAATTAACAATGTGTTTACAACCTGTATTATCGAACTGCTCCAAAACGCCTCCACAGATTTTCATAATTTTTTTTGGACCAGGATACTAGTACGGGACCACGACAAGTGATTCTGTTGTATGGGAGTTATTATTATAGATCCACTACTCGCGTGATAGTGGGGTAATGGTCGCAGGTGGTCGGTCCACCGCCGCGTGTCCGCACTATAACATAGTTGTAAAGTCCGGTTCGGTCGGACTTTCGATTCGCGAATCAAGGTCACACGACCGATAGAGAGCCTTAACTACTCCGCCGATGTCAACTACCTGCAGTCAGAATGTGAGAGGTGTAAGAGTTCGATAATTGCTTGTGAAGTTCCTTGTTGGGTGGGGCGGAAATTTTTATACAAATAATTGATTTCGAGAAAATCGCGTTTGAAGTTTCGTGTATAGACAGTTTTCGACTCGGCTCGGCGCACAAAAAATCATAAAAAAATAACTACGGCACCTAAAAATATTCTGGTTAGACCAAAACAAAGCTAAAATACCATATATTAAAAATCTCAAATAAAAAAATAACCAGGTCCCATTTTGGTCAACCACTCACATAATAGGGAATGGATGAAAATATCAGAAGTGCTTGATATTTTTTTTTGTGATAGGAATAACCTTCCTTAACGCGGGAAAAAAGTTTCAATTTTTTTGGCCCCGTAGTTAATTTTTAAATATACCTAATATTTTTCCATTCGTAGTTCTGGGCTTAGGACGGCATCTTAATAAAAAAAAATCCACCTTGAAAAGCTGTCATTGTCACCAGATTTTTTTTTTCATACGTAGCGGACTAAGGAATATGTCTGAGATGCCGTCCTAAGCCCAGAACTACGAATGGAAAAATATTAGGTATATTTAAAAATTAACTATGGGCCCAAAAAAACTGAAACTTTTTTCTCGCGATAAGGAAGGTTATTCCTATCACCAAAAAAAATATCAAGCACTTCTGATATTTTCATCCATTCCCTATTATGGGTTGGTTAAAATACAGTTTAGTCATGCGAAAGGTCCCGGGTTCGAACCCCGGCTGGGACAAAAAACGATGTCGGCGATTAGCTCTTAATTAGATCAGATTAGAACTCTTTATTGTACACACCAGAAAGAAATAAATGCATTACTTATCGAAAAAACCCCGAATTTGCAATATGTAGAGTAAGGAAAATGAGGCATTCGTAAAATTAAGAATTTCTCTAAAGAAGAATTCGTCCCATTAATAATCCGCAGAAATACATACTTGCACAATTAAGAATTAGGAAGTAATCGTCAACACCAAAAAAACCCCAGGTCTTGGATGTTTACACGTTTGTGATGTCGCTGTTTCTGGTTCCCACGACAGACGGTATCCTAGTGTGGGGCCAGAAGCAATGTAAGTGCCTTTATGTAAATGTTTATGTTATGTTTATATTACATGCAGGTTTATTACTGTGAAGTCACTTTATATCACTTTATATTAGGTACATAAAACTTACCCTGCCACCGAGTACCGAATGTATTACCTGTGTAATCTCCTTTTTTGTGTACAATAAAGTGTTTTCTATCTGAGTTTTAAATGTATTAATTAGCATGTGTCAATGACTTTTAGTTACACACATTTGTTTGTTTATACAGCAACACCATTCGCTGATAAAATGTGCCCGGATAACGGCGACAGGCTTGCCACTTGTCACGTTTGGGACCTAATAAACTCGGCAAAACGTGGGCCCCGTTCTAGTGATTGGTGCCTCTGCCTACCACCTCGGGGATAACGGGCGTGAGTTTATTAATTTTTTAATATTTTTTTTTCCTCTAAGCACTGTATAAGCATTGTTATCTGGCATTGTGTATTATTGTTTCTATAAATAATATTATTCGATATTTGATTTGATACATAAATTAGAATAATATCTTCCATATAAATAAAATTCAAAGTCCTGACTGACTGACTCACTCACTTATCAACGCCCAGCCCAAGCCGTTGGACCTAGGAAGCTTAAATTTTGCACAGAGGGTCTATATATAATGTAGACAAGAAATAAAACCGGATTTTCTTAAATTCAACCCCTAAAGGGGCGAAAAGGGTTGCCGAAATATTTATGGGAGGTATAAAGAATGTTGTCTAATTTTCTTGAAACTTAAAATAAATACTCTTCAACACAATTGATTGAACACGTGTTTCACCGTTTTTCTAAATTTAACCCGGGTTGCAAAATTTTGAACTAAACTCCACGCGGACGGAGTAGCGGGCGAAAGCTAGTAGATAATAATGCTCACCGCTGTTTTACGTAAACAACTGGAAGTGGCAACAACAAGAATGTAACATATAATATAAACTTTTAGAGGGTATAAAAGTTTAAGCACATGCATATGGAGGCATTATAAATCCACTTACCCACTTAACTTACGCAAAACCTTTCCAATGATTAAATTACGAGCTTCCGTGAAAATTGCAGTATTTGGTTCTGTTTACAATTTATTCTTGTCTCATCGTCTTCATCATCAGCCCAGCGTTGCCCACTGTTGGGTAAAGGCCTCACGGTCTCTCGCCATTCGTACCCACGGACCTTCCGCCGACTCAACGACATCGGCCGACCATCGGGCCGCAGGTCTGCCCACTGACCGTCGTCCTATCCTCGGCAGCCACTCTGAGATTGCCTAATCACATTCTCGTCTAAGTCTACGTTAAGTTAGTAAATTCATCATCAACCCTTTATGTCCCCACCGATTGGCACGGGTCTCTTCCCTGAGGAAGGTATAGGTTCTGTGTGGTCGCGCCACACATAGCAATCAAACATGTGTTCAAATATTTGAAGCTAAGTGTGGCGCCGGGGGGTTAGAAAGGCTAGACTATACAGGTGGCCCCCACCAGGATGATGGGATCCTCGAGAAACGGAGAGAAATTTCAAATTTTAAAAACACACTTGAGGCGAGTTTTTATAATGTTTTTATAGAGTGAGTCGTGCATTTGCTTCCGGAAAACACAATTTGGAGCAGTCGTACCTTGTAATACTCGTATTGGCAAAAATAGTAAAATAATAAATAAAATAAAAATAAAAACAGAGTTCAAAACACTACAGCACTATAACAGAGAAAAACTTAAACGAATATGACCATTACTCGTAAGTTCGATGTAAGTAAAAGTCGGTTCTTATTTTTGTAAGAATGACACTATTTTTGTATTATTATCACAAGTTATTCATTGAACTCATGGGCTATTACAAGGTATAATAGGAATTTGTACCACCTTATGACTTAATCCGATTTAAGAAAACTTGGTCACAGTGGAGTTTCATTTCATTACCTTTTTCTCCTCTACAATTCGGTTCAATCATCGCCTAACATTGTCCATTGACACTCATCCAACAGAATATATTTTTTTATATTGCTACAAATTTTCGCCGCACATTTGACCAGCCGCTGTCGCCAAACTAAATATTATAATACCGTGATATCCAGCGAGCCCGTTAGAGCGTCTCTGAAGTCCGTTATACGCAGAACACCGCTAAGAGCCGTCCACTCGGATCTTAGGCTCGCCGGGGACATGATGGCACATAGACTTCTAATCCAGATGCTACGTCTAGAATCTAGACTCTAGATCTACGATGGGCACGCATGGAGATTGATTATATTCGGAGAACCCTCAGAATGTGTTTTCTATATTTATGATACCTAGGTTTACTAATGTATTGCCAAAAATCGTTTCCCAAAGTATTACTTCCCAAAATATTCCGCAAATTATCACTTGGCAAAAAAACATTTCTCAAAACAACTTAAAGCAAATCAGTCAAAAGTATCGTTTGGCAAAAAGTACCTTTCCATACAATACCGAATACGCTGCCGGCAATGTGTGTAAATGACACAACAAAGTCGAGTCTGTTTTCGATCTTACATAGAGAACCTAACGCTCCGACGCGCTCCGCTTCGCTACGCGCGTCGTCGCACCTATATTTCTGTTGCCACGTATTCTTTACATCGCCGACCCCCCGTTCAATAATAATTAGTACCTAATCGTCAACTATATTTATGCCAAATAATAATTTGACCAAATGAATAAAAGCCAAAATAAAACGTTAGCATAATAAACGTTTGTCTTAATAAAACTTGACGCAGTAAAATTATGCGAAATGATAATTTGACCAAATGAATAAAATGCGAAATGAAAACTTGCTAAAGTTTCATTTGGGAAATGAAACTGATGCCATAAGTTTATTGGGAAGTAAAATTTGGCGAAAAATACTTTGGCTAAACGGCGGTATCCCATGATACCTATCCTTGTCTAGTTGCTGAAGCAAAACCTTTCTCAAAATACTTAATATGTGTAATAAGAGTAATATACGTGTCACCTGTCTGTCTGTCACCTAAAAAGAGATATCCCATATCCTACCTCACAACAACCCTGTCTCACAATCCCTCCGGACCCACGCTACCCCTAGCCATACCCCTGGGGGTAGGGTGGGACGAACCATACCACCGTTAGTAGTGCTGGGATTTGATGGAAAAATGGGAAAATCCATTACCCAGTACTACGGTATGGGGTAACGGCACACAGGGGTATGGCTAGCTAGGGGTATGGTGGGTCCGGAGTATCTCACAATCACCCGTCTCGGTCCAAAACTAGGACAAACTACGTCCTAAGTTAGGACCAAGACATGTCATCATCAACCCATTATGTCCCCACCGAGGGGCACGGGTCTCTTCCCTGAGGAAGTTATAGGCCCTACTCCACCACGGGGGCCAAGTCCGGATTGGTGGACATTGGTGGACGCTTGTAAGACTAGTGGCTGGTCTTACTGACCATGACATGACAAGACATGTGATTATGATGAATGTATGTTAAGATTAGAATATTCTTTATTGTACCAGAGAAAACACAGACAAAACATTTACAAAGAAACAGTACAATTTGCAGCATTATTGGTTAAAGCAATTTCTTTCAGATGTGGCCAGGTTAGTGGGAGGCCCATGGATGCGAATGGTGAGAGACCGCGAGGTGTGGCTTAGGCAGAGTTGAGCTAATGATGATAATGATGATGAACCGAAAATGGAGAGTTTACAGTTCTTACGGTATATTATTACAGATGTTATATTTTATTATAGTTACTTTTGAGAGAAGTTTAAACTTTCTCCACCTTTTAAGCATTGAATTCTGACTCAACAACTTAAGTCTGAACACACTTAAAATTTTGTAAAGCATCTTCATCATCAACCCAGTATGTCAGCACCGAGGGGCACGGGTTAAAATGTAGGCTATTAAAATGTAAAAAGATCGAAAAACAGTAAATCGTCTCACCTGCATCATAATAACCGGCATAAACTAGAGAGGCGGTACAATTCACAATGCTAATAACGCAATATTTAAACAAAAGTAAAAGTTCCAAAGCAGTTAGAGAAATAATTATACATCCATCAACAGAACAACAAGAGGTTTCTGCAAAGTTTGCAATTTAAATCTCCGTAATTATGTAAAAATGCTCATGAGTGCACAGCGAGTGTAAGAAATATAACATTTCGTCACACGAGTAACTGTGTTACACAAGACTTCAGCAGTGTGGACTTTGGAGTGTAAAGTGATTTGTAACAGCTGAAGATGCTTTAACATGCCGGCTGCCGTTGATAGATGGCAGTCGTTTAGCCAAGTCTTAGGGCGGCTTGAAAAACTTCTGACGGTAAGACCAGCCACTAGTCTTACAAGCCTCCACCAATCCGGACTAGGCCCCCGTGGTGGAGGATAGCCTACACCTTCCTCAGGGAAGAGACCCGTGCCCCTCGGTGAGGACATAATGGGTTGATGATGTCTAAGAGATATGGGTGGAAGGGCCGGTAAAGGACGCCCTAAGCGGATATTCTTCTCCTTTTTTCGGTGCCATTTCCTTTCAGAGATCGGCTATCATCGTGTCTAGTTTGTTCCGTGATATTGCGGCCCTTAAGAGTTCTATATTTCTCGTGTTAAGCCGGACAGGCGCACATTCTTCGACCAAATAGGGGATGTATTAGCAAAGGGCCAGATAAAACGTACCCGTATTGAGATAAACCTCCTCCTCCAACGCGATTTAAGAATTGTGTTAAGCACACTCTTTGCAAAAAGCTTCTTATAAATTCAACTATTATTTAGAAGACAAGGACGTTTGGCAATAAATAGTAGTTTAATATTAAATTTAATCAGACGTTAAATGTGTCTAGTGTTCAACACATCCAAGTTTTTTTTTTTAAGTTTGTAATTTAGGCTAAAACTGTTTTGAAAAGAATAAATGTGGAGTTTCTTTGTTATTACCTTTTAAGAATATTAAATGATGTTTGACTTTGCAAGTATTGATTGCACTCATGGATCTTGAGGTTCTTGGTATACGAACACTCATACCTAATTTGTTAGCTTTAAGTTGATTTGAGAAAAGATGGTCAGAGTGGAGTTTTTTTTCGCTGCCTTTTTCTCCACTACAGATGGCCCCAAGGCAGCGGCTAACATTATACATAACTGTATGTACATTGACATTCAACAAGCAGAATGTAAATTCTTTACGTTGAAATAAATTTTTTATTTCTGATTTCAACGAATGCATTTACATTTTTCACATTTACATACAGTACAGGCACATAAATTGCTTCTGGCCTCACACTAGGATACCCTGTGTCGTCGTGGGTCCCATAAACAGCGACATCACAAACAGGTAAATATCCAAGACCTGGCATTTTTTGTCCCCAGTCGGGGTTCGAACATGGGACCTCATGCATGGTAGGCAGATGCGCTAACCGCTGCGCCACAGAGGTCGTCAATATTGATGAAGGGAAAGAACTGTGTCAGGATCTCGATCAGGAGGACTCGTAGCAAGTGGCAGACTCTGGCTACCCCTCAGAAATGCAGGCGTGAGTGTATGTTCTGTTTCATGAACGTAGAGAGAGTAGCAGCCCTGTAACAAAGTGGCGTTCAATCGATCAGCTGACCGCGCGCATTTCTAGTCTGCGCACACGCACCAGTTGCGCAGGAAAGCTGACCCCCTTGTCGCCCGTGCCGGCATTATCGATCGTTGACACCCGGTAATTCCGATACCTGGCAATTCTTGCATTTCCTGACATCCACACTTGAGTTTAAAGACGCAATGTATGTACCTACATCTAATCTTTCTTTTCTTCTAATATATAAAACTAGCTTTCGCCCGCGACTCCGTCCGCGTGGACTTTAGTTCAAAATGTTGCAACCCCGTTCACTCCCGTTAAGGGTTAAATTTAGAAAAACCGTGAAACACGTGTTCAATCAATTGTGTTGAAGAGTATTTATTTCAAGTTTCAAGAAAATCTGACAACATTTTTTTATACCTCCATACAAACTTTAACACCGCCGTTTACCCCTTTAGAGGGTGAGTTTCAAAAAATCCTTTCTTAGTGCTCCCCTAGGCTCCCTAAGGAACTCCCATGCCAAATTTCAACCCCCTAGGTTCAGTAGTTTGGGCTCTGCGTTGATTCTAAGTCAGTCAGTCAGTTTCTTCTTTTATATATATAATATATAGAAGATTGTCGTGTCGCCGTGAGTGCGCATACTCCTCCGAAACGGCTTGACTGATTTTGATCTACTCTCTAGTAGGCTGCATCCCTTTATCGGCGATGTTACGCACTAGTTGGCTATAGAGGTATTCAAGATCAAAATTCGTTCTTTATAGCGCAAACATTGGCACTTATGTATTTGTCTTAACTAATAAAGTATGCTGTTGAATGTACTGCTAGAATTCTTAAAATAGAGTAAAAATAAGAAGCTCCTAATGTCACTCATCGGCGAGTGTTTTTTCATTACCACAATCCGTTTTCAATGCGCAAAACATTATCATTATTATGGTCTAGCAACGAATATGTTCTGCACTTGTAAAATGGTTCGTTCAACCAACCTTTAGCGTGCCTACTGCACCATATAAAAAACAATGCCCCAGGCACTGTAGCGTCCAAGTGGTCCCTTCACCAATCTAGTGTGAGTGGTGGTGCCGGGCCGCTGTATAAATCATCTTATGTATCATCATTACATAGATTCAACGGCCAAAGATTTTTTGTAAATCCCTCGTAGCCCCGGCCGCCAGAGTGATCTTAAACGATCACGAAGGTTAAGCAACATAGGGCGCGTTCAGTGCATGGATGGGTGACCGTCTATGACTAACGCTAGTGGGATTTTTCCGAGCGGTTCCGTGCTTCGCAAGGCACGTTAAGCAGTTGGTGCCGGCTGCCGTCGATAGATAGCTGAGCAGTCCTTAAGCCAAGTCAGAGGCCTTAGGGCGGCTTGAAACCTTCTGACAGTAAGACCAGCGACTAGTCTTGCAATAATCTACCAATCCGGACTTGGCCCCCGTGGTGGAGTATGGCCTATGCCTTCCTCGAGAAGAGACCCGTGCCCGTCGGTGTGGATATAATGCGTTAATGATGAAACAGAGGCTTTTACAAACACAGGGGTATTCTACCAACTCTACGCTGTAGGTACGAGGTTTTGATAGCGTCGCAGCTTTTAGAACTTAAATTCTAGCGCAAATATACCCCTTACAGATACGCTAGCCCAGATAAGCTCTAATTACCATACGCATAAACGCGAGTTTCGCGTACAGAAATATCTAGGTAGTCATTCTAGATAAATGATTATAATCTCCAACACTGAACTATTGCAAATATTATGCGCTGTTTGTACGTCTGTATGCATTTCTCGCAGAGCTATCCGGGGCATATCTGGGCCACTTTCTAGCAAGGCTTGTGGGAACTTTCTAACCCTTTTAGTTGGGGAAACCGGGGCCGAAATGACTTTTATTAACCCGTAACACAATATGCAGGTGGGAAGTGTTCATTTTTGTTGAAAACATGTAATTAAGTACGTCTGAGCTACCTACTTACAAGTCTTGAGTCATTGTGAGAATAAGCTCGATGATGGTATGAAAAGGTGCATGTTCGCCATGTTAAGTAAACGCCGTTTAGCATAGCACTAGATTTGGTTTAGTTCTCATTGCATGGAGCGCCACCTTTCCCTATTGTCGAGACCCTATATATTAAGTTTTATCTAATACAATTTGAGGGAGGGAGTATAAACAAGTATTACTTCTCTGTAAACGGGGTTCAATTAAGTCTTCGTTTTTCTCTTATTGAAGGGAACAAGAGACTCAATAAGAATAAGAGATTAATTAGAGAGAAATTAACTTTCCCATTCAATGTTACAAAAATTGTCTTACATTATAAATTATAACTATCAGCCTGAGATTCTCTAGCGACTAACCAATTCCATAAAGCGTGTTATAGCAGTAGGTAAACTTTAACACCGCCTTATCGTGAATAATTCGAATTAAATTCGTTCGTTTATATATGAGATTTTAACTAAGTTTAACTTATAAACGTAGATCACTGTTAGGGTGAAATTGAGCCCATGTTGTGGTAAGTTGATCTAATTTGCTAACTGATTACTAGCCTCGTAATGTTGTCAGTAATAGCCTTTTCCTGTGATCATCGAATGCGGTGTAGCCTCCTTTAGTTAACTCACCACTCAGGCTTTCTCACGATGCTTTTCTTCGCACTTATGCTCAGCAAATCAGCACTCCACATTAGCACTTCAAATCATCTAACCATTATGTCCCCATCGAGAGTCACGGGTCTCTTCCCTGAGGCAGGTATAGGCCATACTCCACCACGGCGGCCTAGTCCAGATTGGTGGAGGCTTGTAAGACTAGTGGCTGGCCTTACTGTCAGAAATTTTCAAGCCGCCCTAAGGCCTCTGACTTGGCTTAGCGACTGCCATCTATCGACGGCAGCCGGCACCAACTGCTTAACGTGCCTTGCGAAGCACATTAGCACTTAAAATTGCCTATCCACGGTTGGCACTTGTGTTTATTTAATTTATATTTTAGACAACGTCTATGGCCCAGCGGTTAGCGCATCTGCCTACCACACGAGAGGTCCCTTGGCTTGGGACAAAAAAAAACCCAGATCTTGGATGTTTACAATTTTGTGATGTCGCTGTTTCTGGTGCCCGCGACACAGTGTATCTTATGTGGGTCCAGAAGCAATGTATGTGCCTGTATGTAAATGTATATGTTTATTTATTAAGCACACAAAACAGATATTAGCCTGTAGCCTGAGATGGTCTGACGGTGGTACCAGGTCTCATGAGGTAGGCTGCTTAAGATCATCTTTTCTGATGTCATATTTGAAAAAAAAAACAATAATATTCTTTAAAATAAATTACAACCCCCCAAAGACAAGCCAAGATGACGTCACCGTTCTTTTTTTTAATAACGTCATTCATTGGTATCTCGGGATCGAGATTCCGTCATAATCACGACGATTCCAAGATTAACTTCACGGTTAGTCTTGATGATCAAATCATTTCCTATTAAATACCCAAATTGAAGTAACAATGAAGACCTACTCCTGTTAATGGGAAGGTATAAATCTATAAGGAGACGCTTACAATCCATTGATTTCAATCTATATAAATAAAATTCAAAGTCCTGACTGACTGACTCACTCATCAACGCCCATCCCAAGCGGTTGGACCTACGAAGCTGTGATTTTGCACAGAGGGTCTAATAATTATATAATGTACGCAAGGAATAAGACCGGATTTTCTGAAATTCAACCCCTAAGGGGGCGAAAAGGGTTGCCACGATTTGTATGGGAGGATTAAAGAATTGTTGTCTAATTTTCTTGAAACTTAAAATAAATACTGTTCAACACAATAGATTGAACACGTGTTTCGCCGTTTTTCTAAATTTAACCCTTAAGGGAGTGAACGGGGTCTCAAAATTTTGAACTAAAGTCCACGCGGACGGAGTCGCGGGCGAAAGCTAGTGTAATAATAATGCTCAAGCCAGTCCAATCAAACTCCATTTACTTTTTGTACCCACAAGCTCTCCATTATATTTATTATAACTACCTATATCATACGCCCAAGCACATAATAGTCAATTAAAAACAAAACTACCATCAAGACTACTTTCAATACAGCGACCCGGACACTTGCCTCCCTCATAAGGAGAGACAGAAAGCGCACTCTGAATTAACCTAAACTTGATAATAGATAAACAGAAAACTCTACACTAGAGAGATACTACAGATTAGCCTTCTTTTTTCATCTCCCATTATGAACTGCCTTCTTATAGATAGACAATTTCAATTTCAATGTCAATTTCAAAATGTTATTTTTTTGTCGAATGTCAAAAAATATTACATTGTCCTGTGTACAGTTGAGTCTACCAATGGTCTTACAAGCCTCCACCAATCCGGACTTGGCCCCCGTGGTGGAGTATGGCCTATACCTTCCTCAGGGAAGAGACCCGTGCCCCTCGGTGAAGACATAATGGGTCGATGATGATGAATATCTATTATCTAAGTTTCTAAGTACTAGGTATCTACTTAGTCGATACATTATGTCGCTATTAATGGCAAAATGTCATTCCGAGAAAAAAATCTTCAGAACTATCTTAAAAGTTCCATAATTGCACTCTGATCAGTTACATTAAGGGCAACAAAAAAATAAAATGTAGAGGTCGAAATGGATCGCGTTTCACAGAACTACAATAAGTACACATTTTATTATGACAATTCGATGTGCATTGCGTAGCTGAGTCTTCCTATTTAATTTGTTGATCAAGCGACTTTGCGATGTAGATCAAAATCAAAATTTTAATTATTTCAACGTAAAGAATTTACCTACATCGTGTATGCTAAATGTCAATGTACTATGTTAGCTAAATCAAATCGTCATAGTAAACCATTAATTCTAATTTTGTAGAATACGGTACGGACGTATCGTCCACAGAACAACGACCGTGTGCGTCCTTCTGTTCTTGCCCCGACCACTCGAAGCCCGCCCGAAGGCGGCCGAAAAAAGCCGAAGTAAAAAACAAAACACGCGCGATTACTTTCTCGCCGGAGAAAGCCATGGCGTCACACGAGCGCGTCGCCAGATTATTTTATTCGGCGATCGCTTCATCGCAGCGGCTGTAGCAAGTGTCAAATGTCAAACAACAGACGTGCCTAACTAGCAGGGTTTCCGTAAATGTAAACAAGCTATCTAGTGATTTAAAGTAAAAAAGAAACAGCCAAGTGCGAGTTTGAGTCGCGTGCTATGGGGATTCGTAGATAATAATTATATTTCTTTATTTTTTAATGATTCGCTGTGCTCACACCTTTATACAGGGTGTTGATTTGTACAGTTAAATCCGACTCAGAGGTGGTTATTTACATGATACTGAAGCAAAAAAAATATTTAAAAAAAATTGAATGAATGAAAAAAAAAATTATAAAAAATTATTTTCACTAAAAAAAACATTATTTTATTTTTTATTTTTTTTGCTTCAGTATCAAGTAAATAACTACCCCTGAGTAGGATTTAACTGTAAAAATCATCACCCTGTATATTGCCGCTGATTGCCCCGTTGTTGGTCTAGCCGTTAAGGCGCTTAGCTACCAAAACAGAGGTCGTGGGTTCGATTCCCACTGGGATCCGCCGTACATTTGTACAAATGGCCTCATTCCGGGTGTGCTTTCGTGTTCGTGGTGTCCTTGCCTGGTTACCATAGCACAAGGTGTCCTAGTTTTTATAACATAACATAATATTTACATACAGGCACATACATTGCTTCTGGCCCCACACTAGGATACCCTGTGTCGTGGGAACCAGAAACAGTGATGTCACAAACATGTAAACATCCAAGACCTGGAGTTTTTTTTTCTCCCCAGCCGGGGATCGAACCCGGGACCTCTCGCATGGTAAGCAGATGCGCTAACGACTACGCCACAGAGGTCGTCGTCGAGTTAAGGACCAGGACAAGTGATTATATTATGTGGTGGTTATTTATTATATTAATGGTTATTACAGGTATGTAATTTTACCTAATAAATAATCGCGATTAGACCCGTTAATTTATATCAACATAATCATCATCCATAATCATCATCATCATCATTCAGCCACAAGAAGTCCAGTGCTGGACATAGGCCTCCTCCATGGATTTCCAAAAAAACCCGGTTGGAAGCGGCTTACATCCAGCGTCTTCCTGCCACTTGGATGGGATCGTCTGTCGATCTTGTGATCTTGTATATATATATATATATATATATATATATACAGGGTGTTGATTTGTACAGTTTACTCCGACTCGGGGTTGGATATTTACATGATACTGAAGCAAAAAACAAATATATAAAAAAAAATTTTTTTTTAGTGAAGATCACCTAAGATCCCCGGTTTTGCGGGGCCGGCGGCGAGCGCGCGGGCGCACTCTCCAGCCCCGCCTCGCGAAACCCCCGCCGGACCCGTCAAATGCAAACAATAGAAGCTAAGCCATATAAATTTGTGATTTTTAGGTGATTTTCACTATAAATATTTGTTTTTGCTTCAGTATCATGTAAATAACCATCCCTGAGTCGGAGTCAACTGTAAAAATCAACACCCTTATATATATATATATATATAACTTCACCTCACACATATATATATATATTTCTCCTCACACATATATATATATCACTCGGCCTTCACATATATATATAACCTCACAAACATGTAGTAAAAGCATTTTATTTTCCACTTTAAAACAAGAATTATTAAATTAATCTTAAGCAATATTATTATGTCCAAATTATAAGACTGATTGGCGTTGCCCAAAGAAAATAGACGACAAATTCGTTTTTAAGCAAAAGCAGTTGATTTTACATTTTAAAACAAGTTTTATTGAATGAATCTTACGCAGTAGCAAACGCTACAGGCCATTGCTTTGCAATAACTGAAGCATACTGAGTTCTGGTACCTTTTATATTGCCATAATACATAATACACAGCTAATCCAAATTTCAGGAGTTCTTATACCCACATCTACACAAGAAAACCTCTTTATTAGTACTTATTTTGAAAATTATTGTTAGCATGCTATGCCTGTTTACTGTATGTATATCTTTGTGTGTTGCGGTAATTTAAGAAATTATTATCTATCTGTATCCTCGTAAGGCCCGACCTTGAAAAGAACAATTGATTTTGTGATCACTTGAAGACATTGGGCCTCACGAGGATATATCAATATATGTCCAAATTATAAGACCCATTGGCGTTGCCCAAAGAAAATAAACAACTTTTTTTTTATTTATATACAGGCATATACATTGCTTCTGGCTCCATACGACCTCACAAACATGTAAACATCCAAGACCTGGGGTTTTTTGTCCCCAGCCGGGATTCGAACCCGGGACCTCTCGCATGGTAGGCAGAGGCGCTAACCGCTGCGCCACAGAGGTCGTCAATTGTCAACTGTGAATAACTAACTTACCTGTGAAAGAAAAAGTTTTCTAGGCCTCAGGCGTAAAAGTATGATCCTCAAGGAAGTGATGTCGTGACTGGTGAGAGCCAGCAGGCACCTTAACACAAAAATATATTAATAATATTCACTACACAGAGAGGGAGGAAAGTGAAATGCTTCGTCGGGTATCACTAACGATTGTAATGATCTATTATATTATGATTACACGTGTTTTTGTTTTGTTTTGGCTCTTATAATGATGGAGTTGAATGCTCGTTTCTGAGAGAGGACTCCGCTGATGCGTGAAGACTTGAATTGAAGAGGAAAGTGCGAGTTAATACATCCGAGGCGCTAAGTACACTCGACAGCACATCATCATATACACCCATACACTCTACTCCGTTGCATTAAGGGCCACTTTGCAACTAAAATGTGAAGGTTGAGTGCTGTCGACTGTACTACGTAAGATCTCCAGTGCAGCCATACTTTAAGTGTGTTCCGCGGAACCCTAGGGTTCCGTGATACCCCTCTAGGGGTTCCGCAAGAATAAAAAAAAAGACAAAACACCTCTCCCTGGTCGAACATTTCGACGCGGCGTATCACGAGGCGCAGCTGAACTTAGTCGCCACCCACAAGAGTACAAGTATTAGTAGTAACTGTTACATTGTACTTTTATTATACTTATTAATAAAGAATACATTCTTAAAACAATTGTTTTATTCTAGGGTTCCGTCGAGCATTTCGTTTTCCACAAGGGTTCCGTCACCAAAAAAGTTTGGATCCACTGCTCCAGTGTATTGAGTTGTCAAAATTGACCTAGTCCGAAATGTCAAATACGAACATGTTTTGACCATCTGGAGTCGCCAAAATGGTTAACCCGATATAGAGTGAACTGTTACGTGATAGAAAGGCTGATCACGTTACATTTGTAACTTTTTAACCGATGTTCGTTTGTTCTTACATCGTGAGGAAACCCGCGGATTGGCTGGCTCCACACGTATTTACTTGTCTTTCCTGTGGCTGTCTAGCTGTCACGATGGTTTAGGTTCTTGCTAAGCAAGCAGAAACCGGTTCTATATATTTGGGATAAAAACGGTTAAAAGTTGCAAGAGGAGTTTTGTTCGGATTTGATGAAAATAAAACGAAGACATCTTCTGAAATAACGAACCTACAAGGCGTACTCGTCCAAATTGAAAGTAGCCAGTAAGTGCGGCTACCACACGTGCATGCTTGACCACAGTTTTGCTTGCGCATGCCGGGTTGTCCACTGAAAAGCTGAACACTGCATGTAGTTGGTAAGACGGTAGCATTCGCAAACCCCAAAGCTTGGCTTGATAGTTTTGAAACTTGCTTGAAATTCTGGCATGCACAGACCTACTTGTACAAATTTGTCTGCGCGTGGTTGGGCGTTCAGTGTTCAAGCCGGCTTCAAGCCATTTTTTTGTCTACTTTGATCGTTTACGCTTTGAATTTTGGATTTTATTTTTGTTTTTTACCGACACTTGAAAAATATTTGCAGAAGAAATAGCTCTTCATTGGGAAACATTGTTTCCACACCAGCGATATCGAATGTGGCTTGCGCAAACAAAACTGTGCCGTGTGGTAGAGACGTCCGTGTTCAGTCTTTTCATGCGAGAAGCATGCGCAAGCAAAACTGTGGTCAAGCATGCACGTGTGATAGCCGCATAAGTCTCACTGTAGGGCACAGTTTTCTCGGTGAGAGACTACGACTTTCATCACGCGTGCCCGCAATTGATTGGCCATTTCAAGCGCTGAGGAATGTCTCCACCTGGACCTAATTCTGCTAATGCACTGTAATGCAATGATATAATTCAAGGTGTCAATGGTATGAAAACACAAATCACGTGACCCGACCATGTATCTGTCATTGTACTGTAATGCACTAACAGAATCGACGCCCCGATGTTTTGCCTTCACTTAGGACTAAACTTAGAAAATAAATTCATTGGTACATGCCCGAATTCGAACCCACGACCACCGCAACCACCCTCTTGCTGTCAAAGCAAGTGAATGCAAGTGCCTACAAGGTGATACTCAGGAAATGGCTCAAATTAAACATAAACATAAACATTTTTTTTACATACAGGCACATACATTGCTTCTGGCCCCACACTAGGATACCCTGTGTCGTGGGAACCAGAAACAGCGACGTCACAAACATGTAAACATCCAAGACCTGGAGTTTTTTTTTAATTCCCAGCCGGGGATCGAACCCGGGACCTCTCGCATGGTAAGCAGATGCGCTAACCGTTACGCCACAGAGGTCGTCATTCGTCAATTGCATAATTTCTTTTGCGCATGTTTTTTCATATTAACTCAATAAAAAGGAACATATTATATTGTAGGTTCATTGGCCCCTGAAAATTGTATTGTAACGTATTTGTCGGTTTTGGTGGCGTCTACCACAATATATGTTACTTTTTATTGCGTTAATACGAAAAGAAAATGCGCCAAAGAAATTATGCATCTAAGATGTTACAACTACCCTACAATATTATCTAGAACAAAACTTCGCAACCGCAACCTTTTACAAGCCTTCTCCGCTCGGGTCAAAGACCGCAAACGATAAGCCATTCGACTAGAAATGTCACAAAACGAAATCAAAAGAAACTTGTTTCAAAAAAATCTTGCAAATCACTCTCCTAACCCACTTCATACTGTTTATAGCTACTAAATTACCAGCGATGTTCCGCTACACTGGTAAACTGACCAGCCAAACATTTTGTATAAAACTGGAGACCACCAGATTTGATCGGTCTTTTAAAATATGTTCGTCTCATCACCAGTGATCGCAGATTCGTTTTTAATGAACGAAATACAATTCAAGAGTCTTCGGCATAGCGGTCTTAATAAATTTGTCCAAAATGCCTGACATTATAATTAGACTAGCTGTGCCCCGCGGCGTTACCCGCGGTTTATTATGGAAAATAAATTGTGTATTAACAGTAAAGATAATAACTATTCACATTTTAGAACTATTCATATTATAAATTCATTTTCATTGATTTTCCCACAGGAATAAGATATTATCCCGCAGTAAAACGTAGCAATGCAACAACTTTTTGACAATCCCATGTAGCCTATGTTGCTCACGAAGAATGTAGCTTTCCAATGGTGAAAGAATTTTTAAAATCGGCCCAGTAAGTTTTTAGCCTATTTATTACAAACATATTAACATGCACACACACAAAACTACAAATCTTTCGTACATAAATACAAATGATAGTAATGGTATAGTATAGAGCATAGATAGTACGAGTACCTATAGATATGCTAGAATCATAAATGCGTTTTACTTACCATTCGTATACAATTAAACGTAACTCCATTCCGCCATTCCCAAACCAGAATTTAAAGGCTTACCTGCAAACAAAACAAAAATTCAATGTCAACAAGTTTTAAAACAACCAGTCAATGCGAAACTACTGAATGTATTTCCTACTTTTTAATTCTCTTAGGGCATTTGACCTTAACCTGTAGAATTTTTAGTGGGCCGATAGGGCCAACCTGAGTGATATTAAGCGATCACGAAGTTTAAGCAACATAGGGCGCGTTCAGTGCATGGATGGGTGACCGTACTACGACTAACGCTAGTGACATTTATTCGAGCGGTTCCGTGCTTCGCAGGGAGCAGTTGCACGTTAAGCAGTTGCCCCGGCTGCCGTCGATAGATGGCAGTCGTTAAGCCAAGTCAGAGGCCTTAGAGCGGCTTGAAAACTTCTGACAGTAACACCAGCCACTAGTCCGGGGCCTAGTCCGGATTGGTGGAGCTTGTAAAACTAGTGGCTGGTCTTACTGTCAGAAGTTTTCAAGCCGCCCTAGGGCCTCCGACTTGGCTTAATGAAAACAATCATTAATTAGTCAAATAAAGGAACATACGACATCTACAAAACCTTACATCTAAAGCATAAATCAAATCGCGAGTGGAACATAATATGAAGGTATTATTTCTCCAAGTTTCAACCTTCTATTTCCTACTCCAAGACCGTCACACTATGTCAACAAGGCAAGCAAATGAAAACCGAGCGTGTCAACACGCCTTAATGATGTTTGGGTAGAAAGTGTGTGTGGGCCGGGCTTAAACATTTCGTTGAATCAATTCGTCCTACTCCGTCTGTCGGTTTTCTGACCTCCTTAGGTTTCTGGAAGAAATCGTTTTAATGATAAGACCTAAATTATGTACCATTAGGATTCCGATCAGTAGGTACACTTTATATTCGTGGGCGACATATGTGGCGCAGCGGGTGCGCATCTGCCTACCATGAGAGAGGTCCCGTGTTCGAATCCCGGCTGGGGGAAAACCCCAGGTCTTGGATATTTTGTTTTTTTTTTGTTTTATTATTTAATAGCTGTGCCCCGCGGTGTTACCCGCGGTTCATCGATTTTCCCGTAGGAATAAGATATTTCCCCGCGGTAAAACGTAGCCTGTTTTAATCCAGGGTATCGGCTAACTCCATACCAAATTTTATTAAAATCCGTCCAGCCGTTTCAGCGCTAAAGACTGACAAACATATAAACACACACACAAACTTTCACGTTTATAAATTAGTGTGATGACTGATGATACATGTTTGTGATCTTGCTGTTTCTGGTTCCCACGACACAGGGTAAAGTCCATTCGCTTAGATAGTGTCGGTACACACGTAGGCAATCTTGGTTTTAGTAAAAAAACATTTATTTCAATAATACAACTTAGACGGCAAAATACTTTAAATAGAAAAAAAATATGGAACGCAATATACCTAATGAAGCACAAAATAAAACAGAACTCTTCATCACTCGAATTGTCCTCAGAATATTCATCTCCATCGGTATTAAGAAAGGTACCTACCCAAGTGATGCATTATCGTCTCGTTATTATTCTCGTTATTAATCCATTCTAAAATACTGATTGATTTACTTCTTTAATTGCGTGATCTACATAGTAGTAGAATGAGACGAGCTGCGAGCCAAATTCACTGGCGTGTTTGCGCCGCGTCGGCTTCCTTTAATTTCTTTTATGAAACGACGCCACGTGCCGAGGCGGTAAATATCAAAGTGACACTATGATAGCGAATAGACTATATTCTAGTGTGGGGCCAGAAGCAATGCATGTGCCTGTATGTAAATACATACATACATAAGCTCACGCCTGTATCCCAAAGGGGTAGACAGACACCAGGGACTGCCACATGGGACTGCCTGTGTATTTATTCAAATCTGATTAAGGAAAATGTCTTAGTAAGAATCTGTGGAAGCATCCTGTCAGAATAAACCTAAGCACATCGACACATCCACCCAGCCATATAAACATCTTGGTGTCACGCCATCAATGAACCCAGTTATAATTCAACAAACTGACTTGAGCTGCGCGCGCGCACCCATTCCCACGCCCCAGCTGTTCTAGACTGAATGTAGACTGTGTGTCGCGCTTGACTGAGCCTGCAACTGTCAGTATGCGATGGTGCAACGGTCTGGCAATTTCGGATGCATCTTGACAAGTATCATCAATTCAAAATCGGCTCTATGTATTTGGAATAAGGACGGTTGAAAATTGCGAGATACGCTTTCCTCGGATGTGATGAAAATGAAACGAAAACATAGTTTTTTTTTTTTTAAGACATACACGACTTTTAGTTACGTACATTTGTTTGTTTGTACAGCAACACCATTCGCTGATAAATTGTGCCCGGATAACAGCGACAGGCTTGCCACTTGTCACGTTTGGGACCTAATAAACTCGGCAAAACGTGGGCCCAGTTGTAGTATTGGTCCCTCTGCTTACCCCCTCGGGGATAGCGGGCGTGAGTTTATTTATTTTATTTTTATTCTGAAACATCGAATCCACAAGGTCGTACTCGTCCATATTGTCAACAGCCTATAAACGTCCCACTGAGAGTACAGGCCTTCTCTCAGAGAGAGATAAAGCCTATACTCTTTTTTTTTTTTTTTTTTTTTTTTTTTTTTATTTTACAGGCACATACATTGCTTCTGGCCCCACACTAGGATACCCTGTGTCGTGGGAACCAGAAACAGCGACGTCACAAACATGTAAACATCCAAGACCTGGAGTTTTTTTTTTTTTCTCCCCATACTCTCTATAAATAGTTTTAATAATTAATTAAATTATATATAATATATAATTTAATTAATTATTAAAATTATATATTGCATCAAAACACAAGTTTTGCACATAGGCGAGCTTACTACTTAGCATTTTTTTTCAACTAACCTAAGTAATTATGAATCATTTACAGGTAGTGCAACTTAGAATATTAAATATACTATTTACTTACTTAGATCTAGGTTTATACCTAAATAAAATAAATAAATAATAAGAATTCAAAAGGGTAATATATAAATTGGTGATTTCAAGCGCTGAGGTATGTGAATAGCTCAGACGTTCAGGTTTCCTCACAATGCTTTAGCTACTATAACTTCACAAACGTACCTAAGTAGCTTCGTAAACAAAGTCTATATTAAATCCGCGCAGGGAATCGAACCTGTGTTCCAAAAATGCCCTATTTGGTCCCGAGGCGTCCTTTACCTACCCTTCCTCCACATTCGTAGTTTGAAAACGATTATTATTATCGGATGGATCACTCATTGGTCAAATTTGTCTTGGGAATCAGCTGGTAGAGATTGCTAAAGAGCATTATCGCTCAACTGTACAAATAATGTTTGTTTTCGATGCTCGGAGTTGATTTCGCTTTCTGTTTGTTTGAAGTTAACGCTTTGTTGGTTCGTTAAACACTTGATTAAGATATTGGGGTGTTAGGCTTGGTTAGCGTAATGAGGATGAGAAATTGGCTTCTTTGGAGTGAACCAAATGGGGAACTTGCGTCTCACTTAGATTGGAGTGACATTGATTTTATATCACAGAAGACAATTATAAAAACGCTCGCTCGTAGCCTGGGCTGCCTGAGTGATCTTATACGATCGTTAAGGTTAAACAACATACGGCGCGTTCAGTCCATGGATGGGTCACTCTCTATGACTAACGCAAGTGGCACTTTTCCAAGCCGTTCCGTGCTTCGCAAGGCACGTCAAGCAGTTGGTACAAGCTGCCGTCGATAGATGGCAGTCGTTAAGCCAAGTCAGAGGCCTTAGGGTGGCTTAAAAACTTCTGACAGTAAGACCAGCCAGTCTTACAAGCCTCCACCAATCCGGACTTGGCCCCCGTGGTGGAGTATGGCTTATACCTTCCTCAGGGAAGAGACCCGTACCCGATGATGAATTATAAAAACATAAGAAAAATCAAAAAATAAAATCATAATTATTTTTTTTCAATTTTTTTTTCGAGATAACAAAAGATGTTAAAAATAAAGTTAGTATAATAATAAAAAACTTATTAGATTTTGTTGAGTCATTGAATCTTAAACATTTTCTTATAAGGGTGCAGCTGCGTGAGGGAGTGACGTCATAGGGTAAGGCCTAAATTATATGACGCCTTTTTGTACCACGTGACTTTATTGACTTTTCGACTGAAAAGAGAAAAGAGAAAAAAACACATTTATTTAACTTTTAATGTGTCCTCTCCTAATAAAACATATTTTTTTAGTTCAAGTTCCCCACTGCAGGTTTATTAAATCCCATCCAACAAAGATCATCCGCCGGATCTGTAAAGGGTTATTTTAACGACGACAATGTAACTTTATTTTACAATGCCGTTTATGTGATTAATGTTGGAGAATTAAATGCCTTTTCGAGAAGGCACTTGTAATAAATGAAATATCTTCGAGTACTTTCGAACTGCGAGTATCACCTTTCTTTTGTAATGGGCCATCAACTCGCTATCTCTTTATTAAGGCGCTCATCAAAAGGTTATTGTAAGAAGTACAGTCAACTCCAGCCTTGGGGATACCAAAGTAGTCATTATTGCTAAAGGCATAAATGCGTCATTGATCACTACACACGACCGTATTAATCTTGTACTTAGAACCGTATTTTCCTCAAATACACAGTTGTATTCAGATGTTCGCGTGGTGGAGTATGGCCTATACCTTTCTCAGGGAAGAGACCGTGCCCCTCGGTGGGGACATAATGGGTTGATGATGATTCAGGCAGTTTAATGATACAATGACCTGTATATAATAATCCCACTGCAGGGCACAAACCACTCAGAGGACGAGTAAGGGTTCAATAACCACACTTGCCCAACGCAGACTGCGGTCAATACACAGCAAACACTCAGATTTCCTCACGGCAGTTTCCTTCATTTTTCGCCAGTAGTATACTACTTCCTTTTTCCACACCAATACTTTGTTATTTTTTTAAGATGCATGAAAGACTATTTTATCACTTACAAATTCACAAATGTGTAGCAACCGGTTGACCCACTGT
Source organism: Yponomeuta plumbellus (assembly GCA_947310845.1). Taxonomy (NCBI): domain Eukaryota; kingdom Metazoa; phylum Arthropoda; class Insecta; order Lepidoptera; family Yponomeutidae; genus Yponomeuta; species Yponomeuta plumbellus. The sequence continues at coordinate 9,372,001 of OX371216.1, read as the reverse complement.
GCGAACGCCACTCTTGCCAACCTTACCGCAATACAATTCGCAAGGGCCGTGTTTTCTCCCGTCTCACGCGCGGCGCAGGCGCAGGTGGCAAGAATTCACTTTCACCCGCAGACTGAGCCGCGCCTGCGCGCTCGATCCCTGCCGGCCTAGCACGCAGTCATAATCAACCCATTATGGCCCCACCGAGGGGCACGGGTCTCTTCCCTGAGGAAAGTATAGGCCATACTCCACCACGGGGGGAGCTGGTCCGGATTGGTGGAGGCTTGTAAGACTAGTGGCTGGTCTTACCGCCAAAAGTTTGTCAAGCCGCCCAAAGGCGTCTGCCTTGGCTTAACGACGCAACGACGCTTAGCACGCAGTACGCAGGTTTTATTTTCTTTAGATAGAGATCACTTTATAGTACATAAGAAGAAGGGCGGGTAAGGGACGCCCCGGGTGGACATACTTCGACTAAATAAGGGACGTATTAGCAAAGGGCAAGATTGAAATTAAGATAAGTGCGTGCTCGCAACGACTAATGAATGTTGTTGAAGCGAAAGTGATTTGTCAGGATCGTGGCAGGTGGCAGTCCCTGGTCTCTGCCTACCCCTCTGGGATATAGGCGTGAGCTTATGTATGTATGTATGTAGATCATAAAAAAGGAGATACACATGTATTTCTTAATATTTATTTACCTAGGTCTACAGCTCTACAATTTCATATACATAATTTAGATCTTAGATGGTCAATTTAAGCCATTAAGACTCTTAAGACACAGGTTACTTTATAGTTTACAGCTGCTCTCGCGTAGAGTATGCTGTCTCGCTCGCACAATGTGACATTATTAGTGATTGTGACAAAATTAGTACACTTGTGATAAATTTGACCCAAGGGTCTGATAGATAATTTGTAAAAAGTTTATACTAACTATAAAAAGTTTTCAGTATATAAATGTGATCATTTATCAAAAGTTCTTGTAATTTTGTAATTCTTGTATTTTTGGCAGAAAAGTCCGAATACTCTATACCTATTACTCCGAATACTAGTTTACATATTAAATACTTTATAACAATCTTACGCTTACCAAAGTCATGGACGCCGTTCAAGACGGGGCGGGCTACAATTTTAGAGAAGCCAATTCTGGCGAGAACGCAAAATTGGAAAAAAAGCTTTTGAATATATTTCTTGAAAAAGTTTACATATACCGAAAGTACATAATTTTTAAATGTTTACATAAAAAAAAACCTGAGCAGAATTAATTGAACGTAGACATTTATTTTCTGAAATCCACGACCCTCTTGGCGCAGCTAGTATACAAATATCGACACTGACGTATCGAGTGCATGCTAGGTACACTACGTCGCTAGTATGTTGTAAATACTTTGTATAAATAGTACAGTGGAAGCTAAATATACACGTATTGGCATACATGTTATAAAGATACCTAAGTTACCACATTAGGTCTCTTTTGTAACACATTCCCATGTAAACCGCTGAATATGTATATTTTGATAGATTTTTGTTCACATTTAGGTTATTTCCTGGACTTTCTCGAAGCATTTTTATTATCTCTGTTGGTACCTAATACAATTATGGCATAATTTAGGTAGTTTTATCATTATGAAAGGAATTAAAATACAATTGAGTAATAAGCTATTCCTTCCTTTGACTTGACTGGCATAGAGTATGGATAAAAGTTTTAAAAGTTTAATCTAGGTTTAAGTTTTAGCCACGGCTCCCGTACGGCTTAGAAATAATGTCGTGACAAATCTACAACTAATATATGCATTTTTGATCATAACAATTAATGGAATCATCATCATCATCTACGGATGGTGAGTTGGACATCTACTGAAGATGCTTTATGCAGCATTTTTTAACTTAAAATTGTAACACATCTTTTCTTTCTTCTTCTTATATATAAAAAAGGATTGCTGTTCGTTAGTCTCACTTAAACTCGAGAACGGCTGAACCGATTTGGCCGATTTTTTATATTGTTTTTTATATTTCTAGAATTCCAAGGAAGGTTTAAGTGGTGAGAAAATATGTAAAAATTACGAAAACTTTGGCGGCACTTAGTTTGCCGGGACAGCTAGTAATTAATATTAAAGGCACTTTACCTCCTACATTGTGTAATTGAGGTTTGAGAATGTTGAGAATTGTCAAATTGCTCCGTGGGATATGAGAATCCAGCCTAGTTATTATTTGTTACCGTCACGGTACTGTTGAAGCATGAGGCTTAGTCCCGCTTTGCTTTGGTACCCGCTTTGCTATTTTCCTGGAAAACCTTGACGGAGGCCCATGTCAAATAGCTTTATAAAACGTAATATCCTGAAAGATTTAAGAAACCTAATAATCCGGTTTCAGCTACAAATTCGACCTTTATATTTAAGTATTTATTCCCGATGGAAATCTACACAGTGATTCTTCATAGATTACTATAACATTGTATCTTTCTATCTGTTTATATTTTCAAACTATGCTAAACTGAACTTATTCGCTTATAAACAGACCGCGTTTCCCGGTACTTAAATCATCTCATGTAAACAAATTAATTCGGTACCTTATAGTTACATTTCTGCGAGTTTACGCTCAATCATCACGAATCTACTCCTACATCTAATGTTGATACCAAATAGGGCATCTTTTGAGCCCGAGTTACACCACTTAAATGTTACTTAAGTAGCCAAGTAAAGATTTAAGAAGTGCAAGTCAGCTTTGGTGAGGTGAGTAGATGTTGACCTTCACTAAAAAAACTACTTAGGTATAAACAATGAGTACAAATCCATAATTTATGTAGGTAATATATAGATAGATAGAAAGAGAACACTTTATTGTACATAAAAAAGGACTGTACCGTACTGTGTTTGTTGATAATATAATTTATATTTCGTTTAGTTTTAGTTAGTAATCAGGTTAAATAAATAAATCTATTTTAAATAAATATAAATTATTCTTGCCAGACAAATAGAAATAATAAAAAAAAACAAATCGAAATTGTTTTATTGAGCAGAACAAAACTAACAATACATATAAAGGTATTAATAGGTAGAACTAAGAATTTGAAACCAGAATTTAAAGCCTGTAGCAAAAGTTTACATATAAAAAAGTGTGGCAAACTGTAGACATGACGAACAGGAAACAAACCCGCACGCCACCTCGAACTAGTGTGGGATAAAGTGGACATAACAGTCTGAGCTAATCTAATCTGATCTTACTCATCAGTTCCTGTAATTAGCGGCCAGAATTGTGTTAATTTGTAACTCGAGCCTCTCATTTGGCTTATATTAGACGAAATACACGTTTTTTGTAGGTTTTCGTGACATGAATTTATTTATTTAGGGACGCGACGACAGGCTACGGCCGTCAATTTTCATATATTTTGTTCAAATCTCCGAACACTTGGCGTCAGAGTCGCAGAGTCGCGACGACAAGACGCCAAGCAAATGACAACGTAGCGTCTGACGCGGCGACTTGACGCGGCGACAAGTCGCCCCGTTTGCGATGGCTGTATCTAAAGACGATGACGTCACCTTCAGATTCCCACATTCTTAGGTCACAAAACAAAACAACGTTGTACGCTGGATGTTCAGTTCTCTTTGTTTGTGTCGTTTAAAAAAACGCTTGCGTAATAATTATTACTATCGACGACCGATCGGTGAAAATACGATCACGATTTCTGTTATTGTTCAGTCTCAGTTCCTTATTTCGTAATATCGTCGAGTAATCGCTTTTCATGTCAATGACTTCTTCACTTTGCCGGTGATAGCACAGTATAATGAACATCAGTATGCAATCTTGCTACGGACCGCTCGTAACCCCGGCCGCCTGAGTGAGCTTATGTTGGTGCCGGCTGACCTCGATAGATGGCAGTCGTTAAGTCAAGTCAGAGGCCTTAGGGCGGATTGAAAACTTCTGACAATGAGACCAGCCACTAGTCTTACAAGCTTCCACCAATTTATATTATCTTAGTGTTTAGGAGAGTGCTTTAATACAATTACAGAGGCAAGTGCTTTAGTACTTTAGTACACATGCGAGTGAACGTTTATATGTATTTCTTCCAGTAGAGTGTCATTCCGTCGCCAGGATGAATCAACGTCGCAAAATATGCGTTATTCTACGCAAAATACTAAGTGTTTTAATGGAACAAATAAGTAAGTTTGATAATTCGATTTAATGCAAAGAACACGCACTCGTCACGGATCACTTGTGCACTCTCCTAAAGTTCTCACTAAATTTTCAGTTTACACACAGATAAGTAACGAGGATAGTGAAACTAAAATAGAAACCAATTCTATTTGATTCTAATTGAAAGGCAACTAGAACCACACTAAACCGTACTAAGGCGAGTAGCGTTTACACGTTTCTACTAATGCACTCTTCTAAACACTAAGATAATCTAAACCTGCCATAATAGATAGGTAGATAGATAAAACATTTATTCACATTTTCACACACACATAACACGTAGGTACACAAAACAAAAAAGTACTACTACGCAGATTTCGACAGTAACTCTTTTCGTGAAGTAGTTTTCCAATCAACGCCATTTGGTTCCGAGTTCGAACCAATCAACTTCCGGCCAACCGACTTCCGCATTAGCAGACAAGAGAACAAATAATAATTTAATTATAATTGACCTTAAATTCTGACCTCGATATGATAAGAAAGAACTTCACAGGTGAGACGAAATTGTTCGTTACATTTTAATGTACGGGTTTGGTTGTTTAATTTTAATTGTTACCTTCTTAATTTTGAGTCACTTCCATAATATATCTTACACTACCTTTTTCCTGCGACTTCGTCCGCGTGACCAATAGTTTTTTTTAGCTAATACATCCCCTGTGAATGTCGATGAAGTGAATGTGAGATTTGTCAGGCTCGTGGCAGGTGGGATTCCCTTGACTCTGGGATACAGGCATGAGCCTATGTGTGAATGTATGTAAATTTATTAATGTAAAAGTGTATGTATGTATGTATGTGAAATTGACAAGCCACTGATATAAACTACAATAGAATAGAATGCGTATTTTTCATCCGCACATGTATATAACAAAAGAAAGTCATTTTCAAGTTAAACCACAAAATAAAAGGCCTATCTAAAGAGTATTAAATGGGCAGTTATAGTTCTTCACACTTTTACTACAATAAGCAAAAAAATCTAACGTGAGAAAGTCGTCAGAGCCATTTCGATTCAAATACAAAAGCACCAGAAAGAATGGACGTAATTTTCGCCGTGCACATAGATAGATAGATAGAACATTTTTAATATTTAATATAAAATAGCTTTAGTTCAGTTTTTTTATATTACTATAAGTTTTAGTATTTAAATACTATGTAATTACTTTTCTGTTATGTTAAATTGTAATACAGTACAGTAAATTCATATAATAAATATACCTATTTGTATACATACATATTCTTAATTGTACTCATGAATTACATTTACATATTTCTTATAAATTGAAGTACAATTGGCGGCCTTATTTCTATAAGCAATTTCTTCCAGGCAACCACAGACGGGGACAAGAAAGAAATTAGAGACGGGTTACATAGTTTCTGAAAGAAAGTACTACCTAAGTTCCAAAACTAAACTCAGCTAAGCAAGCGGTTGTGCAACGGTAAAGGAACTGAAGTTACTAACATTTCCCTCTATGTACATTTTTGAAGTTGCTTTATTTGTAAAAACGAACCCAATATTGTTTACGAAAACTAATAGATTAAGAAATCCTCATAGGTTTCAAAATGTAACCTCAAAAACGGCTCCACTTAGTAAAAGCGTAATTGGACTAGCTCCAAAAATTTATAATAAAATTCCTAATAATATTAGAAGCCTCGATGTTAATACTTTTAAATTAAAGCTTAAATCCATATTGATTGACTAATATTATTACTCTATTGTTGACTATTTAAATGACAAAGAATTCTGCAAATAACTTTACAGAGCCACTGAGCCACTCTCTACAACATGTATGACTCTTCGATTGAGACTTTTGATTTTGTTAAAGACATTAATTTGACCAAGTATTAGTATTGCATGTTAGACTATAAGTAACGAAAATATTTGTATGATTTTTTTAGCAGAATGTAGAGTACATAAATGTATTTACCAACTTATATATCCACCTATATTCCACAAATAAAGGATTTTGTATTTGTATTTGTAAAACACTGGGCTCACATTCGAAAGGTACTCAGGTCGATACCGGGTACCTTTGGTATCTAACCAATGATTTATAAAGAAGAAATGGGCTAGTTGCCCTAAAAAATGTAATTAGTCCGTCCTTTATATTATTCAAAAATAAGGGACGCGTATTTTTTTATTTGTAAATTAGACCAAAATTGACAAAGATATAGCCCATTAAAGTTACGTGTGACGTCACGCCGTGCTGCAGTTTTTAGCACGGAGTGACGTCACACGTAACTTTAATGGGCTATATCTTTGTTATTTTTTGTTTAATCGAAAAAAGAAAAAATACGTGTCCAAAACTTTTTTATAATCTAAAATACGGACTAAATATAATTTAATTATTTTGACCCTGGAAACTACCCTAATAGGGTAGGGTAAATGTATGAAGAAATCTATATATATAAAATTCAAAGGCCTGACTGACTGATTCATTCACTCATCAACGCCCAGCCCAAGCCGTTTGACCTAGGAAGCTGAAATTTTGCACAGAGGATCTGTATATAATGTAGGCAAGGAATAAGAACGGATTTTTTGAAATTCAACCCCTAAGGGGGCGAATAGGGTTGCCAAAAATTGTATGGGAGGCATAAAAAATGTTGTCTGATTTTCTTGAAACTTAAAATAAATACTCTTCAACACAATTGATTGAACACGTATTTCACCGTTTTTCTAAATTTAACCCTTAACGGGAGTTACGGGAGTGAACGGGGTTGCAAAATTTTGAACTAAAGTCCACGTGGACGGAGTCGCGGGCGAAAGCTAGTTGTTAATAAAACACAAGCGCCACCGAAGTAAAGAAAATTCTTTTTTCGCATATAGAATTTGCGAAAACTGTCTATACAAATGTGTCTCAATACTGTTATTAGTGATTTTAAGACCCATGGCCTTGAATCTGAGGCAGAAAACATAGAACTACGTATTATTAACGCCAAAAATTTTAAGCGTTAATCTAATCCGCTATCTTACTCCCGATGTCTGCAATCTTGGGTTCGCAAATAGGTTCTTGATCTTGGGTCGTAAAAATCAATAATTATATGATTGAGAGATTGTACAGATACTATTTGTAAAATCGATGTGATTTTTTTTTTTCTTTTCGGCCGAAGTAAACACCTAAACATACTTCTTTTTTTTTAATGGAACCAAGTTTAGAAATAGAACGGGTTCAGGTTGAAACTGAACTGAATCTAAGAAGTGTTGGAAAGGTAAATATAGAAAATAAATTAGTAAAAACAAAATGAATTAAAATAAATTTGGAAATGTATTGTCTACGTGGAGAGACATATCGCCAATGTATGTGAGTCTCGCTCTCCCCCTATCTCTTCGTCTTTTTTATTAAATACTTTCACATATTTTCCAATTAGTCCAGTCCCTTCAAAGGTGCTCTGCAATAGATCACTTTTAGCGAATTCTATTAAAACGGTCACTTTTAATAAAGTGATGCAAGTCGGCTTTATAGTCCATAATCTTTATAGTTATGTATCTTAAATCAATGCAATAGGACAGGTTTTCCAGGCAACCGAAGTTTATTGACAAATAAATGAACGAGGGGAAAGATTAGAAAGTCCATCAAAATAATCGAATCGCAAGCCCACACACACACTAGCGACGCCTGTGTGCCTACAATCTCACACTTACGTAGTTGTGAAGATGTTTGACCTTTCATCTGAGTAGTGATGTGAAAGTATGAGGTAAGGGTGTGGACACTGTGATTGCAAGTGGCGATTACACAAGGTATTACTATTTTTTATGTAGGCTACATGCGTCTCATTGCGGCGCACTGTTCTGAACTCAAGAACTCAAATATAGGTAAATATATAACACAAGATTTTTTTATTTAATCCTACATCCATCTAAAAGTTTCATACAATGTAAGTATTCAAAACGATATATTTTTATTCTTGAGGCCAAGTAGCGCAGGAAATGGATATCTTAAAATAATATCGTGGATACGTGGGCGAGACTTGCCACCGAGTGGGTGCCACAAGGCGGTCGTCGCAGGAGAGGTAGGCCAAGAAGACGTTGGGGAGACGATCTCGACCGACACATGCCGGAGTGGTCTGAGGTGGCACAAGACAGAAACATCTGGTCTGAGTTGGGGGAGGCTTTGCCCAGCAGTGGGACACGAACGAGGCTACGTAAAAAAAAATTGTACCGGCGTCAACCGGCGTGTTATTTGTAACATGACTTTCCGTCGTCAGGTTTCGGTCTGATCCGCAGAGCTTAATCGCGGTGAGCAGAGACGGAGCTCGGATCGTCTGTTGCTCGGCTCTGTCAGAGACGAATCAGAGCGAAACCTGGTCGGACTCTTCCGTCTCCGTTCCTTGACAAAGAGTCAAGTGTATCCGGAACAAAGTTGATAATACTTACGAAAGTTTTAGTTTAAAAACTAGCGTGTTGTGTGTGAGCAGCCTAAACCGTTAATTCTGTTAATAAACTGTGTTAACTCTTTAGTGCATTTACCTCTTTATGGGAGAATATTTCGTTTGAAATCTCCGCCGATTAATGAAGTTGTTAAATATATTGTTGCTGGCTGTTTTAAGCCGGATAATCACTGAAGTGCGAATCAAATGTGAAACTCTGGTTACCCTGTTAGGATAGATAGATGGATAGAGAATACGTTATTGTACAGTCGACAGCACCTCATGGTATACACCCACGCACTCTGCTCCGTTGCATTACGGGCGACTTTGCAACTAAAATTGGAAGATTGACGTGCTGTCCACAGTACATAAAAAAAAATTACAGAGGTATTTCTTAATCTAAGAGTGCAGACGGCCGCCTTATCACTAATAGTGATCTTTTCCAGGCAACCTTTGGATGGACTGGAGCAAAATATTGGGGTAATGTGGGTAAATGTGGGTGTAAGTAAATTGTCGAGTGCTATTAAGAGGGCGATCCCCAAGTAAAAGCGGTTTTCATAGTTCAAGCATAAATATTGTATTTTTACCAATGTTAGATTTAAGGCGATTGTACATACACTGATCTTAGACCCCTTTTATTTGGAATATTTTTTATTATTATCATCATCAACCCATTATGTCCGCACCAAGGGGCACGGATCTCTTCCCTGAGGAAGGTATAGGCCATACTCCACCACGGGGGCCAAGTCCGGATTGGTGGAGATTTTTAAGACTAGTGGCTGGTCTTACTCTCAGAAGTTTTCAAGCCGCCCTAAGGCCTCTATTATTATTATGAAAAATAATAACATAAAATTTATTAAGCTCGAAGAAAAGCACGAAGGGTGGCTTTATTGCAGAAAACTGATCAGCTTAGCTAGCATGATCCCGGGCACTACAGCAACTGAGCGGTCAAAGGCGATGTTTTGCGCAAAGCCGCTTGACATTACGCATAGTAATTATAACTTGTTAAAACCATGTTGAAATAGCAACTGTGTCTCGCTGTTGGGATATAAATTAATTCGTCTGGTTTCGTGAATGTAATCAGATTTTATCTATCTAGTCTGTCTGTTGGTACCACTAGCCTGAGGCGAGTGTGAAGATACAAACGATAGTGCTTTTTATAAATTACTAGCTGACCCTGCAAACGTTGTTTTGCCATATCTATTAGTTAGCACACGAACTATATTCTTAGCTCTACTAAAAAAACATAAAGAAATAGTTAAACATTTATGAAGTCAAATCAAATATTTATCTGAAGCGAGTGAGAAATAATTTATCTGACAGCGTTCACCAAGTCAGCTAGTAAACAATAAAAATAAATTTAGTTAGGATTAAGCATAAAAAGTATCTATAGTTACACAAGTTTAGGGTCATAGGCTTCCGTGTGGAGTTTCTGGATCTTCCATCGGACGCGTCCCCCGGGTGGCGGATAGGGGAACGCCCTCCAGATATGGGGGGTACCGGCTTCGACCGGCGCGGACCAAAACCAGAGGGAGGGGGACGTCCAGTGGGCCTGTGTGGGACCATGGGCCCCGCACCCGTAACCCCACATTGAGCGGGGCCGGGGGCCTTCGGGCGGCGAGGAGACAACCTCTATAAAAAACACACGGTGGGGGCCCTCTCTATGTCCCTCTGTCCAGCAGAGGGCATGGAAGAGGGCCGGACGGGGAGGGGAGGGGCGCGAGTTCTGCAAGCCGGGCCGGGAGGGACATTGGGAGGGGGGCCGGGGACCAGGGATTGAGGACCCCATGGTCCTTGGCCAAGGGAGGACTAGGGAGGGGAGGACCAGACGGGGCCGAAGACCTGGCAGAGGGCCAGAAAACGGGTCTTCGGTAGCTGGAGGCTTGGGGAGCTCGCGCCTCTCCGCCGGGAGAGCCGGTGGCGCGGGGGACGCCGCGCCACCGGCTCTCGGGTGGGGGGCCCATGCCCCTTCTCCAGTGAGGGTGGGCCCGGCTTCTTTGCGAGTCGGGTCGACGTCGCCGGGGCGCCGCTGTAGCATTCGCACTGTGGTCTACCACTTGCGAGATCCGGCGGCGCCCCACTGCACGAGCGACAGGACGGCCCCCAGGGTGTTTTAGGAGGTATGCCTCTCCTATTATTAGGAGAGGAGAGTCTGACACACGGCCGTCGCCCTCCCCCAAGGGTGGCGGTTATGGTGCACAAAGCATTTCACCCCGTTAACAAAAAAAAAAAAGGGTCATAGGCTAGATCTCTTCTCTAAATGTATGATCTCTTTTTTGTGTTCTAAATAAATAAAGACCCGGCTGCCTGAGTGATCTGAAACGATCACGAAGGTTAAGTAACATAGGGCGCTTTCATTGCATGGATGGGTGACAGTCTATGACTAACGCTATGGGCATTTTTCCGAGCTGTTCCGTGTTTTGCAAGGCACGCTAAGCAGTTAGTGCCAGGTGCCGCCGATAGAGGTCTTAGGGCGGCTAGAAAACTTCTGACAGTAAGACCAGCCACTAGTCTTACAAGCCTCCACCAATCTGGCCTTGGGCCCTGTAGTGGAGAATGGCCTATACCTTCCTCAGGGAAAAGGCCCGTGCTCCTCGGTGGGGACATAATGATGATGGTGAAATAGATCTCTGTATAAAGATCTCCTCAAGCAATTAAGTAACAGTCCGTGGTTAATTATAGATTACACTGACACCCACTTAGTCGATAGTCGAGAGTTGTGTGTGTGCACGTACGATGCCACTTAAGGCCCAGTTTAGCGGCTGACCTACTGGGGTACAGGTTTCTGCGTGCCGCGCCTTAAGGCGGGGTTCGAACGAAAAATTATCATCGGAAACTAATTATTACAGTGAATTAGCTGACCCAGCAAACTTTGCCATATTAATCAGCCTACGACCTCTACAGACTATACATACATATATATGTTTTTTTTATTTATTTGTTTTTGTCTGTTGTCTTACTTATTAATATAAGTACTTGTCTGTTTATTTTGTTTCTGTGATATGTCTTCTTGGTATAATAGACGTTTACATAATAAAAGCTTTCTTTACATAATGTTATCAAATATTAATGTTAATTTGTTTTAAATTTAAACTAAGGTTAATAGTTATTAATCCACACCCATGTAACATTTGGCAATGAACAATTTTTTTTTTTACATATGTAGCTTGTTGATAGGTAGTCATTCCTTCATAATAATAAAACAAAAATAATAATATAAACATTTACACAGAGACACATACATTGCTTCTCACTAGCCCCACACTAGAATACCCTGTGTCGTGGGAACCAGAAACAGCGACGTCACAAATCCAAAACCTGGAGTTAATTTTCTATCCAGCCGGGGATCGAACCCGGGACCTCTCGCATGGTAAGCAGATGCGCTAACCGCTACGCCACATAGGTCGTCAAGTATTCTTGAGCTCTCCCGATATTGCAATACAACATGGCAACACGGGAACAAAAATTAAAAACGTAGCGCCTCGCCTTAAATAAATTTCACTTTCCAAAATGGCGACAGTCCCTACGTGATACAAGCTTCGTTATCTCGAGCTTTATTCTCTGGGTCATTCCGATTCTAAATGAGCAGGGAAAATGGAAGGTACATAATAAAGTGGTAAAAAAAAAGCGGTGGTGGGGTAGTGGGGTTGACCCTTGCTTCGCGATCATGAGGGTTTGGGTTCGAACCACGCATGTACCAACGACTTTTAGTTACGTACATTTGTTTGTTTGTACAGCAACACCATACGCTGATAAATTAACGGATAACGGCGACAGGCTTGCCACTTGTCACTTTTGGGACCTAATAAACTCGACAAAACGTGAGCCCAGTTCTAATGATTGGTGCCTCTGCCTACCCCATCGGGGATAACGGGCGTGAGTTTATTTATTTTATATTTTATAATGACGTGTATTTGTCTATCTATTAGCTGAATTACTGATACCTTGCAGAAGCTGGTCCACGAATGTAATGATAAATCAAAAATCTCTAAGATTACTCCGCAATTCACTGTGGCAGTGGGCTAGTTACAGGTGCTGAAGGACCAACTATAAGTATTATCATCATCATCATCATCAACCTATTATGTCCCCACCGAGGAGCACGGGTCTCTCCCTGAGGAAGGATAGGCCATACTCCACCACGGGGGCCAAGTCCTAGGCCTAAAATAGAGCCTAGAGGCCTTAGGGCTTGAAAACTTCTGACAGTATGTGCCCTGCCTCATTGGGACGCCATGGCGACGTCGCCAGCCGCGTAGGTATCTAGGCAGTTTGTATTGAATGGCGACGTCGCCAGACAGTCGCCAAGTGAGTTAGGCACCATACATTTCAATGCGACGTCGCCATGGCGTCCTAGTGAGGCAGGGCACTAAGACCAGCCACTAGTCGTGCAAGCCTCCTCCACCAATAAGGGAAAAAATATTTTTATTTGAATTGAAATTATCTATTTAAATAGAACAGGATTTTTTTAACACAGACATCTAGTTTAGGGCCAGAACAAGAGATTCTTAGATGGATAGTCATAGGTCAACCCCGTCATCTATTACACTCGACTGGACTAAATATCCATTACGAGTTTTACACCACATTTTTTATGGTACCGTATGACTAAACCCGCAGTGGATATCGCATAGGATCATGTGACTAGTCTAGAGTAATACGAGTCTTAGGCTGACATTCAGAGACGAAAACTAAGCAAAGACTGGTCTCAGAAATGTCAAAATCACGTACTTAGAAATATTTCGTATTCAGAATCGAATCTTAGCAAGTTTAGTATGAAATGGTGCTTAGCTAAGTGTAAGTAGTCAATATCGGTGACTTTACGTGAACTTAGAACTGTCACATCTAAGCCTTTTGTTCACAGACTACTCCAAACGTCATTTCACTGATGTTCTACGAGCATTATCTGTGGGATTTTTTTATTCACTCTGACATATATAAAATTGTATGATGTTGTCCTGCTCTCTTGTCAAATGTCAACCTTAGAACGCTCGGCGACTCACTGAAGTGAAGTTCCAAAATGGTCATTGAAACGGCGACGAATCGACGAATGATCTTATGCTAAATGCTTTATAGTACTTACATCAATTTCAGTGCAAAATTTTCATGCAATGCACTAGCATTTAGCAACCAGAAAAAAATACTTTAAAAGTAATATTTAGGTTTTTTTTTCACTCCGTACTTAGGCATACCTGGCCAGTTGTGTTTACAGTTCGGTAAAATCTAAGGCCTGATTTACATTTGCTTTATTTTCGTACTTTTTTAGTACGCTTTTCATAGAGCTAGAATAGAATAGAGACGCCAATTCCTTTTATAAGAACATAAGCAAATAATAAATCACTAATGGTTGGTAGTATTATATGTACGAGTATTTAGGATTTTTTGAAAGTACTTCGACTCCTAAGAGCTATGAATCGGCTTATGTTTTTGCCGTCTATTTTATTCAACCTCTATGGAAAGAATGCTAAAAAAAAACGAAAATAAAGCAAAAATAAACCAGGCCTAACAATCCCAAAAAAGTTTTATTTTTATTATTTCTTTTTTTCGAGGCATAGCTGGCCAGTCGTGCGTGCACTAAGTAACTAGCACTCTGGTCACCGGAAAAAGAACGTTTACTTTATTTTCTTAAATCACAGACAAAGCTGGCCAGCTATTTTCGAAATAAGTATTTTTATACTTTTTTTTCTTCACAAGACGTCCAAAATGGCAAAAGTTCACACGGCCGGCCGACTAGTGGCATTTCGCGACCCCGCTCGCTTCTGACGCAACTCTAACTGCATGTTTCCACACGGAGTGGTCAAATGATGATGCTGATAGCTCACAGGTTGGCCAGAAGAACTGCAGTGTTCAAAGAAACCAAACTTACTGTTGCAAACCAAGGAGATTGTATGAGGAGCTTCTGTAGAGATAAATCCACTTTACTTTCTTTTTTTTTATTGTTCTCTATGTTCGAATACACCAACTTGTGCACACGTTTTGCTTCAAAAAGCCGTATTTCCAATACAAAAACGACGTTCAGATTTCAAGTTTCAATCAAAGAGAGTTATTTCCGAACGATATTTTTAGAAATAAATGTCTTGAACAAAAAGAGATATATTTCATATAAAATGTCCACTAGACCAAAATTATCGGTACAAAAGGAGATATTTTCGTTTTGTTTCGATTACGATTATTTAAAAATCGATTTGTTATATCAAAGACGGCTCAAAGAGCTTTTATCCAGAGCTACAAAATGTATTCTGTTTCGTCATTCGTCAAGGTCAATTTCTGCTGTGATGGCCGCCAAACGCGTTGACTTTTCTGTATTTTTTCAGAAAAAGATTATAAAATAGACAATTACATCCGTTCAGCGTGTGTTTTTTCTAAAATGGACACTGTAGGCCAGTTGAATTCTGGTCCGAGAAAGAAACAACGAAAAGATCGGTCTACTTATAAAAAGAAGACTTAAGTACTTTCTTTACCATGATTCCACTGAGCACTGTTCATGTTCTAGTACAAAGGATCATAGTATGGTCTTCAACTTTGATAATTTTCTGTTTTAGGTACACAGATAAGGATGCTCTTGGTATTAAATTTAAGCAGCCATGTCAACACAAGACCTCCAGTTTACAATATTTACAAGTTTTTTGAATCAAAAAGAGATTATCTACTAAGTTATCTGAATCAAAAGGAGATATTTACAAAGCGTATGAAACAAAAGGAGTTATAATCTGAAATTCTGACCAAAAAGCGATAATTCCAAACATTTTTATTTTTTTATAAAATACCATGCTATTAAAAAAAATGAATTGCCATGATTTTGAACTGTTGTGTTGATACTTACCCATCACCTTTTTTTAAACATAACTATAAGCTTTACTCAGCTAAATATCAGAAATATTGCTTTTCTGAAAATTCTCTTATGGTGTATGTATCGCCTTTTGAACAGAAGCTCCTCGTATATGGAAAGAAGCTTTGGGCCGTAACTTTGGTATATGGACTTCGGATAAAAACTGAATAAGTTAGATTATAGAGTATAAAGAATATTCTATCTATCTAACTTACACATAAATTATATTTACAGAATTTATACGCAATTTTTTCAGAAATCTTTGGTCTTTGTTTGTTTGTGTATATACCTCTCTTCGTCTCTCATTCTCATTGTGGTTTTCTCATCAATCTTGCTAATTTAATAAAGCTTCTGATATTGTTGGTTGCCCGTAAGAGGTTGCTTTTAGTGATAATACCGCCGTGTGAAGTTAAACACGTCATATTTGACGTTCCTTCTTTGTGTTTAATAAAATTTAGTCTAGTAGATTAGTCGTTGAAAACAATTTTTGCCTTGAAAATTACTCTCGTTGGACTGTGCTGAAATTTGATGAACTGATTTGGATAAAAATATACGTGTGAGTACCGTTTAACATAAAAAATCGACACATTGGTTTTTACGCGTAATTTTCTTTAATAATTGGAACAATTGATATGACCTCAATTATTTTGATCATTTTCTTCTACATTTAGGTTTACTTTAAAAATACAAATAATTTAACTTTACAAAATTAAATTTACTACAGTACTTTGTTATACTTCAACAACATATAAAATAATAGTTGTTGATATTTTCACTAATTTCTCATGGACTAATTTTAAAAACACTGATTGCAAACTGTTTTCAAAAAATCTCGCTATCCAAATCATGCCGATCCGAAAGCCGACGTTCTGTCAATACGTCTTTATTTTGTCGTAATGTAATATGTTACAGACAAACAGTCTAACAGCTCGGGAGTTGGGTAACGTTGTCGGTTGATTAGGCCAAATAAAAAGTGTCTGAAAACCGAGAGAGAACACAAGTTATGAAAGTCGATGGGTGCAGCGAATAGGGTGTGGTAAGAAACTGACGTTCTTCTTTATAAAAACTTGACTCGACCTCTTAAAAATAAATAAAACTTAAGAGACTCCTAATTTGCACAAACATAAAAGATAAATAAGGTTTTTTTACGACCTCTGTGGCGCAGCGGATAGCGCATCTGGCTTCCATGCGAGAGGTCCGGGGTTCGTAACCCGGCCGGGAACAAAAAAAACCCCAGATCTTGGATGTTTACATGTTTTTGATGTCGCTGTTTCTGTTTCCCATGACACAGGATATCCTAGTGTGGGGCCAGAAGCAATGTATGTAATGTAAATGTAGATGTCAATATCTCGGCGTTTTTCGTTAAAGATTAAAGCGTTTTGGCGGCTTATTTGAAAAGTAAATTTTCGTTTGCCTTTTTCGGAAGAAATACACAAAAGAATTTAAAATTACCACTCCATGAACACCAACAAAAAATATGAGATGGTTTTCAGAAATCGGTCAAATGGCCTATTAGAATACACATATTCGTCGTTCATGGGACCTGACTGAAAATTAGTGCTTCATAGGAGTAATACCATCGGCAGTATGCTGAGTCAGCTGCCCCATTGCAGCAGCAGAAACACACCGTGACCATTGTTTGTAAATATTTTGTTAAGCATAAACTATTAATTATTAAGTAGCCTGGGCTGCCTGAGTGATCTTGAACGATCACTAAGGTTAAGCAACATACGGCGCGTTCAGTCCATGGATGGGTCACCGTCTATGACTAACGCTAGTGGCATTTTTTCCGAGCGATTCCGTGCTTCGCAAGGCACGTTAAGCAGTTGGTGCCGGCTGCCGTCGATAGATGGCAGTCGTTAAGCTTAGTCAGAGGCCTTAGGGCGGCTTGAAAACTTCTGACAGTAAGACCAGCCACTAGTCTTACAAGCCTCCACCAATCCGGATTTGGCCCCCGTGGTGGAGTATGGCCTATACCTTCCTCAGGGAAGAGACCCGTGCCCCTCGGTGGGGACATAATGGGTTGATGATGAAACTATTAATTAAGCTAAGCAACATTTTAGTCGCCCCGGACTACATTGTATACATCTGATGCAAAAGTGAGCTTGGGAGCTCATAGCTATGCAACGATTGGAGATAGATGTAAAGTGTAAAAGCCAATGTGGTAGAGCATCTTATCAGGTTTTATTATATAGTGCAACAAAATTTCGTACGACCCACGGTTTTTTAGATGTAAGCAGAAAACCAAAAAACGGGACCTTTTTTGTGCCACATAAATCCATTACTGGCTCTATGTACAATTTATTAAGAGATTATTGAAGTGTAACCACATTGTGGATTTTTGTTAAATAAAATAAATAAATCCCGGAGAATATTTTCATGTGATGGGTACAGCACAGGGTATCCAAGTTTGGAATCAGAACTAGTGATTGCGTTGCGTGGATTTTTTTTATATACCAAGTTAACACTCCCGTGTGGGGAGAAAAAAAAACTCCAGGTCTTGGATGTTTACATGTTTGTGACGTCGCTGTTTCTGGTTACCACGACACAGGGTATCCTATTGTGGGGCCAGAAGCAATGTATGTGCCTGTATGTAAATGTTTATGTTATGTTTATGTTTAACTAGAAATAGTCTGCCAATTAAACGTGCTCACATTTTTTTAATATTAAAATCCGCTCTTGCACAAGTAATCGAAAGTATGTACTACATATATAGCTCGGATCGGATCCTTGACACAGATGTTACTAGTATCAAATTACTGCCACTCATTGCTCGCCGAGAATGTGCCTCCATTTATACAGCGAATAGAACTGGATCGTTAAAATACTTCCAGCTTTGCACATTAAGAAACGATGAAATCAGGATGGTAATTAATCGCTAATTGTAATTAAAGCACGTGTCAGGTTTTGGGTAATTTTGTGAAATTTTCTGACGCCACTCGAGTTTGCTAGGCGTTGTGAAAGTTGAGTCGCTTTATTCATTGTTAGAAATGCAATAAATAAATTACATGTTTATACATGTTAGTTAGTTTGGCTTAGGGTTTCCGCACTTGGCCTCATAGTTGGGCCATTGTACGTAGCAGCGTATGTTTATACATATTGCATTGTACTTAATGGTACCATAGCATTGCGTCTATTTAGTACCTACTAGTAACTAAATGAAACGCATTGCTATTGCTTGCCTATGCTTCTCACTTGCATTGTATTTTTTAGCTTAATCTGCCTAATTTTTAACATTTAAAATTTTATTTTTAACTTTTTATTATTTCTATTCATACATACATACAAACATAATCTCACGCCTGTATCCCAGAGTTACTGGCAGAGAGCAAGATCTGAAACCTGCTTCTATTTCTAAATTAATAATGTAACTTTTTCTTGACTTGTAAGGAATATTATGAATTGTAAAATTATCATTGTGTACCTAAATTCATGAATCTTCTATAAACATAATATTGCTGCTGATATATTCATAACTGTATTATGGAAACCAATCAGAAACTCGAATTAATAACAGAAAATGCAATCACATATACCTACAGGTCAAACGTGGAACCTTCATTTTTTTATCATCAATCATAGAATGTGGAGCGTACGAAGCGCGCCACGCGTTGAGGTCTTTTACACTAGAGCTTTTGCTTCGCGAATTTAAGGCTGATTCGCTTGAACCTTAGCATTTACAACGACGATTAAGTGAGAATCGAGTCTAACTTAACATCTGACCTCATTTTAGCCAAGTTTCACTTTTCGTCTCCTCTCAACCCCACTTTATATAACTAAACTTTTTCAGTCGCGATAAAAAGCTGACAATGCGGATCGTGAGTCGAGCCTTTTTTAACAGCCAATCATTGTTAAGTGATTATTTAAAAAAAAACACTTACCTTGACATGATACAAGAGTCGCGCTGAAAAGTAACGCAAAGCACACAGCTAAGACGCCCATTCTCCCAAAGCCTCCAAAGTTCCTCATATTAGCACTGGCACACACGGAACTTAATCTAGGCTGCAGCATTTCACTACACAGTGCCTAAAGCCAAACATTTAATCCAGGATGTCTTTTTTATTTAAGAAAAAAAAATACAAAAAGACACTGGCCACAAAACACTCGTAGCATCCGAAGAAAAATTAAAATCAAAAGTCGATTCGCTTCGGCATGTCTCGTGGATCGTCGGGTCCCGTTCGGCGTTCGACTTTCGAACCGGAGCGTGTGGAAAGAGGCGCGGGCGCAACTCGACTGGGGTCGGCGCGCGCACCGGCCTCGCGACCGTTTTCTTCTCACTCACCTTCTTCGGCTGAAGGCAGAGGTTGGGAACCTTTTTGACGGAGCCGTAGTACCACGGACAGTCTTAATGCGGATAAAGCATGGTGTAGAGGTGAAACAATTCAAATCGTTTTTCAGATAGTTTGCTGAATAAACGTTCACAAACTTTAGTTAAATTGTACATAAAATTCTTCATTGCACAGTTTTATAAAAATAAAAGTAAAAAGGTGAACTTAATGCTAAAAGCATTATCTTCCAGTTAATGATTTGTGTTAGTAGGTCAACTCGCTACGTGCTCTTACAATTATTAAAGTTTAATGGTGATTAAAAATCATAAATAAAACTATTTTTTTATTGACTATGGTAAATTCAGGGTATTTCAGAAAGCAGTAAGCAGGCTATATATATATCGTAGAGATATATCGTATCGTAGACGATATGATATATCGTTTGCTTACTGGTCAAACATAATATCTATCTATCTTGACCCGAAATTTTAGATAATGTTTTTGTTCAGCTAAATTAAAGAAAGAAGTGTTTTTTATTAGGTATCATACACCGAAATAGTCAGGCTACCATTCGAAATAATAAAAAGATAAATATTGCAAGTAGAAGAAGGTCAACCGCAATTTTAAAGTTTCTCAGAATTGCACTTATGTAGTTTGACCTGTAAGCAGACGATAATATATTATATTAGTAGTGTTCAATATACACGGAGTTTTTTTATTCCGTTATTTCTTTTTCCCTAATGACATCAAACATTTTAACACATTATTTCATATGGAAAATTGACGGTCCATACATTCATCCATCCTCTCGCACTACACTTACGCTGCACACACTACGATGCTGGAGGTTGTGGGTTCCATTCCCATTGGGAGCCGCCGTATGTATGAAGGTACATACGCCAAATGGGCGTATTCACATGTTTTAGATGTGAAAAGTAATTGTGTGGCAGTTATTTATTTATTTTACCTATTCTCGCCAATACAGTTAATACAGTTCAAGTAATAACCTATATCCTCGTAAGGCCCGACCTTGAAAATAACAATTGTTTTTGTGATCACTTGACGACATTGGGCCTTACGAGGATATACCTGGTTTACTTTTCTAAGCAATTATTTACCACATACATTGCAACTGATAACATAAAAGTTACAAGTTGTTATAAATTATTGATCGTGATAAAAATATTGGTTAAATATTGGTCTGAGTACTATATACCTACATGTTGTAGATATTCCATAAAAAGCCTTGACCTTAAATGACTTTTTTATGACGTCAGCAAAGACAGTATGAGTATTAATTAGTTGCCTTACTTTAAATAAAAATTTAAAAAATAAAAACTGACGTTAAAGACATTGTTTTTTTTTAGTATGTAGGCAAAGACCGTCTCCTTAATCATCCTCTGATGACGTCACAAATACCAAAACTTTAGAAAAATATTAGAAATAGACATAATAAATTAAGCTCAAAAATACCGAAATTAGTTAATATTTTCATAATAAATTGTAAAAATATCTATTTCTAATATTGTAAAGAGGAAAGATTTGTATTTTTGTGAGTATGTTTGTAATGAATAGGCTCATAAACTACTGGGTCGATTTTAAAAATTCTTTCACCGTTAGAAAGTTACATTCTTCGTAAATAACATAGGCTATATTGGATTTTCAAAAAGTTTAGGGTTCCGTAAAAAATCGCGAATAATATAGCTTTTTAAAGGTGAAAGAATTCTTAAAATCGGCCCAGTTAAATAAAAAAAAATAAAAAGTTAAACTATAAAAAACATACCTATATGAAAAATAATTAGCATGGCCAATTGTCCGGAATTGATTCTCCAGTAACTTCAAATAAGCGAAATGTTGACGACCCCGCGCCTACAGCGCCCACTTCACTTTCAAACGCAGCCATTGGTCGCTGCGACCAGAAATGACCACTGGCGGGCGACCGCGGCTGCTAGTGGGCTATACGAAACCCTCCCGGAACTGGGGTAGCAGGTTCGCTTCCTGGAACTGGTAAGCTATTTTTTTACTTTAAACTAGCTGACCCGGCATCCGGCAAACGTTGTTTCGCCTTATAAGTTTTGTTTTCACTTAGGGCTATGAAAAATAAGTAACAACCTATTCTCAGACCTACTGAATATACATATAAAATTACATCGAAATCGGTCAAGCCGTTTCGAAAGAGTATGCGCACTAACACGGTGACACGAGAATTTTATATATTAGAAAAGAAAGAAGAATAATTATTATAATAATAGGGATTTATTCCAATTTCACAGGAGTTTACAATAAATATTAATGTCACCTAATATACATCTACATCGACAACCCACAAGATGGACAGACAATTTCATCCAAGTGGCAGGAAGACGGAAATCCATGGAGGAGGCCTATGTCCAGCAGTGAACTTCTTGTGGCTGAATGATGATGATGAATATACATCTTAATAAGTTTCTAAAATTTATTAAACATTTTTGTCTCACAAGAAGTCGTTAATATTGTAATAGCATTTGTCAATTACTCCGGACTTGGCCCCCGTGGTGGAGTATGGCCTATCTATACCTTCCTCAGGGAAGAGACCCGTGCCCCTCGGTGGGGACATAATAGGTTGATGATGATTTGTCAATTAATAACAATTTTGAATCTTGTCTCTTCTTCATTTCTGTAAATGTTAAACTTTAGTGAAGATCTACTAAAGTCACTCGTCAACTCGTCATTAGTCAACCTTCCCATTTTAGTTGCTAAGTCGCCCGTAAGGCTGCGAGTAGAGTTCTTGGGTCTATAGGATGATGTGCTGTCGACTGTACAATAAAGAGTTCTAATCTAATGTAACCTAGGCTATTCTTGAACTGAATTTTGTAACCACGTTATTTATTAAGATTTTTATCAGTGCACTGAATAGAACTACGGGCGTCAATTAATTTTGTAAATCACATATTTTTCCTTTTTTTAAAAGCAGCCTTAACACCTTTAGATAGTCAGCAATACGATGTTATCTTGTCCAGAGCCTGAGTAGATCAACTCCTTATAGGCGCAAGCTGGGTTCTCTTCTCTTATATCATAATCATCATCATCATTCAGCCACAAGAAGTCCACTGCTGGACATAGGCCTCCTCCATGGATTTCCAAAAAGACCGCTCGGAAGCGGCTTGCATCCAGCGTCTTCCCGCCACTTGGATGAGATCGTCTGTCCATCTTGTGGCTGGTCGTCCTACGCTGCGCTTGCCGATATGTGTGTCCATTCGAGAAGTTTTCGGCCCCATCGGCCATCAATTCTGCGTGCTATGTGCCCCGCCCACTGCCACTTCAACAGACTCTCTTATAATTAACCTCTTATATAGTCATTGTCAAAAGTAGCGAATTTATCAAGGAAAAAACATAATTTGTCGAAACATTTTTAAGTAACATCCTACGGTATTTGCCAGGGAGATCCTTAAACGACCAATTCCTCCAAAGTCGTTAGGTTAATTTGTTCGTCGGGCGTTAAAACTCCACCTAAGTTAACATACATAATATGTAGAGTGCCTGATATTACATGCAACGGTATAGCACGAGAAGTAATTACAATATAGATGAAAGAGCATAGAACGGAAAGAATAGAGGAACCACTGTGGATTATACATAGTCCTATTAGTGATTAATTAGAAAAAGAAAAAAAGAAAATAAAAAAGTGACAAGTAGAAAGTAAAAAAGAATAAACATCTACTTTTTTCATTAATAAATATTTTTGAACTAAAAATTTAGTGAACGCTCGTAGCCCCGGCTGCCTGGGTGATCTTAAACGATCACGAAGGTTAAGCAACATAGGGCGCGTTCAGTGCATGGATGGGTGACCGTTCTATGACTAACGCTAGTGGCATTTTTCCGAGCGTTTTCGTGCTTCGCAAGGCACGTTAAGCAGTTGGTGCCGGCTGCCGTCGATAGATGGCATTCGTTAAGCCAATTCAGAGGCCTTAGGGCTTGGAAACTTCTGACAGTAAGACCAGCCACTAGTCTTACAAGCCTCCACCAATCCGGACTGGGCCCTCGTGGTGGAGAATGGCCTGTACCTTCCTCAGGGAAGACCCGTGCCCTCGGTGGGGACATAATGGGTTGATGATGATAGACTTGAAGCGGCAATGAAACTAAATCGCCATGTTCATGCAGTTTGTCATTTATCTACAATTCTAATGCAGAATCGAGCCCCAAGTCACTTAGTTGGCGAATGGCCCGTACCGTACTTCTGCCGCAGATAGGATCTGACAGCGATAAGTATAAAGTCATTCTGTTAGATAGACGCACGCGCACGCAGTGAAGTTCTCTTTCGAGATCATCTGCTGATCAGTTGTATTGAAACGTTTAAATCAGATAATACCAAATGAAACCAAATATTTTTACATAAGTACTTAAGCTCACGACTGTACCCCAGAGGGGTAGGCAGAGACCAGGGACTGCCACCTGCCAATCACTTTCGTTTCATCGACAATCATTAGTCGTTGCATGCACGCACGTCGGTTTCGGGTACTTTTCATCTTACCCTTTGCTAATTCATCACCTATTTGGTCGAATGATTAGTGTTTTTATTTATAATAAAAACAAAAGGTTTACTTTATGAATGTCAAAGTTGTTAGTTTCACAATTAATAGATTATGCGATGGTTTCTGAGTTGAGAATTTTCACTTAATAAATACTTAAGTAACGTCCTTCACGCTCTTTTCTGAGAAATTAGACGAGACAGCACTACAGTTAAGTATTTGCTTAGTGAACATTCTCAATTCAGAAATCGGCCCTATATGGAGAAGAAGCTAGCAAAGAAACTCCACATTATTCTTTTCAAAAGAGTTGTAGGTACCTAGCTTGATTACCGAAGTTTTAAACAAAAAATATTACTCAATTTTGCTTATAGATTAGATGTGTATAAGCCGTATCATAACTCAATGTCAACAAGAAAACGTCACATTTATTGTTAAACAACACGGAAACTGTCGCCCACGATACAGGCTATGCCTAGTGAGGGGACACTGTCACCTTACAATGTTATATTTTGTATATTTTGTTTGTCTTTATTCTAAGCTCTATAAGCCTCACAAATTTATAACTGTATACTTTTACCTGAATAAACATTTTTTACTTTCTTCATAAATGTGTTGAACACTAGACACATATTTCCTCTGAATACGTTTAACATTAATTTACTGTTCAACACCAGTCATCTTTCTTGTCTAAATAATCGGCACTATCGGCACTGACTGAAAATCAGCGCTGACTGAAAATCTGCGCTGAAGGCTCATGCCCTCAGCACTATACTGAGTCAGCTGCCATTTGCAGCAGCAGAGACACACCGCGACAAAATGTGTAGAGTGTATTTATTGATTTTTTCTGTCAATATTCTGTTTTGATACAAGTTTTGATTTATGTGTGTTGTCTGTTGTAGCAATAAATGTGTATCTATCTATTTGTGTTTTTATTGTGAAATCATTATTCAGCCACAAAAAGTCCACTGCTGGACATAGGCCTCCTCCATGGATTTCCAAGAAGACCGATTGGAAGCGGCTTGCATCCAGCGTCTTCCTGTCACTTGGATGAGATCCTCTGTTCATCTTGTGGCTGGTCGTCCTACGCTGCGCTTGCCGATGTGTCGTGGTCCCCATTCGAGAACTTTTCGGCCCCATCGGCCATCAGTTCTGCGAAATATAGTGTCATCATCATCATCAACCCATTATGTCCCCACCGAGGGGCACGGGTCTCTTCCCTGAGGAAGGTATAGGCCATGCTCCACCGCGGAGGCCTAGTCCAGATTGGTGGAGGCTTGTAAGACTAGTGGCTGGTCTTACTGTCAGAAGTTTTCAAGCCGCCTTAAGGCCTCTGACTTGGCTTAGCTTTATTAATTATCCTAGTGTCAGTATTATGAAATATAGTGTAAGAATCTCACGGTTAAACTAGGAAGGACAGACGAACAGAGACAACTTTAATTCGTTTAATTTCACACGATGCCTCAATCTTCACAAAGTAACATAATAAGCATCAACACGTTGCATACATTTCACGGCTGGGTGCCCGCGGCACTGCTCATCGCATTGCCTAACTATTCGCGCAATGGATTACGGAACCCATCGCCGCATTAGTTCCTGAAAGGGTTACGACAGGGGGCTGTCTGAACTGCTAATTTGATTCGACGAATTGAAGGATTTATGCCGATGGGTGCTCATGTAAACTCGTAAACTGTTATGCGAGGAACTGAATGTTCTAGATCATTAGACCTAACGATTAGCTTTCTTTATACCCTGGTATCGATACTGCTAGTGCATTATAGTAGGAGAAGTACGGTCAAAATTACATAGTACATATTTTATTTATAGTATGGACTCGCTAGGAGATTTTTTCAAAGAAACTAACATCTTAACAGTTGAAAGCCAATAGACTTATGAAAATATTATGTACGTTCGGAAAAATATTAAAGCCTTCGAAACTCTTGGTGGCCATCATAAAGTTAATACTAGGAATAAACATAAATGGTAATTTCCACGATTCAGACTTAAATAAGTTAATACTTCCTTTATGGGGCACTTTATAAGGTTCTACAACAAGATACCCCAAGACATAATATTAGAGTTACCTCCAACGCGGTTTAAGAATTGAATTGAGCACACTCTTTGCAAAAAATCTATTATAAAATCAACGATTATTTAGAAGACAAGGATGTCTGGAACAGTAGTTTTATTTTTAATCAAAGGATAACTGTGTCTAGTGTTCAACACATCCAAGAGTAATATTTTTTAAGTTTGAATGTTTGTTAATTAGGCTGAAACTGTTATGGAAAGAATAAATGTGGAGTTTCTTTGTTTCTTTCTTTGTAACTCTAATATTATCTTGGCGAATATGGTTGTAGAACCTTATACAGTGCCCCATAAAGGAAGTATAAACTTTTGCAAGTCTAAATCGTGAAAATGACAATTTCTGTTTATTCCTAGTGTTAACGTTATGATGGCTACCAAGAGTTTCGAAGTCTTTAATATTTTTTCGAACGTACATAATGTTTTCATAAACAGCATACTTCATTAATTGTTACGATGTTGATTTCTTTGAAAAAAAATCTCTTAGCGAGTCCCTACTACCTAGCTTGTAAATAAATCGGATCGCTCTCTTCTGCAAGATGAAGATAGTCTCAATGTCTGCTGCCCGGCCCCATAGTAGATACCATAGGACATAATACTATAGAAGTAGAATGAATGAATGAAGGAAGAAGTATGAATATCATTAGTGACTGCTATTGCGACTGAGGCCTTAGGACGGCTTGAAAACTTCTGACAGTAAGACCAGCCACTAGTCTCACAGGCCTCCACCAATCCGGACTTGGCCCCCGTGGTGGAGTATGGTCAGTATGGTCAGGGAAGACACCCGTGCCCCTCGGTGGGAAGATAATGGGTTGTGATGATGATGATTATGACTGAATTACGGACAATTAACATTACACATTACGTTGTTTTATCCACAGTGGTTGAATGTCATAAATGAAATATCGAGAGCATTTAGATATGCATATATTTTTATAAAGCACACGCAAATACATTCAAAATACCTAAATTGTACATATTCACTCACTTTCATATTATTATTTTTTTTTTGATACCAGATAATAAGTGAATTTTGGACACATTTGGCACAGTGAAGCTAAAAATGTAAGTTGCGGACCTAGACTTAATTTTTTTTTATGCCGTAGAAGTTTTTAAATTTACAGTCGACAGCACATCAACGTGTACACGCGTGTACTCTACTCAGTTGCCTTACGGGAGACTTTGCAACTAAAATGTAAAAGTTGACCTGCTGTCGACTCTACAATACATTGTATACATTACGTATATCTATTTACAACTAAATAAATAGTGTTTGGGCGTTAGTGCGTCGGCCTTTTGGTTTACGAACTATGAACGATCGGGATTTAAAATTATAGGGCTATTGATGCTTCGGTAAATTAACAAATCGGGCATGTGTTTTCGGGAATCTGTTATTCGGCTATTGGGTATTCGGTTCTAGGTAGGAGACCCCATTCAATGTATAATTTATCATTCTAAGTGGCGGTTCGCGCCGCGACAGAGAAAAGCGACCGAGACAGGAGACTGAGACGGGACACCGCGACAAGTGTCTCGGTCTCTTCTGCATGTACAGTCGACAGCACGTCAATCTTCACATTTTAGTTGCAAAGTCGCCCGTAAGCCAACGGAGTAGAGTGCATGGGTGTATACCATGATGTGCTGTCGACTGTACTGTGGGTCGAGACCTCGAAAAGTCTCGACTTTTCAGTCTTTGTCAGAAAAATATTTTGTCCTCACCAAAGTCTGTTTGTTTTTAGGGAACTTTAATGATTTTAATACCTCCCAAAATTTTCTAATTAAGTGCTAATAACGAAAAATTTAAGTGGATTTTATTATTGTGTTTTAGTAGCCTGATTTGTGTATAATCATTTTAAAGCACTGTTCTTGCTGAAAAAAACTATTTTTGTCCTAAATTTAAAGTTCCTTAAAAAAAAACCGATCAGACTTTGGTTAGGATAAATATGGCTCAAATGTTCTAGATGTTCTATAGTAACACCTCCTTAAGGCTTTGCACCCAGCTTCCAAACACCCTGTATTATACAGGCACGCTTCGGACGTTAGTAGGAAGATTGGTAACTGCTTCTTATTTAATTTTAAACTGTGGCCTATCACGCTATATCTTTCTGTCCCAATTACATCTAAGCCCAAATCAACCCAGCTAGCACTCCTATAGCAGCCACCATTAACCCATCTCTGGCCTGCCCAGGTGCTGTGGCCCCGTTGCAGAGGTCCGTGGTACAGGAACAGTAGGTTACGAAGAGCTGGTCAGAGCTGGTACGCCGCTGGCAGGGCTGATCGTCCATCGTTGCGTCAGTCAGGTATCCGCATTGACGCACTATGCGAGTCTTGCCGTATACTGGAAGCATAAAAGGGGGATTAGAATTTAACTTTTTTTTCCCTTTTTTCGTAGAGTGGACGCGTATGAAATTATTATTTATTATTATTATGCGATTAGAACTTTATTTTCTAAAACAGACCTTTATAAGCTGCCTTAAAAAGCCTTTAAAAGCCGACGAACAGCTTTTATAAATGTGCTATTTGGAGGACCAGACATTTCTGGTCTCTGCCTACCCCTCTAGGAAACAGGCGTGAGCTGTATGTATGTATGTTTTTTATGGACAGGAAGTTGAAAATAAAAAAATAAAAAACTGGTCTAGAACACCGAGGGTTCCGTGCTCGCTATTTTTTCCGAAGTTTTAAAAAGACGATTTTTTTAATCATTTAACTAAAAAAGTTTTTCACTTTTAATTTAGGAGATTGTGGGAATTGTTTGTGATTGTGAGATTGGGACTTTGTTATCTAAGTTACGTACATTTGTGAAGTTATAGTAGTACCAATACACTCGCTAACTTTACTGTCAAGAAAAACCGTTGGTAATCTGAGTGTCTAAGCTATTTAATACAGACCTACTCTATTTACTTACGCTATAATTAAAGCCCATACTCTCTCTCTCTCTCTCTCTCTCTCTCTCTGCTAGAAGGCCTGTATCCTTAGCGCGACGTATATCGGCTGCCTACGTGTTATTTCTACTATTTGAACTGCACTTTAGGTATTGTATAGAATCAGGCGTTACTTTGCGAAAGTTCATCATCATCATCATTCAGCCACAAGAAGTCCACTGCTGGACATGGGCCTCCTCCATGGATTTCCAAAAAGACCGGTTGGAAGCGGCTTGCATACAGCGTCTTCATGCCACTTGGATGAGATCGTCTGTCCATCTTGTGGCTGGTCGTCCTACGCTGCGCTGTACGGTCTCCATTCGAGCACTTTTCGGCCCCATCGGGCATCAGTTCTGCGAGCTATGTGCCCCGCCCACTGGCACTTCAACTTGCTCATCCGGAGGGCTATGTCGACGACTTTCGTTTGTCTACGGACCTCATCATTTCTGATTCGGTCTCGTAGAGAAATTCCATAATAGCATTAAAATGTGACAATTACTTTGCTAAATTCCGCCAATTACCACAAGCACCATGCGGTTAGTTAATGCACCGCCCTCCCTCCCACTTTTTCAAGCAGAAGCAAGATACGAACGCACCACCACCGACATCAATACTTTTGTGTGAGAAAATGCGACGCGTTTCGCCTCTAACACGACGCGTCCTCAGGATCACAAGTCACTTTAGGAGCGAGTGTCTACAATTTTTATTGGAGACACACTTAACGATCTTACCAGAATACACCGGTCCATAAATCAGACAACAATCTCTATTTAGTAAACTAGATCACAAATGCAATGGCAATTCAATTAGACATCCGGTTTTTGACAGCTCATTCTGCATCACCCACTACTTTAACTTTAGAAGTAGCTTTTAAAATGTATGACAAGAAACATGAATAAAACACGAGTAATTTGACTAGTATTTTTTGTAACTGTGTATATAATGTTAATTAACTTGTTCTGTGGGTTTTGTTAACTCAATAAACAAAATTTAATGCAGTTCACTTAGAGAATTGCGGTGTTAGTGCAGTTTAGGACGTAATTGTAGAGCTTGTCTTGTCTTATCTTAGTACAAGATAAGACAAGACAAGAGTATTCTTTAATACACACAAGAAACCATTTTGTATACCTACTAGACGAAACAAAATTTAATGCAGTTCACTTAGAGAATTGCGGTGTTAGTGCAGTTTAGGACGTAATTGTAGAGCTTGTCTTGTCTTATCTTGTACTAAGATAAGACAAGAC
Source organism: Yponomeuta plumbellus (assembly GCA_947310845.1). NCBI lineage: Eukaryota > Metazoa > Arthropoda > Insecta > Lepidoptera > Yponomeutidae > Yponomeuta > Yponomeuta plumbellus. The sequence continues at coordinate 9,341,629 of OX371216.1, read as the reverse complement.
AAGAGTATTCTTTAATACACACAAGAAACCATTTTGTATACCTACTAGACGAAAACCCGGCTTCGCTCGGGTAAAATGTAGACGAAAAATAATATTCCACTATGTTTTTATATGGTGACGCCTCTGTATTTATCAACCACCAGTAGATATAAATATCTTAATACATTCAGATACATAAGCTCACACCTGTATCCCAGAGGGGTAGGCAGAGACCACGGACTGTCACCTGCCACTATCCTGACAAATCACTTTCGCTTCATCGACATCCATTAGTCGTTGCATGTACCCACATCGGTTTCGGGTACTTTTCATCTTGCCCTTTGCTAATACATCCCCTATTTGGTCGAAGTATGTCCAACTGGGGCGTCCCTTACCGGCCCTTCCACTCACATTCGCCCGATATATTTGCTTTGTCAGTCTTTCTTCGTTCATTCTCTCCACATCTCCAAACCAATGCAACATTCCTTTTTTCAATTCTAGTCACTCACTACATCCTCTTTCTCTACATCCTCGGTCTCTGATTATACTATTGCGTATTCTGTCATTCAAAGTAACACCACACATATTTCTTAAGGATCTCATTTGTACTGTACTAATCCTACTTTCATGATTCTTCTGACTTCTGCCATACCCAAATCTCGCTACCATGCTTACATCAGTATTGGAACCAGCACACTATTACGGATAGCCAATCTTGCTCTTTTGGACATGTTCTGGCTACTCACGAAGGAATGCAAGGCGAAAATCGGATACTTATCATAATTTTGTCATGGGTACCTCATCACAAATTACTAAATGAGTTTCCTTCATAAACTTAACAGCTAGTGAATCTAATGACGTATGAGACGTAGAATCCACTTGGCTAATCAACTAAAAACAGCTCCCTCTCTTTGGCTTTACAGCTTTTAGTTTTGTATTGACCACATGTTTTTCTTCATCATTTTAATTTTTGGTATTTTTCTTATCTAGTGGCTTTTTCATTTCAATAAGTTTATTGGTATGTACCTAACTAAGCAAAACAATAAAGATCAATTTATGACTTTGATTTCCTTTTTCAATTATTTTTCAGACCCTTCCAAAACTCAATGTCAAATTATTGTCTTCCCTCCCGCCCTCAGAAGAAGGACCTTCTTCTGAGCTCCCGCCAATGAAAAACACCACAGATTACTTACTACACCTTCTCAGTTGGCACAGATTATAATAACCTTTTTGGATGCCACGGTATTCCACACACCATGAAGTTAACAAATTGGGATACCGCCGTTTAGCCAAAGTATTTTTCGCCAAATTTTACTTCCCAATAAACTTATGGCATCAGTTTCATTTCCCAAATGAAACTTTAGCAAGTTTTCATTTCGCATTTTATTCATTTGGTCAAATTATCATTTCGCATAATTTTACTGCGTCAAGTTTTATTAAGACAAACGTTTATTATGCTAACGTTTTATTTTGGCTTTTATTCATTTGGTCAAATTATTATTTGGCATAAATATAGTTGACGATTAGGTACTAATTATTATTGAACGGGGGGTCGGCGATGTAAAGAATACGTGGCAACAGAAATATAGGTGCGACGACGCGCGTAGCGAAGCGGAGCGCGTCGGAGCGTTAGGTTCTCTATGTAAGATCGAAAACAGACTCGACTTTGTTTTGTCATTTACACACATTGCCGGCAGCGTATTCGGTATTGTATGGAAAGGTACTTTTTGCCAAACGATACTTTTGACTGAATAATGCTTGGTAAAATGAATTTTGACCAAGTATTTATTTGGTAAACAATAACTTGCCATAATAACTTTTGCTAACTGTTTATTTGCTTTAAGTTGTTTTGGGAAATGTTTTTTTGCCAAGTGATAATTTGCGGAAAATAGTTTGGGAAGTAATACTTTGGGAAACGATTTTTGGCAATACATTAGTAAACCTAACAAATTAGATCAAAGGGCCGGTTTAGATTATCTTAGTGTTTAGGAGAGTGCTTTACTTTACACTCTGTTGCAACATTATGCTGAATCGGGCCCATTTTGGGGGCTCAACCTTTAACGACCTCTGTGGCGTAGTGGTTAGCGCATCTGACTACCATGCGAGAGGTCCCGGGTTCGAATCCCGGCTGGGGACAAAAAAAAATCCCAGGTCTTGGATGTTTACGTTTACGTAATATGTTTGTGACGTCGCTGTTTCTGGTTCCCACGACACAGGGTATCCTAGTGTGGGGCCAGAAGCAATGTATGTGCCTGTATGTAAATGTAAATATGTAAATGTAAATTATAATTTTCATGTTGTACAGTTTATTTTTTTTACGCTTTTTATGCTTTCGGTGTTATTTTTTTATTATTGTACGCATTCTGTGTGTGTGTGTTTTTTTGTTTTGTTTTGAGTATCAAATAAATAAATTTTCTTTCTTTCTCTCTTTCTTTCTTTCTTTCTTTCTTTCTTTCTTTCTTAAGGAGAGTGCTTTTGTAGAAACGTGTAAGCGCCACTTGCTTTAGTACGTTTTACGGTATAGTACGGTTCTAGTTGCCTTTCAATTAGAATCAAAATAGAATTTGTTTCTATTGTTCTATCCAGTAACACCTGAGCGCGTTACTATCCTCGTTACTTATCTGTGTATAAACTAAAAATTTAGTGAGAACTGTAGGAGAGTGCGCAAGTGACTCGTGACGGGTGCGTGTTGTTTTCATTAACTCGAATTATCAAACTTACTTATGTGTTCCATTAAAACTCATAGTATTTTGAGTAGGATAGCGCATATTTCGCGACGTCGACGATGTGACACTCTACTGGAAGAAATATAAACGTTCACTCGAACGTCTAGTAATGTACTAATGCACTTGCCTCTCTAATTGTATTATAGCACTCTCCTAAACACTAAAATAATGTAAACCGGCCATAACAGTTCACAATGAAAACTTGTGACACTAACACAACAATGATGACATTGACATGTTTACTTAGCAACGCCATTGTTGAATTTTATAATTTTTATATTGATGCTGCTCGATAATACGAATTTTCCGCCCATATGTTGTCGACTCAGATCAACTATTTTTTTATGCTCTTTCATTTGGTGTGCATATCGTTCGAGTCTACCGTAGACCCGAACGAAATTATTAATATAGATACAATTTTGATTATTTTTTGTATTTTTCTGATAACCAGTATGACTTGCCTTTTCGCCCGATTCCGGCTTGACGTCGAGTTTTAGGACACCCTGTATATTGACAGATTGTTAAAACGTAATATAAACTCACGAATGTATCCCAGAGGAGTAGGCAGGATTAATGACTACCAATTGGTCGAACAGATTACGTTCGCTTCATCAACTTTAATTATCTATTGCATGCACGCGGCGGTTTCTGGTACTTTTTATATTGCTCTCTGCTGTTACTAATTACACGTATTTGTAGGTTTATTTGTAATTACGGATGTATTTGCAGGTTTTCGTGGCATATACTACAATATGAGTTACTTTTTATTGAGTTCGGCCGCATTTAGCAGAACACATCGATGAGTAATCGATTAGTAAGTTTCTGCTGAACGCACACTAAAATCCATCGTAAATTTGTGATCGGACGCGTAATCGATGACTTAGCGATTACTAATCGATCTGTTAAGTTAAATGCGGACATTGTAAAAAAAAAGAAATTATGCACTTCTGATAATCACCCAAAGCCACTCACTTTGCATCTTCACAGCCCTGCAGACGGCCGGCTGGACGTCGGGCATATGCTCCAGGGGGTCTTTGAGGGAGCAGTTCACGATGCCCAGGCTGAAGGGGTCAAATTGCTCTCCGCAGCGAGGATCGAAGGCGCTGTTGCAGTCGTAGCAGAGGACGGCTGAGCCTGTGGGGGTAAAACGGAGGTTGGATACATACATAAGCTCACGCCTGTATCCCAGAAGGGAGGACCTGTAAGACCTGGAACGAAATATGGTGTTCGGCACTGGCGGACGAAAGAGCCAGGAGACACCAAACTATGTGGCAGTGGGCGGGGCACATAGCTCGGAGAACGGAGGGCCGTTGCTGGGGAGGAAAAGTTGTAAGCTCGCGACCGCGGACCGGACGACGCAGCGTGGGCAGGCCAGATAGTCTGACTACCAGGGCCTCGATTCTACAGCGCGTCAAGTGTAAGTTGGCGTGTGGCAAAAAAAACGTACTAATTTTGTCGGTTGTGTTGACAGTTTTCAAAGCTTGATGGTCTCACATTTAGTGTGTAGGAGGCGCCGCCACAGGAACGCCAACTTATACTTGACAGTCTGTACTATAGTCTGTAAAATATAGCTTGAGCTCCGCGATAGCTGTCGTCTAAATTGCGTCCATGAAGTTTTGAATTTTTTCACAGAATATTTGCACTGTGAAAACTCCGTATTTGCTGCACACTATTCGATGTCTGCAATATCGTAACCTAGCCCTGTCAGTGTGACAGCTGTCGCGGAGCTCAAGACAAGACAGACTGTAGGGCAGTTCAATGACAGATACTCGGTCGGGTCATGTGACGTGTTTTTTCGTCCCATTGACGCATAGATTGTTTGATATGTGCGCGAGCGTAGACTTGAAGCGAAAATGAAACTAAATCGCCATGTACATGCAGCTGTCATTGTATTACAATGCATTAACAGAATCTAGGTCCAGGGCATCGATTCTGTTAGTGCTTTATAGTTAAATTTCAGTTAAATGATCGGGTCACGTGATATATACCGGGTGTCCCAAAACTCGACGTCAACCCGAAGCCGGGTGAAAAGGCAAGTCAAGCTGGTTGTCAGAAAAATATAAAAAAAAATCTAAGTTGTATGATTTCAAAATTATAGGCATTTTTTTAAAAATCGCAAAATTACACACCCTGTGACAGTCTTTTTACTCCTGTTGCCACAAATCTTTACTTTTTCCAATTATTTTTTTTGCTGTGTAACCCTGAATAATGCTTCTCTAAACTGTAATCAAAATTTTGAAACCAGCTGCTCTAGCTTGCATAAAAAATAGGACTTATTTCCTAGAAAAATTTTCAAAATAAAAAATTGCCTAGTTTTAACTGACTTATTGACTTATTGACTGTATTGAAAAAAAAATCATACAACTTAGATTTTTTTTTATATTTTTCTGACAACCAGCTTGACTTGCCTTTTCACCCGGCTCCGGGTTGACGTCGAGTTTTGGGACACCCGGTATATTTTTTTAATTTCATTAAGCCTAGAATTACAAATGCAATACGCGTGAGCGCGATTGTATGAGATTTGAGTGAATGAGATTTCATTGCCGATTTCTTTCTATCTTGAAATGAAATCGACGTGTTCATGCAACTGTCCTTGGTAAACTATGAGGGAGGCCTATGTTTTGCAGTGGGCGTCAAATTGCTGACGGTTAAGTACTTTAAAATTTGTAAAAAAGTAAACCCTAATCTCGTGTTTTGCGTTTAAACCAAGAACTAAAACCTTCTACGCACTAAGATAAAATCTGGATTCCGTACTCACTCACTCGATTTTTCAGTTTTTGCTCTGATTCGCAGGTGGAGAGTAGAGACGCAGCCCACGTCGTCGATTGCCCGTCAAGTCAAAGTGGGAATTAATCTAACAACAAGGCCGTCGCCAAGGGGGACCAAGGGGGGGCAACTCCCCTAGCCTCCCCTAGAGATCAAATGTAGCTGGCTGCAAAGCGACCAAAGTGCGACTGCCTTACCTATTAGTAAATTCCGCATCGTATGACAAAATGTAAGGCAAAGACTTCCAAAGTGTAACGCTTCATGTTTTCGGCGTTCATATTTTTTTCGTCCATAATATTGCCTCTTTGCCCCCCCTCCTTAGTCATAAACTGGCGACGCCCTTGTCTAACAATGAGCTAACTGGTCAAATTGAAACTGAGTAGGTACGTGAAATGCAAGCGATAACTCAATATCCACTTTCACTTCTCAGAGTAGGTAGACAAATGGGCAAATCTTGCCTCCACTCAGAATAATGTATTCAAAATGGGCGAAAGTTGTGACCCCGTGGCATCGCCTGGCCTTGCATCTGTTCATTGTCAATTTATCAATAATTTCCCTGATTGAACTTGACCCAATAGTGGATAAGCGATTATTCATGATATTCTGCTTAATTAACGAACTTTGGCCTTGGAACCCAGGTAAGGAGATGATTTATACAAAGGCCAGTGGCACCTTCACTCATACTAGATAAGTACTATATACTACAGTAGCGACCCGCCCCTCTTCGCACGGGTAGCAAAAACGTTTCCGTGGAAATTGCTATATTAGTTCCGTGGGAAATTCCCGGGGTAGTAATTTTCTTACACCTTGGGTTACATTACTCGGGATTTCGTACGGAACCCTAAACTTTCTGAAAGTCCAATATAGCCTATGTTACTCACGAAGAATGTCACTTTCTAATGGTGAAAGAATTTTTTAAATCGGCCCAGTAGTTTCTGAGCCTATTCATTACAAAGATAAACACACACACACAAAAACACAAATCTTTCTTCTTTATAATATTAGTATCGATGAGTCCTAGTCTTCTTCTTTATTAATAATTTCGTAAGTACAGGTCTCGACAGACTCGAACAAAATGCACACCAAATTGAAGGGCGTAAAAAATTAGTCGATTCGAGAACTTATAGGCGAATATCGAGTATTTTCAATATAAAAATTAATAAATTTCTATATAACGGCGCTGCGAAGTAAACATAGCCTAAAACTTTCCTGAGGAAGGTATAGGCCATACTCCATTTCAGGGGCCAAGTCCGGATTGGTGGAGGCTTGTAAGACTAGTGGCTGGTCTTACTGTCATAAGTTTTCAAGCAGCCCTAAGGCCTCTGACTTGGCTTAACGACTGCCATCTATCGACGGCAACCGACACGAACTGCTTAACGTGCCTTGCGAAGCACGGAACCGCTCGGAAAAATGCCTTGCGAAGCACGGAACCGCACGGAAAAATGCCACTAGCGTTAGTCATAGAACAGTCACCCATCTATGCACTGAACGCGCCCTATGTTGCTTTGCTTATCCTTCTTGATCGTTTAAGATCACTCAGGCGGCTGGGGCTACGAGCGATTCATAAATAATATAACTAATAATTACTAATGTAAAATGCATTTAAACCACCTGAAAGTTAAAAACTGTATAAATCTTGAAATTAGGTTGTCGTTTATAAATTTTTACCACAAACTCTAAAGCGTCATGTTTGAGGAATTGCGAAAGTGGTTATTGAATATAAAAAACAACCCTGTATGTTCTTACGTAATTTGTCACCCAGACATACTTTCCAGGTCGGTAATCCTTAGCTTGCCGAGTATTTGGTTCAAAGCCACAGTATGGCTTCCGCAAAATGGTGCCAGAAGGTCACTGAGGCATGAAATGTTTGGTGACCTGCTATATTTTCGTGAGAAATAGAACACAATGTCAAAGTAAACTTGATAAAAAAAAGTTAATCTATCTATATAATGGTATCATCTATATTATATCTATATTATGGTATGAATAAAATTCATCAACGCTCAGCCCAAGCCGTTCTATAAATAATATTATTCGATATTTGATTTGATACATAAATTAGAATAAAATCTTCTATATAAATAAAATTCAATGTCCTGACTGACTGACTCACTCACTCACAACAGCCCAAGCCGTTGGACCTAGGAAGCTGAAATTTTGCACAGAGGGTCTAATAATGTAGGCAAGGAATAAGACCGGATTTTTTTTAATTCAACCCCTAAGGGGGTCAAAAGGATTGCCAATATTTGTATGGGAGGTATAAAGAGTGTTGTCTAATTTTCTTGAAACTTAAAATTATACTCTTCAACACAATTGATTGAACACGTGTTTTTCGCCAAATTTAACCCATAAGGGAGTGAACGGGGTTGCAATAAACATAAACATAAACATAAACATTTACACACAGGCACATACATTGCTTCTGGCCCCACACTAGGATACCCTGTGTCGTGGGAACCAGAAACAGCGACGTCACAAACATGTAAACATCCAAGACCTGGAGTTTTTTTTTTCTCTCCAGCCGATATTTTGAACTAAAGTCCACGCGGACGGAGTCGCGGGCGAAAGCTAGTAATAAATAAAAACAAAAAATGTCACCATGCCAGAATAAACCGCCCTGAGACACATCCGACCCAAAGGTACCCATGACAAGAGGCATTTTATTTTTATTTAATTATTTGCTCCACCAACAGGATAATACATTAAAAATTAACACTTTACAGTCTGTTAGCTTTTAGAAAAATATACCTCGGGCTCTAGAGTAGGCTTCTGTTTTCGCCGAAAGCACACGAGTGTAATACTACGTCCCTGCTATGTATAAAACTTTTCTTCACTATTTTGAAAAGTTATGTAAAGTTATAATAACAATACAAAATAAACCTTACCTTATTGCAATATAATCGGTTTAATCGATAGGATCCGAGGTATATTCTAAAAGCTAACATAGTGTAACAAAATAATAATATGTACATCCCAGTTACAGGCAGATACGTGACTTACTATTGAGTTTGTTGAAAATGTTACCACGCCCTAAACAGTTCAATTTAATCTTGACTAATATAATGGTAATATTTTATTCAATTAAATTTTGATAGTAAGGTTGTAAACGAAGATTTAGGTCAACGAAGAACGAATAGAGATATCCTTTGTATATAAAAATGCATGAATAATCTAATAATTATGTGAAATTTATTATTTATTTGTTAATGAACTAGTAATAATTATATTTTTATATTGAATTCAATGTTACCTTACGTTATGTTAATTTAAATTAAATCAATACCATGAATTATAATGAATACATTTTTGATGACTAATTAATAATTTAAGATGATCAATGAGCTTTAAAATCACATTAATTTAATTTAATTAGATTTTTAAAGTTATTTTATATTTCAATTAATTATAAGATACACGTTTGGAATGTATGTTTGAACTGTTACCTTATAATTTATTTATTAATAGGCGAATTAAAATTTCCCAAATATTATTTTGCATAATTATGTAGATAAATTATCTGCGTCAGTTATAAATTTGATTAAAAAAAATTAAGGTACGTACCCAATAATATTATGTTTTAAGTATCAAATTAGATCTACTTAGCTTTAAAGGCATCTAAAATTTATTAAAAAGAAAAAGAAAAATTTTTTGTTCTACTACATAGTTTTTTTTCTTGTAACCTTTTTACTTGAAAGGTATTAAAATTAAATACCCACTCACCATACTTCAAAGAACCTAGAAAGATTATAACTAACACTGCACCATGTAAACTGAAAAACATCGTTGCTACACACAACGCTAAGAATACTGGGGCATTTGGTCAACAGTCCTTTATCAAAGAAAGTAGGCTAACTACTTAATCAAATTAGTAAATTACGTCACTACTACTTGTTATTTATTTAACCAGGTTGATTATAAAACTTTTTGAAATAAAATTGTTTCATTTTGTGGACATCGTCCCTTAATCACTGTTTTATGAGAAAATAAAATAAAACTAAATCTATGTAGGTATACCTACCTACATACCTATATTAAGGCATTTTTAAAACAACGCCATCTATATTTTCATGCCAACAGCACAAGTTCTCAGGTGGTTGTTGCTTCTTCTTGGCATTTCAAGTAGGTAGCAATCAATAGATGGCGCTACCATATAACGCCATCTGTTAGACATTTGTGAAACTACTTTAGTTTCTCGTTCTTCAACAGATGGCACTTATCTTATTAGTTCTTCAGTTTTAGACCTAGATGTCGTTACCAGTAATAACTACAACTAATGAGCTCTATTTTCTTATTTCCCGCGAATTTATGGTTAGATTTCGCTAAAAAAAAATATTTTGAGATTGCCTTGTCTGTTGTTTTCCAGATTAATAATTGACAATCACGAAGCACATGAACGAGTAAATACATCTATCGCCCTTATTTTCATACGTTTCAGGGCGTCTTTGCAACAAAAGACTGTACTTACAAACAAACCCAGTAACATTTTTTTTATTGAGAAGATAAGGTAAGACAAGAATATTTTTATTGCGCACAAGAAACAAGAGACATAAATAGAAGATATTTAAAAATGTCTTTGTGCTACCTTATCGCTAGCAAAAATTTCTTCCAGGCAAAAACTTTGTGACCGAAACGTAAGGGGTAAGCCTAGACCAGGGACTGCCACCTGCCACGATCCTGACAAATAACCTTCACTTCACCGACATTCATTAGTCGTTGCATGCACGCGCGTCCGTTTCGGGTACTTTTCATCTTACCCTTTGCTAATACAGTTTTTGGTCGAAGTGTCCGCCTGGGGCGTCTCTTACCTACCGGCCCTTCCACTCACATTTCTTTTTTTCCTTTTTTTTTCTGCAGCTTAAAGGTCCGAATATACTTAAATATTTTTAATATTGCATCTACTATTGCGGATCCCGCCATCATCTATTGCGGATCCCGCCAGCGACAATTTGAACTGCTGTGTGCGGTTTACTACCCAGACGATGGACCACCTCTCATCGTGCCCTGCGTGCCCTAACACCTGCACTCAGGAGGACCTAATGACTGCAAGTGATAAAGCAGTCAGCGTCGCAAAGTTCTGGGCCGCAACTATCTAGTAGACTTAAAAATTTTGTTTGCCATCGACTCGCTAAGAAGAAGATTGCATCTACGATTGACTGTAGAAAAAAAGTCTCTCACTTTTTTCATAGAGTCAATCGTAGTATGAAGACATTTACAACAAGTTACCCACTGAGACGAAAGTAATGAATATATCGAAATTTTAAAAATATCTATGTATGTGTTGACAAATGTTATTATTCTTTGCCAGCCAGCCACAAGATGGACAGACGATCTCATACAAGTGGCAGGGAGACGCTGGATGCAAGCCGCTTCCAACCGGACTTTTTGGAAATCCAAGGAGGAGGCCTATGTCCGGCAGTGGACTTCTTGTGGCTGAATGATGATGATGATGATGATTATTCTTTGAACGATTTTTAGAGTGAGTTTTTTATATAAGTTAGATAGCCTGGTAAAGATGTATGTCTAAGCTAATATTGTACACTTGTTTATTGTATCAAGTGTGTCCTATTGTACACTTATAAATAAAGAAATCTGAAAATAAAATCAATCAATCACCTATTATCTAATTGTGACATTTATCATTATCATTAACTCATTATGTCCCCACTGAGGAGCACCTGTCTCTTCCCTGAGGAAGGTATAGGCCATACTCCACCACGGGGGCCATGTCCGGACTGGTGGAGGCTTGTAAGACTAGTGGCTGGTCTTACCGTCAGAAGTTTTCAAACCGCTGACTTGGCTTAACGACTGCCATCTACCGACGGCAGCCGGCACCAACTGCTTAGCGTGCCTTGCGAAGCACGGGACCGCTCGGAAAAATGCCACTAGCGTTAGTCATTAGACCGTAACCCATCCATGCACTGAACGCGCCCAATGTTGCTTAACCTTCGCGATCGTTTAAGATCACTCAGGCAGCCGGGGCTACAAGCGATTCTGTGTTATTCTGTGTCGATTCTTTGTTAATTAATTTCTTAATTAATTATGCATGTGCCTGCTTTGCATACCTACATTTGTTTTGGGTAGAACATAGCGATCTAAAATACATATTATACTGTAAGACCGTTACTGTAAACAGACCTATGTTCACAAATAAATTCATATACCTATTGATTGATTGACAAAATAAGTACAGTTTTCGTCTACATGTTTATTTTGCGAATAATAAGTTCACCTGTGCCGAGGTGGACGTCCTCGCGACACATATTTTATTGTATTTGGGGGAATCGACACTAAAATTTTATTGTGTGATGCGAAATGAAAATAAATTCATTGCATATAAACTGGCCTTCTTTCCGCACACTTTTTATTTAGGGTTCCGTACAGGAATTGTGCAATATGGACCCTATTAATACGCCATGATCGCATGACCTGTTGTACTACATGGCATAATTTCTTATACTCTACATAAAATGTATTATTTAAGTTCTTACTACGCCATAATGGCCTGTGGCATATGGTCATGAGCCCATATTTTTCTCTTCTTTTTATTCTTCTTCTTATCTTATCCCTACCCGTGGCGTTCGCCCGCTGTGGGCAGGCGGCCATTGTTTGACTATTGTTATGCTAATTACCGCCATAAGGCTTATTTTCTTATGATGGTATTTGGTAGTACGGAACCCTCAGTGCGCGAGTCAAACTCACCTTTGTCCGCTGTTTTTTTTTTAGCGCAGTTGTGCCGATTTCCATTCATTGGCCAATGTTATAATTTCCCGCCTATCCGAATGCAGCGCAGGGCTGCCAACCCGTGATACTAATACGCGTCACAAGGCTCCTCCAAAACAAACTATGGCGCTGAGAAATGTATAATTTTACACAGGCCTCGGGCGTCGAGTAAGTATCGACGAGTCAACTACGAGACGGTCTCGTGATGGTTCCGTCGTTCATGACATTAAAACGCAATAGTTGATGCTGTAATCTTCTACAATTCAAATAAATAAATAATAACAATTATATTATATTGGTGTTATTTAAAAACGGTGCAATAGGCTACTTGACCTTTTTCCAAATACCATCTCATATTTTTGTTGATATTCATGGAGTCCATAGAAAGTGGTCATTTTTAATTCTTTCGTGTATTTCTTCTAACAAAAGCAAATGAAAATTTATTTTTGAAATAGCCAAATAAAGACAAAATCCGAGCTCTAAAATAAGATAACATAAGAATATTATTAAAAAAAATTAATTATTATTAATATTCTTATCTTCTTATCTTATCTTATTACTAATATATAAAACAACTATATTATTTACTATATTATTATTTTTATTTTAGGTCTTGGATGTTCACATGTTTGTTATGTCGCTGTTTCTGGTTCCCACGACACAGGGTATCCTAGTGTGGGGCTAGAAGCAATGGATTTTTGAATATTCTTTTTTCTTTCCTTCTCTTATTCTTCTTTTTGTAATGGAATACGCAGAGATGATAAGATGATGATGATGTACAGGGCCGAGGTGAGGTCCGAATGGCTTAGTTGGTAAGAGCGCCGACATGTTATGTTATGCTGGAGGCGCTGGTTTGAATCCCTCTTCGGTCCGGAATATTTGGCATTATGTGAAAGTTTACTAAGCCTTATTTACATGGAATTAGTGTTTTATTTACTTGTTTATTGAAAACATAACTGTTCCTACCTACATACATGTGAAATCTTATTTATTTAGTGTTACATATTCTTATATATTTTTTACTTGTGTTCCACTACCGACCAAATGCTTCGGTGCTCTCTCTACATCGCCTTCCCTTTCTTTTTTGTATGTGATAAAAGTAATTTTTATCACAAATAATTATGTATATAACTGCTTATAATATTTATAATGAAACTATAAATTAAAATGAATATAACTAATTTCTAAACTAAATATAAAATATTAAACTAAAAACTACCTAAATATAAAAAATCGAATCTAAGCCGCTGCCGTTGGGGAGAGTTCCCAAGATACTGGCAGCACTGTGATAAATAATTACATAAAATAAAATACTTATCTACATACTTTCTAAAGTATTTTTGGTGCACAATTAAGAATGCATCCTATACTAAAAATTTATTCCCGAACTTGGCTGGATTCGCTGGCGTGAGTCTAGATTAAAGCTTTCTTGTCAAAAAACCTAATTGAAATTTCAACGCGTAATGTATTCAAATAGATAGCGCTGATTATACATACGGTCTGTACCAAAAGAACTTTAAAAGTGAAATGAAATGAAATATTTATTTCTCACCACACATATTACTATATAAATAACAGTAAGGTACATCGGGAATATACAATTCTTGTGGTGGTTGTAAGGACTTACAAAAATTGACTCTGTCTCCTAAACTAGGTAAGTCTGTATTTCGGGAGACGTGTTCGACCATGAAATTATTATACATTATATACCACTATTTGGATTGTCTACGCTTTTATGTTTTATTTATACTTATAATAATTTTTTTTAATTCTGTGTGGTTCTATTCTAATCAGAGGACAAAAATACAAAATTTATGTGAGGAATTCTGTGTAAGACAAGGTTGTGTATGTTTAAGTGTGTTATGGTGTAAGTATGTGTATGTGTGTGTGGGTTTGTGAGTGTGTTATTGTGTATTTTGTATCAGGTAAGATATTTTAAGTGTAGATATGTAAGTGTTTATGCACCACAGCTTAGTAGGATTTCGGTCTCCTGGTAATTTTGTTCTAATAGTAATCTCTTGACGATAGTTTTAACTTCATGTTTGCTTAATTTCAAAATATTCGTCTTTTTATTAATTTTGTTATAAAGTACAGTGCCTATTACTTAGAATTGCCTCTCGGAAAATGTTGTTTTATGTTTTACACAAGGAGCGGCTATTTTATTTTTCCGCCTACAAAGTTACGAGTCCGTAGCGTATTTGGCAAATTAACCATCGTATTAACGTAGCGTATTAACCATCAATTATCAGGTTTTTTGACGAGTCTATAGAAATTATTTTGTAAAAAGTTCAATAATGCATCATAAATTGTCGGCTAAATACGCGACTATGAATAGGTATGCATATTATATTATTCAGTGTCAGTAACACCGTGTTGGCCCGCCCCCCATCGTGTGGACGCAGCCTCTTGAAACCGGGACTCCCAAGGGTTCCTTCAATTGCTACGGAACCCCAAAGCCGAAATCCTCGCGCCGGAATTTAGGAGTGTCCGCGCTCGGACAACATCGCCGCGCGCTCGTTATAAATTTCGTGTAGATAACAATGCGCTTGCGCATGTGTGTAGCCGTAGATCTCGCTGACGAGTAAGCTTCCCAACCATCTTAACTTTATCTTCTGAAAGCAAGAAAATATTTCTTAATACAAGGCAGTAAGGCTTCAAAATAATGCACGGTGAGTTCGTTCGTCTTTAGGGCGCGCATTAACACTAACAAGCGTGCGAAGGAGAGTCAGATAGTAAGACGTAGCGGCATCTCGCTCTGGCGTCGGCAACATGGCGCGGACTCGGGCGCAGCTCGGGACATACCGCTGCCCACTCAAGGTTCGCTGACTGTCGTTCTTTTGTTTTTAATGTTGCCAGTTGCGAAGAGATTTGGCGGCTTTTGAGGAAAGTTCTTTTGCCACTCTAAACATTGTCGCCTAACAAATGTTTCAACATTTTGGACGTTCTGCAAACAATGACACTTTCTCTTATAGACTTTCTGATTCGGAGCCTTTGTATGAAATGTAATCATATGGTTTACACCTATGTAACACCTTGAACATTAACGTTGTATGATTTGTTAGTGTTTTTCTCATAGTAAACGTTTATTATTTCTCACAATCTTTTAGTAAAAAGGTATTTAGCCTGGGGGGGTCAGTCAGACTGCTTAAACTATTAACCCCCGGTTTCGCGTACACAAGCTGTTAATCTACTGTTAACAGCTGTCGGTCAGCCAAAGTGCATACGAAAAAAAATGTTTGACAGCTGTTAACACTAGATTAACAGCTTGTTAGCGTACGCGATACCGGGGTTTATACCTTTATATACATTTATGAAAATATTATGTACGTTAGGAAAAATATTAAAGACTTCGAAACACTTGGTAGCCATCATAACGTTAATACTAGGAATAAACATAAAGTGTCATTTCCACGATTTAGACTTGCAAAAGTTAATACTTCCTTTATGGGGCACTGTATAAGGTTCTACAACAAGATACCCCAAGATATATTAGAGTTACCTCCAACGCGATTTAAGAATTGTGTTAAGCACACTCTTTGCAAAAAAGTTTACTATAAAATCAACGATTATTTAGAAGACAAGGACGTATGGCTTTAAATAGTAGTTTAATATTCAATTTAATCAGAGGATAAATGTGTCTAGTGTTCAACACATCCAAGATATTGTTTTGTAAGTTTTATTTGTATTAGCTTTAAGTTGATTTGAGAAAAGATGGTCAGAGTGGAGTTTTTTTTTCGCTGCCTTTTTCTCCACTACAGACGGCCCCAAGGCAGCGGCTAACATTATACATAACTGTATGTACATTGACATTCAACAAGCAGAATGTAAATTCTTTACGTTGAAATAAATTTCTGATTCTGATTCTGATTCATGTGTCATTTTGCCTTCAAGTAATATAACCAAGTTATGCGCAATGTAAAGCTAGCAAAGTTATTTTCATCTTTTCCGTGAGTTAATTAGGCAGGTGTAGATTTACATACCTGACTGTACAAATAAATAAAACAAAATAATGAAGCCGTGACTGAAAATAAACAAATCCAAACTAATGCCTAAATCGCGAATCGGATGACGCAACAACCTCAACTCATAATTAACCCGTCAATCACATGGCACACAAATCATCACTTCACCCGAACCGGAAAAAACTTATTTAAAATCAAACGAAGTCAAAGAGCATCTCTCTCCTCTGGGAACACCAAAACCGCGAACGAAAACAGCGTTCAAAAAGCGAAGACCAACCGAACGTCTCTGCATACCGATAGCTCGTTTTTTACGAACGCGCCCGCGCGTACCGACGAAGGAAATCTGCGCTGGTGTGCGTGGAATCCAAGCCAGTGTGCGCCTCGGGTTCGTTCGCTCACGCTTCGCCCATTGTTGTGTGCAGTTGACTCGTGGCCGGCAGAATAGACGCGTTACGTGCGCTCCGCGTTCGAAAAAAAACCGGCGGCGATACAAACAAAAAGTAAAATAACATGACAAGTGTACGCGCGAGTGGCCAGTGTGTGATTATGATATAACCAACAGTGTTGTGCCAACTTGAGAGGGAGAAAAAGTGAGTTCTCGGTTCCGTCAAGTGTTTGGTCCATGCTCGGCCGAGTTTAGGTATGTACTTACGCATCCCGATTAATTATGTCCCACAGTGTTTGAGCCTGTCGGCGACCAGTCATTTTCGCTCACAGGATCAGTCCAAGTGTTATTTTTGTAATCGGTGACAGTTTCCGTCGGTGATTGGCACTGGAACGAGGTTCACAGCGCTCAAAAGTTGTCCCGAGTTGTAGGCGTAGGTTAGCTGGTTTCCTGATTGACTACGGTTTGGTTAACGAGTGGCTAATGTGTTGGTTGGCGCCGTCAGGCCGGTGGCCTTATCTCATGGAACTGTGTCGTGGTGGCTAATTTATAATGTAATTAAATTCCTTATCAAACGTCGGACGGCGCGTGAACTCTGTGCGTCTTTTGTTATTGATGTGATGCCCTTTTAGCCCACTGAAGGGCTCGAAGCTGAAAGATACCTAAATCAGGCCTCAAATACAGTTGATACCCAGTTTAGTTTAGGTATTTATCTAAAGGAAGTGGCGGATAGAATTTCCATTGACATTCGCTGACGTAGGTATTGCATTTTGTGGTCAAGCTAAAGTACAAGCGCTGCGAAAAAGGCCGAGAATATAAGGCGAAGTCGCTATAGTTCGATATTGGCCGTCGCTAAATAGGTCTAAAATAGCTGCTTTTCATTTAGTTTTTTTTCCGTCGCCAGGTGGTATCTAGAAAGTAATGAGACGAAAGCGCTGAATTTTTTACGAAGTAATTAATTTGGGCACAAATATTAAACCTTCCTGTGTTTGTAGAGAAATTGTTGAAACAAAATGTTTTTTTTTAAAGGTATTGTATTAGAACAGGAATATAATTTAAAAAAACCTAGAGCTAATACCTACTTAAATAAATAAATAAAAAAACAAAACCAAAAGACAATTACACAAAATTACCCTAATAAAATTACGCACTTTGGCCAAACACTATTAAAAATAAAAATTCCCATAAAGTGAACGTCACGGAACCATGGCCCGCCCGCCAATTGGCGTTTATTTAATTATGTGCAATAATTAAAATGGCTTATTGCACCCCATAAAAATTATCGTCAGAGGATCGGCATACGTTATTAATTTTTAATGCCGAGCAACAGCATTATACTGTCTACCTATTTCCATAAAGGCTTATTCAGATAAGTCGAGTCTGTTGTACTGATTAGGTTTAAATTAGATGTTCCTAATTGATTTGTTTTAGGCTTATGATAAGTAGAAACATTACTAATCGACTATTCTGTACGAGTCAAGCAGGATTTATGATTCAAAAGTTTTTATCATTTCTTGTTTAAAATCTGCGTCGGCAGACGTTTGCCGTCGCCCGTCGCCATGTGGTCACCAGACTGTCACCAGCCGAACTTTAAAACAATATTCAGCTTCCATTGCAAAAATAATAGCCGCAACTGTAGCTTTTAATTGCCTACCAATGAGAGCTATGGTCAGAGCTATGTTTCGTTCTGGGAATTTTAGTTGTTTAGGGCGGGTTTCTGAAATAAGAATTTCACTAAGAAAACACCTACTTAAGTGAAGTTCCGTCACGCTCTTTTCTGATGACCGATTTCTGAATTGAGAATTTCGCTAAGTAACTAGGTACCGACTTAACTGTAGTGCTGTCTCGTCAATTTTCTATAGAAAAGAGCGTAAATTGGGCATAAGAAATTTGACGAGACAACACTACAGTTAAGTCGGTACCTAGTTACTTAGCGAAATTCTCAATTCAGAAACTGGCCCTTAGAAATGCAGTGACGTTCTTTAGTGACGAAGAAGATAATTGTGCTGGCATTTGTTTTTTGTCTTGTCCCGTAGGACCGTAATAAATAAATAACAATGTCTCTACGAATGTGCATCAAAGCACCTGCCACAAAAGAAGTCGGGATGACCTTAATAATTTTCAAGTTATGTCATAAAATTATAGACAACTGCTTTTTCCCCTTGAAACAAAGGTGCTTTGGGAGAATTATCAGTTTGCCATTGATGTTACAGATAAACCTGCCGCTTTTAATAGGTAGCATAATTAATTTAACGTATGAACAGTACGTACGCATCGTAATTATGTCTCGGCGGAAAACATATTAAATTAAATCACCCCCAATATAAAAATACAACGAAATGTTTTTTGCACGCTGAGGCAATAACGAAACGCAAAAAAAGAGAACCTGATATTCTCAAAACCAGCGCATGAAGAAATCAAACAACACGACTTCCGAGAAGCGAACAATCGTCTTATTTTGGTCATTATATCGTATGAATTATTCATTTATCGCATTTCCTTCGCTTCACGAGTTGTACCTATGTACTGGGTACTTTGATTGTAATTTAATCGCATTATATTTTTCACTTCATAAAGTATTTTTGCAGTTGATTTGGTTTAAATTTACATTATGTCTATGTCATTGCAAACGACGCGGAATTCTCACCACGATTAATGAAACGAAATAGAAAAAAAAAAAAAAAAGTAGGTACATTGGTTGTAATCACGCGAATATTTTAAGCACTTCCGGCCATCATTAATTAACATTGTTTGTGAACGTTTCTTATCATATCAACATCCACACATTGACATGAAAATACCTAACAAAAATAAAACAACAGAATGAAATCGCATTTCAGACTCGATCTCGATTTGCTGCCTCGTGGGAGAGAAGGGCTATCACTATCAGCAATCGTGACCAATTTCAACAATGATTCAAGTGCAAAGTTTGCGAAGATAGCTTTGGAACAGAATGATAGGACGTAGAGGTGCGTTTACGAAGTTAGCTCGTGCGCGGCGGGTATGAGAACGCGTTGAGGGTTAAGAATTTTAATGCCCTCGTGTTGTCCAGTGCGCGTACGCGGCATACAGAGTGCGTATCCGACGATACGCCTTGATACCATTGGCTCCGGGGGCGAATTAGGTACGATCTCACGTGCTTATCAGTTTCGACGTGAATTTATTTGCCGCCGGATCGCCGTTCGGTGATTTCAAATGTATTTCTGACTGCCTCTTGCAGCGGATATGGAAACTCATTAAAGTATAGCAGTTCTGATACTTTAGGTAGATAAATAAATAGATAATAATTTTATTTACACACCAAAACACACATTTTTACATTTAGGTGAAATTAGAACTAAAAAGGATAAACAAAAAACAAAAGTAGAAAGAAGAAATAAAAATTATGCGAAAAAAAATGCGAAAATAAACCTAAAATGGAAACAACAATAAAACGCTTACGGCGGCTCTCAAAATCTGGATTACGTTTATGTTCAGAACTAGCATTAGATATAAAATTAAATCCAATTACAATACGAACCACGTATTCAAATATGCCCCAGCTATTGTTATTTGGGACATGTTATGTGACGCCCCATAACCAAAGGAATTTTATCGCCGACCAGACATTGTCTGCCATATAAAAACTAATAAGAGCATCGTGGAACAAGAAACACCACAGGACTAAAAGCTATTAATGATAGATTTTAATTACGACAGCGCTGAAAATATATCATCTAGAAAATAACTTTTAAAATGCCACGATGCACTGCGAATTCTTCCAGCCATAGCTATAAATTTTTATGTTCCCGCCATCGTAATGAGGGATTCCTGGAAATGACAGGGACGATTTGCTGTATTGCAGAAAAAAGCCCAATGAAAAACTGTTTTTGTGAAAGAAAGTCGACCCGACATTTTTTGCTCCGAAACTTGTCAAGGGCAGCATTCGTCCTTCCCGAGAAGTCTGTGCTTTTAAAAGATTGTAATTGCTAATGAGTAATGTCTTGATGAGAGGCGAGATGTCTGGCATTCAGCGTGTATCCCACCCGCTGACATGTCCGCCCACTGCGCATCTGATGTATTAACATCTAATAGACAATGTCATTTTTGAAATGTGCAATCCGGCGTTTACATGCCAAAGGAAGCTAAGCATTGCGAGTGAGAATCAATTCAACTCGCACAAGTTAAAGAGACCACTTTATAAAATTAACCACACCAGTAATTGCGGCTGGATAATAATAATTGTTAAAGAAGTGTGCAAGCGCAGATGACAGTTGATTGTAATTACAGCTGTTCACCTGGCTTTTTACACTGATGGCCTGTCAACCGAGATGGGTTGATGGAAAGACAAACGAGGTGGGAAATACAGGTGATAATACAAATCAAGGTAAAAGAAGATGTTCTTTACACGTTGATCTGAGATTTGACCCAGAGTCCCGTGTCTATTTGATCTTTAAAGTGCTATTAGCTTCTACATAGCTTTTGCTTTTTCGTTAAACAATCGAACATCTCTCCCACAACTTTCCAAAGTTAATCCCAAAAACAGAAGCGTCCAAACGTCATTCAAGTCAGCAAACAAGCATAACTCCGTGTATAACTCAAAACGAAAACGATTGCGTGGGCGCCGACAACCCTCCAAATTCCAAGCCTTTATACACCGAATACATAATAATAATAATCGGTTTCTCAACAAGATCACGCATCTCCTGCCTTGCGGGAACCGGTTCCTCACACCACCTACCAAGGAGACTCGCCAGCAACGATACACCTTGCTACACAGCCGAATCCGAAAGCGCCACCCGCCTCCCAGCCACTGGGGAGAAGCGAACCTGCCCATTGGGCCGGATGATAACCGCCGTACAAATTACAGAAGCGACAGGTTTACAACCTGACCAAATTCGAAACGTGCGCGTCGAGGATTTCAAGGCACGTTATTGGGACGCGTTTAAATTTTGTCTCGTTAATAATCGGTCGGCCCGCTGGAAGGTTTCGTGGTGAGGCAATGGCAGCGCGAAGAGGTCCATAATTGGCGTTGGCTACTGGATTTAAATAGGCTGCTAACAAATGTGGTGTGAATTGGCCCCAGTCCAGTTTTCGTGCTGATTATTCATAGGTTTTACGATACCAAATTGATCGGTTTTTGGGACGGCCTAATTCTATAAGATTATGTGGCTGTTGAGTGATGAAATGTGTTATAATATAACGCTCAATATTGATCTCTCGTGGGAGGTAAAACTTTATAGGTATTCCTTTCGGGAATATAAAAACCAACGCTTCAAGAGGTTGACGTCCAAAGAATGTCCCTTTAAATCCCGTTAGTATCCTCAAAATACTCAACGGACATTCTTTAGGATCTAGTCATACCTGAATGGCATAACGGGTCAGGGGGAGGACAAAAAACCTCGTAAAGGAGAACGACTAGAGCCACCATTGTTTCGGGAGTGACCATAAATTAAATATTTATGTAAATGAGAACAACCCTTTGTTCTCCTGTTTATCTGAAAATAGACATGAACTTAGATCACTTGGTGTAGCTTGAGCTTTTTATGCAATTATTGTAAAAGCTTGCCCATAAGCGTAGCGTAAACAGTGTACGATGAAGGTTTTATGGCAGAATAGCAGTTATTCTCGGCAACGCGATCCCAACTTTTTTATACCACCTCCTTTTGAATACCCAACATATAACTTCGCCTTAAATAGCATACGATTATCGTTGAATCACACATCAAGATAGTCTTCTTTTAGAAAAATCAAGTTAGTCTCTCCAATCTAAAGCAAACCAGAATTATCTGACAAAATCACCCTGTCCAGCCGACCAACTAGTCCAGATCTCCAACGCCATACGTATAACAACTGTATCGTAGATCATTATGCCGTTAATATATCGGATCACCCTCTTCGGCCACCCAGTGGTGTGGAACGATGGGCGGTGCCACGACAAGTGTGGCGAATGCCCGTTGCCAGTAGGCGGTGTTTTTTGCCTCGGTTCTCTGGGCGCCTAGTACACTGGTTGGAAATATCGGCTGTTTGTCTGTGGTTTTTTGTTCGCTAATTTTGTTATAAGGGTTTCGTTTAATTTGTTGTGGCATCGATGTTGTTCGATAACGATCGGATTCTCTCACGTGGACGTCACAAGGATGTAATATTTTTTTGTTATCTAATCTAGTTTTAGTACAGTCGAAAGCACATCAACCAATTACACAGTTATTTTGCAATTAGATTATAAAGTATCTGGTGTCGCGTGAACATCAGTTGAACCTACAAATTAGGTAAATAAGACAAGGAAGGACTCTATATATAAATATTAATTTACAGTTTGGAGCTTCATGCGTGAATTATAGAATGCCACTTTCATTAAAATGCCCGCTATATTTATGTACATTATATATGCTGCACTAAATCTAACGTACAAAATAACAGCCTCAATTTCAAGAAAAAAAAAGTCTAATCGTTATTTTATTAATCAAAGTTTTAGCACCTTCATTAACATGCCCGCTACATGCACTGCATAAGTGCTGCACTAAATGTAACTGATAAAATCACAGCCTTACTTTTAAGAAAAAGAAGTCTAATCGTAATTGGACTTATGAATCATTTTTTTTAAAGACTGTTCCAGGCATTTAAAAAAATCGTGCGTCCACTGTTCAGCCAGTAACAGCTTTTCGTCTCGACCGTACCCGCGCAATGGCGCATAGCGTGACGGCCGCGAACTTGTGTAATTAAATCATCGCTATTGTAAGCGCACACTTAGCTATGTAAATAATAAATAAATACACCGGCGTGGCGTATCTGGCCGCACAGGGAGCCACAAAAGGTCCGCTATACTATTAATACTAAAATAAAGTTTGCCACTTGGAATAAATTATGTTAAAATAAAATCTTGTAACTCGTTAACTTAAAAAATAATCTTACTACCTAAGTTGTTTGCTTGCCAAAAATGTTTATTTGTCAAAAACTATAATATTTTTATTTTCATTATAGATGAATATAATAATATAATATGATAATACCGTAGTCAACAGTCTATGAAACTAATTAATATAAATAATACTTAATAAAATTTATATAAACTACTCACTAGAACTGAGCCCACGTTTTGCCGAGTTTATTAGAGGTCCCAAACGTGACAAGTGGCCTGTCGCCGTTATCCGGGCACAATTTATCAGCGAATGGTGTTGCTATACATATTTACAAATAAAAAACTTGCCAAAAACTAAAAATATACATTTTGGCGTTTAAATTAAAAATTTTAAATTTAGATACTGATTATGTCTCCACGGGGGCCAAGTCCAGATTGGTGGAGGCTTGTAAGACTTGTGGCTGGTCTTACGTTCAGAAGTTTTCGAACCGCCCTAAGGCCTCTGACTTGGCATAATCACCCAGTCACGGAATCGATTGGATATTCTACCATATTCTTTATTCTACGGCCACCTTTGTTAGCTGATTTATCATCGGCGACTAAATGAATTATGCTAAAGCAAACTGCTGAGCGCTTTTTGCTGTTTCAACTATGCGGAAGTCTGCTTTGTTGGGGTGAATTTGATTTGTTGTCTGTAGGAAACTTACGTGTTCTTGGAGCATTGATGCTTCTGTAGTCCATAAAAAGTAAACCATATTTGCGATAAGTGCGGCCTTATATATCGCCTTCGATTGGTGGGATATTGTATTGTTTATGACTGCCCTTGTGTTGCTTATCTCTTCGAGTTTATTTAGCAGGATTTGACCATTTCATATATTTTAAACAGTTTTAACTAATCACAATATAAAACATTTAAGGGTGAGACGTTTCCAAAATAATAGTTTTCTAAAAAAAAATAACCGTTTTATTTTATGCGGTTTTTGAAAAGAAACTTTCATGAATTAACTTCGATTTTTTTTTGTAGTGTGATTTACCTACTGTCTGCTTAAGTGGAATTAATTAGTATCCATGAATTTGAATTAGTTGCTAACGGCTTCGCCTTAACAAAATCGTGACAATGAATGAAAACAAAGATGGCGTCATGATCATTATACGTCAGTGCCAATTAATGATTTGTTTTAATTGTATTTCAGTTTGCACGTGTAAAATGTTTTGTTATACATACACAAGCAATCTGTCAATCCATTGTCAATAGCCGTTAATTGACCAAAGAGCATACATTAACAACAGCTGTTTTTAGTACCGCTTTTCTCTATATAAGATAGAAAAAATTAAGTTTATTGAACCAGAAAAGTAGTGGACATGTAAACAAAACAAAATTTGACTTATTAAATACAGAATATCTAGTACTAAAAGTTGATTTACATAATGTCTTTTGTATGTGGTAGTCTTATAGCCTTTGAAAAATAATTAAGAATATAAATTATGTAGGAAATACTTTTACCCTAGATAATTTAGTTTTTGAGTTCCGTTAAAGAAAAAATACTATTTTGTTAGTTTACTTTCCTTTTTAACTCTTAGGAAGATTTCTCTTTGGCTCTATTTTTTTATACGAAAATAAATGTTACTTGCTTTTATAACTACATATATTACATTTACATTCTAACACGGGACATTGCCGAATTTGTCCTGGACAATCAGTGCATTGAGTCCATAACCTCCTATGTTCTGAGCTTAAAAATAACAATGGTTTTGGTACTTTTTTTACTTAGGAGGATAAAACAGAATTGAGTTGAATTACTATCCTATATGCGTTGCACTTACACGGTTCAAGACTTATCTCAGAGAGTATGGGATTAATTAACTCCCCTGCCTACCGTGGTTTCATTTATTACCTACTTTTACTAATAACACAATTCTAGTTTTACGGTTCTGAAAAAAAATAATTAAATAGCAATTCTTTTGCGGCTTCTTGCAATTGAGTTGAAACTCAATTTTCATCGGGATACAGTTCGGTCACGCTTAGCTGACTGAACCATAGATTAAAATAAGCTCCATTAGACGCAAATTACAAAGAGTCCGTCGGCCATTTGTCAAAAAACAGAGTCGCGTCTTCATTAAATTTAATTTTACTTGTTCATTCTCAATCGTGCTGGCTGGCGAACGGCCAGATTGGAATTTAAAAAAGAAGTGCTAAAAATGGCCGATTTCACAGTTCATTTACTGCAGAAAGGAGCTCTATAAGAACGGCGTATGACTTATATTACATTGTAGCATTTCGAGCATATTCACGTGGTCAAATGCGAACTATCATCATCATCAACCCATTATGTCCCCACCGAGGTGCACGGGTCTCTTCCCTGAGGATAGGCTATACCACGGGGGCCAAAGTCCGGATTGGTGGAGACTAGTGCCTGATCTTACTGTCAGAAGTTTTCAAGCCGCCCTAAGGCCTCTGACTTGGCTTAACGACCGCCATCTATCGACGACAGCCGGCACCAACTGCTTGACGTGCCTTGCGAAGCCCGGAACCGCTCGGAGAAATGCCACAAGCGTTAGTCATAGACAGTGACCCATCCATGGACTGAACGCGTCGCATGTTGCTTAACCTTAGTGATCGTTTAAGATCACTCGGGCAGCCCGGGCTACGAGCGATTCAAATCAAATCAAATCACTATTGTGTGCTAAAATTCCCCCTATACTCTGTTCTACGAGGCGAACTCCTAGGGACAAAATACTCACATATAATTGATCAATGCGCGCGCCTAGAGATAAGCGAAACAATAGCGAAGACGGTCAGCTTCATAGGGTAGGTTCACATGATATTACAGGTCACGCACATTGACGATCTTCATTGGGAGCTGGTTTCGTGGAATGGAGTATAGTAGAGTGCTTAGATTAGATAGAATCGTTTCTAAATAATGCAGTATGTGATCACTGTCGCTCAGGTTACGTTATGACGTTTTCCGTCACCATTAGCGAGCATTATTGACCTACTACGAATTCTAATAAAATATGTGCGTAACTCTGTGTGGTTTCATAGGGGCATTGAAATCCCCGTCAGTTATAATTTTTACTGTCATACTAGTTTATTGTACCTATTATTAACTTTATTTCGGGCACACTTACTTGATTTTCGTCGAAAAGCCCGACCAGATTTCGCTCTGATTAAAGAAGCCTATGCATATGCCCGGTTTCTGAATTGAGAATTTCACTAAGTAAATACTTAAGTGACGTTCTGTCACGCTCTTCTCTGAGAAATTTGGCGAGACAGCACTAGAGTTAAGTAGTTACTTAGCGAAATTCTCAATTCAGAAATCGGCCGTAAGTGTATCCGGAATAATGTGTAGTGCCTACGAAAGTTTTCACAAGGTTGTCTGGCAGAAATTGCTGTTACGTTAATAAGACCGCCTATTGAATTTTTTTTTAATTGTAACTTTTATTTGTCTCTTGTTTCTTGTGTGCAATAAAGAATATATCTTATCTTTATTCTGTTTGCAATAAACATATAACACTCAAAATTAATACTGTAACATATTTTCTGTCATATTGTCCTATGCAATTGGCAGGGAGACGCGGATGCAAGAAGCCGCTTCCAACCGTTCTTTGTGGAAAACCACGAAGGAGGCCTATGTCCAGCAGTGGACTTCTTGTGGCTGAATGATGATGATGATGACATTTTCTGTTAATCCGGACCAAAAAGTTACACACAATGACCCAACGCAAGTAGGTACCCAAGACTGTTCACGCTCCTTAATAGACCGCAACGAGGAAACCAAATCCGTCCTTCCTTCTCCCTATAACTCACCCGGCAAGAGAGAGACAGAACAACGAGTGTCATCAACATTACCACTGAAAACTGAGCGTCAGTTCATACCTACGCCAATACTAAGAACGGCTATCTTGTAATTGGATAGGTACGCAACTCTTTCTAAATGGAAGATTCCCAAATGCAAACGCTGGCATAAGTTGCTCAGAAGGGCAAGGCCTTCTCTCAAAGAAAGAGAGAGAAATAGGGCTTAAACACGCGCGTGCCCACCGCGGACGAGTGACGAGTGGCCCCCCCATCCGTAATCTGCCCTCGTAACGAGAAGCACAGTAATAGCCATTACTGCGTTTTTAGTTTGAATGCAAGAAACTTCTCCCAAGCTACTTGGACGCATTTTTTGCCGTAAAAAAAAATATAATGTAATTCAAACCAAATACGCAATAATGGCTATTCAATTAAATACGGTATTTGACACTATCAACAATAATGCTCGATTAAAACAAAAATTGCAAAATGTATTCTTTTAATCATTTAGGTACTAGTTATTACAATTTGTCTCTGAAATGTGACGTCACAAGCAAGTATTTTCATAGAAAATTCCGTAAAAGTAACTCATTTGATATTTTGTCAAATACCCAATTCAATTCATTTATTTCAGACCATTAGTCCATAATTATTTATGTTAGTAATTGTCTTATAACAGTGTTAATATGATATAAAAATTTAAAAAAAAAATTCACAAATTACACAATCACAAGTTACACAGAACACCTACAAACAACAAATAACAATTACAAATAATTATTTATTTTTTTACTGTGTTTCTCGTTAAGAGGGCAGTAATTTCAAGTGCAATAATTCGATAAAACGGAAACTCACTTTGTCAGAGCGGTAAGCAAAGACTAGGGATTGCCATAAATCTGCTTTCAATAAAACAACATTGCGGAAATCCAATTCATCAGAATTCTGGTCAAAAATCATCAAACTAATGGACTCAAGCGGGAAAATTCAATATTTACAGTAAAGCACAACAAACTACGGAATAAATGTTTGGTGTGTCGATGGGCTCACTATAACAAGGGTTTGTAATTGTTCTTTTCTATGTCATACATACGCATAATGGTATTGACACACGTGCTCATTATTAGCACGAAAGCATGCTTTTATTGAGCAAGTGCTTTACTCCCAATCTTTTCTGTATTTTTGTATTCGATGTTTTAATCTATCCGTCTTCCTTTTTTTGAGGTTTGATAACCTAAAACTGCATTGTTGTTGTCAGTGTTACTGTCTTAAGAAATAATAAACTTATTTCAACGTAAAAAATTTACATTCTGTTTGTTGAATGTCAATGTGCCTACATACAGAAAAGATTGGGAGCAAAGCACTTGCTCAATAAAAGCATGCTTTCGTGCTACTAATGAGCACGTGTGTCAGTACCATAACGCAACTGAGTACACGTTCCGATTAAAAGGCTACATCAAATAAAAATTTAATAAAAAAAAATTTACAATCTTATTAAAAAATATTTTTTATTTATACTTTTTACTTTTTACGTAGTATATAGTCCCGTTTTTCTCATTTAATAAGGCACGAAATTGAACATAGTTTATTAACATAATTAGATATACATTGCGTAAAAAATATAACATAAGGCCTAGGCGTGATTTTGCAGAGATCCTGACAGGTCTCATTCTCTTCTTTTCGGGTACTTTTTTCTAGCCCTTTGCCCTTTCCCTTACTTGGTCGAAGTAAGTCCGCCTGGGACGTCCCCTATGTACCCTCCCACCTCTCATATTCGATGGATATATTTCTTGCTTCAATCTTTCTTCCTACATCATCTCCAATGTCATAATAAGTACACCGAGTGGAATTTTTTTTCGCTGCCTTTTTCTCCACGACATTCGGCTCCAAGGCAGCGGCTAACATTAACATTATAAGTACATTGATATTCAACAAACAGAATATAAGTTCTTTACGTTGAAATATATTTCTGATTTCATGAGGAATTGTATTTTAAGGAACGGGGCCCTGGGAGCCGTATACGCAGCCCTACCCATAGTTACCCAGGCTATTTTGGTCTTAACTATTGTCCTAACTGTTTGCAACTCCACCGCACATGGCACTAACGGCCAGTTAAGTGTAACAACGCGCGGTTGGTGGTTATGACATCCGTCCCGGAGAGGCGGCTCCTCGTGAATGTTCAGCAAGTTCTGACCCATTAATTTTGTAGCTGTAAAAGTTTGTCGAGAACAGGATGACGGTCAGTGGGCAGACCTGCGGCCCGATGGTCGGATGATGTCGTTAAGACATCATAAGCGGAAGGTCCGTGGATGCGAATGGCGAGAGACCGTGTGAGATGGCATTTGAGGGAAAAGGCCTATACCTTGCAGTGGGCAACTGTGGGCTGATGATGATGATGATGAAAAGTTTTTCTGTTCAGGAGGCTCTAGGTATGTAAGTAGAGGCCGAATAGTGTTTCGGAACCATTCACACTTAACGAGGTCACAGTGACACAGATACCACTTTAAATGAAACCACATCACCTCGAAATAAAGTTCAAAATCGATGGCCAATTTACGACATGCCTGGTTAAGGGTAATTTAACGAGGAATTAATCGGTAACACAATACCTGTTATGAAATTACTGATAGTGGGCTTACATTACACCCTATTTCTGTCAAAATAACTGTTAACCTAACAGCAGTTAGTCACACACAGGGCATAGAATAAAAATACAACTGACAACAGAGCTGTCATTAACAGAACCTTAAGACTTCGTTAATGTACGAAAACCTGGTATTTTTTCCATTCAAATTAATAGTATTGTATCAGATACCAAAAGGAGATTGTCCTTTGCATACTTGCACTCTCATCCGTTACGTTAATGTCGATTTTGCAACAAAAACGTGGAGGCGGACCTGCTGACGACTGTACTATAATTATTCTTAATTCGCTCTGTAAAATATGATTGCCAGTCTATCCCTGTTCCTTATCCTCATATTTTATAATGTTATGTATGATACTCGTAAATGCACTTCAAGTTATACGTAGGCAGACATTATGCAAAATCACTACCGTTACGAAAATAACAGACTTTGATTTTAACAGGTACTAAGAACGATTATTTTCTTAATCACTTTACAGGATGCCGAGCAATGTGAAAGTCTGACCAGCCGGGCTTTTTTGAAAAAAATAAATAAAATACATGAATCCGGAATAAAGTTAAGAATGTAAAAGTATTGTTTATACAATTATTATTGAACTTATGTAGAGTTACTCACTGCACACGGTAGTACAACGATCTGTCCCTTGAATATTTGATCCGAAATCAACTTTATGCGTTTTGGATAAGATTTAATTCCAAAATGTGTAAGTTGATCAGCGGCCGTATGTACCAGCAGCTTCTTTAGAATGCAAAGGCAAATAAACGCAGACAGGACCTTCTCCATTCGCATTAAGGATGCAAATTTAAATCTACCCACACGGTCTCACCGCATAATACCATATCAAGAGGTCGACTCAGGAATTATTCGCGTTTTCCAAACAAACCAACCCTAGAACTGAAATTGTGTGCTCCTGCTGCCCCTTGACCAAATCCCGCCATAGGAGAAAACGGGAACTCGAGAACATAAAAAAGATGACCATTCTTTAAGAGGTCTGCCTTGAAACTGGCCTAAATCAGAAATAAAATGTATTTAAAAACGTATTTCTCAAACTGTCCTCGGTCTGCGACAGAAGTATCGTGGCAAACTTCTTTGCCTGCCCATTATATGAAAAATTATTCTATTAAAAAGATTAATTTATTCATAAAGAAGTTTTTAAAATGTTATTTATGGGAACATGATTCCTCTGAAACACACCTTGAGGTGTATGCAGTATTAATTATTCATAGGTAAAGGGAAACACCATTATCAACCATTTAAAGAGTGTTTTTAAAGAATCTGGTTTAAATAAATAACAGCATTAGTATTTGTTACAAACGTTAGTTTTGTTAAATAAGCGTAGCGAGCTAATTGATAATTGAATAATTGACAATCTAATCATACGTAATCAATCAGTGTATCAGGCTTATCTTCTGTTAAGGAATACTTTTATGCGATGCAAGCATCCGATACAGGGCGGGTAACTAGTGCGTTTTACATACTTTTATCTCCTTTTCTGTACTTATAGAGGGTTTAAGTAAAGTGGAGGTTACGTGGTGTCACGACTACGCTGGTTGAAATTAACATAACTTGAAAGCAATAAAAACAATATTCACCCAAAATACGCCTCTTGTCCAGCCTTGGGCACCAATATGAAGCTTAGAAAAAAAAATTTTTTTTGTTGGTTCTGTCCCGGAATTTTTGACAGCGAATCTGGCAACCCTGCCTCTTCCCTGCACCGTCGGTGTCGCCGTCCCTTAACAACGTGTCCCGTTAGTGTTTACGATGGCGGATCCTACACGATGCAAATGAGACTCGAGTCTGCTTTTATCTTTTCAACTACGCACGGCATAGGCTTTGCGCACTGCTCCGCTCACATAGTGTTTTAAGATTTTTTCCCAAGGATTTCATGAAATAAAAAAAATCTGGTCGAAACTGTATGGGGCCTTACATGAACGTCAAGAACGTTCAGAGCAAAAAGGTTTTAAGTTATCTATTTCAAACATTATGTTTTTTTTATTTTCACAAGTCTGCCAACCAGTGTAGAACGGGCGTCAGGTATAAATAAGTACAGTACTCCCAAATTAATAATGCGCATACAGATCTTCGCTAGTGGCCGTATTCCCGGAAACACCCGAATCGTTTAATACATAATTGTATGAAGTAAATGCATTTTACACCACTGTTTAGAGATATCGTCTCCCAGCGCTCGGGAAATACGACCGTTGCCGAACAGTGGCGAAAGTCGGTACTCGGTATGCGCATTATCACTTTGGGAGCACTGTAGGTACCTAGATTTTTTTAACGTAGCCTATTATACGGCCCACTACATGGCATACGCCTTCTCTTAGCCACTGTATGGTGGCCGAGAACGGGTCGACGGGTAGGTGGGCAGACAATCAGCCCATTGGGCCGATAACATTGTGAAGGTAGCTGGGAAACATTGGACGAGACTGGCAAGGGATGGCGTGCAAGACAATGGGATCTGCTTACAAGGGAAGTATTTGTCACCCAGTCAGAGAACTTAGGGCGCCTTGAAAACTTCTGACAGTAAAACCAGCCACTAGTCTAACAAGCCTCCACCAATCCGGACTAGACTCACGTGGTCATACCTTCCTCAGGGAAGAGACCCGTGCCCCTCGGTGGGGCATTATGGGTGATGATGATGCTTTGTCACCGGCACTGAAGGATTTTCGAGAACTCTGGTCCCTAGCACCGTCGACTAACGGACTGACTGTTTTTTTTATACGTAGAGAAGACACTAGGCAAATCTGCATGAACTTATGCTTATGGTTATGAGCCCGTAAGTGATGGGTCGAAGTTCTTAGGGTGTGTTTGCATCGTCTTGTGGATGGAATTCCTAAGGCACTTTAAATGTTTTCCAGGCTTGCGTAGATAGTTTCGTTGGAACTGTACCTTGGTATCTGCTTACGCCTCTGGAAGACAGGCGCGAGGGTATGTATGTAGGTATACGGTATAGGGTATTTACAGAAAAGGTGTAGCTGCTATTAGTTAAATCTAATCTCTTTAAACGAGCAATTCTTGCATATATATTTATATATAATCAGAATCTCGGAAACGGCTCCAACGATTTTCATGAAATTTTGTATACAGGGGGTTTTGGGGGCGATTAATTGATCCAACTAGGTTTCATTTTTATAAAACGTCGTTTTAACCGTATTTTAAGGCAAAGAAATAACTGCTACACTACAAGAAGGAAATTTTCGCAACCATCTGTAGGGTTGTCATAGCTCAAGTGGGAAATAGGACGATACCGTAAACAGAAGACCCTGGTTCGAGACTTGATACTAATTTATCTTTTTTTTTTTCAAGTTCCTTCTTTTGTGTGAAAACCTACATACCGAGCAAAGCTTATTAGGAAATTGCAAAGGAAATTATTAACTTCATTCCGGATACACTTACTTGACTTTTTGTCGGACGAGTCCAACCAGGTTTCGCTCTGATTCGCAGAGTTTAATCATGGCGCAGAGTCGGAGCTTGAAGGCGGAGGTGGAGGGGCGGAATAAAAATAAACATTTACATACAGGCACATACATGGAATGTCTAGTGCTTATGAAACTTTTAGTTACAGAGGAAATTAATGTTTATAAGTTTATGTGTAGGCATAGTCCCCGAAGGTACTCAACTGATTTAAAAAAATCTTTCACCAGTATTTAGAAGGGACTTAGGACCTTTCTCCACTTCTCAGGTCCGGCAAACGTTAATTACCGGTCCGATTTAGAAACACACAAGAGTATTAGTAAGCTTCTCCACTACTCCGGCATCCGGTTTTTAACGGTCCGATAATTTGCTAGATCAGAGTGCTTATACTGAGTTTTTTCATTCACTTTCGATAACGAGAGCGTTTGCAATTTGTATAGGAGTGACAAAGCGCGCCACCTAGTTGTCTCTTTGTCACTCCTATACAAATTGCAAACGCTCTCGCTATCGAAAGTGAAATGTAAAAACTCAGTATAAGCACTCGGAACGGTATTTTACCGTGCCAAAGTGATCGACGTACAAAAACAATACACGTTTTTGCACCGCGCATGCAACCCAAAAATGTTCCCATACTATTTTATTTACATTAATAGAATGTGAGGAAAAGCCAGAGGGCCTCGAATAGAAAAACCGAGGAATTTTAATAAAGCACTGCGTCACGTCCATTGCCGATTATAGTCGGATGAAGTGGAGAAGCATAATCCGGCATCCGATATTTTTCTCATGACTGATTCCGGTTCCGACGCCGGACCGGAGCAGTGGAGAAAGGGCCTTAGACTACAGGCCGTTAACGCGAACGAAGTGGCGGGACACATACAGTGATCAAAAGGTATAGTGGACAGCGCGTGAATATATACCTCCACTAAAGAACTAGGTATGATATATGTAGAAGACTGCAAAATAAGTCAACGTGGAAAGAGTTCACATTAAAACTACCGAAAAATGCTCTGTTACGTACTTTAATATCCCTAGAGACATTGGCAGAAACGCGGGCCAGAAACTAAGGACTTTTAGCTCAAATAGGGATTTTTTCAGACAAATTATGCCTGCAATTTAAACCAGTTCAATGCTCAAGTTGTAGGTTTTAGAACTATTTATTTATACTCTGTTAATTAAAGACCGAAATTGATAAAAGTTTAGTTTAGGCCGCCAATTGTACTGTTACCATGTAAATTATATTCTAAGTTTGTGTTTTTTTCTCCACTTGTACAATAAAGAATATTCTTATCTTATTACGACCTATGTGGCGTAGTGGTTAGCGCATCTGCTTACCATGCGAGAGGTCCCGGGTTCGATCCCCGGCTGGGGAGAAAAAAAAACTCCAGGTCTTGGATGTTTACATGTTTGTGACGTCGCTGTTTCTGGTTCCCATGACATTGTATCCTAGTGTGGGGCCAGAAGCAATGTAAATGTTTATGTTAAATGTTTATCTTATTTGGTGATTTTTAACCATTTTTTCGCCCCAGCGATCTTGATCTTGAAATGGACTCCTATTTCTGTGCTACTTCAACTAAAA
This sequence comes from Yponomeuta plumbellus, assembly GCA_947310845.1. NCBI lineage: Eukaryota > Metazoa > Arthropoda > Insecta > Lepidoptera > Yponomeutidae > Yponomeuta > Yponomeuta plumbellus. The sequence continues at coordinate 9,306,825 of OX371216.1, read as the reverse complement.
ACATGTTTGCGTTGATTTTGAGCTTTGATGGCTGGTTGTATCCTATAGTTAAACAAACTACTTATATGTGCTGATACCAGGAATAGAAGATCCTGTGACAGACCTACGAATGTCTAGGTACAAAAACTGCTTTAGACTGCAAGCTTCCAGTCTGACAGTCGGGTAACAAAACGCTAGTCATTCTATTATATCAATCATCCGTTTACTACCGTTGATAATTCGTTACTGCATTAAAAACTCAATCTCGCGAAGGCTCGGATACGAATCGATAAATTCTAGTATTGACTCAGGTCCATGGAAACTGAGCTTAGGTGACCGAAAGATATAGAGTCGATTTTCCGTTGCACTCTTAGCATTTTCACAAAACCTATCTTATACTACCAGAGTTACGGTCGATTTTCCAACACGGTGTCAAAAACCCCATACATTTTAACCTGTTGACTACCGATCACTTTTTCGCACAGCCACGCGTTGAATAGCAGTTCCAAGGAACATAATGCCCGTTTACATGCATTCCCGCGCGTTGGAGCTCGCGCTAAAGTACTTCGCGACACACGTTCCTACGAAAAAAAATCCATCTTTACTATCACACATTCTGACTGTATTTGTTGACATTTAATTGATTTGCTACATCTTTGAAGTTTTGCGTTACATGTGAAGTTTTATATTGTTTGTCACAAGATCTTTGACTGATATTTTGAGTGGAAACGCACTAAAAACGTCAGTCAGGGATCATGCGCAGCAATCAAAGCAACAGAAACCTCTGTCAAGACACTGTCTCGATCGTCTCTGGCTTTGGTACGCTTTTATCATTACCAGCGCCATCACTTACTTGTCCTGGTTTCTAACTAAATGTGAATCCAGATTACAACCCGCTTCATGTGGTCTCAATCCAAACGGGGCCTAGCACATAACACCATGTTTTACATCTCCGTCCATCGTAAAACCAGCATAAAACCGGCGAGATTTCATTACATAGGGGTTAGACCGCGATGGACGGTTTTACTGTTCCTAAGGCCCATTTAGTGTCCTAAGTTATGTTCTGTGCGAAGGAATTGGATGTAAACGAGGTCCCAACTGGCAAGCCGTTGAGTGAACAAGCTGACAAGCCTATTCTACTGAGCTATCGCGCAAATTTATTTGAAGATGTATAATTATATATTATAAATTACATACATAAGCTCACGCCTGTATCCCAGAGGGGTAAGCAGAGACCAGGGACTGCCACTGGCCACGATCCTGACAAATCACTTTCGCTTCATCGACATTCAATAGTCGTTGCATGCACGCACGCCGCTAAATGTAATGTATTTCTTTATCTGTAATTGTAAATTACAGATAAAAAAGTATAATTATAGTATAGACACAAAATCTTAATAAATATACATACAACATAATTATTCTGAGGGGGCGGGACTAAGCACACACAGCAGAGACGGAAGCGTGAGAGCGCGAACTTTATACAAGAAGTCGCGTCTTTACCGCGTCCGCGTCTTTTCCGCGCCCTCACCCCACTTCTTTCCTGTGTGTCTAACAACATCCTCGGAATGTTTGTTTCTCCTACCAGTTGGGACGTTGATTTCGAGTTACGGCCGAAGAAAATTGCGTGTTGAAATCGATCAATCGTTTTTAAGGTGAGAATTAAGAACTTTTCGTTTCGAATAATGAATTGCAATGCTTTGAAAACTTTAAATCTCGCCTGCAAATATCTTTAATTTTATTATTAATATATTAAATTTAATCTTGCATGGTCTTGACAAACAGACAACAAAGTGATCCTGTTCCGTTTTTCTCCTTTTGAAGTACGGAATCCTAAAAACATTTAATAAATAAAAATAAATAAATTCACCCCCAAAAAACAAAAACATAAATATTTCATTCAAACCGTGGCCATGAAAAAAATCCTTTACCTCGATGCAGTCGACAGCATACCAATCTTTACATGAGTGCACTCTACTCAGTTACAATACGGTCGACTTTTCAACTCAAATGTTGTGTTACAACTAGTACAAATTACACGTGAAGAAGGACAGGTAAGGGATGTCCCAGGCAGAACAACTACGACCAAATAAGGAATGTCTTAGCAATTAAGTGCGTTCCTGCACCGTCAAATGATTAAGCGAAAGAGTGGCAAGTGGCAAACTCTAGTCTCTGCCTACCCCTTCGATTAAATTCCACTATCACCCTTACAGCATTGGCAATAAGGGCCAATGTCGCACGGAAAGGATATCCGGGCAGCTGTTAAGCTGGTCCGTCTAGGTGTGAACGATGTTGTGGTATGAATAATACGAGCCGACACACCCGCCGCAAGAGTTATGCATGCCAATAGCTGTAGGCTTGAGAGTGCACAGACAGGACCCGGGAAACTACCGAAAAATTGTTACTATACTACTATACGCGACAGACGTCGCGTATTTTTCCCAGAATATTTGCACTGTGAAAACTCCGTACTTACTGCCATCGAATAGTGTGCAGTAAGTACGGAGTTTTCACAGTGCAAATATTCTGTGAAAAATTCAAAACTTCATGGACGCAAATGTCCATGACAGCTGTCGCGTAGCTCATGCTATATTTTACAGTCTATAGACTAACTACAAAACAACCCTATGTGCAGATACGGCTTGTCGCTTTCAGCGGTATGTGTAATATTTATTTAAATAAAGGTTTGAAAAATAAAATTGGATCTGTAAACGAAACCTTCTTTCAAGGTTCATTAAAAAAAAAAATAGCTGACTTTTTCAGATGTGCGAAGACTGCTGCCAATGCAGAATTTTAGAATCCCCGGTGCAGTAGCTTCAAACTTAGAATTTGTTGTCGTCCACCCCGCACCAATATCAGAATCCCCGCATTTTGGGGAGTTTGCGATTGGCAGCACTGATGACCAAGATCAAAAAGAGTAACAAAATATAAAAATGTATTCAAATCGTAATTTAATTACTAAAGTTGCGTTAGCGACGGTTTTTTTCCACCACAAAATAAATTTATTAACAGTCAAATTAAATCACAAAAACCTGAGAGATTAATGCGTGACTTTCTGAGTGTAGTTACTTATTATAGAAATGGTCAATTAGTTTAAACACTGATTCACTATTTTTTTTAATACAGTTTAAGTTAAGCCCCTTTATTGTTGTTTTCCGGTGATTTGCGCTGACTTTGTGAATATCCTTCTTCGTCTTAAACAATTCTAAGTATTTATTCCATTCATAACTATTACCTATATTCCTATATCGTATTCTTTCATCGTTGTACCACACCGCGGTCTGTGACGACGCGGGGTATCTTGGCACTGACTGAAAATCAGCGCTGAAGGCTTGCCCATCAGCTGTGACCTTTATTTTGGATCTGTTTTCTTTTGTATGATTTTTATGTTTTTATTTTTTAATTGTGGCGTGTGTACTGTTTTTATAATATATTTTTTTCTTCTTCTTTTCATTAGGAGTACCCAAAAGCACCTCTGCCACTTCTACACGATTCCAAAGCCCGCGATGCGTTGACAATGCACTCATTAGTATCACGGAACTGTCGCATTCGTTCCGATGTGTTTGTGTATAGCTTGTGCGTACACACACGCGTTTCCGTCCGTGTAGTGGTGACTTGTAATCACATAGCTTCACGGTGAGCTTTCTTGGGCTATAGAAAGTCCATGAAGGCTTAAAGGCTTGATAATAGTAATAAAAAACTTCCTTACAAGACGATCACTTGTCCAGGGCCTAGATTCTACTAATGCATTGTAGTCCCATGACAGTTCCATGAACGCGTCGTTTTCTTTTCATTGCCGCACACGCGTTTCAATAGTACTAGGCATCAATGAAATTTAAACCCGACCATGCAACTGTAATTGAACTACCATGCACTAACAGAAACGAGGCACTGGTCCCGGATTAGGATACCCTGTGCTATGGTAAACAAGCAACATCATAAATCATGAATGAATGAATGAATGAAAAATTCTTTATTGCACAAGAAAAGATCTGCACAAAGGCGAGCTTAATACTAACAAGTATTTTCTTCCAGCTAACCATGGGTGATGTGGAAAGAATAAGGGGCAGCTACGAAGTCCAAGTAATATAGAAAAGATATATTACTTACTTACAGATTACCATCGATGTGTAATATCAATATAATACATAAAATTCATACTAATAATACATACATATAACAATACATCTACTATACATAATATACTACACACTATATTACGATATTCCATAGATTATGTGCCATTATATAAAATAAAATAAATAAATACTTTCATATGCATCCTTATTGCTGATTGCTCTGAAGTCAAATCATAAGCATGGAAATACACCCAAACTGAAGCTGTGTACAAATATACCAGCCTCCAGTTGGAATAGGATGCTGACGGGGTTGCGGTAGCGTGCGCAAGGGTTCCCGTGGCCCCGTCCCTTGCGAGTGGGATGGAAGTTTTAAGTCGGTATACTGCCCTTTTCAGGGCGGGGAGTCCGACATAACCGTCGTGCTCCCCCGAGCCGGTGGTACCCGTAATCGAGTTTCTCCTGGGTCAAAAAATAAGGATCCACGACTTGTGGCAAGATAATTCACCAACGAGGACTACTAGACCGACGAGTCAGACCAGTGTTAATCAAATTGTCAGAATAAGCTATGAATTGTAGTTTTATGAAACGAGGCCCATTACTGGTCTTTTTAGTGAGTGTTTTACGTGAAGTCTGTTTTTGTCAAGTTTTTTGTAAACTTTAATTTAGGACACTAAAGAATATAAACTTCATTTATCTAAATACTAGCTGACCCGGTGAACTTAGTGCCGCCTAACAGTCGATTACAGGCAATTTTTAAAAATTTTCTCTCCGTAAGAACCATCCTCGTACTTCAAGGAATATTCTAAAAAAAAAAATAGTGACATCGCTTCAGCTGCTCTCGAGATTTGCGCTTAGCAACACATTCAGTGATTTTATATTATAGATCATCATCATCATCAACCCATTATGTCCCCACCCAGGGGCACGGGTCTCTTCCCTGGGGAAGGTATAGGCCATACTCGGGCCAAGTCCGGATTGGTGGAGGTATATTATATTATTATAGATAATACCGCTGTAACCGACAAAAGGATCGGAATCCAATATTAGAAAGTTGTTTTAGTTCATCGTATTAACTCGATTAGTAAAAAGGACGATCTGCTGTGAACTGCACACACGGCCGATTTGTGAATTGAGAATTTCGCTAAAGTAACTACTTAACTCTAGTGTTGTCTCGTCAAATTTCTCAGAAAAGAGCGTGACAGAACGTTACTTAAGTATTTACTTACGTGAAATTCTCAATGGGCGTTTTTCCTTTCTTTTTTTTTCTTAGTTCCTTGAGATACACTAGATGGCGTCATTCGTTTCTTCATACGAATTTGTGATTCGTAGCAATCAATGTCAAAGTCAGTCCACAGATTACTAAACAAGAGAAGGAACCAGGGTTGCTATTCGGACGAGGTTTCTCGTAATAAAAATAAAAATTCAACCCCACAATCCATAGCAAAGACTCCAAAGTATCCAAAAGCGCACTTATCACCAAACGACAACAGCATTTTTTTTTTCGGTAACCAACCATCACAAATTCCACAGAACCATAGTATTTTTTTTTTTCTTTGACGTTTATTATTACGGTACGGCAGCGCCACCTAGGGATCCTTTTAAAACTAAATTTGACATAAGGAAAAACGCTCATTCCGAAACCGACCCAGTGTCCCAACGCTGTTGTGCCGTACTTCTAGGTCAAGTGAGTGCTTGAGTATCCGCAGACTCTGGACAAGTCCCCTTGGCGCCGACCCAACGTAAGACCGCGACAAAAATAAGTGTCTGGCTGCCCTCGAGTGGGCGATCCGTAATGATTTGGGCATAAGGGATTTGGGGCTTAGGTTGTTGTAGGATTTGTGTTCCGCTCAATGTAGGTACTTAAACTGTATGAAATTCATGAATATAATAAAATAAGTGTCCACGGCTGCCCGCGAAAGGAAATTCGTAATGATTCTGACTGGAAAGACTTAATTAGGGCTTAGGTTGCAGTGGTATTTTTCGTTCCGTTCTATGTACATAAAGTGTACGAAATTCGTGACTGAAAATAAAAGTGTTCCCGGCTGCCTTCGAGTGGGCGATAAAAATCCGACTAAAACTATGTCATTTTGGTTGGAAAATATTTAGATCGGAACAACCAAAGATAAGAATATTGTTTATTATAGACCAGAGCACATGAATAAGCATTATTTACAAATATACTCAGTCCAACTACTGGGGAACTTACTGCCAAATTGGCTGCAACTCATTTGGTCTGATAAGTGTTTGCCGCGAAGTATGTTTACGTTTAATTTAAAAAAAAAATCTATAAACCCAACAGTCTTTCCTCCTACTTCTTTTACCACTGTATACTCTGGATATGCTTACTATACAAGGTCACTTCAATTTAATTCTGTTTTATGGACTCGGTGCACTGACTGTCCAGTCAATATCCCAATACTGCGCCAATAACCCGTTTTAGACAAGACTGTAGCCAATCGTAGCGAACGAGGCTTGGTCCGAATTTTGAGTCAATCAGAACTGTCTATACAATGTCTCACCTACAAATCTCTTTGTCCACAGACGCAGTCAAGACCCTCAAAAGTGCGCGAAAACTAGTTAATCTGTGATCTCATTACTCTAGGGACAACAAAAAAAAAACTCCTTCAAAAAAACTCCCAAAGCCGCGGGAAAGGCAAAAAAACAAAATGGCGTCGCGCGCGTGAAGCAACTCCCGCCATGGATGACAGATAGTGGTTCTTTGGAGGATGACGGGCCGTGCATGAAAATGCCACATGCCCAGTCGAGTTCTGCTGCTAGCTCGGGCGATGACCTGGGCTCCACTGATGAGGTCAAGGTGTTCAAGGACGAGGGGGACGGGGAAGACGAGAAGCGGAGCTCCGAGAACCTTCTAGAGGAGAAGTCTAGCCTCATCGATTGGACCGAGAGCGAGGTGAGTGACTTTCTTACACAGAACTGTACATTTTGTGGTTTTTATGTCTAATCATCATCATCAACCCATTATGTCCCCACCGAAGGGCACGGGCCTCTTCTCTGAAGAAGGTATAGGCCTATATGTCTAATATGTGTGCATTAAAGTAAGTAAGTAAAGTAAGCGAAATTATCAATTCAGAAACTGGCCCTGAGCATAGAAGTTCTAATTTGTGTACAGAATGTACTTCAGGGTCTTTCCACGCGTAATGCATCATTAAAAACATTAAAATCACCAACCCATTATTTCACCAAATTCCATTTTTTATTTACTTAGCAATATAATCAACCATTTTTTAATAAATTTTAAATACACGCAATAATTAGAAGACTTTCAGATACGATTAATGACTTGGCCAAACCTTCTCGAGTTTGTAAGGCTATTTTTATCAATTAGACACAGAAAGGAAGCACTCTTTCAGCTCAAATGATTGGCGGAGCGAATGTTGACTCGCCGATCCTTTTGAGTCGCATCACACGCCCAATTCAGCGATAACGCCCGTGTTTTGTCCCCTGGGTGGTGTCCAGTGTCAAGAAGGAATTTCAGGGTTGCCAGGACTCAATGGTAAACTTGTTTCAAACTTGTAAAATACTTAGTTTTAACAAAGCGAAAGAAAAGGAGTAATATTTTCAATAGTTCGTATTCTGGGTCTCGTTTGTCTGGCAACCCTAAGATGATCCTAGTTCAAAAGAAACAAGTTGCAATTGTTACCCAAAATTATTCAATCGAACCTTACGCCGAACATAAATAAGCCAACCCCCATAGTCATTTGACCATAACGTGCCAGCAGGTGAGAGACGCAGGTAGGTCTCTATTGAATATCCTTCCACGTATTGTACCATTTGTACCACAATAAACTTACAAATGGGATCATATATTGTGCCCTTTTTGAAAAAAATACTCCTTGCTCCGTACTGCATGGAAGTGGTTTTTTTTTATGTTTGAGATGTGATTTCACACGTCTGTATTACGTTCAATTATGACATTCTCTCGTTGCGCATTCGAATGAATGGAATTCTATAATCTTGGAATGCTTGTGTTCACCATTATTTTGTACATTATTCGGTCTATTAGACAAGCAATATATTTACAAAGAAAAGATCAAATTATAACAAAACGATGAAATAAACAGTTAGCCTGTCAAATCAAGCTCATTATGAAACGAACCTAATGCATAAAATTAACAAAATATCACAAGATTAGACAGCTCACACCTTTGGAATAATTATGTGTCATAAATTTATTCAACGTTCGTAAGGGACTATATGACCCCATTAGATCCGATTCTTTGCGTAGATTAGCATCACCCTACCTTGCTAACCACTCAATTAGTTGTCTCTGTCGCACGTGAGAGATAACAATCTAGATAGAGACGACTAGATAAAAGACCGCAGAAATCGCAAATTGACCGTAAAACAAACAGAAAACAACTAGACCGAGACGAAATACGACCAAAATACCGGCGCCATTTTGAAAAAAAACGCGCCCAAACGGTTCAACCCGAAAATATTTTATTCCAAAAACATAAATTACTTATTCATTGTTGTGTATTTTATTTTTCCGAAAAGTCGCCTATTCTTCCTTGGTAGGGGGTGTGTGCCACAATGCGTCTACCTGAGTTCAGGTATTCCTCTAATAATAAACAGACTCCCAGCAGCTTTTGTCCGCTGGTTTACCTGTCGACCCGTAGCGTAGGGTGTGCAAACAAAACGTGCCGTGGCGACAAATGTTTTTTTAGTTTGGCTGGCCGTGGACTCGGCTATTTCATTGCTGGTGACACAGAATGGCCCAAACCTTTCGGTTCCTGGTTTTAAGTCACCGATTTGCCTATGTCAATTATCAAACCGTCTGTTCCTTAATATAATTGCAATCTCTAGCCAAAAGAATTCTAATGTTGACACCAATAACTTAAAGAAAGAAAATAAGTCTTTAACATTAAATTGTCTACTTATGTCTAAAACTCCCAAACATCTATTCCACTACACAGTATGTTTACCGTATAAAAAAAGAGACAAACTGCAAAGTAATTCTTACATCCGTACGTTGTACTTCTGATCTGTGAATTTGTAAACACCCCTAAAAATCTCCAGTCCTTACATTTCGGTAAAAAATGGACGATGGTGCGTTCCAAATTCTCAAGAAGCGTATAAGAGGTCACGGATCCGATAAATATGGATTATACTTCTGCAACCAGACGACATTGGCCTCTGTTTTCATACGTATTCATAGGAATACGTTGGTGGTATGGAAATGGTATTTACCGTCACAGTTCAAAGAAGACAGAAGGAAGAGAAGAAGCTTGCCAAAGCTTCAGAATGTATAAAATTAAAGTGAATTAATATTTCAGGTGGTTAAACCACTCTGTTCAATCACCAAAGCTTTTGTATGCTTAGTTCGCTACGTGCCATTGCGTTTGCCCCTTAAATAATAATGATGTTCCTCCTTGATAACAGGGCCACGTTTCGTAAAACTTTAATTCATCGCTTATTTCGTCAATTCGATGTACGTAGCCGATTACCGCAATTAGTCTTCTTACGTGTCATTCTGTGCGTTAATTCTATGTGATGGGGCTCTGGCGAACCTTCTTTCTTCATCCTTTTTTTGTTCGTGCTCGGATAAATATTGGATTATTCCTCAGGTGTTATTCCCTGCATGTCATAATAGCGTCGATTATCGTACGTGATGCAATTACAATGGGTCTTTGTTGTGCGATTGTGCTCGGCAATGCAGTTTCGATTTCGTTTCGATTACTAGTTTCCGTTCCGCGCAGAATTGGATCCGTGTTGAGATACTACGCCCTTTTAGCGATTTTGAATGGTTTTTCGTACCTACCTTCCATTGATTTTTTAAAGATTGCCAACCAACAATAAATATTGTAGTATGCACTTTTTGTCCTATGTATTTTAAAATTGAAACGAGAAAAATAGCACTTCTAGAAATGAATTGAGTGAGTGTTGCGTGCCATGTCCGCATCACGGCACATTTTTCTGTAAAGAGCTCATCTGAAAATGATTTGGTTTCTAAAATATCTACACGTTCTGCGACTAATTTACAGAAAATGTTGGAATATTGTTCGAGAAGTGTTTTTATTTCTGTAACTGTGTTGAAGGAAAATACTCTTTTGACCCCTAAAACTGAGAGGAAACCAAGAATATCATCGCTGTAAACGACACCGTCTTCGTTTCTCGTTAAAACAGCTAGTGTAAGCTACGTTCACATTGAGCCGCCAACCAATGCACTGTTAACTTTTAGGATTTTTTCACCTTTGCAACATATTTGGGCATTGCGAAGGTGAACGAAACAATGACAATATTTTGGAACCTCCTTGAGTCCACAAAAATTGAGACAATACTAACATAAAATTTAAGAATTGTGGCAGTGGATTGGTCATTTAAAAATATCTATAACCGATGGGGTGAAAAGTGATAGCTTTTCCGAGTGATAGGTTTTTTATGATTCGTAATGTTCATAACCATTGAATAACCATTGAAAAAGCATGTGAGGCAAGTTGCTGATCGGGGCTAGATGAGACTGGCCGAGAACCGAGGCTTATATCCCGCAGTGGACGAATACGGGTTGATGCATTGCATTGGATGGATGTAAATAAATACATAGCTGTTTAATGGCATGCAAAAAATCTAGTTTCTTTACTGCAAATACATTTTAAACAGCAGTGGCCCTATAAAGGACTTGAGGTACTCCTATTATAAAAGGCAAGTTAAAGAAACCTACTACAGTTTTTTCTCCTCCTTATAAATACATGGATTTTGCTCCATATCGAGCGATATTACACGCTATGCCACTGTATTGAGCAAAAACGAAAAAGGGAGAGCTCAAACCGTACTATCGCGGATCTTGCCGGGCCAATCTTCGTATGGTGTCGCTTCATCAAACTTATAAGGGCTTGTGTTTTAAAAACTGCACAGCCTAGGCCCCCTACTCTCGACTCCGATAGGTATTACGATCCGTGACATCAGTGTATAGAAATGTTAGCTCAATATTTCGGTACTAATAGAATGTGCATAGAATCCTCTTAAAGCGAACGGTACAGACTTCTTCGAGTTATCTTCTTCTTCTTCTTTCCCTGGCTTTTTCCCATTTTATTTGGTCGGCCCTTTGCGTCAGGTGTCTCCAGGCAGCTCGGTCCTGGGTCATGTTAATTATCATAATGGCCAAAATTGAGGTGAAGAGGTACGCTGGTAAGAAGAAATTCAGGAGTCCGCAACATCAGAGAACGGAGTTGCCGCAAGCATCGAAGATCTATTTCAATTCGAGAATAGAGGAATAAACAACAACAACAACATGCCGAGCTGACAGCCAAACTCCAGAACTGGAGAGGCACTGAAAGAAGAAGAATATATTTCATATTACAAGATTCCAACGTTATCATAACGTTAATACTAGGAATAAACATAAATTGTCATTTCCACGATTTAGACTTGCAAAAGTTAATACTTCCTTTATGGGGCACTGTAAAGGTTCTACAACAAGATACCCCAAGATATATTAGAGTTACCCCCAACGCGATTTAAGAATTGTGTTAAGCACACTCTTTGCAAAAAAGCTTATTATAAAATCAACGATTATTTAGAAGACAAGGACATATGGCATTAAATAGTAGTTTAATATTAAATTAAATCAGAGGATAAATGTGTCTAGTGTTCAACACATCCAAGATATTATTTTGTATGTTTTATTTGTATTAGCTTTAAGGTGATTTGAGAAAAGATGGTCAGAGTGGAGTTTTTTTTTTCGCTGCCTTTTTCTCCACTACAGACGGCCCCAAGGCAGCGGCTAACGTTATACATAACTGTATGTACATTGACATTCAACAAGCAGAATGTAAATTCTTTACGTTGAAATAAATTCTTGATTCTGATTCTGATTCTGATTCCAAGTCACTCGAAAAGAGTTCATCTATTCATGACCAACCAATGTAGAACCAAGAAAGAGTTTCTCTTAGTAAAAGAGTCAAAACATATAACATACCTTACTTACCTTACCTTAATACTTTATGTAGATATTATGTACACTTATCCCTGAGTCAGGGCATTAGCTATAAAAATTATTACGGGTATTTCATTTATAAGTTAAGGGTGAAGGTTTTGTTCTGAAGTCATTTTTTTTTTCTTTTTTTCTCATTATCTTTCCATGGATTATTTATTGAACAATCCTTGATCTAGGCATATGGCGTTTCTTTGATTGTAAAATACGGATAACTGGATGTACAATTCATTATTGTATTTTTTTAACGTTTAAGTTGTCTGTTGTTAAAAATACATTGTACTTCTCTTCGTTCTTCCTAATAAAGAAAAAGAAGAAAGTAGAATTCTAATACAATCGCAAAATTTCTGTCGAGAGTAGAACGGGGTTGCAGTCTAGCCGCACCGTTAGCACTCTTGGGCTATATTTAGAACAACGCTGCTCTGTCCGAGTGTGCCCCGTCCTACCATCTTGCGTATCCGTTTCCGCTACTGCCGGAGTATCGCTTTCTTTCTTTATTCTGCATCGGCAGATTAGGGCGAAAACCACCAGTCGGTATTCAATGTATTTTATCGATATTGCAGCGTTAATACCTTGCTGGGATTTGTTAATGTTGTTGCCGGCAATGTTTGGCCATGTTCAGAGGCGCTCTCGTCTCGTCGTTTAGTTTACAAGACAGATTGCTATCCTATCTATCGACACCTTAAATAAAATTCAATATGGGTATTCCCTTACCCGGTGTGTGCTTGTGCACTGCTTTCCAGCCATTTTAATGCTTGATATAGGCACGTTTGGTTTTTGGTTTTGCGCCATCTTCATCCATGTTTTTACCTGAGGAAAAGGTGCGTGTTGGACTTAGAGATTCCGACATGGTGCAAATATTTCTTTCTGAGCTGTCGAGTACACTTTCCCAACTCTACTGTTTTACTTGTCTATAGTGCGGCGAATTCAAATTTTTTTTTCTTTACTGTCCATATCTACCAAGACTTATCGTCTTCTCGTAGGTAGATGTCCATGTTAATTGCACAAAGACCATAAATTGGTGCCCATATTTAACTGCGTCTTAATTCAAATCTCTTATTAATTTAGCCTTGAAAGTGTCCAGTTGATTAAGACCTCCGCTGTACATATTATTCTTACGACTTGTCTTAAGAGTACGACAAGACAGTTCACTGATCTGTATTGTCAAGGAATCTTACATTGTGATGATGACAATGATTGTCACCTAGCAAAACAGAAAGATTTTATCTTCTAACTAAAAGATCTATCGATTGATTTAAGTTTACTGGCAGTTAAAATTGTACACTTCAAATATCAGCTTTCGTTATCTATCGAGGAATTGTATCTCAATAGTAAGATCTCTGCTATCACAGTAGTGTAGGTGCGTATAAGTAATTTAAGAATAAGAATAAGAATAATTTATTTAAATAAGGTTGCAAGAATAACATTAAGTTTAAAATGCTTAAATTAAAGAGGTACATGAATGCAACTTATAGGCTGTTGAAAAGTTTAGATGTAACGGTGGTGATGATAAGATGATATGATTAAGATGCATATGTTCCCACCATAACTAGTTCACAACAATTCCAGTCAATCCAGCTGATTGTATAATTAATGTTATGACGGTATTAGTACTTAAATGAGTCTTTTAATGAATTCCAATATGTCAATGGAGGTTGAAAGGCATTGGGTTATTAATTTCACAGCCCATACGCGGCGTGCGTGGGCGCAGATACGACTACACTTCCTAATTAAACTCTGAGCGGTTGTTCCCAATCACACCACGCTTATGGACCACATGATTATTAAGATATGGTCTTAATACTTCTTGTGATCAATAATCTAGCAGTTGTAACTAACGTAAAGCATTTTTTTATACTAGCTACTAACTGCGCTAGCTCAGTGACCCGTAGTGGGTCTTGGCCTTCGACACAAGAAGTCGCCACTTGTTGCTGTCCTCAGCATTTGCCACAGACCATACGCTACTCGCTTCACATCAATTATTAATTGTTGCTGCATAGCTGAAAAATCTTCTGTTATATTTTCTCATGTACTCAGGGCAGCTGATCAACTTTGAGTCTTTGGGCCGTCTCTATCACAAAGATATAGGGTTAATAATCGATGTAAAACACCGACTAGGTCCACTCCCAAGTACCTAAAGGGACGCAGCAGTTCCCAGAAAGTCTGTGTGTTTGAGCTTCAAGCGTGGGTGTTTGCATTGGCCTGCATAGCGTCTAGGTCGCTGCTTAGGCTGCATCTCATCGTCGGTATGCGATACGATCTATCCTTTGTTATTGCTTATGCAAACACTGACATGCTAACAAGAGTTGGCTTAATCGAAGGCTATGATTGCATTGTTTATAAGAGGCTAGTAGCAAGTGGCAAGACCAAAGAAAGAAAGAAAGAAATGGTGTACTCATACCAAGTTTCTCCTACCAAGAATAGAAGAGGCGTACCGTTAATAGTTAAAAATTAGAAAATCAATACAAAAATACGTACAGTATAGTGTGGGACACAGCCAGACACGACATATTATCACTTTTATCCTGCTTTTAGAACGTATCTCTATCAATATACATAGTGGAATTTTGTAATGCTACCTGAAGGGGAAGTACTCTTAATACTGTAGATAGAAAATTTTACTCAAAGGAAACATTCCTTTATTTTTGAAAAGAAAGAAAACTGCATTCAAAGATTTTCAAAAATTCGCTTGCCGCCCCCGGTAATCGAACCTACTAAAATCTGTGAAAGTTGCACCCTGTACTTTTGTTGCATCGATCGTTAGGGTCAATTATAAGGATGAAATCTCTCTAACAAACTTTATAAATTAAATGAAAGGAAAACAATGAAATCTTAAATTATTTTTTCAATGGGTCAAGTTTAAAGCACTTTTACTCAAAGATCCGTTTCTTTATGTTTACTTATGTTATTAATTAATAATTATCATTGACGTCATTGATCCATTAAAATGAAGAATTACTTTCCCTTTCGATTTTTTTTTTTGTGGGGATATGTAAAAAATCAAATTTACATTAAATCTTATGAGAATGTAAACGAGTTGAGAGTTGAGGCTTGAGGTAGGTTCGATTACAGGGTGCGGCAAGCGAATTTTTGAAAATCTTTGAATGCAGTTCTCTTTCTTTTCAAAAATAAAGGAATGTTTCCTTTGAGTAAAAGGAGCCGGGGATCTCTGGGCCCAATTGTAATAAGCTGAAATATGGTTTAAAAAAAGCGGTATTTTTTTATGTTTCAAAATATAAAAAAATCTGCTCAATTCACAATCTGGGAGACGAGAAATCTTAAAAACAAGTTTATTGCACTGATGAAATAGAGTTTCGATTACTATAATCGATTACTGTGAATGATTTCAAGAATTATTATTGAACATAAAATTACTCTCATCGAATGATGGATTCAATCAAAGGGAACAAAATCTACGGAATAAATTATTATATTGTAATAGTTTACAATAAAACAGAATATTAACTTTAAAATCGATTCTCGTAGATTCTCGTTTACAGATCGATTTATTACCTACTTTTTATGTTTGTCAAATGTATTTAATCTGTGCTGACAGTGACAGCTCCCGGATTTTCAATCTATGATCATGATGGGTCACTATATTGCACGGACCGAGAATTTACGGCACGAGAATGTACAACCCAGGAATTCGTGCCCAAATGACCATCTATAACTAACGCTAGTGGGATTTTTCCGAGCGGTTCCGTGCTTCGCAAGGCAAGTTAAGCAGTTGTTGCCGGCTGCCGTCAATAGATGGAAGTCGTGAAGCCAAGTCAGAGGACTTAGGGCAGCTTGAAAACTTCCGACAGTAAGACCAGCCACTAGTCATACAAGGCTCCATAGGTGAGAATGCCCTACAGGTATAGGACCGAGGGGCACGGGCTTTTCACTGAGAAAGGTTCCTCAGGGAAAAGCCCCGTGTCCCTCAGTGGGTTTATAATGGGTTGATGTATCGCTCCTCTACATCTAAACTCTGATCATTTGGATTGACTTGTCTAGTGTAAGATCCAGCCAGATCGGGACGTTAATCTATTGCGACTCATAGCCTCGATAATTTCACGCACTAGATCGAGCGTGTAATGGCTGCGAAGTGAATGATTTACGCTTCATGGAAACGAGGCACACTCTGTCGTGTCTATGGCTGTACACGGATTTTCGCCCGTACCAATTTTATACAGTCTGATATGATAACGCACGACCCGAGAACGTACGGACGGGAATCTGTGTACATGTGCACGGATTCCGTGGCTGTACATTACCGGGACGTACGTTCTCTGGATGTGCATTCGCGGTACGTACATTATCGTCTCCCATCAAGATCACCGCACTACCTACCTACTCGTCTTGTATCGGTTATCGTTTGCGTATTTTAATTATATTCCTCGACCAGTGCTTTTGCTCTACGGACTTCTAGTATATTGTTTAACTTGTACGACTGTGGCATACCGACTTATCGATGTAACACACTGGGCCGACGAGTTTTAGAGGATGAAATGACACAAATCCTTGTCTTCCCTGTCTTTTAATCTATTTGTGAGTTTCGTTACATTTTCCCACTCAATACAATAAGAACTACAATTAATGTAATAAATAACTGTCTATCATATGATCATAGTTATAAAATCAGCTGTTAAGTACCTATAGGTTATTGTCAATTTGTTGCATAGCCTCACTTTTACTAAATCTCTTTTAACTTTGCTCTCAGATTGCTAAAATCCGCAAAATTTTCAAAGACGGTTTGACAATATATAAGCTGTTTATTGACACCACTCTCGTCTTTTTACATCTGGGCCCAAGAATGTATGGAAGCGTTTCCGTCTCCTTTTCTATCTACAGTATTAAGAGTACTTCCCCTTCAGGTGGCATTACAAAATTACACCCTGTATGTTGCGGACCTTTTTGATAATATCGTTTTTATTGTCACATATTTTGTCAACGTCATTGTCTCACACCATTTTCTCGCCTACATTCCCTTAGGGCCGATTTCTGAATTGAGAATTTACACTAATGCTCGGTTTCTAGAAGAGCGATCAAATGTTAATCTCACGTCAAGCTAATTTCAGCCAATCACGTGCCGGTATTTTGAATTAATCTTAGATTAATCTCTTGTTACATTTGAACACTCTTTCAGAAACTGAGTCTAATTAACGTTCTGTCACGCACGCTCTTTTCTGAGAAATTTAATAGATAGATAGACCACCTCTGTGGCGTAGCGGTTAGCGCATCTGCTTACCATGCGAGAAGTCCCGGGTTCAATCCCCGGCTGGGGAGAAAAAATAAACTCCAGGTCTTGGAACTCTGGTTCCCACGACACACGGTATCCTAGTGTGGGGCCAGAAGCAATGAAATGTGCCTGTATGTAAATGTTTATGTTTATAGATAAAAGCTTGTATTTGTCGAGTCAGCACTACAGTTAAGTATTTACTTAGTGAAAATTCTCAACTCAGCTACCAGCCCTTAGTTTCTCTTCAGTTTTACCATACAGTCCACCCGTAGTAAACAATCTAGGTACAACGTTCTCGACGGAAATTCGTCTACTAATGTTACACGTAATCGTCATAACACATCGTCTATTTGATCGACGCAAACAAGTCTAAATACGAAACCAGATCCTCGGTAACCAAATCATAAACACTCACACGCCATCGTAAAGTTGTATCACCAAAAAACCGATAAAATCCCCGATATTGTGGCTTATGAAAAACCAGTTGGTAGGTAGAAAGCAGGCCGTTATCAACAAATCAATAGTGTCCCTACCAATGCTCTGATATCTTATCGAGAATGGTTACAAATTTCGCTAACATATGACCATAGAAATCATGCTATAATAGATACACAAGCCATTTAAAAACAAACATTTACATACAGGCACATAAGCTGCTTCTGGCCCCACACTAGGATACCCTGTGTCGCGGGAACCAGAAACACCGACATCACAAACATGTACCTAAATATGCAAGATCTGGGTTTTTTTTATTTGTAATACATATTCGGTAAAATATTATTGATGGCAGTGGCTGGATGAGGATGGCCGAGAATCAAGTGAAGTGGCGTACCTCAACTAACATAACAACTACGTACTCACGCCTTCCCGGTAGTGTATGCAAAGACCAGGTTTTGCCGTGGCCCTGACAAACGTCATTATAAACTTTATTCCGGATACAATTACATACCTGATTTTTTGTCGGAAGAGTCCGACCATGTCAGAGAATATAAGCAACTGACGTCACGAGATCCGTCTCTACTTACCACGATTAAGCTCTTTATTAATAAGCTTTGTGAATCAGAGCGAAACGTGGTCGGACTCTTTCGAAAAATGGAGTAAGTGTATCCGGAATACAGTTGATAATGTTTATTACTTACAGAAGTTTTAGTTCAAAACTGACAAACGTCTTTTGGTTCATCATGATTCATCAACATTCATCAGTCGTTGCATAAACTACGAGTATTTTTTATTTTACCCTTCGTTAAGACATCAACAAAATGTTAAAACAACACTTTCGTAAGCACATACCCACATAGTTTTCCCACTGTGTAGACTACAGTAGGCAGCGTTCTTGTATAGTTATGAAGAAGCAATTTTTACACTTCAGCAAGTAAAGTGGCGAGTTGGCAGTAATGTCTCAGGCAAGTAGTAGGTTTAGATATTCAATCTCCTATTCAAATGAGTAGGTAGATAGGGAGCGCCCGTGCAGGTCTATGTCACAATGCAAACATTTGTTTATTTGAGCCCACATAAAGCTTAAGTACATCGTGATGGAATGGAATTTCAACTAGCAACAGGAACTCGCGGCGAGAACGAGAATATTTAAGGTTTTTCAGTTTATCTAAAACTGGCTCATTGTTTAAATATAGGTGACTTGCTTTGAACAGCAAAAAATATTATGTAGCTTATTTAAATAACCCTTTTTAAATTTAGTATTTAAGTTCTAGTATAAAATTTAATTTTAGTATAAAATTTCTAAACACAAAATTCAGTGCCAGTGGCTACTTAAGAGAGGTGGTGCAAAAAGTCAGTCAAATATTTTATTCATAGTACAAACCAAATGTTCACTTTATGAACTTCAAAGTTGTTCGTTTGATTCGTTTCACAACTAATAGATTACATTAAGAAGAAACTAACAAAGAAACTCCACATTTATTCTTTTCAAAACAGTTTTAACCTAATTAACAAACTTTCAAACTTATAAAAATAAACTTAAACCCTTCGTTGCACTTCTATTTTCTGATCTCCCTGCTTTTACTTATCCAGCTAATGAATACAGCCCAATGCTGTACGTAGGCCTCTTCCATCGTCCATTGCTTGTTGATGAAGCGAAATATGTCTCTCAGACAGGATCGTGGCAAGTGCTGAACCTTATGACGACCTCTGTGGCGTGGCGCAGCGGTTAGCCTATTTGCCTACCATGCTAAAGGTCCCGGCTGGGGACAAAAAAAACCCCAGGTCTTGGATGTTCACACGTTTGTGATGTAGCTGTTTCTGGTTTTCTCGATACAGGGTATCCTAGTGTGCGGCCAGAAGTAATATATGTGCCTGTATGTAAATGTTTATGTTAGTCTCTGCCTAGCCCTACGGAATATAAGCGTGAATGTAATGTAATGTTAGAAACAACATCCACCCATCTACTCGTTTAATACTACTTGCGAAGTGTAAACGAGCCTTCAAATGTGCAGGGATTTTTGGGGTTATCCAAGTTCGTGTTATAGTTTTCTTATCATAAATATTTGACGTGCTTTAGTTTGTGGGCTGCGTATCTATCGATACTATCAGTATCGCGATAAAAGTTCATTTTAGTGGCGTTATCTGCGTGATATGTTGTTAGAGAGGTTACCTTATGCTCCCGTTCGTATGTAAAACAACCTGAATATCTAAGATTGTGATTGTATACAATACATGCGCTATTGAAGAAGGGGATTGAACACGGTGGCGCCAGGGCTTATTATTTATGTCTTTATTTATTTCATAACACTTACAACTATCATTACACAATGGTCTATTAAGATAGTGAAGTACGAAATATTAAATTATAAATTATTAAAATTACTAACTACATTATAAATTAAAATCAATAAAAGTGATACAAATACAAATTTTAATAATCTAATTACACATGTCAATAAAAATACCTAAAACCAAAAAAATATTATTAATTAATTCACTAAAAAATAAAATGTCAATCATAAAAAAAATAGTCTTATGTTAGACGTAGCATTTTTAACATAATTGCAAGTACGATCGCTATGATCGCTAAAAAAATAATTTGAGCTATATATGCCCAGGGATTAGAACCCAAGACATCACGCATACGAAGCGACCAGTGTCGCTCTATCGCTACTAGTCTGTTTATACAGCGTGTAATTATTTACCACGTGTCTATTTTGATTTGCGTCTGTAAAAACCGAATGTTTCCTACGGTTTACGGTTAGAATTGAGACATAAATGCGTGTTTGTTTGTCTAACCGGGTTAAATAACACGAGCTTGATGGACTAGAAAATTAATTAAAACAATGAGATTGTTCTTTCTGGTAAAATACATTGGTAAAACACAAATACGTGTTTGATCAATATTCGACGTTATGTCAAGAGTGATAAGAGCTACGGTTATGTAGCTGGCAAATGGCACGCGTTGCGTCTCTCTCAGAAGTGTCAGAGGCCTTAGGGCATCAAGCCGCCCTAAGGTCTCTGACTTAGTTTATGACGACCTCTGAGGCGTAGTGGTTAGCGCATCTGCTTACCATGCGAGAGGTCCCGGGTTCGATTCCCGGCTGAGGAGAAAGAAGAAAAAACTCCAGTTCTTGGATGTTAACATGTTTGTGACGTCGCTGTTTCTGGTTCCCACGACACAGGGTATCCTAGTGTGGGGCCAGAAGTAATGTATGTGCTTGTAAAAAAAAAACTTGGCTTAACGACAGCCATATATCGACGGCAACCGGCACCAACTGCTTAACGTACTTCTGACAGTAAGAACAGCCACTAGTCTTACAAGCCTCCACCAATCCGGACTTAGCGCCCGTGGTGGAGGGTGGAGTATGGCCTAAACCTTCCTCAGGGAAGAGACCCGTGTCCCTCGGTGGGGACATAATGGGTTGATGGTGATACTTTATTGCACACGAAACATTTAACAGCATACAAAGGTGCTTATCTCTTGTTTTTCTTGTGTAGTGTCTAATTTATACGTACATACATTATTTTCTTTTAACCAACGTGCTAGTATCAGCTCACCATACGGCGGCAGACGCTGACAGTAAACTAATAACACAAAAATAGTATTTCACTCGCGCTTCGGGGAACGTCGCGCGGAGGCGCACGCGCAGGGCAATTAAACGCGCCCGAAATAGCGCCTTGTACGCGTAATTGACGAGCTTCGACGATTTACGAGCTCCTGGGCAGTGTGAAAAGGCCTTAGATGGCTCGAAATTCCTATTTCTCAATCTCAGCAGCGTCATAACCTCTTCTAGGTAGGTGATACGAAAAAGTTAATTTTTTTTTCGGTATTATTTGATGGAATAAACGTTTCATCACCATAATCGACCCCTTATGACCCCACCGAGGGGCACGGGTCTCTTACCTGAGGCCATACTCCACTACGGGGGCCAAGTCTACAGTGGTGGATGGAGACTTGTAAGTCTTATTGTCAGAAGTTTTCAAGCCGCCTTATGGCCTCTGACTTGGCTTAACGACTGCCATCTATCGACGGCAGCCGGCACCGACTGCCCTGCCCTACTATGCCCTGCGAAGCACGGAACCGCTCGGAAAAATGCCACTAGCGTTAGTCATAGATGGTTCACCCATTTATGCACAGTTCATAGTCCACCACGGGGGCCTAGTCCGGATTGGTTAAACATTTACATACAGGCACATACATTGCTTCTGGCCCCACACTACGTAACCCTACCCCCTACCCTACCCTACTATACCCCTTACATGTTTAAGATGTCGCTGTCACCATCACAAACATGTAAACGTCCAAGACCTGGGGTTTGTTTTTTGTCCCTAGCCAGGATTCGAACCCGGGACCTGTCGCATGGTAGGCAGATGTGCTAACCGCTGCGCCACAGAGGTCGCCAATAGGCCAAATGTTTCCATTTGGGCTGCTTTAATTAGTTTTTAAAGCGAAAATAAGTATCCGAGTCGATCAAGGAAACCGGAAGTACGTCATTGCATGGACGCACGGCGTCAAACAAACAAACATAAAACTACATACATAGAAAACAATATACGCAGAAGAAGTTTTATTCTGAATTGAATACCGATAAGTCGACATTAGGCGTTTCTTTTTTCAGAAATATTAAAGTTAACATAAGCTATGCTTTATTGTACAAGAGAAAAAAGGAACAAACAAATTATTTATGAAATTACAGTAGAATGGGCGGCCTTACTGCCTTATTATTTTATTAAAGCTTCTTTCCTTCACTTGTGAACCTTCTTTTCTTCACTTGAAGGTCGTATAAAAGTCATTAACCTATGCAAAAAAGTTAAGAATCTCGAAAAAAACTGAAAATCTGAAAATTATTAATTATTTAGAATCATATTTATTGCCCTTAGATATATTTTTAAGATATGATACGGTATTTTTGTAACATAGACTGATATAATATTCTCTATTGTATGTACACCAGGAACTGTACTAACTAGTTTAATGTGTTTTGTTTGCTGTACACTGTGCCTATCTTTTGTGTTACTTCTGTATATGTTTGTGTATAAATGTGAATAAATGTTTTTATCTATCTATCTATCTATCTATCTATCAATTGCATATGAGATTTGAATATAACATACTACAGTACAATTTAACGTTTGTAAATTAAAAAAAGTTACCTTAGATATTCAGAACAATGCCCGTATGATGTTTCCTTCTGGGCGGGCAAAGGACAGACTATTAATAAATAAGGTGTCAAGTGAAACTTATTGACGACGCGATATCCGAAAACAGCTATCAACATTATTGTGACTCGAGATGCTCAGTTTTAGCAAAAACGTATTCTAAAAGAAATTGATCGATCGTTGCTGAAGCGAGAGAGGCTGTCACGTTCGTAAGAAATGTGTGATGAAATTATTCGTGACACGCATGGTGTACATAAGACGTACAATTTAGTATATGGGCTCTATTATTATAAGCTGGTACTGGAGCTTTGGATTTGTACTTTTGCCTTTCATTCAATCAAAGCCATCAGCCCATATTCGTCCACTGCCGGTCATAGATAGACCTTCAAGGAACGCCACGTCTTTCTGTGGAAAAAGGCCACCCCGCGTTCCCTTAATATCACATATATCATACAAAGATTTAAGATCGGGATGCTCAGAAGACGCGTTCCCCCAAATCCTATCATTCTACAAACAGAGAAGCCAAATAAGAGAACTTTTTACAAAATAAACCTTTAAGTCGCCCGCGGTTAAACTTTGTTCGACATTCACTCTAATGCCGTACGCTATAAAAGTGACAATGGTGTAGCTTTCGTTAGGCTAACAGTAAGATACGAGTACCTGATAGAACTGATTATTTGATTTCAGCTTTTGGCTCGAGCTAACAAAGTAGATGAAATAACGTTTATTGTAGAGTTAACGAATGAATAAAGAATGAATGAATGACGAAGCGAACGAGATCTGCGGCTGACCCTGGTCTCTGTCTACCTCTCCGTGACACAGGTATGTGTTTATTTTACGTTACTGCGAAAGAGTTCGCAAAACAGATCACAAATAAAAAATAAAACATTTCACTAAGTGAAATCAGAAACGAACACAAAATAATGTTTATTTGTACTATACAATACAGCACCAAACACACAGATTTTCAGCATAGGCCTGTATTTAATGTATTTATCGGTCCCAATAGCAGGGTTTTTGGAGAATGAAGAAACAAACAAAACATTACATAGATTATTATTAACATAAGGCAAGAATATTGTTTATTGTGCCACGAAAAACACATACAAAACATTAAGCTTGTAAGTATGATTAAATTATAATGGCTTAGTGTAGGTCCAATTATTTTGTTAAAATAAATATTGAAATTAAGTAATTAATTACAGTGTTCACAAAAACACAAAAAGGCGTGAAAAAAATGTGTCTTGTATATAAATATGGTAAGGTTCCCACTGCACCAACATTTAGCTAAGTACTCGTATACAAAAAAGCTGTTTTATCTAAAGCGACGTTAACTTGAAGTTTATCTGGTGAAGTAACGTTTATACTTAAATTATTTAAATATGTTGCTCCCTCTGACTAAGCCGAGTTACATTACGGCATTTTTGAAGTGCACGATTACAAGAGTAACACGGTTTTTATCAAAGACTGTGTTTGAATAGGAGGCTATTTTGAAAGTAATAAGCTTACTAGATAACGAAGTGAAATTTGAGTGAAATTCCCCTAAGATACCGTTATCTTCTAAGTTTTGTAAGTTTTTCGAGCCTAGTTTCCAATCGCTCCTGGGCCTCGATGCTGTTGGTGCATTATAGTTCAATTACAGTTACATGGTCGGGACACAAGACGTTTTTAATTCCATTCAGGCCTATAATTACGAATACGCGTGCGTGCGTTGATTTGAAGCGACAATGAAACTAAATCGACGCAGTCTTGCAACTTTCATTGTACTACAATTCATTAGCAGAATCTAGGCCCCCGGTCAATACGGTATTTGACACTATCAACAATAAATTATTTCAGATGCTCGATTAAAACAAAAATTACAAAATGATTCGTGAAATGTATTTATTTTAATCATTTACTAGTTTTTTTTTTTAATAGATGAAACATGAAAAGAGTGCTCTAAAATGTGACGTCACAAGCAAGTATTTTCATACAAAATTCCGTTTTAAAAGTAACTCATTTGACATCCTGTCAAATACCCAATTCAAGAAGGGGAGTGAACACGGTGGCGCTTGGATTCGACGTAGTCTTCTGACGACAGCGGTTTTTAAATCACAGAGGTACTTAGTCGCTGGTACATTCAACTTCAGGGCACCCTGTACATTCTTGTAGCAAAGTCGCCTGTAACACAACTGATTAGAGTGCAAACGTTTTAACAATGATGGAATTATCATAGTAAAACTAGAATTGTAACTCTATGAAATAAGCCCCACGGCTTATTATTTATGTCTTTATTTATTTCAGAATACTTACAACTATCATTACAGGGTGGCCTATTGAGATAGTGAAGTACTAAATATTAAATTGTAAATTATTAAAATTACTAACTACATAAAAAATATCGTTTTAACCGTGTTTTAAGCCAAAGAAATATTTGCTACACTACAAGAAGGTAATTTTCGCAAATATCTGTAAGGTTGTCACAGCTTAAGTGGGAAATAGCCATACCATACCGTAAACAGAAGACCCTGGTTCGAGACTTGACTTTTCTTTCTTTTTTTTCAAGTTCCTTCTTTTGTGTGAAAACCTATTATCAGGAGCCCTTTATCAACGCACCTAATTCGTATCAAAGTACTTTTCTTGTTCTTTATTTTCTAAAAAAAATACGAAAATTAATCAGGACAATGCCCAATGCTCGGCTTCGCCTCGGCCCACATTTCCACATTCGTCCATCAATGCCTCTTTTGCTGGCCGCTGCAGTAATGTACTATTCCAAAAATCACGAAAAATATTACAAAAAAAATACCGAGCAAAGGTCGGTCACCTAGGTACTATATTATATACGAATAACACTTCTTCTGTGGTCGAAAATTGCTTAAAGTTAAAGGATGGTATTAATTTAAGTACGAATTCACTAAAATACTCTTCAAACTTAGTCTATTTACACTCTACGACTATGTCAGTTGTAAAGGGAATGAGCAAGATCAATTACATACGAAGAGTGTTTTTAAGAGTGTTTTTATCGTACTTATTTCTGGGTTTATCTTTCTTTCTACTAGTGAGTGGTTTTTTTTGTAGCTTTCTACAGAAAAATATCAAGACGTCTCTTTGCTGGCTGATTTTAAGTTTTGAACGCGAAAGCTCAAAGAGATCCCGTACCAATGACGCATGGATGTTCCCGAACAAATGTTTTATCTCTCCTTTTGTTTGTATTTCCAACCAATATCATACGAGGGTACAGGACTGACCAGGAAGACGTGACCTCCCGCGCCCCCGCGACTTTATACCAAAAAAGGCGGCAAAAGAACTCGCGACATGGCGCGAAAAGTTCACAGCAAAATGGCCGGTTATTTCTGTGGCCGGCACCTAACGTGTCGTTTCTCGCGTTAATATGAAGTTTCTCTTTT
Source organism: Yponomeuta plumbellus (assembly GCA_947310845.1). Classification (NCBI taxonomy): domain Eukaryota; kingdom Metazoa; phylum Arthropoda; class Insecta; order Lepidoptera; family Yponomeutidae; genus Yponomeuta; species Yponomeuta plumbellus. The sequence goes on along the minus strand of OX371216.1, from coordinate 9,280,599 downwards.
TTTTTTATCCGCTCTTGTAATGCAATAATGCAATCGCTTGACCTTTCATCCGGTTCGATGATACTGGCAAGTGGCAAAGGAAGACCAAAAAAGTTTTAAAAGTAAAAGGAAATTCTGAATGAGCCGTTTTCAGAAGAACTAAAAAAAAACGAATGGCTTTCGTTTTTTTTTCTTCTGGAAACGGCTCATTAACCGCGAGCGACAACCGGCGCTCTTCATACCAAAAGAAAAAAACCAAAAGTTAGTAATAATCTTCTTTATGTATAAAAATGAATTGCTGTTCATTAGTCATTCATTAGTTGTTCATTGTTCGTTAGTCTCACTAAAATTCGAGAACGGCTGGACCAATTTAGCTGATTTTTGTTTTTTTTATTTGTGGAATTCCAGGGAAAATATGGAAAAAATACGAAAATAGAACCCTTTTACAATTTTGTGCTAAATAAAAATTTGGCGTACGAAGTTGGCCGGGACAGCTGGTTCTGACTAATTTAAAATGGGTAATAAATTATGAAGATTTAGGAAATCAGAAATCATAAATTTATTTCAACGTAAAGAATTTACATTCTGCTTGTTGAATGTCAATGTACATAAAAAATAATGTAAGCCGCTGCCTTAGGGCCGAATGTAGTGGAGAAAAAGGCAGCAAAAAAAAACTCCACTCTGACCATCTTTTCTCAAATCATCTTAAATCTAATACAGAGTTTGGTAGGTACGAATGTCCATCTACTTAAAAGGTATAGGTATAAAACTTGCTCTTTATTTTTTTAAACAATTTATTTAGCTGGTTTTTCTCGATTTGCGATTAAAAGGCTGTTAATTTTTTATGAAAATTTAAAAGAAAATGAAACTAAAATAGAGTAAGATGTGTGTTTTTAAATATAATATAGCTTCATACTGTTTGTCTTAGTTATTGTGACTTGTTGAAATATTGATAAACTAATTGCTTTGACCCCATTTGGGGGCATACGAGATAAAAATGTTCAATGAATAGCCGGGAATTTTATTGAGATAAAAAATACCATGTTGTCGTTGAAATTTCGTGACTTATTTCTATTATTAATTTACGTCGTTAATAACCTACGGATAATCTATTGATCTGGGGTCATGCAATTTAGTTTTGTCTCTACTGTTGATAGAACTATAGCAAGTTATCTAGCTATTTTCCCTGCATAATATGTTTTATTTAGCTACATTCATCTAAATATTTTTTGGAACTTTATTCAATAAACAATAAATAATATAACTTAATAACTTTACATAAAAACTTAATTAACAATATATGTAACTAATCTACTATAAACTAAATTATATAAATAATACTTAACTAATAGAACTAATATAAACTAATATCTAATTATATAGTTACAAATAAAAAACTTGCCCCAGATCGGTGTCCCGCGGCAGAGAGCCCAGAATGCTGGCAACATTTATCTTGACGTCAGGACCATATGGTTGTATATTCTATTCCGATGAAAAGTACTTTTTTATACATTCAGTGTCACAAAATACAGAAATACCTGTGTAATCTCCTTTTTTATGTAAATTAAAGTGTTCTCTATCTATCTATATATATTTCTAACCATCTGAGAAACATATTTAGGTATATCTTATTCGATTGCTGGGATAATATAATTCAGTTGCATAACGTCGTTTGTAGGCTATACCTTATAGGCTCGGTCTCCTGTAAAGAATAAAAATGGCAAATCCGACCAAATTCTTCCGACTTCGAGATACATTAAACGGGTGTAATCGTGATTATTTAATAAAAATAATAAATAAATTCACGCCCGTTATCACCGAGGGGGTAGGCAGAGGAACCAATCACTAGAACTGGGCCCACGGTTTGCCGAGTTGATTAGGTCCCAAACGTGACAAGTGGCAAGCCTGTCGCCGTTATCCGGGCACAATTTATCAGCGAATGGTGTTGCTGTACAAACAGACAAATGTACTATGTAACGTGATTATTTATTAAGTAAAATTGAATTACCTTATATTCCCGCTGTTTCGGCAACGTACAGCTGCCGTGGGCACGGGTAGACTGAAGAGGCAGGAACAGTCAATTATTTTAGTGATGATGGTCTACACTGAAGCCACTGTTAGTTTTTCACAGCAGACTGATACACAATATTCAGTACGTCCCCGCGGACAAGTCCGGCGATAAAACAAGAGATTGGAATCGGCCTAGTGCCTCGATTCTGTTATTGCATTAAAGTTCAATGACAATTGCATGGTCGGGTCACGTGACATGTTTTTAAATTCCATTGACGCCTAGTTTTACGATTACGCGTGCGCGCGTTGTATTGAAGCGGCAATGAAGTTAAATCGCCATGTTCATGCAACTTTCATTGTACTACAATGCATTAGGAGAATCTGGGTTGCCCTGGATTCCACGTGCTTAAAAGCTTGAAACCATCCTCTGTATTGTTACCTTGTATTTCGTCGGGAATACATCGCGAGTCATTAAAAATACCTACTATGATTTATTTATTTCTGCAAGATCTGTGAACAATTTTTTTCAAACTCGAGGTCAATATTTTTCGTCCGTTAATGATGTTTGGTTCGGTTTCGTTCGATGTATTCTTCTCTCGATCATAGTAAGTGGTCGAAACTCCAGTAATTGATTGATGACATTAATCTTTGTTTAGAATTACAAATGGATTCCGAATCAAATATTGCATTTTGACGAGTGAAACCCGCGTCTATAAATAGACGATCTTAAAAATCTATCAACGAACGGCATTATTCGTTGCAATTAAAGTAATGGTACTTTAGAAACTTTAATAGTAAGTATAAGAACAATTTTATCATCAATATTATATGTACATGTCATGATCTCGAAAAACTCTTAAAAAATTCAATTTTTAATCTCGTAAACATAAGAGCGAGGACCATAACGAGATTTTAGTGTTAAAACCGAAAATAAACTCAACATCCATACCATAACACCTGCCCCATCAAATGCGATGATCATTATGTTAATGCTACTAAAAATCCTACGTAATATCGTTCAAATAACAACGTTAACACGCGAGGAATTAAAACACATTTTTCAATAAATCCCGCGGCCAAATAAAGCTGCAGGCCAAAGTCGGAGCGTGTCGAGCCTGCAGTAACGAACTGACACCAATTAAGCGAAATTAACGCTTATTCCCAACGCCATAAATCGATATCACGGTACATAGTCAGCTAACAGTTACGCCCTTTAAAGGATTCAACACAAAAGTGGCGTTACAAGCTAAGGAGACACGATAACATGCCTTGTTATGAAAGCGGCTGGTGTCAAAATTACGTAACAACAGAGGCGTCTGTTACGCCCTATTAGAACGCCCTTCGCACTAACAAGACTGGACGAGACAGCCAGACGAGGCCCCGCCGCGAGGAAGGGAAAAAGAAAATCGAAAGAACTTTTCGAAAAACACTTGTGGGATAACAAAGGCTGGCTTCCACGAAGAAGTCCAATAATTTGTCTTTTTAATTTTACAGCGGCTGCTTTTTTTTTTCAATTTCTTTTTTTAAGTTCTATAACGTGGCCTCGGTCGGCCAGCCAGTGCCATTGGTCGAAAGAGTGTTGCGTTTTGGGAACTCATTACTGCACGCTTTCGCTGTGAAAAATCTTTATGACTTATTGTTTCTATGCCCTTGTGTGTACGAGTAAAGTAATGAGTCGTTAAAAGTCCGCTTTTTGTACCTTTAAGTTTTACGCGCGCTCGCCAGCCGGGTTTCTGGACAATATCATGTGAAAAAAAAAACCACTTACACGTGTAGCCCTAGTTAGTTGTCTTTGTTAAAAGGTCGACAGACCTTTCGCTCGCTCGCTCGAATGATATGAAATAAAATCCGTAGTACTAAGTAATAATAAAATAAAGTGAAATAAAAAATAAAACCTAAAAGGATCGAAACCAGTATCGCGCGTTCGACGAGGTTTAGTTATAAAAAAGCTCATTCCATATAATATTACCCATTTCATTCCCGATACAGGCAAGAGAATAAATACAGCATAAGTGCAACTTAATGGTAAGGTGTTAGGACTTTAATAAACGGACCCAATCAACGATTCTTAAATAAAGTACTAAGAACTATTAGTTTGTGCCAGACGCAGCGATTTAAAAAAAATCAGTGGTACTAAACTCGGCCATGCGCTGTGTATAACAAATGCAATGTATTGTAATTTAAAGAATAACTTATTAAGGTAATTTGTGTAAATTGTGTACGTTATTTTTATTCGTAACACATGCGTAAAGTTACAAATAATGTTGCAGTTATGTGCAGAAGGACATGTTCCTCTGTTTCGTTGTTAAGTCATGCGTGGCCAGGGTTGGATTTAGGTACGTTGAAAGGGAGAGTACAAAAAACAAAAAAGATAGTATTTTATACAAAATTATAGTACTTTTTTTTTCGACCGTTTCGACCGGTATTTCGTCATTTTCATCCCCGCTACCAACTTTACCCACCAACCATTCGTTTCAATTTCGAGTCGAATGAACATGAAAAAATTAATGTACTCGCACAAAAAATGCACACGACGAGGCTACTTCTCAGAAGATTCTTCTGAGGGCTACTTTATGCACAATCGTACCAACAGAAAAATAAATAACTCGCAGTCAGTCGCAGTACTATGGACTCTATTATAGGTATAATAGAGCCGTTTTCCATCATTTTTCGTACAAAACGCCACTTGTTTTTTTTTTCTTTCGATACTTTTCTTGTTCGAACAACAACTTTGCATACCTATGGACTCTATTATAGGTATAATAGAGTCCATAGGTATGCAAAGTTGTTATTCTATTATAGGTATAATAGAGTCCATAGGTATGCAAAGTTGTTGTTCGAACAAGAAAAGTATCGAAAGAAAAAAAAACAAGTGGCGTTTTGTACGAAAAATGATGGAAAACGGCTAATTATAGACTGTTCTAAAATTATAGTATTTTGTTGTACTCTCCCCAGTTATGGATAGTATATAGTACGAAGCATGAAATTAGAGTATAAATACTATAATTATAGTACGAAATCCAACCCTGTGCGTGGCGAGAATCACTGGGCGGTATTCGAAAATGGAACTCGTATTCGATTTTTAGTTGTCTCTCGGGAATTCTAAGTTAACGTTTTAACGGCCAGTGTTTTGTTTTCATGTTGGCACGATGGAAAAGCGTCACTATAATAATATTAGCATTATTTTTAATTTGTTTCTTTTTTTACTTTCTTTTCCGGAAAGCCTGGGATTTCTTCATATTTTTCTTCTCTTTAAAACTGTCGTTAGCGTTCACATACGTTAGCAATACTCATCTCAATTTCGATTAATGATAAGAAGAGATTCTCCCAACATAAATACAAACCATTTTAAAAATACCATGATAAAGAACACAAATTATAAATTCACACACAAATAATTGGGGTGGCGATCACCACGGCACGAGCCGTACGCCGGAACCTGGTAATGAGCGATTAGTGTTGCCAGTTATAAGGATAATACCGCACTAATAGCCGGGGCAGTTTAGGGATGTCATGTGCAATTTGAAGGGTAGAATTCGAGGGGCGTTTTTTGTGTTGCCTCTTTTGTTTGAATTGTGGGAATGTGTGTCATTTTGGGCTGCGCGAACTATGGACTGAGCAATCTCAAGTGGTGCAATACGTGATATATTTTTTTATTGGGGTATATTTTTTGGATGATGAAATATTTACTCCCTTACCGTCGTTGAGGATTTGCCCAGTGCAGATGTCTTCTATGGGTGGACCTAAAATGTGTTTTTTTTTTCTTTTCAAACAGTGCCTCAGTTCTGTTAGTGCATTATAGTACGATGACAGATGCAGTCGGACCACGTGACCTGTTTCTTCATACCACTGACGACACCTAGATTGATAGATATGTGTAGTTGCGTAGACTTCCAAGCTGCAATGAAACTATCTCGCCATGTTCATGCAGTTGTCATTGTATTACAATGCTTTAACAGAATCTAGAACCTATTCCGTGAAAAAATCATCTCTTTTGCAAGAGATGCTGATCAAATGATCAGCATCTCAAGAGATGCTGATCAAATGATCAGCATCTCTTTTGTTTCTAAAATTATAAACCAGCAGTAAAACACTATTTCAACTTTACAACAACAGCTATGTTTAACACTGGTTTGATTTTATCTCTCAGGCCGGAGAGGTTACAGAGAATTCAGATTGTCCGTGAAAATATCGTTGTGCTGTCTTAAGGGTGATTCTCAGAACTGCATAATTTCTTTGGTGCATTTTTTTTCATATTAATTCAATAATAATTAATATGAAAAAAATTTCATATTAATTTAATAATTGTCAAGCATACCTGCTGGTGTCCACTCTAATTACTATAAAGACACTGTCACTGAACTGCTGCTACTAGACCATGTCGACACTGATTCAAGTCCTAGACACTCAGAAGTCCATCGAGTCGTCCTTGACAGCCCGGATGGAAGCATTTGAAAAACGACTCTCCTCCTCTTCCTCACAAGAGACACTGGACATGGATGGCCTAGTTCGTGAGTTCCAGAATTTCAAAGACTCCGTAGTGAGTATCTTGGGCTTGCTTCGTTCTCAGGTGACATATTTGACTACCCAAGTGGACGATCTGGACAACTTTAATCGTCGAAATGCTCTCCTTTTCTGCGGCATTGAGGAAAGGGAGGCTGAAGATATCGAGACAATGCTTGTTCAGACCATCCGTGACAAAATGGGCATTAGCAGTCTCGAGCCATCATCGTTTCAGTTGGCACACAGGCTAGGGGCGAGAGGAGGGCGGAGGCCTCGCCCCGTCCTGGTTCGTTTTAATAACCTGCATCAGAGGAATGTTGTCTGGCACCAAAAGAAATCACTGAAGTCCTCTGGCATCGTTATCCGCGAGTTCTTAACTAGGACCCGCCAATCCATTTTTATGTCAGCACGAGTGCACTTTGGCATGACCGCTGTGTGGACCAAGGACGGCGCTGTTTTCGTGAAGACACCGGGGAAGGACCCGCAGAAGATCTCCACGGCATTGGAGTTGGACGAGCTCTGCGGCCTCCATCCTTCGGTCGATAAATCCACGCCAAAATCGACCGTGGCTCCCGAGAAGAGGGATAAACAGCACAAGAGGGACAACGCGACCCTGCCGACCACCCGATCCAGGGCTGCGGCCTCGACGAGGGCTAAGACGAAGACGTGATGCTGCTATGTTCGTGTGCTTCTATTTTCTTTAGTATCCACTCTTATCCGTACGGCCCCGCCAGGTTACTTATCATTGTTCTTTTCTCTAGCGAATGTACCTTTCGTTTATGGTTTTCCATCACTTTTGGTTAACATCGTTTTCAATTCAATTCTTTAGAATGGCACCCCTAAAGATTCTGCCAATTGCTTTTCTTTCTTTGTCAACAAACAACTCACTCAGATGAGACCATAGACCGCATAGACGTAGACGTCAATCAAATGTCATTGTCAAAATAATGGCGGGTGCGTTCCGAAAATATATTTTTCTGTGTTTATAATATTTTGTGAAAACTTTTTATCACTCAACCAGCAGGACGTGCTTGATGCAGCGTGTTTTTGCATTGTTCAACCTTATTTAATTTTATTCATTAGTATCAACGGCATTGTATTATTTTATATATTTTTCTATCTAGTATCAACGGTATTGTATTATTTTACATAATTATTCTATCATTTTATTTATTTTTATTCACTATTTATGATATATATTAGCGATGATTCCTACCATACAGCTGAATCTGATTCCTCGTTCGCTAGCATTGACGTTAGTGCCCTAGGGTTAGGTGACACCCTGATCAACGAGTTTTCAAATTTTCCAAAAAACTTCAATGTTTGCCATATCAATGCTCAGAGTGTCCCGAGTCATTTCAATGACCTTTTAGACTCCTTCTCTTCATGTAACCTTCAGGCTCTGCTTATTTCTGAGAGCTGGCTAAAACCGTCACTTCCCTCTACGGCGTATTCGTTACCTGGCTTTATCTTGATCCGACATGACCGTGTCGGGAGGAGAGGTGGCGGGGTGGCTATTTATCTCAAAAGCAACCTATCCTATAAGGTCATTGCACAATCCCCCACGTCCGGGTCGGCCCCTGCCGAATTTCTTTTCTTAGAAATAGATCTGGGTGTCAAACTTCTTCTCGGCGTAGTCTATTGTCCTCCATCCAACAACTACTTCTCAGCTTTAGAGCTCTGTCTCGATGACCTTACGTCTATCTACGCCCATCAACTGATCATGGGAGATTTTAACACCAACTTACTTTGCAGCGACCATCGCTCTAGCAAACTTCGTTCCCTTATCGAATCTCATAACCTTAAGTTCCTTCCTCTCTTGCCCACTCATCATTCTCATAATTCCGATACTCTGCTAGATCTCATCATAACTTCTGATGACGCTCGCATTGCCTCCCATGGTCAAATTCCCGCCCCCGCTTTCTCTCACCATGACTTGATTTTTTGCTCTCTGAAAATGAGATTTCCCAAACCCAAACCCGTTATCGTTCTTCAACGATCTTTTGCGCGCATGGATGTAGAGAGGCTTAGAAGTGATGCGTCTGCTGTCGACTGGCATGACATGCAGGAACTTCAGGACATCGACGATAAGGTTTCATTATTGTGCGCCGAGATCATCCGCTTGTTCGACATTCATGCACCTGTTAGGCCGGTCTCGCTCAAGCATCGTCCCACTCCGTGGATCTCGGACCTTGTCCGCAAAGCGATGATGAGACGGGACCGTGCTTTCCGAAAGTATAAGCGGGACAGGTCTGATGTCAACTGGACAGAATATAAGGCTGCTAGGAACAGATGCAATCAGATGTGTAGAAGAGCTAAACGTCGTTACATCTCTGAACAGATCGAGATTTCAACGCCTGCTGGTTTATGGAGATTTCTGAGGACCCTAGGCGTGGGAAAAACTACATCGTCCGACTCTAGAATCCTTTTTGATCTTGATGAGCTCAATAGGCATTTTGCGTCGGTGCCCACTCTAGATCCTCAGACTAAATCTGAAACCTTGCGGCAGATCTGTTCAATGCCGAAAGCCTACTTCAACTCTTTTGAATTTTCACCTGCTGGCAGTGAGGAAATCAAGAAACTGATTCTGACCCTTAAGTCGAAAGCTGTTGGCTGTGATAATATAGGGCGTGCTATGCTCTCCTACCTCCTTGACATTCTCCTCCCTACTATTACACACATCGTTAACTTTTCCCTGACCTCTGGTCAATTCCCTGACCTATGGCGCAAAGCCTATGTCGTTCCCCTGCCTAAGATTCCCAGTCCTACCCTACCGTCCCAGTACCGACCAATCTCTATTTTGCCTTTCCTCTCCAAAGTCCTGGAGTCACTTGTTAACCAACAGTTATCCAAGTTCCTCTCCTCAAGTGGTCTCTTAAATCCCTTCCAATCTGGTTTTCGGTCAGGGCATAGCACTACCACAGCTCTCTTAAAGGTCACTGAGGACATAAGGGCTGGCATGGAGGAGCAACTGGTCACCATCCTTGTCCTCATTGATTTTAGCAACGCTTTTAACGCTGTCGACCATGACCTCCTTCTAGCCACCCTTGGTAGTCTCAATGTCTCCTTCACTGCCGTGCAATGGTTCTGTTCCTATCTTCGAGGGCGCCAGCAGGCGGTTCGGTCCGGCCAGGCCCAGTCTGACTGGACTGAACTAAATGCTGGTGTACCACAAGGCGGCATTCTTTCTCCAATTTTATTTTCATTGTTTATCAATCTAGTCACTCCCAACCTTTCTTGCCGCTACCATCTTTACGCGGATGACCTCCAACTTTATAGACTGTCCAGCACTGATGATCTTAGTCAAGCTGTTTCGGGTCTCAATGAGGATCTATGTCGGATTCAGAGGTGGTCCGAGTGCTTCGGCATCGCCGTTAACCCCTCTAAATGCCAGGCGATCGTCATTGGCGGCTCGAGACAGCTTGCAAAGATAGATTCTGTCTCGCTTCCCTCCTTGCAGTTCAATGGCTGCATAATAGCCTTTTCCCAAACGGTTACTGATCTCGGCCTTATCATTGACCAGAAACTGTGCTGGGATGCTCAGTTAAAGGCAGTCTCGCAGAAATTCTATGCCTCGCTCCATCCATTGCTTCGTCTGAAAAACTTTCTCCCTATCAATATCAAAATTTCTCTCGCAAATTCCCTTCTTCTTCCCATCCTTGACTACGCCGATGTCTGCTACCTCGATCTCTCGCAGGAATACCTGAATAAACTCGAACGTCTGCAGAACACCTGCATTCGATTCATCTTCGGTCTGCGCAAATTCGATCATGTGTCAGAATTTCGCGCCAGGTTAAAGTGGCTTCCGATTCGGGATCGCAGAAATCTTCGAATTCTCTGCACCCTCTGTGGCGAGCACATGTCAACTCTGCGCGCGCACTATAAACTCCAACATTCCTGCATCGCGCAATCAAAGTTTACCCATTGACATACCATAAATACAACGTCCAACGGATTACAGTTGGACCGGCCGTCCCCAGGCATACGATCTGCCTGGCGGGAAATTTCCCTTTATAGTGGAAGAGCATGATCACCCGCTCTTTCCTAAACTGGTGACCCTCATTGGACATCCCATTACCATGAGCGAAAGCAGTGATTCCGCAACCGCCATCGAGTCGCACAAAGGCGGAAGCGAAAATGTTGCCACCAGGCGACAGCAGAAAAAGCGCGTTTCCACTGTACAAAATCGTGAGTCCTACGAAATTAAGACATATAACTTGAAGGTTCCGACATTTTCACCGGATGATCCCGAAATTTGGTTTGCGCTTTTGGAAGCACAATTCGAGACTTATGGCATAACAGATGATGCAATGAAATTCAGCCACGTTATCGCTAACCTCGACATGGCTCACACTAAGGCAGTGAAAGACATTGTTATAAGTCCCCCGTCTCAAAATCGCTACAAGACGATCAAGGGCGAACTAATTAAGCGCCTTACCGCCTCGCACGAGAAGAAGGTCAGGCAACTGCTGACTCACGAGGAGCTGGGAGATCGCAAAGCATCGCAGTTTCTTCGACACTTGCAAGACCTAGCTGGACCAAATGTTCCCAAGGAATTCATCCAATCCATTTGGACTAGTCGCCTACCTCAGAATATCCAGACAGTGCTAGCTTCCCAGCCTACGCATTCCCTAGAGCTATTGGCAGACCTGGCAGATCGCATCCAGGAGATAACGGCACCCGCACAAGTAGCATCTGCTTCATTTTCTGGTTCAACACCAAGCTGCAGCATTGCCAGCGAAATCAGCGAGCTCCGTCAGATGGTTGAGTGCCTCGCAGTGAAACTCGACCAGCACACGCGATCCTCGCGCAGCACTACTCGGTCGACACATCAACACCAGCGTCGTACACCTTCGCGTTCAGCGTCGAGATCGGCCTCAAGCTACCGGCGTTACCCAGTCTGCTGGTACCACAAGAAATTCGGCTCAGACGCGAAGAGATGCCAGAAGCCATGCGACTACAAGGCGGAAAACACCACAGGCAGTCGGTAATGGCGACGGACGATTGCCTCAACTCCCCAGGTCGCCTCTTCGTAACTGACCGCACTACAAACACACGGTTTTTGGTCGACACAGGTAGCGACCTCTGTATTTTTCCTCGCAGCCAGCTTCGAGAGCGCCGCGCGGCAACGAGCTACCAACTTGCCGCAGCCAACGGGACTACAATCTCCACTTACGGTTACACGCACTTCGACTTGGACTTAGGTTTGCGTCGCACTTATCCATGGCGTTTTGTCGTGGCGGACGTTACTAAGCCAATTATTGGTGTAGACTTTTTGTGTTTTTACAATTTGATAGTAGATTGTCAGAATAAAAAGCTTGTAGATAGTACGACCACTCTTTCTGCCTCAGCTTCACTGGCGCATACATGTAATAATGTTCTTTCTGTCAAGGTTCTGACTGGCGATTCACGTTACCACCGTGTACATATTCTTCCTCTTCCCTCTCACTTCATCAGTTCCACTACAGTCAACGCACCGACTGCTGGTTCTGATGGAAATCTCTCCCTACCCCTCGGCACGGCAGCCACACAGCAGCACGCGCTGCCAGTGGTACAACAGCCTTCACCGGTTCCTACCACATGCGCGGTATCCATAGGTATTGTCGCCGGTGAAGTGACTGTTAGCCGCCGAACACCCCTCAACCGCTAGTCGACTCACTGACACAGCGTCTCCTGGCACTTGCAAGCTTTAGAGCACAGACTTCGAATCCTATCAGACCTAGCTATGCGTAGCTACGGTCTTGAAGGGGAGTGATGTGGCGAGCACATGTCAACTCTGCGCGCGCACTATAAACTCCAACATTCCTGCATCGCGCAATCAAAGTTTACCCATTGACATACCATAAATACAACGTCCAACGGATTACAGTTGGACCGGCCGTCCCCAGGCATACGATCTGCCTGGCGGGAAATTTCCCTTTATAGTGGAAGAGCATGATCACCCGCTCTTTCCTATACCCTCTTCTCTATTCTTAACGATCCTAATACTCCCCTATACCTCAAGTCACAATTTGCCTTCTTATCCTGCACACATAGCAGAGAACTCCGTTCCTCCCAAAACCTTCTTCTTTGTACCCCTTCTCACCACTCTGGTTACATCTCTAGCTCTTTCAGCGTCTCAGCCGTTCGTCTGTGGAACGCCCTCCCTGAAAACATCCGTAAAGCCCCCTCTCGGAATTACTTCAAAGCCCTTGTCCGGAAACACTTCCTCGAGAAGTGTTACCTGAACCTCCCCTAGCCAATTTCCACGATAGGGATCTTTCAGTTGTATGTTCCTTATGTTCTGTATCTTTTTAATCATAGATTTATGGTAAATTATATGTATATTTTTCCTAGGTTTCTCGTAGTGTGTAGATATATTATGTATTTTATTTTATTGTAATATTTAGACACATTATATTTTAGTTTATTTTTTTATTATATATGTAAGTATATATTAATGTGTAAGTTTATTCAATATATGTATGTTTTTAGATTAATTTTTTGCACGCCTACCAACTCTTTCGTTTTACCTCCTGCGGTTGACTGGTAGAAAATGCTTATGGCATTAAGTCCGCCGCATTGTACTATATTTTTACTTAAAATTTAAGTGCAATAAAAGTATCAATAAATAAATAAATAATAAGTAACATATTATATTGCAGTAGATGCCACCAAAACCTACCAATATGTTGCAATACAATCTTCAGGACCAATAAACCTACAATATATGTTACTTTTTATTGAGTTAACATGAAAAAAAGTGCCAAAGAAATTATGCAATTTGAGCCAGTTTCTCAGAATCACCCTATATTGGGTACAAATGTCGCGATATATTGACACTGACTCACGTTGGACCCTACATTTATACATTTATACGAAAAGCGAGGTTCGCGGATCAGAAAGCGTGGGTGGTCCGTGACGCGAATCCTGTGATACAAGAGATAGCTGGACCCCTTCGAATGAGCTCATTTGACACAATGGTGCCTAAAAAAGATGAGATTTATTGGAGCGCTAAGTTTCTGCCTGCGTGTGGGAGGTAGTAAGCATGCTGTTATTTGTGACGTACTCTTTGATCTAGTAACTTACTGAAATTTACATCTTAACCTGAACAATATGAGTCCACATTATTTAATAGAGACTTAAAAAAACTATTAACTTTATTCCGGATTTACTTACATGATTGTTTCACTTATTTTTAGTTCGTGAACTAGAAACTCTCGAGTATTTAGCCAGCCAGTGCTTTGAATTAAGGCACAATCCTACTCGTAAAGATAAGATTAATATATTGCAAAATTTTAATTTCGAATAGGTAACCTTATGGCGACACAATTAAATCGGTCCTTTTTTGTGCCAAATGCAAATGCGTTCTAAATTCAAATGGACAGAGTCTGGGTGACTGCCTGGCCACTGGGAGTAATAAATAAGAACAAAAATGTTAATCTCCTAAATTAAACGACAATTTATAAAAAAAAAAAACAGAATTCGATTTTCGAGTTTGAAACGCATCCCCTAACCAGTGGAAGTTAAGTTCAGAGAAGAACAACACCCGCGATTTCTCAATCAAATGAGTTTCGAATTTCGAACTCGGCTAGCTTCGACCAATGGGTGCAAACAAAACAGCGGAACATTCCTCGTCTATTTGCCTAGGCTACCGGTGTTGGCCACACGCGGGCAGGCAACACTGAGCGCCCGTGTGCCCATGTGTTAGCGGGGGCAAATACGGTGCCTTCTTTCGAGCACCGTTTTTTGGGTGCGGTAGCGTCCGCAGAACAATCGAATCGATGATTGTAAAAACCCATCATTCGACATTTTTACCGAAATAGACTTAAGTACACAGTTTTGTTCGCGAAACCGAAATTTACGAATTTTGTTCTAAAAACATATAACTATCAACCCTCCTTCCTATTAATATGACGGCTGCTTAAAATAGTTGAGTTTAAAAACACCATTTTTAATACCAGACAGCTTTTTTGCATTTCCCACAAGTCTTGTAAACAGCAAATGGTGGGTTTTTACAATCATCGATTCAATCGTTCTCAAAGCAGAAATTATGCCCTGATTTGAGATTTGTTTCAGTCCGTGGAAAAGATCAGGATTCTATTTCATAGATGTTTTTTAACAAGACAAACAAAAATACAAGAAATCAGTTAATAAATACTTTCAATTCTTAACTGTAGTATTATATTCACTGACTTGATACCTATATCGAAAAATTATATAGGTATAAGAATATGAATTGAACACCACTAAAAATGCGAACATATATATTTTTAATTAAACTATCAACCTACTATTCACATCGAATCAACAAAAATAAGATTGTCGAAATCTGTTAGCATTTAGCAAAGTTATGTTAGAGCTTAAATATTGAAAATAAAATGTTGTGCAAATAGTTTAAGAATAATGGTGACCCGAGCGGTGAACTAGGCATAGCCTGTATTGCGGGGGACACGACATGATTAGGCATTATATTAATATTACAATAGGAAAATCTAAGCAGGCAATCTATGGCTATTAATTACATTACATATTGAAATTATTGTTTAGTTTTAATTGTAATAGTAGGTATATGTCTTCTTCTTCTTTCTTCTTCTATGTGTGAATGTAATGTCTACAGTTGTTCGCTATCTGCTGACGCTACCGACTCACGCGCAGCCCTCGGGCGCATCACGCGATCCTTTACACAGTTCTTGTTAACATATCCCGTCTTCTCGTGTTGTTAGTTTTGCTTCCACAGTCACGTGAAGCTTACCATCAGTTTGACTTGGAATAAAACAAAACGTAGATTGATTGAACGTGAATTTGTTGCCGCAATACGATGTAACTACGACCAAAGTCCTGATTCGGTTTCGGATTGATTTCGGAAAGGTTTCGGACAAAGATTCGTGACTGGTTAAATAAAACCCATTGACGAATATATTGTAATCGTCGATTCTGGTCGCGATAGCGCGAACTTTCTCTGAATCGCGCTAAGCATATTTATTATGTGAAGAAAAACATTGTGAGAAAACCATCTATCTGTCTTTCTTTATTTAGATATTCTACTCCTCAATACAAATGAGACTTCTCCGGCGATAATATAATATAATGTACCTATGTCAGCTATTCTGTCTCTAGCGAATTTATGAAACAGTTGATACATCTATCTATCTAATCTCTTTAAACGAGCAATTCTTGTATATATATTTATATATAATCAGAATCTAGGAAACGGCTCCAACGATTTTCACGAAATTTTGTAGGCAGATTTTTTCGGGGTCGTTTAATTGATCTAACTAGGTTACATTTTTAGAAAACGTTGTTTTATCCGTGTTTTAAGGCAATTGAAATTTGCTATAATAACATACAGAGGTAAATTTCGCGTCTATCTGCAAGGTTGGGATAGTCCTGCCTGACGGGAAAACGGGCGACCCGTTTCGGGCCGATTTCAAGAGACCCGGTTCGAGTCATGATGTTTTTTTTTTTAAAGTTCTTTTTTTGTTGGAAAAGGATTATTTTAATTTTATACTACATATTTTATATTACAAAAAAAGTACGGAGCAAAGCTCACCCAGGTACTTACATTAATAAACTCACGCCTGTATCCAGAAAGGGTAGGTCTGGTCTCTCCCAGGGTTCACCGCTTGCCTGCACTTGCACGACCACAGACGTCTTTCGCTTCATCATCATTTATTTGTCGTCTCATGCGCGTACGCCGCTCGCAGTACTTACTGTGCGCCGTACGCAGGTTTCTGGTACATTTTACTTTGTACTATGTACTATGTTATTGTCAAATTTCATGTGTAATTCCTGGTGTCCAATAAAGAATATTCTGTCTATCTACTGTAAATTTCTGATTATTATTTATTAGGGTTATTACCTTATTAGGGTTCCGTACCTCAAAAAGAAAGCCAACTGAATACTTTTTTGTCCGTTCGTCTGTCTGTCAAGACCTTAGGAACGCGTTGAGGTATTGAGTGGAAATTGAAACCATATACTCAAGTATACGGTCCCTTGAAGCTGTGAAAATATGAAACTTCTAATTTGCTGTGAAAAAAGGACGGCTGTTTATGCCGCAAAAAAGGGAATCAAATTTCATAGGGTGCGTTCGTTGACCGAGAACCATGAAATTTAGCAAGTAATGTTACCACTTAAGTTTAATATAAGTGGCATGTCTCTGTGTTGTCTCCGAAATAAATAAATAAATAAATAAATGTATACAGGGAAGAATTTAAAACTATACATTTGTTATTAATTCATTAAAAAAAATGTCTTTAAAGTTCAGGAAAATTTCGAAAAAAACTGCGAGTACGGAGCCCTGGGTGAGCGAGTCCGCCTCGCTCTTGTCTAGTTTTTTTTAATTTACCTTTTTACCTCACTGCCGGTTGTCAGCCCATCTACTTCAAGCATTAGATATTATCCGATCCGACTACATTTTTGTGCCCCAGCCCGCAAGCCACGGGTAAAATCTAGACAATTCAAGCCAGATCACGTATAACCGAGATATTTCCATACGAAATGGATGGCTAGAGATGCATTAAACATTTTTATCCGAGCCCCGACATCAGGATCTCCCAGAGTGACGAGGCGCTATTTGATCCTGAGATATGTGAGTTTTTTGTTCATCAGTCTTAGGATGATGAGCAAGGAGCCGGGAAGTGAAAAGGTTCGGATGCGGCAAATATTGGGACTTACATTATTTGCATAACAAAAAAAATTAAAAAGTAGCATGAATATTTGTGAACATGGCAACTTTGCCTTTGGAAACCTTAGTTCAGTAAGCAACTCCTCCAGCTAATCTTTGATGAGGAGATGTAGATACATATTTTAAATTTGAAAGAAGTACCCCAAAGTCATCGTAGTTACTTTTCTGACAAGGAATTTAATACCACTCTGTCATGTCAGGTAGACTTGGTCGTTGAGCTTTTGATCTTAATTAAAATAAGAAGGGTATGGTTGTTCCAATCCCAAGTCGATCAAATTTGGCAACAATACAATCAAACCGTGTCCTATTATTAGTGACATAATCTCTGAATCCCATGCTAACGAAGTCACAACCTCAGTCAGTCCGCCATATTTAAATAGTTTTCAACTTCTTGCAATTTCTTGTCAGGTCAGTTTTACGCTAAGAACAGCGGTAGTCAGTACAAAATATTTATTAAGAAAATAAGTGTGGTACATCAAGGAGGTTGTCCCAAAAGACAGAAGAAGCCATATCCGTCCTTCCAAATTCAAACTCCGCGATGTTATCCGATTGCCAGTCATGCACCCTAACGAATGTTGGACACAGCACTCATTTTATTTATTTTTCTTCTTTTTTTCTTCTTCTATTTATACGGCTTGTGTTTGCGTTACTTCCACACGATTGTTGGCCAGTGTTTGTTTGCCGTTTTATAGGAGTCTTTGATCTTGCAAGGTTTCTTTGGTTCTTCGGAATAAATTACGAGTTTCTCGGAAGTGCTACCTGTTTCGCTCGACGCTAGACTTGTTATAGCAGTAATTATATACTTTACTAGTAACAAGCCTGTATTCGAATCCACGACCTCTAAAAAAGTCTCATATGCATAAACTCACGCTTGTAGATAGATAGATAGATAGAGAATACTATATTGTACATAAAAAAGGAAATTACACAGGTATTTCTTAATCTAAGAGTACAGACGGCGGCCTTATCACTGAAAGTGATCTCTTCCAGACAACCCGGATGAATCCCGGAGGGGTAGGGCGAGAGCACCATAATTATATTCTACATGACAATAAAAACTAACGTATGTCCCTCATGTTCCACGTTCCAGTCTAATTTTAATACTGTGTATTTCTTATAATTATCTAATTTTTATTATAGCGTAGCATGGACCACAAACCCCCCCACTTAAAATTAAAACACAAAAAAACAGTTTTTTTGCTTCGAAATCGAATCCACTATTATTGGACATTCCTGGCCGCCCTTAACCCTAAACACGCGGCCCCACCAGTTAGTTACCTTTTCAAGAGGCAATTTGTCATGACGAGTGCCCATTTCGGGGGTGGAATTAAGTAATTTTACGGCAAAGTGCACGTGAGGGTTAAAACACTTGTGCGGCTGAAAGGTTTCTTGTGGTTTATGGGACTTTTTGTCCATGTGGCGCTTCGAGTACGAAATGTGCTCCACTTACGAGAAGACGAAGCCTCTACTCAAGTGAAAGCCAAGAAAATAAACGAAAAAATGTCTTCTTTACCAAACTAAAATTTACTTGTAAAAGGAAAATCGTAAATGAAAAATAGCCCAATTTGGCACCAGCATAATTCTTTTAGTTACACTATAATGTCTAACCTGTCTTAGTCCAAGGCTTCACCCATTAATTAAATAATTAATTACAGCTACGTTGGATCTAAATTATACACTAAATATTACACTAAACTGCATATCCCGCTTATAATTTGGCAAACTTCTATATTTGCATACTTTGGGCTGTTAGAACGCAAACAGTTTATTTCTAAGTTTATTATGTTATAAATATGTATTCTGTTTTGTAGACTTAATAAAATAAAAATAAAACTATGTGCACTTCGAAAAACGAAAAATAAACTTAAGATTTTAAGAATTTTTTTTATTTGAATACCAACAAGACACATCACAGAAACAAAATAAACAGACAAGTAACATAGTATATGTAACGCAACAGATAAAAAAAATCACAAACTCATACACTCATAAACTTTACACTCATATCTCAACTCATACATATTATGTTAAGAATATATGGGTTGTGCTTGAAAATATTTTTTTTTTTATAATCGTAAAACGGAAATATTATTCCTTTGTCAAAATTTTACTTTTTAGTTCATTAAGTCTAGCTAGTTCATTAAGCTAATGTATGTGCTAACTATTACTGGAAACTTCACTGGCTTATGAGTAACAAAATGTTTTAAAATATTATCCGGATCCACTTACCAGATTTTTATGGGAAGAGTCCGACTAAGTTTCGCTCTGATTCGCAGAGCTTAATCATGGAAGAAAAAAAAAGTGAAGTGATTACTAAAATTTTAGTAACAAAATGGTCTGTATAAGAATGCTTTGTTTCCTAAATAAAATAAAATATATAAATACGCACGAAACCTCACTTTTAAATGCAAATAGAAACTTTGTACCGGCATAAGGTGTGGGTAAGCTGTCGATCGTTCTAGAATCACAAAGCGTCGAAAACCAATGACCAAATTGATGATAAAAGATCGTATTGTGAGCAAACAAACGTCCGACAACAATATTATCTTTGGGGACAATATCTCGCATCTCAATACACGGAAAAAGAGATTTCGCACTGAGCAATGAGTGTGTAACGTACAGAAGGCTTCGAAACTTCGCTTTTGATGCACGTATTTTAAATAAAAAGTGTCCGAAACGGGCATCCGTGTATGCAACGACTAATTAAATGAAATTGAAAGTGATCTGTCAGGATCATGCGTGCCAAGTGTGGCAAGTGTCCCTGGTCTTTGTCTGCCGACCCCTCTGGGGTACCTACGGGCGTGCGTTTACATGTTATTGTATGTGTATTCTGCCTCGTTGGGTAGCGGTATCGCGTATGATTACTACCGTAGTATTATTATATTCGAATCCTCTTTTACAAAGATACAATTGTACATATAGCCTCTGTCTGGGTGTTTGTGTCTTTGCCTGGTTACCATAGCACAGGGCGTCCCAGTTCGGGACCATGGCCTCGATTCTTTTAGTGCATTACAGTTCAATTACAGTTATATGGTCGGGTCACTTAACATGTTTTTTAATTCCATTTACGCCTGGATTTGCGAATACCCGTGCGAGCGTTGATTTGAAGCGGCAATGAAACGAAATCGACGCGTTCACGCAGTTGTCATTGTACTACTATGCATTAACAGAATCTAGAGCCTGGTCGGACTTTTCCGACAAAATTCAGTAATTTAGTGTATCCGTAAAACCACCTGCAATGTGTAGTGCTTACGCAAGTTTTAGTTCTTCTATTACCCTTCTATGCCACGAAAGCTTCACCCGAGAGAAAGAGACGCGCAGTTTCGTGAAAGAAACCGGATGGGGTACTCTGTTTTGTTTACCTCCGTATTATGCCCCGTGGGTAGTTGGAAAAACTCGGCGACGTTTTAGATAAGGGGACAAATCCCTGCGGTTCCTGAGCATTGGAGAGGCTTTTTTTAACTGATAAACAGATAAGCTGGGAAAATATGGCGACAGTCTTGGAAGGCTGGGGATTCGTTCTCTCTGGGTATGCGTTATCACTTTTCGGGCTCTAGGATTTACTGGTAAATAATAGTAGAAAATGAAAAATGTGGCGTTGGGCTTTTGTTTGAGGGAATAGGGCAGTTGGGCAGCGTTGAGCTGATGATGGTGTTGATGAAAATTTCCCATAAAAACCCAACGCGGTGAAAGTTTATACAAGAGCTAGTGTCATCAATATTTATAATGTTACAGTCAAAACCGGTCTTTCGGGGTCAAAACTGCTTTTGACTACCGAAAGCAGTCAAAACTACGTCTTAGGCTATTGGTCAAAACTACAAACCAAAGTTACAGTTTTGAAAAAATGACGATATGTTTCAACATATCGGCATTTTTCGTACGTCCCACTCCCACTGCAAGGTACCCTTGAGACAGAAAGTACGAGCTTGATAACCACGCGTGCCCGCCACGGATTGGCAATTTTAAGCGCTGAAGTATGTAACCTCGCGGATAATTATAATGTTGAAATATACTCGTACAAGTCAGGAAAAGCCCGTGTTGTCAGAACGCAGTTTTTATTTTTATTTTTAACGAGTATTAGTGAGATGATCATTTATTAAATTACCACAACACACAAAGATATACACTTGACAAAATATATCGGCTAATAAACAAGTCTAAAAAATGAGACCCGTGGTTCAACAGTTTCTATTTAGCCTTTTCTCTGCGATAAAAATAAACATACCAATCATAATAATCCAATGGCCGAGAGTTGCCAAAGACGGTATTGAACTCCAAAAAAACAAAAAATAAAACGCAAATAAAAAAAACACTTCGGACAGGAAACAAGGCTCGTTTGTAGTCTGCGATGCGCTGGCGCATCGTTCGTTCGCTCCACAAAACAAGATTTATTAGTTCCTAGTAGAGCATCGTATGGGCTACCAAATTCACGGGGACTACTCTCGATCACCGTGGATGTATCGGTTATTTATATAATAATGCAGCCTTTACGTACCACTGTAAGCCTTCCCTTTGAGAGAGTTAGCTAAAGCACCACATTCATGAATATAAAAAGTTGAAATAAAATATCCTTCATTATATACCAGATTAATATGGAGCCTCGTGATTAATTTACGAACGACTTATGGTGTAGTACTTGGAGCCTTTAAAATATATCTTTAAAAATAATCGAGAGATCTCGATTACTTTTTCAAAATGTGAGTATATGTTTTTTTTATTTCATAATATGTATTGCTATAGAACAGGAAACCAGCCCACCGTGTAAAATGAAATACATAAGCACGTCCCATAACTACGAACCATCGCAGCAGAGTACAGGCCTTCTTCCAGAGAGAGATGAGATGGGCACACCGTGTTGCTTTGGTTTAATTTCTATTCCAGGTAGTGTTTTAGGGGAACCGGTAAAGAAGTTATAAACCTTATTCCGGATACACTTACTTGACTTTTTGTCGAAGGAATCCGACCAGGACCTAGATTCTGTTAATGCATTGTAGTACAATGACAACTGCATGAACTCGGCGATGTCGTTTCAGTGCCGTTTCTAGTCTACGTCAGTGGTATGAAAAAACACGCCACGTGGCCCGACCGCGTATCTGTCATCGTACTACAATGCACTAACAGAATCGAGACCCAGGTTTCGGTCTGATTCGCGGAGCTTAATCATGGTGAGCAGAGACGGTGCTCGCGTCGTCGTCGTTTGGTTGGTAGGTTTATAATGTCTAGTGCTTACGAAAGTTTTAGTTCAGTAAAGAGATCTCAAGTAGGCCCCCGCCCTCCAAACAAGCACCGAAAACTCTATCCAAATTGGACCGGGAGGCATAGGAACTTGTAGCTAATTAAGTTTAACTTAATTAGGTCTTCCAATTTATCTTCGAACATGCAGATAAGAAACGTATTAATAAAATCATATGTACATATGATGTGAAAGGTGTGAATGTGAAGACGTAGTCTGACCTAGGAATAACAATGTAATTCAGAATTTTAGGTTGTGTTTTTGTGATTAATTAGTAACTTACAAATACTTCATGAATTGCGTTATCTATTCGTACTAGGTGCCCCGGCAAACGTTGTTTCAACATATCTTTTTTTTCACTTAGGGCTATGAAAAATATATAACAT
The DNA here is from genome assembly GCA_947310845.1 of Yponomeuta plumbellus. Classification (NCBI taxonomy): domain Eukaryota; kingdom Metazoa; phylum Arthropoda; class Insecta; order Lepidoptera; family Yponomeutidae; genus Yponomeuta; species Yponomeuta plumbellus. The sequence goes on along the minus strand of OX371216.1, from coordinate 9,257,822 downwards.
TCTCAGACCTACCGATTAAGATAAAATTTCATAAATATCCGTCAAGCCGTTTCGGAGGAGTATGTGCACTAACATTGAGACACGAGAATTTGATGTATTAGACAATTAACATGGGTTCTTGAAGCACCACCAAGTACCAACCACCTAAGTTTCACAGCTATTTTTGTTCTTTGTTCTCAAACTTACATTTTTCTGATATCAGGGTTTGCATAATTATACATAATACATATATTAAATTCGTGTTTCACATGCTCTACCAATTTATTGTACAGTAGTGAGTGCTGGTAGCAAAGCAGTAGAACATCGGGTTCTCATTCGGGATGGGGTTTGGTTCGAATCCTGGCATATATCAATGACTTTGTTTTCTAAGTTTTTCTTTGCTTCCATTTGTGACTTTGTTACGGAAGACCTCGTGACGAAACCCTAGCGTCTGAGGTTAACCCTTGCTACGTACAATGGCCCAACTGTGAAGCTAAGTTTCGAAATCACAGGTCCAAATAGAACTTCTACGAGTAGTTCAGTACATATTCGTCCATTTCTGATATGTGGTTGTATTCATTTTATGTTATTTTTTGTTACAGGTAAGCATCTCGAGACGTTTGAAGCGACTGCTCTTCAAACTGATAAGATATTATTCTATAGGTACGGGGCCCTGCAGGGCACTGCTTTCTGTAAAGCCCTGCTTAGAGACGACAGCGCCCTGAATCTAGCGTCCCTTTTTCTAGTACACAATCTATTAACACGCTGTTAACAGCTGTCAATTAACACAAATTCATTAAAAAAATACTCACTGCTTACCGAATTAAGTATGTTATTATGTATTTAGTAACCATTTAGTAGTAATCTGAATTTCACTTAGCAAATCCTCACTTAGATCTAGTTTAGTTCCTGCTCTTTTTTGTGGAACCTTTACCCCCTTATTCATAAAAAAATTTAAGCATTGGTTAAGTAAACAACTGATTAAATGTCATGCTGTCCTTTATATTTCAATGACATCTGTCAAGGACAGCATGACATTTAATCAGTTGTTTACTTAACCAATGCTTAAAATTTTTTATGAATAAGGGGGTTACTTATTAAAACTGGCAATTCGGCAAGCGCCGATCTACAAACTAATAAGTTTACACGTTTTGTTTCATTGAGACTGACGTATTGTCACACAAACACACACACACACACACACACACACACACACACACACACACACACACACACACACACACACACACACATACACACAATTTCAAGCCTTATTACAAGCTCGTTAAGGTCCATAAAGGCGTGGCAAGAATTTTGATAGTCACCTGGCGCCATAAATACAACCTCGTCTGCCCAAGCGCAACCAAGTACGGCTGGCAAACGAGATTGCTTTTTTATTTCAATAAAACCGCTAAGTGCGAGTAGGGCTTGACTATCGGGGGTTCTGTACATCCGCCCATTACTGGGTACAGGCCTTTTCTCCATCTCGCTATCTACATTCCCGTGTAATGCCTTCTGACTTGACCACACAATCATCATCATCATGACCACGACAATCATCATCTGACCATGACCATTGACCGCCATCAGGTTAAGATTTTTTTTCGCTCATTCATTTAAAATATCGGAATTGTCAAACATCGACAACGTAAAGTAGTTTTTTGTATTTTCGTCGACTCGCATCGGTAGTTAAACCTCTTTCGATGTTAGAAAAAAAAATAAAAAAAATATATATATATACAGTGTGGCCCTGGATAAAGTGCAATCCCGAAAGGGGATGAAACTAGACCATGAATCATTGACTAGAACAATATTAAAAAAAATTATAAAAAATTATTGTAGGATTTATTGGTATTTTAAGATTTTCATGTTTCATTAAGGACTCTATGTACAAAAGTATTGATTTCTTCCAAAATAATGGGTCTATTTCTTTGAAATAAAAAAAAACAGTATGCCTAATACCTGGCGATGACCATGAAATAATGAATAGTCTGCAAAAAAGTAACTATCTTGGGTAAAAAAATGTATTTTTATGAAAAAAATGATTTTTTTAGACGTTTATTTTAAAAAACTTCAATTTACTAAAAAAATGTGCCCTATAACTATGTAATTTTATAGCTTACTTTTATTCTTTACCATTTTAGCTTCCAAATAAAAAAAAAAGCAATGTTCTAACTAAAAAAACACGCTATCTACGAACTTTTAAAGTGGAGCCTAATCGTGTTACCGTGCAGGTAGAGACCGTTTTTTCCATTGTTTCCGTCCTACTCTGTGCCCTTCGGCAGTCGCAGTCCTTTTGTTCTACACTCAGGTAGAGGGAAGGCGAGGGGAGGGGAGGCAGGGGGTTCGAAACAGGACTTACACAGTCGCTCCGATATTCTCGCCGCTGCTACTACTGTTCTCGTTCTCGCATTGTGTTCTCGTTGATTTGTTATTAAGTTTTTGTTACATTGTTGACTGTTACGTTTTCTACTGTTCGTTACGTTTGGACTGTTCCTGTTCTGCTGTTAAGTGTTGACGAAATGCCGCGATTGACAGAGTTCTCACCTCGAGAAATAGCCGACATGCATTATTATTATGGCATGTCACATAGTCGCACAACAGTCGCTCGGACTGCATACATAAATGCTTTCCCGGGCAGACTCATACCCTCAGCTCTAAATTTTCAAGAGATTCATAGGAGGCTCTCCAACATTGGACTTGGTTTGGCACGAGATCGCCGTGAGCATCCAGCTGTCGTTATTGACAATGCGATAGAAGAGGCCATTTTAAACGATCTGTTTGCTGACCCTACAACAAGCATAAGACGATTAGCGTTGCGTCATGGCATATCGAAGAAATTTTGAAAAAGGAGGGATCATCCTTTCCATTACCAACGAGTACAACATTTACACGAAAATGTAGATAATCGTCCAAGATGCGTAATGTCGACGTGGATTCTAAGAAAAATTAGAGCTGACCCAAATTTTCCCAAACGCATTTTTTGGATGGACGAAGAGACATTTACCCGAGACGGCATTACAAACTGCAGAAATTTGCACCAGTGGTCTCACGAAAATCTACGATTGAAGCGGGCATCTACTTTTCAAGTAAAATTTTCAATAAACGTATGGGCAGTCTTAATCGACGACATTTTAATTGGTCCAGTCATTTTACCCAGAACCCTAAATGCTGAACGTTTTTTAGAATTACTACAAAATTTACCCATGTTGATGGAAGATGTTCCCCTGGCTACGAGACGGCGTGGGCGTATGTATCTCCAAATGGATGGATGTCCTGCACATTATGGGCGGGAGGTGCGGCGATTTTTGAACGAAAATTACCCGAACCGGTGGATTGGCCGAGGAGGGCCAGTAGGCTGGCCAGCGCGTTCACCTGATCTGACACCCCTAGATTATTTTTTATGGGGTGTCATGAAGCAAAGAGTATACAGCACGCCAATAAATACCGAGGCACAGTTGCACGACCGAATAATTCAGTGCGCAAATGACATTAAAAATTATCCAGGAATGATTCGCAGAGCCACTAACCAAATTAATATTCGTGCAGTAATGTGCTTGCAAAATCGAGGAGGCCATTTTGAACATTTAATGCATTAAATAAAAATGCAAAATTGTAAATTACGGATAATTTTATTAATAAAGTTATTGTGATTAAAGTCTGACTTTTATTACCTACTAAAATGTAAATAACTCCTACCTAGCCAATTTTTTAGTTAGAACATTGTTTTTTTTTTTATTTGGAAGCTAAAATGGTAAAGAATAAAAGTAAGCTATAAAATTACATAGTTATAGGGCACATTTTTTTAGTAATTTGAAGTTTTTTAAAATAAACGTCTAAAAAAATCATTTTTTTCATAAAAATACATTTTTTTACCCAAGATTGTTACTTTTTTGCGGACTATTTATTATTTCATGGTCATCGCCAGGTATTAGGCATACTGTTTTTTTTTATTTCAAAGAAATAGACCCATTATTTTGGAAGAAATCAATACTTTTGTACATAGAGTCCTTAATGAAACATGAAAATCTTAAAATACCAATAAATCCTACAATAATTTTTTATAAATTTTTTTAATATTTTTCTAGTCAATGATTCATGGTCTAGTTTCATCCCCTTTCGGGATTGCACTTTATCCAGGGCCACACTGTATAGTAAAAACTTATTGTTTGCCAATTGCAAAAGAAGCTTCGATAATCATTGAAAAGTGCTTAAAAATAGTTATTTCGCACACTTCTGATTCTGAACACTGCACGCTAAGCGGTCGATGTTGCCAAAAAAAAAAACGTGATTTTCTGACTATAAAATAGTTAAAAATTCCGAACTTACTTCTGTTTTTAAACATTTTGATGATGAGAAGTTTTCTATAGGTCTTGATGACAGAGTTTGGGATTATTAATACGGGATATCAATTTAATAATGGCCGTTTAAAAGCTTGTGTTTTCAACACCTTCAACTAGCTGAGCTTATTACGTATTAATTTCTACTTGATAGCTCTAATGATTCCAAAAAAAGTCTTTGACAGACGGACGGACAACAATTGGAATCATTTTCTTTCCTTTTAAGTTACGGTACCCTAAAAAATAAATCAGCCTTGAAAAATGTACCGTAAAATCTAGATGATAAGGTGCGTTTTGGATTAAGAGAACGGTAATTTCCATATTTCACTTTAGCCTTTCTCACTCCTGAATAAAGTTCGTTTTGCTCTTGCGCATGGAAACCGTTTTGGTTCAAAATTCAAATTTCGGTTTGGCTTGATAAGATTCACTTTGGATTGGCGTATGTTTTTTCTAAAAGTTTTTATACTCGTGGTCGGAGAACAGGCTGTGGTTGTAAACTCAAATGTCGGTCTAGCGGTTTAAGACTCAGTTTGGTCTGGCGCGCGTTTCTTAAAAGTTCTTATTCTCGTGGTCGGATTCAATTTTTAGGATCTTTTTTCTGCAGACGCGTTTACATCGCACGCTATGGATTATAGATTTTCATACCGTTTTACTCAGAGCTCTATTTGTTTTGTATCGTATCATTTTATTTGGGATAAAATAATAGATAAATAAATAAATTATGCCGGGTGTCTAGACAGAGCTCACCATAACACCTGAATTCAAGCATTTGGCCCATAAGGCGCCCACTTAGACTAAATGCGGTCTATAGATAAGATAAGATTAATTTTATCAAAAACAGAAATACACAGCTAGGGTACCATAACATAAATATATAGAGTATATTATTTTGTATGTATATTATTTTTGCCATTAGGTTACAATAAATAATGAATGCCCGATGTCAGGGCCTTTGGAGCACCAGTGTTTCTTGCATAGTAATATTCTAAAAAAATACAATAGAGCACATTCATCATTAACCCATTATGTCCCGAACGAGGGGCACGGGTCTCTTCCCTGAGGAAGGTATAGGCCATACTCCACCACGGGGGCCAAGTCCGGATTGGTGGAGGCTTGTAAGACTAGTGGCTGGGCTTACTGTCAGAAGTGTTCAAGCCGCAATAAGGCCTCTGACTTTGCTTAATGACTCGTTCATCGCTCGTGCGGTCTAAATGCACCCCGGGGTCCTTTTTTTCGTCGGACCCGGCCTGGGTGTCTGGACAGGGGTCGCCAGTGATAATAACTGAAAATTATGGCCGCGCGGTTTATTGAAACTTGCTCTCCGCGGCCTAATGGGGAAATTTTAGTGTCAGAAACGCAATGCGATTTCGCACTTTGGCACCGGAGTTCTTTATTGTTTCGAATTGAGGCTGCTCTTGCGTGGAGCATGCTGTCTCGCTCGCACCATTTAATAATTTCAGTGAGTTTATAAAGTGAAAAAACTCTTGATAATAAAATAAATATTTTTGGGCTGAAATTTTTGTATCACTATTAGCTTTATTCCGGAAAAAAAATCATCATTTCCATCAACCCATTATTTCCATTATTGTACTGTATATGTTATTGTCAAATTTCATGTGTAACTCCTGATGTACAGACAATAAAGAATATTCTATCTATCTATGTCCCCACCGAGGGGCACGGGTCTCTACCCTGAGGAAGGTGGCCATACTCCACTACGGGGGCCTAGCCCGGATTGGTGGAGGCTTGTAAGACGTGTCTTGTATTAAATTTCGTATAAATAATAAGAACAAAATGTTTACTTTATATAATATAATAATAGGTTATGTGGAGAAGAAGCTAACAAAGAAACTCTACATTTATTGTTTTCAGAACAGTTTTAGCTTAATGTACAAAGCTTTTAAATGAAAAAGAATATTACTCATTAATGTGTTGAACTCTATACTTGAGCCAATACAAACGTGCGAACCGAGTCATAAACGTGCGAGCGAGAGTTCCGATATGCCTGATATGCCTCCTATATCTCGAATCTGTTATTAGCTCCTAGTTACCTATTTTTTTCCACTAGATTAATTTTATAACCTGATGATTCTCCGAACTGAATCTTCTATCTAAATATATAAAAGAAGAAACTGACTGACTGACTTAGAATCAACGCAGAGCCCAAACTACTGAACCTAGGGGGTTGAAATTTGGCATGGGAGTTCCTTAGGGAGCCTAGGGGAGCACTAAGAAAGGATTTTTTGAAACTCACCCTCTAAAGGGGTAAACGGCGGTGTTAAAGTTTGTATGGAGGTATAAAAAAATGTTGTCAGATTTTCTTGAAACTTGAAATAAATACTCTTCAACACAATTGATTGAACACGTGTTTCACGGTTTTTCTAAATTTAACCCTTAACGGGAGTGAACGGGGTTGCAACATTTTGAACTAAAGTCCACGCGGACGGAGTCGCGGGCGAAAGCTAGTAAATAAATAAAATCAGTTCGTACGTTTGTAATGGCTCAAGTATAGACACAATTGTCTTCTAAATACCTGTAGGCCGGTGTTAGAGTCACGCTGACACTCTGCGCTGACAGGCCAATTATGTACTATACGTCCTAAGGAGCGTTTTAGAAAAACGCTGACCGTTCAGCGCTGACCAGCCATATTTATGTAAGTAAGTAAATAAAATAAATAAATAAAATAAAATAAATATATTTTGTCTATCAGCGCTGACGGTCAGCGCGTGGTCAGCGTGACTCTAAAACCATCCTTAATATGAATCTACTATTTAACACCAGACATCTTTATCTCCGAAATAATCATTGATTTCAATAGTAAGCTTTTTTACACAGAGTATGCTAAGCACATTTCTTAAACCGCTTCGGATTTGTAGGTCAATTTTCTGTCAACTGTGCTGTTAAATGCACTCTACGTGTTCAATAACCAAACTCTAGGAAGTTCCGTTCTTTCCTATCACAAGATTATTTATTTGTAATCATTACTAGTTTATGTGTTATCGACACGATAAAGCTATGTACAATTGTATGTACAGTCGGCGACACATAAACCTTTTAATGCGTGCACTCTACTCCGATATCTTACGGGTGATTATGCAATTTAAAAATGTTGACGTACTGTCATCTGTGTCTAGATTATTACGTCTTGTCAACTATACCTAGATCAATGTAATAACCTTGTCGTTTTTGCGATAAAGAATAGAAATATAAATTGCACTGATTACTATAATACTTCAACTACCTTAGGTGCAATTCTTCAGAAAATTTTTAGTACGGTTACTAATAGTCATCCTAAGATAGTCAGGAAGTCTTCGCTTTTAACGATAATACCACCGATAATGCCTTCTATTGTATTTTGTCTTCTAGTGTTTCTATAAAGGGTTCTGATCTAATCTACAGCACAAATTGTAGTTTCATGGAAAAGGAAGAAATACATTTATTTTGAGTAACAAGGACTCGCATCGTACAGTCTGTTAGCTTTTAGAATATACATACCTCGGGCTCTAGAGTAGGCTTCGGCTTTCGCCGAAAGCACACGAGTGTAATACTACTTCCTGCTCTGTATAAAACTTTCTTCACTATTTTGAAAAGCTATGTAAAGTTATAAATAACAATACAAAATAAACCTTACCTTATTGCGATATAATCGGTTTTTGATTGCTCAGTTGAGGTATATTCTAAAAGCTAACAGACTACACTGGTAGAGCTTCAAATACACCTTCTATAGAACCTAAGGAGCTCAAATCCAATTTAACCTTAACTAACGCCTACATTCAAACTCGTCTCCAGACAAAACAAACATCGCTTGACGCGATCAGTCAGACTGATCCGATGCTCAATCACATTGAGAGACAAGGCCAGCTACACAAAAGCCGTTAGAGTGAGAGAGGCGGCTAGATGCGCCACTGTTCCGCCCGCGATGCGTTAATGAGTCAGAGGGTTCTAATTACTTGCGAATAAACTGAGGACTGTGGATGTACAATACAGGAACGTAGCTACGGGGTTTTATTGGAGATTCGCTTTTATGGCGTTTGTAATAGAAGCTACACTGTCACCGAATGAAATAATGAGCATGGTTCGTGGTGTGGTGAGTTTGACAGTTTTTATATAGGCATACATTTTATAGGATTCAAAGTCGAGTGACCTTTCGGGTTTAGTTTGAGAAAAGTCCATATAAAAATAATAAATACCTACCAGCCCGTCTGTTGTGGTAGAACCCTTGTGTGCATAGAGTAGGTACAGTCGACAGCACATCATCCTATACACCTATGCACTCTACGCCTTTGTATTACGGATGACTTTGCAACTAAAATGTGAAGGTCGTCATGCTGTCGACTAACTGTACAATGCACACCAGTTTACTTAACTAAAAATCTGGGATGAATGGGATGAGTAGGATATAATAGACAGAGAAGAGCAATTTAAAAAAGAAATTGACAATGTAAGTTCAAAAAGTCTTAATCACACACATCACAATATCTTCCAATATGAAATACGTCTATACGAAGTCAAAGTCAAGTTATTGGCCGGGTATTATACCTAGGTAGTAAAAATTTATATATTGTATAGATAAATTACTCGAATCAATTCAATTGTTATGAAGATAATGGCATTAATAAAGCAATGTATGTCCTAGTGTGGGTCGGACTTACGCACAAAGGGTTCCGTAAAATGATCTATACAATATTTCAAGCGCCTACCGGTTGCCATTATTAATATCGAACTAAAAACGACAAAAAATTACATTTGTTATATGGAAGGGGAGGGGCGGGCATAGATTTTTTATTGGAATATACGTAAATATCTGTGAATATCTCAAGCCGCGACTTGTTGCCATCATTAATATCGAGCAAAAAATAACATTTTTTATAATAGGATTTCTGATCGAGCCTCGTTCGCTTGTGATTGGCTATAGTCTTGTCTAACACGTGATATAAGTTGTACTGGACAATCAGTGCACTGAGTCCATTTAACAGAATTGAATAATATGGGATCCCCACTGCTTTTAGTGTTTTTTTGTTATAGCAGCAACAGAAATGCAACTGAAACTTTCAAATGTCCAGCAATCACGGTTTTTGACATACAGATAGACAGACGGATAGCGGAGCTTCAGTAATTATTTTGATTGATTTGACTCGATAAAGTGATAGCAATAGAGGAGTCTCCTCTATTCCTATTACTTTATCAAATTAAAATAATTTATGTCAATACTAAGAATTCGGTATTTGACACTATCAAAAATAAATTATTTGATATGCTCCATTAAAACAAAAATTTGAAAGTGTTTCGGAAAATGTATCTCTTTTAATCATTTAAGATAAGATAAGATAAGATAAAAAAGTATTTATTGCCTCATCAAATAAAATTTTAACATTACAATTTTAAAATAGATGAAACATAAAAAGAGTGCTATGAAGTGTGACGTCATAAGCCAGTATTTTCATACAAAATTCCGGTTTAAAAGTAACTCATTTGACATTTTGTCAAATACCCAATTACATCATGTTTGCTGAATGTCAAAAGTACGGGGTTAGGGTTACGGAACCCTAAAAACATACCAACAAGGGGTGCAATTACGAAAGTCCTACAATGCATGGAGTTGTCTGATTTAGCCTACTTCAAACTGTCAAATACTACATAATATATTTTGACACTTTGAAGTGGTCTAAATGCTTACCCGATAGAGTCGAAAGTTATGTAATACAAGCGCAGTTTAAAAAAAAGATAACTTTTTTAAATTCTGTTAAAGGGTTCCAAATTTGAAAAATTCCGATGTACCTCGAAAGCTGTTATTACTGGCCACTGGAATTCCGGTAATTGAAAAGTGCAATAACACAAATTGCAGTTCTTTGTAAACGTTCAGTTGACGTTTTAGTCCCATTGCCAAATGGACAAGATCGGGTCAAACTGAATGTTTTTACCCAAATTGGTTTTGTAATGACTCTTCTTTAAATTAAATCTTAAATTGACGATGATAAACGGCCGTCCCAACCACTGGCCGGTCACAAAAATTCTTAGTAAACACAATCTCATTAAAAGAAAAGTAAACGATGCATTTTTCAATTTCATACAATATTGACAGCAAACGCTGCGTGCGTGCGCGCAATCAATTTTGACCCATATTTCAAGGCTCCAAAGGGTCGTTGACCGCGAGTGGCCAATTTTGCCCAGAGGTTGCGTTTTTGGTGTTATTAATGGACTAACAAGATGCGTTCTCGGAAAGGTTGGGCTGTTTTTTTTTTCTTTTGTTTTTTTGTTTCTTTTTTCCTGCCTCCTGACCACGACCAGCTATTGCGACATCCGGAGCAAAAAAAGTTGTATTATTTATGGGTTTTTGGGGACGCAGCTATTTGGTCTGTAGCCGGTTTAATAAAACTTCAAATGATGGTATAGTAGGTATCACAAAGCCATGCAGCTAAAACCGGCGTGGCCGCATGCAACGACTAATAAATGCCGATGAAGTGAAAGTGATTTCTCAGGATCGTGGCAGGCGGCAGTTCCTCTTCTCTGCCTACCCCTGTGGGATACAGGCGTGAGCTTATGTATGTATTCACTGTACATTGCAAAGTCGTTTAACCCACAGATGAACAAAACTGCTCTTCTGTGCAATGTACCCCTAATTATCATAATAAACTGATAATTGTAATAGTTTTATGAAATCTAGGCATTTCTACGAAGTACACCGTTGACAGTTAGTTGACAGCATAGAGTCAGATCAATAGATCAATCACAGACCGGCTTAAGCTCTTCCGTATCACCTGTTAATAAATCCTTTTATCTGTCTGTCTGCATCACCTTAAATCCTGTTTGATTTATTCGATACTGTTTACGTGTACGAAAAGCGATCGAAGCCAAGAACGCTGAAATCACGTTCGAAATGTCGTAGGTTTGGATCCCAGCACGTATATTGCCCGTCACTTAACTTCACCAAAATTAGGTCTGAAGTCCTAAGTTCAGTCTCGGGTCCCCCGCCAATGAGACCCAAAGTATAGTCATGCGAAGATAAAGTAATTTGGACACTTGTACAGTTATTAATCGGGCATTTACCAATAACTTTGTTTTTTAAGCTACGTACATTTGTGAGGTTCTAGTAGCAATACCAATCGCTAATTGTGAAGGAAAACATCGTGTGGAAAGCTGAGTGTCTGAGGTGTTTACATGCCATCGCCAATCCGCGCGATGATTAATCCCATATTCTCTCTAATAGCTTGCGCAGACGAGGGATTTTTGTCCGCGGACTTTTTTATCCGCTAAAATAGATCGCTTACAACTGTATCGAGTAACGCAAACGAGGGATTAAAAGTACCACTTACAAAAAGTCTCCCCGAGGACATGCAGAGAGCGGACCGGACAAATGTACGGGAGAGTCCCCGAAAAAAATAGAAATCGTGTGACTAGGAGAAGCAAGATGTCGGACTTTAGTCCGCGTTTAAATATCAATTTGTTATAAGGTGATCTCAATTCAGAAATCGGCCATAAGGGCCGGTTTCTGAATTGAGAACGTCACTAAGTAAATACTTAAGTAACGTTCTGTCACGCTCTTTTCTGAGAAATTTGACGAGACAAAACTACAGTTAAGTAGTTACGTAGCGACATTCTCAATTCAGAAACCGGCACAAGAGGAGTTATCCAATCGTCTGATCTCCTAGTAAGAGCAACACATTAAGTTTCTGTCTTCACTGCCCTTAACTATAAATTAACCATCCTTCTTTCACTGACAATCGAACTGTCATTATAAGGAAAGAACATTAAATTAAAATCCATGATCAATTTCTCGAAGTTACTTGAAATTACCTTAGTATCAAACTTAATAACTAATGGTTTCGTTCGATTCTGGCGCTTATTACAAGCTTTAAAAGAGGTGTTTAGTGAGTTTTTTCTTAAGGCCGTTTATGTCTTATCAAATGCAAGATATAGGAACAATTAAGCCCCTTTTAGAGTCAACTGTAATGGCGTAGAGACACATGGAACGGAACGCGCAAGACAAATGGCTCGCGAAGAAGACACCTTGTCTCGTGAAAGTTTACCATTTCAAACCTTATTTGGAGGACATAGATATTATTTTACATCGGTGGTGCCATTTTTGCACGGTGAATGTTTTTTTTTAAATTGGAGTTACGTAACTGGATATCGATATAGGTTTTTTTTTAGTTCTAGTTCGTCCAGTTCACTTAAAGACCAGAGTGCTTAGTGCGAGTTTTTTCATTCACTTTCGATAGCGAGAGCGTTTGCAATTTGTATAGGAGTGACAAAGAGACAACTAGCTGGCGCGCTTTGTCACTCCTATAGAATATGAGTTTACTTTAACGCGATCGAGTGGTTAAAAAAACTCGCACTAAGCACTCTGCATGCTTAGTGCGAGTTTTTTCATTCACTTTCGATAGCGAGAGCGTTTGCAATTTGTATGGGAGTGACAAAGAGACAACTAGCTGGCGCGCTTTGTCACTCCTATAGAATATGAGTTTACGTTAACGCGATCGAGTAGTTAAAAAAACTCGCACTAAGCACTCTGGTAACAGACACGGTAAAAAACAAAACGGAATATGAAAAAGTTGCAATATAGGGCCCAATAATAGGTTATCATTAAAATACCAAACAGTAAAACTAACATTAACACATTAACGCCCAGTTTCTCGTATATTAACAAGCTGTTGATCTACTGTTAACAGCTGTCAAATGTTTAGCATAGTACAGGGTATCCTGCTTTAAGACCTAGTGTGAGGTCATAAGGCTATGCCTAGTGTGGGGTCACCATCACTGTTAAATTATTTACACAAAACTGTTTACTATCTAAGCACTGCTATACCATTGGTATCTGGCATTGTGTATTCTTTCCGTAAATAAATATTATTTGTTTGTTAAAAAAAACTCCAATCGTCGAACAATCAAATTCTAGACTAATTTGATATTTTGACGATTGACATCGCTTTGGTGTACGTAATATATAGAGGAAGAACAGCCAGGAAAGATGATTTGTTATTTATTTATTTTCATTTATCTAGAGATCTATGGTAAACTTACAGCTATGAAAATAACATATAATCTAATATAGGTATACAGAAAGCCAATTACAAATTTTAAAGTTATTATTATTCTGCACGCCCCAACGCAGCGAGTGTGATTGTACCTTATCTGGTGGATATTTTTTATCCAATCCAAGCGAATTACTTGCGTAATCATGTGTCAATGTCAAATTAAACGGATTGTTATTGCTTTGTCTCATTGTAATGTAACTAACTGACTAAAACTAGTGGCATTTTGCCGAGCGGTTCCGTGCTTCGCAAGGCACGTTATGCAGTTGGTGCCGGCTGCAGTCGATAGATGGCAGTCGTAAAGTCAATTCAGAGGTCCTAGGGCGGCTTGAAAACTTCTGACAGTAAGACCAGCCACGAGTCTTACAAGCCTCCACCAATCCGGACTTGGCCCCCAAGGTGGAGTATGGTCTATACCTTCCTCAGGGAAGAGACCCGTGCCCCTCAGTGGGGACATAATGGCTTGATGATGAATGTAACTTACAAAGCAAGTGGCATATTACCCGTTTGATTAGTGCACGGTACTTAGAACCCTTCCATCTTCAGGCTATTTCATGTTTTCTTTCTTTAGAAACTACGTTTGCTTTGTTATTTAATTTCAAGATCCAATTGTTTCCTATTACAATAGTGATAACTACTATCCAATCACTTATTAGATAGATCATTATCATTATGTCCCCACCGAGAAACACGGGTCTCTTCCCTGAGGAAGGTATAGGGCCTATACTATAGGCCATACTCCACCACCGGGGCTACGAGCGATTCGTAGTTTATATACTATTTATATCACAACTATTATTTTTGCCAAATTGCATCGCAGTGGGAAGGTACTTTTACATTAAGTATATTCCTCCTATCACTCGTTATCGCCTTTATCAGTCTATCTATAGCTATCGGCCGTCAGTGCAACGTGTAGGTAGGTACTCGTCAAGTAGTACATCACTCATTACCTGTCCGAAACTGGATTTAGATTGTACACGATAAAAACTTCGATCGGGTTTAAAAATGCCTATCGACTTTAGAGATTTGGTGAGTGAAGGAACGACTGTGCGTTGATTATTTTGGTAATAAGTTTGAGGTCAAATTGCCTTATTTTTTTTTACTTTTTACGTTGAGTTGAATACGCTGTTCCGGAGTCGACAATAAACCCTTTTAGTTTTGCCATGTCTGTCCATCTGTCCGCGGCTTAGCTAAAAGAGTACTCGTATTTGTACTAGAAAGATGAAATTTTGCATAAACATACAATGTATTTCAGCAGTCATTTATTGTTCCAAATTACATTACATAGCACATTAAATTAAATATTTGAATCGGACAAAACACTTGAAAAACATTAGCAAATTAAAATAATAAAATGTCACATTATATTATAACTAATTACACACGCACACAAAACAAATAAAATAAAATCAGTCAATCAAACCACCCTGTGACATATCCGACCCAAAGGTTCCCATGACGCTGGCAGCATTACCGCGCTGCACTGCCAGGGAGATCCGTTGCAATATTATTGTTATGGTACTACATATTTTATCGAAGAAACGTACATATTAAAATATACAGGGTGTCCCGTTATGAGTGGTTCAAACGGTAATTGGTGAAGGGTTGGACTATCTTCTATCAGAAAAACAAAAAATAGGTTTATTTAAAGTGTCATGGTTTTCGAGATATTTGAGATCAAAGTTTCTTAAGAGCTATTACGCTCTTAAAGAGCTCTTAAATCATGGCGAGTATAGACGGAGGTCGCGACGTGGTGGCTCGTTTCTGGCTCATGATTAAGCTCTGCGAATCAGATTTAAACCTGGTCGGACTCTTCCGACAAAAATAAAGTAAGTGTTCCCGGAATAAAGTTATTAATTTGTTACTCTTGTCAATTTTTAGGACAATGCCTATTGTATACCATTACTTATATGAATCGCTTGTAGCCTGGGCTGCCTGAGTGATCTTAAACGATCACTAAGGTTAGGCAACATACGGCGCGTTCAGTCCATGGATGGGTCACCGTCTATGACTAACGCTAGTGGCATTTTTTCGAGCGGTTCCGTGCTTCGCAAGGCACGTTAAGCAGTTGGTGCCGGCTGCCGTCGATAGATGGCAGTCGTTAAGCCAAGTCAGGGCCTTAGGGCAGCTTGAAAACTTCTGGCAGTAAGACCAGCCACTAGTCTTACAAGCCTCCACCAATCCGGAGTTGGCCCCCGTGGAGTATGGCCTATACCTTCCTCAGGGAAGAGACCCGTGCCCCTCGGTGGGGACATGATGGGTTGATGATGATGACTTACGAGTATATGTAAGAAATCACTTGTAATTCTCTCTTCTGGCTGTGTTAAAAAGTGTTGTCTATCTATTCATATTCAGCACAGTATCTTGACACTTTACTGAGTGCTTAGTGCGAGTTTTTTTATTCACTTTCGATAGCGAGAGCGTTTGCAATTTGTACAGAGTGCTTATACTGAGTTTTTTCATTCACTTTCGATAGCGAGAGCGTTTGCAATTTGTATAGGAGTGACAAAGCGCGCCACCTAGTTGTCTCTTTGTCACTCCTATACAAATTGCAAACGCTCTCGCTATCGAAAGGGAAATGAAAAAACTCAGTATAAGCACTCAGGAGTGACAAAGCGCGCCACCTAGTTGTCTCTTTGTCACTCCTATACAAATTGCAAACGCTCTCGCTATCGAAAGTGAATGAAAAAACTCAGTATAAGCACTCTGGTCTTTAAGTGAACTGGACGAACTAGAACTAAAAAAAACCTATATCGATATCCAGTTACGTAACTCCAATTAAAAAAAAAACATTCACCGTGCAAAAATGGCACCACCGATGTAAAATAATATCTATGTCCTCCAAATAAGGTTTGAAATAGTAAACTTTCACGAGACAAGGTGTCTTCTTCGCGAGCCATTTGTCTTGCGCGTTCCGTTCCATGTGTCTCGTACGCCATTACAGTTGACTCTAAAAGGGGCTTAATTGTTCCTATATCTTGCATTTGATAAGACATAAACGGCCTTAAGAAAAAACTCACTAAACACCTCTTTAAAGCTTGTAATAAGCGCCAGAATCGAACGAAACCATTAGTTATTAAGTTTGATACTAAGGTAATTTCAAGTAACTTCGAGAAATTGATCATGGATTTTAATTTAATGTTCTTTCCTTATAATGACAGTTCGATTGTCAATGGAAGAAGGATGGTTAATTTATAGTTAAGGGCAGTGAAGACAGAAACTTAATGTGTTGCTCTTACTAGGAGATCAGACGATTGAATAACTCCTCTTGTGTCGGTTTCTGAATTGAGAATGTCGCTACTACTTAACTGTAGTGTTGTCTCGTCAAATTTCTCAGAAAAGAGCGTGACAGAACGTTACTTAAGTATTTACTTAGTGACGTTCTCAATTCAGAAACCGGCCCTTATGGCCGATTTCTGAATTGAGAAATTTCACTAAGTAAATACATAACTGTAGTGCTGTCTCGTCAAATTTCTCAGAAAAGAGCGTGACAGAACGTTATTTAAGTATTTACTTAATGACATTCTTTAGCATCATCAGCTGTTTGACGCTCATTGTAGGACATAGGCTTCCCTCATGGTTTTTCAAGCTTCTTTCAAGCTGGTTTCTGGGACCCACGACACAGGGTATCCTAGTGAGGGGCCAGAAGCAAGTATGTGCCTGTATGTTAATGTTTATGTTCTTGGTCTAGAGCCGCCCGCATCCAGCGACTCCCCGCCACCGGAACTAGGTTTCTCCAGTATCGATAAATATAAGTAAACCAATTCACATAATGCAAAAGTTTAGAATACGAAAAACGACCTCGTTAGGTTTTGAGAAAACCTTGCTTTCTAATCTGTTATCTGAAAGTTGTTTAGGGAAAAGAAATGGGAAAGTTGTAGAGGGAAATTCGGGAATACCTGAAATTGTTTTTCTAGCAACCCGATATTTGCTTAATTGCTTAAGAACTGTTGGGTCAGCAACTAAACTGATAAAATATCAAGTTACGCTCGGCTATTAAAATAAATACGCAACCTCGATGCACTGTAAAATATTGACAGAAATAATCAATTAATCAACAAAAAGTAAACTTGATAATTAAGCATGTAAACGCCATTCAAAGGGCAAACGACATGAACACAGAATGAAAGTAACAGAAGAACCACTTTATTTCAAATTACGATAGATTTTTATTTTAAATAAGACTTGAATTACTATGAGCATTATGAGGGAGGAAGCTCCGACTAATTGAAGTCGGTTTCATGTTTTATTGAGACATTTATATCCAATATTTCGATGTAATTCGACTTTCGATATAGGTTTTGATAAAACTTTATAAAAAGTTCGAGTCAGCCTCGCTAGTCAGAGACTCCTGAAGCCGACAGTCCCTTGACTTACTAAATTCTGTAGAGTTTAGTTGGTGCAATACAGAACTGGCTTTGCTATTAGCAATAAGACCGCCATGTACTGTTACCTTGTAAATATTTTATGTTTGTGTTTTTCCTCGTGTACAGTAAAGAATATTCTTATTCTATCTTATCTTAACCGGCGGTCGTAATGGCTCCTACACACTATGCCGCCGGCAGTGCCGCCGGCATAGTGTGCCGCACAGGGTAGAAAGCCGCCGGCAGGCCGACGGGTTTAGCGGCAAGCCGGTGGCGGTTCGCTCCCGGCATTCGATTGAAAGTCTTGTGCTAGAAAATCATGCCAATGATGCTCTGCGGCAGCCAGCGGCAAGTGCCAGCGGCCTAAACGTGCCGGCGGCAAAGCCGCGCGGCATTAAGCCGCGCGGCATTAAGCCGCCCGGCCGTGCCGCCGGCATGGTGTGTAAGAGCTATAACATGGATACGTCCTTCTGTCGCCGTCCATATTGTGACACAAGCAACCAGGCCGCTCGATGCCAAAGATAAGAGCAATTAAGCTCCTTTTAAGTCACTGTAATGGATGGCCCGACGACTGGACGGGAAAACGAGGGAAAAAAATGCCTTGTCAGTCGGTACTGACGATAACACATGGATTGTTTACACGCGTGCGCTCTACGCAGTTGCGTTTCGGCCCTTCGGGCGGCTTCGCTAGAAAAACGGAAAGATCGGACTGTACAGTTGACAGCGCGTAACGTTTCAACTTTTATTCGCACACACCTTGCATTGCACTGTACTCTACCTGCAGGTACATTACATAGGTGCTAGCTATTTTGAGACATGTATGTAGACAGATCAAAATCCTTCTCGACGTCGGTCGGACGATCCAAGGGTCGACGACGAACGCGCATGATCATTGAAAAGTGATCACATTTTTTTTTTGTTGCAATATTGTTTTATATTGTGAGGTTGTCACTGTTGTAAATTGAGTTTGTGTTTTGCCGCCCCCGCACGCGGTTTGTTTGACCTTATAATATAGTCGAAAAATAGTAACTATCGGTTTTAATTTATCAACAGCCCCATATATCTCATTTATAATTTTAAACTTTAGACAAAATTCTTACTTCATTAGAGCTATCTCTTAACGACTTTTGTATCTAAAACGTAGTCATCGGACAGCATTTCCGTTATTTGCAAAGTAGTACTAGTTTCCAGCTTTTTGCTTTATTACCGACGCAATTTATTGATGGTTTGCCATCTTCCTTCGTTTATTTTTGGATTAGCTGACTCTGGTGTTGTGACGTTTTTCTTCCACCTGTATTACCTATTTGCTCAAATCATGGCAATCTGTGAAAACTTTTTGCTGGCTTTGTTTCTATGTGTGTAAACTTAATGTGTTAGTGATAAGCTATTAGTTTTCCTTATAAAATAAAATAAAAATATGTCAGTTCTCTAACCTGAAAGTGCTACACCAAGCTTATTAGGATGTTTTTTCCCAAGTCTCTTGTTACGATATTGCGCCCGAGGCAGGTTTCAATCAACGTTTAGGAAGGCAATAAACCGTGCGAGTTCCAGACACTTATTTTGGGGCCTATTCTTGAGTGGACTAGGTTATTTTTCGAGACGCGGTTTTTTGATACAGTACGCAGTACGCACAATACGCGGCTGGTACAGTTCTAAAAGTTGTCTATATCCTATTCCAGAGTATAATCTATCTCAGTGCCAAATTTCATCCCGATCCGTTCAGACGTTCTGGCGTTAAAGAGTGATCGATTCGTCCAAACTTTCTCATTTATACATTGTTATAAGAGTATTTTTACTATCACAAAGGTAATATAAGAGGTAGATAGGTAATACTTTTTCATAGTTTGCAGTTTGGATTCAGTAAATAATCAAAACCATAAGCCTATCTAACTAAATAATACTAACAGCGCTTACCTTTGCCAATTTGAAGCTAAGTTTGTTGCCTCGCTTTGGAAGCTCGGATTTCTATTCTATCTTATAATAACTCTATAATCGCTACGAATCCTGGTGTAGGTACATACTCGTATAATAGACCATATTCGATTTTTCTTTCTTTCTCCTGATTGTGCAATGATGTGTTCTCTATCTATCTGTACTTAAGTAACGTTCTGTCGCGCTCTTTTCTGAGGAATTTGACGAGACAGCACTGCACTAAAACACTAACGCTCTAATTATATGCGTCCGCGCGACCGAGCGGCCCGGCCGCTTTACCATGAAATCACAAGCAATTGTGTGTAATGATTTATTTAAATAGCGTCGCGGTCGCGCCTTCGAGCGGCGTGGTCGCGCGGCCCGGCCGCTCGTACGAGTTTCAACGTGTTTACTTGTATCGGTGCATTTGAAGCGGACGGGACGCTCTTTTGTTTGTGAGGACGTTTGGAAAGCGGAGACGCTCGGGCCGCTTCATATAAATCAAAAAGCGACTTGGCCGCGGTCGCTGGAATCTGCGGCCAAACCGCTCGGTCGCGCGGACGCATATTATTAGAGCCT
The DNA here is from genome assembly GCA_947310845.1 of Yponomeuta plumbellus. NCBI lineage: Eukaryota > Metazoa > Arthropoda > Insecta > Lepidoptera > Yponomeutidae > Yponomeuta > Yponomeuta plumbellus. Next base: position 9,237,617 of record OX371216.1, on the reverse strand, counting down.
TCGTAGTTAAATTCTGACTTAGCGGCCCTGTAGCTATCAATCCGCCCGCGCCGTTCTCCGGACGGTCATCTAGAATAGCCCCCTCTCTTGACCGGTGCTCAGCGGTAATTGGATAATGCCTCGGAATCAGTTTACCCCAATCGCGAGTATTTAGGGGAGTGCCGGATAGTGGCCGCTTTCCCCCATTTTTTGGCTGTTCTATTTGTGTTGCTTATTTGGAAGGAACAACGTAACTTACCTGTTGAACCTCTCACCCCTGGTTTGTAAAAGACATTTGTTTTATTAGTGCTGACACTTCCGCACTAAAACGGGCCCTCGATTCAGTTAGTGAATGGGCTAGTTGCCCTAAAAAATGTAATTAGTCCGTCTTTTAGATTATTCAAAAATAAGGGACACGTATTTTTTTATTTGTGAATTAGACCCAAAATTACAAAGATATAGCCCATTAAAGTTACGTGTGACGTCACGCCGTGCTGCATTTTTTAGCACGGAGTGACGTCACACGTAATTTTAATGGGCTATATCTTTGTTATTTTTTGTTTAATTGAAAAAAGAAAAATACGTTTCCAATATTTTTTTAATATCTAAAATACGGACTAAATAGAATTTAATTATTTTGACCCTGGAAACTACCCTATAGTTACATGGTCGGGTCACGTGACATGTTTTTTTAATTCCATCGGCGCCTAGAGTTATTGAAACGTGTTGAAGTCAACGCAATTAAATTAGATCATCGACGAGTTCATGCAACTGACATTATTCTATAACTTTGTTTTTCGGCATGGACTTGTTTAAAAGATTTCGAATAGCACGCACTTTTTTCATTGAGATCTACAGCTCTTTCAGTAAAAGAATAAAGTTCAGGTCGTATTCATTCGTATTACAGGATAGACAATTACCAATTTATTACGTACTTGTTTACATCGTGACAATTTTAAGTCTTCTTTGTTTGTTTAATCAAAGATTTACCTTACATTTCAGTCAAGGCGCTGACAACTGCAAAAGTTGATTACGCCTTCATTCTTCTTCTTTGAACTACCACAAACTCATCTCCACAGCGCGGATTTTCGTTCAAGGTATATGCCGGAAATATTACCCACATATCTCGATTTTGTTCAAGAAAATTGGCAAGAGAACTAAAGAACTTCTAACACCTGGTTTCTCCATCAAAAACTAAGCACAGACGACAGCACATCAATCTTAACACACGCGCGCTCTAATCAGTTACTTTAAGGACGGCTTTACAACAAAAATTTAAAGTGTAACCTGCTGTCGACTGTACACTCAAACAACATTAAGATTCTCCTTAAAGACCGAGTAGAGGAGCGCTAAGCTGCGCTCAACACTTTCAATAAGATAATACTGTATGTTTATTCTTACACTACCGAGATAAAAAGCTTAATATCCTTTTTAAAACCCAGTGCTATCAATCTCTGCGCGAAGATTCAATCAGCCAGCGTCTGCCACAGTCCGATCAGCAGCAACGGGTTACCGGTTCGATTCCGTTCGCGCGATGCGTCCGATGTGGGTGAAAAAACGAGCAGTGCCCATCTAGACACGCCGAGAGTGGATTCCCACAAGTAATCAGTGTAAATGTGCCCAATCGGCCGTGCATTGGTTATTAGGGTTGTCACTCGTCGTCTGATATAAAAAAAATAAAAGATTTATTATTAAATGGCGGGACGACCTCATGAATTCTACAGGATTAGGCAGGAAATATGCTAATCATGGTCAGTTTCAAAATGTGTGAATCCGTATTGAAGTGAAATTAGTGCAAGTGTCATAAGTCCTAGTACAAAATTCGTTGTTAGTCATTATGACAACATAATTCAGGTTTCCGGTGTTTTTGAAAGGAGGTGGCTTGAACAGGGAGGAGTGAAGATCTGATGGTGGTATTTGTCCAGACGAGACTTCATAAAAAGAAAATAAAAAAATACTAATAATAATTGAAGAGGTGAGTGGATGAAGGCGATAAGTGCAATTTTTTTTTTATTTTGAGTAAATTGAAGTTAAATTTTTACTACAACTTGCAACAAATTTTTTTCCACACATAAACACCGAAAACAGAAAATACGACTTATCACTTTTATCCACTCACGTCTTCTTGTGACTTCACATAACACAATCACTTGTCCTGGACCCAAATTAGGATCCCCTGTGTTTATGATGGAAATATGTATGCTTAGATTAAGGCGAAAGGTCAATTTGTCAGAAAGGTGACCATTTGCAAACCATGGTCTCTGCTTACCCCTTCGGAATACAGGCATGAGCTGATGTACACATGCCGATAAATGATGATCTGGAACTTAAATTAACTGGGATTGACACATAGTGACAGCCCTACCCATCTTATTACCGTCCATCATCCGAGATGTGAATAAATTCTTTCTTATTTTTTTTCCCCTCTTTTTTTTCGCCGCAACAGAAGAGCTGGCCATATCCGCTTAGACGTACAGTGGCCAAGGCCATTAAAGTTTATTGAGGCCATTTGTGACAGCCCTAACCGTCTCTGCGTCGATGCAATCGGCTCGCAAAAACATGCTGTTCCAGTAATTTAATTACATACGATACATGGCAAAAGTGTTCAGTGTGAATTTGCTACTGTTACTAGCTGTGCAATGCGTGCATCTAACGTGGTACAGTTTGTCAAAAAAGACAAGAAACCGGAAGTGAAAGTTTACTAATTGTTTTATTGAAAAATCTAAACATTTACTATATTTATTGAAGCACATTACCTTAATTTATGTAAAAGCTCATGTTTACAAATTATACAAAGCTTGTAAGTGCAAGCTATTAACAAACGCAGACAAAAAGTCCGAGCAAAACCGTACTCTTTAATTTCTATATTTTCTTGACAGATTGTATACTCACTCATCTTTATATCATCTAAAGTTTTTTTTTATTCTATGGAAGAAAAGAGGCAGTATTACCATTATAAAAATATATGATTGTATTTCGTAGATTTTCGTTTGACTGTGAAGTAGACTCGTGTAACCAAAAACCTAATTGTAGCGAAGACATTAATATTTAATTACTTATATAAGAAAATTATTTAAAAAAAAGAAACAATTTTTATGAGATTTTTTTTACGTATTGGAACACTTGACTGTGGATAACCTTGGGGTAGAGGTTTGATACATTCATGACGTCATTTATTTTCGAACAATCTGTTTTTTTCGTGGTTACGCGAATGTTGTTTCCAGCGCTTGTGATTTCGACAATTTTGGGCACTTTTTCGAGTTCACATGAGTAATGCAACGTGTGAAAAAGATTTCTGTTGTTTAAATAAAAGATCGTTTTACTTTTGATTCGTTAATAGACTTTTTTTCGACGACAGTTTCCACATACGCGAAGTTTTTTTCCACGCAATATCAAACATGAAACCCGGTATAGTAACAAGACGATATATTAATAATGTATTTATATCTTTCGCTTACAAACCTTGTTTTTATATCCACATGAGTACGTCAACAAATATAATGGGTTGTGATGGGTTACGACACTGGTACATGTCGAAGTGACAGTTTTTTTGCAACGAATAAAAAACGAATTTTATATTAGCGTAGTACAAAAGTAATAACTATGCTAATATATTCGAATAAAGGTGTCGTACAATTATAGAATTTCACATTCAAGTAAGTTTGAAAATAAAGGTTTTAATTAGTCTATAAACTTTAACTCACTAATTTTAGAACGAGTATAATTGATGATTAAACGAGTTCGTTTATTTTCAAACTTACTTGAATAAAATAGTAACATAATAGTGTTTGTAAATTTTATTAATATCTTAACCCAGTATTAGGCGAACTGTTTTTTTTTCAGGGCAGTCATGGCTGGGTAATTAATTATATCTGATAAATACTACAATTATTTCTAAAATGTGCAAAATCTCATACACGTCAACTCGAGTTTATCATCTACGACTTCTTTAATTCTATGACTTTTTTTGACAATGATTTGACAATGGTTTTTCTTCTCTGTCCTGGCGTTGTCTGATAGATAGACTATCGTACACGTAAGATACACGTTACTCCTTAATAAACCGTATGTTTTCAAATAAAAGAGGGAATATTGTACGTAGGACGATGTTCGAGCAGTGGCTGTGACGGAAGCTTATTTTCCATTCAATCTTACTGTTAAGTACCGTCAGTGCCGTTACTTTTCTATTTAAATAAAACTTTGGGACTATAAATATTTATATTTCACTTTTTATGACATAAGGAAAATACTACCGCTAAGACTAATACAGACACGAATACAAAAACTAAATTTAATAAATGACAATATTAAAAGAACAAATCTATAAAAAAGAAAACTAAGTAACGTAAAAAGATCTGTCGCCAACACTTACTACATTTTACTCTATCGTACGCTACGCTGCCTTACGCCCTACCCTGCGCTATCTTGTCCTACGCTACCCTACCGTATTAAATTCTTGATAGTAGTCCAGTAACTGTACCTCATTTCACAGGCCGGGCTGGGCTGAAGGCGGTCAATAGAGCGCGCGGACAGTAGCCAATTATTGCCGGCCGTAGGCGATCTACTGTGCTAGGCAGTAATTACACAACCTTTTTAGCGAGTTACAACCCTGACTAGGGTTGGCAGGCCCCAAAATAGGAAAACCGTACTCAGGATTGTATTTAGACGGGCATAGTCCTGTGGTTACTACTGTGTTTAATAAAGTCTTACAGTCATCATCATAAACCCATTATGTCCCCACCGAGGGGCACGGGTCTCTTCCCTGAGGAAGGTATAGGCTATACTCCACCACACGGGCCAAGTCCGGATTGGTGGAGGCTTGTAAGACTAGTGGCTGGTCTTACTGCCAGAAGTTTTCAAGCCGCCCTGAGGCCTCTGACTTGGCTTAACGACTGCCATCTATTGACGGCAGCCGGCACCAACTGCTTAACGTGCCTTGCAAAGCGCGGAACCGCTCTGAAAAATGCCACTAACGTTAGTTATAGACGGTCACCAATCCATGCACATACAGTCATACGTATGGTTTTCTCATTGACACTAATAACGCCTCGGGTGATTCGATCTTCTTCACGATATATGCATGCGTAATTGCCCTGGTTGTACAGTCGAGAACACGTCAACCTATACATTTTAGTTGCAAAGTCGCCCGTAACGTAACTGAATAGAGTGCATGGGTGTATAGGTTGATGTGATCTCGACTGTACCATTGGTAATACGGATGTCTATCCACGAAAAATTACCGAACTTGATCAACATCGGTCTTATTTTTTGGGAATAAATTTTTACAACTGTTATTTAAACAATACAGAAGTTATCATGATCAGTTGAAAAATTAAATGGGCAGTCATTTAATTTTTCGGCGGTTAGTAAATTAGTGAGCCAGTAAAACATAAGCAGTAAGTAATAAAAATATTGGTCTGTTAATTCATCATTCAATGTCAGTGCAAAAATTACTCAAGTAGTTTAATAAATGAATGAGCAGTAAAACGGTTGGAATGGGCAGTTCACAGAGGGCGGTAGCATCCGAACGTCACTTTGAATGAAAAGAAGTTAGGTTATGTTGAAAAAAATGTAAAATAGGTTAGGTTAGGCTGGAAACAATAACCCTATTAAGGTAAGGTTAGGTTAGAACTGTGATCAACTAGGAAATGCTAGGAAAATTCTATCCCCTTTTCACTAGGGATACATTTTACCGCTTAATAGTTTATAGAACTGCTTAAAATAAAATTTATTACTAACCAATTACGATTTATTAACTGTACGCGCCTAACCGCCCAATTCAACTTTTCCACTGCTCAGTATTTATTGAACTGCCCGTTTAAATTATTTTATGACTCATTTATATTTAGTTTACTGCTCAGTTTTTACTGCTAAACTAGTTTGCAAAGATGCGTTTTTTATTTTTTTACCTATCATAAATCAAATATTGAACTGCCGCTTTAATTCTATGCCTTATTTTTTCATTTATTGATACTTTTATTGCATCCTCTGTGGCGCAGCGGTTAGCGCATCTGCCTACCATGAAAGGTCCCGGGTGCGAATGAATGAATGAATGAAAATTCTTTATTGCACTATAAATACATATTTCTGATGTTACATTTACAGAAGCAATTACATTTGAAACGTTACAGAAGCAATTACATTTGAAACAAAAATATAGTACAACGCGGCAGACTTCATGCCATAAATCACTAAAAGGGATCTCTCCCAGCCAACCAGAGTATTTCAGACTCCCAGAAGACTCACCAAAATCTGTTTGTTTCAGGAAAAATCCGGCGAACCATATTCCGGGAAGTTATCCGTTAAATCGGACCTTAGTCCTGTGTTTGGTAAGTTTTGAACCGTTTATTTATTCAACTGATTCATTTACTAACCAAATAGCAAAATCAAATAGAGGATGAAACAAAATTCCTTTTATACTTCGTTCTACGGAACGAGATCCCAGAGAAAATCGTCCATGTGCGCCCATTGGTTAATGCGCGTGACCTTCAATAGCCACTGGCCTAAACTAATGCAGCGGACCGTCTTCGATTATTGACCAATGAGATGCGAGTATTTGGTTCCCTAGAAGTTCGACTCGTCCAATGGAGTATAGATATCATTCCAAAAATGGAGGTTCTTCTGATTAACAAGGACATTACTTGAGGAAAATATTAAAAATCGAAATCACGACAATAAAATGTCCAATGTTTGTACAGTCGACAGCACATCATGGTATAAACCCATGCAGTCTACTCCGTTGCATTACGGGCGACTTTGCAACTAAAATGTGAAGATTGACGTGCTGTCGACTGTACTAAATCTTCTACTCTTTTAAAAAATTTCTTTACCAACTGCGGCAATAAAATGTGTAAGGGGTCCATTACACGATAGGTTTTGCTGTCAGTTTTATCACAGTCATGGCTGTGACTGACAAATAACCTACCGTGTAATGGGGTGACTGATGGTTGCATGAAATTGATTGATGAATATTTGGATATTTTGATTTTTGCATCATGCAACTATCAGTCATGACTTTTGAGTGAACGTGTAATGGCATTTCGTCAGTCAGCGCGCAGACAGCGATGGAGTCGGACACGGAACACTTCGAAAAGGCGGCGCCGCCGCCCAACTCTTGTTTATTTACTTAAAAATTATTATCACTACTCAGTAAGATTATAATATTTTTTTCTTTTTGTGGCAGTAACCCGTGCTAAGGACAATTTAAAAACCTATTTAGAGGCATGGGTGCAATTTTTAGCATTTAAATAGGTTTTTAAAAATTATAATAGCTACTTCATTTACAATAACATAACATGACATGACGTGACGTGACGTGACGTGACGTGACGTGACGTGACGTGTCGTGACGTGACGTGACGTGACGGGACGTGACGTGACGTGACATGACATGACATGACATGACATGACATATACATACAGGCACATACATAATACAATAATTGTATTTTACCCTCATTATTGAAATCATAATAACAAAAATTGTCTCTTATTATTTTTGCATCTGTTGGTGGCTTTCGGTTATTAGTGGGTTCTAAAGCCAATAATTGACTACTGTTTTATGTATTAGTTTTCCAATTTGATGCCAGATGTCAGATCCAACATCGCAGTCGAAATTCCAACACAGGCTTTTCTTTATCCATTATTATCTTGCGTAAATACGTGGTATCCCTTGTATCCTTTGGGTATGACTGACGATCAGTCAGAGTGACCGTCTAAGGTCTATATTAATTCCGTCATTCACCAACAATCAAACGTAATTCATGATTGATGGAATTGACTGACGCTTGCATGACCGTGTAATGGACGCCTAACACAGCTGATATTATTTTCGCGCTTTAACTTAGCCTATAGTAAAATGTTACTAGATTTAAGCATATTTAATACAAAATACGTTATTTATTCTGATAGGTTTATTGACATTCTGTCAGTAAGACCAGCCACTTGGTTTAACGACTGGGCCACAAGGGTTGATGATGATGTATCTCAACTTTCAGCCTACAATAGGCACCCAGTAGAGTGAACAATTTGAAACAGTGTCGAGCAAGGAAATCGGACACCAGGTACGCAGTAACATTCTTGTGTAGCTAACTAGCCGTGCATTAATGTAATGTCTGACGGTGTCCAGTTCCCTTGCTCGGGTGTGTAATTAAATACTTTCTCATACCACAAAAGCGTTAACACTTGAATTAAAACTGTTGCTGTCAGATATTTTGGCTTACGTTTTATGTTTCAATTGATGATTTACAACTTTACTTGAGTCCCATGTCCGCAAAACGTGCGTTCAAACGCAGTTCGATTCGATATTTTTGTTTCTTTCATGTAAACTTTGTTACATCAGCGGTTACCGAATCTGCCTAGCATGCGAGAGGTCTCGGGTTCGAACTACGGCTGAGGAAAAAAAACAGCACTCTTGAATGTTTAGATGTTTGTGATGTCGCTGTTTCTGGTATCCTTGTGGGACCAGAAGCAATGTATGTGGCTGCATTTAATTTTTATTAGCGTATCTGCCTACCATGCGGAAGGTCCCGGTTCGAAACCCGGCTGAGGAGAAAAAAAAACACCAGATCAGATTTTAACACGGTTGTGATGTCGCTGTTTCTGGGTCACACAGGGACAGGGTATCCTAGTGTCGGGCCAGAAGCAATGCATGTGCCTGTATGTAATTTTTATTTATTTATTTTTATAACGTTGTCAGTTAAGACGCGATTTTTCTCGCCTCAGCACTGTAGTTTCTTGGCGGGTTGAAAGGCACGTAACTCCAGCTGTTTATCGGTCGCCGTTGCCATGGTTACGGCGGCAGTTTTGACAGCTACTTGGCGCGTAAACTGCGAAACTAACCAGCCCCGAGTTAAAATTAACCGAGCAAGTGTAAAGACCTTTAGGGCAAAAACATGTAGGGAGAGAGATGGTAGCGCATCGGTGGAACGACGGCCTTACATCCGAAAGGCTGTGGGTTCGAATCCCGTTACGTAAATTACGTTACGAAGTTTTGTCGGTAGCTAGGATTCACTACGAAATTCGTAAAGACGTCATCAACACCTTATGAAATTCTCAGCGTAGTCAACTATGGGCCGGTTTTTGAGTTGAGAATTTCCAGTAGGTAAATGCTTAAGTAACGTTCTGTCACGCTCTTTTCTGAGAAATTTAACGAGACAGCACTACAGTTAAGTAGTTACTTATGCCCGGTTCCTATAATACACGCCTACCGGCTACGATCCGTTTTCCATACAATTTATTGACGGTTCGTAGGAATTTCGTAGGAATTGTAACCGATCGTAAGCAAAAACGAAGCGTTTTGTGGATATTGGAACCGGGCATTAGCGAAATACTCAATTCAGATACTGGCCGTATGTAATGTTCGTTGTAAATATCACAATAGAAGCAGTGATAGCGGTGCGGTAGAACGCTGGTTTCTCATTCGGGAGGTAGTAGATTCGATCCCCGGCATGTATCCATTACTTTGTTTTTTATGTAACGTACGTTGTAAAGTTATAGTAGTTAGACCATTAGCTAATTTTGAAGGAGAACATCGTGAGGAAACCCTAGTGTCTAAGGTATTTACGTAGAATGACCTAATTATGAAGTTCTATCTAGAATTGGAAATATCACGATAATAAAGTGAAAATTGCCCTGGAATCATTGAATTTCCTTTGGCTGTTTGGGCCATATTTTAGGCTGCTTTGTCATTAAGTGGGAATTATGTGTGTTTTATCGCCGAGGCTTATAATCATCTGTCACTATCGTTACAATATTTTCGTATAATTTTCATCTCGCCCCACCCCCGGTAGGGTTGGGACGATGTTGTCTATCGATGTCGATGAAACTCTTTGATTTTGGCTCCGGAAATATACACAGGTTGTAACAAAGTCTCTATAAAGGTACATTGTTCTAATGGAGAGTTCTTCTAGTCAACGAAGTACTTTTGCTACAGGGAAAGGTTATAAATCGCGAAAAAATAAAAATATATCAGCTGTGCTATACTAACCCTGAATTTGGCTATACCACAACCGGCATTAAAATTTTAGGGTCTTATAAACACAGATTCTTTCTAAGTACTCCTTAGAGGCAGTTTATTTGATCTGTGGTTACGTCTTTTCCTTGTGTTTGTCCCATAAGCCTACCATAGTCTATTTTAATCGGCGTTTATTGGGTGTTGTAAATACTGGTGTTTTTATAAATAAGATCGTAAATATTTATTTTATAGCACATCATAAACATCGTGAGGTACCATTGTGTCGTTTTAGGGCATTTGCCATTTGTCGGTGAATGGGTGCATTTTTTTGAGTAATAAAATCATATGGTTTCGTCGATGTCGATACAGAGTTCAATCTCAGCGCTCCCACCACTAGGCCGGCCGACGCCTCGTTATTTGTTGTTATTAGTGTTGTTTTTTTCTCGTCTCGTCTTATTTTTTCTCCCGGGACGTTCGAGGACCGGTTGGGAGTCTAATCTGATCGGTCGGCCACGATCCTGCCGCTTTCGGAGTGGGTGAGTGAACGAAAAAAGAATGAGGCGCGTAGAGTCCAAATGACGAGCTTGAGCGTGGATCATCATTGTCATCATCGGCCTACATCGTGTGTAGGCCTTTTCCTTCAATTGCCATCTCTTAAGGTCCTTACAGTCATCAGCATTCACGGACTTCGGCTTAAGGTCTATCGACGTTACAAAGTGTAGAGACAAGGGGGCGGCACGAAATAAAATAATCCTGAAATACATACGAAGCAAAAAAGTATAATATATTCTTACGTGTGTGATGTTCCCGTGTCATAATTTTTAGTTTTTGCGGCCGGGCTTTTTTTGCTCTAAAATAGTAGGTTTTATTTACAAAAAGCCGACCCTAATAAAATACTATTAAGACGGAATTGGTACCGGTTTATTTATTTATTGCAAGAAAAATAATTACTTTACAGTTAAAACTATTGCGTAATTAATTGCATTAAACATTATACATTATTTACATTTATAATAAGAAGTCTTTCATGAACCGGCTGTAAATGTTTCAAGAGCGTTTTAGTGCAAGTAAAACCCACGAACTCCGGCGTAGTATTCAGACGAGATACCGCTTAACCAACGAGGCAGACCTTTGAAGTTTCTGCCTCATGTTGTATCCGAGGCACACATCAGTGCGACTACGAACTTCTTGATGGTGCACGATACCACGCACCGTGGGTATAACAAATGCACCCGTCGCTCTCCCTTATCACTTGGACCAGATCCAAAGAACCTCATTGTTAGTTATTGGTCAAGGAACTTACAGTGTTAAATAGGTATCTATAATGGCCTCCAGCGAGCGTTAAATAGGACCAACCGTCGATCTTAGGAGAAACTCTGGTTTGAACACTTAGATGGAGAGAAATCTTGGTCAAAACTCTAGTCAACTTAGACACGGTGTTTTTTGTTTTTGACCGAACTAAAAGGTGGGTACTTAGAAACTTTATTAATCCAACAAGTTTTCTTGTAAAACAACTGAACTATTTTATGTATATTACTCCAGTTTAATTTGATGGACCTCCGTAGGATTCAGCATACCTCTCGAGTTTCAAATCGAATCAAATCGTTTATTGCCAGGTTAATATGTTGACACTGTTACATTGTATTACTTACATCCTAATTACCAATAATTATATTTAGTTTCTAAACATAATATGAAGAAATTAAACTTACAAATCTTATAAATAAAAATTATATCCAATCTAACAAAATTGATATAATAATTATACAAGAATTAAATGAAATTAATTCTCATTCCAAAAAAATTACTAAATCATTTATAACAAAATAATTAAATATTAAAAAAAAAAAATAATTAGTGTGGGGCCAGAAGCAATGTATGTGCTTGTATGTAAATGTTATGTTATGTTAATATATTGTATAAATAATATTATGTACTAAACATTGTTATGATTCGTTGTTAAGGTAGGTGTTTATTAAAGAATGCAGCAAACGGTAACAGGCTAAAACAACAACTACCCTCCGCGCTAGTCAAAAGACTGTGTTGCGGCAGAGTCACAGAATACATAATATAGTACAGGTACAGAAGATTCACTCCGCAAAAACAATTAAAGAAAAGGGGACTCAAGCAGCCATACAATCAGGTGCAATTCAGATCGCACGGCGCTAAAAAAGCTATGTACTTTATATTCACCTACATATTGCCTCTCTTTCTACCGCGTAACTCTTACCTCTTCTGGCGCCTGAATTCCTACCTATTTGCCGCTCCGGAGTGGTCGCCGCATCTACTTACGCGTTCGATACCGACACGCGGAGTGAAACAGGCCTGGCAGAGTAGGAATCATCGTCGGATGCAACCAGATAATAATATTCTGGCCTCAGTTTGATGGGCGTAATCGATCTGTTTGACAATCTTACAAAGCACTCATTAAGCTGTGAGCTATTATGACTTTGAAGAGCAATTAAAGAACCATTGCGGCGGCGGCGGCGGCGGCCCGACCGAGCCCTTTATCAGCTAATAGGAACTTAAGCTCCAGTCCATCCAGAGGTTGTCTGGAAGAGATCACTTTTAGTGATAAGGCCGCCGTCCGTACTCTTAGATTAAGAAATACCTGTGTAATCTACTTTTTTATGTACAATAAAGTGTTCTCTATCTATCTATCTATCTATCTAAGCCCAAACATGTGGATGGGTCTGCTGATGTTCGTTGAGGAATTTCAATATCCTTTAGATAGGACCCGATCTAGGCTCATCCTGAAATGGTCTAGGCCAGCCCTGGAATTGTCTAGACACCTCTAAAAGTATGTCATTAAATGCATAAATAAACCAATCAAAAACCATCCGAGGGCGCGTTCTTGGTGCTGTAGTGTAGTATAAACTTACTTTCAACTTATTTATTTGCACTTTTTTGTTACATTGTTACCATAATGCGGAAACTTATTTTTAGCTTTTAGTAAAATCAAATATGTGCTATTTTTTAATGTAAGCTGCAAGTTTCCCTAATAACCCAAAATAAAATAATATAATAATAATAATATTACGGAGTTCGCCCTGAATGGATCAGAGTTACTTTATATATTGTTAGGTTTTGTTCTGCTCAATAAAACATTTTTTGTTTTGATTTTTGAATAATAACTTCCAAACAACACAATTACTTTTCCTGGCTCCAAACTAGGATCCCCTGTAACCAGTCAAGGACACAAACGTTTGTTACATTAACATAACATTTACATACAGTCACATACATTGCTTCTGGCCCCACACTAGGATACCCTGTGTCGTGGGGACCAGAAACAGCGACGTCACAAACATGTAAACATCCAAGACCTGAGTAAATTTTTTTTGTCCCCAGCTGGGATTCGAACCCAGGAGCTCTCCATGGTAGTCAGATGCGCTACCCGCTGCGCCACAGAGGTCGTCGAAATTCGGAAGTCTAGCAAATCTATGTTTTATGGTCAAAATTGCTGATTTCTCTGATTTTAATCTTGAAAGGCAGATATAATTCTAATTTCGCGACGTTTAGAGTTGCAAATGGCTTGTTCTATTTCATTATTGAAATCCAACGTCCATAGGAGATTTATGAAAATAGGCATGTAATTAAAGACCTATAAAAATCAGTTCTCAAATATCGCACGATACTTTCGTAAAGAAGCACAGAAAGGCTGCTCTGCTCGTGGGACCTTTATTTGCAAGGAAATCTTCACACTAATTTATGTAACTTACAGAAACAGCAATATTTAGCAAGTAGACAGTTGTCAGTTCATGATTTCGTCAAAAAGTAAAGTCGGAATGGATGTCAATACGGTATTTGACACTATCAACAATAAATTATTTGAGACGCTCGATTAAAACCAAAATTACAAAATGTTTCGGAAAATGTATTCTTTTAATCATTTACTAGTTATTACAATTTTTATTTTTTTGACAAAATGTCAAATAAGTTGCTTTTAAAACGGAATTTTGTACGAAAATACTGAATTATGACGTCACATTTCAGAGCACTCTTTTTATGTTTCATCTATTTAAAATTTTTAATAACTACTAAATAACTAAAAGAGACACATTTTTCGAAGTATTTAGTATTTTTTGTTTTAATCGAGCGCATCAAATAATTACATATCATTTACATACAAGCACATACATTGCTTCTGGCCACACACTGGGATACCCTGTGTCGTGGGAACCAGAAACAGCGACGTCACAAACATGTAAACATCCAAGACCTGGAGTTTTTTTTTTTTCGCCCCAGCCGGTTATCCAATCCGTTACCTCTCGCATGGTAAGAGACGCGCTAACCGCTACGCCACAGAGGTCATCAAAATTTACTGTTGATCGTGTCAAATACCGAATTATGATGGCCCCTTAGGTGTAGTCAATGTGTAGTCGGTCGATGGTTGGACTTTCGGCAACTGGATGTTTTGTGCAGTGAGGTTAGGTAACATAAGCCCGAAACAGGGTCCCTCGTAAAAGCGGAACGGCCCAATAACCATTTAAATGTATACCTAAACATTTTATATCTCCGAAATCACAACGGCCATAAAAATAACACTGCGTACGATATAAAATTACAATGATATCGCATCGTAAAGGTTTTTTAAACAAATATTTAGTCTGCCTGCAGCGTTAGTCTAGCGGTGGGTAACTTATTTGCTTAGCATGGCAGAGGTGGTGGGGTCTAGACTCGGGTATCTCGGGAGAGTGATATGGAACCAATGAGCGATTTTCTGACAGCTCTTAAAAATGGTTCCAATCTTGCTACTAGATGGCGATGATGTCTACGTACGTAGGTTTTTTTTTTATTTAGCTGAGAGTCCTTCATTGATCAGTGTTGGTACGTCAATGTCATTGTCATCTGTCATGAAGGTACTGATAACTGGACTTCGAAACTTATACAAATACGATCGGCACCAAGAAATTTTCGAAAATAATGGAGACACCGGATTGCCAATACTGCCCGGTAACATTTTGTACTAACGAAGGCAGGTAGTCATCGTTCACAGATTACAGACATATTATGAAAAAAAAATCAAGTTACGTTTTATCAGAGCCATCTGTCGCAGTTTCACGAACTATATTTTTTTAATGAGCTCTAAGAATATCCCTCATTGTCTGAAAGTATCTGTGTTATTTTTTATCCCCGAGACCTAAACGTATTCTTGTCGGGATGGTGGTGTGGAGTTTCTTTGTTAGCCTCCTCTCTACATAATCTATTAATTGCAAAACTAACAACTTTGAATGTCGATGAAGCGAAAGAATGTAATCTAAATTATATAGGACACAGGAAGTAAAACTAATCCCAACCTTACGTAACGTATAATTTACAGCTACGAAACTGTGAATCATATACAAATCAGTGTTTTTAGGCGTCGATAAACTTCTACCTGCGTGTCGTGGGTTTGGTTCCCGATCAAGGAGGTCCTCGTTAAAATTCCGTGCTCAGAACCAATGGGCGTGACAGTGGGTTATAGGACAAAAAGTCCTGTCCGGTATTAGTTTACTAATGGAAGAATTATCTACTGTTTAAGTCCTGCGAATGAGCGGTCAAGGCTTAATAGTCTTATTTGTACAAACACTCCTCTAAAACACTCCTGAGAGGTAGTTTAAATATCTGTGTTTATGTCTTTTCCTTTGCCTAAGACTTTAAACTCCTTCTGAGACGTGTTTTAAGAATTTGATTAGAACTCAATCAATGAAATCAATCAAAATAATTTATTTCAACGTAAAGAATTTTCATTCTGTTTGCTGAATGTCAATGTTCAGTCGACAGCACATCATCCTATACACCTGTGCACTATACCCCGTTGCATTACGGGCGACTTGTGCGTACAGTGCATGGATGGGTGACCTTCTATGACTAACGCTAGTGCCATTTTTCCGAGCGGTTCCGTGCTTCGCAAGGCACGTTAAGCAGTTGGTACCGGCTGCATTCGATAGATGGCAGTCGTTAAGCCAAGTCAGAGGCCTTGGGGCGGCTTGAAAACTTCTGACAGTAAGACCAGCCACTAGTCTTACAAGCCTCCACCAATCCGGACTCGGCCCGCGTGGTGGAGTATGACCAATACCTTCCTCAGGGAAGAGACCCGTGCCCCTCGGTGGGGACATAATGGGTCGATGATGATGATGATGTTGTTGGCCTCGTAGCAATTGGTAATTCACCCTAAATACCTAAACAAATTCCGAAAACCGGCCGTGCTTGCAGCGACTAATTAATGAGGAATGACATCAGAGTTAGGATAACGTTGTAGAGCTATCGGGATCGTGGCAAATTCTGGGCCTAGATTCCGCTAATGCATTGTAGTACAATGACAACGGCGATTTAGTTTCATTGCCGCTTCAAGTCGACGCACGCACGCGTATTCGTTATTCTAAGTATTAATGGAAGTTAAAAACATGTCAGGTGGCCCGACCATGTTACTGTAATTGAACTATAATGCACTAGCAGAATCGAATCGAATCGAGGTCTGTTCTTGCCCATCCGGGATACTGGCCTAAGTTGATGTATATAATTAAGTGCACCGATAATTAAGTGTACCGACGAATATAGAAGTTTAGGTTAGGTTATTTAAGCTTATTGATGACCTCTGTGGCGTAGCGGTTAGTGCATCTGCCATGCGAGAGGTCCCAGGTTCGAACCCCGGCTGGGGTCAACTAAACCCCCTTGGGTGTTTACATGTTTGTGATCTCGCTGTTTCTGGTTCCCACGACACAGAATATCCTAGCGCGGGGTCAGAAGCAATGTATGTGCCTGTATGTGAATGTTTAATTTGTACTACAAGTGGCTTGTACATATCGTCCATCGGCAAGAAAGGTGTCACAGCACAGCTTTTATCGATTTAGAGTTTTGAATGCAAAAAAATCGCGATCGCGAAATTTACCGGCTTAAAAATTGTCATAATTTTAGTTCATCATACGGGTAGACGGCGTAAAGTACCCTTTTTCACCGAGCCATTTTGGGCCGCTTTACGGCGCTAGTAGTGTCACATCTTACTTGATACAAGGAGGACGTGCACAGTCTGTGTTGAAAAGTGTCACAACCTGTTTAATGACCGTACTACGGTTGTTGTTGCTGTAATTTTTAATTAAGGTGAGATCAAAAAGTGCTACAAAACAGTCTTGTCATATGATATTCTTGCATTTTTCTAGCCTTAATATTGGCCTGATAAAAAAATATTGTAGCTTAACCCACCAAACTATACTACAAAAAGTCATTTTTAGAAGAAGGCTTTGTTGAAACTGTGTTAAGACGGAAAAAGCAGTTAACCCAAATTAATTTAAAACCAGCATACAGATGCAAGCCTGAAATAAAAAAAAAGCTCGACGATTTGCTGGGTCTGATTAGAACAAGTCATATACCACGTTTCTATGAGCCATTTTACGTATCGCTCAACCGCTAATTACAAACATAAACATAAACATCTACACACAGGCACATACATTGCTTCTGGCCCCACATTAGGATACCCTGTGTCGTGGGAACCAGAAACAGCGACGTCACAAACATGTAAACATCCAAGACCTGGAGCTTTTTTTTTTCTCTTAGTACTTGATTTTACATCTGAATTTATATAATTTGAAACTTGTACTGGTACAAGAACAAAAATACCAACGTTTGACATTTCCTTAATTAAGATTTTGTTATTTTTATTTGACTAAGTTTTGATTTCTGTTTCTAAGATTTCTATCTAGCTATTGCCAAAGCTATTGTATCTAAGATTTCTATCTAGCTATTGTTTTATACAAAGTACTTCAGTATTAAAAGTAAAAAGTTCCTATTTTTATGTAGGTCTAGAACCTACATAGTATAATTTTGACTCTTACGTCGTAAGAACGAAATATATACATTAAAAAAAATCTTTTTTTAAATAAAGGCAGATTTATTTATATAAGTATATAATTACCTAATGTTGACTATAACAAAGAAATTATTTTTAGCTAGTAGTTTCTATAGTCACTAAATTTTTATGCGCATTTAAAAGATCTCCTAAACCTGAAATTCTCAATTTTTGTTATTTTCTTGTCTCTAATGTTAATTTGAGTCTAATGTTAATAGTGAGTTATAAATGCTAACTTTAACATAAAGTAGCTTATATTACTCGTTTTTTTTCAATAACAATAAAAAATATGATTATAAAAAGCTGTATTATTTTATCGCAAGATGAAAAATCCCTCTAAAAAAGTGGCCCTTTATAGGAACTTTAAAAAAAAACATTTTTAATAAAATTAAATTAGTAGCTTTTAAAAAAAATTTCGATTTGACTCGTAACATGAATAAATTTTCCAACCAACACAGTATTCACCAAATGTTTTTGTCAATATTACATAAAGTTATTTTAAAAAATATTTAAAATGTGATTTCCCAAAAGTTGCTTTTTTGTATTATGACACCTTTCTTGCCGATGGACGATATGCTTGTACTACAAGTAAGCTGATGAACTTAGCTTTTTTGTTAGTTCTGATAGATGCGCTTTCCATTTAAGATGATGATCTTCAGTCAATCCCAAAAACTTCGCGGTGACTATAATAATATCTCTTAGTAATTTACATTATGATCTCTTATTGTTGGCATTCTTTGGGCTAATAATAATTGCATGAAATTACTTTTCGTTAGGTTCACCTGTATATTGTTATGTTTTTGTAAATTCTAAAAACGTCTCTATTACACAAATATTATCAAATTGATATGTTTTCAGTGCATTTTTTCGATAAATTCCAAGGCTTTCGGGTGCGAGATCGATTGGCATCCGAGATAAATGCCATTGTTGACGTATTTTGAATCGTTTTTCTGATAAAATAATAGATAAGTTTCATTTTGTTTTGTGCTGTTATGCACTTTTAAGTTACTATCCAAATAGAAATTGTCAACGAATCAATAAAATCCAAATATTTAAATTCAGAGTAATACAGAATTTGTGAATTTGGAAACGTGACAGGTTGAACTATAGTCTGTAAAACATAGCTTGAGCTCCGCGACAGCTGTCATCGAAATTGCGTCCATGAAGTTTTGAATTTTATCACAGAATATTTGTACTGTGAAAACTCCGTACTTACTGCATACTAATCGATGTCTAAGCAATATCCTCAGAAGAAGGAGTACCATAGAAGGAGCGTTAAAAAATGAAAACGTGCCACATAGTCTGTTTCGTCAATCTAAATAGCCGCAAGCTACGTGTTAGAAAGAGAAAAATATAGTCGTGTCTTTGTTGCTTTTTTCGAGCGTACAACCCTTAAACGTCAGTTGGTTACCTTTGGTTACCATTACGCGACCAAATTAGAACGGCTCAGAAAATGACGGCATGCAATGTGCCGCCCAATGACATTGATTTGGCAGAGGGTGTTCTGTGTTTGGCAGTGTGTTTGACAAGAGGTTTGGGAGTGCGCCGTTTTCAAGAAGCTTGTGTATTTTATATTTATTAAAGCACCATTTGAAGTGAATTATAGTGGATTCTCATGGTATATAGTATAAGTAACCATCGGCATGGCGTGTGTTGTGTTAGAATGTATATCTCATTCTTCCCGAGAAGATAATGAAACAACATTCATCAGCTTCCACCGGTAAGTCTCAATTTTGTGTACCTAAAAGGGTATTTTCTCTAAGATTTCAACTATGGGCTACTAGAATTGCTAATTAGCTATTAGAGAATGGTGTTTTCATCATGATTATTGTGATATTTTCGATATAAATCATAATACAAGTTTGTTGTTTGTTGTAGGGGAATAGGGATGGGACTTTCCCACTTTCTCAGTGAAAAAAAGTATCGATAGTTCGTAGAGCATATTTAGTTATTTATTGCGTTCGTATAGTTGTTTTAATTGTTAATTATCCATTGCAGGTTACCCGCAGACAGCACAAAATAACAAATGTCGATGACGCAGTATCACGTACAAAGTAGTCTTGGAAAAATTTACACCGCATTTGCAGCAAGCGACTGTTTCATAAACAATAGCAAGTGGCGTAGGTTGGAAACAAGTGCCGGACCTACTTTACGCTTTTCCTTAGCCCGCAGATCATTGGT
Organism: Yponomeuta plumbellus; assembly: GCA_947310845.1. Lineage (NCBI taxonomy): Eukaryota > Metazoa > Arthropoda > Insecta > Lepidoptera > Yponomeutidae > Yponomeuta > Yponomeuta plumbellus. The sequence continues at coordinate 9,217,671 of OX371216.1, read as the reverse complement.
AAGGTTATACTTAATTACATTATAATGATACTTAAAACAAAATAAAGTCTACATACTGCACAATTATGTCGACTGAGGTGCACGTTTTGCTGTATGTATGTACATCAGGAATTTCACATGAGTCCCGACTGTCTCGTTGGTCTAGTGGTTACTCCACTTGGATAATAAAAGAGGTTGTCAGTTCCAACCTGCAAGGCGCCGTATATCACTTGTAGAATTTTTCCCTGATTATTGCCTGACTGGGTGTTTTTTTCTATCCTGGACAACGTTTAGCAGTTAAAGGTCATAACTAGTTTAATACAATCATAGTCTGATTCTGGTGCAAGTGATTTTTATTATTTTTTATGTGGAAGTTATCAACGTGAAGTACTTAAATAAAAACAATTTTCAGGTTGCGCCTTCCGCGGAAATGGACAACGTTCGTGAGCTGCAACCAAGCTGATTTCATTTGAATTTCATAAAATATTATATTATTTTTTACATTATGGCTGACACATTTTTGTGAAAAAAAAAAAAAACATTAATAGGTACTTGTAAAACAGAAGTCAGGGATAAAAACATATACATTATAGTAATACGTGTTGGTTTCTTCTCTATTGAGCTGCAGCCTGCCACTTTTTATGTGAAAAGCTTGAAACTACGTACTTTATTTGATGCCAAATAGTCTTGTACCAATAAATCGTTTCGTTTTTAATTTTTATTTTATTCCATTTAACCTGGACTGATGATGTTATTACAACGGGTGCCTTGAGTAACTATGCTAGGTGGTAGGTATTTATTGGAAACAAATACGTAATCTATTAACACGACACAGGGTATCCTAGTGTGGGGCCAGAAGCAATCTATGTGCCTGTGTGTAAATGTTATGTTATGTTATGTTATTAAATAGTTTTTCCTATTTTGGTCTTGTTTTATTCATTATACTTTCTTACAGTGCCACCATCTCATCTGTTCAGTTGATAGCGGCGCTAGTGGAGAATTTAGTAGTAACATTTGAGAAATTTACCTAGAAAAATGAGAATATTTTAACCCATCTTTCAATTTTAATGAACATATATCTATAAATCTTAGTAAATGAATAAATAAAACAAAAAATGGGGAACAGGATTTACAATTAATTACTTAGTTACAATTTTACCCACCTGAACAGATAACTTGGTGGCGCTGTATATGGTGATTATTGATGATTTGCAAACATATTAAAAAAAAAGGTTCTATATTCGCCGTACATATACATTTTGCCATGTTACCACATAACTCGGTAAAATCTTTCTTCGATTCGCTATAGCCCTATTAGTCCCATTTATATTATTCAAAACCTGATGTAGAATTACTTACTGTTACTTATGAATATTTATTGTAACTTATATGGTATGTACCACACTTAGCACATAATAACATAACCGTAAGGGGTTCCAGCTGGTTCACTAGCACCACCAAGAGAAAAATGATATTTTTTTAGAGATAAATACATTGATAATTAGATAGATAGATAATAGTGATTATCATGGGCCCATGACTGTAATTTAAATTGATTGGAATTGGAATAATGGAATTTAGTCGTAGGTTTTTTGGTACACAGCCATGGGTCCGAAAAATCACTATTAAACATGGTGATGGGATTGAAAAGATACTCTTTGCAAATTGTGTAAAAGAGCTATGATTTTTTTATCATTTAATATTAATACTTAATTACCAACATTAATTTTAAAAATACACAGATTATGTAGATCGGTATAAATAATATCGACATCTTTATGGTGTTTGTCCCAGCCCTATGGATTTTGGCTTTGTTCAGTAATCTGTGGCAACCGTGTACGATTGTAACATTTTTAGTGCATGAGTACACTACAGCTGTCTCTTTCTGGCGCAGAGATTTATCGTAAGAGTAACATGGACAGCTATACAACTGTTACTTTTTATTTTATTCCTCCTTCTATGGTACTCCTTCTTCTGAGGCAATATCGTAACCTAGCCCTGTCAGTGTGACAGCTGTCGTGGAGCTCAAGCTATGTTTTATAGACTGTAGGTGACCATGTCCACTGTCCATGACCACTTAGGTACCTAGTTAATTATTGTGTTAAATATTTAAGTAACATTAAGAGCGTTTTGGTTTTACTGTAAGTTCTTATTGTATTTCAAATAAATAAATAAATGTCAAAATCTAGAGAGTTTTGGAGTAAATGGACCAAAAAACTCCAAATTTAGTCTATTCAACTTTGGGTCTTAATTAACAGAATTTTAGTCTTGGTTGTTGAGGCCCTATGCTCCCCAAGGAGTTAAAGGACTAAAGAGGGAGACATCACCATCACATTTAGACGCCACGGCCACTCCACTACTATGTGGGTTCGCTTTCCACTGGAGGGCGCCGTACGTTTGTACAATAGCCCCATTCTGGATGTATTTACATGTTTGTAACGTCCTTACCTGGTTATCAGAGCACAGGGTATCCTAGTTTGGGACCACGCTAAGTATTGTGTTGTGTGGAAGTTTGTTTTGCACCTAATCTTCTAATATATAAAACTAGCTGTTGCCCGCGACTACGTCCGCGTGGGCTTTAGTTGAGTAAAGTGTTTGCAAATAAGATAGGGATACTTTTAGCACATGCGAAAGAGCTTCCATACTAACTTCGCAACCCCCTCTTACCCCCTTAAGGGATGATTTTCGAAGAACTTACTTAACACGTCTTCATTACTTTCAATGAAGAACCTTCATACTGAATTTCATTCGAATAACTTCAAAAATGGCAAAGATTCATACTAACTTTGCACCCCCCTTTTATCCCCTTAAGAGATGATTTTCAAAAAACGATTTTACATGTGTTTCAAGACATTCAATGAAGGACCTTCATTCTGAATTTCATTCGAATAACTTCATAAACGGCAAAGTTTCATACTAACTTTGCACCCCCCTTTTACCCCTTTAAGGGATGATTATTGAAAAACTATTTTACATGTTTTTTATGACTTTTAATGAAAGAACTTTATATTGAATTTCATTTGAATAACTTCAAAAACGGCAAAGTTGCATACTAACTTTGCACCCGCTCGTACCCCCTTAAGGGATGATTTTCGAAAAACTATTTTATATGTGTTCATGATCTTCAATGAAGAATCATTATTCTGAATTTCGTTCGAATAACTTCAAAAACGGCAAAGTTTCATACTAACTTTGCACCCCCTTTTACCCCTTTAAGGGATGATTTTTGAAAAACTATTTTACATGTTTTTTATGACTTTTAATGAAAGAACTTTATATTGAATTTCATTTGAATAACTTCAAAAACGGCAAAGTTGCATACTAACTTTGCACCCCCCTCGTACCCCCTTAAGGGATGATTTTCGAAAAACTATTTTATATGTGTTCATGATCTTCAATGAAGAATCATTATTCTGAATTTCGTTCAAATAACTTCAAAAACGGCAAAGTTTCATACTAAGTTTGCACCCCCTTTTTTCCCCCTTAAGGGAGGATTTTTATTTTCATCATTTTAAATGAAAAATCTTCTTACCAAATTTCATTTGAATAACTTTAAAAACGGCAAAGTTTCATACTAACTTTGAACACCCATTATACCCCCCTAGGGGATGAATTTTCAAAAATCCTTTCTTAGTGCTGCCCTACGTTACAAAAGAAACCCCTGTGCAAAATTTCAAGTTTCTAACCCTTATAGTTTAGGCCCTGCGTTGATATCTCAGTCAGTCAGTCAGTCAGTCAGTCAGTCAGTCAGTCAGTCAGTCAGTCAGTCAGTCAGTCAGTCAGTCAGTCAGACAGACAGTCAGTCAGTCAGTCAGTCAGCTCCTCCTTTTATATATATATATATATATATATAGATTCTCGTGTCGCCGTGTTAGTCCGCAAACTCCTCCGAAACGGGATGCCCGATTTTGATGAACCTTTCTATGTATAATCGGTAGATCTGAGAATAAGTTGTTATCTATTTTTCATACTGGCAAAACAACGTTTGCGGGGTCAGTTAGTTATTTAATAGATTTTTGATAACCAAAGTATCTTAGTTTATTGACCCTCACACCGCTGAAATAGCAAAACTTCTGTGGACACTTCCGGTGATAAGCCTATATTTTCTCTCTTTCTCTAAGAGAAAGTGTGTGCCCTGCACTGGGCCCTAGAATTTCTACGTTATAATCTTTATTCACAGTATCACTTTCCCTTAAGTCCATAGTGATAATTCCATCAAATGTTGGTTTTCGACTTTTCGCCTCTCGATCTGTTCGCCGGTGTGTGTACAAGTGTTATTATTACACTACACACACGCGGGCGCGTCGGTCTGTCGGTCTGCCAATATTGGCTTAGGTTAGGACCTACCGTGGACGCGGACCTATAGTGTGCCTTATCGCGAGGGACGTAAGGGTGATTGTCGAACTGAAGTTTCGGACCTACCGCGAGTGATTTCGTGGAAATCTCTTGGTGTGTTTTTTTTCTTGGTAGCTGTCGGAGATACTTGTGAACTGTCGTTACTTATAGGAGTTTTGTTAGGACTTTGTGTTTGATTTGATTCTGCTGGTCCCGCTGAAACAAGAACAAGCACAGTCATACTCTGAATTTGTCTCCAAGCTTGATATACAAGGTCGTGTACAACAAAATATGTACTCAAAAAACCATCAATCGCGTTTCTAAGTTTCTTCAATTTAAAAAAAAAACAACCTCACCATGAACCCTTGTAAATATTTCGTTATATTTGTTTGTCGTCTAGCATGCAATAAAAAATATTCTATTCTATATAACATAACATAACATTTACATACAGGCACATACATTGCTTCTGGCTCCACACTAGGATACCCTGTGTCGTGGGAACCATAAACAGCGACGTCACAAACATATAAACATCCAAGACCTGGAGTTTTTTTTCTCCCCAGCCGGGGATCGAACCCGGGACCTCTCGCATGGTAAGCAGATGCACTAACCGCTACGCCACAGAGGTCGAACCCGGGACCTCTCGCATGGTAAGCAGATGCACTAACCGCTACGCCACAGAGGTCGTGAATAAGCTTAAATAACCTAACCATATATCTTTCTATATTCATAAAATTCCTAAGCCAACTAACACAATGATGGGCCCCACAGAAAAGAAACGTCCACACTCATTATACGAGTTTTTCCCTCAATTTAATCCCTCTATAATTTGTAAAACAAAGTGTAAATCCCATTAGCGCAGAGCTTAGGGTCTACCTACACTCATCATCAAAGTAATTCCGAGCTGCACGGAATTATTACGAACAGACAAATTGAAAAGGCGACCAGTGTAACCTGAGCTTTATTGCACTAATTGAGGAGACACAGAAGATCTTATTTTTTACCCGACTTGGAAAGCAATTTAGGGTTTTGTTTTTTTATGGGTTTGTTTGTTTCTTCATGACCGCGCAGATACCTGACAAACCGTTTTGACAAATGAGGTGTCAAACGAAAGGTTTGACAGCGCGAGAATACTACTGAACGGCTCTAGATGACTTCATTAAAAAAACAAATTGGCGGAATGAAATTGTTAGAAAAAAAAACCAAAAAACCTGAATCCTAAAAGACACTTTAATCAGTTAAATTTTCAACCTCAGCAGGGGCGCTAAATTAAATTAAAAATAATTATCTAAAAGAAAAGAAAGGTTCTGCCGAATCCGAATTAAGTTCCAAAGTTTTGCATGAATCAGTTTTATTTTCAGATACAGCACTTGAGAATAGCATTTTTTTCTTACTCTATGATGTCATAATGTTACATAGAGTTTAAAACATGTTTGTCACTTGCACTATAACACTTTTTTCCATTTTCTATTGGTTTCCCTAAGTAATTCAGTCCTAAGGAGTAGACAGGTCTTTTAGCTTTCTGCGTCTTAGCTTAAAAGTAATATTTCACTTTCTCTTTCAACCCAACCTTCTGGGTCGAGTCTAATCTGGACTGACAAGTCCGTATTTTCTAGACTTATTTTCTTAGTTCTAGACCATTTCCTGGGATTTTATTTATAATGTCAACGTCTGGGTCCTAGAACATTCCGGAATTTTGTCGTTCTATGTATCGAGGTTAGGATCTGTGGATCTTCTGATATTACGAATTCTTAATACTTGAGACAATCTTTTTTTGACAAATTTTCAACAGAGTATTAATATTTATACAAATTAGGCTGTTGGATTTAATATAAAATAACGCTAAATATGAATTTGAACGTAATCCTTGCAAGTAACAACACGCCCACATCGTATTTTGTGAGACGACAATCTATATCCACCATAGATAACAATAGAAGTATTCCTTATCGTTTAATTCCTTCAGATATTGAGCATTTTATAAATAACCTTGTTTATTAAAATTAAAATATCTGTAGTAGCGCAGCGGTAGAAGGTCGGCCTCACATTCGGTAGGTCGTTAGAATCCCGGCATGTACCAATGACCTTTTTTAGGGCTTCGTTCCCAAAGTTTAGGGTAAAACGGACTATATTACTGAGACTCCGTTGTCCGCCCGTCCATCCGTGTGTCCGTCTGTCACCCCAATTTTTTTAAAATTATAATCCCTACAAATCTATATAAAGGAGAAGCTGACTGACTGACATATCAACGCAGGGCCTAAACTATAAGGGTTAGAAACTTGAAATTTTGCACAGGGGTTTCTTTTATAACGTAGGGGAGCACTCAGAAAGGATTTTTCGAAATTCTCCCCCTAAGGGGGTAAAAGGGGGTGCAACGTTAGTATGAAAGTTTTCAAATTTTCAAAATTATTTCTATAATACATAATATGTAAATTATGTGATAAATATGAATGTTAATGAACACACTATTTTTTTGTTTTAATTATTTCACATTCGGTAAAAGTATCCGTGACTTATTTGCAAACACTTTCAACTAAATCCCACGCGGATGAAGTCGCGGGCAACAGCTAGTAATGTATATGGCGAAACAACCTTTGCCGGGTCAGAGTCTATAAAATCTTTCCATATTGTGCTGGCACTTTACTTGGCTATTCGTATTCGCGTATTTGCCGACGATCTAGAATACATTGCAGGCTTAACAAAGAACAGTGGTTAAGATTCGGAAGGAAGCCCAGCAATGGATTGTGAATATTTGTCTAAGGGCCCTGCCTCACCGGGACGCCATGGCCACGTCCCCGGCTACGTATCCAAGCAGTTTGTATTGAATGGCGACGTCGCGTCGCCAACAGTCGCCAAGTGAGTTAGGCACCATACATTTCAATATTAACTGCTTGGATGCGGTCCCTGGCGACGTCGCCATGGCACAAAAACGCGAATACGAATAGCCATATAAAGTGCCAGCATTAGATACCCTTCTGTGCATATCATTCTGTCCCCGGCGTGCGCACAATTACGGGTACAAATGACTCTCGGCGCAGCATAATTTTCTCGTCTGCACCCCCCGCCTCGCGTCTCGCCCCCTCCCACGCCGTGATTCCCTCATTTTACTGTGCGATGCTTGCTTTAGTATGGACGTGAGGCAAATCTCCAAAAGCTTACCGAACCGGCATTGTACTCGCTGTTGCAACTTATTGCAAATCAAATAACCGTTGTTTCTTGTTGTTAAATACTTTTACCTATTGGAGTCATCAACGTATAGTACAGTCAGCGGTGTCATATAATTGTGACTGTTTACGAATAAATGTTCAAACAAATACAAATTTTAATGTTGATGTAATAAGTACGAGTAGTTGGACACAACGTTGGAAAAGCTGATATTTTTTCGGGATTCCGAATTTTGCTCACAGTTAAAGTGGTTGTGATTTTCGTTTTTCGGAATGTGCCTAGTAACCGAGACTTTTTCCACCCTTTATATTAAATACATACTTGTAAAATAAATAATCTAATAAGGCCGCCAATTGTACTGTACCTTTGTAAATCTTTTGTATTTGTTTTTCCTGGTACAATAAAGAATATTCTTATCTTGTCTCATCTTGTGTATGAAAATCTCGTGTATTTGTCCTTGCATGTGTATTTGTTATCGAACTCCTCCGAAGCGATTTCCTTAAGCCGAAAATATTTTTTAATTATTTTACCTTAATTTAATATGTCATTACCATATTTATTTTACATTTAATTAATATGTATTTTTTTATATTTCAGGTAAACTCGAGCCTCACGCGGCAGCCAGCTTCAACATGGGTTACCTCATGGCACCTTACCCTTACCCCAATGGCGGAGCGCATCCGTTGCCTGTGTCTATGGTGAGTGTTCGTAATCTGACTCCTTTACCCTTTTTCGAAATTCAATAATCTCGGTTTTCTTCTGAAATTGTATCACCAATGAAGGTAACCGTTTTGTTGTCTTATTTACGAGACAACCCCAGCATTTTCATTGAAACAAATGTCGCCAAACCTGTGCAGTTTGTTGGCGAAGCGCTCTTACGAGTATGACTTAAGGTTTCCATTGACAATTTTACAGTTATATTATACTTACTTAATAATTTAGGCACTTATTTATATTGTTGTACACAAAAAATAAGTTACTATACTTTAGTATATTGTGGTGAGTTTTCATAACTGACTCTTTTACCCTTTTGCCCAAGTTCAATAAATCACTCTCACAGTCTTCTTTTAAAAATGAAAAAATAAGCTATAAAAGTTACTCTTTTCGGTCAGTGTACAGTCGACAGCACGTCAATCTTCACATTTTAGTTGAAAAGTCGCCCGTAATGCAACGGAGTAGAGTGCATGGGTGTATACCATTATGTGCTGTCGACTGTACTAGGCAACTCTAGAAAACCCTCAGTTTCTCGTAACATAAAATAACATAACATTTACATACAGGCACATACATTGCTTCTGGCCCCACACTAGGATACCCTGTGTCGTGGGAACCAGAAACAGCGACGTCACAAACATGTAAACATCCAAGACCTGGATTATTTTTTTTCTTCCCAGCCGGGGATCGAACCCGGGACCTCTCGCATGGTAACCAGATGCGCTAACCACTACGCCACTGAGGTCGTCGTAAGCTAGCAAGCTGTTAAGCTACTGTTTTAACAGCTGTCAGTTGGCGAAGGTACAAAAAAAAGAAAGACGGGCAGCTGCTAACCGTAGATTAACAGGCTGATAGCGTACGAGAAACCCAGGGTTAGTCTTACATATCTAATACATAAAAATCTCGTGGTATAGTGTTTGTTACCAAAATCCTCTGGCTTCACCGATATTTATGTTTTTTCCATTTATTTGGTAAGTCATAAGTTAATTATTACGGAAAAAGAACTTGTTAATATACTGTTTACCGAGCTTAATTTTGTGGCTGTATGTTTGGTTCGAATTTTAATAAATAATAATAACGTCTGCTGGAACAAATTGCGTCCTAGTTTTCGCCGACATAAAATCTTCGCTTATACCAATAAAACATACGATATCTTTCTTTAACCAAATAGATAGTAAACTAAACGCCACGTGCGCGTATTATACGCAGCGCCGGGACTCGAACCAGGGACGCACCGGAAACCGTAACACAAACAGTTTTTATTTCTGTCTTCATCCTGCACCATTACGTTATGCTTGTACCATCGAGGACATAACGCAATAAGTTAAAATTGAAGAAATAAATACTTTGACTATGTTGAGATCGGTAATAGGCTCTATTACCCTAATGGGTCTAAAGACTGTGTCACCTGCGCTTTATTTGTTTATATTAGGATCTTAACTCAGAAAAAGTATAAGTAAGTAAGTAATTTATTTATTTCCTTGTCCCAGAGGTATCAAAACACTAAGTAAGTAAGTAATTTTTTTATTTTATACTCAAATCTTACTATCTAACAATATAATTTTCAAACATACTTGAGTTGAAACATAGATTTGGCATCAAATTGGTCTCCGCTCAGCATCATGTCGTGGCCGATAGCGACCACGACGCTGGTTTTCAGCGGTTACCATTTACGGCACAAACAAAGAAAAAGAAACTAAAATACAAATACCAGTATAAAGAAAAAATACACTACAAATATGAACAATTGGAATAATCTAGACTTAATCCTATGTGAGAGGCTGGAGTCCATACTAGGAAATATCTTGTGGGACAGATCTCCAGGCCCTCACAAAACTTACAATGTGTTGTTTCTCAATTGCATTTTTTTTTTGTTGTATAAATAGCGAAGTCTGCAAACAGCTGATAAATGAACATTACAATAAACTTCTTAAGTTACATAATGAGCTTGATTTATTCAACACAAAGGTAGCGACATTAAGGCGACTAATGAGTTCATCATTTTTTGCTAGTGAGATCTAATTTGAAATTGTTTCATTTTTTCTCTTTCTTTATTTTTTGTGATCACTATGCTTACTATTGCATGATTTAGTGAGTGTCCACACGAGTGTTTTACTTTTTAATGTGTTACTACCGGCGAGAATCTATTATTAGCTGTTAGACACCTAGTTATATTGCTATAATGTAATTTCATGCTGATGATTCTCCAAACCGAATAAATAAAAAAATAAAAATAATAATAAACAGAGTCATATTTCATACAACTGGAATTCATGGTTGACTACAATTCTATGCACTAACTCATAACATTGCATGTGGGAAGACGCAATGTACCTCGAATTGTATCCTATCATCATAAACTGTCAATTGTCGTTTTTTGAAACGTGACCCTGAAGTCAAAAGTCAAGTTGGAATCCAGCCGTTCTTACTGTAAAGGTAATGAAGAACTTTATTCAGATTATCAACACAATTATCAGATTAATTTGGTCTCGTTTGTACGTAACAATAAAGATTTTTTTTCTCGACTGTACGCGACCACCGTTTATGACTCAGTTCAGCTTTAATTGCATCTTTATATGTCTATAAACTATCTCTCCTAGTCTAGTTTTTAGTGCGATGGCTCCCGCCCTTATATGAGCTGTTACCGTCAGTTAACTCGCTTCGAAGTTAATTTGTGAAGCAGATAGAAAGTCATGTTGAGCGTAAAAAAGCTGTCAAAAAGACATGCGGTGTAACAAAAACCAATTCTTAAAATTATATTTAAAAACTAGCTGTTGCCCGCGACTACGTCCGCGTAGGCTTTAGTTGAGTAAAGTGTTTGCAAATAAGATAGGGATACTTTTAGCGAAAGAGCTTTCATACTAACTTCGCAACCCCATCTTGCCCCTTTAAGGGATGATTTTCGAAAAACTAGGTACTTTACACGTCATGTCTTTCAATGAAGGACCTTCATTTTGAATTTCATTCGAATAACTTCAGAAACGGCAAAGTTTTATACTAACTTTGAACCCCCATTTTACCCCTTTATGGGATGAATTTCTAAAAATCCTTTCTTAGTGCTTCCCTACGTTACAAAAGGAACCCCTGTGCAAAATTTCAAGTTTGTAACTCTTATAGTTTAGGCCCTGCGTTGATATGTCAGTCAGTCAGTCAGTCAGTCAGTCAGTCAGTCAGTCAGTCAGTCAGTCAGTCACCTTCTCCTTTTATATATATAGATAGAACCGACGGTAACGATAATGGAAACTCCGATTCTCGCCTTAAAAAATACCTAACCTAAATAAAGACACTTTCCGAAGACAAAAGAAGACTTTCAAATTTAGAACGCGATTCGAGATCGACCGCTTCCCACGCGCGCGTCAATAACGTCCAATACCTAACCCTAGTAAGCTAGTACGCATGCACAGCGTTCGCCATTCAAATCCTTGCCAGCCAGCAAGAAACGAAAAAACAACCCGAGCGCGAAAATATGAAACTTTGAAAGGCAACAGGTCGAAATACGACCGTCTCATTCTTTTCTATGGGGTTTTAAGTTTCGCCTCTCTGTCGCGGAAGCCGCCCCTACAGTCGCCGCCCTCGGGGCGGGAAACGGAGGAGGAGGGTGGGAAAATGCTTTTTCTTTTTCTGCGCGGTGTTTTAGGCTTTTGTCTGGGTGAATGCGGCCAGCAATTTCGGGGTCGCTTGCGTTCCGTCTGGGGAGTTCGCGAAACTTCGCGGCACTTCGAGTGGCCCAAAAATGTATTTAAATAAGGAATGTCAGATGACTTTAGGAAACCGTTATCTCAACCCACAGAACAAAAAAAAAAGAGTAGAAATAGTGACATGACCTATCAGTAGGAAAACCAGTGTGACCAAACCCACACACACAAATCAAAAGCACACTGTGAATGCCAAGCTGCCATTGGCAAATAAAGGCAATTCTGAAAAGGTCTACATCACAAAAGTTCCAAGTAAAATATGAACCTTTTAAATCATATAAACAATGATCAAAATCAAATGATAATTATGAAATTAAGTTTCACATACGATCTTTGCTTTGTAGTACCGCTACTCTACATTAGATGGAACTACCGCCTCGTGTGATCGTCGAGAAGCTTTAAGTTCTATGCCATAAAGTCGAATATTGAAAAATAACTATCTGCTATGTTGCTACTCAGGCTAAGGATGGGACATATTGCCATATCGACAAATTATAGAACTGTTTCATAGAGCGACAGTTGAAAATGAATTTGTTATGACAATGTTTCTTAATCATTTTTTTTTAGTACCTACATTGACAAAGTAACATAATGTATTCCCTTCTGCCAAACTGTACCACAGTTCGATGTAAATTACGCAGCCGGGTACCATATTAACTGTCCTTCTGGATGATTGGCTACGCAATGTACCTATAATGGAATTCTCATAATCTAACCATAGTCGCCTTATGAAACGAAGCCCAGCAAACTTATCGTGTACAATTTATAGAGAATAAGAAAGCCTATTGTATATATTTTTTTTAACTGTAACTTTTATTTGTCTCTTGCTTCTTGTGTGCAATAAGGAATATTCTTTTTTTTTACGTAGCCTCGATTGCCACAGAACAGAAAAAAAGAGTAGAAGGAGTGACATGACCTATTAGCAGGAAAACCAGTGTGACCAAACTCACACATAAGCCAAAACCCACACTATGAATGCCAAGCTGCCATTGGTAAATAAAGGCAATGCCGAAAAGGTCTACATCATAAAAGTTCCACGTAATATATGAACCTTTTGGTGATATAAACAACGATCAAAATCAAATGATAATGATGAAATTAGAATGATATTAGATCTTTGTTCGTAGTACCGCTACTCTACACTAGCTGGAAATCCCGCCGCGTCTGACCGTCGAGAAGTTTTATGTGATAGACCATAAAGTCAAAAATTAAACCTACCTTCTGGATGATCGGCTGCGCAACGTATATGGAATTCTCACATGAAACTAACCATAGTCGCTTTTGAAACGAGGCCCAGCAAACTTATCGTATGTATAGTTTGTTTAATTTTTTTATTTATTTATTTAAAATGTCGTTATCCATCAACGCTTGTGCTTCACTTATATTATGGAGATGACATTTGCCAACGAAAGTCACGAGACTTCCCCATACATATAAGGAGTAAATGTTGATTAAATTATCTAGACCCCCCCAGATGATTTTACTACACGAGCACATAAAATCATCTAACTTTGAAATTATGCATGCTGGTTTAGTTTTGATGACAATACGCCAATCTATACTAATAAAAATGACATGTTTTTTGAACTAAAACTTTCGGCACAACACATTGTAAACATTTAGTCCGGATCTACTTACGGGTGTTGTTTTATCGGACGAGTCCGACTAGGTTTCGCTCCGATACGCAGAGCAGTGAGTGGGTGGTGAGCAGAGACGGAGCTTGCGTCGTTCGGTTGCTTGTCTCAAAATGGGATGGGTAAGTTGATCCGGATTAAAAGTTTACAAAAATGACATGATACTGCAGTCAGGACCACATTCTCGCAAAGGAACATTCTCGCAGCGTCAAGGAACATGAACAATAAATTTTGCGCAGTATCAAAAATAATTGCAACTAAAAATGTGTTAAATAATAATAATAATAAAAGATGATAATAAACACTTACAGGCACATACATTGCCTCTGGCCCCACCCTGGGATACCCTGTGTCGTGGGCACCAGAAACAACGACGTCACAAACATGTAAACATACAAGACCTAGGTTTTTTTTTTGTCCCCAGCCGGGATTCGAACCCGGGATCTCTCGCATGGTAGTCAGATGCACTAACCACTGCGCCACAGCGGTCTTCAATTAAAATAAAATAACGACAATTATTTTCCCAAAGTACCTAATTAGACGCAGGTAATTATTTATTACTGCTAAGTCATAGACAAAATATTATTATTATTTTTTATAAAAACTATTTCAAGCAATTATAAAGGAAATATAGAGTTTTTAGAATAATTAAAATAATTTGCGTTTAAATATTATCGATAGATTTTTATAATGTTGTGTCCCAGCTGCAATTGCTACTCATTTGAGTAGCATTCAAATGTTGACAGAAATTTCTAGAAAAAGTACACAGACTTCGACGAAAATTGAACATTATATTCCAGTAAATAAAGGTGGTTTTACTTTCTCACTTTCGGATTGCTTTCCTTGTTCATGTCATTACAAATTTAATTTCTATTAAATTAAATACAATGGAAATACTACTTACCGATGGAATGTTACGGCATGATCGGTACATTTTGGTCCCCAACTTTTATTTTTGCACTCTAACACAGCACAATAAGGCATTTTAGTAGAGTTTTCACAATTGTTTTCTTTACTAGAAGCGCACGGCAACTGAGGTAAGAAAAACTGTCATAGACTACGCTTATGCAATACATTGCTAATTTGAGGCACGCGGGCACCGCCCACTTACGATTTCTACTCTTTTTTTTTTGTTCTGTGGGTGTCTCAAACACTACTGTTAAGAAAAAAAGGTCAATGCTTCCGCCAAATAATGGAAATTTGGCATGTTCAGTGGAGGGAGGCGTAACTAGTCATAATTGAATAGATACAACAATACATATCGTCGTTGATACTGCAATACCGCGAATGAGCAATTTGTAAATACCGCGAAAGTGATTTTTTAAAATTTTTCAGGAGGAACAAAAATCTGTATAACTTGATCATTTACCAAGACCTTGTGATCTAAACTTTTGTTGGGGTCTATTTTTGTCTTTTTCTCCATTGATATTGATAGATATCCTTAAATAAGAAACAGAATAGCGTAATAAGTAACAGCATAGCGATTTACAAGAGAGTGGGTGGGGTTAGCGTAATAGGGAAGATGCCTGTACCCAGCAGCAGCAGTAACAGTTGGTTTCATTCACATTAAATCCCACTAATAATGATAAATCTGCGTAACATAAGTCCACTGAAGGGCACTTTTACTATTAAGCAAATAACGATAATAGCGCGTATGTACAAACATACATCAAAACTCATTCCTTCTTTGACCGCGTACCTACCACAACAAAATTACAATAGAGGATAACATGCTTTAATCATAGAAATTCGAAATAACTACATTACCTGTTTACAATGTAATCGTCCTAATAAGTGTACAAGTAAAAATAATGTACTTTCATTACTTATTTCAACGCAAAAACAATATTTTCGCCGGATCGCACTCCACTCTGTTGTGTTTTCTTACATGGAAAAGTAGATACGCGGTATTGTGACTAACTTTATGCTCGAAAAAGTTACGCGTATTGTTTTGTTGACAAAACTATGACTTCCCATTGGCTAATTTGAATCGGGTGAGTTGTAAAAGCAGCGAATCAGCGTCTTGAACCTGTGGGCGCGAAATGTCAAAATTGCTACTTTTGCACTTTCGCGGTATTTACAAACTGCTCATTCGCGGTATTGCAGTATCAACGACGATATTCATGCACAGTTCACTTTCATCAAGAACTTTTTATTAGTTTTCCACGAATTGCCCATCCTAGAATTTCGCGTGTAAATTGGTATGTCGTGAAAACGCAAATGTTCCGCTCAGTTTGAGCAACCTTCAAGAATGGTTTTTCCCTAAATGCATAAATTCTTATCGAAGTGAATCTGTAGAAAAAATCGATTATATGTTATTATTACTGGGTGTGAAGACATGTCAAGCGTTCGTCCAATCAAAGTAATTTTCCACGGTAGGTAAATAAGGCAATCGAGAGCGATAATATACGTAATATTAATTAACTGTCACCAAGTACAAAGGTTTATCAGAAACGTCCTATCAGACAATTTGTTTTCACACCACGTCGGAAGGTCGAGAAATTGTGATATTTCATAATTTCTGCCTTTATCTACAAGAAAGTTGAGCTTACGTTGCTCAATAGTGTGAGAATTATAATTACTTCATTGCATTTGAACTTTAAGTTCAAAATATTTCTCACCATCACAGAAACCGTTTTATTGTATTTTAAGATTAAGAAAACTTACAGCTGTTTAGCTGTCAAGCAAAATAATATACATTTTAATAAAAAACAAAAACAATAATTAAAATTTCATGAATTCGCATAAATTTTTGCAGGTTATAAAATTGGGATATAATCATATCAGTAATAAAAAAAACTAGTCAACGCACACCTCGGCTTACTCAGACTAGTGATTGATAGTTGGTTGACAGCTGAAAAAAAATCTCTGCATGCATGCAACACATATACTGTACGTCTCCCGTTCTGCGTTGACCCAAATTAAGTACATACAAATATTTAGTCACAAAAACACTCAAACCAACAAGTGAGGACGATCTGCATAGAAATATAAAATTAAAAAAATATATCGCACCTTCGGTAGTACAAGGGCACAACTGCACTTTTTGTAATTTTACAGGATGTCATATTACTCGGCTTTGTATTGCATCAAAGTGTTTGTTTTTTGTATGTATTGAATGAAAAAAAAAAACTTTAAAATGGCTCTCCTGTAAAATTACAAAAAGTGCAGTTGTGCCCTTGTACTACCGAAGGTGCGATATGTTAAAGTTATTTATCAAAAGTAACACATAAGAAATTCACTATATTACACCGTTCATAAAGGAGGCATTGGTATGAGTTAGACACTACGCATTTCAGCTTATTACATGCGTCTCACATTTTTTCCATTGTCCCCACACTAGGCTAGGCCTGTGTCATAAACGATCTTCTTTAATTGGTTTGCAAATGACATCCAGTGAGATTCGTAAAATGTAGCCGAAAATACATAGCTAAATCTAACTTTTTTGTTTTTATATATATCATAACAGCATAATACAACCCGTATTTAAATGCAGATCGTTGAACAACCCGGAACATGCAAGATCCTAATATAAATGAAATAAGACGTTCAAGCAATAAAACCTAATCAAAAACTTCAAATCGCCATCACGTACTGTCTCCGTGAGCGGAGAACACCCCGTGATCGTTTTGAATTGGGAACGACCGCCATTTTGTTGCTTAACGGGTTTCACATGACATCTTTGAGGTTATGTCGTGCGGCGGCAACTGTAGTTCCTAGATATGTTACTGTTATTTGTAGAAAAGTAATGAATTACTAGTTAGTTTTACATTAAACGGGTCTGACCGCGATTATTTGTTAGGTAAACTATTATTAATAATAATGCAGCCTATATACTTTCCACTGTAGGCCTTCTCTCAAAGAGAGAGTAAGGAGTAATCATCACGCGTGCCCATAAGCAACTCAGACACACCTCAGGTTCCCTCACGATGAACTATTATTATTATTGGATGACTCTCTCTCTCTCTCTCTCTCTCTCTCTCTCAGTGTGGACAGCATCATTTGTGAGAGCGAGAAGAAAATAGTTGTCTGAAAATGTTTAATTAACAGTGTGTAATAAACCTTCATCTCTGAATAGCACTTGTTTTAAAAAGAAAATATGGAAAACTCGTTTTCAACAAAAGTTCAACAAAATATCCGTGGCATATGCCGTCCTACATCTTCAAATGAAAAATGTACATTTCCAAAGAAACGTATTTTATGTGCGTTCTTAAATCAAACTTAAAACTTGACGTATTTGAATTTAGTTAATAGTTTAGGTTAGGCTCTTCCACATCATTCTTTCATTTTCAGCAATGTAACTAATCTCTCTAAGAATATATAGAAATGCCATTATAATAATGCACGAAGGGGTCCCAATTCTATGCGAGCGGGGCCCTAAAAACAAACAAAACAACTTGTTCGGGCCGCGCGCTGTCGTCGATACAGTACGAAATTTCGTCTAGGCTTGGGTAAAATATATCGATATGAATCAGGACCAGCTGTGTAGTATACGAGTACCCAAACGAGTTAAGGTTAAGTTTGTGGCCTCAGTTTTTTGTGACCGGCGTGCGTGCATGCAACGGCTAATGGATGTCAAGGAAGCGAAAGTGATATATCAGGATCGTGGCAAGTGGCAGTCCCTGGTCTATGCCTACTCCTCTGGGACACAGACGTGAGCTCATGTATGTAGTTTTTATGAATCTTCAGTGATCGTGCTGTATTTAAGTTTTATTTACAAAATTTATAATTTTACGTTAACTTTGACTCTGCTAGCTCATTACACACACAAAAAGATATCAAATAACCTCATTTAGCTACAATTATTACCGTCCGCCCAATAGCTTTAACAAAAATATCGAAATTATTTTAAAATAAATAATCGATCTTCGTCGTATTTTAATGTCAATAGATGAAAATTTTATACTTTTGTTTGAGATCAGATCCCCATTTCATGCGTTGCGTATTAGATATTGCTATGTACATTGTGTTTAACTTTTTTTAAATTTAACTTAATTTTAATTGATACGTATTTTTTATTATAAGCATGTTTATTGTTAGTAAAGTTCTACCGTTTTTGTTTGAATGATACATGGCACATTTTAAATAGGTACGAAAATACATGTTATTGTTAGCTTTGTATAAAATTCTCAAAATATTGATGTATTTTACAAGTTTCGAAATATCTGTAAGATACTTATCGATGTACACATATTTCCACTTGCCCACCCCTAATCCAGTCCGTCCGGGAAAATCATTACATACGCCCCGTAATTCGGATTTCGAGTGCCCCGTCCCCCTCGCCCCCCTCTAACCTCGTCGCTGCATCTCATTTCCAAATACCCACAGCTCAGTCTGGGGAGGAGGCAGGATGCATGCGAATGTTAACTCTATTGCGAGAAAAATGAGGAGGAAAATGCACTGAGGGAAAGTCTGAAGGTCGCCACGCCAATTGTTGCTTTGAACGCGAAGGTATAAAGTTAGAATTTCTTTGAGCCGTTCTTGCGTCGCTGGGGCTCTGGGGGTGGGGGTCGGGGGTGCGGGGCCCACTGAATAATAGAGGGGGAGATTTTCCTCTCCTATTTTTTCGTGAATTTTTTATTTAAGAAAGGGATAAGATTTTAATGTCGGTGCTCTGCACTTTTATTACTCGCGATTGTCAGATATATTCTATTGTTGGGAGCCGGTGCGTGTGGGATTTCCGCTTAGAGTGTTTCGTTGAGATATTTTTTATTTCTTCGGCTAAGAGTACGGATGAGCTGCGTAGTGAGATTCGCGTAATGACGATTTTGGCGAAATTCGCAGCCGCGAATTTCTGCGGATCGTCTCTCCTTTTGTTTGGGATCGGGCGGGATTTTCTTAGTCATTTCGGGATTAGAAACGGGAAGCTGTTGTTCTTTTTAGGGCTCGTTTGTTAGCACATTAGATCGAAATAATTCTAAATCAATGAGTAAGGCCCAGTTTCTAATTTGAGAATTTTGCTAAGTTACTACTTGACTGTAGTGCTGTCTCGTCAAATTTTGTCCAAAAAGAGCGTGACAGAACATTACTTAAGTATTTATTTAGTAAAATTCTCAATTCGGAAACCAGCCTTATGGGTCTCAACTATTATGTAGAGCAGTTTCTTTCTTACGAATAAAAAGAAAGAAAGTATAACAATTTATTGGCATGCAAAGTTTACAGAGATTATGTTATAGCTCCTTAACAGAACTCCACTATTACTTAAACTAATGTGTTTTACTCAGGGTCCTGTCAGTAGCATGACATGAATGCATGACATTAATCTCAGCATAATGCTGTTGGATAGATGAGCTCTGCTTTAGGCCATCCTAAGGTAGAGCTGATTTTCAGCGCAAATACCGACGTAGGGCCGATTTCTGAATTGAGAATTTCACTAAGTGGCTGCTTAAATGTACAATCCATTTATCTATACTTGACTTTTCTTCCAAACTTTAAACGACACTAAATCAAAAACCTTTAGCGGTAGAAAACTCGAAACAGTTTGCAAATTTAGTACTAGCTAGCACTAAATTTGTAGACTGTTTCGAGTTTTCTACCGCTAAAGGTTTTTGATTTAGTGTCGTTTAAAGTTTGGAAAAAAAGCCAAGTATAGATAAATGGAGTGTAATGTTGTATCGTCAAATATCTCAGAAAGGAGCGCGACAGAACGTTACTTAAGTATTAACTTAGCGAAATTCTCAATTGAAAAACCGGGCCATAGTGTCTGGTTACTTAACTTAAGCAATAAAGAACTTTTAATAAAATTTGTCTCACTTTCTTTCTCTATTTCTTTCTAAATGTGAGTTACTCACATTTCCGAATTTTTAGTAGTAATACCACTTGTTGGCGAGTAGCTGACTGACTGTCGGTAAAGGAAAACTTCGTGAGGAAACCTGACTGTCCGAGGGGAACACCTCCGCTGAGGGATGTGAACTCGTACTCGAAATCATCTATTTACGGTGGGCACGCCTCGTGATTAAGCTCTCGAGATAAGGCCTGTACCTGTACCCTACAGTGAGTAATGAGAAGTAGGTATACTGGCTGCATTGACGACCTGAAATGACGACGTTAGCGCATCAGCCTACTATGAGGGGTTATTCACCAACTGGACACACATGACTGGACACACCTGTGTCGAGTTGGTTAAACTCAAATTAGTATCATTTGTTCTTTCGTCATCTGGACACACTAAGATTTTTACGTTTGTACAGATGGTGAAAGCTGATATAACAATTTTTATGTTTTCGTCAACTGGACACACTCTGTTTTTTTGCAGAAAAAGGGTACAGTCAGGTTAACAATTGCCTCGCTCATTGAATTATTGACCTCTAACAGTGGTTGCGATCATAGTGTTCATGCTGATAGTTTAAAAAAAATTTTCTTGTTGTAGGACCTTCATCATAAGTTTTATTCCCTGAATCTCGATTCCCATAATGTCGCTTTGCGTTTTACTTCAATTCCCAGTACTTCGCTCCTCGCTTCACAGTGGTTTCCAGTACGCCTCGTCGCACATAAGGTATAGTCCAGAGCGGTTAAAAGTACTAGGGTAACAAAAATTAGTAGGTAGTAGTAAACAACCCTGTTCAATACTGCGCAGTATTAAGCAACACCATGAGCTAAGCCGCATGTTTTTCATGAGATTTTATTTTAGCCGCAATCTCTTACACACTTCTGCTACCCTAGTAATTTTGTACTATTTACTGTAAAAGTATTGTAAAATTACCCGTTTCCAGCAGTGGAACAGTTGATGGCCGATGATGATTGTGACAGAAAACATTCTGCGCATGACTGTACTTCATCATAAATTCGGGTAAAATTCAAATGTGTGTCCAGTTGACGAAAACATTAAAATGATTTAAATACGTTTTACCATCTGGACACGCGTAAAAATCTTGGTGTGTCCAGATGACGAAAGAATAAATGATACTAATTTGAGTTTCACCAACTCGACACAGGTGTGTCCAGTCATGTGTGTCCAGTTGGTGAATAACCCACTATGAGAGGCTCCTGATTCGAATCCTGGCTGGGGAAAAAAAAACTCTGGTCTTGGATGTTTACATGTTTGTGACGTCGCTGTTTCTGGTTCCCACGACACAGGGTATCCTAGTGTGGGGCCAGAAGCAATGTATGTGCCTGTATATAAATATTCGTTTATGCATTATAAACCAACTCCGTAATATCTTAAGGCAGGTTATTCGAAAATAATACCTAAGCACCTAAACCAACGAGCCGTCAAAACCCCTCATTATCACATGATCATGCCCACTAATCATCGAGCTATTTGTCAGTTCCTGGAGACTCGTTAATATTCCGCCCATAGAGCCCCACAAAGCCGTGATTCTGATTAGTTGTGCTTCCAATAAACGTGACGAATGACTGCATTTTGGGTCTCATACCACAGAATACATAATAGTACAGGTACAGAAGATTCACTCCGCAAAATCAATTAAAGAAAGAGTAGGTGCTATTCAGATCGCACGGCGCTAAAAAGCTACGATATATTCACCTACATGTCGCCTCTCTTTCTACCGCGTAACTCTTTGTTGTTGTTGTTGTTACACTTTATTGCACAAAAGAAAATACATAATATAACTTAAATAACAGGTTTGTGATAAAAACAACGTGCAAAGGCGGACTTATTTCTAAAGAAATTTCTTCCAGCCAGCCTAGAAATTATGGAATGTTAAAAACGAGAGTGGGGTAGGGCAGATGAAGAGGATAACAACTCATAAGTAGGTATAAAAATAATAATGATAAAAAGCCTACATAGATATAAGAACGCCAGAAATCTTACCTCTTCTGGCGCCTGAATTCCTTCCTATTTGCCAATCCGGCGTGGTCGCCGCATGTACTTACGCGTTCGATACCGACACGCTCAGTGAAACAGGCCTGCTCATACTCGTACCGAATTTTAACGGGTTGTACATAAAATTTTGAAGTTTGATTTGATTTTAAAATTCTTTATTGCACAAGAAAAGATCTGCACAAAGGCGAGCTTAATACTAAAAAGTATTTTCTTCCAGCTAACCATCATCACGGCCTTTTTCATAGAACTACAATTTATAAAGATGCTATTAAAGCTAAATTGAGGGCCAATTTCGGAATTCAGAATTTCGCTAAGTAAATACGTAAGTAACATTCTGTCACGCGCTTTTCTGAGAAATTAGACGAGACAGCACTACAGTTAAGTAGTTACTTAGGGAAATTCTCAGTTCAGAAACTGGCCTTGAGACATCAGTCGAAAAAAAATCTTTGTTGTTAAGTTGTACAAACCCTTCCGGGCCATTAGGTTGAATTCTCAAAATGTTGAATCCTTGTAATGTTGAACTCTCATTTAGTTGAAACCCAGAATGACGGGACCTCATCCGATAATTGTGTTAATAATCTGAGGTGTCGGCGATTAGTTCCTAATTCCTTATTGTGCAAATATTTCAACACTACATACTATTTCAACGGATTATTATTAGGACGAATTCTTCTTTATGGAAATTCTTAATTATCCGAATGCCTCATTTTCCTAGCTCTACACAGTGCGAATTCGGTTTTCTTTACAAAATCCCCATCCCAAAATGGATAATTTCATTTCAATTCCACTGAATTGCCACCACAAATCGAGCGATGATTCAACGGTCATCGTATGCGACCCTCGTTTCGAATCGGACCAGCTATCAAGCATATGGAAGACAATACCGACCACTACGCTCTTAAGTAAATACGAAGGGCCTCTTGCGAACTTGACCTAACGAACGACAATCTTACGAGAATCCGTATCGATTCATATTCATTTGTTTGTAGACAAACTGTTTTTGATCTAGCGGTTCCCGGTCCGTCTTTACATGGGATACTGGATTGCGTTTCATAAAACTTTACACAATTCGTAGTCTATTATTAGAATTTGACGTGCATTGCGTGGAGCCTATTTCTGTGGTTTAATCAACTCTGAAATGTACATCGAATAGTAAACCATGAATTGCAGTTTTTTTTTCAGTTATTAAACCGTACATTCAGATGATTAGATTAAACCCTTTTGTTGCACACCATACATAATAAAATTACATGAAATGAACAGATGACTGTCCTATCAGGTAGTGTGTAAGGCGTTATGGAAGAAACTCGCTTGGCTGCCAAAACAAAGGCCGTGGGATCGATTTCGGCCTCCGGTAGGCTGGAGGCCGTCCTACTAGTTTTGTACAAATGGCCCCAGAATGGTCTGGGTAAGGCCATCTTTGTCCTTATGTCCTTGCCATAGCACAAGTTATCCATGTTTCGGACCAGGACAAGTGATTGTGTTGAGTGGAAATTGTTTGTATAACCACGGCGCATTACATATTCATACAAAAATCGCTACTTTTACAGAACAAAACCTTTCGTAAGTACTTAAATCACGAAGTTAAGTTCAGATTGACTTATAATTTTGTCGGATGAGATATTATGTCAGAATTTGACAATGATTACCTTACCTAGAAAGTCGCGACTGAGACACTTAAAGTCGCGACTCGCGTCGTCACGCTTCTTTTGCAGGAATCGCCTGTTGTATATGAAAATTGTAACACCGTATCAGATAACACAACACGGTCCTAGAATATCTTGTTCTAATGATATGGCATTTCAAACATGGACAAAAACCCAAGAGCCAGGTCATAGGAATAAAAAAAAATAGACGTAAGATATTTATCCTCTTTTCATACCATTGTGGCTAAGTCAAGTCTGTGATAGGCCCCCAAGGCGTTACTCAACCGACAGTAGCGTTCCTTATTGGGCGCCGACAAAGAAATGTGTTGATGATTTTGTCGTACTTCCGATTCGGTGACGCAATTTTTTTACTTTTGGCAAAAGAGCGGAAGCGATTTCTATGATATGAGCGAAGCGCACTTTAGGAAGTGGGCTTATTCTAGGGAAAAAGATTTATAGGTAGAGTAAAACTAAAAACGTGGGCCGAGTTCTAGTGATTAGTGCCTCTGCCTACCCCCTCGTCGATAACAGGCGTGAGTTTTTTTTAATTTATTAAAACTAAAAAAAAACACCAGAAATATTCGAAATATTTTTTTTGCGCTGTATTTTAATGATTTAAGATAAATGTTATCTTAAATCATCTGTCACATAGTGTATTAATTATAAAATTCACTCGCTCTCATTAGCCTATTGGGCAGTAGCTTTCAACTCAATGGGAAAGTTGCGTCTTACTTAAATTGGAGGTACATTGAGTTTATACTTTACGTTTTTTAAGTTTATACATACGTTTATAATGAAACATAACAAAATTTTGAAATATAATCACTAAATATTTTTTTTATATTTAATTTTTCATTGAATTGTAAACGTTTTCTTACAAAGGAGCAAATGCATAAATACATTGTTCTCTCAAAATTAAAAATTGATAAACTCTATAACTACATTATAAGGCGTTGCGTGAGTACCTAAGTGACGTCTAAGGCGGTTTTGCTTGACGCTTTTTTATACCACGTGCCTATATTGACTTTTCGACGTCGAGAAAAAAATACCTCGTTTATTAAATCTATCTTTTAACGTATTCTCTCCGATACTATTAAAGCATTTTTTCGTGCTAGTTCCCCGTTGTTGAGTATCCACGCTCGTATAAACGCTCCCGCTCTGCTTATGCCATTTGTACCAAACGTTAATTCTCAGTATTGTTAAAAGAGCACAGGGTTCAAGGACAGGCGAAGTCAGGGAATGTCGACTAGCTTCCGGACTGGCAATAATGAGCTGGACTGCGGTCAATAAGCGAACAAAAACTCTATAATCGGCGCCATTTGGCTTTTTATGTGCTGTTGACGTGGCATCTACGAAAGCTTTTCGGCCAGTATTTCGGTCGTGTGCATAAACCTCCTTGTTAAAACCGCGCGGGCCTTCTGCTATCTCTATCTCACTTTTTTAATGAAGTAGAGCGGGATAGCTGTATCCAATCAACCCATGGGTGTCGAGATCGATTGCCAGTGTCCTAACTCCTTCCGTACCATAGCGGAACACAACAATGCCTGTGAAACCTCTTTGATAGTCTGATTGACACAAACCCTAGGCGTCAAAGGGTAAGGGAAAGGCCGAGGGGGGTGTAGTAATACTCGTAAAAGCATCAGTCAGCCGTAGCTGTCCCCTTCAGAGGAATGCTTTGTGAGCCGCGTATTGTGCGCTGACGGGGCATGGAACTGATATAGATGGCTTAGAAGAACCTATAATAGTAAATCGGGATCCAGGGCTTCGATTCTGTTAGTGCATTATGGTTCAATGACAGTTAGATGGTCGGTCATGTGACGAATGTTTCCATACCATTGACACCTAGATTGTTTGATACGTGTGCGCGCGTTCATGGAGTTGTCGTTTTACTACAACGCGACTAGGCCCAGGCCGATAGCACCATAGTGTTGTCGACTGCATCTAAGAGGTTAAGCTGTTATCTACTTGTCGTATTTTATTTCAAGTAAAAAGCCATTATACGAAATAAGACATGGGTACTGAATAAGAGACAAAATTACAAAACAAATAAACTACCATTGCAATGCATCGTCTCGTTTCTGAGACACTGGTCTATCCGATTGGGTTGAGATCTCTGTTAAGCTAGAATTTGTGCCATTTCTACTTGACAATGTTTCGTCAAAGGAATCCGTATTCGTATACGTATCAATTCTATAAACGTCAGTATTGCACGCCGTACAACATTTTCATATTATCTTTTACGAATCATCAAGATAATTCTGATCGTTATTACTATTTTGAACCCTGATGATACTGCGCCGCACCTGTGAATATTAATGTGTTTGACTGTACTAAAAACCCGCAGGTTTCATCACGCTGCCTTCCCGGTAACCCTTAGCGTTCTACACAGAAAATAATGTAGTGCATTGCGCATAGAGCCCTAAGCAATATAGGGTGTATACCAGTGTTTCTCAAAGTGCGGGACGCGCCGATTCCCTTTCGTCGTACTACAAACGCATGCATTGGTGTGTGTTTCCATTTCTCCTTTGAGAATCTTCCCTATGTTGGTTGCCCGGAGTAAATTACTATTGGTAATAAAGCCGCCAATTGCACCTATTCTCTTGTAATTATTATCCTTGTAATTTATATTTGGTTTAAATATATTCTTATGTTACTACATAGCTCGAGGACATAGTATAGAACGTGAAAATTATATCCTCGTAAGGCCCGACCTTGAAAATAACAATTGTTTTTGTGATCACTTGAGGACATAGGGCCTTACGAGGCTAAACTAATATATCATCAAAATCGTTATGTACATGATGGCCTTGTCTCATTTCGAGTGGCTCTTGAGTTTTACTACATTATAAACAAAGTGGGGTCAAAACTCACCTGACAGCGTCACCTCACGGCACGTGATTCATGAACGCAAGAGAACTCTAACCACATTCTGATTCTCCATCCCTTTTAGGTAGGACAAATAACCCTAAGCCTTAATTTAAAATTACCCTGAATTTCTTCACTTCGCCCCACACCGTAGTCATTAGACGTCTGTCTATTCATTGAAGGTTCATGTAATGAAATATTTACATACGGGTGTATGTAAATAGGCTTGAAGCTCCGCCTCTTATATCTCAAATCGTCCTACTTATGGATGTTTACATGTTTGTAATGTCGCTGTTTCTGGTTCTCACGACACAGGGTATCCTAGTGTGGGGCCATAAACAATGTCTGTGCCTGTGTGTAAATGTTAATGTATTAAATGAAAAGCACAAAAGGGGCGCGCAGTGAAGAGGTTGAGAAACACTGGAGGTTCTGAGGGGCGCTACAAATTGGACTTCTAAGCAATTACTATACGCGGGTTGCGAGAATATGCCGGCAATGGAAAAGATAGTGCTTTTTACATATTCCTGTACATATGTACAAGATGAGTATAATAAGGCCAAGAGGTTCTTATTCCGGAAAGTTCCGATTATGAGGTCGGATTAAAGAAGAAAATAAAGTTTAAGCGTTTGTCATAATCTATAAGTGAAATTTATGTGAGATGTTCCATATTTATATTATGTTACTTAGATTATTGTCCTTTTTTTTCTCATTTTAAGGGAGGCTTGCACCAAAATCTTTAAACGTTTAAACTTCTGTTACAAATTTTATTTAAATGTGACGTGTTTGTATAGTTTGATACGTACCATACCTAAGTACGTTTAGCCGCTAAACATATTTAAAGATCGTGGTGCAAGTCGTCCTAAGTGAATGAACAATTTCGTTCTTATGAGAAAAAAAAAACTTTAAACCTAAACCTGGGTTGTAGCGCATCAGCAAAACGTTTGCCTCACGTCTGAGAGGAGCTGGGTTCGACTACGGCATCTACTAAAGACTTGTTGACCTTGGTAGACATACATCCCATCAAAAACATAAATGTGAATGATATGAGAGCCAAGTTCAATATTAAGAACAGACGTCGTTATCGACTTCGCCGACAAAAGAATTCAGATCTATATGGGTGCTGCCAAGTTCTCTGAAGGAAATCATGAAATTTTAGTTACAAGATCACTGAGATGTAAATTGTAATTCAAGCTCAAGATTTGACTGCTAGTTTTTACCAACAAACCAAATTTCAGAAAAGTCACATAGGTATGATATCAACCTAACAGCATAAGTACAATACAAACAGAAAGTACACTAACCTCCGTATGACTAAGCGAAGTAGAGTTCATTAAATAAATATTATTTAGCCTGTACCTACGTGAAAACTAGCCACGTCAAATCTTAAGCTTGAATAACAATTTACATCTCTAGTGATCTTGTAACTAAAATTTCATGATTTTCTTCAGAGAACTTGGCAGCACCCATATAGATCTCAATTCTTTTGTCGGCGAAGTCGATAACGACGTCTGTTCTTAATATTGAACTTGGCTCTCATATCATTCACATTTATGTTTTTGATGGGATATCTCTGCTTTTTGTACAGAGATTATTGGTATTGATCACCAATAAATACATCGTTATTTATTGCCAAGGATGGAACCGATAAGTTATCGGTTATCGGCGATAACCGATGGGTTAGAAATCGGCTACGAACATACTACTTTTCAGAAACTCATTTGCAATTCAGAGAAACGTGCATAGGAAGTCGTTTACAGATATTATATACAATCGGTTGAGACAAAACCATACCGCGATAAAGAATTAAAAAGCGCCATCTATTGGCAGAATTTGGAACTAAATACTATGAGGATATTAATATCAATAATTTTCAGTTTTTTCCTTTGTATATGCCTAATAGTCTACCTTGATGCCAAATATCAAGTTTCTAGGTCATCTAGAAGTGGGTTAGGTTTTTGATCTATAAGTGAGTCAGTCAGTAAGTCATAAAAATGCCGGTTTTTAAACGTTAATATATCTATAACTGTTTGAGCAACATTGATGAAACTTTGGATTCTAGGCAAGCTAATGTACTTTATTATATGTGGCAAATTTCATATACGTAGGTTAAATAGTTGTAGAGTTATGAAGGGGTCAAAAGTAGCTCGAAGTGATTCCTGTAATATTACACACGGCTGCTGCGTCGCCAGTTCCTTTTGTCTCGAACTTGGCTGGACTCGCTGTCGCGAGTCTAGATCTCTTGAAGTGAAGCGACGCATCGTGAGGAAATCCGAGTGCTCAAGGTATGTGGACAGGTTGCGTAGCAGAGTCTACTTGCTAATCTTTGATGAATCGAATGGCCATAGTAAACAATGAATTATAGTTGGACTCAGGCCATTTTATTTATGAAAGTGAACATTTAAGTGAAACTCGACAGCAAATTAATAACCATCCAATTGCTGCCGAATTGCTAAATCGATTCACATTCAAGAAATGCCAATGAACTCTACCCAAAAATTGCCAGTTACGATAAACTGATACTATATTCATAAGCGGGTCGATTTCCATAGGGCTTATTATGCCCTTTCATACAATAACCACTTGAGAATGCCGGATTAAGGGTTAATCCGAACCCTATATCAATGAAGAATAACCCTTAAATGCGCGTCCAATTTCACACTACCGTCATCGAATAACTGCAACAATTAGTTGTGCTTTTGCACGGATCGAACGAGATGTTTTAACAAACTGAGCTTATTTTACTTTTTAGTCTACTCTAAACTATAATAGTTTAGAATAGACTAAAATCTTAGCTAAAACTGCTATTGTGTTTAGCTGTCTAGCCCACTATGGAAGCCCTCTGCTAAACATAAAAAATACAGTATACGTAAATTTTCAGACAGTCCCAACTACGGTTAAGAAAATTGTATTAACAATAACAACCTGTTTTCAGTTCATTGCAGTTTGCAAAAATCAGGCAGACAAACCTGCGGTTTCTCGAATGCTAACAGTCTGTTAACCTACTGTTAACACCTTAACCCTTAATCAAATGCGACCGTGTGGAAGAGTAAATGTCAAACTAAGATTGGTTTTAGGGTAATTTTGGGTTATAGATTTCAAAAATCCCAGTCCAGCAGTGGGACACAAAAATGGAGGCTACGTAAAAAAAATACTTAAATAACTTGCCGTCACGCTTTTTTCTAAAGAAATTTGGCGAGACAGCACTACAGTTAACTAATTATTTAGCGAAGTTCTCAATTCAGAAATCGGTCCTTTCTGTATTTTGCAACGACTGACAATATCACAAAAAAGCCTTCTACGCATATAACTTCCCTTACCCTTCTGTTCGCTTTCCGCAGCCACTTTTGAAAACCGTACAATATTCAATCCAATTTAACAACTATAATACGTAACCCCTTAGTCGATAACCTCGGGGCATGATGAAAAAATGAATTATGACGATTATGACCTCACCCGTGATGCATTGTGCAGTGCTAATCGGCCGCAATTTATTATAAGCACAGTGGTCCGTAGAGTTGGAAAATCCGAAGGGTGAATTGGTACGAAGACTTTTTGCTCAATATTGGCTGTGACGGTGTTGCCGGGGCCGCTATCATAAAAATACCTATGTAATCTCTTTAAACGAGCAATTCTTGTATATATATGTAAATAAAGAGGTTAGTACTTTATTTAAACTACTTTTATTATCTATGGGTGTCATGTTTGTCAATGTCTTGATTTATTGACATTGAAAATATAAAAGCAGATTGCGAAAATATGTTATTTTAAAAGTGAAGAAATATTGATTTAATTGGCGAAATATTAGCTGAAAATGTTGTTTCTCATTTCAGGTAAGTTATTAAGTTTAGTTCAGTGTAATTATTTTTAGAATTCTTGTATTATTTTTGGGAAATAAAATAATATTTCTCATTTCAGAGCAACGCATTGCAGTTTTATTTCCATAATATAATAATAGACATTATATATATTTATATATAATCAGAATCTCGGAAACAGCTCCAACGATTTTCACGAAATTTTGTAGGCAGATGCTTTCGGGGGCGTTTAATTGATCTACAATAATTTAATTGCTTACATTTTTAGAAAACGTTGTTTTATCCGTGTTTTAAGGCAATTGAAATTTGCTATAATAACATACAGAGGTAAATTTCGCGTCTCTCTGCAAGGTTGGAATAGTCCTGACGGGAAAACGGGCGACCCGTTTCGGGCCGATTTCAAGAGACCCGGTTCGAGTCATGATGTTTTTTTTTCAAGTTCTTTTTTTGTTGGAAAAGGATTATTTTAATTTTGTATTACATATTTTATATTACAAAAAAAGTACCGGTCACCCAGGTACTTGATACTAATAGTAATAAACCCTGCGTGAGCAGAAGGCGGTGCTGCTTGACTTTCCTTCACCGGCAGCGATTAGCTATGTACTACAAATTCACAAATGTACCTACGTATCTTAGAACAAAGTAATTGGTTTTTTTTTTTTTATTAAAAACTGGTATTAGCTTTTTGCCGATGTGCTAACACCGCTTTCTTACTACTTTACTTGCTTACTCTATACGTTTTTGTTGAAAAGTAGGCCGTAATACAACTGACTATAGTGTACAAATACGTACATCCTACTCAGTCAAAAATAAAAAAATGAACAGACGAATGTCAGTGCTGTCGTTTGTAATAATAATAAAAAATAAATGAATGTAATTTTTTTTTATTATAAAGGAAAGTACATACACCTTAACTTACGTGCATTGTTTTCAGTTGGTTATGAACTAAATAACATCTAAAAGGTTGAACTGCTGCCCCTGTTACAAATATTTTTCCATACAAGAGTAATTAACGTACCTTCTGTGCATATTCTACGTTTCGCAAATATTGTATCGCGCACAGTGGTTCGCCCCAGCATTTGGCGCAACAAAAAATATGATTTCAAGCCAGGTTAAATCTATTATAATCGGGGATTATGTTATGAGTAATATTTCTATTTGCAAAGGGGGTTTTAACGAGCTATTTGACGCCTCTTCGGTTCAGCGAGGGTCACTTTGTTGTTGGATAACTTGTAATTATGATCGTTATGGCTCATCGTCTTTTGATTGTCGGCTTTATAGTGAGTGTTGGTTTTCCTGGCAGCTGAATTATTGTTGGTGGTCTTATTATATAATAGGTGGGCGGATTTGGTTCAGTCAGACTGGTGGACTACGTATGTTTTTTAAGAATTTATGGTGCTCTATCCCACCCAAACAACCGCGAAAATGGAATAGATATTATTACTTATTTAAATCAATAGCTAGGTATGATGTTAAGAGAAATGGGTTTTTTTGTTTTTGTCCAAGATTACATTTGTCCTCTACCAACCGACTCCACCACGGGGGCCAAGTCCGATACAGTCATAATAATAACTATTATTATAATATCTATTATTAGTACCTTTATTGCGCACAAGTAAACATTACAAGTTCAAGTTACCTGTCATGCATTAATTAATGCATTATGCGCGAAAAGAAACCGTCATTGTGAGGGCCGAATTTCACAGTGTATTTTTCTTATTTATCACGTCCGCATGCACTGTTGTCCTTTCATCGGCTCGCAGCTCGAACAACACATTTTTTCCCCGGGCTCTCATAAATATGAAATATCCCCGACGCTGCATCAAAGGTAAACACATTTGCGCGACCCCCATGCTTAATAGTATACCATACACGTCAATATTATATTTACACGTGCAGAAGCAAGTTTGTCCGTCAGTTAGGTATCTCAAGTAAAAAAAACCTTATGAATCACTTGATACGACTCCCTAATAGAATTGGGTATTTGACAGGATGTCAAATGAGTTACTTTTAAAACGGAATTTTGTATGAAAATACTTGCTTGTGACGTCACATTTCAGAGCAGTCTTTTCGTATTTCATCTATTTAAAAATTGTAATAACTAGTAAGTGATTAAAAGAAATACATTTTCCGAATCATTTTGTAATTTTTGTTTTAATCGAGCATCTCAAATAATTTATTGTTGATAGTGTCAAATACCGTATTACACGAATAAACAATTGAAGACGTCAGTGGATGAAGGTGATATGTGCATTTTTTTAGATTTTGAGTAAATTGAAGTTTAAGGTTCACTACAATTTTCTACAATTTTTTCCACACAAAAAACACCGAAAACCAAAAATACGATATTACACCTTCATCCACTTACGTCTTCGATTTTGTAAATCCTACAAAATATCCTGTATTAATCGCTAATTTCGGTCATTTGGAGATGTCTAATTTCATTAACACCTAGTAGCAATGCGTAAAACAAAATTTTAGTCAAAATGGTATGAAATGAGTTTCAATCCTTTTTTTCGCAAAAAATACTTTTAATTTTGTGCCGTCACCTTGAGTTATTTCTTAAGGGCAGTAAACAAAAAGTAAGATGAGAATAAATAATAATAATAATAACTTCCACACAGCTTAATCACTTGATCTGGTCCCAAACTAGGATACTCTGTGCTATGGTAACCAGGATAGAACTAGTAGAAAAAAATATTTTCTATACACTAACCAAATTATGACTGATCCTAACCTAAAGAGAACGCTCTATTGCACAGCCAAAATAAAAAAAAACTGTAAAAAACATAACTACGAATACATTTTTCCATTTAAATAATTGTAGGAGCGTATCCGCAGACAAAAACTAGTATAATAAATACTTATTAATTTCCACTAAATCGATATTGGAGGGCCCTTTGAAAGAGGTCCCAGCGGACGGGCCTCTAATGTGTCCATTCTCTGAGGAAAGAGGATTACGGCCGATGTTGTCATATCTTCGGACCTATTAACATAATACGATGACGTGATTCCCTTGTTTTGGGTGAATGGGTGCGTCGTAAAAGAGGACCTTTTGGAGGACTTATTTTGAGACACAATCATTCTTTGACCATCTATTCAAAGTATAACACAGACTACGGGGCGGCTGAAAAATTTTGAGCCTAAGTACTTCTAAGAATCACTAATGACTCGCAATGTGCATCACTAATTGCGCGTATTCTAAGTAGTATAAATACCAAGTTTCATGTCATTATCATCATTACGCTTCTAGTAATTGAACATTAAACAACACCATGTCTGAGTCATCCGCGCTTTGCACGAAATTGGAGTACAGAGCTGTCATAAAATTCCTCACCAAGAAGAACAAAACGCCGACAAAAATATTTGAAGAAATGTCTGCAGTTTATGGGGATTCTGCACCTTCATTTGCCACCGTAAAACGTTGGACACGTGAATTCAAACACGGCAGGGAGTCGCTCGAAGATGATCCCAGGTCAGGACGTCCAAACACCGCCGTTACCGAAGAAAATATTGAAAAAGTGAAAAACCTTGTTCTCGAAGATCGGCGCATCAAGATGTGGCAGATAGCTGAATCCATAGGCATCAGCAAGGAGCGAATTGGTGACATTTTGCACAATCATTTGCACATGAAAAAGGTGTGCGCGCGATGGGTGCCAAAAATGCTCACGCCACTGGACAGGCAGCGTCGAGTCACAACTTCGAAGGAGTTTTTGGACATCTGTGGCGATAATCCTGACGATGTTTTTTCTCGCCTCGTCACTGTCGATGAAACATGGATCCGGCAGTACGATCCGGAGTCAAAACAAGAGTCAATGCAATGGATAGCAAAGGGAGAAAAGCCGCCACGGAAATTCAAAGTGGAAAGATCGGCTTCCAAGCTCATGGCCACTGTTTTTTGGGATTGCGAAGGAATTTTGTTCATCGACTACCTTCCCAAAAATACTACAATGAACGGAGACTATTACGCCGTATTGTTGACAAAAGTCCGTCAAGTGGTTGTCGAGAAAAGGAGAGGCAAACTGGCGAAAGGAGTCCTGTTTTTGCAGGACAATGCGCCCGTGCACACTGCCCGAGTTGCGAGACGTGCCCTCGCCGAAACAGGATTTGAAGAAATCAACCACCCACCCTACAGTCCAGACCTGGCTCCTAGTGATTATTTCCTTTTTTCAAATTTGAAAAAGGACCTCCGAGGACGAAGATTTTCCAGTGACGAAGAAATGAAGGCGGCCGTAAACGAGCATTTTGAAGGCAAAGACGGCGAATATTTTTTTACCGGGTTAAAAGCTCTTTTAAACAAATGTAAGAAGTGTATTGAAATAGAGGGAGATTACATTGAAAAATAAATTTTTTATACATTTCTATCAGCATTTTTAATACCTTAGGCTCAAAACTTTTCAGCCGCCCTGGTACATACATTATATGCGTCCCACTGTCTCTAAGTTAGCAAATGGGTGGGACACGAGGGATATGACATCGGACTTTAGCCCAATTAATGTATTAAGTACCTAATTGTATAATTAATGCAAATTAATATAATTTTAAAATTTAGGAATTTTGCATGTTTTTGAAATTATGAAACAAACTCATGCCGGCTTCGCGAATTTTCGTTCAAGATAATAACGTCTCCTTACAGGTGCCACATAAGTGCAATTTTGATAAACTTTAATTTTAAACTTTAAAATTGCGGTTGCTTCTACTACTTGCAATATTTGTCTTTTTATTATTTCAAATGATGGATTGACTATTTCGGTGTATGATACCTAATATAAAAACACTTCTCTCTTTAATTTAGCTTAACAATAAACATTATCTAAAATTTCGGGTCAAGATGTTGTCAAGATGTTTGACCAGCAAGCAGACGATAATAGATATCTCTCAGGAATTAAGCATGAAATAGACCGCCGCGCCGACTGGCAAATATTACAATAAAATTGATTTGCCAGTAAACTTGCCCAAGCCATTCAGTTGCAAAGCCGCCTTCAGATGCTACGGAACCAATAAACGCTCAACCAAAACCAAACCTCGTGACCACATTCAAAAACCTTTGCGGTTAGACGCTATGTCACAGCCTGTGTGGTCTCCGAAACAACGTGTTTTGACAAGTTCCTTGTTGGTTTTTATTTTATCGTTTAATACTTCATTCTTGGACGCGATTAACGCCTTCATTCATTAGCATCTTGGATGAGTTCTAACTAATCCCTGCTTTTGACGCTTCGACGGTGAGAATATTACACTCGTAAGTTATTCAAGCGAGCCAAGCCAAAGTTAGAGCTTCTCACTGAATACTTTTTTCTAAGAAAACGTCAAACTTATGTAATAGGCTACTTAAGGTTATTACATACATACATAAATAAACTCACGCCAGGGGTAAGCAGAGATCAGTGACACCCTCTTGCCACGATTCAGTGCCCTGCCTCACTGGGACGCCATGGCGACGTCGCCAGGCACGTATCCAGGCAGTTTGTATTGAATGGCGACGTCGCCAGACAGTCGCCAAGTGAGTTAGGCACCATACATTTCAATATTAACTGCTTGGATACGGTCGCTGGCGAAGTCGCCATGGCGTCCTAGTGAGGCAGGGCACTTAAACTAAGTTAATACTAGTAACCCTTCAGGTCTAGAACACATTTTCTTTCACAGCTAAGTTGGTTATTCACAGAGTAATATTTAAAATTTATCACAGTTTTTAAAGAATTAAACATGCTCATACAACTATTGTGGTCTATGTCATATTCACTTTCGATTCAAAGTGCCGTTCGTTGCAAGACATTCTGGGCGGGTCCTCGGGTGTTGATGGGTTAAAATTAGTATTTAGGTCCACATCAACTGTGAATTCTACAGTCAATACTAGTGAATTGGTTTGCTGATACAACCTAAACTCTCTCAACACGTCATCATCAACCCATTATGTCCCCACCGAGGGGCACGGGTCTCTTCCCTGAGGAAGGTACAGGCCACGGGGGCCAAGTCCGGATTGGTGGAGGCTTGTAAGACTAGTGGCTGGTCTTACTGTCAGAAGTTTTCAAGCCGCCCTAAGGCCTCTGACTTGGCTTAACGACTGCCATCTACCGACGGCACCAACTGCTTAACGTGCCTTGCGAAGCACGGAACCGCTCAGAAAAATGCAACTAGCGTTAGTCATCGGTCACCCATCCATGGACTGAACGCGCCGTATGTTGCTTAACCTTAGTGATCGTTTAAGATCACTCAGGCAGCCCAGGGTACGAGTGATTCAAGCTCACGTGTAGCTTTTAAAACAAGATTTACGACCAAACGTAATCAGTGCTTATCAAGAGTTAAATAATACTTTCTTTTGATCTCAGTTAGCCACACTTCCATTCAAGTAAAAAAACTAACAAACAGTTTCATTCATCAAATTTAGAATACCGAACACTACCTCTAGACACCGCACATCTTTTTAAACGGTTTCCAGTTGTAAAAAGTTGCAATTTCATACAAATTGTAAGGCTCACCCGATAGTTTGCCAACAAATTATTAACGCAAACAGGGCGAAAGTATTACAAACAATATGCTTAACCTAACAACGTGAACTACAACAGAACACGTCATTACCGGACTGTCTGGTTGTGGACTCGTCGGGCCAATCATTACAAAGTTCACTTTTTAGTTTTTGCCTTGCTCTTCTAGAAACTGAAGATAATTTGTTAAGATTTCATTCAAGAATGTACTACATAGTTGAGGAGGTGACCTGTTCCAACCCAGGTTTTTGATATTATCTGTCTGTATACAATATTTACCAAAAAGAGTACAAATAAAACAGGATAATGAGAGTATTCGAGGTCGTAGGGTCGATTCCATTTACGATCAGTCTCAGTCTGGGTGTTTTTCTGGGCCTGGGCACATGGTTAGTTTGGGACCACATCTGTGTTGTGTTGAAGTTATTATTATTATGGTTAGGAATTTAACCTACTCTTTTTGCCTCTGATGGCCTGTGAACTGCCAAAAACAAGGCGACTGTGTCGTGGTGATCTTGGGATTCGATATGCTTCCGTCTTTAGCCGAATCTTGATGGGACCAGCCAAAAGTCAAAAGGGCCCAGTGTAATAGTAAAAACCGGCAACGAGTCCCACAACACAGTTGTCGTCTCACCAACAGTTCCCATAAACAGGGTCCCTTTACATTGAATATTCCAGTGCTGCGTTTTGAGTAATTGCGCACTCCGCAAAATAACTTAATGGGCGTTCTTTTCATACAGCACGTTATCAAGAAAAATCGATATGCCCATATTTGTCGTTAATTATAGACGGGGCCCTCTTTCCGCTCGCGCTAGCTCGAATGCGATTTAAGACTACCCTCCCTGGTCCAATTACGGAGTTCTCAAAAGTCCCCCCTCCGCGCCCCCCTTTCAGATCGGGGCTTTTAATGACCTCTTGAAGCGCCGCTGTTCATTTGTCGCGAGGGTTTTTGCTTACGATTATTATGTATTTCTATTTTGGAATTTTCTGTAAAAAATTATGGTCGGTGCTCTGTTGTGCTTTCTGAATACGCTGGGCTTCGATCCACTGTGCGTGGTTCGTTTACTGCTAAGATTTTGATTCGATGCGGATATGATTACGATAGCACTTCTAGGATAGGTAGCATGACAGGCGTAAAATTTCTGAATTTGTCAA
Source organism: Yponomeuta plumbellus (assembly GCA_947310845.1). Taxonomy (NCBI): domain Eukaryota; kingdom Metazoa; phylum Arthropoda; class Insecta; order Lepidoptera; family Yponomeutidae; genus Yponomeuta; species Yponomeuta plumbellus. The sequence continues at coordinate 9,179,401 of OX371216.1, read as the reverse complement.
TGAATCGAATGTGTTAACGTGTAACATGTGCCGCCATGCTACCTATGCAGAGAGCTTAACATACACGCGTCGAGAACGGCGACAAGGGACCAACTCAATTTTTTTTATTGCACTTACTTTTAAAAAAAAAAACAAAGCGGCGGACTTAATGCCATAAGCGTTTTCTGCCCGTCAACCACAGGAAGTACAGGAAAAAGTTGGGACAAGCCTTCCTCCAGGCGCACATGCTAAGCCAACAGGCGTTGTAGAACTCTACCAAGTTTACATTTTCAGACCCTCTATTTGAGAAACTGCTTAACTGCATTCTCTATTCCGACCAACAGAGGGCCACTTGTCAAAATAAAACTTGTACTATTCAATTGAATTCATCCTCTATTTTTTATTGAAAACTGTCCCCTTTAGCTGCTCTGCTGACGTATCTATTCTGTTTTAAAGAGGGTCTCCATTGTACCGCACAATCCGTCAGCGAATTTGCATCTCGCCCTTATTTACAGAACTGTAAGACTCATTTTGAAGTAAACCAGGTCTATGTGTTGGGGCTAGGTTTCATTTGCTAGCAATCATCGCAATTCTCGTCGACTTAATTATTGTTAAACAACTTACAAGCAAAAGTAAACTAAACATTTTGACATTAATGTATCAGACTACAGATATTATCTAATATAAAAAAATTTGCCCAGAAATGCATATAATACATATAAGTTGTAGTTAGAGGACTCTGGTGCCTGTGATTCCGTGAAATTAATCACCGGAATAGCCAACGATGGTCCGTTATATTTAATTAAACAAGATTTTATTTTTATTATGCCTTTTAAGTTAATAAGTAAGGAAAATTTGTAATACTTTCTTTTTTTATGAACAATAAATTATTATTCTTGTTATAAAAGCTGTCAGTGCTGTTGGTAGTTACATTTGTACTCAGCGCCAAAACTATCGAAGAAAGTAAAGAAACGTCCTTCTGTATTAAATGACTAAACATCCGTATTATTTTGTCATTGATCGCTCGCTTCTTATAGTTGATATTTAATTTTGAAGCGCCTCCCTGGGCAAAGCTTTTGTGGAAATATTTAATCTGCTCGAATTCATGGCTCAATTATTTAATAATAGGAGAGTCCAGACAGGTTGGTTATTTGCGATGCCATGTTTGCCGGAAATGAAGTGGAATTTGATGCGCTGTCACGGCACAAAATTAGATAGATAGATTTTATGTACACCAGGGCCGATTGTATGTGCGACAGGGCCACGTTACTGTAATTCAACTATAATGCACTATCAGAATCCATTATCATAGCGCATTGCATTATAGTTAAGTTATAGTTACGTGGTTGGGTCACGTGGCATGTTTTTTATTTCCATTGACGCCTAGAATAGGCTAGTTTCCCAAAAAAATGTAATTAGTCCGTATTTTAGATTATTCAAAAATAAGGGACACGTATTTTTTTATTTGTAAATTAGACCAAAAATGACAAAGATATAGCCCATTAACGTTACGTGTGACGTCACGCCGTGCTGCATTTTGTAGCACTGAGTGACGTCACACGTAACTTCAATGGGCTATATCTTTGTTATTTTTTGTTTAATCGAAAAAAGAAAAAATACGTATCCAATATTTTTTTATAATCTAAAATACGGACTAAATAGAATTAAATTATTTTGACCCTGGAAACTACCCTATTATTGATACAAGTGCCCGCGTTGACTTGAAGCGGTAATGAAACTGAAACATCTTCATGTAGTTGTCATTGTACTACAATGCATTAGCAGCATCTCGAGACAGGAATTGCAAATGAGGTGAATGGCATTAGGCTATTGTTCTGCGTTTAAACCACTGTCCGTTTTTATGCCCTTTTTCAGTTTCGTATGACATAGGTACTTTTCTCAGGGAAGAGACCCGTGCCCCTCGGTGGGGACATAATGGGTGTCAAGCTATGTGCAGTCTTAGGTATATATTTTTTTAGCAATGCATTTTTTTTTCAATCGCCATTTATTAATTTATATTTATGTTTTGCATTTGGTTTCACAATATATTTTTATCTTTATTCGTGTAATTTATTAATATCTTACATTGTAAGTATATACTTCTAAAAAAATATGATTGTTAGTGTTACAACATCATTTCTTTTGTCGCCGTTTTCTGAATTAAAATATATCTTTAGTAAACACAAAAGTACCGTTACATTTAGTTCTTTTCCAGAAAATGTTAGTGGTATTTATTGTAATTCTTTTTATAGAATAGCTAATGCATTATATACAGAAATCCGTCATCATACTTCTTTTACATAAATAAACAGACAATACACTTTTCGGTCGGTATATGTATCTTATTGTGACTTTCACAAGAACGAAAGTTGAACGAAAATGTTAACTTCGGATATCCCCGACAGTACTGTCAATTACTCGTCCTCACATCTGTCCGCTCTTAACTCCACTTAACAACCGTTTGACAAACAAACGGACAGTCAGACGTCGGAATCAAACATCACTACTAAAACAAATAGAACATTTGAACAAGCACTTGTCAATCTTCACAAAGAATAAATAGATTTGTTGTTACCATACAATACCGACACCATATTATTATAATGTATCATGATCATCATTCAGCCTTATTGACCCAAATAAATTCAGCATTTATTTGGGTAAATTAGATTTAAGAGAAATATCTACTGGTGATATATCAATACGTAGGTTAGCTCTGAAAGTGTTACGATAAATAAATACGAGTCTATATTTTAGCCGAGCGAAGCTGGGTTTTCAGCTAGTATAGAAATAAAGTCTCATCTCTGAACTCCGATCTAATCTCTTTAAACGAGCAATTCTTGTATATATATTTATATATAATCAGAATCTCGGAAACGGCTCCAACGATTTTCATGAAATTTGGTATACAAAGGGTTTTGGGGGCGATTAATCGATCCAACTAGGTTTCATTTTTATAAAACGTCGTTTTAACCGTGTTTTAAGGCAGAGAAATAACTGCTACACTACAAGAAGGAAATTTTCGCAACCATCTATAAGGTTGTCATAGCTCAAGTGGGAAATAGGACGATACCGTAAACATAAGACCCTGGTTCGAGACTTGATAATAATTTGTCTTATTTTTTTCAAGTTCTTTTTTTTGTGTGAAAACCTACATACCGAGCAAAGCTCGGTCAACCAGGTACTTATAAATTATCCAAGCTGTCATCATTTGACTGGTCGTCGATTTCAAATACTTAACTGTGTTCAAACACAAATTTTACCCTGTATCTCTTGTCTCCAATCTTCCCATGGTTCCGAAGCATCCAATAATCAACACTATTGTCTCAGTAATTAGACTGAGAACGCCCTAGACAGCGGAAACGACAATTCCATTTTCAAATTTTAGAGCGATCTGACATGTGTCGTCACATCTCGTCAATGGAGGGATTATGATAACCATCGGGCGCGATCTGAAATCACCCTTTACACATACCACTACATCATTCCAAAAACAAATCTATGCCTGTGACTTTAGTTGCGAATTTTCACTGGCAGCTTTCGGAAAGAATTTCAAAATCGGGCTCTGTAGATATGAACTCTATTTCTTTGGCAGTAAGATTAGTGTTTGAACTGTTGGTCGGTTACAAGGGGGCGATTCTCGAAAAAGACAATTGGCCCCTAAAAAACATTAATCCGCATGTAATATCGCAAATTTGTCGTCGGTCCGCGGGACTCGAACCTGGGACCTCCATCTGTCGCCCGCTGTTTGATTTGGAGCTATTAGGGCCGAGGGGTGCGATCGCTTCGGCACTTGATGGGTTAGGATGGATAAGGATATTGGATAAAAAGGTTCACGGATGTTTTCTTGTCACTTGTGTGAATTTGGGTTACAAATTGGTGGATTCACTTTCCTTCAGGGCCCTTAGTGCGAGTTTTTTCATTCACTTTCGATAGTGAGAGCGTTTGCAATTTGTATAGGAGTGACAAAGATACAACTATCTGGCGCGCTTTGTCACTCCTATAGAATATGAGTTTTCCTTAACGCGATCGAGTAGTTAAAAAAACTCGCACTAAGCACACGGGATAACATGGTGGGGAAACCTGAGAATCTGAGCTATTTATACACTATCCATTTTTCCTCAATTTTTAATATACTTTTTTTCTTTTAATCAACCCATTGTCCCCACCGAGGGGCTCGGGTCTCTTCTCTGGGGAAGGTATAGGCCATACTCCACCACGGGGGTCAACTAATACTTAATTTTATAAATAACTAGCTGTTCCGGCAAACTTCGTAGGTACCGCCAAGGTTTTCTTTTTTTTTCACACTTTCTCTCCGTAAGAACCATCCTCGCACTTCAAGGAATATTCTAAAAAAAGAATCGAGTAATCGGTTCAGCTGTAACAGCTTCAGAACAGTTGTCGAGATTTGCGCTTAGCAACACATTCAGCGATTCATTTTTATATTATAGATGTACATGCAAAAACAATATTATTATAACTAAAAATGTTGCTTAGCTTAATTACTAATTTATGCTTGACTTTTATAATGTCACCTATTTATTTAATTTTCTTGACGAAGCCCGTGGTGAATTATTATTATTTTTAGTATTATTAGTTAAAGTTATTAGTAACTTTTGATGAAATATTTTCTTCTGATATTATTATTAGTTATAATATCATTATTACTGTTAATAACAGTAAAGTTTTCCTTTAGTACAGTTTTAGTGGATTGTTTAGTATATTGTTTAGTGGGACTGAACCCAGAATCTATCTATATATATAAAAGGAGAAGCTGACTGACTGACTGACTGACTGACTGACTGACTGACTGACTGACTGACTGACTGACTGACTGACTGACTGACTGACTGACATATCAACGCAGGGCCTAAACTATAGAGGTTAGAAGCTTGAAATTTTGCACTGGGGTTTCTTTTGTAATGTAGGGGAGCACTAAGAAAGGATTTTCGAAAACTCATCCCCTAAGGGGGTAAAATGGGGGTTCAAAGTTAGTATGAAACTTTGCCGTTTTTGAAGTTATTTGAATGAAATTTGGTAAGAAGGTTTTTCATTAAAAATTATGAAACATGTGTAAAATAGTTTTTTAAAAATCATCCCTTATGGGGGAAAAGGGGAGGTGCAAACTTAGTATGAAACTTTGCCGTTTTTGAAGTTATTTGAATGAGTTTCAATATAAAGGTCCTTCATTAACAGTTATGAAAAACATGTAAAAATGTTTTTAGAAAACCATCCCTTAAGGGGGGGCGGGGGGGGGGGGGGGGGGGGGGTAAAAAGAGGGTGCAAAGTTAATATGAAACTGCCGGTTATTCGAATGAAATTCAGCACGAAGGTCCTTCATTGAAAGGCATTAAAGACGTGTAAAGTAGTTTTTCGCAAATCATCCCTTAAGGGGGTAAAAGGGGATTGCAAAGTTAGCATGAAAGCTCTTTCACATGCGCTAAAAATATCCCTATCTTATTTGCAAACACTTTACTCACCTAAAGCCCACGCGGACGTAGTCGCGGGCAACAGCTAGTTATGAAATATGAACGAACACAATAACAAGCTATCCTATTCATATCAATAGTGCGACCCCAAAATACTTCATTCGCCTCATAAATTCTTTTATGGCATATTTTAAACGGTTATTAATAAATTGTTGCCCTTTTGCGATGCATGTTACGGACAGGAGCGTGTCAGCGCCAGGGGCGCAGGTTCGCGTCCTGGGGCGTATAATAAAAATACTTTGTGCCCTTTTTTTCTTCAAAAGGCACGTGGCTACTTCAGGTGAAAGGAATTGGTAGATTAGGTGCAGAGAGGGTTTGAAATTTTCACCGTTCTGGCTAAACGAGGTGTGTCACTAAACTGAGTTTACTATTAATACAATGTATGTATAATGAAGCAATGTATGTGCCTGTATGTAAATGTTATGTTATGTTAACTTCCACGCAATACAGTAACTTATCCCGGGGTGCAATTAACCCGGTTGTCTGATTAACCCGCGGTTTCATCGTGGTCGTGTGTCGTCGGTGTCGTGGGAATTTTTAAATATCCAAGACCTGGGGTTTTTTGTCCTGACCCGGGATTCGAACCCGGGACCTTTCGCATGGTAGGCAGATGCGCTACTGCTACGCCACAAAGGTCGTCAGTCATATCAGTTACGATAAAGTTACCATCTGGAGTATTGAGATGTATATGGATTCTGGAATACTAGCTAATCGATTTTTATGTTTTTTTTAATTCTCTTCTCATACCCACTAAATATGGGTATGAGAATAAGTCGTAGACTAATTGTCGTAGGCGGCAAAAACAATAGCTGGTTCATCTAACTAAAGTCTGTTTATTAATTCAGTGAAAAAAAAAATCTGGCACGTTGACATAACTATAATATCAAGCCAAAGGCTGTAAATGTCTGAGTGTTGCTAGTACATAAAACCAAATAAGCCCATTTTACTTCCAAGTGAAAGTTATGTGTGCTGCGTAACTTCTAGTTTTTAATATTTTGTGGCTATCAGTGGAAGCCTGTTAATGACTTTATGTTTCTATATTTTTTTAAATAGTATTAAGTTATTAAATGTCAATGGCTCTCCAAAAAAAAAAAACTTAATTAAATAAATAAGTAGATGTTTTTTTCAGACTTTGCTCTTATGAGTAATTCAATTTTAATGTATTTGATGTGACAAGGATTTTGGTCACACGAGTTTTCTATTCTATATAATAAAGATTATAAAAATAATCTACCGAGTAAACCTATACATTTATTTTATAGCGGTAGCACCGCGTCATTTTTTTTGCATCGACCGTTTTTTACGGTCTTTAGTAAAATTATAACTGGACAACCAAGCTCGGCGAATGCGCATCCTGCACAACGCAGGGGCCCAGGCGTGTGCTACAGACAAGTTGATAAGGCGTGAAGTTATTGCGTTTAATGAGACCTCCTAAGGGGGACATTTGTCCTTTAAAATCATTAGAAATATATAAGGTTAACAAAATCCTCTGAATGAGGAGCTAGGTAGGTTTATTTAAATCCTCAGAATTCGGTATTTGACACTATCAACAATTAATTATTTGATATGCTCGACTAAACTAAAAATTACAAAATGTTTCTGAAAATATATCTGTTTAATAATTTACTGGTTATTACAATTTTTAAATAGATGCAACATAAAAAGAGGGCACTGATATCCGTTTTAAAAGTAACTCATTTGAAATTTTGTCAAATATTGGGTTAACGAAAACAAAAATTGCTGATGGTATTTTCTGGGGTTAGAAAACAGTCTCTCCAAGACATTCGCCGGGTTGATGAAACAGCTAGTTATCCGAACATCCAAGAAAGGCGGGAACCAGGGAAAGACGAGGGAAAATTGTGACAAAACCCGCACCACCGTAAAGGAAATGCATCAGAAAAAACTCAAGTCGTTTTCCCTAACCAATGTCAGCGGAAAAGTCTCTAAAAGGAAACAAAAGCTGTGAGTACGCGTCTTCGGATGAAGTACAGACGGCTGCACGTCAAACAAACAAACATTTACATGGGCGCATACATACTATAAGACTATAAGGTCTATTAGTTAAGTTTGAAGTATTGTGTGAACATTTTTTTCTAATTAATGACTGTTGGTTGCCACAATAAAATAAAATAAATTGCTTCTGGCCCCACACTATGATACCCTGTGTCGAACCCTGTGGGAACCAGAAACAGCGACGTCACAAACATCCAAGATTAGGTTTTTTAACCCCAGCCAGGATTAGAACCCGGGACCTCTCGGGGAGATGAGCTAACCGCTACGCCACAGAGGTCGTCGAGTTTTCCTCGCGTTTTACTAGAGTGCAGCTCACAAATAAATAAAAAAAAAACCAAGATATAGTCTGTTAATTTTTAAATGCTACTACAATGTAAATGAATTCCTGAATGATAAACTAATTTAATTAATTTTTATTTGAATGATATTTGTATTATCTATTGATTATATTTCCTCTGCGACATGATTTTAAATTATCTATATGACATTAATTTAATTATCTATAATTTGGTCTATTTTCATTAATAATATGCCACACAACATTATTTGCATACCGGGAATGTCGGTAAAGCATGTTGGCCCAACCTCTGTTAATTGACACCCATAAATGCATGATATGTATTATGACTGACACATGTTTGAGCAAATAAATTTGATTTGATTTGGTAGTGTGTCTAGGTTGTCAGCTGAGCTGACTCAGCGTTGAGCTGAGGGTGTGGAGTGAACCCTCAGCGCTGATTTACCATAGTTGTTCAATAGAGAGATATCACTACGCCTGTATGTAGTTATTTCAGTGACTCTATCGTTAGTCAACTATCCGATTGCATTCCAATGGTACAACCCGTGAAATGTTTCTATCGTTAAAAATAAAATATACCTACTACTATTTTTTTTTAACACAACTACGCCTATCATGCTAATATGATGTTTTCAGACTCTAGACCCAGATGTTCAAAGACGTGCAAAGTTAGACCTGTTGTCGTGTGTACGCTAATCTTAAAAGCTTCTGTCTCACCCAGTTCTCCCAAACCCGCTGCCTCCTTAACCGCGGGAAAATCTAAACTGAAAGAACTGCTATACTACGGTCGGCTGATGATTGCACGTTTATTTGTCATAATCTTCTTGAGTGTCTGAAGTGTTAACATACTTATTGAAATTGCCAATCTGCGATGGGCATCCATGGTGATTAAGCCTATATCTCCCTCCCCCACCTCCGCCCCCCTCTCTCCCCCCCCCCCCCCCCCCCTCCCCCCCCTCTCTCTCTCTCTCTCTGAGAGAAGGCCTGTGTCCTACCGTGGGACAACCATATATTATACTAGCGAATAGTTTCAGAGCCTCATTACAAACATACACACAAAAATACAAATCTTTCCTCTTTCTAATATTAGTATGGATATAGAAGTAGAGATTATTAAAACTTTCGTAAGCACTGGACATTATTAATTTTATTCCAAATTCCTTGACTCTTCGGAAGAGTCCGAGCAGGTTTCGCTGCCAGAGACGAGCAACCGACAACGCGGAACCGTCTCTGTTCACCATTAAGCTCTGCGAATCAGAGCGAAACTTGGCCGGACTCTCTCGACACAAAGTCGAGGAAGTGTATCCGAAATCCGGAATAAAGTTAGTATTTACGCTGGTCTCGGCTTACCCCTCCAAGATACAAGCGTGAGTTTTATGTATGACAACTTTTTATTATTTTTTTACCTTGCGATAGATGGATGAAACTCGACGTACCCCGCCAACCGTTCTATACTCAGTCGCGGCGAATGCATAGTTAATGCCCGCCGCGAAAACTAAAGACGGCTCTCAGACGCAGATTAAAGAACATGCTGAAAAGGTGAAAAGCACTGTAAAATAGGTGACTAGGGAATCGGGAGAGGAAAGCACTGGGTCTGAACGGGCGGCTTTGTTTTGGAAAGCTGAGCTGAAAACTGACTAACCCGCTACATATTTTTTATTTTTTTTATTTTATTACCATAACTTACAGCTATCATTACAGGAGATCCTATTGCAGTAGCTGAGTAATTTATATAATAGTTCGTAGACACATTGATTTCCAATAGAAAATTAAATTGGATCATCTATATATACCAAAATGAATCCCTATTTCCCTTGGTCACGGCATCACGCCTGATTTCGCTAATTCTTTTTTTGTTCTGTTCATTATTATCAGGAGAAGGTTCTTATGAAAGAAAAAATTAAGGAAATTGCGCGGAAAATTAGAAAATTTTAAATTACTTAACCACCATATAAAATTATTAAACTTTTTTAATGTAACCTTAAGACATTTGACATAGAATTGACTGAATGCGTGCTGCAAATATAGTCAAAGAGGATGAAAAAAAAAATTACGTTTAAAACGGATTCTTCTGTCAATCTTATTTGATAAACAATATAATAAAATCAAAAATCTGCTCATTTATGGCGTCTAAGACGGAACAAAATTCGCGGGGTCAGCTAGTAATCAAATAAATTAAACATGCGAAGCAAAATTAAAAATAGATAAGGATATTCTTATCTATTTTTAATTTTGGGATTAAAAATAATTTTGGGAAAGGATATTCTTACGAAGAGACATCGGGTCGGAGTTAGCACCAGCTGAGCCACTACCTTTTGCCTTATTGTAAACCTAGTTTAGTCCATAATTTGTTAAAATGTTATTGTGATAGGCAATAAACACTTTTTTATCTTATCTTAATATGGACCGGTTTCTGAATTGAGAATTTCACTAAGCACAGCTTGTCCAAAAAGAGTAAAAATTAAAGAGTACTGTTTTCCTCAGACTTTTTGTCTGTGTTTGTTAATAGCTTGCGCTTACAAGCATTGTATAAATTAAAAACTTGAGCTACTTTATTACATAAAATAAGGATTGTGCTTAGGATATAGTAAATGTTGTGACTTGTCAATAAAACAATTAGTAAACTTTCACTTCCGGTTTCTAGTGTTTTTGGACAAACTGTACCTCCCCCATAACCCCTCAGGTCTCGAGGACGTGTCCGTTAGGCCCCTTAGACCCGCCATTAGACCATTACCTTAGACTATTTTCAATCAATGACAATATTCACGAAAACAGTAAAATCGGCTAATTTACTTTATAGGGTAAAATACAACCTCCAGCCGGTTTAGGAAAACCCTATTTTGATTGAGTATCGGGATGTTAGCAGATGTTTGTTTATTATTATTAATTGGGTAATATACACCAACGAGGTCAAAGCACCCTTCAAACTCTAGAATCCAGTTCCAAAACTAACAATCACTATCTTCAATCTACTTACAATCCTATTGTCATTCCGCCTAAGAAATGTCTGCCAAATATCCGCTAAACTGTGCTAAGCAAAACGCGCTTCAATTTATCACGTGCTTACGGGCGAATTTCGACTGCATTTGCAAGCGGAACTTGTTAATGATTCTAGGAACGCATTAGATTCTGATAGAAGCGGAGACAGCTCTTGTGGACAAAAAATATTAAGTAATTCAGGGTGGAAGATGTGTTGCGCAAATAAAGTACCAAGTGTTCCTACAAGTAATTTATAATAATAATAACCTTTACACAACATCACTTGACCTAGTTCCAAACTAGGATACTCTAGGATACAAGTGACCAAGAAAACGAACTTAGATATCGTGTTTCGACGCTATTAAACTGGTATCTATTTGTGTTGTTTCCTGTTTCCTGTCTTAAGATAAACAACTGTTAGGTACTTAGGCCTAAGGAAGTTTGGTTATTAGTTCTTATTGTAAAACATAATATATACTATTACGTATTTTGGATGTAGCGTGGCTACCCACGGCATGCGGCACAGGGTATCCTAGTTTGCCATCCAGAAACGCAACTGATTACATTGAACATAGTTAAGATAACATTTTGATAATAACTGTGCTTGAAAAAAACCTGTCAAAAGTTTTAAATGTAATAGTATTAGCCGATATTCAACTTGCGCTTGACCGGTTTTTTCTATGATTGGTCTGTCGAAGAGAATCAATATCATATTTCGTCGAAAAGCTGGTTTTCTATTCGCAAAAAACACGTTTATAGTGTCATAAACAGTAGTTTATGGTCGTATACAACGCTTTAAGTGGCTGTCGTCTTTATGTTTTATGGAAATTTCCTTGGCCCTTCCTAAACGAATTATACTAAATTAGTTAAATTAGTAGAGACCAGTATCTGAGATGCTTTCATAGCTTACGCTTGAAACCGCCAATCTCCTTGGTCTCTCGTTTAAAAGGAGGGTAGGTATAGAATATTACTTGTCCACTGCATAGATAATGCAGAATTGGGTATTTGACAGGATGTCAAATGAGTTACTTTTAAAACGGAATTTGTATGAAAATACTTGCTTGTGACGTCACATTTCAGAGCACTCTTATGTTTCATCTATTTAAAAATTGTAATAAGTAGTAAATTATTAAAAGAAATACATTTTCCGAATCATTTTGTAATTTCCGTTTTAATCGAGCCTCTCAAATAATTTATTGTTGATAGTGTCAAATACCGTATTTGATCTAGGTATCCAATATTATGTAGGTATATTATGTTAGTTCCTCTTCCCACATATCATTTTTATTATTACTATGTATGTATGTTTATAAGGGTCGATTTTTGAATTTAGAATGTCACTAAGTAAGTACTTGCTGTCTCGAATTTTTTTCAGAAAAGGGCTTGATACAACGATACTTAAGTATTTACTTAATGAAATTATCAATTCGGAAACTGGCCCTAAGCCCCGGTTCCTCGTACTCAAAAATATGTTAAGCTAATGTACTTTTAACAGCTGGTAGTCGTTCTTTTATTCCCTTTGGAAAACTGACTGTCAACAGTAGAATATCAGGGCCTAGATTCTACTAATGCATTGTAGGACGATGACAACTGCATGAACATGGCTATTTAGTTTCATTGTCGCTTGAAGTCAACGCGAGCACGTATATCAATAATTGTAGGCGACAATGGTATGAAAAAACCGTCACGTGACCCGACCGTGTATCTGTCATCGAACTACAATGCACTAACAGACTTAAGGCCCTGGAGGTTAGCAAAGACAGGTGCATTTTACGTTCCTTTTGCACTTAATATTCCGTCAGCGTCGGCGTTAATTTTATGTGCTAATGTCACTTAATTACCTCTTAGCTTGTTTATTAATTGATAAATGCGATGCGATCGAACTGGTCAAGCGAACGGTGCAAAAAGGGGGATTTTTTCGCTTTTCTTCCTTACACATACATGTGACTTGACTTAGGACCAATTTCTGAATTGAGAATTTCCCTAAGTAAATAGTCAAGTAACGTTCTGTCACGGTCTTTTCTGATGAATTTGACGAGACAGCACTACACTTAAGTAGTTACTTAGCGTAATTTTCAATTCTTCTGAATTCTGAATCGGCCCTTAATGTCCTATGTCCCCTGAGGGGGGAGAAGGCGTCCACTATATTCCGCCATCTGCAGAAGAAGAAAAGAATTTTATACAAGTAACATAATAACTAAACAAACAAAACAGTTACGTACAGGCCCATACATTGCTTCTGGCCCCACACTAGGGTACCCTGTGTCGTGGGAACCACAAACAGCGTCAACACAAACATGTAAACATCCGAGACCTGGCATTTTTTTTCTTTTTTGTCGCCAACCTAGTTTCGAACCCGGGACCTCTCGCATGGAAGGCAGATGCGTAACCCCTACCAGCCATATGTAATAATATGTAACGCAACAGACAAAAAGAACAAATATGTAAATTAAAACAAACCCATATGTAGTCTGTGGTGTGCCTAGGTGTGGACGAGATTAGGGAATGAAAAAACTTGCCAGCCGCCTTGCGAAGAGCCTAGTCAGTGAATAGGGTAGTTTCCAGGGTCAAAATAATTAAATTCTATTTAGTCCGTATTTTAGATTATAAAAAAATATTGGACACGTATTTTTTCTTTTTTCGATTAAACAAAAACTAACAAAGATATAGCTTATTAAAGTTACGTGTGACGTCACTCCGTGCTAAAAAATGCAGCACGGCGTGACGTCACACGAAACTTTAATGGGCTATATCTTTGTCATTTTTGGTCTAATTTACAAATAAAAAAATACGTGTCCCTTATTTTTGAATAATCTAAAAGACGGACTAATTAAATTTTTTAGGGCAACTAGCCCATTCCCTTAATCCCATTTGTACGTAATTCCTGGTGTACATTTGACTGCTTTGTTGATCTAGCCGCTAAGGCGATTACGTAGCAAGACAGATTTCGTGGGTTTGATTCCCACATGGGGGCGCCGTTCATTTGTACAAATGGCCTGTCTGGTTGTTTTTCCATGATTGTAACGTCTGGTTACTATAGCACTGGGTAATGGGTATTCTAGTTTGTTCACTAGTGGGGCTTGATCTACTGGCCGACCGCTGTTTCGCGGCAGAGCTCCAACAGCTCCTCGTTACATAAACATGTCGTCATCATCATCATCATCATCAGGGTATATTAGTCCACTGCTGGACATAGCCCTCCCCTAATGAGCGCCATAGCGCCCTGTCTTCAGCTTGCCGCATCCAGCATCTGCCTGCAGTCCTTCGCAGATCGTTAAACATGTGCGTTAGATAAATTGCTTCACCGGTGTAAAGGCTACTGGTTTACCTAGTTAGGTGTTAATTAATTTTATTCAACGTTATACTTCATCGTGGTTATAGTTTTTATACATGAGCTGGATTAATTACTACTTAGTTTAAATAAGTAGCTGGCCCCGCAAACGTTGTTTTGCTATTTTATTTAGCCTGCGATCTTTTCTTAGGCCCGCTTACACCACCGACTAAAATCCATTTAACCCCGAGTTAAACAGAAGTAGTTACCTGGATGACCGAGCTTTGCTCGGTATGTAGGTTTTCACACAAAAGAAGGAACTTGAAAAAAAAAGAAACATTATTATCAAGTCTCGAACCAGGGTCTTATGTTTACCTACGGTATCGTCCTATTTCCCATTTGAGCTATGACAACATTACAGATAGTTGCGAAAATTACCTTCTTGTAGTGTAGCAGTTATTTCTTTGCCTTAAAACACGGTTAAAACGACGTTTTATAAAAATGAAACCTAGTTGGATTAATTAATTGCCCCCGAAACCCCCTGAATACAAAATTTCATGAAAATCGTTGGAGTCGTTTCCGAGATTCTGATTATGTATATATATATATATATTATAGGTTAATTCGATAATTTTGACAGATAAAGTATGGCTTGCATGTGTGTATACCGGGTGTCCCAAAACTCGACGTCAACCGGGAGCCGGGTGAAAAGGCAAGTCAAGCTGGTTGTCAGAAAAATATAAAAAAAAATCTAAGTTGTATGATTTTTTTTTCAATACAGTCAGTTAAAACTAGGCAATTTTTTATTTTGAAAGTTTTTCTAGGAAATAAGTCCTATTTTTTATGCAAGCTAGAGCAGCTGGTTTCAAAATTTTGATTACAGTTTAGAGAAGCATTATTCAGGGTTACACAGCAAAAAAAAATAATTGGAAAAAGTAAAGATTTGTGGCAACAGGAGTAAAAAGACTGTCACAGGGTGTGTAATTTTGCGATTTTTAAAAAAATGCCTATAATTTTGAAATCATACAACTTAGATTTTTTTTATATTTTTCTGACAACCAGCTTGACTTGCCTTTTCACCCGGCTTCGGGTTGACGTCGAGTTTTGGGACACCCGGTATATATATATATATATACATACAAGAATTGCTCGTTTAAAGAGATTAGATTGTGACAGTTCCGCCATACTTTATCTGTCAAAATTATCGAAATAACCCGTTAACTCGAGTTAAATTAGCTAACCCGGGCTGACGCAAGTGGGCCTTAGACTACTAAATGTACACAAAAAAAAACATAAAAATCCGTGTAGCCGTTTTGGAGATCGATAACATACATTGTGACTCGAAATTTATAACATTGGATAATATATTACAGTCAGCAATCCAGATTAAGTTCGCCTCTGTAGGTTTGGGAAGCTGGGATCCCTTCAGGAGGCCTGCAGTGACATCAGAGCATTGCTGGCCTTCTGGAAAGAGATAGGCTGGCTGGAGGAAACTCACAGCCTTGCTACGTACAAGTACAATGGCCCAACTACGAGGCTAAGTGGGGAAGTTTTCCTCACGATGTTTTAATACAAAGTTAGAAAGTGGTATTGCTCATAACAAAGTCATAGGTACATGCACGCACTGAGAATCGAACCTAGGTCTCCCGCTTTCGAGTCCATTGTTCTACCCACTAGGCTACTACCGCTCCACAAGTAAAATAAAGAAGAAACTTAAAATCCTGAAAAAAAAAAAAGTTTCATCCATACTCGGTTAACCGTTCTGGTTTGATTAATGAACGTTTAATGTCGACCTCTGTGGCGCAGCGGTTAACGCATCTGACTACCATGCGAGAGGTCCCGGGTTCGAATCCCGGCTGGGGACAAAAAAAAACCCAGGTCTTGGATGTTTACATGTTTGTGACGTCGCTGTTTCTGGTTCCCACGACACAGGGTATCTAGTGTGGGGCCAGAAGCAATGTATGTGCCTGTATATAAATGTTATGTTATGTTATAATAAGTAACAAGCATGCATCCTTCAAACTCGTACAAACTCTTCGAAAACACTTTTTATAAATTAACAGACGTAACGTCAAGCGAAAAGCTCTACTTTGACTTAAAAGCTCTCACTGAGTTGAGCTTATCCTCTTATCAGCCATTCGGAGAACGAATTCGAAGTCTGAAAAGCTTAGTGACTCGAGAATATGCCGATTTATTTTTAAGATAACCACCTTTAGACAAGGCAAAATATGTCTTATGATTGCGGTCGATAAAGCTCATGATGGTGTAGGAACATTATAAACGAATTATGACTCATTGTGGTAATATGAAACAGAAAGGTGTTCTGTTTTCGTGACTTAGCAGTTTTGGATGCGACAAAAAGTTATTGCACCTTCAGTTTTGGAATTCCAAACAGTTTTTGTCTCACCGATTTAAATACTCTTTTTGTGTAAACTTTTTCTTTCGCTTTTTTGACGTAGGCTTTTTTTCTTCTTGGTGTCGTGTTGCTTACTTTTTTTTTTATTTCAAAACAAAAAATATTTACGTTGCGGCCAGTGTTTTCATTAACTTATTTTCTACCTCGTTTGACATAATACATAATTAAATTATCTTTTTTTTTTTGCTGGAGGCTTGTAAGACTAGTGGCAGGTTTTACTGTCACAAGTTTTTAAGCCGCCCTAAGGCCTCTGACTTGGCTTAACGACTGCCATCTATCGACGGCAAGGTCTAGTCTTACAAGCCTCCACCAATCCGCACTTGGCCCCCGTGGTGGAGCATGTCCTATACCTTCCTCTGGGAAGAGACCCCTCTCCGGACCATTAGATACAAGTTACCCGTGCCACTCGGTGGGGACATATTGGGTTGTTGATGATGATGATGTATTTTTTTTAATATTTTCTCCTTTTTTTGTTACAGGTAAGACAAGTTACAACAAACTTCAACAAATTAGAGAAAGCGAAATTCGGTAACATAGCTTATTGCTGCAGTTAATCCACGTAGTAATCGTAAAGTTAATAAATGTGTTTACTACACTGGGCACGTAGATAACGCTCTTCAAATACACTTCTCAAAATCGATTATGTAGGTAATACATTTTATTCCATGAGAATAACGATCACAGGTAAGGCACCTGTGGTCGTTATAATTAAAATATTCGTAAGTTATTTATTTAAGTCTCGCGTCTCGCTTTTTATGTCTTCTGAGGATTCCCAATTCGGAAACCGGGAGTAAGTTAGTAAGGAAATAAAACATTTAAAATTTATGTAGAATCAGCTAACGTGCTATTTATTAGTAGTCAAATTCTTCTTACTATACTAAAAACATGTCAATTGACATTACAATAATCACCTTCAAATTTATAACAGCTATAAAAGTAATAATAGGTTAATAACACAACGAATATCGATAGTATAAGCCATCTTATAGCCGGTAGAATGTAACGACCCCATGCACACACGTAATAAAAGATAAAAAGCCTTTTACTTGTGTAATAACACGGCTCTCATTATAATGCTTTGAACTGATTCGTGACTGTGATAATGAAAACACACAACGGAATAAAAGCATAATAATTCACCGAACATAATTTCTTAACCCACTGCGAAAGGAAAGATGCCTCTTTTCGTGTGTAATATAACATAACATAACATTTACATACAGGCACATTCATTGTTTCTGGTCCTACAGTAGGATACCCTGTGTCGTGGGAACCAGAAACAGCGACGTCACAAACATGTAAACATCCAAGACCTGGGTTTAATTTTTTTTGTCCCCAGCCGGGATTCGAACCCGGGACCTCTCGCATGGTAGCCAGTGTGTAAATATTGTATAATACTTGGCATTTTTTTTGGACTTTAAACGACACTGAATTAAAAACCTTAAGAAAATTCGATACCGTTTGCAAATTTAGTACTAGCTAGCACTAAATTTGTAAACTGTTTCGAGTTTTCTACCGCTAAAGGTTTTTGATTTAGTGTCGTTTAAAGGGTGAAAAAAATGCCAAGTATACATAAATGGATTATATGTATGTTTCTTTATGGCAATGCAGATGCAACAGCTTAACCGATCTTATTGAGTAATCAAATTAAAAGCATTGACGACACCGGTACGAAGACGTCACGAAAAAAACAGAAATTACAACGTAGGAATGTTAAATAGGTACTTGACTTGGATTTGGCTCCACCAACTGACTACTGACTCCACCAATCCGGAGTATGCCTATACCTTCCTCAGGGAAGAGACCCGTGCTCCTCGGTGGGGACATAATGGGTTGATGATGATGAATAGCTTTTATTACTACAGTAACAGATTCGTCCGAAAGCAGTCTGCCCTCCAAATTTAGGTCTTTCGGAACTTTATCTGCGTGTTCTATAAATCCAAAATCGATGAATGTAGATTGAATTATTGTGCCTTCCTTATATCTAAGTAATGGTGTACAATTGTCAATTGGGAGTGTTATTGCTTAAAGCGATCTCTTCCAGACAACCTTTAGATGGAGAGAATTGCAGGAGGAACATAGTCGGTAGGTGTGGATATTTAGGATGAATCTAATAATGAAATGTAGTAATGAGGAGCAGATCCGCCTCTCTGTTGCGCACGGGACATAATGGGTTCATCATCATCATCATCATCAACCCATTATGTCCCCACCGAGGGGCACGGGTCTCTTCCCTGAGGAAGGTGTAGGCCATACTCCACCACGGGGGCCAAGTCCTGATTGGTAGAGGCTTGTAAGATTTGGCTGGTCTTACTGTCAGAAGTTTTCAGGCTGCCCTAAGGCCTCTGACTTGGCTTAACGACTGCTAACTATCGACGGCAGCCGGCACCAACTGCTTAACGTGCCTTGCGAAGCACGGAATGTGTTGACGATGACGATCTAGCCTAGCTCAAAATGTTTTAGCACTCGGGCGTTTTGTTTTTTTTTTAAATATTTTCCCCTTCAATACCTACAAAGATTTTTCCATGCATCGTTTATAGGTATGTTCTGAATAGTCGTCTATGTTGTTTAGTGTGACGTTTTGGTCCCGCAAATGTTTTATTTATACGCGGCCCGAGTGGGGTTCGCATTAATACGTGTCCGAGTAATGAAAATATTAGGCCCGAATCACCATGTCAAAGGGCGCGATCGGCCCGGTCCCGGCCTCTAAGGGCGTGGACACCCTACTCTTTGTTTTTTTTATACCAATTTTCCCATATTTTTCATGTCTTTTTTGTCATAGTAATAATGTTCGTTGGTGGCCAGATTCCCGCTCGAGATGTCTAGTCTAGTGTTGCATGAAAAACATAAATTGCCTCAGTGAGGATGTTTTTTTTGAGATGAATAAACCTTATTGTATGCAAAACAGGAAAGTACAAAGACATAATATTATAAACTTGAAACTACAGTCGGCGGTGCTATTACTAAAAGTGATCTCTTCTAGACAATGCCTGGTTAGAATACAAATTTTAAAGCAAATCTATACAAAATATGTATTCTGTGCAAATACAATGAAATCTACTTGTATTTAAAATACAGATGTATTTGAGTAGTGACCAAATTAATTACATTCAGGCACACACATTGCTTCTGGCCCCACACTAGGATGCCCTGTGGTATTACTCTACTTTACCCTACTCACAAACATGCAAACATCCACGATTTGGAGTTTTTTTTGTCTCCAGCCGGGGTTCGAACCCGTGACCTCTCGCATGGTAGGCAGATGCGCTAACCGCTGCGCCACAGAGGGTCGTCAATTAAGTTTTACATATGTGAGTGGTAGATTAAAAATGGACCTGGAGGGATTGGAAACCATTATTTTTTTTATTCGACGATCTCATCCAAGTGGCGGGAAGACGCTGGATGCAAGCCGCTTCCGACCGGTCTTTTTGGAAATCCATGGAGGAGGCCTATGTCCAGCAGTGGACTTCTTGTGGCTGAATGATGATGATGATGATGATTTTTTTTTTATTACATTTTTTTAATCTCTGATATTTTAGCTTTGTTTTGGTCTAACCAGAATATTTTTAGGTGCCGTAGTTATTTTTTTATGATTTTTTTGTGAGCCGAGCCGAGTCGAAATCTGTCTATACACGAAACTTCAAACACGATTTTCTCGAAATCAATTATTTTCCTCTGAGGTCCCTTTTTGGTCAACCACTCACATATTATAAAAACGTCAATGAATGACGCACACTTTTTTAGTGTTCTTAGTGGATTTATTAGTAAGAACACAACGATTGTAAACTTTTAGTCCGGATCTACTTATAATGTGTTGTGCTTACGAAAGTTTTAGTTCATTTTTGAACTACGATGTTTCGTTATCAATTAAAAATCTACCCTTTTCGTTTTTGCGGACCTCCGGATCGAAGGACCGAATTTGCGCGTGTAATTCGTCCGAACCTATCGTTTAAGTGGAAAACAAAGCTAACCGACGGTTACCGAGCTTTCGCTTCCAGGCGTCTCGGGCCCAGCCCGCGGCGGCGACATCAAAGAGATGGTTACCGCACCCCCCTCACCCCTTCGTTTACCCCCAGCCCCCCTCTGCACCCCCTAAACCCCTGCCGTTGACGGGATCGCAGTGTGAGGTATTTGTGAAACAAATCACTGTTCTTCTTGCTTGTACGTGAAAATGTGTTTTTAAGGTGAAATACTTTTCCGAAACAGGTTTTATTTGGTAAGGGGGATTAATAAAATTACTTTGTTGTGCCAGTTTCTAATGAGACTGGTCACCTGTGAACACATAGAAAAATAAAAGGAGAACCAAATGTTAAGATAAGATAAGAATATTCTTTATTGCACACAAGAAACAAGAGACAAATAAAAGTTACAATTAAAAAATATATACAATAGGCGGTCTTATTGCAATTTCTTCCAGACAACCTTGTGACGGAAAGGTTAAAAAGAGACTGGTAGTCGGTGCAAATACGAATAATACATACTTATACTTAATCATCATCATCATCATTCAGCTACAAGAAGTCCACTGCTGGACATAGGCCTCCTCCATGGATTTCCAAAAAGACCGGTTGGAAGCGGCTTTCATCCAGCGTCTTCCCGTCACTTGGATGAGATCGTCTGTCCATCTTGTGGCTGGTCGTCCTACGCTGCGCTTGCCGATATGTGGTCTCCATTCAAGAACTTTTCGGCCCCATCGGCCATCAGTTCTGCGTGCTATGTGCCCCGCCCACTGCCACTTCAACTTACTAATCCGCTGGGCTATGTCGACCACTTTCGTTCGTCTACGGACCTCATCATTTCTGACTCGGTCTCGTAGAGAAATTCCGAGCATAGCCCTCTCCATACTTAATACTTATAACTTCTTCGAAAATTTAATTTATGTCTATTCAGGAGCTTCAAAAAGACGCACGACAAGATAGATTTTTTAAATTTGTCGTCAACTTTAATGCACGAACGTTTGTGTTCTATTCCATCGCTCGTTCGAAGAAAATTTCATTTTAAAATTCAAAAAAATTCTAACTCGCCTTGTTGAAAGCCCGGGCGATGAGGGGTATCAATATTCATAGTTCAGATAGACACGCACCGGAGAGAGAGGCAAACAAACCTCTCACTCGAAAACACTTTTTAATTTTCGGAAACAATAGAGAGGCATCCTGCTTGCATTTAGAAATTCATGTTTTTTCATTGACTTGTTCGAGTGTATTTAGCTGCCAGTCCTTTTCATTCACACGTAGCTTGCGGTACAAAATAAATGGAAAATTTACCCGGCAGCTTCTGTGCTCGCCGTCTTAATGAGGTTCGTTCGTACAATGCGTGCAACACAGGGCGCCGTAAGTCAAAGGAAGCTCCATGATATTAGGCTTGAAATTAAAATTAAGAATGATACTGTTTTGTTACATTTTTTCGTTGGTATGCTTGACTTGTTCCCAGACACATAGACTTTGGTTGTTGCAGTTAGTCAGAGTAAGTACTCTTACTAAGAGCCGATTTCTGAATTCAGAATTTAAACTAGGTAAATACTTAAGTAACGTGCTGTCACGCTCTTTTCTGAGAAATTTGACGAGACAGCACTACAGTTAAGGGCCCTCGCCCACGCGCCACCGTCGCGCGGCCGTAGCGCTACAAAAAGCCGCCGTGGGCGAGGGCCCTTAGGATTACTCAGGCAGCCGGGGCTACGTGACGTCGCTGTCGTTGTCGGCGCTTCGGCTGCTTGCGTAAAGGCAGCACCAAAGACAACGTGACTAATGTTGCCTCAACGGAGTCCATTTTGCAACTGTGGCGATTGGAAGCGCGACGGTAGCGCGTTTGCATCGCGACAGAAGCGCTACGGTGGCGCGTTCGAAGCGCTACGGCCGCGCGACGGTGGCGCGTTCTAAGCGGCGAACGCGCCACCGTCGCGCGGCCATACAAAAAGCCGCCGTGGGCGAGGGCCCTAAGTAATTACTTAGCAAAATTCTCAATTCAGAAATCGGCCCTAAATGATGCACCTAGAAACTTCTCCGTCTTGGTCGCAAATATTGGTCCCAAGTTGGGCGTCTCGTGTGTGCAAATTATTCATGCCACTATGACTTCTATTGCCATGTAGGAGAGACTATTTCGCATCTCAGAATGTGATCTAATAGTCTCTAATTGCTGTTATCGATGCGGTTACAATTTTAAGGGTGTCGTAATGAGGCGCTCGGTTGTCAAGCTGTGAACGTGTTTTTTGTCTAATTAAGTTCGTTAAGGGGTGGGTACGGTGGACCACTCTTTGGCACAACTAAGGGACTTTGGAACTGAGATTCCTAATGAACTCATGTCAGACTCTATACATAAATCGATATTAAATATAAACATTTACATACAGGCACAATACATTGCTTCTGGCCCCACACTAGGATAGCCTGTGTCGTGGGAACCAGAAACAGCGACATCACAAACATGTAAACATCCAAGACCTGGTGTTTTTTGTCCCCAGCCGGGGTTCCAACCAGAGACCTCTCGCATAGAGGCAGATGGGCTAACCGCTGCGCCACAGAGGTCGTCAATCTATGGCTCACTCTACATAGCTCTACAGAACAGACAGATCAGCTTTGAGTGTGTCTCAATGTGATCCAATGAGACTTACGGATTGTTGTTCTTAACAATTATCGTCATCATCATCATCAACCCATTATGTCCTCACCGATGGGCACGGGTCTCTTCCTTGAGGCAGGTATAGGCCATACTTCACCACGGGGGCCAAGTCCGAATTGGTGGGGGCTTGTAAGACAAGTAACTGATCTTACTGTCAGAAGTTTTCAAGCCGCCTTAAGGGCTCTGACTTGGCTTGACGACTGCCATCTATCACGTCTGCCGGCACCAACTGCTTAACGTGCCTTGCAAAGCACGTAACCGCTCGGAAAAATGCCACTAGCGTTAGTCATAGACGGTCCATCCATGCACTGTACGCGCCCTATGTTGCTTAACCTTCGTGATCGTTTAAGATCACTCAGGCGGCCGGGCTACGAGCGATTCCTACCTGCATGAGCGGACCTACATGTCGGAATCACTACTAACCTCGTGGATATTACGAGGTTAATAAAACCCAATCCAACCACTTACAAAACGCCAAATGAAATCACTTCTGTATCAATTTGTGCAAACATCACTTGGGGTGCAACACTCGTATTTTATTTAGTTAATTAATAAGGCCAAACTCAAACAAATCCGTCTATTGATACACTCAATGTGCCGGAGTTTCTGGGGCGTGGGGCTTCTGAATGGCTAGGGTTGCCACGTTAAAAACTAGCTTTCAAACGCAACTTTGGACGCGCTCCTCAAAAGCGAAGTGTTTTTATTAAAAACTACGTCCGGCGACTTCGTTCGCGTGTACGTTAATTAAGTTGAGAATAATGCGTTAAGTTACATCGCTTACATCACACTTTTTGTCGATAAAAGGCTAATTCGCTTAGTCGAGCTTTCGGCGAACCGCCTTCTCTGCAAATCGTGATACCGGCGAAACATTTATAATTGTCAACATTCTTTCGGCGAAACAAGCTGCCGGTATAACAAAGATCAGCTGATCAGCTGAAGTTTTATTCTTTCTACCGATGGATTGCAAACAGTGATTTCTATGTGCAAATATATAGTTCTAAAGTTACTCTTTATCTTTAGCTCGCAATATTATAATATTGCGAGCTCTACAGAAACTGTATTTTTGAAATGCATGTTACAAATGTGCCGTTTTATATAATTATTTCTATTGGTAGTACCTTTTTAAATAATTTGTACGCCTCGTTTAGAACCAATTAAAATATTTTTTCCATCTTATCATCGTACTCGTGCTTCACATATAAATGTCTCTGTCTTTTAAGTGTCATTTTGAGGCGTTTTACATATTACTCTAAAACCTAGAACATGTCTTGAACTCTTTTCAATTCCAGACATCTTTGTTATCTATCTAAATATATAGCTATTTTGTAGCAGTTTTAGTAGCCCCTTTAGCACGAAGTGATTCTTCTTGAAAATAAACTATGTCAAAAGAGACTCGGTAGCCCGATTCTTTAATATTCCTTACGCGAGCAACGAAAATTACATAACAATACAAAAATTACCATAGGCACACCATCCATATCCCTTTCCTCAATACAAGACAATCATTGTCTCACCAAAAGTCCGTAAGTAAAAAAAAAAGTCAAGAGCGACTGGAAACCTGAAGCACAGGTTGGTAGAATAACGTCGAAAAGTCGGTTTGATGAATTCTTTTGATTTTCGATTTAAAGTCTTAAGAGGCCCCTTTTGGTTCACTTCACAAGCGCGACCAAGAAAAAAAATAAAATCATATTTTTTAGAGATAATTTTTGCAAAAAGTGTCTATACAATCTGATTTTAGGCCCCATGGCTGTGAATCCAAGGCAAAAAACCTAAAACTGGTTAGTATTTATCTCAAAAAGGACCTTTTTTGATGCATACTTAATGAAACAATTATCCATTAGTAGATAGGTCATTTGAGTTACGCACTTGCTAAGATGGACTTATCCTGCTTGTTGACGCATAAAATTAAAACTGATTTATTAATTAATCATGAATGCTTGTATTTTGAACGTATGATTACCTACTGATGAGATCTGAGTAAAAAAAAATCCGTACGTAACTCAAATGACCTATCTACTAATTGGTCAATGTTCTATTATGCATGCGATAAATGGTAAGAGGTCCGTGAACTCTTATTCCCAAATTAATACTTACTAAATGATTTAAATGTACAACGTGGAACAGAAGGGTGTGGTCATAATTAAAGATCGTAACGAGTACCTAATTAGTAATTAATTTAATATATATATTTATATATAGAATTTCCTTTATTGTACACGGAAAATATTGAATTTTATTTTTTTTATCATAAAAAAAAGACTGGGAGTTCCGAGTGCGAATACAGACAAACAGACGAACCCTAAACCCGAGTAGCAATTAAAGATTCCATCCACGAGGCAACCCTGGCTCGAGTGCTTAGCTTGGGTACGCTCCGATCATTGTGCTCACTTCCCACTTGTTTTTTAATACGGGGGTAGTTTCTATTATTCTATCCCGCTGTTATCGTACCGAATGACATGGCGGCCATTGTTCGCGGGATGGGGGAGTGATTGCACTTTCGGACATGAGATGCCTTGTAAATTTTGTGACTCGAATTTGGAGTGTTTTGTACGCGCTCGGGAAAGGGGCTGGGAAAAAAGCGCGAGCGAAGTCTGAGCATACTTTTGCGTGTTATGAATTTTGAAGGAAGGAATGTTGGCATTTTTGAAGCCCGTCGGGTTGGTAGGCTGAGGGTCGGCTTCTGAGTTGAAAATTTTCACTAAGTAATACTTAATTGTAGTGCTGTCTCGCCAAATCTCTCAGAAAAGAGCGTGACAGAACGTTACTTAAGTATTTACTTACGTGAAATTCGGTATTTGACACTATCAAAAATAAATTATCTGATAGGTATGTTCGATTAAAACAAAAATTACAGAATGTTTCGGAAAACGGATCTCTTTTAATCATTTACTAGTTATTAGTTAAGCAAGTTTTTCATACGAAATTCTGTTTTAAAAGTATGTAACTCATTTGAAATTTTGTCAAATAGTTACCCAATTCTCAGAGTTGAAAAGTTTCACTAAGTAAATACTTAATTGTAGTGCTGTCTCGTAAAATTTCTCAGAAAAGAGCGTGACAGAACGCTACTTAAGTATTTACTTAGTGAAATTTCTCAACTCAGACACAGCCCTAAGGGCCAGTTTCTGTATTGAGAATTTCGCTAAGTAACTACTTAACTTTAGTGCTCTCTCCGAAAAGAGCGTCACAGAACGTTACTTAACTATTTACTTGGTGCGGCCTAAGGCCGACTTGCACCAACGTTTAAATGAAGAATAAACAAAATGGATTGTTTAATAAACCTCTTGCATGCTTAACGACAATTGCTATTGGAAAGAATTAAGGTTAGGTGTCACAAAATGATTTAAAATTCCCTTTCGGAGTCTCCGGGCATAACCATTTATGCGGGCGTAATGTTAAATAAAAAATTCCAACCCAGTGGTTACTGGAGGGAGGAGAACCCTATTGTGTATTGTATTTTGTATGTCTGTATGCTTTAAATGTAAGATTACTATCTCATATCTATTTATTATTGCTTGCACTACCTGTCGCCAGTCTCACCAAAACAAAGGTTTGCTGGAAGACAATGCTTCCTGCATTAAGCACGCCCTTGTACAAATATTGGTGCAATAAATAATTTAAATTATAATAATAATAAGTAGGATCTTTTCCGATCCTCCTTTATAGCCTTTCGTAATAAATGGACACCCCATAACTCGGCTACATTATTTCCTTTTAGTTCCTTCAATTAAACGCTTTACGCTCTGACCGAAACTGAAACAAAACAATTCCCCTTTTATTTAAATAACCTGCCTGAGTAACGATGTAAATCTTGAGATATCACTTTACGAAACTGCCGGACGGAAAATGGAGGGAAAATCACGGTCTCCGGGTCGCACTTCCGGTCAGCGGCGCCATTACCCGCCCCCTCATTTCCGGTCCTTACATCAGGCCTCCTTCGGCCTGGAAAAGTTTTTTTTTAAGGAATTCACTTATTAGAAGTTTCAGTGTGGAAGACTGCGATTATTCGGTTTGTTACTGGTTGATATGTTACGTCTACATTTTTAATGGTGAAAAGGAAAAAATAGCCTGAAGATATTGTAAACTTTTAGTCCGGATCAACTTACGGGTGTTTTTTTATCAGACGAGTCCGACTAGGTTTTGCTCCGATTCGCAGAGCTTGTGTTGCCCTTAAGAAAGTTTTAGTTCAAAGCCTGAAGATGGCTTAGTCAGGTAGGATTCACACTATATTCAGTTCAATATTCCTGAACGAATATAATGTGAATCGTTAGACCAAATTAACATGTTTTCGTATTAAAATTTGGCAGTACCTACTTTCAATTATGGTAGTACATGGAAATAAAGATGGCGTGCTATGTTCGGTATATCACAGTCGTGTCATAGTTATTTTGTAAAAAGACAGACACCAAACAGAATTCATATTGTTAGCTACATTTATGTTATCAGTGATATGTACGTTATAAATACAATTTTCACTTTATAGTAATTAAACAAGCGCAGCAGCCATATTGTGCCGCCATCTTGCGGCCAGCATTTGACAAATTGGAACGCCCGAGAGTGACGCGCAATTTTCCCGCCATTGTTGGCTTCCCGCGCAAACGGATGAAAAGTCGCGGTTTTATTTTTTCTTTTCTTTTTTTGAGATACACGCGGCTACGTATCGTTTTTTTCTGTTTAGGTTTTGTGACAGTTTTGCGATTGGCCTGTCTCGCGGTCGGATTAAAAGTTAAGATTTTCAAATTTGAATCACACGAAAGGTTTATTATAACCAGATTGTTTACATGATGGCTCCGTTTGTATAGATCGTTAGTTAGTTACAAGTTAGGTCGATATTGTTTTTATTTTAACAGCCCCGAACTGTCACACAAACAACTTGTCACTGAGTTGATTTTTATCAGAAAAGTCGCCCAGTTGAAAGGTAGAGCAATAGGCCATGATAATAGTTAATTTTCAAGGGCGAATAAAACGCTCCACGCATAGCGTCAAAATGACGTCACTCAACAAGAGATTGTTGTTGACCTATGGCTGTCGTTCGGCGTATTGTCGACTGCGTAACGGAACAATTACCGGCACTCGACATAAATCAATCGAGTAAACAATCGATAATTGTATAACATATTGCGTTATTTATCTTTGAGTACGTTTCGGTCCAAAGACATGCCGCGGGTACTTCTATAAGGTGCTCCTTTAGATAATTGTAGAGACCACTAAAACAATGCCTGCCTTGTTGGATTTGCAGTACCACGTCTGATTACCATGTCGGAAGTCGCGGGTTCGATTCCACTTGGGGCCGCCGTACATTTGTGCAAATAACATAACATAACATTGCTTCTGGCCCCACACTAGGATACCCTACCCTGTGTCGTGGGAACCAGAAACAGCGACGTCACAAACATGTAAACATCCAACACCTGGGTTTCTTTTTTTTGTCCCCAGCCGGGATTCGAACCCGGGACCTCTCGCATGATAGGCAGATGCGCTAACCACTACGCCAGAGGTAGTCAAATGGCCTCAGTCTACGTGTATTTAGCACAGGATATCGGACTTGGGACTGGATTTATTGTGGCACTGATTGTATGGTATGGACGTATATGGATGTATTATTTAATAATTAGCCGAGCCACTAGTCTTACAAGCCTCCACCAATCCGGACTTGGCCCCCGTGGTGGAGTATGGCCTATACCTTCCTCACGGAAGATACCTGTGCCCCTTGGTGGGGACATAGTGGGTTGATGATGATGATTTAATTATTATTATTATTTTACGTAGGTGCCTACCTACCTGCCCTGCTGGATTGTCGAGTCAGGACCTATACGATGCTGTCATCAATCATCATACAGCATCAAATTGATTGGCAGTTAAAATTTGTCAGTTCCGCAATGCATTTTTTGTTAAATATTAACTCAACACGGGCGCTATCGTCGGATTGAAACGGCAATGAATGTTTGAATTACATCGAGATGTCATAGGATTCATTTGTACATGCGAACTTACAGTGCCACCATCTTATCTGTTCAGTTGATAGAGGCGCTAGTGGAGAATTTAGTAGTAACACTTAAGACATTTACCTAGAAAAATGAGAAATTTTAACCCATCTTTAAATTTTAGTAAAAATATATCTAAAAATCTGAGTTAGTGACTAAATAAAACAAAAAAATGGGAAACAGGATTTACAATTACTTAGTTACAATTTTGCCCATCTGAACAGATAACTTGGTGGCGCTATAAAGGGGCAATGAAGTGAAAATATCTGTCAAAGGAAATGACTTTTTTTTTGTTTTTGTTTTTTTTTTCCATTGAACCATGTTAACAGAATCACGCAGCTCACTTTGTAAATACCATAACATTCTAGAAATAGAATGTGAAATCTTAACAAGTTTAAATAAATAAATTACATTCCCACTTTGGAATTTTATATTGTAATTTAAAGTGGATACGAGTGATCAACGATTTCATAATCAATAAAATTTATTATAAACGCAACAACATGAGAATTTTACAGGGAATGACATATAAACAAAAGAGTATTTTATTATAATTATCTGACATCACTTGACAAAAGAGTAAAATTGAATTAAACCTTATTGCATTCCTCTATCGACTAGACGATATCCTCCTTGCTCTAACATGAATTATGAGTGAAATCTAAGGCTTGCCACTTGTCGCGATCCTATCAAACCACCTTCAAATACTTTCGACGAGATTTCCTTCCCATAACCATTCCTCACATCCGTTGTCTATGCTCGAATCAGCAGTACCGTCCTGGACAATTCGAACTAGTTAGTAACGATTATACGTTGCTCATTAAACTCGCGGCAAGATCAAAGGCGCCCGAAATACGCAGACCGCGTAGACTTAGTGAAATGATAGACCGGGCGAGCGTTTTCATTCGGTCGCGTTGTAATTTCGGTTAGAATTTTCGCTGGTAAATAATTTGGTTGGTTGCTGATTTGGGCTTCGTTTTCTGCCTGATTCGGTCGAATTTAGACGGCGTAGTGATTCTACAAAATGCTCGTTATTTGCAGCCTTTACAATTGATTTAAATTATTTTGACGTGGTAAACACCGAGATAAAAACTGGTTATCGGCTAAAGTGAAATTTAAAACGCATGAAATACATTAAGTTATGTAAGGGCGGGGTCGGTAATGAAATAAATAAACCTACCAATGCTAGACCTTTCGTTAAATCATTAGCTAATACGTAAACGAAGGTTCATTATATTTGACACATGTCATATCGGACAGTGCCTCTTGAAGGAGGAAAACATATGAAACCACATAAAAATATAATAATAATCATATTTTAATGTATCAGTATTGTCGACGAAACATTTAGTGGATTTTGTGCATGTTTATAGTTTTTAGGAAAAAAAAACTAGAAAAAAATAAAATAATAATCTAAGTAAAGAAAAGATTTTGTGTAAAACAGGGTTTCGATCTAAATCTCACACGGCGAGTTGCTTGCCTTGCCGTTGCTTGACAATAATTAGTTAAAAGATAAATAGTTATTGTTAATAAAAAAAAAATTTACATACCCTCTCTTATGTCCCACTGCTGGGCAAAGGCCTCCCCTCCTTTCTTCTAACCCTCTCTGTCTCCAGCCACCTCGTACCATTACAATATAAGAACAACAGTTAGGTACTTTTATTTCCTACCAATTACAGTTGGTCGGAAATTATCCGTAGTTGTTAATATAAGTTTAACCGGCTTAGCCTATTGTGAAATAATAGTTATAGTTATTGAGGCATGCGTGGGGCATTTAGATCCTTGACTTTACTATTAGTTAAGAATATGTAATTCTAATTTATTTACTTTTCTCACCCGCCTCTAAACGATTCCAAAGGCAACATTGCACAGAACAGAATGGCTTTAAAGCAGTAGATTTATGCTCCGCGTAGTTTTATTTATCATGTCACCAGTTTCGCCATTTCGGGGTGGTCAGCGACGATTCGATTCAATGTCCGTCATTGAAGTATGGAACCCGGAGTAAAACTCATACAATTATACGCTCTGAACCAACAGAGATATGGTTGTAAATGCCTTGGGGCGTGGAAGGATAGTAAAACTGAGGTATTCGTATTGTAAAATGGTTGCAATGTAGTTACTTGAGCTGTAAAGACATGATGTGACGTGACAAGTCGTCCATAGCAAAATTTACAGCGACATGTTTCGATTAGCTTTGACATGAGGCAGCATAACCTACAATAAATATAGAGCATATTCCTCTAGAGCTGAGATAAGCTTGCTGTTTACAGAGACACTTGCCGTCATAGCATGATCTCTTATGCCGCGCGCGAGAATAGACAAAGTCTCGCGCCATCCTTTCCTCGTTCGGTACGTGAGGTCAGGATAGGGCGAATCTTTCTCTGCTTCTCGCGCGCGGGGTAAGAGATCATGCTAAGAGGGCCGGAGAGAAGAAGTTCGGAAGGACCACAAGAAAGACCTGTGACGGAGTATGGTCGGTATTGGTGACAAAAGAGTCGGGAGGCACCAAATCCGTACCGACCCTACTCCAGACGCTTCCTTTATGTGCCGATTTCTGAATTGAGAATTTACAATAAGTAATGCTTAAGTAACGTGCTGTCACGCTCTTTCCTAAAGAAATTTGACGAGACAGCACTACAGTAATACAGTTAAGTAATTAGGGTAAACCATAGTATTGCTGGCACCCACCTAGTCATTGGCACAGTGAGTTTTAAACACAAATATTAAGAATTAAAATTTCTTAAAGGGCATTTTGTTAGTTTTTTATAATTAGCATTGTGAAGTACAAAACATACATACAAATTATAAGTGCCAATGACTGATATTATTAGTGACAATGTTTATACCTGTAATGCCAATGACTGTAGTTTTGGAGACATTTTCAAATTATTATTATTTTTCTTAAATAAAACTATGACAACAAGCAAGAATTATTTTTTATTTCCAACCTATACTCATATTCTAGTAAATAAAAATGGTTAATAGTGATTGAATATGAAATTGAATGCTTAGGAAGCAAATTAAGTCAAGGTTTTGCTTAAGGTGCCAATCAATGTATAGTTTACCTACTTAGCAAAATTCTCAATTCAGAAATCGGCCCCATGTGTCCTACATGCAGTAGGTAGGCTGCTCTCAATTCGGAATTTTCTGTCATTCGAAAAAGTGTCCAGCTCTTAGGTAAATCGTACATAACGAATGCAAGCCTAAATTCGCCTCAATGCAAGGCACAGGCTTTCTCTCAGAGGGAGAGAATAAGTACTTAAGGACGGTTTCTGAGTTGAGAATTTCACTAAGTAAACACTTAAGTAACGCTCTGTCACGCTATTTTTTGAGAAATTTGACGTGACCCCACTGCAGTTAAGTAGTTACTTCTATACGCGCGAGCGTAATTCTTTTTCTACGTTCTACGTTCCTTCTATCTTCTTCTACGAGCGTAATTCTCAGTTCAGAAACTCGTCCTGAGTCACCTTACTTAGCCCTCCGCGTATTGACCATTTCAAGCGCTATTCAGAGAGTAACAAAATCCTCATGTCTATCTGAAAGGAGTTAAGGGGTAGTTTCCTAGTAGTTGAAAACGTATTTTATTTACCACTTAAAAAGTAGATACTTTTTTCATATAGATTCACTCTTATCGGAATTAACTTCCAAGTCGCATAATGTATTTTAGAGCCATCGCAAATAGGGCGACTTGTCGCGTTTATTTGACGTTGTCATTTGCTTCTGGCGTCTTGTCGTCGCGACTCCGCGACTCCGCCAAGTGTGCGGAGATTTGAACAAAATATATGAAAATTGACAGTCGTAGCCTGTCGTCGCGTCTAGTCGCCGGACTGTCGCTGTCGCGTGTCGCCTAGTGTGCGCTAATAGTCCGTTTCAGATAACTGGTAATAATTAGTCTATACTAGATACGCATTGTACAGACATAACTATCATTCGTAATAATTAAACTAGTTATAGGAAAACCTCGTGAGGAGACCCGCCCCGTAGTGATACTCGTAATATCATAGTAATGAATTGCCATAAATCAAAGCGTTATTAGGGATTGATTGCACCAAATGTGCTGTGGGAATCCTCGATCTATTAGTAAATTGGAAAAAAGACCGCTTTCATGTCGATATCGGCTCTAAATTATATTTGGATGCGCGATTAGATTCTTGTTTATGAGGTCGAGTTTCGAGGAAATTAAATCGACTAAGACGTTAATTCTGTTTCTTTGTCTTCGAAGTTGAGAGATTTTTCTTGGACAATTTTCGGAGAATTATCATAAATTGTATGACATTTTTTGGAGAAAATAAATTTCTTAATTTTTATTATAAGATAAGAACATTGTTTATTTGAACACAAAGTAATTAACAATATCAATGTGCCCTCCTGAAATAGGCGGAAACCTGTATCTCAGTGGCCTGTGCTGTCCCAAAAGGTATGATACAATGCTATTCTGTGGAAAATTACACATAAAACAATCAACAATATACAAACATTTTTTGTACACTTTCTTGGGAAAGAAAGTTAGAAATTAACATTAAATTATTAAATTATTATTAATTACAAAGGAATTATTCGTAACTCGTAAGTTTTGCTGAAATGCAAAAGTAAATGTCCACTTTTTGCAAAAAAAACCTATCAAATGTCAGTGGGGTCGCTATTTTTAGGAACGTTTGTTTAGCGATTTCGTTTTTCTAGTAAAAGTATTCGTGTTGGCGCGTATAATATGATAAAACTCCTTATACGGATGTATGTATGTAGACATTTTGTTACATTCTGTATTTTAATTTTCATTCCACGAAATCATTCATCACCATTTTCTTATATTTCAGCATTTAAAAATATCTTCGTTCAGTAAAGTTTAAAAATCACTCCTTTGTTGTGGTTTCACTAAACAGTATTCGTTCGGATATCCCGAGTTAATGTGCTTTGAGACGTTCTTTTTCTATAAAAAGCTCCCTAGTAGATTTTTATTACACGTCTATTAAACTGAGAGGATCGTAAAGGTCGTAAAGTCGTAAAAGTCGTAACGTGTTTTGTACGAGGTGCGTTTTGTTCTTTCTTTCTTCCTTGGCGTTTGGTTCGTTACGGTTTTTGTCAATTTGCGATAGTCTTGTGGCAGTTTCTTTTAAACAGTCCGCGGAAAAACGAGCCATCTTTATTTTTGTTTAATGACATACATACATAAGCTCCCGCG
This sequence comes from Yponomeuta plumbellus, assembly GCA_947310845.1. Taxonomy (NCBI): domain Eukaryota; kingdom Metazoa; phylum Arthropoda; class Insecta; order Lepidoptera; family Yponomeutidae; genus Yponomeuta; species Yponomeuta plumbellus. The sequence goes on along the minus strand of OX371216.1, from coordinate 9,145,181 downwards.
ATCCCAGAGGGGTAGGCAGAGACCAGGGACTGTCACCTGCCACGATCCTGACAAATTACTTTCGCTTCATCGACATTCATTAGTCGTTGCATACGCGTACGTCGGTTTCGGGTACTTTTTATCTTGCCCTTTGCAACATCCTCTATTTGGTCGAAGTATGTCCGCCTGGGGCGTCCCGTACCGGCTCTTCCACTCACATTCGCTCGATATATTTGCTCCGTCGGTCTTTCTTCCTTCATCCTCTACACATGGTGAAACCAACGCAACATTCCTTTCTCCTTTTTTTTAAATTAAGTACGACTTTTTCACATTTTTCTACATATTTCAAATAATTTCAGTCTCGCGGATTTGCTTCCTTCTCTATCACTTATATACAATCCGACAGGAATGACTGATGAAAAGAAGGAAAGAAAAACGAAAGACAAGAGAAAAACAATCGAACTGAAAGAAAACTCCAAGAATTCCTAACAGAAAAATGCTTTTATTCATTGAAGGAGTACCTGCCAAATATAGTATAAATCAGTTTAACCCTAGATTACGAAATTGCAACACCTCCAAAAGGCGACTAAGTTTTAAGTCCTAATCTTGAGTAAGACCTAGGTATCTACACTTAGTCGGCAATAAATATATTTGATTTGATTTGATGCTGACGTACCTCAAACGAGGCGTTTGTCGTATCGTAATTTTAATTGTATAATTTGAAAGACCTATTTTAGTGACATTTTGTCTCTGCAATTCTTTCCACACGCCTTCAGAAAATTAATTGAGTGGCGGCAGATTTTTAGTCGGGCTATGAATTCAAATTGCAATTTTATTATTTTTTTGGTACAAATCGTTTGAGATAGATCTGTCGCGATTTCAAATGTGTTCCCCCGAAATTGTTTCAGTCCGCTATAATAGTGCCATCAATTTAATGTTTTGACATTTTAACGCATATTTAAAGCTTCCTTTGATGTTCTAATAAGAATGCTTCTCTGGATTCGTCCATTCCATTTGAATATTCTTAATGATTTACGAACTAACAAGATGGGTACGTCTCTTGGCTAGAACAACGTTGTTTTAGAGATCCAGTAGAATAAAAATTAACAGTCTTATTAATAAAGCAGTCACTTTCACTAAAACACTCTTAAGATGAATTTAAAACCGCTTTATGGCAGGATTTCCTCTTATAAACCGCCTTAACTCTGTGCTATAGTTGTTCTAATGTACTACTTAAAGATAAATCGATTCAAAACCCAATTCAAGTTTGAGTCTATTTACTTTGATGCATTTTAGCTTGAACAACAATAGCATGTTTTGGGTACTAAATTTGGGCATCAAAATGCATAATTTCGAGCAGGTGGAGTGAAAAATATATTTCTTTACATGATTGGTTATTCAAAGTGAAGAAACTGTTTTCACTTTTTACATTATGACATTAATTTATCAGCAACATTAATTTATCAGCAAAACCACAACAAATTACAGTGTTTTCCGCCCTGTCGTATAAGAGCGAAACCTGGTCCGACTAAAATTCAAGCATTGGAATTATGTTAATAATGTGTAGTTTTCACGAAAATTTTAGTTGAAAAACTACAAAAAATACTATTCAATTCATCATACAATGGGTACGTAATAAAAGTAGGTACCTATAATTTAATACGTAATTGTTTTATATAAACTAATGATTACTGAACCCACGTTGAAGACGAGATACAATTCATATTCCTATTAAAACCGATGTGACAGTTGCAGCAGTAAAACTTAAAAATTTACGATCTCGATTTCGTTATTATGAAAAGAGCGTTTTTTATGCGCGACTTTAAATATTTTCTAATTTACGCTTCTTTTGATGTCTAAACGAACACGCTGATTGGTCGCTCAATCGTTCATTCGTATCATTAGTCATAACTCCTCTTTGAGACGATTTTATATTTGTTTTCTAATTGTTGTCATCGGGAAATCGTAGACGATGGTCCACGTAATTAATTTCTTATAAAATTTGCTTAATTAAATCACATTTGACTTTTGCTTTGTACAGTCGACAGCACATCATCTCTTGCACTCTACCCCTTTGCATTACGGGCGACTTTGCAACTAAAATGTGAAGGTTGACGTGCTGTCTGTACAAAAGTGGCTTATACAGTAAACCGCTGGTCTATTCAGAGATAAAACTGCTATAATTGCGCTTTATTTAAATGCATTATTATTGTATTGTCGTAAAAGTGGCAAGTTGTAACAGCCAATTATAGAGATAATTATAATTTAATTTCCATAAAGAAGCATTTGTTGGGCATTTCTATTGTTTTTAAGGCTTTAATATTATCCGCCTAGGCTGTTTGTCTGGTCGACCTGTTAAAACCGACCTATTGTAGAAAAATTAAGTACCTGGCACATATTTTTTTATTGCCAAGTTGCCCGGGTAGAATCCGCGATAGTAGATAATTTAACTACATAATTTAATATCTAAGTTTAATTTTATTATACCAGCTGGCTCGGAAAATTTCGCACCTCTTTAGAATATTCTTTTTCCATGTTTTTAATAGGTAACCTGTTATTCGGGGCGGTGACATCCAACTAATGAAAGATCAACTAAGTGTAGGTACATAGGTCTTACTTAAGATTAGAAACAGTCACCTTTTGCAGGTGTTGCAATTTTTCCTAATCTTGGGTTATACTAACTTGTAATATATTTTGTAGGTACTCCTTTATTGAGTACAAGCATTTTTCTATAAGGAAGTCTTGGAGTTTTCTTTTGAAAGTGGTTAAATCCTTTAACAATTTTATATGTGGTGGGAGTTTATTATAAATTTTTACACATATATAATATGGACACAATTAAATAAAAATAAGTCTGTGTCCGTCTTCTAGTAAAATGGTGTAACTGACCTTAGATTGTAGTGCATAAACTTTATCCAGATGTATTATCGAAACAAACAGTAGTATCGATATCTTTATGAAATCCTGCCGAGTTCCAAGTCTAGACTACGACCTAATTTTGAGGCAGACCGTCGTCGTCGTATTTTCATTTCGCTGTAGGTACCCGGGCTGACGCAATTTGTGTGTGTAACACCCCTCCGAATGAGGCGGGGGAGGGGGCCTGAGGGGGCGCGACTTCAAAGAGCGTGCCGACAAAGCGCTAAATAAGATGAAAAAAAAAAATAACGACAATGGGTGCGCTAGAAAATCGGGGGCCTTTCCCAGGCTAAATTTTCCCGCGTTTTCCCTGTAGACGCGTGTATTTTTTCTCTTTTCCTTCGTTACGTCACGCCGTTTTGTTTTTGTCCCATTTCCCGGACGCCCGCTTCCAGCCTTTTATGAAGTTCGATTTTTGAAATTTTCGATTTTGAGCATTTTTTAATTTGGAATCTACTGTCAAAGAATGTATACAGTGACACCATCTTATCTGTTCAGTTGATAGCTAGTGGAAAATTCAGTAGTAACATTTAAGAAATTTACCTAGAAAAATGAGAATATTTTAACCCGGCTTTTTTCGATTATACAAAAAATAACAAAAATATAGCCTATTAAAGTTACGTGTGACGTCACTCCGTGCTAAAAATGCAGCACGGCGTGACGTCACACGTAACTTTAATGGGCTATATCTTTGTCATTTTTGGTCTAATTTACATTTAAAAAAATACGTGTCCCTTATTTTTGAATAATCTAAAAGACGGACTAATTACATTTTTTAGGGCAACTAGCCCATTGTGAGATAAATATGTTGCGATATTAGGTACCCTATGTAGAGATTAATTACAAAGTTGGCAACTTGTTCGTTCCGCTTCTTTTCATCCAAGTTTCCAAGTTTTATTATTATGTGCCTGCCTAAGTTCAAAATTAAGGATAAAATTAACTTCCAGTTCAAAGTCTGGCGTTGAACAGGTTGGTAGAATTAACTTATCTATAAAATGTTCGTTTAAAAATGTCTTTATACATATAGTTGACACGGTCTAGTAATAACTAGGTATAGTCCGGCGCATAAGTATTGTGATAATCTGACGTTGATATAAATTTCTGATATCTGATTTCTCTCGTTTTATTTTAATCCATTTCGATTGTAGGAAACCATGTCGCTCTTTAGGTACATTCGACAGCACATCATGGTATACACCCATGCACTCTACTCCGTTGGCTTACGGGCGACTTTGCAACTAAAATGTGAAGATTGACGTGCTGTCGACTGTACCATTTAACTTTTGGGAACCATTTTTCTCGAATTCAAGCCTACTTCTCTTGTTGGAGTATGGACTGTACTACTAAATAAATCTGTTTAAAATAAATCTGATTAAAACCGGCCAAATATGTACAATAGAAGAGTAGCAGAACAAATGTGTGATGAGGTGGTGACAGCAAGAATATCACAAGATGGGTGTCAAGAGACAGAAAAGTCAATAAAAGAAAAAATATCATCATCATCAACCTATGTCCCCACCGAGGGGCACGGGTCTCTTCCCTGAGAAAGAAAAAATATAAAAACATAAAATATGATTACAAGGAGTCTGCAACACCTCTACTCCTCCGCCCATCAGTACTCCCTACGTAGTTATCTCGTCACAAGTGTCGCACAATCGGGGATTAAACAAGAAACCTTATCGCGTTATCAGTTAATCCGACTTGTCGTCCGTGTTATCACTGTAACACACTTCTCACTTGTCCGCGCTTCGAAATCCATTGTACACCATTTATGTAATGTTTATTTGCTAGTTGTACTCTTGCAAGAACACCGTGATATTTCGAAGAAAACCATTTTTATTCATAGAAAATTTTTTACGCGATTTTTTTACTCCGAAATCACCGGAATAATGAGCAAACGAGATACTGCATCACGTTATAGCGCTATCTCTTTCGGCCATTACTTTGAAACCTTAAAAAAATGCTCTCATGTAACATAAGGGTTCCGAAATAACACGTTGGTCTTGCAAGTGTGCGAGTTGTATTCTATTAAGGAGAGTCTCGCTCGTAGCCTGGGCTGCCTAAGTGATCTTAAACGATCACCAAGGTTAAGCAACATACGGCGCGTTCAGTCCATGGATGGGTCACCGTCTATGACTAACGCTAGTGGCATTTTTCCGAGCGATTCCGTGCTTCGCAAGGCACGTTAAGCAGTTGGTGCCGGCTACCGTCGATAGATGGCAGTCGTTAAGCCAAGTCAGAGGCCTTAGGGCGGCTTGAAAACTTCTGACAGTAAGACCAGCCACTAGTCTTACAAGCCTCCACCAATCCGGTCTTGGCCCCCGTGGTGGAGTATGGCCTATACCTTCCTCAAGGAAGAGACCCGTGCCCCTCGGTGGGGACATGATGGGTTGATGTTGAAGGAGAGTTTCTTGTTCCGCGTTTCATTAAACTATAATCCATAGTTAATTATGACAAATCGATGTATGCATTTTTTCTAACTAATCTGTCTTGTTCTTTTTTTTTTCAAAATAGGTGAATAGTGTGCCTTGCAAACTCGAAATCAATTGGGTATTTGACAAAATGTCAATGAGTTACTTTTAAAACGGAATTTTGTTTTTGGTTTTTATGTTTTATCTACTTATTGAAAAATTGTAATAACTAGTAAATGATTAAAATAAATACATTTTCCGAAACATAACATAACATTTACATACAGGCACATACATTGCTTCTGGCCCCAGAAGGTGTCCTAGGATACCCTGTGTCGTGGGAACCAGAATTAACATTAAGACAGACATTGAGTAATTTTTGTTTTAATCGAGCATATCAAATAATTTATTATTGATAGTGTCAAATACAGAATTGTGGGTCAGTCTGATACAATAGGGCCATAATAAAATAAAAAAATAGTTAAAATTTATAATTTTTTTAAATGTTTGATTACTCGAAAGCTACAAAAATTCGGAACATACATGGAGGTGATTCGGGTACCCCTAGAGGTGATCCGTCTCTGGACTCCCTCTTGACACTATTTGGGATGCCCTGAATAATTATAAGTACATTGTATAATATAATGAATTTTGCTAAGTGGCCGTTTTTCTGTAATCTTTGCATGGCTATAAATTACTATTCTTTTTTTTTTCTCCCGCCCAGAACTCAAGCATAACCACGTCGCGAAATACTTTCAGCTGTTCCATGCTTTTTTGTTCCTACTAATAATTCTTAACTTTAGTTTGATTTGAACATACCTTTCTGGAAAGTACTGTAAATTTGATTGTGTGCTTTAGAACTCTTTGTGTAAAACACACCAGAAAGACAAACAAATAAGTTAGGAACTTTAAATATTATCTATTTTGTCGTATACAATTGGCGGGCTTATCGCTAAAAGCAATCTCTTCCAGACAACCTTGGGATCGATAGAAAAAATGTAGAGATAAGGTAGGTAAGGTCACATTACTCGTTTAAGTGATTTGTCAAATTGTGGTCTCTGCCTACCCCAGCAGGATACAGGCGTGAGCTTATGTTTATGTTTACTGGTTTGTCAAGTGTTGATGTTTTACTAACTAAAATTTTGATTAGATCTTTGATCGTAGAGTAACAAATTAAACCGAACGGGTTGGACTTGTTTTGTTTAGTTTTAATTTCTCGAAATTGGCGAACTTAATGATCTTAATTAGTGCAAATAATTTGATCCAAATTATACAACTGCTTTATTAATTTATATTAATTTTTATGGATTTATTTTCGTAATTCACATTTTATTGCGAATTGCGAACGCCGCCATCCATCAAATGTGTTGCCGCTTTCGGCAAATAAACATTTTAAATTGTCCTATATAGCGGAAAAAATCTCTCATTTGTAATTCATGAGGAGATACAAGGTTGCCTTTTCTAAAACGCTTTTTTCGCTATTTCGTTCAAAGTTTTCCCTAGTGTTTATTACTCTTTGACACCTGCCACTAACGAAATAAGAACCACCTATTTTGAAGTCTGTTTACTAAACCCACTTCACTCACCAACTCAGCGCCCAACCCATCTCGAGCACCAAAAAGACAGCATATACTCCCATACGTATTAATCTTCTCAATTATCAAAATTCTCGCGAAACGTCAGCTTGGTCTCATCTGCATACACGCACACAGGGGCAGCGACGCACGCGCGGCGGCGAGATCAAAGGACCTACGACCCCTTTGTAGATGCCGACGGCGTCTCCCGTCCCTCTCCCACGCTCCCGTCCTGCCGTAAGCTGCGGCGAGTGCGAGAAAGACGGGGGACGCTGGTTACGTAGCGCCTGCAATGTGAATATTTCACCTCGTTATCGAGTCTTGTTTGTGTTAGATTAGTGATGGGACTGTGCGGTCTAGGCAGGGTTGTCGATAGTGTTAGAAGTTTCCTTTACTGCCTGACTAGTATTAATAGGTAGGTAATGGACAACAAACAAAATATCTCATTGGAGTGATTGATTATTAAGAATGCTTTTATTGAAATTCGTGTAATCGTGTTTGTAATAATGATAGACGTACTCTATAATTTTCTTTATTATATATGTACACCCGTCATTTTCGCCTTGGTCTGCCGCGACGTCGGTTTGCGGAACCGAGTCGGTCGCAGATGGATGGTCTTTGCCCAGCAGTGGGACACAAAGGAGTCTATGTAAAAATGTACGCTAGCAATTACCTAATGAGAATGAAACAATAACATAATACAAGAGAACAAGAGATGTGGCATCTGAGAAAGCTGCACTCTTAGCTTATCATGGCTATGTTTCATCATTACTGCGCTATTGCATAATTTTATGGGGAAACTCTGTTGAAGTCGACAGAGTATTTAAAGTACAAAAAAAATGTATTAGATCGGTCTGCGGAGCAGGATTCATTGATAGCTGTAAACCACTTTTCAAAAAATGCAATATTTTACCATTACCTTGCCTTTACATTTACGAAATAAGCTTATTCGTACAAAAACATCCTGACCTCTTTAAAAAAAACTGTGATGTAATAAGTCGATCGACTAGATAGATATAAGAATAAGCTCTATATGCCTTTTCAACGACTAACATTATACAAGAACAACACTTTTTGTATGGCAATCCGAATTTATAATCATGTACCTGATAGCTTTAAACAATTATCATTACCACTTTTTAGAAAGAAATTATTTCAACTTTTAATAAACAAAATGTATTACAATATAAATGATTTCATTGATGATAAGTTATAGTCTATTATAATTTTTAATATAATTTTGACACTACTTTATTTACAATTTTATGAACCATTATTTATTATGTTGACATATGTTTTACTCAATTGATCGTTTTAAATTTAATTTGTCTATTGTATTGTGATATGTTATGTTTTACACGCTTTAAAATGTTTTATTAATTTGATTCAAATTTTTTGTCATTAATCTTATAATATTTTAATTTTAAATTAGGCGATCCAGCAACAACATTTGCACACCGAAAGGTAGAACATGAAGGATCCTAAGAATAAATTTAAAACATGTTATGTACCCGTGTTCTAGCAAATAAATTATTTTTACTTTTACTTTTTTACTTTAATACAATTGACGACCTCATTACTGAAAGTCACTTCTTCAAATCATAAAAATAAATTATTTTTATTTCTATAACCTTGCTTCACATAGACTGCTACAAATCGGACGCAGACCGCGACATCAAAAATTGATAATTAGATAGAATTTGATAATTTGAACTTTTGACACAATATTGAAGGCGTCACAATTGCCTTTTATGTTATGAAACAGTTCTAAATATTTAAGTTATATTCTAAAATAATGTCCCAAACGTATGCATCAAATATCAATTATGTACCTGTTTTTTTCTAATTTTGGAATTATGCTCATTTAAATCATAATATAAAAATGTCGTGAAATATAAAAAGTAAAAAAAATACAAAAATGTAAGTATAATATAGTATACCTACTTTGTTTTCATCCTAAAATCGACGGGATGGTCATAGGTATTGCCAGTTAACAAATGAAATGCTACATTAAATGTTTAGTATACTATTCGGGTTTCTTCACAGAGAAGCCTTTTCAGACACGGAAATTTTCTTTAAGTAACGAAAAACTAATACTTACAGTTGATTTACAGCACATTAATCTTAATATGCGTTGGTATTGTTGAGTTGTTTTTAGTAGATGCTTATAGAAAAAATATCTTATCGATAACCAAAATATTATCGACAGCGTCCCCACCCTAGCGGCTAGTAAAGCACAGCTCGGGAGCAGACAAGACAGGAATCTGCCGATATCGATGGTAGTAATTAAAACGGACTTATTGGCTCTGAGTTATGCTCAGATAACGCTCTATCGTTGTTTTGAGGTCACTTGAGTTTTTGTTCTCCTATTCTTGTTGAACAATTTGGTTTTCTTTAACCTATTGCGTGACTGCCTCGTTGGTCTAGCCGTTAAGGCGCTTACCTAGCAAAATATAGGTCGTGGGTTCGACTTCCAGTGGATACCGCGGTACATTTGTACAAACGGACAAAGTCGGGGTGTTTTTCTGTGTTTGCATTGAACTTGCCTGGTTACCATAGCACAGGGTATCCTAGTTTGGGACCAGGGCCTCGATTCTATTAGTGCATTACAGTATGATGACAGATACACGGTCGGGTCACGTGACGTGTTTTTTCATACCATTGACGCCTAGAATTGTTGATATACGTGCTCGCGTTGACTTGAAGCGGCAATGAAACTAAGTCGCCATGTCCATGCAGTTGTCATTTTACTACAATGCATTAGCAGAATCTACGCCCTGGGCCTCGATTCTGTTGGTGCATTGCGTGACGTGTTTTTTCATACCATCGACGCCTAGAAGGTTTAATATGTGTACGCGCGTAGACTTGAAGCGGCAATGAAACTAAGTCGCCACGTCCATGCAGTTGTCATTGTAATACAACGCATTAACAGAATCTGGGTCCCAGTCAAGTGATTATTTTTTGTGGGAGATATTGTTATTATTTACTAATTGAGGTTTTGTTGGTCAACTGAGTGTTTTAAATTAGTGCTTTTACGATATTGACCTCAATCCGTGAATGTTACTTTTCAGGTCCTCAAAATTTAAGGGACATGGGAAGAACCCCACCCTCTCCCTATCTCCAGTAGGAAGTTTTTATATAGAAATATTTATTTTTCTATTTTAGATATTATTATTTTTTTTATTTGCCTACGATGTCATTTAATTTCAATTCCGAGGTAAATACAATTTTAATTAATGTCTAAAGTCCATCAAACAAAAGAAATTTTATTAATTAACTAGCCGACCCCGCAAACGTCTAAGACCTAACTATTGTATATATATATATGTATTAAATTTCATCAAAATCAGCCAAGCCGTTTCGGAGGAGTATGCGCACTAACAAGGTGACACGAGAATTTTGTATATTAAACTAGCTGAACCGGCAAACGTTGTTCCGCCATATAGGTAATATTAGATTTTGTCAGTTTCATCATCAACTCCTTATGTCCCCACCTAGGGATACGGGTCTCTTCCCTGGGAAAGATAAGTATTTGTCAGTTCAACTGCTTTCAAAAACCGTAGAAGTAATCAATCACAAATCAATCAACATGTACCCGTCTCCAAGCTAACAACTCCGACTATTATTATTTAGTCTGTGGCCAATCGGCCATGACATGACCAAGACCATGCCATCATCACGTCATCATCTCGTTCAGTACTTCGCCTATCCGGGGTCATTGCTTTCGTTCGACCGACTAGTAGGTTGAACGGTTGAGGGCTTGCCCCCCCAGGACGCATGGGTTCGATTCCCGATGCCGATTACACGTAACTGCACACATGTCACGTACTTTATTCATCATCATCATCAACCCATTATGTCCCCACCGAGGGGCACGAGTCTCTTGCCTGAGGAAGGTATAGGCCATACTCCACCACGGGGGCCAAGTCCGGATTGGTGGAGGCTTGTAAGACTAGTGGCTAGTCTTACTGTCATATTATGTTTTCAAGCCGCTCTAAAGGCCTCCGACTTGGCTTAACGACTACCATCTATCGACGGCAGCCGGCACCAACTGCTTAACGTGCCTTGCGAAGCACGGAACCGCTCGGAAAAATGCCACTAGCGTTAGTCATAGACAGTGGCCTATCCATGGACTGGACGCGCCATATGTTGCTTAACCTTAGCGATCGTTTAAGATCATTCAGGCAGCCCAGGCTACGAGCGATTATGATTAATTTATTATGATTGTTTCTATATTTATTTGTTTGTAACCGTCTTACAATAAAGTGTCTTCCTTTTTAACGGTTCCTTGAAGCTGTGAAAAAACGAACTTCTATGTTATCGAAAAATATATATATATACGGCCGTGTATGCAGCGTAAAAAACGCATTATTTTGACAAACAAGGCAAGTTAAATTCTTATGGCCAATTTCTGAATTGAGAATTTCACGTAAGTAAATACTTGAGTAACGTCCTGTCACGCTCTTCTCTGAGAAATTTGGCGAGACAGCACTCGAGTTAAGTAGTTACTTAGCGAAATTCCCAATACAGAAATCGTTAGGGTACTTTCCGTTGACCTAGAACTATGTAATTTGGCAAATAATATCGTGGTATTAATACTATAAATATATGGAAAAATCTGAGAAATGTACATTTTTAATATATCATTAAAAAATCGTCTTTGAAGTTCGGGTAAAGATCTGAAAAAAGCGAGTACGGAACCATCGATGGCGAGCCCGAATCGTTCTTGTCCTGTTTTTTTACAACCACACACTTCAGTACACTTCTATAGCGCGCCGAAATACAGTTTCCGAGTTATAAATAAATAAATATTGCGAACGAAGGAAGATATTTTAATCACATTGTGGGCATAACTCAACATCAAAAGGAAAAACTAATGCGCCAGGGGTGGGGCGCGGGCTGAGGAGGGGGCTAACGATGTCATTTTCCACTAAAATATTAAAAGGGGCCCCGGGCACCGGGCGCCATCGCAGGGTTAATACGGGTTAATACCTTACTAGATAGCGTGGATTGGTTGCATTGGAGGTAGATGCCATTAAATACTAAAGATTAAAGGAAATAAACTAGGTAGGAAAAAAGGTAAATATAAAGGCACAAAATTAAATGTTAGTTTAAAAAAAGCGATGGAAAAACTCACGCAAGATAATGGCGAAATTTTACCGACTTATTCTCCAAGACAAGGAGTAAAGAATGAATAGAATTAGCAGTGAAGAATAAATAGTAATTGATTATTTATTTTTATTAATAACCATATTTTACAGTTCACTTTTGTTTTACAATTTACACATTAGTGTAAAAATATCCCGAAAACCCCCAGTGCTTATACCAACTCAATTCCGCAATTAACATTGCAGATGCGTACATACCTTAACCCTTGCGTTGGGCCCGGGGGACTACGCGACCCGCAGGCAAAGAAATAAAAGTTCAGAACAATCACTTTGACCATCACACCAAAGCACTCGCTTCAAGTTGACCAACACAACTAGAAACTACTACATACTTATTTATAGTGTTGTTCTACTTCCGTCGTTCTGCCATTAAGTTATTAACAGCTTTATTTTTGTTGCGAACTGGTAAGGTTCTTAGATTTTATTTATTAATTATATTATTTTCTCATTCACTCCTCTGCAACCACTTTCTTGATGTATGTAGGTACGTTGGTAGCTTACTTATATACATAATATATTATTTATAAAATATAAACGTTTCCCCTAAACACTGCACGGAGTATAAAATTGTCAGCTGAAGTGTTGTGGCTGACTATATCACAGACATGTTACACTGCGTTTATCATCATCAAGAGTGTTAAAAGGAAGGTTTTTTTTACAAAAAGCACCGTTAATGTTTCTGTTTATATATCTGACGATCTTCAATAAAAAATACTACGGAAAATTTGTTAATTTCCTCTCATTTTTAAGTCAGTGGAGGTGGTGTCTGTAATTTCCCCAGAAATATCGAAGATAAAACCGAAAACCTTCCACGGTCGATCTGTACCAGCAACGATAAGCCCAGGGTAGATTTTGCGTTAAACAATTCATACATTTATGGTCCTTTGAGCCAGAACGCCCGCGAGCGGTGTCAACTGCAGCGTGGGGTTGGCTCATACCTGTTTATTACGCGGGGCGGAATTATTGTCTTATTGGAGAAGGAGAGAACGTTTTATTATATAAGTAGAGCATTTTTATAATGAGATTGTGTGTGCAAGGGGATTGTTATTTTTGCACTGAATATTCTTTGAAAAGGTCTGAACATTGTGACTGTAGAATACCAATATACAGGGTTTAATCGAATCTAACCTATCAAAAGAAGGGGGCTCTACTCGTCAAAACAAATATTTTTTATTGTGGCGCTGTTTCGTGCTAAAGTTATATAAAGGGTTGTGAATGTATCTAAATTTCCCCATAGTAGACTTTGTTAACTAATAACAAAATTACAACCGTCCATTTTCGAACATAGGGATTTTCTTGCCTTACCTTGCTGAATCAATAAACAAAATGTTTATTGATATGGATAGAATATTCTTTACTGTACTCATAATTTTTTTTTTATTACATTTACATTTACAGATTTATAAATCTAAGTGCGATCATCGGCCTTATTACTATAAGCAATTTATTCCAGGCAACCATAGACGGAGACAAGAAAGAAATCACATTTAGTCTTAAGTCACATTTGGTTTATTGATTCAAGGTAGATGCATATAAACATGCGCTAAATTACACCCAGTGGTCAGATTTAGTTGTCAAAAGTTAGTTAAGGATCTATGATAACCTGATAACTTAATGTTAAAAGTTCATAGTAAGAAAATCCGACAATAAATCCCGTCTAATAAAGAAATAAGTTAATAACAAGTTCTCCTGAGCCCGGTTCCGGGGTCACCCAAGCCCGACACATCGCAAACGTGGTGCCACGTCGGCATTAACCCTTTGAAAGGGCGCGGGGTCTAATTGGCCTCTTTGTTTATTAAACTGTGTCCCCCAGACCTGCGATTGTCACGCGACAAATGACAGCTAGAATGTTCCCGCGGGCGTATTCTGGACCAAACAGGTACATTATGATTTGAGTGTTAATGTTTCGGCTCAAAAGCATGCTTCAACGTGTTATCAGAGAACTAATCTAATGCAAACTCGGCAAAACGTGGGTCCAGTTCTAAAGACTGGTGCCTCTGCCTACACCTTCGGGGATAACGGGCGTGAGTTTATTTATTTTATTTATAATCTAATGCAAAACCTCAAACCATTTGTAATATAATTAATCCACTTTCCGAAGGTAATTTTTTTTTATTAAAATTATGGTACCAACTGCAAGACTGAAATTAAGTAAGTAAAAAAAGGTGTTACCAATGACATGTTAGAAATTATTGAATTTTATCACGATTTCCTAAGTGTCCATAATGAACATTTAATTATTTCTTCCGACTTCGAGTATTAAGGTAATGAATTACCTTGACACAATAAATAATGACTTTAATAAAATGTAACTACTAGCATTGCGAGTTATTAAAAGAATATTTAATTATTTTTTTTCATTAGGCGTGATCTTGCATAACCCTTCCCTTTTTTTCTGTTAGTTGGTTTTCTCTGAAAAAAAGAAAAGAAACAGAATAAGCATTTTCCAGTACGAAATTCCCACCTTTCAATAACCAAGACCGTACCTTTCATTAGACCGATATTTAAATACCACTTATGCGACACATGATCAGACATGTCTCATTTGAAAATTACGATCAATTGCCGTTGTCATTCTGATATTCGTACTTTGGATATTTTACATACATAAGAAGCTATAAGTATTCTAATTAATTTTTAGGGAAAAGAATGTGTACCATGTCGAAATCGTCCCATGAAACAATATATTACTATTTTTTTTTCCATAATTGAAAAATAAACATCATCGATGAAAAGTTATCGAAAATATTCCGGAATGCTTTTCAAGCGTCACAATTTACTCAAACTCAATTCACTCGAAACTAAGTTTGAGGGATTCGTGGCCTTTCTTCTTATTACAGCGGCATTGCAGTAGAACTGCGTAATATTTATGGATTACATACTTTAGATTGAAATCATGTAGCGCGTCGCATTCACGTCGCATGCACATCGTCAAAGTAACGGTCGAGAACAGGACGAGGGTCAGTGGGCAGATCTGCCTGCGGTCCGATGGTCGGACGATGTCGTTGAGTCTGCGGAAGGTCCGTGGTGCGAATGGCGAGAAACGGTATCCAGCCCAGCAGTGGGCAACGGTAGGCTGATGATGATGAATATGCTTTTGCTGATAAGGACACGTCGTCGACCCGTTGTGACGCAGACCTCAAATCAAGACAAAAAGTTAAAATCAAATGCAAATTTCGAAATGCAGAATGACACCCTCATTTAAGTGAAATTGCCGTGTCGGGCGTCGCACGTGTAATTATTTTTATTGCTTCGTTCGATATTTTATTGGCTTCAAACGGTCGGATTAAAGGGTCACTATTTCTAGAAGCTCGGGTCAATTATGCATTAATTGATCTAGTCCATTTCTAATCGGCCGCTCTATTTAGTATTCTTTCTGTGGCTGTGTTCTAATGCTATACCCCTTTGTCGTAGCTTTTCTTTGACATATGGTCGTTCGCCGTTCTCTTTCAGAGTTGTGAAGGAAAACATCGGGAGAGGCATAGTTTGCTGTGCTCGTTGGAATGTTTATTTTGGACTAGCAGTTTAGTATTCTTTCTGTGGCTGTGTTCTAATGCTATACCCCTTTGTCGTAGCTTTTGTTTGACATTTTTCGTTCACCGTTCTCTTTCAGAGTTGTGAAGGAAAACATCGGGAGAGGCATAGTTTGCTGTGCTCGTTGGAATGTTTATTGTGTACTAGCAGTTTAGTATTCTTTCTGTGGCTGTGTTTTAATGCTGTACCCCTTTGTCGTAGCTTTTCTTTGACATTTGGTCGTTCACCGTTCTCTTTCAGAGTTGTGAAGGAAAACATCGGGAGAGGCATAGTTTGCTGTGCTCGTTGGAATGTTTATTGTGGACTAGCAGTACCCGCGAATTCGTTCGCGAGATAATGAAAAGGTCTATGTATTGTCTAGGTCTTAGATGGTCTTGATAAGTATATGCTATCGCTCGTAGTCCCGGCTGCCTGAGTGATCTAAAACGATCACGAAGGTTAAACAACATAGGGCGCATTCAGTGCATGGGTGACCGTCTATGACTAACGCTAGTGGCATTTTTCCGAGCGGTTCCGCAAGGCAATTTAAGCAGTTGGTGCAAGTCAGAGGCCCTAGGGCGGCTTGAATACTTCTAACAGTAAGACCAGCCACTACTAGTCATACAAGTCTCCACCAATCCGAACTTGGCCTATACCTTCCTCAGGGAAGAGACCCGTGCCCCTCGGTGGAGACATAATGGGTTGATGATGAATGGAATGTACGTTCTAAATGAGAGTTGACTTTAATGGGAGTTAATCTTTAATGGGAGTACCGAGTACTTAGCTCAGTATTTCTTGAACCACCCAAATATGTAAGAGGCGCAGTAATCGCATTACTTATTGTCAGTTAACTGTACTGGCTGGAAACAAATTACATTTCATTCACACCCACAGCCACAGCGGAAATGCTGAGCATCGTTGGGATCCCCCAAGAGAGAAAGGGAAACAAATGAACCCAACTGCGAGAGGAAAAAGGACAGGGAGAAAGTCTTGGAAGAATTTTTACGATTACTCGGGAGACAATCGCATGGAACGATTTAATTTTAGACTCGCTTCTTTGTAGACAATTTGCAACTTTATTCTTGAGGCGATCACGTCGGATTTTGAAGGACGTTGAGTTTGGATTTGCAGACGTATGTTATTTGGGATGTTCGCGAAATGGCAGCGCGATTTCAAGTATGTCTAATGTGGGACATAAAATGGAAAGCATTTTTCCGAGACACATTAACAACGTCATAACAAAATGTATAAAATAAACTCGATTGTGGTATCACGAGTCGGTGTGAGAACGTGGCATTTTTATTTTGGGTCGCTTGCACATTTCTGGACCATCTTTCATAAAACAACATACACAGTTTATTATGACAACTGTACATTGCGCAGCCGAAATTTGCACTTATTAATTTGTCGGCTGATGTATGTCAAAATGTATGGCTAATGTATGATGTAGGCAATGTATATCAAACCGTCATAGAGTCGTATATTTTTATGTACGACAGAAATAGATATTTTGTTTTATAATATCTTGTATCAGTGACACGCCTTTCCGCTAAGGAGTTCTAAAGTATTACGTACATACTCTTAGCAAAGTTAATTATTGAAATAAAGGAAAACACCTTGAGGAAATCTGAGTGTCTGAGGTGTTCGTTCACACATCTCAGCGTTCTGAATTTTTCCGCGGTAGGCACGCTTCGTAATCAAGCCGTAGGTCGTAAGCCGTTGTGTCGGATTACTAACAGAATCGAGACCCTGGCAGACCAGGGTCAGAACTCTTCCGACAAAAAAGTGAAGTAAGTGTATCAGGAATAAAGTTAACATTGTACATTGTATACATACATCACTAGGTATGACACATAACTGTGACCCAGTAGCCCTGATTTTGAAGACTGATTGGCTGATTGAATTGTAGCGGAAAAAACCACAATTTCCGATTATTTATCGGGAATTTCGCGTCCGCGCGCCTGGAATTCTGCTTTCCCAAATTCCGTGCAACAACCACGTCAAAAACATATTTCAAATAGCCCTTTTGTGTAGGCCATTCCATAAGTTTTTGTATTGGCATTACATAGGTACTTCCGGGGCCCTGTGTCAAGGAACTACTATTCAAGGCTCACTATGAAAATTCGATGTACGTTGCGAAGTCGATCAGCCCACAGATTAACAAGTACGACAGCTTAACATGTATGAAACCTTGGCAACGCAATGTAAATCGAATTTTCATAATCTTCTTCTTCTTCTTATATATAAAAATTAATTGCTGTTCGTTAGTCTCACTAAAACTCGAGAACGGCTGGACTGACTTGATTGATTTTTGGTTTTTTATATTTGTAGGATGTCTGTCCGCGGCCTAGCACAGAGGCGAATACTACTAGAGATTAGTAAAGAGGCGAATACTACTAGAGATTAGTAAAGAGGTACAAACAAAAGCAAAAAACCCACTGCCACAAACAAGCAAATGTACATACATAAATTAACGTCCGCGCATCCCGAAGCCTCCCGAAAAGGTCAAAGACCTTCCTCCCCCTTCCGAAGAGGTGTGCCCCCCTATATTTGTCGATATTTGAATTTTCTGCAACCCTCCTCGAGATTTTAGAGGATTAGATTTTCTTGGGATAGTTCTGGAGGCGAATTTTGTCGGCGAAGGCTTTTATTCGCTTTGTTGGGTGTATGTCTGTTATGGTTTAAAATGTTGAAGAAATTCAGCCGAGTGCAAGTTCGATTCGTATACCTACCGCTGAGTGTGGTAGCGGAATTCGTCTTATTACCATGCCGGAGGTCTTGACTTCGATTCCCACTAGAGGCCGCCGTAAATTTTGACAAATTGGTTCAGTCTAAGTGTATTCCCATTTTTACAAATCACAGGGCGTCTTAGTTTCCAGAACATTGATTGTGTCGTGTGGAAGTTTATTTTTTATCTTATTAGAAATCTCTCGCTAAAAGGAAATGCCTTCTCATGTATTTATTATTTGTATTTTACACCCGACATTACTTTCACAAACTCACAAAGTGGATTCGAGCAATTGAATCCACAAAAATCTGAAGTAACGTTTATAATTTTTAGTATAACCTTTCACCCTGTATCGACCCTCCCATACTAAAAATCAAAGAACGCTCATCGCACATCACCCATGGTTAGCTGGAAGAAAATGCTTTTGTACAGATATTATTTCTTGTCCAGAATTTTTCAATCAATCAACCAATCATCGCTGTAACTCTCAAATTCACTTACGATATTCAAATGTAGAAATGTCCATCGGAAACCTTATTTACCGAACCGTGACAAAATTATCTCCGATCGAATCATCCACGTCTTAACGCAAACCCCCTTAGCCCATTGTACCGCGCCATTTCTAATCCATATCCGCCATTTTGGTCCTTCGAGCCGGATACGACCGGATCCGGATGCCTATAACGAGACTTTGTGTGTCTATATTATATCCTTAGGGTTAGGTGAGGGTAGGTGGAAAAGTGGGTAGATTTTTTTGTAGAATATTTTTTAACATTGGGAGGTTATTACTTTCGTTTTATGGTTATGGCAAAAAAAGTATAGTGAAATCTAGGCATTAAGGGCTATTTGACGTGACATAAAGTTTGTACGATAAACGTTGAACAAAGTTCCGAATGAAAACGAGAGGCAAATGAGCCAGTTGTCACCCTCAAACACAACTTACTACTAACTTTCGAGCGTCACCGTGCTAGTTGACTTTAAGTTTGACTAACACTTTAATACGTTACGTGGATATGTTACGTGGATAGTGAAATCAGATTGAAAACTCTGGCTTTTGAAATTTTGAACTTTTGCCAATTGAAAAGCACAAGCCTGTGTCCTGAAGGGGTAAGCCGAAACAGTGGCTTGCCACTTGCCACGATCGTGACACAACTCTTTCGTGTCATACATTTTAGATGCTCGAAAAGTATATTTCCTTCTACCTTCTCCAAGCTAGATTACAATTTTGTTAAATCGAGGAACGTCCTTTACGGGCGCTTAGTTTCGAATTTGTATACAAAACTAATCCGATATCTCCAAAACTGCACGAAACTAGTTCAAACCGGCCAAGGTCGGCGGGAACGGCTCGGAACCGCTTAGACGCACACCAGTGCACCCACACAGGCTAGCTCTTCACATGCACGCAGTCTCACCCCTACGCGGTTGCCATGGCGACGCAGCATCCCACGCCCACACCGGGGCGAACTCTCAAGATATTACGCCCAACTTCACCCGCATTGGTGAGGCAAAGGGGTGTGTGGAGTTGTACGAAGGCTTCGCCTGTGTGCGTTTAGGGTTACCAGAACAGGAATTTTCCGGATATATCCGGGAATCAGGGAAATGTAGAAGAAGATCCGTAATTGTTCGAGCACATAAGTAAACGTTTCTGCATTAAACGTAAGGGCATTAAACATCACCAAATTTGGAGTTTTGTCCGGATGTTTTATTTTAGGATCTGGTAACCCTATGCATTAGCACCAGTGTGTTGGAGAGACGGGCCCAGACGCTTATGAGCTGCCGAGGGCTGCGTCAGGGCGTTTTCCTATTTGATTTCGTAGATCTTCGCGATCGGTTGGTTAAAGATTCATCACGCCATTTTCCTTCTTAAGCAGGTAGTTGCTTGCAGTTCAGCGAGAGCCGCATGTACATGTTTTTTCAGCGCGCGTAGTCATAACAACTGTATTGGACTGTTCTAAAAGTTGGACTGCATAGAGTTTTTGTCCTGATGGTATTTTTTTTCTTGGCTAGTTGATTGACATTTAAAATATCGCGCCTTGGCTAGTTCCTCCCGCAAATTGAACCCTCAAAGAAAAAAAAAAAGAGTTAGAAAAGTTGGCGCCCGACGTGGGGCGCGAATTTTAAGGGCGGAATTTCTGTAATTAAGTTAATCGCAGGGACGTTGCTTTTTGTCAACTGAAGGGTCCAAAGCCCCCTTAGAAAGGATCCAATCACAACATAATTATATACATATAAATACCTGACATGCCATTACAGAATGTCAAATATCGATTTGTGTGCCGAATATTGGTTAAAATAGACTAGTGTGCAATAAATAGATAAACAGGTTCCGTATTAAAACGTATTCAACATTAGACAGTAGGTATATTATATTAATGTCGAGCAAAAACGGCAAAAGAACAGGTTTGTCGTATATTTTACCTAATAAACCGCGGGTGACACCGCGGGACACATCTAGTTATCTAATAAACCTCGTTGTGACTGCCTCAGGCTGGCTGTACTTCTATATTTGTGATGTCGTTGCCTAGTTGCCATAGCACGGGGTGATTTTGTTGTTTGGAATATACTATTATGAATTTATTTCCCACTTACTACCTACTTCGCAGAGTATTTAATAAGCAGTCAAGCCATTCCCGTCGAAGTCTAAACAAGCAAACCACTCGGGTTCGTTCGCTACATTCGTTATGGAGACCTATTCATTTCTCGAGTATCGCTCGTCGGTCGCATGTTTCGATTGGGTGGGCCCCTACTATGGAACTTCGAGTCGCGCATTTTAAATAAATATAAACATTTACACATAGGCACATACCTACATTGCTTCTGCCCCACGCTAGGATGCCGTGTCGTGGGAACCAAACAGCGACATCAAGTAAAATGGTCCTTTCTTTTAATGAAAGAAAGAGAAAACGTTTATTATACCAACAAGACACATCACAGAAACAAATTAAACAGACAAGTAACATAATATGAGTAGGGGTACAAACAAAAATAAAACAAGTAAATTAAAACAAAACCATAAATATAGTTTGTGGCGTGTCGAAGTTGCCACAAAAGGCAACCTTCTTTGATACCGAAATTATTAGTATACATACATACATAAGCTCACGCTTGTATCCCGGAGGGGTAGGCAGAGACCAGTATATAAGAATGTATTATAATAAAACATAACAATTATTATACTTTCGCATTTGTAACATAAGTTTTACTTTGGTTTTCATTATCGCGATAAAGTGTCCTCCAAAAAGGACAAACATTTATTTTACTTTAAACTTTCTTCATCATCAACACATTATGTCTCCACCGAGCAGTTCGGGTCTCTTAAACTTTCAATGAACTTTCTTATTTTATTTTAAAAAGAAGTTTAAGTTTTGGTCCTTGGTGTCAGACTGTTTGTATAATCTTGAGTAGACCTCCGCGTTCGCCGCGAGTCCCAATTAGCGGAGCGACTACCCCACTAAAGTGGCTAGCTATGACGTCACCGCTTTTCATACTTTCAATACCCACCCGTTACGATTCCTTAAATAGGCTGGCCACTCCATCCCTAGCCTTCGTTAGAGGCAGAAAAGGTGACGCGAGAAAAAAATACCCTCAAAATAGAAAAAAGAAATTCACATTTTAATTTTTAACACGGAAAGTTGTTAACTACTTAAGTTTTGAGTGCGCGCTTGACAGCTTTTTAATGGTAGCAATGTTTTTAATTGGCGCACACAATTCTTTTTTCGAAAGAGTTATCTCGCGCCGTCTTTTGTTCTGGCCGGTTCGCGCCATCGCCATAGACAAAACTTATTATGAAAATATGAAAATAAAATTTTCGAATTAAGAACGCTCCCGCATTTTGCCCAACTGTCTTCATTGTCTATGCCCTTTTTGTTTCGTCTCCGCTCGCACACACTGGCTGGTTTGTTGAGCCTTTTGGACCATCACAGAATAATACGACAAAAAGTACGGCGTAAGCTTTACGACACTTAGATGAAATTGTACATAATCAATGTTTGAGTTCGTGTCGCGTCATTTTTGAGAAAGAAAAGAAACAATCTTTAATTTTTAATTTATTTGTTAGGTACCAAATAATATCGATGTTTTTGGACATATCGATGTTTTTCAGTCGATATTTGTCGTACATCGATACTTTTGATTCAATGTTGACATCGATGTCAACATCGATGTTTTTCTAATATCGCTCATCCCTATATCAAACACGTTGGCTTTTAGTCTCAGATTATTTGACATTGACAGAATTCGACGGTAATTGTATGTTGTCGAAACAGTATTTTGCTCTCGGTTTTCGATTTTATTTGATATTTATTTTTCAGTCCGTATTTCTGTCGCTCTCTGAGCACGTCCACAGTTTCGGTTATTTTTTCAACCATCCTTTTTTTAGTTTTTTTTTCAAGTCGCCGAGCGTGAATAGCGCCTTTGTTTGTCTGTGTATTATTATTAATTAGTGGAGGCTTTGTCTGTGGTAATTATTGTCTTAATAAGCAGTTCCTGCACTTCAAATATACGCGTCCATGGCGGGCATTGTGACCGGGCCCTTTTAATTTATTTTATTATTAAAAACATGAACTGGGAATTAAAGAATTGGCGTTCTGTCTTCAGGGCTGTTAGGCCTAGAATGGTTTTTATGAACTACTTGTACTGTAGAGACAGCAATCAAATTGCAAAAAAAAACACATTTCCATATTTTTCTGTCTTAGGAATTTTAAATAAAATGTGTGCAGAAAGGTGTGATTTTTAAGTTTTATTTTTTAGTAAACTAACGTGTGCGTTTGTTTTGGGGGCAATCAAGCTCTGGGGGCAGAACCATGAACTTCAATTTGCTTTGTGATATTCACCTGTTGTACTTATTTAATAAACAACACAAAATTTAAGGAGCAGCTGCTTTTTTCGTGATATTAGATTAGTTCACAGTTGTGTTTACTGAAAATTGACATAGACACAAGTGGAACACACGGGAATGACCGAACGTCGTGGTCGAACGTAAAAAAAATGCAATGTACTGTAATGTTGCCTTTACTTCTTTCTTAATTCTTGATATTGACAAGTAGAACCCTATTTTTCGGAAACACAAGAGAAACATCTTGTATGGAAGTGTCCAAACGTCGTCCGTCAAATTAAAAAATGCAATGGTCTTGAACTTACTGACCGTTCGACACAAAGAGACAATACCAACTCGACAGATGTGTGACGGTCAGCCCCTCAGTTGAGAGAAGGCTCTCTCCGGCGATATGCCGAAGCCTATAATTAAATTAGCCCAGTTTGTGTGAGTGGCTATTTCCCCTATATTCTCGACGACCTCTGCGGCGCAGCGGTTAGCGCATCTGCCCACCATGCGAGAGGTCCCGGGTTCGAACCCCGGCTGGGGACAAAAAAAACCCAGGTCTTGGGTGTTTACATGCTTGTGACATAGCTGTTTCTGGTTCCCACGACACAGGGTATCCTAGTGTGGGGCTAGAAGCAATGTATGAGCCTGTATGTAAATGTTTATGTTTATGTACAATTGTACATCATTTCGTTTCCTGGCACAAGTGTCTATACAGCTAATAGGAAGTCCGAGTAAAATTAACAAAAAGTTGGTAGCGAACGAAAAAATATTTTTATTTATTTTATCTTACATAATATTAAAAAAAAAATAGGTTTTGTGTTGCGGTTTTAACTGGTTTAGGAATGGTATGGAGCGAGGGTTTCAACTCTAAAAGAGCAAAAATATAAAATAAATGACGATTTATCTTACTTCTTATTTTACATCCCACACTGAAATTATTATTGCAGATGGTCGAATTGTATGAAAAAAAAATGGGAATTTGAACTTTTTGTTATTGAAACTGCTTTACGTTTATTTTACGATTGAAATAAACCTGAACAAATTCTTCGGTATGCAACGTATGTATACATTGCATTCGTATTCGTAATTTTCGACCAGTGTTTTTAAAGAAAACCGTAGCTTCTACATGTTCATCAACATGTGGTTGAGACATTTGCAGCTTTTACAAGCTCTGGTGATTAAAACTGGTATTTCCTACCGCCTATTCATTAAACATAGACTCACATAATAGACTACCAGCCAACTTTCAATAGAATCCCACAATAAAACTCGCATCGAGACAATATTTTTCATTGTCCTATGACAAAGGACAATTGTACTAAAGGAGTGATCACTTAAGAAGCCAATGGAGACCTACTTTCAGTATTGACCCAGAGGTCACCAGTTAGGATGCTAACGCTGAGTAATTTATTGGCTAATTAAGGGCAGACTAAAGACTGCCCACGCCTTAACTCTTTCTCGAAATAAATATATACTCATTAGAATAGAAGGACGTATTTGGACGTCAACGATAATTAGAACCTTTTACGCAAACTGGAACCAACCCACATTTTTATAAAATGTATTTAAGACACTTTAGAGACACCAAACACTTCTTACCCTTCCAATAAAATTGTAGAAAATCAGTAAGTCTCATATTCCTAGACAGGCTTCAATCTGTCATACAAGCCTATCAACATTTTTTTTATAATACGTACTACATACACATTTTGCAAAACCTATTCACAAAAATCTCGTTTTCTCGAAATCGACATGCTTTGGGTTGGTTCCAGTTTGCATAAAATGATCCAATTTGCTGTCGATTAGATTAGAACTTTTTACCGAAGAGAATTCTTTTTTTTACATAAAAATAACCATAATTGTGGTTATTTTTATGTAAAAAAAAGAATTCTCTCCCTCTCCATTTCTCCATTTTCCATCAAAATATTGGTCGTATCAAAAAAGCTTGGCTAAAACATTTCTTTCTGTCCTAACCTCTTCCGGGCCTCCAAAAAAAAAAGTTGAAACAAAAAAGCGCCGAAACAGCCCGAGGTGAGGGTAGGCAGGGAAGACACGTCATTAGCAACTAAATTGGCACGGTGCCTGTATAAATTTCGTCCTACCCTCACAATAGGGTAGTTCCTTTTTGTACTGGGACCTTTGGGCCTTAGGATTTGCTTTACTTAAATAAACTTTCGCCTATATCCCAGAGACTAGGGGCCGATTTCTGAATTGAGAATTTTCTCAGAAAAGAGCGCGACAGAACGTTACTTAAATATTTACTTAGTGCAAATTCTCAATTCAGAAATCGGCCCTAAGAATTTACACATGCCACGATCGATCCTGAATTCCTGACCAATTAATTACTTTCATTTCATCAACATTTTAAAAGCGCGCACGCCAGTTTCAGAGTTTGAATTATGCTCGAACGGTTTTTTACCCACTCGCTAAAGCGCAGGAAAACATCGTGAGGAAACCTGAGCTATGCACATACCTCAGCGCTTGAAATAGCCAATCCGGGGTGGGCACGGGTGTGGTGATTAAACCCATACCGTCTCTGAGGGAGGGCCTGTGCCCTGCTAGGCTGCTTACAATCTAACCTATACTCCGATTTTTAATTTCGTGTACCAAATTGACATTTGTTGGGTTGCCAGTTTTGGATTTTGTACAATAAAGTACTCGAAGACTATCGAGATATTGAAACGAGATATGATTCGAAAGCCAAACTAGTATTCGGTTTGGTGATTTGAAAAAAACCTTGCATGTTACATTTATGATTTTCTTCCTTAAATTAATTTAACCATTTTGAAAATGTCACTAGATAGAAATCAACGCTACTTTTATTACTGATCAACTTTAAATTAGATTAATGTAAATTAAGATTCTAAAATTACTTATTTTAGTAAATTTAAAAAAGAAACGACTTGATCACTCAGTTGATACGATACTATTTTTTTCATTACTATAAGTTTGCAACGCAGTACCTAGTTATCAATAAGCAAATAAAAAGTAGAATTTTATTTGTTTTATTAGTCGAGATCGAGACCGAGACCGAGAACTCGGTCGAGACTCCTTGAGCTAGCAACATTTTAAAAAAGAAAGAGCGCTTGCAGCTGTCAGTTTAGTACACGAAATTAAAAATCAGAGTATAGTAAACTTTCGGTTTTTATTGTGATGAATTAAAAACACACGGAGGGTCCAATTACGCGGGTCGCGCCCGCAACGTTGCGCCAACGGTTCACCAATTATGCAAAGCGGCGCCAACGAGAGCCATCCAGCCTCTTGCCGAGTGTCTGCTTCTAATTACACCGGTGGATAGAAGCCACTCCATTATGGCGAATTGAGGGATGAATCGGCATGTCGTCGCGGCTCGTCCGGTAGATTGTATACGACTACAGATTAAAGATGGAATTATTAGTTTCTAGGATTCCGTACCTCAAGAGGAAAATATTGAACGCTTATAGGTTCACTTTTTTTTCCGTCTGCCTGTCTGCCTGTCTGTCTGTCGGTCTGCTGTCTATAGTCCGTTGAATATGTGAAAAATAAAATTCTATGTTATCGTAAAAACAGTTATGGCCGTTTATGTAAAAAACGTATATTGCGGCACTTTCGAGAGTATCAAAATTCATAAGAGAACTATGAAATTACTGCAAGTATCTACGCGGAAAAATCTAAAGAAAGAGATAGACAAGAAGCAACCCTCTTCTCTCTGTCTCTTTGAGAAGCTCTGTGCCCTCTAATAGGGCGTACGTAATTACATATTTGTATGTATATTAGTCTAACAGGAACCTTTCACTCCCTTAAGGGTTAAATTTAGAAAAAACGGTGAAACACGTGTTCAATCAATTGTGTTGAAGAGTATTTATTTTAAGTTTTAAGAAAAATAGACCAAATTTTTTATATCTCCCATACAAATTTTGGGAACCCTTTTCGCCCCCTTCGTGGTTGAATTCCAACGGCTTGGGCTGGGCGTTGATGAGTGAATGAATCAGTCAGTCAGGACTTTGAATTTTATTTATATAGATTATTTATATAGATCTGAGGCGTCCAATGGGATTTCGAAAAAACATGTGCGACTCGACCATGTCCCTGTCATCGAACTATAATGCACTAACAGAATCGAGGCTCGGGCGCACCAGCTGCCCGATGGTCGGACGGACAATAATATAGATTAAGCAAAAGAAGATGGCTTTTGGGGGAAAAGGCCTATACTCATTAGTTGGTATCGGTGATGATGATGATTATGAAACTAACGGATTTTTTCTTCTTTTCCAGGCGGGGAAAATGGGCCTACCAGCTGGAGGAGGTCTGTCCTTATTTGGAGGGGAGCTGGGGCAGCCGCCGCCTGCACACATGGGCATCCCGCCTCCTTACCAACTAGATTCTAAGCTCGGTGAGTGACCTTTTCGTTGTGAGGAAACCTGCGTCATCAGGAGCCTGTTTTATAAAATTACAAAATCATCATCATCATCAACCCGTTATGTCCCCACCGAGGGGAAGTTTAGGCCATACTCCACCACGGGGGCCAACCAAGTTCGGATTGGTGGAGACTTGTAAGACTAGTGGCTGGACTTACTGTCAGAAGTTTTCGAGCCGCCCTAAGGCCTTGGCTTAACGACTGCCATCTATCACCGGCAGCCGGCACCAACTGCTTAATGTGCCTTGCGATGCACGGAACCGCTCGGAAAAATGCCAATAGCGTTAGTCATAGACGGTCAGCCATACATGTACTGAACGCGCCCTATGTTGCTTAACCTTCGTAATCGTTTAAGATCACCCAGGCAGCCGGGGCTTCGAGCGATTCTATAAAACTTCTACGAAACTACAAAATAATCATGGTTAATTATGACACTTCTATGTACATTGCGAAGTCGATCAACCGCAGATCAACAAGTAGGAAGACGGCTACGCAAAATAGATCTAAACGGCCATGATTTTAGTTTTATGAAACAGGCCTATTTTCCTTTTGCTTCAGTCTCATTTGCACAATTTTAAAGATTGTAAAAGAATGATTACAGTTTTGATAAGTAAGTAGGATTACCATAATAATAATATAGCAGCCGTTTTCTCGCTATGTCCTAGGATATCAGCGAAGACCCGCACTGTCTAAAGATCCCATGACACAGCCTTACTACAAGCGCAATTTTAAATACGCGTTAAACAGCTATTTAGTCAAACACTGTCTAAAAATTAAACACGTGTTCAACAGATGATTTGCAGTCTTTACCACAGAGATGTCTAACTTTAAGCAGTGTTTAAAGCATGTCTAAGTTTAGGCACTTGTTTAAAGTTTGTTTGTGGTACGATTTTTTCGAGACAATTGTTCAACGCGTGTTCGACATCGGTAAATTTTGTTTGTGTTAAGACTGAATTGTTCAACGTGTGTTCGACATCGGCAAATTTTGTTTGTGGTAAGACTGAAAATCCTAAGATATGTACAGATCAATCCTGCCACGTTGGTCTGGCACTAACACGACTGATTACCATTCGTGCGGTCTTTGGCTTTATTCCGGGTGTATTTTTATTTATGTGCTTGCCTGGTTACCAAAACTCATTGTATCCTAGTTTGGTATCAGGATAAGTAATTTTGTTCTGTGCACTTTTTTTAAAATCCTTATCGGCGTATTTAATTAGAAAAGCCTGATCTCTGACAGCGTAGGCCTAAGTTCAGCTTCTATATAACCACGGGTGAAAGGCTATTTGTTTTAAGCGACACTTTTTGAAATGTCCAGGAGACCATTTCAAAGATTGTAAAATCAGGAAAAAAATCATTTCAAATAAACAAATAAATTGTTTGAAGCGCCAAAAAAATACTCGGATATTTTTAAACCTAGCTTAAAGGACGCAGAAAAATCTGCAGATTCCAAATAAACAGGGTGTCCCAAAACTCAAGGTCAAGCCGGAACCGGGTGAAAAGGCAAGTTATCACAAAAATATAAAAAAAAACGATTTTTTCATTTTAAGTACAATATTATTTTTTTTATTTTTATTAAAGAAATTTCACAAACATAATGAAAACTAAAATTAATAAAAAGTCTCCTTTTCTTCCAAGCTGGAGCAGAAAAATATAAAACAATTTTTATAAAAATATACATACAATCATTTTTATTTATTATTTATTCAAGAAATTTCACAAACATAATGAAAATTAAAATGGGCAATTTTTTAAGTTTTTATTAAAGTCTCCTTTTCTTTCAAGCTGGTGCAGCTGGTTTTGAAATTTTGTTAATAGTTTAAAGAAGCATTATTCATAGTTGCAAAACAACAAAAAAATTGTAAAAAGTAAAGATTTTTGGCAACAGGATTTTTCAATTTTTTTTAAGTGCCTACAATTTTTTTTCATGCAATTTTTTTTTGTGATAACCAATATGACTTGCCTTTTCACCCAATTCCGGCTTGACGTTGAGTTTTGGGACACCCGATATAAATATCTCAATCGAGCCCAAAATGTCGCTTAATACAAAAACAGCCTTTCACCCGACGATAATATTTTAGTGTGGTCAAAAGATCCAACGGCACAAATATATGATCCATTTATCTATACTTGGCATTTTTTCCAGACTTTAAACGACACTAATTCAAAAACCTTTAGCGGTAGAAAATTCGATACCGTTTGAAAATTTAGTACTAGAATAGCACTAAATTTGTGAACTGTTTCGAGTTTTCTATTCTACCGTTAAAGGTTTTTGATTCAGTGTCGTTTACAGTCTGACAAAAATGCCAAGTAAAGACAAATGGATTATACGAAGAATTCTCCTCTCATGTTATCATAGCCTCTCTGTTCACAGCCGGGCTGGCGCGGACACCCATGTACCCGTTCCCCGCCGGCACCTACCCCTACCCAATGCTCAGTCCTGAGATGTCACAAGTCGCGGCTTCCTGGTGAGTAGTCATCATCATAATCATCATCATCAGCCCACCGCTGCCCAGTGCTGGGTTTAGGGCTTTTCCCTCAAATGCCATCACTCATCCACGGACCTTCGTGCGATCAATTGCGTAGAATTAATTCTGTTGCTGGATAGTTGTCAAAGTTCTTTGTGTTTGTGATACTGTATGTTGCGTGTAAATTGCTGTGCCCTAAGCGGGTACCATATCACGTATGAGACAAACCCTAAATGTCATAAATAAACAACTACATGGTCGCAATAAAGTTATGAATTATGAATCACTAGTTCAGTTGGTTGATGTGCGAAAAGTTATGAATTATGAATCACTAGTTCAGTTGGTTGATGTGCGAACCGTTATCCGGATATTTCCCCAAGTATTTTAAATACTAAAAGCTATTTAGAAGAAAGTTACAGGCGTCATCCTGTATAGCCTCTATTCGATAAAAAAATCTAGAGATTAAAGTTTCATTCATCATCATCATCAACCCATCATGTCCCCACCGAGGGGCACGGGTCTTTTCCCTGAGGAAGGTATAGGCCATACTCCACCACGGGGGCCAAGTCCGGATTGGTGGAGGCTTGTAAGACTAGTGGCTGGTCTTACTGTCAGAAGTTTTCAAGCCGCCCTAACGCCTCTGACTTGGCTTAACGTTAACGACTGCCATCTATCGACTAGATTGAAGTTTAAAATAAAATATTATTTTATTCGATATTTCGGAGTTTCTCTCGTAAGATAAGTTGTCTATATTGCTGAGAGGAATAACGTCTACTGGCCTTTTTTGAGATTGTAGAACGTCATACTAATTATGTCTTGTTGGTGGCACAGGCATACACCGAGCATGTACCCCATCTCTTCGGCGGCCAGTGGCTTCCGGAGTCCGTACCCCACGTCGCTGCCCATCACCAGTTCTAGTCTTACAAGGTGAGTGCCTCCTTGACACCTTAACCTCCTGACCGCTCAGTGACTAATGGAAGGACATAAAAACAAATAAAAGTATCTCTTTTGGTTTGAAATGATTTGTAGAAATTAGAGTTAGAATGAGAATTACAATTCGAATTAGGATTTTTAAAATGAATTAGAATTAAAATTTTATTTGGATATTTTATTTTTATTTTTATCTTTTAATTAACATTAGAATTTTTTCAACAATGTTTTTGTTAAAAAATACCCTATTCTGAAGCCAATTTCTGAATATCAACTTGATCGCAGCAAAAAAATTGTCTCAGTAAGTCAGGAGGATAAACATACACATTAACATACAGGCACATACATTGCTTCTGGCCCCACACTAGGATACACTGTGTGGGGCCAGAAGCACGGACCGCAAACAGTGACATCACAAACATGTAAACATGCAAGACCTGGGTGTTTTTGTCCCCACCTGGGGTTCCAACCTGAGACCTCTCGCATGGTAGGCAGATGCGCTAACCGCTCACAGAGGTCGGCAATTGAATGTGGGTAATTTTGTAGCGCAAGCTAGATTTCTTGTTAAAAACGTAATCACTGCTTGGAATAGTAAAAGTTTATCGTATTGAAGAGTAGAAACTACCCTGAGTCGTCCATTACTTAGATAGATAGACACACACACACACAAACACACACACACACACACACACACACACACACACACACACACACACACACACACACACACACAGCTGTATACACAGCTCATAACTTTTATTAGTAAGGCCGATAGAGCAAAAAAAACACAACAAAGTTGAGGACGAATTCAACACCTCGCATATTAAATGAATCGATGATTGTAAAAAAAGGAGGGTTCGACAGTGGTATGTTTTCGTAAATTTCGTAAATCGTAAATCAAATTCGTAAATTTTGGTACCGCGAACAAAACTGTGTACTTAAGTCTATTTCGGAAAAAATTTCGAATGGTGGGTTTTTACAATCATCGATTCAAATAGTATGCCTTCAACTTTATCGGTGTTCCCGAAGAGCAACCCGTCATTGACTCATCTGCAGTCTCATACCCCACAGCGAGCTGTATCGGTTCTCGCCGACCCTGGGCGGAGGCCTGGGGCTCGGCTTGGGGCCCGCGCTGGTGCCCCCGCCCCCCAGCAAGGCCGAGCTGGACTCCCATCAGCGGTACGCGAGGTAAGACTCCAGAAATTTCAGAATGCTAAGAAGAAGTTATATGGGTGAATATACGGTATTTGATTTTTTTGTGTCCCAGAAGGAAATGTAATCTGTTCCATTCAATATTGATAATTTCTCTATTTGACACAATTTTTAAATGTTTAATGATGAGGGCCAGAAGATTTTTCCATTTTTTTTAATTTTACAAGCACAAAATGTGTTTCCAGAGGACTGACACTATTGGCAGAGTAGTCACAAATGAAAGCAGGGAAGTGACAGGCCATTGATTATAGCTAAGAAAGGGGACACGTATTAAATAAAACATGAAATATGCCAGAGGAGTGACGCCACAGGAGTGACAAAATCGCACAAAACCTACAAAAAACATATCACCCGCTTTTCTGATCACCGTTTAACGTAATACATGACATCTACACACAATAAACATTGCATTGTGCAAATATACAATTTCGTAACTATAAAATACAAAAACATAGACTTGCCAGAGGATATACTCCAACGACTGGCAGAAACACGCTTTCCTACAGTGAATCGCAAATTGACGCTATATTATAGGAATTTTGCTCAACGTCATTAGCTTGTTTCTAACTTAACACTATTGTATGCGCGTAGTTCATGGACAAAAACATACCTTTGCGGTTTTAAGTCAAATTTTACTTCTTTGATATTCGCCAGATGAAGTGACATTATTGTAACGTGACATGAAAGTAAGTTATTTTTCTTTATATTAATAATATTTTTACTGTATATTTTGATGAAATATGTTTCGATCTTTATAAAAGCGTATGTTCGTATTTAAAAAATCATAATGGCATACGTATTTAAAAATATCTCGCCATAAAATCATCATAATCTAGAAATGGGGAGGCCAGAGGAGTATACATTTACAACGATATTTAACGATTATGTCTTAAATTAAACAATTATCGTGAATAGACTATGTGGGCCAAATAAAAGACCATATTCTTTAATGCTTAAGCATACGGACGCAATAATATAATAAGTTTAACATAATATTTGTCCATGGACCATAGAAATTCAAATAGCGTATATTGACCCATATATCGTTGGCCTAATTACGTAACTCCAAACAAGTTTGGCTACAGTAGCAAAGAAAAATTCGTAAGTCCATTTTCTTAATGATCTAGTCTGCAAAACTAAAAACTATTTGAAAAGTTAAATTCCTTGATAATAGGGTAGTTTCCAGGGTCAAAATAATTAAATTCTATTTAGTCCGTATATTAGATTATAAAAAAATATTGGACACGTATTTTTTCTTTTTTCAATTAAACAAAAAATAACAAAGATATAGCCCATTAAAGTTACGTGTGACGTCACTCCGTGCTAAAAAATGCAGCACGGCGTGACGTCACACGTAACTTTAATGGGCTATATCTTTGTCATTTTTGGTCTAATATACAAATAAAAAAATACGTGTCCCTTATTTTTGAATAATCTAAGAGTCCGCTCCGTCTCCGCTCACCATGATTAAGCTCTGCGAATCGGAGCGAAACCTGGTCGGACTCTTCCAATATAACAACACCCGTAAGTAGATCTGGACTAAAAGTTTACAAAATATTTTTTTTGTTTCCACATTGAAATGTATAAGCGAAAAACCCCTAAAACCTTTTGCTCGCGTTAATATCTAACATTAGGGAAAGTACTCTTACGTACAGCTTGTCCAGAAAGAGTAGAAATTAAAGAGTACGGTTTTGCTCAGACTTTTTGTCTGTGTTTGTTAATAGCTTGCGCTTACAAGCATTATATAAATTAAACATTTGAGCTATTACATAAAATAAGGTATTGTGCTTCAATAAATATAGTAAATGTTTTGACTTGTCAATAAAACAATTAGTAAACTTTCACTTCCGGTTTTTAGTGTTTTTGGACAAACTGTACCCTGTCACCGCGACCCCAAAAACCGGTCAACCCATTTTCAATACGCAAAACCTTATTTTTATTTTTTCTCATAGCAACTTGCTAGATAACTTGCTGTTTATAGTTGCTAGAAAGAGGCCTTAAGTCAAGATTTCAAATTACTTAGTTGTCATACTCAACGTACGTGTCAGCAAATACGCGATAAAAAACTGCCTGCCCGATCAAACGGTGGACTAAATAATGTGTCAAAAACACAAAGGAAATCCAGCAAATTCACACGGAACTGATTACAATGCAGTAAGTGTTTCGATTCACAAATAGCGCTCGAAGCTTACGCAATTTTAATATGCGACACGTGTCCGTATTGCCTTGTAAAAATTCTAATAACAGGGCATTTTGCAAGAAAACTGCACCCTTTGTACGGAAAGCCCTAAGCTATCATTGCTAGATCGTTATCGTCGCGGCTATTATGCTGCTAAACTAAACTGCTTACACCCCCCTGGAGTTAGATTGAAGATAAGCGACGCATTCAATGAACTTTGACAGATGTGATTTTGTCGAAGCTTTTTTTCTTTATTGGTGCCACGCCTGACAGTGGATTATTCAAAAATAGAACGCTTTATTATTCTCCGTTGACACTGGCCGTTTTTTTTTTAAATGGCTACACCTAAATCGTGTGAAATAAAAAAGTAAAGGCGCTGAAAAACGACTTCCTTCCAATTTCGAATCTGAAATAAGTTTTTAAATAACGTCAAGACACATTAATACTGCCAGTTGAATATATCACCGACACAACAAATGCCTAACATACAATGTTGGACTAATATAGATTTCTATAATACAGAATTAATTCTGGGAAGCTGACATACTGCTTCCCGGCCGAAACTTGGCTCTCCCGCCGTGTGGGCATCTGTTCGGCAATTGCCGAATCCTTTGTACACCGCAATTTTTTACTATAAACCTTAAAAAATATGTATTATTTTTTTGTTAATTCCAAACCACATTTTTTTGTTAGTGGGATAATTTCATTTTATCACATTATTGTCGTAGCAACGTACGGCACTGATTTAATACGTTTACGGCAAAAGTACGGCACAATCAACACGCGACGTCCTTATTATGAGCCCTGGCCGTTGGAGGCGTTTTAAAAAAGGAACGAGAGATAAAGGAAAAGAGAGAAGTAGCTGGCACAATGCGCGCGCGCACAAACGAGGTATTCAGCGGCGCGGCCGCTGTAATTATGTGTTAAGTAGCGACAGCAGAGGAATCTGGGATATAAATAAATTGATTGATAGATATCTTTTTTTGTTTGTTCAGTCGTGAGAGTAAATAATATTACTAGCTACCACTTTGGGTACTATTTATGGAACTATGTATTAGTCTGGAACAGCATAGGCCGACGTCTATACTCTTAGATTAAGAAATAAATACCTGTGTAATTTCCTTTTTTATTTACAATAAAGTGTTCTCTATCTGCCTATCTATGTGCCATATTTCTTCAAAAATCTTCGGCAGTTTTAGGTTCCATTGACATTTACGTTCACACATTCAGAAAAAATACAAGTGAAACTTTCTAATGAATGTGATAGTTATTATGGCGTAAAGTTATTGAGTGTAAAAGGAGTAGAAAAAATACTATTCTACTAACAAACTTGAGAAGGCTTCAAAGAATTTGAAGTAAATTTTTCCAAAGCAGAAAAAACCCGTGGTTAACAATTTCTATGAATGGGCGAATTTGATGCGATATCCGAAGCGGAACAAACAACGTATTTTATCCATCAGCGTCATATTTCTTGCTTGCGAACAAAAAACCTAGTAAAACAACATTGTCATTCGACTCCGAGACATCCTCCATTTTTTTGCTGACGGTACCCGAGCGTCATAGTAACCCGTTAACCGGGCAAGGCGGGTCATATATCATCTTAATTAAATTTCCCCGCCACGAGCATATTTACATGACTGTACCTGGCTTATGATTATTAAAGTTTTTTCGTTCGACGGACAGGTTGATTTCTGTTGGGTTTTGAGATGTTTCAAATTCAAATTCAAATCGTTTATTGCCAGGTTAATATGTTCACACTGTGTTTGTGTGGTTAATTTGGCTTAGCTGCCTCAGAGATCTACCTTATCCCTCATAGGTAGCTTACAAAATAAGATAAGATAACGTATATTGCACCAGAATAGTATTGGACAATAAAACAAAACAAAATTCGACTTATGCAGAATATCTTACTAAAAGTTAGACTTACAGTGTCTTTTTATAGCATCTGCTGCTGAACTAGGTTTATATCGAATATTAGAATATTCTTATCTTATCTTATCTTTATAGCCTGTATGTCAGCATACAGCGCCTCTTGCCTCTCTTGTTAATTAGGCGTTTATTACATAACAACCAACCAGCGCAAGCTACAATACAAAAATTTTGTTCGGTACCGCATTTACAATAGACATAAATCATGGTAAAAATACAAAATTACATTGCACTCCTCTCGGAGTATTTTATGAATGTGTGTGTGTGTGTGTGTGTGTGTGTGTGTGTGTGTGTGTGTGTGTGTGTGTGTGTGTGTGTGAGGGTGTGTGTGTGTGTGTGTGTGTGTGTGTGTGTGTGTGTGTGTAAAAATAAAAAGTGTAGTGTAATAATTTTTAGGGAAATGGAAATTAAGAAACTATTATACTATTACCTACTATAAATGTATTATATCTATATCGCACAATATTTTCCATACGAGCTATATCTATAAATCTCAATATTCTATAAATTTACGTAGAATTTAAAAAGGAGTCTATATCCTACGCAGCTGCTTACTAAACAGCGACAGAACGATCGACAAAAGGCAACGAATTACACTTTCCAACAACGTCTGACCGTCGACCATAAAAAAAACTTATTAACAACACGCAATTGGTAATAAAAACGTGTACTTCACACTGACCCCCCCATCGTAAATGCTCCGATGTGCTGTGCACTTATTATTCCATGTACAGTCGACAGCACGTCAATCTTCACATTTTAGTTGCAAAGTCGCCCGTGAGCCAACGGAGTAGAGAGCATGGGTGTATACCATGATGTGCTGTCGACTGTACTCTGGCGCGATGTATGGACAAGACACTTAAAATAAATCCTAATTATAAAAAGAAAAAACCCGACTTCTACAAAGTAATAAAGATGAAGAAGACGCAATGGCCGCTTGCTAGTTTAGTAGTCTAGTTTTATATTTTTATGTTTTGCATCATAGGTAGCTCATAAAAGAGATGTGAATTCTTCGTTAAAACAATATGACACTGACGTCCGCCGTTTTGAATTTGCCGTGACGTTATAGTTTAGGTACCTTTACCTTGATTGAATCAAAATAATTGTACAGTTTATACCAACAATACCATTCACACGTAAAATCTGACCTCAGAGACGATGATAGACCCCTTAATAATTATAATAAATTACTTTACTGCTCTTAAAAAAATGTGACTACTAACTAAAAACTAGCAATGTGACAGCTGACGTCCGCCATTTTGAATTTTACATTATTTTTTTGCATAGTTTATAGTCTGATTTTTTATTCCGTAGAATTCTGACAGTTATCATTTTTTGACATGTCGGAGATCAGAAACCTTTTTTGGCCGGGCACATTTTTCAATGTCAATACGAGTGTTAACATCTGAGTCTACACATTTATTTTGTTAGTGAATGTATCCACTTTTAAAGTGTGGAGCTCCAAATTAAAAGATAATTTAAGGCGAGTCACAATTGTGTCCCCTTTCATCACACAAGCAGTAAAAATGTACAAGTAAAGAAAACATATTTTTATTAACATATCTAATCATCATTAATACTAATATCACTATCTTCATCATCATCATCATCGCTGACATGAATTATTAAGAGAGCTAAAAGCGGCATAGTTCACTTTTCTAAAAAGGTTTACGAAACCTTAAATTAGTAGGCAGTGATGCCAGCTAAAGAATAAAATAAAGTAATTAAAGTTAATTCGATATATTGTTCATGATATTAAAATATTTTTTACTTTTGTATTAGCTCACTTGAGTAAGTAAATATTTAGATCAATAATTTTGTAGGTAAAACATAAAAAATACGTGGCATTTTATTTTTTATTGCCCTCAAATGGGTCAAATTTGTCCCTTTATCGGTGGAGAACTTTTTCAGTAGCAACACTTGTGAAATGGCAGAATTCTACGGAATAAAAAATCAGACTTAAGGTACACATTTACCTTGAATGAATTAAAACAATTTGACACCTAATACCAACAATATCTTTGACACGTAAAATCTGATCTCTTAGACGAGATATGTCTCGTAGTCATTAAAAGTTTACGTTACAGTAGGTTTACCTAAGCGTAGGTAATTACCTAACGCTGATTACCTAGATTATATTTAAAAAAAAACTCACGCCCGATATCCCCGAGGGGGTAGGCAGAGGCACCAATCACTAGAACTGGGCCCACGTTTTGCCGAGTTTATTTGGTCCCAAAACTAGATTATAATCTATAGAAATCCACTATAAGACAGTAGCAATAGATCCAGCCGAAACCCCGTTGCCACGCGCACTTCTCATTAGTGCCGCATTGGATGCGCGCGCGCAGGAAGCGACGCGACGCGTCTATTTCCAACCGGACGCGCGCTTGTTTATTGTCACCCGCTGTCATGGCGTAGCGGGGGTACAGTGTTATGACTCTGGCGTCTTGCAAATCCAACACTGTTTATACTAAGATACAGGGTTTTCCCTTAAGGCGCTGATAACAGCAAATTAGTTGAGCTCACAGAGCCCTTATATTTTTTTTATTCTAAATCTGATTCTTGAATTATGTCTTTAAAAATATATTCCATAAAAATATAATTATTTACATATCCCTTTAAAAAAAGCCACAGTTACCTCATAAAGTAACCATTTAGCTCGTCATAATATTTTCAATTAATTAACTTAGCTTTTTTTTTCATTTTTATTTATTAATTTTGTTGGCGCGCCTTTCTTTTTCTTGTTTTTTTTTGTATCAATACCGACAGGGATGGATGAAGTTGCTGTATATTTATTACGAGAGTTGTATGCAGTACTGTCGAATTTCGTACCGCCTCAGAACAGAAATCATGTTATTCAACGGTGTCAAAATAATGAAAAAAAGTTAAGTTGCAACATGAAATTTCTTCGTTTCTTCATTGTTTTTCCCTATTTTTAATAGAGCTCCATTCTTATTCGGGGCGGAGATAAATCCAGGAAATCAAAGCTCATTAAAATCGCTTCTAGAATGCTGAATGGTGCTATTAACCCAACTTTGTTTTATTCATTCATTCATACAATTATTATAGGTTTTCCTGTACCTTTTGTGATTTCGTGTGCAATCAAGTAAAATTAATTAATCAAAAATAAGAGAGCCGACTGTGCCCCCTCTAAGCCCGACCCGACATCGAGTGTCCGTCTGTCGTATCGTTAACACCCGGCTACGCTATTAACATACAGATAACTAGCCAGATAACATGATAGATCGGACATAGGCGTCAGGTATTTTATACACGCTTTTTATTGGGCGCGAGGGAAGGGCTGGTTCCTGTCACACTGTCACATTAGGAAAGTGCCTGTCAATTAGGTGACATTGTTTTGATTATTATAGAATGTGCTAGTTGCCCTAAAAAATGTAATTAGTCAGTCTTTTAGATTATTCAAAAGTAAGGGACACGTATTTTTTATTTGTAAATTAGACCAAAAATGACAAAGATATAGCCCATTAAAGTTACGTGTGACGTCACGCCGTGCTGCATTTTTTAGCACGGAGTGACGTCACACGTAACTTTAATGGGCTAGGTATATCTTTGTTATTTTTTATTTAATCGAAAAAAGAAAAAATACGTGTCCAATATTTTTTTATAATCTAAAATACGGACTAAATAGAATTTAGTTATTTTGACCCTGGAATCTACCCTATTGATAGGTTTTAAGGGTTCCGCACCTAAAGGGTTAAACGGACCCTGTTGCTGAGACTCCGTTGTCCGTCAGTCTGTCACCAGGCTAGATCTCATCGTGATAGTTAGACAGTTTTCTCTCAGATGATGGATTTTGGTTGCCGCTATTACAACAAAATATACTAAAATCAATAAAATAAATATTTAAGAGGACATGATTTTTTGCCGTTTTGATAAATAATTGGCTGGTTTTATTAGCGTACTTGGCTGGTTTTATTATTTTCCATTTGTGATCGTGAAGTTAAATTATTTCACGGAAATAATCTGTTTTTCCTAAAGTGCCTATCCCTGGAGGTTTGCAGTCTGCTCCTCAACTGTCGTAAAACTGGGCAACAACTTAATGTCAGAATTACCTATCTACTTGATTTGTTGTTGGAAAAGTCAGAGAGCAGGTTTCGCATTACCTCTCGTGACCAGAAAGTCCTGCTCTGTATGGGTTTCCCCGACATTCAATAGATGATTGGATGGCTTGATTGATAGGAAGGAATGATCTGTTCATTGGTTAACATAATTCCTGTGCGACGCCATATTGCCCAAGATAGCGTTTTGGCGGCTTATTTCAAAAGTAAATTTTCGTTTGAATGAATGAATGAATGAATGAATGAATGCAAAATCTTTATTGCACAAGAAAAGATCTGCACAAAGGCGAGCTTAATACTAACAAGTATTCTACCAGCTAACCATGGGTGATGTGGAAAGAATAAGGGGCAGTGCTACAGAAGTCCAAGTAAAATAGAAAGGATATATTACTTACTTACAGATTACCATTGATGTATAATATCAATATAATACATAAACTTCATACTAATAATACATACATAATACGTTATATTATAACAATACATCTACTATACATAATATACTACGCACTATATTACGATATTCCATAAATTATGTGCCATGTCGTTTGCCTTTTTAAGAAGAAATACAGAAAGAATTAAAAATTACCACTTTCTGAGGACTGCTGTTCATGGCAGCAACAAAAAATATGAGATTGTTTTCAGAAATCTGTCAAGTAGCCTATTCAGAACAAACGCTCATCCCGAAACCATCTCAATTCCAGGTCACTCGAGAAGTCGAGCAGTGGCAGCGATAAGCCGACAGACAGCTCAGCCAACAGTAACAGCAAGGAGCAAAACAAAAAACCGCACATAAAGAAACCTCTCAACGCTTTCATGCTCTACATGAAGGAGATGAGGGCCAAAGTGGTTGCGGAATGCACCCTAAAAGAGTCAGCGGCCATCAACCAGATCTTAGGTCGACGGGTAAGTCCCACAAATTAGTGTTAGACCGTTTGATGTCCTTTTTTTCGAACTTCAAATTTGATTTTGGAACGATGCCATTCATTTGTTTTTTTAAGATGGTTATTTGAACCTCAACCTTAAAATTGTTATGTGGATTTTTGGATGTACCTACTGTTAAGAGTCCTTTAGTTATTCTTGTTACGAACGTACGGCGAAT
Source organism: Yponomeuta plumbellus (assembly GCA_947310845.1). Classification (NCBI taxonomy): domain Eukaryota; kingdom Metazoa; phylum Arthropoda; class Insecta; order Lepidoptera; family Yponomeutidae; genus Yponomeuta; species Yponomeuta plumbellus. The sequence continues at coordinate 9,103,778 of OX371216.1, read as the reverse complement.
GCTGTTTCGAAACGGGTGACCTAATATGTAAAGGCGCGAGCTTATGGAAAACAAAGGCTGCCCACGGCCGAAGGCTAACAATATCTCCAATCTAAGTTAGATGTATTGAATAATAAATAATCCAGATGCATAAGCGGCGCGCACCGACCGGCCGGTTAGGGTTGCCAGGTACGAGTATAAAGTTGCCAGACAAAATTCCGGATTTTTTTCAGATAATCCTCGTTTGTTTTCATAATGTTTTATGCGCTTTGCAGAGTAGGTAATCTAAGGCAGAGAAATATTTTAAAAAACGTGCGTAAGTTCGATTAAACCACCTTAGAGACGACGTTTAATTCAGCTATGAAGCTATTGATATATCATATTCACTTATCTTGTTTTCTTAAGATTTTGATACTTGTTTAAGATTGAATGCGTAGTATTTCAGTGTGAGTTTAAGTTGTTCAGCGAATTCTCGTTCAAAATGTCACTACGAATTCAAACGTTTCCATTTCCTGGCAGAGCTCTAATTGCGTAGATAAAATAAGAGTACTCTTTATTGGACCACAAAACAATCGCAGAGTTACAATAGTTATTACAGAAAAAGCACAATTGTCCCTGACAATGCACCTGGTAACCCTAGCGGTCCCGAGAACGCGCCGCGCGCGTTCCTAACAAGAATAACAATCGCGACAAGCACCAATGAGACACCCCGCCCTAAATGTCCCCAAATGTGAGGTAACAATACAATATCCCGTGTGTCGTATACGCAGTGGCATTCTCTGAGTCGCGAGGAGCAGGCCAAATACTATGAGAAAGCGCGGCAAGAGAGACAGCTCCATATGCAGCTGTACCCGGGCTGGAGCGCGCGAGACAACTACGGTTACGGTTCCAAAAAGAAAAAACGGAAAAAGGACCGCAGTCCCGCTGAGCTGGGAGGTATTGGACCCTGGGGTTCCCCGACGGGGCTCCGGCACTCGCTTCATGTCCCCCCGCCCGGCCGCCCCCCGCACGCCCCGTCACTAACTCTAACACCGAGTGCGGCGGCCGGGCCGGCTTGTGTCCACACTAACACGGCCTCCCCCCCGTATGTGAGTGTGCGTGTGTGCGTTTTGCTCTCTCCACTGTGCCGTCCGCCCGACGGTGGTGCTAGAAAAGCCGGATAGTCGGTCGGAGGCAGTGGGGAAGCGGCGGAGAGCCTCCGCGTCGCTGTTGCGTGTTCAGTGTTCAGTAGACGTCGAGTGACCGTAAACAGTACGCCCCGCACCCCCCGACCGGAAACTATATTGGTTTGTTTAGATGTCTAGAAGAGCCGCGTCCAACGACCGACTGCAGAATAGGTTCTCTGAGGAACTAGTAACAAAAGCAAAAAAAAAAACACACACCAATTGGCCATTTCATTTTGTTCGCGGTTAGGCTTGTCAAAATTTCGCGTCGCTTAGCGCACGGGCGGTTTTTCTAGCACGGACGGTTAGGGACGAGGGCTGTCTCGACGCTGCGGGCCACCGTCGAAGTGCATTTCTCTCTTTTTTCCATGTTGCGTTGACATGCGCACGCGCAGTGGCACGCGCTCGGCCGCGACGAGCAAGCCAAATATTACGAGTTGGCGCGGCGCGAGCGTCAGCTGCACATGCAGCTCTACCCCGATTGGTCGTCTAGGGCTAATACGCAAAGGGGCAAGAAGAGGAAACGAAAACAGGAGACAACCGATGGAGGTACTGCCTTACAGTCCGTCGACTGCCTTTCCCAAGCTTTTCCATACCCGTGGCGGCTGTAAGCGGTTGGTCATTGCACAACTCGGTCGCCGAGCAGCGAGCCGACCCGATGACTTGAGCCTGATTAAGAAACGAGGTCAATTAATCGAGGATTAACTCCCTGAGACGCTCGCTGCTCCATCCCGCTCCCCTCCAGGGTTCAATCACATTGAACCCGCTCCGAACATCGACGACGTAGATTTAAAACGCAAATTGAAACTTGCCGAATGTCCAAAAATGGTTGAAGGGGTACAGGTTGTAGTTATGAGAAGCATTATTTAATTTTTCTTTAATTATTTTTTCTTTTTATATATTGCATTTATTTATTGTTTTTTTTTTATAACGCTATTTTAAGAGAGATTCCCTGGATGCAAGTGGCACTCCTTCGAAGGTTGTCCCGGTTTTGGCTTTCCGTTTTGCTCCGATGCTGCGTGGCGCGGGCGGTGCGTGCATGTTCCGACAAATGACACGAGGTCAAGTTGCTTTGCAGGGGGAACCTTGATAAATGCTGGGACAGCCTTCTGTACTGCTAATATAGAAGAAGCTACCGAAAATGTGCATGGAAGGAGTCCCGCTCTCAAAACGTAGACTTCGCCAAGGCAGTAGAAAGCACTCGAGAGGGCATTAGTGGAGATCTCAGATGATTTTTGAACAAAGCTGTGACACTAATATGTTCAAAAGAAACGCTGCCGATGCTTCAATGTCTGCGTTGTTTATTTATAATGATATTGGCCAAATGACATTAGTTTATTTATGATTCCGGAGGAACCTATTCTGCTTCAATTATTGCTTCTATGGCGTTTTGATTTTATTCTGTTTTAGTTCCACGCCAGATAATGTAGTGGCCTGAGTTTTATTGTTTTTTGGAAGTTGCGAGTAATGTTATTTTGTTAATTTTCTTAAACCAATATTATTTCCGTTTCATTCCTTTTCGTTGGTCCCACCCGTCCCCGCATGGTTACTAACACGCAAGGTGGTCGGTGCATGGTCGTTTTTTGGTATTACTGTAGCGTAGTTGAACATTAGCCGAATTATTTTTAAGACGCTTGAAGTATGATTTCTTGGCGAATTATTCCCAGCCTTCATCGCGAACACCGAGCGACCGCTCGTTCGATCTGATTTTCGCAAACCTAGAAAGATGATAATTTGCTGCGACATCATATATTTTTTCCCCTTTGAGTTAAAATTTTCAGTCGGCAAATTTAATTTGCAGTCAGCAAAGAGTTTCCTTATTTGCGAGTTAAAGTTCAGTCCAAAATTTTTTGCAAAAGCAATTTTTGTTTGCGATTTTTTCCGCGATGCCTAATGCTACTCTCCATGACTGTGTGCTAATCGATGTTTTTGTGAATTTTTAGGGAATAACTTGAAAAAATGTCGGGCGAGGTATGGCCTGGACCAGCAGAACCAATGGTGTAAACCGTGCAGGTGGGTCACAATTTAATTATTTTTTTTCGTTTTCGCTTTCAAATTCTAGTGGTATCGCTAAAATGCGCATAGGAAATCGTAAACGCATGGTCTGGTGCGCTTTATCGCCCCACACCACTCGTTCCCGATAACGTGAGGTATTTTTCAAGTTATGTATATTGTTTCTATGTGGAAAGACTTGGCTTTATTATTTTTAGTCTTTTACTAGTTGTAAATCAGAGCCAGGGTCGTAAAACTACTTATATTTTTATTTTATTTTCTATAAATTCGAAATATTTTTACGATATTTGTGTAGTAGATGTTGTGTTTTGTTTTTAAATTGATGATTTGAAATTTAATCCTAATGCAGTGCCGCGTGTTCTGGTACAAACGAGCACTGGCAAAAGCGCAGCAAATAATAAAAAAACATAGTAATTCAGAAAATGTGTCTTTTCACAAAGAAATGAGATGCGTTAGTATCAACATACATAAACAAGAAATCTAGATTTTTTTGAAAGTAGTCAAAGTGTGAACTCGTAGTGAAATAGGTTTTAGAACTAGAAACCGTGTCGAGGGGCAATCATTTGTCGAGAAAAATTTATACAAAAACACTTTCAAAAAAATCTTTTTCGAGAGACACATTTTCTGAAAAACGCTCGCTTTGGAAATTATTTGTCAAAATTTTGTTGAATTGTTTATCTGCAAACTGTTTAACTGGCTAAGATTACTTATCGAAATGTTTTTTCCACTCATGATTGCCGCTTCACGACGGATCGATGACGAAACTCGCTGGCACTGGTGATGTTATTTCCTTAAATTACAATCACGCACCAAACACCATTTGACTCTTCGCTAAATCTAAATTAATATTATTGATGTCTCAATTGTTCTTACGCCAACCTTTCCATTTATCACAACTCCCCTATCCCAACCCCTCCTAATCCATCACCCCATCCGATACCATCACCCCATCCTATCTCATCGCCTCATCCTATTTCGTCTCCCCTCTCTCATCTATCGCCTAATCCTCTTTCACCGTATTCCAACTCGAACCAATCGCCTCATCACTTATCACCGCTTCCTCGCCCATCTCCTCGTCCCCACCTTTCTCCTATTTCTCAACCGTCTCCCCGTCAACTGTCTCCACTTGATCATCTATCGAATCAACCTCATCAATCACCTGGACCTCTTTCGCCTTACTCCAACTCTAACCTTGATCACTAATATAACACAACGACAAAAATTGCTATTAATTAATTGGCTGATTTATATTATTTAAAAATAAAAATTACGACCGAATGTTATAATGGTAATCTTAAAATAACCACTTCATAAACTAATAATGATGAATTAACTCCATTCAAAACATTGTATTTTTGTTTTGCGTCAACATTAAATATCTCTTTAAAAATTACCATTCATAAATTGACGAATTCATTTTGTTACAAAAACATTGTTTTCGCCTTTCACGGCTCAATATTATTTTTATTTCTTTCAATATTATTTTCGGTTCATCACAAAATTTATCAACTTTTCCGCATATCAATGAAAATCATTTTTTTAAAAACATATTCCATCCACATCAAAACTTTCAACTTTCAAATTCACCTGTCAACCCTTCCTGCACCGCTTCTAATCCCAAAGTCCCGAGTCAAGTGGTGTAATGGTCTCGGGAGGCCTAGGGCTCCTCCGGCCCGAGGCGGCGACTCCGCTGCCGCCAGCGAGCCTTGTCGGGAGCCCTCCTCAGGAACCGACGTATGTTAATCTCTAGTGCCGGCCTCCGCCCCCCGATGGAATCTAAACGGTCAGTTTAGGGAATTCACGTGTGTGTTTTAACTTGTTGGCTGGTTTTTAGTTGATCGAGTTGTTTTTTCTTTTGTTGACTAGTTTTTGAAGCGTCGGTATGTGATCGAGATTTGCGTTTTGTTTTGTTGGTGGCTGATGTTTTAAGTGGCGGTTTTGGTGCTCTACGATTGGTGTCATTGAGCGGTTTAATAGTTTAATTTTGAACCTTCAGAAAAGTATTTAAGTATGCCAAATATTTTTAACGTATTTCTGATCTGAGAATTTCTAAAAATCAATGATTATGGACATTGAATTTTATGTTTGTAATTTCTTCAACTGTTTCGAAGTTAAGAAAGTTTCGAAACATTGAACTCCACAACAGTCACTTTGAATATCAGCCGTAGTTTTATTGAACCAATGTTTTAAGTTGTAACCAATTTCTAGTGTCTCTTGAATGACTCGTCAGTTGTCTTAAAGAATGTCGTCTGATTTAATATCGATTTGTTTCGCTTTAGTCGTTGTATTTAGTTTCGATGTTGTGTATTTTTTTACCTTTAACCGTGTGTCGTTCTTTTAGGTCGTAGCCAATTTCCGTTTTGTCTTACACTCTTAAGAACTAATTTTCACCAACTGCAATCCATTGCTGGCATGAAGATTTTGCCTTTCCGTTCTTTTTTTAACAGCAGTTTTTGCCGCATGACATTTTCCGTGTCTATCTATACCATCAACTACCTCATCATTCTCCGTCTAACCCGTACCGATCTTTTGCAGACGAAAGAAAAAGTGCGTCCGATACTTCGAAGCGCTGGCGGCGGCGTCAGGCACGGTCCCGATCCCTATGACGACGCCCCAATCCCCCTGCTCTGACGGAGACGACGTCAAACTCGAGGAGTTATCTGACGCTTCAAGCGACGCTGATACGCCTCTCAACTCGGCCTCCAGTCCGGGGGGCTTGAGCGCTCTGTCCTCGCTGGCCTCGCCGGCGTCAGAGCCTCCGAACCCGCCGCCGCCGAGGAATCCGGTGGGTACGAACCCTAGGGACGCAAACAATCCTCTATCGGTGGGCCAGTTGACGTCCCAGAGTTGGCCTCGGTCCGCGCAGGCAAGGCCGGGCCACGAAGTGATATCGGTGTCGTAGTGCGGAGGCCGCGCGGCTGTGCAGCGCGCGTGAGTGTCGATTGAGTTTTTTGCCGTTCGCGAGGTTCGTACACGGTACAGCTGGACTTTGAGCCGTTCTTGTCTGGAGTTGAATTCGGTCTGTCAGTGTAAGCTGAAAGGCATTAGCGGTCGCTATGTGTGCGGTGGAATGCCCGCATTTGTTTTGGAATGTATGAAAATGTGCGGCGTGTTATAATAGGCTATTTGAAGGTGTGAAAAATAAAGTATTATTTATACATACGAGTCGCTTTACCGCCTCTTAAACTTAAAAAAAATGGGTCTTTTAGCCAAAAACCCAGAATACAATTTTATAAATTTGTATCTGTATCGGAAACGGCCTGGATTGGCCGAATCTATGATGACGGCACAGGTCAGTAAATATGGCATTCGTCATTCATGTCGTTCTTACGTTCATTGGTTTTGTTTATTGACCAGTGACGTCATGATTCCTGTGCGACGCGCAATAGCCCAAGATAGCGTTTTGGCGGCTTATTTTAAAAGTGAATTTTTATTTGCTCTTTTTTGGAAGAAATACACGAAAGAATTTATTATGACCACTTTCTGAGCACTCATTGAACACAAAAAGAAATCTGTGATGGTTTTTAGTAACCTGTCAAGTAGCCTATTTCTTTAGTTCGCGATCCCGCACGAAGATGCGGATAAATAAGTGCCCGCAAGTGCCTTCAGTCTCCTTTTGGGACTATTACTTTATTACGAAAGGGATTATTTTTTTTACTCCATATTAAAGAAAGCCAGTCCTGCTCGGAGCCCCTTTCACAAAATCTTACGTAATAAATTAATATTCCCAGATCGATGTGGTGTCTAGTTGACGTGGAGTTATGAAGCGTGCGCGAAGTTGACGTGTGCTATAAAATAAGTGAGACTAAACGCTGCGTACGCGTCATAGAAATACGTATATTCCTGTGTGACGCTTTACATCGACGTACTGAATTTAAAAGGTTCAAAGTCTAGAGTAAGATTGTCGTGTGTACAGTTGGAGCGGTTTGTGTTTTGGTTGTGCTGGCTTTTAACATCTGGTGTTAAAACTATTTTTGTGACAGTCTATGAGTCGATGACGTAATACGTAATAGAGGATACATTCTAAAATCTTTGTCTTTCACTCCATATCATTTATTAATTTTTTCCCAATAGTGCGTTGCGTACAGTATTTTGAGATACTGAAAGGCGTTTTTTTATTCAAATTGATAAGGAAAATTTTAGACTCAAAACTTGCTTGTCATTCATTCATTCATCAATCATTGAGCTGTCACAGAAGTCAGTTAGTAACTCGATCTTAACCCGATGAATTACCAGTTGCACTTCAACGACGCACAAATGAAACGAAACCAGAAATCGTTAAAGTTTTTGATGGAATTTTATCTTGGAGACATGTTTTAGTAATTTACGTTTTCATTCGTAAAAACTCGATTCCTTAAAACATTAATTAAAATAGGTTTGTGGTGGAGATTTTACAAGTAAAAGACGTAACCACAGATTAAATAAACTGCATCTAAGAAGTGTCTAGAGGAATTGTTTTTATAAATAAGGCCGTTGACCTTTTATAACCAAGATAAAATTTTAAAAGGACTTATAACGTGACGCTTGTTTAACGAATGTCAGTGAGGACCAAGACACTACCGCCCCCTAGCGGCCGCGCGTGTAAAGTCGTGTTGGTTGTGATACAAAAATGTCTATAGATTACAAATCAACGCGCAAAAACTGTAATTTTAAAAGAAAAATGTGGTTTCTACCTCCGTTGGGTTAATTTGGCGGGTGCTGATACAGAAAATAAATATTTTGAAGTTGGTTATACGGAAACACTCGGCGATTTTGTTGATTATTCTGCAGGGTGTAATGAAAATTGCTGTCATGTTCAGAAGGGTTATTCTACTCATAATAACAACTGTTTTAATATTGCCATCAAATTTTGAAATGGCGTTTGTCGTATTTAATTTTTTTTTAAATACGACAAACGTCATAATTCATGACGTTTGTCGTATTTAAAAAATACTTTAGGGCCGGTCTGAATTGAGAATTTCACTAGTAAATATTTAAGTAACGCGCTGGCACGCTCTTTTCTGAGAAAATTGACGAGACAGCACTACGGTTATTAATTCTGGAAGTGGCACTTACTATTTTTTTTTTATTTACAATAAGTTGAATGACCTTTCTGAATGACAGAATTTAAAGTACATACCAAGCTTTGAGCTTGTAATAGAGTAGGTACAACATTTCTAGCTATAGAATGGAATTGAAAAGAAAAAACTTCAAATGGCCTAAACCTCCAACGTTGTGAGAAGAAAACGCTCGGTGTTTCCGCAAAGTCAATAATAAAATATTAACATAGATGTACACTAGCAATAGATTTAACACAGATGCGCACTACCAGTCATCTTAAATATAAAATGATCTCAAAATTGTGAGCCCCAAAGTCATTTCTATGCATTTCGTTTCGACTTTTTGCTGCCCAAAATATTTAGTCACTTCGCAACTTAACTTTTCTGATCACGATAGAAGAGTTTTTCACGATAGTCCACTGTGGGTCATTTGCGAACTCTCTTTGCACCTTTGGGTACGTGAAGACGTGTTAAGGCTACTCTTACGATGGGCGTGCTAACTCTCTCGCACATTCCAACATTTTTGATAATTGTTGAAAAAATAAGGGCTTTTGATAAATGTAGTCTGAGGTTTTGAAAGATAGTAAAATTACGGGTATTTAAGACACATTTTTCCGTACTTATTTTTGATTGAGGAAATTTTATACTACGTACAAAATATATAATTTTGTAGCAACAATGGGCCAGATTCTGAATTGAGAATTTCGGTAAGTTACTACTTAACTGTATAATCCATTTATCTATACTTGGCATTTTTTTTTGGACTTAAAACACGACACTGAATTATAAGCCTTTAGCGGTAGAAAATTCGATACCGTTTACAAAACTAGTACTAGGTAGCACTAAATTTGTAAACTGTTTCGAGTTTTCTACCGCTAAAGGTTTTTGATTTAGTGTCGTTTAAAGTCTGAAAAAAATGCCAAGTATAGATAAATGGATTATAGTGATTTAGTGATTTCTCGTCAATTTCTGAGATAAGAGCGTGACTAAACGTTACTTAAGTATTTAGTTAGTGAAATTCTCAATTCAGTAACCGGCCCTTAGTAATTGTAATAAAATGAGTACCTTAGCTTTTGATACATTTTAATATATTTTTCTTTTCCTATACGTAGTTTTTAATAAAGAAAACTTGTTTCCAAAATTCCAAAATTATTAATTTTGGAATAATTTTTTCTCAATCAAAAAATTATTACAGGGCAACTGAAATGTGCCTTGAATATCCGCAATTTCATTGTCCATCAAACCTTCAGAACACATTCATCAAAACTAAACTAATTTTATCACAATAGACAAAAATGTTGCGTAGTAGCGAGGCAGCATACTCCACGTAAAAGCAGCCTTAAGCGAATTTCTTCCTCTAGTCACATTCACATGTGCCATTTTCATAATCCGTCAGCTTAATTAGATAGTAATTTCTTATTTTGGGTGACAAAAAAGAAAAATGTGGCATTTTTGGTTTCACACACTTATCAATCAGTCAATATTACTTTCGGTATCATTTTCTTAGTCACTTTTTACAGTGGATTATTTAAGTATCTATAATTATTTTTGGTCAGTTAATTTGTCGTTAAAATGTCGGGAGTAGTATTGACTTTTGGAGCACAAATTTGTAACTGTGTTGTTTATAAAAAACACGATTTCTCTGAAACACTCTTCAAATGCATTTGTATTGTCCTTGATTGGTGTTTTAAGGATTTTTTTTGTGAATAACACAGGAGTGTTTCTTTGAACTATTTTTCCTAATAAAAGCGGCCTGTATCAGATGTAAAGGTTCCCTAGAAGTTAGTCCTAACGTTCCCTTTGCTCTAAGCTCATGTAAAAAGTAGAGTAAGGCCAAGCAAAGGGAATACTATTTTTCCGTTGTACGGAACCATTTAGACTGTCGTAGATTTAGAATTAGGGTTGACACGTCGCAAGAATGCGTACCGATTTTACTTTAAAATATAATTTTAGAAAATTAATCGTTCTTTCAATTGTGTCTTCTGATTTTATTTATTCGACTTTATAGAATTGGTTTTGATTCAAAGATAAATTAAATTTGAAAGTTACATCGGTATGCCGGACACTGTATATGTGTAAGTACATATTAAATGTATAAAATATAGTTTTAATCTAACTGTGTCATATTAGATGTTAAGTTTACTATGCTACTGATATACATACTATACATAATTAAATATATAGAAAAGAAAAGGATTTTAAACAAAAAATATTAGTGGAATACTGACACATAAAATTTCAATATCATAACATAATCGGGCGAGATAGGTCTTTTTTTCCTTATGTTCATCGAGTTATACATAGATATTAAAAATGACAACACCTCACAGATTTAAGTTAGGGCGCCACAAAAACGTGTAAATAAATTTGTAATTCAATATATAAAATAATACAAATATTTAGAAGTCCTTTTGGTATAAAAATTGCATTTATATTATTAAAAAGTGATTAGTACCCTCGAAAAATGATGTTCTTGATGGTTTGTTTTATCCCCATGACAAAACATTTTTGTTAATTACTTTTTATTGTTATTATTAAGAATTTTAAATGTTGTTACTCGCAATGAAGCCCATGATTTTTTTTCAAATGATTTTTAGGATTTGTCCAAAATGTTTCTAATATCGAGAAGTATATTTTCGCACGACAATCGGTGAATAATATACCCAACTCTACTTACTATGCATTTATTAGCAATGTAATGTTTTGACAAAATACTACATGATCTAAATGCCTATGTTGAATTTTGCTTTTAGCAATTGACCAGACCGTATTTTGCAGTTAAAATCTTTTTTGTTTGTGTAAAATTACTTTTCAATGAAATCTGATTCTGTGCAATATTGTAACCGCATGGGTTCTGTATAGGTAGTGTTTTCTTTGAAAGTGTAATTAATTTGAAAGTAATTACTAGGATTTATATTTTTAAATTTGAACTGTACAAGGAGTATATGGGTTTTTAATTTCGCACAAAGAGGTGTATTTATGTTTATTTTTCTTTCCTTTTTTTACTATAATATTCGATGTCTCTTGATGATTTTCTTAAAGAACGTGCCAAAACCATCTAGAACTAAATGTTTACGTACAGGAATTTACCAGCAAGTGTTGATTTTTTTTTTTGCATGAATGTTTGTCAGTGCCAAATTGAAGAGAGCGTTCCCAGTTTCCGCTGGGGTACCCTAAAAAGAACATGACTGTATTTGTAGGTATTTTAGGATACCAATTACCTCTAAAAGGTCTTTATGTTGATATATTTTATAGGTTGTTTTTATTGTTAAGAGGGTAAAGACAACGTGTGGCCCTAACCGGCCTCTGATAGTTATCTTATTGATTTTCGTAGTAAAAAAGATAAATAAATTGTCAAATTAGTAAAACTCAATTATTAGGGTCTGGTCCGTGTCTTGTGTTCAATTCGAACGAATATTATTTTAATAAACAACTTGAAATTGAGATCCTTCTGTGGTTTTATTCTCTCTGCGACTTTGTTAGCTACAGAGCACGTGCACAGTGCACAGGTATCAGCGGTGGGTGGGACGCGTGGCGATGAAGAGACGGTTTGTTCGCGTGGCAGTGTCTCCAACAACGCTGTAATTACGGTAAACCTACCGTAATTTGAACATGTCTACCACCTATCGTAGACATGTTTGTTCAATTCTACTGTAATTTGGTCTTTATGTGTGCCGCCTTGAAAATTACGTACCAACCTTCATACAGTTTATTTTTATTTAAACAACGTTATAATGGCAATACTATCATTTCCTGGGGTTTCCTATCGTTTCCATGTACAAAAAAGCTCAAAACGGTAAATTTACCGTATTTAAATTTTTGATCTACCGTAATTTTCCGTCTTTTACCGTATTTTTAGACTAGCAATACCGTAATTTTGACAAATAGAGTTGGATACACTGTCGCGTGGCGTCTACCGGCACGGCGTCGATTAATTTTATTATGCCCTATACTTCACCTTGGCACGGCATCTACTTTTCTGATCACTCTACACTTGGACTTCGCAGGGCATCTACTGATACCGTTTGTTTCGGGTTACAATATTTCAAAACTGGTTATGAATAAAGAATATGAAAATAAATATTTGCATATTTTTGTGTTTTTTACCACTAATGGTTTTATTTATTTATTTATTTGTACATCCCAATTACAGGCAGATACGCCACTAATTATTAATTGAGTTGGTTGGTTGCAATACATGTGAAAAATTCGCAAAGTACAAAGCATTATTCACCGTTTGAAAGATGAATTTTATAGTATTACAAATCATTGTTCCAGGGAAAAAAGTACCAGGAGACCATACGTGACTAATGCCCGGTTCCAATATCCACAAAGCGCTTCGTTTTTGCTTACGATCGGTTACAATTCCTACGAAATTCCTACGAACCGTCAATAAATTGTATGGAAAACGGATCGTAGCCGGTAGGCGTATATTATAGGAACCGGGCATAAGAGGCTCTGGTTAGGAAAAGTACCTGGGTGAAAAGTACCGCGGTACTTTTTTGTAATATAAAATTAAAATAATCCTTTTCCAACAAAAAAAGAACTTGGAAAAAAAACATCATGACTCGAACCGGGTCTCTTGAAATCGGGCCGAAACGAACGGGTTGCCCGTTTTCCCGTCAGAACTATCCCAACCTTGCAGATAGACGCGAAATTTACCTGTGTATGTTATTGTAGCAAATTTCAATTGCCTTAAAACACGGATAAAACAACGTTTTCTAAAAATGTAACCTAGTTAGATCAATTAAACGCCCCCGAAAGCATCTGCCTACAAAATTTCGTAAAATCGTTGCAGCCGTTTCCGAGATTCTGATTATATATAAATATATATACAAGAATTGCTCGTTTAAAGAGATTAGATGGAGAAAAAATCTTGTTTAATAACTAACTTATTTTTCTTTAATTGTTTGGGTCCAACGTACGACAGCAGCAAGGAATAAACTAAAAGTCAACGCAGTGCGAATAAAATGTATTAGCCATACTAAAATGAGTCGACGCCGTGGGGGTAGACGCCACGCAAACAAATCGAAGAGACTAGCGACAACGAGAATACTAGCAACACCGTCGTTTTAACGCAGCACCCTTCTCGGCCTCGGCTCTCTCCTCTTCTTGTGTGTTGCGTCGAGCGTCCCGTCATTTCAACGTATCGTGGGACATAATATGGCCCAGTTCCAGTTTATGGAGAACGCTAAGTCGACGCAGCGCTAACGCAACGCTCAGTCGACGCAGCGCTAACGCAACGCTCAGTCGACGCAGCGCTAACGCAACGCTCAGTCGACGCAGCGCTAACTCTACGCCCGTTTGGCACCTCTCTCCTGGAGCCGTATAGGAAAACAAAAATATACATAAATTAATTTATATACGTTTACTAATTTTATTGCTGGCTATAAATGACTAAAAAAATAATTTTTGCGAGCGAGACTCCAGCCCGAACTGCAGTCTTAACATTTAACGAGTGAAACGTTATTTCCGAAAACCAAATAAAGTTGCCTCTTTCTTACTTAGTTACCTATTTCTAACAGACTTCATAATTATGTTATCATGGTGAAAGTCTCGCAAAACCACTGTCAAGAAATGTGAGTGGTTGACCAAAAAGGGACCTCAAGGGAAAATAATTGATTTCGAGAAAATCGCGTTTGAAGTTTCGTGTTTCTATAGGTTTCGACTCGTGCTCGGCGCACAAAAAAAACCATAACAAAATAACTACGGCATCTAAAAATATTCTGGTCAGACCAAAACAAAGCTAAAATACCACAGATTAAAAAAATCAAATAAAAAAATAACTGTTTCCTCCAGGTCCCTTTTTGGTCAACCACTCACAAATGGATAAATTTAGATGATACTAAAATTGTAAAAGAAAAGGCGTGTCCGTTTTGGTATTGTTTATTTGTGACAATGAATAATAATAAGATTAAAATACACAGTTGGGAAACAATGCAAATCCTTATAGAGTTGTGATGCAAAGTATAAAAATACCTACAGCGAACTTGCAAAAATAAAAGATGAGAATAAATATTTGTACTGTTTTTTTGGTGTTGTTTTTAAAGTTAGTATCACCGTTTAACCTAAGTTTTAACAATAGGTTAAAATTATAGTTAGTAAAATTCAAGTTAAACAATAACTTGTCCTGAAATCTTAACAGTACAAATTGATTTTTTATCATGGTAATAACATTAATCATTAATAATAATAATAGAAGAGAAACGTGCTTAGTATAAAAACAATGGGGTTTCCTTATTCTAAGCCTTATAGTAGAACAAATACGGTACATTTTGCCAAATTCGCTCAAGCCACAACGACAATCATACATTTTTGAAATAATCTTTCAGATTTTTCTCTATAACCTCGTGCGGCCCAATGTCAATTAAGATGTACAAAATCAATTGTTGTGTTCAAGGTCGGGCTGCAAGAGGTTAAATGTCATACAAATGCTTTAATTTAGAAATATAATCAAAATGCATTGATTTGACACTATTTGGGTACAAAAAACTTCTTTCAACAATTTCGTGGCTTCTATTGGATTCAGATACATTTCCCATAAGTACCCTTCTGGGTAAGATATTAATTGATTAATCAGTCTATTTTAATAATAAATATAGTTTAAACAATAGCAATATTAGCATTACAACAATAATATTTAATATGCTGCCATACAGTCCTACTTCTATAATTTTTGTCATTCTTCTTTATCCGAATGGAAAACCTAACATTCTATGATTATTTCAACGCGTTATGTCTATGTCTTATTCTTTGAAATACGGTTCAACTTAACAGTGACATATTTTACTACTTTGTTGGTCAATTTGTCAATAATTATGTAGCGGCTATTTTTATTATAGAGGTGGGTCGGGAGGGTCTAGATGGCCACCAGTGGTCGTTTAACAAAATTTTAGTTAGCAAATTTTAATAATTTTATAAAAATCATTTAGAACGTTGGGTACGGAACGTCAGTCTGTCACAAGTTACTTATTGAAGCCGTAATGGAAGTGATAAAAAAATATTCTTTTAACGTAATTTTAGCTTAGTGACGCAATAAAAATATTTCAAAAATAGGTGGTTTTAAATAGCGGTCTAATTGCGAAAGGTAAAATAAGGTAACTTTTTCGTAAGAAACAGTCGGGATTAAATCCGTTTAGGCAAAGCTAGTTATGTATGAGCCTCATGAGTCATTAAATAGTTAATTACATATTTATATTTATTTATTTTCATAGTCATATATTAGCCGTTTATCGTAATGATCATTACCACTGACGGTCTGCTATGCGTATTACTAAAATCGTTAGCAACAATTTAAGGCATTTTTTAATATTTTTATTATGATCAACCATAGTATTAGTGTTTTTTAAAAGTAATAACAATATACTTTAAAACATAAATATTTATTTTATATTCGTTATTCGAATCTTAGAATATCGATTATAAGTGGTACATAGCATTTTATTTTTTTAACTGTCCGGGACGCGTAAACAGGTGACATTCGATCCAAGGTCTTTCTTTTTGTTTATAAACACGTGCTGATTTAGTTTATTCTCAAGAAAACCCTTATATATTTTTTAAACCTGTGCCATGTGTTTCTAAATCATGTTTAGAATGTGCCCTCAAAATTTTGCTAACGATTTCACTGTCGCCCTGTAGACACTTGCTTTTGTATTTGTGTCTTCTATAGAGTGCGTTGCCTACTTATTCCATCCACATACTTATCAATCAATGATAAATATAATTTAAACTAAGTAAGTACCTAAATTATATCGCGGTACATATATCTAACTTTGGATTACCAAAAGTTACAGCCGACAACACATCAACCTTTGCACTTGTGCACTCTACTCGGTGGCGTTACGGGTGACTTTGCAATAAAACATAGAAAAAACTGGATTCTTAATTTATTTGGGTTAACGGTATATCTGTCGCAGTAAAGTAGTTAAATCAGAGAGTCAACTAAATCTCTAGACAGTCAATCAAAGATCGATATTCAATCAAGTCGCTAAAGTTCCGTCAGACAAGTGAGTGAACGAAACGTTTATCGAGTTTCCTAAACGTTCCTAGGTATTTCAACGTTCGTAGGGTGACATACACAAAGCGTTAGTGTAGAAATGCATTGAGCTTATTTTAGTAACGTTACCAATAAAAAACTAACGAAATACACTCACAAACCTACCTTGAAGTCGCTCATCATCTTCCAAAATCTTTTCGTAAAATGTTTCTTTGAACGAACGTGTCGAGTCTTCTAAAGCCATCTTTGCAACAAGAACTCACTACAAAAACAAGACTCTTTCTTCTTCATTTTGCTGAATAACCATTTACAATAAAACAAAACACGGAATTTCCAAGCTCTCAGTTCTTCACGATGATACCGAAATAACAATAACAAATGAAATAATCGTGGCGGAGTCGACAATATGCTTCCAATTTCACCAAAAGTTTTTTTTATGATTGGATTTAATTTTATATTCTGATAGTAGACGTAATTTTAAGAAACTAATTTAATTTTTTTCGTGATTAATCGAGTTTATCATTGTTAATTAATTAAAGTAAATATTAGTCGGCGTGACGTCATATGCTACTTACTGTGTGTGTGTAGGTAGAGTTCGCGTTTGGATTTGCGTGTGAATGGGCCAAACCGTCTAGATTGTCAGTGGTTTAGTGTAAAAAGAAAATAGTGTTTACAGCGCCACCAAGTTTTATGTTCAGGTGGGCAAAATTGTAACTAACTAATTAATTGTAAATCCTGTTCCCCATTTTTTGTTTTATTTATTAACTTACTAAGATTTATAGATATAATTTTCATTAAAATTGAAAGACGGGTTAAAATTTTCTCATTTTTCTTGGTAAACTTCGTAAATGTTACGTTACTACTAAATTCTACACTAGCACCGCTATCAACTGAACAGATACGGTGGCACTATATATCGATGAGTTTGACAGATGAAGTTGACAGGCCATTGGTAGATTTTCACAGAATAACTACTACCACAGACGATTTAACATGTGACGTCACCATAGAGGTCAAATGAAGGGCATTTGAATATTACTATTTACTCAAAATAAGCCTCATCTTTTAAGAAAAAATCTCTTACATTAAAAATACTGTAGTTTGGATGCTAAGCTCGAAATGGTTTTCGATTCAGGCAGTTCACTTTTTTTTTGCATCCCGAATTTGAAACAAAAAACTACTCACACAACAAAACAACGTTGCACAACGTATGCCAAAAGAAAGACTCTAAAAGTAATCAGCTGTTGTCGTGACCGCCATCTTGTTTTATATTATTAATCAACATGCTGGCTTTCGGTCAGTCAGATAGTTAAACGTTTTCGACGCTGATTTATTTAAATCAAAATTCTAGCGACTTGATTGAATATCGATCTTTGATTGAATGTCTAGAGATTCAATTGACTCTCTGATTTAACTACTTTACTGCAACATCTCGACACTAACGTCGAGCTTAGAAGAAAGATTTTGCAAGTCCAAATTAATTTATACCTAGAATTGTGGAGAGAAGCCCGTCTCTTGAAGCACCATGAAAAATTAGAAACTGTAAAGGTTGATTTGCCGTCGAGACGACCAGTTTCTAACTAAATTAGTACAGTCGACAGTAATACAATTTTGTTGCAAAGTAGTCCTTAATGCAACTGATTACAGTATATATTAGGAATAGTAAAGGTTGATATGTTGTCGATTGTACGTGTACCCTCGCATCGAAACAACAAGTTTCCGGATCATTGTTAAGAATAGCGAATAAACTAGGCAATGGTAAAACGCAGCAGTAACTGTACGAAGAATACAAAAAACCTGTAAAAACTGTTCGGCGACCGGCTAGCGTCGCTTTTAACCGGTTCGATCTGGTTAGAACCGGAGTCGTCAGCTTGCAGCCGGTTCTTACCACAGGGTGGAGGACTTGCCGCCGGGAGGGTTGCGCACGCGCACCGAGGTCTTCGTATCGAGGCCCTCTGTTTCTTCTGCAAGTGGGAAAAAAATCTAAAAGTTAAATATTCTGAAATTATACAGGATCGCTCGTAGCTCCGGCTGCCTGAGTGATCTTAATCAGTACAGTACTCACAGTAGATAAAGCATCGCTGTATGTCTCATTTTTTAATGTTTTTATTTGTTATACTGGTGTTATTTGCTTTTTCTACTACTGTATAATCTGTTTTGTATTGTTTTTATTGCATGTGTGTGTAAATGCAAATAAATGATATATCTATCTATCTATCTAATCGATCACGAATCTTAAGCAACATTGGACGCGTTCAGCGTTCAGTGCATGAATGGGTGGACGTCCCGTGCGTTCCGTGCTTCGCAAGGCACGTTAAGCAGTTGGTGCCGGCTGCCGTCGATAGATGGCAGTCGTAAAGTCAAGTCAGAGGACTTAATGGGGTGGCTTGAAGACATCTGACAGTAAGACCAGCCACTAGTCTTACAAGCCTCCACCAATCCGGACTTGGCCCTGTGGTGGAGTATGGCCTATACCTTCCTCAGGGAAGAGACCCGGGACATAATGGGTTGATGATGATCCAGGATGCGGCCCAAGACCGGAGAACTTGGAAAAACATGAGGGATGTCCATTTCCACTCTATCGGGTTAAGCATTTACACAAGTCGAAAGAGTAAAAATAAGAATGTATGTCAGTTCGGAGTAAAAGTATGAGATACCTACTGGGAAAAAAGTCCCACAATGTTATCAGTGTGACATAAGGTGGTGTGGTGACATACCGGGGAAAAAGGGCTAAATCAGACAACTCCATATAGTGGAGTCCTACGTAATTGCACCCCTGAGTGACACATCATCATCAACCCATTATGTCCCCACCAAGGGGCACGGGTCTCTTCCCTGAGGAAGGTATAGGCCATACTCCACCACGGGGGCCAAGTCCGGATTGGTGGAGGCTTGTAAGACTAGTGGCTGGTCTTACTGTCAGAAGTTTTCAAGCCGCCCTAAGGCCTCTGACTTGGCTTAACGACTGCCATCTATCGACGGCAGCCGGCACCAACTGCTGAACGTGCCATGCGAAGCACGGAACCGCTCGGAAAAATGCCACTAGCGTTAGTCATAGACGGTGACCCATCCATGGACTGAACGCGCCGTATGTTGCTTAACCTTAATTATCGTTTAAGATCACTCAGGCAGCCCAGGCTACGAGCGATGAGTGACACATGGTCCGACTTCTTCGACGAAAAGTAAAGTTAGTGTTAGGATACAGTTTTTAAAGTCTACTGCTTATCCAACCTTTAGTTTAAAAAAATGATTGTAGGATTAGAATTGTACTGTAGATTAGATTAGATTAGATTAGAACTCTTTATTGTACACACCAGAAAAACAAACAAATACATTGTAAGACTTATATATCTAAGTTTTGCCGTATACAATTGGCGGTACTATGTATTGTACTATGTTATTCTCAATCAGCAATTCGTGGCCCTAGATTCTGTTAATGCATTATAGTACAATGAACATGGCGACTTAGTTTCATTGCAGCTTCAAGTCTACGCGCACTCAAATCAAGCAATCTAGGCGTCAATGGTATGAAAAAACACGTCACGTGACCCGACCGTGTATGTGTCATCGAGCTATAGAATTGAGGCCAAGGGCCTGTTGTACATACAATAAAGAATATTCTATCTATCTATAGTTCAATTACAGTAACATGGTCGGGTGAAGTGACATGTTTTTTTAAATTCCATTGCCGCCGCCTAGATACACACGCACAATAAAATAAAATAGAAGCGGTCAAGCAACTGTCATTGTACTTTGTGTGCGTGTGTGTGTGTGTGTGAGGGTGTGTGTGTGTGTGTGTGTGTGAGTGTGTGTGTGTGTGTGTGTGTGTGTGTGTGTGTGTGTGTGTGTGTGTGTGTGTGTGTGTAGGTTTGGATGTGGAAAGGTGAGGAGAGGAGAAAGGAGAGGCGGGAAGAGCATTTCGTGTAAGTTTGAGTCACTAAGTACAAGGAGAATTAAAGATTCTCCTTGATAAGTATTTACTACAGTGGCGTAGCGTGGACTAATATAGACGTGGGCAAAGTCGCATCAGCGAGGCCCCTTTGCTTTCCTTTCCAACATCAATCCAAGAAAACTATCATAACAAGCATGCTTCGACACGACATACCTACATACTTATGATAGTTATTTATTACCTACTATTGATTCTTTTTTTCGCGCCAAGTTAAAATAAGCGAAAGGCTACCGTGTCTTTTTAAAGCGTAAAACCAAGAGTTATTTTTTGTTGTTATTTCATGTTCAGAAAAGAGACGAGTGGTGTGGCAAATATTTTTCCAGTTTCATTTATTTTTATGATAAACGGGGATTTTAAGTTTGGTGGCCTCGCATTTCAAGAGGCCTCGCGAGGCCCCTTTCAGGGCTAGGCCCCACTTCGCCCACGCCTAGCTACGCCACTGGGCTTGCAGAGGGCGCCAAAGTGACGGCCTCTGTCTGATGATGATTACTCACGGCTGATGGAGAAGGAAGAGTTCTGGAGGTCCCGCTGACCTGGTTGCCGCATCATGCGGCCGGTCGGCGTCGAGCATCCAGATGAGACTGCCATTCCTTCCAGGTGCTTGTTTACCAGCAGCAGCTCTGTAAATTCAATTAACATAACATAACATTTATAATATGGTGGCGTAGTGGGGTTGACCCTTGCTTCTCGATCATGAGGGTCTGGGTTCGAACCACGCATGTACCAATGACTTTTAGTTACGTACATTTGTTTGTACAGCAACACCATTCGCTGATAAATTGTGCCCGGATAACGGCGACAGGCTTGCCACTTGTCACGTTTGGGACCTAATAAACTCGGCAAAACGTGGGTCCAGTTCTAGAGACTGGTGCCTCTGCCTACCCCTTCGGGGATAACGGGCGTGAGTTTATTTATTTTATTTTTAACATTTATATAAGTAAGATTTATGTAAGTTTATTATTTGGTATTATAAGTACCTATGTATTATTCGTATGTGCACCAACTACCCGTCTCTTTTTTCCTTCGGCAACCTTTTCGTCACAAGGTTGTCTGGATTGTCGGGAAGAATTTGCTCTTAGCAAAAAGACCGCCTATTGTATCTTTTTTTTTTAATTGTAACTTTTATTTTGTATCTTGTTTTTTGTGTGCAATAAAGAATATTCTTATCTTATCTTATCTTCAATTTATCATCATCATCAACCCATTATGTCCGGGGGGGCACGGGTCCCTTTCCTGAGGAACGTACAGGCCATACTCCATTACTGGGGCCAAGTGCGGATTGGTGGAGGCTTGTGAGACTAGTGGCTGGTCTTACTGTCAGAAGTTTTCAAGCCGCCTTAGTTAATTTGACATAAATTAATTTTCATACGCCCATTCGGGCAGCACGTGATGCACTGTTTATAAGGCCGGTTTTAGAGTCACGCTGACACTCGGCGCTGACGGGCCAATATGTACTACGTCCTAAGGAGCGTTTTAGAAAAACGCCGACCGTTCAACGCTGACCAGCCATAAATTTTGTCTATCAGGGCTGACGGTCAGCGCGTGGTCAGAGTGACTCTAAAACTAGCCTAAAGATCTGTTAAACACAATGTATAAATGTGTAGGTGCCAATTTGGCGGAAAATGAAATATTGTAAAAATTGTATTTACCTTTACAGAATAAAACTTATTATTATTATATGAATAATAGTAAGTAGTAAACGTTAGCAATACGACCGCCTATTGTATATATTTTTTTAATTGTAATTTTTATTTGTCTCTTGTTTCTTGTGTGCAATATCGAATATTCTTATCTTATCTTACTCAAAAAACGCCTCGATCGACGCGGGGTCTATAATAATAAGTCTGGATTGAGTGCCGCTGCGGTAAGCACGCTTGGACTTGTTACTGACCGATTGCATCGAGTTTTGTCATGGCTTTAGAGGTAAACTATGATAAGGGTTATTATGTTATTTTCCTCTAGAGCTTCAAGTGACTTCATTGCCGATTGGACATAATACTTTTTACCATGTCAAGGAGTATACTAATAATCGAAACCCGTAAAAAAACGATTGATAAAAGTGGGTTAGGAAAAAAAATTATTTCGTTTCCAATTATTTATTATACATTGTGGTGTGGACTTCCTATTATTGTTTACCTTTGTGCTACAGATATGACT
Organism: Yponomeuta plumbellus; assembly: GCA_947310845.1. Classification (NCBI taxonomy): domain Eukaryota; kingdom Metazoa; phylum Arthropoda; class Insecta; order Lepidoptera; family Yponomeutidae; genus Yponomeuta; species Yponomeuta plumbellus. Next base: position 9,081,479 of record OX371216.1, on the reverse strand, counting down.
AGCTAATAATAAACAGCTTGTCCAGAAAGAGTAGAAATAAAAGAGTACGGCTTTGCTCAGACTTTTTGTCTGTGTTTGTTAATAGCTTGTTACAGGCATTATTTTTTGTTTTATTTTTATTTATTGAAAGAAAACAAACAATTGTACAATATGGTTAAATACATAGAATAATTACATTTACACTATGTAATTGCACAACCAGCAGCGTTTTCTATAGACTAAATCAAAGACATAAAAGAGAAAACCTCATAGCTATATCGATTTCTAATTATATAAATGAAAAACTTGAGCTATTAAATAAACTAAGGTATTGTGCTTCAATAAATATAGTAAATGTTTTGACTTCTCAATAAAACAATTAGTAAACTTTCACTTCCGGTTTCTATTGTTTTTGGACAAACTGTATAACACAGTTTGATTTTGACTTGGTACTGACCGGAAGTGGGCGTGGGCGTGTTGCCGTTGGTGTGGCGAGCCGGTTCCGGCCGATAGTCCGGCTCGGGAGCCGGCGCGGCGGCCGGAAGCTCGCCGCCGAACACGAAGGGACTGTTAGTGGGAGTCTTGAGAAAGCGTCCGTAGCCTGGGGACATGAAAGTAACTTTAAACGTTCCATCGCAAGGTTGCCTGAAAGAAATTTGTTTTAGTAATAAGGCCGCCAATTCAATCTTGAACCTTTGTTAATATTGTTTTCCGTACTAAACATAATTCAGTCTTACCACAAACAAAATTTACCGATGTCGAACACGCGTTGAACAATTGTCTCGAAAAAATCGTACCACAAACAAACTTTAAACAAGTGCTTAAACTTAGACATGCTTTAAACACTGTTTAACATAAAGATTGCAAATCATCTGTTGTATACGTGTTAAATTTTTAGACAGTGTTTGACTAAATAGCTGTTTAACGCGTATTTAAAATTTCGTTTGTAGTAAGGCTGAATATTTTTTACTTTATTTTTAAATCAATGCTGATTTGCACTTACCCTCAGCGACTCTGAGATCTCCATCGTCCAAGCACACACGCCCATTCACCACGACGTACTGGGGGCTGCCCACAACTCTTTGACCCTGGAAGAAATTAGGACAAAAGGTTATAAATAACCGATAATTAACGCTCATCATAATAAAATTGTTGACCCTAATATTCTTCGAATTCATGCCTGTACTTTGGAGGCGTATGCAGAGACCGAATCAGAAATGATAAGGTCCGTAGACGAACGAAAGTCGTCGACATAGCCCAGCGGATGAGTACCGAAATGTGTACTGGATGAGATTGGGCCGAAAAGTGCTCGAATGGAGACCACAATCGGCAAGCGCAGCGTAGGACGACCAGCCACAAGATGGACAGATGATCTCATCGATGGCGGGAAGACTCTAGATGCAAGCCGTTTCCGACCGGTTTTCGAAAATCCATGGAGGCATGATGGAGGAAAATCCACTGCTGAACATAGGCCGTCCAGCAGTGGACTTCTTGCGGCTGAATGATGATGATGATGATGATGCAGAGACAAGGCTTTGTCCTGCTTTTAATCCGAGCCATGTCGATTACTGTTGCGCAGTTCAAAATGGCGTCCTCAAAATGTTCAAACAAAAATGCTCCTTACCTCAAACACGTTATAGTCGACCACCTGTAACGTGGCAGTAGCGAGGCGAGGCTCACAGACAAGCACCGGTACTACGAGCCATGTTGGTATCTTGAGGACGTCATTTTGTTTTACGTGTCAAACGGCCGATTTTTGAATTGAGAATTTCGCTAAGTAGTTACTTAACTGTAGGTAGTGCTGTCTCGTCAAATTTCTTTAGGAAAGAGCGTGACAGCACGTTACTACTTAGTGTAAATTCTCAATTCAGAAATGGCGTCCTGAAACTGCTCAAACAAAAGTAACCCTTCGAAGATATTAAAGTCGACAGCCTGTCGGTGGCTGGCGGCGTAGATTGTAACGAGGTGCAATTCCCCTCGTTGTTTTTTAATCATTTTCGGCCATCTACTATTCCAAATTTAATTAGTTTTTGACATTCGCCACCGTGGACGGACGTAGCTGACCCATTCAGTTCTCAGCTTCCATTCAAGGTGGACTAAACCGTCATTATTTTATGTTTTTTTCAAGACCCGGATTCCTATTCTCCATATTATTATGATCAAACAATTAATTTATAAATATACGAAAGGCACAATTATTATGTAAGTGTTCTTTTTATATTCTTAATGTATTTTTATATTTACTTTTTTAGACCCTATTAGGACTTTCTATTTGCATTGTTATCAGGTGCCTTTACTTTACATTTAAATAAATCAAAACTTTGCTGCCCCTGGATACCCCTCTTTCACTTTAAAACGGATCGCACCCCCGTTTTACCTGACTGCGACAAGATATCCATGTCGAGGTAAGGATCACAGACAGGCACCTTACTGCGAGCTATGTTGTTCAGTGTAGTATAAAAACTTGAGGACGCCTTTTTGTTTTACGTTGTCAAAATGGCGTCCTGAAACTGCCCAAACAAAAATAACCCTTACCTCGAAGATATTAAAGTCCACGGCTTGCCGGTGCGTGGCAGCGGAGATGGTCCTCTCGAGGCGAGGGTCCCAGACGACCACATCGGCGTCGCTGTTGACAGCGATTCGCCCCTTCTGCGGCCACAGGTTGAAAATCTTGGCTGCGGTCGAACTGGTCACCGCTACGAAGCGGCAGGGGTCCATGATGCCTGGGTGGAGATTGGGGGTTAGAACCGGTACGATAATTGAATCGGTGATTTCTAAAACCCCACATGTTACATTTTTTCCGAAATTGAGTTAGGACCGGATTCATAATCTATGGATGAAGACCTATCGATCCATCCATAAACTACACTAGCGACATTTGTTAATAGGTATGAAAAAGCGCTTGGAATTTTTATTTTTATTTAGTAGGTAAGCCAACGGCCCTTTTATATAACATTCATAAAACAATGCTCATTCTTGAAGCGTTTCGAACTCTCGGTTATTTCAGAAACATCTCGTCAACAATGTCTTGTGTGCAATAAAGTATTAAAGTATTAAAGTGTCACTTTTGCAGTAATATGTGGTGTTTCTGAAGGTATTAAGGAGGGCTATGTACCTATCAATATAAATAAGGTGAATGACCTGAAAAAACTTTTCCCTTATGTCCCAGAAGAATACAAAAACTTATATACACAAATTTTTGCTCGACTAACATGCGATGTCGAAATTCCGAAAATTTGACTTATGGTTGCATTAGATTGTAAGATTAACCACCTTTAATTTAATAAATATTATTGTTCATGTATATATATTTGTTTCAGCTGCATAATTTCCTAGAAACTTATAAATTTCTTTACCAAAACCGTAGTTTTTGCGAAAACACCACATGTGCTTTTTATATATTTTACATACAAACTGAAAAAACAACTAAATAACTAGGTACCATATAAATTAATAATCAGTTTCTATTGTCTCCTGAAAAGTTACGTCTGTGTCACATGTGGGGTTTTAGAAATCACCGATTCAATTATATAGTTGAGAAAACATAGTCTCACGCCTGTATCCCAGAGGGGTAGGCCAGGTCTGCCACTTGCCACGATCCTGACAGATCTCTTTCGCTTCATCAACATTCGGCGGTCAGAAGTTTTATCTTGTAAGACTCAGGGAAGAAACCTGTGGGGACATGGTTGATATGACATGTCGAATCGCTCGTAGCCTGGGCTGCCTGAGTGATCTTAAACGATCACTAAGGTAAAGCAACATACGGCGCGTTCAGCCCATGGATGGGTCACTGTCTATGACTAACGCTAGTGGCATTTTTCCGAGCGGTTCCGTGCTTTGCAAGGCTGGCTGCCGTCGATAGATGGCAGTCGTTAAGCCAAGTCAGAGACCTTAGGGCGGCTTGAAAACTTCTGACAGTAAGACCAGCCACTAGTCTTACAAGCCTCCACCAATCCGGACGGCCGCGGGGGCCAACCCCGTGGTGGAGTACGGCCTATACCTTCCTCAGGGACGAGACCCATGCCCCTCGTTGGGGATATAATGGGTTAATGATGATAGCGGTTCCATTGTCGCAGTTTGGTTATGTAGAGGTGCGATCCGTAGTAAAAGAGAGGTATCCAGAGGCATCGAATAATTATATTTGGTTTATAAGGTAAAAAGAAAGGTATGTGCCTTTCTTTTTACCTTATGTGCCTTTTAAATATTTATTGATGGTTATAGATAATATTGGAGAATAGGATAATCCGGGTCGTGAAAAAAAAAAGAAAAAAAGAATGACATTTGAGTCCACCTTGTAAGGAAGCTGAGGGTTATCTGGCTCCAGGTACGTCCAACTACTGTAGCAAAAGTAAAAAAATGATTGAATTTAGAATTCTTAATTGTCAAAAATAATAAAAAGCAACGAGGCGAATAGGGTGGTTTCCAGGGTCAAAATAATTAAATTCTATTTATTCCGTCTTTTAGATTATTCAAAAATATTGGACACGTATTTTTTCTTTTTTCGATTAAACAAAAAATAACAAAGATATAGCCCATTAAAGTTACGTGTGAAGTCACTCAGTGCTAAAAAATGCAGCACGGCGTGACGTCACACCTATCTTTAATGGGCTATATCTTTGTCATTTTTGGTCTAATTTACAAATAAAAAAATCATCATCATCAACCCATTATGTCCCCACCGAGGGGCACGGGTCTCTTCCCTGAGGAAGGTATAGGCCATACTCCACCACGGGGGCCAAGTCCGGATTGGTTAAGGCTCGTAAGACTAGTGACTGGACTTACTGTCAAAAGTTTTCAAGCCGCCCTAAGGCCTCTGACTTGCCTTAACGGCTGCCATCTATCGACGGCAGCCGGCACCAACTGCTTAACGTGCCCTGCGAAGCACGGAACCGCTCGGGGAAATGCCACTAGCGTTAGTCATAAAATACGTGTCCCTTTTTTTTGAATAATCTAAAAGACGGACTAACTACATTTTTAGGGTTACTAGCCCATTGCGCCTCGTTACACCATGTCGACTACGGGACCCTTAAAAGCAACTCACCGGTGTTAACCCCCCGCTGCCAGAGAACGGCCATGCGGTCCTCGACCCCGTTGACCCCGTTGGGGATCTTGGCGAAGTTTCCCTTCCCCAGCGCCTTGTCGCGCTCCTGGAAAGTACAGTTGTCGCTCCCGATGACCTGGAGGCGCCCGCTGCCGATATAGAATATTAGAATGCTATAAGTACATTAGAAAGGCTTAAAGAAAACAAGAGAAGGGTTTCGACCGAAAGGATTAAAGGTCATAGCCCACTTACACGACTCTGCTACCACCCGGCAAAAATAATATCATTCAAATATGGGCTTTAAATATTGCTCTTTAGATATATTTTACATTGGCATCAATGACAGCAGACAGCTTGCTGCTAAATGCTAGATGCTTAAATGCTAGATGTGGGATTCAATGAAATGAAATGAAATATTTATTTCTCACCACAGATATTACTATAGAAATAACAGTAAGGTACATCGGGAATATACTATTCTTGTGGTGGTTGTAAGGACTTACACCTAGTTTAGGAGACAGAGTCAATTTTTGTAAGCCTGTATTACGGGAGACAGTGTTCGACCATGAACTTATTTTACATTTTATAATGCTAGTGAAGAACAATATTAACGCGAAAAATGAGGTCTCTTACTCAGAACAATCTGTCTGAAGTCTGGTGTTAAATGGGTTGGTGCAAGCTTTTGCCATTAAATCCTGGAGATGGTCTTCGTTAAGACGAGATTTTCAAGACATCTTGGATAACGCTGCTTAATAAATGAATGTTGATCCAAACATTAACAGGCGCATCTGCATACCAAGCGAGAGGTCCCGGTTCCCGGCTGCGGACAAAAAAAATCCCCAGGTCTTTCTTGGATGTTTACATGTTTGTGATGTTGCTGTTTCTGGTTCCCACGACACAGGGTATCCTAGTGTGGGGACAAAGTACGTGCCTGTATGTAAATGTTTACGTTTAGAACTCACTCGGACAACGCCTCGAGGATCGCCTCGGGCGTCGAGGGGTCGGGGCGTAGTGGCGGGGACAGCACATGAGCCGCCGCGTGCCGGAAGCAAGCGTTCCGGTAGTGGGTGCCTGGAATGCCATAGACAATTTGTTTTCATGTACTAGAAACTGACGCTGATAAAATTGGGCTAGTTGCCCTAAAAAATGTAATTAGTCCGTCTTTTAATGACCAAAATAATTAAATTCTATTTAGTCCGTATTTTAGTATATAAAAAAATATTGGACACGTATTTTTTCTTTTTTCGATTAAACAAAAAATAACAAAGATATCGCCCATTAAAGTAACGTGTAACGTCACGCCGTGCTGCATTTTTTAGCACGGTGTGACGTCACACGTAACTTTAATGGGCTATATCTTTGTTATTTTTTGTTTAATCGAAAAAAGAAAAAATACGTGTCCAATATTTTTTTATATACTAAAATACGGACTAAATAGAATTTAATTATTTTGATTCTGAAAACTACCCTTTTGTGCTCGGATAAGGGCGACAGGCTTGCCACTTGTCACGTTTGGGACCTAATAAACTTTTCAAAACGTGGGCCCAGTTCTATAGACTGGTGCCTCTGCCTACCCCTTCGGGGATAACGGGCGAGAGTATATTTTTTGTTTTGTTTGTTTTTAGAAACCGACGTCTCTTCCCTCGTAGCCCGGCTGCCTGAGTGATCTTAAACGATCACGAAGGTTTAGACAGATAAATAGAATATTCTTTATTGCACACTAGAAAAAACAAAAAAAAATACAAAATTTAGCAACATGGCGCGTTCAGTGCATGGATGGGAGACCGTATATGACTAACGCTAGCGGTAATTGTCCGAGCGGTTCCGTGCTTCGCAAGGCAAGTTAAGCAGTTGGTGCCGGCTGCCGTCGTTAAGCCAAGTCAGAGGCCTTAGGGCGGCTTGAAAACTTCTGAGAGTAAGACCAGCCACTAGTCTTACAAGCCTCCACCAATCCGGACTAGTGCCCCGTGGTGGAGTATGGTCTATACCTTCCTCAGGGAACAGACCCGTGCCCCTCGGTCATTAACCCCACATAATGGGTTGATGTTGATGATGATGATGATACGCACCGTCAGTCCCTACAGTGGCGGCCAATGTTTCGCCGAAGAGCGGTTTCTTCTGGCCCCGATGCCGTGCCTCCTCCAGGGCTCGAACCGCGGACTTCGACATCATATGCACTACGTACAGCGGCGAACCGGCCTGGAAATAAAATTAAATAAACATTAAACATTCACAACATGTTTACATACAGGCACATACATTGCTCCTAGCTTTACACTAGGATGCCTTGTATCTATAGAACCTAGGATAACAGGCGAGGAGATAACAAACATAAAAAACACCCAGACTAAGGCCAAGTCTTACGAATAGGCTCCCGTTTTCACCTTTCTGGTATGGTTGTATTAAGCACACTGTTGCGAACCTCTTTTTATAATATCGTTTTTACTGTCACGTACATATTTTGTCAACGTCATTGTCTCACACCATTTTGTCGCCTACATTTTCCATTGAATCTATTATTAGCCTTTTCCTTAGTTTCTGTTCAGTTTTCCTATACAGCCCACCCGCAGTTAACACACACTCTGTGGAAAATAGCTCTTTATAAAATCAACGATTATTTAGAAGACAAAGATGTTCGGTGTTAAAGTGTACTTTAATATTAAATTTAATCAGAGGATTAGTCTAGTATTCAACATAAAACATAAACATTTACATACAGGCAGATACATTGCTTCTGGCCCCACACTAGGATAACCTGAGTCGTGGGAATCAGAAACAGCGACGTCACAAACAGTTTACATGTTTACAGTTTACATCCAAGACCTGGAGTTTTTTTTTCTCCCCAGCCGGGGATCGAACCCGGGACCTCGCATGGTAAGCAGATGCGCTAACCACTACGCCACAAAAGTCGTCACATACAGGAGTAATATTTTTTTTCGTTAAAGTTTGAAAGTTTGTTAAATAGGCTAAAACTGTTTGGAAAATAATACACGTGGAGTTTCTTTGTTAGTTTCTTCTCCATGTAATCTATTAATTGTAAAACTAACAACTTTGACTTTCATAAAGTAAACATTTTGTTTTTTATCGAGAAGAAACATGTTTCAATTTGAATTTGGTATCCAATTTCAGTTAGGGTTGCCAACTATACTGATAAAAACAGTATTATACTGTTTTTACTACATTATACTTTTTACTCTTGAACAAAAATAAAGTACACAAAATACTGTTTTCAGCACCAAAATGCTTAGCACTATAAGAGACGCTCACACATTTTTTTTATTCAGTCAGAGGGCGCTCAGTACAGCGCAGCCACCAACTGTTCATTTCTCTAAAATAGATAGATAGAGATAGAAAACACTTTATTGTATACAGGGTGTTTGGTAGGGAGCTGTACATACGCCTAGGGTAGAGACTAGGGATGGTCTGCTACCTACCCCCGCCCATTATATTGACCTTGGCCTTCAGGTTTTATTTTAACGATTTTTTATTTTTTTTTAGAAAAAAATCGATTCTGTAGCTCAAAATCTGTCCACAGGTCTGCTAATGGTCTTGTTTTAATGGTTAGAGTCTTAGTGTACTGTAAAAATTTAATTTACACCAGAAAATTGTAGAGAAGAAAAGTTATGGGGCCTGAAGTACCGTAATAAGGTAAAAAAATAATTTTAAGGGCAACTTTCTATGGGGTTTAAAAAAAAACAAACAAGGTTGGAGTTCTTCTGATTTTTTGAAAACATTCCCAGTCCATAACCTTTCTAACGATATGCTAAAAGTGTTATTATCACTTTTAGTTCCGAAGTTATTAATTAATATTTGCAACTAGGGCACTTTAAGCAACAATTTCAAATAATGAAAATTAAATGTGTAATTTGTTTAATGACTAATTCAATTACAAAATTTGTTCAAATTGGCCATTAACTTGCAAACATGCTCGGCACCTCTTCCTTATCTCCACGGTCACCGTTCCAAGCAGCTGTTCCTCGCGCATCGTATTGAAAGCGGCGTGGATCTTGCTTATCAAAACCTCCCTTGTTGGTACTTCCTCTGCGTACACCAATTCTTTCGCCCTTCCCCAGACGTAGAAGTCGAGCGGGGTAAGGTCCGCCTGACCTTGGAGGCCAGGGAATTGGCCCGCTCCGACCCATCCAAGCATTAGGGTAGGAGTTGTTTAAAAACTCCCTCACTGCTAGGCTCCAATGGGCAGGACAGCCGTCGTGCTGAAAGACTATGGGCCGATCTTCGTCGAACACATCTTCCACTAAAACGGGCAATTCATTTTCGAGGAAATGTAGGTAGTCTTGCCCGTTTAAGTTGTCTGGCAAGAAGTGTGGCCCTATCAAGCGATTGCCGATGACGCCTGCCCATACGTTCACGGAGAACCTTCTTTGGAATCCTCTGTGCCTCTTCACTCTTGGGTTTTGCTCTCTGGATGCCCAGTAATGGAGATTGTGGTAGTTAACAATACGGTATTTGACACTATCGACAATAAATTATTTGAGATGCTCGATTAAAACAAAAATTACAAAATGTTTCGGAAAATGTATTCTTTTAATCATTTACTAGTTATTACAATTTTCAAATAGATGAAACCTAAAAAGAGTGCTCTGAAATGTGACGTCACAAGCAAGTATTTTCATACAAAATTCCGTTTTAAAATTAACTCATTTGACATCCTGTCAAATACCCAATTCCTTCCCTGTCAAACTTCGACTCATCTGTCCAGAGAATACTTCGCAAAAAGTTTATGTCTTCCACGTCTGTATGGAGCAAGTGGCGGCAAAACTGCATCCTTCTTGTGTTATCGTTTTCCTCTAAGCCTAAAACAATAAAAAAATATTTTTTTGCGTTTTTCCTATGATTGCTTACTCTGCCTTTCCATTTCTCTCTCTCTCTCTCTCTCTCTCTCACACACACACATGTTATCATCAACCCATTATGTCCCCACCGAGGGGCACGGGTCTCTTCCATGAGGAAGGTATAGGTCATACTCCACCACGGGGGCTAAGTCCGGATTGGTGGAGGCTTGTAAGACTAGTGGCTGGTCTTATTGTCAGAAGTTTTCAAGCCGCCCTAAGGCCTCTGACTTGGCTTAACGACTGCCATCTATCGACGGCAGCCGGCACCAACTGCTTAACGTGCCTTGCGAAGCACGGAACCGCTCATCGTGACCCATCCATGGACTGAACGCGCCTTATGTTGCTTAACATTAGTGATCGTTTAAGATCACTCAGGCAGCCCAGGCTACGAGCGATTCACACACACACACATGCCCACGTTTATTTTAAAATTGCCTATAAAACTCACGTGCTAGTTAATTACATAAGAGCTAAAAAAAAACATCATGTAAAAAAATTACCTTGTACAGGGGTGTAGTGGAAAGGATGATTTCCATTTTCCCGGAGAACAGACCAGACTTTCCACACGCTTAACCCAAGTGCCCGGGCTACGGTTCTAATGCTTCTGGTAGGGTCTTCCGTAAATTGGGCCAATATCCGTTCTTCATTAGCCACATTTGGTTCAAATCTGTTGACACTGGGTTCTCGGAAATTTAAATTTCCGGTTTGTCGTAGACGCCGATAAGTAGAGCCAAACGTCTGGTGGTTGGGCACTCGTCGGTCAGGATACCGCTCTTGATAAATCCTCCGTGCCTCGCGCCCTTTACAATCAGCCATTCCATACACCAACAGCATGTCGGCGTACTCTTCGTTGGTAAAATTAGGCAAAAACGGAGTAACAACAAACTCAACAAAATTAATGAAAACAGTGGAGCGTCGTAACGGCAAGTACGTAAGTTAGCTAAGATGGGTAAATCTCGACTGACAAACAAAGACCCCAAAGAGTTACCTGTCCCCGTCGACCCGAGATTGAAAGAGACAGAAATACGTGTTGCTCTCGTGTAAGAGTGAGACAACAAATTTTACTTGCCAACTGTGGGCCAAACTGATTTAAATTCCGGGAATTACATTTGTCTTACAAAGGTAGAGTCGTGGTGGCAAAAGTGCCCTAGTTGTACAAATTAATTAATAACTTCGGAACTAAAAGTGATAATAACACTTTTAGGATATCGTTAGAAAGGTTATGGGCTGAGAATGTTTTAAAAAAATCAGAAGAACTCCAACCTAGCTTGTTTTTTTTTAAACCCCATAGAAATTTGCCCTTAAAATTATATTTGTTAATAAAACACGGTTTAGAGACAACTGACAATATTTTTAATCAAAATATAATCACAAGTAAAAAGTATTTACAAAAGAGGTACAAATAGATATAATCGCCAACAATATTTTTACCTTAATACGGTACTTCAGGCCCCATAACTTTTCTTTTCTACAATTTTCTGGTGTGAAATAAATTTTTACAGTACACTAAAACAAGACTATTAGCAGACCTGTCCTATGGACAGATTTTGAGCTACAGATCGATTTTTTCTAAATAAAAATAAATATCATTAAAATAAAACCTGGAGGCCAAGGTCAATATAATGGGCGGGGGTAGGTAGCAGACCATCCCTAGTCTCTACCCTAGGCGTATGTACAGCTCCCTACCAAACACCCTGTATAATAAAGGAAATTACACAGGTATTTCTTAATCCAAGAGTACGGACGGCGGCCTTATCAATAAAAGTGATCTCTGCCAGACAACCTTTGGCTGGACTGTAGCAAAATACTGTTTAATGTCCTTCTCAGACCTAAATATACTTTATTTCATGTAAAAAAGGTTGGCAGCCCTACCTGGTTAGCGATGACGCAGGCCCTATTGACGGCTTCCGCCTCCACTTCCTCATCCCTGCTGAGCTGGTGACCCTCGGGACCCGTCACGCCCGCAGCCAGCAGCTTCTCCGTATTGCGCGCGATGATGTGACCGTTCTCAGCGTGCACCTGAAAAGAGAATGAATGGTATCGAAAACGGCTTGGATTGGCCGATTCTGTGATGACGTCACATACCGGTAAAAATAGCGTCTATCATTCATTCTTTCTTTCGTTCATTGGTCGGTTTACCGGGAAGTGACGCCATAAGCCTAGATAGACGTCATGAGACACCGTTTTGGCGGCTCATTTCAAAAGTAATTTCTTGTTTGCCTTATTTAGAAGAAATACACGAAAGAATTTAAAATGTCCACTTTCTGAGGATTCCATGAAAACCAACAAACAATATGAGATGGCTTTCAGAAATCGGTCAAATAGCCTATTAGGGCGATGTCACACGGGCGTTGCAGTTTTTGGGCAATGATTTCAATGGAGTGAATGCCACACGAGAGCAGCGTCGGCGTCGCGTCAACGCGGCGATGTTCATATAAACAACATAAATACTGCGTTGTCGCTGCGTCGTTTCAACGCCGCTCCCTCCTCCGCCTCGCTCGTCCCTCCCCTCCATTTGTGTGTTGCGTTGCCGTTCGTCATTTCAAAGCATCGTGTGGCATGTCGTTCAAATTTATACATAGAAATTTATACATACTTTTTCTCCACTACAGACGGCCCTAAGGCAGCGGCTAACATTTTACATAACTGTATGTACATTGACATTCAACAAGCAGAATGTAAATTCTTTACGTTGAAATAAAAATTTTTGTATTTGTATTTGTATTTGAACGACCGGAGCGTCACCGCTCCCCACCGATGGGCACAAGTCTCTTCCCTGAGGAAGCTATAGGCCATACTCCACCACGGGGGCCAAGTCCAGATTGGTGGAGGCTTGTAAGACCAGTGGCTGGTCTTACTGTCAGAAGTTTTCAAACCGCTTAACGACTGCTATCTATCGACGGCAGCCGGCACCACCTGCTTAACGTGCCTTGCGAAAAACGGTACCGCTCGGAAAAATGCCACTAGCGTTAGTCATAGAACGGTCACCCATCCATGCACTGAACGCGCCCTATGTTGCTTAACCTTCGTGATCGTCTAGATCACTCAGGCGGCTGGGGCTACGGGGGCTGGGGCTTCATTAAGGGAAAAAGTGCTGCTCCATACATAACACACGTCATTCTAAGTGTGCTTCTGTGGCAATGTCAATAAATACTTTCTTTCTTTTCTATATTATCTATATTATCTATACTTTACTACCCTTTACTACCCGTTGGTCCAGCCGTTAAGACGCTTAGCTACCAAGAAAGAGTTCGTGGGTTCGACTCCCACTGGGGGTCACCGCACATTCGTGCAAATGGCCCCAGTCTGGGTGTTTTTCGATGTTTGTAATGTCCGTGCCTGGTTACCTTAGCACAAGGTATCCTACTTTGGGATCAGGTCCATTGATTGTGTTGTGTGGAATTTATTATTGTTACTTTACTTTGATTGTATTACATACATACACAATCCCTGGTAGCCGCTCGCTCGTAGCCGGGGCTGCCTGAGTGATCTTGAACGATCACTAAGGTTAAGCAACATACGGCGCGTTCAGTCCATGGATGGGTCACCGTCTATGACTAACGCTAGTGGCATTTTTTCCGAGCGATTCCGTGCTTCGCAAGGTACGTTAAGCAGTTGGTGCCGGCTGCCGTCGATAGATGGCAGTCGTTAAGCCAAGTCAGAGGCCTTTAGGGGCGGCTTGAAAACTTCTGACAGTAAGACCAGCCACTAGTCTTACAAGCCTCCACCAATCCGGACTTGGCCCCCGTGGTGGAGTATGGCCTATACCTTCCTCAGGGAAGAGACCCGTGCCCCTCGGTGGGGATATAATGGGTTGGTGATGATGATGATGATGACAATCCCTGGGCCTAGATTCTGCTAAAGCATTGTAGGACAATGACAACTCCATAAACATGGCGATTTAGTTTCATTGCCGCTTCAAGTGTCCTCGGGCACTCAAATCAAACAATCTAGGCGACAATGGTATAAAAAAACACGTCACGTTACTCGACCGTGTATCTGTCATCGAACTATAATGCACTAACAGAATTGAGGTCCAGGTCTGCAGCTCAGAGGGGGAGAAGTCAGAAGTAGGAGAGCTAGAGTGGCACTCTCCGTATTTAGGCGATGATATCCGAGAAAAGCCGAATCGTTTACTGATTTTAATCGTATTGTACCTACTTTATGCAAAAAATAAATACACTACATAGACTAAATACCTGTAGATATGAATACAATACATAAATAAATAGGTATATATATACTCACCAAAATAAATCCAATTTTCATAATAGCAATAGCTGAACGAACATTTCTTTACTTCATGACTTCTGGGTTTAAATCGCCAATTAGCCGTGAGCGTTATTTCACGTCACTTTTTACAGTACAACGCTATCTTAGGCAATATCACGTCGCACAGGAATCATTATGACATCACTTCCCGGTAAACCAACTAATGAACATAACATAAACATTCACATACAGGCACATACATTGCTTCTGGCCCCACATTAGGATACCCTGTGTCGTGGGAACAGCGACGTCACAAACATAATAATCCTAGTTCATTGTGGATATTATGAGGTATTTAAATGAACATTATTATGATTATTATTATCAAAATTAAATTTCTTTAGATATCCGCCAGTAACCAACACTAAACTAAACTTAAAAATCATTCAGACCAAACTTTCAGAGATGTTTCGATTTTTCTGATGAGAAATTTATTTTTGTTTAAATTAACCTAATAAATACAGAAAAAAAATACGTAGGTTTTATTTCTGTCACCTGCGTAAGAGTTTAACATATTTCGATGTAGCCCATAAATTACTTACCAAAGGCAAAGCGTTGAGCTCGGCGCACGTCTCTATGGCGCAATAGAGGTTATAATCGTCCAGCATCCAGGCATCTTTGTAGGCCATAAACATCTTGAACGAGTTGACTCCAAACTGCTCAGTGCAGAGCTGCTGCATTTCTTTCTTCACGGACGGGGACCACCAGGTCACACCCACGTGGAGTGCGTAGTCGCAGCATACCTGAGGACAAGTTAGGTGTGACACTGTCAATTCAAAAATCAAATCAAATCAAAAATTGGTTTACTGCACAGAAAAAAGATACAAAAAAAGTATAAACTAGCACCCATACTAGGCATAACCTGTGCCGTGGGTACTACTACTCTAAATATAGTTTTACATAGGTGTCTTAGCTTTCTGTAACTAAAATAACTTAAAGACTATAGTTTAATAGTGCTGTGTGTCTGTGTCTGTGTGTGTGTGTGTGTGTGTGTGTGTGTGTGTGTGTGTGTGTGTTAATTAACACACTTCTACTTTTTAATGACCAGTAAACCTTCGGTTTCAGCATACGATAAGGAGAGAAGCCAATTAGTGACCCAGAGCTTACAATGATAGTTATTTAATGAAGCGATTTCAATTTTATTATTTATTTTGTTGTACAATTTTACGAAGGAAACAGAAGGAATTGCCCACGCTACATTTTCGAACATGAACGGAAATCTTAAAACCATTTCGAGAATGCGGTATTTGACACTATCGACAATAAATTATTTGAGATGCTCGATTAAAACAAAAATTACAAAAGGATTAGGAAAATGCATTTCTTTTAATCATTTACTAGTTATTACAAGAGTGCTCTGAAATGTAACGTCACAAGCAAGTATTTTCATACAGAATTCCGTTTTAAAAGTAACTCATTTGACATCCTGTCAAATACCCAATTATGCTTTCTGAACAGACTCTATCTATCAGATTTGTAAATAGGTCTATACTGTTTAAGATATTCAATAAAAAGCCTTGACTTTTCTATGACGTCAGCATAGACAGTACGAGTATAAATCCTTTGCCTTACTCAATGAGGAAGGAAACCTATGGAGAGGCCGTATACGTCTATATGCATACCATTGCCGGGTGCCATAATCGCCATGTTTTACGACAAGTTTTCTCTAGTAATCTGTGAGTTTCCTGGTATGTTAGCTGTCAAATTGCTTTGTTGTCGAGAGTTATTTGCAATTTGTGAAGTCAATACTACTAATTGGCAGTTATTTATGATGTGGGATTGTTGCGGCATTAATAAATAATATGCCTGTATGTTCCATTGTGCAGTGTAATTCGCGAAAGAACAAAAATCGACCGGAGTTGACTCTTCATAGGTTAGTACCTGGTTTTTACAGAAATGTCGTACAATCTGGTCGTTTTAGGGCCCTCAAGTCTCAACTTAAACCTCTAAGACTAATTTTAGTTTCTTACTACTCATTAACCTGATATTTTCGTAGTAAAGCAATATTTCATTTGTTATGATTTGTTATCAAACTGTAGTGCGGGGACAAAGTCATTGGATGGAACATAAAACGTCGATAATAGTTATAACAGTAGAGCTAAAATAATTCAGTTACTAACTAACCTTATTATTACCATTTTCTAGGTTTCCCAGTAGTGAAGCCTTAAGATCCTTAAATTCACGACACAAGCAATAATATGTCTGCTCGCTGCACTTTAACGCGGACAGCTTCAACAGAACACTTGATGTGGTGAGATTGCGTGATAATGCTGTTCCCTCCATTTTCTTGTGGTGAGTCTCGTTACGTGATCTGCTTCACATAGTGAGAGCATAAAAACATAATGTTACAAATAAGTGTTTCTGTTTAATATTATATTATATGTACTTATTGCCTAAAACTTAAATTTTAAAACGGAAATAATAACGACATTGTACCAATTTTTCGCAGAGGACTACAGTAAAGAAAAGGGCCGTTTTATTTGATCGAGACAATGTACAATATCAACTCAGCTCTGCAGTGACAATTGCAGGGGCAATTTTAATTCCACAAGGGAATTTGCAGGAATCACTTAGCTCTGCCGTGCCCTATCACAGTCAATCGATTTTAACCCTGACAACCCTCACCCCAGTGAAGAGGTATTTTTAACGTATTTTATAAAGACTTATTTTTGTGTAATTGTCAGCGCTATCTTTATTTGATTTAGATCAATATTCACATTAATTTCACGTGCAAGAAGCAGCGCAACAAAATCAAACGTTTCAATGATAAAGTGTGTAAAAGAAATAGGAAGTTTGCACTTTTACATGATATAATGAAGATTAAAAGAAAGGAAATAAAATCTGTTCTGGCAACGTTTTTTTATTTGACTTTGACTCTTGAAGTGATTTTGTAGTGTTTTGTGTGGAGTACCTGCATATAATTAATAAGTCCTTTATTTAAGGACTCTATAAGACTATATTATAAGTCCGAAATTTTTACTTTCCAATGATAAAAATAAATGTTCAGAATAATTAAATGCAAATGATTTGTATGTGTTTTTCCTGGTACAATAAAGAATATTCTCTTATAATGTGTGTGCCGGTATGTAAATGTAAATGTTAATTTACAAAGTATAAAGCGCCTTTCTTATTTAAATTATTTCTTCAATCCATGGACGTACTTTTTGTTAAATATAGAAGTATCTGTGAGTTTCAACGGTGTTTGTTCGACTGCGACGATCTACTTTACGAATTATCACCTTTGACAAAACCACAAAATAGTAATCAGAATTTACTTCAAAGCCGCGGTCTTGTATAACACCAACACCACAATTGTATATTTCGTGGCTAATAATCGGTAAACATTAATTCCCTACTCGTGACAGTGCTGCTTGATCACTGCTGATGATGCAGGCGCTAATATCGATATCGATATTTTCGATAACTCCGGCGCGGCACTAGAAGGCGGCCATTTATTGCGACAACTTTTTGGCACCCGTTTTCTGTAGGTACAACCGGTCCATATATTTAGTAGGTCTGTGGCCTTACTAACAAAAAAAAAACATACCAAATCAACTGACGTTAATGACATTTGTTTTTTTATGTAGGCAAAGGCTGTCTCCTTAATCATCCTGTAATGACGTCACAAACACCAAAACTTTAGAAAAATATTAAAAAT
This sequence comes from Yponomeuta plumbellus, assembly GCA_947310845.1. Lineage (NCBI taxonomy): Eukaryota > Metazoa > Arthropoda > Insecta > Lepidoptera > Yponomeutidae > Yponomeuta > Yponomeuta plumbellus. The sequence continues at coordinate 9,063,676 of OX371216.1, read as the reverse complement.
AGACTTAATGAATAAAATTCAAAAGTATCGAAATTAGTTTTTAAAAATAATGGTCAATATTTTCAAAATTACATCCTCGTGAGGCCCAATGTCCTCAGGTGATCACAAAATCAATTGTTCTTTTCAAGGTCGGGCCTCACGAGGATATAAAACATAAAACATAAAATTTTTAATTTCAAGTTCTGCTATTAAGATTTAATTTTATGTTTTGCATGCAATTTTTGGCAATAAAGCTTTTTATTCTTATTCTATATAAAATTAGTAGGTAGCATAGCCATGACCAATTGGCATTATCTTACAGGAAAAAAGAAATGCTGATCTTCGGGAAACAGAGAATTTTGAGAGCCTGGGGTGAATATTTCGATTTGGGCTGTTTTTATTCATTTTCGAAGCTAGTGCGCCGCGATTATCTTTGCTAATCGCTAGCGCACTTGTTGCATTTGGAAGTTTGGAACATCCTAGTGTTTAGTGCCAAGGAAATCGAACGCAATTATTGTTTGAATAAAGACTGACTGGTAGGACGGCCCATAGTCACGCCGCCGGCCAGCCCACGTTTTCGTCAGTTTTCACGGATTGTTAGAAATTCATGATTTTGTTTTGAAAAATGAGTTCTTCAAGTGACAGTGACAGTATATAATTAACTCCTGAAAGTATTTGAACTGACGCAATAAGCGTGATGGATTATGGATTAAAATATAAGGCGCCTTCTATTTTCTCGTAGTGGGTGATGAAAAGTAGAGTGTATCATTCGGGCGCCATTAACAAATACCGCACCTTATTGTCGGCTTTCTCTCTCCAGTTGTTGTATGCTTCCAGTAAAGACTGCCCCTTCTGCGGCAGAACGAAGTCCACTGAAATAGTAAGAGAATTTTCCTTGAGACAAGTAAGGAGGAGATAGTTAAATTTTATAACGGGTAATAATATTCACCCCGATTGGTAACCCAATTAATTGACAACCCTCGCCCGCCTTCCCACAATAGAATGTGGAGTAATTTTTTTGATCTGTGTATTTTTGACTTAAAAATAATGAGTAATTTTTTTGATCTGTGTATTTTTAACTTAAAAAAGTAATGAGTAATTTTTTTTATCTGTGTATTTTTACATAGAAAAAATTACTCCACATCGTAGATTGAATTTCACGCTCCACATTCTATTGTGGGAAGGCGGGCATGGGTGGTCAATTAATTGAGTGTTATTTTACCCGGCAAAATATCTATGCACCGGACACAGTTACACTGCAATCTTGCAACGCACATAGATATTTCGACGGAATAGGGAATGGATGAAAATATTAGAAGTGCTTGATATTTTTTTCGGTGATAGGAATAACCTTCCTCAACGCGAGAAAAAAGTTTCAATTTTTTTGGCTTCGTAGTTAATTTTTAAATAATCTTAATATTTTTCCATTCGTAGTTCTGGGCTCAGTACGGCTTAACAGACATATTCCTTGGTCCGCTACGTATTAAAAAAAAAATCTGTGGTGACATTGACAGCTTTTCAAGGTGGATTTTTTTTTCATACGTAGCGGCTAAGGAATATGTCTGATATGCCGTACTAAGCCCAGAACGACGAATGGAAAAATATTAAGTATATTTAAAAATTAACTACGGGGCCAAAAAATTTAAACTTTTTTCCCGCGTTAAGGAAGGTTATTCCTATCACCAAAAAAAATATCAAGCACTTCTGATATTTTCATCCATTCCCTATTATATTTTAAGAGTTGAAATGGAGGAGGAGTTTTAGAACAAGGATTCTATCGTGTAGTCGGTAGAGTAACAGTAAAATGACATGAGATAATTAATTAGATAGTGTATTGTTATTTGTCATTACTTCCATGGCCCCCTTCATCTCGAGCTCGAAGAACGTGTGGGTCGATGGTCTTGATGACCTCTATGCATCCTCTATGCAGACCTCTATGCATCCTGCTTTCCAGCTATACACTAATTTGGATTGATTGAATAATATGATTGATCCATCAACCTAGTGAGGGATGGTATTATACTCGTACTTTATCATCAGCCCACCTCTACCCTCTGCTGGGTATAGGCCTTTTCCCCATCATGGTGTACCTCGTGGTGTCTCGCCATTCACATCCACGGGTCCCCCGCCAGCCTAGCCACACCGTCCAAACATCTATAGTCCGTTTTTTAAATCGATGCAAAAAAAATGACGCGTCGTTACCGCTATAAAAGCTATAGGTTAACTCGGTAGATTTTTTTTACCGTGAATAGAAGACTCATGTGACCAAAATCCTTATCACATCAAAGACATTAAAATTGAATTACTCGTAAGAGCAAAGTCTAAAAAAAAACACCTGCGTAGCATACACAATTTAACTTGGAAGTAAAATGGGGTTATTTGGTTTTTACGTACTAGCAACATTCAGACATTGACAGCCTAAGAATTGTATGGAGATGTCAGCGTGAAAATATATATTTTTTGCATTGAATGAAAAAACAGACTGTACAGTACATCTATCCATGCTGTTGGTCTACCGTCTGACCGCCGCTCGCTTCTCGGCCGCTACTCCGTTTCTGTTCAGGGCCACCATTCTTACTGCATTATAGTTCAATTGCAGTTACATGGTCAGGTCACATGGCACGTTTAGTTCCATTGACGCGTAGAATTACGAAAACGCGTGCGCGCGTTGATTTGAAGCGGCAATGAAATTAAATCGAAGCAGCAATGCAATTGTCATTGTGCTACAACGCATTAGTAGAATCTAGGCCCTGGTACACCTCCCGTCTTCTCGCCTAGGCTGGTATTATACTTACTAACAGGGAATTAATTGACGTAGCCCGATGTTTTTGAATTAACGGAATTAACTTCTGTTTTTTTTTTCAGTTAGCTAGCTTAAAACCTAATTAACTTTTTCCAGGTACGCTTACTCGACTTTCGTCCGTCGCTCCGTCTCTGCTCGCCACGAATAAGCCCTGATCTGTGTGCTTAGTGCGAGTTTTTTTAACTACTCGATCGCGTTAACGTAAACTCATATTCTATAGGAGTGACAAAGCGCGCCACCTAGTTGTCTCTCTGTCACTCCTATACAAATTGCAAACGCTCTCGCTATCGAAAGTGAATGAAAAAACTCGCACTAAGGGCCCAGAGCGAAACCTGGTCGGACTCTTCCGACAAAAAGTCCAGTAAATGTATCCGGAATAAAGTTAATACTGTCTAGTGCGTACGAACGTTTAAAATCCGTTTTTTAATTCAATGCAAAAAAAATGACGTGGTGTTACCGTTATAATATAATTTATAGGTTTACTCGGTAGTTTTTTTTTACCGTGAATCGAAGACTCGTGTGACCAAAATTATCCTTATCACATTAAAGACATTAAATAAACTTTAAAGTCTAAAAAAAAACACCTACGTAGCACAAACAATTTTTACTTGGAAGTAAAATGGGGTAATTTGGTTTTTGCGTACTAGCAACATCCAGACATTGGATTGTATTGAGATGTCAACGTGACTGTTTTATTTTTTTGCATTGAACTAAAAAACAGACTTTAGGCTAAAAACATAAGTTAATTTGTCAAGACCATGGCAGGTGGCAGTCCCTGCTCTGGCCTGCTCTGGGATACAGGCGTGAGCTTACATAAGCTCATCCATACGTTTATTTGTATGTATTGTCTAAGTTAATTTTACGGTAAATGGCTAGATACTCACTGACAGTAGTAGTGCCGCCCGCGACGGCGGCTCGGGTCCCCTTGTAGAAGTCGTCCGCGGTCTTCGCCCCCATCATCTCAAGCTCGAAGTGGGTGTGGGGGTCTATGCCGCCAGGGAGGACAAGCTTGCCGCTGGCGTCTATGGTCCTGGTGCCGCCCGGGATGATCAGGTTCCGTCCCACTTGCCTGGAAAGGGGGAAGACGGAATTAAAGTCAGTGTTTTTTTTTCGCTGTAACACAAATATTTACACACAGGCACATACATTGCTTCTGGCCCCACGCTAGGATACCCAACAAGTAACCCCTTACACAAGTATACCCTTGTAACAAGTGAATAAATGAACATTAGAAGTTAAACTCGGTGTCCACTTAAAAATCTAGATCATTTGGGAAAAAAAACAAGACAAGAGCGAGTCTGGCTCGCTCATCGAGGGTTCGGTAGTTTCAGTTTTTCCGAATTTTTCTCGAACGTTTTAACGAAATACATTTTTTTTATGGTTTGATTACTGATGTATAGTTTCAGATTTTTCCCTATACTTTTTAGGGGTCCGTACCCAAAGGGTAAAAACGCTATGACAGAGACTCCGCTGTCCGTCCGTCTATCACCAGGCTGCATCTCATGAACCGTGATAGTTAAACAGTTGAAATTTCACAGATGATGTATTTCTTTTTAATTTTTAAAACATAAATATTTAAGGGGGCTACCATACAACAAGCGTGATTTTTTTGCTCGATATTGATAACGGCAACAGGTAGACGCCTGAAATATTCACAGAATATTGAGTTATATTTATTATTCACTTTAAAAACAAATATAAAAAAGGCACCAATCACTAGAACTGGGCCCACGTTTTGCCGAGTTAAATAATTAAATTAAAATAAAATAAATATTTAAGGGTATGGAACCCTTCGTGCGCGAGTCCCTCTCGCACTTAGCCGGTTTTTGTATATAAATTGCTAAATTTCATAGTTCTAGGTCAATACCTCAACACCTTCCCGAGATAAAGGATCTTGACAGACAAACGAACGGACGGACAGAGTGCTTATACTGAGTTTATACAATGAGTAGGTATCGAATAGTGATAATAAGCGAAGCTTATGAAAATGCTCAGGGCTGTGCAAAGTGCATCATTCACCCCACTCAATCACTAGATGGCGTTGCCTGTTTCATACATCGCGGTATGGTTGTGTTCAAGTAGACCTATATAACATATAGACATATAATTGGAATTCGTATTTAACGTCTCTGCTGCTAGTGAGAAGGTTAAAATACAATTTTTGAACAGGGCTTTAAGCCCTTATTAATCCAATCGTTAATAGGGACGTTCCGGTCAATCAGTGTGGCCAGATTTAGCAGAATTCTGCGATTTTAGCAGAATACGACCTCCAATTTACAGCTTAGCATATTATGTCGCAGAATGGAAAAAGTTGGCAGTTTTTAGCAGAATTAAAAAAAAATAGCATAATATTAGCATGATGCTAATTTGTAATCTTGGATGTTTGTGAAAAAAAGTATACAACGACCATTTTAAATTTTTACTAAAATTTTTCTTTCAAACTGGTAATGTTGTTTTGAGGGGCAATCCTCATACTAAGTAAATGAAAACAAGTCTGGTATTTGTTGCGAGTTGTATGAATGTAGAGTATTTGTTTGTACTATACATACATACAACGCGCATGGGAAAACAAGTATGGGGATTTCCCCGGTTCAGCCACTTTTTGGCTACATCTAGCAGATTTTCAACGGGCTTAGCTACAAATAGACGGTGTTAGCCACTTAGGAATATTTAGCATCTTATAGCAGTTTTTGGCTATGTTTTCTGATTGTAATTAAAGTACATGGGAATCTCTGGCAAATCGGTCGACTACGTCAATAATCTATGGTTTAAGTAGGTAACGTGGGCAACACAGCTAACCATTTCGGGGGCTTCCCGATAGTTAAATTTTTTACGCAACTCGAATCGACTGGAAGAAGGACACGTCACGTATGAAGTTAATTTTTTTTTAAGAATTCAGTACCGTTGTTCAGAAAAAGTAGAAATGAAAGAGTACGGTTTTGCTCAGACTTTTCGTTTGTGTTTGTTAATAGCTTGCGTTTACAAGCATTCTATAAATTAAAAACTTGAGCTATTACATATAAAAATGTATTGTGCTTCCATAAATATAGTAAATGTTTTGACTTTTTAATAAAACAAGTAGTAAACTTTTACTTCCGGTTTCTCGTCTTTTTTGGACATTCGCTTAATTCGGCTGCTCCATATAAAATTATCGATGAAACTTACTGTAGAAACCATTTTTTTAAATAAATTAATAAATTTATTAAAGTATTTTACAGTATTTTCCAAAACAGCAGAATTTTCGCAGTTTTTACGAAAAGTTTAGCAGAATTTAGCAGATTTTTACCAAGTGCCTAGCATAATGACCAATTTAAATCTGGTCACACTGGTTCCGATACCATCAAAGTATCGATACCTACTCATATCTTCTTGCGATACTACTTATTTGAGTACCTGAAAAGTATCGATACTTACTCATATCGATACTTTTTTCTACCTTTTTTTACGAATGAAACGTAAATATATATACATTTTAATATAATGTATACATTTCGTTGATAAAAAAGGAATCATAATAAATAAATAAAATAAATAAACTCACGCCCGTTATCCCCGAAGGGGTAGGCAGAGGCACCAGTCTCTAGAACTGGGCCCACGTTTTGCCGAGTTTATTAGGAATCATAATAATGTATTATATTATTTAAATAAATTATTTATTTTATGCACAAATTAAAACAAAACACATGAATGTATTAATCATCATCAATCTTTAATCTTAAACAAACAAATCAACTTATGGAAGGTTTCCCAAAAAAGCAAAAGTACTTCAAGTATCGAATCGAATGGCGCACGCGAAAAAAAAAAGCAAAAGCTGGATCAAATATTTCAAGCAACTGGGTATTTGACAAAAAGTCAAATTAGCTACTTTTAAAACGGAATTTCGTGTGAAAATACTTGCTTGTGACGTCTCATTTCAGAGCACTCTTTTCATGTTTCATCTATTTAAAAATTGTAATAACTAGTAAATGATTAAAAGAAAACATTTTGTAATTTTTGTTTTAATCGAGCATCTCAAATAATTTATTGTTGATAGTGTCAAATACCGTATTGCTTGAAATATTTAGGAAGTAAATTATTTAAAAAAATCAGCTTTGGAAAGATTTCCTAAAAAGAGAGCTTATTTCTATTTTTAGTCATTGTAGCACCAGCTTTTGCTTTTTTTTCGCGCGCGCCATTCGATTCGATACAAGTACTTTTTTTCCGATACCGAGTAAGTATCGAAAGGAGGGATTCGATGCCAAAAGTACTTGGTATCGAAACGAAAGTATCGAGTACTTACTCGTATTTACTTGTATCGGATCGTCCCTAATCGTTAAATAGTTAGTTTAGTAATAGTACCACCAAATGATATTGATTTGATAATAAATTTCGCCCTGAGGAAAGCAAAATAAGCCAATAAATAATAGAATAGCAGTTAATAATAAACCCTCCGGGGCAGTAGTAGTAGATTATATTCGCTCACTAGCATATTCTCAAAACATCAGCCCCGGATCTACGATTGTTTTGCACCGGGGCAAAATTAGATTTTGGCGCATAAAATAATGTGCACTTTGCGATGCGATTAAATGCAAAGCGATTTGCGAAAAAAAATTTTTTTTTCAAGAACAATTTTGGCGCCCTCTCTAAACTGCTGCCCGGGGCATGCGCCCCGGTTTGACCCCCCCTAGATCCGGGGCTGCAAAACATCATATTCTCGTGTTATGATATTATCGCGTTATGATATTCGTAAAATACTACATTCGCACAACAGCATAATCAGAGAACATGATATTCGTAAATAATGCTATTCTTTAAATATTTAAGTCGCACATTAAGACATAGGTACAGGGTGGCCAATCGGGTGACGCCCGGAGGGGTTAAAAAAGCAGCACTCAGCTGAGTAATGGAACTTCAATAAATAGCAGGAATAAATAGTAACTTGAGAAAATCTACTGTTCGACTAAACAATAAATTGTAGAATTCACAAATAGTAATTACACAATACAGTTGGATTTACCGCAAATTGACTTAGATAAAGGAATTTTTGCTATTTGGGAAATGCGAATTGTGAAGTAAATAAACTCAAAATTAAAATATGCACGGAAAAAAATCTGCTCTAGCAAAGTACCAATTTGGCTTTGCTAAAAATTACTCGACTGCATATAACTTAGATATATTTAAAACGCTCATTGCAGCTTTGTTAATGATAGACAAGTAACTATTGCTAAATGTTCTTGGTTATTTTAAATAAAGTACTTTTTTATTTTCAAATGAGTGTCTCGGTAAATGTAACCTTTGCGGAAATAATTTACAAATAGACAAGCTTACATTGTTAGCTACGGCTAAGCATGTTATTTAACTTATTTAAAAAGTCCCTTACACTTGTTTATCTCCAAATAAGTGGCTTTATTATTAAAGAAGTATGCAAAGAAGAAGCACTTGGCAAGGTTTACCAAGCAACTAGGTTGTGTCTTGTCTACCGATTGAACTTATTTGTAATACTAAGAAGCTTCATTAAAGTTATCCAACTTCGATGCCCAAGTTTTTAACATACGTATTGGGTTAATGTTACCAACATCCGGACAGTTGTTAACAGTAGGTTTCAGATTATTCGAGAGTGAACGAGAAACACGGTGTTATGGATACTTAAAGTCATCATCATCATCATCAACCCATCATGTCCCCACCGAGTGGCACGGGTCTCTTCGATGAGGAAGGTAAGGCCATACTCCTAGGCTTGTAAGACTAGTGGCTGGTCTTACTTTCAGAAGTTTTCAAGCCGCCCTAAGGCCTCTGACGTGGCTTAACGACTGCCATCTATCGACGGCAGCCGGCACCAACTGCTTAACGTGCCTTGCGAAACACGGAATCGCTCGGAAAAATGCCACTAGCGTTAGTCATAGACGGTGACCCATCCATGCACTGAACGCGCCGTATGTTGCTTAACATTAGTGATCGTTTTAGATCACTCAGGCAGCCCAGGCTACGAGCGATGCACTCAACAACAAGCGATAACTTACTATACAAGCGATACTTATAGTAATAAATAACAATTGTTTTTAGTTGGTTTTCCTAGTACAGCAAAGGTAGTATGAGGACGTGAGTCGCGCGCGACAATGTCAAAAGTCGCGAGAATTTGACAGTTAATGTACTGGAAAGTCGCGACTTTTGACGTTGTCGCGCGCGACTCGCGTCCTCATACTACCTTTGCTGGTCAGTTAAGTAAAGCTGGCACGTTCAACACATTTACACGTTGCGCTTGTGTAGTGTCTGTGAATAAGCGCGCGGCGTGACGTGTACTGTATGCGCATCATGAAAAGTCTGCCCGTCTCTCTTGCGCGCGGTCTAGCTTATGAGTGTGAAGGGGACAGTTATAGTTTTACTTTTGTTTCTGTTTATAAATACAGCGTGATCTTTTTGGTATTCAACCGTGGAGGGAGTAAAACCATGGAGCAAGCCACAACGCACACATACAAGATGTATATGAAACAAACTTACGTAGCGATCATGGGTGAAAAAGAGACAGAATAAAAGGCAAAAGTGTAACTGCTTTTTTTGTTTGGTTGCCCCCAAGAAACGTCAACTGTTGACATTTCTTGGGGGCAACCGAAGAGTAAAAAATGTTGCCATTCGTGCATGTTGAAAATCCCGATCATTACTTTAACTATGTATTTATTAGTGAGTTTAAAAGTTAGTTTAGCTGGTAGGCAGTCAAATACATACGAACGTAAATTGTTATGCAAAGCATTACAATAGATGAATTCCAGTTGAGAACTCTGTTTTGTAGAAAAAAACATATGAGTCAATATTTTTTCGAGTAAGATTTAACTAAACAAATCTGAGGCTGACATTCAGAGAAGAATCCTAAGTTCATGCTTAGATCAGTCTTAGCTAAGTAAACTAAAGTCGTACATAGTTAAGCGCCGTAATTTTCGTATTCACAGTTCTTAAGAAAGTCATCTATATTGTCTATCATTTCTTAGTGATGTAGTTCTTACCGGTTTTTTAAATTTGACATTGCTACACGAGAGCAGGACAACATCATACAATTTTATATATGTCAGAGTGAATAAAAAAATCCCACAGATAATGCTCGTAGAACATCAGTGAAATGACGTTTGGAGTAGTCTGTGAACAAAAGGCTTAGAAGTGACAGTTCTAAGTTCACGTAAAGTCACCGATATTGACTACTTACACTTAGCTTAGCACCATTTCATACTAAACTTGCTAAGATTCGATTCTGAATACGAAATGTTTTTAAGTGATTTTGACATTTCTGAGACCAGTCTTTGCTTAGTTTTCGTCTCTGAATGTCAGCCTGAATATCATCTTGGAGACCTACTTGGATTACTATTTTCATATACTATTCACTTTTTTACATACTTAAATCGCCTTTAATCAAAAGTTAATATCATCATCAGTCTATATTAGTCCACTGCTGAAGATAGCCCTCCCCTAATGAGCGCCATAGCGCCCTGTCTTCAGCTTGCCGCATCCAGCATCTGCCAGCAGTTTTTCAATTACAATAATATTATTATTTTGATCTATTACAATATTTGTGAAATTTCACAATGTTTCCATTCCAGATTTCTTCAAAATACTCCTGTTCTGGATAAATGGGTGCTAGCATGTGGAAGAGAGAACTGGTCACCCACATCAAATGGTCGAACATGCTTTTCAACTAAAGTTGCTACAACTCTTCAAGTAACAAATTATTCTATGTTTTGCCAGGCGGCATTTAGGGAGTAAACGCACGGCAAACAAATTAGACACCAGAACGTGAAGTTATTTAACAATAGTATTTTCAGGTGTTAAATAGGAACATTGAAATGTTAAGAAAAAAAATTACTTTTCTTTCCATTTCTTGTACCCACATGAACAGATTAGAAATTTCTGAAGTTTTCACGAGTGGTACACTTAATATTATTAAAATGCAACCTGTAAAATGTAAATGAAACTACCGTAAATCAGTGAGAAAAGGGTATTTAATAATACGAATATGTTAGCGGACGTTTAATTGACAACTCTACTGCTAGACGTGTTTTATTGTATGAATAATAATGTTCAAAACAATTGCATTTTTATTCACGTCCTACGAACGACTGAAATATTTTAGCACACATTATGGCAAATTCACTTTACTCTGGAACATTCACGTACACAAAGAAATAATATTTACCGACGCAAAACCGGTTACAGTGTGGCTTGATCTATGGTTCTACTCAATCAACGTATTCAACCGTATGTGCGTTTCAATGAGGGATTTTTCTGACAGCTAAGAAAAGTGCTATTGTGGCTATTGGGCTAAGGTCCAAAATTGCATTCCTTTGACAGCCATTAGATTATTTTTTTAGTTCATCTGAAAACGGCTCATTCATCCAGTAACTGACCACTGAGCGTCCGTGACCCTTTGTAACATAATTAAATTATAATTAAATTGTTGAGGATTTCTGGGACAATTATTTTCTGTTTTGGTAAAGATTTTCGTAGGTGAAATTATTTTTGTTCATGTGAAAATTTATTGAAAATTGTAACTATTTTGTGACCATTGAATCCACCTTATTTTTAATACTTTTCGCTCGAATTTGCTAATATATTATAACATGTAACACATTATGTATATTTGTATTTATTTATCTAAAACGCACCCATCTTACTAAAACCTAACTCTAGTCTACACTTAAACTAGAGTCGCATTTTGAATCAAAATCATTTATTTTTAAACATACTGTATAGTAAAATTGCATAAGTGTGAGTACTGTGAACGTGCCAGCTTTAGATAACTGACGTGTATTTATGCCATCCTCGGCATCTTAGTCCATAGGAAACGCCGAATTGGTATAATGAAACGGTTTGCTACAAAAAAAAAAACAGGACATGTTAGCATAGATTAGAAATAAGTTATGTTGCCACAATGTCGCTTTGATTTTTAAAATAGAAATACATACTGGCCGTCTAAATTTAAACGAAAGTGTGAATTCGGTCCACCCATAGAAAAGGAGACAAAAGATAAGAACAAAAAAGTTTCGATGTGACTAGACAAACAAAACTAGCTCTAATTTCAACGCGCAAATGGTCCCAACTCCTAAGCCAATCAATACGTTTAGTTTTCTAACCAGCCAGCATGTATGGAAGTACGGATGCGCAGCTTATTACGGCATTACCGACTTCCTGTGCGTGTCTGCGTCACGCATTTGAATTTGGAACGGGACGGACGTGTCAACTAGCCTTTATTTTATTACTTAGTTGCACAGACCATCTATTAGTTAAGCTTTTCTTGCAAAGTCGCTCTTAACACAACCATGTAGAGTGCACGCATGTAAGCGAAGAGGTGCTGTTGATTATAAATAATGCCCAACGAGTTTAACATGCTGGCACTCTTAACTTTACGGGCAGCCTTATAAAAAAAACACAATTCCTCACGGACAGATTAAATAGTCTATAGTAAAGCGAAATCCATGACCATGTCTGCCGTATGGACGTAGATAGGTGGGCCAAAATTGCGACCGACTGGGTTCCACAAAATGGACACTGACATCGCGGCAGACCAAGACAAAGATGGCGGGGCGACTTATATGCATTCTTGCCGAGTTGGTGCGAGGTGGCTGAAGACAGAGAGAGTTGGAAGAAAGGAGGGGAGGCATTTGCCCAGCAGTTGGACACAAAGGAGGCTATGTGAAAGAAAAAGTAAAGCCAAAAACGTAACACCAGCTAACAATGTAACCTCGCCTTTGTACTGCTATTTCTTATGTATTATTCTGTTAAATGTTTCGTGTCCAATAAAGTATAATTAATAGATTATTATTATACAGACGACCTCTGTGGCGCAGCGGTTAGCGCATCTGACTACCATGCGAGAGGTCCCGGGTTCGAGTCCGGCTGAGGACATAAAAAAAAACCCAGATTTTGGATGTTTGTGCATGTTTTTGACGTCGCTGTTTCTGGTTCCCACGACACAGGGTATCCTAGTGTGGGGACAGAAGCAATGTGCCTGTATGTAAATGTTATGTTATGTTAAATTTTGAGTTTTGAGTTATTTATATTGTCTCTAAGTTTAGTAGGAACTAAAATATTGATGGCTTCACCAATTAAGACTTAATCAATTTATTCATAACTATTAATGTGTGTATGTGTGTGTACTATTTGTGTATAGTAATGCAAAATAAATAAATAAACTCACGCCCGTTATTATATCCCCGAGGGGGTAGGCAGAGGCACCAATCACTAGAACTGGGCCCATGTTTTGCCGAGTTTATTTTATTTAGTTATTTATTTTATTAGGTCCCAAACGTGACAAGTGGCAAGCCTGTAGTACGTGCAAATGTATGTCATTTAAAAATTACGGATTTGTTAAACACTTACCATTATTAAATAAATTACCTCTGCACACTATTATTAATTAATGATTTATGATGTCAATGAAAATGTAAGGGAATTTCTAAAAAAAGATTCATAACATTGTCAAAAACTCTTTTGGCAGTGTGGTTAAAGACTTAAACAAAAAGAATAATTAAAACCTTAAAATACACATGTTGAATTTGAATTTTAAGCAATAATATTCGTTAACCGATACTTTAAATCCGCGATGAACTAGCATTATTTGTTTTTTTTATTTTATTAAATAAACAAATTCATAAAACTCATTCAAAGCCAACTTTTATAGGTGTTTCGATTTTTCTTAACAGATGTGTACATTAGAAGTTAACCACATTATGACGTAATTTATACTTTTACCCTCATAACAAAAACATTCTTCGGCTCTTGAACGACTAATAGGTAGTTTCAAAATAGATTTTTGTACAAAAGACGTTGCTAGACTTGCAAGTCATCGTTACTTTTAGCTATCTTCTTGTAGATGGTACGTTTTGATGGCCTCTTTGTTCCATCAAAGAGTTTGTTTGTCTAGCAAGAAAAAAGGAAATAATGTACCTACTTCTTTTTTAGGGATCCGTGGGCGAACGGATTCAAGGCGATACATCCTCAAGACGTGAAACATATTTTTTATCACGATTATAATATTTAATATTCAACATCGCTCGTAACCCCTTCCGCCTGAGTGATCTTAAGCGATCACGAAGGTTAAGTAACATAGGGCGCGTTCAGTACATGGATGGGTGACAGTCTATGACTAACGCTAGTGGCATTTTTCCGAGCGGTTCCGTGCTTCGCAAGGCACATTAAGCAGTTGGTGCCGGCTGTCGTCCGATGGCAGTTGTTAAGCCAAGTCAGAGGCCTCAGGGCGGCTTGAAAACTTCTGAAGTTCTAACAGTAAGACTAGCCACTAGTCTTACAAACCACCAATGCGGACTTGGCCCCATGGTGGGAGTATGGCCTATGCCTTCCTCATGTTGATGATGGTTGGTGATGAATATTGTATTCAGCATACAGCAGTGTTCTGCCTTTTGTTACTTTATTAAAATTTATTACACAACCAACTGCTAAGGATGATGTGTTCGACTGTACACTCGACTTTTAGATGCTTATTGCAAAGTCGCCCGTAAGCCCACTGAGTAGAGTTCACACGATGGGTCATGCGCACGACTGCACACGAAACAAGGTGAGGGCCAATTAAATTAACACCTTTCTGTAGTTTGTCACAAAATTTGGGTGTGGTTAATTAGTGAACTAGGAGTGGTTTTCACCTGCAGAGTGATAATAACAAGATTTTACGAAAATAAAAGTGGATGTCAAGCTGTAGTAGCATACCACTCGCTAACGTTACGAAACACATCGTGAGGAAACCTGTGGTAGAGTTTATGAACTGTAATTCAAAAGGAAAATATCTTAATGTGACACTTAAGTCGTTAAGCCAAGACAGAGGCCTTATGGGGCGGCTTGAAAACTTCTGAAAAATGCCACTAGCGTTAGTCATAGAACGGTCACCCATCCTTGCACTGAACACGCCCTATGTTGCTTAACCTTCGTGATCGTTTAGGATCACTCAGGCAGTAGGGGCTACGAGCGATTCTCGTTATAACCTTGAAAAGAACAATTAAAAACCATTGCCGTGGAAGGCGATCGGCCTACCAAAAATTCTACAAGTCAAAGCGATCCATTATAACAACTGTTGATAAACTGTTTACATAATTGAACACTTGCGGCCGTCATCGGTCAATCATTCAGCGGTTTATGGAGACGCACAGAACGATTGACTGATGACGAATTTCCTGACTGGTTTCATGGAAGGAGGCAGATCAATTGTGATTTGATAGTAGAATATAGGTAACACCCGAGTTGTTTATGAAAAAAACTATTCTACAAGCTAAAACACTGTTCAGTTAGAAATGTTTAGTATTTTAAGTATCTCTAGAAACCCTCCACGACCTAAGATCTGCTAAGTTCACTAACATGGCAAGTTATGCATGCAGTGTCTTAATTAAAGAGCTTTTGAGAGACATATTTTATTTTTCAAAGTCCAACAATTTCTTAAAATACTCTTCAAATGCAGTCTAACCTAAATAGTCTGCGGTATTCAGGCCTTAAGAGAGACTACCTACTTGAAATTCATTTTAGGAGGGCTTATGTACCTAAATAACCTTATTGTCGGTGGTCACGCAACGTCTCGTGGGAAAGTCACGAATTTTGGGAAATTACCCAAGTTTATTGATTCGGTCGGTTTCACGCATGATTCGGCAATAAGCCTTCTCTTTTTTTCGTAAGCTTTCGTGGGAGAAGGACAGCTGCAAACGCAACCGACATTGAATGTCGCAATGCTTAAAAGAAAGTGGGGGCTCTATATTTGGCCAATTCTCACCAATGGGAGAGTACAAATTGTAAGAGGGTACCTTTTCTTACTTTAAGACTCAAAATTGTCTTAAAGTAAGAAAAGGTACTGCAATCAGTATGAGCGTAGATAAGTGGGCCAAAATAGCCACCGACTGGGTTCCGCAAAATGCACACGTCGCGCGCGGCAGACGAAGGCGAGGACGACCTAAATGCATTCTTGCCGGGATGGTGCGAGGTGGCTGACAGAGACAGAGAGAGTTGGAAGAAAGGTGGGGAGGCCTTTGTGCAGCAGTGGGACTCAAAGGAGGCTATGTAAAACATGGACACGCTGAAAACCAGCGTCGTAAGTTTTCTTTCAAATCTGGCGACACAGCTGAGCGCGCTTCCTATTGCAAAAAAAATAATTTTTTTTTATAAGTGTAATATCTAGTCTGTTTTTTAATTCAATGCATAAAACTGTCACGTTCACATAGCACTACAAAGCCAAAGGCTGTCAATGTCTGAGTGTTGCTAATATGTAAAAATCAAATAACCCCATTTTACGGCTTCAGACCGGTGTCTCCCTTGGTAGATCCCCTGGGGGAAACATCAGGATTTTCCAGTCCTGATGTCTCCCCTTGCTTGGGGAGACATTTCCAAGTAAAAATTGTGTGGGCTACGTAGGTTTTTTTTTGGACTTTGCTCTTATGCGTAAGTAAATTTTAATGTCTTTGATGTGATAAGGATTTTAGTCACATTCGTCTTCTATTCACGGTAAAAAAAAATCTACAGAGTAAACGTAAATATTTTATAGCGGTAACACCGCGCCATTTTTTTGCATCGAATTTAAAAAGGACTTTACATTTCTCATATTCGGTAAGTAGGTCCTTATTACCCCCAAATGGGGCTTGTAGGTGACCAATTAGCGCTCTAGGGTAATAATGTAGCTAGAAAAGCCCTAGGGCGGTAAGTAATTTAAAAAAAAAAACTTTTCACTCTTTCAAAAAGTTCGCGTACATCTAACCATCATACAGGCAATAGACATCATGGATTCAGCCCAATGACAAAAGAGGTCGCTTCGCTATTCAGCTTTGTTTTCGTATGAGTATAATAGTCATCAATTTTAAATATCGAACGGCGAAGCTCAATTTCGTTCTTGAAAAAAATAATAAAAAAAAATGAAAAGAGGCGGAAATAAAAAACTTTTACTCTATATATTGTTTGTTTTTGGGATTTTTTTAATAATTACGTGCTAATTAGGAAAAAAACATGAGTTCTACAAGTGATGAAGATATAAGTTGCACTCCCGATTCAATGAAAATGGAAGCTGAAGGACCAATTAACAATATTTTGCCTGAAAGTTCTAAAGAGAGATATTTGAAAACCTACGACGGGTTCATGAAGTGGCGAAAAGAAAAATGTTTTATTCTTGTAATGCCAGTTTTTTTCTTGGTATTTACCTCACAATCGAGATGTAAAGCAGAGTAGTTAGCTCGGGCGTAAACATCAATTGCACCCTCGGGGCCTCGAACTATAGGCGCCCTCGCTGCGCTCGTGCGCCTAAATATCTCGGGCTGCAATTGATGCTTTACAGCCCTTGGCTACTAATCTACTATTAGTGCAGTAGAGGTAGGTAGGTCTGAAGTGAGCGTTTTTAAACTGTTTATCAGTCAAGGTGTGTGGCCAGCCCGCATGAAGTCGTGGGTTCAACTAGCGCAAACTAGGGCTAGGGTTATCAACTTTGTACTTTTTGACAATAAGTTTTCCTACTCATTAATTTATGTTATGGGTTATGGGTGACTAGATGAAATGAAACAATGTCTACAGAATCAAAAAGACAATGTATGCTTGGTTTGTATGACCCCAAACTATCGAAGTCGAAACATAAGAATGTGATTACGATTGGAGCAGAATACACAAGCCGAATGTCTCGACGAAACGTCTCCGAACTGCCCCTATATTACGCGACCCGCGCACCCAACCCTGACTCCTGTTGTCTAATCAAAAATACTATTTCACGGTTTCACCAAATGACTGTCGGGTTATCTGTGCCCAACATGTCAGTAGGTAACGTTCCGTTCCATTCCGTTCAGTCAAACAATTTGCGCTTTCCAAATAATCTGAATAAAAATTATTATTGACGTGACAAAATGCTAAACAGCCTTATTATCTTCCGTCTAAGGTAGTTCATCATTATCGTATTTAACTATATACATATATATTTGGCTTCAAAGTATTAAAATAAATCTTACTATTGATATTCGTTTTTCGTAGAAAGGAACGAACGGGAGGGAAAAGATTGCCGTGCAATCCATGCCCGAAAAAAGATTGGGTCTGTTTTTTTTGTTATTGGGACGCAGATAGGAGATCGATCCTTGGATAGGGAACAATCTGCGATTGATTTCAATCTTGGATTGGGGATAGGTTATTAGGTTCGGGCGTAAATCTCAAATTAGTATGGAAAAAAGCGCCTATAGAAGTTTTATATAGAACCAATTACAGTGCCCGTTTTTAGCGGAGGATTCGGATATAAGTCTTGAGATACCTAGGACAGGAACAAGAACAATTAAAACATTCTTGGACAGAAAAATAAGAGAGCTCCGTATGTCTGTAAACTCCTTTTTTTTTTGTTATATTTACATACAGACTTTAATTGTACACATAAATTAGATTAATGAGTCAATCTCAAAAATATTGTACGTCACACAATATTAACACAAAGGAATACTGAATTTTTCGTCACACAGTGGAAGATATGTAACACAATTGTTTCGTAAGGCAGCGTTATATTGGCTTGTAAATTTCTTGGTCGGTTTAATTCACAAATACAAAATATTCGGTAGTCATTCAGAATCTATGTTCCAACTAAACCTGACAGGCACTAACTTATTGACTTATTTTGTTCCATTTTAATAAGTAATTTTGAAATTGTATGCACTGTGATCATAACAATAAACTATTTGAAAGCATGATGTATACACCTTTAGGCTGGTTCTTTTGTGTGACGTCACCCAATGTAACACAAGAGAACCAAAAAATGCTAGTTACAAAACAAATAACCTCAACTAAAAAATAAAATAATAGAAATTTCGTGATTCTTGTTTATTACACGATTTGTGTAATAAAAACAGTCTTAAAGTATAAAACACGCATTATGAAAAACCTCTAACTTAACTGAATTACTGCGTCACACAATGTAATATTTTTCAAAGCGCCAAAATACTCCACCACTTTAATTGTCTGACAGTAAAAAATAAGATGGCTGACGTTTCGTTTTTATAACTTGGTATTAGTTCAAATGTTGCCATTTGTGAAAAACTTACTGATGCGTTCAAGAATAAAGTAATACCGCGGATTTTTGTCACACAATGTGTCGTCACTCAAGGGAGCAAAATATGGAGACATAATTTTGTGCTCAATATTTTAATTAATTAAAACGTCTATATAAATAGAAAAAGGTGCCTCATATACAGTGATCGTTTTTAAGTATATTAAAAAAAAAACACCTGTGTAAGTTTCGTAGAAATGAAGAATTCCTTGTTTCTTTAAATTAAAAGCGCTTGGAGACACTCGATTTATGTATGACAAAAAAGTTGTAGATTACTTGATTTGTTTGAATTTTTCTTAGGTTTTATTTTAAATCGCATAATTCTTACTTAAACTTAATAACAGACTTTAAGCTAATGCAAAAAAATGTACCTATGGTTTATTTCTCGTTGATTTTTTTTTTTACGCTGACATCAAAAGTAGCGACATGCGATTTTTTTCTCATGTACAATATTTTTGAGAATGACTCTAATAGTAATAACAATAATGATAATAAAACACCTGCTCCAGGTCACTGTCACGCAGCAATGAGCCCAGAACGCTGGCGACGTTGCCTCTTTGGATAGCTAGGCGTATCCTTTGGCCGAGGTACGCGCTAGTTCTGTGGTCTCCTGATGCTATGACCAGGCCGCGCCGCAAGGTCCTTGAACAGCAGGCGCGCCTCTGGGTCCCATTTACCCATCGTTTCATTTCGACCCCCAATGGCGCAAAGAATGGAGCTAATTGAACTGTATATGCGCCGTTCGAGTCTTTCCGGCAGTTTCCGGCGCATTATTATTGTTATGACATATTTCACTGTAACCAAATCTATACTAAGTATGTACGCGCGTTCTTAAGATTGCATGCTTATTTAATTATTATTTTATCTACCCCCAGGTCTATTTTTGTATAACACACTATAGTTTTTCTGTGTGACTGTTTGTGTCGTGAAACAAAAAAAAAGAAATTATTATTTGGTGCTAACCCTACGCCGTAATACAGATGCGCAAGACACAGGCGCAATGAAGACATTTAATTGGAGCGGGCAGGTGTTTGACCTGCCCATTGTGTAACCTACGCAAACCTAGAAGATAAAACACCATCGCAGCTGAATTCAACGCTGTCTATGAGATAAGTGTATGTACAAAGCAGAAATTGTAAATCTCGACCAGAATAGTTATTATTATATCCTCGTAAGGCCCGACCTTGAAAAGAACAATTGATTTTGTGATCACTTGAAGACATAGGGGCCTCACGAGGTTAAATCTTTATTTTACAGGGCCATGTACGAAACTTAAGCCCTAACGGATGTCCGGGAAACATTCGTTAGAAAAAATTGAGGTTTACGCCATAATCCACGTAACCAAGGGTTAACTGGAAGATAATGCTTTTAGCGTTAAGTTTCGCCTTTGTATTTTTATTTTGAATAATACTGTGCAATAAAGAATAATAATAATAATAATAATAATAATGATGCCTCAAAACGGAATCCCCAAAGGCTGTCAATTTCTGAGTGTTGCTAGTACGTAAAAACTAAATAACCCCATTTTACTTCCAAAAAAATTTGTGTGTGCTACGTAGATGTTTTTTTAGACTTTGCTCTTATAAGTACATAATTAAATTTTAATGTCTTCGATGTGATAAGGATTGTGGTCACATGAGTTTATAGCGGTAACACCGCGTAACTTTTTTGCGTCAATTAAAAAACGGCTTTTAAGGATTTTAATGACTGAAATGAAATTAAGTTCACTACAAAATTTCATAGTTTAAAACCTGTTCAGCTAGCCTTCCTATCGCTAAAAGAGTGAAAATTTAATGATTTCACAGTAGAAGGCACAGAACACGGAACAACAAGTAGGATATTTTATTATTTACGTGCGAGACGGCGAAGTCGGTCGATATACTGTACTGTTTGAGTTACATACCCCTTTACATTTTACATAGGGCTTTATTTATAGGCTTCTTAGGGCCAGTTTCTGAATTGAGAATTTCGCTAAGTAAATACTTAAGTTAAGTTCAGTCACGCCCTTTTCTTAGAAATTTGACGAGACACCACTATAGTTAAGTATTTACTTGGTGGATTTTTTTTATATTAATTGTTATTTTTTAAATTTAATGTAATTTAATGGTAATAATTATTATTTTAATTAACTATAATGATGGAACTTGTATGTAATTTGATAATTCTAGTTATTTTTATTTGTAATTATGATTTAATTCAATGTAATTTTTGTGACTTGATAATTCTATTTTATTCATTGTTACTATTATTATTTACGTTCTGTATTGTTATGATGATGATCATTGCTTTATGTGTGTGTGTCTCAAAGCGCAAATGAATGTCTTATCTATCTATCTATCTACTTAGTGTCATAATTCTCAATTCAGAAACCGGCCCCTTAATTGACCAAATAGGGGATAAGCAAAGGGCACGATAAAATGTACCTGAAACCGACGTGCGTGCGTGCAGTGACTAATGAATGTCAACGAAGCGAAAGTGTTTTGTCAGGATTGTGGCAAGTGGCAGTGCCTCGTTTCTGCCTACCCCTGTGGGATACAGGCGTGAGCTTATGTAAGTTTGTACAGGGTTTTATAACGTGTTATCGAAATAATGCAAAATCCGGTTCAGTGGATGAGTATCCGTACTTATCCACTGCTAGACATGGGCTCCACCGAGACGCCACTCTGTTTATCCTCGTGAGGCCCAATGTCTTCAAGTGATCACAAAATCAATTGTTATTTTCAAGGTCGGGCCTTACGAGGATATCCTTGGCTGGATGTGGATGCCAGCCCCTGCCATCTGGCTCAGATCTTCGGTCTAGAGCTGGTGGGCGTCCTACGCTGCGTGTGGTAGTTCTCATTCGAGAAAGTTTGTACCAGTCCTTGCTAAATCTTTTCAGCTGTGTCAGTCTCCCTAGTTCTTTGGCGAATTGTCTTATTGCACATGTGATCCATAAAAGAGACTTCGACCATAGTCCGTTCCATAGAACGCTGAGCGACTTCGAATCGTTGGACCTAATCGGTCTACTGACATAACTTTTTTGTTTACCGGCAGATTTCGATAAAATTTTAAAGCTGACATTATTAAGCCCCGGTTTTCGGTTTCGCTATCCATTCTTCTATATTCAAAATGTCGGCGCCAATATCCCCCCCCCTTTTTCGACCTGTGCGCAAGTCTGCTGCCAACTGGGCAAATGGTGGAGATGACTCGTAAGCGGTGTCGTGTTACCGAATACCAGTGGTATTTCATATTAACGATTGAAAAAACAATTTTTCTATGAAAAGTTACAAAATTTTTCATAGAAAATTTGTTCTCCCTTTTTATTGAAAATAGTTTTTCCAAAAAAGGGAGAACCGCCCTTTTTAGAGCCCCATAGAGGCCAAAACCACTGCGGAGCTGGGAACGGTGTTATGTTGTCGTGACCAAAGTGTCAAAACAAATTGTGATTTGGTTTGGTTGTGGTATAATTTACCAATCGGTTTTTAGATTTTGCTTTATTTCATAAAACAATCCGTAAGCTGACTTCCGCAAGGTATAGTCAACAACAACGGATTAACTTTTACATTTTATGTATGTAAGGGTCGTCGTGTCGTCGTGATGTCGACTGTACATTAGCATGAACATAACTGTTCCTATGACATGGTCTGTTAACGCTGCGCTAACTCGTACCTATCATTGTGAATTATAACGTGTAGTACGCGGGTAATGCCACCGAAATCACCTGCATGATAAAACGGGCCTACTCCTCGTCTTCAAACTCTTCTTATATGGCTCTGTACCAAGTTTCTTGCTCAAAGAGCAAACATATTGTGAAAGTTAAAATACCCAAAAGGTTTAACAATACATTTAAAAGTTACACAATAATCTTCCGTCTTTAAGCAAGAAATTTAAAGTTGTGCCGGTACCTCCTTGAAGTGAAGTCAAGTCTTGAATTTGATAAGATCTATTTTTAAAACAAGATACATGTGTCATTTATAGGTAGGTACCGATCTATCTGGTAACTGCATACCGATATATAGCATATTTCAAAACAGCCGCCTCTTGTAAACCGTGGAATCTTTCAAATTTCCTGACACATAAGATCCACTGCCTCGCACCCTCGCATATTTGTGGGACAAACAACCACTTGCTGAAACTCAGAGCTTTGGGCGAATACCCTAGCACAACGCTGAGCTGCCTTTTCCAACAATAGAAACACACCGCAAATTATTTACGTAAAAATTGTTGTATTGTTTTCTTTTTAGGATTCCGTACCCAAAGGGTAATACGGATCCTATTACTGAGACTCCGCTGTCCGTCCGTCTGTCACTAGTCTTTATCTCATGAACCGTGATAGTTAAACAGGTGAAATTTTCACATGATGTAATTCTGGTGCCGCTATAACAACAAATACTAAAAACAGAATAGTTAGTTAACTTCGTTAGTTTCTTCTCCATGTAATCTATTAATTGTGAAACTAACAACTTTGACGTTCATAAAGTAAATATTCTATTTGTACTGTGAATAAAAATATTTGACTTGACTTTGAATAAATATTTAAAGAGGGCTCCCATACAACAAACGTGATTTTTTATTTAATAGTTTTTGCTCGATATTGATATCGGCGACATAAAATATTCACAGAATATTTTTCGTTACATATTCACTTTCAAAATAAATATTCAAATTACAATAAAACAAATATTTAAGGGGAGCTCCGATACGGGGGGCCGGTTTTTTACCTGTTTTGTTGTATTGGTGTTGTTGCAATAAATGGTGTTCTTCTTTTTCTATATTTGGGAATGGGAATCCGTAAATAAAGCCGGATTATTAGTGTCTTGTAGGAAGAAAAGTTTAGGAACTGTTGATTTAGTATGTTGGCCACCCGAGAACTTGGCCCGGCGCACCCGTGTACAGATTTGCACTCGCGTTTTTCCCTTTTATGAAAAGTACAGGAACAGACAGATAGATTGGATTTTCTAGCCTCTGGACGATTAATAAGCCTATTCGAAGACATTTTTTTAGTCCATAGAATTTGGCACATGGCAAGTACGTCTTTTTGTTTGTTTCTCATTTTCGATTTTCCATCGTGTTTTTAAGTTTTTTTTTTAAATGTAACTTAGAGTTAAAAAAAAAAACCTCGCAAAACGTTAATTTTATTTTAGGATTTTAAAACAACAAATAGTTTTGACACAGCCACAGACTACATAAGAATTAATCAAATGCATAACATGACATTTAAACAAAAAACAGCGTTTTATTTAGCTCGACCTTCAATCAAGGAAATTTAAACCGACACACTAAGGTTAAATAATAGAGTTTTACTTAAAAAGACTCTAAGAGATGATTACTTCACTTTTTTATAGTGAATAAGACTAGTAAACACCTCAATAGCACTTAAAATTACTACGCACCCATTCTTATCGCGCACTACTGTGTGTGGTATGAACTCATGTATAATGGAGAGGTCTCATTATAAGATCATTATTGTTTTGTACTCGTGTTGTCGACGTAGCTGGGTACTTGCTTTGTATAGCACAAGTACAATTTTATTGTTTTCCATTGAATTACTCTGTCTTTGAGACAATTCAAGTAGGATCACTAACTTAGTACTGTAACATTTTGCCTACGTTTTTATAGTTTTCCATAGGAAAACGTTTTCGCTACTTTTGTTTAAAAGTTCCGTTGGTATTTTTCATTACGGAAAACTTGAGAAGTGTCGAATTCAGTAGTAATTATTGTGTCTGTAAACGGTACCAAGAACGTATTAGTAGAGGCGGGATTTTTTCTCTTTTTTCTGGTTCTAAACAAGAACTTATGATTTTAGCAGTCTATTAAGACCTCCAATCGTCCATCGCCAATTAAATAATAATACACTTTTTTCTATTTAATAACAATATTTTTAGACCAAATCGACCACTAGGTACGAATGAAATTAAAAATACATAAAATACTTATAGGTATATTCGAGTCTCATTGGCAAATGCGCGCGGCTAATAATATACCGTTTTATAGGCTAGGGAAGGGGCTATTGAACGAACGATTTCGTCACATATGGACGATTTTATTTGGGAGCTGATTTGATGGAATGGAGTACATGCGGGTAGGCAGGTGCAAAAACTTAAAAACAAAACAGCTTCGCGTGCTAACTCAAAAATTACCAACTGCCCTCATCCATATTTCACGATCGAAACGAAAGTGAAGTTAACGCAGCCATCCGTTCGACATGTCAGACATTTCCTGATGGTTCATTTGCTTATAACGAAAGCGAAAAGTTACCATACAATTAGTGCACTGCGCAGACGACGGACTTTTCTCAGCGGACTTTTTTATCCGCTAAAATAGATCGCTTACAACTGTTTCGAGTAACGCTCGAGGGATAAAAAGTACCGCGTACTAAAAATCCGCCGGGGAGCGGACCGGACCCGGAAAGTACGCGGGAGTCCCCGAAAAAAAGAATAGAACTCGTGTGACTAGGCGAAGCAACGCACACGGCGGCGGCGGCGGCGGACTTTAGTCCGCGGGATGGACTGGACTTATTTCGCACGCCCGTGTGGGTTGAATTCGCGGTAAATCCGCGGAGGACTTCTTATTCGCGCAGCGTACTTTTTTGTCCGCCGCGGAGAAAAGTCCGTCGTCTGCACAGGCCATAATACAGAACATAAATTCACGTCTGTGCCCCAGAGGGGTTGGCCTCTGCCAATGGTCTCTACAAGGTACTGCCACAGAAAGTATGTTCTGTGCCTTTATATTGTAAGCAGCCTATAATACGTCTCACTTATAGGGCACAGGTCTTCTCTCAGAGAGAGAGAGAGTATGGTGATTAAATCACCACGCGTGCCTACCGCGAATTGGCGATTTCAAGCTCAGGTTTCCTCACGATGTTTTTCTTCGCAGTTAGCGAGTGGTATTGCTGCTATAACTGAAGGGACCAGATGCAGAATTCCCTAACTCCCTAGTCGAGTAATGGGACTTAGGGACTTCTGGGCCAGATGCAGAAGTCCCTAAATCCCTAGTCAAGTTGTGGGACTTAGGGACCTCTGCATTTGGTCCCTTCAACTTCACAAATGTACATAGCTTAGAAAACAAAGTCATGCGGTACATCCCCGCACTGGGAATCGAACCTCTCCGGCTTCAGAGTCCATTTGTTCTAGTCACTGGACTTCTGTACTACCGCTTTGGCTGGTTATATGATAAGAGGCCATCCTTAAATAACGTCACACGAATTTAATGATTTTTTGTCCCCTCCCCCCGGCCTTGTCACAGCTGGTCACATTTGTGAGACTCCTCCCCTCCCTATTGTGACGTCACATATTTTGCAATTTTACGTGTAGATTTCTATTGAATTAAAACAGCAGTTCCGGAATTAGTTATATTTCCGATAGGTTTGCAAGTAGAGTTAGGAACAGATAGAGTTGCAAATGTTTTTGTATTTTTCGTTGATAGTTCAAAGTTCGTGCTTTAACACTTAGATTATAATAGATTTTTAAATGTAAATGTCACGAAATGTAGGACCCCTCCCGCCCCCTTGTCACACAATGTCACACTTCGTCGACCCCCTTCCTATCCTTAACGTGTGACGTAATTTATGCATTGCCCCTAAAGAGTATTACCGCCTGTTTCTCGAACGCTAACAGTCTGTTAATCTACTGTTAACAGCTGTCAGTTGTTTTTTGTCGATCCCCGGCTGGAGAGAAAAAAAAACTCCAGGTCTTGGATGTTTATAAACATGTTTACATGTTTGTGACGTCGCTGTTTCTGGTTCGCACGACACAGGGTATCCTAGTGTGGGGCCAGAAGCAATGTATGTGCCTGTGTGTAAATGTTTATGTTTATGTTTGTATGTACTTTTGACAAGTGACAGCTGTTAACAATAAATTAACAGTGGTTAGTCGTATAAATACCACGTTCATTTATCCTTTAACGTGTCCTCTCCTATTCTATTAAAACATTTTTCAGTGCAAGTTTTCCATTGTGTCGTTAATATTTGTGTACCCCACTTTCGTAATGATGTTGATGTTTACTCTCCTGTGTTCCGAAACATGTTATCATTGCTCGCGTTGTGTGCATTCTTTGTAAGAATGTTTCGCTTTTGCTGTCAAATTAAGCAAACTACTACATTTACTAATATTTTCAATATTTCAATAGTATTTTTACAGGATTTTTTTTTGTTTACGTGCTCATTGATTTTGACTACCGGCGAAAGAAAAATAAATGGTGCAACCCGCAGACCTAAGTTGATCTCTTAATAGTAGGTTCCCAATATTATTCATTTCCCGTTAGTTTTTAGGTTACAATTTATAGTAATCTTTGGTTCGAATGTCCCTAAAATTTGCTTATTGCTGAAACTGTTGTACTAAAAGGCAATTCATTTCTATACTTACTTGATGATGCCATCTTCAATGTAGACGTCAGCATCCTCCATGCCATCATCGTTGACGACCCTTCCATTCTTGATGAGCAGCCGATTTTGGGAGCTCTGCAGACAAACACAAAGACGAGTTTAGATTGCACTTTCTAATGAAAAGCGGAGTCCCTCTCCACGCTGATATAATGAAGAATGGCATGGCATTAGTTCTATACTAGAACTAACTTTTATGTTGATTCCAGATACTGTTGTAGTTTCCACGGTCATTGTCAAAATGGCGCGCAAATCCAAAGTTCAAAGTAGGTACTGGCCACTCAGATATTTAAAAGAAAAAGAATTAAATCAGAATACGAATTAAGAATTATTTCTCGATTCGAATTTCGACGCAGCAACGACCGCCACGCGTTTACGCGGGACACCGACTGAAACTGAAAATTGTGAAGCCTAAAATAGAAGAAGATATTTACGTTCCCCTCGCTTCCACTATGGCGGCCTATAAGGAAAGTGCTGATTTAGAAATAGAAGTCGATAAAAGATCGGTGATCGATAAAAAAAATCGACTTTGTACTTAAATAAACATAACATAATATATCTCGAAGAAGTACATACATAAGATAAGAATATTCTTTATACTGCACCTGCTTGGAAAGTACCTTGATACTTTATCAAATTTACGGTAGAAAGTACGTCATTGCATATCGAACAAATATGCGGGGAGAAAACGCATCTGAGCGGGAGAGAAAAGTGTATGAAAATCCATTTCTTACGTGGTTTTTCTTTTTTAATTTTGGGTAAGACTATGCGCCGGTAACCTAAATATCAAAAGCCAAAAAGTTTTTACAGTGAGTTTTTATCTCCAAGTTCGCAAAATGACACTGGCCACTAGCAACAATTTCAATATGAATTTCAATTAGTAAAGATTTCGTTTTTTATTTTCCTTGTAGGTGTAGTATAAAGCACTATGTATCACTCGAGAGAAACTGCGATTCCCGATCTCAGGTGTTTTAAAGCCCTCGCCTACGGCTCGGGCTTCAAACGACACCCTCGACGGTAATCGGTCACTTTCTCCTCTCGGTGAACAATGTACTATTCTTCAACTGTTCTAAGCTGACTTCTTCTCTTTACGATTTTCTTCCACCAGACGTTCCTCTCCCTACAAATTTCCGATCGGTGTTACCCCTTGTATTTACCCCCTTTATTAAAGTTTTAGCTGATTTTATTAAAAGTAACAACATAAAATAATAATTTTAGAATATTTTATGTACTATTTTGTTTTATTTATTTACAATTTTATTAAAAGTTTCTCAACTATCGCGTTTTTAGTTTTAGATTGTAGGGAAAAAAAAATAAATGTTGCCATCCCCACAACAAACCTGACATTGGCAGAATCCTTAGGGGTGCCATTCTAAAGAATTGATTTTTTTTGTCGGTCACTTTCTCCTCTCGGTGAACAATGTACTATTATTGCACACTGGAAAAAACAAAAAAACACAAAATATTTACATTTACTTAAATACGTTAGATGTAGGTATTTCGAACAATAAAGAAAGCAAAGAAAACATGGCTGCTAGTCTACAAACAATGGCGGCTTAATAATTAAGAAAAAAAAACAAATTACAGCTACTGTCAATGTCAGTGAGCGTGTGGCACAAAACTACTGGCACCTTGCTCAGGTTTCACAACACCATTAGAGTTTGCAGAAAAAAAGTGAATAAAGAAAGAAAAACGTCTGGGAAAAGCGCGCTAAGCTAAACGTCACTGCATGCAAACCTATCGACTCTCTACTTTCTATGATACACACTAGGAGTTAATTTAATGCCATAAGTGTTTGCCACCAATGATACTTCTGCTATATAAGGTCATAACGGTGTATTTTTTAGTTGTTAATAATGATATGATTACTACCTATTGTCTTTGTTCGTTATGCATGAATTGATTAAATTATGTAAGTACGTACGTATACAAGTGCGGTATTTTATCAATGTATGAATGGAAGAAAGAAATAATCGGAAATGGCGTAAGAGTCAACTAACTCGTTGAGTACACGTAATTCAAAAAATTTAAAATAGACAAGGAGGCAACTTGCTTAATAGTTCAATAGATTGCCCTATTGGGCAAGTTGCCTCCTTACCTCCTAGTTGACCCCTAAGCCACGAATATATTCATAAGTTTTCAGATATTATTATTTAATCTATATACCTACCTACCATCAACATAAAAAATTAACGATAGGGACATAAAATATATTGGTGCTTTAGTGGTTACAAATGCGTCCACATTAAAGCTTATCTAACGTTTGCCTGAGATTTATTAATTGTAGGATGGGGTCAAGTTATTTAAACGTTTATTGAATTTAGTCCATATCCATTTGAATAAGTAGCTGAGGGACCCTCCTCATGTCAGACTGAGTGCAATAAACCATAATCATCTCATAAACAAGTCTGAATTGTGTGTTGACTCACGCATTTCGATTGGCCGAACGTGAAAGGGTCATCCGTAAGTATTAACACCCACATAAGACTTTCTACGCGTGAAGAGTTATGGCAGTTTGTTGATAGATGTACTATTTTTTATTTTAACAATGACATGCGGTTGCGGCAGGATTTTGAATATACAAACACGTCGGTCAGAATCATTAAGAATCGTCACTGTTTCTGGTTCCCACGACACAAGATATCCTAGCGTGCGGCCAGAAGCAATGTATATGCCTGTATGTAAATGTTAATGTTAATTTATGTTATGTAGACACGTGATTTAGGCTATGTTTGTGTAAAGGCACTCACGCAAGTTCTAAAAGTATTTTTCCATTAAATCCTCCTCCGCCCACACCATGTGCGCCGACATTTTTGTTTGCTTTTTAGCAGAAGAATCACAAAGATTACGATCGACCAGATTTGTTTCCACGCTAAAAGTATAGCTAGTTTACAAATGCGTACTTTTTTGCCTGTTTTCATAAAGCCAACGAAAACAAAGCAAATATAATCCAGGATAAAAAGGTTTGAAAATAACGCTACTGACACATTTGGAAATATGCGCGAAATAAAATGCTAAGAAGAAAGCATATTTTGTAAAAATAAGTGGCATATCCTAAAATAAACAATGAAATATAACACTTTCACTGAGTAAAGGTCGCGAAAGCTTTTAGTTGAACAAACAGTGATACGGAGATTTGTCTAAACAGGGAGATTATAATGCAACCAACCAGACATCACAAGCCTCTACATAGATAAATTACGAAAAGTGCCAGAATATAATATAACATAACATTTACATACAGGCACATACATTGCTTCTGGCCCCACACTAGGATACCCTGTGTCGTGGGGACCAGAAACAGCGACGTCACAAACATGTAAACATCCAAAACCTGGGTTTCTTTTATTTTGTCCCCAGCCGGGATTCAAACCCGGGACCTCTCGCATTTTAGGCAGATGCGCAACCACTGCGCCACAGAGGCCGTCAATGTACTTTGATATAGTACACTCCGACATAAAAAAAGTTTTGTTTGAACCAATAACTTGTGTTAAACAAACTAGCAATCTGCATTATGAGATAAGTTAGTTACTACCTGATAGAAAACACTTGATGGTCGATATCTAATCTTTCTTCGAAGAATTTCGGAGTTATCATAAAAAAATATCAAAGTATTGACTGCATTTTTTACATTGGTGTTTAAGAAATACCGCCAGTCATAAACGAAATAATTACAGACGTGAGTGGAAGAAGGTTCTAGGTAAGTGCATTTTTTTAGATTTTGAGTAAGTTGAAGTTAAAGTTTCACTACAATTTTCTACAATTTTTTTCCACACAAAAACACCGAAAATATGACATAATCACCTTCCTAGGGGCTAGGCGGGGCAGTGCCCCGGGGCCCTATAGCTCAAGGGGCAAAAACCTCGATCGAACTGAACTTTTGAAAATTTACTTTACCTTACCTACAATAATTTATGATGTCACTGTTTAATATTTTTATTACCAACCCTGCAGTGCACAAAAAGAGCCGAGTGCTTATACTGAGTTTTTTCATTTCACTTTCGATAGCGAGAGCGTTTGCAATTTGTATAGGAGTGACAAAGAGACAACGCGCTTTGTCACTCCTATACTCCTATACACACGCTCTTGCTATCGAAAGTGAATGAAAAAACTCAGTATAAGCACTCTGATGATAAAGTAGCTTAGCATTTTTAGAGTATTTATAATATATTTAATATTTTTACTTGATAAAACCTCACCAGTTTAGATAGCAGAGGGGCCCCATTTTTTTATTTGCCCCAGGGCAGGGGGTGTCGACTTTGTATGGGCGACCGAGAATACCTTCGTGGGCTAGATTTCCTCATTGCCATTTTGAAATTAAAAAATCCTCGGTAAGATTTGTAGAATTTCAGTCAGGCCTAGACTTATTGTAAAAAAAAACAAATGCCCAATTTTTTAAACCAAAAGATTTGTAAATAATTGTGAAATAGTATATCAATTTTCGTGCGTTATTGAAATTTATTTTTGTTTTTGGTCGAAAAAAACTTAGTAGAAACTTACTTTGAGTGTGGCAACGCTAAACGTCATGTTTACTTACAAGATGGCGAATTTTATTTGCGTATGTTGTATACTTATTTCGGTAACGGATTCGGTTTGTTTCTGAAATATTTCTTGTGTAATTGCTTGGATACGAGGTCGAGCTGAGCTTGTTTGTGATTCTCCGTCTGTGTTTTTCCTAGTTCGTTTTGAGAAAGTGACTCTTATTCAACATACGACGTCGAGTTGAGCTTGTCCTTCTCCTTCTTTGTAATGTTGTTTTATTATGAATAATCTTGTATCATTGTATTGGTTTGTTTACATTGAAGTATTGATTAAATGTTTCACTTTAATATTTTATTGTTTCCTAAAAGGCGTTGAAGTATTCTAGTTGTAAGTAACAAAAAGTATTTTGGATGAATAAGCAATTTCATTTGCAAACTCAGAATCGTTCTAAAAGTATTGTAGTATTGTAAAAAGTTTCTGAGTTTGCAATTAATGAAATTGCTTATTCATCCAAAATTTTTAATTTCGCTCAGTGATACAGATCATTACAACATCACAGATATTATTATATTACCTATGGAAAATTAAAACTATACTAAAATTAAAACTATACTAAAATTAAAACTATACTAAAATTAAAACTATATTAAAATTAAAAACTATATAAAAGGGAATTTATTATTTGTGAATAGATAGCTATTCACAAATAATAAATCCCCTCGAGTTCGCCTACTCCCCGCATGGTGCACCGCATGCACGCAGCGTTGCCCCGTTGTACTGCGAGGCTGACCCTTTGGGCAAAGTATTCACCCGCCCTGGGGTCGCCGGAGGCCAGGACCAATTTTTTTGAAACCTCTTTCATGAAAGCCTTCATGTCAGAGGACCATGGGCCCAGCGTTTCCATAGCAAGTGCCGCAAATTCGTGGTCAACAGTAACGAAGGCGTATTTGCGGCACTTTTCCAGCTGGGCCCGGTCAACTGCAGTCCCAGCCTTTCTTGCCGAGCTTCTGACGTGTGATGGCGCCAAGGTGTCCACGATGGTGGCATCCCACGCCAAAGGCCGGCCTAGCCGCCAGGGCATCAGCGTCACCCCATCGGGTCTTTTGCCGTCTGGTGCAGACATTCCGCGGGGTTCCAGCGTGCTGCTGATGTTAGCAGAAGACAAAGCCCGCTGGAATGTGTCATTAATGACAGCATGGCGGCTCATGCGGCAGGTGGCTGATGCACTTGACAGGCAGCTGAGACCGTGGCGGCCAAGAGCGTCCACAACCTGACCACACATGCAGCCATGAGGCTCACAGACTTTGGCCCCAACCCGAAGGCAAACTGCTGACCTTAGGGTATGGGGGTCCAGCATCGTGCTCAGGTTACGGGATGGCAGTGCTCGTAGCCAGTGCCCTGACTCCTTCTCTGAGACCGCCAGCAATCTAGCCCGCTCGGAGATCTCCGAGCATTGCTCGAGAAGCGCTGCATGGGCGGATCTTACTGCAACGATGTCCCATTCGTGTTGGCGGCGCTTTTCAGTAGGTACGTCAGCGTCCACATTACTGCCGCGCCAAGCAAACTCCGCCTCCTCTAGGCACGCCACACGAACATCGGCAGGGTTTGGGGAATTAAGTATCCCGCCAATGAGGGTGTGAGTGCTGTGAATGGAAGCTAAGAAGGCTGGGAGCGCCAGACTATTAGTAGTGCGGATTCCAAGGCCACCGTACTTAACAGGCAAAACTGCTTGTCTCCACGCTTGGGAACAAAAAGTGATGTTCAAAATTTTGCTCACAGTTTTTTGTAAAGTTTCGTCTATGGCTGAGGTTGTGTCTGGAAATTTGAAAGATGGGCAGCAGCGGAGAAGATACATGAATTTTGGAGCGAAAAGACATAGACGTAATACAAAAATGGCTGCGTGAGGATTTATTTTGAAAAGGAGATCGGAAGTCTTGTGAAAGTTGTCTATTTTAGAATTTAGGAAAGTTGGAATAGCTTCTTCGAATATAGGAGCACCAAGGAGAGTCAAATTGTTTTTCGATAAGATTGAAATGTTCGGAGTGAGACTATTGAATTTTTTTGAAATATTGCTTCGTTCGTCAGTGGAAAGGAGTTCAGAGAAAAAAAGGTCACATTTATTAAAATTTAGTGATAGTCCTATTGATGAAAAGCCACTGATAATGCTTTCCAGGTCCTTGATGACAGTTTCGGCGCTCCCTGCTAGGCAACCGTCATCAAGGTACCAACTATTGAAAGATGATGTAAGTGAAGTAATAATGGGGTTGATCGCGAGACTAAAAATAACGGAGCCTAGTGGGTCTCCTTGCTGACACCCAACACTTGACGAAATTTCGTCAGAACCAAACATTAATTTTGAAGGAGTCCCATAACATTGCCCTGGTAATTCTTTTTGAATTTCTGATAGGAGGGCCCCCCTATCAACGGAGTTAAAAGCGTTTTTAACATCAGTTTTGAGAAGAACATCAAAACTATTTTGTAGAAAAGAGCGAGTGGCATGTACTGCCGCCTCGCACCCACCTCTTATGCCAAAACCTAGCTGGCGCGGTTTAAACAGAGTCGTAAGGCGGGTCTGGTACTCGCGACAGCACAGCTTAGATGCCAGACGTCGGAAGGTGCTCCCGACTGCGATAGGGCGGATCCCTCCATCCTTCTTCTTAAGGGCAATGAGATTAGCGCCGTATAGTATGGGCGTAACGTTACTACAAACTCTGCCGGAGAGCATAAGGTTCATCAGGGCAGTCAGCTCAGAGAGGAGAGTTTCTCCTGCTTCCGCAGCGAGGGGGCCAGTGAGGTCCTTTAGAACTTGAGGAGTCATTGCGTCCAGGCCGCCGGCTGAGCCGTTGGGAAAAGAGCGGATCGCCCTAAGGGTGGCCTGCTCAGTCGTAACAAGCGGCTGCTGGGAGCCGTCGGGTGGGCTGGGTAACTGAGAACTAGCTGAAGGAGAAGGGTGCTTGTCTTGCAACGAAGCAAGTACTTCAGCGGAATGTGAGGCCATCGTGTCATTGGAGAACAAAAGCTTTGCTGCCCCACTTACGTTTCCGCCGGAAATTTTATTTTCAATCAATTTTATCTTTTGAGCGTCATTTGATGTGTAGGGAATAGGAGGGGGTTGGGTGGAAAGTGTATAATGGGAATAGTGGGTTATTGACATTGTCTTTTATGATGTAGGTGAGACTCCTGTTGGATTTTGAGCCTGGGATGTGGAGGTAACGATAAGAAAAGGTGAAAAGATCTGTCCATGCGGATTCTGTGTTCTCTCGAACAACTTTAGCCACGCACGCCGATAAACTACGGGCTACGGAGTACCTGGCTTCTCTTGGAATCCGCTTGGCGGTTTTTATAGAGGATTTGAGTTTGACAAGCCTCTTAGAGAGGGGTAGGTCAAGGTTTGGGTCAGATACTGAGATGGAACTAGCCTGGGTGGATGGAGGAGCATGATCCAGGACACGAGGAACGTGTGCGCTGCGGCAGTGCGCGTTGAGCCCTCTTTGTCCTTTGTACAACTTTCTGTCAGAGCATATAATGCACTCGAGTAGTACACCATCCTGGGAGGAGGCGAACGAAGACATAAACTTAAATATCTAAAATGTACAATTCAATAAAAATGTTATTAAAAATTTACGAGCTAATAAAACTAAAGAACTTATAATATCAATTAGTATAGAGATCTAGTTAGGAAGAAGCACTTGGTGTCGCTGACTCTGATGAAGACGGGGCTAATATCAAACTTTTCCAGTTTGGACGAAACTCGAGGACTCTGGTGGCGAGCTCAGTTGTCACGTATACAGAAGCGTAGATCCGCTGGTTATTTGGCTTGGTATCCTCACAACAGGAACACTTTGGCGTCGAAATACCGATTGATCGGCATTCATTCTTGACACATTGGAAAGATGACTATTTTTATTATTCAAACTGTTTTTGTGCAATAATGTCGTGAATAAATGAAGCAAAATACGAATGGAGGACTCAGGATTTTAAAATTTAAAACAGTTTGGTGCACAATACGATTTTTCCAAAAGAATCCCAAAAATTTTCAGCCTTGACACTTTGGCAGACATCACAGAGTTTTTTAAATACTTTTATAAATACTTTTAGTTTTTATGTGCCTGGCACCATAGTGGAACATTCAAATTTTGCCGCCACTGAGAAGTTGCTGTGGGCATCCGGCAGGTGGCGCTAGTACGCACATAATTTTTTTTTGTTTGTAGTTGAACTTCTGCTCGTGAGTAATTGTGTTCTGTGCCCCAGGGCCCCTGCTTACCTAGCTACGCCACTGCCACTCACGTCTCCTTCTGCATGTTTTACTAATTCCACACATCTGTGAAGTTAGTTAGCCTAGTTACTCTCGCGTGTGTATGACATAACGTATGTTTGTGGGTCTGAAGCTAACGCAATCAAGACAAACGGACAATGTCTTTTGCGTAACAGTGAAGCGTTTCCTCAAATAAATTCTCATAGCATCTAATTCGCGATGAAAGTGGCAATTCTTTCGCGAA
The DNA here is from genome assembly GCA_947310845.1 of Yponomeuta plumbellus. NCBI lineage: Eukaryota > Metazoa > Arthropoda > Insecta > Lepidoptera > Yponomeutidae > Yponomeuta > Yponomeuta plumbellus. The sequence goes on along the minus strand of OX371216.1, from coordinate 9,027,542 downwards.
TTGAGAGCGCGTTTCGAATTTTTTTGCGCGCTCTTTCTTTCTTTACGCGCATCTTTTATCAAATCTCATGAATGAAAGCTATTTTACTTTATAACACCTATTCATATCTAGTTAGAATAGCAATAGCACAGGAAGATTTAATTTAAAAAAAAAAATTAAATAAAAATTTTGACCGAAAAATATCAACCCACCCAGTCTCTTTAAACTTTTCATCATCAACCCATTATGTCCCCACCGAGGGGCACGGGTCTCTTCCCTGAGGAAGGTATAGGCCATACTCCACCACGGGGGCCAATTCCGGATTGGTGGAGGCTTGTAAGGCTAGCGGCTGGTCTTACTGTCAGAAGTTCTAAGGCCTCTGACTTGGCTTAACGACTGTCATCTATCGACGGCAGCCGGCACCAACTGCTTAACGTGCCTTTCGAAGCACGGAACCGCTCGGAAAAATGCCACTAGCGTTAGTCATAGACGGTGACCCATGCATGGACTAAACGCGCCGTATGTTGCTTAACCTTAGTGATCGTTTAAGATCACTCAGGCAGCCCAGGCTACGAGCGAAACTTTTATCGATGTGTAAAAAAATACATGTGGGGGTGGATTCTAGAACTAGGCCGAAACTTGTTTCAGATGAAACAAGTTTCGCCTTAGTTTGGGAGTTGGGAGAAAAGCGATTTCAAGAATCGCGACCAGGCAACAAGGCTCTGCGGGCGTATCGATTTTCTCCCCAGCACGTCGAGATAGCCATTCCATTAGAACTATCTAGCGGTTGAGTGGATTTATTACATTAGGTTCTATAGACGCAGACGAGCCTACTAGATTCAGAGTTGTTCGATATGGTGACGTTAGCACGGCAAGCAAACGTAAACGAGAAACTGGGGGTAAGCGTCGTATTGTCCGGAGCAAATAAATAATAATAAGCGCATGGACTGTATTAAGATTAAGTCACGATAAAGGAGACTTCGTAACAAAATTAATGGTTGTTTAATTCAAGACACTACAATGGACCTCTCCCGGCAATCCTTAGACGTCCGTGTTGAGCAGTGATATTGAACGAGTGAAACAGCAAAAAAAAAAATGAACATAGGGAAAATGCCGTCAGACCCGGCTCAGATCTTCTTTGAATTTGCAGTCCGAAAAAAATGGCGCTGGCGCGCTTTTGTTTCGTGAGCAGGCCTGTTGGCCATTATTGCCCATATACCCGCACACACACGCGGTTCTCTCACTTAGCGCAGTGAAGCGTGTCCGATGAAGACGAAAGGCGGAAAACTGCACGCGCAGCCTAAAGCGTGTTGCGTGACATTCATGCCCTGGGCTGTGCGTGTCCTATTGTATTGTAGGTTTGGGTTCAGTTATGTAAGTACGCTGTTTAGCATTAAGTGCCCTGTCCACTAGGACGCCAAGGCGACGTCGCCAACTACGTATCCAAGCAGTTTGTATTGAATGGCGAGTCGCCAAGTGAGTTAGGCACCATACATTTCAATATTAACTGCTTGCATGCATACGGTTGCTGGCGACGTTGCCATGGCGTCCTAGAGAGACAGGGCACTAAGTATAGTGCCACAAAGTTATCTGACCCGGTGGAGATGTCAAATTTAGTACGGAAACGTTAAGATTACTATGAGAAAAGTGACGCCTTCACCGGGTCAGATAAGTTTGTCGCACTCAACGCGTTTGTCCTAAATGGCGATGGGCGGGGCACCTAGTGAGGCGGTAAGACGGCAGGTGGACCAAGGTATCTATTCTGTTAATGCATTATAGTACAATTACAACTGCAGGAACGTGGCGATTCAGTTTCATTGCCGCTTCAGATCTACACGCGCAGACATATCAGACCTTCTAAGCGTCAATGGTATGAAAGAGCACGTCACATGACCCGACCATGTATCTGTCATCGAACTATAATGCACTAACATAATAGAGGCCTGGGCAGTAACGGAGTGGCAGCCGAGAAATGGGCGACGGTCTGTCGGGAGACCAATGGCCCGATGGTCGGGTTGTTGTTCGTCCTACGCTGCGCTTGCCGATGTGTGGTCTCCATTCCAGAACCTTTCGGCCCCATCGGCCATCAGTTCTTCGTGCTATGCTTAGTGAATTCAAATGTATTTATTCAGCTAGGCCTGGACTACCTCATCATTATTTTGTATCAGATTTACGCTCTTTCTCGCTAAAGTGAAGGAAAATCGTGGGGAAACCCGAGTGTGCACATACCTCGGCGCTTGAAATGCCCAACCCGCGGTGGGCACGCGTGGTAATTAAGCCCCACTCTCCCTCTGACGTATGTGCACTGTATAATTAAACGTATACGTATAATTCTCAGATTTATGTAGTTCAATGTACGCATACGTCATACAACCGTTGCTTTGTGCATTGGATACGACTCGACTATACAACTGAGTTACATTACAGCTACATTGTAGTTACAGCTACACTATACTCCATTCCACGAAACGAGCTCCCGAATAAAATCGTCCACGTGCGATCATTGGTTAATGCATGACGTTCAATAGCCACTGCCCTACCCTTTGAAGCGGGCCGTCTTCGCTTTTTGTTTCGCTTATCTCTAGCCGGGCGCATTGACCAATGAGATCCGAGTATTTGATTGCGTAGGAGTTGGACTCGGGGTACGGAGTACAGTATAAGTATTTTTGTACAGTATAAGTATTTTTCATTTCATTCGTAGTGGTCGATTTGGTCTAAGAATATAATTATTAAATAGAAAACAGTTTATTTTTATTAAATTGACAATTGACGATTGGCGTTCTTAATAGGCTGGTAATTTCATATCTAACACAGAATTCTGTGATATCTAACCACATGACCATTATAAAAGCATCACTTGAACTTCCTTGTTTAGAACCAGTTGAATAAGACAAAAATGCCGCCTCTAATAAATCAAATCGAATCGCTCGTAGTCCCGGCTGCCTGAGTGATCTTAAGCGATCACGAAGGTTAAGCAACATAGGGCGCGTTCAGTGCATGGATGGGTGACCTTGTATGACTAACGCTAGTGGCATGCGTCGCAAGGCACGTTAAGCAGTTGGCAGTCGTTAAGCCAAGTCAGAGGCCTTAGGGCGGCTTGAAAACTTCTGACAGTAAAACCAGCCACTAGTCTTACAAGCCTCCACCAATCCGGACTTGGCCCCCTAGTGTAAGATGGCCTATCCCTTCCTCAGGGAAGAGACCCATGCCCCTCGGTGGGGACATAATGGGTTGATGATAATGAAATCAAATCAAAATAATTTATTTCAATGTAAAGAATTAATGAGATGCGAATATTTCGTTCCCTAGGAGTCCGGCTCGTGGAACAGAGTACATTCAGACGGATCGCTCTTGCCTATCCTCCTAGCACGCTCGACAAAGCAGGCCCCGATTCTGTTAGTGCATTACAGTTAAATTATTGGGTTACGTGACATGTTTTTTTGATTCCATTGACGCGTGGAATTATTGATTCGCGTGCTCGCTTTGACTTGAAGCGGCAATGAATACCAATACAATAAAAAACCAATGTTAGCACGCTCAAAAAAGTAGTGCCCCGATTCTGTCAGTGCAACGTCAAAGTCAAAGACAAATATTTTTATTCATAATACAAATAGAATATTACTTTATGCGTCCCCAGTAGGCAAACTGTTGCCGCTTCAAGTCTACGCGCGGACACTATCGAACAATCTAGGTGTTAAACGATCGTGTCGGTGATCGAGGCAAGAGCAAACCTTGGTCTCTACCTATTCTATCGCGATCCAGGCACGAAGTACATGGAGACACATAAACTCACGCCCGTATCCGAGAGGGGCAGGAAGAGACCAGTGCCACTTGCCACGACCCTGATCAGATCACGACGTTATGTAAAATATATTTGCAAAATGTCGAAATTTCACAAAAACCCTTGTCAACCCTTGTTGTTCTACAATCCTTTGCCAAAATGTCGAGATTTCACGAATTCCCGACGACACTAGTAATTAAAGTGTCGTCGGTCGCTTACCTAATTGTGAGTGGTTGACCAAAAAGGGACCTCAAGGGAAAATAATTGATTTCGTGAAAATCGCGTTTGAAGTTTCGTGTAGAAAGTTTTCGACTCCCGAGCAGAGTCACAAAAAAATCATAAATAAAATACTACGGCACCTAAAAATATTCTGGTTAGACCAAAACAAAGCTAAAATACCACAGATTAAAAAAATCAAATAAAAAAATAACGGTTTCCAATCCCTCCAGGTCCCTTTTTGGTCAACCACTCACAATTTTCTCTTATCCGTCACTCCAGTCATGGAATAATGTTTTGTTGCTGACAACACAATGATAAATTCGTATCAGTGATTTCAAACATGTTTGGGCCAAGCCTTATACATTATGTTCCCGATTTGGAATGACCATTGATTATACTGGACTATGACCTTGTCCTCGCAAAGTCATTGTATCTGGTACAGTCGACAGTACCTACACAAACCTTTACACATCTAAGCCGTTGACAAAATTTTGCAACTGCAGTCGACAGCAGTTCCACCATTTTAGTTGCAATGCCACCCATATGCCAACTGAATAAGGCTGCTGTACACGGGTAGAGTAAATAGCAGAGTAAACTACCCTATTACTTTACCAGTTCCAAGTACCTACTCTACCAATTTAAGTAGAGTAACTGTTTACACGTTTACACGTAAATTATAATTTTGTCGGTATAGTTGTCACTATGTAAGCACTAGAACAATGAACATCAATCACTAATCGAGAAATTGTAAGAAACATGTTTGAACTAGTTACTCTACTAACCGCTTACATGGGTCGAGTATTCGGTAGAGTAGATTGGACGATGGAGTGGGGGAAGGAAAGTGGTAGAGTGGCTCGCCCACGTTGCTAGTTACTCTACTCTACCAATGCTGTTTACATTGGTATAGTTGGTAGGATAGTTAGTACTCTACCGCTCTAATCTACCGTTTACTCTACCCGTGTACAGCAGCAGCAGCAGCATACAATCGAGATTTTAAGAAAAAATCTCAATTTTATGAAAAAATTCTCGATTTTATGAAAAAAATCTCGATTTTAGCCGAGCGAAGCCGGATTTTCATCTCGTATTAAATAATGCATGATATTGTGTACTTGAAATCCAGCGGTAGTGGGCGAGGACATTAGAGATACAGTGTTTACCACTATAGTTCATGTCACCGTTTTTCTTTGAATGTACCTATTGCAGTACAAACATCCATACTTTAGTATAAGGAATGGAAATGGTTCTCTGTTTAATAATTAATAAATTACTTAATTATGAATTGTCATTCTATGAAACAGGCCTCTGGAAGTAGTGCCTGATTTTTTTAATTGTAACATTTATGTCTCTTGTTTCTTGTGTGCAATAAAGAATATTCTTATCTTATCTTAATGTTATTGATAGCTAATGAAGCACATTTTTTTTGTGTTTTTTTTTGCCTACCCCCTCGGGGATAACGGGCGTGAGTTAAATTAATTTAATTTTTTATTTTTTCGTGCGTTCCGTGCTATGTTTGGGGTCTATCCACATTAAAATGGCGCAGTGAAATAAGGACGCCACGATTTCAATCTAAAGATAATCTTTAAGTATTAAGTATTAAAATACTTGCGAAGTTTGAGAATACAATAAACGTTCAAAAATGACCGTTCCCGTGAGGTGCCCGTCGCATCGTGGACGGGTTTTTTTCGCGCTTGTCTTGTAGTCTCTAACTTGAAAGTATTTAAGGTTCATTTTAGTTTGTTTCGTTTCTCCCGCACATCACCGGCCCTTGGTATATGGATATTTATATTGACCTTGAAGTAGCCAATCCACAGTAGCATTATATATTATAAGATACGTAGGCAGTTATGGCACAGAATACATAATAGTACAGTTATGGTAGGTCATTTATTCCGTAGACCAATAAATACGCTTAAATTAGCTCGTACGGAAGGATGCGTCATCTCGTGAATACATTTTGTCGGATAGGATTGAGTCGATTTAAACAAATTGAGTGAGATCCTTATATTATTGGCTTAACAAAAAACATACGCTCACGCCTGTATCCCAGAGGGGTAGGCCAGGGACTGCCACTTGCAGCGATCCTGACACATCACTTTCGCTTTAGCGACAGCCATTAGCTGTTGCATGTCACTAGCATGGACGCCCGTCGGTTTCGGAATTCGGATACTTTGGGTGTGGCCTTAAAAAAATCTAATAATAAAAATAAGACATAGTTTTTATTGCGCACCATACATTATAAAAGTTTTTTTTTATCATTCTCTTCTTTATCTTTTTTTTATCTGAATTTGACTTTTTTTCAGAACTGCACATTTTAGCGGTTGCTAACCCTGTATAATCTACCAAGGCAATCGTAATAACGACTCCCCTTCCAGACGACGAGAGGGTCATGAAAACCATGATTCATACCGCTCTATAAAACATTCTATACTGCACAGTTTGTATACAAACCCATAAATTCTAATAAACGCGTTCAATTTTGGCTTTTATGCCGACGGATTTAAGACATGGATTTACTGGGCGACGTCGGAAATCGATTTTCTGAGAATAGCTTTCTTTAACCCTCGTGGTTTATTCCGTCCGCACCAGATACACTTTCTCTAGAAGTAAACAAAGTCCCACCAAAATGTGAACTAAACTAAAATGTGTAAAAAAACTGGACAAGACCGGGTCGGGCTTCCCCACTGAGGGTTCCGTTCGCAGTTTTATTTCCAAATGCATTTTTAGAATTATTGTCCTTGTATTTGTAGTAGACATTGACTTGTCAAATTTCATAGTTCTAGGTCAGCCCTGTGTTTTGATTCCCTTAAATGTCGAAATATAAGTTTTTTGCGGCATAAATAGCAGTATCTTTTTTTTGGTTAACTTAGTATGTAGTTAGATTTTTTTAAAGCTTTAAAGAGCCTTGAGACTTGAGTATATGGTTTTAATTTTAACGATACCTCAACGTATTCCCAAGATCCGTCTGACGGACAGACGGACAGACGAACGGACAAAAAAGTGAGCCTTTAAGGGTTCCGTTTTTTTTTTGAGGTACAGAACCATATTTTAAAAAATGGGTGAAAAATACAATACAATGAAAATGAAAATGAAAATGAATTTATTTAGTAACCAAAATTAGGTAATGTAGGTAATTGCTGGCTAAGTTTCTTGGCTTTACAGAAAAGTTAAAAGTTTTTAGTTTTTGCTAGGTTTTAATAAATACGGGGAAAGTGTGTGACTTTTTTTTACTTTTTTTACAGGCCAGGCAAGTTCTTAAAGGAGGTTGGATACTTTTTTGAAACTGGCCAAGGACGATCTTTATCAAATTTTAATGTAAGGGACTCCACACACGTCGGCTATAAGGTAAGGATGTATATTATAGCACGATATATCTCATTACATCTTTCCATAGAAATCGTCAGGAGACCACACACGACAGCTATAATATACATCCTTATATCTTCGTACCTTAAAGGTACTGAGCGATACGAAGATGTATATTTACCTTTCGATACCTTTCAATACCTCCCAATACCTTTCCGTATATTACGATATATCTTCCTTCGTAAAGGGTGTTCAAAAAGTTTCTTGGCGATTCAAAAAACTCCACTAGGAGTCTTATGTCGCTAAACGACATAGGTATTTAGAGTCCTATCTCAAAAAAATCATTTGCTCCACATAAATTTGCTCCATATGAATAGTCCCGCTAAAGGCCGGTTTCCGAATTGAGAATTTCACTTAAATATTTACACGCTCTTTTCTGAGAAACTTGACGAGACAGCACTAGAGTTAAGTGGTTTACTAATGTATTGCCAAAAATCGTTTCCCAAAGTATTACTTCCCAAACTATTTTCCGCAAATTATCACTTGGCAAAAAAACATTTCTCAAAACAACTTAAAGCAAATAAACAGTTAGCAAAAGTTATTATGGCAAGTTATTGTTTACCAAATAAATACTTGGTCAAAATTCATTTTACCAAAGAGGCAACAAGAGGCAAGGTAAGAACGCATCAAAGTCGAGTCTGTTTTCGATCTTACATAGAGAACCTAACGCTCCGACGCGCTCCGCTTCGCTACGCGCGTCGTCGCACCTATATTTCTGTTGTCACGTATTCTTTACATCGCCGACCCCCCGTTCCATTATTTGAAAATAACACTTGCCAAAATAAAACGTTAGCATAATAAACGTTTGTCTTAATAAAACTTGACGCAGTAAAATTATGCGAAATGATAATTTGACCAAATGAATAAAATGCGAAATGAAAACTTGCTAAAGTTTCATTTGAAACTGATGCCATAAGTTTATTGGGAAGTGAAATTTGGCGAAAAATACTTTGGCTAAACGGCGGTATCCCGAGTTAAGCAGTTACTTAGCGAAATTCTCAATTCAGAAATCGGCCGTAAGCTACGTTTCGTAAGCCTGAGGAAGGTATAGGCCATACTCCGCCACGGGGGCCCAAGTCCGGATTGATGGAGGCTTGTAAGACTAGTGGCTGGTCTTGCTCTATGGCCTCTGACTTGGCTTAACGACTGCCATCTATCGACGGCAGCCAGCACCAGCTGCTTAACATGCCTTGCGAAGCATGGAACCGCTCGGAAAAATGCCATTAGCGTTAATCATAAACGGTCACCCATCCGCGCACTGAACGCGCCCTATGTTGCTTAACGTTCGTGATCGTTTAAGATCACTCAGGCGGCCAGGGCTGCGAGCAATTCTTCGATTCAGTCGATTGATACACCTCCTGCGGTTGACTGGTAGAAAATGCTTGTAGCATTAAGTCCGCCGCGTTGCCATTGTAATTTTTACTTATGTGCAATAAACGTATTAATAATAATAATAATAATTGATGACCTATGATTTTATAGATATAACATAGGAAGTTACAACTTGTATATAGTGATGGAATATAACATTAAAGTTGCCTTTAACATGAAGGATAGTAACAAAAATCAATCTACCTCAAGAAAAGAAAAAAAAGTGTAGCAACACAGTCGTCATCAATTTTGTAATAATATCATGCCTGTCCACTTGCTGGCGATGTCTGATAATTCCGCATAATAATATAATTTAAACTCTTCGGAATTTTCCTTACTTTATATGATGTTCAATGCACATCGTCCTATTTTTGGCACATGTGCCAACGCATACGCGCATCAAAATCTCAATCATCTTCTGATGAACTACCTATCTATTAAATCTAGTAGTAAGTCGACAGATCCATAACACCCTGTATAACGCCTTAGCAGCCGGAACGTGTGTCGGTCGAGACGTATGTCAACGAAATGAAGCGAAATATACATTACGTTACCTGTTCCGTGTGTGATACTTTAATATAATGTAAAGCTATACCTCCCGGGATGTAATGTATATTATAGCAGTCGTGTGTGAAGTCCCTAAAGGTGGGTCGAAAAGTAATCGAATAGGGTCGGTCGTTTATAGGTCGTCGTACTCAGTGCGATTTCGCCGAAAGCCAAGAAATACATTAGTTTGGTAGTTTATCGAATAAACGTGATTTGGTATAATGATATAACCAGCAAATAATTAAACAGCTTAATATCTGTCTAAATGTAGACTCCATTTCACCACAAATAAAAAAACTAATTCTCTATAGATCGATTTTCGAAAGTGTAAAATTGTGACATTTAAGAGCCAAAACCGTTTTTTGGCATAAATGTTAGGCTCCCAGAGGTCCTCGATACTAGGTTCCGCCATAGGCCCTAGGAATCAGTAAGGAAAACGTTTTTTTTTTTTAATCAACAGTTTGTTTTGTCCAGGAATATCATCTCTCGCACAGAGTATAGATAATAAGTCTCAGTTCACAAGGAAATGCTAAATATACGAGTGTTAGTTAAGTTAAGACCGCTTTTACTTCTTGCTTCCGTCTTGTTCGCAGTTCGCACGTTATGAATGTGACGGCCTGACGGGTCTTGGTACAACTATAAGATGGATCAGATGGCGACTGTAAAATGCAGTTAACCATTCAATTTTCAACTTTATTGTAAGGACAGAAGGTATAAATTGAACATGGGTACCTACATACCGAAAACGTGGAAAAAGAAAAAGAAAACATCCAATCACGCGATTGGGCTATTCCATCATACTTCCTTTTTTCTATGGTAATAATTTCTCGTCAGCCAGTAGTTTCATAATCGAATACATAATTCGATAGAAGTTAAATTCCATTTTCGAAATTTCGCTCTCCAGCCAGCTCTAGGCAGTTAGGGGAAAATGTATTCTATTTCCCGATTTACTTAGAATGATATTAGCTTATTATTATTATTATCGTCCTCATGCAGATAGATGTACCTCAGATTATTAGTAGTTTATTTACTTGGTTGGCATAAAGATGCTGTAATTTTTATTAGGTTGGGGAGAAAGTTCCTTCGCATTTTATATGAAAATTCAAAACTTTTTTAATATAGTTTATTTACATTTAACTAAAGTAGGTATGTAGGTACCATTTTGTTCGATAACTTTTTGCCATCTTGTCGGTAAGGACATGATTCCGTTGCTATAGACATTTTGGGGCTTCTGATCAAAAAACTGCGTCAAGTAGTTTTGGCAGTCCTCTCGTGATGTTAATCTGACACTGCCTAAAGAATACTGAAGAGACCGAAACAGGTGGAAATCCCAATTTTGATTAATTTACTTTGATGCATCTTAGCTTGAACAACAATAGGTAGCGTGTTTTGGGTCCTAAATTTGGGCATCAAAATGCATCATTTCGAGCAGATTGAGTGAAAAAGACTTTTTCCACAACCTCTTAGGTATCTCCCCGTTATCAGCCCGCATGGCCATAAGGTACCGGACCCATTGCGCATGTCGCTCGCGGCCTTTACCGACATACGCATAATCGCATAGCCGTCAGTAATTTTGGGGTCAGTAACCGATCTGTGAATCTGTAGAGAAAATGCCGGCGAGGCTTATTTTGACCCACATTTTGTATGCGATGCTTCTCCGCTATTTTTTTCGCAGCTGACGATGATTTTAATTTGTCCATATATTGAACTCCAGTCGATTTATTGGTACCCACGTGGTGGAAGTCCGATACGATAGGCCAAGACAAGTACAAAATGGTAAAAGGCGTTAAGAATGACTCGGTAACAACAGTAAACAGTTTTGATACATACATTAAACAACTTTAATCTTAATCACCATTATAAACATTAATATTTACGTAGATTGTAGCTGTTTATGAAATTGTTGGTTATAAACGTTTATTTTTGTGAAAAATAGTTACAGACGACAGCACTTCCACAACGAGGCGACTTTATAACAAAAATGTAAAGGTTGATATGCCGTCGACTGTATTATACTTTGGTACATTCCAAACTATCATAGAACAAGATGCTAGATCTCACACATCCTGCTGTTGATAAATCTTATGCGTTATGCACAGGCAGGTGGGAATGCTGTCTATTTATAAAATTTTCACAAGTGCGTAACCCAAATTGCAGCGAATACGGGTCAACATCTTGGTTCCCACGCCAAAAAACAATTGGAAGGCAACTTTGGCCCAATAATGTTAGACGCTCAACGGTCTTTTTAGAATTGGGTTTTAGGTTTACGCGCCGGTAGCTTTTCGGCCGATATTTGAACGAAAAACAACAGGTAAAAGCCAGGTGTGACGACTAAACTTACCTGTAAATGTATGGGGACTTTTTTCACTGGCGCAGCGCTTGTCATTTTGTCTTCGGTAAGTTACAACACACAATAAACAACGTCTCTATCCCTTCCTTGGAAACCACCGGTTCTTTTATTGGCACGCAATTTAGAATACACACGCGACGACCATAGAAACCAACGGCAAACGCCTACTGACTGATAGTTAATCTTATTTTCATTTCATTGAGTTTACTACGGACGGTTCCCCTTCTACTACGCATGCGTAGCCCTAGGCCCCTCGTTGGATTGTTGGCGGCAAATGAGGAAACTGTAAATGTGCTTGCACACAATATTTGGTGCTAATTCAAGAAAAAATGTACAGATGGCAGTAGTTTCCAAACAAAAATTTTAGTCAAGTCCGACACTTTTTTGTAAATACCTTATTTTAATTTGTAAAATTTTACCAGAGCGAAGAACTAAATACTATTTTACTCAATGATAACATTTTATGACGTTATTATAAACTCTAACTGTAAACTTGTTACTGTTACAGGTTATGTCTCTGTTTTATAAAAGTGCTGTCGTTGAAACATAGATGGCGCTGTTAAGTAAAACAAAATCCGATCATTATAGGCGACATCGAAGAAGGAACGAAACGAACGACCAAAACATTTCGGACCATGCGTGAAGGGCCACCGATTTTTGGCGCCTGTTTATATATTGTTTATTAAATTCACCAGTGTACATAGCAGTCTAAAATAATAATAAAAACCAATGTGATGTGATGTGTGTTGTGTAGCAAGTTATTTTTGTACCGATGCCCACTCTACATCTGAAACCTGGAATCACGGTAAAAAATCGTACGGATATGCCCGAAGCAATTATTATTTAGGCGGTGTATTTTTGTGCTATGCTTTTTATAAATAACCTGTGTGTTAGTTCCGTTTTGCTTGTAAAAACATTGCATGGACACGCTTTTTATCCACTCTGTTGACTGGGAACAATTTAGTTACATGAGTAGAACCCTTTTTCAGGGCTGAAAAAGAGCTTTCATTGTCAAGATCAACGCGAGACGCTTTTTAGTTCTATATATCGACTTTTTGGGTGATTCTTCGGGCAAGTCATTCTTTGGTGATTTTCGTGGCAATTTTTAAATTTAATATTTTTGCTAAATCGACATCCGTATCTTAAATTATACGTAAAAGTAGTACTTTTTATAAAAGGGGCACCTCAGAGAGCAATAAACTTAAAGAGATAATCGAGGTTAAAAAAATGAGGGCGACGCAAATCACAAAACACCTAATAATAATAATATTATGATATTATTATTATTTTATTACAATATTTTATAGTTATTTTATATTTTATAGTTATTATTATGCCATTTTTTACATAAAAAATAATTCATTAAAATTTTAGTAAAAATGTATATATTTTAATATATAAATTTAATTTAAAATAATTTTTTTTTTGTCCTACATTAGGTACCTACTATTGCAAAACTTGAAGTTATTTCAGTTGCATGACCCATAATTGATTTGGGTGGGTCAAAACTACCATGTAAACCACGCAAATCACGCCACGAAAATCAAAATAAAGCATTCATTCTAAAAATATACAAAAACCTTTGAAGTAAATAAACTGTGTTTTGAATATAAGTTGCGTTACCTTATATTTGTTCGCTACAATATTTTACTCAAAAAATTAACTCACAGACGACAGAGAAAATTATACCACGCAAATCAAAGTTTTGAAAAACCATACCCGGGTGGATTTACCCAACAAAAATTTCTCTTAACAAAAATTTCAAAAAAATTAAAACACATTGGAATGCTAGTAAAACCAGATAAAATCATTGTAGGATAACTATAATGTTCTTACATTGTGTTTAGACCAAGATTTTAAACGTCGATCCGAAGATATCATCATTCAAATAAAAAGAGGTGAGATGGTGATGACGACTGTGGTATGGTGGTGATTTATCTATGGATGGTGATGATTTCGTGTGTATGATGATGATGCTTTAACTAAGTAGTTATGTCAAATTAAAAACAAAATATATGAAAATCAAATGTTTTTAATGATATAATCAACACAATTCTGATAACAACCGTATACAGTCATTTTCTTCTACCTCTAATGATATATTAAGTCAACACAATTTTACTAACAATCCTAAACAGTCTTTTACTTTTCACTTAATTATTATTATTATATTTTTATGTTAATTGAGATTTGGTCAGTTTTTTTGGTAATAAGTCATGTAAAAAAACATAAATTATTGTACAATTAACACGTAATTAGCATTATATTATTGAAATTTGGTCAGTTTTTTGGTAATCAACTACTTTTTAGTAATTGATTACTGTTCTGTGTTATTCTACGATTGATTATATTACCAAGAAACTGACCAAATTTTCTTTTTTCATAATTTAACAAGATTCTTTTACATAACCATCACATTGCTTTGTTGTGGTCATCGGTGGTTTTTGGTCCATTTTTTGTAATCAAAGAGGTAACTATCTACTTATTAATTTTTTTGTCATCATCATCATCATCATCATCATCAGGCTATATTAGTCCACTGCTGGACATAGCCCTCCCCTAATGAGCGCCGTAGCGCCCTGTCGTCAGCTTGCCGCATCCAGCATCTGCCTGCAGTCTTTCGCAGATCGTCATCCCATCTGGTTGGAGGGCGTCATACACTACGTTTGCCAAGTCGCGGTCTCCACTCAAGAACACATTTACCCCAACGGTTGTCGGTTCTGCCACTTCCGCTTGCTAAATTCTCTGAGCTATATCGATAACTTTGCTTCTCTGTCGGAGGTATTCGTTACGAATTCTATCCTTCAGAGAAACTCCGAGCATAGCTCTCTCCATAGCTCGCTGAGCGACTTTGAACTGGTGGACCAGCCGTATCGTGAGTGTCCACGTCTCGGCTCCGCAAGTTATTACAGGTAGGACACACTGATTGAAAACTTTCGTTCTCAAGCATTGCGGTATGGATGACGAGAAGACTCGGCGTAGTTTCCCATACGCTGCCCAAACCAGCTGGATCCTCCTCTTGGCTTCCTTCTCGAAATTGTTTTTACCTAACTGCAGAATCTGCCCGAGGTAATATTCGGAAACGATTTCTAGATCTACGACGATCGGTATGGGATCTATATGGCCATTGATCATGACTTTGGTTTTATCCAAATTCATGCCAAGACCGATACGTCACGAGGCTGAAGCTAGGCTGGCCGGCCTAGCATCTGGTTCAGCTCCTCTAGCGACTCCGTCATACAAATTGCAGGTGCGAGATGTAGTCTCCGTTTATGTTAATGCCTTTTCCTTTCCAGTTCAGCGTCTTAAACATGTCTTCCAACGCGCTCGTGAACAGTTTCGGGGATATAACATCCCCCTGTCTTACTCCTCTGCGCAGTTGGATAGGTTTAGACTGCTGGCCCTGTAGACATCTACATAGACATCTCAACACATCGATATAACGATAGTCTACTTGGCATCGCTGTAAGGATTCCAGAGCTACCCAGGTTTCGACAGAGTCAAAGGCCTTCTCATAGTCCATAAAGTCAGTGATTGGATCCGGCATTGAACCTGTTGATCACTGAGACATCTCTGAACATATGCTTGCTATCCGTCATGATGAAGTCGATCTCATTTTAAGTCACAGTTTCGGGGCTTTGCCATGTCCACCTCCTTTGAGGCTGTTTCTTGAAGAAACAGTTCATTAAGAATCACTCCTCTTTATCAAGGAAGTTGACAAGCATTTGCCCCCTGTGATTCCTGACTCCATAACCATGCGGGCCTATTCGGGACTCGTTGCCACTCTGGGTTCCCACCTTGCCGTTAAAGTCCCCCATAACAACGTTGAAGTGAGCCTTCGTGGTGTTATGTAAGGCTTTGGATATGTCTTCGTACATATCCTCCACTTCATCATCCGAGTGTGTTGAGGTCGGTGCGTAAACTTGAATGACCTTCATGCTGTAACGCTTGGACAGCCGAAGGATAAGGTACGCTACTCTGGTCGACACACTAGAGATTTCTTCAACGTTGTTAGAGATGCCCTTATTGTCGAGGAAACCTACGCCACCCTGGGATGTTATATCACCCTCGAGAAAGTAGAGAAGATGGCCCGAGTCTAGGGTTACGGTGTCATCCCCCTCTCTACGGACTTCACATAACCCCAGAACATGCCATTTAATGTTCTCTAACTCCACTTCCAACTGCGCTAGATGATGATCAAGCCTCAGAGTGCGCCCATTGAACGTTGCCAGGGTCAATGGTTTGTGGCAGCCTGAGGTAGCCCGGTGATTCTTAGCAGCCCCTGCTATGCAATAGCGAGGCGGCTGGGAACTGGGGGCCATTTCCTTGGTCTTGCCATCATTGGGGGTAATCCATAATCCCATAATCCCCACGCAGGGCATGTGGGTTGGGGATCGCACATCATTTGTAAACGGTGATGATGCGTATGGTGATGACGATTCGAACATTACGTCAATTTTTATAATAAGATACCGCTATATTCTTTAGCATCTTCACTTACATCAAGATCTTATTGAAATTAATCGTAATGCTATTTTATGTACTTACCTTGAACCACAGTCTGACGGTAATGACGGCAACTTTGTCTAATCAAATTTTTTGGACACTCACAACGAAATCTTTGCTCTCTGAGAGCGTGTTATGCACGTGCGAGTCGCTTCGGAGATTGCTATTGAACTGAGGAAGCAGATCAGGGTATCGTTGGCCGCGTAAATGCAACGCATACAGAACTACCTTCACTTTGATGTTGCCGTGACGGTGTTGACGAATATCGATGCTAAAATTTTGTTAATTAATTAATCATTAACTTTACGAAGAAATTATTATTTTCATTTCTATAAAGTTATATACAATATGGATAAACGTAAATAATGAATTAAAATCTAGTTCCTACGTCGGGTATTCGACTTTTTGCCGGCAAAAGTCAAGAGTAGCATTTTTTTTCACAGACGGTGATGACAAAAAATCTATTGAGTTTGAGTATGTTTGGGTTAAAGCGCATTATAAAACAGGTATATTTAAAGCATGTAAATGTAAAAAAGATTCTCGAGCAATATGTATTTTTTTATCCCCTCAACGTGAATTTTCAACAGGATTGTAAATCCACCCACCCACGTAACGGGGTTCTTATCTTACCCAATTTTTTCGGAAACTCGACGTGTTATCACACAAGCACTCTGTCTGGCTAACGGAGAGTGGCTAGTTGTGACATGAATTAGGATGACGCAGCATTGGGCCGCGAAGTTAGGGATGTGCAAGTGGTTTTATAATAATCCACACAAATCAGTAACTGCCCCGGGACAGTTACATTTTAATTTTTTTAGACAATGTAATTCTTTTACAACAATGGTGTAATTTATTATAGCAGTGGCAACTTATTAAAACTTAGTGTCTATTTTTTGGTAAGCGTATTCCATTTAGTTTAAAATATATAATTAAGTAAGTGATTCGATCGGGGAAAAGGTCACTCCACGAAAATCAAAGAACGGGGGTTTTGTAGTTGTTTTATGATATTAAATATAAAGATAATTGAATAATAATCAATGACCTAGATAAGAGATGATTAAAGGTTTGCCTGAAAAAAAAAATGGCTTGCTGACTTTTCGATTTCTATTCTTTTAAGGTGATGCCGCTTGAAAAACGTGTTTAAAAGAATCACCCTTTTATCGTATCTGCCTAGCTTCAAATTAAAAATAAATGAACCATGATTTTAATGTTGTCAGTATTATAATTATAATACGCTGTCTGCTGTCTATTATTTATTTGTCTATGACAAACCTGATTTTAATTTCATCTATTAGGTATAATAAAATTATAGTACGTTTTTCTTATATACTTTTAAAATACAAATTAAAATTTTCCTTCTGTATTGCATTTTTAATGTATACTTAGTATACGACAAATTAATACATCTTTGCGCAGTCGCGTCGGAATGAATTTGCTATTCTGTCACGCTCTTTTTTGAGAAATTTGACAGGACAGCACTAAAGTTAACTTGTAGAAATTCTTAATTCAGAAACCGGCCCCAAAGATGATGTATTATGTACTTACTTATTTCTCAGTTACAATAAACTAATAACCGTTGAATTTTAAAACACATCCCGCGTTCCCTGAAATATACCCATGCCAAGTCAAAGTCATTTGTTCAAGTTATTTTTCGCGCATTATACCAACATGTTTTGCCTAGTTAGTATACAATAAATAATAATACTACAACAATTTTGACCATTGCTTGCTTCAAGATTATGACATTTTATGTTGCATAGTATTTTTTGAAGTGTTCCAAGTGAATTCTGCGTGACTCTAAAACACGAAATACATGTAGTAAGTATATCTATCGCGAATCGACTGTATTATAAGTAACGTACAGTTTTTTGAAGTTGTAATATCAACAACACCAGCTTATAACGAAAGAAAACACCGTGGGAAAATCTGAGTGAGGTGTTAAGATAAGATACGATAAGAATATTCTTTATTTATTACACACCTGAAATTAAGACAAAAACACAAAATGGGTATAATACAAAGGGGCACAGTACAATAATTGGCGGCATTATTGGTAAAAGCGATTTCGTACAGACAACTGGTTGTAAACATACTTCAGCGCTTGAAATTGACAATTCGCGGTGAGACCTCGTTGTAATTAACCCCATACTCTCTCTCTCTCTCTGAGAGAAGGCCTGTGCCCTGCATTCGGAAGTACAAATATACTACATAAAAAAAATATACATACTACATAAAAAAAAGTATCTATACAATCTTTCACGTTCTTATATTAATCTGTTTCACCCTCCGACGTGTCACAAACACACCCACTCCTCTAAGCTTCCCCTTCATAAGAGTGATAGTAACACACTTCAAGTAGATCTTATCGCCTTCAGAATAAAGCCGTCTATTGAACAAAAAAGGCATATCTATGGCTGAGGGAGACAATACAATCTCACTCCTCAATGTTCTATTTCGTCGACCTTGACCTTCCTGATAAGTGTATTATCTGTATTCGGGTGGCTTCTTTTCGCTATTGTGTTTTTCAGTAGCTGCTCTAAAATTACACCCGTGAGCAATGAATTGGTAGAACTGACGAAAAGAATGCCAAGTGCGAGACGGACTCCCGCACGAAGGGTCCCGTACCATTATTCGTATCATCATCATCAACCCATCATGTCCCCACCGAGGGGCACCGGTCTCTTCCCTGAGGAAGGTATAGGCTATACTCCACCATGGGGGCCAAGTCCGGATTAGTGGAGGCTTGTACGACTAGTGGCTGGTCTTACTGTCAGGAGTTTTCAAGCCACCCTAGGGCCTCTGACTTGGATTAACGACTGCCATCTATCGACGGCAGCCGGCACCAACTGCTTAACGTGCCTTGCGAAGCACGGAACCGCTCGGAAAAATGCCACTAGCGTTAGTCGTGGACGGTGACCCATCCATGGGCTGAACGCGCCGTATGTTTCTTAACCTTAGTGATGGTTTAAGATCACTCAGGCAGCCCAGGCTACGAGCGATTCTATTATTATTCGTATACCATTTGAATATTTCAAGCGTCTATCTGTGTTATTAATGTCTACAAAAATGGCAACAAATCAAGTTTGTTGTATTGGAACCCCACTTAACCTCCTCAGTCCTGAACTTGAAAATAACATTGATGGTTTTCTACTGTCATTTTCAAAGTCCGGTCTGAAAAGGTTAATTATTTCTTTATTCTGTTTTAGTATTTGTTGTTACATTGGCAACAGAATACATAGTCTGTGAAAATGTCGACTGTCTAGCTATTACGGTTCATGAGATACAGCCTGGGCCTCAATTCTGCTAGTGCATTATAGTTCAATGACAGATACTCGGACGGGTCACGTGACATGATTTTTATACCAGAAGGATTGGTAGGTGTGCGCGCATAGATTAAAGGCGGCAATGAAATGAGATCGTCGCGTTCGTGCAGTTGTCATTGTTGGCGATTACCGCTATTTTTACCTCTTTTGTACATACTTTTTCCTTGTTATTACATTTAATTGCTGTTGGCAATAAGACCGCCGATTGGACATATTTTTAATTGTTACTTTTATTTTGTCTCTCGTTTCTTTTGTGCAATAAAGAATATTCTATATTATCTTGTATTAAAAATAATTTAAATTTATTTAATTTAAATATAGCGGTGGTGGCGTAGTGGGGTTGACCCTTGCTTCTCGATCATGAGGGTCTGGGTTCGAACCACGCATGTACCAATGACTTTTAGTTACGTACATTTGTTTGTACAGCAACACCATTCGCTGATAAATTGTGCCCGGATAACGGCGACAGGCTTGCCACTTGTCACGTTTGGGACCTAATAAACTCGGCAAAACGTGGGTCCAGTTCTAGAGACTGGTGCCTCTGCCTACCCCTTCGGGGATAACGGGCGTGAGTTTATTATTATTATTATTTTTTTTTTAAATTTCTCAAAACGGTATTTTAATTTACAGTCATTGTACTACAATTTATTAACAGAATCACGGCCCTTGTGACAGACATCCGGACCGTGGAGTCTTAGTATTAGGGTCCCTTGCCCTTTAGGAACGGAACCCTAAATAATTATGTAGCCTATAACAACAAAGTGATCGTATACATTTTCAGTAATTTTTTGAGGTAAGTAAACCTAAAAACGCAAATATCGATAAACAAACATACAATTACGCACAAAAAAACATATAATTTCCCAAGAACCCCAAAAGTTGTCAAAAAAAAATTGAGGCTACTTTTTGCCATTATTGGTCACCAATTCACCATTATTAAATCGCCTCATCTGGCAGCCCCGCTGTGACACACAGATGAGAAGCGTCTTCTTGATTAATCGCGGAGTTGATCATAGTTGGGCGAGGCAGTCTCCAATTTTCCGGAGGAGATCGTGCGGTGGAGAGAGGGAGCCCGCGACGATCTCTTCCGGGACTGGTGGGAGAGGCTGGCGCAACCTACCGCCGGCCTCGAGGTGGTGGCCGCCGTTCGACCCGTTCTTCGAGAGTGGGCCGAACGCAAGCGCGGCGCACTGACCTACCGCCTGGCACAGGTCCTCACCGGGCACGGCTGCTTCGGTGTGTACCTGTGCCGGATTGTGCCTCGCGTGGGCGGAGCCGCGTGCCGAATTGGCCGCGGCTATTGGGGCGGACCTCTCGCTGCCGGCCATCGTCAGTGCGATGGTCGGGAGCGAAGAGGCCTGGTCGGCGGTCCTCGCCTTCAGCGAGGCCGTCATGGTGGAGAAAGAGGCGGCGGAGAGGGCGCGGGAGAATGATCCCCTTTCGCTCCCTCTTCGCCGTCGGAGGACCGGCCGCAGACGGCGGGCGTATGCCGACCGTCTGCCGCCTTAACGGGGGCCTTCGGGCGGTGGGTCGGGGGACTCACCGCTCGATTCAGAGGTCCCGTGCTGGAAGGCGCTCCATGTGTTCCGGAGTGCCTTTAGCGGAGTGGGGGGAGAAAACACTTCCCCCCTGAAGAAGTGCCCGCGAGGGCGCCCGCTGACGGGGTTGCGGTAGTGTGCGCAAGCGTTCCCGTGGCCCCGTCCCTTGCGAGTGGGATGGAACACCCCAGGAGTTTTAGTAGGAATACTGCCCTTTTTAGGGCGGGAAGTCCGACATAACCGCCGTGCTCCCCCGAGCCGGTGGTACCCGTAAAGTGGTTTCTCCTGGGTCAAAAAAAAAAAATGGCAGTCTCCAATTTCCCCTTGGAAACAGTAGGTACTTTATATCTCTTCATCGATTTTCGGCCGGTCAGAAATGGCGACTTTCTGTGCCTCCGTCTTAAGCAGCTCCATCCGGTTCACGAGTGTTACGCAGTTCTTCTTCGGTCCTTTAACTCCTAGGGGAGCATAGGGCCTCAACCACAGATTTCCACTTCTGACGGTCGTTCGCAACAACTTCCAATTCAGGCCAGCTAGTGCCGATCGACTTGACCTCTTGGGCTGTAGATCTTATCCAGGTGGTCCTTGGCCGTCTCCTCTTTCGGTTGCCCGAGGGAATGTATGTGAGGACAAGTCTGGTCAGGCCTATTATTATTATTATTATTAAATTCTTTATTGTACCAGTAAAAATTTTACAATTGGCGGGCTTAATACTAAATAGCATTTTATTCTAGCCAACCAACAGGTGACGTGGAGAAGGTGGGGGTAGTGCCAAACAGTGGAGTGATATTTTAATATCCTTATCCTATCTTGGTCCGGCGTACAGTCTGTTAGCTTTTAGAATATACCTCGGACTCTAGAGTAGGCTTCGGTTTTCGCCGAACGAAAGCACGCGAGTGTAATACTAATTCCTGCTATTTGTGAAACTTTTCTTCACTATTTTGAAAAGTTATGTAAAGTTATAAATAACAATACAAAATAAACCTTACCATAATAATTGCATTCTATCCGATAGTAGCCGAGGTATATTCTAAAAGCTAACAGACTGTAGTATGTGGCCTATCCAGCGCTTATAAATCTGGACTTAGCTTCTAGTTCTTAGTTTCTAGAGACAACCCAAGTAGAGAGTCCTACTCTACTTGGGTTGTTTCGGTAATTGAGAATTTTAGAAACAACCCAGTGTATTAGCCCTTATCGTAAGTCATCATCATCAACCCATCATGTCCCCACCGAGGGGCACGGGTCTCTTCCCTGAGGAAGGTATAGGCCATACTCCACCACGGGGGCCAAGTACGGATTGGTGGAGGCTTATAAGACTAGTGGCTGGTCTTACTGTCAGAAGTTTTCTAGCCGCTCTAACGCCTCTGACTTGGCTTAACGATTGCCATCTATCGACGGTAGCCGGCAGCAACTGCTTATCCTAAGTATTTGCATTAAATTACATACATACATAAGCTCACGCCTGTATCCCAGAGGGGTAGGCAGAGACCAGGGACTGCCGCGGTAAGGGACGCCTCAGACGGACATACTTCGACCAAATAGGGGATGTATCAGCAAAGGGCAAGACAAAAAGTACCTACCGGCCCGCATCCAGCGACCCCCCGCCACCGTAACCGGGTCGTCAGACCATCAGAGCCTAGATTCTGCTAATAACTTGTAGTACAATGTCAGTTCTATGGACGCGTCGATTTCATTTCATTGCTGCTAAGTCTACGCGGGCACCTGTATAAATAATTCGAGGCGTCAATGAAATTAAAAAAAAAATGTCACGTGACTCGACCAAGTAACTGTAATTGAACTATAATGTACTAACAGAATCGAGGGTATGTGGGGCCAAGTCCATACATCATCAACGCATTATGCCCCCACCGAGGGGCACGGGTCTCTTCCCTGAGGAAGGTATAGGCCATACTCCACCACGGAGGCCAAGTCCTGATTGGTTGAGGCTTGTAAGACTAGTGGCTGGTCTTACTGTCAGAAGGTTTCAAGCCCCCCTAAGGCCCCTGACTTAGCTTAACGACTGCCATCCATCGACGGCAGCCGGCACCAACTGTCTAACGTGCCTTGCGCACGGAACCGCTCGGAAAAATGCCACTAGCATTATTAGTCGTAAAGTCACCTATCCATGCACTGAACGCGTCCTAAGTTGCTTAACCTTCGCGATCGCTTAAGATCACTCAGGCGGCCGGGGCTACGAGTGGCTACTACGATTCAAGATCCAAGTCCATACCCTAAGTAATTTTCCACAATTTTTCATTCTCCATTTTCCATAGAACCGCGTGCCCTGAGAGGTGAGCAAATATTGCCGAGTCCGCTGATATCAGGCGGTATTAACCGTAATCTCTATTGGAAAAAGCTTTTTGCGTCGATTGCTTTGCGACTTCGTTTCAAGGTTAGCCATTCCTGACTGGCGAAATATCGCAAATAAGGCCTAAGGAGGAAAAAAGTAAAGAGTTTGTATTAAGTTAATTAATATTAGGAAGACTAACAGCACTATCAAAAGGTAGGTACGTATAATCCATTTATCTATAGGTATACTTGGCATTTTTTCAGACTTTAAGCGACACTAAAACAAAAACCTTTAGCGGTAGAAAACTCTAAATTTGCAAACTAGTACTAAATATGCAAACGGTAGCGAATTTTCTACCGCTAAAGGTTTTTAATTCTGTGTCGTTTGAAGTCCAAAAAAATGCCAAGTATAGATAAATGAATTATAGTAGGAACTTTAAAAAGAAAGAAAGCTGTCACCATTGAGTTTTTTAAATTCAATGCTATCACGAATAATTAATTGAGCTTTTAAATTTATACTTTGAGAATATCAGGGCTTCATAGTAAGTAAGCAGCCTAAAATACGTCCTACTGCGGGGCACAGACTTTCTCTCAGAGAGAGAGAGAGAGAGAGAGAGAGAGAGAGTATGGGCTTAATCACTTCGCGTGCCCACCGCGAATTGGCATATTCAATTTCTGAGGTATGTGAATAGCTCAGCCACTCGGGTTTCCTCACGATGTTTACTTTCAAGTGTTAGCGACCGGACAATGTAACTTCCATAACGATACCTTCAACTTGAATGAGACGTTTTGGGAGTTATATTGTCCGGTCCGGTATAAGGTCAGGAAGTCGAAAAAGTACCTAAATAAATTGTCACATATTATTTCGACTTTGTGGGGTTTTCATCGAGGGGTGCGATTATAAGTTCACATAATGAAATGTACATAATTTACAGAACAAAGACATAGGTGCATGCGCGCACCGGGAATCGAACCTTTAATTAAATCATATTATATTAAATTCGCGCTTTACAAGCTCTACCAATGTCACTCACAGCCTTCAAGAAAACATGTCCTACATAGAAGAATATCCATTAAATGTAACTGTATTTATTCAATGTAACCATTCAAAGATATGGTTTTAAACTATTAAATCGTAATTACCAATAAAAAACCAAACAAAAATATGAATATATGAAAATTATGAGAAAAATTGTCAAAAAAAATATATATCGAAATTCATGTAAAGGACAATGGCAAATCGTGTACCACCCTGTTAAAAGAATGTTTTGGGATTGTAGTTTCCTGAGTTTAGTATTTCGCAACTGGCTCTTTTTTCAGTTTTTCAAATGTTTTTTTAAAGTAGGGGGAAGAAAATAAGAAAATAATTTAATAAAACGCAATTCACAAACAGAAACGGAACGCCATCGATTGTATCTTGATTGTATCATCGTATCTTGCAAGCAAAAAAAAACAACTGTCATGTCAAAGTGAAAATCAGTAGAGTTTGTTTCACGAAAGAAGTCCCATGAGTTAATGAATTTTGGTTTTTATTGTTATATTATTAAGGATCTTACCGTGGGACTACATCACACCAAACAGGTGAAACGATCTTTAGGTGTTCTGTGGGACTCCTTCGAGCGAAAATAAAAAAAAAGATACTTGCCATTTCCACAACAAACTTGATATTGGCAGAATCCTAGAGGTGCCATTAAATAATATTTTCATTGAATTGAAGTCTCGTCGTCGTTGTTTTTATTGTAACTGAAAGAGGTAATCGTGGCAGAGAAGCAATAATAAGTTATTGTTGCAACTGCATTGTAGGGCTGAGTACTGTTCGGTGTTGCTCCCATGTGATGAGTATCATCTGATACCTGGGCTATGCTCGCCATGAGGGAGTGACGCGACCAGCTAACTTCTTGGATGACGTTATTTTAAGAGTGTAGTTGATAGAAAAGGCGCCGCTATCCATACGTTTCTGTACTACTTCTGTTGCTAGCTGAGCAGTAGGTAGTACGTAGGTATTTGGTTCAAATTATGTTTCTTGATTTTTTATCTGACTGTTTATTTGTACATATATGTATGTACATAGGTATGTACATAGGTATGTACGTAAGTGTGTATATTAGAATTATTTTGTTTCAATTATTTGTGTAGGTATTTATCTCTAACAGTCAAACGGGGTCGTAACATAACCTCCAAACCTCTTAAAAAAACAACCATAACTTATGACTCCCAACTTTATAAAAAAAAGAAAATTATAATAAATAATAATTATAATAAACTCACGCCCGTTATCCCCGAAGGGGTAGGCAGAGGCACCAGTCTCTAGAACTGGACCCACGTTTTGCCGAGTTTATTAGGTCCCAAAGAAAATTAATGCAACAAATTCTTGTACAATTATCTATTAAATGTAAATATTTCATGTTTCAACACGACTTCCACTGAAGCCTGCCATTCTCCTTTACTTTAACCACAATTTGTAGGAATTTAATTTTTTAAAGATATTTTATAAGCATTAAAACTGGACCGTTTGTAACGGCGCAAACCTCTTTACAATATTTTTTATATTTCTTTATTTTCTGTACATAGTTTTGAAATAAAAAAATAATTCATATGTGAAATGAAATCGTGAAGTGGCATCCTACTTTGACGAGATCATGAAATAACAAGTTTCTACTTGTCTATAAAGAGTAAAGAGGAAAGATTTGTATTTTTGTGTGTATGTTTGTATTGAATAGGCTCAGAAACTACTGGGCCGATTTTAAAAATTCTTTCACCTTTAGAAAGCTACATTCTTCGTGAGTAACATAGGCTATGATAGATTTTCAGAAAGTTTAGGATTCCGTACGAAATCTCGAATAATGTGACCGAAAGTGTAAAAAAAATTACTACCCCGGGAATTTTCCACGGAACTAATATATGTAGCTATTTCCACGGAAACGTTTTTGCCACCCGTGCGAAGCCGGGGCGGGTCGCTAGTTAACTATATTTTACTCTATTTCCTTCTATTTTGATCAAGATAAGTTAAGATAAGCACACCGGAATGAAACAAAAACATGAAATGTTTACAAAGGTTTATGGTACAATTGGCAGCCTCATTCATCATCAGCCCTTTAGGTCCCCACCGAGGGGCACGGGTCTCTACTCTGAGAAAGGTATAGGCCATACTCCACCACGGGGGCCAAGTCCGGGTTGGTGAAGGCTTAGAAGACTAGTACCTGGTCTTACTGTCAGAAGTTTTCAAACCGCTCTAAGGCCTCTGACTTGGCTTAACAACTGCCATCTATCGAAGGCAGCCGGCATCAACTGTTAACGTGCCTTGCAAAGCAAGGAACAGCTCGGAATAATGCCACTAGCGTTAGTCATAGACGGTCACCTATACATGCACTGAAAGCGCCCCATGTTGCTTAACCTTCGTGATCGTTTAAGATCACTTAGGCGGCCGGGGCTATGAACGGCCTTATTACTAAACGCCAATTTATCAACTTTTCTGTTGGTGGAGTAAAACATAGGTGAAGTTGGTACATACACACGACGATATTGTTTAATCTCGCAGGTTAAGAATTTTGCTATCATTTGACACCTAAAGAACTGGACAGAGGAAATACATACTGAAAGGGCTTTACTTTTAAAAAAGTGGGATGTGTCCTGGTTGAGCAATAAAGTGTTATCTATCAATCTATCTATGTTTGACCTTGAACAACGCAAAAACTAATTGTTTTGACGTCAGCCTTTAATTTATAAGCTGTCCAAAGTAGCTCGCCCATTTTTTTGTCTAATTAAAGGACCACGGTAAGTAATGGTTTACTAACCGTGTCAATGAACTTATTTATTAAATGAGTTCATTGACACGGTTACATATTAAATGTACTTATTTATTAACTTGATTTCGGAATCACTTACTTGAGTTTTTGACGGAAGAGTCCGACCATGCTCTTGTTTGAAGAGCTTATTCAAATAGGAGTGAGACCGAGTTGGGCTCTTACAATAAAAAATCAATCAAAAAACAATCAGACTTTGGCATTATTACGTTGGAGTAGAAATCTCTTTTTTTTTTCAACGTAAAGAATTTACATTCTGATTGTTGAATGTCAATGTATTTATAATGTTAGCCAATAAAGTGGCTACCACACCATATCCTACAAATGATGTATTTATCTTGGCTAATCTGAATTTAGATGAGACAACTTTATTTCTGTTTCTGACGACCTCTGTGGCGC
Source organism: Yponomeuta plumbellus (assembly GCA_947310845.1). Lineage (NCBI taxonomy): Eukaryota > Metazoa > Arthropoda > Insecta > Lepidoptera > Yponomeutidae > Yponomeuta > Yponomeuta plumbellus. The sequence goes on along the minus strand of OX371216.1, from coordinate 9,000,075 downwards.
AGCGGTTAGCGCATCTGCCTACCATGCGAGGGGTTCCGGGTTCGAACCCGGCTGGGGACAGAAAAACAAAGAAACCCAGGTCTTGGATGTTTACATGTTTGTGACGTCGCTATTTCTGGTTCCCACGACACAGGGTATCCTAGTGTGGGGCCAGAAGCAATGTATGTGCCTGTATGTAAATGTTATGTTATGTTACTTCTTATGGTGTTAAAGTTATATCCATAGAGCATTAGATAGGTCCCGTAAAAATGTCCGTAAAAACCCGTATACCTAGGCAGATATACGACCAAAACCACTCTCCCAAGTTACCAAACATAATTCAATTTTGCTTCGGCTTCGGCTCGAATTGTAATGCCAATATTTGACAAAGGTTAGTCTTTCCTTTGACAAATGTTTACAATACACACCCTCGGTTTCTCGAACGCTAACAGTCTGTTAATCTACTGTCAGTTGTTTTTTTTGTATTGTCATGATTTTGACCAATTTTAGTAAAATCAGAGATGTGTTTGACTATTCCACCACCAGTTTGCTTTGATATTAGTGACATGAGATAAAAAGTATTCAATAAAATAGTGTCATGATACGTCCAAAATCGGAAGTGTCGATGTCACTATTCAAAAGTAACCGTTCGCTATGATGGTAACACTGCGCAATAATATGGCGGGGAGCCTCGGTGGGTGGGGACGATAGAAGTGCAAGGAGGCTCACTTTTACGTTATACTTGGTGGAGGAAACATCTCTTCACAGTATCTATGAACTTTTGACTACAAAAGCTGTTAACAATAGTCTGTTAGACTGATAGACGTCTGTTAACGTCAGCGTTCAGGAAACCGGGGGTCATGAAACAGCGTATTTTTGAACTAAAACTTTCGTAAGCACAACACATTGTAAACATAGCTCGCGTCGTCGGTTGCTCGTCTCACACTGCGAGCTCCGTCTCTGCTCACCATGATTAAGCTCTGCGAATCGGGGCGAAACCTGGTCGGACTCTTCCGATGTAACAACACCCGTAAGTAGACCTGGACAAAAAGTTTACAAACAGCGTAGTTATTTATGGTTTTAGAGCCGGCTCCTCACTTGGCCATTTGTTTTTGTTCCATATTATTATGCATAACCAAACTAGGATACCCTGGGCTATGGTGACCTTACCGTAGCCCAGTTGGGCCCAGAACAAGTGATTGTGTTGTGTAGAAGTTGTTTTTAACGGCATAGAATTAAAGCGGCAGTTCAATATTTGATTTATGGTATTTAAAAAAATAAAAAACGCGTGTTTGCAAACTAGTTTAGCAGTAAAAACTGAGCAGTAAACTAAATATAAATGAGTCATAAAATAATTTAAACGGGAAGTTCAATAAATACTGAGCAGTGGAAAAGTTTAATTGGGCGGTTAGGCGCGTACAGTTAACAAATCGTAATTGGTTAGTAATAAATTTTATTTTAAGCAGTTCTATAAACTATTAGGCGGTAAAATGTATTCCTAGTGAAATGGATAGAATTTTCCTAGCACTCGCCGGCCGCTGCCGCGGCACGCTCGCTTCGCTCGCTCGGCTCGTGCGTGTGTTGATCACAGTTCTAACCTAACCTAACCTATAGGGTTATTGTGTCCAGCCTAACCTAACCTATTTTACATTTTTTCCAACATAACCTAACTTCTTTTCATTCAAAGTGACGTTCGGATGCTACGGCCCACTGTGAACTGCCCATCCGTTTTACTGCTCATTCGTTTATTAAACTACTCGAGTAATTTTTGCACTGACATTGAATGATGAATTAACAGACCAATATTTTTATTACTTACTGCTTATGTTTTACTGGATCACTAATTTACTAACCGCCGAAAAATTTACTGACTGAACATTAAATTTTTCAACTGATCATGATAACTTCTGTATTGTTTAAATAACAGTTGTAAAAATTTATTCCCGTTTTTAACTAGCTGACCCACAAACGTTGTTTGGCCATATTAATTGAGGAGGTACTTTTCAAATGTTGATCATTGCACTTTTAAATTTTTTTCAGAAAATGAGATATCTTGTTGGCTAAGATGTAATTTCGGAATGGAATAAACATATTTTGATGAAACCATCGGGTTTCATTGTTTTTTTTTTTTGGAATTTGGCAAGTTTTTGTTTCAGCTACGTATAGATTTCAATGTTGCCAGTCAGAAAAAAATATAAAACCCATTTTGGTCAAAACTGGAAAGTCAGCTTTTGAAAAGTTCCTCCTCAATTATTCCTGACCTATTCTCAGATCTTATAATAATATTATTATTAAATTCTATAATGCACAAAACACATGTTTGGCACCAAGGCGTAATTAATGCGAAATAGCGTTTTCTACCAGTCAACCTTTGGTTTGGGGATTCTTTTTTAATTCCTTAGATACTATGTTTATCAAGATAAGTTAGGAATATTATTTATTGCACACCGGAATGAACAAAAAACACAAAATATTTACAAAGGTTCATGGTACAATTGGCGGCCTTAATTATTATCAACCCATTATGCCCCCACCGAGGGGCACGGGTCTCTACCCTGGGGAAGGTATAGCCCATACCCAAGTCCGGATTGGTGGAGGCTTGTAAGACTAGTGGCTGGTCTTACTGTCAGAAGTTTTCAAGCCGCCCTAAGGCCTCTGACTTGGCTTAACGACTGCCATCTATCGACCTTGTGAAGCATGGAACCGTTCGAAAAAATGCCACTAGCGTTAGACATAAAACGGTCACCCATCCATGCACTGAACGCGCCCTATGTTGCTTAACCCTCGTGATCGTTTAAGATCACTCAGGCGGCCGGGGCTATTCATCTGCTACAACATCTATTCATCCGGGGCTATATCCATTCACAGAGCAATATTTGAAATTGATCACAGTTTTCAAAGAAAAAAACATGCTCATAAAACTGTGGTCTATATCATCTTCAAAATTAGATTTAGGTAAAGTGCCGTTGCAAGACTGACCCGCCGGTGGATCCTCAGGGCTTGAGGGCTTCAGCCCATACTCTCTCCCTCAAAGAAGGCATGTGCCTCGCCATAGGATGTACATAGGCTACTAAAAAAATAAGGTGACCCTAGTTTACTAGAATCTAAGTAGTCAGCTTACTGAAAAGTCGCCATGTAACTTAGTAGAGAATATGCAGGGCGTCCCACGGCTATGCCACATGGAGGGAAAGTACCTTTAATATTGTAGATGCAACATTTTACTGAAAGGAGACATTATTTTAATTTCAAAAACAATCTAAACTGCATTCATAGATTTTTAAATAATTACACGGTTGAACCGGGAATCGAACCTGCTACACGAGAAAAAAATTACCCTGTAGCTTTATCACACCGATCGGAAGGCTTCATCATAAGGATTATTTTTTGCTAAATAACATACTATCAGAAATAAAAGGAAGACCATGAATTTTAATAGTTTGTAAAGGTTGACTTCGTTCCTACTAATCCTACTCTACTTACTTATTGAGTGAGAGTCTAGCTGTTTCGCTACATAGTGTATCTTCAATCCCCTTAGCTTCGGCGAATCGATAAAAGGTCGCTGATCAAATCACAGCAGATAAATCCAATTTGCTCAATCACTGGGCCAGACAGGCTTGCTTGCCTACCAAGTCGACTAGTAATCGAGACCTTTTTGTCCTCAAATTATAATAAGGACTTTTTTTAATACCCTGTACACCTTAGAGCCATCGCAAACAGGGCGACTTGTCGCCTCGTCTAGTCGCCGCGTCAGACGCGACGTTGTCATTTGCTTCTGGCGTCTTGTCGTCGCAACTCCGCGACTCTGACGCCAAGTGTGCGGAGATTCGAACAAAATATATGAAAATTGACGGCCGTAGCCTGTCGTCGCGTCTAGTCGCCGAAATGTCGCTGTCGCGTGTCGCCTAGTGTGCGCATAGGCTTAGGGCGCACTATGGAAAATGGGGGTTATTTTTTGTGCAAAAATCTGTACGTTCGTGAGTTTTTGTCATAATCTCAAAATAAGGTCGCGTTATAAGTTACACTATTATGTAAAACAAATTTTGTAAATAAGAATGTGCTTTTGTAACTATACCACATTACCTTTCTAAAAATACATAATATACCACATTGCACATTGTGTGCTAAATATTTTTTTCACAATCTTGTTTTCAAACATCTAAACGCAAAGAGTTGAGCTTGGCACCCCTATCTTCGCTTAACTTCTGACTATCAATAAAATACTATTGTGCGTATTAAGTGACATAAACCTATTGAATATTATAATTTGACTATTAGAGTATCTATGATATCAACATATTATAAGAATTCTTATATTTGTCAAAACCATTTTAGCCATGCTCTTTTTCTACTATTTTCCATAGTGGGGCGGCTTGAAAACTTCTGACAGAAAGTCACAACAAGCCTCCACCAATCCGGATTTGGCCCCCGTGGTGGAGTATGGCCTATAACTTCCCCTGCGAAGAGACCCGTGCCCCTCGGTGGGGACATACCTAATGGGTCGATGATGATGATACTCCTAACCGTCCCTCTGCAGGAAAGGAGAAAGAGAAAGAAAAGAGAGAGGGAGAGATTTGCAATTTCAAGCTGTATAAACACCTCATACACTAACATTTACTCACGATGTTTTCCTGGACAGTTAGCAAATGGTATTGTTACTACAACTTCACAAGTGTGGGTACGTAACTTAGGCCCACTTTTTTATAGATTTAACTGAGGGTATTTATTTAATATTTAGGAAAACTCTTGACTAAAGAGACAATATTACAAAACAGATATAAAATCAGACAGTCATTAAAAGTTTCTCACAGATAGCTGCAAAAAGTAATCTTACTTAACAGTTGCAACCAAGCAGGGTAACATCTAATTTTCGGGATTGAAAAACTTAAGTAAAAACTATTACGTAAGTAACGTTCTGTCACGCTCTTTTCTGAGATTTTTCACGAGACAGCACTACAGTTAAGTGATTATTTTGCGAAATACTCAATTCAGAAACTGACTCTTAGAGATCAAAGTCATGGTGGCCACCGCTGATTGACAACTCCAAGCGTTTTTGGTTTTTCGATAAATTATACATTTTTTTAGTTAAGGTGCCTTAAAGCGGCTTTAAGACTCATAACATCATCATCAACCCATCATGTCCCCACCGAGGGGCACGGGTCTCTTCCCTGAGGAAGGTATAGGCCATACTCCACCACGGGGGCCAAGTCCGGATTGGTGGACTCATAACATAATTTATACGAATAGGTACGTATTAATACTTTTTTTTTCACTCTGTCAGTCGTAGCGTATTCGTTTTGTCGGTTAGCTAATAGAGACATTTAGATGCGTGCACGTTTAGTGACTTTAGAACCTGCTACGTGTCAACGCGTCATCGTCACTATCAAGTCATTAGCCGCCATCAGCATTATCTTGACAGTGCAATGACGCTTGGATTACTGTGGAGGTTCTTGGTAGGCGTTTCAGGCTATTTAGCCGGCTGCGACAGAAATGGGCATGTTTATCGCGTATATGTTTGAATGTTTCCTTAAGAACTCAAAGAGGCCAAACTGGACTGGCTGGACTGATTTTGTCAAGCGAGATGTTTAGAGATAAAAGACTTTATTTTCACAAACGACAAAAAAAAAAACAAAACGACCGATGCGATTTTTATGGATAGTCGCAAAGAGTTCATCAATATCAACCCTTTAAGTCCCCACCGAGGGGCACGGGTCTCCTTTTCCCTGAGGAAGGTATAGGCCATACTGCACCACGGGGGCCAAGTCAGGATTGGTGGAGGCTTGTAAGACTAGTGGCTGGTCTTACTGTCAGAAGTTTTCAAGCCGCCTTAAGGCCTGACTTGGCTTAACGACTGCCATCTATCGACGGTAGCCGGCACCAACTGCTTATCGTGCCTTGCGAAGCACGGAACCGCTCGGAAAAATGCCACTAGCGTTAGTCATAGACAGTGACCCATCCATGGACTGAACGCGCCGTATATTGCTTAACCTTAGTGATCGTTTAAGATCACTCAGGCAGCCCAGGCTACGAGCGAGTCGCAAAGTGTTATAGAATAAAAAAATATTATTTTAGAAACAAAAAACCGGCAGCTAAAAAATCGCCAGGGACGTGGGCCTTTTTGAAAAATATTATGTTATGTTATCTTATCTTCAGCAGCAATCTTATCTGTATCAAGATAATCATCATCAACCCATTATGTCCCCACCTAGAGGCACGGGTCTCTTCCCTGAGGAAGGTATAGGCCATACTCCACCACGGAGGCCAAGTCCGGACTGGTGGAGGCTTGTAAGACTAGTGGCTGGTCTTACTCTCAGAAGTTTTCAAGCCGCCCTAACGCCTCTGACTTAATGGCTTAGCGACCGCCATCTATCGACGGCAGCCGGCACCAACTGCTTATCGTGCCTTGCGAAGCACGGAACCGCTCGGAAAAATGCCACTGGCGTTAAGTCATTGATGGTCACCCATCCATGCACTGAACGCTCCCTATGTTGCTTAACCTTCGTGATCGTTTAAGATCACTCAGGCAGCATAGGCTACGAGCTATTCGATAGCGAAAAATCTGTATCTTTTTTTATTGAAGACTTCTCAGCAGAGAGGTTTTTGGTTTTTCAATAAAATGTTTTTTTAACGAAATACTCATTAGGACAACGCTACTGTCAGTGTGTATGCCAAATGTATCTGTATAGTTTCTACTACTGCGTAGCTGCTTTCACTGTTTTTCGTCTTGAAAATCTGAATTTAACTCCTATACCTACAGCCTCAAATCGCTCGTAGCCCCCGCCGCCTGAGTGATCTTAAACGATCACGAAAGTGGAATGTTGGGGAGTGGACTGTATTTAAAGGAAAGGGTGAATTTGGTAAAATAAAATGTAATAACAGAAAACGAGAACAAAAGTGAGTGATTATGAGCCTGGGCTGCCTGAGTGATCTTAAACGATAACTAAGGTTTAGCAACATACGGCGCGTTCAGTCCATGGATGGGTCACCGTCTATGGCTAACGCTAGTGGCATTATTCCGAGCGGTTCCGTGCTTCGCAAGGCACGTTAAGCAGTTGGTGCCGGCTGCCGTCGATAGATGGCAGTCGTTAAGCCAAGTCAGAGGCCTCAGAGCGGCTTGAAAACTTCTGGCAGTGAGACCAGCCACTAGTCTTACAAACCTCCACCAATCTGGACTTGCCCCCGTGGTGGAGTATGGCCTATATCTTCGTCAGGGAAGAGACCCGTGCCCCTCGGTGGGGACATAATGGGTTGGTGATGAGAAGCTAGACACGTGGAACGGAGTGTAGTGCTGGGATTCTGACCCTCGGGATCTCATACATTGTGAAACATGGCGAATTACTACTGCAATAAACTGTTGCTAGCTGTGCGTGCTTTCATAATTTTTTTCAGTTTTCTGTACAATAGGCTATTTGACAGTCTGAAAAAAACAGTATTATCTATACGTATTCGTATAAATTATGTGCTTAAAACCGATTTAAGGCATTTTAACAAAAAAAAACAGTTAGTATTTGTAAAACAACCCAAGATAAAATTTGATAATTATGTATCTGCAGCCATTGTTTCGAAAACGGCCTGGATTGGCCGATTCTATGATGACGTCACATGCCAGTAAAAATGGCGTCTGTCATTAATTCTTTCTTACGTTCATTGGTTGGTTTACCGGGTAGTGACGTGATAATTGCTAAACGCCGTATTGCCTAAGATAGCGTTTTGGCGGCTTCTTTCAAAAGTAAATTTTGCTTTGCCTTTTTTACAAGAAATACACGAAAGAATTTAAAACGACCACTTTCTGAGGACTCCATGAACACCAACAAAAATATGAGATGGTTTTCAGAAATCGGTCAAATAGCCTATTTGAAGCAGTCCTCCGTGCTATTTCTGTCTGTTTGTTTGTACGCAGAACTGTGACTTATCTTTCCTTGCGTTCTGTTTTCAGTCTACACTGTTGTCTCTATTTGAACGCTTCAAGGAGCTCCGGGGTATGAAAACCCCGATTTGTTTCTAATTAAACACGATTAGTTACAATTTTATTGTGAGTTGTGCGACAGTGATTGAGCTTGCAATGGTTCAACATCAAGATTATCGCGGGAAAATTGTAGGTAGAGTGCGACAAGTGAGTCGTGGCTCAAGCATTTGGTGGGAAATTTAAAAATCCTTTAGTTGATAACCCTGCATATAGTCTGAATAAACCATCTTGATACTTTTGCTTAACTTGATTATTTGTTTAATTAGTTTGGAGTCTCCAATGAATTTTGTCCGAAAATAAATAAATATAAGCAAAACGAAAACATTAACTGCATCAAAACCAACATTTCCTTTGCACCAAAAACAGGGATAATAAAGATGCACCACATAAACTTATAAACATTTATTAATGCTGAACCATAATCAAAATCGGATTCATATCTTTTTTCTCAACATCTTTGAGTTCTTTGACTAAGTCTTCGATCTGACGTTTAACATTTTCGTCATCCGACAGACCTTACAACATAATCCATATAAATAATTCATGTATGCTTTAAAACATTATTACTCGTATGTACATACTAAAACATAGGTAAAATTAGGACGAGTATCAAACTGTTTGGGCTGTACTACTTGCAGCTGAAATACCTAAGTTTGACAATCAGAGTGTGGCCATATGAAGAATTCGAAATAAATCGCGTCCCAGGACTCGCTTGTCAGACTTATTACTAATACGTTATCTGTGGTCAGACTCTACCTCCAGCCCGTAATTATTCCAATGGCCTAACGGTCAAATTTAATTTCAATTGCTATTACAAACGTCAGGATTTTGAAAGGAATTTGGTGACCAAAAGGCTTGTGATAAAAACTTATAAATAATATTTATAATATCATAACTTTATGCATATTTATTTTCAATAAACTAGCGGACGCAGGGCCGGTTTCTGAATTGAGAATTACGCTAAGTGTCTACTTAACTGGGCCTTGATTCTGTCAGTCCATTATAGTTCAATGACAGTTACCTAGTCGGGTCACATGACTTGTTTTTAAATACCATTGACGCCTCGAATTATTGAGCGCTTCAATGACAGTTACCTAGTCGGGTCACATGACTTGTTTTTAAATACCATTGACGCCTCGAATTATTAATACGCGCGCGCGTTGACTTGAAGCGGCAATGAAATGAAAATGCGTCGAGCGTTCATACAACTGCCATTGTATTACAATGTATTAGCAGAATCTAGGCCATATGCTGTCTCGTAAAATTTGACAGAAACGAGCGTGTCAGAACGTCGCTTAAGTATTTACTTAGTGAAATTCTTAATTCCCAAAACCGGCCCTTATCCAGTAACTGACCACAAGTAGCACGTAGAGAATAATTTTTTTTTCAAATTGAAATTTATTTATTACAGTAAAGTTTAGCACTTTACTTAACCTAAGGCTGAACTGATTTCGCTAATAATTTTTTTAGAATATTCCTTGAAGTACAAGAATGGTTATTACGGAGAGAAAAATTGAAAAAAAAATGCCTAAAAAGGGGAAGGTTTATATGGTGAGAAATTATGAATAAAAAAACGAAAATTTGGCTGTACGAAGTTTGCCGGGACAGCTAGTAGAATATTAAAAAGAGCTATGTGGTGCGCGGAAGCTAAATTATTGAAATGATTACTCCGCGTTACGCGCTATTCAGTTACATGAACTAATTGAGCGTTTCCATGTGATGTCATGAACGCTGCACGAACCATGGGGCCGGGCAAAGTCTGAAGTTTAGTCTAACTAATCCTCAGTAATCAGATGGATCGGATCGTAATGTGGTGTGTACATACTCTGTGGCACGTATTAGTACGATGAGATTAAAGGTACCGGAGCAACGATGTAGAGATTAGGCCTGTTTCATAGTATATAGCAATTGGTTGTTCATCGCAAAGTTGCCACGACAAGAAAAAAACGATTGCCTTTGCATCTACGTAATAAACATAAACATTTTTACATTTAACATAAACATTTACATACATGCACTAACATTGCTTCAAGAAGCTAGTGCTCGAAAAGAGCACGGGTCTCTTCCCTGAGGAAGGTCTGACTGCGATACTTAGTACCTACACAGAATGTAGTATCCAGTGGCACCTTCACTGACATTTTTCGTGTTGTACCGCTTATTTACTTTTACCCAGATATTTAGCGTTTTTTGTTAAATGTGTTATTTATGAAAATTGTAATGGTTTTGTGTTTTGTTTTGAGTATTGTGTCGTTCTTCCTTCTAACAAGCAAAAAGACTTAATCGAATTGTCGTTATACGTTGTGATTACATTTATTTACAGATGGCTCGCTACAAGAAGACAGGGTTCATGGACGAAGACGCTGGCAGCGTCAGCTCTATCCAGCTTAACGAGGGGGTCAGGTCTGGAGGCACCCACATCCGGTACCATATGGTGAGTTACACTTTGATTAGCGTCCTGGCCCTCGATTCTGTTAGTGCATTACAGTTCGATGACAGATACACGCCGTATGTTCGATGACAGATACAGGTTGACGCCTAGATTGTTTTTACTATTTTTACTATTTTTTTTAGCTATTTATTTGTGTCCCCAGCCGGGATTCGAACCCGGGACCTCTCGCATGGTAGTCAGATGCGATAACCACTGCACGACAGAGGTAGTTTTATGTGAGAACGTTATCTGGATAGCTGTTATAATCATCCGAAGTCAAAGTAATTTCTTCATGTTATTTGCTCAACTTGTAAGTTTTTCTTTGTAGAGCTTGTATAGGGTACTCAGGGTTTTCTAAACACTTAAAATATCTCTTATACTTCTTATACCATTGGTGAGTAAAGGCTCCATATTGTGAGGCTTTGTTCCGTTATCGCCTTTTCCAGCTGGAAAATCCTGAGCTCACAGGGTCAATTGTTTCCAGCACAAAAGCGCAGCGTGTGCTAATCCAGTTTCAAAATGGCGGCCTATTCGATGTGAATGGGTGGTTGTAGTTTTCGACATAACAGCATCAGCACTGTAGGACACACTTGTACTGTACCTATAATATATGAAAAATTAAAATGAAAAAAATATTTATTTGTTCCAAAAACAAAAGGCCCTAGTTTCCGCACTAGGATTCCCTGTGTTGTGAAAACTAATATGTCGCAGGCAAATTGTATGATACCAATATTTACCATTTTATATTTAGGTACTATTTACGATATTATATTATAAGGTCAAACAAACCACATGCGGGAGCGGCAAAGCACGAACTCTGTTTACAATATTGTCAACATCCGAATGTAAAACAATAAAAGTATGGCAAAATTAGTTGTTATTTTGACGTTGTTATGTAATCTAAGCTGTTGGTTTTATATGTACTAGTAAATAAATAAAATAATCTAGGTATGTCCCGAGCAAGCATGCTCAGAATGGTCTTTAATAAATCAATTCCTAAACACAATACCAGACCACGGCATCGCTGGTCCAAGGGTGCAATCAATTCCTAAACACAATACCAGACCACGGCATCGCTGGTCCAAGGGTGCAATTACGAAAGTTCTTCACTGCGTGGAGTCGTTTGATTTAGCCTACTGTCATATACATAAATTCATATTTTGACACTTTCGAGTTGTCTAAATGCTTAACCCATATTAAAATCGCCACATAACCAAGGTTAACTGGGAGGTAATGTTTTTAGCGTTAAGGTCGCCTTCGTACTATATAAAACTGTGCAATCGTTCCTATAGCAACTACAGACCTGCCCGCGAATGGATTAGTTCCAACCAGTCTCGCTAATCATCTGAGGCGGTTGAACTCCGTGTAGGTATTCTTCCGGCTGTCATGCAGAAGGTGGTGGTGCTTGGCACAGTCCAGATCATCATCATTTAGCCACAAGAAGTCCACCGCTAGACATCGGGCTCCTCCATGGATTTCCAAAAAGACCGGTTGGAAGCGGCTTGCATCCAGCGTCTTCCTGCCACTTGTATGAGATCTTCTGTCCATCTTGTGGCTGGTATTACGTTTTCTCTCGCTGTCGTCTTGACCTCCGGTAGCTTGACTTCTCAGCGTCTGTCTGGCCACTTTGGTCCGACGAGACTATTATTTTCTCTACCCCTATAATAATAACCCGATAGAGTGGAAAGTTTCGTGGTATGTACAACGCCTAATCCCAAGCTGGGACACCTGATTGCTCCCTGATTACTATAGCACAGGGTACTGTAGTAATCAGGGAATCAGGGAAATCAGGGAGAACTCTGTGGAGAGAGAGAGTTTCAGAAAGGTTTTGAAAATACTGCTTTCCAGCGTAACTTTTTACTGCCAAGTCGACTCCTTGTGAAATGCCACCCTTTGCCCTTTCCGTGATTTTGTAAAGCCCGGCTCGCAATATGCTTTTTGTGTTTTTTTTTTATGGCGAGAAATAAACTTTACTTTAGAAATGTTGAGACAAAAGCTCCCGTGACGCAGGTAGGTGCGTACGTAAGTTGCACTGACGTAAGAGTGGAGGAGTTGTCGACGGCACTTCTTGGAATTGAAATGGTAAAACAGTTTGACTATTGCAAATAGCATACAAATTGGTAGAGGCTTGTAAGACTAGTGGCTGGTCTTACTGTCAGAAGTTTTCAAGCCGCCCAAAGGGTCTCTGACTTGGCTTAACGACTGCCATCTATCGACGGCAGCCGGCACCTACTGCTTAACGTGCCTTGCGTAGCACGGAACCGCTCAGAAAAATGCCACTAGCGTTAGTCATTGGCGGTCACCCATCCATGCACTGAACGCGCCCTATGTTGCTTAAACTTCGTAATTGTTTAAGATCACTCAGGCAGCCGAGTCTACGCGCGATTAGAGCTAGATATACAACTAGCATTAAATTTATTACATTACAATTAAAAGTAAAAAAACAGATTTTTCTTCTTCTTCGGTCCTTTAACCCCTAGGGGAGCATAGGGCCTCAACCACAGATTTCCACTTCTGACGGTCGTTCGCGGCAGCTTCCAATTCAGGCCAGCTAGTGCCGAGCGACTTGATCTCTTGGGCTGTAGATCTTATCCAGGTAATCCTTGGTCGTCCCCTTAATCGGTTGCCCGAGGGCGTGTATGTAAGGGCTTGCCTGGTCAGGACTCTCTTGTCCAAGTGTAGTGACGGCGTACTTTTAATAGATTAGCTCTAGAATTAGACGTAGTTTAGAAAAAGGTTTCAACCCACACAAAGTGATTTTAGAGATATTTCAGGCTTTACTATCCATTTATCTATACTTGGCATTTTTTTCATACTTTAAACGACACTAAATCAAAAACCTTCAGCGGTAGAAAAATCGAAACAGTTTGCAAATTTAGTGCTAGCTAGTACTGGGTTGTGGGTTAGAACCTTTTTGCTAAACTACGTCCAGTTATAGACTGTAAGTGTAACAGATAAGTAACTATGAACAGACACAATCGCTGAAATAACACAGTAAAACAAGTAGGCACTAAATTATTGAGATAGGAAGGACAGCTTCATTCAGGAGCAGCCTTCCTTTATATCGTGCACCTAATTCTGTGAATTCTATTTTCTATCGTCCCAAATACTGTCGGAATATCGAAGTTTAGCAATACGAAATACCTAGGTGTGCGTGCAGATTGGTGAGCACCTTTCTGAAAAAAAAAGGGTTGAGGGTTCCCAATCAATTTCTTATGCTCAATGAGTGAGCAAAACAAATTGATTGTGAAACCCTAAATACGTTACTATAAATTATAAAAGTAACTTTACATAGGTTTTACTAAAGACTAGTATATAAATGTCATCATCGTCATCGTCATCATCAGCCCACAGCTGTTGTTCACTGCTGGTTAGGCATAGCCCAATATGTTAAGTTAATACATTCACTGATTTCGTTGGTAGTTTGTAGGAACTGTGTGAGCCTATGAATGTACCTATATTTTGTTTTATCTTTTTAAAAATACGGAGATTACTTTTACATTTATTTTGTTTTAGAACTGTTACTAAATAGGCAGCATTTTTCTTTTTTTTTCAAAAGGGTTTCAATCCACTCGTACGCAAAACCTAATATAAATCATTCAGGCCTTAGTGCGCGTACTATACAAAATATTCATATTGTCAGATATAAAACTCGATGCATCACTCATGCCGCAGAGGTTGCCCTAATTGATTGAAGCCTAGCCAATAAATGGGACACAGTGGCGCCTGGATATTATCGATTAGCAATACGTTCATAACGTGTTATTCTTGCCTGTAACTTAATTTAGGCGTCATGTATTTACAATCTGTAGTGGTGGTGGCGTAGTGGGGTTGACCCTTACTTCTCGATCATGAGGGTCTGGGTTCGAACCACGCATGTACCAATGAATTTTAGTTACGTCCATTTTTTTGTTTGCACAGCAACACCATTTGCTGATATTGTGCCAGGATAACGGCGACAGGCTTGCCACTTGTCACGTTTGGGACCTAATAACTTGACAAAACGTGGACACAGTTCTAGTGATTGGTGCCTCTGCCTACCCCCTCGGGGATAACGGGCGTCAGTTTTTTTTTTTCCCTGTCAGAGGTGGACAATAAACGGTCGTGATAAATAGATCGAGAACTCGAATACATACTATGTTTGCAGAGATACGAGCTACACAACTAGTCTAGTGGCAGATTAGTCACGTAGCAAGAGTAGCAAATGCTACGGGCCCCGCGATTTGGGGGCCCCGACCTCCAACGCCTGTCTGACCGTAATAAAAAAATATTAATTTAGATAGGAGCGTAAAATATCTTGCATGACTTAAACGCGAAGCGCTTAGGCTAAATACTTCACTTCCACTTGAAAATCTAAAACTCTATTTCGCTAAATTCTAATTATAAGTAGGAATTTTACGAACCTACGAACCTACTTATGTTTATGTAATAGTATATTATCTAATTCTCATATAAATGTAACAACTTTCGTATTTACATAAAATAATATATTATCTATCTATACTAAATAATGTTATAATAAATATACGTTTATTTTATTTTGAATAAGAGATTTGAGCCATATTATTTTGCTGTGTGCACGTTTATTTTTATTTTATTACTGTACAAATATTATATTGTGATATATCTAAGATCACACTGAATGGATCGCTAAGCCCCAAGATACAATCTAATTTAGTTTGGGGTTCAGAGTTACTTTAAGTATTATTAAGTTGTGTTATGTTCAATTAAACATTTTTGATTTTTTGCTTTTGAAGAAATTGCTTTAGCACAACGTAGAAAACTTTTAAAAGTAGTTATTCTTGAGAAAAGTTGTTTTGGCATTGCTTCGAGTACGGTTTTCTTGCGTGACGTAGCGATGTGTGCAACTCATTTAATTCTTTTTAAAACACAATAGAAGAGTTTTTGTAAAGTTATCATGTAAGTAAATTTATTCTCGTTGATATTGTTGCCTTTGTAAGGCAAAAATATCATCGAGAATAACTTTACTTAAGGTAAGATATTTTACTAGGTATGTTTTGCATATCACACTAATATTATAAACGTGAAAGTTTGTGTGTGTGTTTATATGTTTGTCAGTCTTTAGCGCTGAAACGGCTGGACGGAATTTAATAAAATTTGGTATGGAGTTAGCCGATACCCTGGATTAAAACATAGGCTACGTTTTACCGTGGGGAAATATCTTATTCCTACGGGAAAATCGATGATCGAATAAATCGCATTTGTCAAGTTCGTTTTTTTTGGCACACGATTGGCCAAGAACGTCCTAATAACTTTGTTGAATTCAAGAGCATTTTTTGCTTAAATAAGTCGATATTGAAAGTCTTATATCTAAATTTGTCCATATTCAATCCAGAAAAGTATATTTATAACACTTTTGTTTTATTTAATACCCTAAACTTGAGAACCTAAAGCAACCCAGGGGCCCCTTGACAGCATTAGCTACAGGCCCCGCGCTGGCTTAATCCGGCACTGAACTAGTCTCGTTTTGAGCTACGGCTCAGTCGGGTAAAAAAGATTTCAAAAGCTTCTGTGTGATTTGTGTCACATTTATGAGAGTTACTGGCGCAAATGTTACAATCGGCCTGCTCGTATGCGAGGGTACAATCTATCGCCGGCAGCGACTGCGGGCGGGCGGAAGCAATTCTCAAAGGAAGGAGATTGCTCCACTCTGCAGCCCTGGAGTACCTAATAACACTGTACAGGGTGTGCGGTAACTGTGAAGCTTTTCAAGTAGTAAATAATAACTTCCACACAACACCATGGCCGCATTTAACAGAACACATCGATGAGTACTCGTAATCGATTATACAAAGTTTCTGCTGAACGCACACAAAAATCCGATGACTGACAGCGTATAGCAATCGGACGCCATTTTTTCCATCGGATTTGAATTCCGATGAGAAGCAGCGATTCGTTCACAGAAAAAAGTTGCTGTCAAACGTAATTTGTGTTTGATGCTGTCAATTTTCGCGGTTACTTGAACTTTACTTAGTTCTACTTGGTTCTACTTTCATATTAATTTGTTTAAAACGTAAACGATACAACATGGAAATCTTCAAAATGGAAGCGCAAAAGCGCGTTCAGCAGAATCCATCGAACATTTTAATAGGACGAGTAATCGATGACTTAGCGATTACTCATCGATGTGTTATGCTAAATGCGGGCAATCACTTGACCTGGTCCTCGATTCTTTTGGTGCATTGCAATATGATCGACTAAGGTCGAAGATGTACGCACATGAAATTACTAAGCTGAAATGGAGATTGGCGGGACTTTTGGTTAGGCGGGAAGACAGCCGGTGGACCGGCGTCACTAGGACGCCATGGCGACGTCGCCAGCGACCGTATCCAAGCAGTTAATATTGAAATATATGGTGCCTAACTTACTTGGCGACTGTTGGCGACGTCGCCATTCTCCAGTGTTCTCTTTAGATATCCGCAAGATTCGTTATGTTTTAATCAGTGAGAACAGGGACGGGCTGAAAATCAGCGCTGTGAAGATGCATGCACTCACAGCACTAAGCTGAGCCCTATCCTTTTTATCACATAATTATAAATCTATATTTTTTGTTATATTTATGTACATATTCTGATGTGATAAGTAAACATTTTTCAATTTCAATTTCATTCAATACAGACTGCTTGGATACGTAGCCGGCGACGTTGCCATGGCGTCCCGGTGAGGCAGGGCCCTAAGGTATCCACTGAGTGGTGGCCAAGAACGGGTCGACGGTCGGTGGGTGACCACCAGCCCGATGGGCCGACGACATTGTGAAAGCGGCTGGGAGACATAGGACGATACTGGCACTGGACCGGATGGGTTGGCGTGAAAGAGAAGAGGCCTATGCCCAACAGTGGGCTCTATTAACGGGCTGATTAGATAGAATACTATGATAGATACAAGGTCAGGTCACGTGACGTGTTTTTTTACACCATTGACGCCTGGATTGTTTGATATGCGTGCGCGCGTAGCCTTGAAGCGGCAATGAAACTACATCGCCATGTTCATGCAGTTGGCTTTGTACTACATAGCATTAACAGAATCTACTTCCTGGTCCCATAGGATCTCTTAGTATATATACCCTGTGCTATGGTAAGAAGGTAAGGACCTCACAAAAGTATACAGGCCTCGTAAATACCTCCAGTATTTATATTTTTATAAATACTGGAGGAGAATACTTTCAAAAATATAAACACCTTCGCCAGTGTGGGAAGAATTAGAATTATTTCTTTTATTTTATTGTGTGCAATAAAAAATATTCCTCTCTTAGGACTTAGGGCCGGTGTTGAGAATTTCTCTTAAGTAAATAGTTAAATACTCAAGTAACGTTCTGTCACGCTCTTTTCTGAGAAATTTTACGAGACAGCACTATAGACTAGAGATAAGTAGTTACTTAGCGGAATTCGCAATTTAGGAACCAGCCTTTAATTACCCAAATGGAAGAATAGAAAATCTAATGAAGAGGAGGCCTTTGCCAGCAGTGGGACACAATCATCATCAACCCATTATGTCCCCACCGAGGGGCACGGGTCTCTACCCTGACCAAGGTTTAGGCCATACTCCACCACGGGGTCCATGTCCGGATTGGAACATTTGTTATAAGGGCCCACAAAACCAATTGCTTCGTTTGACTGTGGGTGGAGTCTCGTTTACAATACATAGTATAACAATAGTTTACTTATTCTTGTATGTGTTTTCATGGTACAATAAAGAATATTCTTATCATATCTTATCTTATCTTACCACGTATTTACATAGCACTTTACTTAAGAATTACACAGAAGCACTTTATGCTAATAAAATAACAGTTTAAAGCAATGTAATCGCGCTCTAAGCCTGCAAATCAGATGTATTGGAACCTCTTCTGGTTGATTTGTAGATTATTTACCTATACCAATAATTACCATTTATTCAATTTTACTCTCAAGTGGTCCATAATAGTAATTAAACTAAACTTCTTCTGAATTTGTTCCAATTTGTCATTATATTTGTCATCTTGAGGAGTCCAGACATTCTCATCTCGACTGAAAACATACCATCAGCCCGTCAATCATGTCATCGGCACGGAAAAACACCGTGAAAACCTTTAAGCCGTTTTCTCTACATCAAAATAACATAGACAAACATTTATCGTGCTAAATAAGAGCATTGCGAATCTTAACACCTTGTATACCACCCGCCGTAGCAAATTAAACCTTATTACGTATCGATTGGGATCGAAAGTACGTCGAAAGCACTAAGTCCAGTCTCGGTGGCGGATAAAAATGGATTGTACAAATAACGAAGTATTGAACTGATTTTTGTACAAACACCGCGGATCCTTATTTGGTTTTTAGCGTGCCAATTGTTAGTATTGTTACAAATTCAATACGAGTACTAAAGAACTGCTTAAAAGCAGACTTTTTGAGTTGTTTTTTTTTTACAAATAAGTATCTAATAAATAGATATATTGATAGAGAACACTTCTATTGAACCATCACTCCGCCAATCTATCATCACTCCACTTCCACTTCTTCTCCTTCTTCGATAAGAGTATATCTACTTTTACTAGCCTCATTTGTATGTCTGTAGTCATCATCAGTAGCAACCCATTATGTGCCCACCGAGGCGCACGGGTCTCTTCCCTGAGGAAGGTAGACCATACTCCACCACGGGGGCCAAGTCCGAATTGGTGGAGGCTTGTAAGACTAGGGGCTGGTCTTACTGTCAGATGTTTTCAAGCCGCCCTAAGGCCTCTGAATTGGCTTAACGACTGCCATCCGAACTACTAACCTTTTACTTTGTATGTATTTTAAGATTTGTTTAGTATTAAGCTATATCTGTCACGCTCCTTGTAACAGCTATTTTGTAATGTTTTTTTGAGCAAATAAATTTCTATTCTATTCTATTCTATCTATCGACGGCAGGCGGCACCAACTGCTTAGGTAACCTGTGTTGCGAAGCCAGATAGTCAGATTTATTTATGGTTTTTTATTTATTTAATTTTTAGGGCATTACAGCCTCGACAATTGCGTTTTACAATTAGCAACTATAATGTCTAACAAATTAGTCATAAAATACACATAACATAAAACAAAATTAAGCTCCAATAATTGACATCTAGTTTAGGACATCCTTTCATCCATCTCGTTCACAGTAGTTTTGTCATTATGTTAAAAGTCTAGATCTTTTCTAGCTGTGCGATATATTGTTCTACATACATACATAAGTTCACGCCTGTATCCCAGAGGGCTAGGCAGAAACCAGAGATGGTCACTTGCCATGATCCGGCCAAATCACTTCCGCTTTATCGACATTCATTAGTCGTTGCATGCACGCACGCCGGTCTCGGGTACTTTTTAGCTTGCCCTTTGTCAAGTATGTCCGCCTGGGGACATCGCTTACCAGCCCTTCTACTGACATTCGCTCGATACATTTGTTTCGTCACTCTTTCCTCTTTCATCCTCTCCACATGTCCAAAGCAAACCAACATTCCTTTCTCAATTAAAAATACGTAGATATCTATTAAGCCCACTATACTTGAGCCATTACAAACGTGCAAACTGAGTCATAAACATTTGTATTAGACCTCTCTCTCATACATATAGGAGGCATTTCAGGCATATCGGAACTCTCGCTAGCACTTTTATGACTCGGTTCGCACGTTTGTAATGGCTGAAGTATAACATAGTCTTTATCTCTAGTCACACTATCACACTAATATTATAAACGTGAAAGTTTGTGTGTGTGTTTATATGTTTGTCAGTCTTTAGCGCTGAAACGGCTGGACGGATTTTAATAAAATTTGGTATGGAGTTAGCCGATACCCTGGATTAAAACATAGGCTACGTTTTACCGCGGGGAAATATCTTATTCCTACGGGAACATCGATGAACCGCGGGTAACACCGCGGGGCACAGCTAGTTTAGTTATAGTTTTAAGGCTACTAACAACACTATGGATCTCTGTTTTATCCAAAATAAATGTTTATTGTATTATTATTATTCTAGTGACTACATATTCTTTCACTCTCGCACTTTTCACTTTCATACTCTACTCGTTCACAACGTGAAAGGAGCACTTTTCACCGGGACGTTCTGATCGTACCCTACATTTTAGGGTAGAAATGTCGGTGTTTTACAGCCGTTGTAACACTTTTATGCCCCAGCCTCCATTGCGCGAAAGGCTCACTTCGACAAAACAGGCGTCGTAATAAAATTAACAACTATCAGAATTTGATAGACGTCGTAAAACCCAACAACGTTGTCTGTGTACAGTCGACAGCCACCTTTAGACGTTATTTCTGTCGCAAAGTCGCCCATAACGAGAAATAGCTTGACATTTTTGAATCGCTCGTAGCCCCATCTGTCTGAGTGATCTTAAACGATCACGAATGTTAAGCAACATAGGGCGTGTTCAGTGCATGGATGGGTGACCGTCAATGACTAACGCTAGTGACATTTTTCCAAGCTGTTCCGTGCTTGGCAAGGTGCGTTAATCAGTTGGTGCCGGCTGCCGTCGATAGATGGCAGTCGTTAAGCCAATCAGAGGTCTTAGAGCGGCTTGAAAAACTTCTGACAGTAAGACCAGCCACTAGTCTTACAAGCCTCCACCAATCCGACTCGGCCCCCGTGGTGGAGTATGGCCTATACCTTCCTCAGCGAAGAGACCCGTGCCCCTCGGTGGGGACATAGTGGGTTGATGATGATGATGATTTTTGAGCTAAAACTTTCTTAAGCACTGCAGATAATTAACATTGTTAATTTATTGCTAAAATTTAACTTAATTCTTCTTCTACCGGAGATCTTCCCATTTTAGTTGGGGTCGGCTCTCCTAACCGCTTCTCTCCAGGTCTGGCGATTCTGGATCGTTCTTGAGCCAATGTCGGTTGAAAATTAAACTTAATTACTTAACTTTATTCCGGATAATGGATACCACACATCGGCAAGCGCAGCGTAGGACGACCAGCCACAAGATGGACAGACGATCTCATCCAAGTGGCAGGAAGACGCTGGATGCAAGCCGCTTCCAACCTGTCTTTTTGGGAAATCCGTGGAGAAGTGGTTGAATGATGATGATGATTCCGAATAAACTATTTGACTTTTTGCTGGAAGAGTCCGACCAGGTTTTGCTCTGATTCGCAAGTACGTGTATCCAGAATAAAGTTAATAATAGCTAGACATTATAAAAAGTTAGCGGAAATCGATAGCTTTGGGTCCGGCCGACGGGCCATGAGGACCTTTTTGGCACTGTATTGTAGTCTCGTAACTTCTAAGTATTTAAAAATCACTTTAGATTGACATCTAGGTAGTCGCCCGATTGTAGCCCGTTTAATTTATTATCGATACTGGCAACAAGGATTTTAGATTTTGAATCTACACTACTCAGTTTAATATTAAGGGTGAGATTGCAACAAAAAGATGTTGTTGCTTTTATAAAAATAAATTGTTTGTTGAGAGTAATGATTACAATGGGAATACATCTAAATTATTACATTAAATTATTCTAAAAGAAGAAACGTGGCATAAAATGTTCGGGTACATGACTGCTGGCATAGCTAGATTTATACGTAGCCTATGCTTATAGCGATTTGATAAGCTGTCGACTGTATTTTCCGAAATTGGTCCTGACAGGAAACGTAGCCAATGATCCAAGTGGATGTCGTCTCTATCAAGAGTTCAATTGTATCTGCAGTAACTTTATTTACTGCCCTGGTTATGTAATAACTGTTGGTGTAACAGCTATAGCTATCTGCAAATTTCGTATTCTGTTAGTCGTATTTTGTTATAGCATAACATAAGCACACCCTATATCTTCATATCTTGGGGGGATTACCCCTTTACCAGATGGGGGGATAACCCCCTTACCAGAACTTCTACCCACATTCGAGCGATAATTGTAATTCTTTCGTCATTCTTTGTTTCTCTCTGTATGCCCTAATATTCGTAATATTCCTTTTCATATTCTAGTAGCCACAACAGTCTCCTTTAGTCCACGTCGTTCTCTAATCAAAGTATTGCGTATTCTATCCCTCAAAGTAACACCATACACACTTCTCGTGGACCACAATTCTACTCCATTCATTCTTATTTCTTGATTCTTGCGTTATGCTTGTGAACGGGTGCTGTCCGTGTGTCTGGCTGCAACTCTTGGTTATGTACGAATATTGAATAATATTTGACATTGCAAGTATTGCTTGCACTCATGGATCTTGAGATTCATGCAGATGGACATTCATGACAAATCATGTACCTGTTAGATTTGAGAAAAGATGGTCAGAGTGGAGTTTTTTCCCTGCTTTTTTCTCCACTACATTTGGCCCCAAGGCAGCGGCTAACATTAACATTTTAAGTACATTGATACTTAACAAACATACTCGTAATGTGAATTCTTTACGTTGAAATAAATTTCTGATTTATGATTTCTTCTGCCATACTCAAGTCCTTCTTCTGACATCTATACCTTTTTTTTTGTATGAAAGTAAAAACGAATTCAAAACACTGTAGCGTTTATGGATGATGTTAAGCAATACAGTGTCAACCCACAAAATGTAAAAAATGGCGATTTTGATGCAGTCCTAAAGGCTATATTACACCGGAGCAACACTGCGGCATTGCGGTTTGCCACAAGGCCGCATGCTACAACGTTGCACATTGTCTCAAAAACCGTGTGCCATGGCAACACCTTGCATCATATGGCAAACTGTCGCAGCTTCTTCTTCTTCTTCTTCTGCCGCATATTTGTAGCATGCGGCCCTGTGGCATTCTGCAATGCCACATAGTGTTGCCCCGGTGTAATACAGGCTTTACAGTTCAAGCTAAATTTTAAAAAATGTTCCGAGCTGTTGGAACGATTTTACTATACAAAATTCTAAAAAAACACTTGATTTGAAAACATTTGAAGAGTTGCTCGATTTCTCCAAGATCCTATCAGCAGATCCTGACTGGTGGATTATGGGACCACATGGGACACAATTTTTAATTTTGACAAAGTCTACAATTTAGTACAAAAATAACATTTGACCACTTGAAGATCTTAGCGTCTTGGAGTCTTTGAGTAGGTGTACATAAAAATTAAATTATCCGAATAAAATTCCGACAAATTACAATAGTCTTCCTTTTTTGAAGTCCGTCAAAAATAACAAGCGCGTTCATGCGTCTTTGTTTGCTGAACGCCCTTTCGGCACGTGTACAAATATTTCCTTGCCGCTACCGACGATGACGTCATGGAAGTAAAACCAGTTGTTTAGATATTAGTGTATCGTATCGGTCGGCAGAACGTTTACCTCACTTACAAGAGTTCGTGGGTTCCAACCCCGTGCCGATTGCTTTGTTTTGGAAGCTACGTACATTTGTAATTTGTAGCAGCGATTTTGCCCACCGGAAAGGGAAACATCGTGAGGAAACCTAAGGGCCTGAGGTTTACAGTCGGCAGCACGTCAACCTTCACATTTTAGTCGCAAAGTCGCCCGTAATGCAACGGAGCAAGTGCATGGGTGTATAGGATGATGTGCTGTCGACTGTATACGAGTACACGCCCGAGCGCTTGAAACACCGATCCGCGGTGGGCGTAGTGATTAATCCCATACTCTCTCTCTTTCTCAAAGAATGTATGTGCCCTACATTACGATGTATACCTATAGACTACATCAAATCTCTTTAAACGAGCAATTCTTGTATATATATTTATATATAATCAGAATCTCGGAAACGGCTCCAACGATTTTCACGAAATTTTGTAGGCAGATGTTTTCGGGGGCGTTTAATTGATCTAACTAGGTTACATTTTTAGAAAACGTTGTTTTATCCATGTTTTAAGGCAATTGAAATTTGCTATAATAACATACAGAGGTAAATTTCGCGTCCATCTGCAAGGTTGGGATAGTTCTGACAGGAAAACGGGCGACCCGTTTCGGGCCGATTTCAAGAGACGAGTTCGAGTCATGCATGATGTTTTTTTCAAAGTTCTTTTTTTTGTTGGAAAAGGATTATTTTAATTTTATATTACAAAAAAAAGTACCGGTCACCCAGGTACTTATTATTAAAGGAGCTATGTAAAAAATATTGTCACCTTATTGTAGAAGCATTGTCAAAAGATCAATAATCGTAATCAATAGAGATTTTACTCTGCAACTAATAATTTTCCAATACAACCTATCAAAAAGTAATACTAGTCACGTGGTGCTAAACTCTTCATAAAAATATTTCAGTGTTATTTATTAAAACACGATTTCTCAAAAACACTGCTCTAACGCAGTTTGAATTGTGTTGGGTAAAGGGATATAAAGATAATAATAATGCTAAAGCTGCAAAGCTGCTTTTGAGGAGTGCTAGAAATAATGGAGGACCTCTGTGGCGCAGCGGTTAGGGCATCTTCCTACCATGCTAGAGGTCCCGGGTTCGAATTCCGGTTGGGTACAAAAAACAACCCCAGGTCTTGGATGTTTCTTCATCATCAACCCATTATGTCCCCACCGAGGGGCACGAGTATCTTCCCTGAGGAAGGTACAGGCCATACTCGTACTTCAACACGGAAGCCTAGTCCGGATTTGTAGAGTGGATGGATGTTTACATGTTTGTAATGTCGCTGTGTCTGGTTCCCACGACACCCCTTTATCCCAGTGTGGGGCCAGAAGCAATGTATGTGCCTGTATGTAAATGTTTGTTTGTTTATCTTTATGTTAATAGTCTTTTTACAAATAACACCGCCTTCTCATACTTTATTTAATTTGGTATAAATAGAAATAAACAAAAATACCAACCGCAACGTGACCATCTTGATTAGTGACTTCTCATACGTAGCTGCAAAAAACAGACGTAAATATTACGTGTATAGTATCAAGAAACACGCTACCAAGAATGAATAAATTACACATTATAATTTTTTTACAATAACATTATTGGATTAGTTAATGGTTTTGCTTTATTGGCGATCAAAAAAAAAATCAAAGAAGGTCGGGTCGGTACATTATTTATGCCGCGACCCAGATAAAAACAGTTTTGCGTATATTTTATTACTAGCTTTCGCCCGCGACTCCGTCCGCGTGGACTTTAGTTCAAAATTTTGCAACCCATACACTCCCTTAAGGGTTGAATTTAGAAAAACGGCGAAACACGTGTTCAATCAATTGTGTTGAAGAGTATTTAAGTTTCAAGAAAATTTGACCACATTTTATAAACCTCCCATACAAATTTTGGCAACCCGTTTCGCCCCTTTAGGCGTTGAATTAAAAAAAATCCGGTCTTATTCCTTACCTACATTATATAAAGAGCCTCTGTGCAAAATTTCAGCTTCCTAGGTCCAACGGCTTGGGCTGGGCGTTGATGAGTGAATGAATCAGTCAGTCAGGACTTTGAATTTTATTTATATAGATAGAAGATAGATTATTTATTACAGAGAGTTCCAGCGGAAAATTGATGGCATTATTTAAAAAAAATCTCAGTACTCATCTACCTTTCTACCTACTAGCGTCTTTACTCTTTGAACTTTAGTCCTGCTTATTTAGTTGCGCGTACGCAACGATTGTAGCGTTCTGATTGATCTATAGTCGCGCGCGGCGCCTCAAAGCGCCAACACCCCTCCACTCGTTCCAAATTCAAATAAAGAAAATTATTAACCCGCGAAAATCCACGGACAAAATGTCTGCGAAACTCAGTGTTTACTAACAAAGTGTTCAAAATGTTCGTTCGATAATAAAACACAAAACTTTTCACAATCAACACGAAGAAATTCTACAGACACACTAAAACGTTACCAAAATAAACCAGCACCAAATTAACGCGAAACCTTGACTGCTAAGAACCAAAACAATCATGGCGTCGCGGGCTGAGACACCGACGCCGGATTCCGGAACCCCAGACGAGACCCCAGCCCCGTCACCAAGCCCCCTAACCCCAGGGTCTCAAGTGAACAAGTTCAACTGGCTGAAACACGCCAAGTCCAGACGTCCCAACCCTTTCGTCAACCCTCGGCCTTCCCTGACCAGGGAGAGTTCGTCAGCTGAACTGTTTTCGGCGGAGAACTCCAGCGCGGATTTCTTCCAGAATTCCAGACTGAACCTCTTTGAGACCTCGCCCAAACCAGAAGTCAGCGCTCAAAGTTATAACAAGGTGAGGGTCGAAAAACGTTTTGGTTGTGCCTTAAAATTATCTCCATTTGTTCTCTACCAAATGCCTCGTTGGTATAGCAGTGTCACGTTTGATTCCCAAGCCGGAGGGCGTGAGTATGATTGCCTGCCTGGTTACCTTAGCACTGGGTATCCTAGTCTGGGACCAGGAGAAGTGATGAACAACTGTTAAAGGTTTCTTAATTAAGAGAGTTTAGATGCATACATTCTAAAATCTAGGACATGCTAAGCACTTAGGTATGCATTGATCTGGCTTTTATTCCAGAAATCTTTTTCATCTAAATAAACATAAACAGCGACGTCACAAACATGTAAACATCGAAGACCTGGGTTTTTTACTCCCCAGCCGGGATTCGAACCCGGTACCTCTCGCAAGGTAGGCAGGTGCGCTAACCGCTACGCCACAGAGGTGGTCAAATAATCCCTGGCGAAATGTTTTACACATTTTTTGAACCGTGTTTCTGACAAGCTTATTATATACTCAGAGGCACAATTAACCGCCCACTTTAATTTTCCGACGTAACTTGAAATATTCATAAGGGAATAATTCGCACTCGCCATGACCACTTACTTAGTACCTTGATGCCGTGGGTATGCCCTATCAAATACATTTGGGACAATCTTAAAATGCGAGTGGAAATCATTCTCTGATTAATATTTCAAGTTACGTCGGAAAATTAAAGTGGGCGGTTAATTGTGCCTCTGAGTGTATTTTCAGGGATATTCGAATACATACATACATAAGCTCACGCCTGTTTCCCAGAAGGGTAGGCAGAGACCAGTGACTGCCACCTGCCACGATCCTGACAAATAACCTTCGCTAATAGCGTAACATATTATAGTATGTTTTGGAATATTCCTACAATACCTACATTGAATTTAAAGGCCATATTTATTTTAATTATTTCTCTGTTTTTATACTCAGAAAATGGCTGAAATTGCATAATTTCTTTGGCGCATGTTTTTCATATCAATAAAAAGTAAAATACATTATATTATAGGTGAATTGGCTCCTGAAGATTGTATTGTAACGTATTTGTGGGTTTTGGTGGCATCTACTGTTATACTGGGTGTTGATTTGTACAGTTAAATCCGACTCAAGGGTGGTTATTTACATGATACTAAAGCAAAAATATATATTTTTTTTAGTGAAAATCACCTAAAAATCATAAAGTTATATGGCTTAGCTTCTATAGCTTGCACTTGACGGGTCCGGGAGGGGGTTTCGCGGGGCGGGGCGGGAGAGTGCGCCCGCGCACTCGGCGCCGGCCGGGCGCCCGCATAACCGGGAATTTTAGGTGATTTTCATTAAAAAAAATAACTTTTTTATATTTTTTTTTGGTTCAGTATCATGTAAATAACCACCCCTGAGTTGGATTAAACTGTACAAATCAACACCCTGTATATGTTACTTTTTATGAGTTAATTTGAAACGAAAATGCGCCAAAGAAATTATGCATCTTTAATCAAAGAAATTATGCATCTTAATTTTT
The DNA here is from genome assembly GCA_947310845.1 of Yponomeuta plumbellus. Taxonomy (NCBI): domain Eukaryota; kingdom Metazoa; phylum Arthropoda; class Insecta; order Lepidoptera; family Yponomeutidae; genus Yponomeuta; species Yponomeuta plumbellus. Next base: position 8,972,104 of record OX371216.1, on the reverse strand, counting down.
TCGATATTATAATATCTACTATTGAAGGACCTGGAATTTTCCTGCCAGCTAGTCTCACTAGAATATCAGTTTCAACCGGTTATATAACGTCTGCTTTGTTTGAAGGTCTCTGGACTACTTTTCCACGTCGTGATTCTTTCATTTCGATTTCTCAAATAGATAAATAAAAAAAATAGACTGTCTGTAGTAACTTCTTATTAAGGTCTAGGTATTGGTGCTGAACCACCTTAGTTAACATGCTGTGTTTATCAATAACTCATACGTACCGTACCGTACCATACCGAAAGTACCTTTTGAATTCGCTACTTGCCTCGTATCAAATTTGACGCGGTAAATGGATATTTCCTGTAGTATTTAACGTAAGAAACCGAAATATATTAACTTTGCTAAGTAAATATGCAGGATGGCTGCAAAATTTGCAAATTAAAAAATTATTTTTCGCTTTTAAATCGGAACGGTGAAAACACTATCCGCCATCTTGAAAGCACCTTTGGTTGTAAACAAACATCTGTCAGTCGTGCGTGCGTAAGTTCTATTGTGATTTGGGTTGGATTTAGTGTTTTTGCAAAAACTCTTCTTGTGCAGTTAGTGTCTTATCATTTTATTGATAAGCGCAATCATGGACGCTGGATTCGTGGAAGCTGATAGTACCAATTTGCCAAAACCAAACCAAACCAAACAAGTCCCACGGTAAAATCCTAAAGGCCATAACAATAAAAGCCAAAATTCATTAACTCATACTTCTTTCGTGGCACGAACTCTACCTATGTTGAATGTCAAACTTTGTTTACAAATATTTAGGACTTCAAACCATAGACAAAAATGGCGGACCGCGTTTTTGGCTGTTTAGCAAAGCAACGTTTTAAAATAATGTTTTTGTTGCTTTTAGGTCCTCAAAAAATATACTAAAATATTTTTTGGTCTAATGGAAGAGATATTTAGCATTTAAGACATACTTGATAAAAGAGTCAAGTAGCGGATTAGGTAGCAAATAAAAATAGATGAAATATTTTACTGAAGGCATAGTCTTCCTTTTATTTCTGACATTATTTACCAAAAAATAATCCTTATGATGAAGCCTTTCGATCGGTATGATAAAGCTACAGGGTAATTTTTTCTCGTGTAGCAAGTTCGATTCCCGGTTCAACCATATATTTTTTTTTAAATCTATGTATGCAGTGTAATTTTTTCAACTAAAACTTTCGTAAGCACTACACATGTCAATATGGCCCGGATTCTGCTCTTCGAATCGGAGCGAAACCTGTGCATAGATTCTGCTAATGCGTTGTAGTACAATGACAACTCCATGAACATGGCGATTTAGTTTCATTGCCGCTTCAAGCCAACGCGCGCACATCATCAACCCATTATGTCCCCACCGAGGGGCACGGGTCTCTTCCATGAGGAAGGTATAGGCCATACTCCACCACGGGGGCCAAGTCCGGATTGGTGGAGGCTTGTAAGACTAGTGGCTGGTCTTATTGTCAGAAGTTTTCAAGCCGCCCTAAGGCCTCTGACTTGGCTTAACGACTGCCATCTATCGACGGCAGCCGGCACCAACAGCTTAACGTGCCTTGCGAAGCACGGAATCGCTCGGAAAAATGCCACTAGCGTTAGTCATAGACGGTGACCCATCCATGTACTGAACGCGCCGTATGTTGCTTAACATTAGTGATCGTTTAAGATCACTCAGGCAGCCCAGGCTACGAGCGATTCACGCGCGCACGCGTATCAATAATTCTAATCGCCAATGGAATTTAAAAACACGTCACATGACCCGACCATGGAACTATAATGCACTTACAGAATCGAGACCCTCTGAAATACAGGCGTGAGTTTGTATGTATGTGTATGATGAAAACAGGACTTAGATTCTGTTAATGCATCGTAGTAAAATTACTGGCTAGGTAGTTTAATTACCGCTTCAAGTTCTACGCACACATATCAAACAAATATACAGTCCGTTTTTTAATCCGATGCAAAAAAAATGATGCGGTGTTACCGCTATAAAATATATAGGTTTACTCGGTAGATTTTCTTTTACCGTGAATAGAAGACCCGTGTGACCAAAATCCTTATCAAATCAAAGACATTAAATTTTAATTCCTCATAAGAGCAAAGTCTAAAAAAATACCTGCGTAGCACAAACAATTTTTACTTGGAATTAAAATGTGGTTATTTTGTTTTTGCGTACTAGCAACATTCAGACATTGACAGCCTTTGGATTGTATTGAGATGTCAACGTGACAGTTTTATTTTTTTTGCATTGAATTAAAAAACAGACTTTAGGCGTCAATGTTATGAGAAAAAGCGTCACGTACCCCGACCGTGTATCTGTCATCCTACTATATTGCACTAAGAGAATCGGCGCCCAAGTCTCTGACGCTGTACTGCCAAATGTATTTCAGTAATGCAGTAACTCAAGATTGCTAAATATTGGCCAGCCCGCTCCAGGTTGAGAATTTATCGATATACCAAAGTCTTCTAATAAATCCAAGACTTCAGCCGGCAGCTACGGAATTGTATCCTTAGGTCACGGAGCAATAAAGCCATAATTGAATGCGCTGGGCTAGACTTGAACGTGCCTTTCCGATCACTCCAAGATTTATTTTCGGAGACGAGGCGATATTATACTTACTATTGGTATGATTCCGAAGAATATAGGCTAAGTACACAATGGGCTGACAAGCCATCGCATTATTGAGGCTGTCAATATTGGTGGCATGTATTTAAAGATAAAGATAGTATTTATTGGCTCATCAAACTATAATTGATAACAAATAAGGACTTGAATCGCTCGTAGCCTGGGCTGCCTAAGTGATCTTAAACGATCACCAAGGTTAAGCAACATACGGCGCGTTCAGTCCATGGATGGGTCACCGCCTATGACTACGCTAGTGGCATTTTTCCGAGCGATTCCGTGCTTCGCAAGGCACGTTAAGCAGTTGGTGCCGGCTGCCGTCGATAGATGGCAGTCGTTAAGCCAAGTCAGAGGCCTTAGGGCGGCTTGAGAACTTCTGACAGTAAGACCAGCCACTAGTCTTACAAGCCTCCACCAATCCGGACTTGGCCCCCGTGGTGGAGTATGGCCTATACCTTCCTCAGGGAAGAGACCCGTGCCCCTCGGTGGGGACATGATGGGTTGATGATGATGATGATGAAGGACTTGGTCGATTCGATTCGATTCCTGGGGTGGAATTAGGTAGTTCCCGGCATGTCACACCACCTTATGTCACACTGTTACGTTCTGGGACTTTTTTTCCCAGTAGGTATCTCATACTCATAGTCAAAATAAGAATGGACATGACAGTGGAGTAGGACCTACTTATTTTGACTCCTTCGAGTTGTCTAAATGCTTAACCCTATAAACTGAAAAGTTATGTAATATAAGGGCTGGTCGCACTCTTCCGACAAGAAGTCAAATAAGTGTATCCGGAAAACTTAAATAACATGTTTGTGATAAAAATCTTCTGAAGATTTATTTCCCTATTGTGAATTTTTTTTTTCCAACCAGCCTCAAAGTTGTGGAAGGTTAAAAAAAGAGAGTGGCGTAGGGCAGATGAAGTGGAAACATATAAATATTAGCAGAAAAATACTACATCCTTACATACATACGGTACATCATCATCATTCTCTCGATATTTTCACCTATAATCTTGTAATGCAGCCACGTACCAACTGATCGTATTAAGAGTTTTTATGTACCTACTCATTTGCTACTTAAAGCTATTTAAAGTTTATAAAGTTTTTATATTTTAAAATATTTTAATATTTTTTGTGTGTATTATACGATTTACTATCGAATGCTGTTGCACGCCTAAGATAAGATCAGGCCTAAGATTATTGTTTTAAATAATATTAGAATTTTTTTCATAAATATACTTCTCCACCACGGGGGCCTGAACATGGTTTAATTTTTTTAGAAGAAGTTTTGAAACTTAAAATCTAATCCACTGCGTGTGACCCGAGCACACCGAGAGCTCGCGTTCCGTAGTTATGATATCGTCGCCTTTAGTAGTTAAGATATCTAATCCACACTTGAGTGGTTCTGAGATAGAGCCAATTAAAAAGAATGAGTGCCTGGAAAAAAAAATCTTTCCTTGTACCTCCTCTATGTTTTCACATTTCCACATTAATTGTAGTGATTGTAATACACCAATAAGTTGTGGTGATACAATTTTTTTGTAGCTAAAATTAAAATTGCCACTGGATTTTTTCTTCCTCTTTTCAATTAACTCTTTTCATCTTTTTTTTCTCATCTGAATGAAAAACAAACTGCTAGTTAAAGTATTACTTAGATCTCTTCACCAATACAATCTCCAGTTAACGCAGAGTAGGATGGTGTTCATCACTCAATTCGATCACAAGTGTGGCTAGCTCTCTTCACCACTAATGCGACGATTATGTATAGGCGCGTTCCGGACGTTAGTAAGAAGATTGGTAACTGATTATTCTTTAAGCTGTGACTAAACGTGTCAACCTACAACCGTCGTACCAATTTGTCACAAGTTCACAACACAGAAGGTCACGTGTCTATTCCACTGACAGGACAGGCGTGCTGGACAAAATGAAGCCGTTGATTCGCCGAGGGCTATTAAACCGCTACGTACGCGCTATTTGCCATTGTATTCAATGATTTCAATGATTGTTAACGAGAGCTGGCTTGCATGGGAAGTATAGAAGGTCGGCTCGGTCTTAGGATGCATCTAAGTCATCATAATTATCATCTCATCATTATCATCATCAGCCACAATAAGTCCACTGCTGGTCATATGCATCCTCCATGGATTTGTAAAAGACCGGTTGGAAGCGGCTTGCATCCAGCGTCTCCCTGCCACTGTATTTCTTGGATACTCTTGGATGAGATCGTCTGTCCATCTTGTGGCTGGTCGTCCTACGCTGCGCTTGCCGATGTGTGGTCTCTATTCAAGAACCTTTCGGCCCCATCGTAAAATCAGTTCTTCGTGCTATGTGCCCCGCCCACTGCCACTTCATCATGTGGGCTATGTCGACGACTTTCGTTTGTCCGTTATCTATCATTTATTGGGGCCTTATACCCTTCACGCCATACCTACCTCGCGGTCTCTTGTCTTCGTATCCAGAAGCCCCCTACCAACCTGGCCACATCGTCCGACCATTGGGCTGTTGGTCTACCGACTGACCGTCGTCCGCTTTTCGGCCGACACTCCGTTACTGCTCTCACTGCCCTGGTCCACCTGCCGTCTTCCCGTCTCGCCAGATGTCTCTCCCATCGCCATTATGACGACGACGACATGTAGGTACTCTAACCACGTCTGAAGCCTAGCATGGCTCACTCCATAGCTCTTTGTGCCACCTTGACCCGGTGCATATTCTGCTTCGTGGTGCATATGTAAGTCATAACAGTATCTTTTTAAATGAGTATCTTTAGCACTTACAATAGAATTGTGTGTAGAATCGATAACACAGCGCGGATAATTTCAAGCGCTGAGGTATGTGAACACGACAGACACTCAGATTTTCTCACCATGATTTCCTTCACAGGTAGTGAAAACGGAATTGGTGTTCAGGTGTTCATCATCATCAACCCATCATGTCCATACCGAGGGGCACGGGTCTCTTCCCTGAGGAAGGTATAGGCCATACTCCACCACGGGGGCCAAGTCCGGATTGGTGGAGGCCTGTAAGACTAGTGGCTGGTCTTACTGTCAGAAGTTTTCAAGCCGGCCTAAGGCCTCTGCCTTGGCTTAACAACTGCCATCTATCGACGGCAGCCGGCACCAACTGCTTATCCTAAGTATTTGCATTAAATTACTTACATACATAAGCTCACGCCTGTATCCCAGAGGGGTAGGCAGAGACCAGGGACTGCCGCGTACTACCGATAAAAAACGCATTTCCACGGAGGCAAGTTTCGAGAGAAAAGCGCAAGTTTTTCTTCTTATTTTACCTATCACGTCTAAATTAAAATAGATACCTAAAGATAATTACTGTATGTGAGGGGTATAAAAGCACACTCAACTCTGTCCACTTTTTGAATATTCTAACCTGTGCATGTAGTTTAGTTTGTACCTGCGTATATTCGGATCTTATTTAATAAGCATTTTAAATCAGCTTTTGAATATCTTAGACTTTATTTTAATTCCTTAAATAAACAAACTTTTTCTGTGACCGCTGTTGACTAGAAAAACCGAATTTCGCTTTAAATAACTCAGTTTGACACTTCATGGACAGAGGCGGCTTTGCTTTTACACCCCTCATGTGCTCTTGCTATGCATATGACTAGAATTTTTATCAAATCTCAATAGCAATGGGTGATGCGATGATTATGTTTGGGAAAACCTAATTTACGTTTCCATGATTTATGCTTAACTATGTCTCTTATAGTAATTAATATATCAATAAACGGGTTATTGATCCAGATCGCGATTCAGAATATGTATCTGACTCATTTTCGCAAAAAATCTCGAATGCGTTGGTTATCGTTACAACGGCATAATGAGGCCCTCACTCGTCATTTGTAATGACGTTCTGTGTAATGAGGTTGAGAATTTAATCTAATTTATATTTATGCGTTGGCGAGACTAATGCCAAATGAAAGTACGGCCTTTTCAAGTCCTGCGTTTGACTTCAGGGAAACCCGCTTTGGCTTGGTTGAAAAGTAGCTATGTGCGGTCACAACTTGACTTTTAAAATAGGCTATTTGACCCAACTCTGAAAACCAACTCATATTTTTGTTGGTGTTCATGGAGTCCTCAGAAAGTAGTCATATTCAATTCTTTCGTGTATTTCTTCTAAAAAAGGCAAACGAAAATTTAGCCAAAGTGTGGCGTCGCACAGGAATCATGACGTCGCTTGCCAGTAAACCAACCAATGAACGTAAGAATGAATGAAGGACGCCATTTTTAATGACATGTGACGTCGTCATAGAATCGGCGTCATAGAATAATTAATATCATAATTATCAAATTTGATCTTGTGGTTTTTTACAACAAATAATGTTTTTTTTTGTTGAAATGCCCTAAAGCGGTTTTAAGACTCATAATTTATACGAATACGTACAAAATAACACTTATTTTTTATTTATTTAGTACTGTTTTTTTCACACTGTCAAATAGCCTATTGTACTCCAGATATTGCTAGAGGAAACTAAACCCGTTATTAATCTACTTATTTGTTTATCCTTAACTACCTTTAAACATTGAGGAAAAACTTCATCTTCAAGGCTTTTCAAGAAGGAAGTTGAAATCATCATCATCATCATCATCCCACCTCTGCCCACTGTTGGGTATAGGCCTTTTCCCCATTACGCCACATCTCGCTGTCTCTCGGGGTTATTCACCAACTGGACACACATACTGGACACTCCTGTGTCGAGTTGGTTAAACTCAAATTAGTATCATATTTTATTCTTTCGTCATCTGGACACACCAAGATTTTTACGCGTGTGCAGATGGTGAAACTTATTTAAATCATTTTAATGTTTTCTTCAACTGGACACACATTCGAATTTTACCCGAATTTACGACGAAGTACAGTCATGCGCAGAATGTTCTCTGTCACAATCATCATCCTCCATCAAACGTTCCACCGCTTTACTAATTTGAGTTTAACCAACTCGACATAGGTGTGTCCAGTCATGTGTGTCCAGTTGGTGAATAACCCATCTCTCGCCATTCGCATCCATTGCGCCCATCCGTGCCAATTATCCAAGTAGCCAAGTTGATACTTCTTTAAAAACCTCGTCATCTTGAGTGAAAGTGTGTCTCCTCCAGACTACTCGCGAAGTTCCTCGACAAAGTACTCGGGAAATTTCACCGAAGTACGTCGCTACACACTCGAGGTTGACTACCGTATTCGCCTAACCTCGGTCAACTTCGCGAGCAGCGTAGAGGCCACATTAAACCGTGACGTATTATATCTGAAACATCGCCAATAAACACATAAAAACAAAAAAAAAATACAATAGCAGAATATCACACTCTCAGTTAAAAGTTACGCAAAGCCTAAACATACGCCTCACAGGCGTACTAAACGTCTATAAATCAAAATATGCGGAACTTACCTTAGCGATATGGGCACCATTAGCAAGCTCCCGGGGCGGCCACTGAGTTGGCAAAAGTGCACGAACCCGTAACTTCACCCATTTGAAAGGCATAGACAATTTTCGAATGCGTGTACGCCTCTGAGGCGTAGATTAGGCTTCTAGGGTTAATGAATGGTTACGAAGTTGTAGTGAATCCAAGTTGAAACTTCTGTGGATACTATACCACTAACTGCGACATGAACTAAAACATCATCTCCTATTAATGCAGTCGGGTTCAGTTCAGCATTGTGTGCAGATCCTGTTGTTTGCTGTAATTAATTTTGTTGATTTTGTTTTGTTGTTATGGTACTGAAATGTTCGAAGCAGGTTTGTTGTGTTTTATCATTATTATTTGCATTTAATATCAGAATTAAAGCGTTCTTACTAGGTTATTAAGACCTCTGCGGCGCAGCGGTTAGCGCATCTGCTTACCATGCGACAGGTCCCGGGTTTGAACCCCGGCTGGGGACGAAAAAAACCCAGGTCTTGGATGTTTAATGTTTGTGATGTCGCTGTTTCTGGTGTAGTGTGGGCCAGAAGCAATGTATGTGCCTGTTTGTAAATGTTTATGTTCGTTTAATCAGTTTATTTATGACCTTGATAGAAGCAATTAATGACATTCTTGAATCAATCTATCTAATCAGGCCGTAGGCAAAGCCCATAGTTATTGGGCATAAAAATATATGAAAATCAGAAAATCTCATAGAGCAAAAGTTTTTGCGAAACACCAACTGTGCTTTTAGAAGTGATATAAGACTGGAATAAATGTTATCTGAACGGAAATAGAATGGAAATTATCAATCGGCATTCTAAAGTCCATGTGGGAAGCTTCATCCGGATTCTCCTACTAGACCACAGCAATGACGTGTTCAATTTTGTCTAAACATAAACATTTACATACAGGCACATACATTGCTGCTGGCCCCACACTAGGATATCCTGTGCCGTGAGATCCAGATACAGCGGCATCACAAACATATAAACATCCAAGATTTGGAGGTTGTTTTTGACCCCAGCCGGGATTAGAACACGTGACCTCTCGCATGGTTGTCTATTAAGTTATTTATCAACTTACGTATTAGATTTAGGGTGATTTGAGAAAAGATGTTTTTTTCACTGCCTTTTCTCCACTACATTCGGCCCCAAGGCAGCTATACTTACATTGACATTAAAAAAACAGAATGTACCTAATTACATACTGTTTACGTTACGTATTCTGTACGTTTACTTTACGTTGAAACAAATTTATGATATCTGATTTACTTCAGTTTGTAACCAGAATTTGTTTCTTATTCTTACGAAACCCGGCTGGTTACAAAAAAAAGCCAGGTCTTGGATGTTTACATGTTTGTGACGTCACTGTTTCTGGCTCCCACGACACACGGTATCCTAGTATGGGGCCAGAAGCAATGTATGTGCCTGTATCTAAATGTTACGTTATGTTGTTATTTTCCTCTTTTCGTAGTCTACAGAGAAATAGCAGTACAATGTACAACCTGCGTACTTATATTAAATAGGCATCTCTTGCGAAGAAGATCGTATCGCGAGTTAATTTGCGCTAGTTGGAATGCGATTGCAAACTGGGCTACCAATAGTATCAATGAAACAACTTTAAATGTGCTAATATATATCTATGGAACAACTGTATTTTTAACACCAGGGCCTTTATTCTGCTAATGTATTGTAGTACAATGACAGTTGGACGACTGCGTCGTTTTCATTTCATTGCCGCTTCAAATCAACGCGCGCATGCGTATTCGTAATTCTACGAGTCAATGGAATTAAAAAACATGTCACGTGACCCGATTTCTCTAGGGGAAATTAGGACAAGACAATCTTAAAATAACTGGCGTATCAAGCGACGATGCAACATAAGTGTAACGCTCTAATTTGTAAAAAACACACTATTCCTTTGAAACACTCTTCAGAGACACTTTAAATTATCTGCGCTTAGGTCTTCCCCTTTACCACAGACTATCTAAACTCTCTCTGAAAAGTGTTTTAAGGAATCGTCTCTTTATAACGTTAATACTAGGAATAAACATAAATTGTCATTTCCAGATTTAGACTTGCAAAAGTTAATACTTCCTTTATGGGGCACTGTATAAGGTTCTACAACAAGATACCCCAAGATATATTAGAGTTACCCCCAACGCGATTTAAGAATTGTGTTAAGCACACTCTTTGCAAAAAAGCTTATTATAAAATCAACGATTATTTAGAAGACAAGGACATATGGCATTAAATAGTAGTTTAATATTAAATTAAATCAGAGGATAAATGTGTCTAGTGTTCAACACATCCAAGATATTATTTTGTATGTTTTATTTGTATTAGCTTTAAGGTGATTTGAGAAAAGATGGTCAGAGTGGAGTTTTTTTTTCGCTGCCTTTTTCTCCACTACAGACGGCCCCAAGGCAGCGGCTAACGTTATACATAACTGTATGTACATTGACATTCAACAAGCAGAATGTAAATTCTTTACGTTGAAATAAATTCTTGATTCTGATTCTATAAATAGAACCGCGACTATGTGTATGCTGTCGACTGTATATGAACATCTGGCAATGATTTTACGATTTCTGTCCGTCCAGAGTCCGTTTATAGTTTCACAGACATTTCTAATGAAACGGCGCTTGTTTTAATGAGAGGAACCGTCAAGTGACGTGTGACTTTGAATCCTACAACCCTACAACACAAACTGTCACTGAAGTCAATTACTTGGTTTCTGTTGCTGGATTCAAACTTTCCAACCTATACTTGAGCCATTACAAATGTGCGAACCGTGTAATAAAAGTGCGAGCGAGAGTTCCGATATGCCTGATATGCTAGCACTTACGCTAAGTTACTAAGTTCGTGACCGGGTACAAATAAAAACACCAAGAGGGGTATCTATTTAGAACAAGTTTAAATTGTCCATATCTCAAAAACCGTGCAACTTTTACTGAGGTCATGTTAGGTTGGTTCGATGCCTTTTGAGAAGGTCTACCTCCGGTGTCACTGTGACGTGTCATTTTTGGGACACCCCGTATAAGAATTATTCTTATTTCTTCTGTAGTCTCTGCCTACTCCTCAGGGATACATGCGTGAGTTTATATTATGTTTTTAGTTATCTTTCCACTAGAGTAACAGGATCCGAATCAAACTGTAATGTTGTGATAAGTGCCTGTTGCGTGCGTGCAAGGTCGCGCAATTGATGAGAATTCTAAACAGAAATAATGGAAATAACTTCAATAAATAACACGGAAATAACTTCCAGACCACACATTCCCTAGTCCTGGGCCTCGATTCTGCTAGTGCATTATAGTTCGATGACAGATGCGACCGTTCTATGACTAATGCTACAAGCATTTTGTTCCGAGCGGTTCCGTACTTCGCAAGACACGCTAAGTCGATAGATGGCAGTCGTTAAGCCAAGTTAGAGACCTTAGGGCGGTTGAAAACTTTTGACAGTAAGTCCAGCCAATAGTCTTACAAGCCTCCATCACTCTGGACTTGGCCCTGTGGTGGAGTATGGCCTGCCTATACCTTCCTCAGGGAAGAGACGTTGCCCCTCGGTGGGGACATAATGGCTTGATGATGACTCCCAGCAATAGAATAACATAGAAATGTTTCTCAGATGATTAGAAAGAGATCGACGAGCTGAGATTGAAGGTATAAAATGTAATTTTCGTCTTAATCGAACATACGACCATTATATGGTCGTATGTTCGATCGGATGCTTCTGATGACGTCGAGATTTATTCGACGTACCTATATGTTATAGGTGTTAAGTATCTATTTTTCATACCCCTATCTGGCAAAACAACGTTTGCTGGGTCAGCTAGTAATATCTAAAATACTTATCTCGTGTATTGAAATCAATGGAGCTATCGCTATCGATCGCGTCGCAGTGTGCAGATGACATTGCCTCAGTCTCGATGCAAGGTCACTTCAAGTACCTATAAGGACACAATCGATATATTGATGAGCGTCCATCCGCGTATCTATGCATGCATGTGCGTGAGTATTTTGTTTTTGTGACGTGTGAATTTTAATCTGAGACAAGAATTTTCTTTATTGTACACTAGAGCACATGACATAGTGTAAAAAATCGCAGTGCAATTTAAAAAAGTAAGAAGAAGTAAAGTAAAATCGGTATTAACTTTAGGTGTGAGATTCATTACATAAATATAAGTTTTTCATTATAACGCTAACTACTGTAGTTAGTTGTTATTGTACACATAAATTACATTATAATAAAAATAATAATAATAATAAACTCACGCCCGTTATCCCCGAAGGGGTAGGCAGAGGCACCAGTCTCTAGAACTGGACCCACGTTTTGCCGAGTTTATTAGGTCCCATTAATTACATTAACTTAAACAAAAATCAATAACTAACTTTTCTAACTGTCAATGGCGTTGCTTCAATGTGATTGAACCGTATAATATAGCCTTTACCAATACCCCAATAGATTGAATTGAGAATCGGTTACAAAAATCCAATAGAGTGAAAAGTTACTTGATAGGACTGGCTGGCCCCTGTTTCATTAAATTACAATTCGTGGTTTAAAATGACGATTCGATGTACATTGCAGTCGTTTAACCTACACATTAACAAGTAGGAAGACTGCTACGCAATGTACATCGTACGTAATTGTCAGAATTAATTACGAATTGTAGTTTTATAAAACTCGGTCTTGTTGGTCAGCTAAAATTCCATAGAACAGTGGTGGTATAACAGTTTTGTGGTCTGCAACTACACTACCACTTCTATCTAAGTATATCTAATAGCCCAGGTCTTGGATGTTTATATGGTTGTGGGTACGCTGTTTCTGGTCCCCACGACACAGGGTATCCTTATGTGGGGCCAGAAGCAATGTCTGTTATCTGTTATCTATCAGCCCTTATGCCCCCAATGAAATGCCTGTTATCTATCAGCCCTTAAATAGAGCCCACTGCTGGGCATAAGCCCCTTCTTTGCCACGGCAACCCATCCGGACCAGTGCTAGTCTCATCCAATGTTTCCCAGCCGCTTTCTGATTATCACTTGCTAACAACAAACTGTAGAATTAGTGAAACAGTGACGATTTCTTCTACAGTTTTCATAACATAGTAGATCGCTGCCTCACCTATAAACCCGAAAAGAATATCGTACTTTCGCCACTTCGTCATGTGTACCTAAGTTACTGTAATATGTTACTGGAGCGTAACAATCGCATTCACAATCGATGTAAACTAAACGGGTGTTAGAAATTTACTAAACGCACTATTTTCACTTGAAAGCGATGCAACGCAAGGTTTATACTTTACATTTACATTTTTTTTTACATACAGGCACATACATTGCTTCTGGCCCCACACTAGGATACCCTGTGTCGTGGGAACCAGAAACAGCGACGCCACAAACATGTAAACTTCCAAGGCCAGGGGTTTTTTCGGTCGAAACCGGGAGCTCTCTCATGGTAGTCAGATGCGCTAACCATTGCGCCACAGAGGTCGACTATCCATTTTTTAAACAGGGCGGAGGCGTGTTTCGTCTGTCAGGAATGAACATAGACTGATCGACCTACAGACGTGTGGACGTGGAAATTCATCTGCGGATGCATCTGCCAGCGTCCGACGCATCTGTTGACGTGTAGAGGAGCCTTAATAATGAAACTCCGCTCCTTGCCCCCAGGGCGTATCGTTCATCGGATGGCACCAGCGGACGCGGCTGGAGCGCGTGCTGCTGGTCAGCACGGCGGCGCTGCTGTTGGCCGTGCTGCTGACCGTATCGCTGCTGCTCACCACCCGGCATTCCTCCCATGGCCCGCTGCCCGTGCCGCCCTGCTACCAGATCGATACTCGTGAGTTTGTTAATCTTTGCTAGCGTAGGGACTTCACACACGGCAGCTATAATATACATTACATCCCAGGATGTATATCTTAGAGACCGCTCAGTACCTTTAAGATACGAAGATGTAAAGATGTATATTATAGCTGCCGTGTGTGGTCTCCTGACGATTTCTATGGAACGATGTAATGAGATATATCGTGCTATAATATACATATTTACCTTATAGCCGCCGTGTGTGGAGTCCCTTATTGTCCTTAGGGCCGATTTCTGAGATTTGACGAGACAGCACTACAGCGAAAATAAACCACATATCATCAACCCATTATGTCCCCACTGAGGGGCACGGGTCTCTTCCCTTAGAAAGGTATAGGCTATACTCCAGCACGGAGGCCTAGTCTGGTTAGGCGGAGGCTTGTAAGACTAGTGGCTGGTCTTACTGTCAGAACTTTTCAAGCCGCCCAAAGGCCTTTACTTTTCGCTTTTGGCTGTAATCACCTATCTTATACGGTTGTTTTGTTTCATCCTGTTATATTTAATGACGAGCCAGAGTACAAGGTGTGTCTTTTGAATGTAAACAGACGCAATTAGTCGAGATGTCAGCTTATCATCATTGTCATCTGTCACGTGCGGCTGGTCGCGTGTTCGCCTATTGAGTCTGATGACGTATTGTCCTGGTATCGAGTGCAGTTAAAGTTGGTCTATTTTACTGCTTAAGGGGGCTCCAGGGAGAAACGCTAGCGCCATCCAGGACAAAAATCTTATCTTTTTAGGGTCCCGTTGCCAAATGGCAAAAATGTCTGTCCGCCCGTATGTCACAGCCACTTTTTTCCGAAACAAGATCTATACTATTGAAACTTTGTAAGTAGATGTATTTTGTGAACCGCATTAATATTTTCATACAAAAATAGAAAATGAGAAGTTTTTTTTAATACTTCTTGAACCGTAAACTGCAATTTACCTTTCAATCAATCAACTCAAAAATAATAAGTAATATTTAAGGAACATTTTATGGGTGGCCGCTTCTTTACAGATCGAATTTGCAAGAACTTTGCTTCATTAATCTTTCTGTCTTATTAAGCACTACACAAACTACACATTATTTACTTTATTCCGGATACACTTAGTTAAATTATGTTAACCCCTCAGGCCTAGACTTTTTTTTTAGTTTAGAGCTAAATTAGTTATTTACAGAGTAATTTTTTACCAAGGCCAAATTTTTCAAGGCCGTGAACCTAAGGCCAAATACTTAGGAGCCAAATACGGATTTCTTTGGAGTTAATGCTATCTTAACGCCAGAAACGGCCATATTTGGCTAAATATTATATGTTCTAGGTTCGTGATCAGAGGTTATTTGTCGTGGGTCCTAAAAATCAGTGTTAACTTGCTTGTGAAATTGTACAATAGACGCTGTATGCAATTAGGATCTGTAAAATTATACGACATTTTTCCTCAGTGCCGTTACCGTTGGAAAGAAAAAAAAATATATTTTTTCCTCAGAAGTTTTCAAGCCGCCCTAGGGCCTCTGACTTGGCAGTAAGAACAGCCACTAGGCTTACAAGCTTCTACCAATCCGGACTTGGCCCCCGTGGTGGAGTATGGCCTATTCCTTCGTCAGGGAAGAGACCCGTGCCCCTCGGTGGGGACATGATGAGTTGATGGTGATGATTTTTTCCTCGGTGCTCTCTGGATCCCCTTAATAATAATGTGCAGCACGTGGCAGGAAGAGTGGCTTATTCAGGGTCCTTTTCATAGAACTGCCATTTGTGGTTTACGATGCTCATTGCAAATCAGCTTAACCTACAGATTATCAAGTGGACTCGGCTACGCTATGTAACTCGAACTGTCCTGATAAACTGCGAATTGCATCTTTCGCTCGCTCGTAGCCTGGGCTGCCTGAGTGATCTTAAACGATCACTAAGGTTAAGCAACATACGGCGCGTTCAGTCCATGGATGGGTCACCGTCCCTACGACTAACGCTAGTGGCATTTTTCCGAGCGATTCCGTGCTTCGCAGGGTACGTTAAGCAGTTGGTGCCGGCTGCCGTCGATAGATGGCGGTCGTTAAGCCTTAGGGCCTTGCCAGAGGCCTTAGGGCAGCTTGAAAACTTCTGACAGTAAGACCAGCCACTAGTCTTACAAGCCTCCACCAATCCGGACATAATGGGTTGATGATGAAAAAAAAAAAGCACCTTTATGAAATTACTAAATTAATACAAACAACTTTACAGTAGTCTGTTAGCTTTTAGAATATACCTTGGCTACTATCGGATAAACCGATTATATTGCAATAAGGTAAGGTTTATTTTGTATTATTTATAACTTTACATAACTTTTCAAAATAGTGAAGAAAAGTTTTAGGTATACAGAGCAGAGTGCTTAGTGCGAGTTTTTTCATTCACTTTCGATAGCGAGAGCGTTTGCAATTTGTATAGGAGTGACAAAGAGGCAACTAGCTGGCGCGCTTTGTCACTCCTATAGAATATGAGTTTACGTTAACGCGATCGAGTAGTTAAAAAAACTCGCACTAAGGGCCCAGGAAGTAGTATACACTCGTGTGCTTTCGCCGAAAACCGAAGCCTATTCTGGAGCCCGAGGTATATTGTAAAAGCTAACAGACTGTATTTTGTTTTCTAAACCAAATCTAAATTGAAATCGTCACACAATATGGCTCAATTGTTTTAGTGAATGTTTGGAACAGTTGATACTTTTTGGATTTTTCAAAATAACCACCGGTTTTTCGAACGCTGACAGTTAATCTACTAAATATTGTTAATGGCTGTCAGTTAGCAAAAGTGCATGCACAAGAAAAAACCGCTGAAGTGCGAGATGCACTCCCTTAAAAGGGTTACAATGTTACAATACATATAGTATGCCATTAAATTAGTGTTACAGACATTTTTGATGATCTTTACAATTATCAGTGCCCTCTATATACATACATGTATAATAAAATTAAGTAGGTAAGCAATTTCGTAACGTGTGAATGAAAATAGGTAAACAAGATTAGAGAATCACAAAAAAAAAGTTATTAAATAAATTGGAAGCCACGATAAATTGGTGGTGGTGTGACGCCGATAAACTCTCTACATTAAACCGTTTCTATGGCTGTTGGTTTTCCTCGTAGTTAGTACTTATAGTTATAACGTTAGAACTATTTCTATACTCGGATCACGATTTCGACCTTGCTACGTTGAAATGTAAATGGATCTTGAAATCTCGTCTCAACGAACCATATTATTATTGTGTAACAGCTCTACACCCTATTTACTGAAGCGAACGAGTAAGTGTCAACATGTCAAAAATTTGGTTTTTCAATATGCCACATTTATAAGACTGCATAATATTTAGCAAAGTTATACAAAACGATATGGCTAATAAATGCCAATAAGCAATAAACACATTAACACTGTTACTACCTGATTTATCCCTCACTCGCAGTTTATTTAACTAAATATTTTATTTTATCATGAAAATACCATTTGCTTAAGAGATCTATGCCCCAAAAAATACCTAAAAATTCAGTGGTCCACAAATAAAAGCGATCCTACTGTTGCCAAATATGTTCGCAACTAGCAAAGATAGACTTTTGTTTAAAGGCCAATTATGTTCGATTATTTTAAGCTATGCGGTTATGCGCTACGCGATGTGTAGGAAAAAGTATGGAGAGCTGACTACGAACCTTTTTTTTAATTAAAGGCAAAAAAAGTAAGATAGCCACCCCGACGCCATATGTACTGACGATTGACGTTGTTGATGCGAGTGCAACTTCTCTAAACTGTTTTATTTTCTTTAGTGTTTGTCTTGTCTTGTTTGGTTGTCTGTCTGTTTTCCTTAAACAGTACCTACCTATGTGGGTAAACTATGCAAGCAAAGCTACGTGCATGAGCTATTTTGAGTGACATGTAAGTTTGAGAGATGCTGTGTCTTTGTTTACCTTTAGTCGTTCGCTTCAGTAAATAGATTGTAATCTTGTTTAAATTGTGTGTTATTAAATACTGATTTATTTATGATTATGAAGTGAAGAGGCAGCCAGGCGCGGTCGTAGCCAAAGATTTTGGAGGGGGTCACTATAATAAAATACCTATGTTATAAAATTAGACTTTATTGGTCACATTATAAAACAAACGAATGTTTTCTACTGTTATTGTCAAATCAGGTGGTTTGGTAATTTTACAGCAGATTTTTCAATTTCACGTCTACGATTTTGTGGGAGGGGATGATTTTAAGAGTATGTTCTTTTCGTTGCGAAAAACGGTATTATTAATGATTTGATTTTTTATTTCATTTGATTTGTTTGTTTTTTTCCTCGTGTACAATAAAGAATATTCTTATCTTCTTTTTCTTATTTATCAATAATGTTAAAACATATACAGAGTGTTGATTTGTACAGTTTACTCCGACTCAGGGTTGGTTATTTATAAAAAAATTTTTTTTTTGTAAAAATCACCTAAAATCCCCGGTTTTGCGGGGCCGGAGGCGAGCGCGTGGGCCCACTCTCCAGCCCCGCCCCGCGAAACCCCCGCCGGACCCGTCAAGTGCAAACGATAGAAGCTAAGCCATATAAATTTGTGATTTTTAGGTGATTTTCACTAAAAAAAAATATATTTTTTTATATTTTTTTTTGCTTCAGTATCATGTAAATAACCATCCCTGAGTCGGAGTCAACTGTACAAATCAACACCCTGTATACTCGGAAATGTGTTTACCAAATACCGAATTGAGCATTGTTGGAACTTGGATGTAGGTACCATGACGCTGAAAAGTGTTTTGTAATAATAATATGTTAAATGTATCAGATTCTTGCCTCTGATATGCGTAAACAATTAAAAGAACAATTGAGTTGGCCGGCGTCGACCAGAAGACACTCGAGACATGGTTTTTTTATCGATTTTTGTAACTTTTTGTCCTGATATTGTTTGTCTATACTTGAGTCAGGCAATTATATATAAATAAAAAAAAAGAAGTTTGACGCCATTTTTTCGATACCCTATTTTTTTAATGTCCCCTTAAAGTTTGTCAATCGAATTCACTCACCCTGTAGTTAATAGGCAGACCATAATGATATGTAAAAAAATAAAAGAAAAAGATCTAAAAAGAATAAGAGTAAACAAAAAAATAATAATAATACCCCGGTTTAGGATCATGCGCATGCTTCGCTTCATTAGCACCCAGAACATTAATTTTGTCTAAACGTAAATAAATATGAATAAAAGTTATGAGTACGCGACTGACAAAAATCCCAAAAAAGTATGTGTGTTGGTATTTTTTTCCAAATTTGAACATGAACTTGAGTGGCGTGATTTATCCTTCTCCGAACTGAGATAATATAATACTCAATAAAAGTTTTGACACCTCGGATGACACCCGATAGAGTGAATAGTTACATTGTATGATAGAAGGGATATTTACGTGGTACCTTATAGCTGGCAGTTTTATTTGCACTGACCTCCATCCATGGTACTGCCACCATGGAGGTCTTTTTAGGAGGTTTTTTTACGAATAAACTTTATTCCTCCAGGTTGTTGTGGCAATCTCATTGCTGGCAGTTAAGTTTTTTGCCATGACCTCCATCCATAGTACTTGCACAAAGGAGGTCACAGTTTAGTTTTTTTTAATGAACAAACTTTTTTCTCAACCCTCAGAATCTTCCGACGTCTGCCTGTCCAGCTCATGCATCTACACGGCCAGCGAGGTCATCCGTGCCCTGGACGTGACCAAGGACCCCTGCGAGGACTTCTACGAGTTTGCGTGCGGCGGGTGGGTTAAGAACAACCCGATACCGGAGGGGAAGTCCACGTGGGGGATTTTCAGCAAGATCGAGCTGCAGAACCAGCTTACTATACGATACGCTTTGGGTGAGTTGATTAGATGCCTTGATAGTCTTCACTTTACATAAAGATAAGATGAAGAAAAAGATTATTTAAGGCAGCCGTCTGTACTTTTAGATTAAAAAATACTTGTGTACCTAATTTCATTTTTTATGTACAATAAAGTGTTCTCTATCTATTTATTTACTTAAAGAGCAATTTGCTGAGTTACATAACTTAGGATCTGGCAGAAAATCAGGTAATCAAATTATAAGTATCTCAGACCAAGGCGTCCCTTAAAAGAAACAAAGTTAAGAAGCGATGGTAATGTTTTCTATACTAATATTATAAAGAGGAAAGATTTGTATTTTTGTTTGTGTGTATATTTGTAATGAACGGGCTCAATAACTACTGGGCCGATTTTAAAAATTCTTTCACCATTAGAAAGCTATGTACTTACATTCTTCGTGAGTAACATAGGCAATATTGTATTTTCAAAAAATTTGGAATTCCGTACGAAATCTCGAATAATGTAACTCAAGGCGTAAAAAAATTACTACCCCGGGAATTTTCTACGCAACTAATATAGCTATTTCCACGGAAACGTTTTTGCCACCCGTGCGGGTCGCTAGTATCATTGAAAAAATGGATAACTCAACACTGACTCCTCCGAAATTCTTTGCAGTCTCATCTTAACTCATGAAGTCGGTTTCATTATCATCTGTGCTTGTAAAGGCGCTACACTGTATTACAAAACATAATATTGACCTATTACCACCTCATACACACACACAATACACTTGAGCTTATTATGACGTTTCTATTGCTTTATATCGTCTGCGGATGTCGATCATAAAGGTCAACCCGCACTGCGCGCGGGAAATAGAATCTATTTCCCTGTGGGGTTACAAAGGGTAAGGGAGAAACGGCTTGCTTCTAAAGCCGCGTTTGCACGATGTTAGTTTCGGACCGAGTGGTTTATTTTAGCTACTAAGATGCTACTCGAATCGTGCACAAAGGCGGTTTTAGTACAAAAAATGTCATGCTGACGGCCGCGTCACGTTATTGGAGTAGGTAGAAATGGGAAGTTACTTCTACCTATGGAAAAAAAGGAAAAAATTGGATCGAAAAAGAGTAGCGCTCCGTCAATGGTTGTCTGGAAGAAATTACTTTTAGTAATAAGGCCGCCAATTGCTCTGTACTATGTTATTGTCAAATCACATGTGTGTAATTCCTGGTGTACATACAATAAAGAATATTCTATTCTATTCTGTTCTAGCGCACTGAGAATTTTATAGCTTATTTCTTTGTTGTTGTTGTTACACTTTATTGCACAATAAAAAAAACATTATAACATTTTTGTAATAAAATTACGTGCAAAGGCGAACTTATTTCTAAAGAAATTTCTTGCAGCCAGCCTAGACATTTTGGAATGTAAAAAAAGAGAGTGGGGTAGGGGAGATAAAGTAGGAACACGACTCATTCTATCTAAATATTAGTATAAAATACTACTTACTAATATACATAAAAGCCTACATAGATATAAGAATGCCGTTTCGATAGCGAAGAAAAAAAATGGGTAAGTAAATTGGGTTTCGCATGTGGTATATGGCAGTTCAGTGTGAATATACCTTTATTCACATCGCACAAAGTATTAGGAAGCTATTGCGAATTTTCACTTGAGTGTTAGATTTTTTATTGATCCTTTTTGTATTGTTGCCGACGATTTGCCAGTCACTTGTTTGGCGATTGTTTGTTATTGTAGTTTTCGCTAGTCAATAAGGAGGACCCAACAAAGTCACAAAGATCAAAGTTTGAATGAAACTGACAAAAATAACTCAAATGTGAATACAGCTGTTATTTTAACCTTTTTCTTCTTCTTATTTTAAGATCATAGAGTCGAATTTAGATTGATAATGTAAAGATTAAGAAGTCGATAATTGACTTGACAGGGCGCTATGGCGCTCATTAGGGGAGAGCTATATCCAGCAGTGGACTAATATAGCCTGATGATGATGATGATGATGATGAATTGACTAGACCTTTTTAAACGTTGCAAAAGGGAACATATTTCTTGCTAGCTTTCCCCGCGAACTTCGTATCGTCTAATTTCGCAACTTTTTATATTTTCTCACAATATAAACTTTCTCTGAACTATTTTCAAAACCA
Organism: Yponomeuta plumbellus; assembly: GCA_947310845.1. Classification (NCBI taxonomy): domain Eukaryota; kingdom Metazoa; phylum Arthropoda; class Insecta; order Lepidoptera; family Yponomeutidae; genus Yponomeuta; species Yponomeuta plumbellus. The sequence goes on along the minus strand of OX371216.1, from coordinate 8,950,243 downwards.
GAGTTAGCCATATGGGAACATACCTACATACATACATAAGATCACGCGTATATCCCAGAGGGGTAGGCAGAGACTTGGGACTGCCACTTGCCACGATTATGACAAATCACTTTCGTTTCATCGTTAATTAGTCCTTGAATGCACGCACGCCGGTTTTGGGTACTTTTTTATCTTGCTCTTTGCTAATACATCCCTTATTTTGTCGAAGTATGTCCGACTGGGGTGTCCCTTACCGGCCCTTCCACTCACATTCGCTCGATATGTTTGATTTGTCAGTTTTCCTGTAGTGTACCCTCTCCACATGTCCATACTAACACTACATTCCATTTTCATTCCTTTGTCATTATATCCTCTTTCAGTCCACAACGTTCTCTAATTACACTATTTCGTATTCTGTCATCATCATCATCAACCCGTTATGTCCCCACCGAGGGGCACGGGTCTCTTCCCTGAGGAAGGTATAGGCCATACTCCACCACGGGGGGCCAAGTCCGGAGGTTGGTGGAGGCTTGTAAGACTAGTAGCTGGTCTTACTGTCAGAAGTTTTCAAGCCACCCTAAGGCCTCTGACTTTGGCTTAACGACTGCCATCTATCGACGGCAGCCGGCACCAACTGCTTAACGTATTCTGTCATATTCGTATAAAAATTAATTGCTGTCCGTTAGTCCTAACGATTCCTCGATTATTGTGGGAGCAAATGCAGGAATCCACTAGGATTTGATTCGCGTAATATAGAGGGTGTGTGTAATTCATTAGAGCAAATGTACCTAATCCGCACTCTGGGCAGGAAAAAGTATCGTACCTTCGGAGAGGCCTATGTCCAGCAGTAAACTGACTGATTGATTGAGTAGATTAGATTATTTATTTATTTTATTTTTAAGGATACTTACAGCTAAAATTAACAAAACGAAGAATTTCGTAGAAAACAAAAAGTTAATTACAAGTCTTCACAAATAGAGACTCTTAGAACGAACTCTTCTCTTCTCTCTCTCTCCCTTTCTATATAGTCTGTCAGTGGATGAATACGGGCTGATTTTCTCCACTACTGTGACTAGCTCCAAAATTCCCTCATTCCAGAGAAGGTTAACACCTCGGACCCGTCAGGCGCCGAGGCCAAGGCCCGGATCTACTACGACGCCTGCATTGACAGCAACGAGACTATCGAAAAGATGGCGGAGAAGCCTCTGGTCAACATCATAAAGAAGATCGGCGGCTGGCACATCCTGAATAGCACCATGGTCAAACAGACCAAGTGGGATCTGCAGGGGTTATTGCAGGATGTTCAGAACACGTGAGTTTTCCTTAGAAATATTCAGTACGCCTTGGTTTTTTGTGTGTCAGATTCGTGCATTTTGCTAGATTTATTAAAGCCTTTAAGCCTATGCGCACACTAGGCGATACGCGACAGCGACAGTTCGGCGACTAGACGCGACGACAGGCTACGGCCGTCAATTTTCAAATATTTTGTTCGAATCTCCGCACACTTGGCGTCAGAGTCGCGGAGTCGCGACGACAATACGCCAGAAGCAAATGACAACGTCGCGTCTGACGCAGCGACTAGACGCGGCGACAAGTCGCCCTGTTTGCGATGGCTCTAAATGTGTAGATATTTTACTAGGTTTGACACTTTTTTCAATGACTAAAAAGTCCGATTCGAGAGCGGCAGGCCCTACTGCCGATTCCGTGCTTCGCAAGGCACGTTAAGCAGTTGGTGCCGGCTGCCGTCGATAGATGGCAGTCGTTAAGCCTAGTCAGAGGCCTTAGGGCGGCTTGAAAACTTCTGACAGTAAGACCAGCCACTAGTCTTACAAGCCTCCACCAATCCGGACTTGGCCCCCGTGGTGGAGTATGGCCTATACCTTCCTCAGGGAAGAGACCCGTGCCCCTCGGTGGGGACATGATGGGTTGATGATGATGGTGATGAAGGCCCTACTGCATGTAGAACATATTGGAAGAGTCCGGAGTCGGGTCGGTACTGAGTTGGTTCTTCCTAGCTCTCTTGTCAGCCATTGCCGAGCACCATACTTCGTCACAGGTCTTGCGGCCTTCGCTAACTTCCTCTCTTCAGCATAGGTAGTACGATGACGCGAGTCACGCGTTTTGTGGCTCTAAAACGTCAGAATTTGACAGTAATTGCACTGGAAAGTCGCGACTTTTGATGCTATGGCGCGTGACTCGCGTCGTCGTAAGATAAGTTAAGAATATTCTTTATGGCACACAGGAAACAAGATACAAGATAGGCAGGCTTTCTTTCAGGCAGCTCTCTTTCCACAGCATTTTCATCCCAGTTATCGTGATTGATCCCAAAAGCGGCCGCGATTGATCCCAATGTCACGCTTGGCGTGTCGTGACGCTCGAAAAATTATCTAACTCTTAAAGCCGGTTCCTGAAGTGAGAATTTTACTAAGTTAATACTTGAGTAGCGTTTTGTCACGCTCTTTTCTGTGAAGTTTGACGAGACAGCACTATAGTTAAGTAGTTACTTACTTAGCGAAATTTTCAATGCAGAATAGGCACTGCTTAAAGCATCCATAACGGACCCAAAGGCCTTTGCTGGTGATGATGATGATAATGTACTAGATTGACTATAAAAGTGCTAGCTGGAAAATTCGTACTGTGGTTTTGTTTGAACAAATGTAATTATTAGAATGGATAAATTTGGGGGTATGATATTATTTGGAAAAAACCTCTACAACAAAAACTGCTCAAATCGATATATTTTCACTTTCAGGTACAACTTGGGTGGACTGTTCAATTGGGCTGTTACCGAGGATGACAGAAATTCTTCTAAGCATGTCATAGTGGTAAGTAAAACGTCTGCAACTTCTAAGCCATGAAAACCTAACGATAACACCCCTCGCTACTGACACCTCACATCTTTATGTGCCATCTCCTATCGGGGGTTGGCAACAAATTCGGCTATCTTGCTTTTCGAAGCTGCCAATACAAACAATGAACTGGAACCCAGTTCTAACCACTGTTGTAAGTTGTTTAGACATGATATCTTATCCTCACAGGTCTCCTTCTTCCTGTCTCGATCAAATCAAATAAATAATTTATTTCCAACAAAGCTTAAGTACTAACGACATGGAAGGATCTAATATATCCTCGTGAGGCCCAATGTCTTCAAGTGATCACAAAATCAATTGTTCTTTTCAAGGTCGGGCCTCACGAGGATAGGAAAAACTATTATCACTAACTGCACACAATTGGTTACTAGGTGTTGGTACCCCACGGCACTAGTAGTGGTCCACAACAAATGGCATGTTATCTTCATATATCTTACCTACAAACAATAATCACCGATACTTTTTGCTCAACAGCTAGACCAAGGGGGCCTTAACCTTCCCACAAGAGACAACTACCTCAACAAAACTGCGCACAAGAAAGTCCTGGACGCCTATTTAGACTACATGACGAGAATCTGCGTGCTGCTGGGCGCTAATAAGCAGGAATCTCGTATCCAGATGAGCAAAGTAATCCAGTTTGAGACGGATTTGGCGAACATAACCACACCGTCGGAGGACCGAAGGGATGAGGAGGGGCTGTATAATCCATTCAAGATAAAGGAGTGGCAAAAGATCGCGCCCTTCTTGAATTGGACGCAATTCTTCAACGACGCATTCAAGTTGGTTAATCGCACAGTAAGTGTTTTGTATTTAGCAGTGTTTCGAATTTCGCTATAAGTCTCTAGTAGGTACGGTTACCTTTAGTTCCACTTTTAAGTTTGGTTCCATTGTGTAGACAGTTTCAACATCAGAAGTATTTTAGCAGTTTCCTTTATTGCTAGTGTAGCATGGTTGAATTTAAATCTTGCACTTTGCCATTTCCACCATGAACCTGCAATCAGTTTTCCTTCAACACCTTACTTTTGGGTCATGTCTTGCCAAATGTTTCCAAGTATGTAAAATTAATCTATTGACTATATCACGTTTCAATTATTAAGAAATTAGGTAGGATCTGACAAAATTCTTCTCACTAGTTATTTTCACAAATCTAGCTCTGGTAACTTGTCCTGAACAAATACAGTGTGTCCAATGTCCATATCTTGGTATTAAATTCTTGGTCCACTTTCAGATAACACCAGATGAAAGAATTATAGTATACGCGCCGGATTACTTCAGAAATCTCACCAAGGTCATCAAGAAGTATTCCAAAACTGAGGAGGATAAGAAGTAAGCTAATATTTGCGAGTGTTCTATTCTATGATTTTAGTCTTAAAAGTAGAAAATGATCATACTTGATACGGTTTCAATCTAAATCGTGCATCATTATATCACACGTTGCGGTTGTGCAAGATCCATACGTATTATAAGGAATGTTTATAAGCTGTTTCGACTGTTTTAAAAAAAAAACAACCATAAGATCTAATCTAATTCATCTCATCTCCTCTTTCCCAGGACGGTAACCAGTTACATGATGTGGCAAGTTTCACGGTCCCTCTCGCCTTACCTGTCCAAGTCATTCCGGGATGCGACTAAGATACTTCGGAAGGCGCTCTTCGGATCAGAGGGAACCGAAGAGTCGTGGCGGTACTGCGTTACGGATACTAATAATGCTATTGGTAAGTGGACAGTCTGACTGACTCTTTTTATTTAGCTAGTAGTTAAGTTTCGGCCTTCAACATCAACCCATTATGTCCCCACCGAGGGGCATGGGTCTCTTCCCTGAAGAAGGTATAGGTCATACTCCACCACGGGAGCTTAGTTTGGATTGGTAGAGGCATTGAATTTAGATACAAATTCAATGGTAGAGGCTTGTAAGATTAGTAGCTGGTCTTACTATCAGAAGTTTTCAAGCCTCCCTAAGGCCTCTGACTTGGCTTAACGACTGCAGTCTATCGACGGCAGCCGGCACCAACTGCTTAACGTGCCTTGCGAAGCATGGAATCGTTCGGAAAAATGCCACTGGTGTTAGTCATAGACGGTCACCCATCCATGCATTGAACGCGCCCTATGTTGCTTACCCTTCGTGATCGTTAAGATCACTCAGGCGGCCGGGGCTACGTGAGATTCCTTTTTTGCCTTTGCATTTACGTGATGAGATGATTTATGCAACGTCCCGAGGTCCTTTCACTCACACTAGATGGATGTAAGGACGCCTCGGGTCTGCAGGGCAAGGACATTTGCTTTTTAAATATCTTGACAGCTTATGCGGAATATCCTACAGGAAAGACAAGCCGATACGTGCGGAGCCAATCAAGCCACGGATTTCCACTAGAGGCTAAGATTTCACGGCAGAAGTATTGAGCCTGTTATATTTGAGGCATCCTCAGATTCATTGCATCTGTTTTCTATAAACTTTCTGGTTACAAAAACTCGCCTTTATGAGCTTCAAGTGCTTTCACGAAGCTTCGCACTTGATGCCACTTGAATAAATCCAAAACTTTGTCCCTCAGGCTTCGCAGTGGGTGCGATGTTCGTCCGCGAAGTCTTCCACGGCGAAGCGAAGACCCAAGGCGAAGTGATGATCGACAATATCCGGAACGCCTTCAAACGGAACCTCAAGAACTTGGACTGGATGGATGCGGAGACGCGGGAGGCTGCCGAAATTAAGGCCGACGCCATTACTGATATGATTGGTCAGTGATTTACATCCTTGTTGGTGTAGGTACCTTGAAGTTTATGGTGGTGTAGGTCACTCAAGTCAAGCCGCTTCGGACAAGTATACGCACTAACACTGTGACACGAGAATCTATATGTATAAAAGGAGAAGCTGACTGACTGACTGAGATATCAACGCAGGGGCTAAACTAAAAGGCTTGGAAACTTGAAATTTTTATAAGGCAGGGGAGCACTAAGAAAGGATTTTTGAAAATTCACCCCCTAAGGGGGTAAAAAGGAGGTGCAAAATTAGTATGAAACTTTGCCGTTTTTGAAGTTATTCGAAAAAAAATCAGTATATATGAAGGTTCTTCATTGAAAGTCATGAAACGCGTTAATATATTTTAAGGGGTACAAGGTGGGTGCAAAGTTAGTATGAACGTTATCTGATTTTCAAAGTCAAAGCCCACGCGGAAGCAAATCGTGGCCAACAGCTATTTTAAATATTAAAAGATCTAATGTTTGTAATGTTCTGGAATGGAGACCACACATCGGCAAGCGCAGCGTAGGACCACCAGCCACAAGATGGACAGACGATCTCATCCAAGTGTCAGGAAGACGCTGGATGCAAGCCGCTTCTAACCGGTCTTTTTGGAAATCCATGGCCATGTCCAGCAGTGGACTTCTTGTGGCTGAATGATGATGATGAATGTTTGTAAAATGTTCGTATAAATTGTGTTGTGGCAATAAATGTAGTTCACTTTTATTTCCTTCCCATCACCAGGTTTCCCTGACTACATTCTGAACAAAGAGGAGCTGGACAAGCAATACGCAGAGCTGGAAGTGACTCCCAACGAGTACTTCCAAAACAACATCGCCTTCAACGTGTACAGTCTCAAGAATGACCTGAAGAAACTGGACCAGCCCGTTAATAAGACTAAATGGGGTGAGTGAGGTTTTTATGGATCATTTTTAAGTATGTGTGTAGTAAGCAAACAATCGGTGTAAGCGTCAGAACCCCTGGAATAAAATATTTAACGAATGGCTGACATGGTCCTTGCCTGACTACTGACCATAGCTCTCGAGTTTTTAACCCTTTCAGACCTGACCTTGAAAATAACAATGGTTTTCTATTGTTATTTTTAAGGTCAGGTCTGAAAGGGATATATAGATACTTTAAAAAACAACACGAAGTACGCCAGATATTTCATTTCTCTTCCAACTTCATAAAACTTCTGCGGAAATTACGCCATCTTTTTTGTCCCAAAAATCCCCGAATGACGTTTTCCTTTTCGTTCAGAAACAACCTTCCAAAAATACAGAAATCAATGGTGTTATTTTTCTTTAATCAACTGGACGTAGTTTAGCAAAAAGGATCCAACCCACACTAAGTGAGTTCTGAGATATTTGATTTTTTTGGTTTAAGCTGATTTAAGTTCTCCATACATGTGGGTTGGACTACCAGTGCCATAACTTTGCACATACTCGACGAATCGCTATAAAAGTCCTTAATTCTTAAAATATAGAGCATAATGATCAATTGGGTATATTTAACTAAAAAATTACCATCTATGTCCAACTTTTGTTTTCCTTATAAAGATATTGTGATTCAGTGAATCAATTTCTTTAACCTCTTTAGTCCTGACCTTGAAAATAACAATAGTTTTCTATTGTTATTTTGTCGACACGGGACTGAGGAGGTTAAACAAAACCTTACAATACATTATAAGGAACTATTACCAAGTCCTGTCCTGTCCCCAGGAATGACGCCCTCGACGGTGAACGCCTACTACACGCCAACGAAGAACCAGATCGTGTTTCCTGCCGGAATCCTACAACTGCCATTCTACGACGAAGACAGCCCTAAGGGAGTGAACTATGGAGCCATGGGGGTCGTCATGGGGCACGAGTTGACGCACGCCTTTGATGATCAAGGAAGAGAGTATGATAGGTACGGTAAATAACATAACAACATAACATCATACAGTCACATACATTGCTTCTGGCCCCACACTAGGATACCCTGTGTCGTGGGAACCAGAAACAGCGACGTCACAAACATGTAAACATCCAAGACCTGGGTTTTTTTTTCTCCCCAGCCAGGATTCGAACCCGGGACCTCGCATGGTAGGAAGATGCGCTAACCACTGCGCCACAGAGGTCGTCGAATGAGTAAATGTACCATGAACCTTTGTAAATATTTTGTGTTCTTCTTGTATTTTTTTCTAGTGTGCAATAAAGAATATTCTACGAGTATTCTATTCTAAATGAGTGAGTGAGAATGGTAAATGAATGAGTGAAGAATGAGGTAAATGAGTATTTTCCTAACTTTTAACGGACTTCAAAAACGGAGGAGGTTTTGACAAATAACATAACATTAACCTAGCATTTACATACAGGCACATACATTGTTTCGAGAAAAGATCGAGGAGGTCATTTTTTAATTTTTTTTGTATGCTCCCCGGTGACTCGGAGGTATTTGTAAAGTATTTGAAATTTTTTTTGAAAGAGTATACTCCACAGATGAGCCACCATCAGATCCTGACTTGGTGACTATGGACCAAGTCAGGATCTGATGGTGGAATCCAGGAGAAATTGAGGGAGCTCTTCAAATTTTAAAGGCACACTAAGCTATTTGGGTCTTCTTATAGGGACTCGTGTATATGCTTTCCTCGTGTATAAGGTTTTTGTAAAGACACTGGTCATCGGGTACAGACCAAGGAAACTGAATTCAAAGAATCTATGTTGCTGTGGGTTAATCGCAGAATTAAGGACGTTAGCATGCCATTATGTGATAGAATTGCTATAGTTTTAAATGTCCAACTCAATTAATCGACCCAAGGCGTGGGCGCTATGACGGGGATGGGTGTAGAGGGCTCTCCATCTGGACCGGTCGTTCACTATATGGACCGCTTGGTGGTTTTTAATATATCCAGCTTAGCAGTCATCAATTCCATCAACAACTTTTTTGTCTACCAGATTCGGCAACCTGAACCAATGGTGGAACAACGCGACCATTGATCGTTTCAAGAAACGCGCGGAGTGCATCCAGAAACAATACTCCGACTACACGATGGACGGACAGCATCTCAACGGGAAACAGACTCTAGGTTTGTGGAAACCAAACAGCCCATGTTGCCAGGCCCAAAAAATCAAGAGTCGCCGTTGTGAATGAGACGTTTTCAGAGGAACTAAAAAAAAAAAATATTACGGCTGTCAAAAGGAATGCAATTTTGGAGCTCAGCCCAATAGCCATGTGTAACACATCATAAAATAGGTCTCAGCGAGCTGAACAAAAGTTACTATGACGCCAACAGCCAAAATGTTTGTCCTTTTTGAGTTATATTGTATTGAAAAAAAACTAACATTTTCAATAAAATATAACTCCGAAACAACAAATTTTAAAATAGTGTTATTTGAGTAGGCTCTAGTGGTAGTACCTACATACCTGAACTTCGATACAAAAAAAATCTTTTTACTTCCTGGCATCTTTAAACTATGTTAAAAGGTCAGATAGGCTTTTTTGTGCTCTGGAGACATGCTGTCTCAGGTGTTAAGGTAACCTATTTCAGTATTTCTTTTTTAGAATATTCTATTTATCTATTATTTTTGTGTTAGTCTGTTCGTGTGATTCTTCCGTAGTAGATGTGTTAATACGTGCTCTGCAAATTTGATTGCCGATTTCTCTGCAGATTTGCGTTTTAGAAACATCTACGTCTCTTTAGGTATAAAAAAACGTATATCACTTGCTATTACATCGGAAAAACGTTAGCCAAGTGTCACTTAAGATGACAAACGGTAAATGTTTAGTTGAGGTAAATACGTGCTCTTTGATAATTTCCCGTAAAACGCGATTTAGTTTGGATTTTTGTGTTTATTCATCTTCATTCTGTGACATGGCCTATACCTTCCTCAGGGAAGAGACCCGTGCCCCTTGGTGGGGACATAATGGGTTGATGATGAATTCTGTGACTTGGTTTGGATTTTGAACTGATTCATCTTCATACTGAGACTTGGCTTGGATTTTGGACTGATTCATTTTCATTCTGTGACTTGAATGGCGAGAGACATATGAAAACTTTTTGACATTTCTATTGCATTGAGACGAGACAATGTTCTTTCCACATGACGGCTGCCCAGCGCACCACGGAAGCATGGTTGGACGAGAACTTGGCGCACGTCTTTTCTAATCCAAACAAATGGATTAGAAAAGACGGCCCCTTTGCATGGCCGGCTAGGAGCCCTGATCTAACGCCAATGGATTTTTATGTATGAGAGCATTTAATTTAAAACAAAATAACGCCAATTGAAAATGTCGAAATTTTGAGACAGAGAATATTTGCGGAAACAGCTGTGAAAATGACGAGAAACCTACGAACTTCTGTAGTGAAGAGTAATTTAAAAAAAAGAATGAGAATTTGTATTAGAAATAGAGGCAACCATGTTAAAAACGAAGATGAATCAGTTTAAAATCCAAGCCAAGTCACACAATGAAGATGAATAAAAAATACCAAAATCCAAACTAAGTCGCGTTTTACGGGAAATTATCAAAAAGCACGTATTTACCTCAACAAAAAATTTACCGGTTGCCATCTTAAGTGACACTTGGCTCACGTTTTTTCGATGTAATAGCAAGTGATATACGTTTTTTAATACCTTAAGATACGTAGAAGTTTCTAAAACGCAAATCATTTGCAGAGCACGTATTAACACATCTACCACGGAAGAATCACACGAGCAGACAAACACAAAAAAGAAATACTGAAATAGGTAGGTACCTGAACAACTGAGACAGCATGTCTCCAGAGCACAAAAAAGCCTATCTGACCTTTTTACATCGTTTAAAGGTGCCAGGAAGTAAAAAGATGTTTTTTGTATCGAAGTTCAGTTATGTAGGTACTACCACTAGAGCCTACTCAAATAACATTATTTCAAAATTTCATGCACATACCTACTATTAAATGTTATACCTTTTTGAATAGTCAAAGAGTCGTAGAAGTTTTTAAAATTATTTGCAGAATAAGTTCCATACGTAAATTTTTTTTAAGAGCTTCAATGTAAAAAAATATTTAGAGGAAAATTATTTAATTCTAACCGTTGCCGAGCATTTTTGTAAAGCTGTTAGTAGTAGGTGCAGCTTTTGCTGTTATTTTTTATCAATTGACACGCCTTCTAACTAAATACATTAAAAAAAAACACTTTATGAGCTCTATTCTGAGAAAAAATCAATCAAGAAGCAAAAAAAAAATTGGTTTTTTTTTTAAAATCTTTAACAGTCAATATCTCCATAACGGTTAACTTTCGGACCCTATATAATAGAATAAAATCCATCAGAAATTACCTAAATAATAACCTACTTTAATATTGTGTACGACTTTCCCTGTAGCCCTGTACGTATATACGTTCATAATGACTGTTGCCATCCCCAGGGGAGAACATAGCTGACAACGGCGGGTTGAAAGCCTCATTCCACGCGTACCTTGACTACAGCAAGAGAGTACAAAGGAATCTCACCCTTCCAGGCTTAAAATATAACCATCGGCAGCTCTTCTTCATCTCCTTCGCTCAGGTACGCAAGCTTAACCTCTCTGGTTTTTGCGAACTAGCAACATTCAGACATTGGATTGTATTGAGATGTCAACGTGACTGTTTTATTTTTTTGCATTGAACTAAAAAACAGACTTTAGAACACTTTTTCTTTCACAGCTAAGTTACACAGAGTAATATTTGAAATTTATCACAGTTCTCAAAGAATAAAAATGTAAAAAGAGATAAAGCCGATTACAAGCCGCTTAAAGGTAAGCGTCCACATGTCAGTATAGTACGCAACGGACGCATTGCACGCAACGGATCGTTGTATTCTTTGTAAAGAAATTCATATAAGTGCGTCCATCTGTCCGTATCGTACGCATCGCACTTCGGCAACAGTGACGTAGCTTAGTAACCTAGGGCCCTGGGGCAAATAAAAAAATGGGGCCCCACTGCAATCTAAACTAGTTAGGTTTTATTAAGTGAAAATATGAAATATGCAAATACTTCAAAAACGGTAAGGTACTTTATCATCAGTTCTTTTCTTTGCACTACAGGGTTAGTTATAAAAAATATTAAACAGTGAGAACATAAATTACAATTTATACTTGGTGTAGCTAAGGTAGATAAGGTTAGGTAAATTTTCAAAAGTTCAGTTCGATCGAGATTTTCTGGCGAGGGGCTTGAGGGCCCCGGTGAGCCCCGGAGGACACCGATGCTCCGAGAGGTAACTTTTGCGATGCGTGCCGATGACGTCATACGAAATGTCGAGTGGACGCACCCCCGGCCGCTCGCTCTGCATCGTCGGCGTGGGTATTTCATTAGGTACTCCTCCATTCTCACAGAGTCCATCAACACGTGCGCACTACGAATGAAACTAAATCAGCACATACTAAACGTAGACAAGACAGTTCACAAGCAAATTATAGTAATAGCAACTCTATGTTGCTGCATGGTAAGTAAGTATTTAGTAATAGTGAGTGGTAGTAAGTAAAAAATTATGGTACGGTAAGTTTGTACCTGTTGGTGACATATCAATAGGAACTAGAAGTGGCCAACGCAGACTTGTCCAATTTAACCGTCTTTATGCACATTTTGACTCTTCGGAAACGTCTGAGTGAATAAATAACCACCTAGGCTGTTACGGATTAGCATGGCTGGCCAAAAACTAAAAATGAAAATCCGAATGAACTGGCGTCGTCGATCCGTATGCTGGTACTCACCGTCGGTAATCGGTACGCTACCGATACAGTGGACGTACTGTGAAAAATTTATCCGTTTGATGCGACGCGTCCGTTGCGTACGATACCGACATGGGGACGCTTACCTTAAGCCGCCAAAAACGTATTTCGACACTCACTTCGGATTTTCGTACAACTCAGGGCCGCCGCCGTATTTGATTTGTACAAAAGTTCTCAGTCTGGGTGAATTTCAAGCACATCTGAGTACTGTAGCGATTATCCTTTATAGTACCTAACTGGCTGGCACAGCCGTCTTGTTTGAATTTAAATATTTTGAATGAGAATCGCTACGTTTTTGTTGAGATGTCAGTCGAGGGCCAGCTAGGCTAGGCTTCCTCGAAAAAAAAGACAAATAAAAATAGTCGTTACAGTACCATACGAGCCTACGAGGGCCCTGGGTTCGAACCCCGGCTGGGCCGGCCGACACAAAAACCCCATGTCTCGGATGTTTGTGATGTCGCTGATTCTGGTTCCCACGACACCGTATCGTACAGTGGGGTCGGAAGCAATGTATACCTACATGCAAATGTTTAATGTGTAACGACTGCTGTCTTTCTCAGGTCTGGTGCTCAGCAATGACCAAGGAATCGACCAAGATGCAAATAGAGAAAGACGACCACACTGTAGCCAAATACCGCGTCATTGGCCCTGTTTCCAATCTCAGGGAGTTCTCGGAAGAGTTCAAATGCCCCGTCGGATCCAAAATGAACCCCAAACATAAGTGCGAGATCTGGTAAGGCGAGGACGTGTTGAATGTTGTATGAGCTTTTTACAACAGTTTAGTGTGTGCTCTGCGAGATTAATCGGCGCCCAATTAACTGCGTATAGATCTTGCTTATGAAAACATGTATCTCACAAAACATAGTACCTAAGTACAAGTATTAACAGAATCAAAAGATCTGTTCATTTGATCTATAATACTGTTCATTTGACTTTCATTTGAAATCTCTAATACTGTTCATTTGACATTGTACATAGTTTTGTTTTTATATTTGTATGCCGCAAGGTAAAATATGGAGCATCTTTCACCTCTTTTTACATCTGTACGCATTATTATGTTTGTACCTACCCATATTTCACAAATAAAGGATTTGAATTTGTTGGGTGAAGAGTTCATTCAGTCGATTAGGTTTCTAACTTGTCCAAGTTGGATTGTAATGAAAGGTAAAGCACATAGCTTGACCAAACTAATTTCTTGCGCATGGACGTATTTTGAGTCTCATTGGGGACGCGGGATTTGACTTAATATTCTGGCAACTTTAGCTTTTTTTTACGTAGCCTCTGCTGGGCAAAGGCCTCCATCTCCCCCAGTTCAGTCCAGCATCGGTAGTACGATACGATTCACACGTTTTGTGGCGCCAAAATGTCAGAATTTGACAGTTGATGAACTGGAAAGTCGCGACTTTTGACGTCATACTATCTGAGTTTACTGAGTTTTCGGTCCTGGGCCACCTCAGACCACTCCGCCAGAAGTTGGTTGAGATCGTCTCTCCACTGTCTTCTGGGCCGGAATGAACTCGCCACCGAGTGGGTGCCAGGACATGGAAGACTTTAGTTTAACAAAATAAATATATAATTGAAAACTTCCTCAGGGAAGAGATCCGTGCCCCTCGGTGGGGTCATAATGGGTTGATGATGATATAATTGAAAAAATATATCAAGTTTTCATCGCAAACGCATGTAGGGGAGAGAGAAAGCTCGGGGGAAGATTCGAATTTGTTGCTTTTTGAACGCAGTTTTTGCGCGGATTTTTGGTCAGGTTATGGGCCGAGCATCACAACTTCATAGGTAGGTACATACCTATTCCTACTTGTCTCTGCTCTTAGTAGAGAATGCAAAATATTTTGCAATAACAATTAGAGATCTCGTTCCAGATATAAAAAAACGATTTGTTATGTGACCGTTTCTGTATCAGTTTTTACACTTTATACCTACACAATTACTTGTAACACTGTTACTACCAAATGAAAATCAATAACGAAAATCTTGTGTTTTCGGGTTCAGGATTACAATTAAGGGCCATTTTCTGAACTGAGAATTTCGTTAAGAAAATACTTAGGTAGGTACATACCAAGTGGCAGGAAGACGCTGGATACAAGCCGCTTCCAACCGGTCTTTTTGGAAATCCATGGAGGAGGCATATGTCGAGCAGTGGACTTCTAATGGCTGAATGATGATGATGACATACTTAAGTAACGTTCAGTCACGCTGTTTTCTGAGAAATTTGACGAGACAGCACTGCATTAGAGTTAAAAAGTTATTTAACGAAATTCACAATTCAGAAACTTATCCTATGTATTCTAATTTCAACAGGTTTAGTATAACAATATTTATGTAAGTAAGATGAAATCACAAAAATATTTTCAATTCTATTGTTACCTACCTATTTATGAATCAAGTTGACAGTCATTCAATTAAGTACAGTCGACAGCACGTCAACCTTAACATTTTAGTTGCAAAGTCGCCCGTAATGCAATGGAGTAGAGTGCATGGGTGTATACGATGATATGCTGTCGACTGTACTCTCTATCCTCAAATGCCACAGATACCTGTTACTTTCTTTTGAACTCAGATACATAAATAATCTAAGAACCTATCTACGTATATTTGTGTAAAATTTAAACATGTTTAATCAATTAAACAATTATGTAATTACCTTTTGCGGGTGAAATGTAACATCAGCTTAAAGCAACTGTTGGTGTTCTTAGAGCTTATTATGGCGATTTTAGAAGTACTTAAGTATTTGATACATTTATTAGTATTCTATTGTGGTGCCATTTATTTTGAGTAGGCTACCTGTTCATATGAAAAGAACAGGACCTGGATTCTGCTAATGCATTGTACGACAATGACAACTGCTTGAACATGGCGATTTAGTTTCATTGCCGCTTCAAGTCAACGCGAACATTGTATATGGTGTGTTGTAAGCGTCAATGGTATGAAAAATCACGTCACGTGACCCGACCGTGTATCTGTCATCGTACTATAATGCACTAGCAGAATCGAGGCCCTGACTAGGTATACTCCTATAAAAAATATTTTTTGTTAATTTTGGATATAAATCCTATAGCGATGAATACTCCGTTGCACGAGTTGAACGCCAAGGGAGCCAAATACTCGCATCTCATTGGTCAATGCGCGCGGTTAAAGATAAGCGAAATAATAAGTAGGGCAGTGGCTATTGAAGTTCAAGCGCATTAACCAATAGGCGCTCGGAGCCCCGGCTGCCTAATGCCGAGTTTTCACGGTCTTAATACGCTCGGAGTGCTTATACTGAGTTTTTTCATTCACTCTCGATAGTGAGAGCGTTTGCGATTTGCATAAGAGTAACAAAGAGACAAATAGATGGCGCGCTTTGTCACTCCTATGCAAAACGCAAACGCTCTCGCTATCGAAAGTGAACTACAAAACTCAGTATACGCACTCAGACCGAGTGCGCCATCCGAGTAAACTCATCCTTATGATTGGACGGTTTTTCGTCACGACACTAAAATGGCCAATCAGAAGCATGAGTTTACTCGGATGGGGCACTCGGTCCGAGCGCACTAAGACTGTGAAAACGCGGCATTAAGTGATCTTAAACGATCACGAAGGTTAAGCAACATAGGGCGCGTTCAGTGCATGGATAGGTGACCGTTCCATGACTAACTCTAGTGGCATTTTTCCGAGCGGGTCCGTGCTTCGCAAGGCACGTTAAGAAGTTGGTGCCGGCTGCCGTCGATAGATGGCAGTCGTTAAGCCAAGTCTGAGGCCTTAGGGCGGCTTGAAAACTTCTGACAGTAAGACCAGCCACTAGTCTTACAAGCCTCCACCAATCCGGACCTGGCCCCCATGGTGTAGTATGGCCTATATCTTCCTCAGGGAAGAGAACCGTCCTCCTCGGTCGGGACATAATGGGTTGATGATCAACCGATTGCCGCACATGATTTTCTTTGGGAGCTCGTTTTGTGGAACGGAGATTAGATTATTGGTGTCCATTTATGTTGCATAATAATTTATAGCAAATGATATAAGTACCTAAGAATTTTGCTTCTAGTTTATATTGTAAGGCTTTGTATTCTTACACATAAGAATTTAAATGTTACCATTATTATTAAATAGGTACCTACTTTTACGACTCCGGTATGACCTGAGTAAATCATTTTTGTATAAATTTATTAAATTATTAATGCGTTAGGCACCAGTATTGAAGGCGTTTATTTAATATCGCCTTGTAAATGTGAACTGTATAGATTATGCATATTATTATATGAAAGTACATATTCTAACATACCTACATACACACCTAATTGACAATAAATGTCTCTTCAATCAATTCATGAACATAAACATTTACATACAGGCACATACATTGCTTCTGATCCCACACTAGAATACCGTGTCCTGGGAACCAGAAACAGCGACATCACAAACGTGTAGACATCCAAGACCTGGGTTTTTTTGTCCCCAGCCGGGACTCGAACCCGGGACCTCTCGCATGGTAAGCAGACGCGCTTACCGCTGCGCCACAGAGGTCGTCGAAATCGAAGCCTGTTTACAGATTCACGAACTTCTTTTGTAACAACACGATTCAAAGTCAAAGTCAGTCATTCGTTCCTGACTCTCCTCAGTGTTAAAAGGAGGATGTACATGTATATGTAATAAAGAATATACATGAAAAAAAAACACATCTCTCGGGTCGAACGTAATACGGTTATTACTAAACAATAGTTCTTTAATACGGTTATTACTAAAGAATTGTTTTATTGTAGGGTCCGTCAAGTCACCAGAAAAGTTTGAGAACCGCTGGCGTTTAATCAAGTCAACAGGTCCCTTGAAGCTGTAAAAAACACAAAATTCCAAGTAAACGCAAATGATATTTACGGCCGCCTGTATATGTCGCAAAAAACGTACATTTTGACACTCAAGGGAATCCTAATTTCTGTGCTACCTACGTTCCGTTGACTTAGAACTGTGAAATTTGGCACGTAATATCGTATTAAACAACAATTAAAGGCAAAATAAAAAACTATACTAAACAATACGCTACTTGCCTCGTATCAAATTTGACGCGATAAATGGATATTTCTTGTAGTATCTAACGTAAGAAACCGAAATATATTGACTTTGCTAAGTAAATATGCAGGATGGCTGCAAAATTTGCAAATAAAAAAAATATTTTTCGCTTTTAAATCGGAACGGTGAAAACACTATCCGCCATCTTGAAAGCACCTTTGGTTGTAAACAAACATCCGTCAGTCGTGCGTGCGTAGGTTCTATTGTGACTCATACTTCTTTCGTGGCACGAACTCTACCTATGTTGAATGTCAAACTTTGTTTACAAACGTACAGGACTTCAAACCATAGACAAAAATGGCGGACCGCATTTTTTCTGTTTAGCAAAGCAACGTTTTAAAATAATGTTTTTGTTGCTTTTAGGTCCTCAAAAAATATACTAAAATATTTTTTGGTCTAATGGAAGAGATATTTAGCATTTAAGACATCCTTGAAAAAAGAGTCAAGTAGCGGATTTCAAAAATTGTCTTTGAAAGAGGGAAGGTTGGGAAAAACTGCGCGATTCTATTCCTGAACTATTTATAATATTTTTATCCACCTATGTATGTATAAATTTGTACGGACCCTCGGTTGGCGAGTCAGACCCGCACTTGGCCATTTTTTTATATAAGACCGCAAGTATGTACATTAAACTAAAATAACTTTCAAATTAAGCCAATTAAATAACCATGTGTGTCAAACGGAGGAAGCAGACACTTGTTCTTTTTAGTCTGACTATCTACATTCTTGATTTCTTTACCTACAATTTATTAATTTAGAAGCCTTTTTGTATTAAGGCCTGATTTATATTTGCTTTATTTTCATGCTTTACAGGCATGCTTTCCATAGAAGTAGAATAAAATAGAGACTGCAAAAACATAATGCCGATTCATAGGTTTTATTGCGCACCATATAATATAAAAGTACTTTAAAAAAAAATTATACACAGTATTGTATAAAATCCATTTATCTATACTTGGCATTTTTTTTGGACTTTAAATGACACTGAATTAAAGACCTTTAGTGGTAGAAAATTCGATACCGTTTACAAATTTAGTACTAGCTAGCACTAAATTTGTAAAATGTTTCGGGTTTTCTACCGATAAAGGTTTTTGATTTAGTGTCGTTCAAAGTTTAAAAAAAATGCCAAGTATAGATAAATGGATTATACTTATCTTATTCCTCTACGTAAAGCACGCAAAAAGCATGAAAAATGAAAATAAAGCAAATGTAAACCAGGCTTTAGTGCTTATTACGGAAATAAACATAACCACGACATGAAAGGTGTATTAAATCCTTACATTACTATTTAGGTACAAACATTATCATATCACAAATTATTCATAGAAAGTCCGCTGTTTTTTAGATTGTGACCAAATAGTTAGAAGACGTGTGTGTTACGTATCCATTACCTAATAAAAAAACAATAAAGTTAGAAGACGTGTGTGTTACGTATCCATTACCTAATAAAAAAATACCATAAGTACGAGTTAAATAGAAAAGTATTTATCAAAAAATGTAAATAGCTCCATAAGTAATTTTATTCAAATTTATGTGCAATTTAAAACTGAAAATACCTATCTACTCTCTGTTATTTAAACTTAGTTAATATATCGTCGGCTTATTGCAAGAAGTCATTAACTGCCAAAAATCATTTGATCATTTGAAAAAATAATTTGAATCATTTTGACATCCTCTACAAAATTTATCTAATTTAGATAAAAATAAGTGAGTTTTTGCATTTTGTAGAGGAAGTCAAAATACGGCCAAACCTTTAAAAAAAGCAGTTAATGATTTTTGGCAGTTAATGACTTCTTGCAATAAGCCGACGATGTGACCTTGTGTATGATTTTATTTATTCTAACATTGTTATCATAAAATCAGAATAATAGCAGGTAAGTATTATGATTAAATGAAACTACGCTGTTTCATCACATGCATAATTCCACCGTGTTACTGAGAAGTATTCCAACCCATAATGAGTGAGAAAAACGCTTTTCATATTTTAATATTGTTTTGTTCAGAGATTTTATCACTATACGTACCATATAGCGGTGGTAGCACAGTGGGTAGAACAATAGACTCAGAAGCGGGAGACCCAGGTTTGGTTCCTAATGCGGGCTTCAAACCTGGGTCTCTCGCCATGTACCAGAAATCAGAAATTTAATTCAACGTAAAGAATGGTAATGTTAGCCGCTGCCTTGGAGCCGAATGTAGTGGAGAAAAAGGCAGCAAAAAAAAAAAACTCCACTCTGTCTGACCATCTTTTCTCAATCATCTTAAATCTAATATAAAGTTTGGTACGAATGTCCATCTACCTATGCTTTTGTTCAAAGTTACATACTTTTGTGAAATTATAGTAGCAATATCACTCGCTAACCGTGAAGGGAAACATCGGTAGGAAACCAGAGTGTTTGGAGTGTTCATATACCTCGGCGCTTGAAACTGCCAATCCACGGTGGGCACGCGTGGCAAATCAGCCGATACCACAAAATACATAATAGTATAAAGTCTGATTTTTAATTCCGTAGAATTCTGACAGTTATCATTTTTTGACATGTCGGAGATTAGAAACCTTTTTTGGCCGGGCGCATTTTTCAACTTCAATACGAGTGTGAACATCTGAGTGTACACATTTAATTACTTAGTGAATGTATCCATTTTATAAGTGTGGAGCTCCAAATTAAAAGAGAATTTAAGGCGAGTGACAATTGTGTCCCTTTTCACCACACAAACAGTAAAAAAGTACAAGTAATGGAAACACATTTTTATTAAAATATCTAATCATCATTAATACTAACATCACTATCTTCATCATCATCATCATCGCTGACATGAATTATTAAGAGAGCTAACAGCGGTATACTTCACTTTCCTAAAAAGGTTTACAAAACCTTGAATTCGTAGGCAGTGATGCCAGCTAAAGAATAGAATAAAGTAATTGAAGTTAATTCGATATATTGTTCGTGATATTGAAATATATGTTATTTTTGTATTAGGTCACTTGAGTAAGTAAATATTTAGATTAACCTTTTTGTAGGTAAAACATAAAAAATACGTAGCATTTTATTTTTTATTGCCCTCAAATGGGTCAAATTTGTCCCTTTTTCGGTGGAGAACTTTTTCAGTAGCAACACTTATGAAATGTCAGAATTCTACGGAATAAAAAATCAGAGTATAGGTACAGAAGATTAACTCCATAAAATTAATTAAAGAAAAAGGGACTCTAGCAGCAATACAATTAGATGCAATTCAGGTCGCACGGCGCTAAAAAAGCTACAGTTATATTCACCTACATGTTGCCTCTCTGTCTACCGCGTAACTCGCGCGCGCGTCACTGCTCACTCGTGTGTGAATCCCTACTTATCAGCCACTCTGGAGTGGCCGCCGCATGTACTCACGCGTTCGATATCTACACGCGGAGTGCGACAGGCCTGCCCATACTTTCTTTCTGAAGGTGCCCTACAGTGGGACGTATAATATTATATTAGGCTGCTTATACGTACCACTAAACACGATTTTCGTCTGCACAACAACATGGAATAAAGTCAATTTTAATATAAAAAAGGCTTTTCGTTTAAAAGTTTCTTGTTGTGGTTGAGAATGTTTCTGCGTAACACAGTTCCATTATGACACTTCATGTTATACATAGTATAAGTATTATAGTTAGCATATTATAGTATATTATACTTAGTATAATATGAAGTAATATCTAAATCTATCTATCATCTATGTAGTCTACATAGATGACTTTAGATTTGCAATGCCTGTCACGTTTTCGGTGAGAGAAACTTAACTAATCTAAACGTTCAACAAAAGAATTCCTAGAAAAAATATTTTAATTGACATCCGTCTAGATATCGCCCCTTTTAACATTTTTAATAAATTTTTGTAGACAAAAATTATAAATGCGCTATGAGACTTTATTACTCATTCAAATTACGGAAATTTTAAATATTTCTTTGTTTTCTCAGAAATTATTAATAAAGTACTTAAGAGTAGCTTCGCAACCAAAGTTACGAAGTACAGTAAAATAGGTATAAAAAATCCTAATATTACTCAATGGAGCACCTCAATGCACTAGAAAAAGCATCACTAGCGCCCCCAAGGAAAATATATCGATAAAATATAAAAAACATAATATAATAAAAAAAGTATTTTGTACAACCTGTCAATCATGTGATTTTTAATTCTCACGACAAACTGCCAATGTGTCGTAAATGCTCAATCACTATCAACATGCTTAAGAGATGGTACAGATAGCTACCTACGTTTTGCAAAGACGAAATTAACTTTATCAAGAGTAGATCAACTATATTTTTTTGTAATTAAAAATGTTACGATGTGCGAGCAAGACGGATGCTAGACCGTACTACTTATAAAATACGATTCCTTACAACACTGCCCAAATGCAACTTAAATAATCTGGAATAAAAGAAATGTCTTTGCCACAGTTGAGGAGTGTTTAGTGGATTCGTGTTTTATTTTGAACTAGCTTTCGCCCGCGACTCCGTCCGCGTGGACTTTTGTTCAAAATTTTGCAACTCCGTTCACTCTTGTAACTCCCGTTAAGGGTTAAATTTAGAAAAACGGTGAAACACGTATTCAATCAATTGTGTTGAAGAGTATTTATTTTAAGTTTCAAGAAAATCAGACAACATTTTTTATGCCTCCCATACAAATTTTGGCAACCCTTTTCGCCCCCTTAGGGGTTGAATTTAAAAAAATCCGTTCTTATTCCTTGCCTACATTATATACAGATCCTCTGTGCAAAATTTCAGCTTCCTAGGTCAAACGGCTTGGGCTGGGCGTTGATGAGTGAATGAATCAGTCAGTCAGGACTTTGAATTTTATATATATAGAAGAAGATAGATAAGAACGTTAAACTTTTGACGCATTTTCTTGTTTATTTTAACGTCTCCTCAAGTTATGTAAAAGGTACACTTAGATATTTCTTTTGTGAAATTTATGTTACTTTTATGACTGATTTGTACCTAGGTATTGTATGAGTTTTACACAAAGGTAAATAAAAAGGTTATTAATTTTATTTAAGTTGTTTTTAATCTATCTGTCCCCGCGACTTCGCCATCGCAGCGATGGCAGCTCATAGCAGCGGCTGCTATGAGCTGTACCTATAATATAAACTATATTCAACATAATATAGGTCCATTCTAATTAAAGGTGATTGTTTTTAATCATTTGAAGTTACTACATATTTTAAATAAACAAAGAAGCGAACGAACGAGCAAAATAACGAACGAAGAAATAAGAATTCTCAATTTGAGGCAGTACCCACATGGGTAGGTACTGGTTAAAAAATTAATTAAACTATTTTTTTTTATTAAATTAATTGAAATAATTAATTAAAAAATAAATTACAATTAACTTCAGCAATCAAGTGCCAATTCAAACTTCTTGAAATACGTATACCATAATGTAATTAAAAATTTACAAAAGTTAAATTATTAAACATTTATACATATATTAGCTGTTCCGGCAAACTTCGTAAGAAAACCAAAAATCAGCCAAATTGGTCCAGCCGTTCTCGAGTTATGGCGAGACTAACGAACAGCAATTAATTTTTATATATAAGATTTTAGGATAAATTGTGCCCGGATAACGGCGACAGGCTTGCCACTTGTCACGTTTGGGACCTAATAAACTCGGCAAAACGTGGGTCCAGTTCTAGAGACTGGTGCCTCTGCCTACCCCTTCGGGGATAACGGGCGTGAGTTTATTTATATTTTTTTTTATTTTAAGATTTTAGGTTAGCACATGTATGTAAATAGGCAGGCAATGTCAATTCAGGATCAAGAGCATACACGTCACTTGAATCCTGCATCACAATGGAGTTTGGCCTAATTATATTGTCGCAATCACCCCCAGGGCTACTTTTTTTCAGAATAAGACAGTCTACATCGTCTATAGCACAGAACACCTGAACCCAAGGTGTATAGTCATTACCTCGTACAATCTGTACCAATAATAGTCCTCCGAGCACCTGATATTCATAGATTACAATGCACAGCGTGTCCCACAAATGACACGTCACAGTGACACTGCAGGTAGACCTGCTCAGAAGGCGTCGACCCAACCTAACATGACCTCAGTAAAAGTTGCACGGTTTTCGAGATATGGCCAATTTAAACTTGTTCTAAATTTTCACTTTTTTTAACCAGTTTAGTGCTATGCTATGCTAGCACTTACGCTAAGTTAGTAAGTTCGTGACCGATTACAAATAAAAAAACAAAACACGAGGGCTATCTAACTTAATGCTAGCACTAAACTTGTTAAAAAAGTGAAAATTTAGAACAAATTGGCCATATCTCAAAAACCGTGCAACTTTTACTGAGGTCATGTTAAGTTGGTTCAATGCCTTTTGAGCATGTCTACCACCGGTGTCACTGTGGCGTGTAATTTTTGAGACACCCCGTATACTGGAAATACTATGTACCTACACCAAGCTCCGTCCACATTTGTAGCATTTCGGTGTATCGTAAATATCTCACGTTGCGTGACCTATCATCATGATCGCTAGTTTGGACGCAAGATGATACCCGTTAATGTAAATTATGTAAAAAACGAAATAAATAAAAGTTTTGGTGTAAAGGTACACGTTACCTACCGTCTGAGTTTTCTAATAAAATTGAAACTATATCTACTTTACCTATTTCCCTGAAGTATATCTACAATAACAAAAAACTTAATATTGTAAATTAACGACAACGCCAGTGCCACCAAGTTATCTGTTCAGGTGGGCAAAATTGTAACTTACTAATTAATTGTAAACCCTGTTCCCCATTTTTTGTTTTCTTTATTCACTTACTAAGATTTATAGAAATATTTTCATTAAAATTGAAAGACGGGTCAAAATATTCGCATTCCTCTAGGTAAATTTCTTAAATGTTACTACTAAATTCTCCACTAGCGCCGCTATCAACTGAACAGATAAGATGGTGGCACGTATTTTATGATGTATCAATGGCTATTGGGCCAGTCCCTCCACGGGCCAGAGGTACAAAATTGCATTCCTTTGACAGCCGTAATATTTTTTGTCTTTTTAGTTATTCCGAAAACGGCTCATTCATTAACTAAACTTTCAGACATTGTAACCCCATATTTGCCCCATACCATGCAACGGGGCGCCGTTCGGCGGCGCCGGTTCCGGCGCCGAAGGCACAGCCGGAAAATTAACTCCAAGTTTCACTAATGGGCGCGAACCGCAAAATAAAATAGTAGATTAGTAGCCAAGGGCTGTAAGGCATCAATTGCAGCCCGAGATATTTAGGCGCACGAGCGCAGTGAGGGCGCCTATAGTTCGAGGGTGCAATAGATTTTAAAACACCCGAGCTAACTACTCTGCTTTACATCTCGATTGTGAGGTAAGTAGAAAAAATTTACTCGTTTTTCTTTTCGCCACTTCATGAACTCGTCGTAAGTTTTCAAATATCTCTCTTTAGAACTTTCAGGCAAAATATTGTTAATTGCTGATTCAGCTTCCATTTTCATTGAATCGGGAGTGCAGCTTATATCTTCATCACTTGCAGAACTCATGTTTTTTTCCTAATTAGCACGTAATTATAAAAAAAAACCCAAAAACAAACAATATTTAGGGTAAAAGTTTTCTATTCCCGCCTTTTTTCATCTTTTTTTTTTATTATTTTTTTTCAAGAACGAAATTGAGCTTCGTCGTTCGATATTTAAAATTGATGACTATTATACTCATACGAAAACAAAGCTGAATAGCGAAGCGACCTCTTTTGTCATTGGGCTGAATGCATGATGTCTATTACCAGTATGATGGTTAGATGTACGCAAACTTTTTGAAAGAGTGAAGAGTTTTTTTTTTTTATTACTTACCGCCCTAGGGCTTTTCTAGCTACATTATTACCCTAGCTAGAGCGCTAATTGGTCACCTACAAGCCCCATTTGGGGGTAATAAGGACCTACTTACCGAATATGAGAGATGTTAAATATATTTATTTCTACCAGCAATAAAGCTTAGCCAACTTCCTACTAATAAGCCATCAGCATCGCATGATACCTGAAAGGTATAGTATAAGAAGCTTCTTTTTACCGATGGTTAGTTGCGCACGCATCGAACTGCGGTTATTTCGAAACGTTTTCGAACGCTCCCGTTTCAAGATATTACGTCATCTGTCAAACAAAACGCGTTCATTTCTTAAAATGGCGGATCGAAACGTAAAATTCACCGCATTGCTGCGCTTGTAGAACATTTTTGTGAAATTCGGATTAATGCCTGCTGATTCGCCGCGAATTGTCAAATGTCTCTTCTTCAAAATAAACATGGATTTATGTCTCAGTTTGTTCTAACAATATTTTGTAAAGACATAAATAATTACTTAAGTTCCAGCAAGGAGATAGGAGGATTCCGAAGGTTTCCGAAGGTGATGTCGTGAAGTATTATTACTGATATTGCATTGCAGTACAATACACAAGTAGAGTAAAAATGGAGCAAGTTGTGGTTAAATCCGAGATGCAGTCAAATGAAGAGATTTTGCTCTTCTATGTGGATGGTAAGATTGATCACCTAATTTAATCGAAACTAGTACCTAACTGTCTAAAATCGTTGCTAACATTTGGTGATGTTATTTAACAAGCCATGTTTCCTCACAACACTCCATCAAAATTATAGTCTGCCATAGAAACTTTACAAGGGTAAGAGTAATTTTATGTGCTTAAGGAAATCATGTTTTTATCAATAACACTGAATGTCTAATTAACAAAAGAGTGTGAGTTAAGTATTAGGTACTATGTTCCTACTCTATCTTGTAGATTTACACCTTTACAACACATACTATCATTAGTTTATTTTTGGATGACAGCAGATGAAATGAAATGAAAAACGTTTATTATGTACTAAAAGTTACAGTATTTGTCCTGGCTCCCAAACTAGGATACCCTGTGCTATGGGTAGCCAGGCACTTTACATCTGTCTACTTTTACATCTGTGAGATTTACTTGGTTATGTGACAGTCGCTATTGAAAGTCGGGAATAGTGTAAGGTTGATCTTCTGTTGTCTTTTGTGTTGTGTAGTGTGATTGGATGTCTGTATGCACGTTCCTAGAGCAGTTATGTCAGAACAACAAAGAAATTCTATAGGTCAGTTAAGTAAAGCTGGCACGTTCAACACATTTACACGTTGCGCTTGTGTAGTGTCTGTGAATAGCGCGCGGTGTGACGTGTACTGCATGCGCATCATGAAAAGTCTGCCCGTCTCTCTTGCGCGCGGTCTAGCTTATGAGTGTGAAGGGGACAGTTATAGTTTTACTTTTACTACTGTATATATATACAGCGTGATCTTTTTGGTATTCAACCGTATGTGCGTTTCAATGAGGGATTTTTCTGACAGCTAAGAAAAGTAGTTCCAAATAAGCCGCTTTCAGAAGAACTAAAAAAAAACGAATGGCTGTCAAAGGAATGCAATTTTGGACCTCAGTCCAATAGCCATGTGTGATACATCATCGAATAGGTCTCAGCGAGCTGAATTAAAGTTACTATGACGTCAACAGCCAAATGTTTGTCCTTTTGGAGTTATATTGTATTGAAAAAAAAACTAACATTTTCAATTTCAAAAAAATAACATGTATCACACATGGCTATTGGGCTGAGGTCCAAAACTGCATTCCTTTGACAGCCATTCGTTTTTTATTCTTCTGAAAACGGCTCATTAGTCAGTAGATGGCATTTTTAACAGAGGGTTTTTGTTTTTCTAATGGGAATTGCCAGTTTCTTCTGTGGTCTTTCCTCTTTTCTTTTGGCTCTTGCATTTGATTGTGATTGGACTTCGAACAACTGCTACTGGTGCTAAAATCATGGAAAAAACATTGAAGAAAAAGAAGAAGAATAGGAGAACAGAACATTCGCGTAACCACAATAGAAACCGAATGATGTTGCTCAGTTGATCACAGATTCCTTCCAGTTGATGAAATTACAGAACAGTAATAAAGTTTTTATCTGTGGCAAGCAATTAGAACAAACAATTAGAATTACCCTATGGTAATTCATCCAGTAACTGACCACTGAGCGTCCGTTACCCTTTGTTACATAATTAAATTATAATTAAATTGTTGAGGATTTCTGGGATAATTATTTTCTGTTTTGGTAAAGATTTTCTTAGGTGAAATTATTTTTGTTCATGTGAAAGTTTATTGAAATTTAATACTATTTTGTGACCATTGATTCCACCTTGTTTTTAATACTTTTCACTCGAATTTGCTAAAAATATATTATAACAAGTAACCCATATATTTGTATTTATTTATCTACAACGCACCTATCTTACTAAAACCTAACTCTAGTCTACACTTAAACTAGAGTCGCATTTTGAATCAAAATCATATATTTTTAAACATCCTGTATAGTAAAATTGCATAAGTGTGGGTACTGTGAACGTGCCAGCTTTAGATAACAGACCTGTAACATATTTTTTATTTTTGTGTAGAAGTTTCAATGTAGCAATTTTCTGAAATACCTCTTGTTTTAAGACATATAACAAAGCAAAACGTTGGTTGTGAAGTGTGTCTCATTGTAGAATATGTGAAAACTTACCTAAAAATTTTTAAATTATTTTTTACAGAAAATGGCTACAACGAGGATGGAGTTCTTACAGCAACCGAAAACATGGAACAGTTGATGGAAGACTCCATCCAACAGACGGTCTATATTGAACAAAACCCTGATGAGTCTGATAATGATGATGATGTGATCCAACCAGATGCCAACGAAGAAGTTGTTGAGTGGACCAAGTATGATTCACAACGTCTCCTAACATTCTATGCTGATAATCGAGAAACCTTTATTTCTGGCTCTACGAAGAGGAAATTTCTATGGTCAGTTGCATGCAAGACAATGCTGATGGGTAAAACGCCTTACTCTTGTGAGGTCCATTTAAACGAACTGATGAGAAAGTATGCAGAAGCTGTGATAGATGAGAGGAAAGGTGTCACAGGCAGTTGGCAGACCTGGCCGCTGCTAAGTATGGTGCAACAAGTTTTCCATGATGACAGCACCTTGGAGGGAGTCATAGAGCAGTTGAACTCACAACAAGAGATTATAGTGCCTGATGTGACCGTTGAAAATGAAGTTGAAAATACTGTAAGTGCTAAAAGGGTCAATGCATCACGATCAACTGCTGACCAAAATGTTGTCAATATGCTGACACTGTATCTCAAGCATAAGAATTCATTGAAAAACTTGCAAAAGGACTTCTGGCAGCGAGGGCTTTGGGAGACCATTGCTCTGGAACTGGGTAATGAAGAGGATGCAGAGTACTGGCACAAACGATTCCTAAACTTTAAGCATAACTACATTCGCCTTCTTGAGAAACGCAAGATGGAGGGCACCAGAGCCATCAATTGGCCGTACATGCATTTGTTTGACCAAATATTTGCCAATGATGAGGAGTTCCAACGCAAATATAAGGCACCCACTGTACAGATTTTGTCCAACCAAGTTGTGGAAATTGAAAATAACATCCCTATTAACACAGATAACATTTGGAATATCGCCGAAGTGACTGTGCTAGTCAAGTACTACTATGACTGCTTCGATGAGTTCCAAGACCCGACTATACCAAAGAAGTTTCTTTGGAATGAAGTAGGGCGTTTGCTCGACAAAAGCTTTGAAGTGTGCAAAGCTAAATATGAGACTCTGAAAACAGAACACATTGCTAAATACATCAGTGAAAGCTACGACATTGTCAACCGTATACCCGTGGAGATACTCTATGATAATATAATTTGCAAGGAGACTGAAATAGAAGTGTGTAAGCCAGACCGTTTGAAGAAAAGTGGCCAAACAGGACCATGGACTACGGAAGAGCTTGACGAATTGGTTCAGTTCATTTGTAACTCTGTAGATATGTTTAAAGATCCTATATGCCACTTTGTATGCTGGGCCGTCGTAGCATACAAAATGAATAGAAATGTCCTAGATTGCCTGCAACAGTTGGAGGAACTAGTAACTCTGTATAAGACTATTTTGGCTGATAAAAAAGAGAATCCTGACATGCAAATTGATTGGAGGTACATTGACTTGTTCGACAGAATCTATGATTATGGAATGGATGTGAATTTGCTGGCTGGTTACCACAATTTGAAGTTGAAAGAGGCGAATTTGGATAACAATAGTAAGTTTTCGTTTATCTAAAAGCGTACAGTTTACTCTAGGGACAGTGAGAGATAATTTAAAAAAGCTATGACAAAATGTTCCTCAATAAGAGCAAAAAATTAATGATTGTCGGTCCAAGGCTTCCTATGTATAATGATGTCTTTAAGCCATTAGAGGTACCAAGCACTGGGCCCCTAAGGTTTCCTCACAATGCTTGACTTCACTTTTGATGTGTGCAACTTAGAAGTTTTTTTCACGCCGGGATTCGCACCTACAACCTAATGTGAGGCAGGCGTTGTGCCGCTGCGCTACGACACCGCTCATATCATCCTGTACGAGTGTTTTCTCAGAGAGAGAATACCCGAACTTTTTTTCTTCGTTTTCATGTGCTGAGATGCTCATGATAGCTCAGCTATTATACACTACTGACTTGGCAAATGTTTTGCCGTGTTAATTATTAGCCTATGACCTAGACCACATGTACACATAAAATTTAATGACAATAATTTGTTGTAGCTGCTTTGTTGGAGTTCAATTACACTGATACGAGATTTTTGTATAATACTAGCTGACCCAGCAAACATTGTTTTGACAGATAATTTTTTTCTTGTGGGCAACCTATTCTCAGACCTACCTATATTACATACTAGCTTTCGCGTGAGTCCGCGTGGACTTTAGTTCAAAATTTCGCAATCCCATTCACTCCCTTAAGGGTTAAATTTGGAAAAAACGGCGAAACACTTGTTCAATTAATTGTGTTGAAGAGTATTTATTTCAAGTTTCAAGAAAATCAGACATTTTTTATACCTCCCATACAAATTATGGCAACCCTTTTCGCCCCCTTAGGGGTTGAATTTCAAAAAATCCGTTCTTATTCCTTGCCTACATTATATATAAATCCTCTGTGCAAAAATTCAGCTTCCTAGGTCAAACGGCTTGGGTTGGGCGTTGATGAGTGAGTCAGTCAGTCAGGAGACTTTGAATTTTATATAATATAGAAGATAAAATTTCATCAAAATTGGTCAAGCTGTTTTGTTTTGGAGGAGTAAACTAACACTGACATGAGAATTTAATATAAAATTAGACATATCCTGTGTGTATTATTCATAATAAATTTATAAATACGAGTTGGATGATTATCACTTAATCACGCTGTCATGGCTGAATAAATCTCGATGAGCACATAGCTACTTTTATCCTGGAAAAATAACATAAAAATTCACGGGCTGGAAAACAACCCACAAAAGAAATAAAACATTACAATCATGGTATCATCAGTTATTGTTTCTTAATCATAAATTATTTTCCTTTTTAAGCAAAATCAGCTAAACCGTCCACCGATGGTGGCCAGTCGAATCAAAACAACGAGTTCGACGAACAAGACCCCGACGACGAAGATTTCGACGAGAGCGGTTTCAAAAAATCTTCACGTAATTCATTCAAGATCCTGGAATTTTACCAAAAGAACAAGCTAAAATTCACAACATCCAAGAAGCACTCATCGCTGTGGTCAATACTCGCCGAAGAATTATCCCTAACGGCAACTCAGTGTGCTCACCGCTTCAGAAACCTCAAACAAGTGTATGTACACTATGTCCAAAGGGAAATCAACAAACCGGACAAGCCGATAATGTGGCCGTATTACCAACTGTGCAAGAAGGTGTTTGGCTACAGAGAATTGAAAAATAAGTTGAAAAACAGCAACTTTGACCCCAACGATAAAGAAGACTGGTCTTCCGCTGACATAAATCAGCTCATAGCGTACTTTGCCAAGCATTACAACGAAATCACAGAGAATTCCCACGAGCTGAGCCTCTGGACGGAGTTGTCAAGGGAGATTGGAAGATCACCGACCGCCTGTCGTTACAAGTTCCTCGAATTAAGGAAGTCGTACAGGAAACTGAAGACAATGAAGACAAGGAATCCGTCAGTGAAAGTGAACTGGAAGTACTTTACAACTTTTGATGAGTTGTACCAGTATGCATCGGGTGGTAGTTTGGAAAACGACGAAGCTATGGAGGTTGACGAGGATGTTAGTAATGGCCTGCAAGAAGGTTGGTTGCTTGTTTTTTATTCTTATTTTTAACAGGCTTCAAAAGAAATTAGGACGATCATTCATTAGTTGTAGTATAAATATTATTTTGGTACTACCAAATTTTGTATCACATTTTACATGCATGTGGATTATAATTATAAATCTTAGCTTCATATTAAAAACAAATGGATGGATGACATAACATAACATAACATGTACATACAGGCACATACATATCTTCTGGCCCCACACTAGGATACCCTGTGTCGTGGGAACCAGAGACAGCGACATCACAAACATGTAAACATCCAAGACCTGGGTTTTTTTTTGTCCCCAGCCGGGATTCGAACCCGGGACCTCTCGCATGGTAGCCAGATGCGCTAACCACTGCGCCACAGAGATCGTCGAGAGGTCGATGGTTTGGTCATTTTTCAACTCCGAACGCCCTGCCTCTGCGAATTCTTTTTTAATACGTATTTCATTTGTCACACTAACAAAATTTCAGAAAAGAATCAGTGAAACTAAAACTTACAGATCTAGTAATAGGATTAATTCTACACCCTTTGGGATTGTAAAAATGACACATAAGTCAATTATTTACTTCTTTACACTTTCCAGATGATGACATCCAGTGCATCTTCGTAATCCCAGAGGGTCAAGACGTGAACGACTTGAACAACTTACAAGCAGTGAATGAACAGACGGAAGTAACCTCTGAACCCGCCAAAGTCCCTGTCAAATGGAACAAAAAAAGCAAGAAACGTCTTCTGTTCCTCTACTTGAACTACATCAAGGCACACAAACTCACGGAGATCAGTCGCAACGAGATGTGGAAGGAAATAGCGTCGAAGCTCCAGAATAAATCCACTCTGTCGTGTAGAAAAATGTTCGCAAAACTCAAAAAGATGAGACTCGCAGCGAATGACGACGAAGTGAAAAAGCAGACGCCATACTACGCTCTGCTCGAGAAAATCTTGGCTCTTAAACCGAAGTTTAAGAAAAACGCTCCGAAGGACGACGACGCCTTGATAGAAGAAACAGCCTGTAAAGATGTGCCAATGTCTACTGAAAATGTGCAGAAAGCTCTAGAGTTCTATTTGAAAAATGTCGAGGAGTTCGTCAGTCCGCGTTTCGAGAAGAAATACGCTTGGAATAACCTCTCCAAAGCCATCGGAGAACCACTAAGCAAGGTCTTCAACAAGATAAACTATTTGAAGAACAACATCGAAGAGAATTCTCCCTTCATTGATATTCTAAGACAAATACAAGCGAAAGAAAACGCTATTAAAGTCCACGCGGGAAATGACGAAAGTAAGGTCTCGGACGAGACTGAAACGGCTTGGTCTGACAGCGAGACTGAGCAACTACTCATCTGGTACCTAGCTAACTTAGAAAAGTTTAAAAATCCCAAGTTTGTCCGCAAGTATCTGTGGATTGAGTCGGCCAATATACTATCCAAGACACCCCTGGCTTGCTCCAAGAAAATGTCCGAAATAAGAACGGAGTACAGGAATATGGTTCGCGAGAAACCTGACGAACTGAATGGGTGGAAGTTCTACGATTTGTGCCAGAAAATTTATGGCACTGGTAAACAAAAAGCTTCGGAAGCAGGGCAAGAGTAAGCCACCCTCAATTGGAAGTAGTTTAGCAAAATTGTTCTGACCCACAACATGGTCGTTTTTGTGTTAAATATCCCAAAATGATCACTATGCTCTATATTTTAAGAATCGAAGACTTTCATAGTGATCCGATTAGTATGTGCAAAGTTATGGCACATGGTAGTCCAACCCACATGCCTTAAGCCCATTACACAATGAAAAAAAAAAAAGGTATAAGAATAAGGAATATGAAATAAGGAACAAGGAACAAGGAATAAGGAATAGCGGAATCCAACAATGGCAGCACTGTTGAGCAAGACACAATTCAAGAATAATGAAGACAATTGATTTCTGTGGTATTCCTTATTCCTGGTTCTTTATTTCTTATTCCTTATTCTTATACCTTATTTTTTTTCATTGTGTAATGGGCTTCAAACCTAAAAACTCAAGTATCTCAAAACTCACTTTGTGTGGGTCGAAACCTTTTTGCTAAACTACGTCCAACTGATTGATGTAATCACAACCAGCCAGTATCGAAGAAATCTGCCAACGTCTGGTCCTCACACCAAACAGGCTAACACTTTCAAAGCTGCCACTCTTCTTTGTGAAGGCCAAGCCAGTTTCAACACTAAAATAGACTTCACTTACTAGTACGGAGACCCACAGAATAGAATAAAGTCATATAAAGTATATTATTATGGGAAAAAACTGCAAAAGTAACTAGCTAAAACGCCATAATATGCCTTAGAGGACTATTCTTATGTAGCCAGCCTCTACTTATTGAGCCCCCTCTAACCTGTTTCCAGATTAGGACACCCTGTGCTGAGGTAACCAGTCTAGGACATCATACAATAATCGTTAAAAGGTTCTCCAAACAAAATAATTAGCACCTAAAAATTACCTTTTATTTCAACTAACTATGTAGCTGGATTAGTGTTATGATGCTGTTGGAAGAAGTCAAGAGTGTATAAAATCTAGCCATTACTTACGGCTCAAAACTATCAAAGTCAAATATTGTTCTTATGCAATACACCGGCTAGAATAAGCACTTAAGTCATCAGACGTTCATGGGCCTGTTGATGTCATGTCGGCCATTCCAACTTAAAACTTAATTACAATTTTAGCAGCGATAACAAGCACCTATGTTAAACTAACTAACCACTTATAACCTTCTACTGTAAAATTTTGCCATCCATTTATTTTTGGCTTAAGTGCTTATTCCTTCCTGGTTTAGAATTTTAAGTAGCAATTTTCCTTCGGAATTAATTTTAGTGGTTGATTTTTAATCAAGATGGCGGATCACGCAACGGATCGAGTACAACACAAGACAAAATTTCGTCTGCCAGTGACCACCTACCCTTCCACAAATTCAAAACGAAAATTGCTACTTAAGTTAATTCTTGGTTTCCCCCTTTTTTTATCTGATTCGACTGGGCTAATGGCCGATTCTTTTATTCGGATGCGATACACCTATGGTTTGATTTGTAAATAGGTAAGGAATTATGTTTGTGAGCGTATCACACGACTGTTATATTTTTTTCATTTTCGCTCTATATACCTATGTACTTTTAGTCAGTAAATTTAATAATCGATCAATGTGTATTTCTATTTATTCTACATTATATTTCTTTCACATACTTTTGATTACAACTAGGTTATTGACAGCAAATTGGCTGCTTTCAAAAACCGGCCAAGTACGTATCGGGCCACGCGCAACGCAGGGTTCCGTAGAGATGTGGGTTTTTAACTAATAACATCATTAAAGGAGTTTCAAATTAATTTTCAACGAAGTTTTCGTTTTATTGGTTAGTTGCATTTTACTAGTTAACTTCTAAAGCCTATTTATCCGCGATAGCTTTCTTTGTAAGTTCATTGTACCTATGTATGTGCTACTAACCAAATTTTTTTCACGTTTCTACAATCAACCGTTCTCATTTGTTTTTATGCAATGCAACTTGTATCGAAGGCAACAAGATCTGTTTTTCAAAAACGAATGACATCTTGGAATTCACACTTTTTTGTAGTGCCACCTCATATGAATTAGTACATTCGGACGTTACATGTTCACGCCAAAATCGCCTGAGACGTAATGGAGTAGGGTAGCGTAGCATAAAGCATACAGAATCGGTATATCAACCGAAAGTTAAAGTTGTAGTTCAAAAACTTTCGTAAGCACTACACACTGAAAGTTTTATTCCGGATACACTTACTTGATTTTTCGTCGGAGGAGTCCGACCGTTTCAGACGAGCAAGCGACGAGTCTCCGCCTCGACTCACAGTGGCGGATTTACCCTAAGGCCCAGTAGGCCCGAGCCTAGAGCGGCAGATATTAGGGGCGGCAAATCGTGACAAAAAATCACTGATGATAGCAAGAAATAACTCAAATGCAAAGTACCTAAATATTTAAAAGGCTGTGCATAATTATGGCGGGCCGCACTGCACTGCAACGAATAGCAATTTTATAGGTATGCGCCACTAAATTCATTATGTACCTAGTCTAGCGTAAATTCATTATGTACCTAGTCTATATGATAGGTGCTGCGTGCTGTGCTGAGAAAGGGGCGGCACATGGCCTGGGGCCTAGAGCAGCCAAGACTGCAAATCCGCCACTGTCGACTCACCATGATTAAGCTCTGCGAATCAGAGTGAAACCTGGTCGGACTCTTCCGATGAAAAATCGAGTAAGTGTATCCGGAATCAAAATCCCAATTTTCTAGTACTAAACGTCCCTGAGTTAAGCTGCGGACAAACAGACGGACATGGTGAAACTATAAAGCCTACATTACACCGGGGCAACACGCTACAACGTCGCACATTGTGGCAAGAACCGAGTGGCATGGCAACACCTTGCGTCATGCGGTAAACTGGTCGCAGCTTCTTCTTCTTCTGCCGCAACTATGTAGCGTGCGGCCTTGTGGCATGCCGCAATGTCGCACAGACGGAACCCTAAAATGGTCGTCTTTGCAACAAATGTACAGGTTGACCTACTGTTGACTGTATTAGGCGTGTCCGCTATAATCTTGTTAGCAGTTCCCTGACAGTAATCCAGTAGCAAGGCAAACTACGATGAAAACGGTGATATAGAGAAAAGTGAGCAATTTCGAGCTACTAAAGAAAAATGTGAAACAAAAATGCATAGGACAGTGAAAGTTATGTGCTTGAAAATCTTAAATAACTACTTTCGGAAATCTAGTTTGGAAGATAATTTGTAAGTACCTAGTTCTTCTAATTATTACCTAATTCAGGTTTAATTATGTTGACACACGTCATGTCAACATATTAGGTATCTTTAAAAATTAGAACTGTGATTTCCGTACTTAGGGTCAGTTTCTGAATACGGTATTTGACACTATCAACAATAAATTATTTGAGATGCTCGATCAAAACAAAAATTACAAAATGATTCGGAAAATGTATTTCTTTTAATAATTTACTAGTTATTACAATTTTTAAATAGATGAAACATAGAAAGAGGTCTCTGAATTGTGACGTCACAAGCAAGTATTTTCATACAAAATTCCGTTTTAAAAGTAACTCATTTGACTTCCTGTCAAATACCCAATTGAGAATTTAGGTAAACTCTAGGTACACTTAGTAATTTGAGAATTTATACTTAGGTACTCTACACAGTAAGTGACAGTACTACAAAGAGCGTGACAGCACGTTACTGTGTAAAGTATCATCATTCATCATCATCATCATGTCCCCACCGAGGGGCAAGGGTCTCTTCCCTGAGGAAGGTATAGGCCATACTCCACCACGGGGGCCAAGTCC
Source organism: Yponomeuta plumbellus (assembly GCA_947310845.1). NCBI lineage: Eukaryota > Metazoa > Arthropoda > Insecta > Lepidoptera > Yponomeutidae > Yponomeuta > Yponomeuta plumbellus. The sequence goes on along the minus strand of OX371216.1, from coordinate 8,913,356 downwards.
GGATTGGTGGAGACTTGTAAGACTAGTGGCTGGTCTTACTGTCAGAAGTTTTCAAGCCGCCCTAAGGCCTCTGACTTGGCTTCACGACTGCCATCTATCGACGGCAGCCGGCACCAACTGCTTAACGTGCCTTGCGAAGCACGGAACCGCTCGGAAAAATGGCACTAGCGTTAGTCATTGACGGTGACCCATCCATGGACTGAACGCGCCGTATGTTGCTTAACCTTAGTGATCGTTTAAGATCACTCAGGCTACGAGCGATTCGTGCGTGTAAAGTATAAATTCTCAAATTACACAGTAACGCGCTGTCACGCTCTTTAGAGAAAAAATTGACGAGACAGCAGTAGGTACAGTTAAGTCGAGAAATTCTCAACTCCGAAGTCGGCCCTTAAGAGTGTAACAAGGGTAAATGTTGCAAAATTGGCTACCTTTAACTGAAATGTTAGGCAAAAGTACGCACTATAAAATTCTGAATAAAATCTTTGGTAATAAAGGATATATATATATATATATATATCAGTGACTAATTCGTACGGAAAAAAATCTATCTATCTAATATATAATATCTTTAAACGAGCAATTCTTGTATCTATATTTGTATATAATCAGAATCTCGGAAACGGCTCAAACGATTTTCATGAAATTTTGTATGCAGGGGGTTTCAGGGGCAATTAATTAATCCAACTAGGTTTCATTTTTATAAAACGTCGTTTTAACCGTATTTTAAGGCAAAGAAATAACTGCTACCCTATAAGAACGTAAATTTCGCATTAATCTGTTAGGTTATAGTAGCCCAGGTGGGAAATACGACGCTACTGTAAACAGATCCCTGGTTCGAGACTTGAGTATAAAATTTTTCTTTTTGTTTCAATTTTTTTCTTTTATCCTCGTGTGGCCCAATGTCAAATAAAATGTACAAAAACATATTGTTATTTTCAAGGTCGGGCCGCAAGAGGTTATGTGAAAAACTATTATTAGGAGCCCTATTATCAACGCACCTAATTAGTATCCAAATATATTTTCTAAAAGAATACAAAAAAAATCGGGGCAATGCTCATTAGAGATTAAACTCTGTTATTTAGAACAATATTTTATTTGTTATTTATTAAGGCGCTTTTGGATTGATAATGTTAGAAATCATATGTTTTAATCGTGTGGTAATTATACATCCAAATTATTATGGCCTTTTTTCGAAGCAAAACAATCATTTTCCTGAAGCTGTGTCATTGCTAGGGCGTGCAAAGCTCCAATTTATCTCGGAAACAGCTCCAACGATTTTCATGATTTTCACAATTTAGTACACAGGGGGTTTCAGGGGCAATTAATCGATCTAACTGGAATTCTTAGAAGACGTTGTTTTATCAGTGCTTTTACGCAATAAAAACTGATCATTGGAATTCTCCTTGTTAGAATACGAAGGTTGGTTTTCGCGGAAATTTACAAGGTTGTCAGCGCAACTACAGCGCCCCCAAGTTATATGTTCAGGTGGGCAAAATTGTAACTAACTAATTAATTGTAAATCCTTTACCCCATTTTTATTTTATTTATTCACCTAATAAGATTTATAGATATATTTTCATTAAAATTGAAAGAACGGTTAAAATATTCTCATTTTTCTAGGGAAATTTCTTAAATCATACTACTAAGTTCTCCACTAGCGCCGCTATCAACTGAACAGATAAGATGGTGGCACTGTACTATCATACTTCTTGACACTTAGCGCCATCTATTGGATATTTACATTACCGCAACATGTATCGCCATCTATTAACGAAAATATGAACTAAAAATAGCCCTACCTATGTCGCTGAGAATCTACGTTTTTTATAGATACACTACTTGCTTATCTTACCTATTCGAATCTAACGTAGCTTGAAATAAACCGTTTTGGAATAACGAATAAAATAAATTATTGAAGGAGCCCTGAAACCCCCTTATACTATACAAGGTTGTATTGCCTCAAGTGAGAAATCGGGCGGTCCCGGAAGCATAATTTGCCGCCGGCTCACCGCGCAACCCGCCGGCACACCCCGCCAGCCAGCCGGCGGCTCAGCTCGTGTGGCATTGCCGGCGGCTTAATCACCCGCCAAGCGAAACGAAACTTTGACAAGGTTATTAGAATTAGAATTTAAAGATAATTACGAGTTACTATTCGAAAAACTTAAACTATTACCAATTCATAAAAAATGCCTTTACTTAATAACAATAGATGAATATTGGAAAGAGACTCATAAAGTTAAAATAGACCATAAATACTACACACGACATAACAAAGCTGGCATGTCCGTGCTACCAGATAAAATAAACAATTTTTACGGCAAGCGTACCAGAAATAGGGTAATACCGAAAATATTCAATGCCATACCAAGCGATCTAAGGAATTTACAAGGAACGAAACAAAATTAAAAACGTAAACTAAAGCAATTCTTCCTAACAAGTAAACCTATTTTAAATTTTTTCTTCTCTTTGTACGTAAAGGTTTTAGAAATGTGTAAGTACCTAAATACGGCCCCGTTGTTGGTTAGACGCACATGCGCGCCAGTTGCTCGGTAGGTTTTTTTTGCACAGCGCCTTTGCATAGGCAACCGAGCCGGAGTGCCACCGCACTGTACAACTTATTATTAGACTACCTACATATTAATATTTTGTGAACTAAAATAAGCATGTTTAGGCTATGTATTTGAATAGATTATTATTTAATGAGAGTGTCTGCCGGTAAACTGTGATACAGTTTGGCAGAAGGGAATATATCATGTAACTTTGTCAATGTACTTAAAAATAAATGAAAAAAAAAAGGCAAAACGAGGACGAGGAACTCCACCGAGGCGGAGCTCCATCCAGTACCAGGTCGAAGGCTAAGACGTTGCGAGCTCCAGCGTAAAAGTAACAATGCAAAATCCAGATGGGACAAACTTGTGAGGCCGAAGGCCGAGCCTTGCGAAACGAGCATGAAAAACTTTGACAAGGCAAAACGTGGACGAAGAAGTCCACCGAGGCGAGGCCAAAGGCCGAGCTCCATCCAGTACCAGGTCAAAGGCTAAGACGTTCCGAGTTCCAGCGTAAAAGAAACAATGCAAAATCCAGATGGGACAAACTTGCGAGGCCGAAGGCCAAGCCTTGCGAAGCGAGCATGAAAAACTTTGACAACACAAAACGAGGACGAAGAACCCCACCGAGGCGAGGCCAAAGGCCGAGCTCCATCCAGTACCAGGTCAAAGGCTAAGACGTTGCGAGCTCCAGCGTAAAATAAACAATGCAAAATCCAGATGGGACAACTTGCGAGGCCGAAGGCCGAGCCTTGCGAAGCAAGCATGAAAAAGTTTGACAAGGCAAAACGAGGACGAAGAACCCCACCGAGGCGAGGCCAAAGGCCGAGCTCCATCCAGTACCAGATCCAAGGCTAAGACGTTGCGAGCTCCAGCGTAAAATAAACAATGCAAAATCCAGATGGGACAAACTTGCGAGGCCGACGGCCGAGCCTCGCGAAGGGAGCACGAGAAACTTTGACAAGGAAAAACGAGGATGAGGAACTCCACTGAGGCGAGGCCAAAGGCCGAGCTCCATCCAGTACCAGGTAGAAGGCTAAGATGTTGCAAGTTCCAGCGTAAAAGAAACAATGCAAAATCCAGATGGCACAAACTTACGGGGCCAAAGGCCGAGCTCCGCAAAGTGGGCACTGTGGACCCCGCCATGGCGAGGCCGGAGATAGAACTCAGTTCAGGCCAAGGCTGAAAGCCAAGACGTTCCGTGTTCCGGCGTAAAATTAACAATGAAAAGCCGGATAGGACAAATTTGCGAGGCCTCAAGCTTCACGAAGCGGGCAAGAGGAACCTCGCTGAGGCTCCGTTCAGGTTGAGGCTGAAAGCCGAGCTCCGTTCAGGCTGAGGCTGAAGGCCAAAACCATACATGTTCCCATGCATCAAATCTCAATCAAAAGTGTCTAGCAAGGCCCTAGGCCGACTGCCACAGAGAGTGAAAATCGGAGCGGCTGAAGGTTGGCGCGTGTAAGCGTGCAGGGGCTTGCCCCTTAGTCCGAGTGTAATTTCCAAAAAACACGATTTAACAAAAAAATACCGAGCAAAGCTCGGTCATCCAGGTACTTGCATTTAACCCGTCTAGATGGCAAAACAAAAAAAATTCCAAAAGTTTTATTTTCCACAGAATCTAATTTCGCTGGTAAACGATAGCAGCTTTTCATTTAAATCTTTCATGCAAATATCGACCACATCAATATCTACAATCCTAACTGCTCATATATTTTTTAATGTTAATATTAAGCGTGATTAGTACAAAATTGTACGATTTCTTAATTAGCGCAGGGAACAATCGCCATCGAACGTCCGCCACATCTCTTATCTGTGTAATCTTTGGATTATCGTTAGCCTCTAAAGTATTCGCCGAAGAAGTACAACAAACATTCAAGAGATTGCGCTAGTTTATTATTTTATAACTCAGAGGTCAAATGCTCAAAGTCATTCGCCTTTGTTACAGCCTTAAGCCAGGTTTATACGAAGCCAGTCCGCTGGCGCCATTTCTGCAGACATGCCACCGCTGGCTTGACGCTGAGGAAACTAGTGTGTGAACTATATAAATAAATACCTACTTAAATCGTTCACACGCTGGGGTTTCCTCGCGCTGTTTTCCTTCACAGTTAACGTGGTAATGCTACTACAACTTCACTACAAAAAAACGAATTTCGTTACATGCCGGGATTCGAATCCACGACCGCCCGAATCAGAAAATTTCAACTTTTTGTTTAAATACAAAACCCACAGCACAAGTTAACTTCTAAAGTATGGTTGTGTTAAATATCCAAACATAGGCCACTTAAGGGCCTTTATTATATTACCGTACCTGGGTGACCGAGCTTTGCTCGGTACTTTTTTGTATTATAAAATATGTAATACAAAATTAAAATAATCCTTTTCCAACAAAAAAAGAACTTGGAAAAAAAAACATCATGACTCGAACCGGGTCTCTTGAAATCGGCCCGAAACGGGTCGCCCGTTTTTCCGACAGGACTATCCCTGCAGTAAAGCCGGGTTCCGCTGCGCCATGTTACGCGTGTTACAAAAAATGTAAAGCCGGGTCCGCTGCGCCATGTTACGCGTGTTACAAAAAATGTAACACGGTATAATGGGGCGTGGTATAACATGTTACGTGTTACGTAACATGTTATACCTTTTGTAAGCCGGGTCCGCTGCGCCATGTTACGCGTGTTACAAAAAACGTAACACGTAAATATAATAAAAAAGGGGCGTGGTATAACACGTTACGTGTTACATAACGTTACGTTACGTGTTAAGTAATACGTAAAAAATTAATACCACTCCCCATTTTTGTTTTAATGACGTGTTACATTTTTTGTAACACGCGTAACATTGCGCAGGGGACCCGGCTTTAGCCGCGGCGAATGGGTACATCCCCCGCGTTCGCCTGCGGGGGGGTTAAGTCATTCATTTTATGTTAGCGCTCGCCGGACGCACACGTCTCGCGATTCGGTGATGGAGTGGAAAAATGAAAATACTTAATTTTTCATACGATTATTTCGAGAAAGATAAGTGCTTTGGGACGCTTCATGTAGTGATAAAGCAGAAATAATAGTAATTTCAAAAGAACAAGTGAATACAAAGTGGATGAGCCTAAAGGGACAAAATAGCAGACACGTGTGCTTCGTCGGAACTCATTTTGTTTTTGTCATAAAAACTGTAACATAACAGAACTAGACAGTCGCAGCAGACGGGCTGTTACGATAACCGTAACATGTTACATTTTTTGTAACACGCGTAACATGGAGCAGCGGACGCGGCTTAAGACGCGAAAGGGGTTTGGGTAACTTTGTATGGACGGTTGGCGTCATTTTTTTTTGAGCGGCCATCATTTTTGTCCGTGCTTATTTGTAATATTAGTATTTTAACTTAACATAAATATAAAATAAGTTTAGCTGTAAGTAATATCGGAAAAAGTTATGACTTATGAGTTATGAAAAAGTTTTATTCTGAGAAATTATGGGACGTGTAAGCAAATTGCCCTGCGCTCTTCATAGTTTTGGAAAAGTTAATGTCTAAAATAAATAAATAAATAAAAAACGCACGCCCGTTGTCCTCGAGGGGGCAGGCAGAGGCACCAAATCACTAGAACTGGGCCCACGTTTTGCCGAGTTTATTAGGTCGCGATGTAAACGCGATTCAGTAATAACACAAATCCGACACGGTCACTCGCTTGCATCGATACAGTCGCGATTCTGTAGCACGTTAGTAGCACGTTGGCATCGCTTCTGTAGTGCTTTGCAAATGCGACAAACGCGTATTAGACCCTTTACACACTACGACTTTTACAAGAAATCCAAACTCTCGGCTGAGACTCTCAGGTTGCTGACAAAAAGACGGGAAACCACCCAAGCGATTTCGTTAGAGAGGTCAGACCTGAACAAGCAAATTGCGAAGATGGTACGGCGCGACCTTCGGAGCTCCAACAAACGCCTCATTGAAGAGGCGATAGAGCAAAACCGAGGGTCCAAAGTATTCACTCAGCAGCTTAAGAGGAGCCACCTGACGAAGCTCAAAACGCACGACGGGAGGACCGTACTGTCGAAGCCGGAGATCTCCGCCGAGATAGAGGATTTCTATGGCCGATTGTACGCTGCATATGCCCCTCATTCCCGACAAAACGACCAAGATTCCAGAGCCACCCTGACGCGCCACTACACTGACGAACTGCCTGACATCAGTCAAGACAGATTGTGTTAGCTCTGAGGCAGCTTAAAAATGGAAAATCCCCCGGAGAGGACGGAATAACATCAGAGCTTTTGCAAGCTGGAGGAGACCCTGTTATACAGGAATTACAAAAGCTCCTTAACGCCGTCCTTCACAGTGGGAGAACTCCAAAGGCATGAAGCAGGAGTTTGGTGGTGCTCTTTTTAAGAAGGGTGACAAGAAAAATTACAGACCAATCTCGCTCCTGAGCCATGTCTATAAGCTGTTTTCACGAGTGATCACGAATCGTCTCGCAAGGAGACTCGACGAGTTCCAGCCGCCGGAACAGGCTGGGTTTAGGCTAGACCACATCCACACGGTGAGGCAGATTATACAGAAGTCTGAAGAGTATAATCAGCCCCTGTGTCTGGCCTTTGTGGACTATGAGAAGGCCTTTGACTGTGTCGAAACCTGGGCAGTTCTGGAATCCTTACAGCGATGCCAAGTAGACTATCGTTATATCGAGGTGTTGAGTTGCCTATACGAAGCCGCCACCATGAGTGTCCAAGTACAGGGGCAGCAGTCTAAACTTATCCAACTGCGCAGAGGAGTAAGACGGGGATGTTATATCCCTGAAACTGTTCACGAGCGCGTTGGAAGACATGCTTAAGACGCTGGACTGGAAAGGAAAGGGCATTAACATAAACGGCGACTACATCTCGCACCTGCGATTTGCAGATGATATAGTCTTAATGGCGGAGTCGCTAGAGGAGCTGAACCAGATGCTGGCCGACCTAGCTTCAGCCTCGCGACGCATCGGTCTTGGCATGAATTTGGATAAAACCAAAGTCATGATCAATGGCCACATTGATCCAATACCGGTCGTCATAGATGGTCACCTTCTCGAAATCGTTTGCGAATACACTTACCTCAGGCAGATTCTGCAGTTAGGTAAAAACAATTTCGAGAAGGAGGCCAAGAGAAGGATCCAGCTGGGCTGGGCAGCGTTTGGGAAACAACGCCGAGTCTTCTCGTCATCCATACCGCAATGCTTGAAAACGAAAGTTTTCAACCAGTCTGTCCTACCTGTAATGACCTACGGAGCCGCGACGTGGACACTCACGATACGGCTAGTCCACCAGTTCAAAGTCGCTCAGCGAGCTACGGAGAGAGCTATGCTCGGAGTTTCTCTGAAGGATAGAATTCGTAACGAATACATCCGACAGAGAACCAAAGTAATCGATATAGCTCAGAGAATTAGCAAGCTGAAGTCGCAGTGGGCTGGCCATTTCTCGCGAAGAACCGACAACCGCTGGGGAAAACGTGTTTTTGAGTGGAGACCGCAACTCGGCAAACGTAGTGTAGGACGCCCTCCAAGGTGGGATGACGATCTGCGAAAAACTGCAGGCAGATGCTGGATGCGGCAAGCTGAAGACAGAGCGCTATGGTGCTCATTAGGGGAGGGCTATGTCCAGCAGTGGACTAATATAGCCTGATGATGATGATGATGATTATGATGTGTCGACATAGTCGCGATCGGGAAAAGAATGTAGGAAGGGCCCTAGTTTACCGGATCGCGTTTGCTTCGCGACAGAAGCGCGACGGTATCGCGTTTACATCGCGATTGAATCTTGGTTACATGGGCGAGGCTACACAGCTAGCGACCGCATTGCAACTGTATCGCGAACGCGCGACCGCGTCATGCAAAAAGTCGCCGTGGGCGAGGGCCCTGGTTGAGGTGACCGTAACTTATATTATAACTTAAGGTGACCCATGGTGTCGATGAATAATGCCGCATGGAATTAATCGAGAACAATTATTTCGACTAGAAATAACTTAATAATTTAGTTTTTACTTACTATAACAAAAATTATTAGGTTTTACGATTGAACTTTGAACTGAAATATCTCGGCTCCGATATTATTTACCTATATATACCCCATAATAAAAATTGTTTATTTTATTTTGCTCTTTCGTAAAACACAACTTTCATGAATGGCCGCCAAAATTTAAAACGACGCCAACTTTACCCAATCCCCTTTACCTCTGTATGTTATTATAGCAAATTTCAATTGCCTTAAAATACGCATAAAGCAACGTTTTATAAAAATGTAACCTATAGCGAGCAACACTGACGGCAAGCGCCCTCTAAGGGTGACACGGGGTAAACCTCCGCGTCGCTACTCCCCTCACCCCGCAGCTAGGACTAGTTAGTTAGCAACAGGACGCTATGAGCAACTCATGCGCAAGGTGCGCTCTCTTGTTTTAACTCATTGTGTTAAATTGTTAGTGCCTTTATACAACTTAATCCGTATTTGTAAACCGTGTCGTGTTGTAACAAATAAACATTTTATTCCTTTGCACACAAACTCTTTTCAACCAAACCCACTAAAACCCTAGCTAGCCGAGTGGTCGTGGCACCTAACGCCACATGTGGACGCTCAACGTGTTTTGTGTGTAAAAGGATTGTAAAGTGTTTTACGGATTTATAAAGTGCCGATAAACATTGTGGTGCGCGTTGAACTTTGCAAAATCTTCGAATTTCAGTTTTTTTCCGATTGCGTCATTGCGTCATTCATCCATGTTTTTTCCGGAAACGACAAGACTCCATTTTGCAATCTGAATCGGAAACCGGACATTGACTTTTTTTTTCCATCGCCATCTTGTTCGTGCTTCGTTCACTCAACGGGTGACGTCTAAACTGTGGAAACGTCAAACGTCATATTGCTTAGACAAGTTGTCTGCAGCATTCGTCCGCAACTCCGCAAAAAGAAGACAACCAAAAGTAAACAAAAATTCCCTGTATTACTCCAAATTAGAGAAGTTCTGGCAAAATCAAATATTAACATAACCATTGCATGGATTCCAGGACACTGTGGCATTATTGGCAATGATATCGCCGATGCCCATGCTAAAACTGCCACTCAAATTGGGGAAACCCCTCATTATGAATTAGCTGCTCATGACTTGGCCCCCTTGGCCGGCTCACGGATGAAAAAATCCTGGGATAATGACTGGAAGATCTCGCAAACTATTAAAGGCAAACATTTTGCTGAAATTCAGCCTGTCATCCCGCCGAAACCATGGTTTTTTAAGTTTCGTGACTTGGATAAACGTGTGACCTCAACCATTTGTCGTTTACGCTTAGGGCATGCCTGCACACCGGTCCACCTGGCTAAGATCCGAGTGAGAGACAGCTCCCTTTGTGAGTGTGGTTTGGACGACGGCTCTGCAGAACATCTGCTTTTCAGTTGCCCCAATCTCCGGTTTTCTCTTATGGATGTCCTGCCTGATAACATTATCCGACCTACTAATCTTAAACTTATCCTCTCCCAGGCAAATTCCCCTCTTGTTTACATTTTAGCTAAATTCCTTTCAGACAACAATATCAAACTATACATTAAATAAAAATATAAAAAAAAGAAAGAACAGTTCTGATTTACTCAAAATTCTGACCGAGCCTTGTTCGCTTGTGATTGGCTATTGTCTTGTCTAACACAGGATATTGGCGAAGTTGTACTGGACAATCAGTGCATTGAGTCCATGCAACAAAGTTCAACTCAACCCGTTTTGCTTGCTCAATTTTCTCATCATGACGCGTAGAAAGAAGTCGCTTACTGCTTCGGTGGAGAATTCTTTCTCTGAACAAGAAAATGCTTCGAGTACGCCGGCGCCCGCCAATGTAACAATTAATCAAGAGGATTTAGCTAACCTAATTGCGTCGATAACAAACACTCAGTATGAGTTTTGTCAACGTCTCTTTCAAGAAATACGGTCGTCGACGCCTACAGAGCCCACACATAGCGGAAACATGCAAGGCAAGTTACAGTGGAAACCAGAATGAATCGTTAGACAACTTTATAGATGCTATAACAACTTACAAAAATGCAACGAATGTGTCGAACGATAATGCACTGAAAGGTATTTCACTATTGCTTACCCACTCAGCAGCTACGTGGTGGCAAGGTGTTAAGGGTGATGTAACGACTTGGGACGACGCAGTTAATCAGCTACGATCAGCGTTTGGTGAACGAGAACCGCCCTTTCGCGTGTATCAAAGAATCTTCTAGTTGACACAGATGAAAGAAGAAAACACAGATATTTTCGTAAGTCGTGTACGTGCACTTTTTGCCAAACTGCCGAAAGGTGACCTCTCACCTAAAGTTCAACTAGATATGGTTTTCGGCATGTTGCATATCAAAATAAGAGAGAGAATAGACAGAGACCAAGTAAACAGTTTCGACGAGCTTTTGAGGAAGGCAAGGAACATCGAGGATGCTTCGAAGGACTATGCAACCCCGCCGCATAGATCGCCGCCGCACACAAGCGCTCCATCCGGCGCCTCTCAGCCTCGCGCGCCACTCGCGCCAACCGGTGCGGGCTTGTCGCGCGCTCAGTACACACAGCGGCCACCGCGCGTGCCTTTTGGCGCCGCCGGTCATCCTCACGCGCCATCCCCGCTGCCCACCGACGCGGGCTTGCCGCGCGCTCTGTCTTCCCAGTCGCTGCCGGTGTGGACGCCTTCGCAGGCGCCCTCTGCAGGTCTGTCGCCTGCTCCTTCGCCGTCAGGTACAGCGACTGCAAAACGGTCATTCTGCTCCTACTGCAAAAGGTACTGCGATCATGTTAAACTTAACTGTCCACGGCTTAATAAAGAAAAAAGTGAAGTGCTTACGCCACGTAACCCAGGGTCGTGTTACGGTTGTGGCGAAATTGGGGTTATTCGAGCAAATTGTCAAAAATGCAATTTTTCTGATTCTGCACGCAGTTTCTATGCTTTTAATGTTCAAAACTGTAATAAAGTTGAGTCTGTTCAACCTTCACAGAATGTTAATAAAAGCACAAAAGTAGAAAATTATTTTGCATGTAATAACACCGATGTTATGGGCCAGGGGGAGCCTGCGCGCTGTAATCAGCGTCGTCCACTTCTTAACATAAGCATTCTTGGTGCTAAAGGCGCAGCTTTGGTGGACACCGCTGCGAAAGGTTGTATTGCGGGTAGCTCGCTATATGCTCTCTTGTTAGGGTAAGGTCATCCTATGCATCATACAACTAAAAATGTAAAGCTTGCTGACGGTCAGCTCAAGCTTATGCAAGTCATGACTGCGGACATTGAAGTTCAACTCTTACATAAAACTGTTTGTGTCGAGTTCATTATATTCCCTGAGGCATGTGATAATGAGTCTTTGCTAGGTATCAATTTTCTTACAAAGGCCAACCTTTCTTTTGATTTCGGGCGCTCGGTGTGGTGTTTTTCTGAAAATCCTAACATACAATACGAACTAACGTTTGAGCCTGCAACTAAAACTTTGCACACTTCATCAAATTATACTGCTGGTGAAGATGTGAGGCTTTCCCAACTGCTTGACGGTTACAGCGATGTCTTCAATGGATCCGGACCAGCTACAGAGTATGCTGAACACCGGATTGACACTGGTGAGCACCGGCCAATCTTCGTGTCACCTTATGTGACCCCTGCAAAAAAGGAAATTATGCGACAGGAGATAGAGAAAATGCTGGCTGATGGTGTTATCGAAGAATGTGAGTCACCATGGGGTTCGCCAGCTCTCCTTGTCCTGAAGAAGCAACAAGGTGAGTTCCGCTTCTGTGTAGATTTTAGAAAAATCAACTCAATCACTAAGAGTGATAAATACCCCATGCCATCCATAGATGAGTTGTTGCAGAGTACCAAGCTTGGATGTGTGATGAGTACAATAGGCTAGTTGCCCTAAAAAATTAAATTAGTCCGTCTTTTAGATTATTCAAAAATAAGGGACACGTATTTTTTTATTTGTAAATTAGACCAAAAATGACAAAGATATAGCCCATTAAAGTTACGTGTGACGTCACGCCGTGCTGCATTTTTTAGCACGGAGTGACGTCACTCGTAACTTTAATGGGCTATATCTTTGTTATTTTTTGTTTAATCGAAAAAAGAAAAAATACGTGTCCAATATTTTTTTATAATCTAAAATGCGGACTAAATAGAATTTAATTATTTTGACCCTGGAAACTACCCTATTGACCTACGCTCAGGGTATTGGCAGGTCGGAATAAAGGATGCCGAAGATCGCGATAAAACAGCATTTTCAGTGCCTACGATGGGGACATATCGTTTCACGCGCATGCCGTTCGGTTTGAAGAACGCGCCGTCAACGTTTCAACGCCTCATCGATCGGTTCCGTGGTAGCCCTTCACTAAAGAATATAACTCTGCTTGGATACCAAGATGACTTGCTCATCATTTCTCCAGATTTCGACAAGCACATCGAAGATTTGCGTGCTGTATTCGAACGTCTCCGCACTTTCAAGTTGAGAGCGAATCGCGAGAAATGCAAGTTCGCTTGTGACAAAATTAAATACCTAGGACATGTCATATCGGCCGAAGGTATTTCTCCTGATGAAGAAAAAGTCCAAGCCATCCTTGAGATGAAGAAGCCCACTTTTTTGAAGCATCTCAGAAGTTTTATACAAACTTGTTCTTGGTTTCGTAAATTCATACCGCTTTTCTCAAATTTCAGAACCACTGACCAAACTGACAAGGAAGAATCAGCCATGGCAGTGGGGCTCAGAGCAAGGGCACGCGTTCGAAGAGCTAAAGAGAAGGCTGACTTCCACGCCAATTCTTGTGCAACCTGACTACTCCAAGCCGTTCATCCTGAGGACAGATGCTAGTAACTATGCACTGGGTGCTGTCCTGCTACAAGGAGAGGAAAAGAACGAGCGACCCATAGAGTATGCCAGCCGCTTGCTCTCGCCCGCCGAAAGAAATTACTCAACGACAGAGCGTGAGGCTCTTGCCGTCGTCTGGGCTGTAGACCGTTTCCGCGGCTATATCGAAGGTCATCCAGTCATCGTGGGTACCGACCACCAGCCATTGAAATGGCTCATGACAGTTAAGTCTCCATCTGGCCGTCTTGTAAGATGGGCTATGAAGCTGCAAGTTTCCGACCTCCAATATGAATACGCGCCAGGAAAGGCGAATGTGATCGCCGACGCTCTCAGTCGACCCAACTGCGACGAGGAGACAGTTGATGCATGTGGTATGTGCTCAGTAGTCATAGACTTACCCAAGAAAAGTCCCTCCGAGTTGCGACACTCCCAACTGGCAGATCCTGAACTCAAGAAGATCATCGATGGTCTGGAGAAGGGGCAGGATGTCGACGCACGCCAATGGTCCGGTAGAGGTTATTTGATGGAGCAAGGAGTTCTTTATCGCTACAACCCAGACTCAGAGAGTGAAGATCCGCAACTAGTGGTACCTGTCAACCTAAGGGAAGAAATTCTGAAGGAATGCCATGACTCTCCCTTAGCAGGCCACCACGGCGTCGAGAGGACATATCAGAGAATAGCGCTGCGCTTCTTCTTTCCTGGTATGCGACGCTTCATCGCTGATTACATAAAGACCTGTATAACGGTATAAAGCCTCAAATGAGAAACCGCCCGGTCTACTACAGACACCAGTTCTCAACCAACGCAACGAAGTCCTTGCCATTGACTTGTTTGGTCCCTTACCACCGGGAGAGAATGGTGAAAAATGGATTTTACTAGTGGAAGACACTGCTACCAGAGGGACTCAGATGTTTGCTCTGCCTGAAGCAACTGCAGAGGCGTGTGCGCGTGTGTTGATAGAAGAGTACTTCCTGCGCTATGGCCTCCCGCGTCGCATCATCTCCGACAATTTATCATTTTCATCATTTGTACGCCTCATTAGGCAGAGCATGTACAGAACTAATATCTTTTTAACCATCCTATTCATGAACTCATGCTTCACAAATAAATATCTTTTGTCTTTTGTCTTTTGAATGGAGTACAGTTCATTTCTGGGGTTATGCAGCAGGTCACGTTCATTTTAGGAATCAAGCAGGAGCTGTTGCCCTTATTCCACCCTCAGGGAAACCCAGCGGAACGGAAAAATAAGGATCTAAAGACACACTTATCTCAGCTAGTTTGAACGCATCATAGCTCTTGGCCAACTCACCTGTCTTCAGTCCGTTTTGCCATGAATACTGCGCGATGCCAGACAACAGGAGTCTCGCCAGCATATCTAATGTTTGCAAGAGAATTGAGGTCTCCTCTGGAAGTTGGATTTGATCCCCGCACTATCATTGAAAAAGAAAATTTTATACCCCAAATTACACCTTATTTGAAACACTTCTTAAGTTCTTTGTCTGCCATTCGTGAAAAAGTTGAATTTCAACAAGATCAAAGGAAGTTTCACGCAGACCAGTCCCGTCGAGAAGGTGAAGAGTATGCTGTAGGAGACATGGTACTGCTCAACACACATGTGCTCAGCAATGCTGCAAAGTCAGTCACTTCAAAGTTTGTACCAAAGAAAGATGGTCCCTATGTAATTACCAAGAAGGTCAGCCCAACTACTTATCTCATTGCACCTGTAGACGAACCTCATAGGAGTTTGGGAAAGTATCACGTCAAAGAAATTACGCGTTACTACCGCCGTGATGACACCATGCCGCGTCCCGTGAATCCTAAGAATAGGCGAGGTCGTCCTCGAAATTTGTGTCAAAATAATAATTATGTAAGCTCTAAGGAGCCTAATGTTTGTAACAATAGTGATGTAAGCTCTAAGGAGCCAAATGTTTGTAATAATAATAATTATTAATCCTCTGAGGAGTCTAACATTTGTAACAATCATGATGTAAGCTCTAATGAGCCCAGTGTTTCTAGTTTGCCAGTTCATGTGCGAGGACGCCAACATGTACTGGAGGGGGAGTATATAGCGAGCAACACTGACGGCAAGCGCCCTCTAAGGGTGACACGGGGTAAACCTCCGCGTCGCTACTCCCCTCACCCCGCAGCTAGGACTAGTTAGTTAGCAACAGGACGCTATGAGCAACTCATGCGCAAGGTGCGCTCTCTTGTTTTAACTCATTGTGTTAAATTGTTAGTGCCTTTATACAACTTAATCCGTATTTGTAAACCGTGTCGTGTTGTGACAAATAAACATTTTATTCCTTTGCACACAAACTCTTTTCAACCAAACCCACTAAAACCCTAGCTAGCCGAGTGGTCGTGGCACCTAACGCCACAAACCTAGTTAGATCAATTAAACGCGCCCGAACGCATCTGCCTACAAAATTTCGTGAAAATCGTTGAAGCCGTTTCCGAGATTCTGATTATATACAATATATATACAAGAATTGCTCGTTTAAAGATATAAAGAGATAGATAGCTACTAGACAGGAACAAAGGTAACTTATAGATTTTCTGAAGAAATCCTGAGATCATTCTGTTTGTTGAATGTCAATGTACCTACTTATAATGTTAGCCGCTGCCGTGGGGTCGACTTTAGTGGAGTTAAAAAGGCAGCGGGGAAAAAACTCCACTATGGCGAATATGAGCCCAACGTTCTACCCCAGCGATATTGGTATCCTAGCTTTGGCGCTCCACCTCACATTAACTTTTTGCGTGCTTAATTAGGTATGGGTTACCCACATTACCTATGGGTGACTTTGCAACTAAAATGGTTGAACTATGGAACGGGCCTGCCCTTATATTACGTAACTTTCCACTCTATCGGGTTAAGCATTTAGACAACTCGAAAGAGTCAACCTAAGAATGGATGTGACAGTTCGGAGTAGAAGTATGTGATCATCATTCAGCCACAGGAAGTCCACTGCTGGACATAGGCCTCCTCCATGGATTTCCAAAAAGATCGGTTGGAAGCGGCTTGCAACCAGCGTCTACCTGCCACTTGGATGAGATCGTCTGTCCATCTTGTGGCTGGTCGTCCTACGCTGCGCTTGCCGATGTGTGGTCTCCATTCAAGAACCTTTCGGCCCCATCGGCCATCAGTTCTTCGTGCTATGTGCCCCGCCCACTGCCACTTCATCTTGCTCATCCGGTGGGCTATGTCGACGATTTTCATTTGTCTATGGACCTCATCATTTCAGATTCGGTCTCGTGGAGAAATTCCGAGCATAGCCCTTTCCATAGCTCGTACGAGCTATGGAAAGGAGTATGTGATACATACTGGGAAAAAAGTCCCAGAATGTAACAGTCTGACATAAGGTGGTGTGACATGCCGGGAACAAAAGAGCTAAATCAGACAACTCCATATAGTGGAGTCTTACGTGATTGCACCCCAGATCTGTGTGCTTAGTGCGAGTTTTTTTAACTACTCGATCGCGTTAACGTAAACTCATATTCTATAGGAGTGACCACAGAACAAAAAAAAAAAGAGTAGAAATAGTGACATGACCTATCAGTAGGAAAACCAGTGTGACCAAACTCACAAATCAAAAGCACACTGTGAATACCAAGCTGCCATTGGCAAATAAAGGCAATTCTGAAAAGGTCTACATCACAAAAGTTCCAAGTAAAATATGAACCTTTTCAATCATATAAACAATGATCAAAATCAAATGACAATTATGAAATTAAGTTTGACATACGATCTTTGCTTTGTAGTACCGCTACTCTACATTAGATGGAACTACCGCCGCGTGTGATCGTCGAGAAGTTTTAAGTTTTATGCCATAAAGTCGAATATTGAAAAATAACTATCTGCTATGTTGCTACTCAGGCTAAGGATGGGACATATTGCCATATCGACAAATTATAGAACTGTTTCATAAAGCGACAGTTGAAAATTAATTTTTTATGACAATGTTTCTTAATCATTTTTTTTTTTAGTATCTACATTGACAAAGTAACATAATGTATTCCCTTCTGCCAAACTGTACCACAGTTCGATGTAAATTACGCAGCCGGCTACCATATTAACTGTCCTTCTGGATGATTGGCTACGCAATGTACCTAAAATGGAATTCTCATAATCTAACCATAGTCGCTTTATGAAACGAAGCCCAGCAAACTTATCGTGTACAATTTATAGAGAATAAGAAAGCCTATTGTATATATTTTTTTTAACTGTAACTTTTATTTGTCTCTTGCTTCTTGTGTGCTATAAGGAATATTCTTTTTTTTTACGTAGCCTCGATTGCCACAGAACAGAAAAAAAGAGTAGAAGGAGTGACATGACCTATTAGCAGGAAAACCAGTGTGATCAAACTCACGCATAAGCCAAAACCCACACTATGAATGCCAAGCTGCCATTGGTAAATAAAGGCAATGCCGAAAAGGTCTACATCATAAAAGTTCCACGTAACATATGAACCTTTTGGTGATATAAACAACGATCAAAATTAAATGATAATGATGAAATTAAGTTTGACATTAGATCTTTGTTCGTAGTACCGCTACTCTACACTAGCTGGAAATCCCGCCGCGTCTGACCGTCGAGAAGTTTTATGTGATAGACCATAAAGTCGAAAATTAAAAAACAAGTATGTGCAATGGGGCTTGTCAGCTATGGATGGCCTATCGACAAATTATAGAATTGTTTCGTAAAGCGACAGTTGATATTTAATTCAATTCCAATTCGACGTAAATTACGCAGCCTGTTAGTATATTAACCTACCTTCTGGATGATCGGCTACGCAACGTATATGGAATTCTCATATGAAACTAACCATAGTCGCTTTTGAAATGAGGCCCAGCAAAGTTATCGTATGTATAGTTTGTTTATTTATTTATTTAAAATGACATTTGCCAACGAAAGTCACTAGACTTCCCCATAGATTTATGGAGTAAGCGTTGATTAAATTATCTAGACCCCCCAGATGATTTTACTACACGAGCACATCAAATCATCTAACTTTGAAATTATGCATGCTGGTTTAGTTTTGATGACAATACGCCAATCTATACTAATAAAAATGACATGTTTTTTGAACTTAAACTTTCGGCACAACACATTGTAAACATTTAGTCCGGATCTACTTACGGGTGTTGTTTTATCGGACGAGTCCGACTAGGTTTCGCTCCGATACGCAGAGCAGTGAGTGGGTGGTGAGCAGAGACGGACCTTGCGTCGTTCGGTTGCTCGTCTCAAAATGGGATGGGTAAGTTGATCCGGATTAAAAGTTTACAAAAATGACATGATACTGCAGTCAGGACCACATTCTCGCAAAGGAACTAAACAGCGTCAAGGAACATGATCAATAAATTTTGCGCAGTATCAAAAATAATTGCAACTAAAAATGTGTTAAATAATAATAATAAAAGATGATAATAAACACTTACATACAGGCACATACATTGCCCCTGGCCCCACCCTGGGATACCCTGTGTCGTGGGCACCAGAAACAACGACGTCACAAACATGTAAACATACAAGACCTGGGATTGTTTTTTGTCCCCAGCCGGGATTCGAACCCGGGATCTCTCGCATGGTAGTCAGATGCACTAACCACTGCGCCACAGAGGTCTTCAATTAAAATAAAATAACGGCAATTATTTTCCCAAAGTACCTAATAAGACGCAGGTATTATTTATTACTGCTAAGTCATAGACAAATCTTAATATTATCGATAGATTTTTATAATGTTGTGTCCCAGCTGAATTGAGTAGCATTTGAGTAGCATTCAAATGTTGACAGAAATTTGTAGAAAAAGTACCGTAGAATGGGGTTACTTTGATTCCTGGGGTTACATTGATAAAAACTTCGTTTTTTATTTAAACTTAATTTGTACGAATTCGGAACGCAACTTTTAAATTCGGTTTTTGCTGTTGGCAGCCTTGATATCAGTATCAACGTGTGAGTAGGCGCAGGGAGGACTTCGTCGTCGGTTTCGTAGAAAAAAATAAATAAACATGTAAGTGCTTGAATCATAGCTTGAATATCTTCTGAACTACTAGTGTGTTTATAACAAAGACTTTTATTTAATGTGATTTAATCGGTCAAAAGTTTCATAACCTATAAAATAACCTTTTTTTGCAAGTCGTAACTTAACGGACACCAAATTAATTGCAGTACATTTTGTACGGGGTGTCATTGATCACCTATGAGGGTTTACTTTGATCACTGATCAATGACACCCCGTAAGGTGGCTTTAATTTGGTTTTTAATACTTTTACAGATATTTAGTCTTATTTTTAAGTTGTCATTTTTATTGTTTTTTAGCATCATGCCAAGAACTTATAAAAGGCGTTTGGGATCGAGAGAATATCGAAACTATACCGAAGCTGTATTAGATCAGGCAATAACAGAAGTTGTTGAATGCCGGTTGTCAATACGCCGAGCATCAGAAAAGTATAATATTCCTTATGGAACATTGCATAACAAGTACCATGGCAAATTTGGCAAAAAACCTGGAGCTCAACCAGTTTTCACCCAAAATGAGGAGGCAAAGATTTTAGAATGTGCTGCAAAAAGCGCAGAGTGGGGATTTCCTCTATCACTTCTAGATCTGCGTATGTTTGCGAAAATGCTCTTGGATAAACAAGGCAGGTCCGTGAAAAAATTTCCAAACAATCTGCCTGGTGTCGACTGGGCTTATTCGTTGTTGAAACGACACAAAACTGTATACTCTCGTCGAGTAGCAACAAATATTAAGAAAGCCAGAGCCGCTGTATCTCGGGAATCACTTGGTGAATATTTTGACAATCTTGAACAAGTGGTTAAGGATGTTCCCCCCACCAACATCTTTATCTACGACGAATCAAATGTTAGTGACGACCCTGGAAAAAAAGTTGGCATATACAAGAGGGGGGTTAAGTATCCCGAAAAAGCTATGAATTTCTCTAAGAGTGCCACTTCAGTTATGGTGTGTGGTTCAGCAGATGGTTGTCTACTACCCCCATATATTATTTACAAAAGTGTTCATTTATATGACACATGGAAGGAGAGAGCACCAGCTGGCCCACCATGTTGTGACCAGCCTTGTTGTTCGAGAGGTTCACGGTTTAATAGAACGACCAGTGGTTGGATCGATGGTCCAACATTCAGGGACTGGTTCACAACTGCATTTTTACCTCACGCAAAAAGATTAACAGGCCGAAAAGTGTTGCTGGGTGACAACCTTTCATCCCACATAGATGAAGAGGTGTTCAGATTATGCAGAGAAAATAATATCGATTTCGTTTGCCTAGTCCCAAACTCAACCCACTTGACTCAGCCACTTGACGTTGCTTTCTTCCGGCCTATGAAGTCAGCTTGGCGACAAACATTAACAGCTTGGAAAATTCAAAATTCTCGACTGGTGTCTGTTCCAAAAGATACCTTTCCACATCTTCTGAACAAAGCGTTGGACAAAATGGACAAGGTGCAACCAAAACCTAACACTCCTTATCCCGACATAACTTCTGGCATTAAACGCAACTTGATGAGTGGGTTTTATGCTACGGGCGTTTATCCTTTTAGCAAGAACAAGGTTTTGGATAAACTGCCAAGCGAAGATGATGTTAGTTCACAAGAAGTTGAAAGCACTTTGACTGCATTTTTGAAAGAAGCACGATATGGTAACAACTCTAACCAACCTGTCCGAAAAAAGAAGCGTTTAGATATTGCACCTGGAAAGAGCATTTCTACACGAGATGAAAGATCTTCTTCGCCACGGCCGGGAACAAGCAGACAAGATCAATTGGACCCAATTGAAGAAAACATGAACCAGATAGAGTTATCGAATCGAAATAATCAAGAAGATAAGGATGACAAAAGCAATGTTGATGACAATTCAGCCGAACAGGAAGATGAAGAAGCAGAATGCACGGATGGAAGATTCGTACTGGTAAAATTTTTTACTACTCGTGGCAAAGAAACATATAAATATGTGTGCCAAATTATACAAACAGATCCTTTGCTAGTCGAAGGATATAAGGCTTTTCACAACACAACTACGTTTAAGAGAATACCCAATGACGTTTCGGAAATTGATCGCTGTGACATTATTGCGTTTTGCCAAAACCTGTGCAGAGAGAAGATCAATTTCAGTTTCCATTTGAAATTAATATTAAAGAACTTAAGCAGTCGAAATGATTATTTCTGAATAATTGATCTCATGAAACGATCTCAAGATATTTTTCTCCTTTGTTCCTTTTCTAAGATATAGTTTTATACGCATTATGATTGTTAAATTACAGTCTAAGCTAAGATTCTATTATATAAAGTTCCTATTAAAGTTGATTATTTCCTAAAAATATCGTTGTTTTTTACGATCAAAGTAACCCCAAAAAAATAAAAACCTTGATAAATCCTAAACGCATGAAGGGATTTAATTTTTTTTTTTTGTGTTTTTCGTTTTACTTTTTTTCTGTCAAATTAGCAACGGTAAAATATTTCTCAGGCACAAAATCGATAGAAGAATAAAAACCGATATTGGTGTTTTTTTTGTACATTTTTTACTTTCATACTTAAAGAGTTATTTAAATATTAATTTCAAAATCGATCAAAGTAACCCCATTCTACGGTACACAGACTTCGACGAAAATTGAACATTATATTCCAGTAAATAAAGGTGGTTTTACTTTCTCACTTTCGGATTGCTTTCCTTGTTCATGTCATTGCAAATTTAATTTCTATTAAATTAAATACAATGGAAATACTACTTACCGATGGAATGTTACGGCATGATCGGTACATTTTGGTCCCCAACCTTTATTTTTGCACTCTAACACAGCACAATAAGGCATTTTAGTAGAGTTTTCACAATTGTTTTCTTTACTAGAAGCGCACGGCAACTGAGGTAAGAAAAACTGTCATAGACTACGCTTAAGCAATACATTGCTAATTTGAGGCACGCGGGCACCGCCCACTTACGATTTCTACTCTTTTTTTTTTTCTGTGGGAGTGACAAAGCGCGCCACCTAGTTGTCTCTCTGTCACTCCTAAACAAATTGCAAACGCTCTCGCCATCGAAAGTGAATGAAAAAACTCGCACTAACGGCCCTGGCGAGTCTGATGACCGCGGACTGGACGACGCAATGTGGTGTGGACCACCAGACCCCTGGTTACGGTGGCGGGGAGTCGCTGGATGCGGGAGACACCAGACCGGCGCCCCGATTCTGTTAGTGCATTATAGTTCGATGACACAGTTGGATCACGTGACGTGTTTTTTCATACCATTGACGCCTTGATGTTTGATATGACATGTGTGCGCGGGTAGATTTGAAGTGGCAATGAAACAAAATCGCCATGTGAATCAAGAATCAAGAATTTATTTCAACGTAAAGAATTTACATTCTGCTTGTTGAATGTCAATGTACATACAGTTATGTATAACGTTAGCCGCTGCCTTGGGGCCGTCTGTAGTGGAGAAAAAGGCAGCGAAAAAAAAACTCCACTCTGACCATCTTTTCTCAAATCACCTTAAAGCTTAAGAATTTAAATACAAATAAAACATACAAAATAATATCTTGGATGTGTTGAACACTAGACACATCCTCTGATTTAATTTAATATTAAACTACTATTTAATGCCATACGTAATCTAAATTCTAAATTCTAAAATACGTATTCTAAATAATCGTTGATTTTATAATAAGCTTTTTTGCAAAGAGTGTGCAGTTGTCATTGTGTTATGCATTGAAAGAATCTAGGTCCGGGAAGCTTGGAAAACCATGAGGGAGACCCATGTCCTGCAGTGGGCGTCAAATGGCTGATGATAATGGAACGGGCTCCTCCTCATGCCTCATCCTTCATATCCTGCTCGGAGTCTCATCAATGAACAAATAAGACCTTATGATATTTTTTTTCTTTTAAAAGGCGCGACCACCATAGCCTATAACAGTGTTTTCAATCGTTTCGACAAAGTAAAGTTTGTAGTAAAGGGTACCCACCCTTTAAAAGAAAAAAATTGTAGCAATCCCCCAGGCCTCAAAATAAATAAAAAAACCTATTTTACCAAATTCTAAACAGCTACCTATAGGAATTCAACTGAAAAAATAAGTGGGATCGACGGATCCCACTTAAAAGAAGACTTCCTTTTTCAATTTTTTTTTCATTTTCTTTCGGGCTTGCAACATAAAATGCCTCGGTGATCCTGATCATAGCAATTTGCGAGTCAGCACCGCCGAAAATTTACCAAATTATCCAGGGTGCATGGATGGGTTACCGTCCATGATTAACGCTAGTGGCATTTTTCCGAGCAGTTCCGTGCTTCGCAGGTGCCGGCTGCCGTCGATACATGGCCTTAAGGCGGCTTGAAAACTTCTGGCAGTAAGACCAGCCAGTTCTATACTTTGTTTTTTTTAGCATTAGAAATTTTGTAAACAAAGAAGCAGGGCTTGTCAACCTAAAAATCGGCTGAATAAAAATCATATGTTATTCTATTTGCATACATCTACAACTACCCAATCACTAAAGCCTCGGTCAGACGGAGCGAATACTCGCGGCACGAATTGAACATATTAATCTATGTGACGTGATTTGGATTGAGCATGTTAAATTTTACTCTTACACACGCAGCGAGTAATCTTATAGCAAATATTTTAGATCCTAAAGCCTGGTTTTCACAGGCCAGTAACTGGGGCTCAGTGAAGGTCAGTTACTGTCTGGCAGCTACTGTGTCCGTGGAAACAAAGTTGAGAGAGTACTGACCGATCTTTTGCTGAAAAAAGTTGAGCCAGTACCAACCGATCAGTTGCTGTCAGACAGTTGCTGTCTACTGGTTGGTCAGTACCTGGGCCTGTGAAAACCAGGCTTAACTTTGAAATAAGTTTACTAAATTACATCTTCACTGTACCTCATTCTATGCGAATAAATGATTATGTTGTTGTTGTTACACTTTATTGCACAAAAGAAAATACATATTATGATTATGTATTAATAAGAAAATATTACATACAAAGGTATATTGAGGTGAGCGAGGGCAAGCTGAAGCTACTTTGAGATATATAAATATATCAGGTAATGAAACAAAATGAAATACAATGGAATATTTATTCATCTTCAGAAAAATCTGATGATTCAGATGACTCTCCTACATTTATTACAAACCTTTCAACAGTATTATCTATTAATGTATCTAAACTAAGCATTTTTTCTTCTTCTTTGATAACATGATTGATACACGAAATCCAATTACTTGCTGTAATTTTTGAAAAAGATTCTGACACATATTTTTTATTATCTCCATTTTGAAATCTTTATTGTGATCAGCAATGTACCCTTTAACTTGAGCCCATATTAATTCGATTGGGTTAAGTTCACAGTGATACGGGGGTAGACGCAACACTGTGAACTCCATCTCTTTGGCCATTTCGTCAATAACATATGACGTATACAAATGTTCGTGTTCTTTGACTTTTGCCAAAAGTTGGGCTCTCACTTCCTTCTCTTCAAACGGGATGTTCTTCTCCCTTAACCAATTTTGGATATCAGTTTTTCTATTTTTTGTTGTTGGGATCTGATCTTTTCTCCTTGAGTGATATGGAGCGTTGTCCAATACAATTACAGAGCCTTTTGGTATTTTGTCTGAGAGGCCTGCAAACCATTTTTCAAAATTGTGGCCATCCATCTCAGAATGGTAGTCTCCCTCTTCTTTCTTCGCTTCGAAGACCAAATCTCCTCCAACCAAAAATCCATCTGATGATCCTAAAAGTAAATAAATAAATAAGTTACAAACAAAACTTGTGTGGTAGGGTTAAAGATCAGAGATTTGTTTATCATAGCTGTTTGTGAGACTTGATAATTTGAGAGTAACTCACCGATGTGCAAAATAATTAATCGCTTTCCTTTCCCCGATGGATTTTTTATTCCCGTTGATAAGCCTTCTCGATGAGCTTCTCTATTGGATTTTATTTGGGTATCTTGCCAGACTGAAGACTTGGTGTGGCCTGTAAATGAAATAAAATGTATTTAATAAAATAAATCTATAGTACAAGTTTTTATACACCACTCGCATCCTTCAATAGCACCTAAAAGTGCAGGCGTGTCCACAGGGTTATAAAACATAATTAACAATAAACATGTAAACAATACAGTGATAGTAGAGGTACACTTTAGGTATTACTGCCACTCTAACACAGATGACTGACGTCTTATTAGTGGCATTATACTGCATTTTGTTCAGTGAGTATGAGCACCGGGGGCCAATAATAATAATACACACCTTCATTCACCCAAGTTTCATCCAGGTAATAAATGTTCCTCCCCTCATTTCTGTATTTCCTTATTTCACATAAATAGTGTATTCTCCACAAGGTTATTTCATTTTTGTCAATTAACGCACTTTTGCGGTTTCTTTTTGCATATTTGAATTTAAGTATTTTTGTCAGTATTTTATGCAGTGTGCTTCTTGACATGTTATTCAATGAGTCATCACTGTTCACTTCTGCCAGCACTTTATCCAGGGTGGGTATTTCGTTATTAAAAAATAAATTTTGCACTTTCCTTCGAATTCCAGAAAGAATAATTTCGTCTAAGTTGCCAAACTTATATGGTTCTCTTCGACGAGGAGGCGGAGATTTTACATCGCCGTCTCTCTTCTTTTCCTTCAGTATGTTGTACACAGTAGCTTTGGCTATCCCTGCTGTTACAGCCGTCTTTGTAATGATATCCACTTTACTAGGATAGCTGTCTTTAGGCCACATTTCCGACACCAATTTGTGTATGTTCAAAACAACTTGTTTTTCACTGGCGCTAAGTGGAGTTTGCTTTTGCCTTTTTTTCTTAGGTGATGGCAGCAAGACATTTGGCGGACTTTGACCTTGGCGCTTTATTCCACTCGAACCGGCTTCAGGCTCGTCCATTTTTCAACGAAATACCAATTAAAACAGCAACAAAAATAGCAACAACAAAATATTAACAAAAACAAACGAATTTATGAAATAAAAACAGCTTGAAAACGACAAAATTCAATCTCATATGCACACAGAAGTGACGTTTGGTTTGTCAAATAAAGTTGCATTTACGAAGACCACTTTGTAGTACAGTTTGTCCAAAAAGAGTAGAAACCGGAAGTGAAAGTATGCTAATTGTTTTGTTGAGAAGTCAAAACATTTACTATATTTATTGAAGCACAATACCTTATTTTATGTAATAGCTCAAATTTTTAATTTATATAATGCTTGTAAGCGCAACATATTATCAAACACATAAAAAAGTCTGAGCAAAACCGTACTCTTTAATTCCTACTCTTTTTGGACAAGCTGTACGTATTTCACGCTAGACACGTTCCGTTAGAACGTTCCGTTTTATGTTTGCAACATCTGCTTCTTTAAGTCTTTTATAGTACAAACTTTTGAAAATTATTAGCTTATTAGTATTTTCAGTTGTATTTGCAGTGTAATTTTATAAATTATATTTTATTACTAAGCCTATATGAATAAAAAGCTACACTAATGATTATTTTGGGTGAAATAAAAATATGTATATGATATTATTTCAAATATTATTTGTTGCACAAAACAACGCACGATAAAAAACCCAAATTTCCCTATTTCTAATGCTAAAAAAAACGAAGTATAGTCTAACAAGCATCCACCAATCCGGACTTGGCCCCCGTGGTGGAGTATGGCCTATACCGTCCTCAGGGAAGAGACCCGTCCCCTCGGTGGGGACATATTGGGTTGATGATTATGATGTGATGATGAGTTGATCAGAGTTTGCCACATGCCTGACCTGACAAACCAGTTTCAAAAGTCAAAGTCAAATATTTTATTCATACCTAATACAAATAGAACATTTACTTTATGAACGTCAAAGTTGTTAGTTTCACAATTAATAGATTACATGGAGAAGAAACTAACAAAGAAACTCCACATTTCATCAGACCCACACACGCGTGCAGGTTTCTGGCACTGTTTATCTTGCCCTCCCCTCTAAATAGGTACGTCCCCTATTTGGTCCGATTCAAAGGCACCAAAAATGCCATAATCAGACTTTTGTACTCGCCGCTCTTTTCCCAAATCTCCACTCCACGACACATAGGGGCTATTTGGTCCGATTCAAAGGCACCAAAAATGCCATAATCAGACTTTTGTACTCGCTGCTCTTTTCCCAAATCTCCACTCCACGACACGTTAGCCGCGCGCATTGACCAATGAGATTCGAGTATTTGGTCCTTTGGAGTTCGACGTGTTGAGCGGAGTAATGGCTGGTTTAGATTATCTTATGGCCCGTTTACATTATCTTAGTGTTTAGGAGAGTGCTTTAGTACAATAAGAGAGCCAAGTGGTTTTACTCTAGTACACGTGCGAGTGAACGTTTATATTTCTTCCACTAAGGGCTCTTACACACGAACGGCACGTGCCAACTGCAGGCTTCGTCGCTTGCAGGTGTGGCGCCACGACCACAACTGCACAACTGCAAGCGTAAACACGCGTCGACGGCTGCCGCATACACGTTTACACCTGCCGTCGACGCACTAACGACCCACAACTGCACAACTGCAAGCGTAAACACGCGTCGACGGCTGCTGCATACACGTTTACACCTGCCGTCGACGCACTAACGACTGCCGTCGAAAGCCGTTGGCGGCTGGTGACGGCAGCCGTCGAAGCCTGCAGTTAGCACGTGCCGTTCGTGTGTAAGAGCCCTAAAGTGTCATTTCGACGCCAGGATGATTAATCAACGTCGCGAAATACGCGCTATTCAACGCGAAGTAACTAAGTGATTTAATGGAACAAATAAGTAAGTTTGATAAATTCGAGTCAATGCGAACAACACGCACGCGTCACGGGTCACTTGTGCACTCTCTTAAAGTTCTCGCTAAATTTTCAATTTACACACAGATAAGTAACGAGGAAAGTGATGCGCTCAGGTGTCACTAGACACAAAAAAGGAAAGGCAACTAAAACCGTACTAAAGCGAGTAGCATTTTCACGTTTCTACTAAAGCGCTCTCCTAAACACTAAGATAATCTAAACCGGCCATAAAGGAGAGCATGTTACGAGGAAAGTGATGCGCTCTGCAAAGGTAGTACGAGGACGCGAGTCGCGCGCGACAACGTCAAAAGTCGTCAGAATTTGACAGTTAATGTACAGGAAAGTCGCGACTTTTGACGTTGTCGCGCGTGACTCGCGTCCTCGTACCTACTACCTTTGCAGGTGTCACTGGATACAAAAAACTAAAGGCAACTAAAACCGTACTAAAGCGAGTAGCGTTTTCACGTTTCTACTAAAGTGCTCTCCTAAACACTAAGATAATCTAAACCGGCCATACAGGAGAGCATTTATTTCTACCCAAGAAGTCCACAGTCTACGCAACCAGCCACCAGGTGTCGCCGCGGGCACGAACAAACGAACAATTAAGTATTGAAGCCTTACCGGTTGATATCCCCCTATATGCATCGCCTGTCACAGGGGATTACCCTCTATTTTAGTTTAGGTATAGTACAGTCGTGAGTCATGCCTCACCCCTTTAACAGGATTATAATTTTATTCTCGCCTTTGCATGATGATGCAGTCTTTACCTACCTATAACGATACGTTACAGTCTTTACCTACCTACGACCCACTGTAGGGCATGGGGGTGAGAATATGTAAGTCCTTAACGGTATAGAGCTGCCTGAAATTAATTTAGCCTAGACCGAACTGTCAAATACCTACTGAGACACAAGTCAAATAAAAGGTAGAATAGAATAGAAAAGCTTTATTCCAAAGACGAAACACTCATGATACAACAATAATATGATTTTTACAATTTTGGTGCTTATAAGAAAACCAACACGTGGATTAAAACTGGGGTGCAATTACGTAACACTCCAGTATAGTTGTCTGATTTAGCCCCTTGTTCCCAGTAGGTATGTCACACAACCTTATGTCACGCTGGTACATTCTGGGACTTTTTTTCCAGTAGATATATCATATACTCCGAAATGTCATATTACATTCGTATTTTGACTCTGTCGAGTTGTCTAATTGCTTAACCCGATACAGTGGAAAGTTACGTAATATAAGGGCTGAACAGAACACTCAAAACACTATTACCTACTCACTACTTACGAGGGTCAAACTGAAAGTTTTTAGAACTGGCCACCTTTAAACAATATAATAAAAAAGTAAATTTAAATTTTGAAAATGCAACTCTTCGCCAATATTATTCAGGATGTAATTCATTAATTTGTCATATGTTTTACGATTTTATGGCAAATTGAAAATTGTATGTTTCACGTCAGCATGAATTTAAAGCGAGAAAATTTTCGTTCTACTTTCGATGTCATTTAAGTCAACAACAAAGTTATGATAGATCACGATTGGCCTTTCACGATAAAGCCCCATCTCGTGCTACTGTTTACAACTGGTTTAATGAGTTTAAATGTGGTCGCACTAATCTCACCGATGATTTGCATGAGGGACGGCCTTCTACGGCGACAACTGAAGATAGCATCAAGATAGCTGTTGTGGGGAGTATGATAGAGACTGACAAAAGAGTGACCTATCAGCAGATTCGGACGAGCTTAAGCATCGCTATGAGTCAAGTGTACAAAATCCTCCATGAAAATTTAGCGGTCAGGTAGTTAGCTTTGTGCCCGTTGGATACCTCATAATTAGACTGAGGCCCAAAAACTCCGCCGTGTTGATTGGTGCCGTGAAATGGTTGAATGATTTAACGGAGGTGAGTCAAATGCTGTGTTCGACTTACTTACGGGTCACGATAGCTGGATTTACTATTATGATCCCGAAAACAGAAGACAGTCTGCTCAATGGGTGTCTCCTCCCGAGGAGTTGCCAACTAAAGTGAAGAGAGGTCGAACCATGGGAAAAAAGATGGTGGCCTCGTTCTTCGCAAGGATAGGTCATATCGCAACAATTATTTTAGAGGATCCAAAATCAGTTTCTGCAGAGTGGTACACTAACAATTGTTTGCTACTTGTCTTGGAAAAAGTTCATGAGAAACGACCTCGCAGTAGAAACCTCCTTCACTGTGACAATTCCTCGTCCCACACCGCCAGACGAACGATCGACTATTTGGCGAAGTCAAACGTGGAATTACTGGGTGACCCGCCGTATAGCTCCGACCTAGCACCTTGCGATTTTTATTTATTCCCGAAAATAAAATAAAACTTCGAGGAAAGCGTTTTGTGGATGCTGAGGAAGCTGTGGCCGCGTTTCAAAAGGCCGTCGGAAAGACCCCTAAGGCCGAGTAGGCAAAGTACTTTTCTTAGTGGTTCTATCGGGTGCAGCGATGTATTGACATGAATGTACAGTATTTTGAAAAGATATAACAAAAGTAATAACTATCTAGTTTAGTCAGTTTTTTATTTACTAAGAACTTTCAGTTTGACCCTCGTATTAACTACAAAAGTGGGTGGGTGTGAGTTAGTGGGTGGGAGTTATTTATGACTGTCTCGTTGGTTTTATCTGCAAAGAAAGAGGTTGTGGGTTCGATTCCACCCATTCCGTGGGTGGGTTGATTATGCAAATGATGTCATCCCAATCTGAACGATTAGATAAATTGGAGCATCATATTCTTGACGTTAAAGGACAGACAACTAATATCGAGTCGACGAATTCGGACATCGAAAAAACTATGTCATATATTTCCGACCAAATGTCCGCCCTCGAATCCCAAATAAATAAGTTGGAGCGGGAGCACAAATCCCTGTCTACTGAGATGTCAAAAATTCAGATTAGAATTGATTCCTTTGAGCGCTATGTCACCAAAACATCAATTGAAATCAGAAATGTTCCTAAACGGAATAATGAAACTAAAGAAAAGCTCTACGAATCAATTTCTCTATTGTTAAAAAACCTCAACCTCGAAATATCCTCCGGCGATATTAGAGACGTGGCGAGATTGCCCTCAAAAAAAGAGCAAAAAAGCTCCACCATAACTGTGGAATTTAGTAACACCTTAACTAAGTCAAGGTGCCTATCTATGGCCAAGGAGTTCAACAAAAGGAACAAAGAAAATAAATTGAATAACACACACCTTGGCCTTCCTGAGCCTAAATCGCCGATATATATCGCCGAGCTTCTAACTCCCGCCGCTAAAAAGCTGTACTATTTAACACGTAATTTTGTCAAAGAGAGTCACTTCAATTTCTGCTGGTCCTCAGACGGAAATTTTTTTGTAAAAGAAAGTAATGACAGTCCTTACTTTCAAATCAAAGACGAAACACAACTCTTGGCTCTAAAAAAGCCCATTTTGGATTGACTAGATGTTTACTTCAAATTTTTTTTACTGTCTAACATTATTTTTCGATGTTCTTATTAAGCTACTCTACACAACACAATACACAAACACACAAAAATTACACAACAAAGACAAACTTACCACACTCTCCATTACACATATTACACTTCTCTTTATTGAGTTCTATATGTTCCTCTTTAAACATAATTTTGTGCCCCAGCCTTTTATTGTGTTCCGGTTTATAACTCCACTTAGCCGCGAAGCTTCGGTCGGCAATATTAATTCAATTTTTACCTTCAAATCAGCCATTACGAGGTCTATTATTTATATAATCCATTATGTCTAGAAAAAAAGATACATATTTACACAACTATCTAAATCGATTATCGTTCCACGGCCTACTCCCTGCTCATGATCTACCCACTAGAGACTTAACCTGTTTAGACCACGTAATGCTTAGGTCACAGACACCGTCCAAAACTCTCATACTTGAGTCCCATGCCACTGATCACCGACCTATTCTCTTCATTCTGGATGTTAAGCCCAAACGTGACCTGACTATAACAACTAGATCTTTTATCAACTATGATAGACTAGACAAAGACTTCGAACAACTTGACCTTACTCCAATCCTCTTCTCCTCAAACCCTGAGAGCGCAACCATAACCCTAATAAATAATCTCTCGGCAATAATTGAGAAAAATACTAGTACTAAAGCACTTCCTAAAAAACAAATAATTCTAAAACCTTGGATAACGCCGGATATCCTACGATGCATGAGAAATCGAGATCGACTCCATAGACAATCTAAAGCTAAACCTACAAACGATATTCTTAAACTAACTTACCTCCGTTATAGAAATTATTGTAATAAACTTGTAAAAAAACTAAAAAGGCAGTTCGACATTTCCGAATTCCAAAAAGCTGGTACCAATAGTAAACTCCTCTGGGACACAATAAAAAGAATTTCAAACTGTGCTAAGACAAAACCTGTACCTAATCAGCTTCTTCAACCCTCAGTCACTCCCCAGCAATCGTGTAATGACGTAAATAATTTCTTTGTTAATATTGGAAAAAGCCTGGCTGACAATATATCCAACCGACCTTCCTCCTCGTTTAATCCTCCGCCTCAATCCTCCACCACTACCCCTTTTTCTTTTGTCCTGTTAAATACTGACCCAGACGAAATTATAACTACTATTTATTCCCTGAAACCCCACGCTGCAACTGGTTGGGACGGCATTTCTCCTACATTGCTTAAAACATTTTCTAAGCGTCTAGCCCCCGTACTTACGCACATATTTAACTTATGTTTCGAAAACGGACACTTCCCTTCTACATTTAAAAGAGCTATTATTCACCCTATCTTTAAGAGTGGAGACAGGTCCTGTCCCACCAATTATCGTCCAATTGCCGTCTTGACATCTCTATCTAAAGTGTTAGAGCGTTTGATAAATAATAGACTTTGCATTTTTCTTGAAAAAAATTGTTTAATTTCCCCGCAACAATTTGGCTTCCGCAAAAAGATCTCCACCACCGACGCCATTTTGAAACTCACAAATTCCATTGCTCAAAATATCAATAGCAATAAAAAAAAGCTCGCAGTATTTCTTGACTTAGCAAAAGCTTTTGATACTGTACCGGTATCCACTCTCCTGTCGAAGCTATCTACAATAGGAATCAGAGGTCCCCAACACGCGCTTTTGTCGTCCTACCTTGTAGGTCGATCACATGCCGTGAAAATTGGATCTCACTTAAGTGATCATCTAACTATTTCATATGGCGTCCCGCAGGGCAGTATTTTAGGGCCGACACTTTTCCTCATATTTATTAACGATATGTGCAACATTTCCCTTCCAAACGGCTCCATCACAACTTACGCAGACGACACGGTCCTGCTCTTCAATGCTGACTCTTGGACTAACCTCCAAAATATAACCCAATCTGGTCTCAACACAATCCTTTACTGGCTTTCCGCAAACTCTCTAACGTTAAATACCTCAAAAACTAAATTCATCCCTTTTTCAGCTACTTCCGCTAATCAACCTAAAAACCCCTTAATTCTCCAAGCTCATTCCTGCTCCGATCTTTCTCTATGTCAATGTCCCCTTATTACCCAAACCGACACAATCAAATATCTAGGTATTACCGTAGATAAATACCTCAATTTCAAACCACATATTGACTTTCTTACCTGTAGACTTCGTAAATTAATGTACGTTTTCAAATCCATCAGAAATGCCGCACCCCCTCATATAATCAAAACCGTCTACTTGGCACTCGTCCAATCAATCCTCATCTACTGCATTCCATGCTGGGGAGGAGCAGCCAAAACTTACTTGAAACCATTAGAGATCGCTCAACGCGGTGTACTTAAAGTTGCCACAAATCGCCCTATATTGTTCCCTACCTCTACGCTATACTCTCTGTGTGACGTTTTAACTGTCAGGCAGCTTTTTGTTTCGAATACCCTAATGCTTCAGCACAACAACACACCACTATTTGAAATCTCAAAACGCCACAAAGACTTAATTTGTCCAACACCATTTCCGAGACTTTCATTCACAAAACGACACAATCTGTACCTTGGACCTTCGCTATATAATAAATTTAACCACAAACATCCTATTTTCACGCTTACGTCACACGAATGTAAAAAGAAAGTGAACTCAGTTTTAAAATCTCTTTCCTACGAACAAACCGAAAATATTCTAACATCGTCTAACCCGTTCTCCAGCTGATTAACAAATAGTATCCCTCAATAAATGACTTCACACCACAGCCACATACCCACACAAACTCACACAACACGCGCACACAAACACGCGCACGCACGCACACACACACACACACACACACACACACACACACACACACACACCCTCACACACACACACACACACCCTCACACACACACACACACACGTCAGCATGTTATTTAGTAGCAATCAATTCAGTTTTAATTTAATTTTGTTTATCTTCGTGTTTAGCTTCCCAAAATTATTTACATTAGCTTTTATTTTTATACCTCCATTGTAATATCCAAAGCATGACACCACATAAATTCTATGTCTCAGCATGTACCTCGCCAGAGGCACGGGCCTGCTCGCCATAAACACAGGCTACATGTGAGCCTAGCTATGGTAGCAGACACTTACCAATGTACATTTTATGTTATGTTTTTTCTATTGAATAACTTAATGTAGATGTATTACTATGTAACCATAACTTTTTTCAATAAACAATTAATTTATTATTATTATATTCCGACTAGGGGCCGCCGTACATTTGTACAAATGGCGTCAGCCTGAGTGTTTCTCGATGTTTGTAATGTCCTGCTTCGTTACCATAGCACAGGGATCCTAGTTTGGGAGCAGGGGTTGGAATTACGTAAGAATCCACGTATGAGTTGTCTAATTTAGCCCTTTTGTTCCCGGTATGTCACACCACCTTATATCACACTGTTACATTCTGGGACTTTTTTCCCTACTAGGTATCTCATACTCCTACTCCGAACTGTCATGTACATTCTTATTTTGACTCTTTCGAGTTATCTAAAATGCTTAACCTGATAGAGTGGAAAGTTACGTAATATAAGGGCTAGTCAAGTGATTGTGTTGTTTAAGATGATCTCATACAGTTAAGGATTTTATTTTATAAATTTTATTAGTAGCTATTTTGATTTGTTACAATCTCCATTGTTAGGGAGTAGACTGATGCCCTACCTGAGCAGCCACCGAACGCCTCCTCGTACGTCCAAGCTCGCCGGCAGCGTGGTCGTCTTGGCCATCAACTTTGGTCTTCCCCAACGTACGGCACATCCACAGGTTCTTTGGCGATGCTAATCCTCGTTGTCCGTGTCACAGAACTCACAAAACAGTATCAAAACACACTGAACGCGGAATATCAATATTTTATTAGATTTTTGTAGCGGATGCAGTTGCAATGGCCGCGCGGGACTTAGTTCTCGACTTTTTCGTCGCCGCTCGCGAGGGCGCTAGGCGTGTAGGTTGACGCCGTGTTGGCCAATCAGAGCGAGGTTCCTCGGTGACGTCGGCGCTGACAGGCGATAGGCAATTAGTCATTTCCCATCCATTTAAATTAAATATTGCAGATTTACCATGTATTGCTGTCATAAATGAGTGGAAAATAATTCGAAAAATATAAAAATTATTTTTGAACATGAAAAGGAATGCTTAACTGATTCCGGTACGGAACATGCCGCTCACCTTGAAATAATGTAATTATTTTAATGAAAAAAAATTATAATAATAAGAAAATAAATTCTTACGAAACTAACAGTCAGTCCTTTAACCCGCTAATGAATTTAAATTAAAACAAACCCTAACGCAATTAGGTAACAATCATATGAGGATCCTATATGATCGTATGAATGAATCTAAGTTGAACAAACTACCTACACATAATAGATTAAGGAGCTGAATATCAGATCTTCGTAAGAAGAAGAAACTAAATATTTAAGTACTTTTACTCGATAGGAAGAGGACAAATTTTAACAACTGCTCTCTTGTAGAAATGATTTCCTGATTGTAAAGTTACTACTCGTGTTATATCGTCAGAGCCAGGATGAAGCGCGTGTACGCGTGCCAATTTCCACTGTAGAGGTGGAAGATTGTCGTCACAGACGATGACAACAGTACCTTCACGAATAGGGGAACCACGGTCGCGATACCACTTGCTACGCTGTTGAATCTCATGTAAATATTCGCGACTCCAACGCTTCCAAAAATGTTGTAAACATTGCTGTACCCATCTCCATCGAAGTAACCGACTCGGATTAGTATCTAATAAAGATACATCTGGATTTGCCGTCATCGGGCTACCGATCAGAAAATGAGCTGGCGTCAAAGGCAAGGGATCACTTGCGTCCGCACTTTGTACGCATAAGGGACGCGAATTCAGAACCGCTTCGATCTGATACAACAATGTATGCATCTCATCATATGTAAGTGTTTGAGTACCTATTACTCTTTGAAAATGGTGTTTGAAACTTTTCACACCGGCTTCGAATAAGCCGCCGAAGTGCGAAGCATAAGGGGGCTGAAAATGCCAAGTAATGCCTTGTTGTAAGGTTTGAGAATTGAGAGCACTTTGCACGGAATCCTTTTTAAGAAATTCGTATAATTCTTTTAAATGATTATTACAACCGATAAAGTTCGTACCGCAGTCGGAATAAATGTCCGTACATAGACCTCTACGCGACGTAAATCGACGAAGAGCTGCTAAAAAGGCTTCACTCGTTAATTCGGATACGAGTTCGAGATGTACAGCTTTTACACTCATACATACGAATACTGACACGTAACATTTGATTATTTTCGCATTACGAACTTTATTTGCGCGTACATAGAATGGGCCTGCAAAATCTACTGATGTCTTTAAAAAAGCACGTTCAGGTCTCACTCTCACTGCGGGCAGAGGTGCCATGGAACGCTGTGACCTCTCAGGGCGTGCCCGGAAGCAACGTACACAACGATGTATTCGTCGGCGAATTACATCACGACTTGACAAAATCCAGTATTTTTGTAAAAGCGAATATTGTACCGTTTGCGCTCCCGCATGTAGCTGGGTTAAATGAGCGTCGTCAATTATTAAATTAGTCAGATGATGACGTTTAGGTAAAATCAATTGATGTTTAGACTGAAACGGCAATAGCGACTTGTGAATACGTCCACCTACGCGTAAATTATTGTCTTTGTCTAAGAAAGGATTAAGTCGTTTCAATTGATTGGATACCAATTTATTTTGAGACATATTTTTTATGTCATCGAAGAATGTGGACTGTTGTACTAAATGCACTAGTCGATTTAGTGAAAAATTGTACTCAGGAACTGATATGTGATTTGGATATGAAATTGTTTGTTTGTTTACCCTGCCCTTTAGAATGTGGTAAAATCGAAAGATGTAGGACGTCACCCGAGCTAATTTATTGAGAGTCGAATACTTTTCAATAAATTCCACATTCTCGGCCGGTGCAGAAACGGCTGGTACGGTGGAAATGGGGGGGCTACGCTTCTCTTCGCTCGTCTGGGAAGTCTCCAAGCGTGTAGGCCAGCAAGAGGAATCCTGGGAAAGCCACTGAGGGCCGTGAAACCACATGTCATTTTTAAGGAAAGCGGAAGGCAACATACCACGTGATGGCGCATCGGCTGGGTTTTCAGCGGAGGGCACATGCCGCCAGTGTTCACTAGGCACTAGTGAAAGAATTTCACTAGTACGATTGGAAACGAAAGTTTTCCACTCGTATGGTAGCGATCGTAGCCACGCCAGTACGATGGATGAATCTGACCACGCATACACGTCGTCTCGACTCACTTGGTCGCTATAGGTACGTAATACCGTATCGATTAGCCTTGCGAGCAGAACGGCACCCATAAGCTCGAGACGAGGTATGGTCAAGCACGGAGAAAGGGGGGCGACGCGGGTCTTCGACAGTAGAAGATGCGCACGCGTCTTGCCAGTGTCGTCCGTAAGACGTAAATAGACACAAGCGGCGAAGCCCCGCTCGCTTCCGTCACAGAAGCCATGAATTTGAAAGGTACAATTATCAGAAAATACCTGACGTGGAATGGAAACACGAGATAAGAGTGGTAACTCTTGTGAAAAGGCAACCCACGCATTGATAATATCCACTGGGGGTCGGTCGTCCCAGTTCACGCCCGAAATCCATAACAATTGCATTAAATGCTTGGCGTAAAATATTACTGGTGCAAGCCAGCCAGCAGGATCGTACGTTTTAGCGATTTGCGAGAGAATCGTACGTTTAGTAATTTTGTCAGTAACACATTGAACACTGAATGTAAATTCGTCAGTCTGCGGGTTCCACTGAAGTCCTAGGACTTTAGTTTGATGATCATTTTCCATAGGGGCGAAAGGTACGGGAGCGGGCCGCTCACCGTGAACATTCGGCGCCTGCACCGCCGCGAGTATCGCAGGCGAGTTGCTATGCCACTTACGTAACTCGAAACCTGCAGAAGCACAAATACCTACAAGTTCCTTCTGCAGCTTGAGAGCCGTTTTTTCATCACATGCCCCCGTGATGACGTCATCAACGAACACCTGATCCAAAAGAACCGCAGCTGCGAGCGGGAAGCGTGCAGCCGCCAGCTGTTTGACAGTGCGTAACGCCAAGTATGGGGACGCACTAACACCAAAGGTCACCGTACACAAACGATATTCCAGCAAGAGGTCATTAAGTGACCTTCGCCACAAAATACGTAAAAAATCGCGGTCAGAAATTCGCATGATTATATTACGATACATTTGTTTTATGTCGGCGGTAAACGCAATATTAGGTATACGAAACTTTAAAATAATCTCGACGATATCCTTGTGCAATTTAGGACCCGTTAGAAGGTTGTCATTCAATGAATTACCGTTTGTAGTTTTGCAACCAGCATCGAATACTACGCGCGTTTTCGTAGTTTCGCTAGCTTCCTTCACCACACAATGATGAGGAATGTAAAAGACTTGCCCGGGTTGCGGGGCTTCCTCGACCGGCTCCATATGCCCGAGGTCGAGGTACTCTTGTAAACAAGCATGATACTCCTCCTTGAGTTGAGGGTTGGCTTCCAATCGACGTTCGAGTTTATGGAACCGAGCGAGAGCCACATCTCGAGAATCGCCTAAGGGTTGTGCATCAGGCCGGAAGGGAAGCGCGACCACGTATCGTCCGGATTTGTCACGCGTGTACGAGTTCTCGTATAGGTTCTCGCACAGACGTTCGGCCGCAGTGAGCGTCTTCACTTCAGGTGCCGATTCAAACTCCCAAAATCTCTTCAAGTCACCGTCATCGCAGAATGAGCTAAAGCAAGCTTGAACTGAGGAAGTAGCATCGAACGAAAGTGGACCTAGTAATAGGTATCCGAAAATACTGTTCATCGCGATCGGAGAATCGGCTGAACCAGTAACAACGTTACCGAGTAATATTTGGGATAGTATATCCGCACCAATTAACATCTCCACATCCTGTGGTTTATGAAAGGAAGGATCCGCTAATTTTAAATTTTTGTTGTGTGGCCACCCTGTATAAGGTAACTCCACACTAGGCATTTTTGGAATCAACTTCGGTAAAATTAATGCTTCGACCGGAATCGAAGGCTGGACTGCGTCGGTGGGTGAGATGCAACACGTCACTACGCCCTTGGGTTGTATTGGTTTACCATTACCTATGCCCTGTACAGGTACCTGTATCTTACGTCGCGTTAGCCCTAAACGCTGAACACACGTTTCAGTAATAAATGTCGCTTGACTGCCCGTGTCAACCAAGCATCGTACAGTAGCTAATTTTTGTTTACCTATGTTTACATTAACAAGGGCCGTCGACAATAAAACCGTCGAAACACGCGCGGTAGGTAAATTAGATAACGCATTGTCACTAGGCGAAGTCTATTGTACGGAAGTCATAACGATTTGCGACCTTATTGCGTCGGCCTCAGGAACGTGCGTACGAGTCTGAGTCTCAGCTGCCCGCGCAACGGGAGTGAGCGAGACGGCATTACTGCTCGCAGTGTCTGCGTTAACTTCCAAATGTATCAAAGAATGATGTCGTTTATGA
Source organism: Yponomeuta plumbellus (assembly GCA_947310845.1). Taxonomy (NCBI): domain Eukaryota; kingdom Metazoa; phylum Arthropoda; class Insecta; order Lepidoptera; family Yponomeutidae; genus Yponomeuta; species Yponomeuta plumbellus. The sequence goes on along the minus strand of OX371216.1, from coordinate 8,873,201 downwards.
CACGAACAACAAAATTCGACTTGCAGTTGTTTACATCGTGACCCACGCTTAAACAATTAAAACATATGTTTTTTTTATCCTTCACAAAGTTATACCTGTCCGCCGGTGACAAATTCAAAAACTTAGAGCATTTTGAGACAAAATGAGTATCGTCACAGAACACGCAATTCCTCTTATTAGTATGAGAATAAGGTTGAAATTGCAATTTCGTATTTACGCGACCGTCGGGAACTTGCGTCGCGAGTACACGTCGCGGGGTAACTTGCGCCTGCCTGTAGGTAGGTTCGGCTCGTTGGAACTGTGTGGAGTTTCTCTGGGGCGTTTTGCCGCTAGAACTACCCACGTTTAGAGAATTAGTTACCTCGCATGCAGCCAGTTCGCGTTCTAAACAGCAGATTAAAGTTTTTACGCATGGAATATCATTTGGTTTCTGCAATGATAACTCGAATCGTTTACGAATGGAAATAGGTATTTTACGCAATAAAATACTTAAAAGCAAAAAACTCCATTGTTCAACGGGAAGTTGTAATCTTTCTAATGCGAGAATATTTTCTTGATAGGTATTGAGCAATTTACGCAAACTAGGACCGGTTTCCGAACAATGGTCGATATCTAGTATTTTATCCAGATGTTTGGATGCAATGGCTCGTTTATTTTCGTATCGAGAAATGAGAATTTGAAATGCAACTGAATAATTATCGTCCGTGATAGGTATCGACTTTATGAGGTTCAAGGGCTCGTCTTTGAGCGTTAGCAATAGGTATCGAAACCTTTCGGTATTCGTATAGGTACCCTTGTTGTGTACCAGAGAACAGAATAAATCGTAATACGATTGCCACTGGGTTCCCTCGCCCTGGAACGAAGGTAAGGGCAATACCGGCAATCTATCGTGATTACAAGTAGGTATTGTACCGACAGTGGACAATGAACGGCGTTTCGCTTCATTTTGGCTCTCTTTTAGCTTGTCTAAATGGCCTAAAATGGTGTAATAAACCTGATTGAAATCATCCCGAATGATCAATTGGTCATTCTTATTGAAAGTTTCATTTTTCAAAAGAATTTTTTCAATTTTAGTTTGTAATTTAAAGAACTTTCTCTGAAGAGAAGTAACATCTTTTGAACGAGTAAGAAATTGTTGTACATCAGTTGTATACAATTCCAAAGTACGATTTAAATCTTGAAAAACAATATCGCGTTCGAATAAATCTTGTTCCGCCATCTTGGCCGGGCCGCGTAGCGGACGCAACAGCTCGTATGGGGACAAGGAATACGCACTTATGACAGCAAAAAACAAAGAAAATCAGCACCAATCCGACTCGAACGGATCAAAATTATGTTAGGGAGTAGACTGATGCCCTACCTGAGCAGCCACCGAACGCCTCCTCGTACTTCCAAGCTCGCCGGCAGCGTGGTCGTCTTGGCCATCAACTTTGGTCTTCCCCAACGTACGGCACATCCACAGGTTCTTTGGCGATGCTAATCCTCGTTGTCCGTGTCACAGAACTCACAAAACAGTATCAAAACACACTGAACGCGGAATATCAATATTTTATTAGATTTTTGTAGCGGATGCAGTTGCAATGGCCGCGCGGGACTTAGTTCTCGACTTTTTCGTCGCCGCTCGCGAGGGCGCTAGGCGTGTAGGTTGACGCCGTGTTGGCCAATCAGAGCGAGGTTCCTCGGTGACGTCGGCGCTGACAGGCGATAGGCAATTAGTCATTTCCCATCCATTTAAATTAAATATTGCAGATTTACCATGTATTGCTGTCATAAATGAGTGGAAAATAATTCGAAAAATATAAAAATTATTTTTGAACATGAAAAGGAATGCTTAACTGATTCCGGTACGGAACATCCATCATACATACATATAATATAAACTTGCTGTTGCCCGCGACTACGTCCGCGTGGGCTTCAGTTCACTAAAGTGTATGCAAATAAGAAAGGGATACTTTTAGCGCTTGCGAAAGAGCTTTCATACTAACTTCACAACGCCCTCTTACCCTCTTAAGGGATGATTTTCGAAAAACTACTTTACACGTCTTTCATGACTTTCAATGACGGACCTTCATGCTGAATGTTATTCGAATAACTTCAAAAAACGGCAAAGTTTCATACTAAGTTTGCACCCCCCTTTTTCCTCCTTAAGGGATAATTTAAAAAAAAAAAATTACACGTGTTTCATAATTTTAAATGAAGAACCTTTGTACCAAATTTCATTCGAATAACTTCAAAAACGGCAAAGTTTCATACTTAACTTTGAACCCCCATTTTACCCCCTTAGGGGATGAATTTTCAAAAATCCTTTCTTAGTGCTCCCCTACGTTATAAAAAAACCCCTGTGCAAAATTTCAAGTTTCTAACCCATATAGTTTAGGCCCTGCGTTGATATGTCAGTCAGTCAGTCAGCTTCTCCTTTTATATATATAGATAGATAACTAGCTGTTGCCCGCGACTACGTCCGCGTGGGCTTTAGTTGAGTAAAGTGTTTGCAAATAAGATAGGGATACTTTTAGCGCATGCGAAAGAGCTTTCATACTAACTTCGCAACCCCCTCTTACCCCGTTAAGGGATGATTTTCGAAAAACTACTTTACACGTCTTTCATGACTTTCAATGAAGGACCTTCATGCTGAATTTCATTCGAATAACTTCAAAAATGGCTAAGTTTCAAACTAGCTTTGCACCCCCTTTTTGCCCCCTTAAGGGATGATTTTCAAAAAACTATTTTACATGTATTTTATAAATTTTAATGAAAAACTTTCGTAACAAATTTCATTTGAATAACTTCAAATACGGCAAAGTTTCATACTAACTTTGAACCCCCATTTTACCCCCTTAGGGGATGAATTTTCAAAAATCCTTTCTTAGTGCTCCCCTACGTTATAAAAAAACCCCTGTGCAAAATTTCAAGTTTCTAACCCTTATAGTTTAGGCCCTGCAATATTAAGGTAAGGTTTGGTGATACTATTTTCTTATAGCAACTGTTACTGCCTATTGTATAACTGATATGTATTAAATGAAACAGCCGTCACGCTTCGAGACTGGTTTATTACTGGCGCGGCTCATCAACGTGCCGACACCACACTCCTCCCACGTTAATCCAAAGTCCTGACAAACAATAATAAAGAATAATATAAAAACAAGCTTATTCTTGCTATCCTAAAACTAATCCTTATAACTAACCTTCTTAAGTCTACACGAGCGCAGCGGTCTACGCGAGCCCGGCAGCGGCTGGCCATTTTCACCACTGGAGCCTGGCTGTTGATCAGTACTCTGCGAGCCAGTTGGCTCTAAATCTATTTCTCTCCCTGGCTCGCTGCCTGGCTCCTCTTGAGCTTCCACCCACTCGTCCTCCTCCATATTGTGCCTCACACAACCCTCGGCTGGAGTATCCTTATGAGGAGAAGAGTGCGCGGCTGGTGGTGGGAATTGTTCCACTGGTGGAACGTCCACTGAAATGTCTGTGTCATCAACAGTCTGTCCAGCAACGTTTACATCGTAGTAGCGCATCAGCTGATCTATGTGACGTTTACAAGTGATATCATAATCTGTTGCGTAAACTTCGTACATTCGGTTACCAATAGATTTTGTAATTTTACCCACAGTCCACACTTCCTTCCTATGTACATACCAGCGTAACCATACATTGTCACCTTGATTAAAATGTCTGTTACACTTTGGAGCGTCAGTTTTTATTAATTCACATTTTTTTTCTAATATAAGATCTAACCTACACCTGAGATTGCGCCCAAAAAACATTTTAGCAGGCGATTCGCCTGTGGAACAGTGAGGGCTATTTCGGTACTCGAATAAAAAACCATGTAATTGTTCTTTAACAGCATCAAAAGAATTTGTTGTTTCAAGTAAGCGCTTTATCATATTCTTACAGGTTTTTACACTGTTTTCGGCCTGCCCGTTGCTGGACGGATGATAAATTGGTGACGTTACATAGCGAATTCCATTCGTAGAACAAAACATTACTAATTCTTGTGAATGTATTTTTACATCGTTATCTGAAACAATGACTTTAGGTATTCCGTACCTAGAAAATAGTTCCTTTAATTTTCTTATGAGTGCCCTACTAGAAGTGCCCCCGTCCATTAACAGACACTCCGGCCATTTACTATAGGCGTCTATAACTACTAGAAAAGTTTTGTTCGCAATAGTAAAATAGTCTATATGCAGCCGGCTCCAGGGCTCAGTTTCGGCTGGCCAGATATTCGTCGAGTTCCAGATAGCTGACATATTCGTCGGTTTCCGAACATTCAGTTTCGATCGGCGAGCGAGAAAAATAATCAGCTACAACGTTATGATTGCTACTTATATACTGCACGCTGTAGTTGTAAGCGGATAATATTATTGCATAACGTTGTAGCCGAGACGCTGCCATAATCGAAATACCCGCTTTCTTGCCAAATATTGAAAGTAACGGCCGATGGTCCGTTTTCAAAATGAATGGAATTTGACGTCCAAAAAGATATTGGTGAAAATGCTTGACACCGTAAACTATAGCTGTCGCTTCCTTCTGGATTTGACTATAGTTTTTTTCGCTTGTTTTCAGTGACCTAGACGCAAACGCTAGTGGTCGCTCTCGACCATCGGTTCCTATCTGTGCAAGAACGGCACCCAATCCATTCGGACTGGCATCCACTGATAAGACCAGCTGTGCCTCAGGATTGAAATGGGCCAGCACGCGGCCAGAAGATCATTCCTTCTTTATCTCTGTGAACGCACGTTCGTGACTTCCAGCCCATTCCCACACAGCTCCCACTCGTAAAAGTTCGTGTAGCGGATGTAGCTTCCCGGAAGCATTAGGTAAAAAATTTCTATAATAATTTATCACTCCAAGAAATCTTTTCAAACTCAATACGCTATCAGGACGAGGTGCGTGTATTATAGCTTCTACTTTTTTTTGACAAGTTTTCAACCCTTCTAATTACATAACCTAAATAGGTTACTGAGTCTTGGAAAAACTTGCACTTTTCCTTATGAAGCTTTAATCCAGCGTCCCTCAACCTAGATAATACTTCTTTTAGTCTAGCCACGTGCGTCTCCCTTGTCGGTCCTGTGACGCAAACGTCGTCCAGCCAACAACTGACGCCCTCTATACCGGACAAAAGCGTCTCCATAGATCGCTGAAAAATCGCTGGTGCATTTGCCAGTCCGTACACAAGCCGGGTGTACTTGTAAAGACCTTTTGGTGTAGTAATTGTTGTCAGTTCCTGACTACTCTCTGAGAGCACGAATTGGTTGTAGGCGTTACTCAGATCAATTTTACTATATTTCTCCCCCCCGCCCAGATTAGAAAATACTTCCTCAATGCGCGGCATTGGATATTTTTCAATTTCTAAGTCTCTGTTTAATGTGAGGGAAAAATCGCCCGCTATCTTTACTTTCCCGTCTTCCTTGAGCACCGGTACAATTGGTGTCGCATATTTGGAAAACTTAACAGGCACTAACACACCTAAATCAACCAGTCGCTTGATTTCTTCCTCTACCCTATCTTTTAATGCGAACGGAATCGACCGCGACTTAAAAAATTTCGGCGTCGCATTTTCTTTGAGTTTAAATTCTACTTCAAATTTATTGAATTTTCCTAATTCATCGCTGAATAGGCCGGAATACTCTGTCAATAACTGAAGCACCTCACCTGGGCAATCATCGCTCTTACACAATAAGTTATTATTATTTGACGAGAAAAATAATCCGAATTTCGCCATAAAATCTCGCCCTAACAACGGCGGCCCTCCATTAGACAAAACATAAATGTTTAAATCGTGTGATTGCTCACGCTAAGTAATTTTAGATGTAAAATAACCCAAGGGCGATATTTTATGGCCATTATATAAACACATTCTTAAATCAGTCTCGCATAATTTTAAGTTGCTAAAATAAGTTTTGTAATTTTTTTCTGAAATGACCGTGGTTCCTGATCCGGAATCTAACTCCATGTCGAGCTTAATACCCATAATAGTAACCTTCATTACAATAGGTGAATAATCTACGTACCTCAAATTAAATAAGTCGCACTCGTGACATTCTTCACATTCGTTTCTATTCGAAACCTGTATTTCTGGACACATATTATGCAAACGTGCATTAGTTGTTTTTTTTGCGCTGCACACCTTTTTAAGATGTCCTTTCACTCCACCCGTTGCCAGGTTGCAACGATAAGATTTGTATCGGCACTTTTCGGAGTCGTGATACCGCAACCCGCAAACAGAGCATCGCGCCACCTCACTTTGGGCGGGCGGGCGCGCGCCCCCGGCAGCGGCGGCCGCCCCTGCGCGCGCGCTTCCCACTCGAAACACGGCCTCCTCCTTCACCTTCACAAGCGGCGTCGCCCCCGCACCTTCTCGTGCTTGCCGTGCACTCGCCGCCTGCCTAGCTACCTCCAGTGCCTTGGCAAAAGTCAGATTGGCCGCGTCCTGTTCGAAAAGGCGGTCCCGCTCCGGGCCAGGGCTGAGCCCCAGCACAAAACGATCCCGCAACTGCTCGTCTAAAGACCCTTCAAAGACGCAATGGACAGCGAGTCCTCTCACCCGCACCGCCCACTCGTCGACAGTTTCGCCCACTGATCTCCTTGCCTCGTAAAACTTCTGCCTATCCGCCAATAAGCATCGTTTAGGTGTGAAATGTTTGTCCAGTGCTGCAACCAGCTCGTCGAACTTCGCGTCATCTATCTTTTTCGGGTGAAGCAAGTCCCGCGTAAGACGGTAGGTATCATCGGAAAAATGCGTTATCAATAACGCATTGCTGGCGTCCGCTTCAATCTTGTTTAGTTTTATAAATTGTTGAAGTCTGCCTTTGAATATTGGCCACTCTTGCACATTATGGTCGAAAAGTGACAAACTCCCGATGTAATTCGCCATAATAGACGTTTTAATTTTAATGCACGCGCGTATCGTCGGTAGGCTCGTCGCCAGTGATATGTATTAAATGAAACAGCCGTCACGCTTCGAGACTGGTTTATTACTGGCGCGGCTCATCAACGTGCCGACACCACAATAACCCATGTCTAAGCTCACAATAAACATTCTTGATTCTTTAGAGACCTATAGATCCTAATTTCTTTTCCTCCCTCCAAAACAGACCTAAAGAGCTCAATTAAAGATGAGATGATCAGCAAGCACGTACGGTCTACACAAATCGGGCCGACCGTTCACTATGATGCTGCGGGCCGGCATGTGGCCTCTGCTCCTGTTTGCTATGGTGCTGAGGACCTGCAGAACAGCAAGAGTCAATGCTGCTGTCAGTTTTTTGTAAGTACATACATAATAATATAAGCTACTTTTTGTCTTGCGCTTTCATTTCATTTCATTTATTCAAAAACAACGCATTGTGTATGAAATCTTAAATATTATCAATAAAAAATAAAATATGGAATAAGAAAATTTAGAATATGACCACAATTATATAACTAATTACTATCTCTTATACATCCATTCTTTGCTAATAGATCCCCTATTTGGTTGAAGTTTGTGTTTGTGGACCCTTATTGGCCCTTGCACTCACATTCGCTCGATATATTTGCTTTGTCACTCTTTCTTCCTTCATCCTCTCCACCATATATAGTATATAACATTTTTACATTTACATACATAGCTACATAGCTTCTGGCCCCACACTAGGATACCCTATATCGTAGGAACGAAAAACAGCGACGTTACAAACATGTAAACATCCAAGACCTGGGTTTCATTTTTTTTGTCCCCAGCCGGGATCCGAACCCGGGACCTCTGGCGTGGTAGGCAATGCGCTAACCACTGCGCCACAGAGGTCGACAATAGTCTAGCTAATAGGTTGAGTAGGTACAGCCACGAGCAATAATATATAAACACTTTCATATTTTCTAAAAATCTTAACTTAAAACAATCTAGAAAGAAGTGTACTACAATTTGTCCTAAATTATGTAACCAATAGTTAGATAATTTAGAAAAAAATTGTCGTACACATGTGCAGTACAAAACAAAATGTGTAAGTTGTACAAAATGTGACAGTGCATACATATTATTGCTCGTGACTGTACTTATGTGGTGTGGAGCTGAAGCCGACAAAACGTGGCTTTAGTGTATGTAAATCCATTCCTTTTACAATTTAGTTATCGAACTCCTGCGAAATGGCTCGACCGATTTTTTTTGTGATCGTGAGTTTGATAAATCTGACGCCAATTAACCTCTCAGGCACACTTTTTCTTTCACAGCTAAGTTATCCACAGGGTAATATTTGTAACACAGTTTTCAAAGAATAAAACATGCTCATACAACTGTGGTCTATATCATCTTCAAAATTAGATTCAAAGTGCCGTTGCAAGCCCGACCCGCATGCTATAAGGGGCCTAACGGAATGCGCCGTAGTTTACATCGGATCCGCCGGCGAGTCCTCGGAGCTTGAGGGGCTAATATGGCAATAAGTTGTTTGAAACACAGAAAACGTCATTAAAAGACAACTACGTTTATAGACGTCGTCTTACGAAAGCTAAAATAAGCTTGGTGACACTTACAAGCTTTTTACGTTAGACCAATTTAAGCCTACATAGGCTGACAAGGTATTAAGGAAAAAGCGATTTTAGCCTATCATCATCATCATCATTCAGCCACAGGAAGTCCACTGCTGGACATAGGCCTCCTCCATGGATTTCCAGAAAGACCGGTTGGAAGCGGCTTGCATCCAGCGTCTTTCTAGCCATATTATCCTAAGGCAGCTTAAATTAGTTTTGACTAGATTACTATAATTGCGAACAGCATTGAATTAGACTGATGTTTTTTGTAAACATTATTTATACATCGTCTCAAGTCGTCTTAACTCATCACTCTCATCTGCTGCTTTCCAGGACAAACGCGTCCTATCAAGAGATCGAGCTCAAAGGCGAGTCCAGCCTCTCTCTGCGAGACATCCTGCCAATAAAAGCCAAGTACTATGACAAGAACAGAGCTCCGAAGCTGCTAGGGCAGCCCACTGTGGTCTACTTCCACGTCACTGTACTGTCCTTGGACTCTATCAATGAGGAGAGCATGGTAAGACTCGGGAATATAGGAAGGTTATTTCAAGAACTCGAACAAAAATCGCTGGTAACTCCGGCCGCCGAGTGTTCAGAGTATGGATGAGTGACCGCCTATGACTAACGCTAGTGGCATTTTTCCGAGCGGTTTCGTGCTCCCAAGACACGTTAAGCAGTCGGTGCTGGCTGCCGTCGATAGATGGCAACCGTTAAGCCAAGTCAGGGGTCTTACGGCGACTTGAAAAGATCTGACAGTAAGACCAGCCACTAGTCTTACAAGCCTCCACCAATCCGGACTTGGCCCCCGATGTAACGTATGGCCTATACCTTCCTCAGGGCAACATGTTGAAAGTGAGCGCGGAACTTTCGCGGACAACGTCGCGCGCTGTTGAACAACGTTGCCGAACATGTTGAGCGGCACGTACGTGTTGCGCGCCAAATGTTGCCTAGTGGATGGCAATTCTATCCTTCCCGTACCGGACTAGCTTAGGACTTAGGACCCGTAGCTTAGGACGAGAATAAGGTTACAGATCTCACTACAATAGGCTAGTTGCCCTAAAAAATGTAATTAGTCCGTCTTTTAGATTATTCAAAAATAAGAGACTCGTATTTTTTTATTTCTAAATTAGACCAAAAATTACAAAGATATATCTCATTAAAGTTACGTGTGACCAGTGGCGTAGCGTAGTAGGGGCGGAGGGGGCGGAAAAGAAAAAAAGCATTGCTCTTGCACATCCGATTAATTGCTGCAGCAAGGCCGAAATCTCTTATGCAGGGCGTCCCAAAATTATGGGACATGAAGGGAAAGTACCTTAAATATCGTAGATTAAAATGGTTATTTTCACGCTGTTCCTTTCTTTTAAAATACTATGTTACTTAAAAAGAGTTATTAATTTTTGGGCATTCTTTCGATTGGCATCATAAAAGTAGGGGTGTTTTTTTTTACATTTAAGTCGGTGCGATTCCCAGACGAGGCAAGTAATTTTTGGAAAATCTTTGAATGCACAATTACTAACTTTTAAAAATAACAGTCTTCTTTATGCAAAATACGCTATCTACGATATTTAAGGTACTTTCCCTTCATGTTCCATAACTTTGGGACGCCCTGTATAGTCGGTTCAGATGGGAGTAGCAGTATTTTTATTTCAAAAATATTATTACGGATCTTGACGATTGATAGACATTTTATCATCTCTCGGATTTTGCTCTTCGTACACCGAAGCAATACTGTTCGAAGTTTGCATGCATGCATCCATGCATGCCAGATAACGTGACACTGCAATCCGAAGATATACAGGGTGTTGATTTATACAGTTGACTCCGACTCAGGGATGGTTATTTACATGATACTGAAGCAAAAAAAAAAAAAAAAATTTTTTTTTTTAGTGAAAATCACAAATTTATATGGCTTAGCTTCTATCGTTTGCACTTGACGGGTCCGGCGGGGGTTTCGCGGGGCGGGGCTGGAGAGTGCACCCGCGCGCTCGCCTCCAGCCCCGCAAAACCGGGGATTTTAGGTGATTTTCACAAAAAAATATATATATACATTTTTTGCTTCAGTATCATGTAAATAACCAACCCTAAGTCGGAGTAAACTGTACAAATCAACACCCTGTATATAAATGGCTGTCTATTTCTCGTAGATTCTGAGTCACTAAAGTGACGCCAGGCACTTTCGTATTGTTCTTTATAGTATTCTTAGATGGGCACAACTCTTTTCCATGGGATACCACGATAAAAAAAAAACCTCATGGTGGTGTGGAAATTACTTAGTATTTCTGCCGAAACGTGTGTTCCACTACACTTTACGGCGCTCGTACACCGACACCATTGATTTTAGGAGAAACAATGATATGACATAAATTCTAGGAAATTTTCTCTACAATTACTTTGTATAGATATGTTTTTCCTGTGAAATGCGTCGGAAAGGAGTTATTATCAAAAATCTGCTTTTGGGCCCTATTTTTCCAATATGGCACCGCGAGCGGCAAAGATACAAGGTGGCAAAGTTGAAATTCGGAAAGAGCACGTCAAAATTGCCTATTTATAATACTCCCGGAAAACTTTCCAAGTAAAAATACCAAAAGACTGAACTAAATGTATGAACATGAAGGTTCTTCCCTCTTCAACAATGGACGAAAAAAAAAACTTTTCTTTTTAAATTACACAATAATGTTGACTGTCTTTGACGAAAAGTTCTTTAAAATTAGTGTGTAGAGTTCCATTGAAATACCTAAATAAGAGGGCGGCAAAACGTTCTTCCGCCCCGGGCGGCCGATACCCACGCTACGCCACTGCGTGTGACATCACGCCGTGCTGCATTTTTTAGCACGGAGTGACGTCACACGTAACTTTAATGGGCTATATCTTTGTTATTTTTTGTTTAATCGAAAAAAGAAAAAATACGTGTCCAATATTTTTTTCTAATCTAAAATACGGACTAAATAGAATTTAATTATTTTGACCCTGGAAACTACCCCATTCCTTGCTCATATACTTTTTTCCAGACCTACGTAGCCGATATCTTCCTAGCCCAATCCTGGCGGGACCCTCGACTTCGCTTGCCCGAGAACATGCACGAGGAGTACCGGATCCTGGATGTGGAATGGCTGAACAGCATCTGGAGGCCGGACTGCTTCTTCAAGAACGCCAAGAAGGTCACATTTCACGAGATGAGCATCCCGAACCATTACCTCTGGCTGTACCACGATAAGACGCTACTTTATATGTCCAAGTGAGTCTGTTTGGTATTTTGACCTATCGTACATATTCAGGGTATCATCATAATGGGCTAGTTGCCCTAAAAAATTTAATTAGTCCGTCTTTCAGATTATTCAAAAATAAGGGACACGTATTTTTTTATTTGTAAATTAGACCAAAATTTACAAAGATATAGCCCATTAAAGTTACATGTGACGTCACGCCGTGCTGCATTTTTTAGCACGGAGTGACGTCACACGTCACAACTTTAAGGGGCTATATCTTTGTTATTTTTTGTTTAATCGAAAAAAGAAAAAATACGTGTCCAATATTTTTTTATAATCTAAAATACGGACTAAATAGAATTTAATTATTTTGACCCTGGAAACTACCCGCCAAACTACTAAACTATCAGCCAACCATTTGGTGCTCAATGCAGGATACAGGCCTCCCTCTTGGTTTTTCAAGTTTCCAGTGCCTAGATTTTTTTTTTCATACAGGCACATACATTGCTTCTGGCTCCACACTAGGATACCCTGTGTCGTGGGAACCAGAAACAGCGACGTCACAAACATGTAAACATCCAAGACCTAGGTGTCTTTTTTTTTGTTCCCAGCCGGAGTTCGAACCCAGGACCTCTTGCCTACCAAGGCAGATTTACCAACCGTTGCGCCACTGAGGTCGTCAAAAAAGTAAAGAAGTAGTGCACTTAGGCTAAGCGCGCACTGCGACAAAAAATCGTTGCGAAAAAATATCGCAACTCTCCGAACAACAGGAATGCACTGCAATCCGCGCACTGCGAAAATTAATTGTTGGCGATTCAAAGTCGCACATGCGAAATCGTACCCTATGAAGACGTAGATCGAGCCATGCGGCTCTTTTATTTTGTAAATCCTTGTTTCGATGCCCTCCGCTACTTCGCAGTAAATCGTAGTGCGCGTAGGAATTATTATTGTCGTTTGCGTTTTATTTCGCGCTTTAAAAATCACGACAAATGAATTTCGCTGTGCGCGCAATCCCTTACGTAGCAGACAATTCGTTTGTTTTATTTCAGACTTACACTGGTGTTATCCTGCGCTATGAAGTTCGAGACGTATCCCCACGACACACAGAGTTGCTCCATGATGATTGAGAGTTGTAAGTACATCATGTTTCAGTCGTCACTGTTTCCTTGGAGAACTAAGCATAATAAACAAAATTTGCAATACCTCTACTCGCCAGTTCAGTTTAGCATTGTTGAGGAACTTGTTATGAGGAAGAGGATGAGGAAGAAGATTTTTTTTAATCGATTTTGAGGCAGAGGATGAGAAATCTAGAATCAACTTCTCTCTCACTTTTAAACAACTCAGAGATTAAACATGTAATTATCAGTAACTACCTACCGACTTTCTTAAAAACGAATCACAAGATTCATAAGTCAACAAGATTTTTGAGTCTGAGTTCTGTAGTGCCGATTTTGATTAATTATGTCTAACTAAACAAAGAAAGCTATAAGCTGTTTTCACGAGTGATCACGAATCGTCTCGTCAGAAGACTCGACGAGTTCCAGCCGCCGGAACAGGCCGGGTTTCGCGGAGGATATGGCACCATAGACCACATTCACACAGTGAGGCAGATTATACAGAAGACCGAGGAGTATAATCAGCCCCTGTGTCTTGCTTTTGTGGACTACGAGAAGGCCTTTGACTCTGTCGAAACCTGGGCTGTTCTGGAATCCTTACAGCGATGCCAAGTAGACTATCGTTATATCGAGGTGTTGAGATGTCTGTACGAAGCCGCCACCATGAGTGTCCAAGTACAGGGCCAGCAGTCTAAACCTATCCAACTGTGCAGAGGAGTAAGACAGGGGGATGTTATATCCCCGAAACTGTTTACAAGCGCGTTGGAAGACATGTTTAAGACGCTGGACTGGAAAGAAAAGGGCATTAACATAAACGGCGACTACATCTCACACCTGCGATTCGCAGATGACATAGTCTTAATGGCGGAGTCGCTGGAGGAGCTAAACCACATGCTGGCCAGCCTAGCATCAGCCTCGCGACGCATCGGTCTTGGTATGAATTTGGATAAAACCAAAGTCATGATCAATGGTCACATTGATCCAATACCGGTCGTCGTACATGGTCACCTACTCGAAATCGTTTCCGAATACACTTACCTCGGGCAGATTCTGCAGTTAGGTAAAAACAATTTCGAGAAGGAGGCCAAGAGGAGGATCCAGCTGGGCTGGGCAGCGTTTGGGAAACTACGCCGGGTCTTCTCGTCATCCATACCGCAATGCTTGAAAACGAAAGTTTTCAATCAGTGTGTCCTACCTGTTATGACCTACGGAGCCGAGACATGGACACTCACGAAAGGGTTGGTCCACCAGTTTAAAGTCGCTCAGCGAGCTATGGAGAGAGCTATGCTCGGAGTTTCTCTGAAGGATAGGATTCGTAACGAATACATCCGACAGAGAACCAAAGTTATCGACATAGCTCAGAGAATTAGCAAGCTGAAGTGGCAGTGGGCTGGCCATATTTCGCGAAGAACCGACAACCGTTGGGGTAAACGTGTTCTTGAGTGGAGACCGCGACTCGGCAAACGTAGTGTAGGACGCCCTCTAACCAGGTGGGATGACGATCTGCGAAGGACTGCAGGCAGATGCTGGATGAGGCAAGCTGAAGACAGGGCGCTATGGCGCTCATTAGGGGAGGGCTTTGTCCAGCAGTGGACTAATATAGCCTGATGATGATGATGATGATGAAACAAAGAAAACATACTTTTATCTAATAAAGTTTGCTTTTGTAGGAACCAGAACGAAATTTAAAATTTTAAGAAAATCTTAACTTTTTAATTCAATAGAATACAAAAGCAGGAAAAAATAATTTATTTTATACAGAATGTCCCAAAAAACAGTGTCAAATGGAAGTCCAGAGACAGCTCACCAGAGCACCCGAAGAGGATATTTTTAAAATCAATTTTGAGGAAGAGGAGAGGATATAAAAATACGAAGAAATTTCTCATTTTGAGGAAGAGGAATCCTCATCAATTCTAGTTCAGTCTACTCTTCCGTTGCAATATTGCCGAAACGTCCGCTACGAAGGAAGCTAATTATATGTGTAAACGTGTTGGCGGTGAAGGACGCGTCAATAAAACATCACGTTCTATTAGAGACTGAACTTTTATTCTTACCCACCTATAACATAATCGACATCTTCTTTCTTTACAAAAATAAACAAAAGACAATGAGAAATCATGTCATTTAGCTGACTGTTCATGTTGGGCCAGTACATTATTTCGCGAGCACGTAATCTACACTTTTCCGGGCCCAAATGTCCTACGTGAACCTTCTGTAACATTTCCTTGCACATACATTTAGGTATAACAATACGATCGCTTTTCCACACTAAACCGTACGTCACAGTTAGCTCATCGCGCACATCCCAGTAGCAACGCAAAATCTCTTCTGTCTCTTTCCTATGAATCGGCCATCCTTTTCTTATGCGCTTGATTAATAACTGCATTTCATTATCATTACTCGTGCATTTTTGAATTTGTAAAAAATGCGAGTCTGTTAGTGGATTATTACAAGCAACCGAACATATTTGCGCCTGAGCCTCGAGGTGATCACGTGGTTCTGGCTCGTTGTTAGCGGTTGACTCGTAGGCACGCGACAGGGCATCTGCTACATATAGATACTTACCCGGTTTATAGACAAGGTTAAATGTGTACGGCTGCAACCTCATTAGCATCCTTTGTAATCTCGGTGGAGCACTGGAAACCGGTTTCTTTAATATACTAATGAGCGGCTTATGATCTGTTTCTATGGTGATATCTGTACGTCCATATATATAAGAATAAAACTTCTCACAAGCAAACACGCATGCATAAAGTTCTTTTTCTATCTGTGCATAGGCGCGTTCCGTTTTAGACAAAGCCTTAGACCCATAGCCGACTGGGCGACCCTCCTGGAGGAGGCAACAACCTAACCCATTTTTACTCGCATCAACGGACAGAGTCACGGGTTTGTCTAGTCTATAAAATGTAAGTGTTGGTGGGCTAACCAAGCATTGTTTTAACTGTTCAAAACAGCGCTGTTGTCTTACCTCCCAATGCCACTCGACTTCTTTACCTAACAGTTCCCTAAGAACTTGCGTTTTTTCGGACAGGTTAGGTATAAAGCTACCTAAATAGGTAATTAGGCCCAAAAATCGCTCTAAAGCTTTAGTATTCTGTGGTTCCGGCATGTTTTTTATTGCTGTAATGTGGCTATCGTCAGGCAAGATACCTTTCTCACTTATTTTATGTCCTAAATATTTTATCTCCCGCAACCCTATCTTGCATTTCTTTTTATTTAACTTTATATTAATTTCGCGACACCTTTGCAAGACTTTTCGTAATCTTAAGTCATGTTCTGCTTTAGTTGGGGCGTGAATTAGCAAATCATCCACAAACTGGCAAACACCTTCCATATCATCAAAGTACTCGAATAGTTTTCTATGAAACACCTCCGAAGCTGATGAAATACCGAACGGTAAACGTAAAAACTTATAACGCCCAAAAGCTGTATTGAATGTGCACAAATCTGTACATGACTCATCCAACTTAACTTGCCAAAAACTATGCTTTGCATCTAACGTGCTGAAATATTTGGAACCTGACAGACTAGCCATTATTTCATCCAGCGTTGGTAATTTGAAGTGTTCGCGTTTAATAGCATTATTCAAATCTTGTGGGTCTAAACAAATGCGGAAGTCTCCGTCGGGTTTCTTGGCTAATGTCATACTATTGACCCAATCCGTAGGTCCTTCTACCTTTGCTATTATGCCTTGTTTTACCATATCTGCTAGTTTATTTTTTACGCTCTCTCTAAGGGCTATTGGTAATTTTCTCGGTGGGTGTACGACGGGTTGTACTTTTTCATTTATTTGTATCTTATATAGTCCGGGTAAGCAACCTACACCTTGAAATACATCCGGATATTCACTTAAAATCTTATTGTCTTTTTCTTCTGCCTGTACCACCATTACTCGTTTAATTAAATCTAATTCTACGCACGAACTCCTTTCTAAAATTGGTGAGGAATCAACGTCGGCAATTATAAATTTCAGTATGTGTGTTTGACCTTTATTTATCACTTTTAAATTACATTTTCCTATAACTGGTATTTTATCACCTGAATACCCACGCAAGTTAACTGCTGACTGTGTCAACTCACTCTCTTTTATGCCGATATCGCTCAAAAATTTTTTTGGTAATATGTTAACATCAGCCCCTGTGTCCAATTTAAAATCTAGAGAAAATTCATTTATAGACAATAATGCCGACCAATCATTTTTAGAACTGTTCAAACTACGTACATAATCAGTGGAGGCTCCCTCGATGTAGTAGGCTTTACACATTTTAGCATAATGATTATATTTTTCACATTTGTCGCACTGTACTCCAAATGCCGGGCACTTATATAGATCATGATTTAGTCCACACTTGGAACATACAGTTTGACTACGGTAGGCAGATGTTTCTGTGCTGGCGGACGGTTGGGGAGCGCGCGGTCCGCGTCCGCGCCCACGGCCGCGCCCGCGCCTGCGACGGTCACGCGCCCCGCGCGTGCCGGAGGCGCCCGGCGACGGACCCGCTGCTTGCGCACACCGCGTACAGCGCGCTCTCTGCACCCAGTGTACCGACTCGTCGACTTGCTGCTCATGCTGAACACACCCGTGCAGCTGACACACTTCGTGGACGTGATGACTGGCTACTTCTAACTTCGCAAAGTTACTTGCTTGAACTCTTGTCATCTCTGCTATTTTACAGATATCTAGTGCTTTACTTAGTGTTAATTTTGGTTCTCTTAACAGCCTTTCTCTCATAGCGCCATCCTGTATTCCACAAATGAGTCGATCTCGAACAAGGTCACTGCAAAGATTTTCGAATTCGCAGGATGCTGCCATCTTGTTCTATGGACTCGTGTTCCATTTGGTTTCGGCAAAAAAATCTGTGTCTTTCTACTGTGACATTTTTTTGCGGTAGAAAATATTCATCAAACTTTATTACTAGCTGTTTTAGGGTTGTAAACTTTTCTGGAAATTGGTCAAATACTTCACGACACTTCGTACCGATTATATGTAAAAGGATGTTTATTTGCACCGGTTCCGGTTTTTTATTTAGCTCACAAGCCTCAAAATACACAGTAAATGATTTCTTCCAATTCGTCCAGCTTTTACTCAAGTTTCCTGAGGTTATACTTGACACGTTATTGTCAAAATCGAATGGCGGAGGAGGCTGCAGCACTGATTCCATTTTATATTTATTTTGCACTTTTTATTTTATTTTATATTTACATATTATACTGTCGTCTATTTTGCAGACATTTGTTTAAACGTAAGCCCGAAAATTAACCGGCTGCGCCATGTAAACGTGTTGGCGGTGAAGGACGCGTCAATAAAACATCACGTTCTATTAGAGACTGAACTTTTATTCTTACCCACCTATAACATAATCGACAATATGTCTTTTCAATTCCAGTGTCTCACACTGTCCATGACCTGGTGTTCATCTGGAACCTGACAGACCCTCTCGTTGTGAACCCTGACATCGAATTGCCTCAGCTGGACATATCGAACAACTACACCACGGATTGCACCATCGAATACTCTACGGGTGAGTGACCTATTTTGACAACGGAAACTCATAATTAGGACCTACTTAAAAAAATAAGAGAAGGGTTTGAATTCGTCTTTTCGATGTAATAATTATGGCCTATACCTTCCTCAGGGAAGAGACCCGTGCCCCTCGGTGGGGACATCATCAACCCATTGTAATAATTTTTATGTTCAGCGAATTATCTGGTTAGTTTTCTGATTATTCATTCTGTGTTAAAAGTGAGTTAGTATATTCAGGGTGGTCTTTTTTAAGATCAGTAAATGATTCAGGTCAAGATCAGTAGATGAGAAAGCCATTAGGCAATTAGTTGCGTTATGCTTATGAGTATATGACCTTGAAAAGAATAATAATTAAAAACCATTGTAAACCATTGTGCTAGTAAAAGCCGATTGGCCCCCAAAATTCTACATTACATAACATATACATAAACATTTACATACAGGCACATACAGGTTAATCTCGCCCTTTTAGCGTTTTGTTCGCTTATGGCCAACTTAGTGAACAGTCCACTATTTTTCACGACTTCGTAATCGGTAAACTTCGCAATCAGTCAACTTCTTAATCGGTCAACTTTGCAACTAGTCATCTTCGCAATCGGCCCTCTTAGCGTTCGGTCAAAAATAATGATTGCAATAAGTTTGAAACATAATTTAATATTAAAATACCTTTCTGAATTCTTACTCTCGAGTGTTGTTTGCCGGTCAGACAAGGAATAGGGGACCGTTTGAGAAGTGGACCGATTGATACGCGGACCTTTTGAGAAGTGGACCTATTGAGAAGTGGATTGCAAGCGACCTGATTGCGAAGTTGACGAAAAGAACCGATTGCTCATCTCCTACAGAATTTTTTTGTGGACGGTTTGCTAAGTTTGCCATAAGCAAACAAATGCTTTTAGCGTATGTTCTGCTTAGCCAATTTTTTAAGCACATAATTATGTGAGTGGTTGACCAAAAAGAGACCTCAAGGGAAAATAGTTGATTTCGAGAAAATCGCGTTTAAAGTTTCGTGTATAGACAGGTTTCGACTCGGCTCGGCTCCAAAAAAAATCATAAAAAAATAACTACGGCAGCTCCAAATATTCTGGTTAAACCAAAACAAAACTAAAATACTAGAGATTAGAAAAATCAAATAAAAAAAATAACGGTTTCCAATCCCTGCAGGTCACTTTTTGTTCAACCAGTCACATATTTCGAACCAGTAGGTAGTGATCTTAAAATTTGACGGCAATTGTATCAACTGTATCTTTTCCTTTGTAACTTCTGTTTCTGTAATAATTTTTCCGGTGTACAATAATTAATATTCTTGTCTTATCTTAAGTTCAGAGAGGATTATGTGTTAGTTTTCCGCAAGAACCTTACGTAGTCTTGACTAGTCATCTGCTTACCTGGTCTACATCTGGGCAGCTCCACGGATATATCGCACCCTTGCAAGAACAACGTGATATTTCGAAAAAAACATTTTTTATTTATAGAATTTTTTTAACGCGATTTTATTTACTCCGAAAACGCCGGAATAATGAGTAAAAGAGACACTGTATTACGTTATAGCGCTATCTCTTTCGGTCATTATTTTGAAATCTTAAAAAAAAGCTCTCATGTAACGTAAGGGATCCGAAATAACACGTTGTTCTTGCAAGTGATATTCTGTGGATATTACAAAATACTTCTTTCTTGTTTTCTAGGTAATTTCACCTGCCTGGCTGTGGTGTTCAACTTGAGGAGGAGGCTCGGCTACCATCTCTTCCACACCTACATCCCGTCGGCGCTCATCGTAGTCATGTCTTGGATCTCCTTCTGGATCAAGCCGGAAGCCATACCGGCCAGGGTCACCTTAGGAGTCACCTCCTTGCTGACACTAGGTGAGAAGCTGCACTTTTAAGCCAAGCCAGAGGCCTAAACTTTACTTTTAGACATCGGACGTTTCTTGCGAATCAAGCAACCTGTAGGACAAACGTTGCTTAAAATAAAATTATGATGAATGAGCTGATGCATAGCAAGTGTTGATAAGTAATGAGCTTCTTAAATATAAAGATACATATTCCTTACGCGAGTATCATTTTTCTGAGCGGTTCCGTTAAGCGTGCTTCGCAAGGCACGATAAGCAGTTGGTGCCGGCTGCCGTCGATAGATGGCAGTCGTTTAGCCAAGTCAGAGGCCTTAGGGCGGCTTGAAAAACTTCTGACATTAAGACCAGCCACTAGTCTTTCAAGCTTCCACCAATCCGGACTTGGCCCCCGTGGCGGAGTATGGCTTATACCTTCCTCAGGGAAGACACCTGTACCCCTCTGTGGGGACATAATGGGCTGATGATGATGATGACCAACTTATGTATAAATTTAAGGTGATGCGAGAAAAGATGGCCAGAGTGGAGTTTTTTTTCTTTGCTTTTTTCTCCACTACATTGCATAACATTATAAGTACATTGATAACAGAATGTAAATTCTGTATGTTGAAATAATTTTCTGATTTATGATTTCCACAGCGACTCAGAACACGCAGTCTCAGCAGAACCTTCCCCCAGTGTCTTACGTGAAGGCGATCGATGTATGGATGTCGTCGTGTTCAGTGTTCGTGTTCCTATCGCTATTCGAGTTCGCTGTGGTCAACAACTACATGGGTCCAGTGGCCACCAAAGTTATGAAGGGGTACTCCGACGAGGACCTGTCTAGAGATTTGGACGCGTTCAAGGTAAGACAGGATTTCGTGTTGTCGTAATTCGTGTCGTGCTGTAAGCAACAAGCGCTGACCTCAGCGTAGGGCTGCCAACTTTTTTTCTAACAAAATTATAGTATTTTCGAAGCGATTACCTCTAAAAAGGGAACCTTACCTCTATATAAGATAAGATAAGATAAGATATTTATTGATCCAATTTAACAAGATACATGTTACATTAATAGGTCGGTACATAGTTATTATTAGTTCATAGGTAGTTAGTGTAGAATGGTATTCACGGTAGGCAGTAAACCGGTGTTGTGAATACCAGCCTCACTCCCGAGTGTACAACTAATACAGGAAACAAAATGTGGGTAGGTATCTTGACGCGTTACGCGATGAGCGCATTAACAAGATACGTTTAAAACAACCACTAAACTTTCGAACTTCGCCTAAGTGTTCAGTGTTGCATTGCAGTTAAATCACTCAATCAGTATTTACTTAGAAAGTAAGGCTGATTAAGCGATCCAGCCGACGCAACAAGTTGACACCTTAAGGTGTGAACCTATTACAAATTGAGGTTTTAGATTTTTACAATTATGTTGTCTTTAAATTAATTTTCTTGCTTAAGTACTGTCTTATACATGGATGAGTGTCGCTATGTATGTGTGTGTGTATGAGTATGAGTATCTGAATATGCGAGTGTGTGCCTGTCTGTGTGTGTGTGTGTGTGTGTGTGTGTAAAGCAATGCGTAAAGTTGAGATAACTCGAGGTGTGTCAAGCGTGTATGTGAATAAATATGGAGCTTAGCCCTACGATAGGTATCTTGGGATCGGCTTGTGAGGCCACTAAGCTAATAATACCTACACACAAAAGTTAGTAAAGGTTCGTATTTTGATAGTTATTATTGTTGTAATTACTTACCAGTTATGCAACCTGCTTAGCCCTACGATAGTTAGGTGTATCTTGGGATCGGGTTGCGAGGCCACGAAGTAAGTTAAATAGGTAAACGGGTATATCGATGGTACGTTATTATATAGTTCCTATAAATTATGCGTGAACTTAATACGGGTAGATTTAAGTTACTAGTAATTGTACTAAGCTAATACTCTCATAATTGACTCAGTCTCGTGATAGTTTAGCCCAGACAGGTACATTCGCAACGCATTTTTACATTTAAATTTATTCATAGGGTACAGTGTTAGAATGCGGTTAAGTTTGTTGTAGAGGTAAGGACCCAAGAAGTATTGCTGTTTTTGAATAAATGTAGTGCTGCTTCTGGGAATCTTGCATACAATGTCATGCCGACGTTTAGTCAACGATAGGTTAGGATCAAACGTTAGAGATGAGTGGTGACGTAAGACTATGCGGAGAATATAACTTTGTCTGACGGAGAGGAGATTACAAGTACTATATAATATTGTTGTACTGAATCTGTACGGCTTAAAGGTCATAACCTTTAACACTGACCGCAGTGCCCTTTCTAGATGTATAATAAATGTTTTACATGCACCTCCCCATATAGGGATACAATACGTAGTTATTGAATGGCACAAAGCATAGTAGACTTTTTTTAATACTTTTAGGTCGGCTATATGTCGCAATCGCTTAAAAACCCATATAAGTTTTCGGACTCGCATAGTAACTAAGTCAATATGTGGCTTCCAAGTCAATTTGTCGTCAATTAATACCCCTAGATATTTAATTTTGTCTGTTCGTTGAATAGTTGAGCAGTTACAGTGCTTGTAATTTTCATTGCATGTGTGTAGCTTTATTGTAAGGCTACTCGGTGGTTCAGAGGCCTTCCTCAAAGAAAATGCAAGATATTTGGTTTTTTCCAAGTTTAAGGACAGAAAGTTAGAATCAAGCCAATGTGCTACTTTATGGAGACCCTTTTCAGCTATAGTATACGTCTCATTCCAGGTATTCCCACAAAATACAAGAGCAGTATCATCTGCAAAACAGTAGGTTTTTCCATTAGTAAGATCGAGTTGGCAGAGATCGTTAATGTACATAAGGAAAAGGCTCGGACCGAGAATACTGCCCTGTGGTATATGGAAGGGACCGGAAGGAAACAGGAAAAGGGGGTGCCCTCGAAAGAGGTGGATAGACGATATAGAAGGGACAGCAGGAAGTGAATGGAGAGAGAAAGCCATGGATAGAGAGGTCTGGAAGAAGCTGGAGGCCTTTACCCGAGAAGGGATTCCCATCAATGGTACTAATAGCGAGTAGAAGAAAAAGAGAACAAATTAATACATACATACACTTATATTTAAAACTAATCACTACACGTATTTGTACGTACATATTATTATTACAAATTTTTATGTTTACATGTTTGTGACGTCGCTGTTTCTGGTTCCCACGACACGGTATCCTAGTGTGGAGCCAGAAGCAATGTATGTGCCTGTATGTAAATGTTATTGTTATGTTATAATAAAACATCTTTCCTTCCAGCACATATTCCCGACTCCGGTCGACACGCGAGCCTCGACCTCTGCCTCCATCCCCCAGTACGATACCTTCTGCAACGGGAGGGAGACGGCGATATACATCGATCGGTTCTCTCGCTTCTTCTTCCCCTTCTCTTTTTTCATACTCAACGTAGTCTATTGGTCGACCTTTCTGTAGCAAATAATGTACTGTTTTAAGGCACATAGGGTCGGTTTCTGGGTTGAGAATTTTTACTAAGTAAATACATAAGTAACGTTCTGTCACGCTCGTAGCCCCGGCTGCCTGAGTGATCTTAAACGATCACAAAGGTTAAGCAACATAGGGCGCGTTTAGTGCATGGATGGGTGACCGTCTATGAATAACGCAAGTGGCATTTTTGCGAACGGTTCCATGCTTCGCAGGTCATATTAAGCAGTTGTTGCCGGCTGCCGTCGATAGATGGCAGTCGTTAAGCCAAGTCAGAAGCCTTAGGGCGGCTTGAAAACTTCTGACAGTAAGACCAGCCACTAGTCTTACAAGCCTCCACCAATCCGGACTAGGCCCCCGTGGTGGAGTATGGCCTCAGGGAAGAGACCCGTACCCCTCGGTGGGGACATAATGGGTTGATGACGACGCTCTTTTCTAAGAAATTTGGCGAGACAGCACTACGGTTAAGTATTAACTTAGTGAAAATTCTCAACTCAGAAGCCGGCCCATAGTTATGATAATTTAGATAGAGAATTAGATGCCTGAATACGTTCCACGGACTATTTTGGTTTCGACGAAGCTTGGTTGAATGGTACTATAGTACCTAGTACCTAATTGGTACTATACACCTTTATGATGATTTTGAAATCGTCAGCCTTATTTTGAAAGAATGTTCTTTTCATTGTGCAAAATAGTATAATAATTTACAACATATTTCTAAACATTCCTGATTTAGTTGTAATCGGAATAGGCTATTTGACCGATTTCAGAAAGCCATCTCATATTGTTTGTTGGTGTTCATGGAGTCCTCAGAAAGTGGTCATTTTAGATTCTTTTGTGTATTTCTTCTAAAAAATGCAAACAAAAATTTACTTTTTAAATAAGCCGCCAAAACGCTATCTTGGGCAATATGGTGCCGCACTGGTATTATGACGTCACTTCCCAATAAACCAACCAATGAACGTATAGGTCAGTTAAATAAAGCTGGCACGTTCAACACATTTACACGTTGCGCTTGTGTAGTGTCTGTGAATAGCGCGCGGCGTCACGTGTACTGCATGCGCATCATGAAAAGTCTGCCCGTCTCTCTTGCGCGCGGTCTAGCTTATGAGTGTGAAGGGGACAGTTATAGTTTTACTTTTACTACTGTTTATATATACAGCGTGATCTTTTTGGTATTCAACCGTATGTGCGTTTCAATGAGGGATTTTTCTGACAGCTAAGAAAAGTAGTTCCAAATGAGCCGCTTTCAGAAGAACTAAAAAAAAAAACGAATGGCTGTCAAATGCAATTTTGGACCTCAGTCCAATAGCCATGTGTGATACATCATCGAATAGGTCTCAGAGAGCTGAATAAAAGTTACTATGACGTCAACAGGCAAATGTTTGTCCTTTCGGAGTTACACTGTATTGAAAACTAACATTTTCAATTTCAAAAAAATAACATGTATCACACATGGCTATTGGGCTGAGGTCCAAACCTGCATTCCTTTGACAGCCATTCGTTTTTTTTTCTTCTGAAAACGGCTCATTAGTCAGTAGATGGCATTTTTAAGAGAGGGTTTTTGTTTTTCTAATGGGAATTGCCAGTTTATTCTGTGGTCTTTCCTCTTTTCTTTTGGCTCTTGCATTTGATTGTGATTGGACTTCGTACAACTGCTACTGGTGCTAAAATCATGGAAAAAACGTTGAAGAAAAAGAAGAAGAATAGGAGAACAGAACATTTGAGTAACCACAATAGAAACCGAATGATGTTGCTCAGTTGATCACAGATTCCTTCCAGTTGATGAAATTACAGAACAGTAATAAAGTTTTTATCTGTGGCAAGCAATTAGAAAAAAAGGTAGGGTAATTCATCCAGTAACTGACCACTGAGCGTCCGTTACCCTTTGTTACATAATTAAATTATAATTAAATTGTTGAGGATTTCTGGCATAATTATTTTCTGTTTTGGTAAAGATTTTCTTAGGTGAAATTATTTTTGTTCATGTGAAAAATTATTGAAATTTAAAACTATTTTGTAACCATTGATTCCACCTTGTTTTTAATACTATTCGCTCGAATTTGCTAAAAATATATTATAACAAGTAACCCATATATTTGTATTTATTTATCTACAACGCACCTATCTTACTAAAACCTAACTCTAGTCTACACTTAACTAGAGTCGCATTTTGAATCAAAATCATATATTTTTAAACATCCTGTATAGTGAAATTGCATAAGTGTGAGTACTGTGAACGTGCCAGCTTTAGATAACAGACCTATAAGAAAGAATGAATGACTGACGCCATTTTTATTGAATTGTGACGTCTTCATAGAATCGGCCAACCCAGGCCGTTTTCGATACAATGGCGGCAGATACAAATTATTAAATTTTACCTTGTGTTTTTTTACAAATCATAATAGTTTTTTTAGTTAAAATGCCTTAAAGCGGTTCTTAGACGCATCATTTATACGAATACGTATAACTAATACTGTTTTTTTCACACTGTCAAATAGCCTATTAGTAGAGACTATTAATGTGAAGTTTAACAATATTGTATTTAGGATCGGTTTCTGAATCGAGGATTTCATTTCCATAAGCAAATACTCAAGTCATCGCTCTGTCACGCTCTATTCTGAGAAATTTGACAGAAATTTACTTAGCGAAATCCTCAATTCAGAAATTGCCCCTTAGGATATTAACATTTACTCAAAGGAGGGAAAGTTATTGACTTTATTCCGGATAGAGTTACTTACTAATCAAGAAAGTGTGTCCGGAATAAAGTTGATAATATGTAATGCTTACCAAAGTTTTAGTTCAGAAATAAAATTAGTTTGTTATACACTATTTACTTAAATTAACTGCCTAAATGTAGAGTACGTAAGTATGTTACGTTTTCTGTAATTTTTAAAGTACAAAGATAAATAAGTGGTCTGGAGTAGATGGAGATTGATTGTTGCTTAGAATATTTTAGCATGATTGGACGTAGTTTTGCAAAAAGGTTCCAACCCAGGCAAAGTGAGTTTTGAGATATTTGAGTTTTTAGGTTTAAGCTGATTTACGCTCTCCATACATGTGGGCTGGACTACCGTGCCATAACTTTGCATATATCGCTATCAAAGTCTTTGAATCTGAAAATGTACCTAGAGCTTAGAAATCATTTTTGTATATTTGACTAAAAAATTACCATGTTGTGAGTTGGAGCCGTTTTGCTATACCTTACTACGTCCAATTATGTTTTCTTTCAGTTTCATTGAAAGATGCTGATTTAGAATTTAAGTTGTTTCGATATTTTATTAAGTGGACATAAATTATTTACATGAATTTAAGTGGGTTAAATATGGCATAGTTTTTTAATTACCTTTTATTAACCCGAGTCACACAGGCTACCTAAACTGGCGGTCGGATTTTATATTTTGGTAATTTTATTGTTAATATTAATAAAATTATATAAGCTTATTGACGGATCAATTCAATCATAATCGGATCAAGGTCAAGTAAGATTTTGGGTATTTGACAAAAAGTCAAAGTTACTTTTAAAACATTAAAAAAATACTTGCTTATGACGTCACATTTCAGAGCACACTTTTTATGTTTCATCTATTTAAAAATTGTAATAACTAGTAAATCATTAAAAGAGATACATTTTCCGAAACATTTTGTAATTTTTGTTTTAATCGAGCATATCAAATAATTTATTTTTGATAGTCAAATACCGAATTACTTGATTTTGATTTTGAGTAACTATCGAAGCAAGCTCCGTCTCTGCTCACCATGTATGTAATCATGCAATCATCAAGCTACGAGTTTCAAAGCGAAACTTGGTCGCACTCATTCGTCGGAAAATCGAAGCTTTGGATTGAAGCTAATAACGTGTAGTGCTTACAGAATTGTCGGTTCGAAAATTAATATTTTAATGGGTTACATTAGGTATTCATCATTATCATCATTCAGCCACAAGGACATTGGCCTCCTCCATGGATTTCCAAAAAGACCGGTTGGAAGCGGCTTGCATCCAGCGCCTTCATAGCACGCAGAACTGATGGGCCATGGGGCCGAAAAGTTCTAGAATAGAGACCACATATCGGCAAGCGCAGCGTAGGACGACAAGCCACAAGATGGACAGAAGATCTCATCCAAGTGGCAGGGAGACGCTGGATGCAAGCCGCTTCAAACCGGTCTTTTTTGGAAATCCACGGAGAAGACCTATGCCCAGCAGTGGACTTCTTGTGGCTGAATGATGATGATATTTTACAGGAGAGCGAGCCTACAAGTTCCTATAAGCCTACATACGACATTATGCAACTGAATTATCTCAGCAATAGAATAAGATAGAAATATGTTTCTAGGGCCTCTACACGGGCTACACTTTTGATGAAATATGTGGCTACATCATAGCCGACTATATCCCGAAAATACAATAATCATTTTAATGCAGCACATAGCTGAAAAATGTATATCTCAGCAATATTTTTGCAACAGTATATGGCTCATTATTTTGTCTTTACACGGGCTACATACGTGGCTTGGCTAGCTGCAATGGCGGACGAACTCATACGCATTAAAAAGGGACGCACTTAGGTCGCAAACCGAGACAGCAATAATATAGCTGAAAAATATTGCAGTACAGCTAAAACACTAAACTATACAGCTAAAACACAAAACATTCATCGGCTATACAAAAAATATTTGGCAATATAACCCGGCTATACTAAAAATATTGCACAGTATTGCAAAGTCTAGCCGTAAATGCTAGCTGATGCTACCAGCTAGTACCCTTGCAGCTATGCATTTTCATGAAAAGATGGCCCGTCTAGGAGCTCCATAGATATTTAAAAGTTCGACGAGCTGAGCTTGAAGATATAAAAAAGTCATTTACCTACCTACATCGGAATGGAGCATACGACCATATTATGTTTGTTACGTCGAGATATGTTACGACAGAACTTAATTTAGCATAATTATGTTGTGTTTTAAAATAGATACCGAAAATTAATTTAGATGTCTTAGGTAGTTGATTTTTTATCGTAAGTTCAATAAACATTAAAATCACTTGACGGTATTTTACTTATCTGCCACCAGATTAAAATGCGTGACCGAAATACTTAGCTTATTTTTTAACTGTTTTTCTTTTGTCTCTACAATACATGTATTTTTTACATACAGGCAATATATTGCTTTTATTGTATTTATATTGATAGAAATACAGGGACAGATTTTCTCTCTATTTGTATTGCTGGAGAATTATTCACCAAAACGGAAGAAATATAAAATGAAACTATTATATAAAAATTAAACTAGTTTTTATTACCAAGAAATATAATAATTTATATATAACCTCTGTATAAGTACGGTCGAACCCGCGACCTTTGCGTCTCAACCGGTGCTGTAAACCGCTGGGGTAATGAAAAAACGCCCTTCCCTAAAAGGTGATTACTGATCTGTTTCTTGATGGATACTCTCAGGGGTGCTCGGCACCCACTGTTTATTTCTCTTGGGTGCTCGAGCCCCAGAGCACCCACAGAGACGGCGTCCCTGGTTGTGAACATGGTAAATAGCACCTTCACACACTAGGATAGTGAGGGACCTCTCTGACTCTGCAGTGCCTGAGACATTGTTTGTACGTGGTTTGTACACCATCCTGCTAGCTTTTATTTTATTACTCACACCAACAGCATACATACAAAACATAGAACAATAGTGTTACAGGAAGATAAAGTTACGTGTATGTACACCACTTGTAGGTAAGCACAGCGTTTACATAAATTAAGCTTACATCGTAAATTAGTTGATGATTACTGAGTAGACAACTAAACTAAATAATGAATGAACTATAAAGCCTTTGTATAAACCAATTTCTGAAAATCACGGAATGTTTGATGGGTAATGTCAAAATCATTGCTCAAATCATTGTAGGAAAGACTCATTCGAGAGATAGGTCCGTTGTATGATACATTATTGTGTGTATATAGATTGATCATATAACAAACAAACATTTACATACAGGCACATACACCGCTTCCAGCCCCACACTAGGATACCCTGTGTCGTGGGAACCAGAAACAGCGACGTCTCAAACATGTAAACATCCAAGACCTGGAGTTTTTTTTTCTCTCCAGCCGGGGATCGAACCTGGGACCTCTCGCATGGTAAGCAGATGTGCTAACCGCTACGCCACAGAGGTCATGAAATCTAGGCAATTCTCGATAAAAAGATAAAAAATAATAGTATTATTGCTAAAACGCATCTTTAAAAAAAAGTTGTGTGTAGTAAAGTCCGTTCGCTTAGATAGTGTCGGTACACACGAAGGCAATCTTGCTTTTAGTAAAAAAACATTTCTTTCAAAAATACAATTTTGACGGCAAAAATACACAACATAATGAAGCACAAAATGAAACCCTCTTCATCACTAGAAGTGCCCTCAGATTCATCCACCGGTATTTAGAATAGACGATGCATTATCGTCGCGTTATAAATCCAATCTAAAACACTGATTTTCTTCTTTAGTTGCGTGATCTCATCTTTTCCACATTATCTGAAGTCATGTTTTTAATTCGAAGTTTCATCTAGAGGCCATCCCACATAAAAAACTTTTTATCTACACGCAGCGATCAACACTCAATACAAAATACTAAGTCAACGAGCTGCGAGCCAAATTCACTGTCGTGTTTGCGCCGCGTCGGCTACCTTTTTTTTTTTTTTTGAAAAGCCGCCATGTGCCAAGGCGTAAATATCAAAGTGACACTATGATAGCGAACAGACTTTATCTAAGCGACTTATCAAGTTTGGTCGGTCATTGCATTTGGCTCATCATGCATTCCGTCTGCCCGTCTGTCTGCTTAGTGACGGGTCAAGACTGAACCTAGACGCTATAATGGACTATCTGATCGAAGGCCAAAGACCACACCGTTAAGGCGCAGTTACTTAAATACACATATTTAAAATATTTTACAGGAAATTTAAATAGATAAATAGATAGAGAACACTTTATTGTACATGATAAAGGAGATTAAACAGGTATTTCTTAATCTAAGAGTACAGAGGGCGGCCTTATCACTAAAAGTGATATCATCCAGACAACCTTTGGATGGACTGGAGCTAAACATGGGAGAAGGAAGTAGATGTACAAAATAAGTAAAATAATAATTTCATTACTATTTATTAATTATTTATACATTTTTAATTACATAAATTTATTAATTAGATATATTCATTATTCATGCCTTACTAACCAAGTTACATATATAAAATATCAATATAATTAAGCTAATAAATTGTAGCTAAAGTGGACCTCATTATTATTTTGAGGGTTAGTCTTAAAATGCGCAGTTCTTGAAACACGCCCAAAAGTGCTGAAAATACTCGTAGTGGCAGCATCCTTCTTCCTGCAGGAAGAAGCTTAGTACAGTTGTTTCTTGGGTGCTTGTGAGCCGATTTAGACCCGAAACCATCCGGAACCACCTTGAGGGGTATCCTAGTGTGGGGCCTGTATGTAATTGTTTGTTAGTTTTATACATTCCTTCAACCCTGTGTCGTGGAAACCAGAAACAAAGACCTGGGAAGTTTTGAAAAACGATTGCACTTCAGGCCTCCCCTTAACTCAAGCCGACTCCACAGCACCGGAGTGCATTGCCGAAAAATCGCGGCACAATCTGCCGCATTTGCATACAAAAAGACAATGTCAGCCGTCTAGACTCTACGTGAGTGGAATCGCAGAGGCGTCTAGTCAGCTCGCATGTGGAGCTTGCTAATTGAAAGGTAGAGGCAGTTTTGCCAGATGTACCGCATTTCCGCTTTTTTCCGCTTTTCTGATAGTGATCCGCTTTCCGCTTTTTACTAACGCGGTTCCGCTTTTTTCGAAATTGGTTCAATGTCATGTTCATTCAACAAGTCGGTTTCCATTTGGTGAAATAATTTGTGGTGCATACAGACAGTGCACTGTGCGTGCATTCATGCACGTATGCAATAAAAGTAACATTTGTTATTTGTTACATTAAGTAATTTTTTTTCGCTGATGTATTCCTCTTTATTTATAAATTATCATATCCTGGTATGAATAAACATATAAAACCTATAAACGGAAAAAGAACAATCGATATTGTATAATATCATGTAATAAAACAAAATCCGCTTTTTTGCTGAAAATCCGCTTTTTTATAGTACAGGTACTGCATTTTGAGGTTTCGTATCTGGCAACACTGTAGAGGGGTTATGTGTCACCGGGGATAGTGCATCTGGGTGTATTGCTGGTTTCTGCTACGCCGTTGTTGCGACAAGATAAATATCTTCATAATGAAAATCTTAACATACTAACCTTACACAACACAATCAGTCGCCCTGGTATTAAACTAGGATACCCTGTGCTTCGGTAACCAAGCAAGGATATCACAAACACAGCAATACGGGTCCGCTACGTAGTTTCGATAGCCGTTGTTGCGATAAACGCTGTTGTAATTTTTTTTCCCACTGCCTCATAGGTTCGAAACCTTATAGACTCGAATGATGTAGTCGCGAAAAAGGCTGGTTCGAAAAACATGTTCACTGCCTCATACACTCGAATGCATGTCATATACAGGGTGATATTTTCACCGGTACAATAAATCAACATACGTAATAAGTACTAAGTCCAAAATACAAATAGCAACATTTTTTGTTACTACCCCGTTGGTACAAAAATACCAATGTCTGAACTTATCCGCAAATCTTAAAGAAATATGGACTCATGACGCATGAGCACAACTAAACGCCCGAACTGGCAACTGCGCGCGGCTTGCGGGAAGGAAAAGAAGCGGCGGCGGCGGCGCAGCCAGTAGATATGACTTATGTATGACGTAGCAAAAAAAATCTTACTTGATTTCAATTCTTCCTTCATACTTGCACGGGCTTAGGACCGTCACCGGCGTGGAATGCTTGCACTGGTTGGTAGTGGTATGAATTTCCACACCACGTACTGGCTAACGCCGAAGTGCGCCGTGCGTACCGCGTCGTTGGTGCTCCTTCTGGGGTCTTCCTCGAAGAACGCGAATATCTGTTCCTCGATCTCCACGGCCAAGGGAGGTCTCCCTCCTCGGCCTTGAGCGTGCGCTGGTGCAGTGAACTGTCCGTAGTCTAGCAAATGCTGCGTCACTCTCATGAATGTCCTGGTGTTGAGTATTTGAGGTTAAATAAAACCGGCATTTATCAGGCGGGGCAAACTTTCTTCAGCGTATACCCGCCGAGCTGCACTGTATTTTCCCCACTGAGAAAGTAACTACGAACCATTTCGTAATACTCGCGGTTTGTAAACATCGTGCGCGCGTAATTTTCGACTGCAGGAAGCGCGGAAACGGCGCACGTGCACTCACCTAGGTCATTGCGCGCGGACTGAATGACCGGCCGGCCAAATCGTGCGCCGGCCAGCCCGCCGCCCGCTCACGCACCCCACCCCGCCGCCCTCTGCCTCGCACCGCGATGACACCTTGTAATGGGTGTCCATGAGTTACAAATTGGATGAATGACAAATTAATGAAAATGAAAAAAAAAATGGTAATTTTATTCGATAAATGTAATCTATTATCGATACCAATGATATGGTAAAATTTATTGTACCGGTGAAAAAATCAGGCTGTATAATGCCCATACAAATTTTGGCAACCTTAAAAAAAATGCCTTACGTAATTAATGGACGCCCCTTACTGTATTTTCTGTCATGTGCTGTACGAGTATCTTGTTCTGTTCATGAATATTTTACAGAAAATTACTTCTTTTAAATAGAATGAATAAATACTTAAAAACAACAGCAGATACTTATAATAATAGATCATCAGAGCCACTCTTGTGGGATCAGACGCGTCATGAACGAAGATTGAAGTGAAACAACTGCGCAGGAGTGTCGCGGGAAGATCTATCCGACTGCATATATAGCGAAGGAGATGGTTCAGCCCGTAAAGGTGTGTATGTATGTTTCTTTATGATTTCGCAATCCCGATACAGCCTGATCTTAAAGCCCAATACACACGTAGCTATAATATATTATAATCAATATGGATTATAGTATAGCAAGGCATAATACGACGTATTTTCTATACAAATTTAGTATTCAAGTGACCGCACACGCAGCTGTAATATACAGGGTGGCCCATCGGGTGACGTTAGTTTTTTTTTAGATAGCCCGTACCGAGACCTATCCAAAACAACCCCATGTATGTTCAGCGATTATTGATAGTTTTCAAGTTGTGATTTTTTTTTAATTTAGAGATTTTTAAGAAATCGTCAAAAAAAAATTTTTTCATTTTTTATTTTTTCACAATTTATTTTTTCTGTATATTTCTATGACGTCACCAACTTATGCCGTAATTTATATTATCGCACAGTAATATAGGCCGACCATCAATAAAATGAAGGCAAACATATATATAACTAGCTGTTGCCCGCGACTACGTCCGCGTGGGCTTTAGTTGAGTAAAATGTTTGCAAATAAGATAAGGATACTTTTAGCGCATGCGAAAGAGCTTTCATACTAACTTCGCAACCCCCTCTTACCCTCTTAGGGGATGATTTTCGAAAAACTACTTTACACGTCTTTCATGTCTTTCAATGAAGGACCTTCATGCTGAATTTCATTCGAATAACTTAAAAAATGGGAGAGTTTCATACTAACTTTACACCCCCCTTTTTACCCCCTGAAGGAATGATTTTCTAAAAACTATTTTACTTTTTTTTATAACTTTTAAAGAAGGACCTTCATATTGAATCTCATTCGAATAACTTCAAAAACGGCAAAGTTTCATACTAAGTTTGCAACCCCTTTTTTCCCTCTTAAGGGATGATTTTTAAAAACCATTTTACACTTGTTTCATAATTTTAAATGAAGAACCTTCGTACTAGATTTCATTCGAATAACTTCAGAAACGGCGAAGTTTCATACTCACTTTGAACCCCCAGTTTTGGGGGATGAATTTCGAAAAATCCTTTCCTAGTGCTCTCCTACGTTACAAAAGATACCCCTGTGCAAAATTTAAGTTTCTAACTCTTATAGTTTAGGCCCTGCGTTGATATGTCAGTCAGTCAGTCAGTCAGTCAGTCAGCTTCTCGTTTTATATATATAGATATAGTATCATCTCCGTGTGTGGTAGTTACTATAATATTATAGCACGCCATATTAATATATATTTTAGCTACGTGTGTAACAGGATTGAACCTTCCGCTATCTTACAAAGAGAGATAAATAATTTATCTGTAAATAGAAAACGTAGGCGTAGTGTCTCTATAATGTTGATATTTTTTATATACACTTAAATTTAAAAAAAAAACGGAAACAGCAATTTTGGTCTAATTCTCTCTCTCTCTACTACTCAATATCTCATTTGTATTAAAATAAATAAAATCAAATCTAGCAGCCGTACTAGAAATTAAAAAGAGCAACGTTTAAAACGTTGAGATTGTTTTATTTTCAGCGGTCGGCATTTTTCTTTTTACATTTAAGTTTTTCAGCGGTTTCTTCAACACCGATTTGTTCTTGTTTAGGCCACAGATGCTCAGTTCATACTGAAGGTAATAACCGACTTACAACGCACGGAAATAAATGCGAATCGGAATTATTACTTACAGACAGCAATGCACAGGGTGTTGGGATTACTAGACATCTCTTTAAAATTGAGTTGTAAAATCCCAAGTAACATAAAACCACAAATTATCTTATAAAACCTATTTACTAGTGACTACGACCACCAGATGATATTTTTTTCCACTGAGAACATCTAAAAAAAAAGATTAATATAACTTACAATTAAAAAACCACTGTTATGATAAAATTCTAAAATTGAAAAGGTAAAAATGCATTTACTGGGACAGATACGGAAGAATAGAATAAAAAAAAAAATTAAAGAAAATATTTATTTGTCTCTTGTTTCTTATGTGCAATAATAGTATATTGTTCACCGAGAGGAGAAAGTGACCGATTACCGTCGAGGGTGTCGTTTGAAGCCCGAGCCGTAGGCGAGGGCTTTAAAACACCTGAGATCGGGAATCGCAGTTTCCCTCGAGTGATACATAGTGCTTTATACTACACCTACAAGGAAAATAAAAAACGAAATCTTTACTAATTGAACAAACAACACACAAATCGGAAATGGCGCCAATGGCGTCTGCAATTTTCACATGTTCTTTTTTCAAATTGTTTATCCTGCCGCCGCAGGGTCGCACTGCCAGCCCGACACCATCCAACACACAGCTAGTGGCCAGTGTCATTTTGCGAACTTGGAGATAAAAACTCACTGAAAAAACTTTTTGGCTTTTGATATTTAGGTTACCGGCGCATAGTCTTACCCAAAATTAAAAAAGAAAAACCACTTAAGAAATGGATTTTCATACACTTTTCTCTCCCGCTCAGATGCGTTTTCTCCCCGCATATTTGTTCGATATGCAATGACGTACTTTCTACCGTAAATTTGATAAAGTATCAAGGTACTTTCCAAACAGGTGTAGTATAAAGAATATTCTTATCTTATCTTAATTACAGTTGGCAACAAAAGTTGTGTCCTCAGCATGTGCCGCCAGACATGGCATGTCTTTTGACGGCGCACGGTGTTCTTTTCAATGCCATTTAAAATGTTTAGATTTTTCATACTGGTTTCATACCCGTTTCTCTTTAAAAAATTATAATTCCTTCGTTTTGTGCAGAATTCACACGGGTGTCATTTTTGCATTAGTATAACTAAGAATAGCCGAGCGATATTCGGCACAAAATCCAGCACTTGCAAATTGAAATCCCTAAGTCTATGAAAGCAAATTTTCAGCCCACCGTGCGGCGCTGTTTTTTATTTATTTATTGATAATATACGCACCAAAAGTACACAGAAGAAAAAATACTAATATTATTTAAAACAAGAAATCTTAGGCCTGATCTATGCACTACTAACAGGCGTGCAACAGCATTCGAGAGTGAATCGTATAATACACAATAAAAATATAAAAATACTTTAAAATATAAAAACTTTACAAACTTTAAATAGCAAATGAGTACCTACATAAAAACTCTGAATACGATCAGTTGGTACGTGGCTGCAGCAATTTATGTTTCCAAGTCACAAATTATCAGTGAAAATATCTAGAGAATTCGATCTCTCCAACTCGTTATAATGATTTTGAGATCGAAAGTTTTCAGCACTCACCTGCTCAAACAACTAACTATTTAATAAACTAGTTCCTTATCCTAAATAATAAGACTGACAGTTGGGTTGTCCATTGATTTAAATTAGGACAATTAGGATATTTTCAGCAGTCACGTGAAAGATTCCAATTTATTTTATTGAAGGCAATTTATCTACAGGTTCATCATCATCAACCCATTATGTCCCTACCGAGGGGCACGGGTCTCTTCCCTGAGGAAGGTATAGGCCATACTCCACCACGGGGGCCTAGTCCGGATTGGTGGAGGGCTAACTAGTGGCTGGTCTTACTGTCAGAAGTTTTCAAGCCGCCCTAAGGCCTCTGATTTTGCTTAACGACTGCCATCTATCGACGGCAGCCGGCACCAACTGCTTAACGTGCCTTGCGAAGCACGGAACCGCTCGGAAAAATGCCACTAGCGTTAGTCATAGACGGTGACCATCCGTGGACTGAACGCGCCGTATGTTGCTTAACCTTAGTGATCGTTTAAGATCACTCAGGCAGCCCAGGCTACGAGCGATACAGGTTACAGAATCTACAGGTTAAACGTGTCTAATCGCAATCAATTATTAGGCAAAATTGAATTACTGTGTATTCCCCACGTTTTGCAGCTGCCGTGGTTGTAACGTCCTGTAGATGTACATTTACATACACGTTTCATTCAGCGTCTACTCTCCTTACATCTCCGAGCAAAAGTTTACGACGATTCTGGGAAAAGTCATAACACTAACCGCAGTGTTTTTAGAAAGGGGAATAAACTTGTTAAATATTTGACGCACTGTCTGCTACAGTCGACGGCATGTCAAATTTTATAGGCTATATTTTTTAATTCTATAGTCTGTAAACTATAGCTTGAGCTCCGCGACAGCTGTCATGGACATTTGCGTTCATGAAGTTTTGAATTTTTTCTCAGAATATTTGCACTGTGAAAACTCCGTACTTACTGCCATCGAATAGTGTGCAGTAAGTACGGAGTATGACCATGAATTCAAAACTTCATGGACACAAATGTCCATGACAGCTGTCCCGGAGCTCAAGCTATATTTTACAGACTATTATTATTTAGTCTGCGTTTCTTTTCTGTTTTAAATGTTTTTATTTTATTTTGTCAAAAAACTTAGAGCTAACCTTAAAGGGGATCCCTATTGCGTTATCCAGTTTCAAAGTTAATATAAAACTTAATCTATATATTTGCACACAACACAAAAAGAGTTACTTTTGTGAATTCATTCAGAGAACAGTCTGCGAATTGCGAAGTCGCCTCTTCACATACATGTATAAATTAGCACCAACACTAGGCATAACCTGTGTCGTGGGTACTAACACTCTAAATATAGTTTTACATAGATGTGTTAGCTTTCAGTAAGAATAACTAAAAAAATATAACTTATAGAATTACAATAAATAAGTCTGACCGACCAACCGACGACGCGAGCTCTCTCTGCACACAATAATTAAGCTCTGCGAATCAGAGCGGAACCTGGTCGGACTTTTCCGACATAAAATCAAGTAAGTGTAGCCGGAATAAAATATTTAATATTATAATAAGTTATTCTATAGTGACATATCACTAACATATAATGTTAGGTGCTGCGGGGTGTAAGTATGTGTGTTCATGTGTGCTAGTTTGCGCGTGCGCACGTGTGTGTGATAAGATCTCTAGGTTGCCCTGTTTCATATAGGTACATGGTGTCCAGTGCCGGCCTTAAGCACCCATGAGCACACTTTCGTTTTTCTTACGACGCGTTATTATTATTACGAATGACGATGCGTGATTCTTTATGAGGCGAAAAATATGGTGCGGCGAGAGCGGCAACTGGGTGGACTATATTCGCGATCAATGGACAACACCAGGATGCTCGTTGGAAAGCGTTGGAAGGACGTACCTGGATTTCACGCCCGCGAATGACGAATGACTATCGCGGCAGCGTAGGTGATTTAGTCCAGTTTGCGCACCCGCCTAAATAGCAGCTGCACAAATAGCACCTGGCCTAGTCCAGATTGGGCACCTATTGATATTTTTGACAGGTGCTGTTAGTGAATTCAAATGTATTTATTTTGCCAAAAATATCAATAGGTGTGCCCAATCTGGACGAGGCCAGGTGCTATTTGTGCAGCCGCTATTTAGGCAGGTCCCGGCCTCTAGTAGTCCAAAAAGGTTGTGTATATCTTCGATATAAAATGCGGCGTGAATAGAAAGCGACTTTTCTTATAATCGCCACAATTTTTACTTAATTTGACCATTTCTTAAACGTTTATAAAGTTTCATATCTACCTAACTATTGCGCTGTTGCATTATTGGGCTGGTTGTCAGCGTTATCGATACTTAATTTCGGCAATTGGCTTCCTATTGACCTTGCATCGTCTGGTGCATTAATGCATTTGAAACTAGGTCACTAGAAACGTCGATATCATTTAGGAGTAGGGTTAACAACGGTATAGGCACACAGATAGATATTACGAAAAATTAGGAAAATGCAATTTGAACATGGACACACTTGGAAGTTAAATTGAGATAACTTGACAACTTGAAAAATTGAAAATATACCTTCTAACACGAAGAAAAGTACCCGAATTTAATACCCATAATAGGGCGCGTTCGGTGCATAGGGGTGCATGCATTCGGTGCATGGGTGACCGTTCTATGACTAACGCTAGTGGCATTTTTTCGAGCGGTTCCGTACTTCGCAAGGCACGTTAAGCAATCGGTGCCACGACACGCGTGAGCTTATGTATGTTATGTTTATTTTTCATTAATTAATTTATTTATTTTCTGCAATTCGACGTCATACGCATACAGATTGCGCAATAAAGTGTAACAATAACAAAATACAGGCCAACAATCCACGAATAAATGTCCAAGAAGGGAAAGAAGTTAGCTCTATGCACGTAATTGTTTAGAATAGTTATGTAAATTAACGGCATTTTTTGTGCGAACGCTACGTGATGTCTGGTCGTCGTCTGACTTCGAAATAAACCGTAAGTAAAAGTAACGAAAAAGTTCTCGTAGGTACACCGCAGTTCTATAGTCTTATGGGTCCGTAATGGTTTTTTCCACGACGAGTACCGAATCTGAGATTAGATTAGATTGAAATTAATTATTGCACAGTTCCACACCGTACGATATAATATAAGACTACATGAAATATATTAAACCAGATGAAAACCAGGCTTCGCTCAGCATTTTTCACGCTCTACTGGGTGTGCATTTCGTACGGTCTACGGACCGGTTCAAAATTATTATCTAAGTAACGAAAGGTCTTATCGGCAAAAGTGAAGCTTAGCTTGAATTACGCTTAAGATTGTGTTTATTTTACAAACCAGAAAAAATACATTAAGCCTTATCAGTCTTAACTTCAGGCTGTAAGGAAATTTACCACCTGATCCTCTATGACAATTGGACCCTTTTATGCAAACTGGAACCAACCCACATTTTTTGTGAAATGGATTTAAGTTCACAGATAGTGATAGACTTCCTACCCTTACAAATGGTAGAAGGTAATGGTAGAATATTCCTAGACAGGCTTCAATCTGTCATATAAGCCAATCAACTTTTTTTTATAATATGTAGGTACTACGTACACATTTTGAAAAACCTATTCACAAGTTTCGTTTTCCCGAAATCGACACGCTTGGGGTTGGTTCCAGTTTGCGTAAAATGGTCCAATTATGGTATGGTGGACTATGGTAACCAGGCAAGGGCGTCACAAACATGGAACCCAGATTGGAGGCCAATTGTTTAAAAGTATGACGGTCGGTGAAGAAGAAGGTGAAGCCAAGTCAGCAGAGCCTTAGGGCGGCTTGAAAACTTCTGACAGTAAGACCAGCCACTAGTCTTACAAGCCCCCACCAACCCGGACTTGGCCCCCGTGGTGGAGTATGGCCTATACCTTCCTCAGGGAAGAGACCCTTGCCCCTCGGTAGGGACATAAGTGGTTGATGATGTTGATGACGGTCGGTCTGCGGCCCGATGGTCCGACGATGTCGTCGGACGAGTCGGCGGAAGGTCCGTGGATGCGAATGGCGAGAGACCGTATGAAATGGCATTTGAGGGAAAAGGGCATACCCAGCAGTGGGCCATGGTGGGCTGATGATGATGATGATGACGGTCGCCAGTGGGAATCGAACCCACGACCTTCCGCATGATAGTCGTATTCCGAGAGAGTTCAAAGTCAGTATTAGAGAGAGTATTCATACATGGCGATAAAATAATAAATTGATTTCCATTTGTAGGTAAAGTAGACAGACCATCAACTTTTACATATTATGATCCATTTATTTATACTTGGCATTTTTTATTTATTTTAAACGACACTGAATTAAAAACCTTTAGCGGTAGAAAATTCTATACCGTTTGCAAATCTAGTACTAGCTAGCAATAAATTTGTAAACTGTTTCGAGTTTTCTACCGCTAAAGGTTTTTGATTTAGTGTCGTTTAAAGTCTGAAAAAAAAGCCAAGTATAGATAAATGGATTATAGGTGCAACCTTTTCAGTTAAGCCCTTGGGTGACTCTCAGAGAATGGCTCAAATTGCATAATTTCTTTGGCGCATTTTTTTCATATTAACTCAATAAAAAGTAACATTATATTGTAGGTTTATTGGCCCATGAAGATTGTATTGTAACGTATTTGTAGGTTTTGGTGGCATCTAATACAATATACGTTACTTTTTATTGAGTTAATATGAAAAAAATGCGTCAAAGAAATGAAGAATGTTAACTAATTTTGATTATTAGCACTCCGTATTCTCTGTCAAAAATAAAATACTAGTGAAAGAATTACTTCGATACGTCAATTAGTTTCCGATTTATAAGTAAAACAAGTCGTAACCATACGACGCGGGCCGCCGGTTGCGGTGTGACGTCATCGCACAACACGCTCAGTCTGGCTCACTAGTCCGCTCGTAGTCGCACGCCCCGTGCCGTCGAAATTATACCTAAATACTTTTAAAAATGTCTAATCCAAATACTAGGAAATCATGTGTTGTACCTAAATGTAAAAATATAACTACCAATTCGCCGGAAAAGTTGTTTTTTATAGTTCCAAAAGACGTTAAAATGCGAAAAAAATGGATAAAAGCTATGAATAGGTTAGATTAGATAGATAGACTAGATAGATTAGATTAGATAGAATAAGTGTTATGCAACTTGTACCTAAATCTTTAGCTTTAATTATTTTCAG
This sequence comes from Yponomeuta plumbellus, assembly GCA_947310845.1. Lineage (NCBI taxonomy): Eukaryota > Metazoa > Arthropoda > Insecta > Lepidoptera > Yponomeutidae > Yponomeuta > Yponomeuta plumbellus. Next base: position 8,831,245 of record OX371216.1, on the reverse strand, counting down.
TTTGGTACCAATACCTGAAAGCTTAGATTTTCTCCAATAACATTGGTAGCAGTAGTTGAAGGCTCCTTGCTTCGACGATGTAGCCACATTAAAAATGCTATACCTATTATGTTTACAGCCACCTCTGCTGGCGGCACAATAACATAACATTTACATACAGGCACATATATTGATTCTGGCCCCACACTAGGATACCCTGTGTCGCAATCTTCGCAGGTTACTTTTAAAACTTCTTGATCCTTTTCATTGCATTCTAAACTGCAATGATAAGGTGTGGCACGTACGCGGTGTTCTGGCATGACTCTACATTTAACCGTACATACATCACCTACTCTTTTTACTTGAACAAAACCAATAGCATTATCGCCATAGCTGTCTCTTGCTGACATGAAATAAGTTTCAAATAAAAATAAATTGCCTTACGTATTTTGTAAGTAAAAATAATAAAAATAAAAAAAAGTTCATCTGTAACGTTCATGGCACTACATCTACATCCTAAGTACCTACCTATCCTACTTCCTACTAATATTATAAATGCGAAAGTTTGTGAGTGTGTGTGTGTGTGTGTGTGTGTGTGTTTGTTATCTTTCACGAAAAACTACTGAACGGATCTGGACGAAGTCTGGAATAACACATAGGCTACTTTTAATCCTGGGAAAAGGTACAGTTCCCGAGGGAAACGGGGGCGAAGCTGCTGGCGGAAGCTAGTTTGCAATAAATCAATGTATGTATTCATTTAAATTTACTAAGAAGAGCGGTACCTACCTATATATACATACGTACCTACCAATAGCTACAAAACTATAATACCTACGTATTTTGATGTCATTAACTCAAAAAATTTAATGGTAGGTACCTAACTAGGTACTTCTACTATTTAAGTTCTTCCATTATGACATTAGTTGGAAACTACATTCTTCCATTATGACATTAGTTGGGTATTTTGTTTTGATGAAACAATTTAGAACAGATAAACTATTAAGCATAACTAGTACCACGGAAAGTTCACTCACCTTTGCATTTTTATTCCTCGCATTTCGGCGGTGAAGAAATCACTATTTGTTGATAAATAATGCGCAACCATTAATCCATCTATTTTAGATAGATTATCCGATTGCCCTTTTTCGAATCCTTCATCCATTTTATTAATCGAATAATATTTACTATTATTAGACTATTAACTTAATACGCGAAAGAAAACACAACAAAATACTGCGCAAGCTATTACTCCCACTACTATACCCGCTGGCGACTTGAGATTAGGCGGGCAGCCCGCGCGGCGCGTTGTGATATGACGTCACAAGCGGTCTCGTGACTGTTAGCGGAACGCGATATTTTTCGAAACTTTGAATGCCTATAAAATGAAAACTACTAGGTATTTTTGACTAAAACAAAAACTAGTGTATTTGTATACATACAGGCTTTACTGAGACAACATTCTCCATTATGTAGTTCTGAGAATAACCCCCTTAGGCTTTGACGTAATCACGTAAAGGTTGAACTGCTGTCGACTGTAGGTAGGTAGGTAGATATACGTATCTATATTCTTATAACTACCTAATGTAGAACACAAAGTCAGGATTCGAAGGCATGGCGTGTCGAATGTGATGCCAGCGTTCTACCGTAGCGTTAACACAGCTTAAGGATAACAATCTAATATATTTATTACGTCATTACAATTTGCATCGAACTCATTATGCAAGAAGCGTACTGATGAAATTCAGATAATTAGTAACAATTCGATACTGAGCTAAGTATCTGGTTGAAACTGCTAAAGGAGAAAAAAAGGCTGAAAGGTCACCAGTATTTATAGTGGTCGAAGGCCTGATTGTAGATAAGCAAAAGTTATGAGGATGTAGTTTTTATAGCTGCCTTTTAGTTTTTCTAAATATGGCACCTTTCGCTGTCACCGCCGACAGAATATAGCCAAATGCTGAATTAAGTTAAGTACGAACCCTTAAACTTCTTAACGCTTAATAAAATTCTGTATTTCTGTCCTTTCTATCTTTACGCTTGATGCTTTACGAATTTCTCTTACTCAATTTTTTCTTACTTCTGCGTCTGTTACTTGGGCGTTCTGCCTATTCGAAACTTAAAACGAGGACGATTCAAATGAAGAAACTTACTTATTGTACACTTGATAGGATACATTAACAAACGAGTATAAGCATAAAATAAAATTATGTATGTACAGTCGACAGCACATCATCCTATACCTACACCCATACACTCTACTACATTGCATTTCGGGCGAATTTGCAACTAAAATGTGCAGGTTGACGTGCTGTCGACTGTATTAGAGAAGAAAGAAGAAAACACATACAGCAAAAGTTACACAAAACAATATAGACATAGGTACTGACTACTTAATACATTGAGACACAAACAAAATTAGCGTATACGAGTAAACTTAGCTCCGCAGCGTATGCAGTGAGGATACTTATGAAACTTACTGACGTTGCAACTGCAAGGCTTGTTTATTTTAGTTACTTTCATAGTATTCTGTTGTGCTTCGTGCTGTGTGCCCCGCCCACTGCCACTTCAACTTACTCATCCGCTGTCGACGACTTTCGTTTGTCCACGGATCTCATCACATCTGATTCGGTCTCGTAGAGAAATTCCGAGCATAAACCTTTAAATGGCTCGTTGCGTGATCAAGTTCTCGAATGGAGACCACATATCGGCAAGCGCAGCGCGGGACGACCAGCCACAAGATGGACAGTCGATCTCATTCAAGTGGCAGGAAGACGCTGGATGCAAGCCGCTTCCAACCGGTCTATGTCCGGCAGTGGACTTCTTGTGGCTGATGATGATGATAATGATAGTATTCTGTTTGTATACAACTATGGGGCTGGGCAGCAGACATTAAGTATGGAATTCCGAGGATGAACAAAGCGTTGACCAGAGGAAATACCATTTATTTCTGTACAAAGCATTCAAGGCATATTACAACACAGAAATTAATATAAATGAAATAAAACAATCGTAAACAACAGTTCTAGATAACCGTATCTGAAGCTGTCTGTCTCTTGTGAGTTATAGCACAATAGCAATAATAGAAACTGCTATAATTAAGAAAACGATAGCCGGTTTTATTGTTTTGCAAATATTATTAACTTGATAATTATATCTCAAGCTACAATGTATTTGTGTAGGTCGTAGACGTGACTCGATTCTGATTGTGTTTTACTTACAATTACCGATTAGTAGATTCACGGTCGGATCGCGTGACAGGTTTTTGGATGCCTAGAATACCTGTAGGTATGAATGACGTTGACGCTAATGGGCTAGTTGCCCTAAAAATGTAATTAGTCCGTCTTTTAGATTATTCAAAAATAAGGGACACGTATTTTTTTATTTGTAAATTAGACCAAAAATGACAAAGATATAGCCCATTAAAGTTACGTGTGACGTCACGCCGTGCTGCATTTTTTAGCACGGAGTGACGTCACACGTAACTTTAATGGGCTATATCTTTGTTATTTTTTGTTTAATCGAAAAAAGAAAAAATACGTGTCCAATATTTTTTTATAATCTAAAATACGGACTAAATAGAATTTAATTATTTTGACCTGCAAACTACCATATTGAATGGACAAGGTATGTCCAATTAATTGTCCACCTGAGTTAATTGCGAGAAAAACGCTTTCTAAAGTTTTTTTATTACTTTTGTTTTACTTAGCGGTCGCAGTGGGGTTGACCCTTGCTTCTCGATCATGAGGGGCTGGGTTCGAACCACGCATGTACCAATGACTTTTAGTTACGTACATTTGTTGGTTTGTACAGCAACACCATTCGCTGATAAATTTTGCCCGGATAACGGCGACAGGCTTGCCACTTGTCACATTTGGGACCTAATAAACTCGGCAAAACGTGGGCCCAGCTCTAGTGATTGGTGTCTCTGCCTACCCCCTAGGGTATACAGGGCGTGAGTTTATTTTTTATTTTTGACTACTTTCCTTTTTTTTTTCTACAAAAAAGCTCGGAAGGTCCATGGGGGTGATTCGGGTACCCCTAGGAGTGCTCTATCTCTAGACTTCCCCTTGACACTATTTTTGGGACACCCTGTATGGGGGTTGGTATCCGCCAAGACTTATTCACTACCACAGAAGTTTATCGGAAAATGCGGGTACATTGTCTACCCATCAATAGAGCTAGCTTTAATTTAAAAATTACGCTCTCAGCGGATAGGCTATGCGGGTACATTGAGTGTTTATTTTTGCCTCAACTTGCTAAATTACTATTAATTCTCAAAAGCATTTATATTAATTTAAGACTGTTCTTATTTTGAAGCATGCTATGGGCCGATTTCCGAATTGAGAATACTTAGCTGTAGCCTGTCTCGTAAAATTTCTTTAGAAAAGAGTGTGACAGAATGTTACATAAGTAGTGTAAATTCTCAATTCAGAAATCAGCCCTAAATCGCTTGCAGAATTGAGGCCATGAGAGCCAGAGTGGCCTATAATTTTTTCAATACCTATCGGAAAATAAATTAATGAATAAGATGCCTAGGGTTAACAAAATCCCCTTTAAGATTACATAAAAAGTGCGTGAGACAGCCATAAATTATGAAATAAATTGATTTACAGAAGTTGCAATTTAAATTAGGGCTCAATTTTTTCTCGTTGACTTTTATAAACAGTTAGGGCGCTCTGGCTCTCATGGCCTCAATAGCGTAGTTTCCAGGGTCAAAATAATTAAATTCTATTTAGTCCGTATTTAAGATTATAAAAAAATATTGGACACGTATTTTTTCTTTTTTCGATTACACAAAAAATAACAAAGATAGAGCCCATTAAAGTTACGTGTGACGTCACTCCCTGCTAAAAAATGCAGCACGGCGTGACGTTACACGTAACTTTAATGGGCTATATCTTTGTAATTTTTGGTCAAATTTACAAATAAAAAAATACGTGTCCCTTATTTTTGAATAATCTAAAAGACGCACTAATTACATTTTTTAGGGCAACTAGCCTATTGTACCCGCGAGGCCAGACCTAAAAAGAGATGATCAGACAGCATAGTGGCCGCCGCAGGTAGAGCATGGGAGAGCGCAGCCAGAGATAGGGACCGCTGGGCTTATCTGGACTGGAGGAGGCCTTCACCAGTAGAGGGGACCCTTAGTTATATTAAGTTTTACTTTTATTATCAGCATTCATGTTTTTAAGTGGTAATAAAGACTTTCGGCTCTAGATCACTCAGGCAGCCAGGGCTACGACTGTTACATTCTGGGACTGTTTTTCCCAGTAGGTATCGCATACTCCAACTCCGAACCGTCATACACATTCTTATTTTGACTCTTTTGAGTTGTCTAAACGCTTAACCCGATAGAGTGGAATGTTACGTAATAAATAGGCAGGTTTCGCAGTTCAAGTAAGTGAATACGTACAAAAATCTATAACAAATTCTTCACGCAAAATTGGATACAAATGGCTACTGAAGTGACACTTGGCTACAAAAGTGATTCGAGTCGGCCTCAATCTCACAACGGAGTGCGTATACTGAGTTTTGTCATTCACTTTCGATAGCGAGAGCGTTTGCGTTTTGCATAGGAGTGACAAAGCGCGCCATCTATTTGTCTCTTTGTCACTCCTATGCAAATCGCAAACGCTCTCGCTATCGAAAGTGAATGACAAAACTCAGTATACGCACTCTGAAGACAAGCGCGTAATGTCAGGCCTGTTTCACTACACGTATCGGTATCGAACGCGTAAGTACATGCGGCGACCACTCCGGAGTGGCAAATAGGTAGGAATTCAGGCGCCAGAAGAGGTAAGAGTTACGCGGTAGAAAGAGGGGCAACATGTAGGTGAATATAACGTAGGTTTTTTAGCGCCGTGCGATCTGAATTGCACCTAATTGTATCGCTGCTAGAGTCCCTTATTCTTTAATTGATTTTGCGGAGTGAATCTTCTGTGCCTGTACTATTATGTATTCTGTGGTAATGTTAAACAGGATGGTGAATTGAAGAAAATGGGTCAAAGAAATTTTGGCACGGGTCGGGGTCACGAGAGACCCGCTTTATTGATTTATATTGACGGCATGTTAAGGTTTAAGTAATCAGGTACAGTTGACGGCATATTACAAAGAGTCACACTACTACGTCCCTTGTCGAAACCATCTCGGATGGGCAGCGTTCAGGGAACTAAATTGTGAACTAGACTTCTCCACAGTCAAACCAAACAATTAGTTTAAAAAGCAGCATAACTGCTTTTTTTTCATATTAACTTAACATCAAGTAACATACAGTCTGTTAGCTTTTAGAGTATACTTCGGCTACTATCGGTTAAACAGACTATATTGCAATAACCTTAAGGTTTGAAATCGCTCGTAGCCTGGGCTGCCTGAGTGATCTTAAACGATCACTAATGTTAAGCAACATACGGCGCGTTCAGTCCATGGATGGGTTACCGTCTATGACTAACGCTAGTGGCATTTTTCCGAGCGATTCCGTGCTTCGCAAGGCACGTTAAGCAGTTCCGGCTGCCGTCGATAGATGGCAGTCGTTAAGCCAAGTCAGAGGCCTTAGGGCGGCTTGAAAACTTCTGACAGTAAGACCAGCCACTAGTCTTACAAGCCTCCACCAATCCGGACTTGGCCCCCGTGGTGGAGTATGGCCTATACCTTCCTCAGGGAAGAGACCCGTGCCCCTCGGTGGGGACATGATGGGTTGATGATCATGAAGGTTTATTTTGTATTGTTATTTATAACTTTACATAACTTTTCAAAATAGTGAAAAAAAAAGCAGGAAGTAGTATAACACTCGTGTGCTTTCGGCGAAAACCGAAGCCTACTCTAGAGCCCGAGGTATATTCTAAAAGCTAAAAGCTAACAGACTGTATAAGATGCCACCAAAACCTACAAACACGTTACAATACAATCTTCAGGGGCCAATAAACCTAAAATATATGTTACCTTTTATAGAGTACATGTGAAAAAACATGCGCCAAAAAAATTATACAATTTGACCCATTTTATAAGAATCACCCTAGTACACTTATTGGTGCAAGCATCATCAACCCGTTATGTCCCCACTGAGGGGCACGGGTCTCTTCCCTGAGGAAGTTATAGGCCATACTCCACCATTGGTGCAATATTGGCGCAATAAAGAATAATAATATTAAAGAAAGAAAGCAAACATTTATTTACATTAGCATAAAAACTCACATGAAAACATACATTTTACATTTACATTTACATACAGGCACATACATTGCTTCTGGCCCCACACTAGGATACCCTGTGTCGTGGGAACCAGAAAAGACGTCACAAACATGTAAACATCCAAGACCTGGGTTTCTTTTTTTTTATCCTCAGCCGGGAATCGAACCCGGGACCTTTCGCATATCAGGCAGATGCGCTAACCGCTGCGCCACAGAATTAACACAATGATAACAAAAAATAACAATAGAACAAAAAAAAATGCGACATATGCCAGCTGCATAAAAAGTAGAATATAAACGGACTGACATAGAGTAAATTCTGTTTCGGAGTTTGTTGTATGTGAACACCTCAGATACTCAACTTTCCTCACGATGTTTTCCTTCATCATCATCATCATCATCATCACGCTATATTAGTCCACTGCTGGACATAGCCCTCCCCTAATGAGCGCCATAGCGCTTCACGACCTTCGCAACCCACAAACTCAGGAAGCAAAGTCATTGGTACATGCCGCGATTTGAACCCACGACCTTCCCAATGGGAAGTCCGCGTTTTACCGGTACTACTGCTCCATGCCTCTACTTGCTTAACGAAAGAATATATCAAGTAGTCACTTGTACAGTTTCGTTACAAAAGAAAAAAAATGGGGTCAACGCGCCGTGGGGGCCGATGTGAATGTCATTGGACCGACTCCCGAGGACCTTGAGTGAGGACGCACGGAAGGAACACCCGGGGACGTCCCTTTTGGAGGACTTTTAGGGCCGGTTTCTGAGTTAAGAATGCTGTCTCGACAAATTTCTCAGAAAAGAGCGTGACAGAACGTCTATTTACTCTGTGTAAATAGGCTATTTGACAGTGTGAAGAAAACAGTATTATTTTTAGGTATTCGTATAAATATTATTATGATTTGTAAAAAAACACAAGATAAAATTTGATAATTTGTATCTGCCGCCATTGCATCGAAAACGGCCTGGATTGGCCGTTTCTATGATGACGTCATATGTTAGTAAAAATGGTGTCCGTCATTGATTCTTACTTACGTTCATTGGTTGGTTTACGGGAAGTGACGTCATAACTGCAGGCAGATGTTGGATGCGGCAAGCTGAAGACAGGGCGCTATGGCGCTCATTAGGGGAAGGTTATGTCCAGCAGTGGACTAATATAGCCTGATGATGATGATGATGATGATGATGACGGTTAAGCCGTTTCGAAGGAGTATGCGCACTAACACTCTGTGAAACGAGAATTTTATATATTAGACTAACTGACCCTGCAAACGTAGTTTTACCAGATTGGTGTATGAAAAATAACAAACTATTCTCAGACCTACCGAATATACATATAAAATTTCATCAAAATCAGCCAAGCCGTTTTGGAGGAGTATGCGCACGAACACGGCGAGACGAGAATTTTATATATTAGAAAAAGAAGAAAGATCGAGATAGAAATAGAAAAGATGAACAATGTTTTAATTATTAATCCACATGCATGTAACATAATTCATTTGGCAACAAACAATTTTTACTTTTACTTTACTTTACTTTTCAAATTACTTTTGTAAGTGTGTCGGACATCCCAAGATACTTCTCTGCATTTTTATTCCGCCTTGCAGCTGATTGTCAAAGGGGTCAATCTTACACTCAGCGACATACGGAGAAACCCTCTATTCGACACTCGCACTTATAACCCACAATTTAAGAGACACAGAAGGCGTATTTCCTGTAGCCGACTGTACACAAGCGCAGTATGATGTGATTGAAGAATACGCACATAATTAAAAATGACTTGTGTTCTGTACAGAGGGAGTGACCCTGATTTTCTGTAGTGATGTATTTCGTTGTTATCGATAAAAATACGTTTAGATAATTTCATAGATATTGGCATAGCAAGCCTATATAATAATACTGGTCACTGTGTCACTAGTGCAAGGATGGTAAATTACAGGTTAAGATAAGAATATTCTTTAATGCATGGATGGGTGACCGTCTATGACTAACGTTAGTGGCATTTGTTTGGGCGGTTTCGTGCTTCGCAAGGCACGTTAAGCAGTTGGTGCCGGCTGCCGTCGATAGATGGCAGTCGTTAAGCCAAGGCCCTAGGGCGGCTTAAAACCTTCTGACAGTAAGACCAGCCACTACAATTCTTACAATTCTCCACCAATCCGGACTTGGCCCCCGTGGTGGAGTATGGCCTATGCTTTCCTCAGGGACGAGGCCCCTGCCCCTCGATGGGGACATAATGGGTTGGTGATACTCCGCCTTAGTGTGCTTGAACATCACATATGCAAACCAAGAAATGAACTATCTAGTCATCTGAAAGAACAGGGTTTATCGAGCCGATCCCATCCCTACGCACCGAGGCACTGGTAACGACCGGCAACATCCGCGCGTCCGTGGGAGCCACTCCTGCGCATCTCGGCGGAAACTCGCTCCTTTCAGACCTTCACCCTTTGTTGCGCGTGCGCTGGTACACTGACGCTTTTAACGAGGACCACACAGGAAAGGTTATGATGTCTATGTTTTGCGTTTCATTGTTGTGCGACTAAGGGCCGGTTTTTCAATAGTCAGATAAAACTTAACTGGAGAATAAAACTGATGTTGTCACTGTCTTGTCGTATGATTTAGACAGTGACAGCATTCAATTTATTCTCCAGTTAAGTTTTATCTGACTATTGAAAAATTGGCCCTAATTTGAATATTGAATAACTTAACAAAAATTTGGGCGGTCGGGATGGCAATTCACAGGTATAATAGAATAGAATAGAATTTTATTTATTGCTGATAATATGCCAAGTTAGAATTGTAATTTAAACCTAACTGTTTCAATTTTGGAGTACAAAGTTGATACAATCATACATATTGTTTGACTCTGACACCTGTGGTAGATGAGGATCTGTAATACAGGTGTCAGCGCCCTCTAGGATAAATTGGTGTCTGGAATAATAGTATATTAATAATTGCAGTTTGATAAATAGTTCTGATAGAACTTGACAATAATAATTAACAAGATGAAAATTATCAGGTAAAATCAAATAACATTTATTTTAAAGAAGTTACACACACGGACTTGGCCCCTGTGGTGGAGTTTGGCCTGTACCTTCCTCAGGGAAGAGACCCGTGCCCCTCGGTGGGGACATAATGGCTTGATGATGATTAAAATTATTTGTTAATTTGACTACACTAAGGTCTATCGAATTTTGAGTACCTAACGTCGCCTCTCCAGCCAATGAGACATAAAATACGTTTACGTGAAGTCAAAATGAAGTGGTTTTACGACAGTCAGTAAGTATTTATAATTTGCAATTAGGATACATGTTAAAATTAGGATACAAAAACTACGATACATTTTATTAAGCAAATGAATCTGCGACAGAAACTTACAGTGGTTTTACGGATTTTAAGGAATTTAAAACAAAACATGTGCCTCATAAGACGAAGAAAAGTTCGAACTAGTTATTGCAATTTTTGGACGTCATAATCGCCGCATTCGGCCACACTGTCAGAAAATCATTCGTGTGTAGAGTGCACACCTCAGATTAAATTTATTGTTTTATTACCTTTTAAGAATATTAAATAATGTTTGACTTTGCTAGTATTGATTGCACTCATGGGTCTTGAGGTTCTTGGTAGATATATGGACATTCATACCAAATTTGTATTAGATTTAAGGTGATTTGAGAAAAGATGGTCAGAGTGGAGTTTTTTTCGCTGCCTTTTTCTCCACTACACACGGCCCCAAAGCAGCGGCTAACATTATAAGTACATTGACATTCAAAAAACAGATTGTTTTTACGTACGTTTACATCTTTACGTTGAAATAAATTTCTGATTTCTGATTTCTAAAGACACTGCTTATAGAAGTAGGTTTAGGGGACATTGAGACTGCCTAGTTGGCGATTATCTACCAGACCAAAGTCCTGGGTTCGATTCCCTCAGGGGGCCGCCGTACATTTGAACAAATTTGGGACCAATTTCGGGACCCAATTGGAACCTGGTCCCAAACTAGGTCAAGTGATTGTGTTGTGTGGAAGATATTATGATTATTATGACGAGACTTCAGTTGGGGATGCCTATAACGTGGAGACTTATTTGACTTTTTATTTTTTATCTTTATTTTATTTAAAGGCATTGACTTTATCATCATCATCATCAGGCTATATTAGTCCACTGCTGGACATAGCCCTCCCCTAATGAGCGCCATAGCGTCCTGTCTTCAGCTTGCCGCATCCAGCATCTGCCTGCAGGTTTTCGCAGATCGTCATCCCACCTGATCGTCATCCCATCCCACCATAAATCATAATTTAGTTAATATCTGTCTCAAGACCTACACTGAATGCCTTCTTAATGGATCTTAAATATAGAACTACAGATAAAAAAAAACCAGGTCTTGGATGTTTACATGTTTGTGACGTCGCTGTTTCTGGTTCCCACGCCACAGGGTATCCTAGTGTGGGGCCAGAAGCAATGTATGTGCCTGTATGTAAATGTTATGTTGTAATGATACCAGACTCGCACTAAAAATCACTTACAACTTTATGCACCACGAACCCTATTGATATTGATACGTGATTGATACTGAAAAATGTCACTCTGTTTGAAGGAGCACAACTTCTGTTCAACAAGCTACCGAAAGACATAAAAGATTCAGAAACACTAACGGGATTTAAGTTCAGATTAAGAGGTCACATTAAAGAAAGATATTAGATTAATAATAGATATGCGATGTTGTTTGTAATATGTTACATACTTAGATTATTAAATAGTTTTTCTCATTTTAAGTGAATGAAATGTTAAATCGTTCTTATGAGAAATAAATACATTAAACCTAAAAAACCGTGTCGTTTTATTTTATAAATAAGATCATAATTATGTTAGTACCCAGATATCGTAATTAATTTGGCTTCTTAGGTTTTTTAATGTCGAATCGCTCGTAGCCTGGGCTGCCTGAGTGATCTTAAGCTATTACTAAGGTTTTTCCGAGCGGTTCCGTGCTTCGCAAGGCACGTTAAGCAGTTGGTGCCGGCTGCCGTCGATAGATGGCAGTCGGTAAGCCAAGTCAGAGTCCTTAGGGCGGCTTGAAAACTTCTGACAGTATTAAGACCAGCCACTAGTCTTAAAAGCCTCCACCAATCTGGAATTGGCCCCCGTGGTGGAGTATGGCCTATACCTTCCTCAGGGAAGAGACCCGTGCCCCTCGGTGGGGACATGATGGGTTGATGATGATGATGATGAGGTTTTTTATTTCACAGTATTAATCGTAGATACTCGATTGGTTTCGCATACAAGTTGCAAGGAGCAACGACCAAGTTCAATATCAAAACATGACGTCCAATATTAGATTATCACCCGTGGCAAGGAGTTACGAAGACAGAGGAATTGTAAAATAGAGATCAAACTGCTGTTCCCGACGGTATTTCAATTGAGAATTCCACAGTTTGAAAGTGAATAGTTTCTGAAAGTTTCAAGAAAGTCTTAAAAGTTTCGTTCGTAATAACTATAAAATATATAAAAGACCTAAGATGTCCAGAGCAATATATGCACACAATATGCAATATATATGAATCGCTCGTAGCCCCGGTTGCCTGAGTGATCTTAAAACGATCAAGCAGGTTAAGCAACATAGGGCGCATTCAGTCCATGGATGACTAACGCTAGTGACATTTTTCCGAGCGGTTCCGTGCTTCGCAAGGCACGTTAAGTAGTTGGTGCCGCCAGCTGCCGTCGATAGATGGCAGTCGTTAAGCCAAGTCAGAGGCCTTATGGCGGCTTGAAAAACTTCTGACAGTAAGACCAGCCACTAGTCTTACAAGCCTCTACCAATCCGGACTAGGCCACCGTGATGGAGTATGGCCTATACCTTCCTCAGGGAAGACTCGTGCCCCTCGGTGGGGACCAAATGGGTTGATGAGTGTTTCAGACATTTTTACTTTTATTTCTGTTCTGACTCCTCTGACTTTGATTTGAAGTCTCAATGGCGTAAAAAAGTTTACTCTTATGCTTTTATTATATACATTTTCGGTTCGTAGCTTTATGTCGATTGTAATCCCCATTCAGTAGCGGTGACTTTGAGCGGGAGCATCGAATATTGGCCGTAATTGTTCGTGTTCTGGTTGCTTATAGATATTTTAGACACTTTGCAAAATGACTAGGTTTTGATGGCAGTTTTTCCTAGATGAGGATAGAAAAACCGCCCAGTTGTAGTTGCGAAGGCATGCATTGAGGACTTGGCTTTTTAAAGCCATAGTCTCTAAAAAATATAGGTAGCAATTTTTATTTATTTCTCTTTTTGCAAAAAAAAATTATTAAGGAAGATAAGATCAGAATAAAAAATAAAATAAATAAACTCACGCCTTTATCCCCGAGGGGCTAGGCAGAGGCACCAATCACTAGAACTGGGCCCACGTTTTGCCGAGTTTATTCGGCACATTATTAAATAATGTTTTTAACGTTTTTAAGATATTACGGAAAATCTGATCTTATCTTATGATAAATTTTATCATTCTTAACGTATCGTATCTTTCATCGTATCTTAAAAACGTTTGTTTAAAAAAAATATAACATAGCATACAGGTAACGTTAGTCTTCTGCTGTCCAATTTACCTAAATAACTGTTATTTATCATTAAATTAAACAAATTAGTGGTAAGCTTTAAGAAATCCACTTACTCCTCTGCCAGCCAATGAGACAAAGGGTTAAATTTTGGAAGTTACCCGTTCTTAGATTAGCGTAAATAGGTACGTTCACCTTTAAACCAGTTTTTTTCTTTTATAGAAGTAACGGTAATGATTTAGTTTACTGTAACATGCGGCCCGATGGCCGGGTCAAAAGGCACCGCCTTCTGCAGATATTTGGGAGGGCATTACTCACAATCACAACAGGGGAGGGGACTAGCTTAATATACTATTTGCAATAGCACAACATACAGCCTGACCTAGACTATACAGGGTATTTTTTGTAATACCACATTTCGATTAGTAGGTACTTACAGCACGGTAACACGGCCACGGCGGCAGCGGGAACTTGGGTATAGGGTAGATTCCAGGGTCAAAATAATTAAATTCTATTTAGTCCGTATTTTAGATTATAAAAAAATATTGGACATGTATTTTTTCTTTTTTCGATTACAAAAAATAAACAAAGATATAGCCCATTAAAGTTATGTGTGACGTCCCTCCGTGCTAAAAAATGCAGCACGGCGTGACGTCACACGTAACTTTAATGGGCTACATCTTTGTAATTTTTGGTCTAATTAACAAATAAAAAAATACGTTTCCTTATTTTTGAATAATCTAAAAGACGGACTAATTACATTTTTTAGGGCAACTAGCCTGTTATGGGTCGTGATGATTGCACTAATGGGTCTTGAATTTTGACTTTCTTAGGTAGATGGACATTCGTACCAAACTTTGTATTAGATTTTAGATGATTTGAGAAAAGATGGTCAGGGGGGAGTTTTTTTTTGCAGCCTTTTTCTCCACTACAGTCGGCCCCAAGGCAGCGGCTAACATTATCATTTTATGTACCTACATTGACATTCAACAAGCAGAATGCAAATTCTTTACGTTGAAATAAATTTCTGATTTCTGATGTAACTCGGATTTTTTTAAAGATATAAATCTTTATTAAGGCGCTTAGCCACCAACAAAGAGGTCGTGGGTTCGATTCCCATAGGGGGGCGCCGTACAAGCGTACCAAATGGCCTCAGGCTGAGTGTTTTTCGATGTTCGGGTTTGTAGTTTGGGACCAGGTCAAGTGATTGTGTTGTGTGGGGGTTATTATTATTTTTTGTATATTTTATAATTCAATTTACATTGACCTGCGGTTTTCTTCCTCGTAATTTCTATTTCACAATAACTAAATACAACCACATTAGTTATTCACTGAAATTAACTAGTACATTTAAATTGCGCTATTTAGAAAAGAACAACTTTTCCAATGGAGAAAGTTCAAAATAGCAATAAATAATCGCTTTTCAGCTAGAAAAGAAAAGAAAAGCTAAAACTTTCGTAAGCAGTACACACTGTAAATTTTTGGTTCAGACGACGCGAGTTCCGTCTCTGCTCACCATGATTAAGCTCTACGAATCGGAGCGAAACCTTTTTTTTTTTGTTAACGGGGTGAAATGAAATGCTTTGTGCACCATAACCGCCACCCTTGGGGGAGTTCGACGGCCGTGTGTCGGACTCTCCTCTCCTAATAATAGGAGAGGCATACCTCCTAAGACACCCCGGGGGCCGTCCTGTCGCTCGTGCAATGGGGCGCCCACGGATCTCGCTTGTGGTGGACCACGTTGCGAATGCTACAGCGGCGCCCCGGCGACGTCGACCCGACTCGCAAGGAGTCGGGCCCACCCTCACTGGAGAAGGGGCATGGGCCGCCCACCCCCTTCTCCCGTCACGATTGCGGACGGCAGGTCCCCCAACCTGCCGTCTGTGACCCTCCCTCAACCTCCTCTATGCCCTCTGCTGAACAGAGGGATATAGAGGAGGGCCCCCACCCTGTGTTTTTTATAGAGGTTGTCTCCTCGCGGCCCGAAGGCCCCCGGCCCCACTCAGTGTGGGGTTACGGGTGCAGGGCCCATAGTGGACCCCGCAGGACATCCAGCAGCGCAAGCCACTGGACGTCCCCCTCCCTCTGGTTTTGATCCGCACCGGCCGAAGCCGGTACCCTCCATATCTGGAGGGCGTTCCCTTATCCGCCACCCGGGGGACGCGTCCGATGGAAGACCAGAAACTCCACACGGATCGGAGCGAAACCTGGTCGGACTCGTCCGATAAAAATAAACGTAAGTTGATCCGGACCAAAAATTTACATAGAAAAGTTTCTAGTAATAAACCCGCTTATTGTACTCCGATTTATAAAAATTCTGTAAATGTAATTTAATTTAAATTAATAAAATATTCTATCTTCTATTTCTTACTATTCTTGTTAGATGTTGTTAGATCCTATATAAATCAGCAAACCTGTGACGTCCTTAAATTTTAGATCTTTAGGAAATTCTGGGACTTCCACGTGTTCATAAGTACTTTACTAAGAGTCCAGTATCATTTAACCTGACCTTTGGGACCCAACGCAGTTCACCGAGGTCAACAAAACACGTCAAAAGCAATACTGCGCGCGCGCAAGAGCGGTTACGCTTTGTTACCGGATTTGACACTTGAAACCGAAATGCATTGAGTGACGAATTTATTTTCGCACTGACTACCTATTGGAGAATCTTTCGAGGATGGATGTTGAACCTTAGATTATCCTGTTAAAGGCTAAAATCTATCAGCAAACGGGTTGGAAGGTCTTCAGGGTACGTAATGTATTTTGTACATTTGCAGTGCAGGTGTACGCGAGGTACCCTAAAAAGTATTTTTCGATATTTTATTTTAACGTTTTGTCGGCGTGATTAGCATGAATATTCAGCTCTCTACTACTCGTACTTATCGTCTCTTTACAGTGATATTATCCAAATTTCTGCCCTGAGATATTTCCAGAAATTATGAGGTCCGTAGACGAACGAAAGTCGTCGACATAGCCCAGCGGATTAGTAACTCCAAGTGGCAGTGGGCGGGGCACATAGTACGCAGAACTGATGGCCGATGGAGCCGAAAAGTGCTTGAATGAAGACCACTTGCTAATGCAAGCGCAAGACGACCAGCCACAAGATGGACAGACGATCTCATCCAAGTGGCAGGAAGACGCGGGATGCAAGTCGCATTGAATTTTCTCTATCTAAATTCAATACGAGTCGCTTCCAACCGCTCTTTTTGGAAATCCATGGAGGAGGCCTATGTCCAGCAGTGGACTTCTTGTGGACGAATGATGTTATTTCCAGCCTAAGAGACCTCATCACGCCAGCAGTGTTGTCCAGTTGGACCTCCAAAGGAGTCGTTTATTATGCTTTTCTGACTCCCTTATGTAACTACGAGCGCCTTTACAACATGGTGAAGGTTGCAATTCCAACTTGAAGTAAACATCGCTAGAAAACCTGAGTAGTTAGGTGTTCAGCGTTCACATACCTTAGCGCTGGAAAATGCCAATTCACAATATACTCTCTGAGAGAAGGCCTATGCTCTACAGAGGGACTTATGTGACTTAGTGGGACTTAAGCAACGTATGTATGTGCCTGTATGTAATTGTTTGAAAGGTTTAAAACAATTTTTAATGTTTTAAAAAAGTTTAAGCTTAGTAATAAGATAACATAACAATATTCTTTATTGTACCAAGAAAAACAAATACGAAACATTTGCAAAGATACAGTACAATTGGCGGCAGTCCGAAGTTTTCAGAAGTACAGTCAGAAGTTTTCAAGCCGTCCTAACGCGTCTGACTTGGCTTAACGACTGCCATCTATCGACGGCAGCCGGCACCAACTGTTTAACGTGCTTTGCGAAGCACGGAACCGCTCGGAAAAATGCCTATTAGCAATGGTAGCGTTAGTCATAGAACGGTCACCCATCCATGCACCGAACGCGCCCTATGTTGCTTAACCTTCGTGAACGTTTAGGTTTCTTCAGGCGGCCGAGGCTACGAGCGATTGATTACATTACATAAACTCATTCCTGTATCCCAGAGGGGTAGGCAGAGAGTAGGGTGTTTCCCACTCGTGACGATCAATTGGTTAGCTCTCTGGAACCCCTTAAATGTATAACTATGCACTCTATGACTTTAATAGGCTATTTGACCGATTTCTGAAAGCCATCTCATATTGTTTATGGCCAAAATCACGTAACAACGACGATTGTTCTAAATAAACATAGAATAAAAATGCAGAGACGATTTTAGCCAGGCCTATGTTGAAACGACTAGACTGATCAGAGGATGTGTCCAAGAGTAGATATTTTTTATTTTAAAGTTTGTAATTTTGGCTAAAAAATTTATCTTTAAAAATCTTTTGAAAAGAATAAATGTGGAGTTTCTTTGTTAGTTTCTTCTGCATGTAATCTATTAACGACTTTGATGTTACTTTTTGATGATACTTTGACGTTCATAAAGTAAATATTCTATTTGTACTAAGAATAAAATATTTGACTTTGACTTTGACACTGGAGTACCACTGATATGAACGTTGTCAGCGGCAGTCATCTGGGTTAGGTTAGGTCTGATAATGAGGACAGAGTATTCCTTTCAGGTAGAGCAAGCGAGTCTCTCACAACACCGTAGGTTTTTTGTAGAGGTGTAAGCTTTTCTCCAACAAGATATAGGTACCAAGATATTTTTATAATCCATTCCAGAAAATGTGTTCTTAAAGAAAATTGTACATGTATTGTGCACCAAGTGGTTTTTTAACATTAACATTTTTTTTACATTTACATAAAGGCACGTACATTGCTTCTGGCCCCACACTTGGATACCCTGTGCCATGGGAACCAGAAAGAGCGACATCACAAACATGTAAAAATCAGATACCTGGGGTTTTTTTTTGTCCCCAGCCGGGGTAAATAAATAAATTTCATGTTCGCAGTTACTAGTTTTCAAGATATGAAGGTAAAAAAAAACTCATTTTTCTACACTCACTAATGAATCATTGTTGACAGCATGTCAATCTTCACATTTTAGTTGCAAAGTCACCCGTAATGCAACGGAGTAGAGTGCATGGGTGTATAGGATGATGGATTTATTATTTATTTTATTAATATTTTAAAGTCCACAGCACAAGCCATATATGTTTATGTTATATATTTCATTGATTTTTTCCGTTAACTCAATTTTCTCAAATTTAAATTTTCAAACCTCTAAATTCAATTAGAAGTACAGGCGACACTGTCAATAAAATAAATAATAAATAAATTAACAAAACGCTCGTGGGATTTTTCCGAGCGGTTCCGTGCTTCGCAAGGCACGTTAAGCAGCATCTATCGACGGCAGCCGATAAGCCAAGTCAGAGGCGTTAGGGCGGCTTGAAAACTTCTGACAGTAAGACCAGCCACTAGTCTTACAAGCCTCCACCAATCCGTACTTGGCCCCCGTGGTGGAGTATGGCCTATACCTTCCTCTATAGGTGCCTTCCTCGTGCCCCTTGGTGGGGACATAATGGGTGGATGATGATGATGATGAAATAAACATTTACATACAGGCGAACATAACAAACATAACACAAATAATGAAACGCTAACCTCTCAGCAAAATACCTATAGGAGATAAAAGATAAAACGTACGTAATATTCGAAAAAGGCGTAGCTTGGCATGGCAACAGTAATGGATTGACGGATTAAGTTATTATTATTGACCTTGGTCGCGTATTCGTCCGACAAAGAATCTTCCTAGTGAAAAATCGTCGTGTCCACTCAACTAGACTGCGAAAATGGTTATCGAATGAATTATTCGAATTAATAACTAGAAATAAAAGGACAACGGCAAATGGTGTATTGGGGTAATATTTTCCCAACTTTAGTGTTTCGCAACTGGCTCTTTTTTCAGTTTTTGAAATATTTTTTTAAAGTAGGGCGAAGATAATAAGAAAATAATTAAATAAAACGCAATTTACAAACAGAAACGGAACGCCATCGATTATTTTATCTTGTTGCAAGAAAAAAAAAACAACTGTCATGTCAAAGTGAAAATCAGTAGAGTTCGTTTCACGAAAGAAGTCCCATGAGTTAATGAATTTTGGCTTTTATTGTCTTATTATAAAGGATCTTATCTTACCGTGGGACTACATCACACCAAACAGGTGAAACGATCTTTAGGTGTTCTGTGGGACTGCTTCGGGCAAAAATAAAGAAAAGAAGATACTTGCCATTTCCACAACAATCTTGACTTTGGCAGATAGATATTGGTTCACTCGCCCACTAGGCTTTTCACCGTTGTTGGGCGAGATTACTCTCTTGTATGTTTTTCCCAATAACACGTTGAATGACATAATTTAGGTATGTCGATAATAATTATTTTTTACACAAATGGGTAAATAAAACTTTTACATAAAATAATAATAAAAAAAAATTACATAACGGTTCACTTTATTCGATGCTATGTAGATATTTTTTTACTAATTGATAATACTTAAACTCTAATATATAAAATTCTCGTGTCACAGTGAACAATCACAAGCGCATACTCCTCCGAAACGTCTTGTCCGATTTTGATGAAAATTTATATGTATTCACACCAATGAAATCTGAGGACGATGTGTCAGTCTTAAGTAATACAGGATGCCTAGAAAAATTAGGCGAGGTCAAAAGCGCACCAAACTGGGATTGTGTCATTGAATCCTCTGCGTTAAAGGTCATTGCCACAGGTAGGGTCATCACTCTAGATTTCGTCATTAATATAGTGAAAGAGAGATAGACTGTCGAGTGAAAGAGATAAGAGTGTAAGAGTTGAGGAGATAGAGAGACGACTTTTAAAAGATAAATGTATAAGATCGGCCCGCTTGTCGACTGTACGTTCATTGCGTTGTTATTTAATGACCACTCCAGAGGATCCACACAGGAAATTGTATTTACAAAAATGAGAATAAAACGTTATAAGTAAGAAGTTACTGTAAAGATGTGAAAGCGATAAGGGACAATCCCATACAAAAATATAGGGAAGAAACTATGCATATTTTACGAACTAATGTCTGTAACATAATACTCGGCAAAACGTGGGCCCAGTTCTAGTGATTGGCGCCTCTGCCTGCCCTCTCGGGGATAACGGGCGTGAGTTTATTTATTTTTAATAATACCTATAAAGAAAAGAAAAGATTATATATTATTTTTACCAAAAGCTCTCTTTTTTATTTCTTTTTCATGTTCTTACAATAAAAACCTTGTGGATAGCTCGGTGATTCTGTTTGCGTGTGGTATTTTCGACACACGGATTTATAGTCGTATAGACAGGACAGAGCCGCTCGTAGCCTGGGCTGCCTGAGTGATCTTAAACGATCACTAAAGTTAACCAATCTACGGCGCGTTCAGTCCATGGATGGTTCACTGTATATGACTAACGCTAGTGGCATTTTTCCGAGCGGTTCCATGCTTCGCAAGGTAGGTTAAGCAGTTGGTGCCGGCTGTCGTCGATAGATGGCAGTCGTCAAGCCAAGTCAGAGGCCTTAGGGCAGCTTGATAACTTCTGACAGTAAGACCAGCCACTAGTCTTTCAAGCCTCCACCAATCCGGACTTGGCCCTCGTGATGGAGTATGGCCTATACCTTCCTCCGGGGAGAGACCAGTGCCCCTCGGTAGGGACATAATGGGTTGATGATGAAGACAGTACAGTGTAAGCATAGTAATATCTGGCGTTGGAACTTTTTTTTAAGGAAAAAATCTTTATTGTAAAATGGTTACAAAAAATTGTTAATGGCTCCCAAACTAGGATTCTCTGTGCTATGGGGTAGCCAGTCCAAAATACATCTATCTCTATTATCTAATATATAAAATTCTCGCGTCCCAATGTTAGTGCGCATACTCTTCTGAAACGGGCGATTCTCGGGGGTCTTTAAATGCGCACCAAATCCTGTCGGTATCCTCACGTTTGCGTTCCAATTAGTATGGAATGGGACTGTTGAATGATTGGAATCGTCCAGTGTTTTGGTGCGCGTAATATAACTGCTGGCTGGTACGGTAATGGTTTTTGCAAGTCATACTATCAATGACATTGATAACGTAATAAAAAACAGATTATGCGGTCCTATCTATACAAAAAACCGAACGTTGAGGCTTAAGACTGATTAAGTAACTGCAGCGCAAAAGTGATTCTCCAAATTCGCTCTAAAATAATCTCTAATTATCGCACTGAAAGAAGGAAATACGCATCCAACCAATTACCGTCCAGGAAAACGGTCCCTGCTCCCCCGTGAGAAAGTCTAAAGTTCAACGCATTCGGCTATAGAATCCCCTGTGATCTCACGATTTTGCCCACGCAATATTCTGGGGGCATCTTTCGACCACAGTTCTACATTGGCCACTAAACGGCGCGGTTGGCCATTGCGAATTTCAAAATTCGAACTCGGCGAATTTGTTTTCGCGCTGCGTTCAAGATATTTTTATGTTAAGGAGGCCGGGTATACCCTAGTGTTCGTGACCCTGATGAGACTGCCGGTAAGTGTTTTTTTTATATTTTTTTTAATAATTGAAAACGCTGATTCAATATCTTAGAGTTCAAGAGCAATTGAAGATGAATTTCGTTTTGATAGGCCGAGGCACGAATTCATCTGAGGTCGTCTTTGAGACAGATTGCAATGGAGAAAATGCTTTTTTGGACTTGTTCGGTTTTTGCGTTAAACAAGTGTCCAAGTAATAACTTATGTAAGTACATAAAAATCAGTCTAGACCTTGTTACTCTCGCTAACAGGCATATTATATTGGACCAAAGCACTGAGATTGAATACGGTCGATTTTTTTGCAAAGGAGCATCGTTCGTCTAATTGAGTTCTCATAAATGCTTTGTCTGTCTGGATCTCTCGAGCCTAGTTATGAAACGGTTGTCATGGCAACGTTAAGTGAGATTTTTTTTAAAGAAAGTAACAGTTTTTTTAGTTTAACTCAACAGAATTCATTTGGCAATAGATAATGTTTATTTTTATTTATTACTTAGTTTTAACTACATTTTGCTCACCTCTTTGCCCGCCCGAGTTAAAGGGTAATTCTCAGAACTGCATAATTTGTTTGGCGCATTTTTTTTTCTTATTTACTCAACGAAAAGTAATACATATAATAATTATTATTATATTGCAGTAGATGTCACCAAAAACTAGAAATATGTTACAATACAATCAAGGCCAATAAAACTACAATATATGTAACTTTTTATTGAGTTAAAATTAAAAAAAATGCGCCAAAGAAATTATGCGATTTGAGCCATTGTTTAAAATTTCATCAAAATAGGTTCAGTAGATTTTGTATGAAGGGCTAATGACCAAACAGCAAGATGAATAAATCAATGGAAGGGGATGGGGGGCGATGTTATGTTATGCTATGTTTTGGGACGCCAGTATGTATACACGTTTTTATTTATTACTAGCTTTCGCCCGCGACTCCGTCCGCGTGGACTTTAGTTCAAAATTTTGCAACCCCGTTCACTCCCTTAAGAGTTAAATTTAGAAAAAGAGTATTTATTTTAATTTTTAAGAAATATATAGACCCTCTGTGCAAAATTTCAGCTTCCTAGGTCCAACGGCTTGGGCTGGGCGTTGATGAGTGAATGAATCAGTCAGTCAGGACTTTGAATTTTATTTATATAGATGACTAGCTTTCGCCCGCGACTCCGTCCGCATGGACTTTAGTTCAAAATTTTGCTACCCATTCACTCACTTAAGGGTTAAATTTAGAAAAAACGGCGAAACACGTGTTCAATCAATTGTGTTGAAGAGTATTTATTTTAAGTTTCAAGAAAATTAGACTACATTTTTTATACCTCCCATACAAATTTTGCCAACCCTTTTCGCCCCCTTCGGGGTTGAATTAAAAAAAATCTTATTCCTTGCCTACACTATATATAGACCCTCTATTCAAAATTTCAGCTTCCTAGGTCCAACGGCTTGGGCTGGGCGTTGATGAGTGAATGAAACAGTCAGTCAGGACTTTGAGTTTTATTTATATAGATTATTTTTTTTAGTTAGTGTAGTTATAATTTAATAATGCTGTTGAAATACCCCGTTTTACGGTGTTATTTGTGGCTGCACCATTCGTTAAAATAGCCGCAAAAAATTGTCTCTGGCAGGAACTCTACGGAAAGACTCTACGAGGAATGTACTGGAGGAATTGTGTTTTTGTGGATGGGGCCGTTTTTTCTGTTTTTGTCGTCTTTTTTTAGTTTAAATTTCACCCATAATAGGCTAGTTGCCCTAAAAAATTTAGTTAGACCGTCTTTTAGATTATACAAAAATATGGGTCACGTATTTTTTTTATTTGTAAATTAGACCAAAATGACAAAGATATAGCCCATTAAAGTTACGTGTGACGTCACGCCGTGCTGCATTTTTTAGCACGCAGTGACGTCACAGGTAACTTTAATGGGCTACATCATCTTTGTTATTTTTTGTTTAATCGAAAAAAGAAAAATACGTGTCCAATATTTTTTTATAATCTAAAATACGGACTAAATAGAATTTAATTATTTTGACCCTGGAAACTACCCTATTATGACACCATATTGACAATTAGGCATCCCTTCAGGGAGTCCGCAGCGACATCAAAGCGTTGACTGCCTCGTTGGTCGAGCCGTTAAGGCGTTTAGCTCCAAGAAAGAGGTCGTGGGTTCGATTCCCACTGGGGCCCGCCGTAGCACCATTTACCACCGTTACCATAGCACAGGGTATCCTAGTTTGGGACCAGGGCCTCAATTCTGTTAGTGCATTATAGTTCGATGAGAGATACACGGTCGGGTCACGTGACGTGTTTTTTCATACCATTGACGCCTAGATTGCTTGATTTGAGTGCGCGCGTAGACTTGAAGCGGCAAGGAAACTAAATCGCCATGTTCATACAGTTGTCATTGTACTACAATGCATTAACAGAATCTAAGCCCTGATCAAGTGATTGTGCTGTGAGGAAGTTAACATTATTATTGGTGGCAATCTCTCAGCTTTACTACGTAAAGTAGGTACAACTTTGTTGCTAAGGGCCCTCGCCCACGGCGACTTTTTGCAGCGATGCTGTAGTGATGTCGTGAGTCGTGAGTCGCTCGTAGCCTGGGCTGCCTGAGTGGTCTTAAACGATCACTAAGGTTAAGCAACATACGGCACGTTCAGTCCATGGATGGGTCACCGTCTATGACTAACGCTAGTGGCATTTTTCCGAGCGATTCCGTGCTTCGCAAGGCACGTTAAGCAGTTGGTGCCGGCTGCCGTCGATAGATGGCAGTCGTTAAGCCAAGTTAGAGGCCTTAGGGCGGCTTGAAACCTTCTGACAGTAAGACCAGCCACTAGTCTTACAAGCCTCCACCAATCCGGACTTGGCCCCCGTGGTGGAGTATGGCCTATACCTTCTTCAGGGAAGAGACACGTGCCCCTTGGTGGGGACATGATGGGTTGATGATGATGTAGTGATGCTGTCGCACGTTCGCCGCGATACAGTCGCGATGCGGTCGCTAGTTGCGTGTCCTCGCCCACGTAACCGTGATTCAGTCTTGATGCAAACGCGATACTGTCACCATGCAGTAACCTAGGGCCCCTTCCTCCATTCTTTCCCCGATGTCGTCCGACACGGCCGCGCGTTCGCAGCGATACAGCCGCGTTGCTGTAGCGCGTGGGCATCGCTTCTGCAGCTCGTTGCAAATGCGACCTACGCGCGTCGATGCTGTCGAGCGCTTACAAAACGCGCGACAGCATCGCTACAAAAAGCCGCCGTGGGCGAGGGCCCTAAATGCGGATATATGAGGTCTATTTAACTCCTGTGTGAGAATATTATACTCTTCAGTTCCACGCCAATTCATTCTTAACGATCCTGTGCAATACGCAACGTTGTTATGTCCGTTTCACATTGAACGATAACCGTAACAACATCGTCGGACTGATATGTGAGTGTTGTGCGAACACAGTCCTACGTTGTCATGCAGTTATGGCTATCGAACGATGTGAACCAGTCTTTGCCAGCTGCTTGGAGCTTCATCATCAGGCTATATTAGTCCACTGCTGGACATAACCCTCCCCTAATGAGCGCCATAGATAGCGCCCTGTCTTCAGCTTGACGCATCCCGGTTAGAGGGCGTCCTACACTACGTTTGCCGAGTCGCGGTCTCCACTCAAGAAACGTTTACCCCAGCGGTTGTCGGTTCTTCGCGAAATATGGCCAGCCCACTGCCACTTCAGCTTGCTTATTCTCTGAATTTATCTCCGAATTCTCTTAATCATCAGAAAAAAAAAATTTGAGCTAATACTTTCGTAAGCACTAGACATTATTGACTTTATTCCGGATACACTTACTTGACTTTTTTTCGGAAGAGTCCGACCAGGTTCCGATGGTGAGTAATACGAAGCTCGCGTTGTCGGTTGCTAAGTAAAGAAATAAAGTTGTTAAAAAACAATGTATTCTATAACTAGAATAAAGTAATTATAAACGTGACTTCTTAAATCTTAAATTGTTACATCGGTGGTTACCCAGCGGATAAAACAACCGACTCAAAATCTAGAGATCCTGGTTCAATTCCCAGATCGGACTTGTTCCTATAACTTTTTTTTTTCAAATTATGTACGTTTGTGAAGTTATAGTACCAACTTTGAAGGAAAACATCGTAACCACAGACATCTCAGATATCTATGATAACGAAAGCAGAACGAACGAACTATCTCATGACTCCGCCAAATTCATATATAATCGCCAATCCGCGGTAGGCACGTGTAGTGATTAAACCCATACTCTCTCTGAGAGAAGGTCTGTGCCCTACAGTGGGAGGTAGAATATTAGAGGCTGCTTACATAATAGGGCTGCAATTTGTGGCTACAATACAGTGGCCTGCAACATTTCGTGAAATACGAGTCATAGTATGTAATATTGCAGTAATGGCCCGGCCATGCAGCTAAACATTCTTGGTAGCCCTTTGCAACCGAGCTATCATAACCATGCATATAATTAAAAAAAAATCCTGACTCCATACAAATTAACTTTTCGGGATGCAACCGGCATCGATCGATCGTGCATTTATCTGTTTTACCTATAAAAAATACTGCAAGGTGCGGCGCCTCACTTGTCGGCACCCATTGGCCACAGATTGGCTCGTGAGCCGCTGGTAGAGATTTCTGCTTATTTTGGAGGTAAACGTGCTTCACGTACAGTACCGATAATTAATATATTTTGTTTGAAGCCTTACAATAATTAAGTTTGAATGTGTATAGGAAGAGTTGTAGAATGTTTTTATAAATACAAAGTTAGTTTTTAGTCATAAAATATGGCTGGAAAAATGTAGTTGTAGTTACTTTTTAGCCGCATTAGCATTAAAGGGATTTTTCGGTTATTTTTCTTGGAATCTATGGCATACCAAAACAAGCTATTTTAGCCAAGATAGTTAAAACTAAGAAAAAAAATTCTTCGGTTGCAAAGGGGTGTGGCCACATATGGCCGGTATTGTTTTTATAGGTTGCCGAACGATCGCTGAGCGAGTCAATATTGCGGGCACTAATTGCAGTTTGCAAAATATGGCCAATTTAGAAGCCCCTATTGGAGTCTGCACGGTTGGCCATATTATTGCAGACATATTGCAACACATGGCCCAGCCATAGATTGCTCGGCTGCTCGGCCATCAGTTGCAATAAAACATTTTTGTGATGGCCGGGAAATGATTTGCTGAAAGTGCAGCCCTTAAATAGTGATATCTTACAATTGGCGGTCGTATCGCTTTGCGCTATCTTTTTCAGACAACCTGGAAAGGGGAAGGAGTGGATTGCTAGAATAAAATATTCTGAAAAATAGCTCGCTACTTACTTACCTAACCGTTTTCAAGTCCGGTCGATGCTCCCAAAACTAGACTCCTAATCACACGGCTAGATTTGATCGGTCAGATTAAAATAGGAACTAATGCGCATTTAGCCAGCCTAACATTCTCCAGACGCGGCGAAAGAGCTCCGCGAAAATCAAAAGAAGTCTAAGGAAGAAGGAAGAAAGTTATTCTAACGTAAATCAGTGGTCTGTGTTAGATCAATGTTACCAACTAGACTTGTGCAAGCAAACAAATACAGGTGTTAATCCTAAACAACCGACGATAGATAAGTAAACTTTAAACAACGCTTACGCAGTTGATTAAGAATCTCGGAATCTGGGTGTTGGGTAGCGACCTTCCACCGGTGGTGGAACGAACTGGCTATTTTTGGAGCCGTTTTTCGCACCTCTGAAATTAGCCTGTGAAGTTTTTCGCGAATAGCGCCGGTGCGCGATCAGTTGATAGCTTCCCGATCAGCTGTTACGTACTCTTGAATGGAGCCGGAGGTTTTATTTCCGACGCGCCGCTCGATCACGCAGCCTCGCAGCTGGTCAGCGGCATTTTAAATTTTGTCAGTGTGAATAGAGTTTAAGGCAAGACAATGCTCCGGACCGAAGTGGGTGCTACGACATACGATGTGTTGACTGTGACGAAAATAAACAATTCCTTAAAAAATCTTCTTCAGCGGCGATGATTAAATTAATTGAACCAGCAAAGTTTAAGATTTTAATTCTTGACCAAGAAAAAAAATTGGGAATAGAAATTCTAAACAAAACAGAATTTCAGAAATCCTTTTAAATTCTGTTATAAATTTTATGGTTTTCAAGTTTTTCGATTTTTCAATTACATCTTGTGTAATGTCTCACTGTGTAAGCACACTTAAAATAATTTACAGTTACCACTAGTACTGACCACTAGTAGTAGTAACTCTCTCTCGTCTCCTGAGGTTTTATCTAAGATAGATTTGCTAAACATATATTTTGTTTTGTTTTCAGACTTCAACATCAACGATGTGTCATCGAGACTGAATGGATGCAAGATAATCGACAGATAACATATCCTTTTACAATTTCACTCATTTACATATTTTTTACATAGCCTCATTTGTGTCCCACTACATTTGCATTAATTTTATTCTTTGTACACAAGAAACAATCAAAAAAGAACTCAGATTTAGAACATCAAATTAAATCCAATCCAAAATCATTACTAAATGGAAATACAATATTCAATAAGAACTTGGCTTAAGGTTAAAAGACAATTCAACGAAAACTTAAATTTAGAACCTTAGAATGCAAGGGCAAATTAACAAACCCAAACTTATATTTGACCTTCCAATTAAAGGACAATCCAACTAGGATCCTAGAAAACCAGATTTAGACTGTTGAACTAAGCAAGAATGATAGAACGCGATCCCAATAGAAAGTGAGAATAGTATCACGGTATACAAATCCGTTTTGGGAATAGGGCAGAAAGTTGAGCTACATAGGATAGCTTCCGGATGTATTTAAAATAATGCGAATATGTAGATGAATGAGCATTGGGAAAATTGGGGTACTCGTGCCATTGGCTGTTAAAGTGGCGGCTTTAATACGCTCATGAACACGAGTGCTGGTGTGGAAGACATACTGGAAGATTGGGAGGAATTTTTTAGATCATCCCGGAGGTTTTCCATTTGTTATGTGTTTTATTAAATTTTCAACTGAATTTATCAGGGATTCATCTAGATCTTTTCTTTTCTCTTAGGCTATACAACAGACTATTTTCCAAATCTTGCAGTTGATTGTTTTATCAAACGGTGAAATATTTGGATAGATGTGTGGTATTTTATTATTGAAGTCACCAAAACGATTACAATCCTTAGGCTTGTGCGGAAGTAGGAAAGTTTTCAATTAAGTATTTTTTGAACAACAGAGCACTTTCATCTGCATTCGGGTTTCTGCAAAACATGCTGTAAAATCTACTGGATCGGATAAATATTTTTGGATTTTGCGTATTACAGCTTCGGCTCATATCTTCTACGTCTAAAACGAACCGTTTCATTTCTTTTCAGACGTCATGACGCGCCACAGCCGGTTCAAATGCTTGAAGATTATAAACTTCAAGTTCACGGAGAAGGTCTTGCAAAACGAGGTCGGTGAAGCGATCCTGAACATACACATCCAAGAACTGGATGGCTTCAGAAACCTTACAGCCTCAATACCAGAGGACCACCTCGTCTTAAACCTCCAAGTTAGCAGAATAACAAACAACCAACGTCTGAAGTCAGTGCCGTACACTGACACCTCAATTAAAGTAACGAAGGAAGAGCTGAGAAGGGGTAAATGGGTGAAGATTAACGTCATCAACATGGTGGCGGAGTTCTTCAGACTGCCGAGGGATTACTTGTCAGTGACCGTGAGAATACAAGACTCTAAAAACAAGACTAACCTAGTGGTTCCGCATCCGAGCTCGGAGAATAATAATGCGTTGGTGAGTCCATTGGTGTGATTTATTTATTATTAATTTTAAGGGAGACTTCAAAGTCAGCCTAGGACACGGTGGAGTATAGGTCTCGACTAACATTGACCGGAGTGGCCCAGGATTAAAAACTCTCGACAGAAATGGAGGAGGTCTTTACCTACCAGTGGAACAAAATATACCAAAAGGCAACGGAGAATAGTGAGACTGAGTAGCTGAATGAAAAGTGATAACTGCCCGTCAAGTAGGTAGGTAGCTCTAATTTAGAGATTTAAAAAGATTCTTCACTCAGTTTTTTAACTGGTGCTGTGGTTGTTTCTATGAAAATGAGATTTTCACGATTGTCCTGAGTAGGTAATAAAAAACGTACCACTTATGTTCGTTTCAAGAGATGAAATTGACTAACTGCGTCAATTAATGAAAATATCCCAGATATCATTGTAACCTCGCAGACAACCTGATATAACCTGAATCTTAGACATAATATCTTATCGCGAAAAGTCCTCGTGAGGTCACATAAGCCTTCGTGAGTCTGCAGATGTCGCCAGATCTGGCCTAATTTTGCATACTCAGTAAAAAAAATATTTGTACGATTTGGCTGTGGTAATTGAGCAGTTACAATCAGAGCTAATCAACTGTAGTACATCTATAGAGTCTAGTCTAAACTATAGAGCCTAGTCTAAACTATAGAGTCTAGTCTAATCTAACCTGTAGAATGTTTGGTGGACCGATGAGGTCACCATAACAATGGTTATTAATTATTTTTTTCAAGCTCATAACGGAATTGAGTACATACTTACGACCGCACTCAGATACGCCATTTAACGTAATGTTCATTAAAAATTTAAATTATGGTTTTTATGCGTATTGATATAAGTGTTATTTTTCTTTCTTAACTAACCATTAAAGTTAATGAATGTCCCTGAGTACGGCAGTTAGTAAGTTAAAAACTACAATATAAGAGCAAAAAATTCCGTTCTCATGACATGCTCGTCGACTGCTAGTGGCCGGGCTTTTCTTTAGTTTGTGCTGTACCTAATCTCTAACCCTCAATACTTTAAGATTTATTTTAGCTTGTAACGTTGCCCCCGAAGTCGCCGGCCCGTGTTACAGGGATAGAGCCGATTTCTGAATCGAGAATTTTGCTTAGTAATTACTTAACTATAGTGCTGTCTCGTCAAATTTCTTTAGAAAAGATAGTGACAGCACATTACTTAAGTATTTAGATTTACTTAGTGTAAATTCTCAATTCGTAAATCGGCCCATAGTCTGGCTTAAGTTTGAACATCATTGATTGTCTTAGAAATTGCGTGCGTACTTACTCCGTCAGGCATACAGATAAGCCAATATCGTTTTAGAATACGTATTTTACATTATCGTTTTTTATTAGCCTCTATTTAGTTATTAGTGGTTATCAAGAGGTCAAGCAATAATTATTTTTGTGTGTCCCGGAAAAGGTCAATTTTCTGGTGTCCTATCTGGAATTATCTGCAATTACTTAGGTACCTATTCTCGCCAACAATTGTCGTCAGTCATCGCAGAGATTGTGAGTTTGATTTCCACTGTCTTACTTTGATTTAGGTACAGTTGGATCAGTCTAAGTGTTTTCCACGTTTCATTATCATAATTCAGCCACAAGAAGTCCACTGGTGGACATAGGCCTTCTCCATGGATTTCCAAAAAGATGGGTTGGAAGCGGCTTGCATCCAGCGTCTTCCCGCCACTTGGATGAGATCGTCTGTCCATCTTGTGGCTGGTCCTCCTACGGTGCGCTTGCCGATATGTGGTCTCCATTTTCCACGTTTGTTTAGTCGTTACCTGAATACCCTAAATAAGATTCCTCTGGGCTTAGTACTCTATTTTACTAGTTAGTTTAGTTTGCCTCAGGAGGTGATATCGTTTTAGAATACGTATTTTACCGTATACAAAGATTGTCGAGTTTTTAATTACAAATGAAATGAGAGGATACAACCCATATTTCGATCGTCCTTATTAAGAATAATCATTTAAGAAGGAAAGTCTTTTAGTGGGAATTCACACAAGGCTTAAATTTACTATGTTAAGCACGATCGAAACCAAACTGCAGTTTGTAAATAACCAAACTAAATACGATTGTATGAGAAATACCGTTTGAGGATCCCTCTGAAGTAACCGGGTGGATTGTTGACTAATTGTAACACAATTAATGTGACCACAGTGGACGTTCCACATGAACCATTTAAAACACCTGTTCGCTTCCAGATGCCCTACATCGAGATTACCTTCCGGGACAACACCCACAAGCGCACGCGGCGTACCCTGGGCATGGACTGTTCAGAAAACTCCAAAGAGGTGCGCTGCTGCCGCTACCCCCTCAAAGTGAACTTCGAGGAGTTTGGGTGGGACTGGATCATCGCCCCCAAGCAATACGAGGCAAACTACTGCAGCGGAGAATGCCCCTACAGTTTCCTGCAGAAGTATCCTCATACGCATCTGGTGCATTTAGCTGCGCCGGCGGGCAGCGGGGGGCCCTGCTGCGCTCCAAGGAAGCTTAGCAGCATATCGATGCTGTACTTCGATCATGATCTGAATATAATCTACGGGACGCTTCCCGGCATGGTGGTTGAAAGCTGCGGGTGCTCGTAGCGATGGTGGTCTGTCCTTTGGCCCCAAGTGGTATTCGGTATTTGGTTTTCTAAGAATTTAGTTTC
The DNA here is from genome assembly GCA_947310845.1 of Yponomeuta plumbellus. Taxonomy (NCBI): domain Eukaryota; kingdom Metazoa; phylum Arthropoda; class Insecta; order Lepidoptera; family Yponomeutidae; genus Yponomeuta; species Yponomeuta plumbellus. Next base: position 8,798,610 of record OX371216.1, on the reverse strand, counting down.
ATCACCTGATCCTTTTCACCGTTTTAGTAGTTTTTATACCTAGTTAACATAAATTAGATTATTCTTCCATTCTGTGAACTCTTTAACATGGATCAACATTACTGTTGTAATTGTTACAACAGTCATGTTAATTCTTCAATTTTTGGAGATGAGAATCTCTTTGGAACTACCTAAGGAATCAGTGTAATAAATTAGTAATCTCAAACGTTTTGTAAAAAATATCATTCGGTCGCTCAACAATTATTTTGGTCTACAGAATAAATAAATGAGCAAATTACACGTCATCGGTAAATAAACCGCTTACCAGAATTAACAAAATGTACATCAGGGTGGTCTGACCTTCCAGATCAATTTGATAATAGTATTTTCTGTCGATAACTAGTTGATGCACAATACTTTTCATTTATTGCCTACCAAATCCGTGTTGTTTTGATAACTTAAATGAAAATGGTTGTGGATTTTATTCTAAAATGAAATCTAGGAGTGTTGTATGTTCGAAATTTCCTTTGTACACTTGGGGCCAAAAGTGTTACGTCTATGTGATATCTTCTGGTGTAAGACTGCAAGACTATCGTGTGTGCTGTGCGTGTGACATTTTACTGTACATTTTTATTCTACTTTTGTACATCTTAGTTTCAAGTGTCTACTTTAACTGCAAGCTACTAAATAAGGATAAAATTAATTTCGGTTTAAGTCATCATCACGCCATTTTTGTCTCTTCATGTGCATGCGTCGCCGTGTTCATAGTAAAATTCTACGTAGTTTCTTATAATGCACATTCAGGAATAGGCTATTTGACAGTGTGAAAAAAACAGTATTATTTATACGTATTCGTATAAATTATGAGTCTTAAAACCGCTTTACGGCATTTTAACTAAAAAAACAACAATTATGATTTGTAAAAAAACAAGATCGGCCATTGTATCAAAAACGGCCTGGATTGGCCGATTCTATGATGACGACACATATCAGTAAAAATGGCGTCTATTATTCATTCTTTCTTATGTTCATTGGTTGGTTTTCGGGGATGTGACGTCACAATGCCTGTACGACGCCATATTTCCCAAGATAGCGTTTTGGCGGGTTATATCAAAAGTAAATTTTTGTTTCCTTTTTTAGAAGAAATACACGAAAGAATTTAAAATTACCACTTTCTGAAGACTATATGAACACCAACAAAACATTATGTGATGCTTTTCAGGAATCTGTCAAATAGCCTCATATGTAGCTGTATGATAATTTCGATATTCTTACGTGATGTGCAGCAACTGAACTATGGAGGAAATAAAATTAAAAAATATATTTTTATAACGGCAGTGACCTAAGAGGTCATAGATAATGTATTATCAGTCCTTATTTTATGCACCAATGACGTATGTCTGTAGCAGCTTTGTAGTAACTATGTATCTTGTGCGTTCTTTTCAATTTATTAAGGCCACATTTCGTTCACACTAGGCCAGTTACTATTCATAAATAGATTTTTTTTTTCAAAATTTACGAAACATTTATTGCAATTGCTATCATTTGTAGCAATACCAAAACGCACTTGAAATTATGGATTCTGTAACTATCTTTTTTCGATAAACTTAGCTATTTCTTTTTTGTGTATGTTTGTTTTGTAAAAGGACGTATTTACCCATGGCAGGTGCTTAAGAGGAGTGAAGCTTTTTGTATTTATATTAAAAATACCTTATTCATAACAGTTGCAGTTTCATACACATTAATTATTAACAATATTATGATCTTTGCTATAATTTCGATGTATTATTTTGGCGTGGAAAAGATGCATTTTTAGCATATATATTTTTTAATTGTACTTTTTTTAGCGAAATTATAAAATTTTCAAAATCAAGATCTCATCGCAGGCAACTGTTTTGTTTGTAAGATTGCCTTTTATCTTAGATCTCTCGACTTTGTTTTGGATAAAGATATGAATTATTTAAAATTAAATTAATAATTATTACCCACATTGTAGACGAACGAAGGAATCTTTTCTTGGATATTTCGTGTTATAGATATTACGAAATAAATCCCTCAAAACACATTAAGCTTCTTTTTTTATAGTACATAACACCAATGTAAAGTGGAAATAAATAAAAGTGGAAATTTGATTTCAGCAATTCTTACAGAATAGCCGCTCTTTATTTATATAAACTTTAAATTTATTTACATATTTTGTTTCGCCTACTTTACATTAATATATGTTCTTCATCAACGTTGTTAAAATAAGATGAAAACAAAAATTATTTAACAGAAATACACACTTCACATTATTAGTTTTTTTTACAAATACATACGTTAATAAGTATTAATCCTTACACAGTGGGGGAAAAGATGGACTAGTACACCTAATTAGAAAAAAAAACAATTCCCACATATTTTTCTTGAGACATCAATGAAAAGGAAATCCATTATTTAAAAAAAACTGTTTGGAATGCTAAGATGTTTCGAATTTTATTAAAAGTTTTGATTTCAGTTACAATTCAGTGATTACTACGTCTCAAGATTTTTTTATTATACATAATTTAATTTAAGTATGCAATAAATTTCGGCCTTTAAAAATATTAGTAGAAAGAGTTGCATTTTAAAAATAATGAAAAGGCCAAAAATGTATCTAATACTTCAGTCTAATAATGTATTGCTTAATTCTTTTTTTTTTCTCAAAAATAGACAAAACGAAACGTTAGTATTTAAAAAGTAAGTAGGTATTTATTGTACTCATATCAATTCTACTAAAACAATTCCTTTATTATATTTTTATGTGGAAAGTAACAATTTACTTTTATGGCATTTTCATACATAAAGTAAGTCTACAAATACGTAGAAATAATTAATCATTGTGTATTTTTCTCAATGTCTAATGCCTAGTTCCTAATTTACAGAAATGTGCACAACATCAATGGTGTCAGTCTATAATAGGTTGGATGGATTTTTTCGAAATTTCCATTTACAAAACGAAAAAGTAGTAGTAGTCTTAAAAAGCGCTGTCACAATACAAAGTATAGTGTCGTAAGTAGAAATTCATACAAAAATTGTATACAAAAATGTGCATTTGTTATTGGCAGTGAGTTTCGAAACCGATAAAAAGCAAAACTTAAAATTACGAATAAAAATGAAACATCACAGATTTTAACTTACAATAATCGAAAAAAAAAACTGCACACAATTCAGGAAACGTTACATAGGTTTTTTTTTTACAAACCAAAAACGTCGGACTCTAATAGAAATATTAAGTAGTAAGGTCACATAGGAAGTCTAGATCTAACGCTATAAGTCAATTATATACACAAATTGCTATCAAATTCTTCGCCCAAACGACAAAAAATATGGTTGCGACACTGAATCTTGAGCCTTTACATTTAAATAGGATCACAGTGGAAAAAGTGATTTAACATTAACTGGCGATATTCATGAAGCTTACTCCAAAACAATTTCTCTCGTCACCAATAAAGAAACCATCAACAAAAGCTTATGAATACCGCCACACATTACAATCTAACCGTCTATAAATAAATAAGGATTTATTCAGTTAGTTGACGAAACACCACTAGGCCTTGCCAAACCATTTTTTTTTGAGTAGGCAACATAAGAAAACCTAGCGTTTTGATAACCATTTCGCGGTGGCGTTTCGACAACTAGTAGAAAAACGCCTTATTTCAGTAAAAGTCCACAGTATGGCAAGTTTCTACGTAACGCTATTCACTTATTTGTCTTCTATAACACACCCTATAGCTACTTGCAAATAGAAAGTCCTTTCTCAATTCACTGTACACGGTAGTTCGAAAACGTCACTCATTTAGTCGAAATCTTAAAAACTGGGTTGCGATACAGTCCTGGGGTTGCCAGCCTGAGGTTGGTACACGTCATAGGAATTGTGTGGCTCCAGGTGGCATACCACGTTGTTCTCACCGTTTAGTACCGCTGCCAACGCCCTCATATTCTCTGGGGGCTGATGATATGGATGTCCGATGAGCCTTCCGCTCTCATACCCGTGTCTTGGGTCATACGTCCTGTCCAAGCTGTCCCATTTGCCGCCATATTTGAATTGCTCCTCATGATGGTGCCTTTCGCCAGGGCTGTAGGAGATCAGCGGCCGGTGATCACCGTAGAATTTGGAGCTGGAGGAGCCGTGATGGCCTGGGTTCTGCCGGCAGCTGTCTGGGCCAGAGTTGTCGTCTGACATGTCCGACATAAGCGTCTCGTTTCTCTCTATCTCTTCGTAGACCGGATCGTCTTGTATCACTCGGAATTCCTGCTCAGAGCCTCTGCGGTATATCCGGCCTTGCTGGGAAGCTATCTCGGAGTACGTGTGGTTCACATTCTGACTGCCGTGGTGGTGATGTTTCCGCCTATTCTCGTCTTTGTAGTGTTTCCGGAATATCATCTCTTGGCTGCCTGGCGAATGCTGGGACATGTAGACGTGAGGGTTGCGGAAGTCCTGGTTGTAGCTCCGGGTTGTCTGGTAACCCTGAGGGTGGTGCGGGATGTCGTCTTCCTTGATCATGTGGCGAGGGGAGCCCGGGGCGTGCGGGACCTCGCACTCGTTGTAAGGGTTGTGCATGTGGGCCTGTTGGGCCAACTGGCGCGATAGGGTGTCGTGGTGCGGCAGGGTTGAGGTTGCCCCTTGGTGGTGCTTAGAAGAAGTGTTCTGTTGAAATAAATTTAATGTTTTAGATTTTAATTTCGAAGACAGAAGGCATTTTAAATACACAATTGAGTGATTTACCCCCGGTTTTTCGTACATCTGTTAATCCGCTGTTAAAAGCTGACAGTTATTTTTTTTTTGTGTGAACTTTGGCCAACTGATGGCTATTAAGCATGAACAGTAGATGAACAGATTAATTGTGTACGAGAAGCAGGGGTTGTGGGAAGCGACTGACTAAAATGTGTGGTTCTTTTTCTAACAGCCAAACGCTCAATCAAATGTGTAATTGGGTGAAGGAAGACGACTACAAATTGTAATTTTGCGATTCCGATTTGTATGAAAATTGTTACAATTGATAACGTAAAGAATGCAGCCAGATACCTCAAAAATCACTATTGTGTATTTAAAAAAAAATAGGCTAATAAATCAACTAGATGTTTTCTATTTACTAGGATAGACAGCTTTGTTTCTTGAATTTGTCTAGGTTTTAAACTAACAAACGTGTTATTTGTGGTATAAATAAGGCATGTTTCATTCTTGTTAAGTGATTAGCTAGTGCTATGTGAGAGCTAAGTAGAAGGAGATGAAAGGGCTTAACGTCGCTAGAACATGCTAAGTTTTGTTGTAAGGTATCTATATGGGTTAAGGTTATCATGCAATGAATGAATTCGACTTTCATTCTCATGTATTCATGATCTTTTGGTCTGATTCAAGCTGTCATATAAACATAGACTGAAAACAATGTTGCGATAATCAGTTCCTCAATTTTCAATTATTTACATGAAAAATATTGCTTTTAAAAAACATAAAGTCAAAAAAACAGCTTTCAAACAGACCACTAAAACTCTAGAGGTGATGAAAAAACACGAATAGAAAACTGTGCATTCACACACAAAGCCTTTTTAAAATGAAGCCCCGCCCTCACCTTCCACACACCAGTTCCTATTGGGTTAGCCAACACCCCCCAATCTATGGCCGCCGCCATTTTGCAAGATGGCGACCGAGAACGCTGAGAGTTCATATTCTGGTAATCGTTTGGGTCTAAGTTGTTCCTGTAGCTATGCATCGAGGCGATGCTCTGTGTATGAGAGGCGCTATGAGGCAGGTTTTGTGGTGTTGGCACCCGAATCGATCTGGTCTCGTCGTTTGGGACGTATATGGGCGCGGTGGGCCGTATGTTCCATCGGGCGTCCGGTTGAAGGTTGTAGCTCTGTTTGCGACGGTAAATGTGGTCGGTTATATACATAGAAATACTTAAAAGATATATATAATTATAGTTACAGACACAGACACTATACATAGTAACAAGATAGTCGCAGTAGTACCCAACCTCCGTTAAGAGAAGGCACATACAGAAGAAATAGATATACATGCGACGTTTGACTCAAATTTGCAGTGACCCTAGTTGCGATATAGAGTTTTTACTGCCCTACGACGCAATATCCAAGTAAAAGAGAGAGAAAGATACATATATAATTACAGGAACATGATGCACTGCCGACCTGTAAAATCGCTTTCAATACTGGAAATATGAAGTTGTATATTTTTAAGCTTATATTATTCTATAAATAACATAAAAAGTATGCATATGCATGACATATTGCAGAGATAGGATTTTTTATATACTGTCTCATACTAAATATATTAAGATTACTAAATCTATAGTAAATCCTAATAAAATTTAGAAAAAGACTGGGGTGAAATCTACTAGTTTTTTTTTAGTAAATTTTCACCGAACCACCACACCACGAAGTAATTCGGAAATAATTGTTATTAGAAAAAGATAGTAAGACATACAGTTTTGTTAGTATATTTTTAAAAGCGTTAGGAGAGATGTCTATTTTACGAGACTAGAGAAGTGTTAGCTAAAGTAAACAAAACATGACTTACCGTGCTTTCAACAAAACACATTTTTGGGTTTTTTTTTACCCAGTGTTTAAACAAGTACATAGACCAAAGGTTAGTGACACATTTTAACAAGAATTTATTTTAAAAAAAACAAATTTCAACAACGAAAAATTAAACAATTAATTGTTAAACACAAACATTAAACAAGAAACTTAGCTGTCCAACCAATTAGTTACAAGATCAAAGTGGTGTAAGGTGGTTTTTACCAATGCTTTTTTTCACTTATGGCAAGTAATTTTGAAAAAAAATCCTATCTTTTTACTAGACAATATGCAACGCATACGCACCTTGTTGGACGTTCTGCCTATAGCCCTGCGGATAACGTCCGCTGCCGCTGTTTATCGGATTTCTCAAGTGTGACATCGGAGCGGCGTCCCGGTCCATGTGTTGGGGGAAATTGGCCGCTGTGGCATTGAGTGTGGGACCAAAATTGCTCGCGGGCCCAAAGTTTGGGTTTTCTTGCGAGTTCCGTCGGTTTCTGTGGGTGTGGTAGCTGTGGGCGGCGGCCGCGGCGGCGAGGGACGCGACCGCGGAGTTATTGATGACATTGTTGTTGTTGTGATTGTTGTTGTTGACGACAACGTTAAGGTTGTTGATGACCAAGTTGTTCGTCGTCGACGCCGAGACCGAGCTGCTGGCGGTGCTCTGTGTGATTTGTTTCGGGGGTTTAACTTTGAGGTTGAATTTAAGTGGTTTTATTAATTTACCCGTCACCGTGGTGGTCATGCCTTAAGATTACTGGAAGCATTTTCTGAATACGTAAGTATTCGATTGTCCTACAGCTCAGAATCATTCATAATGAGCTTTGTGTAGGGCAGAGGAGTTTCTAAACATAATTATATACCTACCTGAACTGAACGCGAGATACCAAACTTCAGATGGCCCTATAAACCTGAGTTTTTTTGCATATTAGTACAAAATTCTCGCTTCTTCACAAATATGTTTACATAATATGGTAACATACGGTTACTAATAAATCAACTGCGATTGGACCGTTGCATTTAGACAATAACGTAAAGATTCCGGATACATACGGACAGCACCGCATTTTCATAATTTCTGGATGAGATCGAGTTCCCTCAGGTGAGTAAACGCCAATGGTGAGGTGAGGTGAGTGGTTAGGTAACAGACAGCGCCTATCCATGGATCCACAGTTTATTCACTAATCCTGAACTGACTTTTGGAGCATCTGTTAACCTAAACCAATATTGCGGCATTGAATATATTGCCCAAAACATTATTCCTCAAATGCAAAACTCCCAAGTCAACCCAAAAAAAAGAAAACCATCTAACCGTAATCGCAACTCGAAGGATCCACGAAGTTGTCACTGACACCAAACTGCGGCCAAAGTTGGCTCTCAAAGTCAGCGCTCAACGCCCACGAACAACCCACTACACAAAACATACCAGCAGACAATCATCGCCCCAAGCCATTAAAAAAGCCCAACTAACCGTCCCGGGTGTTGACGAAGTCGTCACTGTCGGCGACCACACTCCGGTGGTAGCGGCGGCTCTTCACGCTACCCTACCGGGTGTCCAGATGGTTGCAAATACATCAACCAAATGAGAGCTATCCAAACATTGCGAAACAGTTCCGCGTATCCATTACCTAGCATCATCAAACCATTCACTTCCCCACCTAACTCATGTCCTAGCTGATAACCTACCATATCCTTGCGACCTTGAATATATTGCCCAAAATAGACCACGATGTCGTCACTATCCGCGGCCAAACTCTGGTGTCAGTGCCAGCTCTTAACGGGCTCATATTGTGACCTTGCACGAATTACCCAATACCCAAAACATGCCAACAATCATCGCCCCAAGCTAATAAAAGCCCAACTAACCGTAACCCCGTCCCGGGGGTCCACGATGTCGTCACTGTCCGCGGCCACACTCTGGTGGTAGCGGCGGCTCTTCACGCTGCCCTGCCGGGTGTCGAGATGGTTGGACGAGGATGCAGTCGGCTGGTTGTTGTGGGGAGGCGTCGGCGGCGGCTGCCCGGCGATGTGAAGGCAGCACGAGAGCCACGGATGGCGGCGGCCGAGCCTGGCGCATTCCTTCTGGAACTGAGGGCGCTGTGCTTAGTACAGATTCTAAAGTATGTTACACATAGACCGTAGTGAATAGACGCGTCTAATCAGTGCTTATGTTATTTAAATCATAAAGTGTGTCTAAAGCCACAAGTTGTGCCGTAAACATAGCCTAAACAATGCCATAGTGGTATCCTAACAAATACCGTGCTTTCTCAAATCATTTCAATTTCGGAAATAACAGAATCTGTGAATAAAATGTAACATGACCTGTGGGCTCATTATGTAATTTTCGCAGCGGATATTCATACGTCTTAAGAAGTCACGTCAACACAAAAACCGACGTCGTACGGAGTACTGTCTCGCTCTAACATAGGGTCTTAAAAGAAGACAGTCCTATACAGTAGTGGTATACATGACTTTTTAAGACGTATGAATATCCGTTGCGAAAATTCCATAATGAGCCCCCTGGTAACTGACGGCTACATTACTATTTTTATTCCGCACTTATTTGACTTTTTGTCGGAAGAGTCCGACCAGGTTTCGCTGTGATTCGCTGCGAATAATGTCAACTGAATAATGTAGCCATCTTTTGGAACTACTCGGAAAAGATACATTATTTACAGTTGAATGGCATGGGTATAGTTGAAGAGCAGCGTCCTGTGGTGATCCCTCCAGATGGCATAACTATATCCATCCGGATTTCATTATTCGTTTAAAATTGGCCTGTTGCATTGGGTAATGTGATTACGTTGTACAACCTCAAGATACAACAACGCTACTCCAGCGTCACTTCAGTCCTGATGGTAATTTTACCTCCCTATCTATGTAAAGAACTTGTCATTTGTGTTTTTCTTTACTTTACATAGAGTGTACATGCATACATACGCTCATACGTAAGCTCACGGCTGTATCCCAGAGGGTTAGGCAGAGACCAGAACAGACAATTAAACACAGTAAAACTTAACTCGTAATAACCTGGGATTCTGAAAACTGTTGGAGAACTGATGAGAACAAAACACACACACAAAAACAAACACATAAACCTGACACTCTCTTCTCTTTTCGCCTTAAGAATTAGAGGATAGAGAAAACATCGACCACTTTAAACATAGGATGAGATCTAAATCCTATTTAACATAATATAACATTAACATTTACATACAGGCACATACATTGCTTCTGGCCCCACACTAGGATACCCTGTGTCGTGGGAACCAGAAACAGCGACGTCACAAACATGTAAACATCCAAGACCTGGGTTTTTTTTGTCCCCAGCCGGGATTCTAGCCCGGGACCTCTCGCATGGTAGTCAGATGCGCTAACCGCTGCGCCAAAGAGGTCATCATAGCGACACAATAAAGATTTAGTTTTTAAAAGTATCAAGTTGATCTCCGGGCCTAGTGGGTATAACAATCAATTCAAATATTTTTATTCATAATCCAAATAGAACATTTACTATATGAACGTCAATGTTGTTAGTTTCACAATTAATAGATTACATGGAGAAGAAGGTCAGAGGTCGTCGCAAAATACTCCCAAAATATTTGAACACTTACAATCTCATTCTGCAGACAATGGAAGATGAAAATGAAGAGACCCTGGAGGGAGTTGAGTATCGTGAACGTGTAGGCCATCCCGACGGTTTGCTCATTGAGGTAGAGCAGTCCGAAGGTCCACGTCAGGCCAAGCAGGAAGGCCAGGACTAGGGAGCTGTTCAGCCAGACCCTGAAAATGGGAAAACGTGATATAATCAGATCAGCTTTTTCATTCAAAATCACGCAAAAACTGCGTGTTATTAAACATCACCAGTAAAACTAAAATCAGTTTTAAAACGCAGATCATTTTGTAGAAAAAATTTACTATCTCTTAAAAAAACGTATTAACTAGCTTTAATTTGAGACATCTTGGTCATAATAAATAATATTCAATGTTAGTAGCTCTTTTGGCACCAAGTGTGCTTTACACACTTTTTTTCATCATCTTAATTCAAGTTCGACACAAATATTTGTTGTGTCCGGACATAATTCGATGAAACGGATAAGGACATTCAGAAATTATTTATAACAAAGTTAATTCCACTTAAACACTATTAAGACGGAATTCCGACTTTAACACCAACTTAAGAGATTTTTTAGAGAATCCCTGGACTGGTAAATTTGTTCTGGTATAGTTCTTATATACTCTTTGAGTTTGTTTAACCTTAGTGCTTAGTATTTTTAACCTCTGAAGAAAAAGTTTTTGTTATTCCTTCCAGTTGTGAATTGTGATTCTCAATTCGACTTACTAGGGACAATCTAGAGTGTACTCTAGTCCAAAGCCACCAAAGTTATACTGAAAGTCTGAACAGTGAAAATAATTTTGATCTGCTTCTGTCAGTAAAGTAAAAAAAGCATAATCTGAAATATTGCTGCATAAACGACACCATACCTGATCTTGTAGAGCTTGGAGTTCTCCTTGGCCTTGATGGAGACCGTAGAGTGGTGGCACATCATGTAGATCACCATACTGAGGCAGATCCAGTTGGCCTAGAATTAGACAAAGAAACGTTCGTTAGATGCGACGAGAAATTGGTTTGATGAGGTTTTACCGGATGTCTTTCCTATTTCACTCGCATTATTAAGAACCATCTCTTAACTGACCGAATTTCCCAAGATCAAAAGCTAAACGAGCGTCACCAGTTACACAAAACTCATGAAGGAGAGCCAGCAGTGTCTCTTGATGCTGTGAACCCAAAAGTAGATACCTACAGGGAGCGACTAATGTGCCGGTGGCCATCAGTTAGATTTATTCATCCCTAAAGTTGCAAAGAAGCTGAAGACAGGGCGCTATGGCGCTCATTAGGGGAGGATTATGTCCAGCAATGGACAAATATAGCCTGATGATGATGATGAAAGTTACAAATGCAAAAGTATATCTGCTGATTTCGTCCCTTTATTGGTAAAACCGATTTAACTACAGTTTTTTTCAAAAATGAGTTATTTACACCAAGCTACTCTATAGATAGAGCTCAAAAAGTTGTAAAAATGTGAAGATAATCGGTTTTACCAATAAAGGGACGATTTGTACAACTTCATGGAGATAGGCTATTTCCCAGCTTGAGACTCAGATACTTACAACCAAAACTAATGCGACTGGTCCCACGAAGCTCATCACGAAGAGACGCTCGGTGGTGAGCCAGCAGTGCCTCTTGGTGCCGTAACCCTGAGGGTAGGTGGCTGCGGAGACCAGCACCACTAGCGCCGGGGCTGCGTACGCGCATACGCAGTACCAGCGCGCGCGGGGGCGCTCCGGCTCGAACACCTCCACTAGCATCGCGTACAAGTGGAAGCCTGGAATGCGGAGGCGGGGGTTCGAAGAATTCTGGAGGTTTTGTCTAGTGGTGATCCTCTGCCGCATCAACACCAGACATGTTATTAGCTACTGAGAGATTGGTAGCTATAGAGGGTAGTCATTTTCTTAATTATTGTTACAGAAGTTGGCTGAACCAACAAATGACATTTGTGAGATACCTATCACTGGAGACGTGCGTACAGAAGTACGGATAAGTAGCACAAATAAGGAATGTAAAATAAGAATATTTCTTTTATCAATCCTTATTATTAATCTTATTTCTAAATTAATTAAATTTATTAGTCTATAGATTACTTTAATGGTGTTATTTAAGTTTTTATCGTTTTAATTATGTTTGTAAAATTACTTGATTATTCATAACTAAAAAAAAAATATTGTACATTAAATTATTTGCAATTTTGATCCGGATATATTTTGTTAAGTATCTATATCTGTATGGTATAGGTATCCAAAATAAAGTATAGTCTGTTAGCTTTTAGAATACACCTCGGCTACTATCGGGTAGAATCGGATATATTCGTGTAATAGAAATATCGGAACTAATGTGACACTTCATTCGAAATCGGCACTAATATGACACTTAATTTCGAAATCAGAACTCGATCGTTCAGTACGATATAAAGATATATACGGCGAAAACCGAACCCTTCTCTAGACCCCGAGGTATATTCTAAAAGCTAACAGACTGTAAGTAGAAGACGAGATAAATGTTTCATTATCATGCATCCACGATTTCCTAAGCCACCCAAAAGCTTTTCGATCAAATGAAGTCACAAACCTTCCAGGAACATCCAAGCGAAGGCAGCCAAGAAAAAGTAGTGCAGTACACCGGCTATGACACCGCAAAGTGCCCTATCTTGGGTCTGGTTGATGCCGGCCATGAACACCACTTCAGCGATCAACAGGCAGACGCAGAGATTCTTGTGGATGAGCACGCGATCAGACTGCGGAAAAAATAAGATGAGATCCTGAATCAAACGTGGATCTAGGGAATAACCTAGGTGATCGTTCCTGCATTTGTGGGAGCAAAATCATAAAGGATGAGTTTTTTTTTCAAAGTTTCGTTGATAATTTTCTTCCGAATCACCGATTTCGTTTCCATGCTAATGACTCTAGCAGATTCAATGGCGTATAAATAATCGGTGACGTAAAATTTAATAACAATCACTCTAGATCTGGGATCCCCAAACTATTTTGGACAAGTGACCCCTTTTCCAAAATGAACTGTTACTTTAGACCCCCATGGCCAAATTATCTACTTTTAAGATCAACCCCCTTAATCATAATGGTCCGCTAACATAAAACAGCTGCTACGGAGTGTTATTTTTCATTCTGACTTAGGTCAATAGAAGAAGACAGAGTGAGAATTAGCAATGCTTTAAGTTAGCAGACTATTATGAATAATCTTTAGTTTTTCCTATTGATACAAAATACCTAGGTATTGGAAAACTTTGCACTTGGTTAAGTGAGTAAAGTATAAAGTTTTTCATCTTGAGACTTTACATTACTACAACAATGCTATTTCTTACAAAAATATTAATTATTCTTAGTACACGTAACACAACATAAACAATACAGTACCTATCTACATATCTTGAAAGTTTTAAATAAGAACTTGTGTTAATTTAATAGGGGTCGATACCGACCACTTTGGGAATCCCTGCTCTAGATCGTCAGACGCTAGGTCTACAGGCTCCGTTCAGACCAGAAGTTCTTCCTGGTCCACAATATCAAGCAAAAAAGTTAAGCTTAAGAATATTAATTGTCGACTTTAGAGAATGAGAGTGATTGAAAGGTAGAATAAAGGAGCTACACAGAACGTCTAATAAACGATCATATTTCTGTAGCACTAGAATAGAACAATAGTAAATAAAGATACTGTTGTTGTAGCATAACCAGTAAGCGTGAAGCTGCTGAGGATATGCGCATGAGTCAGATCCAGGACTGTTTCGTGGATGTCCATTAGGAGTGCAAAGTTCTTTAAGTGAAAGCATACGCACTAAATAACATTAGACGCTCTGCCGTTGGTCACAAATAGAGAGAAGGAAGAGAAAAGAGAGAAAAAGGAAGAGGTAAATATCAAGGAAACAAAGAAGCAGGAAGAAACCTGTGAAGGAAGAAAATAAGAACAGAAAGAGTTGAAGAAATTCCCACTGAGCGTTTCATTCCTGGAGCTCTGGACCACAGTAAAGACGACACCGATGGACAAAACTAGTAAAATAAAATTAAGAAAAGGAAGCAACTGACCTTCATATTCCTGAAGCACTGGAACACAACGATAGCAGCCAATAACGCCACAGAAGATATCCCGCAGCCAATCAGCGTGATGCTGCTGAGGATAAGCTCGTGTGTCTCGTCCAAAGCCGTTTCGTGGATGTCCATCAGAATTGCAAAGTTGGTCAGGTGGGAACAGGCACAGCCAGTATGTGTACGGTTCGTCCACTCCACTTGGCAGCCCTCCGAAGACCAGCCACTGTAAGGAAAAAAGTTTTTTTACATTGATATACATATTTCAGTCAACATCTTGATTCAAATGAATGAAATGAATAAACATAAGTATCTGCACACAGGCATATACATTGCTTCTGGCCCCACACTAGGATACTCTGTGTCGTGGGGATCAGAAACAGCGACGTCACAAACATGTGAACATCCAAGACCCGAGGTTTTTTTTGTCGGAATTGTTAATATTATTATGAATGATTTTCAATAATTTAAAAGTTTTTTGTGGTTTTTGATTGATTGATTAATTTATTTTGAAACTCCATGACAAATTTTCATTCTGTTACATCTGCTGCTAACACTGCTATTAATAAAGATGTTCGTTTAAGTACAACGTGCGTAGGAGTATAAATAGCTGTCTTCATAGAAGCCCAATTCAACATCGAAATGCTTACTGGGTCTTGAATGTACATCATCATCATCACCAACCCATTATATCCCCACCGAGGGGCACGGGTCTCTTCCCTGAGGAAGGTATAGGCCATACTCCACCACGGGGGCCAAGTCCGGATTGGTGGAGGCTTGTAAGACTAGTGGCTGGTCTTACTGTCAGAAGTTTTCAAGCCGCCCCTAAAGGCCTCTGACTTGGCTTAACGACTGCCATCTATCGACGGCAGCCGGCACCAACTGCTTAACGTACCTTGCGAAGCACGGAATCGCTCGGAAAAAATGCCACTAGCGTTAGTCATAGACGGTGACCCATCCATGGACTGAACGCGTCGTATGTTGCTTAACCTTAGTGATCGTTCAAGATCACTCAGGCAGCCCCGGTTACGAGCGATTCTGAATGTATATTCTTGAATGTGAATATTCTTGAATGTACAACCTATGGCTTATATCATCATCATCATTGAGCCACAAGAAGTCCACTGCTGGACATAGGCCTCCTCCATGGATTTCCAAAATGGCTTCTATACCGACACTCATAGAACGGATCTGTACCGTATCTTTTTAATTTTCCAGGTTATAATCAAGCCTTGGTAACTTCGTAAGATAAAGTAACTCACTGTGAAGTATAATCCCAGAAGACACATGCCGGATTCGTCACGTTCACTACTTGCAGATGTTTCAAAGTCAGCTTCACTTCTTCAGACAATTCGATGTGCCTACCATTGCCAAGACTCGCTGATATCACCTACGAAACGATAAAATACTGATTAGAAGAGTTTGTACGTCAGTTTGTATTTAGGGGCTAAGTAATCACACTAATATTATAAACGTGAAAGTTTGTGTGTGTGTTTATATGTTTGTCAGTCTTTAGCGCTGAAACGGCTGGACGGATTTTAATAAAATTTGGTATGGAGTTAGCCGATACCCTGGATTAAAACATAGGCTACGTTTTACCGCGGGGAAATATCTTATTCCTACGGGAAAATCGATGAACCGCCGGTAACACCGCGGGGCACAGCTAGTATCTCTCTAATTCCTCTTTTAATAAGACGAAGTTTGAAATAATACTTAAGCATTTCAAGAATTTGGAAGTAAATATGATAATTACCTTAGAATTTAACACTCGTGGAATGTTTGGCCTCTTCGGTAACTTGTACGGGTCGTTTGGGGCGAAGACGGGAGGCAGGATCTCTTCCAGACGGTCGAAGGCGAAGAATACTATCCGCACCAGGTCACTTTGGCGATGGGCTGTTGAAATAACACATACCATAATAACTACGATGATTTAATTAGGTTTCGAAATAACCATACTTTTTTTTCTTTCTTTATTTTTATTGCTTTTTTCCTTTTAATATATTGTCTAGAAGGCTACAATAGCACCCGCTGATGGGTAGGTTACTTAATTATATACTTCATTCGTTCCACTGAATTCCTGAGTCATTCGTGTCTCTTTTGCAAATGGCTGTATCCATAAGTATAGAAATATCTATAGAATAGAATAGAATAGAATATTCTTTGTTGTATGTACACCAGGAATTACACATGAGATTTGACAATAACATAGTACAGTACAATTGGCGGCCTTATAACTAAAAGTAATTTCTTCCAGACAACCATTGACGGAAAAAAATAAAGAAGCTGAATGACGGGTAGTCGGTATCTATCTATCTATCTGTTAAGAAACACAAGAAGTCAGTGAAAATTTTGATTGGCCATTTTAGTGCGTGAAGACATCCATCCCGATTAAATTAGCTTTTAATTGTGACAAACCGCATTAAAATTAAAATAAGTTAATCTACTTGGAAGCTTCAGAGTCAGAATCAGACTCAGATACTTTATTAGTCAATCGTGCACCATATCCAGAAACCTAATTTAAAAGAAACCAATTTTAATCCTAACTATTGAAATCTTCAAACTGCATTGACATTGCATTGTTATCACAAACATCATAATTCCAACGTGATTTGATGCTCATTATTAGAGTAGAGATGTCAAATTTATAAGACTCCTCGTTTTCAATTCGAGAGTCAAATAGACTTAAAGAAATAAATGCATCTTTTGCATCCTCAACATTCAGTTATTGGATACAAGCATTTCGATTTCGGGTACTGTTAGCTTGAATTAACGTTGACATTATACTACGTACCAACTAGAGCAGCCTTCGGTATGGTGATGGAGTCCTCAGAGGCCTTCCACTGCTCCTGTGCAATCATCGAGGGAAAGGTCTCGTCTTCCACGTTCTTCACTTCCAACACCCTCACTGACAAACCTGGAATTAAAAGTAATATTGAGTGTTTTAGCTATAGACCTGTTGTAGGTATTAGATATAATCAGCCAGATACCTTTATGGATGAGGTAGTTTAAGTTCATTTTTTAATTTGATGCAAAAATGCGGTGCGCCTACCGCCTAGCGGTAACACCGCACCTGACTCACTAGGCGACGTCGCCAGCTACGTATCTATGCAGTTTGTATTGAATAGCGACGTTGCCAGACCGTCACCAAGTGAGTTAGGTACCATACATTTCAATATTAAATGCTTGGATACGGTCGCTGGCCGAGTCCTAGTGAGGCAGGGCACTTAGACTAGCCACTAGTCTCACAAGGCTCCACCAATCTGGACTTGGCCCCCGTGGTGGAGTATGGCCCGAGAAGAGACCCGTGCCCTTCGCTGATGCGGACAAAATGGGTTGATAATGATTCAAACTCGGATATTGTCTACTTACAGATATTTTTAACTATCTGCAGCACAGTCTTCTCCTTATCCACAGCATCAGCCAGCAGGAAGGCGTTTTCCTCCAACTGGGTCAGCAACGCGCTGGCAGCTCTGTTCTGGTCTTCTTGCTTCAGGTCTGTCCAGGACCCGCGTTGGCTTTCTTCTAGAAGGTTTGATCCTGGGGGTGGGAGGTTACATTAAGGTGATGTGAGATATCGTAAAAATTGTATGATGTAAGACGCTACTAAACTAGTAGAATGGTTTTCGAGAACAACGTAGTTATTGGGGTCACTGACGACATTGGTCATTATCAGTCAGAAAAATGCATAGTACAATAAGAAAGAACATCATTTATAATATTAATTACTAGCAGTATAATATTAGCAGTATAGACATTATAATAACAATTTAATAATTATTAATTAATAATAATTAACTACTTATTATGATACGCGTATGATATTGTGCTTAGCTAAGAATTTATTTGCAAACTGCCCGTCTCCTTTTCCTTCGGCAACCTCTCCGTCACAATGTTGTCTGGAAGAAATTGCTGTTAGCAATAAGACCGCCTTTTGTATATATTTCTTAAATTGTAACTTTTATTTGTCTCATGTTTCTTATGTGCAATAAAGAATATTCTTATCTTATCTTATCTCATTTGCAAAACCGTTCTTAAAACAAAATGGCTATTTTTTCAACTAAAGCTTTCGTAGGAGTCCGATGCGACCAGGTTTGACTCCTCCGACGAAAAAATGAAGTATCCGGTATAAAGTTCATAATAATGGATATTTTTAATTTGAAGATACAGATGACTGTTTTGCGCTTTCATCTCTTTAAAAAAACCGCAGATAATTGCCCAACGATTTTGACTCTAAAATCAAAATAGAATAAGAGCTTCGTACCAGTCTTGATGACTCCGAGCAGCATGTCAGTGACGAGCGCCTCCCGATGCTTCGCGTCGCGGGACGTCTTGACGTTTTGTTCCATCCTCTTGGCCAACTTGTTCATTATACTGGCCGTGGTCATCAGGTCTCCTCCGTACAGGGTCTTTGATGACGTCACCTGGGGATATAGATTTTTTAGTCAGTTACAAAACGTAATTTATAATTCACAAACTGGCGTACCGAAAACCTATTTCCAATGTGGTTTTTTGTGGAAACTATTTTTGATCTTTCTACCAGTAGAGGACGCACTTGATACAGCGCGATCTTGCATTGTATAAATTTACTAGCTGACTCAACAAACGCTGTTTTCTCTTATGAATTAGCCTACGAACTATACTCGGACATATCAAGTATACACAAAACAAATCACAAAAATCGGTGAAACCGTTTTCAGGAGTTCTATAGCAGCAACAGACACTAGTCTTATAAGCCTCCACCAATCCAGACTTGACCCCCGCGGCGGAGTATGGCCTGTAACTTCCTTAGAGAAGAGACCCGTGCCCCTAGGTGGGGACATAATGGGTTCATGATGATAGTAAGCACTGGGACATGAGATTTTTATGCATTCGATAATCTTTTATTTCTTGGTATTCTTGGTACTGTTTTATTGTTAAATATCATCATCATCATCAACCCACCATGTCCCGACCGAGGGGCACAGGTCTCTTCTCTGAGGAAGGTATAGGCCATACTCCACCACAGGGGCCTAGTCCGGGCCTATTGTTAAACATATAAAATATTTATTATTATTAATGAAATATTTAATATTGTTACTTTAGCAACTATTTCGTACAATTTTGTCTAAAAGCTCTAGGTGTATAGACGTACCTGAGCCACATCATTGCTGATGCTGAGCAGAGACTCTCCTTCCCTGACTTGGGCCTCCAAGCTGTTCAGCCAAACGGAGCGGCATTCTGTGAGGTCTGGAAACGGCCCAGACCACTCTGGAGTCGCGTCTGCTGTAAAAATAACGTTATATTTGGGTTTTATCCTTCTCAATATGCCCTTGAAAATAACAATTGGAAACTATTGTTTTGTTAAGGACTAAGGAGGTTAAATGGGGCATGAAATTAATTAATGTTTTCTTTTTTATGATCTTTATCTATTTTGAAGCTTTGTTCACTTATGTGAGCATGTCAGCTCCATCTAAAACTACTAATACAATTTTAACAAACGGTTACACTTAATTCTTACAATTCTAATTATTAACTAGATCTTAACTATTGGGGGGTTCCCTCAAAGATAAACTTAGTTTCACGAAATGATAAATGAAAAATGCGCCTGGACACAATGGTTCTGTTAAAATTGATTGGATATAACCCAAATCAAGTGAGTTTAGCCTAAGTTTTTGCTTTAAAGTTACCCTCTGTTGTTCATTTATGGCTTAATTAATGTAGTTCTATATAATTGATTCCGTGCTTCGCAAGGCACGTTAAGCAGTTGGTGCCGGCTGCCGTCGATGGATGGCAGTCGTTAAGCCAAGTCAGAGGCCTTAGGGTGGCTTGAAAACTTCTGACAGTAAGAGCAGCCACTAGTCTTACAAGCCTCCACCAATCCGGACTTGGCCCCAGTGGTGGTATGGCTTATACCTTCCTCAGGGAAGAGACCCGTGCCCCTCGGTGGGGACATGATGGGTTGATGATGATGATGATGATGATGATGATATAATTGTAATTATGTAGTGGAATGGAATAAGTAAAGTACGTTTAAAAGTAAAAGTATTTACGAACGAGACGAGCCACCGACGACGCGCTAGCTAGGTCTCTGCTCAACATAAAGCTCTGCGAATCAGAGCGAAACCTGTTCGGACTCTTACGAGAAAACGTCAAATAAGTGTATCCGGAATAAAGTTTAAAGTATTTGTTTTAAAACCACTCTACAGTAATAGGATAAACTACACTAACCAAGTAGAAAGGAATATTCGGGGCCAAAGCGGAATTCGACCCTATGTACTAGGGTATCGCTTTCATCAACTAAGCCATTCGGTGCAAGCTTTGCCTGTCATAACATCATCATCGTCACCATTCCACTGGGTATAGGCATTTTACCATCTCTTACAGTAATAGTATAATAATAAATCCTGCACAACACAATCACTTGACCTGGTCCCAAACTAGGATGCCCTGTGCTATGGTAACCAGGGAAGGACATTACAAACATCGAAAAACACCCAGACTGAGGCCACTTCTACAAATGTACGGCGGCCCTCAGTGGGAATCGAACCCACGACCTCTTTCTTGGTAGCTACGCGCCTTAACGGCTCGGCCAGTGAGTCAATAATTTCTTACGGTGCCTTGCCATCCTCATCCACCAATCTTCCGCCTACTATACGATATCGTCGGTACTTTCATAAAAACCACATAAAATGTTTGTATTGCTTATGTATGTTTCTGTTTTGTCAGGGTTTATAATTTGCCGTTACTTTGTGATTTCATTTGTTGCTATATGTGAGTACGTGTGTGTGTCCTATGGAAATAAATATTTTATCTATCTAAAAATAAAATAAATAAACTCACGCCCGTTATCCCCAAAGGGGTAGGTCTCTAGAACTGGGCCCACGTTTTGCCGAGTTTATTAGGTCCCAAACGTGACAAGTGGCAAGCCTGTCGCCATTATCCGGGCACAATTACTTTCATACTTTCTGATAAAAACGTTTTTTTATTCTTCATCATCGTCATCATTCAGCCACAAGAAGTCCACTGCTGGACATAGGCCTCCTCTATGGATTTCCAAAAAGACCGGTCGGAAGCGGCTTGCATCCAGCGTCTTCCCGCCACTTGGGAGATCGTCTGTCCATCTTGTGGCTGGTCGTCCTACGCTGCGCTTGCCGCTTGGTCTCCATTCGAGAACTTTCCGGCCCCATCGGCCATCAGTTCTGCGTGCTATGTGTATGTGCCCCGCCCACTGCCACTTTTTTTATTCTTACCGTAAGAGAATTCAGCAAGATTAGCCGGGTTGTGACTAGAAGCTTGAGCGTCGGGTAAGGAGGCCGTATTTCCCCGGTAGTCTTTCACGAGACCCGGCATCTGCCCATCGCGACCTGGTTGGAAAATACCAATAGATTTATTTCGGAAGTCATATCGGAAATTTCGGTATTTGACGCTCATCATTAGGCACGGGTCTCTCCCGGGAGGAAGGTATATGCCATAATCCACCACGGGGGCCAAGTCCGGATTGGTGGAGGCATTTGACACTATCAAAAATAAATGATTTGATATGCTCGATTAAAACAAAAATTACAAAATGTTTCGGAAAATGTATCTCTTTTAATCATTTACTAGTAATTAAAATTTTTAAATAGATGAAACATAAAAAGAGTGCTCTGAAATGTGACGTCATAAGCAAGTATTTTCATACAAAATTTCGTTTAAAAGTAACTCATTTGACATTTTGTCAAATACCCAATTGTGTATGTATTCCGTCATTCCTCAGGGCCCAAAGACTGCATCCTGCCAGTCAGGGCTTGCGATAACAAAACGTCACTATCCGATGACGGTAGCTCTAGTTCATTGATTCGAAGAAAGTGAGATAATTCGCCAAAGAATGAAAAATATTGAAAGAACTGTGTTGTAAACATTGATAAAACAGTTCTGCTACAAGTTCTCTATAAAAGGAATCTAGGATCTAGGAATCTCCGGATTTAAATCTTTTGAATCGAAACATCATTAATTACTATGGACAGTCATTAATCCAGAAACACACACTGCCTTTCACTAGAGCTCTGCTTCAGAGCATATTTTCTTTAACGACTACACTTTTGGTCTTTCTACTAGATGTAATAGTATTTTTATCTTGATTGGAAACCTAGCCACTTCCTAATACCCCCTCAGGTATTGAAGACCTTCAGTTTACAATACAACTTCAGATTTATGCAGTAACAATATTGACAATGGGGGTGACTGAGAGATATCTAAAGCTTTTTTAACCAATAACTTTACCTTTTAACAGAGCTTCAGATCCCAATCTCCTCATCAGCTGCAGCTGTCTGTCGTCTTCCGGGTTTAAACCCAAGTCATGGTAGTTCTCTCCAGACTGGAGACCGAAACCACGGCGGCGGGGACGGTCCTCATCGACCATGATTGGGTTCTGCACTTGCTGCTTTGAAATTGTACACCTGGAAAGAATAATTACAAACATACATAAGCTCACGCCTGTATCCCAGAGTATAATGTGGTATAAAAAATTAATAAAAAAATAAAGAAGTAATAAATTGGACAATTGAAAAGAATAACTAGTTTTGACAGAGAACTCTGTCAAGATTCTTCTTGATACAACAATATCTTGTTCAAACAAATTCAAATATCTAATTCAATACAACTTGGAACCAGTTTAGAGGCATTTTATTCAGGCAAAGCAAAGATAAGATGAGGTACTCACTTCCACCTCGCCAACCCCGTGGCTCCGCCGGGGCAAGGCTGTACAGCGTATGTGGAGGCTAGCGTCCAGTTCCAGAGTAGACCCCGAGCGTTGACTGGGGAACAGTAGCCCCAGGAGCCGACGGCTGGTGGGAGTATCGTCGCTGGAATTTGAAGAAGAATTTATAAGGTGTACTGAAAATCAATATGAATGGTCTGGAGACCTAGTTACGGTGGCGGGGAGTTGCTGGATTCGGGCGGTAGAAGACCGGGAAACTTGAAAAACGATGAGCGAGGCCTATGTCCTGTTTGCGTCAAATGGCTGATGATGATGATAAATATGGAACCAGACATGATGATTGATGATACATGACAGGCATTTGTATCATTACAGTAACACATGTAGCTGCGATTGACCGTAAAATAAATATTGTGACCTGATATCACAAGTTGAATATGTAAGTTTCTGCACTTTTTAAAACTATGAAGATGTAAAGATGATAGTGAAAGCAAAAAGTCTCAGACTTTTTAGAGGCCAATTTTTTCATTATGATAAGAGGACGACTAGAACAGAATTAATATAGTTCAACAATCGGTGGAGATTAGGAAACTCTACATCCATATCATATCTGAGAAACTACTGAGGGAATGTGGAGGTAGATGGAACTGACTCGACAATTTACCTGAGAAATGTCTTATATTAATGTCAATTACATAGATTAGTCATGTTACGAGTACCAGATTACCAACACCCCCTATCTAAGATCACGCTTAACTGCAGCAAAGAAAAACAGTTGAACTTACAGAGCTGCTTCTCATAATCTTGCTGAACATCCGTCTCCACGGGCAGAGGGCGTTCTTTGGGTGGTAGAGGAAGATGAACCGGCGCTGTAGCGTCAGAGTCCTCGTCTTTGATGGGCCAGTGAGGAGTTTCTTCCGTCACTGCTGAAATTTCAAAACAACGTATTTAGGAATCTAACAATAAAAACTGTCATACAGCGCTATCACCTGACCTGAGTGCTTACACTGAGTTTTTTCATTTCACTTTCGATAGCGAGAGCGTTTGCAATTTGTATAGGAGTGACAAAGAGACAACTAGGTGGCGCGGTTTGTCACTCCTATACAAATTGCAAACGCTCTCGCTATTGAAAGTGAATGAAAAAACTCAGTATAAGCATTAAACACTCTGGTCCAAATCAGGATACTCTGTGCTATGGTAACCAAGCAAGGACATCACAAACATCGAAAAACAGACTAAGGCCATTGGCACAAACGTACGGCGGATCCCAGTGGGAATTGAACCCACGACCTCTTTTTGGCGTCTTAACGGCTCGACTAATGAGGTAGTCTAAAGCTTGAGTGTAACGTGGTGGTATACAATATAGCATTCCTTATATTTTCTGTACTTTTCTATATTTTCTATACTACCAAGAGGGTTTTGTATAGAAAACGGTATGTTCGCTGCAACGTACCAACCCTTCTATATGCTGACGAAAGTTTCAGGCAGCAAAACATTTATTAAATTTTGATGCATCCATTTTGCCGAATCGTGATGTGTTGTGTCCTTACTATATAACTTATTACTTGACGCTACGCCACTCACTATCCATTGGGTTCCACGTAATGGTTATCGCAAAAATGGAGGTGGCAGAACGACATTTTGACCTTTCCACCGAGTTGGCAGAAGGTGACCACGAACAGAAAGAAGCGAAGAGTTACAAGAGAGACCTTTACCCAGTAATGGGGCACATACAAGGCTACATAAAGCAAAAGCTTGATGATTTCAAGGTCTTCTTACCGTCATTCTCTTTATCCTTGCTAGGCTTGTCGTTCCTGGGCCGATGCTCCTGCTCTTTCGGCTCCTCTTGCTTAATTTCAGGCTGCACCTCCTTGATGATTTCCGGGACTTCGCGCTCCGACGAAGAGTCTGGCTGGCGGGTTGTGGTCTTCTGGAGACAGGTAAAGTAAAATGTTAGTCGGCGAAGTTGGAAGAATAAAGGGAAGTTTAGAGGTTCCTGGGTTCCATTTAGGTCAAGAATTTGTTCCTGAATCCAAGTGGTCAAGACATTTCACGATTTTAAACAATAGACAAAGTTATGTTTCATCTTATTACTTGTGTAACAGAATCTCGTTTGGGCAGCAGAGTGATGTGTGTTTTTTGTTGTGCAAACAAGCACAATAATAATATAAGCCTTTATTAGATTGTTATAAATAAAATAGTTTATTAAATGCATCAAATAAGAATAATTGAAATTGAAAACTAGATTAATTAATTCATTATTATTATTTTTTAAATACATTCAATTTATTTCGAAGATAACTATTATAAAACAACAATGATAAACTAAATATTAAAACTGAACTAAATATCAAACACTTAAAATTACAATTAATATTAATAATCAACTTACTATAAATAAAAATATATATAACTTAAATAATTCATTAATAATTTACTGCATGTTCTGTTCTGTAAATTCTAAACTTTTTTTTTTCCAGCATTTCATACATGTTTTCTTAGGGCCATCTCTAGAAAATGTTTGGAAGGAAAGAAAAGAAAAGGGTTTGTGGGGTGTCGTCTAATCACCCTAGCTGACCAGGGCTTTACTGACCTATTACTAGACTGACCTTGGTCCCAATGTCGCCAAACTGCACTTCGGGTGGCAGCGTGATGTGAGGCCGGAAGGTCGGTGGCGTGATTACAGTGGGCTTCTTCCTCTCCCCTTGCTGGGTTTGCACTGGGCTCTTGGGCGCTGGGGCTTGTGTGGACCGCCATACGGTGGGCTGGGAGGTGATGAGCCAAGGCGGCGATGGTCGGCTGGTTGTACTGGTCGTTGATGCTGGAATGGGTTGACGAAGTGTTATTATGGTGCTGACACTAGATCTAGTATGTGGAATATAGACGGGAGTTTTCTTGAAAGTAAGATTAGAATATTCTTTGCTGTACACCAGAGCATACGACAGATAAAAACATGTAAAATCATAAACGTAAAAACCATTGGCGTAGGATGGTACATAATGTGAAAGGGAGGAATTTTTAGAAGAATCCTGCACGGAGACATGTCCGTTTTTGACCAGGTTTTTACGAACCGAATGTGGTGCAAACGAATAATAATAACAAAATTGAAATAATGGCAAGAACTTACCTGGCACACACTGGTAATGTGCTTCCAAATACTTTAGTGTGTTCGGACAGGGATCTCCGAACATATTCGTACTGGCCAGTATACTGCAGTTTTGGTGCATGCTACATCTGGAATTAGAAAAAGAAAAAAAAATGTTTAAAATTGGAAGTATTGGAACTTAAAACTAAATAAAGTTCTTTACTTCAACAGTCTTCTAAACATAATTTAGTTGATTAACTACTATGATATAAAGGATCAAGGTATCGAATATTTGAAATGGTACCCGATAGCATAGAATAATAAATGAATACATTATTACCGGCCAGTTTTTGAATTGAGAATTTCGCTAAGTAACTATGTCCTTAACTGTAGTGTTATCTCATCAAATTTCTCAGAAAAGAGCGTGACAGAACGTTACTTCAGTATTTACTTAGTGGAATTCTCAATTTAGAAGGCGGTCGTGTATGGTACATCAGTCCTGCACTAACCTAAGTATTAAAATTATACTCCGCAGATTAGATGCGTAGGTGTAGTGCAGTGTGAAAAAGGCTTTCCACGTGAAAAAATATAACAAGGGATGGCATGTCTGTCCCTGAGGGGCTACCATGAGATGTCAAAATACCCATTACAACCCTGGAAAGTGGTACGATTATTAACGTGCTTCAAATCTTATGGTTGAAAGAAGTAACAACTTTTCAATTTCAATACGCGTGGCGAAAGATTATCTACTTCCTGTCAACTGTCTCTGTTAACTTTAACGAAGTATTTTTTTTTTACCTTTATTTATTGCAAGAAAACAAACAATTGTACAATATGGTTAAAAGTTAAAAAAACTTACATTTCTATATATGTAATTGTAAAACCAGTAGCGTTTTCTATGGACTCAAACAAAGACACAATGTCTTTCTCTTGCTCATAGAAGAGAAAAACTCATAATTAGGTATTTCCATAACGACAGTCAAAGAGGAAATTTATTATACCTATAACATCTGTATAAGTTAAGGTCTGTAAGGATACTTATATACATTTATGTACAATCTGCAAGAGTTAAAGTAACAAGGACTTAAATTAGGATTCCCATTTCTCCTATCAAACGACAAACGGCGTTTCCCATCCTAGCAAATGAAAAACGGCGCGTCAAACAGCATCGTCACTACGGTGCACTCGTGGTAACCCCTCCACGTAAGGCCTCGCCCCCGCCTGAAATCACGTTAGGGCTACGAAATTGGCAATAAGCCTGTGTAGACCCCCCTGGCTGGGCGCGATTCAGAGACACGATGTCGATTGCGAACTATTTAGTATTGGCAGGACTTTAACCATACCAATCAATGCTAGTGGCATTTTTCCGAGCGGTTCCGTGCTTCGGAAGGCACGTTAATCAGTTGGTGCCGGCTGCCGTCGATAGATAGCATCCGTTAAGCCAAGTCACAGGCCTTAGGGCGGCTTGAAAACTTCTGACAGTAAGGCCAGCCACTAGTCTTACAAGCCACCACCAATCCGGACTTGGTCCTCGTGGCATATACCTTCCTCAGGGAAGAGACCCGTGCCCATCGGTGGGGACATAATGGGTTGATGATGAGGACTTTTACCACCTGTCAGTTGGCCTAAAATGCATACAAAAAAACCTTTGACAGATGTTCACAGTAGATTAACAGATCGTTTATCGTTAATTAAGACAGAAAGACTGACGAAACAAATATATCGAGCGAATGTGAGTCAAACGGCCGGCAAGGGACGGCCCAGGCGGAAGTACTGCGGCCAAATAGGGGATGTATTAGCAAAGGGCAAGATAAAAAGTACCCGAAACCGACATGCGTGCATACAACGACCAATGAATGTCGATGAAGCGAAAGTGATTTGTCAGGATCGTGGCAGGTGGCAGTCCCTGGTCTCTCTGCCTGCCTCTCTGGGACACAGTTTATGTATGTATGTGTGTAACAGATCGTTAGCGTAATTTCACTCGATATATTTGCTGTGTCAGTCTTTCTTCCTTCATCCTCTCCACATGTCCAAACCAACGCAATATGGTATGGCAGCCACATTCTATGCTATGGTAACCAGGCAATAAGATCGTTTATTTTTAAGCTGACCTTTTATTTCAGGATTTCGGAAGTCTTTATTTATACTAAGGGTTTATTATTACACGTAGGTACATAATACACACGTTCGTAGTATGTTTCAGTGGCACGATAATTCCACAAAGAATTAAGTACTATGTCGAGTGATCGATAACATAATTTGGCTGTGAATAGGGGCTGACACCCTCAGATTCTCGCCCAAATCACCCCTAAATTGATTGTGGATTTTATTTTTTGCATAAAAATATGATGCGCCCCTTTTCCGCCCCAAGAACTTAAGTTCAACGATTTATCGAAAAAAAATCTTAGAAAAATATTCCAGGCGTTTCTCTTTTGTCAAGTTTTTCCTGGAAAATGTTGCTGAAAAATATTGAAATTTTTTTTTTTAAACAAAGCGTAATTTCGTAACCTTTGACATTATTAGAGCGTACAATTTCAAATTCCTTCATAAATTTGTAGCTCTACATAAAATGTGTAGGTGACTAAATTTGGTGTTAAATAACCAATCGAATATCTACTATTGTTGGTCCGGATTAACTTACGTTTATTTTTATCTGATGAGACCGACTAGGTTTCGCTCCGATTCGCAGAGCTTAATCATGGTGAGCCGAGACGGAGCTCGCGTCGTCGGTTGCTCGTCTCACACAATGTGTAGTGCTTACGAAAGTTCTATTTCGAATACCTACTACTTTTAATAATATAATTTAAATTAATACAGCAAGGCACCATCGACTCGCCTACATTTTCGGTAAAGCTACTTGGCTCTATCATTAAATTTGCGATCAAGTATAGAGCAGGCCTATTCGCTAATCGAAATTCATCTATAGCAATTTACATATTTCAATGCTAGTACTCCTAGGCTCGAAGGGGCAATTCAGCTGTCACTCATTTAGCCTTAAGACTACAGTTGCCAATATCCATAGAGAACAGGAGAACCTCACTCCATTTTAATTGGCTTAATGAATTCGCACCATCCCGGTAAAGCTGGCTTCCCACGGTCCGCGATATCGCGGACGGACGCGGACCAGCTCGCACGACACACCGTGGGAAGGGTCTCGGTCCGCGGTAGCACAGACAGACGACACAGGACAGTTGGAAGAGCCTCTCGTGGTGCGTGGCTGTCCACGATATCGCGGACCGTGGGTAGCCAGCTTTAGAATGCATTTAGGTCGTCCCACCATCTTCGACGTGGCTGGAGACATGGAGAGATGGAAAGCAAGAGGGGAGGCCTTTGCCCAGCAGTGAGACACACAAGAGGCTACGTAACAAAAAAATGAATCCGAGTTGGTTGACATAACCGCTTCAATCCAGATTGATACCAGTTTCGAGCACTGCAAACCAGTTCAAACAGGATTAACCCGGTTCTCACCTGCTGTGCAGCACCCGCAGACTTCTCGTCGACATGCAGTTGACGCTCCAGTCGGTATTGCCATGGTCGTTGCAGATGGTGATTGAGAACCTTCCGTAATTGGCTCTGATGAGGTGGATGACGGAGCCCTCGCCACAGCCAATCTTCAGAGTCTTCCCTTCGCACGCGTACGCCGTCTCGTATCTAGGTTCTGGAATAGAGGAGATAGATGCCTATTAGACAGCCGTCGATATATTGCAGTCGTTAAGCCAAGTCAGAGGCCTTAGGGCGGCTTGAAAACTTCTGACAGTAAGACCAGCCACTAGTCTTACAAGCCTCCATCAATCCGGACTTGGCTCCCGTGGTGGAGTATGGCCTATACTTTCCTCAGGGAAGAAACCCGTGCCCCTCGGTGGGGATATAGTGGGTCACACGAGGGATTGATTGAATTTGTATTATTCTTTTGGCAGATGTGGCAATCCTCATAACATTCAAGATTGACAGCACATTTTAACAAACATAAACATAACACACTAGGATACCCTATGCCGTGGGTACCAGAACCGCGACATCACAAACATGTGAACATCCAAGACTTGGGTTGTTTTTGGGAAATTATTATTTGCACTGTAACGAAATGTGAACTGTGACACACATTTTGTTTCAAAAACAGAACTTTAATTAAGAAATTATTATTTACAATGATTCCCTAATTACAAACTTATGTACTAGCTTAAAATCTAATAAAATAGATAAATCAACTATTTATTTACACGCAGTACAATATGTAAACACACTTAATTTTATAACAATAATAAACAAAAAAACATTCTAACCTTATAAACACTTAAACCTATATTAGTATTTACACAATAAATAATAATTTCAACAGACAAACTGATCTAACGTCACGATTTTGATATAGATGAAAGCCAGGCGCAAACAGTAGTAGTACTGTGACTAGTTTTCGCATGGTGGGGCAAAGGCCGGCCTGCCGTCGTGCCTCAGTCGCTCGGAGCCTTCCTCCTGTGACAACCTTATATTTGTTGCTGTGTTAGCTAACTAGCTACAACGAATCCTACGACGCCCTTGGTCGTGAGGTGTTGGCAGAGATACCAATTGAGTATCCAATTCCTATGCTAATAGGAAATCCCAAGCTTGGGTGAGTTGTGCATATTTTACGTACCTATTTAGTTTTAGTAATCGTTGCGCGGTAGATGCGTTTTGGCTATGGTCCAAAGTTCAATGTACATAATGACGTGTTAGTTAGTATTAAGTTTTCCTATGCATAATTCCAGCGATAATCTATCGGTGACTGATTAGTGTCTATATGTAGTTATGCTTTTAGTTTAGATTGTTGTAACCGTTCTGGTCTAAAATATGTACTGCTGCCACATCGCCAGCAAGTAGACTTGGGCGCTTGTAAAGTATACCCTACCACCTCTCTGCTTTCGCTTGCTAGCTATGTGGGACAGCCCAGGCTTATCCTGATCTATCACTAATGTGTACCTATGGGCACATTCCAGGAACTCTGTGGGGGTTTGAGCTACCGCTGCTGATTGAAGCAGACCAACACTGGGAGTCTACCCTGACCCTGTTCCCCTTTGGCTGGACTCGGCTACCTTCTTTCGGACGCTGGACTTCGCCTGGACGTAGCGCTAGTGACTGCGAGGGAAGTGGTCTATAAAACCTAATAGACAGTGCGCGAATAAACTGTGACCTAGGCTAGTGACCCTCGACCTCTTGTAAATTTGTAAATATATTTTGCTCACTTTTAATTTTTACCTGGTATAAAATTAACGTGACAGCACATCAAATAAACAATCTCACATCAAATTATTTTCATCACTTATTTCCTTTTTTACATCAAATAAATTACTTCACAACAAATAAACTAAATGTTTAGTAAAACTAGTACTCCAGATAATTCGAAAATATTCATCAATACTAAATTACTTTTTTCCTCTAATGCGAGGCAAATAAATTTCTGTTGCTACAAAAATGCGACAGTCATATCAAAAATACTGATTGTGCAGCAAATTATCTCATTCTCACCGCAAAATAACTAACCGCGTAGCGTATATTCCAAATAAGCACCTCAAAACTTGCTCATCATATTTGTCTTGATTTCGAAGAGAAAATGCTTAGCAAATTTAATCATTATTATAGCAACCATTTTTTTTTCATTGCAGTATTTCTGCAGAACAAAATAAGTGGAAAATGATTTCGCGCGCTTTTTTGTCACAGCAAACTGTTCCTATCTATGCAGCAAGTGAGATAGCGCTAAGCCGTGCTGCGAGTTAACCGTATACCTCGTGCGTAAGAGCGAATGAAACGGATAATCCGTACTAAATACATACATAGCAAGCTCAAGAGCAAGTAACACGAGAGTATCTCATCTTATCAAGATTGGGACACTTAGCGTTTTTAACAATAAAGCTTTCGCATATTGTAGAGTTGCCTTACCCACACAACAAACAGCCTGGATAAACGGAAAATGTAGTTGCCCCAATTTTATTAAGAAGTTAAATGCAAGCATGTCATCGGCTTGCATTTATTGCGATCCGTCTGAAGTTACCTGCAGAAGCTAAAAATGTGCCTACTGGGCAAAAAAGGAAGTGCGGACGCCCCGACAAAGCAAGACCCGCCCTAATAATTCAATAAAAATTTTGAAGTTTACAACTGGTAAACTTCAAAATTTTAAAACTGGTGGTCTAATTTTATATTTTATTGCCGATTACATTATGTTGTACTTCATAAAATAATAAGATGATATGTCGAATAGAATGCTGTTTCATTTAGATAAACTGCTGTATGTAATTATGAAAATAGATGCTGTTTTTTTTAAAAAAAAGAGTTAATTGGTTTAATGTGCGTTGGTAATTATTAGCTATGCATTAATAAAAAAACTTTACTTTAAGATAAATAGCGGTACGCCACGACTATAAATTGATGTTAATTTAGTAATATTTTGAGTTGAGAATTTTGCTGCTCAATCAGTATTTTTGATGCGAATTCGGATTATTTTTGCATACAAAAAGAACTTTTTTGATGTGCGTTTAAATACCACCCGTTGTTTTTTTGTCCCCAGTCGGGATTCGAACCCGGACCTATCGCATGGTAGGCAGATGCGCTACTGCCACGTCACAGAGGTCGTCGGTAAAGCCGGTATTTAAGGTTGATATAAGCAGGGCGTCTTTCTAAGAAAATATTTTTATGGCAGTTCGTCTTCCACAAATTTTGTGTCTTTTCTGGTCCCAAAATAAAAAATAGCACCATTAATACTCGCTATATCACCACGCCCCTTGTTACATTTCACAATGACTTGACTTGAAGAAACTAGTGACCGCAGAAGCAAACAGGGTCTAGATTCTTTTAATGAATTGTGGTACAATGACAACTGCACGGACGCGGCATTTTCATTTCATTGCTGTTTTTAATCGACGCGCGCACACGTACCTAACCTTCTAAGCGTCAATGCCAATTCACCATATTTCGTAGATATAAAAAAAAACATGTCACGTGACCCAACCGAGTATCTTTCATTGAACTATAATGCACTAGCAGAATTGGGGCTCAGAGCTCTAACAAAAGTGGCACGCTCGCCAAATGATTTCGGTTCACCTACAACGCTTATCCAGCGTATCCCTATCACTATATTCGTCCATAAAGAAGGTACCGACGTGTGGCCTGCACGTGATGGCTGGCCAATTAAAAAACACAACAATCATCCCCCTCCAATATCATACACGAATCCGATTAAGCCCCAGATTTCCAACACGGAAATAAGCAAAGAAAAACTGCCAACTCAACGTTTGATAATCAATTCGTGTGATTCATCAGCCCGGGAACACAAACAGATGGCTGCCTCCCATCGTAAACAAAACGACCCGACAAAATCCGAATTGCACCATCCGTTGATGACCTGAATCGAACAGGATAGATCCCACTCCGACCAATATGGGTAATGGATGTAGAACAAAACGAATTCCGTCGGGTTCCGCGTTGAGATTTTTCATTCGAGGCTCAGTGCAGTGGATAATGAATCTTAAGGAATTAATCGCGTTTATAATGGATCGCTTGATGAAGATTTCAGCTGAGTCATTGGGCTTTCTCAGCGATGGCGCTGGGCGATGTCAGGGTTGAGTAAACTTCACCATGAACTGACGTATTCAGGCACAAATAACACCAGCAATTTGTTATCTACGAAACGAACATTATCGGGAATTTTCGGGTTTACAAGGCAGACCTTAAGGCTTTGTGGTTTTTAGTAGTGCTTTATTTACATAAAAGCTCGGTTGATTGTGTTTCCAAAGACAACATAAATAACAGGCTTAAATAGAGATAGGAGAACAGAAAGAGGTCGATGACCCATTTTGCAAGTGCCTAAGATGCTTTAATTTGATATGGATTAAGAGATAATTAGGTACAGTCACTCGTTCATAGCCCCGGCCGCCTGAGTGATCTTAAGCGATCACGAACGTTAAGCAACATAGGGCGCGTTCCGTGCATGGATGGGTGATCGTTCTATGACTAACGTTAGTGGCATATTTCCGAGCGGTCCCGTGCTTCGCAAGGCACGTTAAGCAGTGGCTGCCGTCGATTGATGGCAGTCGTTAAGCCAAGTCAGAGGCCTTAGAGCGGCTTGAAAACTTCTGACAGTAAGACCAGCCACTGGTGTTACAAGCCCCCACCAATCCGGACTTGGCCTCCGTGGTGGAGTATGGCCTATACCTTCCTCAGGGAAGAGACCCTATGCCCCTCGGTGGGGTCATAATGGGTTGATGATGAGGTCCAGTCAACCGCAGGTAGATAGTAACATACGAGATCAATGCACGTTAAAGACGACTTTGCAACAAAAATTTAGGTAAATGTTATCCTGCAGTTGATTGTCAGCCGTTCAGCCGTCAGCACCACAGCCGTTACGTAGGTGTTCTAAACCGTACCAACAAACAGGTGATTTAAAACGTGTTTATTTAAACACGTTCATTTGAACGAATTAATGGTACCGATGAGGATTTTAGGCGTGATTATCTGTAACAATGATTGATTGCATAGCGAATCATTAAAAAATCGTGTCCACCGCCCACTGAACAGATAAAACTGTAATGTAAACAATTTTTCATTTTGCAATAAATAATCGTTGCATAAAATCGCCATCATTAATCACTACGAAGTTGGAACACTGCGCTAGATAGTTTGTACACGACAAACTAGATAGGAGCAGATAAGCTATCAAAAATGACTGTTTTAGTGGCAGGAACACGCTGGATGCA
Source organism: Yponomeuta plumbellus (assembly GCA_947310845.1). Lineage (NCBI taxonomy): Eukaryota > Metazoa > Arthropoda > Insecta > Lepidoptera > Yponomeutidae > Yponomeuta > Yponomeuta plumbellus. The sequence goes on along the minus strand of OX371216.1, from coordinate 8,763,938 downwards.
AGCCGCTTCCTACCGGTCTTTTTGGAAATCCGTGGAGGATCCATCCAGCAGTGGACTTCTTGTGGCTGAATTATGATGATGATTAATAATATTTGTTTTAACTGAGGTTAAACAGGATCCTTCCCAAGCATAATAAGCATTTATTGAAATAAGAACGCTGGAAAGATAACAAAATAATAATTGTAGAACATACGTCGTAACTTATAGGTTTCTGTACTCCGTCCGTCTGTTTGTCAGTCTTGAAGTTAAAATTTAAAAAGATACGGCTGTTTCTGCCGCAAGAAAACCTATATTTCGACACTTAAAGGGAATACTCTGCTTAAACCTAGAGCTGTGAAATTTGTAAAGTAATATCTACATATATTACAAATACAGGGAAAAATCTGAAAACTACATATTTGTAATGAAATCATGAGAAATTGGGTTCATAGTTCGGGAAAAGCTCGGAAAAAACTGCGAGCACTGAACCCTCCGTGGGGGAGACCGCCTTGCATATTTCCCGTTTTATTATCGGGTGCTCACACTTTATAACAGCGTCAACCAGCCAGATAGGAAGGTAAAAAGAAAAAAAGGCTTTCAAACTCAGAAGAAGGTTACAAACCTCTTTTAAAGTATTTTTTTATAGATCTGAGTGTCTTCTTTCATTCAAAAAAAGAGATGCTGTAATATTCTCATTAAGTAGGTACGGCATGAGAAAAAAATTCAAAAAGCCAAAGCCAACGAAAGCAAAAATGTAATATTATAAATTCCAGTAAACGTGTAACAAAGGAAGGCATGATTTAATTTATAGAGGCGTGTGTGTATCGAGTTTCTTTTTAATTATCGCCTATTAAACACGTTGCTAAATTGGTAACTTTAAAAGAAAAGTTTTAAGCGTTATTTTATTTGGACAGACCAATTTTACTCATATCAACTGGTCGCAGAAGATATCTATCATAATACGCTCAGTCGTTCACCTCATCTCCTTTTTTTTTTAAATTTATTTATTTTATAACACTTACAACTATCATTACAGGGTGACCTATTGCGATAGTGAGTGAAGTACAAAGCATTAAATTACAAATTATTAAAATTACAAATTGCATCATAAATTAAAATCAATAAAATTATATAAATACAAGTTTAAACAATCTAAACACGCATTTGTCAATAAAAATACCTAAAACCATAAAAATATTATTAATTCATAGACTCCATAAAAAATGTCAATCATGAAAAAAAATCTCTGCGAAGATTTGCATTGTAGCATAAAATAAAGAGTGCATTCACTCAGTGAATTCACACACTTTTGTGAATTCACTCAGAGTACAATTAAAAAGGTCAATGGTCTCCGAAATACTCCGAAATCTAATGTGATATGTGTTGTAAAGGATTTTCTCATTACATTTAAGAAAAAAATATTTGCAACGCGATATAGGTAGAGCCTTCTTTTTTATACGCAAAAGTAACTACCTTGACAGGAAAATACTTCGCGTATTATAAAAATCTTGATAGCTACGGCGAAAATCGCCAGTCACCCCTTAGGGGTAAGGGCGTGAAGGGTGGCCGGATAATAAAGGTGATTTATTGTGAATGCCCACTAGCTCAACAGTTATGAAGGGGTCAAAAACAATTTAAGATCGGAGTCTAGGGTCCCCTCACGTTTTTCAGCAAAAGCTCGTTAATTCTTCGGAGGTGCAAGAGAAAATTGATGGCAGGTACTGAGAACTACATAGATAGATAGAATATTCTTTATTGCACACTAGAAAACACAAAAAGAAACACAAAATAGATAGATGAGAAGGGGCTTATCTATTTACTATAAACACAAATATCGCTCGTAGCCCCGGCCACCTGAGTGATCCTTAGCGATCAAGAAGGTTAAGCAACACAGGGCGCGTTCAGTGCATAGATGGGTGAACGTGATATGAAGTATCGCTAGTGGCATTTTTCCGAGCCGTTTCGTGCTCCGCAAGGCACGTTAAGCAGTTGGTGCCAGCTGCTGTCCATAGATGGCAGTCGTTAAGCCAAGTCAGAGGCCTTAGGGTGGCATGTCATAGGAAAAATGTCAAGTATAGACAAATGGATCATACAACAGTTTTATTTATACGTAAAAGCTGAATATATCAAATAAATGATGAAAACTTTCCGTCGTTAGGCCAAGTCAGAGGCCTTAGAGCGGCTTGAAAACTTCGGACAGTAAGACCAGCCACTAGTCTTACAAGCCTCCACCAATCCGGATTTTTAATTAACACTTGCAATGTCAAAACGTCATTTACTATTCTTACAAAAGTATAAAACACCAATACCTTCATTTCTCATTATAGTCACGAGGAAAGGCCCTTTTTTCTTTTGCCCCAAGTCTAACATGTTCAGACAATGACATGAGCATCAAGTAAAGAATCAAAATGCCTCCCTAATTATGTGCCTGTCCATTATACTACCTTTACTGACTTGCTGTAATGATCTTTCACTTGCTAGGTACCAACAAATAGTATAGAATTACACCGCACCCCTGAGTTTATCGTGGTATAGGTAATACAGCCTTTACGACCCAGCCCTTACGGATTAAACTCCGCTGCAGGATTCCGTGTGAAGCTTGTTAGCGAAAACATGCAATTGTCATTTGACACTCGAGCTTCGATGCGTTAAGGAGGTCTACTCTCGATGCTTTTGTTTACAATACAGAATCTATCAAAATCCTACAAGGATTCTTCCTGTACATTACACTATTCCTACGAAATACACGTATGAGTGAGAAAATACAGTAGCTAAGGTGATCTATCCGTATTTTTCCATGGCGTTCGATGTATCTTTCCGAAAACCTAAGAACAATCATAAAATAGATAAGATAAGACAACAATATTCCTTATTACACACAAAAAACAAGAGACAAGTTAATACAAATTACAATTTAAGAATAGCATAATTTTTTCTGTATACAGAAATATAACACAGGTCAACACGATTTTTGAGTCTGAGTTCTGCAGAGCCGATTTTGATTAATTATGTCTAACTAAACAAAGAAAAATACTTTTATTTAATAAAGTTTGCTTTGTCAACTTTTAGTCCGGATTTACTTACGGGTGTTGTTCTATCGCCCCCCAGCAAGAATCCGACAGTTACTGCGCTCGCCGAAGGATAGCGACCCACTGAATGTCCCCGGAGTGTATATGATACCGTGTGACTGTGGCAAATGCTACATAGGTGAGACACAGCGAAATATCTCAGTCAGAATTTCGGAGCACATACGCTGTATGAAAAACCGAAAAATCGATGGCTCGGCGGTAGCAGAACACGCATCGACCCAGGACACTCGTCACTTTATCCGCTTCGATAAGGCACAAGTATTGTCCAAAGACAAGTTTTTTGTGCCACGAAAAATGCGCGAGGCTATTGAAATAAGTCGCCACCCGAATTTCAATAGAGACAGTGGATGGGCTCTACCGCCGGCCTGGAAACCGGTTCTACGAAAACACAGTGAAAGTGAATATCGAGATCGACACTGCAAGAACGAAGACGTCGTGAGCTGTGTCTGTGCCGTCATGCCCAGCGACATTGACGACGGGAAAGCAGCAGGCGCCGCGTCGCAAGCCAGCGGGAGTCCCCCGCAGCCGGTGCCGGCACCCGCCCCACCCACCTCGGCGCGGGCGCGCCGCGCGCTTGCCCGCAGTGTGGGACGAGCAACCGACGACGCGAGCTCCGTCTCTGCTCACCATGATTAAGCTCTGCGAATCGGAGCGAAACCTGGTCGGACTCTTCCGATATAACAACACCCGTAAGTAAATCCAGACTAAAAGTTGACAATGTGTTGTGCTTACGAAAGTTTTAGTTCAAAAAAAGTTTGCTTTTGTAGCAACCAGAACGAAATTTCAAATTTTAAGAAAATTTTAACTTTTCAATTCAGTATAATTTAGTTTACACAGGATGTCCCAAAAAACAGTGTCAAGCGGATGTCCAGAGACAGATCACCTCCAGCACCCGAATCACCCCCAAGCACCACTTTTGGGAATCCCTGTATAACAATAAAGATAAATCTCCATGTATATAAAAATTAATAGACAACAACTTTAAAAATAATATTGTACACAATGTAATATACAAAAAGCAAACTTTATTTGCTATGAATGGAGCCTCTGGTTACTTTTAGTTGTATTAATTAGAAAATATTAATTTAATAACAAACCCAAATTTATTTATTTTTTGTTGAGTTGTGTAATTGGTCCTCAGATTACGAAAAAATAAATCTCAGACTTTTCTTGTGTCTACCAAAAGGTAACAACTTTGACGTTCATAAAGTAAATATTCTATTTGATGAATAAAATATTTGAATTTGTATTTTTGAATTTAACACCGATGGGCATAAACGGCATAGCTTATTTGTTGCCATAAAAAAAAAAGAAAATCGCTAAACTAAATACAGTAAAGACAATAGTCACTCAAGACGCAGGCAAAGGATCTTATATTCTCACTTCTAGTGTGAATTACACTTCCAAAAATAAAAAAATCAATTCTCATCAAAAGCGTCAAGTTGCAACACCAAACCTCGAGTTGCACCCCTCCCGCCCACTTACCGCAGCTTAATACCGAAATGAGCTCCGTAATCAATGAGATAAAGTTCAATTTCGATTGCGCGGCACATTTAGGTTGACAGGCCGGTCAGAGCGCGGTTACGCCGGTGAATTTAATTTCGCCTGTCATTAATCCGTATCAGCATTAGTACCGTATCCGAGCCGGATTGTTCCGGAAAAAACCGACTTCGTTTGACCCAAACCGGTAAAGACTGGAATCAGGCGCACGGATTCCCGAATTAATACTAATTACCACAAAAATAAACAAAGTTACAGTCAACTTATGTTACATGAGAAGACACACAGATTCTTACGTCACAGACTTCTGAATGGGTTCAAGGTTTTAGTAGTTATATTGCAATACAAGAAACAGACCGAAATACGTAGCTGTTACCAACCCTAAGAGCGTTACATACATCATGTAAAATGTACCTGAAAATCATGTAAAGAGTACCGGCAAGCGTGCAGGCAGCGACTAATAAAATTAATGTTGAAATCAGATCATCAGAACAAAAATATAAAAATTCTGCTGAAATAAACTCGCCATGTACACTTTTCAATTTTTTGTTACGATTAACGATGCACGATCTTCCGCAGGATAGATTCTTAAATTCCCGCAGGAGAGGATTGCCACCCATTTGATGACCAATCAAGTTGCAAAGTTTATATCGAGAGCGTTATATGTTTTTGAACTTACTTAGTTTCAGAAAACTGATCTCGGTTTATTTTAATATGATGAGAGAAGCAGTACGGCGTGTCTCATCATAGTAAAATTATCCAGAATATTCCAGAAGTTAACTTTTTATTAAACAAAACGTAATTTTTTTGGTGTAAAAGTTACAAGACACACCACCGCGGTTGCGATCGCGGTGGGGGTGGCGGTCATTACAAAACACTACTGCCATAAATGTCGTATGTATGAACCTCCAGACCCACCGTGACCGCGTAACTGATATTGGAATAAGCGTTTAAGAAAGTTAACTTTATAGTCAAGTTAACTCTGTAATGTTAACTTGACTATAAAGACTCGGAACAACAGAGTCAAAATACAGAGGATATTAAGGTACAAGCCTGCAAAGGGATTAAACGTCAATTTTATTAACGCACCAAAACCCGACTCGTGATTTCAACAGGCTTTAGTCAGGCTTCTGTATTCGGATCTAGATTTAACGGAATCTGGCTAATCCTATTTTTCTCTTTGAAGCTAGACTTTATTTAAGTATCTTCAGCCTAAATGGGAAGAAGTAGAAGAAATACAGTTTATTTAATAATTTACATGCACAATTACAAAAAGGTAAATTACGTAGTATTATTGCAAACTTATTCTATTTAAAGTATTAGAGTGACACAAGTATTGCAGCGCAGCGTAGGACAAGCCACAAGATGGACAGACGATCTCATCCAAGTGGCAGGAAGACGCTGGATGAAAGCCACTTCCAACCGGTCGTTTCGGAAATCCATGGAGGACACCTATGTCCAGCAGTGGACTTCTTGTGGCTGAATGGTGATGATGATGATGAAGTATTGCAGTATGCAACGACTAATGAATGTCGACGAAGCGAAAGTTATCTGTCAGGATCGTGGCAAGTGGCAGTCCCTGGTCTCTGCCCACCCCTCTGGGATACAAGCAAGAGCTTAAGTACCTATGTATGTATTACAGTGATCCCCACACTAGGCCTAGCTTGTATCGTGGGAATCAGTAGAGTGATTTCCCATTAACTCATTGTTACCGGGAGAAGTATTCGTCATCATTATCAACACATTATGTCCCCACCGAGGGGCACGGGTCTCTTCCCTGAAGAAGGTATAGGCTATACTCCACCACGGGGGCCATTTCCGGATTGGTGAAGGCTTATAAGACTAGTGGCTGGTCTTACTGTCAGAAGTTTTCATTCGTTTGACATTTATTTTCGACTATTAACTGGCGTAATGCAAAACTACCTTCTATGTCTCTAAGACTGACACAAAGTTACCTTACGATGACATTACTTTCTTATTTAATTTGTACTTTATTTTTACATGAAAGTGAGTGCCTTTCAATTCGCTCGTAATTCGAGACATAAACGTGCTCCAAACAATTTTCTTTAATAAACACCTAACTTTTATATCAAGTAAATTATTTCAAGTTTCCAGAACTGCATAGACTCCGAATAGCCACTTCAAATTAACATCTATCCCCGTTCCCTACGTAGGCTTTTCCTCGCAAATACCGATTCGAATCTATAAAACAGCATTGCTACAATAAAACATAACTGCCTAGCTATCAAAGCCGGGGATGGTGTGGGGTAACCGCCCCATTTGTTGACATAGATGTAACGCCTATATGCGGTTGTCGATCGCGTCATATTCTCAGATGATCTCTGTAAACTTCCTCCCCTAACGATGAATTATGACATCTTTAACCAAAAGTAGTCCGGTAGAGCTCTCTGCTGGTACTAACAGTTTGAAGCTACAGGTCACAAGCGAGAAGTCTGTGGGCATCGGATGCGGGATATCGAATTGAAAAAGTGTTTTTATAGTGTATTTACGATCTTCCGCAGGATGCGAGGATTGCCACCTATTTGATGACGAATCAAGTTGCAAAGTTTATGTCGATAGCGTTATATTTTATGTTACTTACTCAGTTTTCGAAAAACTTAATACACTGCGTATCTCATCATAATAAAATCGAAAGAATTTTATTACTCAATTTACTTTCTAGATGTTATCTTTATGTTAAAGAAAACACAAGAATTTCGAAAACTTTACTTATTTTTAAAAGTAAATGTAATGGCAATTTAATATAAAGTTAGACCATTTAGTCCATTAAATTATTTCGGGAAGTCGTGAAGGTATCAAATTAAAAATGAAACCATATACCTAATAAAGTCTTCCGGTCCCTTGAAGCTGTGAAAAAATAAAACTTTTAAATTAACGTAAAAAATATGCGGCCGTTTATACCGCAATCAACATATATTTCGGCACTCGAGGGAATTAAAGAAAATAGGGCATTTCCCGTTGACCTAGAACTGTAAGATTTGGCAAGCAATATCGTTTTATACTACAAAAACAGCGAAAAATCAGAAAACCTTTTGGTCCGGTAGATTGAAAATGTTTAGTGAGCGGTTTTAGACCTCCCACATTTTTCTCTCGTTGGAAAGTAATTATCTCTACTCGAATAATTTTGGCCAGAGACAAAGAGTTCTTTGCATTTTTATGGCTATCTAAATCTACCGTTTTTTTTTCGCTCCCGTAAGCAGTTGCCCTTTGATCTCTTATTTCGATCCATTGTGATCCATTGGTCCAAAAAAAAAATCAACGTAGCAATAAATAGTAAGAAACTAGTTTTGTTGGAATTACTGTAGAAGTATACTTTTTTAGAGATGATTTCTCTAATGCAAACCACACCGGCATGAATGCATTTAGGTCATCTTAGTCTGCCACGACGTCAAAGTCTATTTTGTGGACCTTAGCACAGTTTTGGCCCACCCACCAGGTCGGTTAATAGCGATTTTAACATAGCATCGTAAACGATAGATAGCATGAAAAAAAGGATCAAATTACAGGAAGGATCGGCAGTAGCTTCCCGGAACATGCAAAACTAAGCTAAATTAAGAGAGTTAAGTTTTATCGCAGCGAAAATAAAACGTTTTGCAATTTCGCTCTCACAGATACGTCCGGCGATTTAATTATACACATTTGCATATTTCCTACGAAAACTCTTGAAAAACCTCCCTGGGCCGTTGGTGGGCATTTTACCCCAAAACTTTTTGAAATGTTGAATTAAATTTTTATGGTGCTTTTAAATTTAAAAGATTTGTAACGGTCGGAGCGCCTTTCTTTTATTTAACAGGTGGCGGATTTTGCATAAAAGCTAGTAACAATGTCGCCCTAAAATTACACCCTTTTGAGCACACCAATTAGTAACGGATAAGACGCAATTTCTGTGAACAAAATTACACCTTACCTTACTCAGTACTTATGATCCAGCAGTCGTTCATTACCAACAGTTGTCTGTAGTTAGTAATAATATACTAAATGTTACTTAGCATCAAAATACTGTTTTCAATGTTTTGATCATCCAAGCGCCAAAGATTAAGATTCAACAATAATTTGCAAGGATATTTTTTTTTCCATTTGTTTACCTTATTGTCACTCTTACAACTTAAGTTAAGAAAACAAACAAAAAGAAGTTTTTCAGTGTTGTGCCTAGTGTCAAACACTGGACTCCCTGGCGTCAGCTACATCAAGAGTATGTATCGCTACATTGGAGACGTCATGTTATTTCTCGTTGACGTCAGCGGTAGACAAGCGGCCTTGGTAAGTATATTTATCACTACTCCGGCGACATCATGTAATTTCTCGTTAGCGCCAGCTAATAATAAGCGGCAACAATAGGTGTATTATTACTTCGGTTACGTCATCCCGTTTACATTGACGTCGAGGGCAGACTTAGGGCCAATTTCTGAATTGGGAATTTTAGCGAAGTAATTACTTAACTGTAGCGCTGTCTCGTCAAATTTATCAGAAGAGAGCGTGACAGATCGTTACTTAAGTACCTACCTATTTACTTAGTGTAAATTCTCAATTCAGAAATCGGCCCTAACAATAAGATAATATTCTTTATTACTTGAGGCCATGAGAGCCACAGCGGCCTATCTGTTTATAAAAGTCTACTAGAAAAAATTGAGCCCTAATTTAAATTATTTATTATAACTTTAGTAAATCAATGTATTTCATAATTTTTTGCTGTCTTACGCACTTTTTATGTAATCTTTAAGTGATTGTGTTAACCCTAGGCATCTTATTCATTAATTTATTTTCGTATAGGTATTGAAAAAATTATATGCCACTCTGGCTCTCATGGCCTCATTTACAAGAGCGGATGGCATACAAATTTGCAGAGATACAGAGTGCAATAGGCTAGTTTCCTAAAAAAATTTAATTAGTCCGTCTTTTAGATTATAAAAAAATATTGGATACGTATTTTTTCTTTTTTCGATTAAACAAAAAATAACAAAGATATAGCCCATTGAAGTTACGTGTGACGTCACTCAGTGCTGCATTTTGTTTAATCGAAAAAAGAAAAAATACGTATCCAATATTTTTTTATAATCTAAAATACGGACTAAATAGAATTAAATTATTTTGACCCTGGAAACTACCCTATTGCCGGCTTTAGTGCTAATAGCAATTTTTTTGTCAGAGTACATTTAAGTAAGGTTACATCGCAGACGTCATCTCATTTATCATTGGCGTCATCTGAGGACAAGGGTCTATAATAAATGTAACTTCACCAGTTCAACCTTATCACTTAATTTACGATGACATCTAGCGTGGAAAAGCGTTATTTAGGCTATCAGCCACTATCTCATAGTAAAGCGCAGAAAATCACCAGCTACATCGTTAAAACGCCACTCTATTGGGGTGTGTACGGGGCGTGAGTGACCCTCGCGTTTTTTAACAGTTTCTTAGCTATATGCTTATGCACCCCCAATGCACCGAGTCACGTATCGTATGAAGTAGCTTCATGAATAAGAGGTCTCATTTTTCTTTGGACGCACTAGCTCGAGAGTGTGGACCGGACTTACGGTTGTCATACTCTGCAATTTCCGCTGTGTTAAGCGACCGCCCTCTTATTATTATTTTTTTTTGTTAAATGGGAAAAGATAGTTCTTGCGATTGGTCCTTATTTTTGATTGAGATCGGTTATTTTTCTTTTGAAAAAAGTAAATTATTACTTTAAATATTATGTTTATGTGGATGTTTACATGTTTGTGATGTCGCTGTTTCTGGTTTCCACGACACAGGGTATCCTAGTGTGGGGCCAGAAGCAATGTCAGTGCTTGTATGTATATAAATGATTATGTTTTAATGAATTCTAAAAAGGTTCTTATTTTTTTTATTAGTTTTTTGTTTGTTAATTTTTAAGCAGAGCAAACACAAAGCTGGTTGGAAGAGATTTCTTTTGAAATATTTCCTCCTCTCTACAGCTAGATGTATATAACAGGGCAATACAATTATGTTAGGTATAGTAAGTTTTTAATTCAAGCTTTAGTCACGGTGTAAATATTTTTGTATTACCACCAAAATCAAGAAATTGTCGTTGATTCATTTATATTTTTTAAATTATTAAGATGCATGGCATGAATTACCGACGAGTCAACAACCGCTAGCCTTTGTACATTATTCAGATTCAGATTCAGATTTCATTTATTTGTTAGCAAAACGGTACATTGTATTGTTTCTTATGTGATGTTCTATTAAATGTTTCGCGTTCAATAGGGTATAATTATTTATTTATTGAAATACATTATTGCTTCGCATATTTATTTACCGATTTCTATCAGTGGTGTGTATGCATGTACTTATAAACCAGAGCTGAATGGAATGAACCATACAAACTCACCAAAAAGAATCTGTGAATTCATCAACAGCTACAAAAACCTTCCACACTAGCCTACCCATAAAAGACTAACGTTCCTTCGCAACGCGTGAAGGAATAACCCGAAGAAAGGGGGTGTCAAATAAGATTTCTGCACAATCGCTTGCAAAAGCCTGAGGGACGGGGATTGCTTGAGGGAGCCCTATTTTCATGTCCGGTTATACAATTTGTGATACGCACAGCCGAAGCGGTGCGGCCAATTTTCCTTTAAGGAACGAGTTTCACTCAATACTCGTATTTCTCCACTTTTGGGGTGGGGTGACAGAGTTGGCTATGTAAATAAAATTGCTTTTTATGGGGCCAGTATAGGCCGATTCTAGAGCGTTTCTGAACCATTAACTACTCGCATAAGAACTGTAGATAGATAGAATATTCTTTATTGTGTGAACACCAGGAATAGGTCCAGAAGAGATACCTATAGTTTCCAAGAAAAGATAAGAATATTCTTTGTTGCACACTGCAAATAACAAAAAATATTTACAAAAATAAAATGAAAAATAAATAAACTCACGTCCGTTATCCCTGAGGGGGTAGGCAGAGGCACCAATCACTAGAACTGGGCCCACGTTTTGCCGAGTTTATTAGGTCCCAAACGTGTCAAGTGGCAAGCCTGTCGCCGTTATTCGGGCACAATTTATCAGCAAATGGTGATGCTGTACAAACAAACAAGTGTACGTAACTAAAAGTCATTGGTGCATGCGTGGTTCGAACCCAGATCCTCATGATCGAGAAGCAAGGGTCAACCCCGCTATACCACCACCGCTACCTATTAAATGTTATAAGCCCCATTATTGCGTACGAATTGGAAGATCTACTAAAATTCAAATGTGTTGTAGCTCAAATGGAAGAAAAGCATCTACTCAGTTTAGATATACTAGCAAATACTTGTTTAAGTGACACAGAAGGATCTGATGCAAATACGCTATTACCCCACAACTCTAAAGACGTTGCGAGAATTGCCTTCAAAATCGCTTCGTAACCACGTGGGAAAACACAAGTGTTGCTCGTAAATAAACAAGGATTTTCTCCTATTCTTCAGCACCGTTTCACCTCAAGGTTATGACATTATAGAATGTCGACGATGCATTTTGCGCTTAAAAACAAAATAGGGCGCTAGCACCCTCGTAGGTAGCAATTTTAAAGTTTGTTTATCTTTTGTCAGCGCGAAATTTTATGCAATTCATATTTTCGGGTGTTCAAAGGCGGTTTTGCGATGTCAGGGCGAATTCAGGGCGTAGGGGTATTTATTAAACGGTAGTATAATGTAATGTTACTTTTATTGTGCGGTTAGGCATTGCCTACCTTTATGAAGGCGACCTTTGGTTAGGTTAGTACGCATTTTATTACTTATGCTTATCACATTTTCACCCGCGACTTTCCTGGTACGAAAATTTTGTCATAGTAAGGTAGAATATAATTTACATTGAACTTATTGGTAGCTCAAGAAACATGCTCGTAAAACTGCGTTTTGCTTTGGAATTGATTATTCATTGTATGTTAAAATGATAACAGATTCAATTTTCTTGGATCTATTATCATCGAAAATAATGAAAATCATACTGAGTAACTTTGACGGCTCTTACAAAAACATTTTACAAAACAATATAACAATTTTACGTTTTCCACGCACATTATACTTCAGTTCATAGGGTAAAACAATGCATTGTTAAATTGAAAAATAAAACCAAAGCATTGTGCGTTGAAAAATAAGGGGTATTGTGTGAATTTATGTGCCAAGTCAATTCAAACTACTTTTTTTGAAGAAAAAGTCGTGGCCATATGGCTACAACTCATTCTCCTTGGCTTGGCCAACAGACAGTTGTTAGAGCCGGTCCAGACGAAGCGTTTTACGCGCGAGGGACACTCGCGCGTTCCCGAGCATCTGGACTGGGTGTATGTAGCTCTAGTAATTCGGGAACGCGCGTTTTACGCGCGAGTAAGTGCCCTATCTCACTAGGACGCCATGGCGGAGTCGCCAGCGACCGTATCCAAGCAGTTAATATTGAAATGTATGGTGTGGTGCCTAACTCACTTGGCGACGATCTGGCAACGTCGCCATTCAATACAAAGTGCTTGGATACGTAGCTGGCGACGTCGCCATGGCGTCCTAGTGAGGCAGGGCTCTAAGAATACACGCGAGTGCATCTGGACGGGGTGTATGTAGCTCTAGTACCTCGGGAACGCGCGAGTTTCCACGAGCGAGTGCCCTCGCGCGTAAAACGCTCCGTCTGGACAGGCTCTTAACAGTAGATTAACAGGTCGTTAGTGTGCAAGAAACAGATGGCTAGTGTTTGAACTAAAACTTTCGTAAGCACTACTCATTATTAACTTTATTCCGGATACACTTACTGGACTTTAGAGGGTTAGTCTATCTATGAAATTTCGTTTTTTTTTACAATAAGGTTTTCTCTATATGTCGAACATAAATTGTCTGTTTTTGTAAGTATTCCAAGACGCAAATTGTTTTGGAAAACTGAAAATGGATTTGTGTCATTATTTATTTAAAAAAATTATAAGATTTCTTATGTTGTGATGATTGAAGCACAAAAGACCTTTATAAAATTTCATTAACGTACGCCCCGATCTTGGAAGGGTGGGCAGAGACCAGGCTTTGTCATCTGCTACAATACCGACCACATACTTTCGTTTCATCAACATTCTTTCATTAACTTCTTTTTACATTTTTGTTTAGTTCTTTCCAACGAGAACTATAATTAATTTGGTTATACACACAAGATACAACAGTTAACATAAATTTATTTATACGTAAAAGCTGAAGATATTAAAATCAATAATTAAGTAGGCTTGAAAACTTCTGACAGTAAGACCAGCCACTAATCTTCCAAGCCTCCACCAATCCAGACCAGGCCCCCGTGGTGGATTATGGCCTATACCTTCCTCAGGGAAGAGATCCGTGCCCCTCGGTGGGGACATAATGGGTTGACGATGATGACGATATAAATATCTAATATGCTAATATGTAAACGCAGGCTTTATAAGCCTGCATTTGGCTGTATACGAACCAATTTTTCCGCTTTGAAGGCGTCCGCATTAGGCCATCAGATTACCCTATTATCAACAGAAAGGTCTTTGTTTAAAAAAGGAAAAAAACGTACTAAAAAACCGCATCGTTACGTTCTGCATTTCGCAGTGTATAGTTGCAACCGCACACGACATACGAGACAGGGTGTGTGACCGCGATTGGTTGCTTGTACTGGATCGGTTTACATTGGACGATAACCAACATAAACATAAACATTTACACGCAGGCACATACATTGCTTCTGGCCCCACACTAGGGTACCCTGTGTCGTGGGAACCAGAAACAGCGATGTCACAAACATGTAAACATCCAAGACCTGGAGTTTTTTTTTCTCTCCAGCCGGGGATCGAACCCGAGACCTCTCGCATGGCAAGCAGATGCGCTAACCGCTACGCCACAGAGGTCGTCAACAACAACGATATTTTCATGGTTGTGATGTCGCTGTTTCTGGTTCCCACGACACAGGGCGTCCTAGTGTTGGGCCTGAAGCAATGTATGTGCCTGTATGTACAATTCAATGTTTTATTTCATTTTTAAAAAGAATTTAACACTATGATATTAGAAGTTATTATGTATGAATAGTATTTATTACGCAGTTAGTTTATGTCCATAATTATTCTTTCAATATATGTACATATATCACGTAGGTAGGTACACCTACATACCTACTTACTCTCTTTCAGTTCTATTCATTCAAATATTGTTTGGAAGAGATTGTATAAGCCAAAAAGAAAAAAAAAATATGTAAGCCTTGTAAAGTATTTGTTACCCTGGTAAATAATATAATATACCTACGATAAAGGTCATATCTTTGAATTCATACAATGTTCGCAATCCACCACGACATTGTATCGTAACAGTTATCGTCCGAAGTAAAACCGGCTATCGAATATATTTTAACCCCCAACGGACCAGTACGACGTATTAATTTTATATTTAAGTCGGTCTGTAAGCTTGTCTGTGTGTCTAACTGTATGATAGATAGATAGATAGATAAAACGTTTATTTCCATAAGACACACACACGTACACATATAATCACATATTGAATCATACATGAACAGCACATAGCAAACATGAAGGTCTTGAAAAAGACAAGTCCAAGTTAGGCGTTTGATGATCATGGATCACACACCTGAATCATTCTTTATAGTCATCATCAACCCATTATCCAATAAGAAGTGTAAAGGTCAACGTGCAGGCAACTATACTTCGCGTAGCAGTTCGGGAGGTCAGCGCGCCAATTTTTTCCCTACGAACACTTAGAAATGCGGGGATCCCGTGGGAGTATCGGATCGCAATGCCGCCGTCGCAAGGACACAATGCCGGGCGTTATTTTGCGCAAAAACTGAGCAAAAAACAGAATAAAATGCTTAGTAAAAAAACGTAACTGAGCCAGTATCGGCTTGTGCGGGCGATACTCAAGTCGACGTGAAAATTTTGTTCATAAAATCTAAAAATGATTTTTCTTTTTTGTTGAAAAAAGATAACATTCTTTATTGTAGGCAGATATCTATATAAATAAAATACAAAGTCTTGACTGACTGATTCCAGCCCAAGCCGTTGGACGTAGGAAGCTGAAACTTTGCACAGAGGGTCTATATAAAATGTAGGCAAGGATATGACCGGGTTTTTGGAAATTCAACCCCTAATGGGGCGAAAAGGGTTGCCAAAATTTGTATGGAAGGTATAAAGAATGTTCTCTAATTTTCTTGAAACTTAAAATAAATACTCTTCAACACAATTAATTGAATACGTGTTTCGCCATTTTTCTAAATTTAACCCTTAAGAGAGTGAACGGGGTTGCAAAATTTTGCTTAAGGGAGTGAACGGGGTTGCAAAATTTGGAACTAAAGTCCACGCGGACGGAGTCGCGGGCGAAATCTAGTACATCATATTCTTATTTGTACATCCCCTTTAACCTCCCAGTCCTCTTTGTGAGCGGCAAGGTTCAAATTATTAAAAGAGAAAAATAAGACAACTTTGATTATAACCATAGTATTATAATTTATCTAGGCCTTTGTTTTACGTACTTTAACAATCAGGGCCTAGATTCTGTTAATGCATTGTAGTATAATGACAACTGCATGAACATGGCGATTTATAGTCATTGCCGCTTAAAGTCTACGCGGGCACTCAAATCAAGCGATCTAGGCGTCAATGGTATGAAAAACTCGTCACGTGACCCAACCACGTCTCTGACATCGAACTATAATGCACTAACAGAATTAAGGCCCTGGTACAAGAAACCGGAGGTTATAATCTCGAAAAAATAACTTGGTAATACTCGCTAGCGAGGTAGCCAAAAAGGAAACCATCGTCAGAAAACCTGTGTGAGATGTTCGCAGAGCGCTAATCGTACTTAAGTACTTAAGCTTGTGTCCTGCAGTGAGACGTATATACAGAGGCTAAATAATAAAAAAGTATTTGCCTAAAAAAGTGATTTTATTTTACACAAACATTATTTATGTCGAGTTGCGTCGCTACCGCTCGTGAAAGGATTCTGGTATAACAAGCTTCAGTTGCGTGTAACCCGAGAATTAACACTTCCCGCGGCCGTGCCTCTTTATTTGGCTTCTTAAATACTTTTACAATCAGCCTATCGGTCTGGGAATCGATACGGGTTTTTAAATAAAGAGATCAGTGCATGTGACGAAAATTGGTGCACTGACCTTCTAATACGGTAATTATTAATTGGAATAATTATTATGAGCAATATTCCACATGCACTTACTTGACTGAGACGAGCAATTGAGACGCGAGCTCCGTCTCAGCTCACCATGATTAAGCTCTGCGAATCAGAGCGAAACCTGGTCGGACTCTTCCGACAAAAAGTCAAGTAAGTGTATCCGGAATACAGTTTGGAATAATTATAATTATCATAGTGATTCGTCTTCTTAAATACTTTTACAATCGGCCTATAAGTCGAGGAACCGATATGTGTTTTTATAACGACATAGATGAGTGCGTGTGGCAAAAACTGGTGCACGAACCTCAAATTTTTCCAATAAGGTAATGATTAATGGGGATAATTATATTGTTATTTTACTGCATTTAAATCTATAAGACCTGAGAACCATGCCCATAGCCCATAGCCATACAGAATTCAGGCTTTCTTTTGGATTGAACCACAACTAAGCATGGAAGATATTTCAATTGCTGGGCAAGCCTATTCCAAATTCGTCATCAACACATTATGTCCCCACCGAGGGGACGGGTCTCTTCCCTGAGGAAGGTATAGGCCATACACCACCACAGGGGGTCAAGTCCGGCTTGATGGAAGTAAGACTAGTGGCTGGTCTTACTGTCTGAAGTTTTCAAGCCGCCCTAAGGCTTGACTTGGCGTAACGACTGCCATCTATCGACGGCACCCGGCACCAACTGCTTAACGTGCGTTGCGAAGCACGGAACCGCTCGGAAAAATGCCACTAGCGTCAGTCACAGACGGTGACCCATCCATGGACTGAACGTGCCGTATGTTGCTTAACCTTAGTGATCGTTTAAGATCACTCAGGCAGCCCAGGCTACGAGTGATTCCAAATTACGTCCCAGGTATTACAAAGTCTCAATGATCAATTTACCTATTTTCATAGTTTTACGTAGAGAAAATTTACTACTAACCAATGTATAATTTCATTTACTAGCAAAAATGATATAATTGATGACAATAAAAAAATCTATCAGTAGTTCTAAAATATCAAATTAGAGTAACATACATACATAAGCTCACGCCTGTATCCTAGAGGCGTAGGCAGAGTGGACGGATTGCCATGTGCCACGATCCGGATACATCACTTTCGCTTTATCAATATTCATAAGTCGTTGCACGCAAATAAAAAAAATAGAGTAACTATTAGCTTTATCAGTTACTCTATCTTAATTATCGTTAGACGACCTCTGTGGCGTAGCGGTTACCGCATCTGCTACCCATGCGGGAGGTCCCGGGTTCGATCCCCGGCTGGGGTAAAAAAAAACTCCAGGTCTTGGATGTTTACATGTTTGTGATGTCGCTGTTTATGGTTCCCACGAACCAGGGTATCCTAGTGTGGGGCCAGAAGCGGTGTAAGTGCCTGTATGTGAATGTTTGTTTTATATTTATGTTTAATGGAACATTGACCCATTAGCAGATAAGTCGCTTGAGTTGCGTACGGATTTATTTTACTCAGATCTCATCAATAGTTAGTCCTACGTTCAAAATACAAGCACTCATGATTCATTAATAAATCAGTTTTAATTTTATGCGTCAACAAGTAGGATAGGCGCATCATAGCAACAGCGTAACTCAAATGACCTAGCTACTAACTAATGGGTCAATGTTTCACTAAGCATGCGCTTTGCAAAACCTGTATTTTGGTGCAAAATAGGTACCTATTGTGTCCGTTTCAATTCCAATGCCTCAAAGACTTTGAGACATTGCCATTATCTCAGAAGCTTCCAAAGCGGTTTGCGCAATCGTCATCGCCATAACGCTACATAAACTCTACATTTGAAAAGAGAACACACGTCATGAAATTGTCAACCGAAAAAATACACACAAAGGAGAACCATCAAACTCAGATCCCAGACAATACAGCGGGGTGTTACCACGAGCTTCATAATTAATAATAACTAGCTTTCGCCCGCGACTCCGTCCGCGTGGACTTTAGTTCAAAATTTTGCAACCCCGTTCACTCCCTTAAGGGTTTAATTTAGAAAAACGGCGAAACACGTGTTCAATCAGTTGCGTTGAAGAGTAGATATTTATTTTAAGTTTCAAGAAAATTTGACAACATTCTTTATGCCTACCATACAAATTTTGTCAACCCTTTTCGCCCCCTTAGGGGTTGAATTTTAAAAAATCCGGTCTTATTCCTTGCCTACATTATATATAGACCCTCTGTGCAACATTTCAGCTTCCTAGGTCCAACAGCTTGGGCTGGGCGTTGATGAGTGAGTCAGTCAGTGAGGACTTAGAATTTATTTATACCTATAGATAACTCCACACAACGCAATCACTCGTCCAAGTCCCAAACTAGGATACCCTGTGCTATGGTAACCAGGCAAGGACATTACAAACATGGAAAAACACCCAGGCTGAGACCATTTGTTCAAATGTACGACGGCCTCCAGTGGGAATCAAACCCACAACCTCTGTCTTTGTAGGTAAGCGCCTTAACGGCTAGACCAACGAGGCAGTTGTTAGAAATGTCTGTCTGATGTTCGACGATCTCTGTGGCGCAGCGGTTAGCGCATCTGACTACCATGCAAGAGGTACCGGGTTCGAATCCCGGCTGGGGACAAGAAAAAAAGAAACTCAGGTCTTGGATGTTTACATGTTTGTGACGTTTCTGTTTCTGATTCCCACGACCACAGGGTATCCTAGTGTGGGGCCAGAAGCAATGTATGTGCCTGTATGTAAATTTTATGTTGTTGTTGTGTTAATGTGGGGCGAGGGGGAGGAGGGGGATGAAGGTGTTTTTATTTCTTACAACACGGCATTGGCGCATCGGTGTGGCGTATTACTTAAAGTAGTACGTATAGTCGATAGCACGTCAACCTTCACATTTTAGTTGCAAAGTATTCCGTAATGCAACGGAGTAGAGTGCAGGGGTGTATAGGATGATGTGCTGTCGACTGTACGTACATATTAAATAAACATGAACATTTACATACAGGCATAATTATTATACATTGCTTCTGACCCTACACTAGGACACTCTGTGTCGTGAGGACTAGAAACAGCGACATCAAAAACATGTAAAAATCCAAGATCTGGGGTTTTCTATTGGGGCTTATTGGGTTCACTATTAGTTTGGAATAGTTTACTATTATTTTATTTTACATAAGATCCAGTACCCCAGCACGATTTGTAGTTTTTTTATCGTACGTAAAATAGGTAATTTTAAACTTTCTACGTACGATTCTTACTACTTTTACACTGGATTTTGGTCTTGCGTTTGTCATAAGTCATAGCAGCTCATGGTATCTACGTAGTAGATAAGATCCGGACTGAGCGATCATTACTGTCTCACTTCGGATTGCAGCGAAATGGAGGGAAAGCTCCATAAAATGGCGCGAAACATCGCGCGCCGCCATTACGTGTAAATGTTTTGGCACCTTTTAGAAAGAAACGAGAGCATTACACGGCTTGGAGTTGTATTTTCGAGTCCATTCATAACCTATATCTAATAGAAACACTACCTACAATAGAAACAGTGCTGTTAACTATTATTTGTCACTTGCCAAGCAAAGAAAAAAATTTATTAAACAAAGTAGGTTAGTTTTTTTCCAAATAGGTAGGCACTTTGTCGGGCCTACGAGCAACGCCTACCGCCCACCGTATAATATAGCGGTCAACATAAAACAGAAAACGAGTTCACCACTATAAATTACTAGGGCAATAAAAATTATAGCGAACGAAATTCCTCTTATCACGCTCATATTTCACCAAGGAGTCTAGCATTACGCACTGGTACAAATTGCCGGCTGCCGTTTAAAGGTAAAAATAAAACAAAACAATAGGCTTTTCTCGCTTTCCTTTTGAAAAGCCGTGTTATTCTTTTCTAATAGGGCGGCCCTTTAACAAAATGGGGGATATGTCTAAATAAGCAACACATCCAAATAGACGGGGCAAAAGTCCCACATGGTGTAAAATAAATAGTAAAAGAGGAAAAAACGCATCGTTACGAAAATATAGGGAAAAACACGAGTGGCGGGAAAAGGATTACCGATTTTTCCGATGTGACATGTCCGCCATCTTGGAAGCCGCCTTGGCTTTTGTCAAGAGCAACAAAACTTCAATTGAGTCACGTATTTTGGTGCGGCAAGTTCCCCTCTGTGCTTACCTATCTGGAAAGCTATTGAATTACATTTGAGTATCGTTTAGGGATAACGTTGACGTGGGTAGACCTGCTTTCGTCGGAATGAGAATCTAACCAAAAATAGAGTTAACTATGGAACGAAGTGATTTATTACTATCTATTTTATTTTATTAGAGCAGAGTTCAATCAATGTTGATCAGAGTTTCAAAGACGGATGAAAACAAAATAAAATCGAACTAACAAGAGCAAGAAACAAAGTTACAACCAAATCCAAAACATTCGAAACTGGGTGTTTCCGTTAGCACGGCCAATGGCTCCCGCACATTTTAGTTCAGCTGGAAAAAGGATCGTAATCGAATTTATGTTGTGAGCTTCCAATAGCGCTGATGCTTAACGGGTTGCTCTGTCCTATTTAAAACTAGTAAACTGACTAGCTGCAGCTGAGAATGAAATAAATTTAGGGAACGCATGTTCAGAAAAAGGTGCCTTTACATTGCAAACTAGGTGTGCCAGCGGCTAAGTCCGCGGGTAATTCTGCAAAGCCTATCATCATCATCAACCCATCATGTCCCCACCGAGGGGCACGGGTCTCCTCCCTGAGGAAGGTATAGGCCATACTCCGCCAAGTCCAGATTGGTGGAGGCTTGTAAGACTAGTGGCTGGTCTTACTGTCAGAAGTTTTCAAGCCGCCCTAAGGCCTCTGACTTGGCTTAACGACTGCCATCTATTGACGGCAGCCGGCACCAACTGCTTAACGTGCCTTGCGAAGGACGGAATCGCTCGGAAAAATGCCACTAGCGTTAGTCATAAACGGTGACCCATCCATGGACTGAACGCGCCGTATGTTGCTTAACCTTAGTGATCGTTTAAGATCACTCAGGCAGCCCAGGCTACGAGCGATTCATCCATCCTAAAACGTAAAACATTTTTTATAATCAGACAGCAACATGACAGCACACTTAAGAACACAGGCAAAAGCACCATCCAAAGACCTTTTAAATTAACAGCATCATGACAGCACGCTCAAGAGCGAATATAGAGGTAAAAGCACTATTAAGAGACTATTTAAGCAGCTTGGCAGAGGATCCGAAAACGATCTCAGAGGCAGTAAGTTTTATTAATACGGCCCCGTAGAACTAAAATTGTAGTAAGGATTAGAAGTATTAAGCAGTAAACTATTAATTACCTATTTACTTAATTTAGAGATCGAACAATCATTGAGAACCGAAACTAAACTGAGCCATGTAGCCCAAAAACTCAATGAACTCAAACGCAATTCAATAGGTATGAATAAAGAAATCTCGCAATGTTTGCTTAATCGCAAAGCCGACGATGACGAGCGTCTCTAGAGACGGGAAGGAAAGAAAGGGAAATAATTCCCTTTTCGCAGCAACAAGGAGCCCGCCTCATACTAATGTGTGAAATAATATTTCTTCTCGTAACGATAGACGTGGCCTCAGGCGCCCCTCGCGTCAGCCATCGAGTACTGGCGACGAAATATGACAATGAAACGCGGCTTAGCCACTCTATTTTTTTCTTTTTTTCGGCCAGGTCTATTGTAGTTTTTCGACCAGTGACCGCTACCTACGCTGACATGACTGACACCTACTTTTTTTAAAGATGGCTATTGCTGAAGGGCCGGCGCAGTCGGAGAACATACAATGAAAAAACTCTTGTGAATTGAAAGATTTCAGTTCATATTTCAGTAAAATTAACAAACTTGCCGCGTTTTATTGCGAGCTCTAAGTACGAAATAATAAAGTTTCGTACGTACAAGGTATGCACCTTTTATTTTCAGTATGCGTTGGTCGCTGATGTGGTTTAATATCATAATATTGTGTATATCGATGGAAATATTTCGTACACATATCTATCATACGTATCTACCGTACCCGCACGATAATCTGGCGCCCCATAATTTAATTTCAGAAGCACCCCCAAGCTATAGCGAAAAATGAAGGAACACCTATTCGATGATGGAGGCAATGGCGCTATCGATTGAGGAACAAATTTAGGGTTGTAAACTTTTAGTCCGGATTTACTTACGGGTGTTGTTATATCGGAAGAGTCCGACCAGGTTTCGCTCCGATTCGCAGAGCTTAATCATGGTGAGCAGAGACGGAGCTCGCGTCGTCGGTTGCTCGTCTCACATCGATATCCACTATTCCGATATAACAACACCCGTAAGTAAATCCGGACTAAAAGTTTACAATGTGTTGTGCTTACGAAAGTTTTAGTTCAAAAATTTAGGGTTGTCTCGTAAGCATTAAACGGTAGAGTCAGGTAGCCATGAAATTGTTAAAATAGCCCTGTTTCTTAGGGTACGATAACGCACTTCTAAATGTACTTACCTAGGTATCTATACATAATTATCTGATCCTTAAAATAGGTACTTCGGTTATATACACTCAATCGCAGGAAAAACCAAGAATCTATTTTAAACCTCGTCTAACCCCATTTTATATCAAGACATTATCAGACAGCGACCTCCATTACTCCTCCAAAAGCGAATTTCCACTAAAACTTTTCAACGCCAAACGACGATTTAAACAGCGCCAGAAAACTGTGCGCGGTTGAAAATTTTTCACCACATTTCCGTACAAACGATAGGCGAGATTAGCTTGTCCATTTTGAATCGGATTGGAATCGGTATCCCAGAACAGAAGATATATCCCGCGCTCCTGGCACAAAAGAATTGGCGCGCGATATCGCCTGTCGTCCCGGGCGCCATCTTGTTTGACAGGACTTTCTGTTGGCGCCAAAACGTTGGGAATTTGAACGTCGCCTGGGACGTGTCACTTCGAATTCCAACGTTGTGTCACGATTACTGGAAAACGTTTATTTCTACATTAGAACGAGCGAATGCTGGTGCAGCTGGGAATTCGATTGCGCTTTCTGATGCGAGCTCTTCAGCGTTTAGCTCTCAGACAGATAGAGATGAACCTAATTTAAATAAGCTATTTCATGCTAATGTTACCGTAGAACACTTACGCAGAAGTCTAAAGCTGGTATGTTAAAATGCAACATGCCTAACAATTGTTTTTATTGAGCCTCTGCGAAAGTAGTTTCTGGGTAAATTACAAAAAAGTTATGTCGTTAGAAAGCAATACAAATAATAACAAGATAATTAGCCGGTGATTGGTATCGCTAAAATAAAACCCTACGTGCCACAATCTATGTTCCATATCGCAGCCAACGTGTAATTTAGATAGCACAAGTGCCGCTACGTTTTCCATCGAATCGTTTAAAGCTCTTGATTGATTTCCACAGCGATTTTTCATTTTACTCCACCGTTAGTGCGCTAATTAGTACGAAAGTTTGTTTGAAAAGCAATGGAAGGCAAACAGTTGGATGGGAACATCAAATAGTAGCATAAATGTTACGTTCGTTTGATGATGTGTTACTGGGCCGTGTTAGTTGGACATTCCTGAGGCATGTAGTTTTCGTGTCGCGTGACTGCGAGAAATAAAAAGAATCGAGTAGCGAGCAATTTGACATATTGCGTACTTAACTCACAGTATCTTCATCTAAATCGCCCTATAAACTATAGGGACGAAATTTTCACGGGTAGACGAGTCGGGGTGTTCGGATCCGCAAGTAAGATACTGCTACAGAAATAGGGTTATTGAATTTTTATTAGGTCCATAGTCTTGCCTATTACGCAGTAAGATTTATTTATGAAACCGCAAATAGGTGTACCGAATGGTGTTATGCATTATGAAATCAACTTTTTACGTGAACTGGAGTTTTATAACTTCTCTGAAAAATATACTTTTGTACTTGCACGTTTACGGTTAAAGAAATGACTTCGTGTATGCTTGAAAAAATAAGTTAATAAAACGTTTTACGGTTGGTTGAATAGAGTGGTTTAAAAAAGCGAATAATTGCTTTTATAATGACTCACTCAAGGCAGTCAAGGCGACACTATAAAAATTAGTGCAGCGTTCCGTAAAAAAAACTTATCGCCGACACTCGAGCCCAGACGACTTTTGTTATTGGAATTTTACGTAAATTTCCATTTTATTGCTCTCATTTGCCGGATTATGGATGTAAATGCACACTTTGAGGGTTCCTTAAATGTTCTAATCGTAAAAGGGAGATTTGAAGTTAGAGCCTCACAAAAAAAAAATGCCGTTAATTGTATTAATTTAGAAAAATAAGTATTAAGTTATTAAAAAGTTACAAGCAGTCAAAATCGCGTATTACTTTTAAGAATTTCACGGTCAGTTTTAAAAAGTTACAACCAGTCACGTATTAAAAACATTGGGACTTTCTGAACGCGAGACCTAATTCAAAATGGCATCAAAGATGGCGCCTGTTCCCGCCATAACTCCCATCGTTTGTCTCCGGTCACGAACCCCAGCACCTTAAGCAGAACACACACGCCATCGCTTCTTTGGTGTGAAAATGGGATATAATTTTCGGGGAAATAATAAAAAAACCAGTTCGCGTGTCCACAGGGCATTAGGTCGGTCCTACCCACGGGCATGTTAATGTTGCCAGTAAGAAATAACGCGAGGTATGCATGTAATGAGCCGCAGAAAATTGTGTTGCCATAAAAATAATTGTGTTTCCTACCCCAGGGTTGCACCACTCGATTATGTCCGCTCCGGCGTGCCTTCTTGCTCCCTTTTTCTTTTACCGTCGATTTGTCTTTATTTTCGACCTTTTTGGTGGACGAGACATGTTTTCTTTTCTTGCGAATTATGATTCAAGCAAGGCCAGTATTTCAAGAATGTTTAGTGCTTTTTCGTAAGTAACTATTTGTGACTGAATAGAGACAAGAAAGCCATTGAAAGACAAAGAAGAACAAATTGTAAACGTAACAGTAGAATATCATGGCCAGCCATGACAGTAAACACACACTACACTTGGCCTTAGCCGTTGTTAAGTAAACAATCTATTTATTTGCTTGGTCTCCAACACGACTTTTATGTTTTCTCTGATACTTTTACTGTTTTCGAGAACAAATGTTATCCAGCGGCGCGCTTGGCTCAGTAGTTAAACTGTTTATGTAACCGATTGTTTTGGTGTTAAGACTTGGCCCTTTTGCTTTTTAAAAGCTTATTTTATAGCGTCTTCTGTTTCGTTTTATGAATTGGAATGCGCGCCTGTTTTGCTTCTCGTTTTAGGTGTTTTTTACTATTTCGGGTTTGCTGAGACACTACCCCTATAAACTTCCATATACTCCATGCCACGAAACGATCTCTCAAAGACAATCGTCCATATGCTCTCATTGGTCAATGCGCGTGACCATCATTAACCATTGCCATACCCAATGAAGCGAACAGTCTTTGCTTATTGTTTCGCTTATCTCTAGCCGCGCGCATTGGTCAATAAGATATGAGTATTTGGTTCCCTTGAATCGGCTGCCTGAGTGATCTTAAGCGATCACTAAGGTTAAGCAACATAAGGAGCGTTCATTCCATGGATGGGTGACTGTCTATGACTAACGCTAGTGGCATTTTTCCGAGCGGTTCCGTGCTTCGCAAGGCACGTTAAGGAGTTGGTGCCGGCTGCCGTCGATAGATGGCAGTCGTTAAGCCAAGTCAGAGGCCTTAGAGCGGCTTGAAAACTTCTGACAGTAAGACCAGCCACTAGTCTTACAAGCCTCCACCAATCCTATATCTTGCTCAGGGAAGAGACCCGTGCCCCTCGGTGGGGACATTTGGTTCCCTAGGAGTTAGACTCGTGGAATGGAGTATAGTTATTTTTACATCGCTTTAAAAAATATATCCTGTAGATTTCAGGCCCTATTGGATTGAATTTTTCAGTGATTTTCCTTGCTTACATTAACATAACTTAACATTTACATACAGGCATATACATTGCTTCTGGGCCCACACTAGGATACCCTGTGTCGTGGGAACCAGAAACAGCGACGTCACAAACATGTAAACATCTAAGACCTGGGTTTCTTTTTTTTTTGTCCCCAGCCGGGATTCGAACCCGGGACCTCTCGCATGGTAGGTCGCGCCAAAGACAAAGTAAACGCACCCACTCCAAAATACCTCTTTGGAAATCTAGGCCAAACCAGAACTGAACTATTACGCTATGACAGAAACGCACTTAACTTTCAAAGAAAACACCTCTACATTGTCTCTAGTCTTTGACAATAAACTTAGT
Source organism: Yponomeuta plumbellus (assembly GCA_947310845.1). NCBI lineage: Eukaryota > Metazoa > Arthropoda > Insecta > Lepidoptera > Yponomeutidae > Yponomeuta > Yponomeuta plumbellus. The sequence goes on along the minus strand of OX371216.1, from coordinate 8,736,996 downwards.
ACCACGAATTTGGTACAAATATGCACCACTATTGTATGAAGTTACAATGTTCCTATTCAAAGTTTCGCAACAGGAGTTACTACAAAGTCAACTTAGCGTACACAGATTCTACTGAGACGATGCTAGCGAAAAAAACTAAATTAGTTATATTCCTAACACTCATTACGATTTCACAAAATATTGCTTATTTTAGAGAATAATGCACCATTAGCAGCACCATTCATTCATTTGTTTTGAATGGTGTTGATTATTCAGTTTTCTTTCTGTTGCTGGGCATATATGTATACATATACATATGTATCGTGTGGCAAGCCTCAACATTAAGTAAACAAACAATGCTCATGAGATTAATTTAACGAGACGTCAAGCGATGACAGCTGTGTAACATCACAAAATAAAGTTTACATGATAAAAGAGGCACATGCTTGCAACATTTTGGCTCACACTAGGCCTAGCATATTATAATTATTACCTATTTGTTTTTTATCTTGTAGAATTTTAATATTTCTAATTCTAATACAAACCATTATTTTCGTTCATATCCTATTATTCACTGTTCCATTTCTTATTTATTTAAGTGATGTAGATAGATAGATAGATAGATAGATAACACTTTATTGCTCAACCATAATACAGAGTTATTGTAATTTCCTTATGTCTAAATGGTACACAATTGGCGGTCTTATCGCTAAGAGCGATCTCTTCCAGACAACCTTTGGATGGAGAGAATTGCAGGAAGAACATAGTCGGTAGGTGTGGATTTTCGGATGTACATAAATAAAAAAAAAAAAAAAAATCGAAAATATATTGAAAAGTAGCAAGATATAAAGAAGATAAGTAGGTACTTATAAATACGTGATACATGACATGCATATTTAGATGATAATACATATACGTACAAAATAATAACATACTTATATATTTACAAAATAATAAAATACATATATAACATGCAAAATAAATACATACATAATAAATGCAACAGTTTTCCAGTTTAAGAAGTAAGTAAGTAGCGGGATTTTACCAAAGCCTTAAAACAATTCAAGGACTTTGCTTTTCTCACTTCCACGGGCAGGTCGTTCCATAAATGGACTGCCTGAACCGTGAAGGAGGAGCCATAAAATGATGTGGTATGCGATGGAGTTTTAAGGAGAAGGTTTTGGGACGAGCGAAGAGTCAAGCTATGTGAAGAATGAAGAAACTCGAATCGCTCTTTGAGATAGGATGGAATAGCTGGGTTGAACAGAATGCAATAGAGGAGAGAAAGAATGTGTGTATTCCGGCGGAGACGAATAGGGAGCCACTTGAGCTTAGTTCTAAATTCAGAGATATGGTCATATTTGCGAAGACCAAATATGAACCGGATGCAGAAGTTTTGGAGGCGCTCAAGCTTATTTAGTTGCTCCTCAGTGAGGTCTAGATAGCAGGTGTCAGCATAGATGTATTTTCTTTCTTACTTTACCTGTGTTTTCAAATAAGCTTGCTGCGAGTGTCTGATACTTATTTGAAATGTATACTTTAGTAAGTACAGTTACTAATATGTTTTGGGTAATAATCAGTCACACAACAACGAAAATGGAAATTATGATCAGTTGTTGAGTAACTGTGTAGTAAAATTCTGTACAGTAAGCAGACAACAAAGTTCACCCGTCTACAAAGACCTCAACCCGTAATATAAATTGACCCAGATGTGTAAGGCCATAAGGGTAGATGCACATAATGTCCGTTCCGACCCAGGAATAATATTAACCCACTTTCGGAATAGTGACGATAGTTCGATGGATTAACGTAACATTTTCGGGTATTTAAGGCCCTGTTTACTTATTTAAGACACGATAGTTTTGACAGTGCACGGTGGGATTGAGAGGGACCACTTGCAACTACAAACAAAGGAAATACAGGAAGCGATGCAAATTGGGCCTGTTGGTTGTCGTGTTCTTTTGGTATTCGTTGGCAGGTAGAGTCGCTAACTAATAATTGGCAATTATAAATATTATGTTAGAGTTTGCAACAAAATTACAGCTTCTATGTGGTCATACCACTGTTGAGTGTTGACTTGACACCACGAATTAAAGAAACGAAGATTTTGCATGATTTGTTCATACAAAGTACAAATCATGCAAAACTTGAAAAATGTTCATTGTTATTTATAACGTTTCTTTGTTATATTTATGTATGGTTTAAGTAAGTTTGTTAAGTTAGTTCAATTATAAAAATATATCTTAATTGCACGACTACCAGTCTCTAATTTCTTGTCTTCTTGTCTCCGTCTATCGTTGCCTGGAACAAATTGCTTACGGTAATGAGGTTGACAATTGTACTTCAATTAATAAAATTTCTGTAAATGTAATTTATGTGTACAACATAAAATATTCTATCTATCTATAACAAAATTCCTTCCTATAAGAATAAGTGTAAAATTCACAATGATTTATTTTTCATACAATCTTGAAACATAACAAACACATAATCGACCGATTCGTAAGAAAAATTAAAATTGTAACAAGAAGTTGTATGGAGGATATTTCTATAAAGATCCCATATAATCCCCAAGAATATCTCCATCTATTTTGGTTAAACCAGAAATACTGACAGGTATGCTCGGACCCTTACAGTGTAAGCGCATTAAACAATAAAGCTTGGAAACGCCCGTTCTCAGATGCACCAGCTGTAATTATTTTGCTTTTCTGGGCACCTCTATATCTTTTATAGTTATGTTGTGACGGGTCAGTAGGTACTATCATGTCATTCTGAAATAGGTTTGGCTGTTTTATGCTCCTTTTTTACATAACTCCCAAGAAAAAAAAAACAGTTCTATGTGTCTGGCAGCTTTAAGGTTAAGATAAGACTTATCCGTGTGAGTTTCTTTTTTTGTGTGCATAAAGTGTACTTTTACATTTACATAAAGGCACATACATTGCTTCTGGCCTCACACTAGGATACCCTGTGTCGCACTAAGCACTCCTGAGTGCTTATACTGAGTTTTTTCGTTCACTTTCGATAGCGAGAGCGTTTGCGATTTGCATAGGAGTGACAAAGAGACAACTATGTGGCGCGCTTTGTCACTCCTATACAAATTGCAAACGCTCTCGCTATCGAAAGTGAATGAACAAACTCAGTATAAGCACTCAGGTGTCTTTCCGTTTTTCACGTTTCCAATTAGATGCGACCTCTGTGGCGCAGTGTTTAGCGCGTCTGCCTACCATGGGAGAGGTCCCGGGTTCGAATCCCGGCTGGCGACAAAAAAAGAAACCCGTTTTGGATGTTTACATGTTTGTGACGTCGCTGTTTCTGGGTCCCACGACACAGGGTATCCTAGTGTAGGGGCCAGAAGCAATGTATGTGCCTGTATGTAAATGTTATGTTATGTTATGCAAGCATTTGGTTCTGCCTACCCCTTTAGGATACAGACACAAGTTTATGTTACGATACGATGAAAACTTTAATAGAATACTGCACTACACGCCCTCTACCATATCGATCAATCGATAGCGTCCTAATCGTGTTAAGCGGGCGGATACTCTGAAAACTGTCAGTTTTCACGAGAGCTCCCACTAACTCATTTTACGTGCATTCTGGGGTTAACGGTCGATGGATTGCAGTTTAGACCTCGATTAAACATTAGATTAAGAGGGTGTTTGATTGAAATCCATTTTGGCGATAACTTAAGCGGAGGCTGTAGCTTTTGTTTCAAAAGTAACGGTAGAGCTATCAACAATTTTCAACGCGAAAACATTACCTAGTCAAAATTACTTCGAGAGTAGAAAATCTAACAAACAATGTACACAACCACTGTGGATGGCGTAGCGGTTAGCGCGTTTGTCTACCATGCTATAGGTCTCGGGTTCGAATCCCCGCTGGAGATAAGAAAACAGGGGGTTTTTTTAATATCCAAGAGCTGGGGGTCTGATGTCACTGTCACTAGTCTTACAAGCCTCCACCAATCCGGACTTGGCCCCCGTGGTGGAGTATGGCCTAAACCTTCCTCAGGGAAGAGACCCGTGCCCCTCGGTGGGGACATAATGGGTTGATGATGATACAACATTATACCAGGCAGTCACAAATACTCCACAAAAACGTAGTAGCTAATATTCTGCAGTAGGTATCTATTAGGTACAGTCGACATTTTAATATCAACTTTACCATTTTAATTGCAACGGCAACCATCGGCTATAGGTACAGTCGACAGCACGTCAACCTTCACATTTAAGTTGCAAAGTCGCTGGTAATGCAACGGAGTAGAGTGCATGGGTGTATACCATGATGTGCTGTAGACTGTACTACGGACGCGGAGATACTACCCAACAAAACACAAAACACTCACAGCACAGATAGATTTTACCTCTCCTTTTAGAAAAGCCAATAAATAGGACGACTAAAGTGGCCACTCGGCCAAGAACAATGCAATAGATTCTTTTCTAATCGAATTACCCCGAGATACGCTCAACGGGCAAAAATGTAGGTTGTGAGGAAATAACAAGCAATACGTAGGAAGGGTGAGGTAATTTAAAACATACAGAAAATAGAGTACACTGGACAGCGCGTCCGTCAACCGTTACATTTTTGGGGTTTCAGTTAAGGATAAAACACCACCGCGGTCACGGTCATAGTGGCGGTCGTGGTGGCGGTCGCGGTGGCATACATAAAACATAAGCATTTACATCCAGCAGAACTGATGGCCGATGGGGCCGAAAAGTTCTTGAATGGAGACCACACATCGGCAAGCGCAGCTTAGGACGACCAGCCACAAGATGGACAGACGATCTCATCCAAGTGGCAGGAAGACGATGGATGCAAGCCGCTTCCAACGGGTTTTTTTGGAAATGCATGGAGGAGGCTTATGTCCAGCAGTGGACTTCTTGTGGCTGAATGATGATGATGATTTACGTCCAGGCACATACATCGTTTTTGGCCCCAAACTAGGATACCCTGTGTCGTGGGAACCAGAAACAGCGACATCACAAACATGTAAACATCCAACACCGGATCATCCATCCGCAACCGCGACCGCGTTGCTGTGGTTTATCCTTTAGAATAGAATAGAATAGATAAGCTTTATTTCAACTTTCTTTCATTTCCGGTATGACACTTTTCGGGTATGAAATGAAAAAGGTTTGTCAGGATCGTAGCAAGTGACAAATTCTAGACTCTGCCACCTACTCTGAAATACAGCTTGACTTTGTCAAATTCACAAATTCGCAATGGACAATAATTCGGGATATTTTCCTTTGCTGTATATGAAAAGGAAGCTAAACTGGATAGCCCTACGTTCTTAGTTTTTACCTCAGATAAGATTTTCATTCATGATTTTGGTTTTGAAAACCTTCTCATTCTAAAAGGGCGTATAAGCAAAACGGAACGGAATAATAGTCGTGTATCCACGCCATCCAACGTTGAAGCATTTAAAAAAAAACTGTCACTGCTCTGTCAGTGATTTCGTTTATGTAGGTACAGTGCCACCATCTTATCTGTTCAGTTGATAGCGGCGCTAGTGGAGAATTTAATAGTAACATTTAAGAAATTTACCTAGGAAAATGAGAATTTTTTAATCCGTCTTTAAATTTTAGTGAACATGTATCTATAAATCTTAGTAAGTGAATAAATAAAACAAGAAATGGGGTACAGAACTTACAATTAATTAGTTAGTTACAATTTTGCCCACTTGAACATATGATTTGGTGGCGCTGTACATACTTCAGTATTTATTTTTTAAAGGCAACAGACTAATTACTTTTGACAGATTCGAATAAATGATACTTTCTGACACGTTTCTGACTTTGTATAAATCTGTGATGGCGTAATGATCTGTATCACTGAGCGAAATTAAATAAAGAAATTATTTTCTCGAAAACTATAGCACCTAAAAATAAACAAAAATTATATTCTTATTTAGTGACCGCTCATATCCATATCCTAGAAGAAACTTTCTTGATTCGTAACCATAGAAATATTGTCCATTGTCAAATTCACCACAAAAATATAAATTGTCAACAGGATCCTATTATCGCTCAATACTCTAGTTATACCTTTGACTATACTTGAAAATTATTACCAAAATGACCTCCACAAATCGATACAAACAATCCGAATTAATTTCCTGACTTAGTCAACACTCAAGCAACGATGGGGTCGCAGAGACCCCGACACGCCCTCTGTTTAATAGTGTACACAGGGTCCAAAATGAATTAACTCTAAGTCTCTACCTACCCGCCCGCACTACAGGTGTTGGGTTCTGTATGTATACATTTATTGAAACGGAAACTGATAAAACCGCAAAATGGAAACAAACTGTTCTAATAACAAATTACGCTCCGAAAATATTACTTACCATGCCAACCCCATTCTTGAAACGAAGCCTGTATGTTTGCAAAAGTTTTGGCCTCACAAAATTGCCATCGAAGTTTCCAAATTGACAATCTTCTATATACATATATTATTATTATTATATATATAAAATTCAAAGTCCTGACTGACTGACTGACTCACTCATCAACGCCCAGCCCAAGCCGTTTGACCTAGGAAGCTGAAATTTTGCACAGAGGGTCTATATATAATGTAGGCAATTAATAAGAACGGATTTTCGAAATTCAACCCCTAAGGGGGCGAAAAGGGTTGCCAAAATTTGTATGGGAGGTATAAAAAATGTTGACTGATTTTCTTGAAACTTGAAATAAATACTCTTCAACACAATTGATTGAACACGTGTTTCGCCGTTTTCGCGCACGAGTCGCGGGCGAAAGCTAGTAAATAATATAAATACTCCGCATATAATCTGTTTGCTATGTGGAATTTAATTTAACTACGGCGCGTAGCACGCCTCCAGACCGAAACTACGGATAGCCGTCATAAATTACTCGGTTTCCAATCGAACTTTGTCTAATAAGAAGCTTCAAGAGGATTTCATTGCCGCACTAAGCCCGTAATACCTACCGAGCAAGCAACTAGTCTATTGCTTATTGAACTAAATACTACAGCCCTAAAGGTCACCAGAGTGGTAATAGCAACGCTGGAAATTTGCAATAAATTGAATAGATCGGTGCACAGATTTCGGCATTAGATTGTAGAGTTCTTGATGTAGATTAACAAAATTAATACGACTTCGAAGAACTGTAGGGTTCGATGGTAGTGGTAAATATAGAAAGAAACAAAATAAAATATAATGAGTTGAGAAAGTCGTCAGTTCATGATTTCGTCAAAAGGTGAAGTAGGAATGGATGTCAAAAAATCTAGGAATGGGTAACGTATTTAAAATTTTGATTTAAAAATTATAGAAAGAATAAAGGAATTAAAAAAAAATTGTGATATTCTCGCTACGACTGATAAAATAATCACAAACTGGAAGAGTCTCCTACTGTCCGTAGTTGCAAAAAATAATTGTCAAGACTTACAAAACAAGATGGAAAATTATTCAAAGCGTTTCACAGCTTACGTGATTTCAAAATTAGGTCAGGTCTCCGGTAGTCTATTTTAATTTATAAGTAGGTACCTACATAAACTCAAGCCTGTATATTGGAGAGATACGGAAGGCTAGGCAAAGACAGAAGGGTTTTGCCACTGGCTTTAATATTTTTATACATTGAACACTGCGGAAATTTGACAGCATGAGGACCGACAGTGCATCAAGCCCTCATCCGGTCAGCCCTTAGCAAAACAATTACGTGGAGCTACCGCAGCGCCGAACGCTTTAAAACAACCCCAAACCCCTAACGTCACAGACGTTTGACAACCCAAAAAGAAGTGCTCCAGAGGACCATTACCACACCCGCAACATTTACCATTTTATACCTCGTCCCGCGTCGGGTCCTACTCTAGAAAACATACAGAAAGACCACGGACTTTAAACGAAGTTTAAAAAACAAACAACAAAATCACTTACTTGACTCGGTCCTAAACAAGGACACTCTGTGCTAAGGATATCATTATCAACCCATTATGTCCCCACCGAGGGGCACGGGTCTCTTCCTGAGGAAGGTAGGCCATACTCCACCACGGAGGCCAAGTCCAGATTGGTAGAGGATATGACACACATGAAAATACACCCAGGCTGAGGGTATCTGTAAAAATCAGGCACGCCGGCCTCCAACGGGCATAGAAACCACGCCGTCTGTTTTGGTAGTCAAACTTCTTAACCAGATCTACAAGTCAATGAAAAGTGATACTCAATCTTTTTTTTCGTTTTCGTGTGCTGTACCGAACTACTGCATCTGGTTTAGAGCAGACCTGGTCTTAAAAAGACTCTCACACTGAATGTCAATGCACATAGATGCAATGAGGTTTGTTGTAGCCTACCCCAGGTAATTAAGTTACTGATAGGCAAGGCACATAACGCAAGTTCCGAGTAGGCACCAGACCCTATGGAATAGGCTCACATGACCCACCCGGCTCCCTCTTGTTTTAGTTAACGGGCATTACAGTCCTGGGCACACTCAGGCTCCAAAACACAAATTAATCTGAAATTTGCAACTACCCTTTCATCCCAATCGCATGCGAACGGAGTTGCCAGAATAGCTGATCAAATAAAATCCGAGTACAAATCTTCGGTATACATAATTTCGCAAAATAGTCTATATTTTGCTGTATACACGTATGCCGTATAAACACGCCACTCTTTCATGTCAGTCAAACATCGCTTCCCGCAGCCTTGAAAAACAAATGTAACCATATTGGACTACGTCCTCTGTTACCACCTACATTGTGCATTCAGCTATCCTCGAGTACAGGGGCGCATGAAGTGGCAGGGGAGCGAGGGGGGCAGACGGGGGGCGTAATCCGGTAATTATCGGCTTAACTCCAGACGACACTGCACCAGGTGGGGACCGACAGGTATCGCGGTGCCTAGTGTGTCTGGAGGTGGATAGACACTGCCACCGAAGGTTTGGGTGAGCAAGTGAGGAGTAGTGAGATGTCGTGTTTTGATAAATAATTAATAAAATACAATTTTTTTAACTTTATTTAGGCTGCGGGGACCGGTGAGGTTGGCGTGACGCTTAAGAGGCCTATGCCCAATAGTGGGCGTATTTCGAAGGGGGTATAGCTAGACGGAATTCGTTTAGCCGTAACTTCGCCACTACAAAGAGAACCATGACATTATTCACGAGTGCCAGCTGTTATATTGTGACATTTCACAAATTTATTTGTACATGCACGTAGTTCAAAGTACCTAATAATAGGATTAGTGTTACAGTTCGATTGTCAATTTCTGTTACTGAACCTTTAATTCACTGACATAAAATAAGAATTTAAGAGTAAGAACGTAGTAATCATCACAAAAAAATACTGTTTCAGAACCCCAAGGGTGCAGTGTTAATACACCAGGCATCTGAGGGTAGTCTGACAAATATGGAGGTGGTAAATTGATTGATTCAGACGGGATTTTAGCGGACACGCGTCCCAGCGTTAAGCGCATTCTGGGGTCGGGTTGACAGTGATGTCTTGTTCAGGGTTAAAATAAGACTTTACACGGAACAGCGTCTCGGCCCCATTTTCAGAAAAAGTTAGAAAATTGTAGCACCAGTAATCTGTTTAAATGAACACTAATCCAAATGGTTGGGATTATATTAAGTTGCTTGATTATTTGAAAATAGACGTCTTGGGTTCTAGTTAAGTTTGAGCTAAGAGTTTGGTTATTTTCCATGTGCAAGTATATCTCATCAGGAGATAAAGCTGGTCCTATTGGTCCTTATTGATTGGAGAAATACCGATCCTTGATTTAAATTTTATTATATTAATCGTATTTCAAAAATTACTTTGTGAAAAAGAAAAGTGTGCTGGCACGCTTTGACATTTTGTCAAATACCCAATTCGGTTGTTGGTCGTGACCAACAATAAATTATTTGATATGCTCGATTAAAACAAAAATCACATAATATTTTGGAAAATGTACCTCTTTTAGTCAATTACTAGTTCTTACAATTTTTAAATATATGAAACATAAAAAGAGTGTTCTGAAATATGACGTCATAAACCGGTATTTTCATACAAAATTCCATTTTATAAGTAACTTATTTGACATTTTGTCAACTACCCAATTGATTTTCATATGCGGAAATTATTATTATTATTGTTCATACTAGGCATATTTAGGAAGCGGAAAGGACTAGCGGTGGATTCCCGAACATTTATGTACGCAGAATCAATATTTAGGTACTGGCCAATTAAAATTGAAACGCCAGGTACACAGGTAACGTAAACAGAGGCGGACGTTTAAAATCTATAGTCAAAACTCAATTCACGAAACCGAAACTATGAATTTCCATCATGAAAGGCTGAAACTTGACACTCGCTCGGCGAATAACAACAATGCCATTGGGGCCAGGGACGCACTCAGGCACCTTTTGGGTTCTCATCCCGCTGCATAGGTAGAATAAATTATCCGAAAGTAAGATTCGCTGCCGGTGAAGGATATCATCAGGAAACCTGAGTGTATTTACATACATCAACTTTTGAAATTGCTTATAAGCGGTGGGTACGCGTGGTAATTAAACGCTTATTCTTTCTCTCTTTCTCTCTGGCAGAATTTTAACATAAAACAAATATTTGTTCGGAGTCACTCTCGCAAATGGTCTTTTTGCTAGGAATTAAAACTCTAAAACTCTAATTTGTACAGCCCCCTAAAAGGTGTGTTTATCCTGTATCTTTGTAAATAGTTTGTTTGTATTTGTCCTAGTGTACAAGAAAGAATGTTCTTATCTTATTTTAAATTTAGAATGGAATATCTATTTTCTGTTAACGGTTCCTTAACTCAAAAAGAAAAAAAAAGGGAAACCTAATAAGACTACTTTGTTGTCCGTCCGTCCGTCTGTCTGTTAAGCCCCTTTAGGTAGAGAACACGTCAAGGTATCGAGTTGAAAATAAAATCATAAACTCCTTAAGGCTGTAAAAAAGGAAAAATCTATGATATCGTAAAAAAAAACAAATATAGATATAGCCATTTACGCCGGAAAATGCGTACCTATATTTCGACACTTAATGGAATCAAATTTGATAGTTGACCTAGAACGATAATATTTGGCAAGTTCTTACACTAGAAATTCAGGAAAAAGTCTGATAACTATACGTTTGTAATTAAATAATTAAAAAAATACTGCGAATACGTAACCCTCGGTGGTCAAGTCCTCCTCCCACTTATCATGTTCTTTTTTGTTTTTTTTTGTTTTGTCACCATATGGCTGTCGAGAAATTTGTTAGTATTTACAATTCAACGCCTGGATTAAATTAAAACATAATTAGAAAACACTACTTCAGTCCACTAAACTATCATCTAGTTATCTACTAAATAGTTATCTGGAACGGTTGTACTTTTAGCTATAAGGCCGCCAATTGTACTGTACTTTATTATCGTACAAAACTCAAATGTAACTCTTGGTGTACTTAAAATAAAGAATACTTTATCTTACATCTAAAAAACATCAGTAGGCACACATTCTAAGAGTAGCTTACAATACCATTCCGTTCCTAATGCATTTTCTTTTTTGTTCTGGGCATTAAAGAGTTCAAATGTAATTAACCATTTCTCTTTTATTTTACTTCACTTAACGACACCTACATACGCCCCTGCGCCACAGATTCAGCAGACTGACGGAACAAACAACTGTTATCAATTCCAAGAATTTCTGAACGGATTATTAATACTACAGCGATCACGGGCCGCGGTCTGTGCGCTGTGAAATATCGGAGATTCGGCATTCAGGTAGAATTCATGTTGGGGTTATTGGTAATATCTATTATCGATCATTGATGGGCAATGGATGGTTTCAACCCCTGAGATATAATTATGATCGTATTTATTTTTACCAAATTACAATGCGACCAATATGACATTACATATATGTAGGTAGTAGAGGTTTTAAGTGACATTTGTGAATTTATAGGAGCAATACTACTCGCTAACTGTGAAGGAAAACATGGTGAAGAAACCTGAGTAGCTGTGAGTGCGACATAAAAATATACATACAATGTGTAATGTTAAAGAACGTGTTACTTATACCTATGTATAATACGAAACCTGAAAAGAGTTTCTTCAATTGGATTCTACCCTTGTTTCGTTATGCCTGCTTTGTTGGCAGACACCATGATTTAAATGTTTAAAATCCATTGCATTGTTTCACAGGTTTCACCCATTCAATTTCAGCATACCGTCCACTGTATTTTAGGCCATTTAAAAAAAAACGCGCCAACCAAGAGAGTACGGTTGGCAAAATAGCGCAACAAAGCGGTGTAACTTCGCAGACGGTACTGACAGCAACCGAGGTCGGTTTGTCAGCGTCGTGTGGAGTGTGAGGGAGGGTCAGCAACGAGATTGTGTACGAACGAAGTTCCGAATGAACCCCGCCTGGTGTCAAAGTTTGACGCTGTGATTACAAGTCGCAGGACGTTTCATTTGCTACCGAAACATACGTCGTAATTTAGCGCTTCCGAAGTCCAAGAGCACCGTACACCGCACATCTTCGTATACACCCATGCACTCTACTCCGTTGCATTACGGGCGACTTTGCAACTAAAATGTGAAGGTTGAGGTGCTGTCGACTGTACAGCCAGAGATTGGAACTGCCTCGTTAGAGTTGCGGTTAATACGCTTGACTACCAATCAGAAGACATGGGTTCAAGTGCCACTAGAGGAACCATACAGATGGCTTCATTTCGGGTGTGTTACCAGATTAATGGTGCCCTAGATTACAACAAGTGCTTGTGATAATTATGTGGAAGTTATCATTGAAACTGTAATAATACTGATTTATTTAGTAAAAACGTAGTGTCATAAGTGGCGCCGCACACAAGCCACTCGCGACAGCGACAAACGCCGCCTCAAGAAGCTAGAAGCGGCTACAGAGTGGCTGAAGCACGCGACAACCACTTGTGGCCGGTGGCCGACACTTGCGGTTGGTGGCCGCATTGAATCTCTGACATAAATAATTCCATATCCATATGGAGATAAGGGAGAGAGGGGTGCGGAATCGCGCGAGTTGCGTGTGGCGGCGTTTTGTGTCGGCGTTAGTGGCCGGTGCGGGCCACAAGCGAGCAGCGACGATTGAAGCGTGTGGCGGCCACCGGCGTCAACCGTGTGCGGCGAGTCCATATAAAATGTATGAAAACTACGGGAAATATGCCAGTGGCGGCGTTTTGTAGTTGTGGCCGGTGGCCCGTATGTGGGAGACCTAAAACTAGAATATTTTTTTTGCTATTAAAGGAATTGACACTATTAGATGTGGAAGCCCCGGTAAGGTGCGCCCCAGGCGGACATATTTCAACCAAATAGGGAATCAACCAATCAATGAATCAATATATTTGTAGCCATAAATTACATGTGTGCACAGAGATTATGATACAATAAGACTCGTTGCAATTTTACGTTTAGGCATGGCAAAAAAAAAATTGTCAGCTACATATATTTCTTTTATAGTATGTAGGTATATTAATGTACTTGTTTTCAATTATTTCGCAAATGCACCACGACACGCACTTTAGTGCTACGCTTACGCTAAGTTAGTAAGTTCGTGACCGCGTAAAAATAAAAAAACCAAACACGAGAGCTTGATTGAAACAACTCAAAATTCTCGAAAACCGTTATACTTACGCGAGTGATGCAATACTCGTTAGACGCCGCCGGTCATTTTTGAATTATGGCCAGTAGCGCTCGAGCGAGCGAGTGACGCAGTCGTGCTGAGGACGCCTTGACGGATTTCGCGCCAAAAAGTAAGACTTAATTTCTTAATATTTTTTCATTATAGTCTTTTTCACTCTCGTCTTTTGACTTTTTTATTATATTGATTGCATTATTTAGTCGTTTACGATTGTATAAATTACAGTTGCTAAGCTTTAAAGCCAATTTAAATTATTAATAATGACCTTGAAGTAAAACAAAGTCGGATGGGGACAATTGAAACATTTGCTTGGGGACGGTTGAAACGTTTCAATCGTCCCTGTGTTTCCACTGTCCATAATTTTTTTTTTATGTGACTGCCCAAGAAGGCGATATCGTTTACCGGCTGTATGAGAGAAGTGGAAAAAGTTCTGTTAAATAACGCTATTCCTTTTGTTATTGTTTTAGAGTTGTTTTTGAGTTTTTTTACATTAGGTATATTCTCATAAATTACTGATGATAGATAATTTATGCAGAAAAAAAAAATATGTTCCTATACTGTAAATTTTGAGACTGATATGTTAAGAGTTAAGTTTGCAAAATCTTTAATTTCATAGTTATATAAGTAATCTAAGGGTCTAAACTTGACTGATTTCCTGTTGTTATACTATTAAATGTTTCACAATTACCTACCAATTAATGGGAAATAATTTAAAAGTATTATTGGGTAGTGCTAATTATGATTTTTTTTTTAGAGATTAGTCTTAAAAACACCCACCTAAAACATAAGTGTACGTTAAATAAAGTAAAACCTCTCATGTCACAGTGGTAATAAAAAAACACGTAGAAAATAAAAAAAAAATAATAAAAACGTGTTAGGTTATGATTGAAACATTGTTATGATTGAAACAAGCACTTTTGTATGAAACATAATAATTTGCATTTTACTATATTTTTATACTGTTTATGCTTGTTATTACGCTAAAACTACATATATTACGGTAAACGTTAAAAAACAGTGCAACCCAAATCTCTTTAGGTCTCATACTGTAAAAAATATTGACCTTTTTTTCCTTATGAATATTTTTGCTTCGTGAATTTTAAAATACTTATACTATGTTTACCAAGTTTTCTCGATCTCATACGACTATGTGAAAGTAACGAAACTGATTAAGACTGATTTCATAAATTCAATTTTCCCAAAGATATTTGTGTGTTTCAATTAGCCCCATGTACCGTTTCAATCGACCCCACTATGGGGTCAGTTGAAACAAATTCCCCAATCACTTTAAAAACTTCATTGCAGCTTAACCGTTTGAGTAAGAGCTATAGAATTGAATTCATTTAGAAGCCAAATCGTGGCCCTTTAGATTATACTACCATTTGGTGCGTCAATATTACAGATAACGGCACTACATACAGGTAAAGTTAAATTGTTTCAATCGTACCCAGTCTACCCTAATGTTAGCACTGAACTTGTTAAAAAATGATAAAATTTAGAACAAGTTTAAATTGGCCATATCTCAAAAACCGTGCAACTTTTACTGAGGTCATGTTAGGTTGGTTCGACGCCTCTTGAGCAGGTATACCTCCAGTGTCACTGTGACGTGCATTTTTGGGACACGCTGTATAAATTAGTTGCTATGGATCGGAAGCATAATCTAGGACCACTCTAGCCGAAGGCAGCGCTCTAAAATCCAATAAGGTAATTAAGCAGTCGATATTAATACCGATGTCTTAACCCGGAGCAGACTAAAACGATTTCCATGTATCAATCCGACCGGGTCCGCAGCGCTTTAGCTCTGTTTAATACGGGCATTAGGTACTCACAGACAAATAGCTGGCAGAAGGCTCTTGTTGTCAAAAGTTTGGGGCTATGCAATTTATTAAAGCCGCGTAAAGTCCGTGTTTTTAATTCGATGCAAAAGAAAAATGGGGCGGTGTTACCACTATAAAATATGTATTTACTCGGTAGTTTTTTTTTACCGTGAATAGAAGACTCATGTGACCAAAATCCTTATGACATCAAAACATTAAAATTTAATTACTCATAAGAGCAGTCTAAAAAAGACACCTACGTAGCACACACAATTTTTACTTGGAAGTAAAACGGGGTTATTTGGTTTTTACGTACTAGCAACACTCAGACATTGACAGCCTTTGGTTTGGAATTATAAAAACCGACTTTTGGTGAAAGTCGAGGTTTCTGTCCATCCGTATACTGTTGTTATCCGTTTACTAATATTTTCTTACTTTTATGAGAAAGTAATTAATGCATATATTTAGTAGCTTTGACTTGAAGGTGATAGAGTTCAAATTAAAGTGGGATCTATTAAGCCATGAACTTGTTAAAGCTACCTTGGGGATGATTTGTTTATTATTATATATCATGCATTTCATTGCATATTGACACTCAACGAACAGAATGTTCTTTGTTTTTTTTTTGCCAGAGTTTATACCTACATAGATTCAATTGACAAATCATTCGCCAAACTGTGTGGCAGTTTGTTGGTGAATTATAGCGCACTTAACTCTATGATTTAACTATACCATATTTATTTGGGGCTGAGACAAAATGTAAACAACTTTTCAGTATTAGATAAGAATCTAATCCAATTTACTTAATTCTTAGTTTAAAAACCGAATTAACGTTTTTTGACAATGGAAATAGTCTACATAGTACTGAAAAGTTGTTTACATTTTGTCTCAGCCCCAAATAAATATGGTGTAGTTGGCTACCCCACCTCCCCTAACTCTTTACATTGAAATAAAAAAAATATACCCCACATAGTGCAAATACTACATAGAAATCGACACGAACATTCGTTTGCAAGACTCAGGCTGGCGAAGGATACTTCCTTCGTAGAGCAGTGTAGGAGACTCTAAAATAATCGAGTATTTAATATATTCTTTAGTATTTACACATAGTATTTAATAGAGAAACGAACGTTCTGCGTTTAAGTATTTTCCGACCATTCTAAATCAATATGTGCATAGAGGGTGCATTAAGCTATTTGGTGGCGTATATTAATTGCTGTTGAGTCCAATATGAATTGTGAATGGGCCCGAGTCGCTGGCAGAGTTTAAAATGCTAATTTTACCAATAGTAAACGGTTTGTTTCACGTTTTTCACCGTATTCCGAATGTAGATAGTCAAACGCATCGCCATAACTCATACCTGAAACAAACAAAACAAAGCCGCGGTTAGATAATGTGGACCATCCAATAAAAATATCGCAATAAAACATAACTTTCACACGATAAATCAGTCTCCAAAGCCAATAACTTAATTCTAACCAACATGGCGGCGATCCATAAAAACGCCCACATAAAGACGCCAATTTCACACAAAATGGCGGATAGATATATATTCCCGCCAAATCCCCAGAAAGAGCAATATTTAGGTCACATTATGGCCTATAAATATTACCTATACGAGCGTTACACCGATAACTACACTAATAATTCATATTAATAACAGAAAAACCAAGATGGCTGCGGAGGAAAATGCTTTATTTATTACTGAGGCTTCATTAAACCTACATATTTCTTTTGATGACATAATCTCGCTGTCTCCTTCACTCTCGAGCGCGCGTGATTTGCCATCCCAGTCTGCTGCTGTGTAATTAATAATGTATGAAAGTTGTTGGAGATGCTATGAGTCATTATGATGTACGGCCTCTCTTAGCCCGAGTACGGTCAGCAGAAAAAACCTTTGGTACCCTTTTAAAGCTCGATTTTCGTGTTTAATTGGACATTAATATTAATTGTTTCCCGTAAAAAGTAGCCGTTCCGTTTTATGAACCAGTTAATAGATTAATAAAGTAACGTAAAAGAGTTATTATAGCCTTAAACAGCTTAATGGGATTCGGTGCATTTTTATTGGTGTAAATACTCGTGGCGACACTGCGCCAACCGTATAGGCAAACATAGTGAAGAAATCCATTAGCTGTCTGCTCCATCCATTGATAGACAAACTCTCGAACTTGACTCTTTTTTTTTAAACCGGACAAGTTATACAAGTAACATTAATTTGAGTACAAAGTAAAAATATTATAAATAATAAATAAGAGACCATCTCTTAAATATCGGAAACAATCCCCTGTGGCGCAGCGGTTAGCGCTTCTGACTACCATGCGAGAGGTCCCGGGTTCGAATCCCGGCTGGGAACAAAAAAAAAGGAAATCCAGTTCTTTGATGTTTACATGTTTGTGACGTCACTGATTCTAATTCTCACGGCACAGGGTATCCTAGTGTGGGGCCAGAAGCAATGTATGTGCCTGTATGTAAATGTTATGTTATGTTATAAATATCAGCTGTTCTATCCTACTTAATTTCGACATTTAATTTTGCTCTAGTGAATGTAGACGACAGGTATTTTTTTCCATGTTTCGATAAAAAATATTGTTTGTGTCGACGAGTAGAATAAGTTAGTATAAGTTTCAGCGGGTCTTTCAGAAACACCACTTAACAGTTTACATGCTGGAATTCGGAAAAAACTGGGATTACAACTCAAATAACACTGCTCAGTAGAATTGTATTAAACTGAAATTAGTATTATTATAAAACTATTTTCTTTACGGCTTAGCAAGCAATCTGCTAATGTTTCTCCACTTGTTTTGCTGACGGTACCTCGACTTAGATGAAAGAGTTGTTCAGGTTTTATCTCACATTTTTACGTGATTATATGGAGGGTAGTCCATAGAAGTTTTCTGCTACCATATCTCAATTTCGTATCAGCCTATTTATTCGCTTGGGACTTCAGTTACGAAATAAGAAAATCAGTTTAAGATCAATGCCACTTTACCTTATTGGTAAAGTATAGATTAGTATAAAGAAACGCGTACTAAGTCCAGGCAAAATCCTGTCGAATTTGACAGTTCTTTAGACGAATGGAATTGTTGAGTATTGTGTGTAATACAGGGCAGATTTATTTACATACAGGCACATATATTGCTTCTGGCCCCACATTAGGATACCCTGTGTCGTGGGAACCAGAAACAGCGACATCACAAACATGATCAATCTGAAATTAAAAGAAAGCCCTTTTATATTTCACTCTAATTCAATCTCGAATGCTGTTGCACGCCTGTTGGTAAAGCACAGATCAGGCCTAAGATTTCTTGTTTTAAATAATATTAGTATTTTTTCATCTGTGTACTGTTGGTGTGTCTTATCAATAAATACATAAATAAACATCAAAATTTTCATGTTTGGGCTGTACTTGTTTGGTTACCATAAGCTCAGGATCAGGTTCAAACCTAGTTTGCGACCAGGACTAGGCAGTGGTTACCATTACTTACCTTTAACTTTATTCCGGATACACTTACTTGACTTATTGTCGGAAGAGTCAGGTTTCGCTCTGATTGGCAGAGCCTAATTATGATGAACAGAGACGGAGCTCGCTTCGTCGGTTGCTCGTCTCTGTCGAGCTAATAATGTCTAGTGCTTACGAAAGTTTTGTTCAAAATACCTGTGGATTAATGTGAGCTACAGTGAACCTCATCCGGAAAATATCCTTATCAAGAAGTTATGCGTTATCAAGAAGTTTTGGCGACCTCTGTGGCGCAATGTATGTGCCTGTATGTAAATGTTAATGTAAATGTTATGAAATCTCACTTAAATAAGCTGGTCAACATCCGCTTCAAAAACACATCCTACGGAGGAGCTCGCCAAGTTTCTGGCCTCCACGGTATTATCAGTTTTTTTTTTATAAAAATATAATTGAAAACGTGAGTGGATGAAGGTGATAAGTGCAATTTTTTGAATTCGAGTAAATTGAAATTAAGTTTTACTACAATTTTCTACAATTTTTTTCCACACAAAAAACACCGACAACCGAAAACACGACACACCTTCACCAACTCGTCTTCAATTATAGCTACTTGGCAAGTCGACCACTGGGTCAAATTGTTCGTTAATGTTTTGGTAGAATATTCAAGTACAGTCAGGAAATGGCAACCATCCACCTTTATATACCCGTTTGCAATTTAAAGCACTGAGGTAACTACGTGAACACCTCAGACACTCAGATTTCCTCACGATGTTTTCCTTCCCAGAATATTTAATGGAAAACCATATCACCAATGTAATCTCAATTTTCTCAACGAACTGAACGTGAACCATGAAAGTGCATTTTTCGCACACCATGTTGTCATTTCACATTTACATTACGAAAGGGTGACATTATGACATATGAATATGTCAGCCTGACAGACGCCAAGCACAGTCGTAGAATATGATTGTTACAAAAGGTCTGCTTAGGTAGCACGATGTCCGTGTGGAGTTTCTGGTCTTCCATCGGACGCGTCCCCCGGGTGGCGGATAGGGGAACGCCCTTCAGATATGGGGGGTACCGGCTTCGGCCACCAAAACCAGAGGGAAGGGGACGTCCAGTGGCTTGCGCTGCTGGATGTCCCGCGGGGTCCACTATCATTATGGGCCCCGCACCCGTAACCCCACACTGAGTGGGGCCGGGGGCCTTCGGGCCGCGAGGAGACAACCTCTATAAAAAATACACTATGGGGACCCTCCTCTATGTCCCTCTGTTCAGCAGAGGGCATAGAGGAGGTTGAGGGAGGGTCACAGACGGCAGGTCGGGGGACCTGCCGTCCGACATCGTGACGGGAGAAGGGGGTGGGGGGCCCATGCCCCTTCTCCAGTGAGGGTGGGCCCGACTCCTTGCGAGTCGGGTCGACGTCGCCGGGGCGCCGCTGTAGCATTCGCACTGTGGTTTACCACAAGCGAGATCCGGCGGCGCCCCATTGCACGAGCGACAGGACGGCCCCCGGGGTGTTTTAGGAGGTAGGCCTCTCCTATTATTAGGAGAGGAGAGTCCGACACACGGCCGTCGCCCTCCCCCAAGGGTGGCGGTTATGGTGCGTAAAGCATTTCACCCCGTTAACAAAAAAAAAAAGGTAGCACGATGACGCGAGTCACGCGTTTTGTGGCGCCAAAATGTCAGAATTAAACATTTACATACAGGCACATACATTGCTTCTGGCCCCACACTATGTACCCTGTGTCGTGGGAACCAGAAACAGCGACGTCACAAACATGTAAACATCCAAGACCTGGGTTTCTTTTTATTTTTTGGACCTCTCGCATGGTAGCCAGACGCGCTAACCACTGCGCCACAGAGGTCGTCGTCGTTGTCGTCGATTTGCTGTTGACGAATGGAGATGATAAAGGAAGAGAAACAAATATATAGAGCGGAATGTGGGTGGAAGGACTGGTAAAGGACGTCCCAGGCGGACATATTTCTGACGGACATGTACTACCCAGTACGTTGTCCAGGTACATTAACCGTGTATGGTTAATTTTCTATGTGTTTCCGCTTCTTCTGTATGTTACGGTATTACTATTATTTTTCTATGCTGTCTTGTCCTATGGCTTATACTTAGATTTGTTTTGCCTTGTTGTGTATACGTGTATGTGTGTGTGTGTGTGTGTGTGTGTGTGTGTGTGTGTGTGTGTGTGTGTGTGAGAGTGTGTGTGTGTGTGTGTGTGTGAGTGTGTGTGTGTGTGTGTGTGTGTGAGTGTGTGTGTGTGTGTGTGTGTCTTATGTACGTAAATGAATCATCTATCTATCTACTGTATCACATCATCAATCCATTAAGTATGTCCCAACCGAAGGGCACGGGTCTCTTCCCTGAGGAAGGTATAGGCCATACTCCACCACGGGGGCCAAGTCCGGATTGGTGGAAGCTTGTCAGACTAGTGGCTGGTCTTACTGTCAGAAGTTTTCAAGCCGCCCTAAGGCCTTTGACTTGGCTTAACGACTGCCATCTATCTATCTACTGTATACTAAGCTAAATTCAGTGAAGCGCGTCTTCTTAAATTTGCAACCTAAGACGTCAGTCAAACATCACACGGGTCCCACCGTATGTACAGTCTGTCCCTTGACGAGGGTAGACAGGAATGATAATACATGATTTCACTTGTCCCCGACGCCTTGTGGGCGTTCACGTAAACACAGACATTGTGATAAACTAGAATTTTGTTTGTTTCGTTTATTTACCCGTCTCTGTTTCTTTGTAGGAGCTTGAGAGGCTTTTCGGGAGTTAATCTATCGAAAGAAATTGTTTGCTGGTAAGGTAACATAGAGGTCCACACACCGTGTTATGAATTTAAGAAGAAAGCCTATCAACTACAGTTACTGGTATACATACTTTTCCGGCTCGATGGACAATGTTTTGAGCGCAGACTGTATGTTGCTGATGGAGGCGGAGAATTAATAACAATTATTAATAGCAATAGTATAATTATTACTATAATAATAATAAAATTATGCTACGATGTTACGATGTACGAAGTTATTACAAGCATTCGTGCTGCAGATATAGATACATAGACAGATTTACAGATTTTTTATAAAGGTATGAAGAAATCTTTTTTTTTATGTTGGTTGGTTGTTCGAGATCAGAAACTCTTCTTTTGAATTTATACTTAATTTAACTTAATTTATATTGGAATATCCAATATGGTCACAATATTATGGTCATAATCTGCTTCAAATTGTTAGAGGCAGAGGTACCTATAGACGAACTATTTGAGGCCGGATAGCCGACGACTGAAAGAAATGGCGTCCTCTCGCTTGATCGCAAATTGATTGATTGATTCATGGGTTCATTTTTCATGATTATGAAGTTATTTTCCAAGCTTTTGCCCTTCGACATCTATGCTAGATGATATAGACAAAATAACATCCACTCATCAGACATGGAAAAGCCCAGACTGGCCAGCTTGCCACTGACTCCCCAGCGGAATGTAACGCAAGACCTCTGGTATGATAGTAAATCGTGTTACAGCTTGACCAACGAGGCAGGTTACTATGGACACTGCCATCGATATACAGCGTCTATTGCCTCTTCGAACTTCAGTAGGCATGAGAACTGACCACTCAGATGCCTGGGACTGATACGGAGCTTGAAGATGGGCCATGTCCGGCACAACATCCAGCTAGAGAATAACGGTACGCAATGCGAGGCTTTCATCTTTCCATTCGTTCGTTCGCTCATCGCCATCCGTCAAAAGCTGACGCATGACGGGACGTAATTCGATCAGCGGAAAGCCGCTTAGGATGCGTCCATCATGGTGATAGAGTTTTTACGAATACATCAGGCTGCTGTTCCCGAAATCTCTTAGCTAAGTTGAGGAGAGACAAGGGCAATAATTGAGAACTTAATTCATAGTGTTATTCACATCCAATTTGTCGAGCCGTTAAGGCGCTTCGCTACCAAGAAAGAGGTGTGAGTGCTTATACTGAGTTTTTTCCTTCACTTTCGATAGCGAGAGCGTTTGCAATTTGTATAGGAGTGACAAAGCGCGCCACCTAGTTGTCTCTTTGTCACTCCTATGCAAATCGCAAACGCTCTCGCTATCGAAAGTGAATGAAAAAACTCAGTATACGCACTCCGGGGGCCGCCGTACATTTGTAAAAAATGGCATCAGTCTGGGTGTCTTTCAATGTTTGTAATGTCCTTGCCTGGTTACCATAGCACAGGGTATCCTAGTTTGGGACCAGGTCAAGTGATTGTGTTGTGTGGGAGTTACTATTTTTATCAAATTCGTGGGCTAAATCGTCTTGGTTCACATACGATTTTCACGCCAGCCAGCTTTTCACATGCATATTTAAAACTCGATACCTCTAGTGTGGTTGACCGAAGTCGCCAACAGACAGGACAGGTCGCGGTTTACGATTCACTTCACCTGAGCTTGGTCTGGTTTTGTGTAATTGATACCGTCTGGACAGTGTGATAAAAAAACTGCAGGAAAAACACGGTATTACCAGTTTTTTTGTCGGGTGCTGAGACAATAGGAAGTGGGCGACTGGCTTGATGTTTAAAATATTGTAAATTACATGTATAGATGGACCTTCCTGGTCAAATGACTAACGACGAAAATAAAAGTCAGGATTGCCGATTCGGGATTAAGAGCTTTTGCTAGTGTACAGCAAGAATACTATGTATTGTATATTGCTTGAATGGAACTGTGGAAACTGGCGCCTTTTTCAGTTGCAAATAAGTGAGTCCATATAAAATGCCATTTATCTTTTCTTTAAGACGTATTTTCAATATGACGATTCTTTTGATATTATTGCAGAATCACACTTGTTGCCCTATAATAGTTGATTGAAGTAATAGTTAAAAACTTTTCGATAATATTATGTAAATTATTGATTCGGGACTCGCCTTCCAGTAAGAAGCCGCTATTATCGGGACAAACATGGATGAGCTCGAATTAAATCAGCCACTGTGGAAGTCTGTTTTGAGAACATTATATCCCTGATGAACAATAACAGAAACTGATGAAGGTTACATCAAATTCAGTAACTCTCAATAATGTGAACCAAAATTTACTTTACTTTACAAAGGATTTAGACCAAAAAAGAAGACGGTACAAAGTAACAACCCGAACATTATGAGCGCGCCCTAGCCCGATCAGTCGCAAACACCCACTATGCAGATATTTTGATGTTCCAGCTTTTAGTCGAATTGAATCGCCCGGCTGGTAAGCTCCGGCGACGACTTCGTTTCGGCAAGGACTTCGATCTCTCCAACAGATTCGGGGATCCAATTTTACTAATGAAACCGTCCCAAGATCCTGATGATCGTGTTTTGAAACAAAAAGTATGGAGATCGATGGTGGCATGCATCGGTGGAACCCGATGCCTCGTCATGGAATTTGAATCTCAGCGTGTACTATCGACAGCAGGTGACTGACTTGGCTTAAGCATCTATCGATGGCAGCCGGCACCAACTGCTTAGCGTGCCTTGCGAAGCACGGAACCGCTCGGAAAAATGCCACGAGCGTTAGTCATAGACGGTCACCCATCCATGCACTGAACGCGCCCCATGTTGCTAAAACATCGTGATCGTTTAATATCACTCAGGCAGCTGGGGCTACGAGCGATTCCATCGAAACCATCGTGTTTGCGAGTGATTATTCTTTTATACAGAGTGCGTATACTGAGTTTTTTCATTCACTTTCGATGGCGAGAGCGTTTGCGATTTGCATACGAGTGATAAAGAGACAACTATGTGGCGCGCTTTGTCACTCCTATACAAACTGCAAACGCTCTCGCTATCGAAAGTGAATGAAAGAACTCAGTATAAGCACTCAGAAACAATAACGTTGGCTGCCTAACCGATCCAAGACAGTCCCCGCTCCCTCTTGCAAAAATCCATCGAGCCAAACTCAAAGAAACAGCGTCCCCTTGAAATCTCGAATAAAACATGAAGTGCCCAAAGGCATTGTTTATAAAATATTCCCGACGTATGCGACCGTAATAAATACCAAACGGCTGAGCCAAAAATAATTTAGGTCATACTGTACGCGGTATTTCACAGTTGACCTGCTCTAACCCTTCTCAAGGGTAGGTAATCCTACAGTTGACAACAGCCGGAACTAGCCCTTTTTGTACAATTTAACCTGTATAATTTTTGGAGGGCCGATGGGCACACCATAATATTGGTTTTAATTGTTCTTTACAAGGTCATATCATAACGCAACTGATTAAGAATAAAACACACTAACGCGCGTCGCGGTCGGGGTGGCGGTGGCGGTGGCGGTAATATATTCGGGTCAATGTTAGTGCGCATACTCCTCGAAACGGCTTGGCTGATTTTGATGAAATTTTATATATACAATCGGTAGGTCTGAGAATAGATTGTTATCTATTTTTCATAGCCCTAAGTGAAAAAAAAAAAATGTATGGCAAAACAACTTTTGCCGAGGCAGCTAGCAGCTAGTAAGGATATAAATATTAAACATAAACATTTATAGTGCCATTTAACTATATGTTTGTACACATAAGTTAGTTTGTAAGTTCCTGTGCCAAGACTATTGTAATATTTTATATGCTATGTAACGCTTTATGTGTGTGTGTCTTTAAGCCCAAATAAATGTTTTATCTATCTATGTATCTATCTATAAATATACAGGCACGTACAAAAATACTAAAAATATACATCGAATATATAACTACATACGTACTGGATAACTCTATTAAAGTCCGAAGCATTCGATACACTTTGCAACGAAAATAAAGGTCGAGCTTCCGCCTATTACCAGCGAGCGAAATAGAGCGGAAAATTATTGTTTTACCCCTGAAGGAATATCGGCGGTGACGTCGTACAGTCGACTGTACATCAATCAATATACGTGCACTCTTAATCAGTTACACTAAGCGCGACTTTGTATTGTAACAAAAATGTAAAGGTTTGAACTGCCGTCGACTGAAAACAAGAGGCGTAGAAGTCAAAAAGCATCGGCCAACGGCCACAGTTATGATTTAATAAGTTGTACTTGGTACTTATTTTCAGCGGCGTCGATAGTGTGTGTTTTGTGTGTGCGTGTGAGTGTTTGTTTGTGTGTATGGGTTCTTTATATACATTGATAAATATTTTTATCTATCTATAAAAATGTACAGCTTACACTACTATCGTGGAGTTTCTTAAGAACCATACAATTTTCTGTAAATCATTCCGTGAGTTTCCCTTTATAGAATATAATTCGCTACGTTACAGCATACTTAATTAGTTGAAAATGCCGTTTAAAGACGCATTAATTCTTACATCAGAGATTAATCCGACAAAGATTAATAAAGCAACTCATTTGAACCTTTCAAAATCTGATTTATGTACGGAAAATGTTCACGTTACGTTCTTTCTTGTGATTTATTCGACGTGTGGAATAAAAGTGGAAAGATCATGGCATTTTTGGATAATGCGTGTGCATACTTGACATTTTACTATAAGGTCATTATGTGTTTATGTCGAAATATCATAGATACTAGACACTTTCTTGACTTTTTGTCAGAAGAGACCGACCAGCCCTTATATTACGTAACTTTCCACTCTATCGGGTTAAGCACTAAGACAACTCGAAAGAGTAAAAAAAGAATGTAAATGACAGTTCGGAGGTATATCGAGGACGTATATTAATAACTACACGAAGCGTCTCCAATCAATCGCCGTAACATAAAACATAAACACTCGTTCCCGATCCAGAAAGGCAACAACCCTCAATAACGAAGACAAAGTAACGAGCGGCATTCAAAACGCAGCACCGATTTCAATCCACACCGGTAATCAAAGATACACCAACCAATTTACCCTGATCTCCCGCCCCTGTCTCGGCAGGCCACAAGAGGGCGCCAGAGTGGAAAAGGATTCATATTGAAGGGTCTCGCTTGAGTGGACGTCTGGGTTACACGTCTACCCGCTTTGGCCGGATGATAGGTAAGGGCTTGGTGCAAGGTAAAAGAGTGTTGAGTTTATACGGAAGTCAAAGGCAGAGGCAGATCGTTAGGCGATTGCGTTCTCCATATGTTACATAACGTACCTACGATTTTACAAGAAGTTGATTGAGACCACACTCTCTCAAGAGAGAAATCGTCGAATGAACGTCGACAGAATGTCGTCCTTTAGTTACCGAGGAGTACTCAGTGAGTGAATGAGACAATATAGGCTTATTCATCACACCTCTCTACTGCGGATTTGTAATTTCAAGCTCTGAGATTACGTGATAGATGCAGTCAGTCAGATTTAATCAAGATAATACACTCAAGAGCAATGAATGTCGAAATAAAAAAAGCGGTCTTAATAAAGTACTATAAGAAAATTAAGCGTGTGCAACGGACTTACTACCTGACCTAATACTAATTTGGAAAATTAGGCAAAAATTATAAAAGAGCTCATTTATTTTTACATATTTATATTACCTATAAATGGATATAACCCTAAGTCAACCGGGATTTTTTTAAGTGCATTTTATATGGATGGCTTAAAAATATCTTTGTTTGCTAACAATCTTCACGTAAAAGGAATTTCTTCAGTGACCTTTTCTTATTGCTCTTGACTGTGGGCCTATGATATTTATAATATGTCAAACATAGGATATTTATTATCTGTGCCTGTATTTTCCCCAAATAAATAAATTAACAAAAATAATAATTAATAATTAGCAAACGCTCAAACTTCTTGCACTCCTTTATTTAAGACAGTATCTTTATATGGGTACTGAAATATAAACGATTTCATCAGTGACCGATACTCCTTGCTTTTGAGTGTATTCCTTCACAGTTCGCTAATACTTTAGATAAAGTAAGTCCACAAACACAGAAAACACATGCCGGTAACGAACCTAAAATTTCTTGCCTATGACGCCAGCTTGCTACAGCCCTGTCTGAGAGAAGACCTGTGCCCTCCCGTAATTTTTGATAGGCTGTAATCTAAGAAGATTAAAAGCAAATCCGCAGCTTTCTGTGACTTGCACCAAACCCCAGGTTGTACGGCGAATAGATGGAATAGAGTGGAGCAAAGCCGGATGCCCGACGGATCGGCGTCGCTCAGTAAGTGCCGCGCCCGCCTAATTAGTTGCGCAAAATCGGGCTTAGAAGGTTACCATAAGATTGTATTCTTAGACCGCGCTTCATAAAACAATTCATAATGTTTTATGATAATTCGATGTAGGTACCTACATCGTGTGGGCGAGTTTTTCAACGATACAGGCTGTGCCTACAGTGGCAGTGGGCGGGGCACATAGCACGCAGAACTGACGGCCGATGGGGCCGTAAAGTTCTGGAATGGAGACCACACATCGGCAAGCGCAGCGTAGGACGACCAGCCACAAGATGGATAGATGATCTCATCTGAGTGGCAGGAAGACGCTGGATGCAAGCCGCTTCTAACCGGTCTTTTTGGAAATCCATGAAGGAGGCCTATGTCCAGCAGTGGACTTCTTGTGGCTGAATGATGATGATGATGATGAGGCTGTGCCTAGTATGTGGAAGTTATTTAATTATAACTTTATTCCGGATACACTTACTTGATTTTCAGAGGCGAGCAACCGACGACGCGAGCTCCGTCTCTGCTCACTATGATTAAGCTTCGCGAATCGGAGCGTAACTTGGTCGGACTCTACCGACGAAAATCAAGCAAGAGTACGGAATAAAGTAAATAATGTGTAGTGTGTACCTAATATGTAATGTGTTAGTAATATGTGACACAACGCTGAGTCAGTTGGCTTTTGTGGCAACGTAGACATAAGATAAGATAAGATAAGAACTACAGACTATATCTATGGTTTTGTTTTAATTACCGGTGATTAATTAATTTTTCTGTTCATCATCATCATCAACCCGTTATGTCTCCACCGGGGGCACAGGTCTCTTCCCTGAGAAAGGTATAGGCCATACTCCACCACGGGGGCCAAGTCCAGATTGTTGGAAGCTTGTAAGACTGGTGGCTGGTCTTACTGTCAGAAGTTTTCATGCCGCCTTAAGGCCTCTGACATAGCTTAACGACTGCCGTCAATAAGTCCCTTGCGAAGCACGGAACCGTTTGGAAAAATGCCACTAGCGATAGTCGTAGACGGTCACCCATCCATGCACTGAACGTGCTCTATGTTGCTGAATGTTCGTGATCGTTTAAGATCACTCAGGCAGCCGGGGCTACGAGCGATTTTTCTGTTGCGTTACATACGAGTATATTAAATTAGTAGTCTGTTTATTTTGTTTCTGTGTCTCGTTGGTACAATAAATGTTTTTCCTTTTCTTCTAGTGCTTACGTTTTTTTTTGTCTTTTTTCTAATTATTTTATTCTACAATTTACTTATATCTGTTTTTTTCCCGACTGTATGTGGACCTCCAGTCACTTGTGTAGCCACCAGTACTTGTGCGAGGGTCATCGCTGCCGGTGCAGGATTGTGGGCAAGTGGGTCAAACTAATTAGTTAAAACTGCCAGAGTCGGTAGTAAATCTTTAAAGCAAAGGGATACTACGGGCACTCGCTCTTAAGCCGATTTTGATACTCGATTTGAGAGTTCCATCTCGATAAAGAATAATAGACTTTATTTCTTGTAATAGATGAGCTTCTTTTACGCTCGAGAGTTCTGCTAAAGAGCTAGTTAGGCAAACTGAACTATCACGTTCGGGTCAGTGACGGTGTGTCGGGTATACCCGATTGATCGGTAATGCTGCTTTTATCTATCTTCTATATAAATAAAATTCAAAGTCCTGACTGACTGATTCATTCACTCATCAACGCCCAGCCCAAGCCGCTGGACCTAGGAAGCTGAAATGTTGCACAGAGGGTCTATATTTAATGTAGGTAAGGAATAAGACGGATTTTTCGAACTTTAACCCCTAAGGGGCGAAAAGGGTTGCCAAAATTTGTATAGGAGGTATAAGGAAAGTTGTCTAATTTTCTAGAAACTTAAAATATATACTCTTCAACACAAAAGATTGAACACCTGTTTCGCCGTTTTTCTAAATTTAACCCTTAAGGGAGTGAACGGGGTTGCAAAATTTTGAACTAAAGTCCACGCGGACGGAGTCGCAGGCGAAAGCTAGTACATTACATAAACTCACGCCAGTATGCCGGAGGGGTGGGCAGGGACAAGTTGCCACGATCCCGACATACCACTTTCGCTTCATCGATATAATTCATTAATCGTTGCATGGACGTAAGTCGATTCTGGTACTTTTATTTACATTTTTATAAATGTTCAGTGATTTACAAATTTGGTCTACATCTGTTAATGGGAGACATGGACCTCTTCGTTTTAGTGCTTTCTTTTCTTGTAGTAGGGTTATATTTAATTAAAAAAGTATTCGCTGCGGTTTTTCAAGCAATTTTATGACCTTTCGAGCCTATACTATTTAGGACGAGAGAGAAAAGGAACGAGATCTGTCTGGATCGTAGCGAGTGGAAAACTTTGGTCTCTGCCCACCCCTCTTAGATACAGGCGTGCATGTGATGTTATGTTTTCTAAGTACAAGGATAAGTGTACAAAGAGAAAATACCTCGGTTGAGCAGTAAAAAACCGATTATATTGCAAAATAAACCTTTTATTTTGTATTCTTATTTATAACTTTACATAACTTTTCAAAATAGTGAAGAAAAGTTTTATACAGAGCAGGAAGTAGTATTACACTCGTGTGCTTTCGGCGAAAACCGAAGCCTACTCTAGAGCCCGAGGTATATTTAACAGTTAACCGACTGTATGCCGATTTCTTTGTTTCGAGTTGCAAAACCGTGGTAGCGCTGCGGGCTCCACTGCGTGTTATCAGGTCCGTGATGTGTGGGCCATTCATCACCGCTGAAGACGTCTTGCAAATAAGACTTACGGCTTGTGGAGTAAGGTACAAAACAGTACGTCGTCCTAGTGAACCGCACATCCTGGGTTATTTAGTTTGATAACATATTTTGCCCCAGCATGCGCCATTCGTAAAGTCTGCTACTAAAATTTGACGGATGCATTCAAAAGTTAGTTAGACTAGAGATTTCTGCAATTAGCCTCATAGATCATACTGTTATAGGTCATACTGTATTGTTGTATTGTTAGTGGTAGACTGTTAGTAGAGTTGTGAGTTTACTTAAGTCAGCCTATCTAGGTATTCTCTTTTCAGAAATCCCGCAGAACTTTGATGACATTACTAATATAGATTGTAATAGGCTAAAATGACATTGTAGTGCATAAGCCATGCCGGTTTTACTTTACCTTAATTGTTTTATCTGTCGCGTCTGTTTATTTTGTTTCTTCCTATGAATTGTTGAGACTTCTCAAACCCAGGTATTGGAGCTACTGCTTGCTAACCATTTCCCTTAAATTCTCTAGACGTGTTCAAATTAATTTTCCAACTTTTTTGTTTTACATTACAAACAACATCTGCCTGAGGTACCAAGTATTCTGAGACATACAAGGAGTTGCTAGAACGAGACAATTTGTCTACTAATTCATTGCCTAATATACTGGAATGGCTGGGAACCCAGTGTATCTCAACAGTTATATTGTGTCTAATAAGTTACGTAACAAATTTTGAACATGAGTAAAAGAATTGAACAAAATACATCCACACAATACAATGACTTGTCCTGGCCCTAAACTAGTCCTACATCCTGTGCTGCGGTGACCAGGATAGGACTATCTAAACATGGAAATACACCGGACTGAGGGCATTGGTACAAATGTACGATTTCCCCAATGACAAACGAAGACATAAAACGAATAAAAAAAACAAAGTCTTAGTGAGTTTGTTTTTTTTTCTGTTAATAATTTACAAGTAAAACACCCGTCGAACAATCGCACAACATTTCGGGGAGACCCCTTGCGGCGCTAATTAACGTTACAAAAACACTTAAGAGGCAGCCCGCCCGGAAAATGTTTTGACAAATATTGCAAAGAAAACTCTTGCAATCAATCAAGGGGGCTTTGCCCCCTTAAGACCTGTCAATGAGTACACAACAAGGATACACAAAAGAACAATATTGCTAGTGGTGTTTATGATGGTAGTTTTAAAATGAGGGTAGTTTTAAGACAAGGGAAGAATATTCTGTATAATCAGGTGCGTTATTACCTTGGAAAGAACCATTTAAAACCATTGATATGATCAGCCGATGGGCCCACGAAAATTGTACAGATTAAGTACAAAGCACAAGATAAAAAATATTAAAATAATCTGTGGCGGGTTTTAGAGGAATTTTGTTATTTTTTTAAAATAATCCACCTATGTCATCTCCTTTATTATGTACAATAAAGTGTTCTCTATCTCTATCTCTATCTCTAAATAAGGCCCACAGAGAGCACAATGGATTTTCCAGACGATGATAATCAATGACATATAATCACTTTTCTGGTCCTATACTAGGACAACCTTATAATTAAAGGTTGTCTTAGTATAGGACCTTCAACCTTAATATTTTTATAAAATATTCCTTATTATACCTTATATATTTTTTTGCCCAAGGATGATTGAAACATTTTTAGATTGTCATTTGCTAACAACATATCACCACTTTCTTGAAACTTCTTGTTAACCTTCTGTGTTTTTCTCATCTGCAGTTTCATTGATGTTGTTTCCTTTAGGCTTTTCTTTTGTGATCGAAAAGCTTTTGTTCTTAATCAGTAGGTTTCTTTTACATATTTTCAAAACAAAATTGCCTGGTACCTACTGATAAAGCTTGACATGACATGAACAAACTCAATACAATCACAGAGAAATAAAACCTACAATTTTTAATCCTCGAAGGACAGACGTTATTCAAACAATAATAACGTATTTCATGGTCATGCCTTTTCTTTTAGATGCCTGAAGGAATATTTTTGAATATTAAATAAATACTAGCTGAGCTGGCAGATCTTCCTTTGCGATATTAATAAGCCTACAACCTATTCTCAGACCTATCAAAAATACACAAATATTTCATAAAAATAGGCGAAAATGACTTTACCGATTTATATGATATTATCTGTGGAGATCGATTACAAATACTGTGGCACCAGATTTTTATAAAAGTATTAGAAGACTGTGGGAAAGAGTTTAAAACAGCATAATAATGATTTTTCTCGCTTTAAAAATAGCTCCCTTTTCATAACAGTATTATGCTCTGTAAGGTAAGATAAGATAAGAATATTCTTTATTGTACCAGGAAAACACATACAAAACATAAAAAGATACAGTAGGTACAATTGGCGGCCTTATTGCATAAAGCAATTTCTTCCAGGCAAGCGACGATGGAAAGTTGCTGAAGGATAAGGGTGCATTTTCCTGTACTATGTATCTAACATACATAAAGTGTAACGGTATTATTTAGAAAAAGGGAAGTAATGCTACTTAGAACCTTTTTAACCTTAGTGGTCGTTTTAAATTTTCTCGCTTTAAAAATTTCGAGCTAAAACGTTGTTGTTTTTTTTAAATGTCTCTTGAACGCTAACAATCCGTTATTCTTACTGTTAACAGCTGTTAAGCCTATTACACAATGAAAAAAAATAAGGTATAAGAAATAAGGAGCCAGGAAGAAGGAATAGCACAGAAATCAATTGTTTTCCTTATTCTTGAATTGTGTCTTGCTCAACGGTGCTGCCATTGCTGGATTCCGCTATTCCTTAATCCTTGTTCCTTATTTCTTAATCCTTATTCTTAAACCTTATTTTTTATCATTGTGTAATGGGCTTCAGTTGTTTTTTTGTATGCGGTTATGGCAACTGACAACTGTTAACAATTGATTAACAGACTGTTAT
The DNA here is from genome assembly GCA_947310845.1 of Yponomeuta plumbellus. NCBI lineage: Eukaryota > Metazoa > Arthropoda > Insecta > Lepidoptera > Yponomeutidae > Yponomeuta > Yponomeuta plumbellus. The sequence continues at coordinate 8,703,389 of OX371216.1, read as the reverse complement.
CGTTCGAAAAACCGGGTTTAAGTGCCGTTTTAGTGGAGTCGTTTTCCAATCAAAAAGACCTTAAAGCATTGAATTTCCTTCTAAATTCAATGCCTTAAAGCTTTTGACTTCTAAACGCAGGCAAAGAAAAAAAGCGCCAATCTCGACGAAACACATTGCGACATAAAATCAAGGAAAGCAAAATGGGCCGACACAAAACGCAGCCAAAGACACTCGGCTCGGGCTTCCAGAATTGCCTCGGAAGAAAAAAACGGGAAAGGAGCTAATCTGCAATAAAGAGTCAAATCGAAGTCGAACGCGGCGCCAGGAAATTAAGGTTTTACCCTGAAAGGGAGGGGCGTGGCCGCATCTTCCCGGACCCTTTGTCCCCTTTCTAAAGCGGGACATAAATCCTGCTTGCCAGTCACACGGCCGCCTTCAATAGGACCCATTGTAGGTTGTAGGGACTAACTTTCGCGTGCTTCTTACGCGCCCGCCGGGAATGTCGATGAGAGAACGTCGTCAAAGTATGTGATAAATAGCGCCATATTAAAAGCTGAGACCCTCGGGTGGTTACGTGGCTTTGCGTAATTGAAGTCGCCTTTCTAGAGGCTATTTATGGCTAGAAGTGTGTCAAATCCTTGACTGGAAGATGTCTTTTCTGACTCAAGGACTATCCTCAGCACAACGAGCCGGTGACTCACATTGAAATCATGCCCGTTGTAAAATGGCTGATCTTTGATCTTTGGTCGAAATAATCTTTGTTATAGCTGCTACACACTATGCCGGCGGCACGGCCGGGCGGCTTTATGCCGCGCATCATTGGCATAATTTTCTAGCACAACACTTTCAATCGAATGCCGGGAGCGAACTGCCGCCGCCGGCTTGCCGCGAAATCCGCCGGCACGACCCGCCGGCCTGGCGGCGGCACGGCTTGTGCGGCATTGCCGACGGCTATCTACCCGCCGGCATAGTGTGTAGGAGCCATAAGACTATTTTGTCTCAGTCTGGGTGCTTTTCCAAGTTTGTAATGTCCTTACCTGATTACTATAGCACAGGGTATCCTAGTTCAGGTCAAGTGATTGTGTTGTGTAGATGTTATTTACAGAAATTATCGATTTCTTCTAGTGAGAATTTTAGGAAAAACACCTCTTGAACATTTTTGATCGACTTGTACAGCTTAAGACTACCTTTGTCGCGTAGCGGTTAGCGCATCCGTCTACCACGGGAGAGGTCCGGGGTTCTAAGCCCGGCTGGCGACAAAAAAACTCAGGCCTTGGACATTTTTGTGATGTCGCTGTACAGGGTATCCTTGTGTGGGGACAGAAGCAATGTATGTGCTGCATGTAAATTTTTATGTTAATATTAATAGCTCTTTTCAGAAGTTGTTCACACTTTTGCCAGCGACTATTCCACGATACGGTGTAGGCAGGTGTGGGTGATTCATTCAGACCCTTTTGTTGAGTAATTAATTTGCTAGTTAAGGCCTTTAGCACCTCACTGGCTTAATGTGGAGGGGATAAGCGCGGCAGGGCCTTAAGCGGTGGCCCATTGCCGATTGGCCTATTGATAGCAGCGTGTGTGATTGGGGATTTTGTTTCGGTTAATTTGGGGAAAAGAAAAGAGGCATTCACCGAGAGGCAGCCTTCTATGTTGAAAAACTACAATATTCCCGATTTGGGAATAGGCTATTTTACAGAGTGAAAAAACAGTATTATTTATACGTATTCGTATAAATTATGAATCTTAAAACCGCTTTAAGGCTTTTTAACAAAGAAAAATAATAATTTATAAAAACACAGGATAATATTTGATAATTATGTATCTGTAGCCATTGTAGCGAAAACGGCCTGGATTGGCCGATTCTATGATGGATGACAGCTCGTTCTTACGTTCATTGGTTTGTTTACTGACCAGTGACGTCATAATTCCTGTGTGACGCCATATTGCTCAAGATAGCGGTTGGCGGCTTATTTCAAAACTAAATTTTCGTTTGCCTTTTTTAGAAGAAATATACTAAAGAATAATAGTACGGTAAACCAAAAGCAATAGCCGACACAATTTCGGCGTCTGTCATGCTTGGATGTTTGTAGCACAAAGCATGTAAACGACTTCCAAATGCCAAGCGAGATTTGTGGTCGCTTGGGGCTTGAAGACGTATCCCAAGGCTGGGCAAGCGTGGATGGTGCCTACCATTACAAGCCTCCACCACAAGCCTCCACCAATCCGGACTTGGACCCCGTGGTGGAGTATGGCCTATACCTTCCTCAGGGAAGAGACCCGTGCCCCTCGGTGGGGACATGATGGGTTGATGATGATCGGAAGGACCCAAAAATTTCCGAATGTTGTCAGTAAGTAGTATAGTGATACATGAGTTAGAATCTCGGTCCCAAGTTGTATTCCATTCTCTACCGTGAAAAATCCTGTAACAGTATTTTTTGGCCGGCGAAGAACTACAATAATTGGGAAACTTTACTCGTTATATGTTTCTGGAACTTTTTTTAGGGAACTCGCGAATTTGCCGGAGGCCTACAAGATGTGGGACACGTGTTCTTATTCTTATATTATTACGATGACAAATTGTGGGTCTGATATACTTGTTTCTTTGAATGAATATAATGTGTATACGTATTTATGGACATTTGTGTAAAAATCTTTAAATGATATCAATGATAACAACTTGCAGACGAATCACGAAGACGAATCACTTGGTGTGGTCCCAAACTAGGATTCCCTGTGAGGTGGTAAACAGACAAGGACACCAAACATTAATAGGTTAGGTTAAGTTACGTATATGGATTTTATGGTCCGAAATAAACTATTTGAATTGAATTGAATTAATACGCAAAGTAGTGAGAGTGTTAAGCGCAACTTTTTCTTATTTACTTCATCATCATCATCATTCAGCCACACGAAGTCCACTGCTGGACATAGGCCTCCTCCATGGATTTCCAAAAAGACCGTTTGGAAGCGGCTTGCAACCAGCGCCTTCCTGCCACTTGGATGAGATCGTCTGTCCATCTTGTGGCTAGTCGTCCTACGCTGCGCTTGCCGATGTGTGGTCCCATTCAAGAACTTTTCGGCCCCATCGGCCATCAGTTCTGCGTGCTATGTGCCCCGCCCACTACCTTATTTACTTAGTTACTCTTATTTACTTAGTTTTTCGTAAAAGAGTTTCGGGGATTATATATTAAGTAGTTCTATCAAAATATGTAAACCATCAATGTCGGTGAATTAATCGTTTTTGAAGTTTTACTTTGGCTCGTTGTATCTAGTAATAAAAACAAACATGATCTGGTCGTTGAACTTTGAAATTTTCGTTTCAGGCCAAGATGATTAAACTTTATTTAACTTGTTTTTTCAAGGCGTTTCGCAAATAGAACCTTTTTAGACCGCAGAGGTGAATTTGAAAGGTTATACTCACTCAGTTGTGACGAATTGGAAATGTCATAGTCAGACTTTTATATAATTGTTCTTAAAAAAGGGTGACACTTTTAAAAATGTTATTTAATATATGGTATATAAGGTGCAACAAAACCTCCGTATACAGCCGAAAATAGTAGAATCCACATGTCAATAGAAACAAATTTTACTACTTAGGAAACAATCGCGAAAAAAATATCAACTTCTCCATACTGCAGTCTTCTCAACACCTGCGACATCGAGACCGTCTCAGTTCTGACTTTTAAAATAAAAATAGTTCCTAATTGTTCAATTCCAACGCCCTATTTTAGGAGCATTCCAACCCAATTAAAGTTTCTCAATAGGTCTCGCGGAATCAGTAATCATCGGCAGTCGGAAACAAAATTATAAAACCAAGAGTTTGGCAGAAACCAACTTCTGTATTTTTATTTGAATAAACATCTTCTTCAATCAATCAATCAATCGTTTTACGGATACACTTATGTAGGTACTTGAATTCTATCGAGTTCTCAAAATTGAATTCTGTGAGCAGAGACGGAGCTCGCGTTGTCGGTTGCTCATCTCTGACAGAATCCAAGTAAGTGTATCCGTAGGACAATTCTGTGGCCTGGTGCTAATAGGGCCAATGTCAGACATCCTCATTTGCAGTAATAATGAGCCTCAGAAAACTGGACAAAGTCTTACACCCTACAGTGGCCTTTTCACATGTTATATTTGAAAATGTTGTCGTTACATTAACGCCCTTTTAGCACAAATATGTATACACATTTTTCAATATTTTGGCATCAATTATGGGCAAAATCTGACATTGGCCCTTTTAGCACTAGGCCACAAAAAATACTCAAACGACGGTTTGTACTCGCGGACGCGTCTCTCTCCCGACAAATAGGGAACTTAATTCCCAATAAAGGACAACACAATTCTCAATTAAAATCTACACTGTCACTGTTCACACATACATATTTAATGTGAAAGCAAGTCTCCCACACAAAACCACCCTCGGTGGGCCTAAATTGATATTAATTGCGTTACAAGCGTGAACATCGGTGGCCCGCGTGTTTTTCTTTACAATCAACGGATCGGGCAGGGCTTTGGCTGAGAATTGAGCCCTAAGGCGGTGTCGGTGGTAAAGCGAAAATAGAGCACTCTTATACCCGGTTTCTCGTATAACAACCTGTTAATCTACTGTTACCAGCTGTCACTTGGCCAAAGTGTATACAAAAAAAGCGTTTAACTGCTGTTAACAATAAATAAACAGATTGTTAGCATACGAGAAACTAGGGGTTAGTGCATCGTTATGGCGTTTTATATTGTCATAAACATCAGTGTTGTCGATTTATTTTATTTTTTTATTTTAAAATAAGTTATGTTACATGTTTCTTATCATAAACCCGCTCTCTGAAACCTGATCGGTTATGAAATAGTTAGGAAAAAATCTCCACCTTGTGTACGAAATACCCAGATTATGCGGATTCGTTCTAGGTAACAAAACTTGAAATATCTTAACTGTGGAACGCTTGAAGTATGCTTGAAAATGCTTAGGAAATCGTGTCGTTATACCTAACACTATAACTGTCAAGATAAACGTCGAATGAGTGAAATTTCAGGAGCTTAGTGCAGAAAATATATTAATAGAAGACATGTGTCATTTCACTCTATTATATGACATGGAGCGAGACAGATGCAAGCAAAGCTATGAAGCGGAATCCTCAATACCAATTTCAAACGGATGCGACAGTGACATGATACACGCACACAGATGTAGAGCTCAACTGCCGCCAAATAACGCCCTACCCTCTTGCACAAATTCAATTTAAACCCTTAACCGAAATAACTAGGTCTCGAGGGGCTTGAGAGTTTAGCTAGACTCGAGAATTGATCGCCGAGTGCTTATTTAGAACTCAGGTTTGCTGTTAATTCGTCTGCGTGAGGCTCAGACGAAAAAACATTCGTGTTTTGACAGCGTCGATGGACTGGCTCGTTGGTGAGCCGTAAAGGCACGTAGCTGTCAAGAAAGAGGTCGTGGGTTCGATTCCCACTGGGGGTGAATGGTTTTAGTCTGGGTGTTTTTCGATGTTTGTAATGTCCTTGCTTTGGCGTCCTAGTTTGGGGCCAGTTCAAGTGATTTTGTTGTGTGAAAGGTATTATTATTGTCGGACTCTTCCGACAAAAAAACGAGAAAATGTATCCGAAATAAAGTTCATAAGATTTCAGAATGTTTGCTTACTAAGATAATTTAAGTATTATAAATTTATTTATCTCGTGAAACAATTTGAAGATAAATTGTATCATAAGTCTTTCTCCCTTCATCCTCTCCACACTTATAATTAAATATCTAGATCTAAAAGTCAGACTTGGAGTTGTTTCCACTATCAAGTAATCTCCGTAGTGAGTCCTTTTGCATGATATTCGTCTATGCTGGTCGCATGTGCGCTTGGGGTCCGCAACTTACCGTTTTATGGCCTGTGCAGATTACGATACGATGCGACAGTGTAGTGTAGCGATTATCGTGGGACGAATATTAGTGATTAGTGCCAGATACAATGTGGGGTGGTAATGGAATTAGCAAGTGGTGGCGGCATAAAAACAATGATTAAAACCTGAGTGGGGTGTGAGGCCATTTGTCTCTATAAAATGTAGAGAAGATTGATTGACGAAAAAATCTAATATAGGAAATTCTCTTTTTCTTTCTCTTTTTTTTAATATTTCTTGAAGTACGAGGATGGTTCTTACGAAGAGAAAAATTAAAAAATTGGCTAAAAAAGGGAAGGTTTATTTAAATGGTGAGAAAATATGAAAAAAAAAGAAAACTTTGGCGGTCCGAAGTTTGCCGGGACAGCTAGTATTATTATACATATCTAGGAAAGGAAATATAGAAACTGGAAAGGAATAAGGAAACATCGTGATCATTTGATCAGATTTCTGAGTGTCTGAGATTTATACATACCTTGGCGCCTGAGCCTAGGTTAAGCAACATAGGGCGCGTTCAGTACATTTATGGGTGACCGTCGATGTCTAAAGCCGCATTTTCACGGTCTTAGTGTGCTCGGACCGAGTGCGCCATCCAAGAAAACGCATGCTTCTGATTGGCCATTTTATTGTCGTGACGAAAAACCGTCCAATCAGAAGCATTGGTTTACTCGGATGGTGCACACGGTCCGAGCGCACTAAGACCGTGAAAACTCGGCATAACGCTAGTGGCATTTTTCCGAGCGGTTTCCTGGTTCGCAAGGCACGTTAAGCAGTTGGTGCTGGCTGCCGTCGATAGATGGCAGTCCTTAAGGCAAGTTAGATTCCTTAGGGCGGCTTGAAAACTTCTGACAGTAAGACCAGCTACTACTCTTACAAGCCTCCACCAATCCGGACTAGGCCCCCGTGGTGGAGTATGCCCTGTACCTTCCTCAGGGAAGAGACCCGTGCCCCTCGGTGGGGACGTAGCGGGTTGATGATGATGGCGCTTGACATTGACATTTCAATTTCACACGCTCTCTTTCTGAAAATGTCTGTGCCATGCAGTTGGACTTACATATTACATAGACCACATGAATAAAATTAAATAATTTTGGCAATAGTAATGATGTACTATAAATTTTTAGGCGAAAATAAACTCAAAAATAAAGGAAGAATAGGGCAACACACAAAGTATACAGTAAAACTACACGTGTATAATCCAAAGTACATATACCCACATGTAGATGCTGAATTCAGAGACTAGCTTTGACTACAAGAGGGTCATTAGCCATGGAAACTCCGCGCTCAACCGGGCGTGTAAATCAATGCGGTCAGCCTCAACTCGAGTTAGCTCCGTATCATCAGTCATTCCCGACTCTTGGCCAAGTTCAAATTTGGGTGCTAAGTTTGGTGGACTATGATATATTATTGTTTAACACTTTGACCGCGTTGATTGTTTGTAGTCTCTCCCTTGTAGAGCTTGGAATACCGGAGTCTTTTCCCAAAACCGGTCTTGTTTCGATATTACTATCAATACGTTGAATATAGCAATGGTGATAATAATAAAAGCCTTATTGTAACATTATTCTTGTGTACAATAAAGTTTAAATATATGGTGGAATCAGAAATCAGAAATTTATTTCCACGTAACACACACTTAGAATGTTTAGGCGCTGCCTTGGGGATGAATGTAGCGGAGAGAAAGGCAGCGAAAAAAACAAAACTCCACTGTGACCATCTTTTCTCAAATCACCTAAAATCTAGTACATAAGTTAGTATGAAGCTCTATATCTAAGAAGCTCGTGACCTATGAGTATAATCAACTTGCTATGTCAAAACAATAATAGCAGAATTTGTTGGATATACGGGATTTTTGGTTAACAATTTACTATTTATTGTAAAACTGTTTTTTAGCCTCAGTCATATTGAGCCTTCCCTCAGTTCAGTCCATAGCCAACAAAATTGTAGGCCGGCCTTTTCTTCGATGTTCGTCTCGAAGCCTCGAAGAATATCGAATCTGGCCACTCGGTTGTGTCGACTCTCCTATCCTATCCGGATGCTTTGACTGACATGGCCAAAGCAACTCCGCTTTAATTTTGCCATCTGGACAATATTTATTCGGTGCCGAACTTTGTCGGTGTCGATAAATCAAATCTACATACATCAATCGTTGTCTGGAAGAAATTACTTTTAGTTATACAGCCACCAATTGTGTCGTTCTATGTTAGTCAAATGTTATTATGTAATTCCTGGTGTACGTACATTAAAGAATATTAGATCTATACAGATAGATCTGTGTTGAAAATAGATACTTTCTTTACTGTCAACTAAAATGACTCTAATTTCAGTGCTGCAAAGAATTGCAAGAACAGGTTATGTCAGCACAACGGTATTGTCACAGAGTACAGAAAATTAGGGGAGGGCTATGTCCAGCAGTGGACTAATATAGCCTGATGATGATGATGATGACAGAAAATAAAAAAAAACTGGTTATCTCACAGAAAAAGCTTTACAGCTGAAAAGCGAAATAGAGTGAACAGCAGACCACGCCACCAAAAAATCTTATTACAAAAACAAAAACCTCTCTGCGAAAAAGCATACTTAATAGGGTTTTTAATTTGTAGTAATACTATGATATCTTTTACATTTTTACATTTACATACAGGTACATACATTGCTTCTGGCCCCACACTAGGATACCCTGTGTCGTGGGAACCAGAAACAGCGACGTCACAAACATGTAAACATCCAAAACCTGGGTTCTTTTTTGTCCCCAGCCGGGATTCGAACCCGGGACCTCTCGCATCGTAGTCAGATGCGCTAACCGGTGCACCACAGAGGTCGTCGTAAGGTTCAAACTTCTGATTTATCCGTGGTATGATAATGCCGCGAATGATGTTACCATTCTTTCTTGTCTTTAATTTTATCTTTGATAACTTTTTATCTATCTAAACTTTTTGCTCGCGCAGCACTATGTATAAGACCCATACAAATTCGTGCTCTCGAAAAACCCAGCCTTAATTGACTATTCATATACTTGCATGAGTTATAAATTGTGTACTATTTACCACATACATCTAAGTCTAAAATATTATTGTCGGCACTCTAAGTCTTTTCATTAAGCAAAATTTCAATGTAGGTACCAGTTTGTAAAACTATGACTGTATGGTGCCAAAATAAAAATAAATAAAAAAATAATTGACCAAATAAATAAAAAACCCTGTACTTACATGCCAAATCGAATTACGGGTAAGCGACCGCGTAGGAATAATAGAAAACTAATTAGTTTCACCATAATTCTACAACGGCTTTTACATAATAATTACAGCTAATTCAAATAAATTAGGGTTCGGCCCTCCTAAAAGGGAGGATGAATGATGACATTGCGCTACGATTTGATTTTATGTAATTTGAATACTAGATTTCAAATTCAAATTCAAATTCAAATTTGTTTATTCACTGAAAACAATTAAAGCTGTGTGAATCCAAAATACAATTAATCTACTCACATGAATCAAATCATTACAAAGACGTCCCCCGAAACACTCACAAAAGAAAGTTGAAGCCGGCTTCTATCAGAAAATCTTGCATATTATTATTAGGTATAGACCGGCCACAAAACCTTCCAAAGAGTGCACCAGCGGAATCGACTTTTCACAAACTATGTTATTGTATCCATTTTGAATTACACTTTGAAAAGTTTGAATACAGTAATTAATTATTCAATCCACTATGCTAGCAACAGCCAAAAAGATACTACAACTGGACATCCATCCGATAGCGATTATACAGAGCAAGGGAATTGTCTAGAGTGTACAGATTACTTTTCTCTTTAATTCAATATAATCTTAAATAAAAATAAATCTAACTTAAATAACATAACATAAAAATTATAGACTAAATAATAAAACTAAACTAAATATTATTATCTGTAAGTCAGTTTGTTTATGTGCATATCCCCTCATTATACTTTTTGTACACTTACCTACCTTCTCTCTACATCTTTTCTATCCATCCCAAGGTTGTCTGGAAGAGATCGCTTTTAGCGATAAGACCGCCAATTGTATACGGCAAAACTTAGTTATATAAGTCTTATAATGTATTTGTTTGTTTTTCTGGTGTGTACAATAAAGAGTTCTAATCTAATCTAATCTAATCTATTAAACTAAATACATACTACATAAAGCTAAATATAAAAAACAGTCTCTAGACCGCTGCCGTTGGGGAGAGTTCCCAAGATACTGGCAGCATTTCCTCTCTGAATGGCCAGGCTGATGCGCTGGCCGAGGTAGCTACCAGCTCTAGGGTCGCCTGACGAGTCGTTGAGGCGCGTTGATATTTCTTTGAAAAGTTTACGCGCCTCAGGGCCCCAAGGGCCCATCGTCTCGACCCCAAACGGCGCAACTAAGTAACTGTCGCCAAGGACAGCGTATTTGCGCCGTTTGAGACATTCTGCCATAGACGCTGCCGCGCCCGCGGCCCTGCTGGTGTGCGTGATATGGGAAGGCGCCAGTGTGTCGACGCAGGTGGCGTCCCACACCAGCGGCTTCCCGTTCTGCCACGGCACCAGTGACATACCGTCAGGTCTCCTTCCGTCGTCCCGTGCTATACCGTTAGGCTCAAGGATGGCCGGCACGGCGACGCTTTTCTCTTAGTTATATTTTCTTTCTGAATTGATTAAATTACATTGACCAAATTACATTACATGAATAATGAATGTAACAATTTTTTCAATTTCACGATACCATTGTGATTTAAAAATGCTTTAAGTGCACTGTGCCAAAAGGGCTACATTAAAGATGAGTTCTAGGTTTTAGAATAAGTAATTACGAAAAACTCGGTTAATTAAGCAGAAAATTTAATAAGGCTAACTTTCTAGTTTTTTGTAAAAAAATAGGCATATTTAAAAACACCTAGTTTAACTTGTAACGTTCATTAAGTCGAAGTTTGTATGTTATTTCAAATAAAAATATTTTTATTTACGATTTAATTGACTTAAGGATGTTTATCCATTCGAGCACTTTTCGGCTCCATCGGCCATCGACCAGCCACAAAATGGACAGATTGATCTTTGGATATATGTGGATTTTAGTGGCAGGAAGACGCTGGATGCAAGCCGCTTCCAAACGGTCTTTTTGGAAATCCATGGAGGAGGCCTATGTCCAGCAGTGGATTTCTTGCGGCTGAATGATGATGACGATGATGAAGGAAACATGGAACGCCATACACAGCGACGTCACCATGTACACACCATACATTGACGGTCTCTGTGGCGCCGCGGTTAGCGCATCTGTATACCATGCGAGAGGTCCCGGGTTCGAATCCCGGCTGGGAACGAAAAAAACTCAGGTCTTGGACGTTTACATGTTTGTGACGTCGCTGTTTCTGGTTCCCACGACACAGGGTATCCTAGTGTAGGGCTAGAAGCAATGTATGTGCCTGTACGTAAATGTTTATGTTATAGCGCGCAAAATCATAGCCCTTCTCTGCTTTCGCAGCCGGACAAAAGAGACCGCAAACATTCAAGCCGAAATAATTAACAAAACATACACAAATGTTGGGAAGAACTGCGACGGAGAAAACCTAATTATATTTTCCGCCATGACAGCTCACTTTCCGCGCTTTGCCGTTTTAAAAATGGCGGCACCGATGCTGTCATTTTCGGTGGAGAAAAACAGAAGTGCCTATCTATGCACTTGGTATTATTGAAAATTGAATGGAATCGCAATACAATTTTAGAGAAATGTTTGGACCGCCCCCATTTCACAGAACCACAATTTTAATAATGGTTTTCTATGAAAGAGAGACTGGAGAGTCAATTAATCCACAGATTAACACGTAAGCCTTTACGTCCCACGTCCCACTTTAGAGTCAGGCCTTCACTCATAGAGTGTATGCTCTTAATAACCCCATGTGCCCAGCGCGGATTGGCGATTTCAAGCGCTGAGGTATGTGGATACCCCCGACACACAGATTTCCTCACGATATTTTCCTTCACAGTTAGGGAGAGGCATTGCTACTACAACATCACAAATGTACGTAACTTAGAAAACGAAGTCATAGGAAACGAAAGCACGAATATGAGTCTTTCGCTCCATAGTTCTACCCACCGAGCTACCACCGATTAACACGTAGCAAGATTAACATAACATTTACATACAGGCACATAAGGCACATACATTGCTTCTGGCCCCACACTAGGATACCCTGTGTCGTGGGAACCAGAAACAGCGACGTCACAAACATGTAAACATCCAAGACCTGGGTGGTGTTAGAAAAGACCGTGACAAAACGTTACTTAAGTATTTACTTTGTACAAATTCCCAATTCAGAAATCGACCCTTTGTAACACCCTTTTTTTTTGTGTAACTATGTACCCATCTCCAACTGCCTCGTCGGTTAGCCGTAAAGGCAATCTACTACTACGACGGATGTCGTGGGTCGATTCCCACTGGCGGACGTCTGGGTATTTATCCATGTTTGTTTGCTGATTACCATAGCACGGGGTTTGGGTTTTAGTTTGGGACCAGGTCAAGTGATTCTATAGTGTGGAAAAGTTAATTAAAAAAGAGGAACGTTATTATCGTATCTTATCTATTATTAGTATCTTATCTAGTCCACACTCGTCCACCGAACACCAATAGGACCGGAAACTCTTCTGTCTATTGAAGATATATCTTGTCACCGCTCGGAATATTATGAAACCTCGCCACGTCGCGACAGGCTCTAAGCCTCGAAGCCTCCTTTTATTTATATTTAGAACGCAAAAATAATGAAAGACAGCTCCCGGAGAATTTAAAACATTTTCCGCCTTTCAGAGATGCGCAGGCTGTATAGGTACGAGTAAGCTTCATCATTAGACTTTCATAATGTGTGACTTACGTCCTTGTAACAAACTCTATTTTAACTAAAACTATATGCTGTCCATCGATCAATATGAATAGAATAGAATATTCTTTATTGTATGTACACCAGGAATTACACATGAGATTTGGATATATTCATTTAAGTTTCCTTTATTATTTTATTTCTAATGTGGATTAACACATACGTGGACAGAGACTATACAGGGGACTATACATACAGAGGCTATAGCAGTCTATGACAATAGATCACATATTTTTTTAAACATTTAAATACAGGCACGTACATTGCTTCTGGCCCCACAGTAGGATACCCTGTGTCATGGGAACAAGAAACAGCGACGTCACAAACATGTAAACATCGAAGACCTGGGTTTCTTTTTTTTTAATGTAACAATTTAAGTTCAATATATTTTTTTTTGTAAATTTCTTCGTTTCATTTAACGACTGTACTTTTGTAAAAGTAGGCATTGTGCTACTATGTCTTTTTCCCGATGATGTCCTAGTACTATGTGGGGAGAATAAGAAGTGGGTTTTTATCGACATAGGTTTAATTCAAAATGGGTATTGATCGATGGACAGAAAATATGTATGTGTGAACAATGACAGTGTATAATATTTTAATTGTGAATTGTGTTCTTCTTTATTGGGAAAACCACGGCGCATTCTGTCAGGGCCCGCAGACCCGGCGGCGGGTCGGTCTTGCAACGGTACTCGGAATCGAATTTTGAAGATGATACAAACCACATTTGTATCATCATCAACCCATTATTTCCCCATCGAGGGGCACAGGTCTCTTCCCTGAGGAAGGTATGGGCCATACCTATACCTTCCTTCCTCGCTGTTTCTGGTTCCTAAAACACAGGGTATCCTAGTGTGGGGCCAGAAGCAATGTATGTTCCTGTATGTAAATGTTTATGTTTCAGTCATCATCATCATTCAGCCACAAGAAGTCCACTGCTGGACATAGGCCTCCTCCATGGATTTCCAAAAAGACCAGTTGGAAGCGGCTTGCACCCAGCGTCTCCCTGCCACTTGGATAAGATCGTCTGTCCATCTTATGGCTGGTCGTCCTACGCTGCGCTTGCCGATGTGTGGTCTCCATTCCAGAACTTTTCGGGCCCATCGGCCATCAGTTCTACGTGCTATATTAACAACAACAATACGTATATGTTTCAGTAAGTAAGATTATTCAGTAGATTGGTTATATTCTAAGCGCCGATCTTTATAAACACCTTACAAGCTCAGGTTTCCCCACGATGTCAATCGTAAATTAATTTATCAGATTTTACTGCAATGAAACTTGATCTCGAAACTAACGAAATTCACTGCACAGAGTCAATAAACACAGGGTGCTTGGAGCGAGGCGAAAGTCCTTGAATGCGTCAACCGCGCCGAATTAATATGTATGAGCTTCCAACCACCCTGTATAATATGAGCGGGGAACAGGCGTTGCACGTAAAATACTGTTATATTAGGGATTTTTACGGTGGGTGTTTTACGGTGTCATTTATAAAAGCATGTTTTTTCTAAAACGTTACGTCTACTTTGGCACAGACTATTTAAATTGCCTCTGAGATTTTTTTTGGCAACCATCATCATCAACCCATTATATCCCCACCGAGGGGCACGGGTCTCTTTGAGGAAGGTCATACTCCACCACGGGGGCCATGTCCGGATTGGTGGAGGCTTGTAAGACTAGTGGCTGGTCTTACTGTCAGAAGTTTTCAAGCCGCCCTAAGGCCTCTGACTTGGCTTAACGACTGCCATCTATCGACGGCAGCCGGCATCAACCGCTTAACGTGCCTTGCGAAGCACGGAACCGCTCGGAAAAATGCCACTAGCGTTAGTCATAGACGGTGACCCATCCATGGACTGAACGCGCCGTATGTTGCTTAACCTTTGGGAACCATATTTTAAGTTAACTATGATGTGATATCGTGTAATGTCATATGTCCCATAACTGTAATCTAGCCTTGCTCTTCATCTTTTAGACCTATGTATCTAACTGTTTCTTTGTTAGCTTCTCCTCCACATTTGTCATAATCTATTAATTGTGAAACTAACAACTATGACGTTCATAAAGCAATTTTAATTCAAAATATTTTATTAGATTTAATGTATTAGCAAAGGGCAAGATAAGAAGGATCCGAACATGCGTGCATGCAGCAACTAATTAATGTCGATGAAGCGAAAGTGATTTGTGAGGATCGAGGCAGGTGGCAGTCCCCTGCTCTCTGCCTTCCCCGCTGTGATGGGTGGCGTGAGCTTATGACTTTTAGTCGGGAGAGTCCGATCAGTTTTCGCTCTGGTTCACAGAGCTTAATCATGGCGAGAAGAGACGGAGCTACTAGCGTCGACAGTTGTTCGTCTCATATGCTAAATAGCCTTCGTTATTATAATCAACCCATTATATCCCCACCCTGGGGCACGGGTTTCTTCCCTGAGGAATGTATAAGCCATACTCTACCACGGGGACCTAGTCCGGATAAGTGGAGGCTTGTAAGACTAGTGGCTGGTCTTACTGTCAGTAGTTTTCAAGCCGCCCTAAGGCCTCTGACTTTGCTTAACGACCATCTATCGACGGGAGCCGGCACGAAATAGCCTCATGAAATAAATACCATATTTCTCTACCACATTTCCAAAGAATAACGTCAACCCCAACGAAAGATCCCCGACTAATTAGCACTCTATATAAATGCATTCAGCTCCTAATGCACCATTAGGGCCCCTTTTCCTAGCGATACAATTGTTTCTACGATTCGGGCGACATTTTTGGGGGACAAATCGTTCCCCTTTCTGGTCGTAAAAATGGAATCGGCGTTCGCATTATGGTGGAGATTTAGGCTGGTAAGTAGGTCCTATTATACTGCATAGAAAAAACAAAGTCTTGCACATAGTCGAGTTTAATGCTACTTAGGGTCTGTTAACAATCTGCAGATGAAGTTTGGGATAAGCTATCTGCAACCAGGGCTGCCGTTTGTTCTAAATTTGAAGCCATAAACAAACACGCGCAATATAGGAAAATTTATTTAGATTTAGAACAAACGGCAGCCCTGGTTGCGGATAGCTTATCTGGAACTTTATTTGAACATTGTGAAACAGTGAAACCAGTATTATTCACAAGTTTTTGATAATATTGCTCCGTTTATTGTTAGCATAAGAGTAGTGGTTTTAACAGTTAGGGCCGATTTGTGGATTGAGAATTTCACTAAGTAAATACTTCGTTTTGTCTCGCTCTTTTCTGAGAAAACTGATGAGACAGCACTGCAGTTAAGTAGTTACTTGGCGAAATTCTCAATTCAGAAACTGGCCCTTAGTGTTGCTACTGCGATTATTAAATTGGATTAAGGACTGTTATGTTATGATTATTTAGCCCAAGCTCTACCTTACTACTCTATAATGACGAACTGACGAATGACGATATTAATATGACGACCTCTGTGGCGTAGCGGTTAGCGCATCTGCTTACCATGCGAGAGGTCCCGGGTTCGATCCCCGGCTGAAGAAAAAAAAAAACTCCAGGTCTTGGATGTTTACATGTTTGTGACGTCGCTGTTTCTGGTTCCCACGACACAGGGTATCCTAGTGTGGGGCCAGAAGCAATGTATATGCCTGTGTGAAAATGTTTATGTTAATGTTATGTTTTATGTTTATGTTTATAATCCATTTATCTATACTTGGCATTTTTTTCAGACTTTAAACGACACTAAATCAAAAACCTTTAGCGGTAGAAGACTCGAAACAGTTTGCAATTTAGTGCTAGCTAGTACTAAATTTGCAAACGGTATCGAATTTTCTACCGCTAAAGGTTTTTAATTCAGTGTCGTTTGAAGTCTAAATAAAATGCCAAGTATAGATAAATGGATTATAGAAAAGACCATTGCCTTGCAGTGGAAACATTATACTCCTATGCTCTGCTGTTCAGAGCACTAGCACTTACGTCGTATTGTTAAACACGAATTAAATGTAATTCAAATTCAGATCCAGTCACAATAAATGATCGTCCAACAGCGCCGAGTCGAATTGGATTCGCTGTAGTACTGCTCTAAAGTTTATTAGACTAACGACTGCGGTACTTACTCCACTCGGTGTGTGGCCTAAGTTGTAAACTGGCGACGATTTGCAATAAAGCCACATTTTCATAATTTTACCACGCTGCGCTCGGTTGTACTAAGATCTGTGACAAATTGTGTGCACCGACGTTTTTAGTACACAAAATGGCGTTTTTTCATCAGAGTGTAGTATTAACAAAAAGTACCCGAAAACGACGTACGTACATGCAAAGACTAATAAATGTCGATGAAGCGAAAGTTATTTGTCACGATCGTGGCAGGTGGCAGTCCCTGATCTCTCCCTACCCTTCTGGGATAAAAGCTTGAGCATATGTATGTATGAAGTATTGGAGTAGCCCTAGCCATACTCGGTCCAAGTGCGTGAAACCGTATCATTACAACGCAGGACTTCTTTGAACGCGCGTTTTAACGCGACATTGCAGCTTTTATGAACTAAAACTTTCGTAAGCACTGTAGTGCTTACATTATTAACCTCTTATTCCAGACAAGCAACCGATGACGCGAGCTCCGTCTCTGCTCACCATGATTAAGCTCTGCGAATCAGAGCGAAACCTGATCGGACTCTTCCTCTAAAAAGTCAAGTAAGTGTATCCGGAATAAGGCGAATAATGTCTAGTGCAAGTTTTTGTTCAAAAATAAATATTCTTTATTTCTTCCTTGAGTCAAATCAATTTTTTTTTCATAATAATTTGGCGCATTTTTTTTAGTTTAACTCAATAAAAATTTACATATATTTTAGATGCCACCAAAACCTACAAATATGTTACAATGCAATCTTTAGGGCCAATCAATAAACCTACAAAAAAAAATGCTCGAAGAAATTATGCAATTTCGGCTATTTTCTGATAAACACCCAAAAGCCTATAAATTGGGCCACTCCCGAAAATAGCTAGGTAATGCTCTAATGAAAGGTTCGACGGTCAAGCGCGGGGGTGGCATAAAACTTCCATTAGCAGCGAATGCATTTATATTCACGACTAATTACGCTTTCCAAGGGCAGACGGAGATTACACTGGAAGCACAGAAGGATCACTTCAGTGAAAATGTATCTGAAGATATCGAATTGTTTCAGGTTTTGCATTGTGCTCTCTAAGAAAAAAGAGACTTAAAGAAAAGAGCACCTCTATTGAAACTCAATGTTAAATTCTCTACCTACGATTTTTTAAACGAATGCTTGAACGAAGAGTGTGTCCTATTTTCACGTTTGAATGTTTATCTAGTTCTTTATTCTGTGCTGCATTCGTAATACTTGAACCGATTTCAAGGTATTGTCAGAATCCTTTTACAACCTAATTTGATCAAAATTTTTTTGTCGGGGAGAATTTGCAATGGATACTTATAAACAAAATTATTTCTATTAAAGTTGTGGGGTCTCAGGAACGGCACATTTTAGAAATCTTGTTTAATTGGAATTGGCTCGTCCACCAAGTAGCGCACTACTTTTATTAAAATCTTTTTATCCAGAACTAGCCTAGCTAGTCATCGACTGACACCCAAACAAAAACGTAGCGATTCCCTTTCTATCATTTAATATCATCCTAGACGTGTAGACGGCTACTATAAAGAGGAATCGTTACAGTTCATACACACATACACTACTCAAATCAACATAGACTCTAAAAAAAGAATATATGTGGAGTTTATTTATTAGCTTTTTCTCTGCATAATCTATTAATTGTGTAACTAACTATTTTTACTTTTATAAAGCAAACATTTAGGCTATTAAGCTCTTTCTGTATGTTAAATGGATTATTTGTTACCTGTTTGACATACCAATAAACAAATTAAATGAAATATTTGAATTTTAAATCCTTTGGCTATCCTGAAATGGGGCAAAAATCCACAAGAGACCTTCTGCTTTTAATTTTGTTCGATGCATTCGAGGGGCGAAGTCACTTTTGCTGTCAATCGATTGTGGTAGCTAGTTACTTTCGGTTTGGGGGAGGGTTCTCAAAAGCGCTTTTTGGTAAAATTGGGTCTTTGTGCCTACTTTAAAACCTTGCCACCCTCAGGCCCTTTCTCCACTGCTCCGGTCCGGCGTCGGAACCGGAATCAGTCATGAGAAAAACATCGGATGCCGGATTATGCTTCTCCACTTCATCCGATTATAATCGGCAATGGACGTGACGCAGTGCTTTATTCGGTTTTTCTATTCGAGACAGGGGACGTTTTCCACACATTCTATTAATGTGAATAAAATAGTATGAGAAAATTTTTGGGTTGTATGCGCGGTGCAAAAACGTGTATTGTTTTTTTACGTCGATCACTTCGGACCGGTAAAATACCGTTCCGATCTAGCAAATTATCGGACCGTTTAAACCGGATGCCGGAGTAGTGGAGAAGCTTATTAGTATTCTTGTGTGTTTCTAAATCAGATCGGTAATTAACGTTTGCCGGACCGGAGCAGTGGAGAAAGGCCCTCACAGTTTTGATGTTCCGGAATGTGACGGTCAAGGAAGGGCGTCGATACCCTTTCAGTTCGGATGACCTTTTCAGGGCGAAGTTCCAGGGCCTTTATTCGCCGAAACAGAAGGCTAGGGACACAATAACCTTTTGGCTACCTATTTATAAACAGAACAGTCTACCCAAGGTGTAAGGTATCAATACAATGGCCAATATTAATCTATTGTCAAACACTCGGCAAACAGCGAGAATTTAATCAAAACCTTTGTGTCAACACAAACTGGGAGGGACAGAAGCATCTGCGTGTTTCGCATTGAGCTTATACACCGTGACGGGAAAGTTCGTGAGGAAATCCGCGGCTTCGTTGGCTGCGAGGATTTCTTTTTTTGGGTTCCGAACACTGAACCCTGAGGAGGAAGTCCAGTTTGCGCTCCTGCCTGCACAAATAGCACCTAGCCTAGTCGAGATTGGGCACCTGTTGATATTTTTGGCAGGTGCTGTTAGTGAATTCAAATTTATTTATTCCAGGCCATTGTAGGCCAGGTGCTATTTGTGCAGGTGCTATTTAGGCGGGTGCGCAAACTGGACTACCTCTACACTGTGACGGTAAAGTTCGTGAGGAAATCCGCGGCTTCGTTGGCTCCGAGCATTTCTTTTTAGGGTTCCGAACCCAAAGGGTAAAACGGACCCCATTCTGAGGAGGTAGTCCAGTTTGCGCACCTACCTAAATAGCACCTGCACAAATAGCACCTGGCCTAGTCCAGATTGACACATCCAGACAGACTAAATACTCTTGAATTTACTAACAGCTCCTGCCAAAAATATCAACAGGTGCCCAATCTGGACTAGGCCAGGTGCTATTTGTGCAGGTGCTATTTAGGCGGGTGCGCAAACTGGACTACCTCTACACTGTGACGGTAAAGTTCGTGAGGAAATCCGCGGCTTCGTTGGCTCCGAGCATTTCTTTTTAGGGTTCCGAACCCAAAGGGTAAAACGGACCCCATTCTGAGGAGGTAGTCCAGTTTGCGCACCTACCTAAATAGCACCTGCACAAATAGCACCTGGCCTAGTCCAGATTGACAGATCCAGACAGACTAAATACTCTTGAATTTACTAACAGCTCCTGCCAAAAATATCAACAGGTGCCCAATCTGGACTAGGCCAGGTACTATTTGTGCAGGTGCTATTTAGGCGGGTGCGCAAACTGGACTACCTCTACACCACTGTGAGGGGAAAGTTCGTGAGGAAATCCGCGGCTTCGTTGGCTCCGAGCATTTTTTTTAGGGTTCCAAACCCATAGGATAAAACGGACCCTATTTCTGAGACTCCGCTGTCCGTCCGTCCCTCCGTCCGTCTGTCACCAGACCAGACCTATCTCATGAACCGTGATAGACAGTTGAAATTTTCACAGACGATGTATTTCGGTTGCCGCTATAACAACAAATACCATAAAACAAAATAAAATAAATATTTCAGAAGGCTCACATATAAAAGATAATAAGTTTTTGCTGTTTTTATAGATAATGGTACCTACGGAACCCTTCGTGCGCGAGTCCGTCTCGCACTTGGCCGGTTTTTCTGTTCTGTATCTGCCAGTACTCTACGACTTTCAATTTTATGCCTTATAATAATTCAGGCCAACTATTACATTCTATTAATGACAATTTAAATAAAATCACATAATTAATCACATAAAAATTTAAAGAAATGAATGCCATGTAAAAAAATTAAATTATAGTAATAGCCTTAAGTATATAAAATAAAATGTCAAAATATCATAATGTCTCATAATTATATTTTGTAATATCATAAAAAATAAATAATATTCTATCTATCTAAGTACGATGAAACTAAGCCTCTGTCACGTTCTTTCAGTGTCAACAGAGTGGTAAATAAGGAGTCTTTCACAGCGTTATGGAAGGCGCGAAATTTATAGGCTTCGTCTATAGAACGAATGATTAATTCAACGCTTTGTTTTGCGTTTTATTAAAATTGCCTTTTTCCAACGCGACAGGGGACTTTGATGAGTTCTGTTTTGAATAAGCATTCTTCAGTCCGCCGTGACATTATGAATGACGATTGAAATGAAAATTCGTGGGTCGTTGGCCCTTTCGCCGCTGTCTTCAACGACTTAGTTTATTTCATAACGATCAAACTTATTTGTTACTAAAGTCCGTTTTTTAAATCGATGCAAAAAAAATGGCGCGGAGTTACCACTATAAAATATAAAGGTTTAATCGGTAGATTTATTTTTACCGTGAAATCCTTAGCACATCAAAGACATTAAAATTTAATTAGGTATTCATAAGAGGAAAGTCTAAAAAAACACCTACGTATCACACTCAATTTTAACTTGGAAGTAAAATGGGGTTCTTTGGTTTTTACTAGCAACATTCAGACATTGACAGCCCTTAGCTTGTACAGCGCCACCAAGTTATCTGTTCAGGTGGGCTAAATTGTAACTAACTTATAAATTGTAAATCCTGTCCCCAGTTTTTGTTTCATTTATTTACTTGCTAAGATTTATAGATATATTTTCATTAAAATTAAAAGACGGGTTAAAATATTCTCATTTGTCTCGGTAAATTTCTCAAATATTTCTACTAAATTCTCCACTAGCGCCGCTATCAACTGAACAGATAAGACGGTGTTTCGCTATATCAATTATTTGTAGGGATTATATATTTTTTTAAATTCAGTGGACCACCCTTATCACTTAGAGCTATGAAAAATAGATAACACCCTATTCTCAAACCTACCGAATATACATATAAAATTTCATTAAAATTGCTCAAGCCGTTTCAGAGGACTATTGTGCACTAACACTGACCCGACCAGCCACAAGATGGACAGACGATCTTATCCAAGTGGCGGGAAGACGCTGGATGAAAGCCGCCTCCGACCGGTCTTTTTGGAAATCCATGGAGGAGGCATATGTCTAGAGTGGACTTCTTGTGGCTGAATGATGATGATGATTACTGACCCGAAGATTTTATATTTTAGATGTAAACGGTAAGTGATTGGTTACTGTGACAGAGAGTCGCTGGATGCTGACGGAATAAGACCACAAGCTTGGGAAACCACGACGGAGGCCTATGTTCTGCGGTGGGCGTCAAATGGATGACGATGATGAAGTGACCATATTTATGTATATGCCTAAAGCCGTTGTTGAACTAAGCACAAACTCTAATTAAGTGTTTTAAGAATTTTCCAGGGGTGACTTCCATCGACCGAATCGGGGATGTATTAGCGGAGAGCAAGAGAAAAATAAGTACAACTGGGTGATTCTCAGAATTGCATAATGGGTGATTCTTTGGCGCATTTTTGTTTCATATTAACTCAATAAAAAGTAACATATATTGCAGTAGATGTCACCAAAAACTACAATTGTGAGTGGTTGACCAAAAAGGGACCTCAAGAGAAAATAATTGATTTCAAGAAAATCGCGTTTAAAGTTTCGTGTTTCTATAGGTTTCGACTCGTGCTCTGCTCACAAAAAAAATCATAAAAAAATAACTACGGCACCTAAAAATATTCTGGTTAGACCAAAACAAAGCTAAAATACCACAGATTAAAAAAATCAAATAAAAAAATAACGGTTTCCAATCCCTCCAGGTGCCTTTTTGGTCAACCACTCACAATTATGTTACAATACAATCTTCAGGGGCCAATAAACCTACAAAATATGTTACTTTTTATAGAGTTCATATGATAAAAATACGCCAAAAAATTATGCAATTTGAGCCATTTTCTGATAATCACCCAAATACCTTCCTCAGGGAAGAGACCCGTGCTCCTCGGTGAGGACATAATGGGTTGATGATGAAGAGAAAAATATCCGAAATCGGCGCCCTCATGTAGCGACTAAAGAATGTTGATGAAGTTAAAGAGATTTATTTTTCAGGATCGTGGCAAGTGCTAAAGAGTACAGGGGTGAATGTATGCTCTTACATCGGAGACAACCATCTACAGACAACAGTCAGTCTAAGCACTATCAAAATATTGATTAACCATTTGTGGCTGAGACTGCCCCGACCTGTCGAAAGGTCGCTCTAAGTAGACACACCTAAATACACAGACGGATCCTGATCAAATTATGTAGTTCTATAGCAGTACAGTCGACCTAAAGATACATACATTCCGTTGGATGCGTAAATAATTTACTTTTTTCTAAATCTCTGGATAAATACATATCCAGGGACAACCAAATAATAATATACAAAAATCTCATGTCACAATATTTGTTATCACGTCAGGGTCATCATTATAGGGAAGAGCGGGTGATTATGATCTTCCACTATAAAGGGAAATTTGCCGCCAGGCAGATCGTATGCCTGGGGACGGCCCGGTCCAACTGTTAATTGTTGGACGTTGTATTTATCGTAAGTCAAGTGTAATACTTTGCTTGCGCGATGCAGAAATGATGGAGTTTATAGTGCGCGCGCAGGATTTTAGGTTTTTTTGTGTATATTTGACATGTCTGAGAATAGGTCGTAGGCAAATGAGTGTGGCAAAACACCGTTTGCGGGGTAAGCTAGAAAATTAATTTACCTCCCACACAACACAATCACTCGACTATAGACCCAGTTACTCAGCGTGCTATGGAACATGTTGCACTTCCTGTCTCCTTGATGGATCACATAGAAATGAGACATTTCGCTTAAGAACTAAGGCGATGCGATCATCAACCCATTTTGTCCCCACCGACGGACGGGTCTCTTCCCTGAGGAAGGTATAGGCCATACTCCACCACGGGGGCCAAGTGCGGATTGGTAGAGCCTTGTAAGACTACTGGGTGGTCATACTTTAAGAAGTTATCATCGACGGCAGCCGGCACCAAGTGCTTAAAGTGCCTTACAAAGCACGGAACCGCTCGGAAAAATCCCACTAGCCTTAGTAATAGAACGGTCACACATCCATGCACTGCACGCGCCCTATCACTCAGGCGGCCGGGGTTACGAGGCGATGCACATAATCTACAATATTTGCAAGTTGAAATGTCAATTGAATGACTGCATTTTCCGAAGAACTGATAACCGTTAGGACAGTAAGATACTCGATAGCAGATTGTTGGTAGCTTTTGAGTGAGGATAGCTGAACACAGAAATAATTGGTTTTCCTTGGCCATCAGGAGCAGGTACGATATAGGCTGATGAATTAAATTTTAATTATTGTTTGTCGCCGAGTTAACCAAGTATTTAACTGTGATAAGAGTCTGTGGCTGAGCGTACGAAATAATTCCATTAAATTTAAGCCTCACTGTGATTGCTGAGCCGTGTCATCAAACAAGATTACCCGCTCTAGTGATACCTGCCTTTATAGTCATCAGAATTCAAGGAACAAAGAACAAAATAAATAAGTTGGAGAAAATCAACGATTTTGTCAATTTTACAGATGGATAAAAAAAATTAAAGATATTTTTAAATATTTTATTTGCTAAAGTATTGCAATACATTAAAGTAGGTGGTAATGTTGACTAATAGGACACGCATTCTCTACAACTTAATGTGTGCAAATAATAGACTTCAAAAAAATAAAAATCAAATCAAAGTACCATTGTCGGCCTTATTAATAAAAGCATTTTCTTCAAGGCAATTTATACAATATTTGCCATACCTACTCTAAAAAAACTATCGCGTATGAGACACCACACTACATATTATCATTTTGCAATGATTCGCTACATTCCACGTTTTTCTCAAAATCCTAATCAGTTTGTTACTTCGTAAGCCATTAAGTTTATATTTTGCTAAAATGAACACGTCAATATTTTTCGCCAGATTTTTAGCCAATTTCTCGTCCGTGCATCTGTCAAACGACAGCTCTTCCTTTTATCCTAATTCGCTTAAAAAGCTAATTAACTACACGGAAAAAGCACAAACATACATCACAATGTCGTATCAGTTCCATGCGTACATTCAAAATCGGGTGACCAAACATTTGGGACAAAAACAGCTAAGGGCTTTTCCACACTGAGAAAAAGCTACAAAGGTTTATAAAGTGCTTGATCCCCATATATTATAATAATATGTTTATAATTATAAAAAAAAACCTTCTATACTACACAATCAATCCTGGTCCCAAACCAGGACACCTTCGAACATGCAAATACCCAGACTGAGGCTATCTGTACATATAAAGTACGGCGGCTTACGCAATACCAGCCACCATCTGGGCCATTATCAGCTCAGTTAGCCAAATTCACTAGAATAATCTTAGTTCACGAATTGGAATTGTCGACATCAGAAGCATTTGGTCGGATTTGATATTTTATACTTTAGAGGAGACCGAGCCTACAAGTTACTATAAGCCAACAAAAGACATTATGCAACTGAATTATCCCAGCAGTGAATAAGATAGAAATACGTTTCTCAGATGGTCAGAAAGAGCTAGATGAACTGAGATTGAATATAAACAAGTAATTTTGGTGGCCAAACCAATTCAATTCTGTTAGTTCATTGCAGTACGATGACAGATACACGGCCGGTTCACGTGACGTGTTTTTCATACCATTGACGTCATAGAATATTTGTTAGACGTGCGCGCGTAGACTTGAAGCGGTAATGAAACGAAGGCTGGAATTAGAGTCACGCTGACCATGCGCTGATTTATCAGCGCTGATAGACAAAATATATGGCTGGTCAGCGCTGAACGGTCCGTGTTTTTCTAAAACGCTCCTTAGGTCGTAGTACATATTGGCCTGTCAGCGCCGACTGTCAGCGTGACTCTAAAACCGGCCTAAATCGCCATGTTCATGCAGTTGTCATTGTATTACTCAATGCATTCACAGATCCTAGGTCCATATCAATGTGGAGGCACCCTACGACTACAGTGAACATGTGTGCGGCGCGCGGGCTGTCACGCCTTTGATTAATGAACCTCCTCCCCGCGGGGTATTACACACCTCGAGCCCCCTCCCCTCGCTCGCCCGGTATCAGATCGAAGCCGGTAAGGGTGTGTGCGTAGCGAGCGTTTCTGGGACTTGACTGTTTGGTTTTTCCACTCGCTTAGGTGACTGATAAGTTTTGTGTTTTCGCACGATGCATGGTAATCATCTTCAACCCATTATGTCCCCACCGAGGGGCACGGGTCTCTTCCCTGAGGAAGGTATAGGCCATACTCCACCACGGGGGCCAAGTCCGGATTTCCGTAACATTTATTTATTTAATTTATTAGGGAAATAGGAACAACATAGAAATGTTTGTGATGTCGCTGGTTCTGGTTCCCACGACACAGGGTATCCTAGTGTGGGGCCAGAAGGAATGGTTGTGCCTGTATGTAAATGTTTATGTTTAATAAAATAAAAATTTTCTTTGTAGTACAGCAGAAGAAGCAACAAACACAAAATATTTACAAAGCTACAATTGGCGGTCTTTATTTTTTTCATTTGGATTTGTTCAATAAGTAGTTACTGCACCATTAAGTAATAATAAAGTATTTGAAGTAATTGTACAACCAGCGATAATATGGCCACATTTTTAAGATTATAACGCAACTATTTAATTGCTTGCTTCGTTGGTAGAGCGAATATTATCGCCTGTCAATTTGTCGTCGGTTACAATCATTATTGTTCACCATATGGCTCCTCCATATATTAATGTTGTATTTGCAGATAAGCAGATTTATACTATGTAACTTTTAATTAATATTTATACGTTCTAAAATTAATACACATAAAACATTCATTCATCGCATAATGCACGAATTGAGCAGAAGGATTGTAAACAAATACAGATCAATGTTGTATAATCCAGAAAAAAATATTATCGTATACACCTCTTGGTGCACCACTGGCTTTTATTTTTCGCGAGTAATTTAGTAATTTTATCAGCTGTCATACGACACACTATTGACAATGTACCTTTATAAAGCAAAAATAAAAGTAACAAAACTTAATGATTCATTGATTTAAACATTCAGTTCAACAGAAATGTTTTGTTCATGGAAAACGCGTGGTTTTCTTTTACCTAAACGCAGTGAAATCAAACGTATAACACTACGATTAACTTCATTGAGAATGCACCCTAACTAGAGGGTTCAAACTCCTGTATTAATGACGGTTTTCGAAATTTCCTTAATTATAAAGTGGAATCGTTCCGCCACCCTCGTTTATGACTGCTGCATACGCGCCCGAGTGTTAAAAATAATTGAAATCATTAAAATGATAATTATTATTGATCCTTAATCAACCCTTGGTAACCGGTCCGGAGGTAAATTATAAGGTTTATTTTGCAGCCATGCCCTCCCGAAGTTAAGAAGTAAGTGAGGTATCAATCATTTTGATTTGAGTAAACAAATATGATTAATTTAGTTACAGAGTAAACAGGTTGGTCATTCAAGATACAGTTAATAACAAAAGGTTGTTCATTACTACCCTACTCTCTAAATACAAGTGGCATAAGTGCGAGTATTGAGTAACATTATTGGTAGTTCGGTTAACTCGTTTTATTTTAAAACACAGGTCTTTGTTCTGCTCAGTATTTTCACAACAACACTTTTTAATCGACTTTTAGTCTAAAGTATGTACCTCAAACCCATAGATAACTTCATCTTATTTTATTTGACATTTAAAAGTCACAGCTCCTTTTTTGAAGTAATTTTCATTCTCTTCCACATCTTCAGCATAGTTTAAAATAAGAACTTTTCTGAAATCCTATCTAAGAGTCTCCTATATTATCTTTACATTTTTTTGTGAATATTAACGAGCTAACATGAATCACTAAGCGTTGTGTATGTGAATATGTTTATTGAACTAGCAACTAATTTATATACAACCGTTATTAACTTATCATTTGGATAAATTAGCTAAAATCTTATCTAAACCAGGCGCCAGTTCGCAAACTCCGGTCAACTCTATAACCCGATATTCAAGGGGAAATTCTAAATAACGATGAAAATTCAATTTTCCGCCGCACGCAGTAAATTGCGGACATCCTACTACACAGTCGACGCACATGGGATGCGCACCTACGGTCGCGGAAGACCAGGGCCACGATTCTCTTAGTGCGTTATAGTTCCATTATAACCCCACCGAGGGGCACGGGTCTCTTCCCTGAGGAAGGTTTAGGCCATACTCCACCACGGGAGCCTAGTCCGGATTGGCGGAGGCTTGTAAGACTAGTGGCCGTTCTTACTGTCAGAAGTTTTCAAGCCACCCTAAGCCCCTGACTTGGCTTAATGACTGCCATCTATCGACGGCAGCCGGCACTTCGTGATCGTTTAAGATCTCTCAGGCAGCTGGGGCATGGAGCGATTCATAATATTATTAATTGCTTATTTATCAATTGTCCCTAAATCCCCCAATTTGGGTGAAGAATCTCATAATTTACGGATCATTAAAATCACTAAAAAAAACACGGTTTCTTAAAAATAAATAATATCTTTGAAATAAAACTTTGGAAAACACTAGTTATATTATTAAGTGTATTCCTGACGCACTGACGTCAGAAACGAGCTACCGATGACGCGAGCTCCATCTTTGCCATGATTAAGCTCTACGAATCAGAGCGAAACCTGGTCGGACTCTTCCGATCAAAAGTCAAGTAAGTGTATCCGGAATAAAATTATCAACAAATAATATCATGTCTGACTTGAGTCAGAATTCTTATAGAACGAAACAACATGGCGCGTCACTTTGAGAAGAGAACTCTCCGTTCCGTACTACCAGAGTGGCACCAAACTTTGTTAACCAGTGCTCCAATCAGTGTTGCCATCTCCGAAAATTGCTAGTGATTTATTTGTCTGCCCGAGATTTACCACGCAACGCATGCTCTAGAAACGACATTTAAAAATGCAAACTCACTAGCGGTTACACGGCAATGATTGAATTAATATAATATTTCTTTATGCTTTATTGTACACAAATCATCATCATCATCAACCCATTATGTCCCCACCGAGGGGCACGGGTCTCTTCCCCGAGGAAGGTATAGGCCATACACAAATTGTACACAAATAAAGAAATATTAACATAAAACACAAGCGTGAATGACTGTTTTGTTCAATGTTGTCTAGTATACTTTTTTTATAAAAATCACTGCGACGAAGTTGCTGGTTAGTGCCTGCAAGTGCGTTTCAGTATAGATGGTGATAATATATTTACAAAAAACAATAAATGCGAATAGATAGTGACTACGCCTTTTTTTATTAATTCAACATTTTTGCGTCTCCTTGCAAGAAACTAACAAAGTAATCCAAGGCACTAAAGGTGTTAGTACTTTTTAGTGACAAGCAATGCCTACACGTAGTTATATATATATATATATATATATATAAAATATATATAAAATTATCGTGTGAATCCACCGAAACGTCTTGATCGATTTAGATGCAATTTTATATGTATAATTGACAGGTCTGAGAATAGATTGTTATCTATTTTTCATACCCCTAAGTGATAAGGATAACAAATTTGGCCAAACAACGTTTGCCGGGTCAGCTAGTTTATTAATAAAAAAAATAACTTCTACACAACAAACTGATCCCGACCTAGGAAGGACCTGGTCCTAAACAAACATCGAAGAACTCCAAGTCTGAGGCCATTTTATACAAATGTACGGAGGCCCCCAGTGGGAATCGAATCCACCACCTCTGTCTTGGTAAATAAGCGCCTTAATGTCTCTACCAACGAAGCAAGCAATTAAATAGTTGAGTTATGATCTTAAAAATGTGGCCATATTTTTATAATTAGTATTTGGTAGCTCCATGGTTACCCTAGTCAGTTTTAGTCAGGATTTTGATTTATGACGTAATATTGGTGAGATCGCGGTAACCACCCTTCTTGGTTTTTAGTCGTAATTTACAGAGATTATGCTCTAATTGGGTTCTAAGGTTTAGGTATAATTAATAATAAAACGTGCACGCCCATTCACGCTTTTGGTAACAAGTATTAGAATAGCAATTAGTTTTGTTCAAATTAGCCTCTAGTTTTGAAATTAACCAAAATATTACAGAGAAAGAAATATTGGTATCTTTTTTGCAATAAAAGTACAAATAATAATAATTAACCCATTATGTCCCCACCGAGGGGAACGGGTCTCTTCCCTGAGGAAGGTATAGGCCATACTCCACCATGGGGGCCAAGTGCGGATTGGTGGAGGCTTGTAAGACTAGTGGCTGGTCTTATTGTCAGAAGCTTTCATGCCGCCCTAAGGCCTCTGAGTAGGCTTAACGACTGCCATCTATCGACGGCACCCGGCACCAACTGCTTAACGTGCCTTGGGAAGCACGGAACCGCTCGGAAAAAGGCCGCTAGCGTTAGTCATAGACGGTCACCCATCCACGCACTGAACGGGCCCTATATAGTCAAGTCATACCGTACTGTATTATATACGGATAATATACTTTAGAATATGTAGTCCTTAAGTTTTAGTTCAAAAATTATATTATTTATTATCTTACGATATTGTTCACATATGAAATGGTTCTATATAATTTTCTTCTTATATCCTCGTGAGGCCCAATGTCTTCAAGTGATCACAAAATCAATTGTTATTTTCAAGGTCGGGCCTTACGAGGATATATAAAAATGAACTGCTGTTCGTTAGTCTCGCTAAAACTCGAGATCGGCTGTACCGACTTGGCTGATTTTTGTTTTTTTATACTTGTAGAATTCCAGGGAAGGTTTAAATGGTGCAAAAATATGGAAAAATTACGAAAACTTTGGCAATACGAAGTTTGCCGGGACAGCTAGTAGCTTATAAATAAAACATTTTATACTTTCGCTCTTACTTGACCGCGTTAATTAGAGCCCCCGGACCGCAAAATTACCTGAAAACAAAGAGAGCAAACATTAAAAATCGTGGACAATTTTCACTTTCAAGTGAAAACCACAAAAATGTGAATAAAACATTTGGCAAAGTTAACATTCCGCCGGAACTAACCGGAAAGTTTCTTTATTTTAAAAAACGCTGAAACGGCGAAAATGGAAAAAGTGCTCTGAAAAAACAAACTGGCGAAAGCCGCATCCTCAGCGTGATAAACACGGTAAAATATAGACACAGCTACGTTTGCGTCAAATAATTCTAAATATGTAGGTAAATGAGGACTTAGTTATATTACAGCGAATATTCTCTGCAGCGAGTTCCGAGCGAATATACGTTGCAGCGAAAGGTCATAGCTATATAAATTTAATGTGTACATATTTATATTATTACTAACATAGTATAAGCACCATTGTTACTAACACTATATGGGCATTGCCTGAAATAAATAAATACAAATACAAATAGCTGCAACCTATATTCGCTTTAACGTAATTCGCTGCAGAGAATATTCGCTGTAATATAAGTACTTCACACCTATGAACTTTCGCAAAGCGTACTTCGCGGTAACGCAATGGAGTCGTCTTGGACAGTCAGTCCCCAACGATCTTAATACACAATTTAATACTCCAGGTCTTGGATGTTTACATGTTTGTGACGTCGCTGTTTCTGGTTCCCACGACACAGGGTATCCTAGTGTGGGGCCAGAAGCAATGTATGTGCCTGTGTGTAAATGTTTATGTTTTTATGTTTATAAATACCATATTTCTTGACTAAAATCATTAATGGAAAGAAGTAAAAGTTTTAAATTTGATTCGATTCTATCCTCAGATTTCAGATTCTCCGAAACAAAACAATTATAGAATATCACTACTGTAATACAGCGTATTATTTTATAATTTTCCACAATGAAGTTAATTATGTACCGTATACCGTAGGTCATAGAATTACATTTGTAATTCTATGACCCTGTATCTCGTAATTAAACACGAAGATACAGCAACATTTTTTCGGAACAATACACCCACGAAAAAGTATCTCTGCATTTTTACAACTTCTTTTTGAGGTTCCCGGTCGTTCTAATATTAGATTGAGTTTCACTTGTCTATTTTATGTCTTCCGAATGGATATCGTATTATGGTGGCATTGTTCTTCATGTTTTATTGAATAAATTAAAATACGCGTGTAACTGTGATCGCGGGTATGATATGGAGGAAGAGGACAATATTCAGCAGCGCGCAGAGGTGAACTAAAGATGATGATGATGATGAAGCGAGATGGCAATGACAACGTTTCTTAAGTTTGAAAGAAACACGAGACTGTAAGTACAGACAATGTAGGAGTGTAATGTTTTATTTACAGAGTTTCTATTATTGTTTGTACACGTACAGCAACACCATTCGCTGACAAATTGTGCCCGGATAACGGCGACAGGCTTGCCACTTGTCACGTTGGGACCTAATAAACTCGGCAAAACGTGGGCCCGTTCTAGCCCTCTAGGCCTCTGCCTACCCCCTCGGGGATAACGGGCGTGAGTTGTGTTTTATTGTATCCCACTGCTGGGCAAGGGCCTCGATCAGTAAAGTTGTCCTGAGCCACCTGAGACCACTCCGGTAGATGTTAGTCCAGATCGTCTCTCCACCGTACTCTAATAAAATTAAATGTACATCTTCTTATTCTTCTTCTAGGCCGACCTCGAACCTAGATTTTAAAGTCGGCCTTGTGGCACTCAAGGGTGGTGGTAAGTCTCGCCCACTTATCCGAGTGCATTCTACTGACTTGACCAGCCAAGCTCCAACTTGTCGTCGATTATTCGGGCTTTAGTGTGTAGCGGTTCGGTGATTTGGACATACATACATATTTCGGTCAATTATCCCAATATTTATTTTGCCGCATTTCAATTTAGAACGCTGAAATAAAGTGACAATAAAAAACTTAGACAGAAAGCGTAAGCCATTGTGAAGCTTTGTAATACCAATAAAGGGCAAAAAGGAACGATAAAAAAAAAGGATAAGGAAAAAGGACGAGATACCGCGTCTAGTATGCGTCTAGCGTCTGCACGCATCTCTATAATAAAAGAAAATTGCAATATCGGTGAGCGGTGGAAGGATTTATGGAAAACGGGGTACTCTCGTCCATGTTAGAATATTTCCCCAGATTGTTGGCAAATAAATTGCAAATATCGACGTTGGATTCATCGAAAATTAGCAACGTGCAAACGTTTGTTTTGAATTCGGTATTCAAACTACTCGATATGCTACGCTTTCAGAACTGTTATTATTTCTCTAATGAAATTGAATCAACAATATTCTATAGTCAGTGCGGCTGTGCTTAGAATATGAAGTAAACAAACTTTTTAATTTTTAACCGACTTCAGCAAAGGAGGCGGTTTTCAATTCGACTGTTTTTTTATGTTTGTTACCTCAGAACTTTTGATTAGGTGGACCGATTTTATAGATTTTTTTTTTATTTGAAAGCTGGTGCTTCCAAATGGGACCACCATTTCGATTTGGTCCAGCTCGACATGGCATCCATGAGAAAACCTTAAGTCTTAAATTTGCCTGTTCTGCCGCCTTCCCTTTTCTTCATAGCAACAAGTCACCTGAGAGTTTCAAGCAAAGACACTTGATTTTGACATTGCTTTAAGTATGTGCGCGAATCGTCGTGTGGTCTATTGATAATTTCTTGGCGTCCAATTAGTGAACTTTACTTAAAATTACAAAAATAAATAAACATTTTAACAAAAAAAAAAACACTGAAACAGACTTTAATTACCTGTTTGTATGTGTGTAAGTATGTCCGATTCCATGTTTCCTCATAACTTCTTAACCAATGTTCAGATGTTGACTGTTATGATCTCAATCGATTCTTTGTATTTGCGCTAGTGTCACAGGCTACATAAATCTTACAAAAAATTAAAAATAAATCACAAAGACATAAATAAAAATACGGTAATAAAAAATAACCAACAACCCGACTGCTAAACCTTCACTATTAAACAAGCGAGAGCCAAATTCAACATTGTATGTGTGTTGGTGTGTGTCTGTGTAGTGTGTGAATCGTTGTGCTTAAGGGATTGCACTCATGGGTCTCGAGGTTCTTGGTAGATGAACATTCATACCTAATTTGTATTAGCTTTAAGGTGATTTGAGAAAAAATGGTCAGAGTGGAGTTTTTTTTTCGCTGCCTTTTTTTCCACTACACACGGCCTCAAGGCAGCGGCTAACATTATACATAAGTGTATGTACATTGACATTCAACAAACAGAGTGTAAATTCTTTACGTTGAAATAAAGTTCTGATTTCTTAGTAGTTAAATCGGGTGGTTGCTTATGTTCTATTTGTTTTTTAGTTCAACAACACTAATCAAAAAAAGGTTTGTTCCCACCTGGGAATATCCTATATGGAACGGAGTATACATACATCGCTTGTTTAGACACAGTCACAGCTATATCAAACAATAATCTAGTCTTAATTCACAGATTAATTGAACTGTATACAGCGCCACAGATTAAGGTATTAATTATACAGGTTCACTCTGTCATTTGTTCGAGGCACACGTATCTGTGCACTCAGCCTAACCCCAAGTGCCTTGATAATAAGGTCTATAATCGTGATTGTGGAGTGCTTCACTATTTGTGGGGATAAATGTTTTGATTCGCTACACACATGGCTTGAAATTACAAGTCGCACATGCGGGAGATTGGCAGATTAGGGGCCCATATGGGACGCCGTTTTCTATTTCTCTTGTGAAATTAGTTGCAGAGTAGAACAGTAGAAGGAAATTCACTAGAATAAACGTTATTTGAGTAAATAATAAGAATTACATAATAGGTACATAATAAAATAATATTATAAGAGAGAGAGAGATAGTATGGGTTTAATCAACACGCGTGCCCACTGCGTCAAATTGATCATCATCATCATCATCAGGCTATATTAGTCCACTGCTGGACACCCCTAATGAGCGCCATAGCGCCCTGTCTTCAGCTTGCCGCATCCTGCATCTGCCTGCAGTTTTTCGCAGATCGTCATCCCACCTGGTTAGAGGGCGTCCTACACTACGTTTTCCGAGTCGCGGTCTCCACTCAATAACACGTTTACCCCAGCGGTTGTCGGTTCTTCGCGAGATATGGCCAGCCCACTGCCACTTCAGCTTGCTAATTCTCTGAGCTATATCGATAACTTTGGTTCTCTGTCGGATGTATTCGTTACGAATTCTATCCTTCAGATTGATCAAGCTGCCTGCTATAGCAATATTTTGCAGTTATTTTATGCTAGCTGTGCCCCGCGGTATTACCCGTGGTTTCTTAGGGAAAATAAATTGTGCATTAACATTAAAAATAATAACTATTCCCATACATTTTCAGCGAATTCATTTTCATAGATTTTCCCATGGGAATAAGATATTTTCCCGCAAGAAGTAAAAAACATACACACTCACAAACTTTCGCCTTTATAATATTAGTGTGATTCTTTCCCTTGTTGTAGAAAGGTAACCATTGCAGGGCATAACGCTGCTCTCAGAGAGAAAGAGTGAGAAAGAGTATAGGCTTGATCCACGCGCATACCCGCTGCGTTGGCGATTTGAAAGAAGAAGAAAGAAAGAAAGCTCGCCTTTATACATATTGTTTTTAATGGAATGTTATGTTTAATGTCTCGTGTGCAATAACGTACAGTTAAAGTTAAAGAAAGAAAGAGAAAACCGTTTATTATACCAACAGGACACATCACAGGAACAAATTAAACGGACAAGTAAAATAATATAAGTACGGCAACAGACAAACAAACACAAATAAATTAAAACAAAACCATTGATTTAGTCTGTGGTGTGTTTAGGTGATTTCAAGATCGATTGGACTTAGGTTTCAACCTAGAAAGTGAGTTTTGAGATATTAGAAATTTTAGGTTTACGCTTATTTACGCTCTCTATACACGTGGGTTGGACTATACCATGTGCCATAACTTTGGTCGTACTCATCGGAATGCTATGAAAGTCTTTGATTCTTAAAATATAGAGCATAATGGTCATTTGTTTATAGTTAACTAAAAAATGACCATGTTGTGGGTTGGAATCTTTTTGCTAATCTACGTCCGATTCATCAGGTGTCTACTGCACATATGTTATACGGTTATTTCATCACTTTCCACTTGTAATAGAAACGTACTCCGCATTGACTTCAAACAGGGTCTAATTTTCAATGCATGGTATATATTTTCTAAAACAAATTTCGTTCTAATCTCCAAAAGACGGGCGTGAGTACCGAAGATCAAAAGGCTGCTGTTTCCAGGCAATTTCTTCTTAATTTACGTTTAGAAGGCGTTATTATTATTTATTGTTAGGTGAGGAAGCTGTGGT
Organism: Yponomeuta plumbellus; assembly: GCA_947310845.1. Taxonomy (NCBI): domain Eukaryota; kingdom Metazoa; phylum Arthropoda; class Insecta; order Lepidoptera; family Yponomeutidae; genus Yponomeuta; species Yponomeuta plumbellus. The sequence goes on along the minus strand of OX371216.1, from coordinate 8,667,074 downwards.
AAAAAGAGTATATAAGAATAAAAAACATCTGCCTACAGACTGTCCAAAAACTACAGGAGTAGCACCAGAATCTGTATTTAACATAACATTACATTTACATACAGGCACATACATTGCTTCTGGCCCCACACTAGGATACCCTGTGTCGTGGGAACCAGAAACAGTGACGTCACAAATATGTAAACATCCAAGACGTCGTTTTTTTTTTTGTCCCCAGCCGGGATTCAAACCCGGAACCTCTCGCATGGTAGGCAGATCCGCTAACCACTGCGCCACAGAGATCGTCAGCTCTGCAGAGTAGAGGAGTTCTCTCAGAGAGAGAGAGAGAGAGAGAGAGAGAGAGAGAGAGAGAAAGAGAGAGAGAGATAGTATGGGCTTAATCACCACGCGTGCCCACCGCGGATTGACGATTCAAAGCTCTGAGGTAACAGGTGAACAGTGCAGTAGCATTGACGACCTCTGTGGCGTAGCGGTTAGCGCATCTGCTTACTATGTGAGAGGTCCCGGGTTCGATCCCCGGCTGGGGAGAAAAAAACTCCAGGTCTTGGATGTTTACATGTTTGTGACGTCGCTGTTTCTGGTTCCCATGACAGAGGGTATCCTAGTGTGGGGCCAGAAGCAATATATGTGCCTGTATGTAAATGTTATGTAAATTTAAAAAATGTTATTTATTTGTGGTTATTGACAAGACTAAGTCTTGATAAATTTTAATATGAAGAAATCTCTGATTGTATTTTCTGACAATGTTAAAATATCTACTACTGTAAAAATGCTATTAACAGGCAAATCATATTATATAACTAAATATACAAAAATTGTGTTTATATATTAACTTTATATATTAGGACTACCAACAAGATATACACCAATACATTTACAGTAGACAATAGACTAAAAATAAGTTAAGTTTTACCTCACTTAAAGGAAGCCACAACATGCACCGTTAGTATTAAGTTGTTAAGTACTTAACCGTACTTAAACCCTACTTAAATTAAGATTATACTAAGATTGTACTTTAGATTATACAATAATAATAAAAAAAAAGAAAGCCAGAGTTTCAGAGGGCGGACAAGATACTCTTTTTAAACTGTTGAGCATTTTGAGATGGACTTAGCGACCAATATAATAAGAAGTAATTTCAGACCTCGATCAACGAAAACTAATGCCAACCAGCATAGGAATAAGGATCACAGTTGCTTTGATTGCACGCTTCTAATCGGCAAAAACAAATGCAAGCGGATGAATCCATTTGGCTCGTTTTGATTGATGAGTCAAATGAAATAACTCAGACGCCACTAAAATGTCATAGGACGGGGTTCGATCCTGGTGCAACCACACAAGGTGAAATAAAGAGCAAATTGTGCAAAGATTTTCGGTCAGTTACGAGGATTGGCGAAGGGAATCAATAAATAGATGTATAATGGATGGAATATTCCATATTAACATTTTAAGCACATAACTTTTACATACAGGCACATACATTGCTTCTGGCCCCACACTGGGATAGTGTGGTCGTGGGAACCAGAAACAGCGACTTCACAAACATGTAAACATGCAAGATCTGAGGTTTTTTTTTCTCCCCAGCCGGGGATCGAACCCGGGACCTCTCGCATGGTAAGCAGATGCGCTAACCGCTACGCCACAGAGGTCATGCCATAGAAGCATATAACATTTACATACAGGCACATACATTGCTTCTGGCCCCACAGGATACCCTGTGTCGTGGGAACCAGAAACAGCACATCACAAACATGTAAACATCCAAGACCTGGGTATCTTTTTTTGGTCCCCAGCCGAGATTCGAACCCGGGATCTCCCGCATGGTAGGCAGATGCGCTAACCACTGCACAGAGGTCGTCAGTTATACCTAAACCAGGACAGTAAATTGGTTAGTCTCCTCTCCGTCATTATCATCAGCCCATCTCTGGGTGGAGGACTCCACTTCACCTTATCCTTCGTGGTCACTCGCCGTTTGCATCCACGGGCCATCAGCTAAGGGCCGGGACACATAAACACGATACGACGTCGTGTTTCCATCCATCATCCTATACACCCATGCACTCTACCCTGTTGCATTACGGGTGATTTTGCAACTAAAATGTGCAGGTTGACGTGCTGTCGACTGTACGTTTCCACGACGCGACATCGCATCGTGAAACGACGTCGCATCGTGGTACGACACGACGTCGTATCGTGTTTATGTGTCCCGGCCCTAACTTAACCATAATGCGACCATCGGGTTGTTGGTCTATGCACTGCTATGGTTAAGGTAAGGTAAGTCGCACCCTAAGCTTTTCGTTTTTTAAAAATCAGTTCTACGTGTGTAAATTTTACGAGACAGTAGATTTTGTTTCAGGATTTCAGAGTTGTTTCCTTAGTAAAACGGTTCCATCGTATATGTATTAAGAATCTGATCTGCAAGTATAAAATAACCCAGCTCTTTGATGTGTACATGTTTGTGACGTTGCTGTTTCTGGTTCCCACGACACAGGGTATCCTAGTGTGGGGCCAGAAGGAATGTATGTGCCTGTATGTAAATGTTACAAAAAAAATTCATGACACAACATTTTTTTCCTGATTTCAGGGTATAATAGTTTCCAAAGTATCACGTGTTTGTATTTATGAGTTTTAACACCTTTAATTCCGGATGTTCAAGAATTCAAATAAAGATTTTTGATGATTCTGTCTGCTCTTCATAAAATAGATGAAATTTTCCAGAATTTGGTGCGCATAATAAGGCCCCAAATGAAAACAACTCTACTAGCCCTTTCAACCTAATGCAACATTTTTTGGAAGAAACGACCTTCTCTGTCAAACCCTATGGTTCAATTTAGCCCACTCTTTGTATTCGTTTTGCGTCTATCCTTTAACGTGGGTTTGCATGCATAAATGAATAATCCAACTTATTGTTTTGCGGTTGACTAGACGCAATTACTGTTGTGTCCGTTTTTTATTTACCCGACCCGGGAGGAAAAGGGAGAGGGATGGATTTGCCGCAGGAATTTAGATATCGCTCCATGTTTTAAATTCATAAATAAAAATTTTGAACAAAAACTTGCGTAAGCACTAGATGTTAATAACTTTATTCTGGATACACTTACTTGAATTTTCGTCGGAAGAGTCCGACCATGTTTCGCTCTGATTCGAAGAGCTTAATCATGGTGAGCAGAGGCGGAGCTCGGGTATTCCGCTGCTCGCCTGTGACTCTCCCGACAAAAAATCAAGTAAGTGTATCCTGAATGAAGTTAATAACAAATAATTCTTGCCTATCCTAAACTAAACTATCCTAAAATAAATATAATTTCTATTTTGGATATATTTTTCTTACATAATTTTAAATTTAAGGCTATCTTACTTTATGAAAACAGACGAAGCTGTCAATGTATACAAAGATGTGTTACATTGACGGTCTTCCTGTCCAAAGACGCAATTTAAAATATCAACGGAGAAAAACTTACTGCACAGGTAAATTTCGTCTCGTTTTATGTTTTAGTAGACAATATAAATGATATTAGCACTTCTTGCAAACGTGTAAAGGAACGATAGGACCCAACAAATTAATCATAAATCTAGATAACTAAGAATTAAACTTCTTTGCGTGAAATTCTGATTAATCTAAATTGCTTTTATTCAGCGAAAGTTCGTGGAAATCGCCATCATCACCATCAGCCTACTGTTGGCTATAGGTCTTTTCCCCCAAATGCCATCTCACATGGTTCCTTGCCATTATGAACTTTTCGCCGACTTAACAATATACGTCTCAAGTTATTGATATCGATAGTGCAATCCAACCTAAGTTTTTTATAAAACGATTTGACTATGTCATGTTTCCATGTTTGTGATGTTCTTGCTTGGTTACCATAGCATAGGGTATCCTAGTTTGGGACCAGGACATGTGATTATATTCTGTGTAAGTTGTTATTATTGACTTGTGGGATGGTTACACAATATATATTCTCAGTCGGGTTTTTGTTTTTCAACTTCTGAACAGCGTTGGTCCGAGTCTCGGTTTTAATATCTCTTTTGGAAATGTTCGGGTTAACATGACATGTCGAGATTAGGCTTTGTATGAAAATAAAAAGGGAAATATTCCCGTAGGGGTGAACATTAATCAAGTCGTTTTCAACTCAGGTCCCAAAACAATTTTGGGGTTGATTTGAAGACTAGAATTCTTTAGATCTTTCGATTTTGTTACATCGAACTGCATTTATTAGAAGCACACGTAATCCAGAACTATAGTGACTGAACTCAAAATTTGCAACTTTTGGGAAATGAAAAAAATGTATTCGGCGGCGGACCGATTTTCATCTACAAATTTAATCATATCTTTTTAATCTTAAATCGAAAGTAAATTAATTTTTTTGTAGCATATCATCATCATCATCATCGGCCTATGGTTGTCCACTGCTGGACATAGGCCGCTCCCATTGCACGCCACTGAACACGGTCCTCGGCTACTCTCATCCAGCTCTTGCCAGCCGCCCTGCGAAGATCATCGCTCCACCGAGTCTGAGGACGTCCTACACTACGTTTACCGATCCGCGGTCTCCACTCAAGAACTCTTCTACCCCATCGGTTATCAGTTCTTCGGGTGATATGGCCGGCCCACTGCCACTTCAGCATGCTAATTCGGTGGGCTATGTCGGTGACTTTGGTTCTCTGTCGGATGACTTCGTTTCGAATTCGATCTTTCAGAGAAACCCCGAGCATAGCCCTTTCCATAGCACGCTGAGCGACTTTAAATTTGTGGATCAGCCCCACCGTGAGTGTCCACGTTTCGGCACCGTATGTCATGACGGGTAGGACGCACTGATTGTAGCATATAGATGGACTTAATGCAGAAGAATATTTTCTAATTTTATTATAACTACTAATTACGTCACCTTCTTCTCGAGTGCGCTTTGAGCGAGTTGCTCAAGAAAAAACAGACCGAAATATTCCTCCATCTCTCTCTGACCAAATGAAGTCGGTTTTTTAATATAGGCATATTAGGCATGAAAGAGTATACCTTTTTGAGTCATTCTGAGTACTTAACTCATTTTACCCATATATCTAACGACAGGGCCGCGCCACCTCTTCCATGTCATTGTAATTAAATCATACAAGTCGTAACCATGAAAGGTAATGCTGTTATTCGGAATAAAATTACCAACGGGAAAATCTATAACGTTTTAATTAGGCCTGAGAATAAAATAGAGAAGGAAAAACTTATGCCGATTCAGGTTTTACAAAAGGAATTGGCGTCTTTATTCTATTCTACCTCTACTTAAACCATGCTTAAAAAGCATGAGAACAAAGCAAATTTAAAGCAGGCTTTATCGTCTACATCGCCTCTGCACCCAGGGACGATCATTTTTGGTACCCAGATTGCGTGTGAAATACACGTCACATTAATTCGCGAACTAAATACGTCCCATGTGCTGCGCTTGCCGATGTGTGGTCTCGTCTAAAATACGTCTACTGTATACATAATAATTGACGGCTAGATATATCGATACGCGTTCGCGCGTTGACTTGAAGCGGCAATTAAAATGAAATCAACGCGTTCATGCAACTGTCATTGTGCTACAATGCATTATCAGAATGTAGGTCAAGGTTTCGCTCCGATTCGCAAAACTTAATCATGGTGAGCAGAGACAGAGCCCGCGTCGTCGGTTGCTCGTCTCGTCGTTAGAGTTTTCCATACCGACTTTTCCGACAAAATTCAGGTAAAATAAAATAGAATAGAATAGAATAGAATAGAATAGAATAGAATAGAATAGAATAGAATAGAATAGAATAGAATAGAATAGAATAGAATAGAATAGAATAGAATAGAATAGAATAGAATAGAATAGAATAGAATAGAATAGAATAGAATAGAATAGAATAGAATAGAATAGAATAGAATAGAATAGAATAGAATAGAATAGAATAGAATAGAATAGAATAGAATAGAATAGAATAGAATAGAATAGAATAGAATAGAATAGAATAGAATAGAATAGAATAGAATATAATAGAATAGAATAGAATAGAATAGAATAGAATAGAATAAAATAAAATAAAATAAACAAATGTATAGTTACCTATCCGTAAAACAATCTATAATGTGTAGTGCTTAGGAAAGTTTTAGTTCAAGTTATTCTTGCTTCGAACTTATTCGAACCGCTACGAGCTACTGGGCTGCCTGACTGATCTTCAACGATCACTAAGGTTAAGCAACATACGGCGCGTTCAGTCCATGGATGGGTCAGCGTCTATGACTAACGCTAGTGGCATTTTTCCGAGCGATTCCGTGCTTCGCAAGGCACGTTGAGCTGTTGGTGCCGGCTGCCGTCGACAGATGGCAGTCGTTAAGCCAAGCCAGAGGCCTTAGGACGGCTTGAAAACTTCTGACAGTAAGACCAGCCACTAGTCTTACAAACCTCCACCAATCCGGACTTGGCCCCCGTGGTCTGCCTATACCTTCCTCAGGGAAGAGACCCGTGCCCCTCGGTGGGGACATGATGGGTTGATGATGATGATTCTTGCTTGAATGTTAAGACAATGACCACCTAAGAGGCCACCACCTTAAACTAAGCAACTCTCTGTGTGCAAGTGACCCTCGAAAGCATTTCCTTCCAAACCATGTCGTGCGAGAGTGGAACAAACTTCCTGACTCTATTGTCAGTGCAGACTCAGGGAACTGTTTTAAAAATAGACTGGATAATTAAATAAAAACCAAAAACAATCAAGTGCAGTGATAAGACATACACGCATCAGCTCTAAGCTGCTAATGTATCAAATAAAAATAATAAAAAAATAAAATAAATGAACTCACGCCCGTTATCCCCGAGGGAGTAGGCAGAGGCCCCAATCACCAGAACTGGGCCCACGTTTTGCCGAGTTCATTAACAATAATAATAATTTCCTTCAATATAGCTTCACAATGTGGCGCGAGAAAGGGCAGTGCTCTGTTACCGAAAAGTGCGCAAACATTGGATAGATAACAAATCAAATGAAGGTCCGAAATACCTGAAAACCCACTAAATCCCGACATTTCTTTCCAAGCCATATTTCGGCAATGAAGTTCGCTACGTTTCTGTATAGGTTTTTCCACACACAAGTAACTTGATCTCTAACAAAGACATTACGTGGCCAAGCCTTGGTACGGTAGACAACAGGGTAAGTATAAAAATATTGCTTCGAATTCCTCGTTAAATTCTTTAACCTCCTCAGTCCTGACCTGGAAAATAACAATAGTTTTCTATCGTTATTTTGTCGACACGGGACTGAGGAGGTTAAAGGCTAGTCTTTATCTTCATCAGCCTCACTATCAGACATCGTCGTGGGTTCAATTCCCACTGGGGGCCGCCGTATATTTGTACAAACGGCTTCAGTCCGTGTGTTTTTCCATGTTTGTAATGTCCTTGCCTGGTTATCATAGCACAGGGTATCCTAGTTTGGGACCAGGTCAAGTGATTGTGTTTTGTGGAAGGAGACCTAGATTTTTTCAGAAATTACAGGTCGGGGGTAGGCAAAGTTTAAAAAACCTTTACATATTTATAAAAAAGGTTTAATAAAAAAGGTTTAAAAACCTTTACATATTTTTTTATTAGTTACGCGGACAGATGAATAAATTAATGCACGTTATTAAAACCGCTAGAGCGATAAGACCGCCAATCGTATAAGACACATTTTAGATGTAAGGTTTCAAATGTATATATATCTTTCTGGTGTGTACAATAAAAAGTTCTAATCTAACCCGCTCACTGAAAGAAGCTCTGTGTTAACACAGATGAAAATATTTTTAGAAAATAGTTACTTCAAGCAAATAGGTACACTTAGATTTATATCCCGCTGTACTGGTAACAACACAGGGATACAATATTCATTTCATCCATCGTCGGTGGCGACTGGGCCGGTATCGCGTATTTTTTCTATCCGAAATCGATACATGAATTATTTGTGCAACCATCGGGCAGCCGTGGGGTTCCGCAGAAGAGTGATTAGCTGGTGGAACCATTTCCTAGTTCTGGTATTTCTACACAATCCCGTATTGAAACGCGGTAAAGATGCTGTTTAAGACACGGATCTTAAGAGTCTGTTTTCTTACGCTTCTCAGTCAGGCCTTAAATTGTTATTTTCAAGGTCAGAACTAAACCTAAACATTTACATACATGCACATCATTGCTTCTGGCCCCACACCCTGTGTCGCAGCAACCAAAAACAGCTAAATCACAAACATAAGGAGTTTAAAAGCATTATAAGTAAAGCGCTCTTCATCATCATCATCATCAACCCATTATATCCCCACCGAGGAGCACGGGTCCCTTTCTTGAGGAAGGTTTAGGCCATACTCCACCACGGGGGCCTTGGACTAGTGGCTGCGCTCTTAACTACTGATAATTTTCACACATTACTTATTTGACTAGCTTCAGTGTTCTAGACTAATAATTCTGCGTCTTGTGTCGTCTCTAGATATTTTTCATCAAGTAAACAAACGCCTGAAGAATTGGCTAACCTTGGCAGAGAACTATGTCTCTACGTATCTATTAGTCAAGTCTTTTTTCCTTCACCCTTTCCACACAGCATAAAAACCGAATAAAATCTGTAAGTCAGTTAGTTTATGTACATATCCCCTCATTATACTTTTTGTACACTTACTTCTTCTCTACATCTTTTCTATACATTCCCAAGGTTGTCTCGAAAAGAGATCGCTTTTAGCGATAAGACCGGCAATTGTATACGGCAAAACTTAGATATATAAGTCTTATAATGTATTTGTTTGTTTTTCTGATCAATCAAAAATCAATCAAATCTAAAAACAGACAAACCTACAGGACCTCTAATCGGCGCGCAGAAGTCGAGCCGCACGCGATTTTTTCCAGATTCCCGTTCTCCTTTTAATATACGGGACGGAAAGATAAATTGTGGGAGACAAAGGTTTTGATTGATAGCCGAACGGCGTTTTAAATGCGGACTGCGCAGGCCGAGGGCCGAGAGCCGAGGTCGAAACCCGATGTTTTGGAAATAGCGCGATGGGGACTCGGAGTTTCAAAGTTATAGGCCGAGGTTATAGTAGGTGGCGATTTTCGGTGTGACGGGAAGAACGAAGTGAGATGATTGCTGGTTACATAGTTTGGTTGTTGATGATGATGATGATGATGATGATACGGATACACTATCAGAGAAACTCAATACTATAATACTGAAAACAAAAATATATGAGACTATTCTTTTATATTTTTTTAAATACTGGACATGACATAAAAATATGCAATGCACATGACATAAAAATATTCTGTGACGAAGCGATCTACATTCGCTCCAATGAGGACTTCTGAGGCCGCTATTTGCGATGTAACTTGGTCTGACTACATTATCGACGTATCAGCAAAACTAGATGTTCTGGACTGCCTCGTTGGTCAAGGCGCTTAGCTACCAAGAAAGAGGCTGGGTTCGATTCTCACTGGGGGCCGCCGTTTTGTACAAATGGCCTCAGTCTGGGTGTTTTTCGATGTTTGTAATGTCCTTGCCTGGTTACCGTAGCTCAGGGTATCCTAGTTTGGGGTCAGGTCAAGTGATTGTGTTATGTGAAAGTTATGTTAGCTTTGTAAGCGTAAGCGTATGCCATTAGCACAGTCTTTTGTACACTGTCTTTTTGTGTGCAATAAAATGGTTGGGGAAAATTGATGAAGCGTAAGAGGTTTGTCAGGATCTCGGCAACCCGGGCCTTTGCCTACCCTTCCGAGATACAGGCGTGAATTTATGGGTAAATGTGTAAGTTAACCTCACATTCTTAAATTAGTAATCGTAGTCAAACCTAAAACAGCTCTTCAAAAATCTGCACTCATCGCTCTCCACTCCAAAACAATTATTAGCTATCTAGCGAGTAAATTTACTTATCATTACGAAATTACTCCGTAGATATTTACGAATGTTCGACAAAAAGAATGAACTTAGCATAAAATTGGCGACGTCTCCCCTTCTCTATAGAATTAGGCGTCTACTTCAGAGCTATAATTTCAAATGTAAATCCGTTAAAAGAACGCGACGTAGACTTTTTTCAATGAGGGCTTTCAGTCAGACAGACGTCCCTATTTCTGCTTTTTATTAGCAACTAATTGGATTTCATTTGTACACATTGTGTTTTGTTCTACAGTCAACCGCTTATTATTAATATTTACAGATCTAAGGATGTATAATCCATTTATCTACCTATACTTGGCATTTTTTTGGACTTTAAACGACACTAAATCTAAACCTTTGGCGGTAGAAAACTCGAAACAGTTTACAAATTTAGTGCTAGCTAGTACTAAATTTGCAAACGGTATCGAATTTTCTACCGCTAAAGGTTTTTTATTTAGTGTCGTTTAAAGTCCATAAAAAAATCCAAGTATAGATAAATGGATTATAGACTTGAACTCTGTTACGATAAGGGTCTCTGCTAAAACATGAAGATTATTGGCTGTTGACTGTACCAGCAAAAATCGTAAGTTAATCATATCAAGAGAAATCTATAGATGGAATATTCTTTGTTGTATATCAGGAACTATTAGACCGTACCGTAATATTAATAGACCGGATTAACTTATCGAGCTGCGTTGATTCCATTGAAGCGAAGCCTTTTACTTCGTAAAAGTTAAGATATAATAAGATATATTCCTATTATCATCATTATCAACCCATTATGTCCCCACCGTGGGGCACGGGTCTCTTTCCTAAGGAAGGTATACGATTAGGCCATATTCCACCACGGGGGCCAAGTCCGGATTGGTGGATACTTGTAAGACTGGCTGGTCTTACTGTCAGAAGTTTTCAAGCCGCCCTAAGGCCTCTGACTTGGATTAACGACTGCCATCTTTCGACGGCAGCTGGCACCAACTGCTTGACTAGCGTTAGTCACATCCATGCTCTAAACGTGCTTTATGTTGCTTAACCTTCTTGATCATTTAAGATGCTATTATATTTTAACAAAACTTCTATGCAGCCTAAAGGACGGGTATATGTTTGCATGTTGAGTCTTAACACAAAAATAGTTAAGGCTTATTTTAGTTTGTATCGTTGCGCCGCGCGTCGCTGGCCCGTTCATTATTGTGCTGTCGTGTAGTTACGGTTGTCGTAGAATGTGAAACACATCAATGGCTCCTCCGCCACGTCTAGGCTTCAGAGTGTGGCTGCAACCCTCAGACGAGTACATAATACCCCGCAGACGTTCAATTTCCGAACAGAAAGTGGCAATGTATCTTTAGTTGGGTCGGACGGTACCAGGATATTGAATCGAATTGAAAATTCGGTATTGGAGTAAAAATTGACTGAAAATTGAAATGGACATTCATACCTTATTGGTTTCGGTGACGGGTCGACCACCATGTCGTAATCACATCAATCTTTACACCCTTGCACTGATTTGTTTGTTACCGACGACTTTGCAACCGAAGTTATGTCCTGAAATACCTACTGATTTATTATTTGCTTATGTACTTATGAAAGGAAATGGCTCTCTATTCTGTTCTAGCTCTATAGAAAGCATGCTAAAAAAGCATGAAAATAAATCAAATGTAAACCAGCATTAACCCCCGGTTTCACGTACATTAACAAGCTGTTAATCTACTGTTAACAGCTGTCAGTTTGCCAAAGTGCATACGAAAAAAACATTTGACAGCTTTTAACAGTAGATTAGAGACTGTTAGCTTACGAGAAACCGGGTGTAAATATAGATAGATAGATAGAGATAGATAGATGTAAGTATACATATAGTCGCCTGCCTATTTCTACTAATCTTCTATAAATTGTAATTAATTATGATAACTCCTGTGAGTTTTTCTTGCTGCCTTTGTCTACAGTACAATCTCGAGCCGAAGGCAAAGGCTAACATTGGAATTATAAAAATAGAATGGAAATTCTTTACGTTAAATTTTATGGTTTCTCGATGCCGTCTTGAGTAAGTACTTTATCTACATCTACACTATCTACATCTACATGTACACGAATATTACAAAGAGGAAAAATTTGTATTTTTGTGTGTATGTTTACCTATAATGAATAGGCTCAAAAACTACTGGGCCGATTTTAATAATTCTTTCACCATTAGAAAGCTTCGTGAGTAACATAGGCTATATTGGATTTGCAAAAAGTTTAGGGTTCCGTACGAACTCTCGAATAATGTAACCCAAGGTATAAAAAACGGGGTAGTAACCCCGGGAATTTTCCACAGAATTAAAATAGCTATTTCCACAGAAACGTTTTTGCCATCCGTGCGATGCCGGGGCGGGTCGCTAGTAATCTATGTAGGTATATATAATGACGACTACCTATGTCCTTATCCAGCAATGTACCGATGCAAATGTACACTTCAATACATCTACAATCACATCTAGAGCCATAGCTCCGTGTACCGTTGTCCCGTAATCCGAATCCGGAATGGAATACGAAGCGAGTCAGCGTTATTGTTACCGTATAAAATAATTTTATAGCGCGATGAATGTTGGATGCCGGCATGAATATACGATTACACGCTGTAAAACTTCCGGGTGGCCTACCTAGGACACGGGCAACGATCGAGTTTCGCACTTTGGAGCCGCCTTACCGTAAAGGTTAACAGACTTACGAAAACACGATTGCGTACCACACTCTTCAATATTGTTTAAGATGTAGAAGTTTTCGTGGGCCAATCGGCTCACTAAAACATAACATAACATTTGCATACAGGCACATACATTAACATAACATAACATTTACATACAGGCACATACATTGCTTCTGGCCCCACACTAGGATACCCTGTGTCGTGGGAGCCAGAAACAGCGACGTCACAAACATGTAAAAATCCAAGACCTGGGTTTCTTTTTTTTGTCCTCAGCCGGGATTCGAACCCAGGACCTCTAGCATGGCAGGCGCTAACCGCTGCGCCACAGAGGTCGTTATTATCATGTTCACGTAGTGTCATTGTCCTACAATGCATTAGCAGAATCTACGACCCGGTTGTGCCGCCCCCGTCCAGCGACTCCCGCCACCGTAAAAAGATAGATAGATAGATAGATAAAACATTTATTTACATTTACACACACATTCAATAAAAACAATATAAAGCAGACTATGCAGTGGTAGAAAAAGCTCTTCAGCTCGTTTCATCATCATCAATCCATTATGTCCCCACCGAGGGGCACGGGTCTCTTCCCTGTGGAAGGTATAGGCCATACTCCACCACGGGGGCCAAGTCCGAATTGGTGGAGGCTTGTAAGACTAGTGGCTGGTCTTACTGTCAGAAGTTTTCAAGCCGCCCTAAGGCCTCTGACTTGGCTTAACGACTGCCATCTATCAACGGCAGCCGGCACCAACTGTTTAGCATGCCTTGCGAAGCACGGAACCGCTCGGAAAAATGCCACTAGCGTTAGTAATAGACAGGGACCCATACATGGACTGAACGCGCCGTATGTTGCTTAACCTTAGTGATCGTTTAAGATCACTCAAGCAGGCAGCTACGAGCTATTCCTTAGACGTTTACTAAGTCGGTATTTATGACTTATAGCGCAATAACGTCAAGAGTAGAGGGGAGGGCTGAGCAATTCATTTTCCAATTTTCGTATCGCAGCTCGATAATCTAGAAGGACGTCCCTAAGCCCGCTTAATTGTGTCCGCCGGTGCCACCGCTCCGTCGACAATTACATATTTCAAAGGATTCCCTCAGTAATCCTTGCGTTACACATTTCATCACGAAGTCAAACAGTGGTGCCAGAGCTCGTAGAACATAGAATAGTGGACTGAGAAGAATGTCTCCATGACGCTTTGCTTCCTTGAATAGAAATAGTAAAGGGTGAAAGTTCTCAGAGAATGTTTTCACACGTCGCGAATGCAAAATTGGAAATAGTATGTTTACCCTAGGGATGAAAGTAACTCTTGAACTATTGGCGCCCGATGTCTTGGCACAATTTTTTTTTTATAACCATCATAAGGAAAGCAAAAATAAGTATCAACAACCTTTTTCGTCAATTTTTTGTTTTTTGCGGCCGGCGATCTATTAAGCCGTAGCTTTTGACTCTCAACATTAAAAGATAACATAAATAATTTATTGAAAAAGTTTTAGGTACCTAAGTATTTTGCCCAATTCTATGTTATTTTAAAGCGTGAGACAAATCTTAATAATAGAGTAATTAAAAAAAAAATCTTTCATGAATAATTTGTTTTTTAAACTTTACATCATGCTTTAATGAGCGTTTTTCCTTATGTCAAATTTAGTTTTAAAAGATTTCCTAGGTGGCGCTGCCACCAATAAGGTATGAATGTACCGTAGTAATAATCGTCAAAGCAAAAAAGAATACGATGGTTCTGTGGAATTTGTGATTGATGGTTGATTACCTAAAAACAATGCTGTTGTCGTTTGGTGATAGGTAAGTGCGGTTACTTACTATTTGGATATTTTGGAGTCTTCGCTGTGGATTGTGGGTTTGAATTCTATTTTTTATTACGAGAAACCTCGACTGAATAGCAACCCTGGCTCCTTCTCTAGTTTAATAATCTGTGGTCTAACTTTGACATTGATTGCTACGAATCACAAATATGTATGTAGAAACGAATAGCGCCATCTAGATTGTCTGTCTCAAGGAACTAAGAAAATAAAAAGAAAGGAAAACCGCTCATTGATTGGCAATATAGCAGAATTGCAACATGGTTCAATAGAACTTTTTTGCATGATTTGACAGCTGTCAGTAGAAAACGATTCTCCCTGGCTGAAAAGTATTACTTTCAACCCGCTCCTCAGGCAACTCCAGACCTACTTTCGGAGTATAAAAAAGTTAAATAGGCTATTTATAATAGAGCCTTGGTACAGCGTGCGTAGCGGGAATTAAATATAATTTTATAAATCCTGCCAATAAGGAACAATGCCATTCGGAGAAACTACTCATAGAATAATAAAGCATGTACGAATTTTCATCAAAGTTATTGGCAAATTCTGTTGCGGTTAACAATTGGCCAGCCCACGCAAAGCCGTGACTCTGTCAACATTGTTCTGTGCTTCGATTCCCGAAACATAACACAATATAAAATACTTCGCCGAGCAGTCGTACTGGTTCGAAGCGCCTTTTACGCAGGCTCCGAATATTTCCACCGCCGCTCCCACAGGGTATAATAATAGAATCACAAATATATGGATTCACTGGAGCTTTCAGGTGAAATCAAATTTCGCGTAATATACGAGGTGTTTTGTGGGAAGTGCTATGATAAAGTGGTTCGTTGCCGGTAAGATGCTTCTACAGGGTTAATATTACGCGGAAAGGATTGGAGAACTAGACAAAGATAGAAATTGTTTCATCATCATCATTCAGCCACAACATGGGCTTCCTCCATGGATTCCCAAAGACACCGGTTGCAAGTGGCTTGCATCCAGCGTCTTCATGCCACTTGGATGAGATAATCTGTACATCTTATGGCTGGTCGTCCGCTGCGCTTGCCGATATGTGGTTTCCATTCGAGAACTTTTCGGCCCTATCGGCCATCAGTTCTGCGTGCTATGTGCCCCGCCCACTGCCACTTCAACTTACTCATCCGGTGGGCTATGTCGACGACTTTCGTTTGTCTACGGATGTCATCATTGCTGATTCGGTCTCGTACAGAAATTCCGAGCACACCCTTTCCATAACTCGTTGCGTGACCTTGTTGTTTCTGTTCTTAGAAATTGTTTCTTATTCATAAAAAATGGTATAGTTTTTTCATGACTTTGTATTTCTTTCTGATAATATGTACATAAAAATCTCGTGTCAGTTTCTGTTTTCGAAATCCTCCGAAAAGGGCTTTTCTGTTTGTTAGGTACACTTGATTGCGCAAACTATAGTTTTTTTTATGCACTTTTGACAACTGACAGCTGTTAACAATAGATTAACAGACTGTTAGCGTTCGAGAAACCGGCGCTAAGTCTATGAGCAAGTTCGGACCTTAGTATATTGGTAGGTCTGAGAATAGGACCCAGATTCTGTTAAAGCATTGTAGCACAATGACAACTGCTTGAACACGGCGATTTAGTTTCATTGCCGTTTTAAGTCTAAGCGCACACATATGAAACCAGCGTCAATCGTACGGGAAAACACGTCACGTGACCCGACTGTGTATCTGTCATCGTAATATAATGCACTAAGAGAATCGAGGACTAGGTCGTAGGCTAATCATCATCATCATTCAGCCACAAGAAGTCCACTGCTGGACATAGGCCTCCTCCGTGGATTTCCAAAAAGACCGGTTGGAAGCGGCTTGCATCCAGCGTCTCCCTGCCACTTGGATGAGATCGTCTGAGTGCGTATACTGAGTTTTTTCATTCACTTCCGATAGCGAGTGCGTTTGTGATTTAAATAGGAGTGACAAAGAGACAACTTTGTCACTGAAACAAAGAGGCGCGCTTTGTCACTCCTATACAAATTGCAAACGCTCTCGCTATCGAAAGTGAATGAACTCAGTAGGTATAAGCACTCGGTCCATCTTGTGGCTAGTCGTCATACGCTGCGCTATTGGCAAGACAATAATATGACGCGTTGAATACGATTATCTTTTGAAGTTTCTGCCCTCCCAGGGCAGGAATCCGAATATAGAGATTTTTTTATCTAGTTCGATCAAGACTGCTTTATCACACCCTGTATTTAGTAATACCTGTAATACGTATGTCAATATATTATATTCAATAAGCTTGTGTAGTCATTCCCCTTCCAATTAATGGAATTATAATATTTCAATATCCATGTTATTCTACATGGATATTGAAATATTATACCTATCTAATTAGTAATATTATAATATTACCTATCTAATTAGGATATTTTGGGACGAAAGGCATGAGCCTTGTATCAACATACAACATTCCACAGGTCTGATGACCTCTGTAGCGCAGTGGTTAGCGCATCTGCCTACCATGCGAGAGGTCCCGGGTTCGAATCCCGGCTGGGGACAAAAAAAAAACCCAGGTGTGGATGTTTACAGGTTTGTGACGTCGCTGTCTCTGGTTCCCACGACACCGGGTATACTAGTGTGGGGGCAGAAGCAATGCATGTGCATGTATGTAAAATGTTATGTTATGTAAATGTTATGTTATGATATGATTGTTACTAAACGCAAGTCGGCCAAATGGAGTGCCTTATTAGTGTAGCGATTAACACGCTTGGCTCCCAATACAAAGGTCGTGGATTTGATTTTCACTGGAGGCCGCTGTACTTGATTTATGGAACATAAGACAGGATATTCAAGGCTCCAAGATAGTTTGCGATCAGAACGTGTGGTATTAGGTGGAAAGTATTGGTAGTAGTAATGACAGTTTTTTTGACCTGTTCAATTCCGGATACACTTACTTGACTTTTTGTCGAAAGAGTCCGACCAGGTTTCGCTCTGATTCGCATTCGGAATATAGTTAATAATGTCTCATCATCATCATCATCATCAACCCATTATGTCCCCGCCGAGGGGCACGGGTCTCTTCCCTGAGGAAGGTATAGGCCATACTCCACCACGGGGGCCAAGTCCGGATTGGCGGAGGCTTGTAAGACTAATGGCTGGTCTTACTGTCAGAAGTTTTCAAGCCGTCCCTAAGCCCTCTGACTTGGCTTAACGACAAAAAAAACAACAAAAACAAAAAGTCAAAACTCATAATCACTGTTATTCCGATTGTAATACTATACCATTAAAAATGTATAAGCTTCAAAGAAAACACATAGGCGTTGACTGTGCACTACAATCTTCACTGAATTATTAAAATCTTAATAAATTCTCTTACTGCGGATATTTTCCACAAACCCGTCAGTCACCGCTTCGAGTAAGTTTTCAAATATATTTTTCAGCAACTAAGACCATATATTTGAAGTGCAGACAATTCATTTTTCATACGGCGCATACAGCGGTGAAGAAACTTCGGACAACTTCGGAACTTCTCGGCAAAGTTCGGGAAAGTTTCGTCATTCGGGCGCCCGACCGAGCGACGTGGTTTTGGCTCGGAACGAAAATAGAGTCTACTGGTACAATAGAGCACGTGATGCTGTGTCTCTGTAAAAGTGAATTCGACTCTACGTCATTGCGTTAAGTGGTGACTTTGATATTTCTAAAGCCGTCTTGATTGAAGAAGGTATAGGCCATACTCCACCACGAGGGCCTAATCCGGATTGGTGGAGGCTTGTAAGACTAGTGGCTGGTCTTACTGGCAGAAGTTTTCAAGCCGACCTAAGGCCTCTGACTTGGCTTCACGTCTGCCATCTATCGACGGCAGCCGGCAAAAACTGCTTAACGTGCCTTGCGAAGCACGGAACCGCTCGGAAAAATGCCACTAGCGTTAGTCCTAGAACGCTCGCCCATCCATGGCCTGAACACGCCCTGTGCTGCTTAACCTTCGTGATCGCTTTAGATCACTCAGGCGGCCGGGGCCATGAGCCTGTACAATTGCGATTGAGCGTAACATATCAAACCTAAGTCAAGTGTCAATCCAAAGGAAAAGTATCTCGTATTCGTGACTAGACCATTTTAGGTTTAAGATATTTATTTCTCAAAAAGAATACTTCACTCACTTGAGAAACAATTAGTTAAGTAGGTAACAATACAATATCGACAGACAGTTACTAGAATTTAAAACAATAATAGAAGGTAGTTCTTAAAATAATGACGATCCAGTTACATCGTTGTTTTGTAAGGCTGTGTTTACATTAATTGTAAGGCGGTGGTATGCAAAATTGTTTCTGTTTATTTTGCATGCATCCATGCCATGACCATGCACCGGTCTGTAGTTCGTCTTGATGGTAGACGTCGATCTTTACACAAAACTTTATGTTAGTAAAGTTTAGACTGTTACAACTTAAGTTAAGCCAACACTCCCTAAACGCAGCCAATCTGCATTTGGAGAAACTCAAATTGCTTGTTTATAATTTCAAATCAGATAGAGCCGGCGCGGACCGGCCGAAACCGGTTCCGAACTGACTCAAACTGGATTACGGAGCTAAGAACAAGTAGCCCAGCGGATTAATACGATAAACTTCGTTCAGTACACTGTTACGCAGATTTAGGAAGTTGTAGCTGGAGAAACTAAGTTCGTTTCTTCAGATACTTGGTGGATTAGTTAAACGAGGATATAAGCGGAGCAAAGATAGGTATTTGTCGGTGCTTAATCGTCTTATTAATATAAATAGGAAGTTCCTTTGAGTAGGTATCTAACTTCTAACTCAGTATTACGGTAGTAATATCCAACTATAGAAGCTGATTAAAGGTTCTTCTATTCCACCTAAAAAAATTAGGTATCACCGCATCACAGTAATAGGGTAGCTACCCTTATATTACGGAACTTTTCACTCTATTGGCTTAAGCTTTAAGACAACTCGAAAGAGTCAAAATAAGAATGTATATGACAGTTCGGAGTAGGAGTATGAGATACGTACTGGGAAAAAAGTCCCAGAATGTAAAAGTGTGACATAAGGTGGTGTGACATACCGGGAACAAAAGGGCTAAATCAGACAACTCCATACAGTGGAGCCTTACGTAATTGCACATAAGACCAGGGGGTCTTGTCACTTGCCACGATCCTGAACCTCTTTCACTTCATCAATATTCACTAGAAGTTGATTTCGGGTACTTGTAATCTTGCCCGTCGCTAGTAGGTCCCCTATCTGGACCAAGTTTGTCCGCCTGAGATATTCCATACCAGCCGTTCCACCTACATTCGCTCTTTCATATTTCTTTCGACAGTCTACTTCATCCTAACACAACGCAGAGTTAAACAGAAACAGAATATTACTAAGAATAATAGGTGGCCGAAACTCCACTGAATCTGGCGTGAACTGCGCATTGTGGCCAATGACAATGCGTCCCGAAAACAGGATTTCCACCGAGACGAGCGGCGCATCCGCTCACTCCAGGATCGGGTGACAAAAGCTTATGCCGTGGTTGGTACATCGTGAAAGGGGTAACTTTGGAATGTTTACCCACCGTTAGATTTGGTATTTTGAATTTCACCGCCATATTCCGGAGCAATGGACGCTGTTTAACTAATTGTCTTAATTTATGGGCAGTAAAGTTATAGCTGATCAACTTTAATTTGGGCTTAGGATTTAGTGTTTTATTTTATTGGCTATAAAATACGTTCCCATCGTTGAAATCGATGCCAATAAACTCAATTAATCTTGCGTTATGACCTTGAGAAGTACAATGAAAAACCATTGTCATGGTGAGCCAATTGACCCAACAAGAATTCTACACTAACGATTCAAATTCTACATTCTAAAATAATTCTATATTTTAGTTTTTAGTTGTATATGTACGTCGTAAATTTTGTCGTTAAAAAATTCAAAGCAATGAAGTAACAATTTTAAGCTTTTCGCTTGTTCATTCATTTATCTCATTAATACAACATACATTATCTTCTATTATAAATATATATTTTTACTTTGATAGCATTTAAAAAAGTGGTAAAATTACCTTGAGGACACCTAAATGAAATTTAATGCACACACGACAGATTTTGTCCTGACAGGACGAAGTACAATTTTATTTAGTACCATTTAATCTGTCACAGTACTTGTGATCTATCTTTTATCTTCAGCAGCTTTTCTTTTCAGATGAAATAATTAACAATTTCGCGTTTTCATGATCAACCCGCTTAGTAAAGGTAAACGAAACTGTGTCTAGGAATCACGTCATAACAAAGCTAGATACCGAGGCATCAAGCTAGGAAATGTAGAGAGAAAAACTAAATGCAAAGATACCGAATAAAGTTGAAACTAGCGATTTCTTGAAATAACTTTGTATGAAATCCTCAAAATCTCGCTCGGTGGCAAATATTACTGTGAAGCGCAGACTGTGTTGAAAGAGTAAAGTTTATCTACGGGTACTGGATTGGAGTCATTGCGGTTGGCTCTCACATTTAAGTCTCATTTCGAAAGATGTGACTGTCGTACATCGGCAGTGTTAATATTTTATTTACGGCAGAGGCAAAACCTGTCCTTGATCAAAGAGTAATACTGAATATAAACTTTTTACACAAAAATTAATTACACTTTGATCAACTACCAATATGATAATATAATTCTTAAGTGGCAGATGAAGTGAAGTAAAATAATCTATCGAAATTCTATATAATTATCTTAAAAATTATCTTTGAACAAAATCTGGGTGTCACTTGAGTCGAGTTTTAATAACAGACTCTACCAGCTTAGATTAGCTAAAATATTTCAAGACGTAGTTATAGCTATGTTATGGATAACTTTGCAAAGAAACTATGGCAATCATCAGCTAATTGCACTCATCTGAAAAAGATTTTTATCGGTAATAATTTTCTCTCACTCTCTCTCTAAAATCGTGAACATAATTAGGTCCATAAATAAGACTACACTCATAAATACGTAAAGAACATTTATATGACTAGAAATTCAATAGAAAAGCTAAAAGAGTTACTTAATTCACAACTACTTTGTTTGCATTTTCCTTCAACTTTCCATTTCCAGTTTAAATCACGTCACTGGGACAAGGAGACATTCTAAGCAGTAGGAATAGTGCGCGACCTACTACATACTCTGCGGAACACCAGAGTATCAAAACAGACGTTGCAGTTCAAGTCGTATTGCGCACATTGTAATGTAAAATACAATGTATAGTAACTTCTTATACAATACAAAGAAATGACAAGGACTACAAAACATTGGAAGAATGACAAAGGAAATCCAAATAAAGAATAATAAAATTATTACCTGTGGAAACTTGTTATCGGTGTTATCTGTGGAAACATTCAATGACTGTCTGTTTGTATATCTGCTTTGTAACATTATGTTTGTTTATTCATTAGTTTTCCTAAATATTAAATAAATAAATTACTATTAACAAATCAAAACGTTTTTGGAAAAGAACAACTGTGGAGTTTCTTTGTTAGCTTTTCCATACAATCTATTATTATTCTGAAACTAACAGCTTTGGCGTTCATTAAGTTAACGTTTGGTTTTTACAACCAAACATCTTTTCTTTAGATTCTTTTAAAGGTTTTCTTTTAAGATAGATTTTTATTTTATTACTGTACAAATATTATGTTGTAATATAGTTGACCCTGTATCTTGGGGCTCAGTGATCCGAGCCCCAAGATACAATTTAATTTAGTTTGGGGTTCAAAGTTACATTATATATTATTAAGTTTTGTTCTGCTCAATAAATGTTTATGATTTCTTTTAGATAAAAAATCTCTACGACGGCAGACGTCGTTAGAATTGGTAGCTTTTTGCGATATTCGTGGAGGGAATCTTTTGCTCCCATCTACTCTGTACCCACAACCGCAGTTACTTCGTTGCCATGCCAGCAAGAGTAACTGGGTTCTTGGGAATTAAACCTTTGCTCCTAGATACGGACTGTGCAGACCGAGGTCACAAAATAGTTAATCACCCAGAAGAGCAAACGGTACTTTCGAAATAGAGTGTTGAATCTTTAGTATCGACCTTTTGGGTCGAATAATGTTGGAAAATAACGGTTGCAACTTGCAGAGCTTATCCCTCGAGTGCCTTTTAGGAACATATTTCTTTGAGAGATGTGGTGGTCGAGACATTTCAGAAGAAAGAGAAAAACATTCACGTGTAGGGCGTATATAGTCATGCCATAAAACGAACAAGAACATCCGAAACAAAAAACATTCAGTAAGAGATATATCTAAGCAATGATAAAATGGTAAAACGTTCAATATTTGCTGCAAGTTTTTTGCCCACAACTCAGATTTTCAGCAAGTTTTAGTCCAGTGTACTACGGATTTTTAGCAGCTCATCATAGGGGAATAAAAGGCGTATTAATGAGGTGATTCTAGTAATGAGATTGCTCTTTAGTTCACATATTGATATGATGTGAGGAGACAACATAAAACAGCAATTTGACAGATCAATTCAACACTCCATTGATATCCGCCCTAGGTTCAAATCCGAATGAACATATTTTTTGTACTAAAAACATATACATGGTGCAAAAAAACAACAGTCATGTATCTTTAAAATCTATTAGGGCAAGAGAATGAGATTTAGTGAACGAAAAATAGAAGAATGGATTAAAATTATTGCACGGCACAAAAGATAGCCAACTAAAAGAGTCATACGCGACAGATTTCAGCCCATAAAATCCGCTCAAAATTTTCAAATTTACGACGTTATAAAATCGACGAATCACAGAAGACGTGGCAGATAATTTTGCGTCATAAAATAATTATGGCAGTCCCTTTTTCGCTTCGCGTTTCGAGTGAATGAATTGGTTTGTTGTTTGAACATTCTGTGTCACTGGAATCGATAAAGTGCAAAAGTCTTTGTACAATCGACAGCACGGCAACCTACACATTTTAGTTGCAAAGTCACCCGTAATGCAACGGAGTAGAGTGTATGGGTGTATAGCATGATGTGCTGTCGACTGTACAGTCGTCAACCTTCAAATTTTAGTTGCAAAGTCGCCCGTAATTCAACGGAGTAGAGTGCACGGGTGTATAGGATGATGTGCTGTCGACTGTACTTGTAATTTATCGACGCAGTAACTTTTATTCTTCTAGGTCTCTCCTCCCCCGGGCAAAGTAGGTCAAAAAGGAATTGTTTATTCTTATGTAACGTAACACGGGTATTAAGGACCTACATTATTTCATTCTAGAAAGAACTTAACGACACTTGGTGGCTAAAGTTACTTTCAACAGACGCTACATTAATACTTTTAGATCTTTAGGTACTTTTTTGTGCAAAAATTACATTACGTGATGCATCGATGACGTGCCGTTCTATCAGGTCATCAATGCACCAGGTGGGTAAAAGAAAGTCTAAAATAAAACCAACAAAAAAATTCATCTCTCCAAGGTCTTTCTTTAATCCTTCTAAAGTTCCTCAAACTGAATTAGCCTTATTAACTCGTTGGCCGAAGTTTAATTCGGAGTGACTTCTGATTTAGACTTATAGTTTGAGGAATGGAAATATTGACAGAGAAAATTCAAGATGAGTTAATCGGCCTTTGGGCGCCAATTAAGATGCTCCTTTGCAAGTAATTTGTGTTATGAAAATCAAGAAGTTTGACTAAATTATAGGTTATGCTTGTTTCAATTTCCCGTAAGTTACTTTCTGGTCTTTCAGAGATGTAATAAAAACTGACCCATAAGCAGAAAGGATAGACGATCAGTATTGCAGTTTTAGTTTCAGCAAATTTTAATTTAATCTTTTAGTAGCTGTCCCTGCAAACTTTGTACTGCAAAAGTTTTCGTAATTTATCCATATTTTTGCACCATTTAAACCTTCTCTGGAATCCTAGTAATATAAAAAAACCAAAAATAAGCCAAGCCGGTCCAGCGGTTCTCGAGTTTTAGTGACAATAACGAACAGCAATCCTTTTTTATATATAAGATTAGTTTTATTATTTAACTATGACATATTACGAGTATTACAATATTAATTCAATGGAATGTGACTCATTATAACCAATGTTGAACGCTATGAGCCATATAAATAATTCTTCCAGTGGCCTATACTTTTTACTTTAATTAGTAATATTAATAATATTTATTTAAGCTTTATAGCTTCAAAATAAAAACCTAATAATAAAATTCAAATCTAGGATCCACTTTTCTTTCACTCCAGGGTGATTTCGAAAGCAATGCAAAAGTTTGCAGCATAATCTTTTGTGATAGCTAACTGTGAACCAACAAAAATATCCCCAGTTCCTTCGGTCGATAATCTAATTCAGAAAGTAACTAAACTTGGCTTAGAAGACACTGTATATGTTGATACGAGAAGCGGAAATCGGATAGCAACGGAAAATTCATAAGCATTAATTTTCTTGATGTGATTATAAATTCTGATAACATCATCAGAAATAATGAACGAAGAGAACACTTGAGGAAAAGTTACTACGAAATAGTCACTAGAAATACGTTGTCACGAAGCTTCGTTGCACGTACTGGGAATGGACAAAACATCACTTGTGAACATTGCATTTCTATAACTAGAGTACAGTACCTACAGTCTTTTGACATATTCCAAAACCAAAGACAGTACTTTAAACTGTCAGATGGAACGTCAAGAGCGTAGGTGGGTACATATTTAGAAAGATTTATGGATATTAACTAGGTACTTTCGAATACTGTCAACGTCGAAGTCATTATTTTATTGCTGGTGCCCACGTAACAAGTGAAACACGTCCATTATTTATTTACACTTAGCTTGTTTAAGTATTATGATGGGTTTAAAGCTAGCGTAAAATATTTATGAATGAAGGATCTGACTGGAAAGTAACTTACATAATACAGAAGAATATTATCTTTGAACTAAGACTTTCGTAAGTACTACATGAAATATCAATGCGACAGAATATCAGCGTTGTGGGGGCACCTTTTTGCTTCTACGACACATGCTGAGTCGGAACCATTTTAGCGGCTCAATACTTCAAACCCAGATGTGAATATCTGTATATAAATATGTAGTTACAGTTTGTCAAAACACACTAGAAACCGGAAGTGAAAGTTTAAATACAAATACAAAATCCTTTGTTTGTGGAATGTAGGTCGATATATAAGTTGGTAAATACATTAATGTATTCTACATTCTGCTAAAAAAAGCAAACAAATATTTTCGTTACTTATAGTCTAACATGCAATACTAGTACTTGGTCAAATTAATGTCTTTAACAAAATCACAACTCAATCGAAGTCATACATTGTTATAGATAGAGAGTGGCTCAGTCGCTCTGTAAGGTTATTTGCAGAATTCTTTGTCATTTAAATATTCAACAATAGAGTAATAACATTTGTCAATCAATATAGATTTAAGCTTTAATTTAAAAGTATTAACAGCAAGGCTTTTAATATTATTACTATTTACTAATGGTTTTATTGAGAACTCAAAACATTTACTATATTTATTGAAGCACAATACCTTATTTTATGTAATAGCTCAAGTTTTTAATTTATATAATGCTTGTAAGCGCAAGCTATTAAAAAAACACACACAAAAAGTCTGCGCAAAACCGTACTCTTTAATTTCTACTCTTTCTGGACAAGCCGTACGATGCTCTGTTCTGTTTTTGTTTTTGAATGTGTTTATGCTTTGTATTTAAACCTGTGTCTTGTTTCTGCTTTCTTTTTGTATCTTGTATCTCATGTTAAGCTGTGTTTTTAGTATTGTGTCGTTAAATAAATGTTTTATCTATCTATCTATCTAAATAGTCTAAATGGTCGTCCCTGCATGCAACTACTAATGAATGTGGACAAAGGAAAATAGGGCTGTCAGGATCGTGGCAAGTGGTCTCTGAGATGCAGTCATAAGTTTATATATTATTAGGCTGGTTTTAGAGTCACGCTGAAACTAAGCGATGACCAGGCCAATATGTACTACGTCCTAAGGAGCGTTTTAGAAAAACGCCGACCGTTCAGCGCTGACCAGCCATACTTTGTCTATCAGCGCTAACGGTCAGCGCGTGGTCAGCGTCACTCTAAAACCAGCCTTAGATAGAATAGAAACACGCGGATCTATCTCACAGTGGTCAAAGTCTTATCGTTTGAGTTAATCCTGCACATTGATGGAATGCGGGCTCTCTCGGAGGCAAACCATTGTAGTCTTATGTAATTCTGTGAGTGAGAAAACGAAATATTCGTAGAATGGGACGTGTTCAAGGTTCGGGTCGTGTTGTCATCTAAGTGAGGAAACTTAGGAAAAAATTGTTACATCGGGAAAACTATCGACTTGTTTATAAAAATGCGTTCGCTCTAAAACCCTCCTCAGACTCCTTGACTATTTTAATCGGCGTTTATCGGGTCTTACAAGAACGATTCAGGCCAATAGTTTATACAAAAATACAATAGTAAATGAGCAAGTAACTAGATCAATTGATAACAGTCGAATGACAGTCATAATGAGTGATTGTCAGTCATAAACTTTATCGATTTTTCTCAAATGCTCAAGTGCAAGCCTTTTTTCAGACGTATTCCGCATTCCGTATTCCGAAACAAAGTCTACACTGTGTTTTTGTGGTTTAAAACTTAGGCCACCTGTTTGATACAATAGATTGACACCTGTAAGGTCGTTTTCACTTGATAGAGCGATAAAAAGGTGCTCCACATCTACAATGTTAGTAATAGTTCATGAACTAACGTCTATGTATGTAGGTCTATCACTGTCTTCCTAGAGCCCTAGACCGACAACCCGACTCTATATTTGCCGGTATTGGATCTACTTGCAATCCGTATAGAGTAGCAGACGAGGAGCGTACATATACCATTGATCTACGAAAGTCTACCTGAGTTTAGAGCAGGCATTGCATCCAAGAATCTAAACGTTTTTAGGGTAAGCCTTTCCACAATGAGATAGTACCGATTTAATCATGAACGTTAGTCACCGTGGAATGGCATTTGATGATAAACTATTTTCCAGATACACTTACTTGACTTTTCATCGGAAGAGTCCGACCTCGATGTTACATGATGTGGAGAAGATGAAGGAAGAAAAACTGACGAAGCAAATATATCGAGCGAATGAGAGTAGAAGGGCCGGTAAGGGACGCCCCAGGCGAACATACTTCAACTAAATACCAAAGTTTAAGATAAAACGTACCCGAAACCGACGTCCGTGAATGCAACGACTAATGAATGACGATGAAGCGAAAGTGATTTGTCAGGATCGTGGCAGTCACTGGCCTAACCCCTCTGGGATAAAAGCGTGAGCTTTTATGTATGTGTATCTCGATTTGGGTTGTTGAGGAACTTATTACGAGGAAGGGGATGAGGAAGGGGAATTTTTTAAAGTCGATTTTGAGGAAGAGGATGAGGAAGAGGATGCTAAAGACGAAGAACAAAATAACATTTCGTAGATTACGCTAGTATTGAACTTCTTTACCTACATGTTTCCATCTCTGCCTTCCTTTAACTTTTTAATATGGCGAGACTTCTCTCTCTCTCTCTCTCTCAAACACATTTCGTTTCAACAATACTTATAACTCTCCTTCCTCTTAAATTCCTCATGAAGAAGAGGAAGAGGATTTTTAATCACTTTTGAGGATTGAGGAAATTCCTCATTTTGAGGCAGAGGAAGAGAAATCCTCATCGACCCTAATCTCGATGTTAGGCTTTGTCAACTATTACACCTCCTCCATTTCCTTTCCACAGTCCTTCGGATATCCTACCCCAGTTCAAATGTCTAGCCTATTGATTTTGTAGAAATAGCGGCACGTACCGCCGGATTGCTGCAGGAACTACATCGGGGCATAATATTTCTTACAAAAGAGCCTCTTGGGTCTCTCGTCCTGTCCTGTCTCGTCTGTCTGCCCGGTTATACTTTTTGTACTAGACTTTATTTTTTTGTGCTAGACTTTATTTGCTACTGGCCATGTGTTGTCGTTCTTGCGAAACGTTTTGGGTTTTAAAACTTTATCTTGAGCTTTCTAGTCTAAATAAGTGTGTCTTACTTTTGGTCTCTATAAAGTAAATTGGCCAGCTCAAGGATGGGGTGTTTGGTGGTTCCAGCGGACCACTTTAAGAGATGTTTTTTGAAAGGTTTTGTCTTAATTATTAGCCGCTAACATACATTTTTCACTTTTGATCACTTTTAGTGTAAGGTCGCCGCGTGTACTTTTAGAATAAGAAATACCGGTGTAATCTCCTTTTTCATGTACAATAAAGTATTTTCTATCTACCTATGTATTTTTAAATTCTGTGCACAACAGAGTGTAAGTTGTCTAGTAACAGATTTTTCTGCAACTTGTCACTTTTTTTAATAATAAGAATCATTCGTTCAAACTAAATATTTCGAAGAAAAAAATGCCTAAAAAAGAAATTGCAACTCAACAAATCAAAGTGGACTCAGATGCTATCAGACTCCGAACAAAACTATTTTGAACTAAACCTTTCGTAAGCACTAGACATTAATAACTTTATTCCGGATACACTTACTTGAATTTCCGTCGGAAGAGTCCGACCAGGTGTCGCACTGATTCGCGGAGCTTAATCAAGGTATATTTGCTTACTTGCTTTGATTCTGCTTGTTCAAGACTATTTTGAACTCTTCTATCGAACAATTGTGACAGTTTGACTCTTACGTCAAACCTGACATTTGGATCGTCTTAAAAACTGTAATTTTATCCTACTGAAATAATTCCACAAGGGCAACTTGAAAATCCCTTCTAACACCCTTGTACGCAGGGACCAGGAGTCGTTAGCCGCTATCAACGATACAATATCAAAGTAATTTGCCACGTTATTTATTATAGTTTTTTTATACATAACGCAGTATTTTCTTTTTTGACAACACTTCGGCGGTAGTTCTAGTAGAGTTATATCCTGCTGTAGGGGCCTACTGGAGATCGATGGTGATGTAAATTGTTCGACATGTAATATCCGAAGCTCTACAATCAATGTATGTTGTAAAGATAATAATAACAATAACTTCCACATATCACAATGTGTGTGAGTCCTGTGTGTGTCTAACACAACTTGTGCGGCCCTTATATTACGTAACTTTCCATTCTATCGGGTTAAGCATTTAGACAAATCGAAAGAGTCAAAATAAGAACGTATAATTATGACAGTATAGTCGGAGTAGGAGTATGAGATACCTATTGGGAAAAAAGTTTCGAATCGCTCATAGTCGGCTGCCTGAGTGAATCGCTCGTAGCCCCGGTTGCCTGAGTGATCTTATACGATCACGAAGGTTAAGAAACATAAGGCGCATTTAGTGCATGGATCGGTGACCGTCTATAAATAACGCTAGTGACATTTTCGGAGCGGTTCCGCGCTTCGCAAGGTTCGTTAAGCACTTGGTGCCGGCTGCCATCGATAGATGGCAGTCGTTAAGTCAAGTCAGAGGCCTTAGGGCGGCTTGAAAACTTCTGACAGTAAGACCAGTCCCTACTCTTACAAGCCTCCACCAATCCAGACTTGACCCCCGTGGTGGAGTATGGCCTATACCTTCCTCAAAGAAGAGACACGTGCCCCTCGGTGTGGACATAATGGGTTGATGATGATGATGATTCACTCAAGACAATGTCAATATTTTCTGCCACCTTGTTCCTGTCAACGTCGGTGCCTCGGCTAGCAGGTTGGTCCTGGCCCGCGGCAAACTGATCAGCCGCCCCGCGCGCCGCCAGAGTAGGGCACAGATATTAATGTTGACTTAGCGTGCCCGACGTTTTCCTAGCACGCCTCTACGTGGATTAGGGGAACCTGCATTATAGGTCCGTAATGGCGTTTTTTACCTCATTTCTTTGCCTAATAATTTGTTTGAATAATGAAGGATTTTCTTTGGCGACTGTTTTAAGTGTTGGGGGTCATTAGAGGGCATTAGGCCCTTTCTCCGCTGCTCCGGTCCGGTGTCGGAACCGGAATCAGTCATGAGAAAAATATCGGATGCCGGAGTATGCTTCTCCACTTCATCCGACTATAATCGGCAATGGACGTGACGCAGTGCTTTATTAAAATTCCTCAGTTTTTCTATTCGAGGCAGAACACGTCGATCACTTCGGCCCGGTAAAATAACGTATCGATCTAGCAAATTATCGGACCGTTAAAAACCGGATGCCGGAGTAGTGGAGAAGCTTATTAGTATTGTTGTGTGTTTCTAAATCGGATCGGTAATTAACGTTTGCCGTACCGGAGCAGTGGAGAAAGGTCTTTACACTGCGGGCACAGGCCTTCTCTTGTCGCACGGTAGGTAAAGTAGGGGTGCGATCCGTAGTAAAAGAGGGTATCCAGGGGCAAAGAAGTTTCAATTTATATAAATGTAAAGGAAAGGCACCTGAGAACAATAAAAATAGAGAAACTTAACTAAGATCTAAAAGATAAATATAAAAATACAATGTGGAGTATAAAAGAAAGAACACTTACATTATTTTTATTAATGTGCCTTTCAAATATTTGTGATTGGTTATAATATTGGAGAATTGAGCAATCAGGTGACAGACGTGTTGTAATAAAAATTATAATAAAGGTAGAATGATTTACGAAACGTTTACGTCCACTTAGTTCGGAGGCTGAGGAATATCTGTGCCAAATACGTCCGAACACTGCGGCGAATGTCATAAAATAGTTATACCTTGATTTTTAATTAGGTGGACTAAACTGACAGTTCAAAAAGCTCTTATTTTTTTAAAATGTTGCCAGAGCAAGATCGTAGTGATGTGACTTGATGTGTTATATTTATGTTATATATATTTATACGATAAAATTATGTGTATTCATATATATACGTATATATTTATATATATTTAATATTCAAATTAATGCCATATAGTAGTGTGTTTTTCTAGATTAGATATTCACAAAAACGTTTATTTTGTAAGGTAACCGTGTCGCGTAATCAGCTTGCCGTGAAAAATGAATTCTGTGAACACTAATAAAGTCCCCAAGATACAGGCCTCGCCTAGTTTGGGGATTGCCGTTAAACTGTGTATTGTGCACCTACCCACCTCTTTTGTTAAACAAAATATTATTATGTAACAAAAAATATGCTGTAACTGTGTTATTTCAATAAATCTTATTTCACTTTTTTTTTTTTGTTCATTGAATGTTCGATTTCATTCAATTATTCACTCTTCAATTTTAGAGTGCAACAAGTGATTCGTGGCTCAAGCCTTTGGCGGAAAATTTAAAAATCTTTTAGTTGATAACCCTGCATATAGTCTGAATAAACCATCTTGATACTTTTGCTTAACTTTATTATTTGTTTAATTAGTTCGGAGTCTCCAATTAATTTAGTCCAAACATAAATAAATATAAGCAAAACGAAAACATTCTACATCAAAACCAACATTTCCACTCCACCAAAAACAGGGATAATAAAGATGCACCACATAAACTTATAAACATTTATTAATGCTGAACCATAATCAAAATCTGATTCATATCTTTTTTCTCAACATCTTGTGAGTTCTTTGACTAAGTCACGTTTCTGACGTTTAACATTTTCGTCATCCGACAGACCTTACAACAAGAAATAATTCATGTTTGCTTCAAAACATTATTACTCGTATGTACATACTAAAACATAGGTAAAATTATGTTGAATAGAAACAAAAGTTTTTTTCTTGTTTAAATCTAGGACGAGTATCAAACTGTTTGGGCTGTACTACTTGCAGCTGAAATACCTAAGTTTGTCAGTCAGAGTGTGGCCATATGAAGAATTCGAAATAAATCGCGTCCCAGGACTCGCTTGTCAGACTCTATTTCCTTTATTTGGGGAAAATAATTTAACTTAATCATTAAATACCTACCAATTAAACAAACTACCTACATCTGAAAAACCCACATACTTTAGGAAATATTTCGTTTAAGTAACGAGATGACAAACCGACTAGACATATAATATCCACTTTTTTTTCATAAGGTTTAGATGATAACTCTGCAGTTAACCGTTTTCAACAAATAATATTTTGGCTAGTGATAGATTCTTATACCATATTGTGTCGTGTCTACTATGTACAGTATCTTCTTTATACTATAGTAGGTATTTATTGATCACATTGTAACACCTCACCCTTTAACGCTTGAATAATAAAGTTTTGCCTTCAAAACGTACTTTATTTTTCATTATATCTTGAAGGATCAATACAATAGTATCATGGCTGGGTTCCTCATCACAAATTAAAAACAATAAATAAGTATCATTTAATTTTACAGTTTATTCTATCTAATCTAGCCCACTGTTGGGCATAGGAATCTTCTCTTTCACGCCAACCCATCCGGTCCAGTGTCTCCCAGCCGCTTTCACAATGTCGTCGGCCCATCGGGCTGGTGATCTGCCCACCGACCGTCGACCCGTTCTTGGCCACCACTCAGTGGCTTCCTTAGTCCACCGGCCGTCTTCCCGCCTAACCAAATGTCCAGCCCGTCTCCATTTCAGCTTAGTAATTCGTGTGCGTACGTAGAGTTTATAATGTAATTTAATTTGTTTCTTGGAGTGTAAAACAGGTAACAAACATGACATACAGAGAGAGATAAGATAAGATATAAGAATATTAGGAGAGCTTAATAGAGTAGATCTAGAATGTCATCCAAAGCATACACACACGTGAGATCAGGAAAATGTAAACAGGCTTACATAACTACACGACGTTCTATTTAGCCTCAGATTTAACAAATTTAAAGGTTTAGGAATATGGTTAAAGAATTACCAAAACTAAATCTTAAATCACTCGGGGCCGGGCGAGCGAGTTACATACCAGTCTGCAATTGAATGAACGAATGATTGAATGAAAATATTTATTATTCGATTACTCTGAGCACAACACTATTTTTTATTTTCCCTTAGGTGGCAACCCACCAACTGTCAGTTTAGTCCACCTAATTAAAAATCAGAGTATAAATTTGGAATTGATAAAAGGCCGAAAATCATCGAGGCCATCGCCTCGTTACACTCTTAAGATAGCATTCGGCAAGACGCTGCCGCGGCCCGGCCGCCGCGACCGACCGCCGCCGCCGAACGTGACTGCTAGACTGTACGCAGGCCACGCCCCCCGGCCGCGCCGCTCAGCCGCCTGCGTCGGACGGTGTGTCATACAAATCCCTATAAAGCAGTGCGGCGACTGCCCGGCAGCGACTGCCGAGCAGCGGCTGCTGGGTCGCGGCAGCCTCTTGCCGACGCTTACCTTTAGGGAGCGAGGGCGGGCTTTATCACCACGTATGCCCACTGCGATTTAACCTTTCGCAGCGTTGAGGTGTACATTTACACTCAGATTTTCTCACGAGGCGTTCTTTATCCCATTGGCCTGATTTACATTTGCTTTATTTTCATGCTTTTCAAGCATGCTTTGGTTAGAAGTAGAATAAAGTAGAGACTGCAAAAACATATGCCGATCCGAAGTTTTTATGCATCATCAAGTCATTACGTCCCCACCGAGGGGCACGGGTCTCTTCCCTGAGGAAGGTATAGGCCATACTCCACCACGGGGGCCAAGTCCGGATTGGTGGAGGCTTGTAAGACTAGTGGCTGGTCTTACTGTCAGAAGTTTTCAAGCCGCCCTAAGGCCCCCGACTTGGCTCACCGACTGACATCTATCGACGGCAGTCGGCACCAACTGCTTAACGTGCCTTGCGAAGCACGGAACCGCTCGGAAAAATGCCACTAGCGTTAGTCATAGACGGTGACCCGTCCATGCACTGAACGCGCTCTATGTTGCTTAACCTTCATGATCGTTTAAGATCACTCAGGCAGCCCGGGGCTACGAGCGAGTTTTTATTGCGCACCATGTATTATAAAAGTACTTAAAATCTTAAATACATAGTATTCATCCAAACATTACTGATTTATTATTTGCTTATGTATTTATAAAAGGAATTGGCGTCTCTATTCTATTCTACCTCTACGTGAAGCATGCTTGCAAAGCATGAAAATAAAGCAAATATAAATAACATATCATAACATTTACATACAGGCACATTGCTTCTGGCCTCACACTAGGATACCCTGTGTCGTGGGAACCAGAAACAGCGACGTCACAAACATGTAAACATCCAAGACCTGTTTTTTTTTTCAGGGCCTATATTCTGCTAATGAATTGCAGTATAATGTCGTATAAGTATAAAGTTGCATGACTGCGTCGATTTAATTTCATTGCCGCTTAAAATCAACGCGGGCTGGCATATTTTTAATTCTAGGCGGAAATGGAATTTTAAAACCTGTCACGTAAACCGACCATTTTACTGTAATCGAACTATAATGCACTAACAGAATCGAGGCCTTAGCCAGTGGTATTGCTATTTGAACTAAATTTACAAGAGTGATGCAAATTGCTAACCGCAATTGATGAGGTTTTAAAAAATAGCCGCCACAATTTCACAGAACATTTTACCCCGAAGGAAACTCTTCAAATCGTGAATTATTAAGTTTCCTTTCAATTTATTGATGGTTATCGTCGATATGGAAACGATGCCGGCCCTATCGCGTTTTAAATCAAAATTCGTTCCGATTTTTGCATAAAAAAGACATAATGATTGCATAATTTCACGCGGACGTGTGTCGTTATTAAAACGTGTTGTGAGTAGCGTCACAAAATAAGTATACAAGAGGTCGTATCCAGAAAGAGTAACGGATAAATTAAATGTATGAAAAAAATCTGCTAAAAGAACTTAAAATCTTGTGAGTCGATAGCACATAAACCTTTTTACTACAATTGCAAAGTGCATGAATGATCTTTATATGATTGACAAAAATTCTGTAAACAACTTTTAAGCCACTTGAACTATCTACAGAACTCAATTACAAAGAAAATATATACAATAAAAATAAAAAAAAATAGAAAAAATAGATTAAATTTCAAAAAAATTTATAAAGAACATCTGTTGCAGGCACAAAAATCAACTTCTAACACAATTTCGCGCGTACCTACCTGTGTTGTTCCTTCTACCACTATTCGTGGTGAGTAGATAGTTCTCGGCGAAAATGGCGCAGATATCACCGGCAAAACACCGTTCATGAGTCACCTCACTTTAATATTTAGTATTATTTTCACACTGTTTTCTCCATTTACTTTTTTATACACATACCACAGACAAAAACACAACACACTACACTAAACTTAGGCATATAGACCTCACACTGGTAATATTGGGCACCCATTTTATAAATATATTTCATTACTTTTATTATTTTCACAAACACGACTAACCGCAACATGGCCGCGACAGGATATCAGCGTTGCAGGTAGTATCTCGGTGCTCCTGCAACACATGCTGAGTCGGGGCCATTTTAGGGGCTCAATACTTAAAACCCTGTTTTGTAACTTGATAAAATCATGATATTATAAATGTGTAACTTTTTTTTTTTCTTATGTTTTTATGTGTAATTCAATATTTGAGCACCTATATATTTATGAATATGTTATGTTTTATGTTCTTTATTTTGTATAATGTGTTTTTTAGTATTGTGCCGTTAAATAAATGTTTTATCTATCTATCTATCTATCAATCGGCGGCCTTATTGCAATATAGCAACTTCTTCCAAGCAACCCCATAATAGAGAAGTCTGTTTCTCCTTCGGCAAAAGGAGAAACAGACGACTCTTATATGACGTTTCGTCTAAGACGAAGTAGTCTTCGGTGCAAATAAGAATGTTCTATCTATCCGCCTGAGTGATCTTAAACGATCACGAAGGTTAAGCAACATAGGGCGCGTTCAGTGCATAGATGGGTGACCGTTCTATGACTAACGCTAGTGGCATTTTTCCGAACGGTTCCGTGCTTCCCAGTTGGTGCAGGCAGTCGTTAAGCCAAGAGGACTTAGGACGACTTGAAAACTTCTGACAGTAAGACCAGCCATTAGTCTTACGAGCCTCCACCAATTCAGACTTGGCCCGCGTGGCAGAGTATGGTCTATACCTTCCTCAGGGAAGAGGAAGCGCGTGCCGTGCCCCTCGGTGGGGACATAATGGGTTGATGATGATTATTCATATGGGCCCGGAATTCTGTTCATATTCGTCTTGTGGTCGTACTCATAAATAATAAATTGTCATTCGGTTCAATACGATTTTACTGCAATCGAACGGAGTACAAGAAGAATAAGTAATGAGTTCATAGGTTAAATAAATAATTTATCGAAGTGAAGACCCTTATTACCTTGAGGGTAGCTACTGACACGGGCGTCAAAAGGTTTATTTGCTGAGATCATAAAAAGGGTTAATAACACAGTATATAGTAACAAAAATAGTGTCAATTTGGATATTTTGGTCTACTATAGAAGTTGAGGTTTCCAACAATCAACAAAGATTAGAAAGAAAGAAAGAGTTATTGCAGTAACAGTCACACACAACCGAAATACTAAATACAAACGAGAAGAAATTTCAAAGAAATCAACATCCTAACAGTTGCAAGCCAATACATTTATGAAAATATTATGTACGTTAGGAAAAATATTAAAGACTTCGAAACACTTGGTAGCCATCATAACGTTAATACTAGGAATAAACATAAATTGTCATTTCCACGATTTAGACTTGCAAAAGTTAATACTTCCTTTATGGGGCACTGTATAAGGTTCTACAACAAGATACCCCAAGATATATTAGAGTTACCTCCAACGCGATTTAAGAATTGTGTTAAGCACACTCTTTGCAAAAAAGCTTATTATAAAATCAACGATTATTTAGAAGACAAGGACGTATGGCTTTAAATAGTAGTTTAATATTAAATTTAATCACAGTATAAATGTGTCTAGTGTTCAACACATCCAAGATATTGTTTTGTAAGTTTTATTTGTATTAGCCTTAAGTTGATTTGAGAAAAGATGGTCAGAGTGGAGTTTTTTTTTTCGCTGCCTTTTTCTCCACTACAGACGGCCCCAAGGCAGCGGCTAACATTATACATAACTGTATGTACATTGACATTCAACAAGCAGAATGTAAATTCTTTACGTTGAAATAAATTTCTGATTCTGATTCTGATTCTGAAGAAAACCTCAAAGACAAGGTACAAACATACATAAAGAAATACATTTATGCAGTTTTGTCCCGGTGTGTAACCGCTGCTGCAAAAGGCAGCTGACTCAGCATAATGCTGAGAGTGCTGCTCAGCGCTGGTTTTCAGTCAGTGCCTATGTAAATGCCCCTTGAGTGTCCCAAATCCGCGGCACAGTGTATGGTAATATTATTTAATAATAAGTAAAAATATATATATATAGGTATACAGTAATAATAAAATGGCATATGCGTCACAAATCTTCTTCTTCTATCTATCTTCTTCTATATATATATATAAAACGAGAAGCTGACTGACTGACTTAGAATCAACGCAGAGCCCAAACTACTGAACCTAGGGGGTTGAAATTTGGCATGGGAGTTCCTTAGGGAGCCTAGGGGAGCACTAAGAAAGGATTTTTTGAAACTCACCCTCTAAAGGGGTGAACGGCGGTGTTAAAGTTTGTATGGAGGTATAAAAAAATGTTGTCAGATTTTCTTGAAACTTGAAATAAATACTCTTCAACACAATTGATTGAACACGTGTTTCACGGTTTTTCTAAATTTAACCCTTAACGGGAGTGAACGGGGTTGCAACATTTTGAACTAAAGTCCACGCGGACGGAGTCGCGGGCGAAAGCTAGTACTTAATAAACATGTAATACACAAGAAAATATACCTTAACAAAATTAAATGTAAAATGTGGCTATATTTATTACGTCTCGAATACAAATGAAAAAGTTAGTTTTACAATACACGAGGCAATTTTTCATTGAGCGCCGCTCCAAGAGAGAAAACTCAATTTTCTTTCTCGACGCAGAGAAAAAAATTAAAACCATCAAAATGAATAACGCAGGCATAGATTGCAGTAGTTAGGGACACGGGGCCGGCGAAATGGCGTATTACAGAAGATCAACTCGAAAAAAAGCATTTGATTTCGCCATCCTCACAACCTGATATTGCTATGGCACAAAAACAGAATTATTGAAGTTCGACTGGAGTTTTTGACAAGATCATCCTCAATTTATATTTTTTTCGTATTCAATAAATTTATATTATATACAGTACTAGCTGCGCCCGCGACTTGGTTCGCGTGGGATTCGGGTACAATTTTAACCTAATGTCACTTTCATCAATCCTTTAAACTTTGATAGTTTGAGACGAATCACAAGAGAAATGAGACGATTTACTAAAGAACTAAGTTGTTGAAGGCGAGTTGAAGCGGAAGGGGGCTGTACACATATGCCAAAAGAATGTATGTTCAGGAAGTGAAATAGGATTGTCATCGTGTAAAGTGGCAAACTCTGTCTCTCTCTCTCTCTCTCTCTCTCTCTCTCTCTCTCTCTCCCTACTACTACTCTCAGCCTACCCCTCGGGAATACAGACACGAGGCTATTTAATGTATAATTGTACATTTTCTGTGACAATTTCAAGAAATGTCTTTTTTTCTTCTTAACACTTTCCCGGACAGTCATATGTGATCTATTTGTTATTTTTATTGTTATCGGATGCTATAGCATCCAATGCCCGGGAAAGTGTTGATATTATTAACTTAATTCCATATTCACTTACTTGTTTTTGTGTCGGAAGAGTCCGAACATGTTTCGCTCTGATTCGCAGAGCTTAATCATTGTAAGAAGCTAACCTAACCTGAATACCTTCAATTTCTATAATTTCAATAGTTTAACCTGGTCGGAGTCTAGAATAGTTAAAAATAATGTAGAGTGCTTACGAAAGTTTTGTTTGAAAAAAGTTTATTTAATTTTAATATAATATTGGTGTGTAAATCAGGTAACAAATGTAATGTAATATATTATGTTCTTCTGTTATCCGAAATTGTGACGGCGAAGGTTACCTACCTACCTAGATAAATGAAGAAAGAAAATACAAAAACATAAAACACAAGGGAATAATTTAAATAAAACCATTAATCTAGCTCCCGCGTGGAATGTAGCGACAGCAAAATTAAGAGAGTCAGGGAAAAGAGAAAATGCGCTTCTGCACGTGAGAATCGTTCCTAGTTTTGTGGAAATTCATAGCTCTGATACGACTGCTTAATAGAATCAACACTTTTAAAGTAAATCCGATCATAGTGCAATACGAAGGTTATAATAGAATAATTATTTAAAATCTCGCGTGAGTGTCACAGTATTTGTAACCGGAATCCTCGTTTTGGCCTCACCAATTTTTATAATTTTACTTATTCTTTATTTTTGACTAACTAACATTGCAAAACAACTTTTGCCGGACCAGCGAGATAATAAATTAATTAAGTAAAACGAAAAAAATATGTTGTGTAATTATGTACTTAGATACTTTTTCGTCCCAGAATAAAAGAAGATTTTAGTTGCTATCCTGCCTGTGGTAGACGAATAAATTCGACTCTGTGAGCAAAAGTGTTATTTCAAGAATGATAATGGCAATAAAAAAAAAACTCAGGATATTGTTGTTGAATTGAATCGCTCGTAGCCTGGGCTGCCCGAGTGATCTTAAACAATCACTAAGGTTAAGCAACATACGGCGCGTTCAGTCCATGGATGGGTCATAGTCTATGACTAACGCTAGTGGCATTTTTCCGAGCGGTTCCGTGCTGCGCAAGGCACGTTAAGCAGTTGGTGCCGGCTGCCGTCGATAGATGGCAGTCGTTAAGCCAAGTCAGAGGCCTTAGGGTGGCTTGAAAAACTTCTGACAGTAAGACCAGCCACTAGTCTTACAAGCCTCCACCAATCCGGACTTGGCCCCCGTGGTGGAGTATGGCCTATACCTTCCTCAGGGAAGAGACCCGTGCCCCTCGGTGGGGACATAATAGGTTGATGATGATTTTTGTTAGTACCTTATTGGAAATCTAATAATTTTCTGTAATCCGTTGTTACCTTAAAAATATGATATGTCGAAAGACTTAGGAAACGCGAGCTCTGTTTCTGCTCACCATGATGAAGCTCCACGAATCAGAGCGAAACCTAGACGGACTCCTCTGACAAAAAGTCAAGTAAGTGTATCCGGAATAAAGTTAATAACTTAGAAAACAAAGTCACAGTAAGCTCTGTGTTCAAACCCACGACCTCCTGAATGTGAGTCAAGTGTTCTTCCGACCGATCTATTATTAGAATATACCTTTTACTCTTTTCATATTTCATATTTCGACAATACCCACACCAAAGTCCTCAAACCGCCCCCGGCTTCTAATAGAAAATTTAAGCAGCCCCGTGTTTTCCACTCTGATTAAAACGATAACACTCCACGTCACGTACGCTGGCAAATTAAAATTGTACTTATGCTCTTACAAGTAGGGCGCGTTTTTGATGAGAAAGCGGGAGCGGAACGATGAGCGGATTCGTAGTAAAATTGACTTATAGTCATTATTCTCATTCTCATACTCATCGGATATTCTCATTCTACTGAAGTGATAGTCACAAAAAAACACCAAACAAAAAACAGAATCAGAATCAGTCTCAAATATATTATAGTTCATTCCATGTTCTACCCATTGTGGGCGTATGAATATTCATGTGTAAGCATAAGATGTAACGAGGTCACTATTTGTGTCTAAAATGGCGGGCTCTGCTCTTATCAACGCGAGAAACTTGCCATGGGATACACGTAATCGCGAATGAATTATTTACTTTTATTATTGAGAAAATCCACGACACAAATGGGTGTGTTAAATTTTCAGATGTTTCATACATTTTATTTATTTTTATTTTTATTTTTATTTATTAAGGAAAACAAACAGTAGTACAATGACAATTTAACATAATTACTTAATTATTTAAAGTGTTGCATAATTGTACCACCAGCACCGTCAACCACAGATTAAATTAAATTGGAGAAACCAAACAGAAAACTTAATATTACGAATGTTCTTGTGCCTTTTGAACGCTAACCTAAACTTAAACTTAAACTTGAACTTGAACTTGAACCGTGCGTTTATACCGGAGTAGCGGAATTAGCTAGCTGATTTTTAGCTGTACGGAATTAGCGGCAGATTTTTTGCGAAGAGAGTCGTATTCATTTGGTATATGCTGGGATTCGAGTCCAGGACCGTATGGATGTGAAGCAATAAGTCAATTCAATAAGATACTACAGTTTTTTTTTTCAATTTAATTAGCAGATTTATTGTACTTTACAAGCGCGGAAGCCCGCTTTCCGCTCCGTACTCGAGACACAGCCTTAGACAATCCGTTGTATCCGCCTTGTAAAGGAATAACTCACATAGAGTTGAATCAATAAAGACTGAAATCGCGTCTCAAACCCTTGTTTGTCTTTTTAATCACGCGTTGTGTACAGTCGACCTGATCGATCTTTACATTTGAGCCCCAAAGTCGCATGAAGTACAGCGCACGCAACAAAAGGTCGACTTGATGTCCACTGTACCATACATATAATTCATCGCCCTTATGCCTTGCAACATAAGTGCGAATATCAAACAAAACGGTAGTCCCAAGTGAACGAAGTTTCTTTGTAATTATGAAAGGGTTTTTCGACATCACATGCAGGGTTTACACTTGAAGTGGCTTTTGGGATTATTAAATTAAATTCAGCTGTGTATTTTCACTTACGCCTGTTTTGTCACTGGATTTGTTTGAAAGTAGAATGAACAGAGATCTGGACACATACCTGTAAATAGAAAAAAAGAATTAATAACTTTGAAAATGTCAAATAACTCTAAAAAAATGAGTTCTCAAATGTTTTCACAGGACTAGAAATCGATGAACGCGCATAATATAGCCACTAATAATCGTTGATGAAGTCATAAATGTTTATTTTTATCGCGGCGAGGGCAAATCTTGGTCTTTGCGTACCCTTCCGGGGAAAAGGCGTGAGTTTATATACATACCTATGTCGATATAAAAATGGAAGGAAGACAGTGCCAGACTATGAAACAAATGGAAATGGTGAAATAGTATGAGTAGAATAAAGAAATATTTCAATTTGTTCTAAAACCCCTCCCTAACACACCCCTAATTGCCGCTGTTCAGAAATACGGCCACCAATCACAAACTCGTTAAAGACAATGCGTTGGAAAACTTGAAACTTAGCCATCCGCGTTTCTGAACGCAACATTCTTGTCACGTAGTTCCACTGAGCAGACACTAAATTGTTTATTAATTGTACAAGTCCTAACTAGGAAGGACGCTGTACACATATTTAACAGGAGCTTCTTGGCAGTCCGCAAATTTTACAATGACGCAATATTTGTTGTGCCCACGCAACAGTTGCACTTAGAAGAAAAAAAAGTAACTGGCACAAAAGTCAAAACACTGGCCGGAAAGAAAATATACTTATTAAAACTTTTTTTTTTGTAAGTAATGAGTTTTTATTTATGGCCAGGATAAAGATTGCACAATGCCAAGTAGCTAAAACATTCTATTACGCAGACAAATAACACTAGTTCCGCGGGCCTTTCCTCGGTGCTAGGGTATAAATAGGCGGTCATTCCGACCTCATTTGTTGTGTGAATTCTTTATAACGCGACCGGGGCGGAACGTTCAATGTTTCACTGAGAATTGGCGGGAAACGAGGCTTTAAAAGAAAAGGAAGAAAACTCGGAAACGATTTGTGCTTTTAATGTGTTTTTTTTGTGTTCGGATTATCCACACTTGTTTTTGATCCTGGTAGTTAAATGGAGGAAAATGTGTGATTGTGAAACTGGTAATAGTTACTACTTTAGCTTCTTAATTTAACCGTAACTACTACTGTAGTAGTTATAGAATTAAGAAGCTAAAATAGTTAAATCAGCGTATACCTACAGTTAGTCAAAATAAGTAGAAATAAAAACGTTGATTTTACACAAAGGTTTCAGATGCCAACTATGTTGTATACGACAGTCAGTACAC
Organism: Yponomeuta plumbellus; assembly: GCA_947310845.1. Taxonomy (NCBI): domain Eukaryota; kingdom Metazoa; phylum Arthropoda; class Insecta; order Lepidoptera; family Yponomeutidae; genus Yponomeuta; species Yponomeuta plumbellus. The sequence continues at coordinate 8,623,906 of OX371216.1, read as the reverse complement.
GAAAATAAAACACAAAAGTCAGTAAAATACTGTCCTTCTTTTGAGAAATTGCCTCTTCTAACCTATATTGTGGTATTATTTAATTTAAAAAGTCTATGAAAGTACAACATCAATTATAGCAATCGCTATCAAGCAGTAATTATATCCGTAACAGAATTGAATAATTAATTAATCAAATCATCCAGTTCACGTGTTTTAGTCTAACAAACCTACGTTATCAAATCTCTAGAGTTTTGAGCAATTAAGGGTTATTAAGGTCAGCCCGGTATTGTACCATTAAAAGTCTAAAAACAGCCTTATTCTAACCACGCCGTCCGCCATGATTAATATTTTGTTACGAGGGTGACGTGAAATAATGATAATCTTCACTCATGTGAGTAGGTAGTAATTTGCCGTAACCTGACAACTCGTAACCCTACATGAACGACCAGGTACTTATAACTAGAAAAAAACACGGCAATTATTTTGAAAAACCTTAAAGGGAAATTGTCAGTCCCATTCAAATGCTACCTAATTAAATATTGATAAAAGCTATTTACACCTATTTTACTTCAAATACGCCAATGAAGGGACCGCATTGAATTTTTTTAGATGTAGTAGGTTTGGCCAGCACCTAAACCATTATCTTCAGCTTATTTATCTCATTAAGTACGATTGTTAATAAACCTGCGGCCTACGAGTATAAAGCTCCCCACAAATTCATATTATCTTCCTGCGGAAAATAGTAAAATAAAGACTAGTAATAGCACAAAATAAGGCCTAAACTGGGGCTTACACATAATTTAACAAACAACCTGTGTCTCACTACGCATGTCACACGACACTGAAAAGCAGAAAACTTAATCTTATGCCACAAAATGGGCCTAACATAAAGAAAACAATAGATTCAAAAGATTGAGAAAATGAAAATAAAATGATTCAAGTTTTCATACGAAAAAAAAAATGGCGGTAGGATACAAAATTACGAATGCATTATTTTACAATCCTTTAAAATATTGTTTGATAAGTTATACCATCATGTCTCGCAGCGGACAATCGGATAAAAATGTAATTCCTATTAATGACTCAGTTATATCTCTACCGCGTCCAGATCTCGTTTCGAGATTAATAAATTTTTTATTGTTCGACGCCATTTTGTTTTGGCGCGAAATTAATTCAAGATGGCCGGCGTAAAGCCTCGTGGTTACGCGCAGCAATGCGCTTAATGAGGAGCGATTAAAATGGAGTCAAGAATCGCTAGATATTACAGAGAGAGATTTTACAGAAGCGTCATTTGGAGTATTTAGATATGTGATAGTCGTCACCATAAAAAGCTTTACATTTTAGTCACCCTTAAAGTGAGTGTAAGAAATGTGGCCTAAAAAATAAAAGGTTATGCGTCGTCGACTGCAGCATGTAAAATATTGTACAAGAGATAGTAATATCGAAAAAAATATTAAGAGCTCAATATTTCGTATAAAAACTGGAACCGGGCCCCATGGCCCCAGAGTCTAGCCCTAGAGTCTAGAGTCTAGTAGAGCCCTGACCTAGGGCTGCATATTTGCGCCTCTTGTTTGACTCAGCGATAGTTGCCGCCGCGCCCGCATGGCAGGCGGCCGCTTGGACATGGGAGTGTGCAAGGGTATCTACGCATGTTGCATCCCAGACCAGCGACCGCCCATTCTTCCATGGGATGAGCGTCATTCCGTCGGGCCTCTTGCCACGTCGCGTGCTATCCCACTCGGCTCGAGTACAGCGGGCACGCTTGCGCTGGCAAGGGCCCGACGAATGATGTCGTTCAGGGCAGCGTGTCTCGACAAACGTCCAGCGCTGCGGCGGCAGGCCAGGTTTGACTCAGCGATAGTTGCCGCCGCGCCCGCATGGCAGGCGGTCGCTTGAACATGGGAGTGTGCAAGGGTATCTACGCATGTTGCATCCCAGACCAGCGACCGCCCATTCTTCCATGGGATGAGCGTCATTCCGTCGGGCCTCTTGCCACGTCGCGTGCTATCCCACTCGGCTCGAGTACAGCGGGCACGCTTGCGCTGGCAAGGGCCCGACGAATGACGTCGGCAGGGCAGCGTGTCTCGACAAACGTCCAGCGCTGCGGCGGCAAGCCAGGCCATGGTGACCTAACTCGTCGACGCCTCCACCGCAGCGGCAGCGATGTGGCTCATTGGTCCTGGCCCCCAGCCTCAGACTAACACCCAGGCTAAAGGTTGTCCTGTCCAAAAGCGTACCTTTGATTGTCAATATTAACCATTTCCTATATCAATACTTAAGCTAATCATACTTTTATGTAATGGGAAAAATGTATAATTTGTTAGTGAGTGGTTGAAATAAAATCTTTTGTCTTTTTATCTTTTTTATGTAATTGATACCTAGGTACTAAATTGCGGTTATAGGGGATACTAACTTCTAGTACAACAGGTGTGAGTTTGTTCAATGTGTAGCTGTCCTTCTGTAAGTAATTTTGTAAGTGAATGTCTGTGGGATATTTTTTCCATATTAACTTTGACTCCTGTCCCTTCGCAACTTACACAAAAAATTAAAACATTCTTCATATTGCGTTGGCAATGAAACGTGATTCGCCTATTCCAGCCTAAATTTTCAGTCGAAAGACGACTTCAAATAAATCATATATCTTCAAGATATCGTCAGCGCTTATCTCCAGACGCATTAAAATTTAAATTTAAATGTTCAACGTTTTTTTAACGAAATTGAATGATAAATTAGTCTACAGATAAGTTACCATGTCTACTTAGCCTGCGACTTAAATAAAAATCTAAGTAACTGTCTACGAAAGATGCAAGTGATTTATCAGAAAATGGCTCAAATTGCATAATTTCTTTGGAGCACTTTTTTCATATAACTGAATAAAAGTAACTTATTATATTGTAGGTTTATTGGCCCCTGAAGATTGTATTGTAACATATTTGTAGGTTTTGGTGGAATCTACTACAATATACATTATGTTACTTTTTATTGAGTTAATAAGAAAAAAAAAAGCGCCAAAGATATTGTGCATCACCCAAGTAATTTATGTTTTTTTTTTGTCATTGCTACCCGCTATTTCACGCGATGGTAGTTCGGTATAAAACTTGGCTCACATTCATAGTAGGTCATGGGTTTGAACCACGAGCGTGTCATCATCAACCCTTTATGTCCCCAACGAGGGGCACGGGTCTCTTCCCTGAGGAAGGTATAGGCCTCCACAAAGGGGACCAAGTCCGGATTGGTGGATGTATCAAAAACTTATTTGTGAATTTGTGGTAGCAGTTCCACTCGCTAAAGCTGAAAGAAAACATCGTGAGAAATAAATTTGAGTCAGTGGTGTTAACACACCTCGGTGCTTCAAATTGCCAATCAGCGGTGGGCACGCTTGGTGATTAAGCCTATACCTAGTCCCTGAGTGAAGGCCTGTGCAGTGGGACGTATATAACTTTTATCACACAAAATGTGGATCGCGTGTGAAAATGGTCAAACACATTTAACCAGAATAGGCTATTTGACAGTGTGAAAAAAACAGTATTATTTATACGTACTCCTATTAATTCTTAGTCTTAATACCACATTGAGGCATTTTAAGTAAAAAACAATTTGGTTGCGCCAAATAGCAAGCACAGTCACGTGATCCTTCCTCACCCCCTCCTTAGCCCGCACGCACCAATAACAGAAGAGCGCAACGATTGGCAGTTGGTTTTTGCCGCCGCGCCCGCACCGCACGCAAAAATATCGGAAGCTAGAGAAACACTTCAAACCCCATATTTTTCTTGTTATTTTGTGTTGTGAACATTGGATTGGAAACAAAAGACTATTGTGGAGTGTCTGAACTACCGCCGACGTCAGCTACTGCTGGCCGCCGCCGCCCTTGCAGCATTTGGCTACCACCTGGCTACCTGCCACCAACACCTTGGAGTACCCCCTGCTCATGCTGTCCAGGAGTTTCACCAGGTGCGTGCTATCCTTTTTCCACCCCTCCCCCCTGAGCAGCTTCATACCCCCTTTTCATAGCAGCTCAGGTTCACGTGTCTGTGCCCGCAACCAAGAGGTTAGATACAGTCCAATTTGAAAGCTTACCAGCCTATCTGAGGCACCACCATTGGTCCTTCGAGCCGGATTCAGAACTAGCATTGAATTTAATGGAACTAGCATTGCATTATTGTAGTTAGTAATTGTTTCCTTCGCATACCTACGAGTTTTGTTTCATTCGGTTTTGTTCTGGGTATAAGTAAACATTCTTTGAAATAGTAATGCAAGATCTTTAAACGATTTATATGTATACATACGGACGAGATCTGAATGAAATAAATTGTACCTATGCGAGTTCAGTTTAAACAGTGATTTTGTTGAGCCACCGCGCTCTCGCTTAATTTACTTAGGTAGGTAGATAAATCTTTCGCTGTTTGATTTCGCTTGGTTTTGATAGATCACCCCGCTAGCATTTTGTTGTAATACTCGCGAGGACAGCGCAAACTTTGTTGATTGGTACTTACGTACAATAACTACCCGCTATACCTAGTTAGATATTCACTGCATAGTATTCCTATCCGCTATTTATAGGATATTCGCTTGGTAAAATCGCCCCGAATCTCCAGATATTTTATTGTTGTAAATTAAATAAGCCGCTAATTTGGTCCACGTCTAATCTGAGCGCGAGCGTAATAATTAATTGTTTACTTTTCTATCACATAGGTAGATTAAGTCAGGTCGCATCGCCGCCGAGACTAGTCGACATTAGTACAACTGAGCGGTTATTTTACAACGCATTTCTTTGTGTTCTTTGCCTGCCTAGGTAAACACAAGTTGATTTTTGTAAATATTTAGCTTTCACAATGTCGACGTCAGACCCGCTAGCAGTAGCTCACATTGAAATAGAGTTAAAAATTTTATACCCAAAAAGAGATGCGTTGTATAATCGAATGCAAACCATATTAGATCATGCGAAAGAAGTTGACGACGAAACGTCAAAGGATACTTTTTTATGTGAAATGGAAACTGTTGAGAAATTGCGTTTGGACTTTGAAAGTGTGTTGGATCGTATAAATATCGCGGAATTGAAGTTAAAACCTTCATGCAAGGTCAACTATCAGGTGCTTAATTCGTTCGATGATTTGTTATGTCGCGCCAAGCGGACAGCAAAAGGTTTGTCACCGCCACCGCTTCCACCCGTAAAGCCGGATTCTGCCGAGCTTCTTCCACCGGCTAGAAGAACTAATTCGCCTCGATTGCCGCCAATTGAGTTGCCTGACTTTAACGGGGATATTAAAAACTGGCCGTTGTTTTTCTCCAGTTTTACGAACACAATTCATAACAATACATCATTAACTGATTCCGAAAGGCTTTATTATTTGATTGGCAAACTTAAAGGCAAGGCACAAACGGTGTGTGCCGGCATTACACCGAGCGCTGAGAATTATGCTTTATTTCTGAACGCTTTAAAGAATAAATACGAAGATAAGCGCTTGTTGGCATCTTCGTATTTGCAGCAAATTCTCGATTTAAAATCTATCTCTACAGCTAACACAGCAAACCTTGAGCACTACTTGGACACAATAGCCTCGGCCGTCGCTGCGTTAAAAAATATAAAACTCGACAACCTCACGGACTTTCTGTTCTTCTACATCGCTCTGAGTAAATTGGACTCAGAAACTGTACGTTCCTTCGAACAGCTCAATAGAGGCACAGTGATTCCCTCGTTTGATGAATTAATACACTTTGTTCGCGACCACATTAGAATTTTACAAAGAACAACACCCGCAAACAAGCACCCGCAGAGGTCGCCGCAGAAGCGCCGGCGCAGCCACCGCCTCGTCCCGCGTCGAACCATTTATGCAGACTGTGCAAGGGAGGACACGACCAGTTGTATAGGTGCCCTGCTTTTCAAGTGTTGTCGCCAAGAGAACGCTTCAACTTTGTGAAGAGTAACAATTTTTGTTATAACTGTCTGAGTTTTAAACACCTCGCGGTGAGTTGCAATTCGAACTCTCAATGCCACAAATGTCACAACAGACATCACACGATGCTTCATTTTGATCGCAATAATTTTGCGTCCTCTGGTGAGCCCTCTCGCGCGCTAGCCGTGACTGCGCAGCCCTCACTTGCGCCCTCGCGCTCCCGCTCGCCCGCGCCCTCGCCCGCGCCCTCGCTCGCGCCCTCGCCCGCACCCGCACCCGCACCCGCGCTAGCCGGCCCTCTCGCGCGTGATACGCGAGTCTTGCCCGGTCGCTCTGATGACGTCACCCTATGTTCCTTATCAGATAACATTGATAAACCGACACCGCGCCGCCCTACTACCGTGTTGCTTGCAACAGCACGCGTGATCGTTGTTGATTCGCATGGTAGGGAACACAGCATCCGTGTTTTGTTAGATAGTGCGTCGCAAAGCAATTTTGTAACTCGCGAATGTTGTGACTTATTGGGCTTGTCTGCTAGTAGTCGGCCCGTGACTTCTGTCGTGAAGGGTATTGGAGGCCTTAGCAAAAAACTTCAAGGCATGGTTTCGATGAAGTTTTATTCACGACTTAGTCGCAACGTTTGCTTTAACATAGATACGTTGGTAGTGGACAAGGTGACCGAAAGCTTACCTACCGTGGAAGTAGACGTGTCATTATTGTCTAGCTTCAGTGAATTGCGCCTCGCCGACGAGACTTACTCTATTCCCGGGAACATTGACATGTTGATTGGGGCTTCGATCTTCCCGCATCTCTTGTTGCCGGGCAAGGTCCGAGGCCATTCCGCCCGCGACGCGCCGTATGCTTTGAACACGGTGCTTGGTTACGTCATTGTCGGCTCTGCGCCCGTCCGTGCCGAGTACGATACAGCAACGGTCTCTTATTGTTGCGCCATTGAAACTTTGGACTCTGTCGTCCGCAAATTCTGGGAAATTGAAGAAGTCAGTGTCCCACCGAATGAAATGCTTAGCCCAGATGACAAGGACTGTGAAGAGATTTATTGTCGCACGACCACTCGTGACAATGAAGGAAGATACATAGTCGCACTTCCCTTCAAGGGTAGTGCTCAGTCACTCGGGGACTCCAGGAAGGCCGCCGAAAGAAGATTTTTGTGTTTGGAGAAAAAACTAGAGGCGTCTTCCAAGCTAAGAGAGGCATACGATGGAGTAATAAAAGAATATATTTCGAAAGATTACATCTCGCGTGTGACTCCCCAGGAGACTTCCGAGGCAGATCCCGGTTATTATATAACGCATCATGGCGTCATAAGAGACGACAAGGTCACATCAAAGCTTCGAGTGGTGTTGGATGCTAGTGCCAAGACAAGTACATCGGTGTCACTTAATGATATTTTACATAACGGTCAAAATTTGCAGAAAGATTTGTTTAGTGTCATTGTCAATTTCCGCCTATTCAAGGTCGCGCTTTCAGCTGACATTCGACAGATGTTTTTATGCATTGGAGTGCGCGAGTGTGATCGCAGGTTCCAGCGTATTTTGTATCGTTTTTCGCCCTCGGAGCCCTTGAGTGTTTACGAGTTCAATCGCGTTTGTTTTGGATTGAAGTCAAGTCCGTTTCACGCTTTGCGCACTATTAAACAGCTGGCAGCAGATGAAGGCGATTCCTATCCCAGAGCTAGGAAACTAGTAGAAACAGGACTTTACATGGACGATGTCGTCTACTGTGTCGACACGCCTGAGGAAGCTGTTACAACGTCGGCTGAGGTTATTGCATTGATGAAGGCCGGTCAGTTTGACCTCGTCAAATGGACGGCCAATTCTAATGAAGTGTTAGAATCGATTCCGGAGTCTCATCGACTGTCATCAGTGAAGGAGTTCGACGAATCTGATTTGCACAAGGTACTGGGTCTGTGTTGGTCCCCTGTAACTGATTTATTCCATCTGAAGGTCACTCAACCTGCTGAAACCTGTACGAAACGTGCAATTCTGTCTTGCGTAGCGCGGATCTGGGATATAATGGGATTCGTAGCTCCCGTTGTTCTATACGCCAAACTACTTATAAAGGAACTTTGGCTTCGTGATTGTGATTGGGACGCGCCCCCTCCGGAGGGTGTAATAAGGTTGTGGGCTCATTTTAGAGATGAGCTCCCTTTTCTCGACAGAATTAAAATACCTCGCCATCTGGGTATTACCAAGGGTAGCATTGTCACCATACTGGGCTTCGCAGACGCCAGTGAGAAAGCCTATGGGGCTGTGGTGTATTTTCATGTGGAGAATTGCGGCATCGTATCTGTCAGTATTATAGCTGCAAAATCGCGTGTCTCTCCTCGAAAGGTGGTCTCCGTAGCACGTCTCGAGCTATGTGCACTCTACGTGTTGGCTAAGCTCATTGCGTCAATTGTAAGCGCTTGTAATAGCCGCATTAATATTGACAGAGTCTACGCTTTTTCGGACTCGACCGTTGCGCTTTGTTGGGCTCATTCATCCCCGGATAGGTGGGACACTTTCGTAGCGAACAGAGTTGCTAAAATCGAGAAAGTCATATCGAAAGGAGATTTGTTTCATGTCTCCGGACACGAAAACCCGGCTGACTGTCTATCACGGGGTCTCACCCCCGCACAGATCATTGACCATCCTCTTTGGTTTAGCGGCCCCCATTGGGCCAAGTCTGTACCATCGCAATGGCCGATTTCGGATTTTAACCCTTCGACGGTCTCCGACCCTCCAGAAGAGAAAAGGCATTCACTAGTTTCAACGGCCACAGATAAAGACTCGTTAGTTATATCTTTATCAAAGCGGTTTTCGTCGTGGTCCAAGCTACTACGTTGTTTGGTGTACATCTGTAGATTTGCTAAATTGTTGCCACCCAGTTCATTGGGTTATATTACCGCATCGGAACTTGAATACGCCGAATTACTTATATTGAGGGAAGTGCAGCATTATTATTTTTTTGAGGAAATCTCGAGCCTGCGGGTTGGCAAGGCTTGCAAACGTACATTTCAACGCCTGCGACCATTCTTAAAGGATGGATTGATAAGGGTAGGAGGTCGACTAGCTAATGCGGCCCTGGAATTTGATCAGAGACATCCGATAGTTCTGCCACATAAAGATCACATCCTAGATTTACTTATCGATTATCACCATAAGGTGAACTGTCATGCTGGGCCTGATCTGTTGATGTCGCTGCTTCGTCAGAAATATTGGGTGATTTCTGCCCGCGCTTTAATTCGCAACAGAGTACATAAATGCCTTCCATGCTTTCGTTTGCGGCCTCAAGCAACATTCCCAGAAATGGCCGATCATCGCTCCTGTCGAGTTATTGAGACGGCGAAACCGTTTGTGCATACTGGTACAGATTATGCCGGACCCTTCAAGGTCACTTTAGCTCGCGGTCGTGGAGTGCGCTCCACCAAGGCTTATATTTCCCTTTTTGTATGTATGACGACTCGCGCGGTACACATAGAATTGGTAGGCGATCTTAGTACGGATGGTTTTATGGGAGCCTTCAAACGGTTTATCTCACGTCGTGGTCCCGTTGGACGGCTTTATTCTGATAATGGCACCAACTACATTGGAGCAAAGAAAAAACTCTCAGAGCTACACGGTTTTTTAACATCACGATATTTCCATACAGAATTCGCTCACACCTTAGCAGAAAACCGGATAAAATGGATATTAAATGCGCCTGCCGCGAGTCACTTTGGTGGAAATTGGGAGGCAAATATAAAGAGCCTTAAGAGTCACTTATATCGTGTTATCGGTGATCAGATTCTAACTTTCGAAGAATTGAGTACTGTGCTTGCTCAAGTGGAAGCGGTGATGAACAGTCGACCTCTTTGTCGAACGCTTTCTAGTGATCCGTCAGAACCGTTAGCATTGACTCCTGCACACTTTTTAAATCTAACGCCTTTGAAATATTTACCAGCTGGCGAATACGAAGATAATGTTAAACCACATCTTCTTTCGCGACACTCCTTATTAGAAAGGCTTGTCCAGTCGTTCTGGAAACGGTGGAGACTAGATTACTTGCATACCTTGCAGGCCCGGCAGAAGTGGAACACACAAGCTAACCCTATAACTACTGGAACTATCGTTGTCCTCACTACTGAAAACGCTCCACCGTTACACTGGCCCCTTGGTATAGTCGAGGAGGTATTCCCCGGTGCTGACGGGATAACCCGCATTGCTCGCGTCAGGACAGCAACAACTTCATTTCTGCGTCCGGTCGTGAGGCTCTGCCCATTACCTAATCAGTAATGCGACTCGATTGGGATTAGATTTAGGTTAGATTAGATTAAGTTAAGAATAGATAACATTTCAAATGTATTTGGGTCGTTGGATAAATTAATTTTTTTTGAAGGGAATCCTTCAAGCTGGGGGGGAATGGTTGCGCCAAATAGCAAGCACAGTCACGTGATCCTTCCTCACCCCCTCCTTAGCCCGCACGCACCAATAACAGAAGAGCGCAACGATTGGCAGTTGGTTTTTGCCGCCGCGCCCGCACCGCACGCAAAAATATCGGAAGCTAGAGAAACACTTCAAACCCCATATTTTTCTTGTTATTTTGTGTTGTGAACATTGGATTGGAAACAAAAGACTATTGTGGAGTGTCTGAACTACCGCCGACGTCAGCTACTGCTGGCCGCCGCCGCCCTTGCAGCATTTGGCTACCACCTGGCTACCTGCCACCAACACCTTGGAGTACCCCCTGCTCATGCTGTCCAGGAGTTTCACCAGGTGCGTGCTATCCTTTTTCCACCCCTCCCCCCTGAGCAGCTTCATACCCCCTTTTCATAGCAGCTCAGGTTCACGTGTCTGTGCCCGCAACCAAGAGGTTAGATACAGTCCAATTTGAAAGCTTACCAGCCTATCTGAGGCACCACCACAATTATTATTTGTAAAAAAAACACAAGATGAAATTTCATAATTTTGTGTCTGCCGCCACGGTATCGAGAACGGCCTGGATTGGCTGATTCTATTATGACGTCACATGTCAGTAAAAATCGCGTCTGTCATTCATTCGTTCTTACGTTCATAGGTTGGTTTATTGGGAAGTGACGTCATAATTTCTGTGCAACGCCATATTGCCCAAGATAGCGTTTTGGCGGCTTATTTCGAAAGTAAATTTTCGTTTGCCTTTTTTCCAAGAAATACACGAAAGAATTTACGATTAAAATGACCACTTTATGAGGACTCTATGAACACCAACAAAACATAATAGATGATTTTCAGAAATCTGTCAAATAGCCTATCCTTACATTTCGTTATATTTTGCAAAAAATGTGATCTTCCGTCGTTGTCTAGAGTTTAAATTAACAGTCTCACGAGTAAATCATGCCGTACGTGTGTGGGCATAAGATTGATTGTCCAATATGAAATATGTACCGTTATCAAAAACATGGACACTCGAAAATATTAAAGACTTTTTAGTTGGATCTGGTAACGCGTTACTCAAAGTTACTATTTAATTTCTGTCTAAATATACATTATTAACTAAATAGTGTTTACAAAACTAAAACTCATTATAATATGAAAAAACTAAACTAAAGCTATTTTCTAATTTAAATAAAATATTGGAGCCAGATCGCTTCCGGCCGGTAGAGTTTCGAGAAGGCTGGCAGCATTGTCTCGCTGTATAACGAGGCAATGCCTAATTTCTGTCTGAGGCCTAATTAACAGCACCAAATCTTATCGGTATAAACATACACATTTACATACAAGCACATACATTACTTCTGGCCCCACACTAAGATACCCTGTGTCGTGAGAACCAGAAACAGCGATATCACAAACATGTAAACATCCAAGACCTGGTTTTTCCCCCCAGCCTTTACTTCATCATCATCATCCACCCATCATGTCCCCACCGAGGGGCACGGGTCTCTTCCCTGAGGAAGGTACAGGCAATACTCCACCACGTGGGCCAAGTCCGGATTGGTGGAGCCTTTACTTAATAATAACAAATTAATAGTTTATCGCGTTAATGTTAAATGTACAACTAAATTGGTACCCAATTAGTGAAAATCTCAGTTCAGAAACACACGCTTAGCAGACAAGAATAATTCTTAAGTAAGTACGATATAATTAATTACGAAGGTTCGTAAAAACAACATAATATCTGATCTGATTATTCTTAACGACTCGTTAAGCACTAATAAAGTATTAATTAGAGACACAGCTTGTTTTATCACCAAATTAAGCAACAATTAAAGTATCCTAACTACAAGCCAACAAATAAAATAAAGAGACGAGAATTATGATGAGAATGTCTTTTATAATTTTTTTACGGCGCCTTTTAATAGTTTTTTTATTTGTTGTTGTATTCAGGTATGTTATCGTCACTTATCATCAATGGCACGACTGAGACCGGAAAAGTACAGTCAACAACAGGTTATCCTTTACATTTCTGTTGCAAAGTCACCCGTAAAGTAACGTAGTAGAGTGCATGCGCGTAAAAGTTTGAATGAATTAATGAACCATTTTTTGCCAAGAACAGTGTTTCATACTTATAATAATACCTTATTACAGACTAAATTAATGATATACAATTTTAACGAAGATCTAAAATGGAACAGCTTGGCAATAGGACTGTCGCTCAGCCTGTGCTGATGTGCAGTCGACTGTACCGGCACCTTTATAATTACAAACATAAACGCCGTCAAGCCTGTATCCCTGAGGGATAGACAGAGACCAGGGCTTGCCACTTGCCACGATCCTGACAGACCTCTTTCGCTACATCAACATTAATTCGTCGCACACAATGACCGCACACCGGTTTCGGGTAGTTTTTATCTTGCCTTTCGCTGTGCTACGCGTTTCCTATTTGTTCGATGTAGGACCGCTTACCGGCCCTTACACCCACACATTAAATGCTCCATTCCTAAAACACCATAGTCACTCGTAGAATGTGTTAGTTTTTTCTGATTTAAATTTATCCAAATAAACACGCTCTGGTTTCATATTCTTTTTAAATCACACTTCACGCGCTATGCCAATGTCACTGACTGTAGACAATCATAGTCTTGTATTAAAGCAGAAATACCGTAAAATATCGAAAATTTTTTTTTTTTTTTTTATTTAAACTTTTTTTAAGTTGTAATAAACGAAAATCTCTATCCGACGTGCATCAGGAACTGCGCACTATAAAAATAATACTGTTCGATGCTGAAGAAAATATCCCACCTTTGGGATTTTTTATTTTTTATTCTTTTTTTTTTCTTAAATTCAAATTGACGCAACGCGTTCACTCTGCTCAACTACAACTGCACCTAATACCGCCTCCAAATCCACTTAAGCCTTTACTCGCTGCGTTAGACATAAAAGTGTCATCTCGCCTGGTCGTAAATTAAATTCCAATCTAATGAGTTGTATTATGATGTGCCTTTTAAGACTCAATTAATTTGTTCGGGTTCTTGAGGCGGGGTGGTCCGACTATGTCCCTAAACTTTTTGTCTGAGAACTTGATGTGTAGGTGCTACGAATGACGGTCTCAGCATTCCATGATAGTTCTTATGGAAAAAGGAATACGCGTTTATTTTGAATAAAACGGTCTATCTCCAAGTAGAATGTTAAAAATAGGCTGTAAAAGTAGTTGCTCCAATAACACCATTTGCCAGCTATATGTGTGAAATGAAAAAAAAATGGGGGAAAGGGCCTATACCCAACAGTGGGCAGCGGTGGCTTGATGATGATGATGTAAGAAAACCTGGTAACGTCTGAGTAAAATATTATCATATAAGCGTTTAGTAAGCTCACTAAACTTTTTTATAAATACATAGATATAGCTTACTACAGGGCACTCTCAGAGAGAGAGAGAGAGAGGAGAGAAAGCGATTTTTTTACAATTCGAGGTCTGAGGTATGTGAAGGCGTCAGACACTCAGATTTCCTCACGACGTTGGAAACATTTTTTTTTACGTAGCCTCGATTGTGTCCCACTGCTGGGCAACGACCTCCCATAACCCAGACCATATGTTTCTGTCTTGTGCCACCTCAGACCACTCCGGCATGTGTCGGTCGAGATCGTCTTGCCAACGTCTTCTTGGCCTACCTCTCCTGCGACGACCGCCTTGTGGTACCCACTCGGTGGCAAGTCTCGCCCACCTATTCCTATGTTAGAAACATGCTTAACATAAAAACTTTCTCGTCAATTCTACTATGTATAAATGCATCAGCACTATCTTCATCCTTTCAAAACTGTTAGCAGAAGTAATGTATATGATCCCTAACAAGGATTCACCCAAATAGCTTAGAGCTAACTTTCTGAATTCATCATAAGGCTAAAAGCCGATCCGTGTTCAGCTCACTTATTTCCCGACACTTTAAATGTATTCAATTTACACTAGCTCTGGCGCATTGGTTCGCTCGCTGCGATTGATATAGCCATGGAATAGGATTGCTATATGATTTTAGATGCTGGGCAAGCATACTCTATTTAAGCAATGTCCCAGGAACCCGGAATTACTCGTAGTACAATAGCAACTATATTCTTTATTTTTATCTTTTCGGCAGCATCTCCTTGCCTAGCTAGGGATCGACTGATATCTAAACAAAAACGTAACGATTCCCTTTCAATAAATCAAAATAGTCCTAGATGTCGGTGCCGGCCAGTTACTAAAAGAGGAATAGAGTAATACAGTATAGAATTACATAATATTTAAAGCATACTTTAGCAATTCTTGAGCTTCTTAGCTTTAGCATTCATACAAACTTTGTATTAGATTTAAGGTGATTTAAGGTGATGTAAATGTATGTAAATGTTATGTTATTTCAGATGAGTTCGAAGAGGGCCGAAAAGTTCTCGAATGAAAGACCACATATCGGCAAGCGCAGCGTAGGACGACCAGCCACAAGATGGACAGACGATCTCATCCAAGTGGCAGGAAGACGCTGGATGCAAGCCGCTTCCGACGGGTCTTTTTGGAAATCCGTGGAGGAGGCCTATGTCCAGCAGTGGACTTCTTGTGGCTGAATGATGATTTCAGATGAGTGGAGTTTTTGTCGCTGCCAAATTCTCCACTACATTCAGCCCTAAGGCAGCGGTTAACATTAACTATACAGTGTGTCCCTGGATAAAGTACAATCCCGAAAGGGGATGAAACTAGACCATGAATCATTGACTAGAAAAATATAAAAAAAAAATATAAAAAATTATTGTAGGATTTATTGGTATTTTAAGATTTTCATGTTTCATTAAGGACTCTATGTACAAAAGTATTGATTTCTTCCAAAATAATGGGTCTATTTCTTTGAAATAAAAAAAAACAGTATGCCTAATACCTGGCGATGACCATGAAATAATAAATAGTCCGCAAAAAAGTAACTTCTTCTTGGGTAAAATATAAATATAAAATATACTTAAAATCTTGGGTAAAAAAATGTATTTTTATGAAAAAAATTATTTTTTTAGACGTTTATTTTAAAAAACTTCAAATTACTAAAAAAATGTGCCCTATAACTATGTAATTTTATAGCTTACTTTTATTCTTTACCATTTTAGCTTCCAAATAAAAAAAAAACAATGTTCTAACTAAAAAATTGGCTAGGTAGGAGTTATTTACATTTTAGTAGGTAATAAAAGTCAGACTTTAATCACAATAACTTTATTAATAAAATTATCCGTAATTTACAATTTTGCATTTTTATTTAATGCATTAAATGTTCAAAATGGCCTCCTCGATTTTGCAAGCACATTACTGCACGAATATTAATTTGGTTAGTGGCTCTGCGAATCATTCCTGGATCATTTTTAATGTCATTTGCGCACTGAATTATTCGGTCGTGCAACTGTGCCTCGGTATTTATTGGCGTGCTGTATACTCTTTGCTTCATGACACCCCATAAAAAATAATCTAGGGGTGTCAGATCAGGTGAACGCGCTGGCCAGCCTACTGGCCCTCCTCGGCCAATCCACCGGTTCGGGTAATTTTCGTTCAAAAATCGCCGCACCTCCCGCCCATAATGTGCAGGACATCCATCCATTTGGAGATACATACGCCCACGCCGTCTCGTAGCCAGGGGAACATCTTCCATCCACATGGGTAAATTTTGTAGTAATTCTAAAAAACGTCCAGCATTTAGGGTTCTGGGTAAAATGACTGGACCAATTAAAATGTCGTCGATTAAGACTGCCCATACGTTTATTGAAAATTTTACTTGAAAAGTAGATGCCCGCTTCAATCGTGGATTTTCGTGAGACCACTGGTGCAAATTTCTGCAGTTTGTAATGCCGTCTCGGGTAAATGTCGCTTCGTCCATACAAAAAATGCGTTTGGGAAAATTTGGGTCAGCTCTAATTTTTCTTAGAATCCACGTCGACATTACGCATCTTGGACGATTATCTACATTTTCGTGTAAATGTTGTACTTGTTGGTAATGGAAAGGATGCAATCCCTCCTTTTTCAAAATTCGCCAGACAAACGTCTTCGATATGCCATGACGCAACGCTAATCGTCTTATGCTTGTTGTAGGGTCAGCAAACAGATCGTTTAAAATGGCCTCTTCTATCGCATTGTCAATAACGACAGCTGGTTGCTCACGGCGATCTCGTGCCAAACCAAGTCCAATGTTGGAGAGCCTCCTATGAATCTCTTGAAAATTTCGAGCTGAGAGTATGAGTCTGCCCGGGAAAGCATTTATGTATGCAGTCCGAGCGACTGTTGTGCGACCATGTGACATGCCATAATAATAATGCATGTCGGCTATTTCTCGAGGTGAGAACTCTGTGAATCGCGGCATTTCGTCAACACTTAACAGCAGAACAGGAACAGTCCAAACGTAACGAACAGTAGAAAACGTAACAGTCAACAATGTAACAAACACTTAATAACAAATCAACGAGAACACAATGCGAGAACGAGAACAGTAGTAGCAGCGGCGAGAATATCGGAGCGACTGTGTAAGTCCTGTTTCGAACCCCCTGCCTCCCCTCCCCTCGCCCTCCCTCTACCTGAGTGTAGAACAAAAGGACTGCGACTGCCGAAGGGCACAGAGTAGGACGGAAACAATGGAAAAAACGGTCTCTACCTGCACGGTAACACGATTAGGCTCCACTTTAAAAGTTCGTAGATAGCGTGTTTTTTTTAGTAAGAACATTGTTTTTTTTTATTTGGAAGCTAAAATGGTAAAGAATAAAAGTAAGCTATAAAATTACATAGTTATAGGGCACATTTTTTTAGTAATTTGAAGTTTTTTAAAATAAACGTCTGAAAAAATCATTTTTTTTCATAAAAATACATTTTTTTACCCAAGATAGTTACTTTTTTGCGGACTATTTATTATTTCATGGTCATCGCCAGGTATTAGGCATACTGTTTAATTTTATTTCAAAGAAATAGACCCATTATTTTGGAAGAAATCAATACTTTTGTACATAGAGTCCTTAATGAAACATGAAAATCTTAAAATACCAATAAATCCTACAATAATTTTTTATATATTTTTTTTTATATTTTTCTAGTCAATGATTCATGGTCTAGTTTCATCCCCTTTCGGGATTGCACTTTATCCAGGGACACACTGTATAAGTACACTGACATTTAACAAACAGAATGTAAATTCTTTACGTTGAAATAAATTTCTGATTTGTGATATCCGATACATTAATCATATTTTTTTATAACTGTCACCCTCGGGCGGAGGGCTTGATAACTTCTGACAAGACCAGCCACTGGTCTTACAAGCCTCCACCAATCCGGACTTGGCCCCCGTGGTGGAGTATGGCCTATACCTTCCTCAGGGAAGAGACCCGTGCCCCTCGGTGGGGACATAATGGGTTGATGATGATGTCTCCCTTATCAAAAGTACAGACAAACGGATAAAAATATTAAAATTATTTCCTAAGGATTGAGTGCTAATATCGGATCTATTAACCTCGTATAACTTTTCTGGGATCTGCTCGAATTGACAGGCGAAAAGGTTTCTTCATGTCCGAAGTGGGTTCGAAAAAAGTTTAACTAAATAGGTACTTAATCGTTGACCTCTCGAATCTAATCACGACTGGGTTTACTATGCGATATTGTACCGGTGTTGTTTTCCGAGTTAACTACCTACTAGAAACTAAAAGTGAATTTTTACTTACCTACTAGCATTACCACTGACGAAGCTTAAGAATAACATCGTGAGTAAAACTGCGTGTCTTACGTGTTAACTTACCTCGGCGTTTCGAATAGCCAATCGGCGATGGGGAATTGAGAATTTCAGTAAGGAAATATTTAAGTAACGTTCTGTCACTCTCTTTTCTGAGAAATTTGACGAGATAGCATAGCACTACAGTCAAGTAGTAATTTTGCGAAATTGTCAATTCAGAAACCGGCCGTTAATCATTACGCGTGCCCACTGCAGATTCCACTGCAATTTAGAAATCCATACTTTTTAAGTCCATTCCTGCCATTACATTAATTTTAAAATTAATTACTTTCATATTCATATTTTTTTTAGTGTCATTTCCATACTCTCTTCCTATCTCTCTCTGTCTTTCTCTCTCTGTGTGTCTCTCCCTCCCCCTCTCTCTCTCTCCTCTCTCTCTCTCTATCTCTCTCTAAGAGAAAGACAGTACCCTACAATGAGACGTTTCTAGACTGTTTATGTTACCTGTGTGTTACGTACTGTTTATATTGATTCGAGACTATTACTATTAACCGTTTATCGTCCATAATTATCATCTAACGAACCATTTAGTACAAAATTTTACGATTTTACGACCATTTTAATGCTTTAAGCTGTTTAAACCTGAGTCTATTTATCATCCTTAATTAGTTCTTTCCGCCACTTCGGCTCAATCCAACGGAGGCCATTTTCTAGGAGAGCATTATAGAACATGTTTAATTTAAGCATAAAATCTCACAACGACGGCTACCTGCCCCGTTCTTATGACTATTACGTTTGTGTATACATACACTTCTTCAGTAGGCACCCACATGCAACAAACGAAACTAAAACAGACCAACAAAACTTGCCCAATTACCTATCACCATAAAATAAAAGTTAGCCCATACAATCAACATCGGTCCTTCGCCGAACCGTTTTTATAGGGCCAAAGGTTCCGAGGCGAAGCGGGAATGACCCTCCTGGGACCCACTTCGGTACACCTCTACAAACATAATCTTGCCGTTTTTGTAAACCCAAAAACACCTTTGCCACACAGAATTAAAGAGCCAAAGGCAGTTAGCTCGAGAGCACAGTTTTTTGGGCGGTCCATTCGCACTGTACCAAAAGTAAATTATCACCAATTGGGTGCAGTTGTGGGATATTGACACCTATTCTGTGGGGTGGAAGGTGTGTTTTGTGGCTAAACGACCAATAATTGTTAGACAAATCCGCTTTATTGTACGATTGGTTGTAATGCGTTGTATTGGTTCGTACCCAATGATCTTAACGCGTCAGTCGGTACAGCTCGTTTTGAGAATCGATCTATTTGAGATCTATTTCATTGCATCGACGATGGCCACCCATTATTTTCAAAATTATTGTCTATGGCGTATGCAGCTAGAGTGGAGCCAGAAGTAATGTAGGTGTCTGTATGTAAATGTTTATGTTTATAATGTTACTCTAACTTTGGCTTTTGCATCGACATAATGGATTTACACAGCGCGCAGCGTCCAGTTGCACCTGATCCATATTGTGATCACTCAATATGGGTGAAGGGAAGGTCGGCCATGGAAATTCGGAATGTGGAGTTTCTTTGTGAGTTTCTTCTCCATGTAATCGTGTAACTTATTTATTAATTAATTGGGTAACTAACAACTTTGACGTTCAGTACTTAAAACATTTTGTCAGTATTGTGAATAAAAATTGAATTTGAATTTGCTACGTCTAAAAATATTTTTTTCACAAAGTTCCAAAAAAGCCAGCAGGTACCTACCAAAGATTTCACTTACAATCAATTCTGTTACAAATCCTTTTGGGCTAAAGGCAAGTAAAACGAAATATCACGAGTAAGTTCTCATTCCTTTGACCTCAAAATGTCTCCTGCGACCTTTAATTACCCAAGATCATAAGCCGAGAGCTATATTTTGATTTTAGTGCCCATTCGTTTAAATATTGCGACGTCACAGACAGCTGTTCGGTTCCCGAGGCAGAATTATGAGCCCACTGAAGACTAGAAAGTAATGTGTTGGCTGTGCAGAGCATGGAAAACATTCAGAGAATTTACTTAAATTTGTTTAGTTGTTAGTTCGGAGTGTTAGTTAGTTCAGACTGGTTTGACTGCGTGTTTTTGCGTTAGTAAGCTGTATTGCTATTTGTGTTTTTTCCTGTAGTCTTGAGATAAAAACTTTTACTCAAGTACACGCACGTTTGTTCATATTGTAAAACATATCCTTTTATGTAATAGCTTTGAAGTGAAGGAAGAATCGTCAAAATGCTAAACAACGTAACGAAATTCGGTATTTCTGCTAGAGTTAGCAGTTTAAGTAATATTTAATAATACTGTATTCTTAAAATGTAAATTAGTCTATTTCTGTCCTTAACTATAAAGGTGGCATTGTCAATATTTGTACAAAATCCTTTGAAATAAAAATTATAAAAAAACATGTACTATGTATTTATGTATATATGTACAGACGCTGTGATTGCATATCAAAACTATGCTATTATTATAGATAACTGACAAGAACTTTATCACACAAGTTTGCCAAAGGCCATGCGAATGGTGGCGCGGTGGCCGGGTCGCCTATCTCCCTCTAATATGGTTGAGACTGGTGATGGCTGACCTCTGCGTTACGCTCGTGAACGGGTGCCGTCCGTGTGTCTGGCCGCAGCATTGGTGTTTTATTACCTTTTAAGGATATTAAATGATGTATGACTTTGCAAGTATTTATTGCACTCATGGATCTTGAGATTCTTGGTATACGAACACTCATACCTAATTTGTATTAGCTTTAAGTTGATTTGAGAAAAGATGGTCAGAGTGGAGTTTTTTTTCGCTGCCTTTTTCTCCACTACAGACGGCCCTAAGGCAGCGGCTAACATTTTACATAACTGTATGTACATTGACATTCAACAAGCAGAATGTAAATTCTTTACGTTGAAATAAAAATTTTTGTATTTGTATTTGTATTTGTATGTATTTTGGAGGTAGCCTGGGCATTTCCAAAATACATAATAGTTAGTTCAAGACCCAGTAACCATATTTTATAATCGTTTTACAATTGAGTTTCTTCATTTCATTATATATTTCTAACGGAAATTATGCCTGAACCGACCGCTGTTCATAAAATGGAGTGCATACCATCAATTTATAACCGGCGGTTCGGTAAGATGGTACTGAAAAGGTCTCAGTAAGGCCTCAATTACAGTTACAAGGTCAGGTCGAGTGACATGTTTTTCAATTCCATTGACGCCTACAATTTATTAATACGCGTACGCGCGTTGACTTGAAGCGGCAAATGAAATCGACGCATGCAAATGTCAGTATACTACAACGCAATAGCAGACTGATGGCCCTGATTGCTGCCTCTGAAACAAGCCTACACTGCGGCCAAAGGCACGGCGTGGTACGAAATTGATGGATGCCCGAAACTTATCAACAACGCTTCCATGATGTTCTGATTTCTTTGTTAAAACCCTCCCGTGCTTTTAATGCTTGACGAACCAGTTGGTAAAGATATTAAAAAACATATGACGTTGATGACTCTTTCCGATTGGGTTCGGTCAACGCGATTGCTACTGTTGAATGCGAATGCGGATTAGTAACTTGAAGTAGCTGTGGGTGGGGCACATAGCGTGCAGAACTGATGGCGGATGGAACCAAAAAGTGCTCGAATGGAGACCACATATCGTCAAGCGCAGCGTTGGACGACCAGCCACGAGATGGATAGACGATCTCGTCCAAGTGGCAGGAAGACGCGGATGCAAGCCGCTTCCAACCTTTTTGGAAATCCATATAGGAGGCCTTTGTCCAGTAGTGGACTTCTTGTGGCTAAATGATGATGATGGTGATGATGAATGCTACTGTTACCGCGAGCATTGAGCACTCATATGACTCACGGTCCACTGTGATTGAAGTAGCCTGACTGAGTTTGTACAAATAATGCCTTTACTTTATAGTAAATATAAACAAACATTTACACACAGGCACATACATTGATTCTGGCACCACACTAGGATACCCTGTGTCGTGGGAGCCAAACACAGCGACATCACAAAAATGTTAGCATCAACGGCCTGAGGTTTAGTTTTATTTTTAACTAGCTTTCGCCCGCGACTCCGTCCGCGTGGACTTTAGTTCAAAATGTTGCAACCCCGTTCACTCCCGTTAAGGGTTAAATTTAGAAAAACCGTGAAACACGTGTTCAATCAATTGTGTTGAAGAGTATTTATTTCAAGTTTCAAGAAAATCTGACAACATTTTTTTATACCTCCATACAAACTTTAACACCGCCATTTACCCCTTTAGAGGGTGAGTTTCAAAAAATCCTTTCTTGGTGCTCCCCTAGGCTCCCTAAGGAACTCCCATGCCAAATTGCAACCCCCTAGGTTCAGTAGTTTGGGCTCTGCGTTGATTCTAAGTCAGTCAGTCAGCTTCTCCTTTTATATATATAGATAGATAGATAGATGTGTAAAACTACGAGTACATGCAGTCAAGTGTAAAATCGGCCATCAATGGTCAGAAGGTTTGGAAGATTGGGGTTCTACCTACTCCTCCCGGATTTAGGCGTGTGTTTATTTCCATGTGTATGGTTTGATTTGGAAGTTAATTTAAACTTTTTAAATAACATTAATACGGCCTAAAATGAAAAAAACTGACTAGTATTTGCTTTTATTTAGAAAGAAAATTATTTCCCACTAATGCAAAAAAAACTGATTTTCGATACCTTCAAAATATACTTTCACGCATTTTTCCCGAGCAATAAATAAATCATCACCCAAATTTGCTTACGCCCCGTATATTCAGCTCTAATTTACTGAAAATAATGTCCTAAATCGAAAAGCACTCAGACGAAAACTGAAGAGACCTTACGAAAAGAAAACTTAAGTATAATTTTCGGCGACGAATCCCTAATTTGTGATTTTCAGACATAATTGAATGTTATCAGAACGAATGACCGAGGACTGGGAGGCGCAAAATTTATACCCGATGAACTGTTTTAAAAAGAACAATGCATTCTCTTCCACAAGACAATATTAATAACATTAACACATTTACATACAGGCACATACATTGCTACCACACTAGGATACCCTGTGTCGTGGGAATCAGAAACAGCGACGTCACAAACATGTAAACATCCAAGACCTGGGTTTATTTTTTTTGTCCCCAGCCGGGATTCGAACCCGGGACCTCTCGTAGAGGTCGTCAAAATTACTGATACTAATACTGATTCAGTTCTCAAACGTCACAATATTTTTACTTATGTTTATTATAAGGTGTACATACAGAACAAATCACAACCAGTACACCATATCTAAAAATTAATCATATTAGTAAGTACTAAGATGAAGATGAAGAAAAAAAATTTAAGAGAAACGTTCAAGCCAACAACACACATCACAGAAACAAAAGATAGACGTGATGGTGATGATGATGATGATTTAGATGTGGTCTAAGGCATGCACACACAACGTGCACGCCACATCTATCTTATTTATCATCATCATCAACCCATTATGTCCCTACCGAGGGGCACGAGTCTCTTCTCTGAGGAAGGTATAGGCTACTACACCATGCGGGCCAAGTCCGGATTGGTTGTAGGACTAGTGACTGGTCTTACTGTCAGAAGTTTTCAAGCCGCCCTAAGGGCTCTGACTTGGCTTAACGACTGCCATCTATCGACGGCAGCCGACACCAACTGCTCAACATGCCTTGCGAAGCACGGAACCGCTCGGAAAAATGCCACTAGCGTTAGTCATAGTAAGGAACCCATCCATGCACTGAACGCGCCCTATGTTGCTTAACCTTCGTGATCGTTTAAGATCACTCAAGCGGCCAGAGCTACGAGCGATTAGAGTAAATTAGAGATAAACATTTTGATAACACCATAACCCTCTGTGAATTCAGAATTTTGAATATCTTAAACTAAATCACAATGCGCGCTGAAGACACCTCGCGATGAAACTAATGAATAAATAAACTACGTATTTTTGCTCTATGTAATGGTGAAAATTGACACTTAGAAAGATAACACCGACTCTATGTATACAAGCCAGCAGACTATAACTTTTTCTTTCTTTAAAATTGCTTGTATTGTGCTCATGACAAAGCGAAATGAACCTTGAGAATTCTCTTTAAATATCCTAATGGACCGGCAAACGTTCTTTTTAAACGTAAAGTTGTGTTTCAATGAGACATTTTTTTATTCTTCTTTATTCATGTGTGTAACCATATACAATGGGGTGAAGGTAGCTAAGCTATTATTTGCAATCGATTTCATTGTTACATAAACTCACGCCTGTACTGCGGAGAGGTAGGCAGAGCAGAGTTTGCCACTTGTCACAATCGTGACAGACTAAGCACGATCGCAACTAAATTAAAATCATCCTAGTATTGGCAAAGTTTTATTGCAATCTGGCATGTCGTCTCTAAATAATTTGCACTAGGCCTATTTAGGCCTAGTGCAAGTTGGACTCGCGCACGATGGGTTCCGTACCATTATCTATACAACATTTGAATATTTCAAGGATTTACCTGTTGCCGTTATTCATATCGACCAAAAAACTACAAAAAAATCACTTCTGTTTTATGGGATTTCTGAACTATGTGATATATGATATTCTGTTTTATGTATCCTAAATTTTTTATTTTATTTTAATTTTTAAACTAGGTAACTTTATAAATTAATATTTTGTGAATATTTCAAGCGGCTACCAATTACCGTTATAAAAATCAACCAAAAAACTGCGAAAAATCGCGTTTGTTTTATAGGAGACACCTTCAATACTATTTATTTTAATCTGTTTTTAATATTTGCTGTAACAGGGATAAGAAAAACATCATCTGTTAAAATAAAAAAAGCTGTTTAGCTATCACAGTTCATAAGATACAATCTAGTGACAGATGGACAGATAAACATACAGACAGATATAAGAACAGACAGACACGACATATGGTCAGACAGACACGAGTCTTAGTAATAGCGTTCTTACTCCTTAGGGTACGCAACCCTAAAAACCAGACTAAGTTTGTATGGAAATTGCTCCTTAAGAAGTAGCCTATCTAATGGTTCACAATTTTTGCGGTATTTTATTGATTGCCCCTGCAAATTAGATACAAACGTTATCGGAACCACCATTACGTACCCACTATGTCTGTTGTGCAGCTGACAAGCGGTCACGGAACAAATCCGGCTGGGCTACACAATAAAAGCAAACACAGATGTCCATCAGCCGGGCTGTGCAACTGACTCCGATCTCTGTGCAATTGTCATGAGCTACCTTCGACAATAGAATAGCTGGTTTATGCGATGACCCGCTTTTGTGGGGGCCTACTCGCGGGGGGCGGTGGAAAGTACAAATCAGCAAAAACATAAACGTTTATATACAGTCACATACATTGCTTCCGGATACCCTGTGTCGTGGGAACCAGAAAGAGCGACATCACAAACATTGACATTCAAGACCTGGGGTTTTTTTTGTCCCCAGACGGGAGTCGAACCCGGGACCTCTCGCGTGGTAGGTAGATGCGCTAATTGCTGCGCCACAGAGGTCGTCAAGCATTGGGAGATGGGTGACGTGGTCCTTGCCGAGTGACTGCATACGGCATTTTTATTCTTATTGTACATAGTTGATAATATCATCATCATCATCAACCCATTATGTCCCCATCGCGGAACAGGGTCCCTTCCCTGAGGAAGGTATAGGCCATACTCACCACGGGGGCCTAGTCTGGATTCGTAGAGGCTTGTAAGACTAGTGGCTGGTTTTACTTTCAGAAGTTTTCAAGCCGCTTTAAGGCCTTGACTTGGCTCAACGACTGATAAATAATATCAGGAAACATTAATATTTTGTTGACCACCGCAGTAAATGACGCACGCACCTATAAACCGCCACCAAATCCGCGTTGGTGTGTTTCTACGCAGCTTTTTTCGTCGATCAAAGGTAACGAGAGAGTTGAATAAAATAGAACATTCTGTAGTGTAGGTACATATGGAGAAGATTACAAGCGGAGTAGGGGCCACAGTGTAGAATTTTGTTTTAAATTTCGCATTTGTTTTACCAGACAATAGAGCCGGACAATGTATGGCGATGTTTCTGGGTCACTACACCATTTTTGCGCGAAAAATAGAGGACTCTCCGCTTTTTTCCGGAATTTCGCGAGTGTCACCGTGGTGGCGAATTTTCCGCTGTTGGTGTTTGATTCGTCGTTTTTTGTGGCCTTTGTTAAAAATAGTGGCTTATTATTAAAAAACTGGGTTCCAGAAATGAGAAATCAGGAATGTATTTCAACGTAAAGAATTAACATTCTGTTGGTTGAATGTCAATGTACTTATAACGTTAATGTTAACCGCTGTTTGTGGCAGCGAAAAAAACTCTACTCTGACCATCTTTTCTCAAAGCACCTTAACTCTAATACTTGAGTTAATATGAATGAACATCTACTTTCCGATTTCGGAACCTCACGCAATTTTTTTTTCTAATATTTTAAATGGAAAAGTTCGCATGGAATGATGCGTCTTTTTCATTATTCAAGAAATGTCACAAAATACATTTTACATCAAAAAACTGTTACTCAGTCACGCCAGACCGGCTGAACGGATCTGGACGAAATCTGACACAGAAGTAGATTAAAGTCTGAAATAGTTCATAGGATTTTTTTTATAAACAATACACGATAAAAGTACGCTTAAAAGTAGGCAATAAATTACGTGAAACAATGTGATTTTTTTTACAAAATGTTCATGCTACGACGTTTTCTTCCTAAGCTATATTTCGGTTTTTGAATATATTTTTTTCATAAAAACATAGTTTCCAGTGCATTGATGTTTGATACTAAGTAGTTCTCATGTCGCATACGATAAGGTCTATCTTCGTAGAAGAGAGAGAGAGCGTCAAAGAGCGTCCAAAATACTGGCAGAGTAGGAGTTGAATTTATGGCGAAAAAAATAACGATAAAAAAAACGATCCAAAAAACAATACAACAAGTATTGTTTTTTGGAAAAAAAAACCACTGAAGTTAGGAATTATAGATTTTTTTTTCGCAAGCGTGTCAATCAAGCGATTTTTTTATTTAAAAGACGCTACTCCTTATAGAGAGGGCTATGTTCAGCAGTGGACAAATACAGCCTTATGATGATGATGATGATGACTCCTCATAGAATAGATGCACCTCTTGCCCTCTTTACAGTCTACAGAGGCAGATTCCATGAAAAGTTTTTATCTGACTTTTTGAGTTCTAATCTGATCATGACAGAAAGATAGACGGTCCCTTCCATGTTCATTAGCACTGATTGCAGATTTGAAAGTGTGCCGAAAATCCATACATGTCTGGGCGTTCGAACTTTAAATTTTTGGTGCCAAAGTCGCCCGTAAGGTAACTGAAAGCATGTTGTCGATAGACATCTCAATCGGAGAGATCTAAATGAAACAGATAAAAAACAAACTAAAAAAATTATCATCATCATCAAACCATTATGTCCCGACCGAGGGGCACGGGTCTCTCCCCTGAGGTATAGGCCAGGTGGAGGAGGTGGCTTGTAAGTTTAGTGGCTGGTCTTACTGGCGGAAGTTTTCAATCCGCCCTAAGGGCTCTGACTTGGCTCAACGACTGCCATCTATCGACGGCAGCCGGCACCAACTGCTCGGAAATATGCCACTAGCGTCAGTCATAGACGGCCACCCATCCACGCACTGAACGTTACTTAACCTTCGTGATATTTAAGATCATTCGGGCAGCAGGGGCTACAAGCGATTCATCGTAAGGTTGCCTGGAACAAATTGCTTTAGCAAAACGGCCGCAAATCGTACTATCGACCTTTGTAAATATAGTGTTTCTGTTTTTCCGGTGTGCAATAAAGAATATTCTTATCTTATCTTGTCTCTGTGTCCTTTTTCTAGTCTATTTTCTGTTTCAAAAGGTTTTAGCTCAGCACACGCGCTAGCATAGCAAAAAGCCACCTGCTTTACTTTACATCCTTGTCTCGGCTTTTAATCTTTTTCGATGCACTATCTTATATCTTTTACTGCACCCATTGTCCTGTACATCATACAATTTTATACCCAATCCATAAATGAAGGCGCCCGACCGAATATCACTCGTGTCGTGAAGAGAATAAGGCCGCCTTTCGTTGGTAAGGCTGGTTATTAACAGAGAATCTCCGATGTTACGTGTCGACTTTGGAGAATGTTCGCGAATTTATTATAATCTGACTTTTGAATGTACATTCTGGGAATATTAGAACCGCATTTTAGTTTAATTTTCAAGATGCACGAAGTAGACTTATTATTTTGTTAAAATACTCGTTAGCCTGACTTCTAGTAATACTCGTATTATTATAGACGGAAGATAACTTGCACCACCTTCTTAAGGAAGTCATTCAAAATATGAATGAAACAGCAATAGGCTATTTGACAGATTTCTGAAAACCATCTCAGATTTGTTGTTTGTGTTCATTGAGTGCCCGGAAAGTGGTAATTTTCAATTCTTTCATGTGTTTCTTCCAAAAAAAGCAAACAAAAATTTACTTTTGAAATAAGCTGCAATATGGCGTCGCACAGGAATCATGACGTCACAGGTCAGTACACAAACCAATGAAAGTAAGAACGACATGAATGACAGACGCCATATTTACTTAGCTGTAACGTAATCAATATCATAGATTCGGCCAATCCAAGCTGTTCTATAAAATGGCTGCAGAACAAAAATTATCAAATTCTATTTAATCATCATTTCATTTAATGGCTACTTAAGTGACATTTAAGAAAGTACTAATGTACCTAACACAATAACAGTTTTGATACAGTATACGTCTACCTCTATACATAGGCCTACACTTCATAATTTTATTTCGTAATTTAGAAAAGCGGCATTCAAACCCAGCACCTCAACCACGTAAGCAACTGGGCCGCGTCTCAACCACCGCTGCCAAGCCTAACCAGCTACAAAATGTAACAGCAAATCTCGTTCTCGCCTTTTATAAACATGAGCTATGGTCTCCTAACCGCAGAAAAGGGGGTAAAATAAGAGAAATGGCCGACGGCGAAATGAAGACAAATGTAGTCCACGTAAAATGCGTAGGCCGGCCTTTCAGTCTTTTTGTAAAACGACCAGAATTATATTCGACACCCCTATGCTTTTAGGCCCACCGTGTGCCAACCTAAACGCTATGACGCATGTACAAATTAGGATAAGCTCTTTGATAAATAAAAGACGGCGGTTTAACGCCAGTCTCACACGGGAGATCATAGGCTCGTACATTTGTACATACCTTCTGTAACTTGTTAACTAACTGTTAACTTGAAGTTGTAGTAGGGATAACACTCGCTAACTGTGAAGGAAAACACTTGAGTGTGAAACTTGAGTGTCTCAGGGCAGGTTTCTGAATTGAGAATTTCGCTAAGTACAGCCGACAGCACGTCAATCTTCACATTTTAGTTGCAAATTCGCCCGTAATGCA
The DNA here is from genome assembly GCA_947310845.1 of Yponomeuta plumbellus. Classification (NCBI taxonomy): domain Eukaryota; kingdom Metazoa; phylum Arthropoda; class Insecta; order Lepidoptera; family Yponomeutidae; genus Yponomeuta; species Yponomeuta plumbellus. The sequence goes on along the minus strand of OX371216.1, from coordinate 8,594,465 downwards.
ACGGAGTAGAGTACATGGGTGTATACCAGGTCTTGGATGTTTACACGTTTGTGACGTCGCTGTTTCTGGTTCCCACGACACAGGGTATCCTAGTGTGGGGCCAGAACCGGTGTATGTGTCTGTATGTAGATGTTATGTTATGTTATGATGTTGGATAGAAACGCTAAGGCAGATAAAAAACGGGTATAACCTCAAATCGCTCTTAGCCTGGGCTGCCTGAGTGATCTTAAACGATCACTGATGTTAAGCAACATACGGCACGTTCAGTCCATGGATGGGCCACCATCTATGACTAACGCTAGTGGCATTTTTCCGAGCGATCCTGTGCTTCGCAAGGCACGTTAAGCAGTTGGTGCCGGCTGCCGTCGATAGATGGCAGTCGTTAAGCCAAGTCAGAGGCATTAGGGCGGCTTGAAAACTTCTGACAGTAAGACCAGCCACTAGTCTTACAAGCCTCCACCAATCCGGACTTGGCCCCCGTGGTGGAGTATGGCCTAAACCTTCCTCAGGGAAGAGACCCGTGCCCCTCGGTGGGGACAAAATGGGTTGATGATGATAACCTCAAATAGCGCACGGACAAGACGGATGACGTTTCCAATGCACTTTTGAAAGCTTTAAGATGCGTCTAAGAAGGCATTAGCATCAGCTTGCAGTCCGCTTTAAACTTCTGAACAACATATTTCCATATCTATTCAAAAACGCTCGCAAAATAGGGTTGCCAGAGTTCTCACTTGGATTAAAACTTTGTTATATGGTTTTCACAGCCACTTGCTGTGGTTTTGATGGCAGACATTACTCGTAGCATTATTTGAAATATTACATAAATACTGACATATAATCACGCGTGTATCCCAGATGGGTAGGGAGACACTAAGTAGGCACTGCCACTTTCTACAGTCCTGTCAGATCACTTTCGCTTCATCGACGTTCATTAGTCGTTGTATGCACGCATGGCGGTTTCGCGTACATACATCTAATAATAAAATTGTGATTACCTATTTAGATTTGCACACATAGGTAACAATCTTCATTCGGCTGGCAACCCTGTGACAAGCCCCAGGGCCGCGTCCAGAAGCTAAATGACTGTAAGAATCCATTCCAGTTTCAATTTATCAACCGAGAGATGGCGCTGAATGTATGAATGAATTGAAAGTTAGATTACACAATTTAAATCCCCCCTTCATGCAAAATAGGGACGGAAAGATGAGGTTTGACGGTCGCAGGGGGAGAATACATTATAAGAGAGGAAAGTAGCCAAGCGTGTGTCAGGGATACGGTTTTGAGGTTGCGTATGTAAATTTTAGTCGTCGTTTAGCTTTATGTACGGTTGGTAGGTTCTGTATGTGGATTGGTCTATGTTTACCTTTACGTTTTCGATTCCTAGTTGTTTTTGTTGTCTCTTAAGCGGTTTTTACTTATCGCTCAAACTTTCAAGTGATTTAACAGGTTGTGTGATGAAAAGAAAAGAAAAAAGCTATTTCCCCAGTTTACAGAAATTACTAATGTATCTCGATGAAGCGAAAGTGATCCGTAAGGATTTTCGCAATTGGCAGTCGCTCTGCCTAACCCTTTGGGATACAGGCGTGAGCTTACGTGAGTTACAAAAAAAAACAGCATACCTACTTTACGGTAAACAGCGGCAAACATGGTCTATAGCGGCTCTGGAAAGGACGGACCATTTAGACAATTGAGGCATATAGAATCAAAGGCTGCAAAGTACCACAAGCCACTTTGCCGCATTTGATTCCAACGCGGTAACCTTTGCAGCCTTTGAACCCAATATGAGATTTGTATGAGTTCTTAAGTGGTCTTTTGCTGATTTTGTTACTAAATTGAAAAAATGCATAGTTTAAACTCGAGATACACTAGATGGCTCATATTTGGAAAGTATGGCATTTAGTAGCCTTTGAATCTATATGCATCAATTCTTCTAATTACATAACGCCATCTTACACTAGCAGAAAGAAAAGAAAGTAAGTTTTATTTTTATTTCCGGCACGAGAAATGTAATATACCTATCTTCTTCGTCAAAATATACACATGGTATCCTACTCGTAGATTGGGACCAGTACAAGTGATTACGTTCTGTGGGTCTTATAAATCCTACTTGCAAGAGCTGATTCCCCTCATGGGTCTTAAGCTTCTCAGGTAGATAGATATTATAACATAACATTTATTGTTACCTACTTAACTAATTGTTTCTCAAGTAAGTGGATTTTTGTAATCTTTTTTGAGAAATAAATATCTTAAACCTTAACATTTAACATACAGGCACATACATTGCTTCTGCCCCCACAGTCGGATACCCTGTGTCGTGGGAACTAGAAACAGCGACGTCACAAACATGTAACCATCCAAGCCCTGGGTCTCAACTTATAGATTAAAGGCGAGTTGAGAAAAGAGATTTTTATATTCGGCCCCAAGGAAGCGGCTAACTTAAGCATTATAGCATTGACGTAAGCATTTACTTTGTCGTTTAAAGTTTTTAACACCGACTCGTATGTTAAGATCCAATCCAACTTTTCATTTACCAGTGGTCAGAACGAATTATAGACAGACTTCCTTTTTTTGGCGATCTTGCAATCTATATAACTCTTTGGCGGGGGAGGTCGATGTTGACCTGTTCTATGGTGGAATAACTGCGGTGAGATGTCTCCTATCAAAATTGTTTTTCAACCCTGTAAATTAGTTGCTACCCAGAAAATAATCGATTGGTAAGAAATAAATCATTCTTATTCTGAGGTTATACATACTATGTAACGTTACTTTTTACTTTTTGCAGCTATCTGTGGAAACTTTTAATGACTTTTTTTTGAACTTTTATGACTGCCTGTTTTTATGTCTGCTTTGTTTGTATAGTCACTAGTTTTCCTAAATAATAAATAAATAAAAAAAAAAAAAAAAGTAACTACATTGACATTCAATAAACAGAACGTAAATTATTTACGTTGAAATAAGTTACTGATTTCTGATTCCCCTGCTTACTTATTCTGCGTGTTTTACCACAAGGTTCTTGGCTTATCCACGGATCCCCAAAAAGTGGGGTTCCCTCCCAAGCCAGGGTGGGTGAAATATTTACCTCAGGGGAGTTTGGAAGTGTGTTCGGCAGGATGGAACAAAATCTTAATGGATCATGGCTATGATTATTGTGCTACCTACAGTAGGAGAACGCCGATGACGTTTCATTTAACATTTAGCTAGTGATGACCATCTACTGACCGCATAGTTGGTATTCCAAATGAATCACCACGTTTGAGTTCCACGTCCGATGTTTGAGCATCATTATGCTCAAACATTTAGCGGGTTTAGTTGCGGTGATTTATTTAGCTAAAGTGAATTAACTAAATTCCCGACCAACACAATCACTCGACTTGGCCCCATGCTAGGATGCCCTGTGTTGAGGTAATTAGGCAAGGGCTTCACAACGATGGAAATACAACCAGACTGATGGCATAAATTAAATGACTTAAAGTGACCTCTCTATCTGATTAGCCGGTAAATAGAACTCTCTGTTGGACATAGGCTTCTTGTCTTTCACGCCAACCTAACCTATCCCCTCCACCAATCCGGACTTGGCCCCCGTGGTGGAGTATGGAAAAGACCCGTGCCCATCGATGGGGACATGATGGGTTGATGATGATGATGATGAACCTATCCGGTCTAGTCCCGGGACCTCTTGCATTATTGAAAAACATGCTCTCAGTTGAAATTTCTGTGGATAGATAGATAGAATATTGTGGAATTTGTGGAAGTATTTTTTTTCAGTGCAAATTCTGCGAATTAGGGCAGAACGAGATCGGACCCTTCCGACAAAATCTACTAGTTAGTGATTCCGGAATTAATAATAGGAGAAGACTTGAGCGCCGAATGTACTCTCGCAATGAGGGAAAGCCGCGGAGAGAAAACAACATAGATTTTCTGGGATTTATAAATTAGATAATTCTGTTCAGAGCAGAAACGCTAAGCCGCGCGCAGGTGTGTTTGTTAGGGACTTAAAAATAAATTGAGGTAAAAATTCAACCCCGAAAATAGAATAACATAAATTATGTTATCGAACGTTCAACCCTACTGTGAAAGGGTTGCAACTTGGTGACCCCCAGCGGCATACAGTTTGCTTTGCTGGTTAATAACCATAATATATTACTAATCGGCTGTTTACCAAGTTTAAGGCGAAATCAGACGGGTAATTGGGTTTCTGTGACAATTCTAATAAAAGTATTCTTTTCTCTCTCTCTCTCTCTTTCTTACTTTCTTTCTTCCTTTCTAATTCTCACATCTTTCATTTGGATGAATGTTCTCTGCCTACCCCTGAGGAATCCAGGCGTCTTGGTTTAGTTAGTCTATCTTGAGATTTCCTCATATTTGGGCCATGTAGCGCTGTGACATTACTCTGGAGAATGGTTCTGGCTTCGGGTTTCATACAACTGCAATAATCGTAGTATATTATGTGTGAAAATTTGAAGTAGGTACATTGCATAGCCGAGTGTACTTTTCAATCTGTGGCTTGACTTTGTAATATACATCGAATTGTGATAGTAAACTATGAATGATAGACCCATAAACTATGGGTCTTGGATCTTGAGCTTCATAAGAAGATGGACATTCATACCAAATTTGTATTAGATTTGATTCGAGAAAAGATGGTCAGAGTGGAGTTTTTTTTTGCTGCCTTTTTCTCCACTACATTAGCATTATAAGTACCGTCGACAGCACGTCAATCTTCACATTTTAGTTGCAAAGTCGCCCGTAATGCAACGGAGTAGAGTGCATGGGTGTATACATGATGTGCTGTCGACTGTACATCGACATTCAACAAACATAATGTAAACTCTTTACGTTGAAATAAGTTTCTGATTTCTGAACTGTTGCTCTATGAAAGAGGCATCAGTCATGTGCACAAACTAACGAATACCAAATACTAACGAATACTAAAATTGTCTAGAAAACGGATCGAATGTTGTACCAATTCATTCGGCATGATATTTTCAGCATTATAAAAGACGAGTGAAACGTCTAAACACAGTATGAATATGCCATTTCGCGCTGTGACTAGGCCGTGTGATCAAGAAATAAAAGGAAAACACGAGCGTTCACTCGAGTGAATATTCATCCGAGTGATTCTCTCGATCTGACTACACCCTTAGATGCCGTTCCCTCCACGAGGGATCAATTAGGTAAAATAACAATTTTATCCCCGCGCTTTTTCACGTAATTTTGATACAAGCGACTAATCCTGTTTGGATTATTTTTTGCGGTTATCGATGCATGTTTTGCTGTCATTGGAAAGGAAATTGAGAACACATATATGTTAAAAATAAAAATAAAAGTTTCTTGAGTATCATAATTACACAAGTAACAAAAAGTAATTAAGTAAGTAACGAATCGCAAGTAGCCCCGGCCGCCTGAGTGATCTTAAGCGATCACGAAGGTTAAGCAACATAGGGCGCGTTCAGTGCATGGATGGGTGACCGTCTACGACTAACACTAGTGGAATTTTTCCGAGCGGTTCCGTGCTTCGCAAGGCACGTTAAGCAGTTGGTGCCGGCTGCCTTCGATAGATGGCAGTCGTTAAGCCAAGTCAGAGGCCTAAGAGCGGCTTGAAAACTTCTGACAGTAAGACCAGCCACTAACTAGTCTTACAAGCCTCCACCAATCCGGACTTGGCCCCCGTGGTGGAGTACGGCCTATACCTTCCTCAGGGAAGAGACCCGTGCCCCTCGGTGGGGACATAATGGGTTGATGATGAAGCAGCCAACATACGTCCCACTTAGGACACAAGGCTTCTGTCAGAGAGACAGTATGGGCTTAATCATCACGCGTACCCGCCGCGAATTTGTGATTTGAAGCGCCGAATTTTTTTTAAACGATTTATTTCTTCGTCGTGAGGAAAGCCGAGTGTCTGAGCTATTCAATATCTCAGCGCTATATCAATTGCTATGCTTTAAATTGAATGTCATTCGAGACTTTCTGAGATTATTATTTTAATTAATTATCACGATTGAATTTGAATGTAAGCTAATGTAAGATATTTCTATTTTTATTTTTCATTATGATTTAATTCACTGTAATTTGTATGATGTGATAATTCTATTTTATTCATTGTTATGATTTATTTTACACTCCATATCGTTACTAGCTGACCCGGCAAACGTTGTTTTGCCAGATAGAGATATGAAAAATAGATAACAACCTATTCTAAGACCTACCGAATATAAACATGAAGTTTCATCAAAATCGGTCAAGCTGTATCGCAGGAGTTTGCGCACTAATATTGAGACACGAGAATTTTATGTATTAGAAGAGAAGATGATGATTATTGCATTGTGCTTCATGTGTGTGTCTCAAAGCGTAAATAAATGTCTTATCAATCTATTTAGAGTATGACGTAAAAGGCTGCTACAATCGCCCAGTATTTTGTCCGTATAATACAACAGTACCGGCCGGTATTATTTCCTCCGGTTACCTACCGGTCGTGGTTACACTTCACTCAGCTCTAACTCTGTTAACTTTTAATAATCGTAGTGCGAAATGGCGATGCAACAGAATCATTGTTTGCACAGCTTTTTGCGTGAATGATGTATGTGTGGGTGTTTTTTCGCAGTTCGGGTAGCATTTTGTGTGTTTTCCCAGCCACACTTAAAGTGATGAATTGATTTAATTGAAAGTTACTATACATCTAATCGTTAAGCCAAGTCAGAGGCCCTAGGGCGGTTTGAAAACTTCTGACAGTAAGACATGCCACTAGTCTTACTAGCCTCCACCAATCCGGACTTGGCCCCCGTGGTGGAGTATGGCCTATACCATCCTCAGGGAAGACACCCGTGCCTCTCGGTGGGGACATAATGGGTTGATGATGATACATCTAATCTGAGAGTTCATGCTCACAGCAGCCCTATGCTGAGTCAGCTGCCATTTGCAGCAGCAGAGACATCGCGACAAAGTTTGTAAAGTGTATTTATTGTTTTTTACTATAACATAAACCTTTACATACAGGCACATTGCTTCTGGCCGTACACTAGGATACCCTGTGTTGTGGGAACCAGAAACAGAGACATGAAAAACATGTAAACATCCAAGAACTGGGGTTTTTGTCCCCAGCCGCTTGATAGGCGGATGCGCTAAGCGCCACAGAGATCGTCAACTATCCATATTCTATCTTGTTTTAAGTTTTGATTAGTGTGTGTTGTCTGTTGCTGCAATAAATGTTTATCTTTCTTTCTTTTTCTTTCTTTAATCAGCCCATAAATAAAGCCGGCTATTGAGCATAGGATTCCTCTATCCTTTCGGTCCTTTGCTTGTCCGTGTCCGTCCAATACATATTTCTGGTCTGGCTGGTGGTCTGCAGACCGACCGATAGAATACGGTATTTGACACTATGAATTATAAATTATTTGAGATGCTCGATTAAAACAAAAATTACAAAATGATTCGGAAGAAGTATTTCTATTAATAATTTCCTAGTTATTAAGATTTTTAAATAGATGAAACATAAAAAGAGTGCTCTGAAATGTGACGTCACAAGCGAGTATTTTCATACAAAATTCCGTTTTAAAAGTAACTCATTTGACATCCTGTTAAATATCCAATTGATCATGTCCCCGATGCTGTTAGTGCATTATAGTTCAATTTCAATTACATGGTCGGGTCACGTGATTTGTTTTTTTAATTCCATTGAGACGCCTAGAATTACGGATACGCGTGCGCGCTTTGAAATCGACGCAGTCATGCAACTGTCATTGTGCTACTATTCATTAGCAGAATCTAGGCCCTGGATTAAAACAGAGTCAGCGATTGGCACTTGCCCCGTTTCCGATAAACCTCTTTCGCTTACATTAACTGGCGTAATCGTAAAAAAATATTTTTATTCTAAAAGGCTAGTAACAAATTGAAGATTTAAATCAAGAATGTTTTGAATGTATTGTAAGATAAGCCGTTTCCCTTAATTTTATAAACCTGAGGGGGCCCCGAGTGCCCACCGGCGGGTCAGATGTAAGCCACTGTGCATTCCGTTAGGCTCCGTGGCGGGTCGGTCTTGCAACTGCATTTTGAATCGAATTTTGAAGATGATATAGACCACAGTTGCATAAGCATGTTTTATTCTTTGAAAACTGTGATAAATTTCAAATATTACTCTGTAAATAACTAACTTAGCTGTGGAAGAAAAAGTGTTCTAGGCCTGAGGGCTTAAGAGGGTTATATGAGTAACCAACGAGCAAATTGTTGTCAAGTTGTTTCTGACTTTAATTAAAGTTGTTATCAGCTTTTTAACATTAAACTCGCTCCACTCGACGCTCCGCTCTTGCTAAGCCCTCTCCTTTACGACATGAAACAATCTTCTCTTCTCTTTTGTCCGCCCACACGAGCACTTTTCGCTAATTACTGCCAACAGCCTTGAATCAGAGGCCTTAATGTCTAACACACAGAGGCTATTTTCCCGTGTCTAAGTCAGGCGCAACACACGAGCTTTCAGTATTCAAATTCGAGTTGTAATACCTAAGTAACAAGGTACGTTTCGGGGTAACCGGGCTGTGGACAGAAATGCTCTAGTTTTTTTGTTGTGAGGTTAAAAACTTGCAGATTTTTAATGCTTTTAATAAGCCAAGTTTTATGCTAAAAGCTGTTTTGTGTGCTGAAATTACATCCAGCGGTAAAAACGTTTGGTGTTTTAAATAAGTTAGTTAAACCTGGAGTACAGATTCTTACCAACTCTAAAAATAACCTCGTGCAAGAAATAAATTGTAACACGCCATATATTACGTCGTGCGCTGGTACCCCAGTGGTTAGAACAATGGACTCTGAAGAGAGAGACCGAAGCTCAATTCCTACAGAGGGCATGTAACTATCACTTTGTTTTCTGAGCTATATACATTTTCTGAGCTATATACAGTCGACCTCTGTGGCGCAGCGGTTAGCGCATCTGACTACCGTGCGAGAGGTTCCGGGAATCCCGGCTGGGGACCAAAAAAAGCCCAGGTCTTGGATGTTTACTGTTTACATGTTTGTGACGTCGCTGTTTCTGGTTTCCACGACACAGGGTATCCTAGTGTGGGGCCAGAAGCAATGTATGTGCCTGTATGTGAGTGTTTATGTTATGTTTATATCTATCAGCGTTTGAAAAGTGCGGCACAGCCTTTTTGAACTAAAACTTTCGTAAGCACTACACATTATTAACTTTATTCCGGATACACTTACTTGACATTTTGTCGGAAGAGTCCGACCAGGTTTCGCTCTGATTCGCATAGCTTAAACACGGTGAGCAGAGACAGAGCTCGCGTCGTCGGTTGCTTGTCAGAGACGTGATTAGGCTCCGCGAATCAGAGCGAAGGCTGGTCGGACTCTTCCGACAGAAAGTCAAGTTCGTGTATCCGGAATAAAATGTATAATATGACGTCAGAGTCATTAAATGTAAAAAAAAACTTTTGAAGTCATATTACGTAAACTCATTTGTACCAGTCAATAGGCTATTTGACCGATTTCTGAAAGCCACCTCATATTGTTTGTTGGTGTTCATGGGTCCCCAGAAAGTGGTCATTTTAAATTCTTTCGTGTATTTCTTGTAAAAAAGGCAAACAAAAATTTACTTTCCGCCAAAACGCTATCTTAGGCAATACAGCGTCGTACAGGAATTATGACGTCACTTCCCAGTAAACCAACCAACGAACGCAAGAAAGAATGAATGTCAGGCGCCATTTTTACTGCCATGTGACGTCATTATAGAATCGGCCAATCCAGGCCGTTTTCGATACAATGGCGGCAGATACATATCATCAAATTTTATCTGGTGTTTTTTTTATAAGTCATAACTGTTCTTTTTAGTTATAATGCCTTACGGTTTTAAGACACATAATTTATACGAATATATAAATAATACTGTTTTTTTTCACACTGTCAAATAGCCTATTGTGTTGAATACAATAAATCATTTAATAATAATAATACACTCACGCCTGTGTCCAACAGGGATAACCATTACTTTTGCCATCGGTACACTAAGAAGAAGACTGACTAGCAAACACGGATGTGCTGCCGAGTGTATGAGCTACTAGCCATTATACTATTATGTGTGTGTCTTCCCACATTTCCCCACCAAACCAGTTCCATTTCCTAATAGACCGAAGTATTATTTAGATGGGCAGTTAGTCATAATTCCGAGTTGTGTTTCTTGGAACAAAACCCGCACATAAATCGTAGCACCCCATGCTGGGGCTCGCCCTGTATGGAAACCAACTAAATCTTTGTACTTTACTATCGGGTATAGTCGACGAAACATGTTAATGGAGGCGATTGTGTCTAGTGTCTAGTTTTAAGCCCAAAACTCTGTTAATTAAGTTATGAAAAGAAGTTTCTTTGTTATCTTCCTCTCCACATAATCTATTAATTGTGAAACTAACACTTAATACATACAGTAAACATTTTCGGTATTATACACAGACAATCTCATCCAAGTGGCAGGAAGACGCTGGATGCAAGCCGCTTCTAACCGGGCTTTTTGGAAGTCCATGGAGGAGGCCTATGTCCAGCAGTGGACTTCTTGTGGCTGGATGTGATGATGATGATGATGATGAAACTTTATCCCGCTATACACCTACTAAACCTATACACTTACTTGGCTTTTTGCCGGAAGAGTCCGACCAGGTTTCGCTCTGAATAAAGTTTATAATGTCTAGTGATTACGATAGTTTTAGTTTAAAATATTTCATGTTATTTACAAAAAATGATTCTACAAAAACAGCACTTACTGAGGCTTAGGGTGGTATTACAGTACGGATAATATCTAAATTACTTGGAGTTTTAACAAAGTTTTAGTAGTTCTTAGTTTGTCTTAGAACGTTGTTGATAGCGTCAACGGCAAAATTTAAACGGAGGATAAATTCTAAACATCTCTAAACAATAGTGTTAATTAACATTGTAAGGGTGGTCACTTTTTAGTTAAGCATGGTATCTACTGGACACACGGTATCCGAGTTTGATCAACACGAGCAATTGGAAGATAGTACATAATATTCTTCATTGTATTATGTGCTTTGGAAAATGTTGCTCCAAGCGGTCCATTCTTGAAGCGGAATTTAAGAAGAAAAGAAGATACATTTGCATTCCAAGACTGTGAGACTTACTACCGGCACGGCATTAAGACAGAAAAATAAGGAGAAAAAACAGCTGTTACGAGCTTACAACAAAATAAAAAATCTATATTGGCCAAACTAACAATAAATGATTTATCGCTCCCCGCAGGTGATATTTTACTCTTCTTTTAACTCCTAAGGAAATTCTGTTATTACACTTACGAAAACGTTTACCAGGCAGGCATCAAGCCACCCCTTTTAGGTGATTGCATAAAATGTATCGCTTCATTCGAATCATTGGGCAAGAAAATTACTCGCTACACGATATGTCCTTTTTTTGTAAAAGAAATTGTGCTAAGGTAAGATGTATTATTATTTTTTAACAAACATAAGGAAATGCCATATCGTGCATAGTTAGCACAATTTTGACTGGCAGCACCTTAGCAACAGCAAGATCGCTAAGATCGAAAAGAAGTACCCAGTTTGAGGTTAAGAAAAGACGCGCCGTCTTTCGTATTCGACTGTACACGACTCAAGGGATTCTACGCTTTCACCAATTTCCAATGCGGTATTACCTTATCGGTATAGAACTAGGAATAGCCTGTAATAGTCATGTCTAGACCGAGTCGAGAAAACCTCACCTCCAGTTTAAATTATGATAATTTTACATCGTCCAATTTGAATCGTGATAGGAAACATATATAGGCGAACTTGTATCATTTACGTATGTCGCAGGAATAAGAAAGTATTTGAAAGGTCGTTTTATCCTAGTGTGAAAGAAAATGTCATTTTCTGGCCCGTTACAATATCATTAACTTTATACTGGAAACACTTACTTAAGTTTTTGTCGAAAGAGTCCGACCCGGTTTCGCTCTGGCTCGCAGAGCTTATAATATTTACAGTTTTATTTTATAGTATAAATACTTTCTTTAATATGGCCTGTGCCCTACAATGGAACGTACATAAATATATAGAATGCATAATTATAATAGCATACATACAGACACAAACATTGCTTCTGGCTTCACCAGGATACCATGTGTCGTGGGAACCAGAAACAGCGACATCACAAACATGCAAACGTCCAAGACCTGAGGCTTTTTTTGTCTCCAGCCGAACCCAGGACCTCTCATATGGTAGGAAGATGCGCTAACCACTGCGCCACAGAGGTCGTCAAATTAATAACGTGCTCACATTACATTCGCTTACACAAACGGCATCAATCAGGGTATTGTCCCACATTATGTGATGTTCTCGTCTGGTAACCAGGACTTGCAGAAGAGGATGTCCTGGCTTGAGACCATTACAAGGGAATAGTCCCTGTGGATCAAATCGGCTGCCTGAGTGATCTTAAACGATCACGAATGTTAAGCAACATAGGGCGCATTCAGTGCATGCATGTGTGACCGTCTATGACTATGACTAACGCTAGTGGCATTTTTCCGAGCGGTTCCGTGCTTCACAAGGCACGTTAAGCAGTTGGTACGGGCTGCCGTTGATAGATGGCAGTCGGTAAGCCAAGAGGCCTTAGGGCGGCTTGAAAACTTCTGACAGGAAGACCAGCCACTAGTCTTACAAGCCTCCACCAACGGACTTGGCCCCCGTGGTGGATTATGGCCTATACCTTCCTCAGGAAAGAGACTCGTGCCCCTCCGTGGGGACATAATGGGTTGATGTTGAGTCCTTGTGGGCGTTTTGATACATATTCCTAGTAATAAGTCCCAGGCAGCCTGGAAAACGAAGCATGCATGACTTCACCCGTTGCCCATCCAATTGGAACTAAAGTGACGCGTTTTTCTTTTCTATTGTGGAGCTTAGATTGAAACTGCTCAAGCCAGCAATAACATCGCGTCTCAGTGGACATAATAGCTGTCAAAACTTACCTATTTCAACTAGAAAGTGTAGACGTGGTGTTCATAATGTCTTATTCAAGTTGGTTCTGTGGGACTTCGTAATAGAGGTCTCTAATCTTGAGTTCTTGAGATTTTCAACACGTTATCAGTCGTGAGAAGTGAACCTAACCCACTAAACAAAATATAAAACTTGTAATATAGAATGAACTAGTAATAAGTAATTATATTTTAATATTGAATTCAATGTACTCCACAATTAATTTAAATTATTTTAAATATTTTAAGTGACTAATACATAATTTAAGATGTTCAAAGACCTTTAAAATCACATAAATATAATTTAGTTCGATTTTTAAAGTTATTTTATATTTCAGTTAATTATATGATACACGTTTGGTATCACGTTTGAACTGTTACCTTATACCTTACCGCTGCGGGCAGGCGGTCATTGTTTAACTATTGTTATGCTAATTACCGCCATTAGAAGGCCTATGAATGTTTACTCATTTCAGAAAAAAAAACAAGTGCAATATTTATCTGATCCATTTAATATGGTTGCTAGAGATGAACAAAATATCTTAAAAAGCTTACTAAAACTCTGTAGAGGTTCTTCAATAAATACAATGTTTCTGTGTGAGTTCGATCAGTGTTTTAATAAAAATGTACTATAAAAGAGACATCTAGATTATTCAAGTAATAGCTATGTTTATGAGCAAAAAATATAAAGACCTTCATTAAGTCTTTAAATATCCAACTAAAGGACTCAAACGAGTTATCGACAAACAAAATGAATTGAATTTACAATAAATGTGAAATAATTTACCATTAAATTACTATAAATTATAAAAATAGAGACGTAGACATAATGATTATCATAATAAATTCATTTCGCCGCGCGGCGTATGGCCTTTGATCCGCGTGCATCGTCGGATCCGTTCGAGTAACTTCGGGAATCTTTTCAGTTGGACCAATAAAAATATATTCAATAACATGTAACCTGGCGATTATGTACTATCTCAAAGTCGATTTAATTATGTAATTAAATCGAACAACCAATAGATTTTTCTATAGATTACTACAATGACGTAGAGAAAAAACTTAGGGAACATTGTGAAACATAAAAATTAACCCTTTGGCTCAACTGTTAGCCGTAAGGCGCACCAAGGGACAAGGGACTTTAGAACTACGGTTAATGAATATAAGGTTTAATTTTGCTTCCGAGTACCTCCTACCAAATTTGGTAGCCACCGTATTTGTTTTTTTTTTTGCTGTCGCGCTGTTCCGCGTTCGGTCTACTTATGTAGTTTCAGAGCCGGTTTCTGAACTGAAGTAAATATTTAAGTATCGTTCTGTCTGAATCGCTCGTAGCCTGGGCTGCCTGAGTGATCTTAAACAATCACTAATGTTAAGCAACATACGGCGCGTTCAGTCCATGGATGGGTCGCCGTCTGTGACTAACGCTAGTGGCATTTTTCCAAGCGGTTCCGTGCTTCGCAAGGCACGTTAAGCAGTTGGTGCCGGCTGCCGTCGATAGATGGCAGTCGTTAAGCCAAGTCAGAGGCCTTAGGGCGGCTTGAAAACTTCTGACGGTAAGACCAGCCACTAGTCTTACAAGCCTCCACCAATCCAGCCCCCGTGGTGGAGTATGGCCTATACCTTCCTCAGGGAAGACGTGCCCCTCGGTGGGGACATAATGGGTTGATGATGAACGTTCTGTCACGCTCTCTTCTGAGAAATTTAACGAGACAGAACTACAGTTAAGTAGTTAATTAGAGAAACTCTGAATTCAAAGACTCTCCCTCAGATACTTTCACTGGGAAAGGACTCGATTTAAGGGAGTAAAGTAGAAATAAGCCTTTTATATCATTTGATCTAGCAACTAGCACATACATACGAGGCGATGGCGGCCGGAGGACCGTCGACCTTGCCGGGACAACGCCCTTCGAGCTGCGACGTCCTTCGCCACGGAGAACACTTTTTAATGTATTTCGATGTATTTATTAGTTTACTTAGTAATAATGCTTAGGACAGACGTTTTAATTTAAATTGCGAACGCCGTTCGAAGCAGTTTTTTATCAAACTGAGTAAATATTATGAAGGGACTAGACGGAATATCCACAAAAAAAATGTTGTGTTGGCTTAAAGACTGAAGATCTTTAGAATTTTAAGCTTAAAAATTATAACTATTTATGTAATTATTTTTGTAAAACTGTACGAATAGGGTCTTCAAGAACTTTCCGTCGACTCTTACTAATAGTCTAACTATGAAATTTGGCATGTTGATATCGTCTTTTAATACAAATACAGGTAAAACTCTAAAAACTTATTAAATAATTAACATAAACATAAACATTTACACACAGGCACATACATCGCTTCTGGCCTCACACTATGATGCCCTGTGTCGTGGGAACCAGAAACAGCGACATCACAAACATGTAAACATCCAAGACCTGGGATCCCGGGCTGGGATTCGAACCAGAGGCCTCTCACATGGTAGACAGATGCGCTAACCGTTGCGCCATAGAGGTCACCATCTGGGATTTTTTTTATTATTAAAAAAACGTCTTTGAAGTTCGAGAAAAATTCGGAATAACTGCAATTACGAATGCCTCTGTGAGCGAGCCTCACTCACTGTTTTATTGTTACGCATAATAATAATATGTATGTAATTATAAAGTAACTCACCTGAACTTCTCGCCTCCGCCCGTATCGCCGTCGAATCCAAAATCGCCAACAAAAACCAAAACACCAAACACAACGCCTTAAACCTACTCAAGCACCACACTCTGTCCACTCGTCTGCAAGTAGGAGCACTAGGAATTGGAAAACTACTCTTATTGTCTACGTCGTAAAAACTACTATTGCTAACTTGACTACTGTTATTTGACACGTCTTCCCGCCTAGTTTTACTGGGCTGCGTCTTTCCTCTGTCTTCGAGGAGGGATTTTAGGTCTTGTAGTGTTTGTCTCTTGGCCGATATGGTCATTTCTAGTGGGTCCAAGACGCTACGGTCTTGGCTCTGCCTCCAACTCATGGTTGGGGTGCTGGTGGCGTCTCGGTTGGATGGTGGCGGTGGCGGATGGTCAAATGCCCGTGTCATCTTCGGGTTTCATCTGGAACAAAGGAAAATATGTTAGCGGAGGGTTTGTACATACATCGAAGAGTTTTTTCGAAAAAAATAAATGATAATACAGGATGTGACACAATCACCATTTAGACATCCGAAATTTTTGAGAATGTTACACCATGATAAGATAGTTTATTAATTGCTTGAAATAATATTAATAATGAACTAACAAAAAATAATTAAAAATATAACTTAAATATAAAACTATTCTAGTACATTATATATTTACAATATTTACAAATAAAATACCTGCCCCAGGTCGCTGTCCCGCGGCAATGAGCCCAGAATGCTGGCGACGTTGCCTCTTTGGATGGCCAGGCTTATCCTTTGGCCGAGGTACGCGCCAGCTCTCTGGTCTCCCGATGCGTCGATTAGGCGCGCCGCTAGTTCTTTGAACAGCAGGCGCGCCGCTAGTTCTTTGAACAGCAGGCGCGTTTCTGGGCCCCATGGGCCCATCGTTTCGACCCCAAACGGCGCAAATATGTAATTGTTGCCAATAGAACTGTATTTGCGCCGTTTGAGGCTTTCGGCCGCGCCGGCCGCTGAACCAGCAGCTCTTCCACTCTGGGAAACATGGCAGGGCGCCAGTGTATCAACGGACGTAGCGTCCCACACTAGTGGCCTCCCATGTTTCCAGGGGATCAGAGTCATACCGTCGGGCCTTTTGCCATCATCCCGAAAGATGCCTAGAGGTTCCAGCGTGGCCGGAACCCCGGCTGTGGCAAAGGCCCTCCGGATGATGTCGTTGAGAGCCGCGTGGCGGGGTAGGCGGCCGGTGCTTCGTTGACACGACAGGCTATGGTGGCCCAGGCAATCGACGTCGGTGCCGCAGGGACAAAGATGGGGCACGGTAATGGGGCAACCCAGTCGCAGTCCGATGGCGGTGCTAAAAGAGCTATTGTCCATCAGGGTTCCTATTAACGCTGATGGATGCGCCTGCAACTAGTAGCCCGACTCTCGTTCAGATACGGCTAGTAGGCGAGCGCGTTCTGCGTCGCTGGTGCAGGAATTAATCAACCTGCGCTGCACCAGCTCGCAGAGGGGCTCGTCCCACTGCCTTTGGATGGTGGGATCCTTAGGCGGATCCTCACCGGGGCAGGCCAGTCTCCATGCTTCCGTGGCTTCCTCACAGCATGAGACCTCAATGTCACCCAGTGATGAGTGAACAATTTTCTTGTACAAGGCCTCGATGCTGTGAATGGAAGACAAAAAAGCAGGCAATGCGACGCTGCTTACCTTCCTGACTCCTAGGCCTCCGAATCTTATAGGGAGTGATGCCTGGAGCCAGGAACGTTCTGAAATGGGACAGTTTAGAATTTGGATTAGTGCCAAATGGATCATCGAATCGATTGGTCCCAGCAAAGCCACCTGGCTAAACAGTGGGCTGCATCTTAGATAATAGGTGAATTTGGGTACGAAAAGACAAAAACGAATAATTTGGAATGCCATATGTGTGTTAATTTGGGGCAGGAGGGGGATGGTGTCAAAAAATTTTGCTTTTTCGTCATCTAAAAATTGAGGAAAGGCGTCTTCGACGACTGGTGCTCCTAGGAGGCGAAGCGATTCGTTATTAACTACTTTTAAATTTGGGGCCAAAAAGTTGAATTCTGAAACTATTGAATTTGGGGATTTTATGTGGTCGAAAACGTACAGTTCACATTTGCTATGATTGAGTTCCAGGCCTACTGATTTAAATTTGTCCGAAAGCGTTTTAAGGTCGTTTTGAACCGTATTTACTTCGCCTCCTAGAGTGCCGTCGTCTAGATACCATATATTTAATTTTGACTTTAGTGACGTGATAATTTTGTGTATAGCCAGGCTGAAGATGGCCGGCCCGAGTGGGTCGCCCTGCTGGCAGCCTACAGCGGAGTCAATAAGGTGGTCGCGGTATACCAGATTTGAAGGGCAGCTGTAGGCCTGCCAAAGGTATGGTTATATCTCCGGGGTGGTTTCTCTCACCTCTGCCAGCATGGCGCCCCTGTCAACCGAGTTAAACGCATTTTTTACGTCAACCTTGAGGATGACCTCACCACCTCTCTCTTTTATATATGTCCGCATAGCGTGTACTGCTGCCTCGCATCGCCCCTTAGACCCGAACCCTAGCTGGGTAGGTTGAAAAAGGGCCTTTAGGCCAGGGAGGATGCTGCGGCAGCAAATCTTGGACGCTATGCGGCGTATGGTACACCCCACTGCCACGGGACGAATCCCTCCATCTTTTTTTTTTAGCGCGCATAGATTCGCCCCGTAAAGCAGTGGGGTCACTTCTGTGTTAACTTCCCCGGCCAGCATCAGGTTGACTAGGGCCGTGAGTCGACTCAGCAGAGTTTCACCGGCCTGGCCGGTCGCCCCGCAAACCAGGTCTTTTAGGTGCTGCGGGCTGAGCCCATCCAGGCCGCCAGCTCAGCCGTTTTTGAATGACATCACGGCTCCTAGGACGTCCTTCCCGGTAACTTCTATGTGTTGGTCACCGGGAAAAGGTGCTGGCGGGAGGCAAAGGGTGTGGAGAGGAGAGGGGTGTTTTCCCCTCAAGGTCGACAGCACCTCCGCAGAATCGGGAGCGATTGCATCGCTGGAGAATAACAATTGTATTATTACACCATGAATTATAAATTTAACGTTTTATGGACGACCGACTCCGCAGTATGTTTCAATAAGAATAATCCGTAAAAAAATGAAATATAAAGTTTAAAACCTTTCATAACGAAAGCTTAAGCCTAAAATAAAACCACAAAAACTTTGCATGAAATGTAAATAACCGATGAGCACTCAAAAAAATCAAAATTTCATTGTAAAGCACAGATAATAAATCCACAATACTGGAAACACTACGTGCAGTGTTGCCAGCATCCACTCAACGCCATTGAGGGATTTCAAAAATATTAAATTCTCTTTTAGAATGCCATAAACTGCAACTCTTTTGTGTCCGGTGCCATTGTGCGAAACACATTGAGAGATCTCGATGAATTATAAATAAAATTTAAGTCCACTAGAAAAATGTATTCAGTGAACCAAGAATGCAGAGTCGAAATTAATGCAAGAAGAAAAATTATTTTCGTGAAAGGAAGTCCACGGTTTTTTTATAAAGGCCCAATAGGCTTTGGGTAGTTTTCAATTTATCCAGTAACTCGCTTCAATATTCAGACCCTTTTGAACTTACTTACCGCCAGTTTCTCAAACACTAACAGTCTGTTAAACTATTGTTAACAGCTGTCAGTTGTCCAAAAGTGCATATAAAAAAAACAACTGACAGGCTGTTTACAGTAGATTAACAGACTTTTAGCGTTCGAGAAACCAAGGGTTAAAGTCGCCTTGCACCTTTTCTTAAATGTGTCTTAAGTCGCCATTTCAAAAGAATTTTGTACGAAGAATTTTAAATGAACCGCTCGTAGCCCCGGCCGTCTGAGTGATCTTAAACGATCACGAAGGTTAACCAACATCGGGCGCGTTCAGTGCATGGATGGGTGACCGTCTATGAATAACGCTAGTGGCATTTTTCGGAGCGGTTCCGTGCTTCACAAGGCACGTTAAGCAGTTGGTGCCGGCTGCCATCGATAGATGGCAGTCGTTAAGCCAAGTCAGAGGCCTTAGGGCGGCTTGAAAACTTCTGACTGTAAGACCAGCCACTTGTCTTACAAGCCTCCACCAATCCGGACTTGGTCCCCGTGGTGGAGTATGGCCTGTACCTTCCTCAGGGAAGAGACCCGTGCCCCTCGGTGGGGACATAATGGGTTGATGATGATTTTAAATGTGAAACATTGATGGAAGCCGTCCCTAAAGTAGACCCACTGTCAAACACCCGCGAATAAGAATAAATACACCAGACAAGTACTAAACGTTAACACGGATTACCAATATAGACTGTCCAATAACCAACTTCGAAAACGAGACAGCATCGACTAAAAAACTACAAGAAAACAACGTCGACTCATCAACCAATCATACTCTTAAAGCACAAATAAACAACCTAAGAGGATAACCGCCTTCACCGGTCTCGGCTTTAATAAATTACAGGTTTTGCGCGGGAAAAAATGGCGGCCATATTGGCAGGAGAAAACAAGTGCAGAATGGAAGACGGCGACAATCTAATAAGCAATTCATCAAGACACGTGACAGAGTGTGTTATCGCTGGCTGGGACTTAGGGTAGGAGAGAGCAGTGGGTTCACTGATTATAGGTGAGACTTACGTGTGAAAAACGTTTGCTTCAATTTAAATAAAATAAAGAAACCTTATTGTAAAACGGTTACAATAAAAGGTTATAGCTCCCAAACCAAGGTTCTCTGTAGTTCGGGTAGCTACCCGGACCTATTATAGCTTATTTATTTTATCTCGTCTAAAAATCTCACTACCAGTCTGTTAGCTTTTAGAATATACCTCGGGCTCTAGAGTAGGATTCGGTTTTCGCCGAAAGCACACGAGTGTAAAACTAGTTCCTGGTCTGTAAGTAAAATTAAGTGTCATATTAGTTCCGATATTTCTATTACACGAATATATCCGATTCTATCCGATAGTAGCCGAGGTATATTCTAAAAGCTAACAGACTGTACGTCAACGCGTATGCGAAAGAAAATCGTATTCCGAAGTCTGTTATTCAATGAGATAAGTGAAAGCGGTCCTTTCTCAGAGAGAATTTCTCAGAGAGAAAGAGATTACTTGCTTAATGATTAGCGTTTTCAAACGGCATGGGTACATCTTCGGGTTCCCTCAGGATGTTTTCTCTCTGTTCGTTTAAGGACACGGTCTTCGTTAATTTAAGCAATTTTTTAAGCGAGACGATTTACCTGTTTACTCACAGCCGATTTAAGTTCCTAATCAGTCACCTACTACTATTAAGTCTGTGTATTCAATAACTGTATTATTAATAAGTCTACTACTCTACCATCTACCAACGACAGTCAAGTACAGACGTATCAAATCTTTATTTTGGTAATTCAATAAATATTTACTTTACTTCACTTAGCAAGTGGTATGGCTTCTAAAAATTCACAAAAGTATAAAACTTACAAAACAAATTGAAATCCATTTTTACTGACGCGCCGCCAAAAATACAATCAACTGACAACTTCACCTCGCGACCGAATCTATTCTCTTAGAATCACAACAATAAATACTCCCTTCTCCAAACATTTTGAAACAATTTTAAACCAGTCACCCGCAGAATATCTCTCCGCGAAACGCATTTTTCAACGCACCCCATAAACCAACTCGGGCCACTGTCACAGACATACACAGCCATATTTCATGACATCCTGCCAACAGGCAGCGCCGCACTGTCCTCCGTACCCTGATGGGGTAAGTGGAGTGTCGGGGAGCGGTGTACACCTGCGTCCTTCCCGTGATAAAGGGCTGCCAAGATGAACTTGTTTTACGCCGGCGTGGACGGGCTGGAACTCGTCCCGTCGGCTACTGGGACCAGTAGGACGGGTTACGGACTCGACGGGCTGGCTTCTGAGTGCTTATACTGAGTTTTTTCATTCACTTTCGATAGCGAGAGCGTTTGCGATTTGCATAGGAGTGACAAAGAGACAACTATGTGGCGCGCTTGGTTACTCCTTTACAAATTGCACTCTGAATTGAGAATTTTCACTCAGTAAATACAAATAACGTTCTGTCACGCTCTTTTCTGAGAAATTTGACGAGACAGCACTACAGTTAAGTAGTTACTTAGCGAAATTCTCAATTCAGAAACTGGCCCCAAAACTTCCTATCTGTCTGACTTATGAGTCAACTTATTACTAACCAGTCTGCGGCTTATGTGTGACATCATATCAACTGTTGCTGTTGCTGTGTTGTTGACTTTAATATAGCCTGGCTAGTGTCGGAGTGCTTTTAGTGGGTGATTAGATAGAATATTCTGGGCTACATGTGTAAAAAGCTTAATATTAATGATAAGTACACCGATTAGTGGAACGGCCATCCTTCATAAATAGTTTAATAGCATAAATAGTGTTTTTTTGTCTGTCTTACTAATGGACTATGCTTACTAGAAATTGTAATAGATTAGATTAGATTAGATTACACCAGAAAAAAAATTTTTTGTAACAAACAAATGATAGCTATATGCTTTCATGGATTGATAAAAAACCAATTCATTCCACAAAAGCCTTCGATTCGAAAAATTGAAAGAGGCTCAAAACAACGCTGTCCGAGTTTTTCTCGGGGCAAGTTCCCGGCGCACTAACCGGCCTCGCAGACTAGGCTTAATGAGGCCCGCTTTGTTCGCGGCCTCGTTAAAAACACTCCGATCGATCAGTGCGACGGGACGATTGCAATTATTGTTAAACTCTCGATCAAGTGCACTAAGGACACTGGTTTGCACTGGCAAACAGTGTCAGTGTCAGTTACAGTGGAGTCTAGACACTGGTCTAGACTCCATTCCTCGAAACAAGCTCCCAGAGAAAATCGTCCATGTGCGCCCATTGGTTAATGCGCGTGACCTTCAATATCCACTGACCTACCCTATAAAGCGGACTGTCTTCTCTTCATCTTTATCGGCCTATGCTTGTCCACTGCTGGTCATAGGCCTCTCGCATTGAACGTCCTCGGCTATTCTCATCCAGCTCTTGTCAGTTGCCTTGCGAAGATCATCGCTCCACCGAGTCTGAGGACGTCCTACACTACGCCTTCTCTTCGTCTTGTCTTCTGTCTTCTCTTATCTCTAGTCGCGTGCATTGCCCAAGAGTGACGGTTAGGTATACGAGTATATATAAAATATTTCCCGTCAAAAAAAAAAAGGTATTGGATGTTCACGTGTTTGTGATGTCGCTATTTCTGGTTCCCACGAGACATGATATAATAGTAAAGGGACAGAAGCAATGCATGCGCCTGTATGTTAATGTTAATGTTTACAATCTTTTCCTCATTGTAATATGTAATTGTAATTTTATGTCTCTGGTTTCTTGTGTGCAATAAAGAATATTCTTATCTTATCTTATGTACCTATTAGTACATTTAATCTATATAAAACAAGATACAAGGTACCTAATGAAAAAAAGGGTAGTAGCCCATTTTTTTTTCAGTTTCTCTACTGATCAATTTAATTGTGTAAAAGAAACTGTGAAGAAGTTCGCGAACTTTTCTGTCATTTCAGAACATCTTTAATATTACAGTTACCATTATTATTAAGAGTATCTGTCTTTCTATTTAAGTCAATGTTGAAACCGTCGTCTTCACTTTCTTTTGTATCGGTTCATTGAGTCGGAATCGGTAAGTTATTCTGTTACGGTTTTCTGTCTTCTATTCGGTGTTTTTAAAAGAAAACTTCTTTGAGAGGTGTTACAAAAGGTAATGGAATGGAAGTGCGATTTCATTTGTACTTAGAGCTCAAATTAATGGATAATTGGCGGAAATCCTAGTAAAGAATTTTATTATTTTATTTCCATGCCCTGGGAACATTGGTCTCCAACTACCCCGCCAGGATACACGCGTGAGTTTATGGCATGACATAGATGGATAGATAGAAGTAAGCTTTATGAGGTCTTTATACATACCTACTAAAATCCAGAATCTAACACATTTAAAATATACATAAATATAAATATATAGATATAGATTTCCCTTAGCTGTGCAGCGCAGTAACGGGGCCAGTATTGGGGCTTTTGGGGTGGATGTGGCTCGGAGCGATTTGTTTTGTTAGGTCATTTTATTTCTTTATTTTTATTATTAATCTAAATATTATTATATTGTAATTTTACAAAATACATAATTATATCAATGATCGTAACAATTAAGCGGTGGTGGCGTAGTGGGTTGACCCTTGCTTCTCGATCATGAGGGTTTGGGTTCGAACCACGCTTGTACCAATGACTTCTAGTTACGTACACTTGTTTGTTTGTACAGCAACACCGTTCGCTGATAAATTGTGCCCGCATAACGGCGACAGGATTGCCACTAATAAACTCGGCAACATCTGGGCCCAGTTCTAGTGATTGGTGCCTCTGCCTGCCCCCTCGGGGATAGCGTGAGTTTATTTTTTTATTTTTCATAACAATTGAATAAACTGGAATAGTCGCTTTTTGTTTGGACACCTTGTATAAATGCTTGCTTAGTTACAAAACAGAGCAGACAAACAATAGAAAACTAAAATATGAAAAGAAAATCCTCTGGCCAGACCTAGGCTAATCTATTAAGGTTACTTTACATATGAGCAAGTATAGTAGCGAGTTAGTTGCCATTACCATTTGAAAAATATCCATAGCACTTATAACCGTAATAACTAAGCATTACCGAAAGAGTTTTTAATAAAAATAGTCATTAGTAGCGAATCGTGTTTACTTTCGAATATTAAAGTTACTTAGAAACGTCAAAATACTATCCAGTTTCAGTTCGTAAAGTTGCAACTTGAAACTGTAAAAATCATCTTATAGCATAGACTTCGTAGGTGCTAAGTTTGAAAAAACAATTAACCCGTTGGCTCAACTCTGCAAATGATAAGTTGCCTTGACATAAGGGACTTTAGAACAACTGTTAATTTTAATTAAAATAAGGTTTAATTTCGCTCCCGAGTACCCGCTTCCAAATTTGGTAGCCGCCGAGCCGAAGGGTTAATTTGTCAAAATTTAATGGGAAATGAATAAGTCCTCACTGAGGAGGAGACGCACAAATCCTAACCAGTACCAATCGTGTAACTGCCAAATTTCATTCTTATTGGAATACGATTGGAATAATTGGTATGCGTAATATAGGAGTATCACTATAATTAAGTTCCTAGCCAGCCACTGGCCCCTGCACTCGCTCCTGCACTCGTCAATCTAAACGGGTCAAGAGTAAGAACGGGCTACGTCCGACAGATTAATGACACCGCTTTAGTGTAACACGCCTGGACAGTGGCGCACCTGAGTCCGTCCCAGGGTGCACCTGGGTACGTCCCTGGGGCGCCCGTTGGAGTGCACTTTTGCTTTTTGTTCGTGGCGTTGGATGTAAGCTTGCAAAGTGAGAATTCTTTTTGCTCTATTCTATTTGGGGTTCATTTAATTGGTGACTACGACGGAGTTCGCTGATTGTGCAGGAACACGTCGTGTGGAAGTCCGCAATTTTTGTTGGCTTTGAAGAATTCTACTTCTTAGCGTAACGCGGTTCGAGATAAGAATAACGTGATTGTGAGAGGTAGTGGGTCAATCAATAGGTATTGGGTTTGAATCCCTAGAACCTATAACTTTGTTTTCCAAAGTCTGTATTTCTGTCTGTCTATCACCAGGCTGTATCTCATGAACTGTGATAGCTAGACAGTTGACATTTTACAGATGATGTATTTCTGATGCTGATGTAACAACAAATACTCAAAACAGAACAAATTAAATATTTAAGAGACCCATACAACAATGTTTGTTTTTGAACTAAAACTTTCGTAAGCACAACACATTGTAAACTTTAAGTCCGGATCTACTTACGGGTGTCGTTATATCGGATATAACAACACCCGTAGATCCGGACTAAAAGTTTACAATGTTTGTTTTGCCGTTTTTTTTACCGTTTTTTTCCTCGATATTAATATGGGCAACAGGTGGAAGCTCGAAATGGTCCTTGTTGTACAGATAATGGTACAGAACCCTTTGTGTGCGAATCCGCCTCGTTCTTGGCCGATTTTTTTTTTATAAAAAAAAAATGAACATAAACTTTTACATACAGGCACATACATTGCTTCTGGCCCCACACTAGGATACCCTGTGTCGTGGAAACCAGACGTCACAAACATGTAAACATCCAAGACCTGGAGATTTCCCCAGCCGGGGATCGAACCCGGGACCACTCGCATGGCAAACCGCTACGCCACAGAGGTCGTCAACTGGTAGCTGTTAACAGCTGATTAATAGATTGTGTGCGAGAAATCGGCGGTTATTTTAGTACCATATGAAGTTCTTGAACCCGGTAGTTCCGCCCCAACAGGAAGTTTTCAATTACAATTTCCCAGATCAAGATCACGTCGCGACAATATTTTTTATGTCCAACGATGTGCTGAAAATTTCGTACCTACCGCCATTTTGACAAGAACGCGGTGGCTCTTATTGCTGTCGACTTAAGTGCTAGGATCGAGCAAATCGGTGTCGTGCTCGTTGCAGGCGAAGGTACTTGGGACAAAGTAGGGGACCGATAAATGGCCTTTGCCCGGAATAGAACCTGTACCCTAGGGGACGAGGGGCGTTCAGGTGTGCCCCAACTTTTACCGGAGTCATCCGTACTTGAGTTATGGCGCTTGCATTTTGGGACAAACTTGCGATCGGGTTATCGGGATTTTGCATTCTTGTTGGGAATTTCGGTTGTACGTTTGTAAGTTTTATAGTTTTCAAAATGGAAGTAGAAGAACTGATAAGTTTTATAGATTTGTGAAATTTAGACCTCCATCGTTAGGTATAAGTTCATTGTACATTATATTTTCTAATGCTACCTTTCATATTGGTTTACGCTTAACCTGCAAAAACTGTTTTTTTACTCTGTGGCTACATATTTTCCTTGTTTTTGGATTCTATAGATTTTATAAATAAGAACGTTGCATTATAGATTGTTTTACGGATTTAAGTAGGTACTTGGAGAACGTCGAAGTTCAAAAATCATAAAAGTGCAGTCGCCGATCTCCACAATATCTGAGTCCGACTGTAAAGCCTTACACCGTGGCAACACTGTGCGGCATTGTGGTATGCCACAAGGCCGCATGCTACAACGTCGCACATTGTGGCAAGAACCTTGTGGCATGGCAACACCGTGAGTCATGTGGCAAACTGTCGCAGCTTCTTCTTCTTCTTCTGCCGCACCGTTGTAGCATGCGGCCTTGTGGTGTGGCAAGCCGCAATGCCGCACAGTGTTGCCCCGGTGTAATTCAGGCTTAAGATAGTTTGAAGCAGGCTGATACAACAATGGCGTGTATATCTAAGAAAACTGTTGGTTGGTTTTCATTACAATGCCCTCTATAAACTCGACCCTGTCCTAAGCAAAGTATGAACTCCAGAGTTTGTGGTGCCCCTTCGGAGTATTAAATTTGATTGAGCGCTTGCAGACAGTACCCAGAAGATCTCGCGGAAGAAATATAAACAATCATTAATTCTAAGCGTCCCTTGCAACAGCCAGTTGCGATGGTTTTGTCCCCGTTTGAACTTCATTGTGGTGCTTATTACATACATACCTACACAAACTCACGCCTGTATCCCAAAGGGGTAGGCAGACCAGGGACTGCCACTTGCCACGATCCTGGCCGATCACTCGGTCCTTATTTTAAGTAACAAATGAGGTAAATTAAAGACTAACACAGTTATTTATAGAAAACACACACGATGCCTTAAATTACTCTACAAATGTATGTAATTAAATATTCATAGTACAGAAAAAGTCTTTACCACATGTTTAGAGGAACCGTGTGCAGTAAATAATACCGTTATATAGTGATAATATCTGTGGTAGTAATATTTTGACCTTTTCCCGTATAATTTCCCGTATAAATCGGCTCTTAGGCCAACTTCTGCACCGCTTCTTAATCAGCCCCATTTGAAAAAACAGGCTCATGTCCGCAATTTATTTTAATTCTCGATTACGATGTCGCATGACGACGGGTTAAATCTAGGATCCATCGAGGGTAGTGGCGTCACAGGTTAGGTAGGCAACCGCCCAGCAAGCGGGGCACCGTAACGCAGGTGGCGGGCGCTGGCAGCCCCTCAACTTGACGGATTGTTTGTTTTGTGTGCGAATTGCCGCCCGGTTATAGACGGTGCGCGGTGTTTGCTTTTGGGATTCCCTCGGAGCCGTGCAAGGAGCAGCGTTTTGGAAATTCGCTTAGGAAGATGTTCTGCCGGCGCAATTAAACTTTGCACTCGGAAAATTAATAGGAGTTTAATTTTCTTAAGCTCTAGTTGCATGACACAGGTGACACTTTGAGCTTTGTCACAGAAAGGCTCCTTTCCGCCCCTTGGGCGTTAGCATTTTCTTTCTGTAACAAAGTGAAGCTCAAGTAGTGTAGACTCGTAATCGCTAAATTCAGCATAAACTCCTCGAATTGTTCGAGCTCTTAAACATACTCAAGTTAGAGTGCTTATGAGATATTTCAGCAAAAAAATATGTTAGAGGAGGGACGTCATAGCCGGGTATAATTAGGAACTTGTGAGTTATTGTTTATTACCTGTAAAGCTTATGCAAGCGATTTGCAAGACGCAGGAGGCATTTCAGATGTGGTGCTACCGAAGACTGTTGAGAATTAGTTTTGTTTCGCCAATCGTTTCCAAGATCTATTAAAGACCACGAAGAAGAAAATTAGTTTTCTAGGGCATGTGCTGGGATACGATAGGTACCGATTTCTTCAAGTTATAATGATGGGCATGATTGAGGGAAGAAGCTGTATTGGGAGAAGAAGGAAGTCGTGGCTCAGAAAAATAAACACAATCATTTACATACAGGCACATACATTGCTTCTGGCCCCAAACCAGGATACGCTGTGCCGTGGCAGCGAGAAACATCGACGTCACAAACATGTAACATGCGAGATTGGACGAATATAGCCAGCGTTGAAGACCGACTTCGCTTGTCAAGAAATGAAGAAGAATGCACGGAGCTGACAGCTAACTTCTATTAGGTATTAGAATGAAGAATAAATTATTATTTATTACTAAAAACAAAAATGTGCAGGACAATGACGACTGATTGCAGTACGGAGTGTGATGAATCTCGTTCGAGTGTACTTAGTACTGTAACTAAGTATACATTAGGATTTCTGCTAAGTGTATTATCGTAACGAAATATCGAAATGTTTTTTTTTGTAAACATTGTATTCATTCAAATATTTTAACTCGAAATATTCGGTGCGGATTTGGCACTGGATGCCGTAATACAGGCTTTGTGCATAACATGGCAACAGAGGTTTATCTATATACTTAAGTAATTTCATTAAATTGAGAAAATTAAATTCCGCCAATATCCCACAGGCACCATGCGGTTAGTTAATGCACCGCCGTTAAGCAGAAGCTTGAAAAAGTGGCTTTGAAGCTTGAAGTTGTGGGATATTGGCGGAGTTTAGCAAAGTAATTTTCTCAATTTAATGCTATTATGGATTTCCGCAAAGTAACGCCTGATTCTATAGAATATCTTAAGTAATTTCATTGTAACTTTTCTTATTTGTAGATCTTTCTAAAATCATTGGTCAATAAACTACCTCTATATTACTATCGTCATAGTACACAAAGTATCACGGAGGGGTAAAAATTTGAATTTCGTTATTGTATGGATTCATTGCTTCAACTTAAGCGCCGAACCCGATTTAGACATTCGGTTGGCGGCATACTTTCTGATTTCCCTTATTCCGATAAGTATGTAGACCATTTCCCACACGCTCAAGTCTAGCTTCAGTGGGACATGGAAGCACGAATTCAACTGCATTTGGAGTAAGCAGCAGTTCGGAATTTAAGAGTATGATAAAGAATCGCTCGTAGTCCCGGCTGCCTGAGTGATCTTAAGCGATCACGAAGGTTAAGCAACATAGGGTGCGTTGGTGCATGGGTGAGTGACCGTTCCATGACTAACGCTAGTGGCATTTTTCCGAGCGGTTCCGTGCTTCGCAAGTTACGTTAAGCAGGTAGTGCCGGCTTCCGTCGATAGATAGCAGTCGGAGGCCTTAGGGCGGCTTGAAAACTTCCGATCAATCCGGACTAGGCCCCCGTGGTGGAGTATATGGCCTAACCTTGCTTGTTTGTTATAAGCCGGGCCGGAACAGAGGATGATAAGAATCGTGTTAGAATGAACCTGCAGTTACTAGTACCAGAATATTTATTATCTGTGGCGTAATGTCGACTTGACAAAATTTTATAAGCATAGGATATCCGCATACATGAATAACGAACATTAATTAAAGGAAGTTGCGGCAACGTTCGCTCGCTACCCACATTACATGAACTAGGTTTATGACCCAGATTAGGGTCATTTAAACAAACAACAATGCCCATGGCAGATTGCATTTACTACGTACCTATTATGTTTGTAGTATCTGATTCGCGCTTTACTTTTAAAATGAATTTAGACCGTCGCAAATCGATCGGCCCCACGTTGGGCGCCAGTGTCGCAAATAAGGTTCAGGGAGTGCGGTCGATAAAATGAAAATAGGGTATCCAGAGGCAAGTATTTGAAGTATTTGTATTTTATTTATCATGTAAAAGAAAAGCACCTAAGAACAATAAAAATAAAAGTCAACTAAGGTTTAAAAAGGTAAATATAACAATAAAATTGGAATATAAAAAAGCAGAACACTTTCACTAATTGCATTTAAAGCCTTTTAAATATTTTATATTGTTATAGATAATATGGAGAATATGTAGAGCAATCCGGGTCGTACGAAATAAAGTAATATTATAGTAAAACAATGACGTTAAACCTTGGATGGAAGCTGAGGATTATCTTTTTTTATTTTTTTATTAACGTCGGTAACAAAATGCATTTGCGCACTACCTCCTGGCCAGTGGGGGACCAGGAGGGTGTGTGGGACTCGCCGCTGTAGCGGAATGTCCACTAAAAAACTTCCGACGACGCCCGCCGCTTTTGCTGGATAGAGCGAGGAGTGGTCCCTGGGTGTCAGCCCACAACCTCGCCCGCGGCCAACGTCCGCCCCTGGGGTGGTAAAGGGGCAGACCTCCTCAGAAGGATGCGTTGGACGCACCCTTCCTACCTCCTTGCGACCATCGGCGTAATATGGTCGACTCCTTGGAGGGTCTGGGACACGACGGCACGGCCCCCTGCCGTGCCGCCTAAGACCCTCCCGGCGCTGCTTCACGGGCCCTCCTTTTCCGCGCGCGGCGCCAACGGCGGAGTCGGAGTGAGTGCGGGTCTCGCTCTCTTTCCCGCTCCGCGTCCTCCTTCTGCGACATCACTACTTCGCAGAAGGAAGACACAAGCCTCCCGAGTCGTCTCGCTGTCAAGCATCGCCTGCATGACGGTCGGAAGCGAGAGGGCACCATCACCAAGGACAGCAACGAGTGCTGCCCGCGGCCCCGTCCACGCAGGGCAGTCCACCATTGTGTGCTGCGCAGTATCTTCCGCGCAGTCACAGTGGTGACAGCCCCGGGTCGACTCCCCCCCAGCAACGTGACACAGATACTTTCCAAAGCAGCCATGCCCGGAAAGCACCTGTGTGAGTCGGAAGGTCATCGACCCCCACCTCCTGTCGGTCCATCCCTCTATGACGGGCCCCACAGCCTCAAGGATACGGAGCCTCGACCCAACCGCATTTTCGGCGCTGTCTTCCAACCGCCGCCGCCATGTGCCCAGAGCCTGCGTCCGGACATCTCGGCGCCACCGCACTACAGTGTCCGGTGCGAGAAGCTGAGGATTATCTGGCTCAGCTACGTCCAACCATTGAGGCAAAAGTCAAACAATAATTAAATTTAGAATAGGTAATGGCCAAAATAACAAAAAGCAACGAGGCGAATTGCACCTCGTTACAAGACAAACCAATTGAAAAACGCAAGTTAGAATTTGAAAGAAAATCCTTTTTTTTTAAGTGAGATATGGACTTGAACCTTGACATGAAAACTTTCTTTCTTGATTGTAAAGATTTGTTTCTTTCCTAGATCGTCTTCAAAAAAATCTTTAGTAACTTTTATATGCGATGCTTCCTCTTATCGTCTTGATGAGAAAACCAATCAGATTTTACTGGACCCCCATAGTCTGAGTTACTCCATCTCCGCCACCATCCTCGTATCATTCGTCGCTCCTTGACAAGCACAATATAGCAAATGCATTTCCCCAGTAAATCGCCGTTTAACTATGGGGTGTGGTGTGAAATTTTCATAGGCTAAGTGGCGCCCGCGCCGCTCGTTACCGTCAAATACCGACAAATCGGCGCGACCTACAAATCTTTCGAGATAGGTGTATGTTTTTTGCCGTAAGGTAAGCTATCCTTCAACTGGGCTCAAAAAATATCTTGAACAAAGCAAAAGAGTTTTTATTGTATAAGTTAGCAGTCGTTAAGCCAAGTCAGAGGCCGTAGGACGCTTGAAAACTTCTGACTGAAAGACCAGCCACTAGTCTTACAAGCTTTCACCAATCCGGACCAGGCCCCGAGTGGCGGAGTATGGCCTATACCTTCCTCAGGGAAGAGACCCATGCCCCTCGGTGGGGACATAATGAGATGATGATGAAATATAACTTTTGTCAAAATTAGTTATGACAATAATCTATTTTTAAATAAACTTTCTATTCAATATTTCAGACATCTATACAATAATCTAGAGTTTCATAAAATAAGAAACCGTCAGGCCCGAATCAGTCCACTGTTTGACTTAGACCTCCACAAGACACGTCACTTCTTTCTGTCATACAGAGACGCTGCAAGCAATCTGATTCCGATCGTTGACCCAGCGAACTTGCCGGCGCCCTACGCCGCCGGTGGGAGAAACGACGCCGAAACGACATAAATTGTAGTCATCCAAGTTTATGACAAATCATCACATTAGATGAGGGTTCATCAGCTGAATAATAGGCGATCATTTTAGAAATAAAAACGACGCGATTGTAAGTGACGGGAACACTTGAAATTGCTTAATCTCGGTGAACATGGTTGCCTACAGATAATATTAAGCTAATTATTTGTCGAGCTTTTAAGTCATCTCGAGTTAAAAAGGAAAAGTAGTTAAAAACAATTTTTCCTTCAGATTAATAATGTAATTTTCTTTCGAAATGAAAAAATCTAATCTAAATCATAATTTGTAATTTACAATTAATATAACCTTTATTCTTATGTAAGAGACAAAAAGTTGGCTTCTCGACACAGTAACTATAGATTTGTTTATAGGGACAATCCGATAGGGATAACTGGTGTACACAAGTAGCTTTTACAGGCTTCAACGTAAGAGCTAGAATAGATAACCACGATAAAGCTTCATACAATGCAGAAGGTGACGATACAAGATAGTGCCAACATAGGTTATAGGTTTCCTTCGTGTTAGGTCTTAGCAAGTGATGATGAAAAGTGCTAGTGAGATGCGAATTCACTCTGTGCAATGTGTACATGATGTGTCATATTGAAATGATTCAAAAATCTAAAAACTATTTTTTCAGTATCAGAGTCAAAAATCTGATTGGTGATTGATCTCGTATTGATGAATAGAATGTTCTATAAATAGAACATAAGTAAAATAAGTCAGTAGTTTAATTTGTTATAGATGACACAAGGTACTCTGTGTCTTATGAGAAGTCAATTACTATTTTACCCAGGTCTTGGATGATTACATGTTTGTGACGTCGCTGTTTCTGATTCCCACGACACAGGGTATCCTAGTGTGGGGCAATGTATGTGGCTGTATGTAAATGTTATGTTATGTTATTTTCCGCTGTAATCAGTTGCGTTATCCCCTTGAATAGAAGAATTAAAAAAGTCTACAGGTACATTAAAAGAATGAATTCATTAGAATTCTTTGAGTTCTAGTAGTTACAAACGGAATTAACACAATCATAGTTCTTTTAAAAAACCAGGTTAAGCTTGCAATAATGAACACCAAAAGTCACTGTGATGATGATGATAAAGTGTAAGGTTTCTGTTTGTTTTATTTCTTATTAAGTCATTCAGTCAAGTCTAGCACTCATATCATAATACTCCTTAGAAGTCCACGGACGTAAGGTTAAGAATCCCCACTTTAGAGTTTAATTTTTCGTAGACGTAGATAGACGAATTGCATTACTGCTGGTCTTTGAACCACTAAGAACCAACTGCAGGCTATCCAGAAAATATAGCACGATGCTCGGAAGAAGACAGTCGCAATGGATTTCTTACAGTGGCGTCACAAGAAATGGCGTCGGAACTCTGAACACCTGATGTCTAGTTGCAGACACTAGCCGTTTGTATCTGGGTGGATTAAAATTTGTCAGCAACATTTTAAAGGGGCAATCTTACTAAGGGTATTCTAGTGTGGGGCCAGAAGCAATGTATGTGCCTGTATGTAAATGTTATGTTATGATTTGGTCCGATATGCTTCTTAAAGGAGACAAGTCACAATTTAAATCGACTTTTGTAGCTATGGAGAATTAAATTTCAATGCTGTTTAAGCCACCTCTAAAAAGCGGTGCAAGTTGGCATTAGTGCCCTTTTGATGACGATCATCTACAAAAATGTAATCATCATCATCATCAACCCACAGCTGCCCACTGCTAGGTATAGGCCTTTTCCCCCAAATGCCATGTCACACGGTCTTTCGCCATTCGCATCCACGGACCTTCCGCCGACTCAACGGCATCAAAAATGTAATACGATTATTCTAAATTCATCAATTTAATGAGCCCTTTTCAGGTCAGCTTTTGTCAGTTGGGTTCACCAAAATTAATTAGATGGAGATGTACGCAACCCCTTCTGGGAGCGACAAGGAGCAAAGCGTCATCGACACAGAGAATTTAGGCGTGTTTGACAATTTTTATTTCTATTCTGTGTAAAGCCACTTTCCAAAAACCAGAAACTAAAGAAACCGCTATCCACACAGGTTTCTTTCGTTTCTGGTCAGCTTTCGTACTTATTGTGCTGCGTAGTAGAATATGCAGTAAACATGTATCACATAAAAGTTATATTTTTGAGGTTTTCGATGTAATGAACGTTGGATGTTTATTTTTACATCCGTATTTCGTGTTGCACTGGCCTTTATTGAATCGATTTCAAAGAGATGTGAGTTATTGCAAATATTTTTGTGAATTTTACAGAAGTACACACTACAGTTCAATCCAAATTGAATGTTTTTATTCCACGAATGAAACGTATTTCCCCGAAAAGATTGATAAAATAAAATTCAGTTGAGCGCAAAAGGCATTTTCGTTCACAAAGGTACCGCTGCGCCACAGAGGTCGTCAATCGTTCAATCAAAATCTTTTAAATATCGAAACATTACCGAATTCAAGAGAGAGAGAGAGAGAGTCCTAGAACTAGCACAACTGCCCAGTCTCACAGCCTGACTCAAGGAGCGCCGTTTGCGCTGGCTGGTGCATGTGCTGTGCAGCGCATGGACGCTACTCGTCTGCCATGAGCTGTCATGCTTGGTGAGGTAGGGCACGCCAAAAGGCGTGTCGGCAGACCGCTACTGCGCTTTAAAGACTGCGTTAAGCGTGACGTGGCGGCATTTGGGATCGTACACGACAGCTGGGAGGAACTCGTTGTGGACAGAGAGTCCTGGAGAGCAAAGATTCGGGAGGGCCGCAAGACCTGCGACGAAGTATGGTGCTCGGCACTGGCGGACAAAAGAACCAGGAGGCACCAAATCCGTACAGACCCGACTCCGGACCTTCTCTTTATATGTCCTACATGCGGTAGGGGCTGCCGCTCTCGAATTGGACTTTTCAGTCACTCAAAAAAGTGTCAAGTCCTGTGTCCTTGGGCACTGTTTGAATCGTCCGTAATGGACGCGAAGGCCTATGATGATGACCGAATTCAAGCAGTTTTCGCAAAAGACATTGCGTCAAGTTATATAAAAAAATGATCGAGATTTTTATACTGGTGCTCTCAGATATACAAAAGAAACAGAGCTAGGATTTTGAATTATATTTCAGTAACGGGACCTAACGAATATTAGATATTGATAGAAAATGAATAAGAACAAGAAATACCTATTAAGAACAAAAGTCGATTATTTCCTTTCAAAGCCTTCCTAAACGTTAAAAGGAATATTCCAATTTGCAATGGGTTTGAACTTATGTGACTCCAGTTTCTCATCTTGGTATGTATTTAAGTGGCTATTCTTAGCCACGCTGCACGAGGTTCAATGAGGATCATTCAGACATCAAAATATTGAATTAATAAACGTCAAAAATGTTAGTCAAACAATTAATCACAATTAATAGATGAAATAAAATAAAGTAATTTTTTTTTATTTCACATTAAAAAAAATCACAACAAAAATTCACATAAAGCTTCGTCAAAAATAACAACAAAAATCAGGCAAACTAACACAACAGTAACAAATCAATCAAAAATACCGCCACGGGACACACCCGATCCAAAAGTTCCCATGACGCTGGCAGCGTTCCCCCGCTGCACCGCCAGAGAAATTCTTTGCATCAGGTATGCCCCGGAACGATGATCATACCGACTGCTCAGGCGTCGACCGATTTCCCTAAAGCAACCTCTTCCGTCATCCCCCCAAACTCCCACTGTTTCTACAGCCAGTAGAACGAATAAAACGAATTAATAGATTATGTTATTATTTTCAAAACAGCTTTAGCTTAATTAACAAACTTTCAAACTGAAACATTTTTACGCATGGATGTTTTGTACACAAGACAATTATTATTCTGCTCTGAATACATTGAATTTTAATTTACTGTTTAACACCAGACATTTTTATCTTCTAAATAATCGTTGATTTTATAATAAGATTTTTGAGAAGAGTGTGCGACTTGTCTGTTTGTGTGTGAGTGTGCCGACGTGGTGCATGCAACGACTAATGCATGTCGTCGACTTGGCTTAACGTCTGCCATCTATCGACGGCAGCCGTGCTGGTATATGGTTAAAGGTACAACGAAACTCCAATTGTCATCGAAACCTGCGAAATTGTATCAGAGATCAAATCCTCAGGACCTAATGGGGTGCTTACGCACTTTTGATCCGATGAAATTCGGCCAATATTTGCCGACATCGTTTCGCTGTTAGGGAGCATAAATATTTTATGCGACCAGTAATTGTGAGCCAAATTGGAATACTTATTTTTCTTTCTTAACTCACAACGGTTTTCTTCTTTTGGCGCGCATAAGAGCCTTTTTTTGTATAATTATCTGATATATAAAAATCTCGTGTCAGTGTTCGTTTACGAACTCCTTCAGAACATCTTTTTGTGTATTTTTGCTAGGTATGAGAATAGGCTAATTAATATAGCAAAACTACGTTGGACAAGTAAGCTAGTATACTACATACATACATAAGCTCACGCCTGTATCCCAGAGGAGTAGGCAGAGGCCAGGGACTGCCACCTGCACGATGCTGACAAATCACTAGTATACTATGTTCTCAGAAACTACAAATAAATCATCAGTGAATCTACAGCTATCAGTTGACGTATAAAAAAACCTGATAGCTGTCAACATCAACAATGTATGAAAAACCATGTTTATACGATCAGTGGTGAGAGAAACTGAGGGTAGGAGCTGATGCCAAACTCCCAGTTTCTCGTAGAGTTCTGAGTACAACTATTAAGGACTGAAACCATTATTCTAAGGATAAATATTTTACTGTTGTTGTTGTTACACTAAAAAATACATAATATAACTTAAATAAAGAAAGAAAGAAAGAATAACAGGTTGTTGATAAAAGCAAATAATTTATTTTTGTACATTTATTCATATAGTGAACTACGATTTTATTAGTAATCCATATTATCTTTATTAACGTTAATTTTATTATCCATACCTGCGAACTCTTCTTTTTCTGAGAATGAAAATATTTCGTAGCGAGGTCTATTGATTAGACGATGTGACTTTGCCAAAATCCAAAAAAAAGTAAAAGAATAAACGGAAAATTTAATAAAACCCCTGTGTTGGTGTCGGTACACTCTCGTACACAATACATATCTATCAAGCCGCGAAGTAATCGATATCAGATGATTGACTCAACATTTGTTGCTGAAGAGTCATTCGTCGAGCAAGCACTGTGTAGTATGAACAAATCTGGTCCTACATACGATTGTAAAGAAGAAAAATTAAGACTATAATGAAACTAATGAAATATGTAGTTTCGCTACCATCTGGCTTTTCGCGAATCCTAACAAAATCAACAGCAAGTTCGCAAAAATACGCTTTATCTAAAAGGCAATTTATTTTTAAAAGATCCGACCATAATATTAATTTTGACGGAAATAAGGCCGATTTTCGTCTGACACATCAAATAGTGAATTAAAAAAAAATAGTGTTGAGTTAAGATTCAGTAACTATATAGGTGAGTAAATGGCACAAATCATTATGTAACTGCTCACGACTAGCGTCGAATCCACGGCCTCTGCGTAGCCAGGCAAACGTACGTGAGTTAATCTTCTGTAGTAAATATTTCGATCAAGCGTCGGAAGACAAATATTTGTACCGCGAGTGCCCGCCATGTTTGCGGAATGTACACTCGCGCTCACAAGTGCTTTGTTGTTCTACTGGGCCGTTGACCCCGGCGGGGATAGGCTTAGCGGGGAAATTGATAACCTGAAGGCTGGGGAATTATTTTTATAGCGAAACAATCTAAGGGATTAAGGTTTTTTCCGATAGAACGTTTACTTTGTCATTAATAGGTACGAGGTTCCCAAGGATCAGGGACCGTCCATAAAGTACGTCGCACTTTAAGGGGGGGGGGTCGACAAAGTGTGATAAGAGTGGGAGGGGTTCTAAGTTTCGTAACGTGAAATTTCAAAGTACCTATAATTTAATAATATTAATCAGCATTTAAATGGAAATAAAAGTAATTTCGGATGTTACGTTCACAATTTATAGATGTGAAATTAGAAAGGATGGGACGTCATGCTAGGGAGGTGGGGGTCTCAGAAAAGTGTGGGACAACTGTGACGAGGATGGATGAGAGGCAAAAAAAGAACGGAAATAGTGTGACATAGTTCATGGACGACCTCTGTTGAGACGGTTGTTTTTCTGCTGGACGCTGGACGTGAGCTGTTGTTTTAAGTAATTTCATCAGTTGCCTTATGACCTTGAAAATAACAATAAAGTTGAAAACCATTGTTATGGTGAACTGATTGGCCCACAGAAAATTTTACAGGTTAAGCGCTTGTAGTTAAGTCTACGTATACTTAAGTATCGTTCTGTCACGCACTTTTCTGAGAAATTGGACGGGACAGAACTACAGTTAAGTAGTTAATTAGCGGAATCCTCAATTCAGAAACTTGCCATTTAACCTGTACTATCCAAGTCAGAGGCCTTAGTGCCGCTTGAAAACTTCTGACAGTAACACCAGCCGCTAGTCTTACAAGCCTCCACCAATCCGGACTTAGCCCCCGTGATGGAGTATGGCCTATACCTCCCTCAGGGAAGAGACCCGTGCCCCTCGGTGGAGTCATAATGGGTTGATGATGATGATGATGGTCCGGATTATAAGAAGTCTGGTT
Source organism: Yponomeuta plumbellus (assembly GCA_947310845.1). NCBI lineage: Eukaryota > Metazoa > Arthropoda > Insecta > Lepidoptera > Yponomeutidae > Yponomeuta > Yponomeuta plumbellus. The sequence goes on along the minus strand of OX371216.1, from coordinate 8,555,394 downwards.
TACTGAACGCAACTACCATGAAGCAACTTTATGGGTGGGCACCATGAGTTGGGCTTATAAAAAAAAGACTATTTTACAAATTACAAAGAATTAACAGGACAGACACGAATTCACCCGCCTTATTGCCGGCCGTAAAACAATTTTAACCTCTACCAGTTATTGCCCGTAGTTTGTACAAGGGGTCAGTGTTTGTCAGACGATGTAAACTTGAGAATCGTCCCCTTCACAAGGCCTATTAGCGAGTCACACGACTGGTACTACCGGCTTTTATTTTCTTAACAAAAGTAAACAATATAAGCTCACGCCTGTAGGGTAGACAGAGACTGGTTGGTTTGCAACTTGTCGCTATCCTGAAAAACCTCTTTCGTTTCATCAACATTAATTTATACGACGTACTCGAGTAGGCAAAGAACATACAATCCGTGTTTTAATACATATACACGAAACATACAAGACTCATCAACAACATCAACGTCGCAAATACATTTTAGTCAAAGTCTGTCCACCTGGCAACTTCTCCGCTTGTACATCAGTCTGGGCGTATTTATATGTTTGTGATATCCTTGCCTGGTTACCATAGAACACGGTATCCTAGTTTGGGATCAGAGTCTAGATTCTGCTAATGCTACAATTACAATAACAGTTGTATGAGATTTCTGTTCATGTTAAAAAATGTAGCGTCCATGCCTAAGAGCCATCGCAACAGGGCGACTTGTCGCCGCGTCAAGTCGCCGCGTCAGACGCGACGTCGTCATTTGCTTCCGGCGTCTTGTCGTCGCGACTCCGCGACTGAGGCCAAGTGTGCGGAGATTCGAACAAAATATATGAAAATTGACGGCCGTAGCCTGTCGTCGCGTCTAGTCGCCGAGCTGTCGCCTGTCGTGTGTCGCTAGTGTGCGCCTAGGCTTATTGCGTGTAAATAAGTCGTGTGGTTTACTCCGAGGCCTTACGAGAATAGGGACCTTTGATGCTGGGGCCAGAATGCGTGGTTTGTTTACTAAATGTGTAATGAATTTTTGTTTGCCCACCGCCGTAGCTGATGGAAGCGACAAATGTTAACATTGGTACAGACGACTACGGTCCAATGAGCAGTTTAGTGTTGTGATGTAACCTGTACTATCGGGGACAAAAAGCGAGAAGAAGGTGAGCGAAACAGAGATCATAGTCAAATTAACATCTATATCTCATGATCATCATCATCAACCCATTAGGTATGTCCCCTATGTATAGGCCATACTCCTCCACGTGGGCCAAATCCGGATTGGTGGAGGCTTTTAAGACTAGTGGCTTGTCTTACATCTAGATCTATAGTACTATATATGAAAATCTATACTATAGGTACTAGCTGACCCGGCAAACGTTGTTTTGCCATACTTAGTGCTATGAAAAATAGATAACATCCTGTTCTCATACCTACCGAATATGCACACAATATTTCATAAAAAATTGCCAATCCGTTTCGGAGGAGTATGCGCTCTAACACGGTGAGAGGTGACACGAGAATTTTATAAATTAGAATATATGAAAAATAAATGCATTTAAAACCGGTTCAGAGTTACAGAAAGACTTTTATCACAGAAATTTATAAACGCGATAGGCGATAAAAAAAACCTTACAATATACATAAAAATGAACACCGATGGGGCCGAAAAGTTCTCGAATGGAGACTACATATTATGCGCAGCGTAGCACGTCCATCCAGCCACAAGATGGACAAAGATCTCATTCAAGTGGCAGGAAGACGCTGGATGCAAGCCGCTTCCAACCAGTCTGTTTGGAAATCCATGGAGGAGGCCTATGTCCAGCAGAGGACTTCTTGTGGCTGAATGATGACGATGATGATACATAAAAGCTAAAAAAATAAAATAAATGCCAATTTTATCGATGTAACATCATAACGTAACAACAACAACTACTAATTTATGGCAATACATGATTTGATTTGATTTAAGCTTGAAAGTTAGTACCACTTGGTACCACGTACCGTACCAACTTGTATTTCAGGAGTATTTTCTAAAATCGCTTTCAGCATCTCGTCTTTATAAATACCACTGTCCGTTTGTTTACGTTGTAGACCGGGCTAGATTTTACCACAAATATGTACATACAAAGTACGTAAAACCTGCACGTTTCTATGCAGAAGTGGTCCAGAAACAAATGGTTCGCGGGTTAGGGTGCGTCCCCACTGGCGGTCCGTTAGGACGGCGCATACATTACGAAGATAACGGCGGCAGAAATGCATTTAAAGAAACGCTCGGCGTCGGGCTAAGGGCGTCTTCACACCGTGTGACTTTGGTAAGTAAAAAGTAAAGACGAAAAAAGAGAAAAGTGAAGGGGAAGAATTTTGTCATGATCGTGGGCAGTGCAAACCCTGGTCTCTGCGTACCCTCCGGGATACAGGTGTCATGGTGCTGTTATAAAAAACAGGTAACGCACAGGCAAGTCCGTAGCGATCGGTACTGGTATGACGGTCCCAACCATTTTCTATGTGCCCGTTTATAAGAGAGGCAGGTTAATACCAACGGTACGTATAGTTACGGATTACCTGCATTGATCATACCGGTTAAAGTCATTGTCTGAGTAGGGTGTGTGTGAAAGAGATGGTATCAGTACGTACGTATCAACACCGACCCGTACCGGGAAACCTGCTTTTTTAGATCCGAACCCTCAGTTTATGTATTCTAACACAATGTGGAAAGTAAATCATCCTCGAAATTCCTGAAAATGGGGACGCAACACGAACGAAGCTCGTGATTATTGGAAAGTTCCCGTAAGTAAGGTAATTAAGTAAACCTAATATACAACCACGATTCCTTTTCTGCTTATGGTGCCTATCACAGTAGCGAAGGTTGGCAGTCAGCTCCACATTTCTCTCTGTCTCTCACAAGACGGAAAAGCTCGGCAGCGCTTGCCGATTAGACCACGATAGACTCGTTTTAAACTATTTTTGTAAGTGTGGAGCCAGAAACAATGTATGTGCTTGTATGTAAATGTTATGTTATGTTATTTCTCTTGGTCTCTTTTCCACTTTACTACCTTTTCAACGTTGTCATGAAAAGATACTTAAAAAATTAAGATTGTACTTTGAAAGATTTAGTTATTTTTTAAGGCATATCAACAATGTAAATAGTTACAAACTAAATATTTCCTGTTTACATCAATCAAATCAAGACGAAGATATTTTTATTCAAGAAAACCATTATTCAATGACCTTATGAGAACGTTTAAAGAAAAACGGTATATTTTTGTTTAACGCGTTTTATTCGAGCTACATGGCGCAACGAAATACAGCTCATTCGAGCAAATCGCCCCGTCTGAAGCGGCCCTTAAGCAGAAAGCATAGTTTTAACCAAAGAAGATACATTGTAGCACTAGCCTAGAGAGTTGCATTCGGATTTATGTTTGTTTATGGCCACGTGCGGTGTAATTGAAAATCGGGTCGAGTTGCACTGCATTTTGCCGTTACACGGCGGAAAAGAGGCGTGAGGAGACCTTTGCTTGAGATAAGTGATGTTAAAGTTTTTTCTTTTTATTATATACATATTTGGAAGGGCGAGAGATCCATGGGTGCGAATGGCAAGGGATCATGATAAATGGAATTTGGGGGAAAAGGCCCATACCCAACGGTGGGCAGCGATGGGCTGATGATTATGATGATGCATGCACTATATGTGTATAATTCAGTAATAGTGTGTAATCCTATAATTTGCAATGCCTGTAAAAGGCAACTAAGTTCTAAGCGCTAAATTGTATTAAACACCAAACTGTTACACATGATTGCAAATAAATATTGAATTTTATGATGATGGTAAAACTTGTTACCGATATGTCAAATAACAGGGGACTATACAATCCTTTGTAATGTTGTCCATGATGTATGTAGTTTATTTCTAAAGCATTTATTATCTTTTGTCCTGGTCCCAAAGAAAAAATCCTTGTGCAATGGTTACCAGAAATATGCATCAAAACTTGGAAGTACACCCAGACTGAACTTATTCAAGATTATTCTGTTTTGGTAGTCATCCTTACCACTAGGCTATCGCAGTAGTATCGCTATTCAACAAATGTTTACAAAAATCAACTCTCTGTCTCTCTCTCTTCCTGGCTTTTAGCCTAGGCGCACACTTGCGACAGCTCGGCGACTAGACGCGACGACAGGCTACGGTCGTCAATTTTCATATATTTTGTTCGAATCTCCGCACACTTGGCGTCAGACTCGACGACAAGACGCCAGAAGCAAATGACAACGTTGCGTCTGACGCGGCGACAAATCGCCCTGTTTGCGATGGCTCTACATCCCACATGATGGTGGGGTCAGCCTTCCTTATCTTCTCCCTCCACTTCGCCCTGTTCCCGGTATCTTCTTCAGAAGCATCGCACTCTATGAGGCCTTTCTTCACAACGTCCATCCACCTTCTTCTTCTTAGCGTGTCGATGGCAAACAAAATTTTACTAGATAGTTGCGGCCCAGAACTTTGCGACGCTGACTGCTTTATCACTTGCAGTCATTAGGTCCTCGTGAGTCCATCCACCTGGCTTTCGGTCCTCCTCTGAATCTCCGTCCGGGAACGGACAGACGTAGCGCGTCATTTCCAACATAGTCAGGGGGTTTTCTTTTTACATTCCCGAACCATCTTAGCCTACTCTCTTGTACTGCGGAAAGAAAAAAACAACTAATAAATACGGTATTTGACACTAACAATAAATTATTTGAGATGCTCGATTAAAACAAAAATTACAAAATGATTCGGAAAATGTATTTCTTTTAATCATTTACTAGTTACTACAATTTTTGAATAGATGAAACATAAAAAGAGTGCTCTGAAATGTGACGTCAAAAGCAAGTATTTTCATACACATTTGACATCCTGTCAAATACCCAATTGAAAACAATTTCTCAAGAAAAGGGGGTAAGTAAACGAGATAAAGATAAAACCCTCTCTGTCGCACAACTTGCTCTAGGATATACGCGGACTTTCTCAAGATTTTCCAACGTTACTAACTTCCACGTATATTTTAAGCGCTAGATTTTCCCACTTGATTTCTCTAGACACATTCCTAGGACTCTTGGACAGTTTTATTCCGGGAAGGCCGAGTTCGGGACTGGGTTATGACCGTCAAGATAAGTTCGGTGCGGTAAAGTATTCTTATAGTTGCATACTGCTGGTGTGCTGCAAGTTCTGGATTCGATACCAGGATTACCAGGATACCCTGATGAGGGACAATTAGATATAAGTAAAACAAAAATTTAGATTTTTTTTTAATTATGTGCCGTCTATGACTAACGCTCATGACATTCATTAGCCGTTGAATGCACGCTCGCCGGTTTCGGGTACTTTTTATCTTGCCCTTTGCCAATACATCTCCTATTTGGTCTCTAGTACTTGTGAGCTACCGAAATTTCAATATTAATTTTAAGTAGAATAGAATAGCATAGAATATTCTTTATTGTATGTATGTCGCAGTAAAGTTGTAACGAGGTGCAATCGCCTCGTTGCTTTTTTTTATCATTTTCGGCCATCTACTATTCCAAATTTAATTAGTTTTTGACATTCGCCACAGTGTTCGGTCGTATCTGGTCCAGATTATCCTCAGATTCCATCCAAGCTGCACCTAAACGTCATTCTTATTTTTTTACGACCCGGATTATCTTATTCTCAATGTTATTATCTAAATCATCATAAACTATTTAAAAAAGGCACATATTATGTAAGTGTTCTTTTTATATTCCTAATGTATTTTTATATTTACTTTTTTAGACCTTATTTAAGCTTCGCTATTTTTATTGTTCCCAGGTGCCTTTCCTTTACTTACCTTTAAATAAACCATATACTTCATTGCCTCTGGATAACCCCTCTTTCACTTCACCGTCTGCACCTCAAACCTATTAAACTGCGACTCTAAATTAGAGAGTCAATTGAATCTCTAGTCAGTCAATCAAAGATCGATATTCAATCAAGTCGCTAGCATTTTGATTTAAATAAAGCAGCGTCGAAAACGTTTAACTATCTGACTGACCGAAAGCCAGCATGTTGATTAATAATGTAAAACAAGATGGCGGTCACGACAACAGCTGATTACTTTTAGAGTCTTTCTTTTGGCAAACGTTGTGCAATGTTGGTTTGTTGTGTGAGTGGTTTTTTGTTTCAAATTGTGGTCTTTGGTGAAATTGTAAACCTGTTGTCGACTCCACCACGATTATTTCGTTTGTTTTTGTTATTTCGGTGTCATCGTGAAGAACTGAGAGCTTGGAAATTCCGTGTTAAGTTTTATTGTAAATGGTTACTCAGCAAAATTAAGAAAAAGAGTCTTGTTTTCGTAGTGAGTTTCCAATGAAATATCTTGGTCACCCTACCAAAGTTGAAATACATAGGAACGTTTAGGAAACTCGTTAAACGTTTCGTTCACTCACTTGTCTGACGGAACTTAAGCGACTTGATTGAATATTGATCTTTGGTTGCCTGTCTAGAGATTCAATTGACTCTCTGATTTAACTACTTTACTGCGACATGTACACCAGGAAAAACACATGAGATTTGACAAGTAACTTTTAAGTTACGTTTAATCCGTTTGTAAAATCATCGAGCTGCTATCGAACTTCGTGGTGCCCTTACTTTGATTCGCTAAAGCCTGTTTCATAAAACTACTATCATGATTTACAATGACTATTCTATGCACATTGCAAAGTTGATTCACCAATTGATTAAAAAAACGACTCTGCTACGCAATGAACCTCCATTTGTAATAATAATCCACGAATCGTAGCTTTATGAAACCCTGGTCGTATATAAGGTAAATAGGTACCTTATAGTTTTCTTAGTTTTGCGAGTTTCTGTATCTAACTATTATTGGTTTGATATAGGCGTCTTATGACGTCACAGCAGTATTTTTCCAACCAAGCGCGAGCAATATTTTCCAGTAGAGTTCAGAATTAGGACTGGCCAGCTAAGTAGCTTACAAGATTTGGACACAAAAGGCTCATAGGAACGACACATTCATAACATACGTGTGATTTATACCTACGTGGAATTAATAAAATATTGAGAGAACTGTAAAACATAACATAACATAACATTTACATACAGGCACATACATTTAAACATTTTTTCGGTAGGTAGAGACAATTGAAACATGTTCTATTAGCAAAAGTTTATTTTTTTGTTGTTAACATTCCTACCCTATATCTTAAAATTATGTCAAACTCAGATGTATTACAATTAAATAAAAATTTAATACCTTAAACTTTCGCTTATAAGCAGGAAGTGGTTAAAGTTAATAATACTGAAAAACTGATTTCAAGTTTTGCGTAAATCAATAATTAGTTTTAGTCGATTTAAACTCGGCGCAAATTTACTGAGCTTTAGTTTAACAAAGAAAAAAGCTCTGTGAAATATTTGTTCTCGTTTCTATTTTTCGAAACATTACATGAAAGGAGTATTTTGACAACAAATCTCTTTCCTTGCGCAATATTCTATCATCACTATGCTGGCTGGACAGCAACCTATATTCCAAAGTTTTTTGTTTTTTTCACAGCTGATCAAGGAGTATTTCAGACAGCAATACGGTATTTGACACTATCAACAATAAATTATTTGGAATGCTCGATTAAAACAAAAATTGCAAAATGATTCAGAAAATGTATTTATTTTAATAATTTACTAGTTATTACCATTTTTATATAGATGAAACATAAAAAGAGTGCTCTGAAATGTGACGTCACAAGCAAGTATTTTCATACAAAATTCCGTTTTAAAAGTAACTCATTTGACATCCTGTCAAATACCCAATTCTTTTTCCTTTCGCAATTTGTCGTCAAAATGCTGGCTAGATAACAACCTTGTATGTACAATTTTTTTTTTTTCACTCAATCCCAGCGTGGTGGCAGGCATTCCAAGGTAAAGGTAGCTTATTTTCGTTGGTAATAGCAGCTGTTTTTGTGTATTTTCTTAGTCTGTAGCCAGCTAAGTAGCTAGGTCGTAAATTCTGCAGACCATCACCGGCAGCCTTCGACTAGGAACCGCTTCGGAGGGAACGCGGTCAAGCGCGAATTCGGGGAAGAAATGGGAACGAAAATGCTGTTAAGCTTTATAGGATGTAAAACGCGTCTTGTAACATACGTAGTAGTTTGGATAGCAACACACATATTGGTAAATTTTCTCGGTATGAATAATAAAATAATAAATAATAAACTCACGCCCGTTATCCCCGAAGGGGTAGGCAGAGGCACCAGTCTCTAGAACTGGACCCACGTTTTGCAGAGTTTATTAGGTCCCAAACGTGACAAGTGGCAAGCCTGTCGCCGTTATCCGGGCACAATTTATCAGCGAATGGTGTTGCTGTACAAACAAATGTACGTAACTAAAAGTCATTGGTACATGCGTGGTTCGAACCCAGACCCTCATGATCGGGAAGCAAGGGTCAACCCCACTACGCCACCACCGCTACGAATTAATATGAATTAATGAATAAATAACCATTTATTGCCAGGAACAGATATGCTGCACACTTGTAATAATAACTTCATCATCATCATCATCAACCCATTATGTCCTCACCGAGGGGCAAGGGTCTCTTCCCTGAGGAAGGTATAGACCATACTCCACCACGGGGGCCACGTCCGGATTGGTGAAGGCTTGTAAGACTTACTGGTCCTAATGTCAGAAGTTTTCAAGCCGCCCCGCCCTAAGGCCTCTCTCTGACTTGGTCTATCGACGGCAGCCGGCACCAACGGCTTAACGTGCCTTGAGAAGCACGGAACCGGTCGGAAAAATCCTACTAGCGTTAGTCATAGAACGGTCACCCATCCGTGCACTGAACGAGCTCTATGTTTCCATATTTGGAGACTAAGGCAGTGAGAAAAAAGTTCTCCCTGACCTACTTTTCTAAAACAATTAGAAACTTAATACAGACTTAATCAGAACCTAAGTGTATCAGTGAGTGTTCTTAATGGATTCTTCCTGGCACCTAAGCTGCTTCTTCCTAGCCCCTCTACACTGAATTCTCTAAAAAGCGGAGGGAATGTAAAAATTCGCTCGCCTTTATTTATGTGCGCGCATTTGTATTGCCAAGTAGGCTGTTAAAATGCAAACTCGATTTGAACCGCTACATTTGGAAGCTTGCAGCGGAAGACCTGTTGTACGTATCCCACTAAGATTATAAATGTAAGAGTTTGTATTTGTTAAACGGTTGCTTCCAATGTGATGTAAAATGAAAAGAAAACCCTGTCAAAACAATGTCAAGTTGTGCTTGTTTTTTTTGTCTTTGTTGCTTGTAGGTATGCATTAAAAACGTATGTATATTATTATTCCCCAGGTCTTGGATGTTTATCAGATCAGTTAGAAGTAGTTTTGACTAGCTTCATTGGTCTAAACTAGTTCTGACTGAAATATCAGTCGAAAGCACTACTGACCAGAAGCTTTGGACAAAAGTACTTTTGACTGATTTTAGCAGTCAAAACTAGTTTTGACCGTTTAGGAGTTTTGACTGTAACATGGTATACCTACATGTTTGTGATGTCGCTGTTTCTGGTTCCCGCGACACAGGGTATCCTAGTGTTAAGCTAGAAGCAATGTATGTAAATGTGTATGTTTGATATTTATTGGCCTGGCGAGGTGGGAAGACGGCAGGTGGATCGGAGTGGCGGCGGCCCAGAAGCGGTCAGCCCGACGGCACGATGCCAGTTCCACAGTCAGGTCACATGACGTGTTTTTTCACTCCATTGACGCCTAGATAGCAGTCGTTAAGCCAAGTCAGAGGCCGTAGGGTAACTTGGAAACTTCTGACAGTAAAACCAGCCACTAGTCTTACAAGTCTCCGCCAATCCGGGCTAGGCCCCCGTGGTGGAGTATGGCCTATACTTTCCTCAGGGAAGAGACCCGTGCCCCTCGGTGGGGACAAGATGGGTTGATGATGAATGGGTTGATAATGATGATAATGCCTAGAAGGTTTTATATGTGTGCGCGCGTAGACTTGAAGCGGCAATGAAACTAAACCGCCACTTTTACGAAAACCAGCGCTAGTCACCTTTGACTAGCTTTATGCTGAGCTGCAGCCTTTTTCTGTTGTAGCACTCGTATTTATTATGTCATAATGTTTTTTTTGTGTTTTGTTTGTCTCTAACTATTGTTTTATCTTTGTGTTATGTATGGTTAATTTGTGTTATATGTAGTGTTATAATAGAAATAAATGTTTTTCACGTTCACTTTCACTTTCACTTTCACTTTCGTGCAGTTGTCATTGTACTACAATGCATTAACAGAATCTAAAGCCAGGTCGGCAAGCAGTCCGTGGATGTGAATGGCGAGAGACCCGGCAGCGGGCAGAAGTGGGCTAATATCATGATGATATTATTATTAAAGTAGCATCAAAAACAACACAATTCACTTCACAAATCTCACATCACTGTATAATTACTTCCAAAATTCACAATTTGATGTAATTTTTTATATAAATTATAAATATAAATTCTTAAATCGGGCAGAGCTTCCGCATAATCACAGCGCCAGAACAAGACTGCCGGTTTATCGTCGAGCCCTCCCTTTTGTAGACTAAAGGCGAACTCATGGTATTGGTTGGTCAAGGCGCCATTTTTTGACAAATCCGTTAGAAATGTAATTCTGTTCAAATGGCCACTTTTAAAATAATGAACTGTTAAAAATTATATTAAATACATCTTATAAATTACGGGTCGTCTTACAATAATGTTTTAATGTTAAATTAAATAGAACCTTTGCCGCAAATTTATCAAAATCATGCCATTAGTAATTACAGATACATATTCCATTACTTTGATTATAGAGAAGAGCGGGTGATCGTGCTCTTTACACTATAAAGGGAAATTTCCCGCCAGGCAGATCGTATGCATGGGGACGGCCGGCCCAACTGTTTGCTGGAAGTAGTATTTATCGTAAGTTATGTGTAAACTTTGCTTGCGCGATGCAGAAATGTTGCGAGTTTATTGTGCGCGCGCAGAGTTGACATGTGCTCGCCACGTGTTTAATTAATGTTTAATTCCTAACGAATATTTCTATTTGATTTGATTTGAATTTTTTTTATTGCACGAGAAAAGATCTGCAAAAAGTCCAGCTTAATACTAAAAAGTGGTTGGTGGTTTTATTACATAGATTGCTCTAAGCAATAAGACCACCGATTTGTTTTTTGTTTTGGCTGTGCCAAGTATCTACCAATGTTATTAAGAGACTTGGCTATAAAATATAAATAAAATAGCCGATCAGCTTAGGAGGATTTGGCACAAAGACGGAAATTTTGTTATCGATTAAAAAAGCTTACGCGAATTAAAAGCTCGCTGTAGCAATACAACTACCAAATGTGTTAATCCTATTTGTAAAACCGTGGCTGTCTGTTACAAAATTAAAAATAAGCAAACAATTAAATATTTCCGAGCTTCATGACAACCAGCAAATTTAAAACCGGCCAATCTCAAAATACACGCAAACTGACAATAGGCTATTTGAACGATTTCTGAAAACCATGACACATTTTTGTTGGTGTTCATGGACTCCTCAGAAAGTGGTCATTTAAAATTCTTAAATTCTTTTAATTTCTTCTAAAAAACGCAACCGAAAATTTACGTTTAAAATAAGCCGCAAAAACGCTATCTTGGGCAATATGGCGTCGCACAAGATTTATTACGTCACTTGCCGGTAAACCAACCAATGAACGTAAGAAAGAATGAATGACAGACGTTATTTTTTCTGACATGTAGATGTCATCATGGAATCGGCCAATCCGGGCCATTTTCGATACATAATTATTAAATTTGATCTTGTGTTTTTTTTAACAAATCATAATATTTTTTTTAGTTCAGATGCCTAAAAGGGATTTAAGACTCATAACTTACTTGTACGAATCATCATCAACCCATTATGTCCCCACCGAGGGGTCCGGGTCTCTTCCCTGACTAAGGTATAGGCCATACTCCACCACGGGGGCATAACCCGGATTGGCGGAGGCTTGTAAGACTAGTGGCTGGTCTTACCGTCAGAAGTTTACAAACCGCCCTGATGCTTCTGACTTGGTTCAACGAATACGTATAAATAATACTGTTTTTTTTCACACAGTCAAATAGCCTATTGTGTGAAAAAAGGCCTGAAAATTTAAGGTTAATTTCCACCTTTATTCGAGTCGCTGTAAAAGATTCCCTTCACTGTAATAACAGCACGAGGCTAATGTCAGCCCTAACATGACAATTCCATCCAGCCACGGTTGTCACTCATTAACATATGCACACAAAACGACTAAATTTCATACGACAGAATTACAACTCCGGGATTAATATTTTTTTATGACCCGCGATGCTCACACAATAGTAATACATACATTAAACCGCCACTTAGCATGATCTCTTATCTCACGCGCGAGAATAGACATAGACTAAAGAAGAAAGAAAAAACTTTTATTTTACGCCACATAGACATACATAATTATACAAGAAAAGTAAATTCAGAGACGAAAACTAAGCAAAGACTGGTCTCAGAAATGTCAAAATCACGTACTTAGAAACATTTAGTATTCAGAATCGAATCTTAGCAAGTTTAGTATGAAGTGGTGCTTAGCTAAGTAGTCAATATCGGTGACTTTACGTGAACTTAGAACTGTCACTTCTAAGCCTTTTGTTCACAGACTACTCCAAACGTCATTTCACTGATGTTCTACGAGCATTATCTGTGGGATTTTTTTATTCACTCTGACATAAATATAAAATTGTATGATGTTGTCCTGCTCTCGTGTAGCTATGTCAAATTAAAAAAACCGGTAAGAACTACATCACTAAAAAATGAAAGACAATATAGATGACTTTCTTAAGTAACTGTGAATACGAAAATTACGGCGCTTTACTAAGTACGACTTTAGTTTACTTTGCTAAGACTGATCTAAGCGTGAACTTAGGATTCGTCTCTGAATGTCAGCCTAAGAGTATCTATCACATTAGCATGTAAGTGAATTGGATGTAAATCTGTTAGCTTACTTGTTTTTAACTGAATAAATAAATGAAAATAAATGAAATAAATGAACAGTAGATTTGCGCTGAATGTCGATGCAGCAGAAAAAAATAACTCGCGCAATCCCCTTTTCGTCCACTACGTGAGCGCTGGGTACGGCGATTCTTTCTCTACTTCTCGCGCGCGGAATAAGAGGTCATGCTAAGGAGGCTAATGGAGATTATTCGCTAGTTAAAAAATAATTACACGGCACCTGCAACGTTGCCGAAACGTTGGGAATCGAAAGTAATTAAATTTGCCCATCAAATAATCGCGATTTAACCCGTTTTACACGTATATTTAACTCCAGGATTAGTACAAATATTACGGAGATACTCTCCTCCAGCGGTGGGCATTTATGGTAAAACGCCCGGACTCTCTCTCTGAGAGAAGGCTTGTGCCCTGCAGTGGCACGTATATGACTTCCCTTGACTTCTTCAAATATAAAAACATAATTACCAATTCGTTACCTCCGTCGGCTCAACGATACCGTCCGACCGTCCTCTTAGGATCCTCTTCAACTATTTAACCCTTTATAAGGCAGAGCTAGTCTTAAATTTTCAATGTTTTTGGACTCTATGTCAATGCAATAAAGTTCAAATTATGGTGGCCATATATTGTACAGACCCTTATACATAAAAGGTTAAAACATTTTTTGGAGGGCTTTTGTTATAAGCTTTTATAAGAGTTATAAGATTTTTTTTCATGGCAAGTGACAACCCTTGTCCCTGCCTACCCCTCTAGAATGCAGACGTGAGTTTATGTATGTACATATCTATTGCTACATCCTTCTGTAAGTTTCAGTGGATGGACCCGCCCGCTATCCCGACTGTTTGAAGTGCCGACATTTCGCGACGCCATTTTTATTAATTAAAATGTTTGCCACTTTTTTTGTAACCCACCTCTATGAAGTATTTTTAGAGCATTCCATTCGTGCGCAGCGACAAAAAATACAGACTAAAGTACGAACACAGTGAATTTATTAATAGAAAAATATTTTGTTAGAGCTTCTTTATATTTCATCTATTTAAAAATTGTAATATAACTAGTAAATAATTAAAAGAAATACATTTCCCGAATCATTTCGTAATTTTTATTTTAATCGAGCATCTCAAATAATTTACTGTTGATAGCGTCAAATTCCGTATTACGTAGATCCCCAACGGTATGGAGTTGTTTCATGTAGCCTACTCTGAACAAATAAATACATATTCAAATAGATACATACATATTTTGACAATTTGGAGTTGTCTATACGCTTAAGGCCGCCTCTTGTACTGCATCTTATTGTTAATGTTCTGTAATTATTTTTCCTGGTACAATAAAGAATATTCTTATCTTATCTTATCTTATCTTAACCCGATAGAGTGGAAAGTTACGTAATACAAGGGCTGGAGCTTGGCACGGACTCCAAAATATTTCTGCAAAACCTATACAGTATTTTTATTCGTGTCTACGTTTTTAGTGGTGTATGGATCTGAAGTCGGTTTTTATTTTTTGTGTAAGAAAGTATTTCATTTTTTCTTCTACTTTGAATTTAATTATACTTTGTGAATCATATACATATTACTAAAGAATTGTCCCAATACCCCTTAGGGACTTCACACACGGCGGCTATAATACATCCCAGGATGTATAGCTTAGAGACCGCTCAGTACCTTTAAGATACGAAGATGTAAAGATGTATATTATAGCTGTCGCGTGTGGTCTCTTGACGATTTCTATGGAAAGATGTATTGAGATATATCGTGCTATAATATACATCTTTACCTTATAGCCGCCGTGTGTGGAGTCCCTTATTCTCAGCTGTCCATCGAAGAGTTCCGTTCTCTATATCTAAAAGTCTACATCAGAAAATTAAAATGTGACTAAAAGGTGTATAGTTGGACCAGAAAGAGTAGAAATTAAAGAGCGCGATTTTGCTAATACTCTTATTTTCCATACCCAAACTTTTAGTACTAAAACACATAGTCTCAGCAAGGAGAATTAACCTTGATCTCAGTTACAATAATTGTGCTTATATTAGAATAGAAGGTCTGAAAAGTTCGTACAATATTTAGTTACACTTCACTTCCGTTTTCTAGACTTTATGGTCAACTTATATCGAATCAAACAAAAAAAAATTGAAATCGGTTAAGATTTCACGAAGTTATGCGAGAATATAGCCAAAAAGGTAGACCTTTTTGGAAGTTATGTATGACATAGATGGAACAACACAAAGTTTACCTTTTCGTTTAAATATAGCACTTATTGCTATAGTAATACACCTTTCTCCTATGGAACTAGAGGGATTGACACAAGAATAGTCTTCCTTTTCCCTTTTGAGTCAATAAAGTCAGGTAGACGAATATAGTAGAGGCTGTCACAAGAAAAATGTTTGGGCACAGAAGGACATACACTGTCTTGAATTAGTCTGCTTTGTTAGTTACTTGGTACCTTGATTATTTCAAATAAAAAAAGACTCATTAAAAAATTCCTTACCCTGATGAGGGACAATTAGATATAAGTAAATATGTACTTTTGTGAATTGGCGTTTTCGTAATACTATCTGCGAACTGCGAATCAAAGTATTGTGGAGAAACCTGAATGTCTGGTCTGTCTCTAATTAATTAGTACTTTCTATTACATACATAAGCTCACGCCTGTATCCCAGAGGTGTAGACAGAGACCAGGGACTGCCACCTTCCACGATCTTGACAAAACACTTTCGCTTCGTCGACATTAATTAGTCTTTGCATGCACGCACGTCGGTTTCGGGTACTTTTTATCTTGCCCTTTGCTAATACATTCATTTTTAATCGAAGTATGTCCGCCTGGGGCGTGCCTTACCGGCCCTTCCAGTCACATTCGCTCGATACACTTGCTTCGAAAAAAAAACTGTCAAAACATACCTGTCAAATTATTAATTAAACTAATCATTTCATTCATTTTTAATCATTATGTTATTTTGAAACGTCCTAATAAGCTCTAGCAATTTTCTCCGTTTTTGCTATGTATAACTCTTTGTTTTACTTTTTGTCTGGTACATAGTTTAGCACTAATTTGCATATAACTGTAACACTTAGTTAAGGGAAGACACTTGCTCTTGACGCACAGGTTATGCAAGTTCGAGAGCAAGGGCTTCATAAATAACTGTGTTAAATTGAATTTCTCAATAAATATATTTATATTTCTATAAAACTAGAACTTTTTACCATGCGACTGGCCAGGCCTTCTTTGCCAAGCAATTCTGTGCCTTAAGCCCAGGGGAGGGCCAATAACTCCGCACGGATTCAGGCTGTATGCGTATGTAAATGGGAATCGAACCCGGTGCATTTTGACCGCCGTAGGGTTGACCGTCTTTATTATATTCAGACGGCATTTATTAGATTTCTACGTAGCTGCTCGTAGATATTTGGTTGTGTTTTGCTCGGTACTGCGTGCTCTCTATGCTACGAGAAAGTTCGTGGCATAGGATCGGTCTCCAGAAATATTTAACTAAAATAAGTTTCATTCGCTTCCTCAAATATTAATGTTTTGGGACTGCATTAGTCCGCCGGACAGAATTTATCTCATTGCAATACCTCGTATATTCTCCTGACGATTGCATTGAAGACCGCCGGGTGGATTCAAAATCTTTGATGAAGTACATACCTGCAACAAAATCAAATGAATATTATACAGTGAAGATTTAATAATAAATAAAATTTATTCGATCACACGAACATACTGCCCGGATCGTGACCAGGGCAACAACAACGAAACAACGAAAAATAAGTTAAATATTTATAATTTTTGTGACAACATTTAACTTAAGAAAGATGAAATAAACAAGATCATGTTCAAAGTAATGCAAGACTTATGCTGCCTGTTTCATTCTAATAATTATTGTATCAATTAATTTTATTATGTTGACAAATTATGAATTGTATTTTTGAATTAAATTTAATTAATATATTTGCACACCAACCGGTAGAGCATGAAGGATCTTAACAATATTTTAAGAACTTAATGTACCCATTTTCTGGCAAATAAACGATTTTTACTTTACTTTTACTTCACTTTACTAATAAAGGTTATGAGCTGTGTATACAGCCGTTATGCGAGGTCTGACAAACTGGTTATTTGTACGCTGAATGCGATGAAACCAGTAGAAATTGATGTACGTTAAATAGTTATTCAGAGTGTATAACTTATTTATTTAGTTAGGCCGAAGTTTTCAGTCATAGGCAAATGTTTGAAATTCTCAAACTTGACTTTTTTAATGTGAAATATGTATGTCAACATACAAGATCATAAAAAAATGAAAAGGTAGGTATTTGGTTATTCTCTTGTTTCTTGGAAGTGTTTCTATTAACATTGCACCAACGCTATCTGACACACTTCTGTTAACCATGCAAAAGCTATATCCATTGCATAAGTCCAAAAATATCTAGCACGATGACATTCGCAGAGGTATCCCTAGATAAATTATATTACTGACAACCCTATCAATCAGCTATTTATAAGTACCTATTTAATTATTTATACAGTATTTGGCGCAACTCGCTCTATGTGACATAAGCCTTATCTTCTTAGTCAAAATTTAAATCAAGTAATTCTAAGCCTAGGCCCACACTAGCGACACGCGACAGGCGACAGTTCGGCGACTAGACGCGACGACAGGCTACGGCCGTCAATTTTCATTATTTTGTTCGAATCTCCGCACACTTGGCGTCAGAGTCGACGACAAGACGCCAGAAGCAAATGACAACGTCGCGTCTGACGCGGCGACAAGTTGTCCAGTTTGCGGTGGCTGTAATAAAATTTATTTCTTTAACCTTTTATTTCTTTTTTCCGCTCAAGGTTATAACGCAACTAGTGACCCTTAAACAGCCATGGATCATTTACATTTTTCATTAGTTTTGGACTTCATCTCATAGCGATAAGGTCCAATTTAAAGTGGGAACTATTATCCTATGGCTTCATAAAGGTTAAACAACTAATTAGCATAGCGCAACGTGATGCGTGTCGTTCTATTGAACTATGGCAAAACGTTCCGAATCCCCAACCGCAACTTTCGACATTTTGATTAAAACGTCATCGGCACAATTAATTGGTTTGTGTGTGAAAGTTGAAAGTGAATTTATAAAGGTCGCCAATAGGCCCTAATAAATACATTAAAACGATAAAAAAACAAATTTACGTACCAGAAACCGGCGTGAGGGCACGACTAATAATATGAAGATAATAATAATAAGAAGTTCCACACAACACAATCACTTGACCTGGTCCCAAACTAGGATACTAGGATACATGGTAACCAGACAAGGACATTCATCATCAACCCATTATGTCCCCACCGAGGGGCACGGGTCTTTCCCCTGAGGAAAGTATAGGCCATACTCCACCACGGGGGCCAAGTCCGGATTGGTGGAGGCCTGTAAGACTAGTGGGGTCTTACTGTCAGAAGTTTTCAAGCCGCCCTAAGGCCTCTGGCTTGGCTTAACGACTGCCATCTATCAGCTAGCACCAAGTGCTTAACGTGCCTTGCGAAGCACGGAAAATGCCACTAGCGTTAGTCATAGAACGGTCACCCATCCATGGACTGAACGCGCCGTATGTTGCTTAACCTTAGTGATCGGTTAAGATCACTCAGGCAGCCCAGGCTACGAGCGACAAGGACATTAAAAACATGGAAAAACACCCGAATAAAAATTTTCCGAGTGATTTACCCGAATAATAAAATGTCGATGAAGCGAAAGTAGTCTGACAGGATGGTTGCAAGTGGCTCGTTGCAGTCCCTGGTCTCTGCCTACCCCTCTGAGATTTAGGCGTGAGCATGTAAAATTCACTTCATTCAGTTAACAATCTGACTACTTGAAGAAAGGGCTATACTGCTGAGATATGAATTTCTATGCCTTTACTTCTTTGAGGAGGTAGATTTGCATTACCCGACTTAGGGTGAATATTCGGACTTTGTCAAGCCACCCACAATTTCACTCGAAAGTTATGTGATATTGAATAGTAATGTCAAGTCCATAAAGAACATTTTTACGTGCATTTAGCTGAGATATTGCAACGGTCAGAAGCGGTAGTCTTACAGATAGAGAAATGGGAAATTGACTTATGTATGAGATTTTCACACTTTATGCGCCTTTTTCTTCGATAAAACATTTTGGGCAAGTAAAATGGTGTTCGGGGGCTTTTTTGAAGTACTTTATTATTATAACAGCCGGCCATAAATCACAAAGGTATTTTCCGAAAAGATACCGAAAGAATAAGCAA
The DNA here is from genome assembly GCA_947310845.1 of Yponomeuta plumbellus. Lineage (NCBI taxonomy): Eukaryota > Metazoa > Arthropoda > Insecta > Lepidoptera > Yponomeutidae > Yponomeuta > Yponomeuta plumbellus. The sequence continues at coordinate 8,536,147 of OX371216.1, read as the reverse complement.
GAGTGAAACATATTATATTTATGATGATACGCAAGTACTAACTTCTTTAATTTTACTATGATAAATATATGATATTTGATTTATGATGGGATATTTTTTTTTTAATTATGCAATTAAGTAGAACATTATAAGAATAACTCTATACAACACAATCACTTGACTTGGTACCAAACTAGGATACCCTGTGCTGTGGTATCTGTGCATTTACATTACCTAAAAGTCACCGATATTGACTACTTACACTTAGCTAAGCACCGTTTCATACTTAATTTGCTAAGATTCGATTCTGAATACGAAATATTTGTAAGTACGGGATTTTGTCATTTCTGAGACCAGTCGTTGCTTATAGTCTGTAAAATACAGCTTTAGCTCCGCGACAGCTGTCATCGAAATTGCGTCCATGAAGTTTTGAATTTTTTCACAGAATATTTGTACTGTGAAAACTCCGTACTTACTGCACACTATTCGATGTCTAAGCAGTATCGCAACCTAGCCCTGTCAGTGTGACAGCTGTCGTGGAGCTCAAGCTATGTTTACAGACCGTAGTTTTCGTCTCTGAATGTCAGCCTAAGTTCTGTTCTATGAATTGTTTTTACATCGACTGACGAAAACTTCCAAAATGTTTTATACTTCACTAAACCAAAACATTTTAGCAAAGTTTTTAAAAACAATCCCTCTACGAAACAGTAGCTTAAACCTTTTCAACATCACATACTTTAGAAGCAGTTAACTATGAGCCGTGGCCTGTTTTCGTTGGGGATTTATTTTAATGTCTCAGAGGATTATATCCGGAGGTAAACAGTGACAGGATGGGTTTAGATTTATAGTCTGACCGACGTTTGTGAGCAGGGTTAAGATGGCGCTGGTGGCTCGAGCAAAACATTCTTTAGTTGCTGAATACACGACACACTCGCTGGTTACAAGGTCCATAGTTACACATTTTGGCAGTTTAATTACGTATATTTATTGCATAAACTTTGATCCCTTAATTTGCGAATAGACCTCTCTATCGCGAAACATTAAAACTCACCAAAAATCTTCATATAACTATCGTTAGGGTTCGAATCCCGGCTGGGGACAAAAAAAAACGAAACCCAGGTCTTGGTTGTTTACATGTTTGTGACGTCGCTGTTTCTGGTTCCCACGACACAGGGTATCCTAGTGTGGGGCCAGAAGCAATGTATGTGCCTGTATGGAAATGTTAAATGTGTTAAATGTGTGTTATATACGAGACAAGACAGGCAGAGATTATTATTTTAATTCCGGATACACTTACTCGACATTTTGTCGGGGAGTCCGACCAGGTTCCGCTCCGATTCGCAGAGCTTAATAATAGTGAGCAGAGACTGACCTCGCGTCGTCGGTTGCTTGTCTCTCGGCCGAATTCTGAATTGAGAATTTCGCTAAGTAATTACTTAGATGTAGTGCTGTCTCATCAAATTTCTTTAGAAAAGAGGGAGACAGAACGTTATTTGAGTATCAACTTGGTGAGAATTCTCAATTCAGAAATCAGCCCTCTGAGTTGGTAAAGTATGAGTACAGGCCGGTTTTCTGAATTGAGAATTTAGCTAAATAAATACGTTAACGTTCTGTCACGCTCTTTTCTGAGGAATTTTACGAGAAAGCACTACAGTTAAGTGGTTACTTAGTGAAAATTCTCAATTCAGAAATCGGCCAAGTGTATCAGGAATAAAGTTTATAATGATTGTCCTGTTGCTTTAGTGATTACGCTGAGAGGTTTTAAGAAAATATGAAATACCGAGGTACCTACAGCACGGCTCCATAACAGAACGGATTTTCGTAACGAACTTTACACTTTATCTATTGTAAGATAATACCATACAGTGGGTGTTCGAACCCGTTCAATATGCTTATCTCAACGTTAAGTACGCTCTAAGTATGGTGACAGTTATGTTATGAATCTATTTAACCAGCTTTTAGTTCGTTCACATTTGGACACGAATATTGGATTAAGTAAGCTCAGAGGCACTTGGTGAGTGAATCATAGGAGTGTTAAAGAAAAATGCTCCTCAACGCTTTTAGAAGAAAATATCATTTAGAGCACCTCGTATCTCGTCACGTTCTGGTAAATTATTTCATACTAGTATAGTTCGCACTCAACATGCTTATAATAAGCTCTTCTGACGCAGCCCTAAATGTTTTAACGATTTCTTGCAAGATATTGACCTATTTAAAGTTACATTAAACGAATTTAAAAAAAGAGGCGGGTAAGTACAATTAAGTTGAAATGTCCCATATTTACTATATTTATTTAAACAATACTGTTTAACTGCTTGAGATTGCATGCTTACTTAATTATTATTTTTCTTGTCTACTAAAGGGACCTCCAGGTCTGTTTTTGTATAACACACTTTTACCCTTTTTCTGTGTGACTGTATGTGTCCTGAATAAAATAAAAAAAATAAAAAATGCGTGGGAAAGATGTGCTTTTCCTTCCGGTAAGGATTTGTCAGTCAATCATCAATAAAGTTTACAACAAAAATTTTGAACAACATTGAATCTTAACCTCAGTATAAGTACAGTAGGGGTCTAAAAATGTTTACCAGATTTCAAACTTGATTCTTTGTCGCAAGATGTGCATTATAGTCTATAATGCTTTAACAATGTACTTATTACCTTTCAATTATTACCGCCACCAAGTTATCTGTTCAGGTGGTTAAAATTGTAACTAACTAATTAATTATAAATCCTGTTCCCCATTTTTTGTTTTATTTATTCACTTACTAAGATTTATAGATATATTTTCATTAAAATTGAAAGACGGATTTAAATACTCTCATTTTTCTAAGTAAACTTAAATGCTTAAACTACTAAATTCCCCACTAGCGCCGCTATCAACTGAACAGATAAGATGGTGGCACTGTATCTAAATTTATTTCTTATTTTAAAATTATGCATTTATTAAAATGACACAGATCAAAACTCTGTCAAAATAGAAAGTTTGAAAATATATTGAATACTATTTTTACAAAATAAAGAAAATAAAACCTCCTTGAGGGAGCGAAGAAGGTTTGCTCTAAACTTTGACAGGTTAGCACTCTACTCTTTATGCTGAGCTTTATGCTCTAACTAATCAAATCAATACAAATATCGACCTTGTGTCGTATAATTGTCTGCACAATTATGAACCTTAAGGTGGTAAACATTTTCAGACCCCGACTGTACACTCGCACAGAATCGCTCGAAGTCTGGGCTGCCTGAGTGATCTTAAACGATCACTAAGGTTAAGCAACATACGGCGCGTTCAGTCCATGGATGGTTCACTGTCTACGACTAACTCTAGTGGCATTTTTCTGAGCGGTTCCGTGCTTCGCAAGGCACATTAAACAGTTGGTGCCGGCTGCCGTCGATAGAAGGCAGTAGTTAAGCCAAGTCAGAGGCCTTAGGGCGGCTTGAAAACTTCGTACCTACAGTAAGACCAGCCACTAGTCTTACGAGCCTCCACCAATCCGGACTTGGCCCCCGAGGTGGAGTATGGCCTATAACTTCCTCAGGGAAGAGACCCGTGCCCCTGGGTTGGGCTATAATGGCTTGATGGTGAGATGAGTTACACTCGCAGGCTTCCCTGGTGGAGCTAGGGCGGCAGGATTAAACTCCCATTTTGGATGTAACCTTCCTCGACGCAAAATAGGGCCATTTGTAGTCGAGTTGCGGAAACCCGAACCGTCACCAATTCCAAAAACCTGAGCAGGTGGTAACAGCCTTGCGTTTTCTTTCCTTAATTCGTTTCTTATGGTTTGTTAATTTACAAAATTAGCTCGAGAATCGTCCCAACTCTCTACCACTGCTACTAAGTGGCCTTCCGACAGTCCCGGGCTATTAATTTTACACAATACGGCGTGAAATTCATGTCACCTACTTTCAGGGAATGCCAAGAAACCATTTGGTATCAGCCAGCACGCCTGAATGTCATGTCGGGCCGGTTTTGATGGATTACAGCTGGATTCGGTTGGCGTTAGCTGATGTATCTTCGCATTAGATAGTGTAATTGTAGTAATCTTCTATCTTTTTATACGCAGAGAGATACGCCTAAAAACTGACAAAGTTTGGGTCGGACATCAAAAATTTCAACAAAAAAGCAGACTTCATACACAAAACTATAACAAAACAAATTATATATAGAAACAGCATGTACAAACTAAAAAGTTGAAAAGAATTCCGTATTCTTATAAGAATTCTTAAAAGAACTTGCGTTAATATTATTGCTAGTTTTGGAGTCTGTATCAGCCAAGGAAATACTAGGTATAATATACGTAACCATAATGACACCGACTCCAAAACTAACAATAATTGGGTATTTGACAGGATGTCAAATGAGTTATTTTTAAAACGGAATTTTGTATGAAAATACTTGCTTGTGACGTCACATTTCAGAGCACTCTTTTTATGTTTCATCTATTTAAAAATTGTAATAACTAGTATATGATTGAAAGAAATACATTTTTCGAATCATTTTGTAATTTTGGTTTTAATCGAGCATCTCAAATAATTTATTGTTGATAGTGTCAAATACCGTATTGTAACGGGACCAAACGGGAAGCACCAACTTTCAAATAAAAAAGAATCATCATAATCGATTCACCCAGACAAAAGTTCGAAAAGAGGTAACAAATATAAAAAAATACAGTCGACTTAAGAACCTCCTTTTTTGATATGGGTTAAAGAGATGGTCAGAGTAGAGTTATTTTTGCGCTGCCTTTTTCTCTCCACTACATTCACTACGGCCCCAAGGCCGTTGTATGTATGTCTATGCCAAATTTCAGCTTTCCATACGTTTTTTTACCCCAGTCATATCGTTATTTATTTGACGTAGTAAAGTTCTTTAAACATCCAAGACCCGGGTTTCTTTTTGTCCCCAGCCGGGATTTGAACCCAGGACCTCTCGCATAGGCAGATGCGCTACCCGTTGCGCCATAGTGGTCGTCGTAAGTTAAACAGGTTATTATCTCTGTGAAAAAAAAAACTGGCATCGATCCATTGCTTCATAAAAGATAGACCAACAAACAAACACACTTTTGCACTTATAACATCATCACAATCACCATCATGATTGCAGATTAAGGTCGACTCTGCAAACTAATCCTTACAATTTCCTTACACATCACAGAGCCACTAATAATAAGCCGAAATGGGTAAGTCCACGAATAGAAATTTAAGGCTAATGTATGCAAAATAGAAAATATATGATAAGTAACCTTTAGCACGCGATCGGAACATTTTGTTAGCATTTATATAGGACGGCGCCCTTCCTAAACGTCCTATATCACTTAACACCCTTCGGACGAACTCTGACCTTATTCGGTAAAGCATAAAGGTTGTTTTTCTAGAAGTCGCGGGGTTATATTAAATTGCCAGGGTTTCGATGCAAAATATCTAATAGTTACAAAATGATAGGTCAAGGATGGAGTTTGTACGAATCAAGGAAAATAGGGGTTGGAATAGGAAACTGTTTTCGTTTTCGACTTTTTCTTTGAGTTGTTCTTTAATTGCTACTTTACTCTAATATTTGATTATGTAACTTGTAAGGTCCATGATAAATAAATGTGTCAGCGACTAGTGATGGGCTGGGGAGACTATTTTAGGAATATTCTCGCATGAGGAGAAAAATTTATAAAATGTATAAATTATCCTTCATCAGCAACCCATTATGTCCCCACCGAGGGGCACGGGTCTCTTCCCTGAGGAAGGTATAGGCCGTAACGGGGGCTAAGTCCAGATTGGTGGAGGTTGTAAGACTAGTGGCTGGTTTTACTGTCAGAAGTTTTCAAGCCGCCCTAAGGCCTCTGACTTGGCTTAACGACTGCCATCTATCGATGGCAGCTGGCACCAACTGCTTAACGTGCCTTGCGAAGCACGGAACCGCTCGGAAAAATGCCACTAGCGTTAGTCATAGACGGTGACCCATCCATGGACTGAACGCGCCGTATGTTGCTTAACCCAGAATCACTCAGGCAGCCCAGGCTACGAGCGATTCATCAAATTATCCTTATTGAAATAATTTTCAGTTAACTCAGTTAATTTTATGGTTACACTGAGCGGAATGAATTTAACAAGTACTTATTTCAATTTGTACGACAAGAAGTTTCTCGGAAACATTTGGTTTTGCACGCAGTATTCCCTAATATTTTTGTAAGCCGTCTTAAATTTTTTGTAGAATAAATACCTACCTAATTTTTTTCCAGATTTTCTAATGAATACTCATTATGTACAATTTAAAAGTATTAAAGAATGTGCGAGCCAGAGGGAGAATGGTTTGCAGACGTCACAGCTTCTCGGAAAAGACTACGAACCTACACACATGCACAGTAAGAATTAGTACCTACCTAAATGCTCGTATAGAAGAGGATATTGTTTTACGCTTAGCCTTACAAGGAAATCAGAAAACCAGGACTATGTACACCATTCTGTGAATAGACATAGCAATTATTGCATCGGAACGCGTACAATCAATTATTACGAGAGGAGGTAGGTATTTGGCGTATAAAAGCGGAGCGCAAAATTGATCATAGGTATGTAGCTTGGTTCATTGTTTTGTTCAAGCTAAGCCATGGAATTCGTATGGTCGGAATTTCATTCACACATACATATGCTCACGCCTGTATCCCAGAGGGGTAGGCAGAGACCAGGGACTGCCAATGCCACGATCCTGACAAATCACTTTCGCTTCATCGACATTAATTAGTCGTTGCATCCACGCACGTCGGTTTCGGGTTCTTTTTATCTTGCCTTTTGCTAATACATCCCCTATTTAGTCGAAGTATGTCCACCTGGGGCGACCCTGACTGGAATTTAGATAAGTAAAATTTTGAATTTTTGATTAATTTTTTAACATTTGAGAAACGATGGAACTGGGTTGGGCTCCGATCGAAAACCTGTGCCAGGTTATTTGGCTCGGTTACAAGCTTAAGACAAAAGAAAAAAAAACTCAGAGCGCAACCGTGGGTTGCATGTCATAAAACTGCAATTCGTTGTTTATCACGATAATTCGATGTACAGGTCGGCAGCACGTCCACCTTCACATTTTAGTTGCAAAGACGCCCGTAATGCAACGGAGTAGAGTAAGCTTTGGCTTATAGGATGATGTGATGTCGACTGTACATTACTTTGTTTTTTTTGGCAGTTTTGTGGAATCATCATGTCATCATGCTTTTTCTCAACTACATTCGGCCGCAAGGAAGCGCCTTGTATTATAAGTACATTGACATTCAACAAATGTAAATTCTACTAATACTACTACCATTCTACTACTACGTTCAAATAAATTTCTAATTTCTGTTTATAAATCAACTTGTAGGGTCACTGACTTTCATAAAGTAAATGTTTGACGTTCATAAAGGCCTTTGCCTAGCAGTGGGACACAAGGGAGTCTATATTTTTTTACCTATTTTTTCTGTACTTTTTCGACTCATTGATGCCACCTACTTGTCTCCGAGCCCTGTGCGCCGCCGTCTTACCATCGGGTACTGACATAAAACAGCGCTGAGGTGGTCACCCACTCCAGCACATGCTGAGTCAGTACCTTTTTGCATTTGCCACACCCACAATCCTCTCTTGCGTTGTTGTACTTTACTTTTTTCATGTGTATTATTATTTTTCTTTCTGTGCAATGTTTTACTGTACTAGTTTAATGTGTTTCTCTTTGTGTGCTGTACACTGTGCCTATCTTTTGTGTTACTTCTGTATATGTGTGTGTCTAAATGTGAATAAATGTTTTTATCTATCTATCTATTTAAAAAAAACATAACATCTATGTCCTGGAAGGGGAGGCAGCGAACAGAGTCTACCACTTGCTACGACCCTGATAGATATCTTTGGCTTAATCAACATTCATTTGACATTGCACGCACGCAGTACGATTTAGGGTACATTTTACTGAACCTTAGCCAATACATTCCCTGTTTCCCCAAACGACTTTTTACGCCTATTTTATTAGTAGTGGTAGTAACAGTGGTTCCTAACAGTGGTAGTAGGAACAGGATGGGATAGGTATATTTGAAGAGGCTGTTATTGATATTCCAGTTCCAAAATTGATATTCCAGCGAGTGGATAAACTGGGGCAATTTAATTTGGCACCAAAAACCTTTCAAATTAAATATCGTTCCGCTCTCGGTCGCCGCAAACTTGCCCTAAGCCAGGGTTTCTCAAACTGTTCAGCGCGATATGGCTTGGACTACGCTTGCAAGTCAGTTTCTGCAAGGTGACAAAGAAATTAAATGAGACTAGCAATTTCAGCTCCGATTTGAGAAGTTGCAATCAGTTGAAATTGCAAGAGAACATCCTTTTTAAAGATCCAGGCGAGGCTTATTCGGAAGAGATCGCTTTTGGTGATGGGGCCCCCTTCTAAACTGTTAAACAAAAAAAAAAAATTTTTTAAATGTTTTCGCGTATAAACATGGGTCTACCTACCTATGTCTATCGAAGAACCTTAGTAAAGTTATTATTTTTTAATGTAGTCTTATAAATTGTTTCTTAGAATTAATGTAATAAAGAATTTTACAAATGTCACTTTTAAAAGGGCGTAACAAAAAGCCTGTTGGGTGGTCATAATAATAAATGAAAATCAAATATTTCACTCACAATAAAAAAAAGTTTACTCAATAAACGTGAAAATGATTAGTTTCACAATTAATAGAATATGTGGAGAAGAAGCTAACAAAGAAACTTTATGTATATTTATTTATTGCTTTTAAAATTGTCTCGGCTTAATATTACAGTCTGTTAACTTTTAGAATATACCTCGGGCTCTAGAGTAGGCTTCGGTTTTCGCCGAAAGCACACGAGTGTAATACTACTTCCTGCTCTGTAGAAAACTTTTCTTCACTATTTTGTAAAGTTATGTAAAGTTATAAATAACAATACAATATAAACCTTACCTTTATCTTAGGGCCGTTCCTTTTCTTGGTCTATGTAAATGATTTACCGTTTATGGTACAAAAAATGTGTGAGATAGTGCTATTTGCTGATGACACGTCACTTATTTTTAAAATAAGGAGACAGGAAAATAATCTTGAAGAAGCAAATAATGCTCTCTCGCACGTTCTAGATTGGTTTACAGCAAATAATCTGTTGTTAAATTCAAAAAAGACAAAATGTATGAAGTTTACCCTACCTAATGTAAAATTAGTTGAAAATAACATTGTGATTGGAAATGAAAAACTAGAATTTGTTGAAGATACTGTATTTCTGGGCATCACAATCGATGCCAAACTACAATGGGGCCCACATATTGTAAAATTAGCACATAGACTTAGCTCCGCAGCAATGCCGTGAAAAGATATCGAGAACTTGCTGGCGTTGCAACTGCTAGGCTTGTTTATTTTAGTTACTTCCATAGTATTATGTCCTATGGTATATTACTATGGGGCCGGGCACCAGACATATGCTCACGCCTGTATCCCAGAGGGGTAGGCAGTGACCAGGGACTGCCAATGCCAGGGACTGGAAAATAATCTTGACGAAGCAAATAATGCTCTCTCGCACGTTCTAGATTGGTTTACAGCAAATAATCTGTTGTTAAATTCAAAAAAGACAAAATGTATGAAGTTTACCCTACCTAATGTAAAATTAGTTGAAAATAACATTGTGATTGGAAATGAAGAACTAGAATTTGTTGCAGATACTGTATTTCTGGGCATCACAATCGATGCCAAACTACAATGGGGCCCACATATTGTAAAATTAGCACATAGACGTAGCTCCGCAGCAATGCCGTGAAAAGAATTCGAGAACTTGCTGACGTTGCAACTGCTAGGCTTGTTTATTTTAGTTACTTCCATAGTATTATGTCCTATGGTATACTACTATGGGGCCGGGCACCAGACATTGAGACTATCTTCATATTGCAGAAGAGAGCGATCCGATTTATTTACAAGCTAGGTAGTAGGGACACACTAAGAGATTTTTTCAAAGAAATCAACATCCTAACAGTTGCAAGCCAATACATTTATGAAAATATTATGTACGTTAAGAAAAATATTAAAGACTTCGAAGCACTTGGTAGCCATTATAACGTTAATACTAGGAATAAACATAAATTGTCATTTCCACCATTTAGACTTGCAAAAGTTAATACTTCCTTTATGGGGCACTGTATAAGGTTCTACAACAAGATACCCCAAGATATATTAGAGTTACCTCCAACGCGATTTAAGAATTGTGTTAAGCACACTCTTTGCAAAAAAGCTTATTATAAAATCAACGATTATTTAGAAGACAAGGACGTATGGCATTAAATAGTAGTTTAATATTAAATTTAATCAGAGGATAAATGTGTCTAGTGTTCAACACATCCAAGATATTATTTTTTAAGTTTGATTTGTATTAGCTTTTAAGGTGATTTGAGAAAAGATCTTCAGAGTGGAGTTTTTTTTTTTGCTGCCTTTTTCTCCACTACAGACGGCCCCAAGGCAGCGGTTAACATTATACATAACTGTATGTACATTGACATTCAACAAGCAGAATGTAAATTCTTTACGTTGAAATAAATATCTGATTTCTGATTTCCTTATTACAATATAATCGGTTTTTGATTGCTCAGCACAGGTATATTCTAAAATCTAACAGACTGTAACAAAGTTTTACTTAAAAATGAATGACGCATGAATGTGTTGAATACTAGACACAATTGTCCTCTAAATAAATACCTTTAGTATTAATCTACCGTTTAACACCAGACATCTTTGTCTTCTAAATAAAATAAGTTGATTTTATAATAATTAACGTCTTTTGCACCGAGTCTGCCCAACACATTTCATAAGCCCCATCGGAGGCTCTTATACAGGGTGGAATTTTGTAATGCCACCTGAAGGGGAAGTACTCTTAATACAGTAGTTAGAAAGTTTTGCTCAAAGAAAACATTCCTTTATTTTTGAAAAGAAAGAAAACGGCATTCAAAGATTTTTTTAAATTCGCTTGCCTCACCCGGTAAAATCTGTGAAAGTTGCACCCTTTACTTTTATTGCATCGATCGTTAGGGTCAATTGTAAGGATGAAATCTCTTTAACAAACATCATAAATTAAATGAAAGGAAAACAATGAAATCTTAAATTATTAATTCAATGGGTTAAGTTAAAGCACTTTTACTCAAACTTTTAATTAATAATTATCATTGAAAAAACAAACGGCACAATCAGATGGCCTGCGAGATCACCAGATCTCACCCTTTTAGATTTTTTTTTGTGGGGATATGTAAAAAATCAAATTTACATTAAATTTTATGACAATGTAAACGAGTTGCGAATTGAAGTTCAGAATACGACGATGCACTTTTCTTTCTTTTTAAAAATAAAGGAATGTGTTTTTTGAGTAAAATTTACTATCTACAGTATTAACAGTACTTCCCCTTCAGGTGGCATTACAAAATTCCACCCTGTATACCTTAGGGAATATTGTTGTGGAACCTTATACAGTGCCCTATGAAAGACGTACAGTCTGTTAGCTTTTAGAATATACCTCGGCTACTATCGGATAGAATCGGATATATTCGCGTAATATAAATATCGGAACTAATATGACGGAAATAAACTAATACAGAGCAGGAGTAGTATTACACTCGTGTGCTTTCGGCGAAAACCGAAGCTCTAGAGCCCGAGGTATATTCTAAAAGCTAACAGACTGTATTAACTTATCAAGTCTAAATCGTGAAAGTGACGTCATCAACCCATTATGTCCCCAGTCCCTACCGAGGGGCACGGGTCTCTTCCCTGAGGAAGATATAGGTATAGTATGGAAGTGACAATACAAAGCAAATAAAAGATTGAGAGCCTCTGCTTTAGACCTTAAACCCCAATTCAAATCAATCAAACTTTGTCACTAATTTGATTTCATGGCCCCGGCCTCCACCGGTGGAGGCGGGGTAACTTTTTGCAATAATAATCATTAATTACTTTAGAAAATTAACACCGGAAAAAAGTTTACCCACCACTTTCGGAGTTTCGGGTAAATAAATTAAGGTTAATTCCAGAATCGAGTTTCCCTCGGGTCAATCTTATGATGGAGTCCCTTTTTATGGTTTTAACGTGAGTAATTTGTTTAAGGACCTGCCTGTAAAAGAAAAAATTGGTAAAAACATGGCCACAATGACGACCTCTGTGGCGCAGCGGTAGCGCATCTGCGTACCATGTGAAAGGTACCGGGTTGGAATTCCAGCTGGGGAAAAAAAGAAACCCGGTCTTGGATGTTTACATGTTTGTGATGTCGCCGTTTCTGGTTCCTACGACACAGGGTATACTAGTGTGGGGCCAGAAGCAATGTATGTGCTTGAATATAAATATTTATTTATATCCGTATTTTAAAAATAAAATCGATGTCACAGGGTGACCTCGAATTCGTCAGTAAAAGTTCTAACCATCCCAAGTTGGGACTTAGTTGGGTTACACGGGCGTTGGTTGCCGTGAAACGTTTTTTTTTTTTGGTTTTTTTATCAAAATAATTGAAAACGTATAAAAGCCGATTTCTGAATTGAGAATTTCGCTAAGTGGTTACTTAACTGTAGCGCTGTCTCGTCAAATTTCTTTAGAAAAGAGCGTGACAGCACGTTACTTAAGCATTTACTTAGTGTCAATTCTTAATTCAGAATTCAGAAATCGGCAGAATCGGAGTTAATTTTTAGCTCAAACTGCGCAATGTATTACGCGGCACTGGCGCCACCTAGGGGCACGAGTGAAAAGGATCTAAGTAATGGCTAATTTTCTCTACTCAATGATATCAAAATTAATTGCAGACGACGCGTAGTTACAGAGTTATCGCCCTCGCCGAGGCGACATGTTTTCGTTGCAGGCGGTTTCAGCAAGTGGCTCTCTACCGCCGAATCGAAGGATGCCCCACGTCGAAATTGCGGGCTTTCTTGTAACTCACTTGAGTTTCTCTTTTCGGGAGAAATGTGGAAACAAAGGCCAATGAAGAATGTCCTCCGATACACTTTGCATACATAACAATCACGGAGAGTTCCCACGCAGACGCCTAGTTAGGAAACAAAGACGTTCTCTCCGGTCTCGACTTGAACAGTAAAAGTCGAATAACAATCAAACTTCGCGAGACACAACTAACTACATAAAAGCGTACTTTGGGCCACAGCTGGCTGTGGTGCCAACTGTCTGTTTGTGTCTTATGTTGCATCCAGTCAAATACTCTAAAGGAAGGTAATTGGGTATTTGACAGGATGTCAAAGGAGTTACTTTTAAAACGGAATTTTATATGAAAATACTTGCTTGTGACGTCACATTTCAGAGCACTCTTTTAACGTTTAATCTATTTAAAGATTGTAATAACTAGTATTTTATGTTTTAATCGAGCATCTCAAATAATTTATTGTTGATAGTGTCAAATACCGTATTCTCATAACAAACATGTCAATAAATTAATCATCGACTTAATAGAGGATGTATTAAAAAAGCAAGATTAAAATCTGGCCAATTGCGAGACAGACTCTCACGAAGGGTTCCGTACCATTAACTATCTATATAAAATAAATTATTTATTATCTTTACCTTCGTTTTGCAATTTTTTGCGGGATAAATTCCAGCAAAAAATGGAAAAAAATAATGTTTGTTGTATGGGAGCCCCCCTTAAATATTCACGTTATTTTAATTTAAATAATATTATAAAATGAATATAGGTATAACTAAACATTCTGTGAATATTTCAAGCGTCAACATGTTGTTGTCATTAATATTAACCTCTTCAGTCCTGACCTTGAAAATAACAATAGTTTTCTATTGTTATTTTGTCGATACGGGACTGAGGAGGTTAAGCGAAAAACGGCAAAAATTTAATTTGGTGTACAGGAACCCCTCTAAAATATTATTTTTTCTCTATTTTTAGTATTTATTGTTAGAGCGGCAACAGAAATTATCATCTGGTCGGAGAGACAGACAGACAGATATAAACGGACACTGGGGTCTTAGTAATAGGGTCCCGTTTTTACCCTTTGGGTACGGAATCCTAAAAAGTAAACGAAACTGATGTGAATGCAATGAAATTTGAAAAATAAATTAAATTTATGTACGCATGAATCATAGAATATACCTATAATGTTAATAAATAGAGATAAAAACACAAATAGCAGTCATATGTAACCCAAACACTGCCCAATTGAAAAACCGCACTTAAACCAACATACATAAGTTCGAAATTGCCACAGAATCTCCAACTTCGGCCGCCGTCAGAGGGTACCAAAAGCGCCCGCGCCGGGTGTAAAATTTACCGCTTCTTTAGACACATTAATTTCACAGAGATTATCAAGTTTAGATCATTACTGACACCCTTCTGGCCTCGGGGGGGCGGGGTGTAATAAGACGCCTTAGAGACGCGAAGATATGGAGTAAGATTCGAGTAAGATCATGGTTCGATTCCCAGTGCGGGCATGTATCTATGACTTTTTTAAGTACGTTACTGTCTGTACATTCGTGAAGTTATAGCAGCAATGCCACTCGCTGAAGGAAAGCATCTTAAAGAAATCTGAAGAGAGCGCTTGAAATCGCCAATCCACAGTGGCCGCACGTGGTGGTTAAAGCCCATACTCTCTCTCTCTCTCTGAGAGAAAGCCTGTGCCTTATAGTGGGACGTATATAGGCTGCTTAAAAGGTCACACAATTTTCCAGTCTTTTTTTATAGAACTCTTAATCGTAAACTTTATTCCAGTATCATTTGCCTGCATTTTTGTCGAATGATTCCAACAAGGCTTGTAATAAATGTACGTGTAGCAGATGACATACCATCGACCACAGAACAAAATTATCAATCGGTGCTTAAGCAAGACAAGAAGTCTAAAATTTAAATATCCTAAAACGCACTTGTATCGTCAAGAATATCCTAGATTATTGGAGAAGATCCTCATTATCAAAGAATCTTACGATAAAATTATGCCTTGTCCCGGACCGGCGGAAGGACAGTTTTTTTCGATATCCATGAATTATTGTCAGTTTTCGTGTTTTGTTTAGGATTTCAAACTATTCTAATACCTACTCATCTCACCGACGTAAATTTTAAATCAAATATGGGTTGTATTGATGTACAACCCATATTTGATTTAAAATTTACTTTGGTTCAATTTAATAGATTTCATTCGTTCAGTACCGGACATACGATTTACCAGGGCTTTTTTTCCGATGTTAAAAGATGGTCAGAGTGGGGATTAATTTTTCGCTGCCTTATCTCAAACATTCGGCCTCAAGGCAGCGGCTAACAATAAAAGTACATTGATATTTAATTTTTGTTAGAATAAATTTCTGATTTGTGAACACTCGTAAAATAAAAATAACAATTCAAAACAACTCATTCACAGTCTGTCAAAATTGTTAGCTCTTAACCAGTTAATACGCCAGTTAATAAGCTCCGAGCAATATCTAAGAGGAACCGTTTCGAAACCGGATTAACGGTGACGACCTAAAGTTATTTTAACTTAGCCACACTTTGCAACTAATATGCATAATCGTCGGTTCCCTGTATGATCCGGGCAGGGGTGTCCAAACTTAGGGCCGCTTAGCGGGGATTAGCAAACGAGGTAAGTTTGCGCGCTTCATAAGTGATTTTGCATCTTGATTTTCTTGCCCATTGCAGCGGAAGTTTTAAAAAATGTTAAAGGATTTTTTTAATACGGTTTTTTTTTGCGTTAAATAAACGCATAAAATACGAAGAAAAGATAAGAATAAAAGTGTAGTTTTCTTGGACGTTTTATGAAACTATCGAATATATTTTAGTTGAACATACCTAATATTAGTAATTACAATAACTTTGCATTTTTTGACATTGACAATGTTAACATTTTAAAAGTACCTAATCAAAAAAATAAAGTAAGTACGTTAAAAAAAATGAGTTTTTGATCATCTAATCTCTTTAAACGAGCAATTCTTGTATATATGTATGTATATATATATATATAATCAGAATCTTGGATCGGCTCCAACGATTTTCATGAAATTTTGTAAACAGAGGGTTTCGGGGGCGATTAATTGATCCAGCTAAGTTTCATTTTAAGAAAACGTTTTAACCGTGTTTTTGGGCAAAGAAATAACTGCTACGCTATATGAACCTAAATTTCGTATTAATCAGTAAGGTTGTCGTAGCCCAGGTGGGAAATAGGACGATACCTTAAACAAAAGACCCTGGTTCGAGACTTGTGCATGAAGTTTCTCTTTTTTTTTTCAAGCTCCTTTTTTGTCTGAAAAACTATTATTAGGAGCCCTATTATCAACGCACCTAATTCGTATACAAATATATTTTCTAAATACAAAAAAAAATCCAAAAAACATGATTTACCAAAAAAATACCGAGCAAAGCTCGGTCATCCAGGTACTAAAATAGTAAGTACACAAAATTTAATAGTCCAAAACTTTGACAAACGCTGGTCGAAAATTCTCTAAATTTACATACGAGACTCGGATTTACACAGACAGCGTTGATAGGGCCCAAAGTTACACCCCGCAGAAGATTGTTTAAGTTTTAACTTAGATGAATATTAAACATAGTATAATCGTAAATTATAGTAAGTAAATCTTAGGTTTACTTAGGTCTTTTTCCACTAGGATAACATTTGCTTTTCCTTGCCACATACAACAGATACAAGAGAATTTACGGAGTGCCTTACACGTAAAAAAAATTTTTTTTTTTAAATTATTTTACCTAAAAGCAAGAGCGTGACTTCACACAGTCTATTGTAGGGTACGGAGTAAATGCCTGAACACTTTACTAGGAAACTTTAGATTCTAATACCGATTGCTGTGTAGGTAAGAAGAGGCATTTATAAAAACAGAATAATTTAAAATACATTAATTGACAATTCATTACTTAAATAATTGTTCAGACGCGGTGGGCGCGCGGGGAGTGGACTGTATTACTAAAGAAAACTAGTGAAATTGGGTAAAACAAAATATACAATGTATAATAATAAAATACGAGAACAAATGGGCGATGAGGTGGTGACAACTAGAATATTACAATATGAGTGACATGAGATGGAAAAGTCAACAAGAAAATAATAAAAACACAAAATATCGTTCCAAGGAGTGTTCAACAAAGCCCATACTTTCTCTGAGAGAAGGTCAATTTTCAATATCAATTTATTCAGTGTATAACATAGTGTAGGTATGTACAGACTTGAGCCTTCGCAGATCGTCATCCCACCTGGTTAGAGGGCGTCCTACACTACGTTTGCCGAGTCGCGGTCTCCACTCAAGAACACGAAGGACTGCAGGCAGATGCTGGATGCGGCAAGCTGAAGACAGGGCGCTATGGCGCTCATTAGGGGAGGGCTTTGTCCAGCAGTGGACTAATATAGCCTGATGATGATGAAACTTGAGCCATTATAAACGTGCGAACTAAGTCATAAACATTTTTATCAGACCTCTCTCTCACACATATAGGAGGCATATCGGAACTCTCGCTCGCACTTTCATGACTCGGTTCGCACGTTTGTAATGGCTCAAGTATAGATATAAGCTCACTATGCCATGCCTTTGGGCGTACAAGGTTCCAGAACATTCTAAGAAAATATGAATGATTAAAGCATGCATTAAGTTATTAAAATAGTATGTCTATAAACAGAGCCTTAATTATTATTTACTCTCTGGTCTCTACTGGTCTATTGGTCTGTGTCCCCCACTGGGGCGTATAAATGCAAATCCTGCAAAGCTCATAAATAATAATATTTAAGCTAATATTGTGAGTCTGAAGGAGCTGGCCAGTGTACTCGCCTATATATTAAGCTTACATTTTTCTAACATTCCTTTCTTGTCTCAATAAAGTATGAATAAAGCTGGAGAGCTTGTATTACAATTTTAAAATTTTCCAACTAAAAACTCACAGACGAGCGACCGACGACGCGAGCTCCGTCTCTGCTCACCACGATTAAGCTCTGGAAATCAGAGCGACACCTGGTCGTACTCTTCCGACAAAAATGCAAGTAAGGCCTTTCTCCACTGCTCCGGTCCGGCGTCGGAACCGGAACCAGTCATGAGAAAAATATCATGCCGGATTATGCTTCTCCGTTTCATCCGATTATAATCGGCAATGGACGTGACGCAGTGCTTTACTAAAATTCCTCAGTTTTTCTATTCGAGGCAGGGGACGTTTTCCACACAACTTATTAATCTATTTAAATAGTATGGGAACATTTTCGGGTTGTATGCGCGGTGCAAAAACGTGTATTGTTTTTGTACGTCGATCACATCAGCCCGGTAAAATCACTTCGGGCCGTTTCGGAAACCGGAGTTTGGAAACCAGTTTCCTAAAAGGATTTTTTTACCGGAGAAGTGGAGAAAGGCCCTAAGTGTATTCAGAATCATGTTAATTTAATAAGAACTAAAACCTGTTTTTAAAGGCCCCTATCACTATTTTTTCTCCTCCCGCACTAAATCCTCTCTTACATCCATTTTAAAAATAACACTAAGACCACAAAGCCGAGGATCCAACCGCAGACTCCTAAGATCTGCTCCAAGATGCGGATGTACAGACTTGCGGATTTCGATTTAAATATATGCTTCTTAAGATTTATTGAGAGAAGTGTCGTTTGCATCGGCTCTTAAGCGAGGGGCGGTGGGAAAAAAATTTGAAAAAAAAATTGGATCGATTTCTGTATCCAGGAAAAGGCAACCACTTTTTTTTAGTAAGTGCCCTGCCTCACTAGGACGCCATGGCGACGTCGCCGCCAGCTACGTACCCAAGCAGTTTGTATTGAATGGCGACGTCGCCAACAGTCGCCAAGTGAGTTAGGCACCATACATTTCAATATTAACTGCTTGGATACGGTCGCCAGCGACGTATCCAAGCAGTTTGTATTGAATGGCGACGTTGCCAGACCGTCGCCAAGTGAGTTAGGCACCATACATTTCAATATTGACTGCTTGGATACGGTCGCTGGCGACGTCGCCATGGCGTCCTAGTGAGACAGGGCACTAAAACTAGCCACTTCATACAATATCACACCGCACTGATACGCGGTATCGCCACAGTACCTATGGTTAAAGAGTGCTTGAAGTCTCAATTATGGAAAGCAAAGCCCTCCTTTGCACCAAAATATACGAATACCTAAATGGGCGTTCATAATACATTGGGAGATTTCTGGGATTAAAATATCTTCATCAGTTGCCTTTACATCTCTAGTAGGTTTTACAACACCAATAAGGTTTACTTTTAACAGTTTTTGTGTGCACTTAATAAAAAAACAGACTTTAGTAACCCCCGGTTTCTCGAACGCTAACAGGCTGTTAATCTATAATCCATTTATCTATACTTGGCATTTTTTTCAGGCTTTAAACGACACTAAATCAAAAACCTTTAGCGGTAGAAAACTCGAAACAGCTTACAAATTTAGTGTTAGCTAGTACTAAATTTGCAAATGGTGTCGAATTTTCTACCGCTAGTGACTGCTGATTTATTTGTCATTTAAAGTCTGAAAAAAATGCCAAGTATAGATAAATGGATCACACTGTTAACAGCTGTGAATAGTTTTTTGTATGCACTGTTAACAACTGAGAGAGGTTAGCAATAGATTAACAGACTGTTAGCTTTCGAAAACCGGGAGTAAGCCTGCTGGTAATCAGTAGGGGGCTCCAAGCAGATTAGGCACTTCTATTTCAAGCGCCGCTAATCCGCTACGTGCTGGAAACTTCGCTAAGCCACCGTACGTATGTGGGGAAGTGGCTGAAGTGCCTATGTATCACACTTGCTCCGAACACCTGTAAAACACGGCCGAAGTTCACCGAGCAATTTGGTTATTTACTTTAAAGACGGAGTTTGAATATCTACCGGAGTTAGGCGCGGAATTTTACTCCGGACAAGTTGTTTTCTCATTAATGTAGAGCTTCGTAATGTTAGTGAAGTAAGCAGATCATTGTCCAGCAGATCACAAATAAATGAGAGTTCTTGTCGCATGCAGCGGAGTACTAGAGTTCCTGATACTTTTTGGAAATAGTTCTGGCCATTTGACCTTGACAAACACAACTTTCTTACACACTCTTAAAAGCACTCTCTTTGCAAAAAAGCTTATTATAAAATCAATGATTATTTAGAAGACAAGGATGTCTGGCATTAAATAGTAGTATAATATTTAATTTAGTGGTGGTGGTGGAGTATGGCCTATACCTTCCTCATGGCTCCACCAATCCGGACTTGGCCCCCGTGAAGGAGTATGGCCTATACCTTCCTCATGGAAGAGACCCGTGCTCCTCGGTGGGGACATAATGGGTTGATGATGATGATGATTTAATTTAGTCCGACGGTAAATGTGTCTAGTGTTCAACACATCCAAGAGTTTTTTTTTTTTTGAGTTTGTAATTTAGGCTAAAACTGTTTTGAAAAGAATAAATGTGAGGTTTCTTTGTTAGTTTCTTCTCCATGTAATCTATTAATTGTGAAACTAACAACTTTGACGTTCATAAAGTAAATATTCTATTTGTACGAATAAAAATATTTTACTTCGACAATTGAAAAAATTATCTGTCATCTTCCCCTATCATATCATTTCGCAGCAACTAAAAAAAGGTGAGTTCCCATCGCATGCAGCCGAGTTCTATAGTTCCTCATACTTTTTAGGCATAGTTCTGTCGATTTTACCCGAAAAAAGGCGTTGATAAAATGATCTGCCAACTTCCCGTAGCAGATCATTTTGCAGCAAATCCAAAACTAACATAAGTTCGAAGCGTATGCACCTAAGCTCTACAGTTCCTGATACTTTGCACGAATACTTCTTTCTGTGTTCAAATTCAACTAAAAAGCAATTCATGTACTAAAGAGCCAAAATCAACAAACACCAATTCCATCGATTCCAACGATTTTAAAAACCTTAAAAAGCTTAGTATGCGTAACATAGGGGGTCTTTAATGAGCTAAATAGATAGATATGTTCGTGTCAATGAATGAAGTTTACAAGGAATTACGTCTTTTTCTAGTATTCCAGGGAAAAAGATAAACCATCTTAAGAAAGTAATACTACCTTCCACGCAACACATTCACTTGCTCTAGTCTCAAAGTACTCGCACACATACATGGAAATACTCGTCCAGCCATTTGTAAAAGTACGGCAGTCCCCAGTGGGTATCGAACTCACGACCCCTGGCATGGTAATCTATATAAATAAAATTCAAAGTCCTGACTGACTGATTCATTCACTCATCAACGCCCAGCCCAAGCCGTTGCACCTAGGAAGCTGAAATTTTGCACAGAGGGTCTATATTATATAATGTAGGCAAGGAATAAGACGGGATTTTTTTTTATCCAACCCCGAAGGAGGCGAAAAGGTATGCCAAAATTTGTATGGGAGGCATAAAAAATGTTGTCTGATTTTCTTGAAACTTAAAATAAATACTCTTCAACACAATTGATTGAACAAGTGTTTCGCCGTTTTTTTCTAAATTTAACCCTTAAGGGAGTGAACGGGGTAGCAAATTTTGAACTAAAGTCCACGCGGACGGAGTCGCGGGCGAAAGCTAGTAGAACATAGTACCGCTAGACCGACGAGGCATACATTACAGACATTACTATCATAGGCTTCCGTGGGTAATTAAACAGGCACATACATTGCTTCTGGCCCCACACTAGGATACCCTGTGTCATGGGAACCAGATACAGCGACATCACAAACATGTAAACATCCAAGACCTGGTTTGTTTTCGTCCCCAGCCGGGATTCGAGCCCGGGACCTCTCGCATGGTAAATCACCTCACCTAATAAATAACCAAAATCAGACCTGCTAAGAGTCCGTATGTATAGTTGGCTTTCATAATTTCGAGTACGCCAGAGAACTGTGTATCAATAGTATTCAATAGTGCCTAATAGTGCTACAAGGCAAAATTAGCTAGGAAAAATATTTCAGGAGATATTAGGCGACTCACTGAGGCAGCCAACTAGACGTCTACTTAGCAGACACATCACGAACGGCACTAGGCATTATTGATACACAGTTCGGTGGCATACTTGAAATTACTGAAATCGACCCCGTGAAATACGGACACCCTGCTAAATGTTTATATTGTCTATCATTAAAACTACTCACATCCTTTGAAAATTCATTGCGAATCTCACCGTGCATTAATCCCCAACTAGGTCAGCAAATAGTCATTCCCATCATTAGGTCACCGTCATTGTGGCACAGACACACTAACACCCAAGCGGTGGCAATTATCAATAATTCATTGCCCTCGCAATGTCGGCTAAATTAATTTATGACCACTATTAATGCCTATCGTATCGTTTGTGCTCCGGCTGCTATCAGTTTTGGCTGTGCATTTGTTGGTCTAGTACAGTCGACAGCACATCATGGTATACACCCATGCACTCTACTCCGTTGCATTACGGGCGACTTTGCAACTAAAATGTGAAGGTTGACGTGCTGTCGACTGTACTGCGTTATAGAATTAATTGCTAGTTCAATGCATTAGTAGTAGGTTTTAGAAGAATGATATCGTCGGCTAAAGTCGCAACTCTCGGCTCTAATTATATGCGTCCGCGCGACCGAGCGGTTTGGCCGCAGATTCCAGCGACCTGGCCGCGGTCGCTTTTTGATTTATATGAAGCGGCCCGAGCGTCTCCGCTCTCCTCACGTTCTCTCAAACATCAAAAGAGCGTCCCGTCCGCTTCAAATGCACCGATACAAGTGAATACGTTGAAACTCGTACGAGCGGCCGGGCCGCGCGACTACGCCGCTCGAAGGCGCGACCGCGCCGCTATTTAAATAAATCGTTACACACAATTGCTTGTAATTTCGTGGTGTAGCGGCCGGGCCGCTCGGACGCGCGGACGCATACTATAATTAGAGCCTAAACTCCGTTGAAACAAACTTTACAGGAGGCACAAAAAACTTCACCATGGAAATATTATGTATGAAGTCTATGAAGGCTTGCTCTGATTTTCACGTTTATCGCTGAAAGTTAAACATATCCACCTAACAGCGGAAAAAAATACGTGCATTAAAATGGCCATCTTAACCTCAACGCTCGAATAGAACCGAATCGCTCGTAACCTGAGGAATCACTCGTAGCCCCGGCTGCCTGAGTGGTCTTAAACGATCACGAATGTTAAGCAACATAGGGCGCGTTCACTGCATGGATGGGGGACCGTCTATGACTAACACAAGTGGCATTTCGCCGAGCTGTTCCGTGCTTCGCAAGGCACGTTACACAGTTGGTGCCGGCTGCCGTTGATAGATGGCAGTCGTTAAGCCAAGTCAGAGGCCTTACGCTGCTTGAAATCTTCTGACCGTAAGTCCAGCCTGACTATAGTCTTACAAGCCTCAGGACTTTGCCCCCGTGGTGGAGTAAGGCCTCAGGGAAGAGACCCGTGCCTCTCGGTGGGGACATAATGGGTTGATGATGATGATGATTGAGGTGCGTATGTATCCAAATATCAAAATAAAATAATAACGGTACCCTTGTCATTAGCATTACCATTCTGAGATACAGGCGTGAGCTTTGTAATGTTACAGTTACAGCTTCAGTTTTGTAATGTAATGTGAAGAACAATATTTTTAAAAATGCATTACAGATTCATGCATGTTCATGGAATGTTAAAAAACACTCCGTGGATTTTTATCATTCTTTATTGGCTGTAAAAATGTCATAAGTCGAAATGTTCTTACTTCTCAAAAGTGCATCAGGGATTATTGTATGCTACAGTCGCAACCAATAAAACTGGGGTTAATCGCGTATAAAACCGAATGGGAATGTTATTTCTGAAAGCACCTTTAAATGGTAAAGTTTAAGATAGACCTTATTAGTAGAGCCACGATAAGGAGAAATCCTTTGAGATAAAATGCACAGTGAATTTATGGTCTGACCGCCGGTTCATTAAGATAATCCACCTTTGAATTTAATAGCTGCAATTTGTGAAGCATTATGTTTATAGTGCTCTTTGTAATAAAACATATCTCCTAACCTCAAAAGTGAAATAAGGTCTAAGGAGAAATTTACATTGAAGATTAGCTTTACACTCGGTAACAGCTATTACATTACATTAGAATACTCCTGATTACAGGTTAGTCCATTTGTGAATTTATAGCACTAGCAATTCCACTCGCTCATTGCAAGGAAAACCACGTGAGTAAACCCGAAAGTCGAGGTGTTATAAATAGGATCTTTTGTGGACTTATTTCTGATACACCCCACTTCCTACTCCTACTATAAACGCGAAAGTTTGTAAGTTTGGATGGATGGATGTTTGTGACTCTTTCACGTAAAAACTACTGAATGGATATTAATGAAAGTTTACTATAATATCTAATAGCTTATACATACAGAATGACACATAGACAACAATTTATAAAGATATTGTGTGAATTGACCAAAATATGACTATAAGTGTCAAGTAAGTTGGAGAAAATCTACCATCTGCGAGCTATTCTGGCGTGCGCTGCCAAAACCGCTAGAGTTACACATATGTAATGTATGATGGAAATGTTTATCTTAAATAGTCCTACAAATAACCCGCCACATTATATCTATATCTTATGTGTAAGCCATTATAGTCAAAATGTGTAAGCTATTATACCCAAAATAGTGAACCATAAATACATGGGGCACACTAAAAGTTTTGCACTTCTAGTTAATCGGAATTATTTGAATGTCGAATGTTATATTTTTTGAAACGACTTTCAATCTTCTTCGTAATGAAAAAAAAATTGGCGGGAAATCATTTGTCATTTGTTTTTTATCACACATCGAAGCTCTACGTACACAACGAAAATGGAATTAATTCGTAAAGATTTTAGAGAGATGATTTTTTACAATTTTAAAAGTTCTCTCTCTCCGCAAGACTGTGCTGCTCGTCTTCAAAATGCTTTTAGGATAGAAGCACCTTGTTTGAGCACCGTGAGGCGATGGTTTGCTGAATTTGAGAGAGGTCGGGTTTCTTTACATGACGAATTCCGTAAAGGGTGGCCTTCAACTGCTGTCAACGAAAATAATGTGGCTACTGTTAAGCAGCTAATTGATGAAAACCCGCGGATTACCTATGACACAATTCGAGGACCATTGGGGATTGGTATGAGCCAAATTCAGAAAATTTTACTCGTAGAATTAAAAGTTTAGAAACATTGTTGTCGTTGGATCCCTCAAGAAACGGCAGCGGAGCAGAAGCGGGCTCACGTGGAATGGTGCTCACAGATGCTACTGAACTACGACCACGGACATTCTAATGCTGTTTGTGACATTGTCACAGGAGACGAAACGTGGATTTATTGTTTTGAACCCGAAAAAAAACAACAATCTTGTGAATGGGTGTTTGAAAATGAGAACAGGCCAACAAAAATGAGGCCGGCGAGAAAAGTTGGTAAAAAAATGATCGCGTTTTTTTTCTCAGCTACGGGTCTCATCTTCACAATTCCACTTTAAGATCAAAAGAGTGTTAATGCCGAGTGGTATTCTATCATTTGTTTACCCAGGGTGTTAGATAAAGTTCGCGAAAGACGACCAAAAAGCCGCGTTCTCTGACATCATGACAACGCTTCTTCACACACGGCTAACAAAACAAAGTCATTTTAGGTTCCGAAAAAGTACAACTCATCATCAATCCTGCACATAGCCCCGACCTAGCACCCTGTGATTTCTGTATTTTCCCCAAAATCAAAGATTTGATGAGAGGTTTCACTTTTACCAACTCCGAAGAGGCAGTGATAGCGTTCAATCAGCACGTAGAAAACATGCCTTCAGATCTGTGGTCCTCCTGTTTTAAAAAATGGTTTGATCGGATGAAAAAATGTTTAAAATGTAAAGGAGAGTATTTTGAAAAGCAATAAACACAATATTTTGGTTATAACATGTTGTTTTTTTAAGTTACGCAAAACTTTTAGTGTGACCTACGTATAAGCTACTCGAAATACTAATTCTGCGCAGAAGAAGTCGCGGGCACCAGTTAGCGTTAAAATAAAATAAATAACTTCCACACGACACAATCACTTGACCTGGTCAAAACTAGGATACCCTGTGTCGTGGGAACCAGAAACATCGACGTCACAAACATGTGAACATCCAAGATCTGAGGTTTTTTTTGGTCCCCAGCCGGGGTTCGAACCCGGGACCTCTCGCATGGTAGGGGGATGCGCTAACCGCTGCGCCACAGAGGTCGTCAAAATTCGATCGATTAGTATTATTACTTTCATGTTCAAACAAAAACGCCAAACAGTTGTAAACAAAACGAGATCTAGTTGTAATAGTGTACGAGTATAACAAACAAAACGTTTAGAAACATAAAATTTTACGACCCCACTCCAAGTTTCCGTTCAAAAATGTTGCTTCACAATTTTTATAAGTTTTGTAACTGAGAGACTAGTTTTGCATTTACCCCGCATTGCACCTTGGAGGCCAATATTCCAGGCAGATACTAAGCCAGACAGGGAAAGCCTTTCCAGGCTAAAATCTAGATAACCCAGCTATTCCACCGGAATATATGTACCGGCAGTAAAACTTACTTAGAATCGGCAACACTGAAAGTCAGTTTGCGTACGCTTCCAGATAAATTGTTTTGAGTCTTACAATAAACATTTATTTTCTTCTGGTAAGGACCCACATGATTTTTTCTCTATAGAATAGAATTTTATTTATTGCTCATAACATCATCGTCGTCATCATCATCATCAGGCCACCGTTGCCCACTGCTGGGTATATGCCTTTTCCCCCAAATACCATTTCACACGGTCTCTCGCCATGCGCATCAACGGACCTTCCGCCGACTCAACGACATCATCCGACCATCGGGCCGCAGGTCTGCCCAGTTATCTTACCGACGCGTCGTTCTGGGCCTCGATTCTACTAGTGCATTATAGTACGATGACAGATACGTAGTCGTCTCACGTGACCAGATTTTTCATACCATTGACATCTAGGTTTGATAGGAACCGCTCGGAAAAATAGAACGGTTAGTCACCCATCCATGCACTGAACGCGCCATATGTTGCTTAACCATCGTGATCGTTTAAGATCACTCAGGCGGCCGGGGCTCCGAGCGATTTAGCAAGTTGAAAATTATAATAAGAAAAATTAAGACATTCAATTTTAATGTCAATCAATAATTAATTAAGTACATTATTTCATTAAAATAAAACATTACAAAATAAAACTATAAAACAAGGATTTAAAATCGTTTTCGCGAAGGACAAATATGCAAATAAGCATTGTAAAAAGAAATAGGTATGTGAAATAAAGAACTCTAAAAATCAATCAAATCAACGACGAATAAATGTGGATTATGAAGTAACTCCCAACAATCCCCTCTGAAAATCTGGCTTGTTATTGTATCTTCGAGTATGACTAAGTACTCAGACAAGAAAAAGGAATACGCTTTACTAATATCGACTCGCCAGGGAATTAACACAGGTTCACACTTCAGTCTGTCAAGTAGCATCCAGCTTGCTAATGTAGCTGCTCAGTCATGTACTTAGCTAGTTTTTGCCAGCGGCTTTCGTCGCATTAAATTTGAGCTAACGTAGATAACATTAGTAAAAAAATGTTAAAAAGGTGTTAATTACGCAATTTTCTTTTATTTTTTATTTTTCTGATAACCACCAGACTTTGAGTTTTGGGACACCCTGAATATGTTTATTTTTTTAATATTCGTCACCTCAACGCTCAACGTGGCCAAGGCTTCCCGAACAAGTCTTCCCTCAGTTTGCTAGCAACATGACCCAGCGAAGTGTGAATCGGTCTTAGAGCCCGTTTCCCTTCTGAAAAGAGCCACAGGTACAGGAATAGCCGCCTCGTAATTTGAATGTAAAATTTATGTAAATCGGATTCGCACCTTGAGTGTTCCGTATAAATCATCCTGTAGGTACACGCCAAAGAATCGATACAGATAGAAGTACAGGTATGTGTCGGGTTTTTTATATGTACCTTTAGTTTCTTTAGTCCACAAGTGAACAGTTCGTTAAGTAATGTTGTTAAAATACGGAAAGCAATATAGCATAACATTTACATACAGGCACATACATTGCTTCTGACCCCACACTAGGATACCCTGTCAATATAGGTCTGTCAAATTGTTTGCTCGTCGTAGGTTTTTTTTTATAGTCAATTTTCAATTTTATAGAGTCAATAAATTCTCAATTTTAGTATTATATTTAAATCGAGTCCCGGGTTTGAATCCCGGCTGGGGACAAAACAAAACCCCTGGTCTTGGATGTTTACATGATTGTGACGTCGCTGTTTCTGGTTCCCACGACACAGTGTATCCTAGTGTGGGGCCAGAAGCAATGTATGTGCCTGTATGTAAATGTTTATGTTATGTTTTATGTTAATTTATTTATTTTGTTTACACCCGACAATATCTGAATAAATGGAAATGTATACACTTTGAGTTTCTATTCTCGATTACGAACACACCAACAAAATCTATCACAATGACTGCAAAATAATAAGCGTGTTTAAATTTTATATAATTTTTATCAAAACGATTTAAAAAAAAACTCACGCTCGTTATCCCCGAGGGGGTAGGCAGAGGCACCAATCACTAGAACTGGGCCCACGTTTTGCCGAGTCTATTAGGTCAAAACGATTTTATCTTTAAAAAAAACCTGTTTTTAGCAAAAGCCGTTGGATTTTGAACTTAAACGTTGTTGTTGTTGTTGTTGTTACACTTTCAAAGAAAATACATAATATAACTTAAATAACAGGTTTGTGATAAAAACAACGTGGAAAGGCGGACTAAACAATTTTATTTCTTAACAAGTATTTTGGGCCATTCTTCTAGTTTTCTTTTTGCTATCTGCACGTAGCGGTGGTGTTCTGTGGCGTCTGATGAAGTTTTGGTTACTACTAGGGCTCCCACTTGGTTTTTAGGGCTCCGTACTTAAGAGGGCAAATCAGCACTCTTGTGGAAGGTTGTCTGTCCGTCCTTCAGTCATCAGAAATCAGAAATCAAAAATTTATTTCAACGTAAAGAATTTACATTCTGTTGAATGTCAATGTACATCATGGTATACACCCATGCACTCTACTCCGTTGGCTTACGGGCGACTTTGCAACTAAAATGTGAAGATCGACGTGCTGTCGACTGTACATACAGTTATGTATAATGTTAGCCACTGCCTTGTGGCCGTCTGTAGTGGAGAAAAAGGCAGCGAAAAAAACTCCACTCTGACCATCTTTTCTCAAATCACCTTAAAGCTAATACAAATTATGTATGAGTTTTTTTGTTTTTTAAAGTTCTTTATTAAGCATTAATTTAACAATTTTGTAACACCACAACACAGTATAGGTATACAAGAAAAATAAGATCGTAAGAAAAATAAGATCGTAAGAAAAATAAGATCGTAAAGAAAAATAAGATCGTAAAGAAAAATAAGATCGTAACAATTATGTATGAGTGTTCGTAGTTAAAAACTTCTTTTTTTTCGGAAATGGAATGGATGGAATGAAAATAAAAATAAATAAACTCACGCCCGTTATCCCCGAGGGGGTAGGCACAGGCACCAGTCACTAGAACTGTGACCACGTTTTGCCGAGTTTATTAGGTCCCAAACGTGACAAGTGGCAAGCCTGTCGCCGTTATCCGGGCACAATTCATCAGCTTATGGTGTTGCTGTACAAACAAACAAATGTACGTAACTAAAAGTCATTGGTAATGCGCGGTTCGAACCCAGACCCTCATGATCGAGAAGCATGGGTCAACCACACTACGCCACCACCGGATGGAATGAACTTGAAATAAATACCTACTGAATACTTCCGTTAGCTCGTATAAGTGCAATATTCAGGGTTTTTGGTCAATGAAGTCAAAATATATATAGACACCATTTATAAATAGCATTATATCATAAAAAAGCAGCTCCTGGCTGTAGCTGAAAACCAGCGATCTGTTCTACCCAGCAGATGACGCTGAGATACGGCCATTTTGTACTGCTGCACCACACACACGTGTGTGTGTGTGTGTGTGTGTGTGTGTGTGTGTGTGTGTGTGTGTGTGTGTGTGTGTGTGTGTGTGTGTGTGTGTGTGTGTGTGTGTGTGTAAGAAGTTCAAATAAATTGTTTATCTATCTATCTAGTAATGGGAGCGTTTATTTAAACGGCCGTCTAAATGGAGTAACGCTGTGTATTGTACTGTCCGAGAAGAGAGCATGTTACATAGATACAATTGACTATGAATGTGTGGGTGAGGTGTCACCACACTACAATGACTCTAATATATTATAGTACCTGGGTGACCGAGCTTTGCTCGGTACCTTTTTGTAATATAAAATATGTAATATAAAATTAAAATAATCCTTTCTCAACAAAAAAAGAACTTGGAAATACTATCCCAAACTTGCAGATAGACGCGAAATTTACCTCTGTATGTTATCGTAGCAAATTTCAATTGGCTTAAAACACGGATAAAACAACGTTTTCTAAAAATGTAACCTAGTTAGATCAATTAAACGCCCCCGAAAGCATCTGCCTACAAAATTTCGTGAAAATCGTTGGAGTCGTTTCCGAGATTCTGATTATATATAAATATATATACAAGAATTGCTCGTTTAAAGAGATTAGATAAAAAAATCATGTCAGAGTGTTTGCAATCAAACTCCTTAGAAGCGGCTTCACCGATTTTTATGAATGTTTTTGTGTACTTATATTTTGCAGGTCTGAGAATAGATCATAGGCAAATTATTATAGCAAAACAAAGGTTACTGGCTGAACTAGTATGAGTACCTGAACTATTTAAGTGTAGTGCGTACCAGCCACTAGTCTTACAAGCCTCCGCCAATCCGGATTAGGACCCGTGGTGGACTATGGCCTACCTTCCTCACGGAAGAGACCCGTGCCCCTCGGTGGGGACATAATGGGTTTATGAGTCCACCTTTTGTACACTATTTTTGTTTTGTGCAATAATAAATAATAATGATGATGATGATGATGATTTAAGTGTAATTAGAAATGTGAACTAACATAAGCATAATTATTATGATATACAGTATATAAAAACGAAAGGCACTATGTCTATTGCGTTGCACGCCTCACCACTTAACTGGTTTCTATACATTTTAGAATATGTTGGCAGTATTTGTTCTCTGCCAACCCGTCTGGGATACAGGCGTGAGCTTATGTATGTATGTGTATTTAGACCACATGCTGAGAAACGTCATAGCTTAATTAAAGTACTCCATAGCTCAATTAATGCTCTTAGCTTAATTAAAGTAGGTACTTGCTTTTCGTCGTCTTCTGTCAATAGAAACCTCGTTAGAGAGATGACATCACACATACCTGCAATAAAAGAAAACAATTTTATTGAAGAAAGAGAAAAAACATATTATTAATAACAAAACCAAACCACAAATACAAACTTCATATAGATAACATAATGACACTACATCAAAACATAAGGCAATAAGAACAGTTGCAAAAATTTTAATTTCGAACATACGGCATCCCATTATTAAAGCTAAACAAAGCCCAAATGCCAATAATTATACACTTCAAAGACTGACTGACTGCAATCCAAGCGTCAATTAAAAAAAAAACTATTAAGGCAGCAACGCACTGGAGAATAGCTCTAATGCATTATCATTAAGACCACGCGGCACTTTAATCCAAAAAGAAATCCACCAAAATCCCAAATCAGGGGTCTTTTGAACAACTTCAAAGTTAAATAACCCCAAACCCACCCCTGGACAATCCCAACAACATTTTGCACCGTAAATCGCACACTATAAAGTGTATTTTAAAGTGAAGAACGGCCGATTTCAAGAAACAAAATGCTGTGCCGCGCAATTTGGACTTTATTTCCGGCTACATGAGTAACATTTTAACTTAACAAATATTTAAATTTATTCCGCTTGCTATCCACCCAAATATGAACCTGAATACCATTGAGTTAAAAGCCAGATTACATTGTCTCACAGCGGGCAGACAGGGGTGCCCAACCATTCCGCGATTTTTCGCGTAGGACGTTGAATGACGTCTGTATATTTTACTAGTTAAGTGACAGATGGGCAGGGGCTGGCAACTATTTATTGTGCCATTATAGTTTGGTTGCCAAATGCCGCTTTGTACCCTGTATGGGGTTGACAGTAGAAAATTGCGTACTTTACCACTTCTCAGAGACTTTACGCGGGAGGTTGGGCTGGAGTAAGCGGTTGAATTTAGTAGTTGCGGAATAGGTTTTTGGACACGCTTTAACGGTTTGGTTTAGTAAGAATACAATATATTTATTTTTTAAACATGTACTGTCAATTATATAAGTTTAGATCGCTTTTAAAAACGATGTCACTCTTTGGGAATAGTTTAATTGAAACTAAAAGAGAATATGTTTTAAATCTTACAAACTTCTAAAAATTAACAATGCTCCGTAGCC
Organism: Yponomeuta plumbellus; assembly: GCA_947310845.1. Classification (NCBI taxonomy): domain Eukaryota; kingdom Metazoa; phylum Arthropoda; class Insecta; order Lepidoptera; family Yponomeutidae; genus Yponomeuta; species Yponomeuta plumbellus. The sequence goes on along the minus strand of OX371216.1, from coordinate 8,503,877 downwards.
CTTACAAAAAAATATACACTAGGTACAACAAATTAAACCACTGCAATATTTTAATTTTACTTTATTTTTTGTATATTTTTTTATACAATTTCTTCTTTTATCTTCACTGGCATTAAACAAAGTGATCCTTAGAAGGATTCCCTTTTACCCTTAGAGGTAAGGATTCCTAAAAAAACAGTTTTGCATCAACTCCAAACGTCATGCCGACCGCACGTCATTGTTTTACCAGTTATATTCCACACTGGACTGGCGGCACTGGAAGCTGCGAGCAATTTACTTTTTTTGTTTTCAACCCCTGATATCAAATTCAATCTATTTATGATGAACGGGCCAACGCTCGGCTTAGGACAGCTCAATTAGGACACTGTGGCTCGGTTCACCTCACACGTATAACCCTATGTTATTCCTGCATTATCCCTTGCTTTTTCTCTACGAAATACTCGGTATTTTTAACGTAAAATATCGGTTTTCGACGCAGTTATCAAGAGGCACTTAATGTTTGTAACAGACGAGGTATTGGGATAATGCTAATGTGTGTACGATAATGGTTTCCCGTTTTAAATGTATGAGTTAAGTAAAGGATTATAAGTAAGTGTACAATACAAACAATACAATGTCGATGAAGCGAAATTGATTTGTCAGGATCGTGGCAGATGGCAGTCCCTAGTCTCTGCCTACCATTCTGGAATACAGGCGTATGTATGATACGCAGAGCTTATGTATGATAAAAATATAAACTCTTATTTGGATGCTTTAAAAAACCTAATAAGACGTTTGTTTTAAGACGGTTTTGGGGCTTCTAGTGACTTATTTCTGTATATTCCCATTCTTAAACCCTTCATCACATCGAACCCAATTACTAAACCAATTACGAAAATGCACAGTCGACAGCAGATAAATCTTAACACTCGTGCGTTACGGACGCCTTTGCAACTTAAATGTAAATGTTGACGCATTGTCGACAGTACGGCGGACTTCAGAGTAATCAATCAGTTTCGTACTGATTCGATTCAATCACTCTCATTGGAGCGCATAGCACAGGGTATCCTAGTTTGGGACCAGGTCAACTGATTGTGTTGTGTGAGAGTTATTATTACTATTGAACCCTCCAGTTTCATAAAACCCACATGTTTCACCCAGATATTTCTTCAATGTACATTGCGTAGCCAGGATTTCTTACTAATCAGTGGGTTGATCGCCTCTGCAATGCAGATTAAATTGTCACAGTATGGATAGTGAAACAAAATGCATCAATAAAATTGAGGTCGATTTGTATGAAAGAATTTTAAACTTTTGCTAGTAAAAGACTTGGAAGTTATACACCTTAAGTTTTAACCTTTTGACCTTAAACTTGGAGGTTTATAACTTCCACACAGTACGATTATTCTTCCCGGGGTGCAATTACATAAGACTCCACTGTATGGAGTTGTCTGATTTAGCCATTTTGTTCCCGGTATGTCACACAACCTTATATCACACTGTTACATTCTAGGACTTTTTTCCCAGTAGGTATCTCATACGCCTACTCCAAACTTTCATATACATTCTCATTTTAACTCCTTCAAGTCTAAATGCGTAACCCGATAAAGTGGAAAGTTGCGTAATATAAGAGCTGATCCTAAGTTTGGGTACCCCGTGCTATAGTAACCAGGACATCCCAGTTTGCAACAGTGTACATATAGAATATCGTACTCTACCTAAGTCTACTTAAAATCAATAATCTTTCAAAGACAGCAGTTTAAATCCTCCGCGCAAACAGACAAACACCCCTACAACTCTAATAACACGGCCCCACAAAAGAACCGGCCGTCGAATCAAATAAAACGCGTAGCACTAAAATCCGAATGAGTCTCCAATTCTAGTCCCCGATGCGAAGGTAAGCAAATTTCCCCTCTGATACACACTCAAGTAAATGCAAATCCCACTTCGAGGAGACATCTACGAAAAGAATCAACAAAGGAGATTGCTTTCTTGCGGCCTGATCAATTGGAAAGCCCTACGAAATGTCTTTTGGCACGGACGCAATTGAATTCCAACCTTATAGCTAGTGCTGTTGGAATTAAAGTGGCGAGGACTGGGGCCATTTATCGCTATCAGTTCCAAGCGACTGGGCTGTGACGTCATTACTTTGACACTAGCTCAGTATTGGTCATTAATTTGAGGGACCCAGGCATTAGTAGATATCGTACCAATGGATGCCCCCTTTGTTTGAGGGTATTAATGATTTCAATGTCATTTCGGCTGCTATTAATGTGTGGGAAAATGTGGCTCTTTGCGTAGGCGTTTGTGACGGTATGAGGGAGAAGGTAGATGAATTACTAATAATAAACATGGAAAATGAAAAGATCAATCTACAGTCGACAGCATTGTTTAGTATTGTAGGGTGGAAATAGAGCGCTAATAAATCACATCACACTAATATTATAAACGTGAAAGTTTGTGTGTGTGTTTATATGTTTGTCAGTCTTTAGCGCTGAAACGGCTGGACGGATTTTAATAAAATTTGGTATGGAGTTAGTCGATACCCTGGATTAAAACATAGGCTACGTTTTACCGCGGGGAAATATCTTATTCCTACGGGAAAATCGATGAACCGCGGGTAACACCGCGGGGCACAGCTATTCAATACATATTATATCAATGCCTTCTGTTAAATAATTATCTTTAATGTAAGGTCTTAAAGGTTAAAAAAACGGATGGCCACACTTAAAGGCTGCGCTGTACAGTCACGAGCAATAATTTATATACACTGTCACATTTTGTACCACGCATACATTTTGTTTTGTACTGCACATGTGTTCGACAATTCGACGGGTAGAGTAAACGGTAGAATAGAGCGGTAGAGTACTAACTATCCTACTAACTATACCATTGTAAACAGCATTGGTATAGAGGATTAGTAGGATAGTTAGTACTCTACCACTCTACTCTACCGCTCTACTCTACCGTTTACTCTACCCGTGTACAGCAGCCTTTAGTGTGATAAAGAAGTGATACAGAAATGTTTTTACCCAAAAACACATGCGTTTGAGACCTGTGATGTCATAGATAGATATAATCCATTTATCCATACTTGGCAATTTTTTTTGACTTCAAACGACACTGAATCAAAAGCCTTTAGCGTCAGAAAACTCGATACCGTTTGCAAGCACTAAATTTGCAAACTGTTTCGAGGCCTCTACCGCTAAAGGTTTTTGATTTAGTGTCGTTTAAAGTCTGAAAAAAATGCCAAGTATAGACAAAATGAATTATACATACAGAAACATAACATAAACATTTACATACAGGCACATACATTGCTTCTGGCCCCACACTAGGATACCCTGTGTCGTGGGAACCAGAAACAGCGACGTCACAAACATGTAAACATCCAAGACCTGGAGTTTTTTTTTTCTCCCCAGCCGGGGATCGAACCCGGGACCTCTCGCATGGTAAGCAGATGCGCTAACATAAAAAAACTAGCGACAAATTTAAAATACCTCTTGTTTGTTTCAAGTCGGGTGCTAAGAACTTCCACACCGTTATGTTGTGTTTGTGAAAATGTTTGATATTAATGGTGATTTGTCGACAGAAAACTCATTTCCTTGGACAAAGACGAACGGGTCCTCGGCAGGGCACGTCGACAAACCAAAAACTAATTACCAAAATGACAGAAAGCCTATTCCAAATGGCACTCCATCCTGGTTTAATCAAGTTAATCAAAATAGTTGGTCACACCATTCATTCACTTGAATCGGAATCAAAACTAGCCCCATTCAGATGCTCGTAGCTCCTATATAATTAATCAAAAGGTCGGCGAATTTGGAGTACAGAATATCCTCTTTTAACGAAAATGAAAAAAATGAGTGCGGAACTCATGTCGTACATCGACGTCATGAGAATTTATGCACCTAAAAAAATACTTTTTATTTGGCGGCAGGCAAAGGTGAAGATGGCGTGACGATCTGGATGCATTCTTTCCGGAATGCAAGATGGCTGAGGACAGGGAGACGGGAGGCCTTTGCCCAGCAGTGGAACACAAAAGTTAAGCAGTTGGTGCCGGCTGCCGTCGATAGATGGCAGTCGTTAAGCCAAGTCAGAGGCCTTAGAGCGGCTTGAAAACTTCTGACAGTAAGACCAGCCACTAGTCTTACAGCCTCCACCAATCCCGACTTGGCCCCCGTGGTGGAGTATGGCCTACACCTTCCTCAGGGAAGAGACCCGTGCCCCTCGGTGGGGGCATAATGTGTTGATGATGAGAACACATTCATCAAAAGTAAGTTTTTTCACAATGGCCAAAAATTTTAAAAAGTACGATCGAGACCTCGTGCTCCACGTAAGGGCAACCTCAGAGCCGGTTTCTGAATTGAGAATTTCACTAAATAAACTGCTGTATCTAACGTGCTGTCTCGTCAAATTTCTCAGAAAAGAGCGTGACAGAACGTTACTCAAGTATTTACTTTGTAAAATCCTCAATTTAGAAACCAGCCCTTAATTTATTCGTTCGCAGTCTCATATTTTGATTGATCAGTGATATTGTGTCAAAATACTGATTTGTTGGATATGGGTTTGGTCCTCAAAGTAGACTTTCTGCAATTCCATAACATTTCATAATAATATATGTCAACAGACGTAGCCCACGGACCCCTAAGTCCGTAGATAGAAAGGGAAACCGTTGCATAAACGGATTTTGTAACTTAAATGGAAGGCAAATTTGGATAAGTGGTCTGGCTTAGAATCGTGGATCCATCGCAGTTAATTCACACTATGTGGAATAAAGTGACCTCTGTATGCCCTATGGGGACCAAAGGTAGAGAGGGGCATGCCTGACTTCTCTACTTATACAAGCATATATTTAAACAGCAATATCATCATCAATCCATTTATGTCCCCACCAAGGGACGCTTGTCTCTTCCCTGATTGTGGAAGGTTGTGTTGGTTGTGTCTAATTAATAAAAATAAAATAAAAAATAAAATAATCCTGACGAAAGTATAGGCCATTCTCCACCACGGGAGATTCCGGGGGGACTCCGGCTGCTGCTCTTACTGTCAGAAGTTTTGAAGCCGCCCTAAGGCCTCTGACTTGGCTCAACGATTGCCATCTATCGACGGCAGCAGGCACCAACTGCTTAACGTCCCTTGCGAAGCACGGAACCGCTCGGAAAAATGCCACTAGCGTTAGTCATAGACGGCCACCCATCTATGCACTGAAAGAGCCCTATGTTGCTTAACCCTCGTGCTCGTTTAAGATCCCTCACTACGAGCGATTCATACGAGGGTAAGATTCAGATGGTAACATTCATGTGGTAATAATATTATTAAAAATAATTCATACTCTACATGACAGCTTGTAAGTGCACTACAATTTCTAGGTCTAATTTATGAAATCACTTATTGGCAGCCGTTTATTCACAATTTATCTATAATTAAATATTATCATGTATCAATTAAAATGATATACATTTATTCTATTCTATTATTATTTATATAATAATCTTACATTACATTTATTTAACTTATATCATCATCATACTCATTGTAAACTTTAGCTCCGGATCCACTTACGGATGTTGGTTTATCGGACGAGTCCGACCAGTTTACAATTTGTTGTGCTTACGAAAGTATTAGTTCAAAAATCATCATACTCATTAATTGTATAGAAACTCTTTTCCACTAAATGTTTATGGAAGGGATATAGTATCACCCTTATTACGCCCCAAGGCAGAGTACAGACCTTTTCTTAGAGAGGTCCAGTGCGCCCACCACGGGTTTCATAACATAACATAACATTTACATACAGGCACATACATTGCTTCTGGCCCCACACTAGGAAACCCTGTGTCGTGGGAACCTGAAACAGTGACATCACAAACATGTAAACCAGCCGGGATTCGAACCCGGGACCTCTCGCATCTCAATGAAAGCCCAAATTAACAGATGTAGAGAATGGTCTCAAGTTTTAATCAATTAGATTCCATCTAACAAGGGTCATATAAATCAATTATAGCCACCATAACTCAATGCTGGGGTAGTTGTCAAAAGTCTCCAGCCGGGTGGACGACCTATGATTGGGTTAGGGAGATGTCTAGTTGGGAAGCGGTTTCGGACGTGAGGGCGTGTTCGATTTCCGGAGGTATATTTGTCACCTCTCGCCCCGGAGATTTACTATTGTTACAAACAAGTAATTTCAGAGCTTTAGTTTTTTTTCTACCTCCTCGGGGATAACGGGCGTGAGTTATTTTTTTTTTTTTTTTTTAGTTTTTTTCTTTTTAGTTAACTGTTATGGCACAAACAATAAGGATATACTTAAACCTAAAGTAAAAATATATTCAAGTATAATTTAGATGTGTTGGTTTCATAAAGTATAAATTATCTCACTGGATTATCTTGTCAGGATTATTAGAATCTTCAAAACGTCACAAATTGTAATCATTCTTACTAATTATGCCATTCTTACTAATTGTGATCAGTGGCGTGCAATGGGAGAGGCCTATGTCCAGCAGTGGACGAGCATAGGCCGATGATGATGATGCGATACAAATATGTATCATCACCATAATGACACATAATGGGACAGCTGATTTCTTTAATCACAAGCATAATGACAAGAACTTTATCACACAAGTTTGCCAAAGGCCATGCGAATGGTGGCGCGGTGGCCGGGTCGCCTATCTCCCTCTAATATGGTTGAGACTGGTGATGGCTGACCTCTGCGTTACGCTCGTGAACGGGTGCCGTCCGTGTGTCTGGCCGCAGCATTGGTGTTTTATTACCTTTTAAGAATATTAAATGATGTTTGGCTTTGCAAGTATTGATTGCACTCATGGATCTTGAGATTCTTGGTATACGAACACTCATACCTAATTTGTATTAGCTTTAAGTTGATTTGAGAAAAGATGGTCAGAGTGGAGTTTTTTTTCGCTGCCTTTTTCTCCACTACAGACGGCCCTAAGGCAGCGGCTAACATTATACATAACTGTATGTACATTGACATTCAACAAGCAGAATGTAAATTCTTTACGTTGAAATAAAAATTTTTGAATTTTGAATTTTGAATTCTTTTAAACATTTTAGATTTGGTCCCATAGTAAAAGTACCTACGCCTGATTCAGAGTACTATACAATCATCAATACGAACACGAACATGTTTTGCTAACAGTCTATTAATCTATTGTTAACAGCTTGCCAAAAGTGCTTACAAAAAAACAACTGACCGCTGTAATGTTAACAGCAGATTAACAGACTTTCGAGAAACTGGCGGTGAATCAAGCGTTAATTTAAAAATCAACACCTCGTATATAGTTCACAATATTTATGGGATTTAACTTACAAACGAAAGCTTAAGAAAGTGATCAACACCTTGTATATGTGAGTGGTTGACCAAAAAGGGACCCTCAAGGGAAAATAATTGATTTCGAGAAAATCGCGTTTGAAGTTTCGTGTTTCTATAGGTTTCAACTCGAGCTTGGCTCACAAAAAAAAATCATAAAAAAATAACTACGGCACCTAAAAATAATCTGGTTAGACCAAAACAAAGCTAAAATACCACAGATTTAAAAATTCAAATAAAAAAATTAACGGTTTCCAATCCCTCCAGGTCCTTTTTGGTCAACCACTCACATATCGACGCCTTACTGCTAAAACAGACTATCTGCATGAAATGTTGTTCCGAGAAAACTCAAGTTTAAGTTTTGGATATCGTTAACTATATTCAAACTTGTAACTGTGGATGCTAAGTTTGTGTTTTTGTTTCCGTTATTTCGACCATTATGTAGATCTTGAAGAGTAGATTCTGATGGTATATATAACTCAGTTTTGACAAAAAGGACACTTTGTTGGTTTTAGCAGTAAGGCGTCGATATGTATAGTTCACAATATTTGTGGGATTTAAACTACAAAGGAAAGCCTACGAAAGTGTCAGAGCTAAAAACACCAACAAGCCTCAACCACTTTGTCACTCAAACTTAAGAACCGCCGTAAAATAAATTAATTCTAATCTAAGATGTCTCAAGCAGTCGCCGAAATGGAATTTGAAAAAAAAACTTATGAAACCAAAAGCCCGACTGCTAAAAGTTATCAGCAAGCGCTTGTATGAGTCTTTTAAAATCTTATCCAGTGCAGTGTTGCCAACTTTATTTTTCCAAAACTACTAAACTCAACTCGCTAAACCACCAGGAAAACCACAAAATTTTTCAATTTTCAATTCAAAAACAATTTTTTTCATCAAACCGATACGTGTGGGTGAGGTACATTTTATATATTTTTTTTATAAACTGCATAGTTAGCGTGAGAGACACTTCCAAAGTGGTAAAATGTGCCCTGTAACTTTTAAAATAAGCGAATGATAAAACCATAAAAAAACACCGAAACTTGGTTCGAACGAGATCTAATTTAGCTTACATTCAATCAACTCAAATATAAAAATAAAAAAATATTTGAGGAACCCTTCATGGACGAGTTTTTTTTTTCATTCCAACCTAAAAGGTGGATGTGGTGCCATTGGTAATCGACTTCGGCCTCAAAATCAAGACCTTTTTTGAAGAACAAAAGTAACTCCACTAAATTACTCCTTGTTATGCCATAGTGCCTCTCCTGCATGTTTTTTTTTATTTGTCTCATATTAATTAGATTTCCAGGCATTCTATTTTTTAATTCATTCGTCAGTTTAATAATAAACTGCATGCACCGATGCCGCATTAAGTTTTGTTCCTGAGTAGAGAGACCGTTTTCTTTCATTTGCGTATTTTTGTCTCAAAACCACACAAAAAATATGAAACAGTATAGGTAACTTTAAATATTAGACTCAAAACCACCAGAAATTCCACTAACCACCAGACACATCTTTTGCCCACTAGACGAAGGTCAGATCTAGTGGAAATTCCACTAAGTTGGCAACGCTGATAAAGTGTTTTCTTTTTGAAAGTTAATTATTAGTATTGTAATTCTTTGTTCAGCACTAGTTGACAAACACAGCTAAATAAAACGCAGCGTAATGGTACTTAATTCATATTCCATTTTCGTAAAGTTAATTTAATTGTGATCCAACCGCCAACATTTTACCGACAATATTATATCTAACGTCATATTATAACGTTTTTACTGATTCAACTTAAACGTATCAAATAAATACAACTCTAAGGTAAACACATAAATCCTGACACAAAAATATCTTCAAACAATGTTTTAATGAGTTTATCTAGGTATTAAATTTTCAACCTTAGACGGTTGTTTGTTTGATATAATAAGCCGCTATTACCAATTTTTTTACTCTGTAATATTTAAAAAAACATTTTTATACGGCCAGCTAAAACCTAAATAAAGTGACACAAAAACGACCAAAAACCTAACTCTCCTTTACTTTCGCAGGCGGATAAAAACCAGAGGTAGGCTCGGCTTGCGAACCCCGTAAATGCTCAACCAATCAGATGTGTCTACGAAGCATTCGCGGCGCATACTGATTACACGTCTAGGAAGTGACTGTTAGTCGATTTTAAGCCTTACGTGTTCGCAGCAAGGAAGCTAATGTTCTCTGAAACTACATTATTGCTCAGTTAGAATTGTTGGGTTTGTGGTGACAAAGATAAGTTACTTGGCTGAGACGTATGAGACAGTACCAGTACCTAAACGAGAACGTGAGTTAATTAGGTTTTATGCGATCCAAATATTCTTTTCGCTCGTAGCTCGGCTGCTTGAGTGATCTTAAACAATCACGAAGGTTAAGCAACATAGGGGGCGTTCAGTGCATGGATGGGTGACCATCTATGACTAATGCAAGTGGCATTTTTCCGAGCGGTTCCATGCTTCGCAGGGCACGTTAAGCAGTTGGTGTCGGCTGCCGTCGATAGATAGATGGCAGTCGTTAAACCAAGTCAGAGGCCTTAGGGCGGCTTGAAAACTTCTGACAGTAAGACCAGCCACTAGTCTTACAAGCCTCCACCAATTCGGACTAGGCCCGACGGTGGAGTATGGCGTATACCTTCCTCAGGGAAGATACCCGAGCCACTCGGCTGGGACATAAAGAGTTGATGATGATGAAAAGTATAATTTCTCGCAGTCGCATCTGTACTCACTACTCTGTGCCAAGTCCCTAGGGTCTTGGCGTGGAAGGGTGCATGGGTAAATCCAACTACGAGGGAGCATAATCGCGCCAGGCTTATGTTTTTAATGTACCGACACGTAAACTTTTCGTGATTCTTATTGCGGGAACACAATTTTTTGTGGTATTTTAATGTTGGGGGTGAAGTGGAAGTTGGGAAAGTGACAGCCGGAGCTGAGACGTGGTTTCAAATGTAAACAATGTTAAAGTTTAATTTCAGTAGTGCTTCTGGTAGCGCATTTTTAGTATTGCGTTAAAGCTGGGCTTAAATAACCTATACCAATATTGTAAAAAGAGAAAGTTTCTCTCTTGTGTATGTATGGGATAAACTTCGAAAGTACTTTACGATTTCACAAATTCTGGAAAGAGGCTAATAATCCTTATTAACTTTTTTCAGCAAATCGGAGCATAACCTCTGATTTGCTAAAACAAGTTGATAAGGGTTATTACCCTCTTTCCACTCGGTGGCGCTTTGTCACTTGTATACAAATTGCAAACGCTCTCGCTATCGAAAGTGAAATGAAAAAACTCAGTATAAGCACTCTGATCGGAATCTTCCGCTAAAAAGTCTAGCAGCTAATTATATCCGTAATAAAGTTAATAGTATCTAGTGCTTGGGAAAGTTTTAGTTCACAAAAAGAGGCTGGATTAGCCTTAGCTTTAGCTAACGAGAACGCAGTCGTGATCACTACTATGAATTGTAATTTAATAACAAAATTATAATTATTTATATCCACAGGACAGTTAATAGTACATTATGCTCATAATAACTTAGAAGATACAAATCGTCTAACGGATTGTATCATTGTATCTTCTCTCCGGCTCTTTCAAGTCAAAGTCGGAGTTGTAAAATCTGTATAAAAGATCTAGATCTGTATCTGTATCTGTAAAAAGTTCCCGAAACAGGCGTGCGTGCACGCAACTACTAACAAATGTCGCTGAAGCGAAAGTGATTTGTCAAGATCGTGGCAGTCCCTGGTTTCTGTTGACCCCTTTGGGATACAGGCGTGAGCTTATGTATGTATGTAAAATCTGTATCTAGTATAAGATCGACTTGCTATGCGCGCAATACTATACGCGATCGTTTTGCGAAATGAATCCTATCTTTGCACTTTTAAATCTTCTGTATCAGTGTTATTTCCAGATACTTCGACTCTCTAACTATCGACTTATTACCGCAGGTCTACATAACAGCAAAACCATGAAATTCCCGCGCGAATATGGCGCCAAATAATTTCGCAAATTCCATCGCATACAACACATCGGATCTATCTTTACATTGCCAATCGGAATTTACTCTGTGGACGTATGGTCGACATAGTAGCAACCTTTACGCCCTTGCAGTTTTCGGTGATTTTGCAACCAAAGGACTATGTTACATTTTTGTTTCGTTTATTTTTAATCAATGTCTAGTATTAGTTTACTGTTTCAGCCCTCTTTATATTACTCTTGCACAACATCTCAGCATGAAGGCAGTGGCTGAAAACCAGCGCCTTTTGTTTGCCTTCATCATCATCAACCCATTATGTCCCAACCGAGGGGCACGGGTCTCTTCCCTGAGGAAGGTATAGGCCATACTCCACCACGGGGGATAAGTCCGGGTTGGTGGAGGCTTGTAAGACTAGTGGCTGGTCTTACTGTCAGAAGTTTTCAAGCCGCCCTAAGGCCTGACTTGGCTTAACGACTGCCATCTATCGACGGCAGCCGGCACCAACTGCTTAACGTGCCATTCGAAGCACGGAACCGCTCGGAAAAATGCCACTAGCGTTAGTCATACAACGGTTACCCATCCATGCTCTGAACGCGCCCTATGTTGCTTAACCTTCGTGATCGTTTAAGATCACTAACGGCCGGGACTACGAGCTATTTGCCTTATTGTATCGCCTTATTATATCACAACCTAATTAAGTCTTAATTTTTGAACTAAAACTTTCGTAAGCACAACACATTTCTAAATGTTTAAAATAAGTCTTTTGTTATATTTTTTTTAATGAGGCAGTAATTACTTTTTTCTATCTTATTTATTTAATTATTTAGGTACGTGGTAATTTTGTTTTCGTCACTAGGTTTAGGAAAACTAGTCACGAAAGTAAAATTATTAGATTAAAACTAATGATTATGACTAATGCATTGAATATAGTTCCAAAACAAGTTATCGTTATCGAGTATACATATATAAGGAGACTACTCCTACATTCTGCATGCTTGTTCATTGGTGTTAGATACTATGCACAATCAAGCTCTAACAAGGATTTGCGATTGTACATTTGGATGCGGTAGTTTCACCTTGCCTCGCTTGTTATTGTTGAGGCAACTACTCAGTGCCCACTCCAACTCCTCAATATTCTTAACGCCACTGATCCTTGTTGCGGTCCACAGGTCTACGCTAGTGAGAATTCGCCGCTTGATAGACATAATTGCGCCTTGAGGGCGAAGTGTCGATAACAGATGCAGTTACCTCACTACTCTTATTTCGTAGTGCACAAGGTTTAGTTTTGAATGAAAAGGGATTTCGGACTAAGACTGGCTACCTTCTGAAACCAAATTTATGGCTACTGAATGTAGTCATTGTAAAGGACCACGACCAAGTTAATGTATTATATATGTATCTTTGTAACAAAATGTATTCAATATAAACATACATTTTTTTTACATTTATAAGCTCACGCCTGTATCCCAGAGGTGTAGACAGAGACCAGGGACTGCCACCTGCAACGATCCTGACATCACTTTCGCTTCATCGATATTCAATAGTCGTTGCTGCATGGTCGGATTCGGGTACTTTTTATTTTGCCCTTTGCTAACACTGGTCGAAGTATAATATACTTTATTTATGTAAATATTATTTCTTTCCTGGACATTTGCGAACACATTCAAAAAACTCATTGACATTCCAAAATGTCATTTGCAACATACGAGCTCCTAATACAAATCCTTTAAATTATTTAAGGTTTAAATAATAGGGACTATCGCAACGAGATTCGAGCCTGCATGTCTTGCTTCCTAATCCATTATTCTACCTTCTAGGCTACTATCGCTTCGTAGCAGAGACTACAATGCTAACCGCAAAAAGCCCGTCTATACGCGACCGACGGGCAAGTCGCCGGGGAACAGACTTATTTGCACTTGTATTGTAATCTTTATTACGTAAGTATTTAAGTACTATTTAGATTGAAAATCGTGGCAACCAAATGTCGCCGTTACGCTTTTATGTGAAAAGATATTAAAATAGCAAGCGCGAACTGAACACCTCTTTTGCTGACGGTTCTTTTAGTTCTCGGTTCTCTATCCAATTCCATGCTCTATCCGATTAAAAAAAATAAAAGAAAACCTTTTTTTTTAATTCAAAATTCATTCCAATTCATTTAAATTAATTGACGTAGATTAGTGTAGGTAATATCCTATGTTTTGTCGTATCATCATCAACCCATTTTGTCCCCATCGGCACCAACAGCCTTGCGAAGCACGGATCCGCTCGGAAAAATGCCGCTAGCGTTAGTCATAGAACACTAGAACAACACATACAGGCACAGACATTTCTTCTGACGCGACACTAGGACAATACAAGAAGTTTTTGAACTAAAACTTTCGTAAGCACTACTCCGCGCTCCTACACTAAAAACCAATTCCGGGCACATTCCGGACCAAAAATTTACAATACTAGAAGTTATTGTAAATATGTAATGATAAAGGTTTCCGTGTTGTAACTAGGAATACACTAATGTTCACTATTAAAAAAAAAATTGCACATCGCGGGTTGCGAACCTACGACCCACGACAGCTGTTCTACTGACCGCGCTACCAACTTAGATACTTTTTAGACAAAACAAATTAGCATTGCCTAAAAAAGTACCTCAATACACCGAGCAAATTTAGCCGGGACCACTCAAAGCTTAGCGCTACCCGTTAACAGGCAAACAGACCCAACCAAAACACCGAGAAAAACAAAGCCGGGTGCACGCAAAACTGGCTTCAACGGGGCCTGAAATAAAGCCCTTAATCCCGTAACGGTTAAGCCTTAATCCCCCTCATTCGGATGAGATGAAATGGGCAATCCACGCATGAACTGGATGCAGGTAAAATCAATAGACGTATGGTAACACTGTCTATTAAAAGGCTTTGGACCCGTTGACTCGTCGGGGCTTTGTAAAATTTTGAGTTGGGCTAAACATAAACATAGACAAAGACGTAGACGTAGACGTAGACGTAGACGAAAACGAAGACGAAGACGAAGACGAAGACGTAGACGTAGACGAAGACGAAGACGAAGGCGTAGACGTTGACGTTGACGTAAACATAAAGATAAACATTTACATACAGGCACATTGCTTCTGGCCTCACACTCCTCACTCACTTCCCACCAATATACGTAAACTTTGAGACGCACAATAATATTAGAATCATGTATATCTGTAATTCATCTGTATTTTAAGTACATTATAAATCTCTAATTGCCAAAATACAGGACCACCTAGTTTGGCAATTAGTGAACTTGATAACTGTACCAATAGCCTTTAAGTGATTTTATAAAGCCTGAGGGTTCGTAATAAGTGTTTGTTGTTCTTTGTTTCTATCATCATCAACATCATTCAGCCACAAGAAGTCCACTGCTGGACATAGGCCTCCTCCATGGATGCCAGCCACAAGATGGACAGACGATCTCATCCAGGTGGCAGAAAGGCGCTGGATGCAAGCCGCTTCCAACCGGTCTTTTTGGAAATCCATGGAGGAGGCCTTGGTTTCTATGGTGAGAAATAAACTTTACTTTACTTTACACTAGGATACTCTGTCTGTGGGAACCAGAAACACTGACACCACAATCATGTAAACATCCAAGACCTGGGATTTCTTCGTCCCCAGCCTGGATACAAACTCGGGAACTCTCGCATACGTTTTACTAGCTGTTGCCCGTGACTTCGTCCGCGTGGGCTTTACTTGAGAGTGTACAGTGTTTCCAAATAAGTTACGGATACTTATAACTTTGAAAATTTTACCCCCTTAAGAGATGATTTTCGAAAAAATATTTTACACGTGTTTCATGACTTTCAATGAAGATCCTTCGTACTTGTTTACCCCTTTAGGGGGTGAATTTTCAAAAATCCTTTCTTAGTACTCCCCTACGTAATAAAAGCAACCCCTATGCAAAATGTCAAGTTTCTGACCCTTACGGTTTAGGCCCTGCGTTGATATGACAGTCAGTCAGTCAGTCAGTCAGTCAGTCAGTCAGTCAGTCAGTCAGCTTCTCCTTTTTTATATATAGATAGATTACGTTTGTTGCGGTTCTATCTCGAAAGGCCTACGAGGCCACGGCGGCCTACGGTGAGTTGCCAGCACGCTTTGATGTCGCGACTCCACCGAATTTGGCGGCAAATTGTGCAGGGCTACCCTCCGTGGTGTTTAATCAAATACGTTTATTTTAAGGTACAATCGCCGGCACGAGCGAAAATCGCTGACCGGTTGGAATCTTAAAAAAACGTGAAAATACAGGTCAAAATACATATGTATGTATGTATTTTGTATGTACAATGTACCTACGTATGTTTGTACATAAGCTCACGCCTGTATCCAAGAGGGGTGGGCAAAGACCAGGGACTGCCACTTGCCACGATCCTGGCAGATCAATTTCGCTTCATCGACATTCATTAGTCGTTGCATGCACACACTCCGATTTAGAAAGAAAGAAAGAAAGAAAGATTTTATTAGTATTGTCACAGAAACACAATGAAGACAAAAGTACATAATAGACAAAATACACAAGAGTCAAAAAAACAAGAAAAATAAAATAGAGACAAAGGAAAACAAACAACAGTTTTTAAATCTACGGCAGCAGGGCTCCACACAGTAGTGTATGGTGCCCAGCCACCCCCAACTCCAAACGCCTCAGGTGCTCCTGTGACAATAAAAAAGGGCTCCAACTCAGCATACTTCACTGGTGTGTGCTATGGATAGCACAACACCAGTAAAACTGATTTTCAGTTGGGACCATAATTTTTTTTTTTTTTTTGGCACCCGGAACGTAACACATATATATAGGGTAAGTTTTATTTTGGACTCTGTTAATACACCACCTATTTGGCCGAAGTTAGTCCGCTTGGGAAGTCTCTTACTGGCCCTTTCATGTGTTTGTTTTGTCAGTCTTTCTTCCTTCATCCTCTTCAAATGTCCAAACCAACGCACCATTCCTTTCTCAATCCTAGTTACTACATCCACATTTTCACGTTGGTGAAAATTAGGAAGCAAATCACTAATTCGTAAGTTTTTAATTTAATGTCGGGGCCGTATTACTACAACTGTTTTATAGCAGAGTTAACCAAAGAAAGAGACTGAACAACTGTTTGCCTTTCGCTTACTCAATATAAATGTCAACATTGATGTTCGCTGGCTCTGCGGCTACCAAATTTGGCAGCGGGTACTCGGAAGCGAAATTAAACCTTATATTCATTAACCGTAGTTCTAAAGTCCCTTGTGTCAAGGCAACTTATCATTTGCAGAGTTGAGCCAAAGGGTTAAATGTGTTTAATAGCATGGGTGTGTAGGACAATGATCTGACGGAAACTGCAACGTGAACCGCGTAAACAGAGTATTAAATGACGTTAATTGAACATTGATGAATGTTGATGAAAAGATAAATACTAAATCAAAACTTACTTAACTTACCGCGTTTGATAAAAAGAGAAATATGTAGCAAATGTTACCTTCCAAACCAACTGATGCTACATCACTATCGCTACATCCAAGCTCAAAATCGAATTACGCCATAACTGCTCATCTAAACCTGTAGCCTAGAGGGGTAATCAGCCCTACCAATTTGGCCAATCAATCGGCGGTACTCGTCCGTACTGCTGGACATAAGCTTGTCAAGGCACGCAACTTTTTTTCCATTCAGCAACAATCTGCCTCAAACCTCGGCTCAGGAAGTTGGTGGCCATCCTTTGCTGCGTTTAGCAGTACGTGGTCCGTATTCGAGAACCTTGGCTCCCCATTGACTATTGTTTTCTTCATTAGATGTGACAGTCCACTGCCACAAAAAACCCAGGTCTTGAATGTTTACTCATGCTTGTGAAGCCGCTGTTTCTGGTTTACACTACACAGGGTATCCTAGCGTGGGGTCAGATTTTTTTTAGTTTTATTCCTGTATGTAAATGTTTGGCTTAACGAAGAACTTAAGCCAAGACAGAGGCCTTAGGGCGGCTTGAAAACTTCTGACAGTAAGACCAGCCACTAGTCTTACAAGCCTCCACCAATCCGAACTTAGCCCCCGTGGTGGAGTATGGCCTATACTTTATTTAGGGAAGAGCTCCGTGCCCCTGGGTGATGGGTTGGGTTGATAATGGGTTGATGATGCTGTAAATTTAATGTTTGTTTATTTCAACTAGCTAACACCACAGTCTACGAGTACCTATATCAAACACCGTAGATCGGTGGCGATTTGTCTCAATTCTGACGTACTCTATCAAATAGACTTTGAGTTCCATAGCATGGTGAGCGACTTTGAATCGATGGACTAGTCAAAACGAGGCGAAACTCAGTTTGCCGCTCAGTGTACTAAACGCCGTTGATTGGAGGGTCCGAATCAATCAATGTAAATTGTTGTTTTGCATATACCTAGAGCGCGGTAGGGTTCACAAGTCAATATCGTTTAGGGAGGATAATTCTGATCATTATTACGAATCGAGAAAGGAATGTTGCGCTCGTTTGGACTTAATATATGGAGAGGATGAAGGAAGCAACCATTGATTTGTTGATTGATTGATTGATCTTTCATCAAATTATAAATATATCAATCCATCAATGAATTTGATTAGTACCGTATTTGATTAGTAATTAATCCGTTGTCGTTTACAAAAGCAATTAGTATGGAATTTGAGTTTGACAAAGGCTACTTGACCGTATTCTAAAAACCATCTCATATATTTTTTTGTTGGTGTTCATGGAGTCTACAGAAAGTAGTCATTTAAAATTCTTTCGTGTATTTCTTGTATAAAAGGCAAACGAAAATTTATTTTTGAAATAAGCCGCCAAAACGCTATCTTGGGCAAATGGCGTCGCACAGGCATTGTGACGTCACATCCCAGAAAACCAACCAATGAACGTAAGAAAGAATGAATGATAGACGCCATTTTTACTGACTTGTGTCGTCATCATAGAAACGGCCAATCCAGGCCGTTTTCGATACAATGGCGGCAGATACACAATATCAAATTTTATCGTATGTTTTTTTAGAGATCATAATTGTTTTTTTTTTAGTTAAAATGCCTTAAAGCGGCTTTTAGAGACATAATTTATACGAATACGTATAAATAATACTGTTTTTTTCACACTGTCATTTGAACAGCCTATTGGAATCGTGGAACGATGGACGTTGAACGACTATACCATGAAAGCCCGAAATTTAAATTGACACTTTAAATTTTGCAGGAGGTTGATTGAAGTGAAATCAGGTAACTTTTTAGCTCTACGCACTCGTGAATAATTCAGGTCTATAATTGAGCCAGACTTTTCAATTGGGCACTTGGGTAATTAGTTGCAGAACATGTGTGTAACTGATTGACAAGTCTAATTGAATTAAGACCAACTTTTTGATTCTCAAAAGATTTATTATTATTTTAAAGGTACTAATTGACTGCGTAACGTGTGCGGAGTTATTCGCCGCTGCTTTGTAGTGATTAACCATATTATGTGAATATATCATGACTGAATTAATAATATAAAATAAGATAAGAGTATTCTTTATTGTACATAATAAACAAGAGACAAATACAATTACAATTTAAAAAGCCATGACTTGACTTTGTTTGCTGCGATTCTGATAAAAAGTATTCGTTTTAGATAAGTTTTTTTAGAATATAAGCAAATAGATCGTTAATTATTTTTTTAAAAAATAATAATAATAACGTTTACATTACTTTATTTATTTATTAAAGGTAAACTTACAGGTAACAACAAAAGAGGCATTAAAAACTTTAAAGAAATCAGTCTTGAATTAAGCTGCAACCCAAATGAAGTTTACACAGCGTGATAGCGTTCATTATAATTATACACACATGTAAAGTATCAGAGCTTAACATTAAAATAGTTATTACACGTTTTTATTAATTTATAACCTAATGCGTCACAAAAATCTAAACATACAAACTGCATTAGATTAAATAGAGAATACCTCGTTCATACAATGCAGCTTAATGTTTCCAGAAACTAGAAAAAAAAAATTAAAGCTAATCAAAGCGCGAGCGCGTAGCAACTTAATACAAAAATACTAAGATATCTTCATTGAAATAGAACTACAAACTAAGCTGGCAACCCTACTTTTATTAATCGTCCACTACACTACGTGACAGAATGCTTTTTCCGTTCAATGCGTTTCATCTGATTATCCCCTAACAGAACACTACCGAAACAAATGAAAATTCTAAAATAGAACGGAACACACTGGCCAGTCGCGTCGGCTTTTTACTGGCTGTTTTTGTTACCTACACGGTCGTACTCTGTAACTGGTTTTATATTTAAAAAAAAATCTTCAGTACTTTAATTTACTTAAACGTGCAGGTAAGTATTTGTCTCCCTCTAAAGGGCTTCAGGGGCGATTTAAAAAAAATCTAAAAAAAGTATTTCAACATCCAGTTACAATCACTCGACGCATCCAAGTACTTTCATTTCAAGTTAGATTTTAGATGCCAAAATAGATTTCAATATTATTTAGGTAATATTACCGACAAATACATTACGCTTTCAGTTTGAAATTTTCAGATTCCTCTAACACCGTGCAATGCACCCAAAGGTATTTAAGCGTCGTCTGAGGAGGAGAATTTTATTAAGTAACGTGATAATAATAAAAAACCCAGCATAATTGCGTTTGGAACAAACTTGCTAATGATTTAAAAAAAAATTGAACATTTACTTTTTTACATTGAAAACCTGACATTAGTTCGCAAGTCTCATATTCAAAGAGACTTGTGAAGACAGAGTCCAACAAGAGGCGCAAATATGCAGCTCTAGGTCAGGGCTATATATTTGTGCCTTTTGGGGTAGAGACTCTGGAGCCATGGGGCCCGGAGGCGCGACACCTCTTTAAGGAGATCTCGTCGCACCTAGTTGACGCCTCTGGAGATCCGAGGGCTGGTGCCTACTTTGGCCAAAGGCTAAGCCTCGCCATACAGCGAGGCAATGCCGCCAGCCTTCTCGGAACTCTACCGGCCGACAGCGATCTGGCTCCAATATTTTATTTAAATTAGAAAATAGCTTTAGTTTAGTGTTTTTTTTTTAATATTATTATTAGTTTTAGTTTTGTAAATACTATATAATTACTTTTCAGTTAAGTCTCATATTTGTTCAATATTGCCCAAAAATTTGGTAACTGGACCAAGGACAGTTTTTTTTACATCTTACCATTTCAGAGTAGCCGCCGAACTTTCTCAGAGCTGCGTGCGAGCTATTAAGTGGAATCGTAACCGTACGGTTTATTTTTAGTCCCAATCATATATCAACAGCGGTTGTCTCGGTTTAAATTGTGCGGGACAGCGTCTGTCGGGACAAAAAGACGGCGTGTGTATGCATGGGTACTACGGAAGCAGGTTTCCTCTTGGCTTGTTTCGACACGAGGAATGCTTTTTGTTTTGTAATAAAATAAAAAGTGTCAAATTAATAAAAAAAGTTATTTTTAATTTGGAAAATTTGCTGTCAAATAAAAAATGAATTATTCGTACACACGCTAAATCTTTAAAAATTAAGTGTAATTTTTCTTTTATATTAGTCAGAAAGATAAGAAAATAATATTTTTAAGATTCACAGTATATAATTTGGTTATATAATTTGGTTACTTATAATTTGGTTTTCTACACTAACACGCACAGGTAGATATTATAATTCTTGAGTTCTCTAATCTTCGAATGTTCACGCTAATTGATTATGACCATAATTAAATACTATCGCTACTTTTTTTTGCTTCTTATAATTTTACTAAATTCGCGCTTCACGCCTACAAACGTCGTAGCCTTCAATAAATAACTATTCTATATAGAAGAACATCTGGGTTTTAAGCATTACCTATCAAACAGCGCGAGTAAAAGCAAAAATCCGTATTAATCGTAAATCCGTCATATTATGTTTTTCTGGTAAAATAAAGAATATTCTTATCTTATCTTATGTCATATATCCGTTTATTTTGTTTCTTTGATGTGTCTGTTTGGTACAAATCCCTTTATCTTCCTAATAATTTAAATTTTAAACGACAACCTTTGCCGCTTAACTCGAGTCTATTAAGAGTGTTTAAGAAATTTCATATTTTAAATACAACCCCAGATAGAGAATACACTAACTTTCACCCCACAACTGACATATGGTACGTGTAGTTGTTTTGCCATCTTTTTTCCGTCAATCTCGGCTGTGCAGTCTATACTTTGCTCCATTTAATGAGAGGGGACCGTCGGGTTAATGACAGATTGCTCCGAAGTTACGTTTTTGTGACGCGCTTTGATTAGTTTTGACGTTTCGGAAGAGGGGAATTAGTTTAGTTGTTTCTTTTTTCAAGTGGGAATTCTTTACGGACGTTTTGCGCACTCTGCGAACTGTTATACCTTTACCTTCTGTACACTATTGCTTAATCCCTCCCTTAATAATCATACTCTCAAATCAGCATATTCTCATAATCAAGTCCTTCGGACACCTCTTGACGCAGTCTATAAGCGCTGGTTTTCAGTCAGTGGCGCAGTAAATGACGCGAAATAAAAGCTCCTACTTCTTGACCGATTTAAAAGTGTAGCACACACTAATGATTAAAATGATTGAGTAAAATGATTTCATTTTTCTATTTTTATTTCTTTCTCTCTCTCTCTTTTTTTGTTTCTTACATTCTTTCTTTCTCTCTTTTATTTTCAATATCACTGAAATTCAATGTCACTGTGAAACAGTAATGACGTCATCATAGTATTTTTCCGGTCGACACACTACATCCTGTTTAATACGCATGTCAAGGCGTTACTGTCATAATTAACTTACACGCTTACTAAACTCAATTAGTGTCTCTAACACCGTGACGAAACCCCAGTCCAAACTCTTGGCTAATTAACACGTTGATTCTCAATAATTGAGGATCATCTGTGCACCGTGTTGGTCACGGGACTATTAGTCTAAGGGTCTTACACTGAACAGAAGGACACATTAATACAGAGTGTGACGTAATTTCTATATAGAGTGTAACAAAAAGGGTAACTATCGATCTAATCTAATCTCTTTAAAAGAGCAAATCTTGTATCCAATCTGAAAATCGAAAACGACACCAACGACTTTCACGAAATTTAGCATGCAGGTGGTTTCGGAGTCGATTAATTGTTCTAGCTAGGCTTAACGTCGTTTTATCCGTGTTTAATTAAACGTTGACCATTACATTACGAAGGTAATTATCGCTTCAATCTGCAAGGTTGTAGTAAGCTCAGGTGTTAAATCGGGCGGCCCGGAAACGAATAGACCCGGCCGCGGTTCAAATCGTGATGATTTTTTTTCTTTTCTTTTCCAAGTTCCTTCTTTTGCGAGAAAAACTATTATTGGGAGCTCGAGAAACCAGATTAGAGAAAAAAACGAGCAAAGCTCTGTCACCCAGGTACTATTTTCTAATATGAGGAAAAAGAAGAGAAAATGGTGGCTTATGTTATCAGTCCGTCTGTCTGTCCATATCCTATATATCGAAAACGTGTGGAGGTGTAGAGTTAAAATTAAAATCATAATATACTCAATTCTACAGTCCCTTGAAGTTGCAAAAAAAATCAAACTTTTAAGTGAACGTTAAAAAAGATAAGACCTTTTATGGCGCAAATAAAGTAGGTACATCTCGACACTCAAGAAAAATCAAAATTTATAAGGCACTTTCCGTTGATTTAGAACTATTAAATTTGGCAAGTAATATCGTCTAGCAAATACCGGAAAAAATCGGAAAGTATGCAATTGTGCTAAAATAATAAAAAAATGGTCTTGGAAATTCGGGAAAAACTTGAATAAAACTCCCAGTACTTGCGAGGAAGCCTTATCGACGGACGAGCTCGACTCGCTCTTCGCCGTTCATTTTTATTATCATCATCATCATCATCAGCCCACCTCTGCCCATCACGACAGACCTCGTAGTCTCTCGCCATTCGCATCCACGGGCCCTTTTTGATATCTTACCGCTATCTCCTTAGCTAGAACCAATGAACATTGAAATCTTGACAAGAATATTCAATATAAAGAATATTCTATCGATCTAATCATGTATATTTCTATTTTATAAAAGGCAATTAAAAATGTATTCTTCTGTTTGAATCGGTGACTAGTGGACGGTCTAACAAAATTCAAGATGGCGCTGGGAAAGTGTTTTATGACTAGAACAAATTATGCGTTTACCATATTACGTTTACACTTGGTCCGAGCTATAATGGACTCTATCCCCAACTCCCTAAGGGTTACATAGACATCTAAAGTGTCTTTAGGAAAATATGGTTTTATAGGGCACTTTGTTGCCCGGGCCGCCATTTTGAATTATTAATTTCACGGTGTTAATAATGGTAATTCGTAGTTTGATTAACTTATCTTAAGTGATGTTTTATGTAAGTACCTCTTAAATGACGGAGCTTTTCTCAATGCATCCGGAGCATACCTGAAATGATAAAGATAAACATATTAGTAACGAATAAATGTGTAAATAATAATGCGTAAAGAAACCCAGGTCTTGGATGTTTACATGTTTGTGACGTCGCTGTTTCTGGGTCCCACGACACAGGGTATCGTAGTGTTGGGCCAGAAGCAATGTATGTGCCTGTATGTAAATGTTATGTCATGTTAATTTAGTTCTTCGTGTAAGAGGATAGAGGAGGGCTCAAATCAAATCAAGACGCTTGAGGAATCTAGGATTTGACTGCGTCGCACAGTGGTTCGTCCCCATACAAGGGGTTGGACATAGGATCCTTAAAAAACAAAACGCGTTATTTTGGAAAAACAAAACTACCAACGCATTCTATAATCAAAGAGAAATAACAAATACACATTGACTTTTTTTTATATGAACCATAATTTACGAGTAAATAATTAAAAACCATTTCTTTAGTATGGAGAGTAGCATAAAAATATTGATATCTCATGATTCCCTCCTGTTTTCGGATTACGGTTTTCAAAAATAGTAATGACATATTATTTACTACATTTCATCCTTTGACACATGGTGCCCCTAACGTGCCCCTTAAGAGATATGGATGATAAAGGAAAAATAATACCACGTTTGCGGTAGATGTAGGTAGGTACATACATAAGTTCACGCCTGTATCCCAGAAGGGTAGGCAGAGACCAGGGACCGTTTGGAAGAATGAGCGGCCATCATCCACTGCCTACTACCGGCCTTGGTCTTTCAAGTTCATACGAGATACAGAATCCAATGTGAAGAACAAAATGGCCGCGTTTGAAGCAGATATAACTCCACTCACTCCAACTACTTACGGAAACACCACGATCAATCACAATTTAATGTTGACAATGATAGACGGCAAAATACATTCGATTATCTCTGAGACTTCGGCTTCAGTTTGTGATCTTTGCAAAGCTCATCCAGTTGCAATTAACGATTTACAAGAGGTTAGAGCTAAGCCAGTCAACGAAGACATGTACAAGTATGAATTAACAGCTCGTCTGACAGGACTAGATGTTTATCTAATAAGAAGAATGGCCGTCATTGAACAGTGCCTTGTGCAAATGCGGTCAGGCCGAGGGAACTGTGGATCACATCTTCTTGGAGTGTAAAAAATACAATTTCTCGTTATATAGCTATCATCTACTGGATCTTCCCCTTCCCGCCAACCTCCGTTGCGTACTACCGTTGGTATTATCTTCATTTGCTAAAGTGTTATGTTATTTAGGTGATGTTTCACTGCAATACAGCTGAAACTTTTCCGTATTTATTTTGTCGCCAAATGAGATGCACTGCAGAATGAATTTGGTTGTTATGGATTCCCTAAGGATTTTGCCAATGTCTGAGTTAAGGAAAAGTAGCAACTCTGAGGATGACAACACAAGTTTTTTTTTATATAAGTCTTTCAAGCTGTAACAAAAGACGTACACAATATATACATTTTGATGATGTTAGTCGGTACAGTACACAAACTACAATCTAATTTTGTTAGTTTCTACATAATAATATGAACATAACACTAGCAAATGAGGAGAATACAAACGGTAGTACGCAACGGAGGTTGGCGGGAAGAGGAAGATCCAGTGCAAGATAACTTTATAACGAGGAATTGTATTTTGTACACTCCAAAATGTGATCTCCAGGTCCCTCGGCCTGAACGCATTCGCACAAGGCACTGTACAATGACGGCCATTCTTCTTATTAGATGAACATCTAGTCCTGTCAGACGAGCTGTTAATTCATACTTGTACATGTCTTCGTTGACTGGCTTGGCTCTAACCTCATGTAAATCGTTAATTGCAACTGGATGAGCTTTGCAAAGATCACAAACTGCAGCCGAAATATCAGAAATAATCGAATTATTTTGCCGTCTATCATTATCAACATTACATTGTGGTTGATCGTGGTGTTTCCGTAAGTAGTTAGAGTGAGTGGAGTAATATCTGCTTCAAAACGCGGCCATTTTGTTCTTCACATTGGATTCTGTATCTCGTATGAACTTGAAAGACCAAGGCCGGTAGTATGCAGTGGATGATGGCCGCTCATTCTCCCAAACGGTCCCTGGTCTCTGCCTGCCCAGGCGTGTACCTACCTACATCTACCGCTAACATGGTATTATTTTTCCTTTATCATCCATATCTCTTAAGGGGCACGTTAGGGGCACCATGTGTCAAAGGATGAAATGTAGTAAATAATATTTCATTACTATTTTTGAAAACCGTAATCCGAAAACAAGAGGGAATCACGAGATATCAATATTTTTATGCTACTCTCCTTACTAAAGAAATGGTTTTTAATTATTTACTCATAAATTATGGGTCATATCAAAAAAAGTCAATCTGTATTTGTTATTTCTCTTTGATTATAGAATGCGTTGGTAGTTTTGTTTTTCCAAAATAACGCATTTTGTTTTTTAAGGGTCCTATGTCCAACCTCTTGTATGGAGACGAACCACTGTGCGTCGGGGCAGTCTGATTAGATCTCCCTTGCTGTGTAGCGGGATAGATTTTACTATTACCAAAGTTGTAAAACAATATGGTTATGTTGAAGGCGCTGCCAAGCCAGAGGTCGTGAGTGCGAATCCCTCAGGGGAGCGACGTAAATTTGTACAAATAGCGTCGATCTGGGTATTATCATAGCACAGGGTATCCTAGATTGGGACCAGGTGAAGGGGCTGTGCCGTGTGCAATTAATTATTTAACCGAACGCCTCAACGGCTCGACAAACGAGTCAGTCAGATTTTTTGGACATATAGAGACTCGCTCGTAGCCCCGGCTGCCTGAATGATCTCAAACAATCACGAAGGTTAAGCAATATAGGACGCGTTCAGTGCATGGATGGGTGACCGTCTATGACTAACGCCAGCGACATTTTTCCGAGCGGTTCCGTGCTTCGCAAAACACGTTAAGCAGTTGGTGCCGCCAAAACCAATCAACCCATTATGTCCCCACCGCGGGGCACAGGTGTCTTCCTTGAGGAAGGTATAGGCCTCCACCACGGGGGCCAAGTCCGGATTGGTGGAGGCTTGTAAGACTAGTGGCTGGTTTTACCGTCAGAAGTTTTCAAGCCGCCCTAAGGCCTCTGACTTGGATTAACGATTCTCATCTATCGACGGCAGCCGGCACTAACTGCTTAGCATGCCTTGCGAAGCACGTAACCGCTCGGAAAAATGCCACTAGCGCTAGTCATAAAACTGTCACCCATCCATGCACTGCACGCGACCTATGTTGCTTAACATTCGTGATCGTTTTAAGATCACTCAGGTGGCCGGGGCTACGAGCGATTCTGGCTTGTACTTAAGTATGGTTTACCCCTATACGTGTGAAGGTATATAAAAGCATGGATTATGCCAAAATCATCCTCGAACGAAGCTTTTTGCATGAAACCTGAAGTTTTTTTACCGTCGTTAGGACATACAGTCTATTTAACACGAACATTTTTCTGTATATTTGATGAGCAACCCTTTCCGCGATAAGTTGAGGTAATGGGACTAAAAAACCTGCTCATTTTGAAATGATTACATAAAGGAGAGAACATTTTTAGCTTCCGAGTGGAAATAGCAACGAATTTCATAGTTAACACTGAATAGACAGGTGTACAGATATCAGGTACCTGTTGTCGTCTTTTCTTCACATTTGTTTCTTGATCCAATTAATCATTTTTAAACTTTGCCTTAGCCGTTAATAACTTTTAAACCGGTGCCTCTGCCTACCCCCTCGGGGATAATGAGCGTGAGTTTACTTATTTTTATTATGAATATAATCGAAATAATCTCCATTAGAGTTTATAAATTTGTGAGTTTGTTTCTAAGGCGAAATCTCCAAAAGTATTTTTGAACTATAACTTTCGTAAGCACTAGATATTATTAACTTTATTCCGGATACACTTACTCGACTCGTTGCCGGAAGAGTCCGACCAGGTTTCGCTCTGATTCGCGAAGCTTAATCATGATGAGCAGAGACGGAGCTCGCGTCTTCGGTTGCTCTTATCTACATAATAGAGAAGTACTTATCCGACTTAAAAAATTCTTTCACCAGTATCTAGAATAAATTTACATGGTGGGCATGGATTAATCAGTTAACCACGCGAACGCAGTCGCGGGAAATGCTAGTCGTAGAGTGAAGTGTGAATTATAAATTATAATGATTCGCGCTAGACCCCAGGGTGTAAGCACAAAATAAAATATGAACAGAAGTCTATATTGACCAGAATTGTAAGAAGAATAAATCTAGTCTATACATGAACATAAGAAAGCCAGGTTAAAGAGTATCAGGGCCTAGCTTCTTCTCTTAATAGCACGCTTCTGTTAATGCATTGTAGTACAATGACAGCTGGATGAACATGGCGATTTTGTTTCGTTGCCGCTTCAAGTTTACGCGCGCATGTATATCAAACAAACTAGGCGTCAGTGGTATGAAAAATCACGTCACGTGACCCGACTATGTATCTGTCATCGTACTATAATGCACTAACAGAATCGAGGCACACGGCTGGTCATGTCACTTTGAGAGAGCTTTTTTCCAGCTGCCTTCTTCTCCACAACAAATACGGTCCAAAGTCAGCGGCTGACATATTACTGTCTACAGCACATCATCCTATACGCCCATGCACTCTACTCCGTTGCATTACGGGCGACTTTGCAACTAAAATGTAAAGGTTGACGTACTGCCGACTGTACATTGACATTCAGCAAACATAATGTAAATTATTTACGTTGAAATAAATTATTTTGATTTGATTTGTTGATCTGATTTGTTGATCTGATTTAATATAAATATGCCATCTACCGAATTTTATATGCCAGAGACTGGCGCAAACATGTATGGACGATCACATTGTAAACTTTTAGAAACTTATTGTACCATGTTTGCCTACAAATAAATTTAATTTAATTTTAATTACATAATTTTGAAATTAGACGGGGCGCTATGGCGCTCATTAGGTGAGGGCTATGTCCGGCAGTGGACTAATATAGCCTGATGATGATGATGATGATGATTTTGGATTGAGAAGTAGCGGCTCCTCCGTTTGCTAATTTTCATGTACCGACAACGTTCTGTGGCTCTCGCTGTACGCCTCAGGATAGAGGCGTGGCGTCGAGCGATGTACGCTTATGACTTAATAACATAATTGTACTTCTATGCATAATGCGGCGATGGAGGCGAAAAAACCGTTTAAATTGGTCTTGTGCTGGTTCTGAGGTGGTTTTGAGCTGTTTACATGTTTTTATAGAGACTTTTTAAGTATACATTTTACAAGCTTTTATTGGCTTCTCTTGTATCTAAATGATAGTCTGGTAACTCCCGGTTTCTCGTACGCCAATACTCTGTCAATCTATTGTTGACAGCTGTCAGTATTTTTTATACAATGTATGCGCTTGGTCAACAGAAAAATCATTTTATCACTTTCTATTACGTCCATGCTTTTATCAATCACTTTATAATAATTTTTTTATATAGTTTCTTTATGTAATTTCAAGCAAATGGAACATTCATTTAGACAAAAAGTTTAGCCACTGCACATTAAGAAGATACTGTATACATGATTATCTACTTTTAGAGCCCTAATGACAATAGCGTCTTGTATAAAAAATGATCCGTCAAACAATTATTATCCAACTATTAATTTATAAATCCATTTTTATTTCTTCGGCCTACAATGCAAGTTCAGTATCTACACAGCCAATTCTCTCACAAGGTTTTCCTTTTCTTTACCGTATGGTAAACCATAAACAACCGATACTATATAGGAATGAATTTCAGCCAATAATATGCTTACAAAATTTTACCTCAAGCTCTAGAGCTTTTGTAATCCAATCTCTTTATCAATCAGTTTCAGATATCATTAGAAAGTCGATCCACGTCAAGCCGAAACCTTTCAAAGCAAATAGAAGACTTTAATATAAACTTCGGTTTCATTAAGTACAAAGGCTTATTTATTAATGCAGGCTGATGGAATACGCGAACCGATTTCATTGAATTTTATAACTCTATTTACCTATCCATCACACTGATATGAAAGGATTAAATATAAGTTGTATTTAACAAACAAATAGTATGTTAGAGTAAAGGCCCTTCTATACATATTGTAACATCAAAGCAGCTATAGAAAATACACCTAATTTAGAATTTAATCTAATTAATTCTCCATATACAAATTAGGTATGTACAATAAAACTGGTAGTATATGACACGGGTAGTAAATGAATCGCTCGTAGCCCCGGCTGCCTGAGTGATCTTAAACGATCACGAAGGTTAAGCAACATAGGGCGCGTTCAGTTCATGGATGGGTGACCGTCAATGATTAACGCTAGTGGCATTTTTCCGAGCAGTTCTGTGCTACGCAAGGCACGTTAAGCAGTTGGTGCCGGCTGCCGTCGATAGATGGCAGTCGTTAAGCAAGTCAGAGGTCTTAGGGCGCCTTGAAAACTTATGGCAGTAAGACCAGCCACTAGTCTTACAAGCCTCCACCAATCGGGGCTTGGCCCCTTGGTGGTGTGGAGTATGGCCTATACCTTGCTCAGGGAAGATACCTGTGCCCCACGGTGGGGGCATAATGGGTTGATGATAATGAGTGCTTACGAAAGGATTAGTTTAAAAAATCTTTATGTTAAGACAGTATATTTATATTCACCTAATTCCAATCACTGCTTTAATCAATTACCTTTCGAATTACATAGAGTTTTCTATCAAAATACGTTAGTTAACTAAACGCTTAGCTAGTTTACGGCCCGGTTCAAGTCTAGACTAGCGTTTGTAAATATTGACGGGTCATAAAGACCCGGTCAGAGGAAACGTGGTGTGTGTGTGCTTAACTTAAACTTGAGTTAGTTCAATAAACTAACGGCGAGTGCGTCTGACTCGTCTGCTGGATTAATTAATCTTAGTTTAGGGTACAACCACATCTAGGGTAACAGTTTTCTTTTGATTCTAGTGCATCTGCGGGATATGTGCTATAGGAATTGCTGACTACAACTTGATATTACTTGGTTGGTAAATAGGTACAGAACTGCTGTGTTATATGCTTAATCCAGAGATTCCTTACCTTAAAGGGAACTATTGGGATAACTAGTTTAAATTAAAAAATATAAAAAGTCTATACCTTGCTTCGAAACAAACTGAGCGAGCGTGGTACTGATCTCAGATTTTATTTTATTTTATTCATGTAAGTAGGATATTGACATTTACTTGAATTTTTGTCGAAAGAGTCCGGTTTGGTCAGACTGTCGGATTCACCGGAATAAAGTTAACAATATCTGTATATTTGTTTGTTTTTCTGGTGTGTACAATAAAGAGTTCTAATCTAATCTAATCTAGTGCCTACGAAAGTTTTAGTTAATAATTTATCGCATAAATTACATTGCGAATATAAATCCCATTTGCTTATTTTCTCAGACAAATGTATTTATTGTAAATAATAAAAATATCACACTTGACCAACTCCGGGGCCGTTTTGAAACTAACGAGCCAGTAACTACAGAGCGATAAAACAACATTAACACCTTCTAAATGCACTCCTATGGTTATTTATGAACTTAAAATAATATTCGACTATAAATCATTGTAAGTTGGAAGCCATTTTCTCCGCGCGCATTAAAATGTGGGCTCTACTCAAAAAACAAATGGTCCCAAAAATTGACTTTTTTGGCTTACCGCAACTTTGTTTTGCCTTTTGTTCATTTTCTTTATTTTTTATTCTCGGTATTCTCTATCTATGCATATATAACATTTTGAGGATGCAGAGTTTTCAAGATATAATAAACGGCATTCTTTTTCGGGACCACGTTAATCATTAACTTAAGAGTTGAGTTAAGAGTCCTTACTGATTAAGTAAACAAATTATTTTTATTAATCTATATATATAAAATTCAAAGTCCTGACTGACTGATGCCCGGTTTCTGAGGTTCACAGTTAATGGTTCCATAGCTATAGAATCAATAAAGTTAACAGTTCCATAAACGTCAGATAATTGTCAATGCGTTTCTGAGTACACGCAGGACGGTCGTATAGTTATCGAACCGATAAGTAGTTCACCATTCCGCCACTAGATGGAACTATTTGGAAGCCTACTATTTAACATACACATTTCATCTGTATTCTACTGCAGATTCAGGTTTTTCATACATAAAATAATTAAAATAATAGTTTTAAATCACCTTACGGTAAGATTTCATTTTTTTAAATAGATGAGAATACCTTTTCACAACCTAAACCAATAATGTATCTTAGCCACTGTCAAGAAAAAAAAAGTCAGATGTTAGTTATGTTTAGTCATGTGTCTAATGTCACTTGAAACGTCAAATAAAGTTATAGATTCGATAACCGACCAAATCCGGGCGGTTAAGTTGAACGATGAATAAACCAAGTTTATTTTTTGCATAGGTGTTCAGAAACGTAAAATGTCAAGTTATTGAATCAATAGCGTTATGGAATAGATAAACTAGGTTTAAATGGACCTCAGAAACCGGGCATGACTCACTCATCAACGCCCATGCCAAGCCGATTGACCTAGGAAGCTGAAATTTTGCACAGAGGATCTGTATATAATGTAGGCAAGGAATAAGAACGGATTTTTTGAAATTCAACCCCTAAGAGGGCGAAAAGGGTTGCCAAAATTTGAATGGGAGGTATAAAAAATGTAGTCTAATTTTCTTGAAACTTAAAATAAATACTCTTCAACACAATTGATTGAATACGTGTTTCGCCGTATTTTCTAAATTTAACCCTTAAGGGAGTGGACGGCGTTGCAAAATTTTGAACTAAAGTCCACGCGGACGGAGTCGCGGGCGAAAGCTAGTATTATTATATTTATTGTGATATTGACGGTTTTCTAACCTACTTCAAATAATGGAGAAATATCGTCACCCTTAAATTTTTTAACTATATATCGTAAGCTCTACATATTTTTTAGCTAAACTCAAGTAGAAGTGTCACCAAGGTTGTTCATTTATAATTTGGGCAAAGATTTGTGGATGAGACCCATTAAAAGTCATCAAACTATTCTTTTTAGAGTTTCATTCCGATAATGTTTTTTTAAATAGTTGTTTTAAAAATCTATACGCGAATTCCGAGTGGACCCCAAGTGGAAGAACAGCGAACAGCGCGCAGTCGATTTAAACATTTCAAATATACCCGGGTAGGTACCGCTTGCCGTATACCCGGGCAACTTCCGGATATCAATCATATCGAAGCTGGAGATTCCTGCTTCAAAACGGTATTAGCAAGAATAAAGGAGTTCGGGTGCGTATTTGCAAAACCTTCCAGGTTTTGGTAGAAATGAAGTGGTGTTTTAAGTTTTAAGCGTTTACTTTAAACGGATTTATTTTTATTGTGCTCTTTATAGTCGACATAATAACATAAAATCGTATGGATTTTTCATTACCTCTAAGGGACTTCACACACGACGGCTATAATATACATTACATCCCGGGAGGTATAGCTTTACATTATATTAAAGTATCACACACGCAACAGGTAACGTAATCTATATTTCGCTTCATTTCGTTGACATACGTCTCGACCGACACACGTTCCGGCTGCTAAGGCGTTATACAGGGTGTTGTTATGGATCTGTTGACTTACTTACTACTAGATTTAATAGATAGGTAGTTCATCAGAAGATGATTGAGATTTTGATGCGCGTATGCGTTGGCACATGTGCCAAAAATAGAACGATGTGCACTGAACATCATATAAAGTAAGGAAAATTCCGAAGAGTTTAAATTATATGCGGAATTATCAGACATCGCCAACTAGTGGACAGGCATGATATTATTACAAAATTGATGACCACTGTGTTGCTACACTTTTTTTTCTTTTCTTGAGGTAGATTGATTTTTCTTACTATCCTTCATGTTAAAGGCAACTTTAATGTTATATTCCATCACTATATACAAGTTATAACTTCCTATGTTATATCTATAAAATCATAGGTCATCAATCGACTGAATCGAAGAATTGCTCGCAGCTCTGGCCGCCTGAGTGATCTTAAACGATCACGAAGGTTAAGCAACATAGGGCGCGTTCAGTGCGCGGATGGGTGACCGTTTATGATTAACGCTAATGGCATTTTTCCGAGTGGTTCCATGCTTTGCAAGGCATGTTAAGCAGTTGGTGCTGGCTGCCGTCGATAGATGGCAGTCGTTAAGCCAAAACAGAGGCCATAGAGCAAGACCAGCCACTAGTCTTACAAGCCTCCATCAATCCGGACTTGGCCCCCCGTGGCGGAGTATGGCCTATACCTTCCTCAGGCTTACGAAACGTAGCTAGCGGCCGATTTCTGAATTGAGAATTTCGCTAAGTAACTACTTAACTCTAGTGTTGTCTCGTCAAGTTTCTCAGAAAAGAGCGTGACAGAACGTTATTTAAATATTTAAGTGAAATTCTCAATTCGGAAACCGGCCTTTAGCGAGACTATTTATATGGAGCAAATTTATGTGGAGTAAATGATTTTTTTGAGATAGGACTCTGAATACCTATGTCGTTTAGCGACATAAGACTCCTAGTGGAGTTTTTGAATCACCAAGAAACTTTTTGAACACCCTGTTCTAAGAAAGATGTATCGTAATATACGAAAAGGTATTGAGATATATTAAGATGTATCGACAGGTAAATATACATCTTCGTATCGCTCAGTACCTTTAATGTACGAAGATGTATATTATAGCTGTCGTGTGTGGTCTCCTGACGATTTGGATGGAAAGATGTAATGAGATATATCGTGCTATAATATACATCTTTACCTTATAGCCGTCGTGTGTGGAGTCCCTTAGTGACAGATAAACATAATTTAAAATACAGACAGAAATCATAAAGAAATATGTTTATTTAAGGCACCTTTCAAAGCAATTATTCTTTGCAAGCCCTTATTCAGAATTCCTGCATGTATAGTTAGTCGTTTCTATGTGTATCAGTAGAACATAAATAGCTCAAAGTGTGAACTTTTCATGACATTATAAAATAAGGTCGACTTACTTATTTCAGCTATGCCATTCTTTCATCATCAACCCATTACGCCCCCACAGAGGAGCACGGGTCTCTTCCCTGAGGAAGGTATAGGCCATACTCCACCACGGGGGCCAAGTCCGGATTGGTGGAGGCTTGTAAGAGTAGTGGCTGGTCTTACTGTCACAAGTTTTCAAGCCACCCTAAGGCCTCTGACTTAGCTTAACGACTGCCATCTATCGACGGCAGCGGGCACCCACTGCTTAAGGTGCCTTGCGAAGCACGGAACCCCTCGGAAAAATGCCACTAGCATGACATTCTTTAACAATTACTTTTGATGTATATGGTCTTAAGTCTAAACAACTCACTGCGTATAATCTTAGGTTGCCACAAGCTATGTATCTGCCATTCTTTTACTTTTACACACAAAGAATGACAATTACAGATCACTACACGAACTTTCCGCTGTTGCTAAGCGCAAAATAGTTCCACGACTTCACCCTCGCTGCATCAGCGAAATCCCCCCTAACCCCAATCAAAACGGCACGTAATTAACCCATATCGTAAATTCCATCGTGGAATTTGGATGGGATTTCACGCACGGCGCGGCCGCGAACATTAGTGGATATTCCGACCGGATGAGTAGGCTCGCAAGATTTATGCGGGCTACATCCGAGCGGGCACACCGCATAGACGCATAGAATGTCCACTGCGTTTCGGCTATCAACGCAATCGTACTTGAGTAAAACGCAGCTTAGTGAAAATGTAAGCTTGTGTAGACACGGTTGTTGAAAACATAAATGGAGGTATCCATATAGCAGAGGGGTGTATAACTGTACGAGTCTATCTTGAAGTCTTGGTGGTGACAGAAATTAACTTGAACCAACAACCAACCAACCAACTTGGACGACCAAAAAGTTTAAACAATGAAATTACAATTTACAATTTTATATATGTATCGTACCACGTCATTAGTTTTAACTCACTTACCCCCGGTTTCTCGTACGCTAACAATCTGTTAATCTACTGTTAACAGCTGTCAAACGTTTTTTTCATACTGTGTAGTCGTTTCAATGTGTATCAGTAGAACAGAATTTAAGGACAGCTATAGGTCAAAGTGTGAACTTTTCATGACATTATAAAATAAGGTAGACTTTCAACTGAAAATAGAATTCAATATGGTCATTTATTTCAGCTACGACATTCTTTCATCATCAACCCATTATGTCCCCACCGAGAGGCATGGGTCTCTTCCCTGAGGAAGGTATAGGCCATACTCCACCACGAGGGCCAAGCCCGGATTGGTAGAGGCTTGTAAGACTAGTGGCTGGTCCTACTGTCAGAAGTTTTCAAGCCGCCCTAGGCCTCTGTCTTGGCACAAACTCCTTAACGTGCCTTGCGAAGCACGGAACCGCTCGGAAAAATACCACTAGCGTTAGTCATAGACGGTCACCCATCCATGTACTGAACGCGCTCTATGTTGCTTAACCTTCGTGATCGTTTAATATCACTCAGATTATGTAGATGCATTGTACTACAATGCATTTACATAATCTAGGTCCTGGGCAAGTGATTCTGTTGTTTGGAAGCCATCACTCCTTAACTGGACCTTCTGCGCTCTCCTGTTCCAAGAGGTCCCGACCCGGACATTAATTAGCATACGACGCTCTTTGTTGCAGGAAGGTGACACGGCTCAGTGTACATCACGGTACAGGTATGATTGATGGGGTTGGCGGATGCGACGGGACGGGGTTCGAGTCCGGAGGACCGGTTTAATGGCCCGGGGAAAATAAAGTGGAATCGAATTGAAATTGAATGATCCGGAATTTTGAATTTTAAAATGTGATTTTGGAGGGAAATAGAATGGTTGGGCTTCTTCTCTACCTAGAAAAATATTTGATCGAGTAGTGTAAATAGAAAAGTATGAATTAGGTGCAGCGCAGACGACAGACTATCCGTGACGCACTTTTTAGTCCGTGAAACTAGAACCTATGCAATGGGGAACATTCATAGTTTATTTTTTTAGTTTATCTTACAGATTTAAGGCTTACTTAAATAAACTTAAAACAATCAAGTCAAAATATGAATAAATAATTTATTTATTGCAAATCTTAAAACGGAAAAAACGGACTCGATCGCGCTAAAAGTATGTCGTCTGCACTGCACCTAATCCCGTGCTCCGTGCACAAACGGATCCGTGTGTACTCTCGAAGAACCCAGCGTTAATTTACGATTCATAGACACGACTTGTATAGGAAGAATTCGAAATGTGGGTGTATAGAAGGATGCTGAAAATATCAAGTACTGACAGAGTGACGAACGTCGCGGTTCTGCAGAAAATGAACAAAAAGGTAGAGCTCTTAAAGACCGTAAAGCGAAGAAAGCTACAATACCTTGGTCATATCATGCGAGCTGACAAATATAATCTGCTGCGACTTATTCTGGAAGGGAAAATTGAAGCATGGCGAAGACCTGGCCGAAGAAAAACATGGCTTCAAAATTTATGAGAGTGGTTCAATACCAGAAATGTAGAACTTCTGCGAGCAGCTACATCACGTGACAGTGTAGCCAAAATGATAGCCGACCTCCGATAGGAGATGGCCCCGGAAGAAGAAGAAGACACGACTTATAAATTGTGTACTAGTTACCGTATACATCTAAGCTTAAAAGGTTATTCTAGTCTCTAACCGCCAGCTTCTCGTATGCTGACAGCTGTCGGTTTACCAAAGTGCATATGTGTGGAAAAAAACATTTGGCAGCTGTTAACAGTCTACTGTTACAATATGTTAATCTTATGTTAACATGTTAATATGTTAACAGTTTGTTGCGAGAAGCCAAATTTTAATGTGCCTATTTGTCAGACTTTTTGCAAATTCTATCTGTAAAAGATATGATTTTAGTGGCGCTAATTAGCCAACTGGATTCCTTAAATTGGTACTGGCGTTTGAACTTTCAAGATACATGTGGCGCAGCGGTACCGCATTCGCCTACCATGCGAGAGGTCCCAGATTCGAATCCCGGCTGGGGACGAAAAAACGTCAGGTCTGGAATCTTTACAAGTTTGTAATGTCGCTGTTTCTGGTTCCCACGACACAGGGTATCTTAGTGTGGGACCAGAAGCAATGTATGTGCCTGTATGTAATTGATTATGTTTTGGACACCCTTCTTGTTAGCGTGTCGATGGCAAAACAATTTTTAACAGCCTTATAGACAGTTGCGGCCCAGAACTTGACGCTGACTGCTTTATCACTTGCAGTCATTAGGTCCTCCTGAGTGCAGGTGTTAGGGCACGCAGGGCACGATGAGAGGTGGTCCATCGTCTGGGTAGTACAGCCACGAGCAAAAAATATAAACACCGTTACACGGTACACGTTTTGTTTTATACTGCACATGTGTACGACAATTTGTCGTAAATTATCTAATCATTGGTTACATAATTTAGGAGACATTTTCGTACACTTCGTTCTAGATTGTTTTGAGTAAAGATTTTTTGAAAATGTGACACTGTAGGTATGTATATTATTGCTCGTGACTGTACCGCAAAGACAGTTCAAATTTTCGTTGGCGGGATCTGCAAACCCCCTGGACATTTTATCCTTACTTCGGCCGGCTTACTTTGGAGTTCGGACACACTGTATACTAAACAGAGCAATTAAATAGAGGGCAGTAAAGTTGCAAACTCAAGGTCGTAGTAAAGCGGTGAGTTATCCCTCTTCTGGGGCAATGTGGTTGCCATTAATAAAAGGATTATGCCAAGATGGCGATTCCCGCCAATTTACGTAGCTTGAAAATGGAATGCGGGTCAAAGGGTCGGGTTTAAGTTATTATTATTACGTTTGGCTACTTTTTAATTGGGGTTGGAGTGCTGTTTGCGATTATGAAGAGTATTTTTTTTTGTCTAATACTTCCGGATACACTTTCCTTTTTATCGGAAGAGTCCGACCAGGTTTCGCTCTGATTCGCAGAGCTTAATCACGGTGAGCAGAGGCGGAGCTCGCGTCGGCGGTCGCTCGTCTCTGACTGCGGGCGAACGCGCGGCGCGCCCGCTCTTAGATGTGGTCGGACTCTTCCGTCAAAAAGTCAAGTATGTGTATCCGGAATAAAGTTTATAACATGATGAAGAGTAATTAGGCTGTGGCGGAGATTTTTTTGTAGCCTATATCATCATTAACCCATTATGTCTCCATCGGGGGGCACGGGTCTCGTCCCTGAGGAAGGTATAGGCCATACTCCACCACGGGGGCCAAGTCCAGATTGGTGGAGGCTTGTAAGACTAGTGGCTGGTCTTACTGTCAGAAGTTTTCAAGCCACCCTAAAGCCTCTTCGCTTAACGACTGCCATCTATCGACGGCAGCGGCACCAACTGCTTAACGTGCCTTGCGAAGCACGGAACCGCTCCGAAAAATGCCACTAGC
Organism: Yponomeuta plumbellus; assembly: GCA_947310845.1. Classification (NCBI taxonomy): domain Eukaryota; kingdom Metazoa; phylum Arthropoda; class Insecta; order Lepidoptera; family Yponomeutidae; genus Yponomeuta; species Yponomeuta plumbellus. The sequence continues at coordinate 8,464,799 of OX371216.1, read as the reverse complement.
GTTTGTCATAGACCCATGCCAACCATCCATGCATTGAATGCGCCCTACGTTGCTTAGCCTTCGTGATCGTTTAAGATCACTCAGGCGGCCGCCCGGGGCTACGAGGGATAGCCTATATACGTCTTACCTACTCCAGGGCACAAGCCTTTTCTCCAAGATTACGTGCTTGATCACTACGCGTGCCCGCTACGGATGGATAATTTCTGGCGCTGAAGTAGAGATTTGGCCAGGTTGGTAGGAGGCCCATGGATGTAAATGGCGAGAGACCGCGAGATTTGACGCTGAGGTAGAGATACGGCCAGCCTTTATATTACGTAACTTTCCACTCTATCGGGTTAAGCATTTAGACAACTCGAAAGAGTCAAAATAAGAATGTATGTGACAGTTCCTGAAAAATGTCCTAGAATGTAACAGTGTGACATAAGGTGGTGCGACATACTGGGAACAAAAGGGCTAAATCAGACAACTCCATACAGTGGCGTCTTATGTAATTGCATCCCAGGTTGGCAGGAGGCTCGTGGATGTAGATTGCAAGAGACCGCTAGGTTCGGTGTTGGGAAAAGGCCCTATACCCAAGAAACCCAACAGTGAGCAGAGGTGGGCTGATGATGATGATGATGATGGTGGTGATAAGGTATGTGAACACCTCAGACGCTCAGGTTCTGGCATTGCATAACACCTTGCCTTCACTCACCGTACTTCAAAATGCGAGAGTAATTTCCTGGCTGTGATATCTGAATAAGGCGAAGCATGACATTTGCGGATTTAAATATGTACGCGCTTTTCTCGAGCGTAAAAGAACAGAAATGAAAAAAAAAGCATTACTTTTCATTTGCTTTTTGTGACACCACAGATATCCCTTTGTTGCTCGGTGAGCGTGAGAGAGGTATCTTGTATTAATAAAAAAATCGGCCAAGGGCGAGTAGAACTCGCATACAGAGGGTTTCGCTCAACCTTAAATATATATTTTTTTTTTATTTGTATATTGTGTAATTACTTATTAAGGTTGGCTTGGAGAGATCACTTTTACGTATAAGGCCATCTATACTCTTAGGTTAAAAAATATCAGTGTAATTTTTTATTTTTGATGTATAATAACGTCTTCGTTATTTACCTGTCTATTAGCCAAAATTGCGTTTTCTTCGGAACACATAATTTATATTTGCGAAATATTAAGCAAAAAGAGTTTTTTGTTTAGAGCAGAACGTCCTTTCTATCTCCAGTATTAGGAGGCTGTACGTAAAAATGTAAAAAAAAATAGGGCAGTATCACATGTAACGTAAAAAAGTGAAAGTAAGTTATCACAACTACGTAGGCTTTATAAGTTAACATTGTTAACAAGTCCACCAACTTGTAAAAGGAAAATTACTTTGATTTGAATCCTAAGTAAAATAAATACTGTCGACGACAGACCTTTTTTATTGTTTAGTTTTATTTTTTATACATATTGTTTTTTTACAATTATCATTTTCAAATTTAGTTTCAATTCTTTCTGTTATTATCGACATCTAATGTCAATGAAAGTGTCTAAAAAATATAGTGGTAAAAGGTTTTTTTTACTTTCGAAAAGTAAAGGCACCTATAAAGTGTGTAATACATACATTTATACATAAACTCACACCTGTCACCCGAAAGGGTAGACAAAGGCAAGGGTCTGCCACTTGCTGCGATCTTGACAGATAAAGTAAGATAAAGTTTCAATACCAAGCAGAAAACGTAAGTAAATTTATTTCACTGTACTAACGAACCCTAAAAAGTCCATAGCATTCGAATTGAAATTGTATAGATCTTTAATGTGGTCCACAATGGATGATTACGCTGCGTTTTCTATGCGGACGATGATAGTAGGTTTGATACTTGTTTAAGGTCAAGTACTTAAAACGGGGTTGATTGGCAATTTAACGTTTTTTACGGGAATTCTTACAGTCACAATCAAAGCTTAGACATTATTTTTAAGTTGAATTTGCGCCTGTTATACGCGGTTTTATGTTTCTAAACATTAAAAAAAATCCTTTATTTATGAACAAAACAAATGTGGTCCATTATGTTTCAGCATATCCTAATATAATATGTAAGACGTTAAAAACTATTAACTATTAGTGTTATTAAATAAAAATAATAGATTAATCATCATCATCATCAGGCTATATTAGTCCACTGCTGGACATAGCCCTCCCCTAATGAGCGCTGTCTTCAGCTTGCCGCATCCAGCATCTGCCTGCAGTCCTTCGCAGATCGTCATACCACCTGGTTAGAGGGCGTCCTACACTACTAATAATAGATTATTAACGATAAATCCAAATTAAAGTTAAAAAAGTTAATTAAAGTCTAAATGTTATTTCTTTTGTTTCTCGTTGTTTGGTGTGTGTACACTTTGCCTATCTTTTGTGTGTGCAAATGTGATTTTTTTTTATCTATCTATCTAAATAGATGACATCGCACACGCAAGACAAACCCAAATTTAATGAAAATCACCTTCCCCTTAACCAAGCTGCACAGGCCGAATGATTCGCTGCAATTATCAAGAGATTATGTAATTATTATAGACGAACGATTTTATATCATTACATAGAGCTTTTCCCAATACATAAGCTTATGGCTCGTATTAAAAAGCATTTACGTTTCAACACGATGTCCGTCCGCCCGATGGACAAATAATAACACTTATTGCACAAGACGCAGAGACGATTTTCTACGAAGAATGTGGTGTGACCATTCCGGAATATTATTTAGAAACGGACAGAGTCGTCGGAAAAATTACGTGGAATACTTCCCAAAATGGAAAGAGATCGGGGGGGAAATCTGAACGGGTTACGTAAACGTAACGTTACAGTTCCGTTAGCCCATATAAAACACAGGTCTTGGATATTTACATGTTTGTGACGTCGCTGTTTCTGGTTCCCACGACTCAGGGTATCCTAGTGTGGGGCCAGAAACAATGTATGTGCCTGTATGTAAATGTTAAATGTTATGTTAAAATGTTACGATTACTATGACACTGTATTGTTCGTTACTCGTTCCTAAAATGTTAGACCCTAACCTATACCTATTGGTACATATTTTATGCACACACGACTTCTCCCGGTAAGTGACATAAATGTACACACGCCACACCTGAGCTCTGTTGAAGGGTTATGGCTGATGTCACTTAGGCCTCTCGACGTAAAACCGACAGCATTTCAACCTTTTAATTTTTGTTGCAAAGTCGTCCTTAGCGTAACCAATTAGAGTGCACGAACTGACTCCTAAGATACAGGATCCCCTAGTTTAGGAGCCAGGGACGTAACTAGTTATGTAAAGAAACTGTTACTAAGTGCCTCATCGTCATCAACCCATTGGGACCAAGTCAAGTGAGCGGGTTCACTTGAGCTGGTCCCAAGCTAGGATACCCTGTGCTATGGTAACCAGGCAAGGACATTACAAACATAGAATGCAAAAGTAATACTTCCTTTGTGGGGCACTGTATAAGGTTCTACAACAATATACCTCAAGATATATTAGAGTTACATCCATCGCGGTTTAAGAATTGTTTTAAGCACACTCTTTGCAAAAAAGTTTATTATAAAATCAACGATTACTTAGAAGACAAGGATGTCTGGCATTAAATAGTAGTTTGATATTAAGTTTAATCAGAAGATAAATGTGTCTAGTGTTCAACATATACAAGAGTATAAAACTGTTTTGTAAAGAATAAATGTAGAGTTTCTTTCTTAGTTTCTTCTCCATGTAATCTATTAATTGTGAAACTAAAAACTTTGACGTTCATAAAGTAAATATTCTATTTGTACGATGAATAAAATATTTTAATCTGAATCTGAATGGAAAACACCCAGGCTGTGGCCTTATGTACAAATGTCAGCCGGCCAGGTGAGGGAAATGGGGAATCAAACCCACGACCTCTGTCTGGATAGCGTCTTAACGGTTAAACCAACGACGCAGTTTTTCGCAAAAAAGTGTCTGTATAATCTCTCAATTAAAATCAAGATCAGGATCGAATCCTGACAAATCAGTTTCGCTTCATCGACATTCATTAGTCGTTGCATGCGCGCACGTCGGTTTCGGGCACTTTTGTCTTGCCCTTTGCGAATATATTCACTATTTGGTCGAAGTATGTCCGCCTGGGGCGTCCCTCACCGGCCCTTCCACTCACATTCGCTCGATATATTTGTTTCTTCTTTCTTCCTTCATCCTCGAGACAAGCGGTTCCCGAATGGCGCTCCGCGGAACCCTGGGGTTCCGTAAAAGGCTCTCAGGGGTTCCGCGAAAATTCAACATTTCGATTATGTTTTTTAGGTATGGTAATCTTCTGGTAATCAGTATCAATTGTCTTATTTTAAAATGTTGTGTTCCAAAATTCCGTTTAGGTATTATCAAGCATTCATACAGTCAGTACGACACGTATTGTTACGTTGTTGCAGTTAAAGTCCGTTTTTTAATTCTAGTAAAAAAAAATACGCGGTGTTGCCACTATAAAATATAAAAGTTTAATCGGTAGATTTATTTTTACCGTGAATAGAAGGCTATGTGACAAAAATTTTTATCACATCAAAGACATTAAAATTTAATTACTCATAAGAGGAAAGTCTAAAAAAACACCTACGCAGCACACACAATTTTAACTTAGAAGTAAAATGGGGTTACTTGGTTTTTATGTACCAGCAACATTCAGACATTGACAGCCCTTGGCCTATGTATCGATATGTCAACATGACAGTTTATTTTTTTTGCATTGAATTAAAAAACAGACGTTTAGTTTACTTCTTACTTGAGGTACGGTTCCGCGCAAAAACAGCGAACCAAAATGGGTTCCGTAGCCAAAAGAATTCGGGAACCGCTGCTCTAGACAACCAACTGGACTAATCCCTTTGTAAGGTTCACAATAATAAGTGAGTATCTAATTTATTTTACAGTACACACGTCGGGCTAGGGTTAGCTATTGCTATAACTAAATTACAGTTATCGGCCGGTTTGAGGTCAATAAGACCGTTATAAGAGAGCATGGCTTGGTGCGTAGATTACGGAGCGACAGAAGACTTATACGACATTTCGACGTGGATTGACTTTCAGTTTAAGTCTATGCGCACACTAGGCGACACACGACAGCGACAGTTCGGCGACTAGACGCGACGGCCGTAGCCTGTCGTCGCGTCTAGTCGCCGAACTGTCGCTGTCGCGTGTCGCTTAGTGTGCGCATAGGCTTAAAGTCACTTTAAATCATTGACATTGACTTTACGATTTTTTTTGTGAATTCGTGCAGCGTTTTATAAGCTAAGTTAATTAGGCTTGAATTTTTGGAAATAAAGCAGTTTCTTAAATTTTTACTTCACAAAAATTCTACCGAAAAAAGTCACTTCGCTACTTTTAAGACAAGATAATGTAAGAACTAGTATTCTTACATTATCTTGTCTTGTCTGACCCGGCAAACGTTGTTTTGGCAAATTGGTTACCACTTAGGGGTACGAAAAATAGATAACAACCTATTCTCAGAATTACAAGCTCAGTCCTGCCATTTCGGAGGAGTATACGCGTTCGCGTAACACTGTGACACTGAATTTTAGATATTTGACGATTCAGCTAACCCCTCCGGTATACAGGTATACGGTATACAAATACAAGTTCATATTTTTATACTTTTGTTTCCTGTAGAGTCAAGACCAAAAAAACCTTTACATAAGGGCATTCTGATCAGGTTCAAAAAAGCGATCGTAATCCTCCATCGGTTGTACCTTTCGTAATAGTTTGTAGTTCCAATGCCATTACACGGCTGTACAGACGGACATACGTACCGTGAAATTATGTAATTAGATTTTTAAACGAATTTACCTACTCAGTTATTTCTATTCCACTAAGATTACTTTAGCGTCGCGTTTCCTGCCCTACATTCGTAATAGAAAGCTACTTACAAAATGACAAAGTTGAATCATCAACAACCCATTATGTCCCCACCGAGGGGCACGGGTCTCTTCCCTGAGGAAGGTATAGGCCATACTCCACCACGGGGGCCAAGTCCGGATTGGTGGAGGTTTGTAAGACTAGTGGCTGGTCTTACTGTCAGAAGTTTTCAAGCCGCCCTAAGGCCTCTGACTTGGCTTAACGACTGCCATCTATCGACGGCAGCCGTTACCAACCGCTTAGCGTGGCTTGCAAAGTGCGGAACCGCTCGGAAAAATTCCAGTAGCGTTAGTCTTAGACGGTGACCCATCCATGGACTGAACGCGCCGTATGTTGCTTAACCTTAGTGATCGTTTAAGATCACTTAGGCAGCCCAGGCTACGAGCGATTCGATTCGAGCGAAAGTTTAATAAAATGAACTAAATCTTTCGTAAGCACTAGATATTGTTAAGTTTATTCCGGATACACACACTTACTTGAGTTTCCGTCGGAAGAGTCCGACCAGGTTTTGCTCTGAACTCTGTCAGAGACGAGCAACGGACGTCGCGAGCTCCGTCTGGACTCACCATGATTAGGCTCTGCGAATCAGGACGAAGCCTGATCGGACTCTTCCGGCGAAAAATCAAGGAAGTGTATCAGGAATAAAGTTAAGTACCTGGGTGACCAAGCATTGCTCGGTACTTTTTTTGTAATATAAAACATGTAATATAAAATTAAAATAATCCTTTTTCAACAAAAAAAAACTTGGAAAAAAAACATCATGACTCGAACCGGATCTCTTGAAATCGGCCCGAAACGAGTCGCCCGTTTTCCCGTCAGAAATATCCCAACCTTGCAGATGGACGCGAAATTTACCTCTGTATCATCATAGCAAATTTCAATTGCCTTAAAACACGCATAAAACAACATTTTCTAAAAATGTAACCTAGTTAGATCAATTAAACGCCCCCGAAAGCATCTGCCTACAAAATTTCGTGAAAATCGTTGGAGCCGTTTCCGAGATTCTGATTATCGTATACATAAATATATATTATACAAGAATTGCTCGTTTAAAGAGATTAGATAATTTTGTATAATATACTAGCTGTCCTGCCAAACTTCGTACCACCAAATTTTTCCATATCTTCTCACCATTTAAACCTTCCCTGGAATTCTAGAAATATAAAAAAAAACAAAAATCAGCCAAATCGGTCCAGCCGTTCTCGAGTTTTAGTGGGACTAGCGAACAGCAATCCTTTTTTATATAATTATAAGATGATAATATTAAACAAAATCATGAGCAATCAAAATCAACTTTATCCATCCGTTAGCGTATTCTAGAGAGCCCTTCTAGTTTTACTAGCGGCCGTTTTCATTTGGTCTTTACTGTTAAGCTACAAGAACTTTGTAAACAAACAAATCATAACTAACTCAAAGTTAGGTAAACTTTATTTATTAACTGTGGTATATTTTCTAAATTAACTGTGGTAAATTTCATTTCAATGAAGTTAAATAGTAATAAACTAGTGGTTTGTACATACGTCTAAAATACTCATGTCGATTTAGATTTTATAGAGCCTTTATAAAGCGTCCTAAATAGATTATCGTTAGTGAATCAAAGTAAATGTCACCAAACAACCTCTACGTAATTTATTTTCGACTACATTATTACTTTCGCCTACATTAGTCTCAAAAGTTTGAAGTAAGTACGCAACGTAATCACATAATTAGTTTTATTAACAGAACACCGATCCACTAAAGTATTGGCTTTGCTTTCTTTATGTTGTGATGCGTGACCTCTGAATTAATAGATACAGTAGGCTTGTAAAGGTCTCCAATTGGCATAGAACACCTGAACTTAAGAAAGTTTTCCGCAAGAATTATTTATATAGATACTACTCTCCGTATTTTTGCTAATTGACGAAGGTTGTTCGAAGTACAGTCTGATAAAAGATGGACACTGTTCGGTGGATCTTATCGTACTCGTAGGTGTAATAAGAGCTAGTGTCGAAACCGAATTATATTTGGCATGAATTCGACAGTACTTAACGTTTCTTTGTTCGTCTTTGATGTTTTTGTTAAGTATATAATTATTGACGAATGGCCTTATCAAGTGGATACATCTAGAAAGCGGGTTTTTAAGCTTTATATAATTATATAGTTTTATATCTCACTGCAGAGTTCATGCCTTCTCTCTTGGAGAGTGTGCCTAAAGATGAGGTATGTGAACTCCTCGTATTCAGATTTTCTCACGATGTATTCCTTCAGGGTAATGGCACTACAAATGAACGCAACTTATAAATAAAGGAAGGACATACCTACTAAGTATAATATACTTAGTAGGTATGTCCTTCCTTTATTTAGTGATACAGAATATATTATATTCTGTATCACTATGAACTTGTTTTGAAATAAAAATATTGCAGTAAATTGAATTTCAAAATATTGAGGATCTACTCGTATTACGTTCCGGAATAATAATAATAATAATAATAATAATAATAATAATAATAATAATAATAATAATAATAATAAACTCACGCCCGTTATCCCCGAAGGGGTAGGCAGAGGCACCAGTCTCTAGAACTGGACCCACGTTTTGCCGAGTTTATTAGGTCCCAAACGTGACAAGTGGCAAGCCTGTCGTTCCGGAATAGTCCAGGATTAATTGATTGACGTATGATATAGCCTATAAAAGCACAACAGTAGAGCACAGGCCTTCTCTCAGAGAGAAAGACAGAGGGAGAGAGAGATAGGATTGCTAGAAGGTGGACCTGAGTTTCGACAAATATAATTCCGTAATACGACGTAAAAGTAACAAAGCAGAAGCCAAAATGGACAAACTTGCGAGGCCGAAGGCCTAGCTCCGCAAAGCGAGCACGAGGAATCCCGCCGCGACGAGGACGAAGGCCGAGCTCCGTTCAGGCCGAGGCCGAAGGCCAAGACTATACCTGTTTCCAGGCGTCAAATCCCAACCAATAGTGTCCCGGAAAACGTCATTTTGCTATACTAATAAGCCTACGATCTGTTCTCAAACCTACCAAATGTATACAAAAAAATCATAAGAATCGGTGAAGCTGTTTCGGAAGAGGTCGATGGCAGTTTGATACGATATTTATATCTATATTAATAATTTCGTTCGGGTCTACGGTAGACTCGAACGATATGCACACCAAATGAAAGAGAGTAATAAAATAGTTGATCTGAGTCGACAACATATGGGCGGAAAATTCGTATTATCGAGCAGCATCAATATAAAAATTATTAAATTCAACAATGGCGATGCTAAGTAAACATGTCAATGTCATCATTGTTGTGTTAGTGTCACAAGTTTTCATTGTGAACTGTTATGACCGGTTTACATTATTTTAGTGTTTAGGAGAGTGCTATAATACAATTAGAGAGGCAAGTGCATTAGTACATTACTAGACGTTCGAGTGAACGTTTATATTTCTTCCAGTAGAGTGTCACTTCGTCGACGTCGCGAAATATGCGCTATCCTACTCAAAATACTATGAGTTCTAATGGAACACATAAGTAGGTAAGTTTGATAATTCGAGTTATTGAAAACAACACGCACCCGTCACGGGTCACTTGCGCACTCTCCTAAAGTTCTCACTAAATTTTTAGTTTATACAATTTATTTATTTGATACTCAAAACAAAACAAAAAACACACACACACAGAGTGCGCACAATAATAAAAAAATAACACAGAAAGCAGAAAAAGCGTAAAAAAAAATTAAACTGTACAACATGAAAATAATAATTTACATTTACATATTTACATTTACATACAGGCACATACATTGCTTCTGGCCCCACACTAGGATACCCTGTGTCGTAGGAACCAGAAACAGCGACGTCACAAACATGTAAACATCCAAGACCTGGGATTTTTTTTTGTCCCCAGCCGGGATTCGAACCCGGGACCTCTCGCATGGTAGTCAGATGCGCTAACCACTACGCCACAGAGGTCGTTAAAGGTTGAGCCCCCAAAATGGGCCCGATTCAGCATAATGTTGCAACAGAGTGTAAAGTAAAGCACTCTCCTAAACACTAAGATAATCTAAACCGGCCCTTTTAATTTGTTAACTTCATGGTGTGTGGAATACCGTGGCATCCAAAAAGTTTATTATAATCTGTGCCAACTGAGAAGGTGTAGTAAGTAATCTGTGGTGTTTTTCATTGGCGGGAGCTCAGAAGAAGGTCCTTGAAGAAGAAGACAATAATTTGACATTGAGTTTTGGAAGGGTCTGAAAAATAATTGAAAAAGGAAATCAAAGTCACAAATTGATCTTTATTGTTTTGCTTAGTTAGGTACCAATAAACTTATTGAAATGAAAAAGCCACTAGATAAGAAAAATACCAAAAATTAAAATGATGAAGAAAAACATGTGGTCGATACAAAACTAAAAGCTGTAAAGCCAAAGAGAGGGAGCTGTTTTTAGTTGATTAGCCAAGTGGATTCTACGTCTCATACGTCATAAGATTCACTAGCTGTTAACTAAATTCAATGCTGTTAAGTTTATGAAGGAAGCTCATTTAGTAATTTGTGATGAGGTAGGTACCCATGACAAAGTTATGATAAGTATCCGATTTTCGCCTTGCATTCCTTCGTGAGTAGCCAGAACATGTCCAAAAGAGCAAGATTGGCTATCCGTAATAGTGTGCTGGTTCCAATACTGGCATGGTAGCGAGATTTGGGTATGGCAGAAGTCAGAAAAATCATGAAAGTAGGATTAGTGGAGTACAAATGAGATCCTTAAGAAATATGTGTGGTGTTACTTTGAATGACAGAATACGCAATAGTGTGATCAGAGACCGAGGATGTAGAGAAAGAGGATGTAGTGAGTGACTGGAGGATGAACGAACAAAGACTGACAAAGCAAATATATCGGGCGAATGTGAGTGGAAGGGCCGGTAAGGGACGCCCCAGTTGGACATACTTCGACCAAATAGGGGATGTATTAGCCAAGGGCAAGATGAAAAGTACCCGAAACCGATGTGGGTACATGCAACGACTAATGGATGTCGATGAAGCGAAAGTGATTTGTCAGGATAGTGGCAGGTGACAGTCCGTGGTCTCTGCCTACCCCTCTGGGATACAGGTGTGAGCTTATGTATCTGAATGTATTAAGATATATCTACTGGTGGTTGATAAATACAGAGGCGTCACCATATAAAAAAACATAGTGGAATATTATTTTGAGTCTACATTTTACCCGAGCGAAGCCGGGTTTTCGTCTAGTAAATTTAAATTCCACAAGGAATGTTTTTAAATTAAAATTCCACAAGGAATGTTTTTAAATTAAAATTCCACAAGGAATGTTTGGAATAAACTCGTCCCTAATATCATTTTCCGACGTGTTGTGCTCGAGACGGTAGTACAATTTTCTATTTTGCTCGATGTTTTTCAGTCCAAAGCATTAGTCTAAGTCGGGCATCTGTCTCGGTCTAGACATTTAGCCTTTGATAAATCGTCTGCTATAAGACTTCGCGAGACACGTAACTGAGCATTTTTTTTAAAAGATAAATATAAATTTTAAATAAATAAAAGAATCTAAGGAAAATCCGGTGGTGCCGTTGTCTGGGGTTTGCTTCTCGGTTCCTACTTTTCGATCAAAACAAGGCTTAAAGTTGTGTTCATCTAAGAAGCATACTGTAACAATTGCAGTAGGTATTGTAAATTTATACAGGGTGTAACGAAATCAAATCAATTAGTGTAGGTACATATGTAGGTATCCCCTAGGGTTGCCGTCACTAGCAAGAACACTTTTTTGTTGCGAAAGAGTAAATCCATGGCTGTTTATGAAAGTAGCTATATCTCTGTTTAAAAAAGAGTGGACTGGGTTACTTTTATAATAATGCCACCTTGATTATGTGAGTGGGAAAGCAATAGTTATTCATTCCCCTTCTTTAATAAAGGGCAACTGGCAAATGCAAATACTAAACTTCTGCCACCAAAGATTTATAATTTGTTTCAATAAACAGAATGATTACCAGCTATGCAGAATGATTACCAGATTCGAGTAGATAATTGTAAGACACACATGGAGTTTTTATCCATTGGTCTACTTTAATACAAATCCATTTAGCCAAAATCGCAACTGCTTACGGCTGTTCTTTCGTGGAGCGTCCCGCTTGCAGAATTTAAAATTTTTAGTGATTGTAATAACATGAATATAGTTTCACGAAACGTGGTCTAAGAATGATATTATTATCGCAGATACTTAATGCTTATTTCTCGTATCTTTGACAAAGTTTTTCATTGAGAAAAACATAATTCAAAAGTAATAATTTTGGAAACCACTTTTTTGTGTTAAAAACTTCGTGTAGGAAGACAAAATATATTTTAAATATCCGTAATTTGATTATGCATCAAACCGTCAAACCATTTATTAAGGTTTACTCATTTTACCACAATAAAAAAATTGTGCAAGCGAGATAGCACGCTTCACGTAAAAACAGTCTTAACAAACATGTGAACTCTCGTTCAAACCATATTAGTGTAGAGATAGCTTGAACTCCAAGCAATTCCACTCACAGACGTCTAAGTAAAACCTAATTAAACTGTACAAATCTGATTAAAATGTACAAAACATAACCATTGGGAAGCGGGACAACTTGGTGTTGTTGTCAACAACTTAGATTGGTTTGATGAAGTAGCGAGAACAATAACTTTGTTCTAAGTTAGAGGACGGAGCGCCATCTTTGGTAGCTTAAAGCGCTTTCCAGCTACGATCCTTGCAGATTTGCGGTCGGTTGCTCAATAGATCATTTGCAAATACTTACCCACTAACAAGCTCTTAATTCAGTGGCCAGTGTCAGTTGGACAGTTTGAATAATTTTCTTTCTGAGCTCGTTTCGTAAAATAGAGTATACGCGGATATTTGGTCAAATCGTACCGAGCGTCGAACTCAAAACTTCCGTTTTGAAGCGCTCAAGATACAGCAAAGGTGGCGGACTCAAGCATTTTGTTTTGGAATTAATAGCACCAGTTAGTACGCAGACCATCCTTCAAACTTGCGTTTGGCTATTACGACCCTTTGTTGACGACGCTGTCTTTCGAGAAATAAGGTGTAAGATAGATTTAGTCTGTGGTATGTCTAGGTTGGCACAAAAGGCTTAGGGCCGGTTTGTGAATGGGCTAGTTGCCCTAAAAAATGTAATTAGTCCGTCTTTTAGATTATTCAAAAATAAGGGACAGGTATTTTTTTATTTGTAAATTACACCAAAAATGACAACGATATAGCCAAGAAAAAATACGTGTCCAATATTTTTTTATAACCTACAATACGGACTAAATAGAATTTATTTATTTTGACCCTAGAAACTACCCTATTGAGAATTTCTCTAAGTAAATAATTAAGTAACATTTTATCACGCCCTTTTCTGAGAAATTCGACGAGACAGCACTACAGTTAAGTAGTTACTTGGCGAAATTTTCAATTCAGAAACTGGCCCTTAGCGTTGTACTGAGGGTGTAAAAACCACAGCCTGACCCGACTGACTTTCAGTCAGTACCCACGGTACTCCGGAGTGCCTGTCGTGGTGCATTTATAAAGGCCTATAATAGAAAATATAGATCAACACTTGTTGATGATACTCGTATCATCGATTTGTTTTTATGGTTCCGTACGCAAAGGGTAAAACGGATCCTATTACTGAGACTCCGCTGTCCGTCCGTCGGTCTGTCACCAGGCTGTATCTCATGAACCGTGATAGTTAGACAGTTAAAATTTTCACAGATATTTCTGTTGCCGCTATAACAACAAATACTAAAGAATATTCTATCTATCATCTACTATAAAACATAATAAAATAAATATTTAAGAGGGCCCCCATACAACAAATGTGATTCTTTAGCTCGATATTGATAACAGCAATAGGTAGACGCTTGAAATATTCACAGAATATTTAGTTATCGTCGCTGCGCCTGAAAAATCCAATAAAATTTTTTTTTTAGTAAATTTAGTTTTTTTGTATTTTGTTAGTATTTTCTTAGTCCGACGCGCCTGTAAAACCCATTTTGCTAGCTAGCTTGAAACTTAAAATGCAAATATCAGCTATTTATTTACTGAATAGGAAAAGGCGTCGTAATTACGAAATTATTAAGTTTTCTTTCTCCTGAATTTTAAGCAATTTCTCAAGCATTTTATGTTTTTCGGTTTTTCCAAGCGTAACGACGACGTTATGTTATTTAAGAATAAATAATTAAATTAAATAAAACAAATATTTAAGGGGCTCTTAATTTAAATTATCCCATACAACAAACGTGTTTTTTTCTGCAGTTTTTATAATTAAGGGTACGGAACCCTTCGCCCAACTCGACTTGGCCGGTTTTTAAGTCGGTGCTGTACAAGTTTGCACCAAAACCACCAAAAAGCTCTGCGCCAAGACGCGCTCGCAACCACGTTCCACAGCATCGTCACCTGCCTCCCAGAAGTGCACTTCGTTGGGCAACCAAGCGCCTGGACACCTGCTCCTTGGGGTTTTGGAGCTCCGGTTACACTGCCTCCGTCCTTTCCAAGGCCGTGTTTGCCACAGTAAGGTAGGAGGTATTTTTATTTTGAACTAAAACTTTCGTAAGCACTACACATTGTAACCTATGGTCCGGATGAACTTGATTGATTTTTATGGAAGAGTAGAGTCCGACCGAGACTCAACACTCAGTGACAAGCAACGGACGACGCGAGCTCCGTCTCTGCTCGCTATGATTAAGCTCTGCGAATCCGGAGCGAAACCTGGTCGGACTTTTCCGATAATCATCAAGTAAGTTGTTCCGGACCATATGTTACAACAATATTTTTATTCTTTCACCACATCATTCCCTCCCAGAAGAGCACTTTGTGGAGCTATCCGGCTTGATAGCTCCGGCACACTGTCTCCGTTCTTTCCAACGCCCTGCCCACTTAGCATGATGTCTTATCCTGTACGCGACAATAGACAATAGCTTGCGCTATTCCTGGCCGCTACGCGTAGGATAGGGCGATTCTTTCTCTACATCTCGCGCGCGGGGTAAGAGATCACCACAACCACACCACAACCACAACCACACGTCAACCACACCACGTGGCCGGGCGTATATTTTTTATGGAAAATCACATTTCGCAGTCGTTATCGACCTGTGTGTCATACCGGCCACATCGCGACCACATCGCACCCCACATCGCAACCACATCCTAACCACAACGCAACCTATGAATGCCAGAGTCATACTGTGTCTGCACACGACTTAACGGCATCCCAACTACTGGCGACAACGAAACCACATCAACATTTTGTCGGTACCACAACGCAGCTACTGGCGACAACGCAACCACATCGACATTTTGTCGGTACCCACAACGCAACTACAAAAAGCTGCCAGCGACACTATTCACACGTAACCACTGCTTGACCGCATTTTGTCGTTGCGACGTGGTGTGGTTGTGGTACGTGTGAATAAGCCTAAGAGGACTGTGCGGCATGGCAGTGTAAAGGGGGTGATAATTAAGGGCTCTGCTAAGAGCCACAAATTAATAAAAAAAAATGTACTTCTATGTTATTTTTTTGCAAAAAATTAACATCACAAATCTCAAAAACGGGGGCAGTAAATAATAAAAACTATTTTGAGAACCTACAGCTAAAAGTACGAAGTAAAAAGACCGACGGATAGTTGCGACTACTTCGGTAGCAAACCTCGTATGCCACTGATATGCTAATAAGTTAGTCGGTACTTTATTATTTTTATGTATCAGCGATAAGCTCTGTTTCTGTTCTGTTCTGTTTATTTTAAGTATTAAATATTATTGCCATTTATTTTTTCTTATTTTACCTGGTGAAGTACCTGGGTGACCGAGCTTTGCTCGGTACTTTTTTTGTAATTTAAAATATGTAATATAAAATTAAAATAATCCTTTTAAAAAAAAAGAACTTGGAAAAAAAAATCATGACTCGAACCGGGTCTCTTGAAATCGACCCGAAACGGGTCGCCCGTTTTCCCGTCAGAACTATCCCAACCTTGCAGGTAAACGCGAAATTTACCTCTGTATGTTATTATAGCAAATTTCAATTGCCTTAAAACACGGATAAAACGTTTTCTATAAATGTAACCTAGTTAGATCAATTAAACGCCCCCGAAAGCATCTGCCTACAAAATTTCGTGAAAATCGTTGGAGCCGTTTCCGAGATTCTGATTATATATAAATATATACAGGGTTACAGGGAAAGCACGTATTAAAGGAGTTCATTATTTAGGTCATTTCTGATGGATTTTATTCTATTATATAGGGTCCGAAAATTTGCGGTTATGGAGATACTGACTGTTAAAGATTTTTAAAAAATATCAATTTTTTTTGGCTTTTTGATTTATTTTTTCTCAGAATAGAGCTCATAAAGTGTTTTTTTTAATGTATTTAGTTAAAAGGCATGTCAATTGATAAAAAAATATCAGCAAAAGCTGCACCTACTACTAACAGCTTTAAAAAACTGCTCAGCAACGGTTAGAATTAAAAAAAAATTCTCTAAATATTTTTCACATTGAAGCTCTTAAAAAAAAATTACGTATGGAACTTATTCTGCAAATAATTTTAAAAACTTCTACGACTCTTTAACTATTCCAAAAGGTATAACATTTAATAGGTATCTGCATGAAATTTTAAAATAATGTTATTTGAGTAGGCTCTAGTGGTAGTACCGACATAACTGAAATTCGATACAAAAAAAATCTTTTTACTTCCTGGCACCTTTAAACTATGTAAAAAGGTCAGATAGGCTTTTTTGGGCTCTGGAGACATGCTGTCTCAGGTGTTCAGGTACCTACCTATTTCAGTATTTCTTTTTTAGAATATTCTATCTATCTATTATTTTTGTGTTAGTCTGCTCGTGTGATTCTTCCGTGCTCTGCAAATGATTTGCGTTTTAGAAACTTCTAAGTCTCTTTAGGTATTAAAAAACGTATATCACTTGCTATTACATCGAAAAAAACGTTAGCCAAGTGTCACTTTAGATGGCAAACAGTAAATTTTTAGTTGAGGTAAATACGTGCTCTTTGATAATTTCTCGTAAAACGCGATTTAGTTTGGATTTTTGTACTAATTCAGCTTCATTCTGTGACTTGGCTTGGATTTTGAACTGATTCATCTTCATACTGAGACTTGGCTTGGATTTTGGACTGATTCATTTTCATTCTGTGACTTGAATGGCGAGGCGAGACACATATGAAACCTTTTTGAGGGAGGACTTACCCTTGTTGATGGACGACATTTCTATTGCATTGAGACGAGACAATGTTCTTTCTACGTGACGGATGCCCAGCGCACCACGGAAGCATGGTTGGACGAGAACTTCCCAAACAAATGGATTAGAAAAGACGGTCCCATTGCATGGCCGGCTAGGAGCCCTGATCTAACGCCAATGGATTTTTATGTATGAGATCATATTAAAAGCATAATTTAAAACAAAATGACGCCAATTGAAAATGTCGAAATTTTGAGACAGAGAAAATTTGCGGAAACGGTTTGTGAAAATAAGGAGAAACCTGCGAACTTCTGTAGTGAAGAGTAATTAAAAAAAAAAGAATGAGAATTTGTATTAGAAATAGAGGCAACCATGTTAAAAACGAAGATGAATCAGTTCAAAATCCAAGCCAAGTCACACAATGAAGATGAATAAATACCAAAATCCAAACTAAGTCGCGTTTTACGGGAAATTATCAAAGAGCACGTATTTACCTCAACTAAAAATTTACCGTTTACCATCTTAAGTGACACTTGGCTAACGTTTTTTCGATGTAATAGCAAGTGATATACGTTTTTTAATACCTAAAGAGACGTAGAAGTTTCTAAAACGCAAATCATTTGCAGAGCACGTATTAACACATCTACCACGGAAAAATAACACGAGCAGACAAAAGCAACACAAAAATAAAAGATAGATAGAATATTCTAAAAAAGAAATACTGAAATAGGTAGGTACCTGAACACCTGAGACAGCATGTCTCCAGAGCACAAAAAAGCCTATCTGACCTTTTTACATAGTTTAAAGGTGCCAGGAAGTTAAAGTTTTTTTTGTATCGAAGTTCAGTTATGTCGGTACTACCACTAGAGCCTACTCAAATAACATTATTTTAAAATTTCATGCAGATACCTATTAAATGTTATACCTTTTTGAATAGTTAAAGAGTCGTAGAAGTTTTTAAAATTATTTGCAGAATAAGTTCCCTACGTAATTTTTTTTTAAGAGCTTTAATGGGAAAAATATTAAGAGAAAAAATATTTAATTCTAACCGTTGCCGAGCAGTTTTTTAAAGCTGTTAGTAGTAGGTGCAGCTTTTGCTGATATTTTTTTATCAATTGACATGCCTTTTAACTAAATACATAAAAAAAAACACTTTATGAGCTCTATTCTGAGAAAAAATCAATCAAAAAGCCAAAAAAATTGATATTTTTTTAAAATCTTTAACAGACAATATCTCCATAACGGTTAATTTTCGGACCCTATATAATAGAATAAAATCCATCAGAAATGACCTAAATAATGACCTCCTTTAATATTGTGTACGACTTTCCCTGTAACCCTGTATACAAGAATTGCTCGTTTAAAGAGATTAGATATTGGTTTAATTGTGCTGGTCGGCAATGCATTTTGTACACAGCAGCCGCAGTGTACCGCAACCGCAAGACTTACACCGGTTTTATTGTTCATTTTCAAACCTCAGACAGTTTTCTACGAGAGACGGTTTTTCTCCGGCACCGTAAGCAAGGAGCTGAAACAAAATGTGTTGTCAGACGTTCAGTAGCGCTCGTACGCATTTACATGCCTTCACTGCAATAGGAGTTTTTGAAGCGAAAACTACTTTAGGTGCACTTTATTTTTATATTATACATTATTGCACTCCTGAAGCAGATACAAAGGCGATCTTTGTAAATATCTCTGTAAGAGATCCCTTCCAGTAAACCTTAAGGTATAGGAGAGGCAGTAAGATTTCCAAATTACGAATTAAACAGAACTGTAACGTCCAGGCCTTTGACGCTGAATCTGGTGTAAAATCGTAGAGAGTCGGGTGGCACAAAAACTGGCTTGTGGACAGAGTGCGTGGCGAATGTTGCCGAAACTATTTAAATCAAATTTTGACCATCCTACAATACCTACAGGTCCATTGATCTTTGTACATAATACTATAAATATAATATATTTTCGGCAAATACAGCTCCTATTGTTTATTCTATTTACTTTATAAAGTTTTGCACTGAATTTTGTAAAATTAATTAAATAAAGAAGACTATGAATGTAGATGAAGCAAAACAGATTTGTCTATATTGTGGCACGTAGCCAACCTTAGTTTCCGCCACCCTGCCAGAGTTTATGTGAGGTAATGTAATTTAAAAAAAAGACTAAAAATACATTTACTTTTTTTTAAAGATTTCTCTATCTCACTTTTGACCTTAGCAAAGTGGCTGTAGCGGGAGCGGCAACGCGAGGGACTTAATGTAAATCCGCTTCCAGGCGATCGGAAGAAGTGCTTAGAAACGCCGCGGGATGCGCTGGCTAAATAAATTGTTTTTGTGGTGAAGTGTTTACTGATAAAAATGCAGTTTAAAATGCGTTTATTTTAGATGCACTGGAGCGTGGAGTTAAATTGCTATTGTCAGCGAAGATTGGTGGGCCTTAGTGTGTATAGTTTTTTGACTATTAGCCTGTACATAAGACCTTACTCTTTTTAATAGGGTTCCTTACTCGACGCATCTATAATAATAATTTCGTTCGGGTCTACGGTAGACTCGAACGATATGCACACCAAATGAAAGAGCGTAAAAAAATAGTTGATCTGAGTCGACAACATATGGGCGGAAATTTCGTATTATCGAGCAGCATCAATATAAAAATTATTAAATTCAACAATGGCGTTGCTAAGTAAACATGTCAATGTCATCATTGTTGTGTTAGTGTCACAAGTTTTCATTGTGAACTGTTATGGCCGGTTTACATTATTTTAGTGTTTAGCTGTTTAGGAGAGTGCTATAATACAATTAGAGAGGGAAGTGCATTAGTACATTACTAGACGTTCGAGTAAACGTTTATATTTCTTCCAGTAGAGTGTCACTTCGTCGACGTCGCGAAATATGCGCTATCCTACTCAAAATACTATGAGTTTTAATGGAACACATAAGTAGGTAAGTTTGATAATTCGAGTTAATGAAAACAACACGTACCCGTCACGAGTCACTTGCGCACTCTCCTTAAGTTCTCACTAAATTTTTAGTTTATACACAGATAAGTAACGAGGATAGTAACGCACTCAGGTGTTACTGGATAGAACAATAGAAACCAATTCTATTTTGATTCTAATTGAAAGGCAACTAGAACCGTACTATACCGTAAAACGTACTAAAGCAAGTGGCGCTTACACGTTTCTACAAAAGCACTCTCCTTAAGAAAGAAAGAAAGAAAGAAAGAAAGAAAGAAAGAAAGAAAGAAAGAAAGAAAGAAAGAAAGAAAGAAAGAAAGAAAGAAAGAAAGAAAGAAAGAAAGAAAGAAAGAAAGAAAGAAAGAAAGAAAGAAAGAAAGAAAGAAAGAAAGAAAGAAAGAAAGAAAGAAAGAAAGAAAGAAAGAAAGAAAGAAAGAAAGAAAGAAAGAAAGAAAGAAAGAAAGAAAGAAATAAATAAATAAATAAAGAAAGAAAGAAAGAAAGAAAGAAAGAAAGAAAGAAAGAAAGAAAGAAAGAAAGAAAGAAAGAAAGAAAGAAAGAAAGAAAGAAAGAAAGAAAGAAAGAAAGAAAGAAAGAAAGAAAGAAAGAAAGAAAGAAAGAAAGAAAGAAAGAAAGAAAGAAAGAAAGAAAGAAAGAAAGAAAGAAAGAAAGAAAGAAAGAAATAAAGAAAGAAAGAAAGAAAGAAAGAAAGAAAATTTATTTGATACTCAAAACAAAACAAAAAACACACACACAGAGAATGCGTACAATAATAAAAAAATAACACAAAAAGCATAAAAAGCGTAAAAAAAATAAACTGTATAACATGAAAATAATAATTTACATTTACATATTTACATTTACATACAGGCACATACATTGCTTCTGGCCCACACTACGATACCCTGTGTCGTGGGAACCAGAAACAGCGACGTCACAAACATGTAAACATCCAAGACCTGGGATTTTTTTTTTTCCCAGCCGGGATTCGAACCCGCGACCTCTCGCATGGTAGTCAGATGCGCTAACCACTACGCCACAGAGGTCGTTAAAGGTTGAGCCCCCAAAATGGGCCCGATTCAGCATAATGTTGCAACAGAGTGTAAAGTAAAGCACTCTCCTAAACACTAAGATAATCTAAACCGGCCCTTTGATCTAATTTGTTAACTTCATGGTGTGTGGAATACCGTGGCATCCAAAAAGTTTATTATAATCTGTGCCAACTGAGAAGGTGCAGTAAGTAATCTGTGGTGTTTTTCATTGGCGGGAGCTCAGAAGAAGGTCCTTCTTCTGAGGGCGGGAGGGAAGACAATAATTTGGCATTGAGTTTTGGAAGGGTCTGAAAAATAATTGAAAAAGGAAATCAAAGTCATAAATTGATCTTTATTGTTTTGCTTAGTTAGGTACCAATAAACTTATTGAAATGAAAAAGCCACTAGATAAGAAAAATACCAAAAATTAAAATGATGAAGAAAAACATGTGGTCGATACAAAACTAAAAGCTGTAAAGCCAAAGAGAGGGAGCTGTTTTTAGTTGATTAGCCAAGTGGATTCTACGTCTCATACGTCATAAGATTCACTAGCTGTTAACTAAATTCAATGCTGTTAAGTTTATGAAGGAAGCTCATTTAGTAATTTGTGATGAGGTAGGTACCCATGACAAAGTTATGATAAGTATCCGATTTTCGCCTTGCATTCCTTCGTGAGTAGCCAGAACATGTCCAAAAGAGCAAGATTGGCTATCCGTAATAGTGTGCTGGTTCCAATACTGATGTAAGCATGGTAGCGAGATTTGGGTATGGCAGAAGTCAGAAGAATCATGAAAGTAGGATTAGTGCAGTACAAATGAGATCCTTAAGAAATATGTGTGGTGTTACTTTGAATGACAGAATACGCAATAGTGTGATCAGAGACCGAGGATGTAGAGAAAGAGGATGTAGTGAGTGACTGGAGGATGAACGAACAAAGACTGACAAAGCAAATATATCGGGCGAATGTGAATGGAAGGGCCGGTAAGGGACGCCCCAGTTGGACATACTTCGACCAAATAGGGGATGTATTAGCCAAGGGCAAGATGAAAAGTACCCGAAACCGATGTGGGTACATGCAACGACTAATGGATGTCGATGAAGCGAAAGTGATTTGTCAGGATAGTGGCAGGTGACAGTCCGTGGTCTCTGCCTACCCCTCTGGGATACAGGTGTGAGCTTATGTATCTGAATGTATTAAGATATTTATATCTACTGGTGGTTGATAAATACAGAGGCGTCACCATATAAAAAAACATAGTGGAATATTATTTTGCGTCTACATTTTACCCGAGCGAAGCCGGGTTTTCGTCTAGTGTTATAATAATATTCATGGCGTGATAATATAAGAAAGTTTATTTTTTAAATTTCACACATTTTAGCCATAACAGACAACAGTTCAGCAATGGGTATTTCGTTTAATACCTAAATCATCTGGATACAGTTATTTTTTTGCCGATAATTAATCTGTCAGGATCGTGGCAAGAGGCAATCCCTGGGCCTAAATTCTGCTAGTGCATTACAGATCACGTGACATGATTTTGTATACCTTTGACGCCTAGAAGGATTGGTACGTGTGCGCGCGTAGATTAAAAGCGGCAATGAAATGAAGTCGCCGCGTACACGCAGTTGTCATTGTGCTACAATGCATTAGCAGAATCTAGGCCCTGGTGTCTGATGAGCTTATAAAAAGTAAAAATTATTTATTTCAGGCATTACCCATGTAATGTTAGTAACAATGGTGACTAAAGCTTAAGGCTAAGTTACTTTTTTTACCTCATTTTACAAAGACTTCTATGGGCCGGTAGGTTTCCGAGCTGAGAATTTTCACTAAGTAAATACTTAAGTAACGTTCTGCCACGCCCTTTTCTGAGAGATTTGACGAGACAGCACTACAGTTGAGCATTTATCTAAAATAAATTACAAAAATGATTAATTGAAAAATGTTACTATAAGATCTGTGATTTTTTAAGTATCGCAGTGACTATGATTGTTATTATAATTATTTTTATGACTTCATTCTTATTATACTTTTTTTGACATATATAATTACTTGACATCATAATTTCAATACAATATGAACAAATAACGATTATGTTAATAATCTCTGTTTATGCTCATACTATTTTAGTAACTTAATGCATGCTTTAATATTCATAATATTATTAATGTTCTGGAACCTTGTACGCCCAAAGGCATAGCATAGTGAGCTTATATCTACCGAAGATCTGTACATACCTACACTATGTTATACATTGAATAAATTGAAATTGAAATTTACTTAGTAAAAATTCTTAACTCAGAAACCGGCCCCTATGGCCGATTTCCGAATTGAGAATTTCGCTAAGTATTTACTTAAGCCGCGTTTTCACGGTCTTCGTGCGCACGGACCGCGTGCGCCATCCGAGTAAACTCATGCTTCTGATTGGCCATTTTAGTGTCGTGACGAAAAACCGTCCAATCAGAAGCATTAGTTTACTCGGATGGCGCACTCGGTCCGAGCGCAATAAGACCGTGAAAACCCGGCTATAACTGTAGTGCTGTCTGGTCAAATTTTGTTAGGAAAGAGCGCGACAGCACGTTACTTAAGTATTTACTTAGTGTAAATTCTCAATTCAGAAATCGACTCTCAGTGTCGCATGTCAATGTTATGAATGTATGTAATAAACATTTAAAGTGCAAAGTTTTACCATCAGTTATGAATGTGGCGGTCAGTTTTTGTCCACCCTCGTGCTCATTCGCACCACTGGGCGAGCGAAATTCGTGCAATTTAAAACTTTCGCGTCGAATTAGTGGGACCGGCTGGAGTGATTAATGTCACCTCTCAGTTTGGGCATTAAAAGGTTAGTATTAGTTAGGATATTAGCCATTAGGAGATTAGTTGATCTTCTAATACTCTCTGAAACGGCTTAACCGATTTTATATGTATATTCAGTACGTCTTAGAATAGGTTGTTATCTATTTTTCATAGTCTTATCTGGCAAAACAACGTTTGCGGGGTCAGTTAGTGTAATATATAAAATTCTCGTGTCACTGTGTTAGTGCTAGTGTGTGTATCCTTTCTGTTGTACCTTATTACTTATTAGTAGTTTTCACAATTTTGTCTTAAATAAAATTGTTCATAATATAATTTCCAGATGATAACTGTACAGATTATTTTTACCGGCTCAGTTCACTCCACCGAAGTTTATACAAAGTACTGTAATATTTTTCAAATTCGATAGCATTCAAGACATTGTGTAGGTCAATTTCTCACCGCAAGTAATTTTGTTCCTAAGAAACAAAGTACACACTCACGGCCAGTGACTTTTCCCTGCGTCTTTTGAATGCAATCAGAAGACTGTCGAAGCGGCACAAAACCGGGGGATGTGGACAAAACTTTATCTATTACTTGGAAGGGCAGTTTAAACTCTTATGAGTTCTTTCTTTCTTTCTTTTCTCCTGCCATCGACGGCGGAGAAAATTGACATGTCTGTCTGCATGTCTAGCATGAACTCGATACTGTTAAGATTAAACAGCTCCTAGGTATTGTATGTTGCATGTCCTCTAAAGGACCTACCATGCCACGGGATCACCAATAAGTGATTACCAATAAACTATTTCGCAGTGTTGTGAGATTGTTTGAGTTAATTTGTTGCCTGGTATTACATATTTAATGAATTTTTTGATAATATAGTTATGATTCTTAGTAATAAATCAAGAAATACGTAATTAATCTTATACCTAATTAATGCAAATTTATAGTGATTATCTACACGCAAATCAAGGCTTTATTAATATTATTATGTATTAGGTGTTGTATGATACAAGCTTACGCCTGTGTCCCAGAGGGGTAGGCACAGACCAGGGATTGCTACTTGCTACGATCCTGACAAATCACTTTCAGTCGCACGCACGCCGGTTCCGAGCACATTTTATCTAGCCCTTTGATAATACTCTTGGATTAAGAAATACCTGTGTTCCTTTATTATGTACAATACAGTGTTCTTTAATCAACATCCCCTATTCGGTCTCTATAAGATAAAACTATTCATCATCAACCCATTATGTCCCCACCAAGGGGCACGGGTCTCTTCCCTGAGGAAGGTATATGGCATACTCCACCACGGGGGCCCAGTCCGGATTGGTGGAGGCTTGTAAGACTAGTGGCTGGTCTTACTGTCAGAAGTTTTCAAGCCGCCCTAAGGCCTCTGACTTGGCTTAACGACTGCCATCTATCGACGGCAGCCGGCACCAACTGCTTAACGTGCCTTGCGAAGCAAGGAATCGCTCGGAAAAATTCCACTAGCGTTAGTCTTAGACGGTGACCCATCCATGGACTGAACGCGCCGTATGTTGCTTAACCTTAGTGATGGTTTAAGATCACTCAGGCAGCCCAGGCTACGAGCGATACAACTATTATAAGAAGAGATATTTATTGAGAAATCGGTATAAATTTAAACTTACAAATAATGCACTGCTTGACTTAGATTCAAGTATACGTAATTTATTTATCACATCAGAAACCAAACCAAGGTATAATAAGCAGGTGGAACCTGTACTAAGGTTACTAAAGATGCCCCCCTTCGGTTTTAAGGCGATTTGGTGCGCCATATATGGCCCCTGGTATGCGCTCCAGTAGACAGACAGGCAGAGGAGGATCCAGCTGGGCTGGGCAGCGTTTGGAAAACTACGCAGAGTCTTCTCGTTATCCATACCGCAATGCTTGAAAAGGAAAGTTTTCAATCAGTGTGTCCTACCTGTTATGACATACGGAGCCGAGACATGGACATTCACGAAAGGGTTGGTCCACCAGTTTAAAGTCGCTCAGCGAGCTATGGAGAGAGCTATGCTCGGAGTTTCTCTGAAGGATAGGATTCGTAACGAATACATCCGACAGAGAACCAAAGTTATCGACATAGCTCAGAGAATTAGCAAGCTGAAGTGGCAGTGGGCTGGCCATATTTCGCGAAGAACCGACCACCGCTGGGGTAAACGTGTTCTTGAGTGGAGACCGCGACTCGGCAAACGTAGTGTAGGACGCCCTCTAACCAGGTGGGATGACGATCTGCGAAAAACTGCAGGCAGATGATGCTGGATGTGGCAAGCTGAAGACAGGGCGCTATGGGGCTCATTAGGGGAGGGCTATGTCCAGCAGTGGACTTATATAGCCTGATGATGGTGATGATGATCATGCGCTGAGTTTGTTACGGAACAGACTGTGTTTAAATTCATCTTGATCACATCAGATGAGTCTACTCGTCTTCTGTTGAAGTTCATCCCTATGCAATCTGTAACACAAGGCACACATTCGAATAAAATCTCTGCGACAGGGATGAAAACAAAAGGCACGCGTGCCATAATTGTCTAGTGACAACAAAATTTAAGTGCAGCATTCATCGAGCCCACTAACGCTTTGACATTAGAATAATTGGCTATGGTAATCAGTGATACTGCCAGTCACCACATTTTGGCGAATTTTGTCATTCCTGATGCGATCCGTCAGTGACTCTGAACATAGCCTGTTTCATAGTGAACTGAACGCAGACCAGGGCACATTTCTGTTAACGCATTATATATAGTACGATGATGAGGTTTCGCTCTGCTTCGCAGAGCATAGTCATGTTATGAGCAGAGACGGAGCTTGCGTCGTCGTCGTCGTCGTCGTCCGCAAAACAATCAATAATCAGAGGTGCTTACGAAAGTTTTTGTTCAAAAACTGTATGTAAATGTTGATGCTTGTGATTATGTTTTTTTTTGTACCGCAGTGACTGGTTCTTTGCCCCTTGCTGTCCGCAGGTTGGCCACCCCGGCCTTATCTATTTAACAAGCGCGGACTGACCAGCAAACTATTTCCCACTTCATTACAGCGCAGATTAATATTTCGCCCCGCTAAATACGTTATGCGACGGACGAGAGACAAACTTGCGCTGTTAAATTGTGGAAGTTGGCTCGTCGGCAGCCCCGGGGACGTCAGTCTGTTTTCGGCTACCGGGATTCGTAATTTGCCCTGTATCAGGCTCTTTGCGAACGGGCTGGCCTAAGCTCAGACGCTGGTCTGTCTGAAGCCAGCCAGCCAGATTTATTACAGTTACCGATCCGGACTAGGCCCCCGTGGTGGAGTATGGCCTATACCTTCCTCAGGGAAGAGACCCTTGCCCCTCAGTGGGGACATAATGGGTTGATGATGATTATTATATTTGGTGTTTTGCCACATTAAAGCCTATTCTTAGACCTTCCAAATGTTCATAAAAAAATATATGAAAATCGGTGAAGCAGTTTCGGAGAAGTCGCTAACCAACTTGTGACGCGAGATTTTTGTATATTAGATATTGTGACAAAACTCAGTATTTGTGTGATATGTCTTTTTTTTGATGTCGTTGCACCCAGACAGAATTTTCTGACATTAATATCGTGTGTTTAAAAGCTAGTTTTGGGTGCCTATGGCATGCATTATGTCCCGCTTTTGGCCACAGGCCTTCCCTCAGAGAGAGAAAAAAAGAGAGAGAGAGATTCTCGAGAGAGAACGGTCTAAACCCCTCAGGCCTAGAAAATTTTTCTTTCACAGCTAAAACAGTTATTCACAGAGTAATATTATTATCACACTTTTCAAATCATGAAAATTGCTCATTCAACTGTGGTATGTATCATCTTCAAAATTCGATTCAAAGTGCCGTGGCAAGACCGACCCGCCGGCGGGTCTACGGGATCTGACGGAATGCGCCGTAGTTTACATCGGACCCGCCGGCGGATCCTCAATAGGCTAGTTGCCCTAAAAAATGTAATTAGTCCGTCTTTTAGATTATTAAAAAATAAGGGACACGTAATTTTTTATTTGTAAATTAGACCAAAAATTACAAAGATATATCCCATTAAAGTTACGTGTGACGTCACGCCGTGCTGCATTTTTTAGCACGGAGTGACGTCACACGTAACTTTAATGGGCTATATCTTTGTTATTTTTTGTTTAATCGAAAAAAGAAAAAATACGTGTCCAATATTTTTTTATAATCTAAAATACGGATTAAATAGAATTCAATTATTTTGACCCTGGAAACTACCCTATTCCTCACGGCTTGAAGGCTTAATCGTCACCGGACCCACTGCGAATTCGTAATTTCAAGCGCTGAGGTGAGTTAACACCTCAGTCACTCAGGTTTCCTCACGATGTTTTCCATCACAGTTAGCGAGTGGTATTGCTCCTATAACAAAGTCGTAGATACATGCAGGGATTCGAACTCACGCCCTCCCTAAAGGGAAGCCGGCGTTCTACGCGCCGGTACCACGGTCTACAGACTGCATGACAGACTATTTAGGATTCAAAAAAACAACCTCAATTCAGTTTCTTAGAAGTTCATTTACTAACGACATAAACCGCCACAAGTTATGACGTACTTCGTGCAGCAAAACGGCCCTCATAAGTTCTTTAAAGTGGACTTTTAGGGTGTTGTTCTACTCATGAATACAAGTAACTTTTATTGGTTAATCAACACGGAGACCGCGGAAAAAATCAGCTGTTCTATACGCGCCAGGCAGTGGATTTATTAAAAATAATGCTGCCTTCACACGCGGTAGAAATACAGTACGAAACGTTATTATTTCCATCATAATTAATACGTGGCATTTATACCGATTGAGGAAGAGGTAAAATAGCGGATTGGATTGATATATAAAATTTAAATTCAACGACAATAATTCGAGTTGTTGTTCGTGGTAGGTACACCTCGTGAGGTAATATACTTTGAGCACCCGCCTAAATAGCACCTGCACGAATAGCACATGCCCTAGTCCAGATTCAGCACCTATTGAGGTTTTTGGCAGATGCTGTTAGTGAATTCTAATGTATTATTCTGCCAAAAATATCAATAGGTGCAGAATCTGGTCTAGGCCAGGTGCTATTCGTGCAGGTGCTATTCGTGCAGGTGCTATTTAGGCGGGAGCTGAAAGTGGATTACCTCCACCTCGTCCCACGAACACAATTTTTTGTTCGTGGATCTCTTAGGCGAAATCACTAGATGTAGGTACCACGACCAACAAGCGAATAATTCGTATTGAATATTCAATTTAGATTTAATAACTTTTCTTGGTCGATGACCCTATTGTCAATGGCAGGGCTGGCACAACAAACAAAATAGTAATTATCGCAGGACGAGCCCGTGTGAGGTTCTGATATTAATTTACCTAACCATAATCTGCGTCTGTGCAGCGCTCTATAATGTAAAGTTGATTTGGTACAGTCTGTTAGACAATGTAATATGAAACTGTGCGAGAGCTGAAACTAAGTTCTAAGTCGCCTTGAGGTTCCAAAGATTACAGTGAATTGAACTTACTTTGTTCAATTCACTGTAATCTTTGGAACCTTTAGTGGAAAGGTTTTTGTTTGAGTCTTGCAACCGCCGCTAGTAAGATTGTAAATATTTGTGAGCGTTTATTTTTAAGTACCTATTAGTATTTATTTATTAGCCTAGTATTTTTCAGAATTCACTTTGGAAAATATGTTCGAACTCATAAAAATATCATCATCAACCCATTATGTCCCCACCGAGGGGCACGGGTCTCTTCCCTGAGGAAGGTATAGGCCATACTCCACCAGGGGGCCAAGTCCGGATTGGTGGAGGCTTGTAAGACAAGTGGCTGGTCTTACTGTCAAAAATTTCCAAGCCGCCCTAAGGCCTCTGAATTGGCTTAACGACTGCCATCTATCGACGGCAGCCGGCACCAACTGCTTAATGTGCCTTGCGAAGCACGGAACCGCTCGGAAAAATGCCACTAGCGTTAGTCATAGATCCATGGACTGAACGCGCCGTATGTTGTTTGACCTTAGTGATCGTTTAAGATCACTCAGGCATCCCAGTCTACGAGCGATTCTATCTTTATATTAATGTAGGGATGTCCCCATCTTTGAAAGTCATGTCCGTACTGGGAATCGATTCTGGGTCTCACTATTTTTTAAATAAAAGAGTGCCAAAGTCTTTTATCTGAGATTGTACTACCACCGCACGCACGAACGCTCGTAGGTATTACCCAAAAACACCTCACATGTCGAGCAATACATAATTATCGCGTGAATTTTCCAAATACCGAAGCCTAATTTGCGTTGCCTCAGGCCTTATCGAATATTTAGCACCTTTGCCGCATACGCTGAATAATTATGGAGGTATTTTCGATAGAAAATTGTTGTCGCGGGGAACAATAGACGTCAACACTTTGAAGTTCGATAACAACGCTTATGCAGTGCGCGGAAAGCGCATTTACACTTTACACCTACGTTGGTATCTGTACATGTCTTCAAGCATACCTATAGCAACTACTAAATGCATTGACGTGAGTACCTTAAGTAGAATATCCACAGTTCATACTACTATGCTTTCAGACATGTACTGTACGAGTATATTTTTAAGTTGCGTGTCGGGAATCAAGAAGACACGCGCAAAAACACTCGCCAGCGTCTGGCAACACTCCCGACCAGTGTTCCCAGACGCTGGCCGAACAACATCGCCAAAATTTGGAACTCAATTGCCAAACTTTCTCGCCTCAATTTTGAAACGTGTACCTCGAAATCTCTACAGCAACATGACTTTTTTTTGTAAACACTAAGGGCCGGTTTCTGAATTGAGAATTTCCCTAAGTAAATACTTAAGTAACGTTCTGTCACGCTCTTTTCTGAAAAAAATGACGAGACAGCTCTACAGTTAAGTAATACAGTCTTAGCGAAATCCTCAATTCAGAAACTGGCCCTTTAGCTTGCAGTGTCGTATTTAGCTTTTTTCTAAATTCTGCGACTTCGTTCCCCGGACGTAGGTCCAATTTGGAAAGCAAAGTTAATTTTATACTAATATGTATGTCGATGTATTTATTCAATAGGCAATATGGGCTATATGGGCCAAAGACCGGTGGGCCGCCACAGACATAGCTAGAAGGACGAAGTAGCCAAGGACCTGCGTGAGCTCCAGGCGAGTGACTGGCAACAGACCGCGCAGGACAGAGACAAGTGGCGACTTCTGGTGTCGGAGGCCAAGACCCACTTCGGGTCGCTGAGCCAGCGCAGTAAGTAATTAATATGGGCCTAGTTGACATAATAGGTAAATTTGTTTATAAACTCACGCCTGTATCCCGGAGGGGTGTGCACAGAACAGGTATTTGCCTCTTGCCACGCTCCTCACAAACCTTTGCTTTATGAAAATTCATAGGAAACTTGCCGCTTCCAGATACCCATCAGGGAGTTCCTTACCTGTAACAGAATAAATGTCATGGTCAAAGGCGGTCAAAACAGATAACAGTGGATTTACATTTTTAACTTTATTCCAGATACATTACTTGATTTTTTGTCGGAAGAGTCCGACCAGGTTTCGCTCTGATTCGCAGAGCTTAATCATGGTGAACAGAGACGGAGCTCGCGTCGTCGGCTGCTCGTCTCTGACTGTCTTGATCAAAGCGAGACCTGTGGGCTCATTATGTAATTTTCGCAACGGATATTAATACGTCTTAAAAAGTCACGTCAACACAAAAACCGACGTAGGCGTACTGTCTCGCTCTAACAGGGTCTTAAAAGAAGATAGTGCTATACAGTAGTGGTATACATGACTTTTTAAGACGTATGAATATCCGTTGCGAAAATTACACAATGAGCCCACTGGTCGGACTCTTTCGACAAAAAATCAAGTAAGTGTATCCGGAATAAAGTTAATCCTCAATTTACGAGAAACTTGAGATTAGTCATGGCAACTGTGGCCTTCCCTGACTTTTAAAAATAAGCAAACAGCGAAGGGCAGATGAAACAAAACCGTTGCTCAGTTTAGCTGATTCAGTGGATTCTTCTGAAACAATAACATGTAGCTGACCAATTGCTTTTACTGGGAACGAATAAAAAGGCATCGCATGTTGCAATTAATAACACAGTTGGTATTTTGATTACACAACTAAGGTAGACCACCCATTTTGGTTGGAACGGTCTTACAACATTTTTGTTTTATTAATTTTTTTGTAACAACTGGACTAATAGATGTGATCTCCTCTACCTAAGCCGTACGGATAGAGGCATCGAGACGATGCGTGATAAAAAGCTCTTGTAGTTCAAAGCATCACTTATAAACGCATAGTTACGTCCTACTGTCTCAAAGATAGAGTAAAAGCTTAATCATTTCTTTCTCCTGGTTGTCCAATATTATTTTTTATCTATACAGGGTGTTGATTTGTACAGTTTCGCCCGACTCAGGGGTGGTTATTTACATGATACCTACTGAAGCAAAAAAAAAATAGAAAAAGAAGTAATTTTTTTTAGTGATAATCGCCGGTTTTGGGGCGCCGGTGGGGAGCGCGCGGGCGCACTCTCCCGCCCCGCCCCACAAAACCCCCGCCGGACCCGTCAAGTGCAAACGATAGAAGCTAAGCCATATAACTTAATGATCTTTAGGTGATTTTCACAAAAAAAAAAAATTTCATTTTTTTGCTTCAGTATCATGTAAATAACCTGAGTCGGACGAAACTGTACAAATCAACACCCTATATTCTAATCACTGCGAACAGATGAGGTATTTGAACAGATCTGGAGATCTGGTACTCAGGCACGACGATTTCCTCCACGATTAGCGAGTAGTATTGCTACTGTAAATTCACATAATATGTACTCGTACGTAACTCTAAGTCATAGGTTTGCACCGAGGTTCGAACCAACGACCTGCTGAATGTAAGGCAAGCGTTATATCGACCAAGCTGCCACAGCTCAAACGAAACCTCTTAAAAATCTTACTATTCATCAGTAATTCTTCCTTCGTCCTTTCCATATCATATCCAAACCGACGCGCAATTTGTTTTTGGATTATCAGTAACGTTGTGAACTCTTGTTCTATTTACACGTCTGGAATAAGAGTGCACTTTGTTTCACACCCTATAGAACACCCCCTTTATTTCTGCTTATAACGATCTCTTCCTAGAGTCAGTGACAGAATTTATTTACAACAAACATGAAACACAACAATACGTTTCTGCAACACCCTGCGGAGAGAACACAACAGATTTCTGATTTATGGAAATAAATTACAGGCAGGCAGGATGCTGGATGCGGCAAGCTGAAGACAGGGCGCTATGGCGCTCATTAGGGGAGGGCTATGTCCAGCAGTGGACTAATATAGCCTGATGATGATGATGAATAAATTACATAAATTAATTTCGACTTTGTTTTTAGTTACGTACATTTGTGAAGTTATATAGTACGAGATACTCGTCTCCCATCAACTATCAATTACCCGTATCTCTTTTTCCTTCACAAGGTTACCCTCCTTTCCTTTCCGTCACAAGTTTGTCTGGAAGAAATTGCTGTTTGCATTTAGCGTTAAATTAAATAGAATTTTGACAGACAGGTAGTGTATGGCGAAACTGTCAAAATTCTGTTTAACATAAAGTTAAATGGATTTTAGTCGGTGGTGCAAGTCGGCCTTAAAATATATTGTTGGAAAAACTAGACACGAATTTCCATACATTTTATAACAACGAATTATTGCGGCGTATCGGCTAACCTAGCAGTTTTAATTAAGTCTGCCTGAAAATTAAACGGCCATGTATTGCAGCGGGAGAAATTACAATAGTATCCAATATGGCGCGCATTATTCGAAAACAAAGCCCAAGGTGGGAATGGACTCGTTCTAATTACACATTCCACATCTAGTGGATTTTTATTACTATTTCATTTCAAAAGTGCTTACCTATTGGCCTTTGAGTTATGTCCCTCTAAAATGATTGAGACGAGTGATGGGTGACCACTGCGTTGTGCTCGTGAACGGGCGCTGTTTGCGAGTCGCAGCCTTAATGTTATTCTAGCTTTTGTAAACAATTTAATGTTTTGTTATTTAAAGTTATTGATGGCAATCACCATGTTAAGATGATTTGAGAAATGACGCCCGAGTGGAGTCTTTTTCCCTGCTCTTGTCCCGGTTTATAGTGCGAACTTTGTAGAAAAAGAAGCATTGATTTTTTTAATCTATCTAATAAATTAAATTCAAAGTCCTGACTGACTCAGTCATCAACGCCCAGCCCAAGCCGTTGGACCTAGGAAGCTGAAATTTTGCACAGAGGGTCTATATATAATGTAGGCAAGGAATAGGACCGGATTTTTTGAAATTCAAACCCTAAGGGGACGAAAAGGGTTGCCAAAATGTGTATGGGAGCTATAAAGAATGTTGTCTAATTTTCTTGAAACTTAAAATAAATACTCTTCAACACAATTGATTGAATACGTATTCCGCCGTTTTTCTAAATTTAACCCTTAAGGGAGTGAACGTGGTTGCAAAATTTTGAACTAAAGTCCACGGCGGAGTCGCGGGCGAAAGCTAGTTTAAACTAAGCAAGGAACCACCTCCTCTTACAATCTCTCCGCAGTCCAAAGCTCTAGGTCCTACCAGCCAAAGCCCTCAAAAGAGAAGTGCTTTAATGATTTCTGACTTCGTAAACCATTAATGAGCCATATTTCACATTCGACAATGGCCTATTTTAATCGCTCTATTAAACGCGCTAAGTGAATACATGGCCGCGAAGTTATATTTAGGTCCTTTAGTGCTTTAGTGTTTTCAATCAAAATTAAAATTAATGAAGGTAATTGGAATATGGCCCTTGCTAAAGGCTGACCAGGGAAATGATGCAATCAGGCAAATTGTAGGAGGCATTTGCATAGAAAAGTGGACGATAAATAATGTGTGATATCTAATATGCTTTACTAGAACTAAATAATGCTTGTTCACTAAACCAAGATAGACCACAGTGCTTCTGATTTGTCTATTGCGTTTTTAGATTTACACTTTTGCTGTGCACACATTATCGACCTCTGTGGCGCAGCGGTTAGCGCATCTGCCTACCATGCGAGAGGTCCCGGGTTTGGCTTTGGACAAAAAAAACCCAGGTCTAGGAAGCGTACATCTTTGTGATGTCGCTGTTTCTGGTTCCCACGACACAGGGTATCCTAGTGTGGGGCCAGAAGCAATGAATGTGCCTGTATGTGAATGTTTAGTTTCTATGTTACTTGTCTGTTTATTTTGATTCTGTGGTATGTCTTGTCATATAATAAATGTATCTCTTTTTCTTCTTGTTCAAATATTACTTTCATGAAACGCATGTTTTTCAATACCATAGCATGTGGGACACAAAAATAGAGGCTACGTACAAAAAATTGTAATCAATTAATTTTTCCTAATAAACAATCGCAATTAGACCCTGTTAAAGCGTCGAATTATGTGCGACCGCCGCTAGTCATTAAAAATACTACAGTAGTTTACCAGCCCATCGCTCGTGCCCCCGGCTGCCTGAGTGATCTTACACAATCACGAAGTTTAAGCAACATAGGGCGCGTTCAGTCCATGGATGGGTCACCGTCTATGACTAACGCTAGTGGCATTTTTTCCGAGCGGTTCCGTGCTTCGCAAGCCACGTTAAGCAGTTGGTGCTGGCTGCCGTCGATAGATGGCAGTCGTTAAGCCAAGTCAGAGGCCTTAGGGCGGCTTGAAAACTTTTGACACTAAGACCAGCCACTAGTCTTACAAGTCTCCACCAATCCGGACTTGCCCCCGTGGTGGAGTATGGCCTATACCTTCCTCAGGGAAGAGCCCAGTGCCCCTCGGTGGGGACATAATGGGTTGATGATGATTACCAGTCCATAATTGAACGAGGAACGAGGACTGTAGGTTGTACGATCGCGGCGGCGAATCAGCGGCTTTCCACAGGATGTTTTTCTTCACGAAGCCAGCGCTAATCAATTCTTATTACGAGCAAATCGTTCGCACTCAATGGCTGTAATCGGAGATTGTTTTCGAACCGTAAATCGCGTTTATCGGCCGCCATTTTGTTTGTTATCGGCAGAACTGTTCTGAGTCATAAATACTGATTGAATTGACGGCTGGTCGATATTGTTGGTAGGTGAGTGGTTGAGGTTATTAAATGAAGTGTACGTGAACTTTCGTACTATCCATTTTCTGAACTTGGCATTGTTTTCAGACTTTAAACGACACTAAATAAAAAACCTTTAGCGGTAGAAAACTCGAAACTGTTTACAAATTTAGTGCCAGCTAGTACTGTAAGTATAGATAAATGGATTACAAACACTACACGTTTATTAACTTAATTCCGGATACACTCACTTGATTTTTTGTCGGAAGAGTCCGACCAGGGCCTCGATTCTGTTAATGCATTATAGTACGATGACAGATACATGGTCGGGTCACGTGACGTGTTTTTTCATACCATCGATGGCTAGAAATAGTTGTATACGTGCGTGCGTAGACTTAAATCGGCAATGAAATTAAATCGTCATGTCCATGCTACTGTCACTGTAGTGCTTTAGTAAAATCTAAGCCCTAGTCACGTGACGTGTTGTTTTTATGCCATTGACGCCTAGAAGGTTTGATATGTGTGCGCGCGTTGACTTGAAGAGGCAATGAAACTTAATCGCCCTGTTCATGCAGTTGTCATTAGGTCCTGAGTGCGTATACTGAGTTTTGTCATTCACTTTCGATAGCGAGAGTGTTTGCGATTTGCATAGGAGTGACAAAGGGCGCCATCTAGTTGTCTCTTTGTCACTCCTATGCAAATCGCAAACGCTCTCACTATCGAGAGTGAATGAAAAAACTCAGTATACGCACTCAGGTTTCTCTCGGAACGAGACGAGCAACCGACGACGCGAGCTCCGACTCTGCTCACCAAGATTAAGCTCTGCGAATCAGTACGAAACCTGGTCGGACACTTTCGACAAAAAAATTTGTAAGTGTATTCGGAATACAGTTAATAAATACAGTTGATAATAATTATAAATGTCTTCGACTCAACTTTAGTTAAAATACTTTAAAGCGGTTTTAAGAGCCATCGCAAACAGGGCGACTTGTCGCCGCGTCAGACGCGACGTTGTCATTTGCTTCTGGCGTCTTGTCGTCGCGACTCCGCGACTGACGCCAAATGTGCGGAGATTCGAACAAAGTATAATGAAAATTGACGGCCGTAGCCTGTCGTCGCGTCTAGTCGCCGAGGTGTCGCCTGTCGCGTGTCGCTAGTGTGCGCCTAGGCTTAGACTCATAACACGTTTACGGATAAATAATACTGGTTCTTTTCACACTGTCAAATAGCCTGAATAGGAGACGATCTGATTTGTTCACTATTTGAATTCGTATTCGATCAGAGAGATGCTCAATGGACATCGTATCATTGATTCTACTTGTTACTGACTTTTCCCAAAACATTTCTCCCGCTCTAACCCCAGTCACAGACAAGGACAGCGAGAACAAAATGACAAATGAAATTCGACAGCTCGCCTATAAATTGTGACGGCGTATAATAAAAGATTATCTGTTAGGAAATAAATACAGGGGAAGCACAATGGGGCCTTTATTAACGCGCACCCTGTGGATGGCTCGAGTGTGCAGTGTGGTCGCACCCTATCTCTGTTGGATTAAGTATTCCACGAATATATAAAAGAAATGACTGTTTGTTCGCTTTATTAAAATTATTCATAATATTATTAATGTTCTGGAACCTTGTACGCCCAAAGGCATAGCATAGTGAGCTTATATCTACCGAAGAACTGTACATACCTACACTATGTTATACATTAAATAAATTGAAATTGAAAATTCGTTTCGGTTAAACTGAAATGGCTCCTCGATGCTATTATAATTTGTAATACAATAAGGCCGCCAATTGTACTGTAGGTACTATGTTATTGTCAAATTTCATGTGTAATTCCTGGTGTACATACAATAAAGAATATTCTATCTATCTATCTACGATTTTGTTTAAACTACTACTAACGATAATAATATTATATATATATTTTTATTATCTATCTACAATTTTGTTTAAACTACTACTAACGATAAAATATTATATAATATGTATGTAATTATATTTATGTTTGGATGTCGATTGTTGTAAGCTGCCTATATACGTCCCACTATAGGACGAAGGCCTTCTCTCGGAAAGATAATTTCTGAATGTGACTCACATTTTTCAAAGTTTTCTTTAATGTAATACAATGTCAAGGTTAAATTAAAAATTGTATTATAATACCAAAACAATATTACATGATAAAAAAAATTTAAAGAAAGCCTAAATAAATAAATCGCTCCGAGCCACATCCGACCCAAAAGTCCCAATAATACTGGCTGCGTTACGGTTTATAATACAAATAAACGTACATACATTGGCTGGTAGGTTTATTTATTTATTTATTGAATATGAAAATCTAGAGACAACACAGAAACATAATTATTCGAGCCGTACACGACTGAATTGTAGATCTTCACCGATAAATGGAACTTTTTACATTCAATGCTGTACATTTTTTTCTTTTCTCGACAAATCGTTCTAGGTACAACCTAAATTGACAAGCAAATCCGGGTGCAGAAGCTAGACTGCACCCATGTAACAATACTTTACACGCATTCGGAGAACGGTAAATGGTACCCTCATTGTTAGCTTTTGATACAACGGTTAGTTGATCGATCAATATTTTGCTTATCATTGCATAGGATCGTATATCCTTAAACTCAAAGGGAGAATTTTCTTTTTATTTTTTTATTTAATAATAGGAAAATCTACAGCGATATCAGTAACAAAATACTTTTTATCCTCCTCAGTCCCGTGTCGACAAAATAACAATAGAAGAGAAAAGGTTATTATTAATAACATGGCCAATTTCAGATCTCCACGTAATTAATCTCAGAGCAGAGTATCACAATATTGTTACGAGGACATGACGATACAGTATTAGTGTTTAAATAAACGAAAAAAATAATTGCCAAATCAGGAAAAAAAAGTAAAATTTGCTTCACAACGTAGAAGAAAAATATAAAACTTACCGAAGCGACAAGCAGCGACTAATTAATGACATAGAAGCGAAAGATATTTGTCAGGATCGTGGCAAGTGGCAAGCCTTAGCTTCTACTTACCCTTTCGGTATACAGGCGTGAATTTTTGCTGTCGATCTTTGAACTATTCACTACTGAATACGAAAGGGATTTATCAGGATTGTGCCTAGCTACAAACATGTTAACATACAAGACCTGGGGTTTTTTTTATTTCCAGCCGGGGTTCGAACCCGGGACCACTCGCATGGTAGGCAGATACACTAACCGCTGCGCCACAGAGGTCTTCTGTGACGCGCATCTAAATAGTGTCACTGACACGTGGACCCTTATTTTGCTAAGTTTTTTTCGTGCAGAAGTGTAACAGTCGTATCGGAAAACAAACATGGCGGGTTTTGTGCAAATACACGGACTCGTGTGAACGGTAGCTGCATGGACTTGCACTGTACTGGAGGTGCAGTCGCCCCTCAACCGACAAAAGAGCAATATATTTCCAATAAATTTTTTTTTATTAAAAATTCAATAGTTCCGAACTGCCTCGTTGGTCTAGCGGTATTATCTCTGATTACCATGCCGGAATTCCCAGGTTCGTTTCCCACTCATATAATTTGAATACAAGGCCTCAGTGTGTGCGTATTTTCACGTTTGAGTGTCTCCTTGCCTGGAAACTATAGCGCAGGGTATCCTATTTATTTATTTACTTACTTTACATATTTTATTTACTTTTAAAAATACGTCATAGATACGTAGACGGTAGATGAAGGCAGTCACATAATGTTATACGAGAACTGGCCGGTCGTTCGCTGGGTAGGCCCTCTACCCGATGGGTAGATACCCGAATCTGATTAAGAAGGCAGCAGCGAGAGAGTGGAGAAGATTAGCAAGGGACGTGCCACTGCGCTACAGAGGTCGCCAACTCGTATTTCGCCGTTTTTCTAAATTTAACCCTTAAGGGAGTGAACGGGGTTGCAAAATTTTGAACTAAAGTCCACGTGGACGGAGTCGCGGGCGAAAGCTAGTTAGATATATTCTCAATATGTTATCGCAGAAATACAAGCTAGATAGAAGGCACCCTACTATAGCTCCACTCGAAAGCAGTTCAGGCGATCGATAAAAGCATTTCATTTCACTCGATTGTAAATCGGAGGGGCGATTATGAGTGGTGTCGCGTGCGATAGTCACCTCGCTATACCAGAGAGAACCACTTGGTAAATCATTGCGAGATAATTTTGCGTCTCGAGAATGGTCATTCTGACGACATATCCGTTATTGACTTTTTTTTTCTTTAACATAAACTTCTGACAGTAAGACCAGCCACTAGTCTTACAAGCCTCCACCCATAAGGACTAGGCCCCCGTGGTGGAGTATGACCTATACCTTTCTTAGGGAAGAGACCCCGTGCCCCTCGGTGGGGACATAATGGGTTGATAAATCATGAACATAAACATTTACATATATGCACATACAATGCTTCTGGCCCCACACTAGTTTGGCACTGGCACACTGGCATACACAACTTTATTCCGCATACACTTACATGACCTTTTGTCGGAAGAGTCCGACCAGGTTTCGCTCTGATCCACGGAGCTTAAGCATGATGTGTAAAGCCGGGGGTCACGTTGTCTGTTGCTCGTTTCTGTCTATACTATTTGTTTTCATGTTGATCCCAGAACCTTTTCGAAATTCAAATATTTTGTTAATTACTAGCTGACCCCAAATTAGGTATTTTAATTTCTGCAACAAAATATTAAGATGATCATAACACAGTAGTTTAAATCGTTTTTTGTTGGAATGCTCTACGTAATACAGTCCAAGTAACAATCGATTTAAAAAAGCACTAACATGATACAGACGCCGCCTTAAATATCTCGCGATTTCACAACACGCGTAAAACGTTTTTTCGCCAGTAAGTTTTTATAGGAGCTGTTAATTTGATGGGTGCGTTGCGTACGCGTTGGGGCAAAAAACAACAACGGTAGGTGTCAGAAATGGTAACTTACACTTAGTCATCACCGTCAGTGTTTTTTATAGGCGAACATGTATCGTGCCTTGTACAGTAGTCTACTTGTGAGCCGAGAATATTTTTGCCACTCAATGGAGTGGGGACTTAGTAAATATTTTTTGGAGGTGTCTTGTTACTTGTTAATTCAACGTGTCCTATAACAAATACACTGTGTTGTTCAGTCAAACAT
This sequence comes from Yponomeuta plumbellus, assembly GCA_947310845.1. Lineage (NCBI taxonomy): Eukaryota > Metazoa > Arthropoda > Insecta > Lepidoptera > Yponomeutidae > Yponomeuta > Yponomeuta plumbellus. The sequence continues at coordinate 8,423,720 of OX371216.1, read as the reverse complement.
GATTCCTTTTAGTTTAAACATCATTATCATCGTCATTTAGCCACAAGAAGTCCACTGCTGGATCTAGGTCTCCTCCGTGGATTTCCAAAAAGACCGGTTGGAAGCGGCTTGCATCCAGTGTCTTCCTGCCACTTGGATGAGATCGTCTGTCCATCTTGTGGCTGGTCGTCCTACGCTGCGCTTGTCGATATGTGGTCTCCATTCGAGAACTTTTCGGCCCCATCGGCCATGAGTCCTAATTCCTAATTCACCACGTGTAATTAGGACTTTTCGCAGGACGAACGATTTAATATACTAACACAGAGAACTACACGAAATACAGTCCATTGCAGGATACAGCTTTTTTGGTACAAATAAGGATAAACAGATGAAGAGAGTGAGAGTCAAGAAATCAAGAAGTCAAACATTTATTTCCACGTAAAGAATTTACATTAATTCTTTTCGCTGAATAAACTTTATCAAAAATGAAGTTAATAATGTCAATGTTAGCCGCTGCCTTCGATATGATCAGAGTAAATGATCATTGTGCCCTTTGCGGATTAGTAGTATGAAACTAGGAATACTTCAGATTTCCTCACTATATTTTCCTTATTATTATTTTTTCTTGTTCATTACACACGTTTATTCTTTATTTATATCAACATCCCTTTACCTCCTGCGCGCTTAATGCTATATGAAAATGCATATAGCATTAAGTCCGCCGCATTGTACTATTATATATTTTTGTTATAAACGTAAGTGCAATAAAAGTATTAATAATAATAATAATACATTAATTATTCCTAATAACAATATACACATGCACAAAATCCACCAAATGTTTCGCCGAGAACACAGATACAATAAAATAGGTAATTAGGGCACACATAAATAAAAATTGCCACAAGTACAAATAAAAAAATACGCCACTTTAAACGAAATTTACGTGCCAGAAATTAACTTAAAACGGATAAAATAAAATAAAATAAGGAGACTGGTTGGCCACTTCCAGAAACACTGACAGGAGTGAATTAATAACACTAACTGTAAAATAAAAAACAAACTTCAAGAATCCTTCACATCAACATAAATCTCCACGCTTAAAACGCTATTCCCACCTCCACTAAAGAACGTCTCAAATAGCCAATAAAGAGCCAAAACAAAACAGACACTCCTTAACCCAATTCCCGCCCATTCCCATTCGGTCCCTTCTTGCATAACATCATCCACTTAGGTGATTAACCGGCTTACTACAGCGCCCGTAATGGCGATCGTCGACTAGGCTTGGAAAGAATATGGGGATGATGCTATAAAAAAACAGAAATATTATATTAACGAGGACTTTTCCACTGTAGGGCATTTTTATTGTTCCAATAATTTAGAGGATTGCGAGCGGAGCAATTCGTTTTAGGATTTTAAAAAGTTCTACTTGTCTTGAGTATAATAATAATGAGTATAATTTATTTTTTTCTGCAGTACCACTGCACTCCACTGATTAAGTTTTTTTTGGATAATTAATTATAGTAAAATTTTACCGTTTCTATTTAAGCCCTGTCATTCCTTTTACTAGTAAAAAATAATTAAGATAAGAACTAAGATAATTAGAATAGAGAGCTTGCGATTTGCGAAGTAAAACTAAAAACTATAAAATTGGAAATTGCGTAAAACTTTGATAATTATGTAATAACCTGTTCTTTTTTTGTAATGTTTTTTTTCTGGTGAGTCCGATAAAGAGTTCTAATGTAATCTAATCTAAAGTATCAATTACATACATAGTTATTGTACATAAAAAAAGGAAATTACACAGTATTTTTTAATCTAGGAGTACAGACGGCGCCCTTATGACTAAAAGTGATCTCTTCCAGACAACCTTTGGATGGACTGGATCAAAATATTGGAGAAGGAAGCAGATGTACTAAATAAGTAAAATAATAATTTCTGAGATATATTAATTAGAGCCAGGTCAGGCGCATCACTTAGGAACCAACCGCGGACACTCACGCGCAAATATAAATTGTGAAATGATATCGAAACGTCCGCACGGGTGACTGCTCGTTAATGTCCCAAATCTTTATTATACAGAGATTTGAGCTATTATTATCAACGTATTGTGAACGTTATGCGATATTTTATACTCTTCGGATGACTATGGCGTACTAAAACTGCATGGGAGGGGTTTATCAATCAGTGTATAGGCTAGGCAGAGGCACCAGTCTCTAGAACTGGACCCACGATTTCGGGGATAACGGGCGTGAGTTTATTTATTTATTTATTTTATTTGTATAGGCTATTTGGCCGATTTCTGAAAGCCATCTCATATTGTTTGCTGGTGTTCACTGAGAAAGTGGTCATTTTAAATTCTTTCGTGAACTTCTTCTAAAAAAGGCAAACGAAAATTCACTTTTGAAATAAGCCGGCAAAACGCTATCTTGGGCAATATGGCGTCGCACAGGAATTATGACGTCACTGCTCAGTAAACAAATCAATGAACGTAAGAACGACATGAGTATCAGATTACGCAGGCTGGCTCTCCTCTAATATTTCTGTCACAAAGTCACCTGTAACGCAACCAATGGAAGTGCACGTATGTAAAGTTCCACGCTAAGTCGACTCTTTTTCCATAAAACACCAGTAAAATTCAATGTTAACTCTTCGGCTTTACGGCAGTGTATATAGCCCGCATTCTATTAAGCTATTTTGTTGCCAGCAAATACATTGTAAAAACGTTTAACTCAAACGGCTCGGGCAAACTAGTAGAGTTATCGCTTTCAGTTGGAACTAGCTCGGACCGATAGTATGGCTAGAAATTGTATGCCAAAAATCTGAAATAAAAATAACTAATAACCCGACTGCTAAGCATTAACTAGTAAGCAGGCAGGATCAACATAGCTACTTCGCAACGAGTCACAATGAGTTGCTAATCAGTGGTCTGCAGACGGGTGTAATCATAAAACAAAAATATTTCCATACAGGCACATACATTGCTTCTGGCCCCACATTACTACTCTGTGTCGTCGAAAGCAGAAAAAGCGACATCACAAACATATAAAAATCCAAGTCCTGGGTTTATTTGTCCCCAGCCGGGATTCGAAACGGGACCTCTCGCATGGTAGGCAGATGCGCTAGCGGTGCGCCATCGCCACAGAGGTCGATATAGGTACGTAGGAAACTTATATATTGCAGTTTTTTATTTTTGTCAGAAGTGTTGCCCCATTGCAACACTACGCTACGCTCAAAAACACGCATAGCTGATTTGGGTGTCCAGATTGCAAGGTTGAAGTGGAGCTGGGCAGGGCATATCAGCAGAATGTACCCGGATGTGGGCGAGACTTGCCACCGAGTGAGGTAGGCCAAGAAGACGTTGGCGAGACGATCTCGACCGACACAATACACATGCCGGAGTGGTCTGAGGTGGCACAAGACAGAAACATCTAGTCTGAGTTGGGGGAGGCCTTTGCCCAGCAGTGGGACACAAACGAGGCTACGTAATTTTTTTTTTGTCTTTTTCGTGATATTTTTCTTGACTCTATGCTCAATTCACGTACTCGTATAACCTATGATCTTGCGCAAATACGACAAATCGATTGAGATTTGCCTAAATCTGTCCATTAGAGATATGGGAACATAGAATTGAACGAACATACACAAATACATAAGAGCAAAAACAATGCCCTCCTTTTGGGCTCCGGCGCAGTCGGGTAAAACGGACACGTACGATTTTACTATCACCTGACTAAGACGGTAGTTCTAACAGAAACTAGTCGCAGTTGTAACTCATCCCCTCGCACTTCGCTAATAAAAATGCATGACTTTTTGCTCCAGAAATCGTAAAAGCAACGTTGCGCATCGTACAAAGTAACGAGTGAGTATAGGGGCATGATGCAATCAACACGTTGGGGTCACAAATTTTTACAACAACTTCCTCTGTAACTTGGTACCGGAACACTGGGTACTATCAAGAATTAAGTGACAAACTGTAAACTCGCAACTGAGCTACCTCGTTGGATCGAGGTCGATGATGGACATTCACAGCGGAGAACGGAATGAAGCGCCGTGCTTCAAAACTCGGTAGGTACTGCTCTCTGACAAAACTAAATGTAAGATCTGCCTTGTGTATTTTTTCTATATATAATCGCGTATAATATTTACCAGTTTATCATTTCTAGTTATTTTACCTTACCTTTTTATTTTTTATATTGTCATATATTGTTGTTTTAAAAATTAAATTGTCAATTCACAAAATGATTACTCTGACAACAACATTGTACGTATTTTTCCGTGTTTATATGTGAATTCTCTTCTTCTTCACACACACTTCCTCACGTTATTAGTGGGGTACTATATCAGCATGTTCAGAATTATTGTGTAACAATAGCTTACGGTAGTTGATACTGTTTTTTTCAAAATTGTTTATTTCTCGATCGTTCTATTGCACAATTCTTCAATTTAAATTTCTGGTTCTGGAAATTTTCGAAAACGCTTCTGCGTGACCGCCATATAAATATGCGTCAATGGTGATGTAGTAAAAAATCACTTTTTGTTCGCACTCGCAAATGTTATGACAATAAGTGGTACTTCACCACTAATTGAAGTCATAACCTTTGCGATTATCGCAATCGACCACATACAGTTTGTCAAAAAAATACTAGAAACCGGAAGTGAAAGTTAACTAATTGTTTTATTGAAAAACCTAAACATTTACTATATCTATTGAAGCACATTACCTTAATTTATGTAAAAGCTCAAGTTTTTAATTTATATAATGATTGTAAGTGCAAGCTATTAACAAATGCAGACAAAAAGTCCGAGCAAAACCGAACTCTTTAATGTCTACATTTTCTTGACAGATTATAACTAGAGTCAAAGAGTAAAATACCTTGTTTTATCACACGACGCTTTTCAGGACCGAAGACGGAAGCCTCAGCGCTTCCATCTACGGTGTCATGAAGGAAACTAGTTTTTAAAGTTGTACCTTTCTTTGTAATGCATAGAGTAAAAAAAGTAGCTGTTTGGTGAGGATTAATTATACAACGTGTTCTTGAACAGATTCTTGACTATCGACAAAAAGTCAAGTAAGTGTATCCGGAATAAAATTAATAATTGACTTTTTCATTTTCTTTTCCCGTATACTCTTACGGTGAAGGCAAGCATTTTGAGGAAACCTGAGCGAGTTCTCATACTCATACCGCAGCGGTTGAAATTACCAACTCGCGGTGGGCATGCGTGGTAGTCAAGTCCAAACTCTCTGAGAGAAGGCCTGTACCCTGAAATGGGACGCAGAAAGTTTGACCAAAATTACAAGAAACCGGAAGTGAAACTTAATACTTGTTTTATCGAAAAATCTAACAACTATATTGAAGCGCAATACCCTTATTATGTAATAGCTCAAGTGTTTTAATTGTGCAAGTGCAACAAATTAACAAACATAGACAAAAAGTCTGAGCAAAACCGTACTCTTTACTTTTTACTTTTTCTGGACAAACTGTAGGTACATAAAAATATCTTAAATATGGATCACTCAGTATTATTCAAAACTGTATAAAAATACAAAAAAAAAATTTGAAACTTATCAGACGGTCGGCTCTAGTATAATTAATTGAAAATACAAAAAGCTATTCAGCTGCAGGTTTTATTGTAAGGGAAAAATGTGAAAAGGACTTTTCGGAATATATTTGTGACCATTTATTGAAAATCCGTCTAAATTGAGCGACGCGACGCGACGGCTAATCGCTTGAACTTTTTAGATCAATTGATATTTCTTGCTCTCTGTCCATCTTCCTGTTAGTGTCAATTAGATCTCGTATAATTTCGCCGGGCCGATGTTTTTAGAAGAGAAAACTGTGAAAAAAGCTTCTAAAACGGAGTAAGCGTTAGTTTTCACAGAATCATCCTAAATATAAGCTGGAGGTAAAATTTTGCCAAGTAAAAACAAAACGAAAAATTTTATTCCGTATAAACCTGTCTCTGTGTTTTTTTTCTAAATTCTGCCTTTAAATCCCAAACACGTCTTCAATCTGGGCCGCGTTTTATAAACCTACAAATGATTGTATGTATGATGACCGTATGAACTTTACTATGACAATTAATAATATTATAACAATTATATTTATTTGTTCTTTATTTGCTTGAAAACTTCTGACAATAAGAACAACCACTAGTCTTACAAGCCTCCACCAATCCAGACTAGGACCCCGTGATGGAGTATGGCCTATACCTTCCTCAGGGAAGAGATCCGCGCCCGTCGGTGGGGACATAATGGGTTGATGATGATGATGAAACAGATTTGTAACGGAAATGTTGATGTGCTGTTAATTGTAAGGTGACTTAACAAAATTAATAATACCGCTCAGCTGCATGTTTATATACAAACACGATTCGCTCGGTTTTGCAATTCGATGCAGTTAAAATAGGTTTATCGTGTAAGCAAATGCTGTTGCGACATTGGAGAACAATCACGTGAAAACGTGACAAATTTATAAGTTTCATTGCTGCATTTGATAGAGTACCAACTTTAGGGCCACTTTGAATTATTTGCAGCGTAACTTTGACAGTCAAATTGATTTTCGGAATATGATTTATAAGTAGCAACCTGCAAACATCGCGTAATTCGGGCTGAAAGCATTAATATGCAAATCTTGGTAGAGAATTTTTTTTCTGATTTACATTTTTTTATTTAAACAGTATGTGCAATATGTATGTAAACAATATGTATATTGTACTTCACTGCGGCAATAGGCCACCCTGTAATAATACCTGGTCCTAAGGATCATAATATTAAGAACGGCTAATAAAATCGCCGATGTCCTTTTGTTTTTTATTTTCGTAAGGGATGCCATTTGTATAAGTGGCCAGTCATAGTTAAAAAACCTAAGTATTATTTTTTTATTTATTATTCGAAATGAAAAGAAAATAATTCATTATCAGATAGTATCTTAGTAGTAGTTAACATGATGTTTTAGAATAAGTATGTATTGTATAGCCTATCTAATAATGGGTCGTACGCTCAGCTTATGCTGCAGGATAGTTATGCCTATCCTACCAGCGCTGTTTTTCAGCGTACGCCGTAATTAAACTTACATTAAATTAAACATTAATGAGCAGTATATTAAAAGCGAAAAGAGATTTAATCACTCCATTCTCCACCTCAACAGAACTCGAAACTCTATGCGAACGACCCACTAAGGGTCTATTCACACTACAAAATAACTGGAATATTCAAGTAATATAAATTGTTTCCATTTATTGCCGTGCCCCTCGGTGGGGACATAATGGGTTGATGATGATGATGATTATTATTCCATTGATAAACAATATTTTGACTTCATTACTTTTAAGTTATTGGTCATGAATGGTCAGAACTTTTCCGCCCCAACGGCTAGTAGCGCGTAACATGCAGACCCTAACAATACTAGGGTACCCGCAACTCCACCACTCACCTACTTGGGGGCATACAATGTGTTTTTCAGTCGGTCCCATGTAACTGGGTCAGTTGGGCGCGAGTTGGGATTTGGAAGTGGGACGCCATATCGCTCAAAGGCTGGGTTATGCAAGTACTTTAGTATTTGTTAAACAGAGATGCGATTTTAATTAGATGTAGAGGCCATCTGCCCTGTTCGTCATACAGGTGTAATATGCTTTGATGCGTAGATATATTTTGGTTTGATTTGAAAATTCTTTATTTCACAAAAAAATATCTGCACAAAGGCGAGCTTAATACTGAAAAGTATTTTCTTCCAGCTAACCATGGGTATGTGGAAAGAGTAAGGGGTAGTGCTAGAGAAGTCCATACAGATTACCAGTGATGTAATAGTAATTTTGCACAAATTCTTCATTTATACAGGGTGGCTCATTTAGAACAGAAATAAAACGTTGGTCGTGTTGAAAACACTTACTAAAAAAAATGAAAAAAGTGATAACAATGCAAACAAAGACATCGTGTTTCACAGTTATTAAGACTTGTAAATCTTAAGTAAACACAATCGATATCTAAATGGAGATAGTGTTAGTTTTATTTTTCAATCGGTCCGGGTTCGATTCACGAGCTATGTCCTGGTTGAGCAATAAAGTGTTATCTATCTATCTATCTACGAGTATGTCAGGTTATTTTAATGTATGAATGAAGGTTATCTTGTTATTAAAATGGATGAAATGGTTCCTAAGAACAGATCTTATGTCTTACAGTTTCAGACTTCCGTATACTGACCGATCAAATGAGCCACCCCGTGTAGATGCAATTTTTAAACTCAGCGAATCTTTGTTGAATCGAAAATCCTATCATTGCCTTGTCCACCCTGTGTTTCAGGACGAGTTTATAGAAAAGGATATTTAATAAAATGCCGCAACGAGGCGATGTTGTTGGATTCTATTTCGATTGTTATTATTATTTATTTTGCATGTGGTATGGTATGGTAACGGGCATTTGGTCATGAGTATACGACAACACAAGACACATAGAGACGCCTCTTTTGTGAAGAGAATGTACATATTTTCCTCTCTGAAGTGTCACTCGAGACAAGGAGAATCAAAGGCCAATTGTTTTACATTGGCGCCACTAATGCAGCAGCCAATCCACATCCTCGTTATTAAGCTGCGTTTGAATTATTCATGCCAAGAGGGTAGGTTGAAATAACTCGCAGTTTCTGACATAAAAGTGGACGGTACAGAAGGTTCAATCCTCCGGTTCGCTATAAAATGGACCATATTGTTAAGAAAATAGTGAAACCGAATTATATTATTTACATATGTATTTTTTTTCATAGCCTCCTGTGTGTCCCACTGTACCACTTCACCGAGTGATTTAAATAACCTTTAATCTAATCTAAATACTCGTGTCACTTTGTTACTGCTCATACCTATTCCTCCGAAACGACTTGACCGATTTTGTTGAAATTTTATAAAAAAAAAAAAAAAAAACTCACGCCCGTTATCCCCGAAGGGGTAGGCAGAGGCACCAGTCTCTAGAACTGGACCCACGTTTTGCCGAGTTTATTAGGTCCCAAACGTGACAAGTGAAATTTTATATTCTTATAATATTCGGTGGGTCTGAGAATCATCATCATCATGATCATCATCATCAGGCTATGATAGTCCATTGCTGGACATAGCCCTCCCCCAAATGAGCGCCATAGCGCCCTGTCTTCAGCTTGTCGCATCCAGCATCTGCCTGCAGCATGAGAATAGGTTGTTATATTTTTCATACCCTTCTCTGGCAAATCAACGTTTGCGGCTTCAGCTAGTTATTACTAAGAAATAGTATCTAAGTGAAACCGACATGGCCTTCTCGGATCACTGCGATCTATATCCTGGTTCAGACTAGAGCGATGAATCACAAAGTGGGAGTTTGAAACTTGGCACGTAAATACTACGACGCTTTTTTGTTCAACGGTAGCTCGTGGGGAATTTTCTTTTAGATCAATAGAGACGTTCTCTGACTGGCTACCGTTGGTTTGGAAAATAATAGTACGGTTCAGTTGTCGGCTCAGCAGGTAAAAGCTAAAACCACAGTCGGGGCAGGTTCTATTTTTGAACCCTGAGAATGCCCTACAGATAACAAGAGCGCAGTCGAGTTGTAATGAGTGTGCGATGGCAAAAAACTTGTAAATGATAATACAACATAAACTCACGCCTGCATCTCGGGGGGGTAGCCAGAGACCAGGGTTTGCCACTTGCCACGATTCTGACAAACCTCTATCGTTGTAACCACACACCCCGATTTCTGGTCTTTGTGAATGAAGGGACAAGGATTGATGAAATTAATACCTAGATGTCAAGCGAATGTGGATCATCATAATTATCAGCCAATTGACGCCCACCGCAGTTTTTCAAGCCTCCGGTCTTGTGCCGCCTACATCCAGCGACTTCTCACCACTCCGTAACCAGGGTCTAGATTCTGTTGAAGCATTGTATTACAATGGCTACTGCACGAACATGGTTTCATTGCCACTCCAATCTCCGCGTGTGCTCAAATCAAGCAATCCAGGCGTCAATGATATGAAAAAACACGTCACCTGACCCGACCGTGTATCTGTCATCGAACTACAATGCACTAACAAAATCGAGGCTCGGGTCGTCAGACCATCTGGTGAGGGCCCTGTCCACACTGCGTCGTCTGGACTTCGGTCGCCAGGTCAGAACTTCTTCGCCCCAACGGATACTTCAGTTAATTAAACAAAAATATTTTTTTCAAATTCAAAGCCAATACATCGTTATTTTATGCATATCCACAGTAAAGAAAAAGATTCAAGAGACCTAAAACGATTTAACCCAGCCAGGGTAACTTCAACCCACGCTGAAAAAGGTAGACTCGCGACGACCCTAACACAAAAATAATTACGTTATCATAAATGCAGGGAGTTTAAAAACTTTTGAAAAAGATTCCGCAGTTAAGAATGAAGAGGACAAAGAGCGCCCTTCGCAGGATACCATAAAATAATGGTCTCTTCACTGGTGACCTCTAGGTCGATACTAGATATGTTGGAACAGAGTCCAACAGAGGGAAGGAGCTGACGTCTCGTTAACGCACTGTACGACGTAAATTACACAACGTTGGAGTGGTCCTAACTGACCGAAGTACTTACGTTTGTTACAATTATTTAAAAGTCTATACTGAGCGTTACTGTTTCTAGATATTTTTTATAAACTAAAAAAAATCCTACCTCGTACCTTACTAACTTTGTTCGAACCAAGGTGGAAACGGACAAATTAAATTCCATTGTTAGCAGCAATGTTATCACCATATTATATTAAATAAATGTTTTCATGCCAGGATGGTGCGAGGTGGCTGGAGACAGAAAGAGATAGAAAGCAGGAGGGGAGGCCTTTGCCCAGCTGTGGGACACAAAAGCGGTTATATAAACAAACTTACTTAAATCCCATTTGATTGAACAAGTGAGTGTTGCCAGTCTTCAAAATGTTACCAAAATATTGAAATATCAAATTTAACGGTTCGTATCAATATATGATATAAACTAAAATAACCGGTTTTTGTTTTTATCTGCCTACGAGACCAGTTTTGTGAATTGGCTATTTGACAGGATGTCAAATGAGTTACTTTTAAAACGCAAATTTGTATAAAAATACGTGCTTGTGACGTCACATTTCAGAGCACTCTTTTTATGTTTCATCGATTTAAAAATTGTAATAACTAGTGAATGATTAATATAAATACATTTTCCGAATAATTTTGTAATTTTTGTTTTAATCGAGCATCTCAAATAATTTATTGTTGATAGTGTCAAATACCGTATTTTTTTGTACATTTGCACGCGAAAAGCTTCATAGGAGTTACCTGACGTTACTGGAACACCCGTTGGCCAATTAAGACGACGTGTTATATTACCCGGCCAAGTCACCACCGACGCGCAAATTTTAAATAATGAATTAAAACATCCATTCAAAATGTAAAATTTTAATTGCTTAAGTTTCGCTGCGGTCCCGGACTGGACTATGAACGTGACTTTGTGTTACAGGAACTGTATAGAAAGAATCACCGTAAAAAACCAGACATTTCGAAGGATGACTGACCCTCATTCTATAAGGCGTCTAATATGCTAGCGATACAATGCATAAGGCGCTGTAGTCACATTGTGTTTATGTTGATTATTGGCTGGTTTATGACATTTTGCTTACGAATTAGATGTTACCTGTAGCGTTACGAGTGAAAGTTGATTGACTTGCTTTTGTATGTAAGTATACAATATTATGTCTCGTGGATTTATTTTGTGTGGATTATCGATTAGGCTGTAGAATGCAATGCCACAGAAAATACGCCCTCAAATGGAACATTTAAGAAGCAACTGAAAGAGCACTATCTCTATCATACCTTTGAGCTATATATTTATTTATGTATTTGTGTATTATCTATGTAAAAGTTTATGTTTATTACAAAGCATTCCTTAGAAAACTCTTGTTTTTTTACGTTGATTTACTAGATCGAGTGCCTGTAACATAAAGTCATATTCACAGTCTAGTCCCCGATCGCAGAGGAGTTTCTCTAGCAATTACAAAACGCAGCAGAGAAGCGAAAAGAAACCGGTGGGTCATTCCCCTTGAATTTTATTTTACATCAATAACGAAAAACAACACAACCGTTCACTAACAAGCAGACAAAGCTCTTTCTCTCAAACAAATCGTTTAAGAAGTGAGTCGAGAGACTCAGGAGGGCTCTTTGTGCGAAACTGCACGGACTGCCGATTGTCTGTCAATTAAATATTGTTTTAATAGAAAATGGCACCCTCTCTGCTGGACTGTTCCCATTTGGTTAATTTAACTAGTGGCTAAAGCTTAAAAAGCTGGCAAGGCGGGAAGACCAATGACAAGCTTCCACCAATCTGGACTGGGCCCTTATGGTGGAGTATTGCCTATACCTTAATCAACGAAGAGACCCGTGCCCCTCGGTGGGAACATAAGGGGTTGATGATGCTGATGATGATGATGAAGGCGGGCTGCCTGAGTGATCTTAATCAATCACGAAGGTTAAGCAACGTAAGGCGCGTTCAGTGCATGGATGGGTGACCGTTCTATGACTAACGCTACTAGCATTTTTCCGAGCGGCTCCGTGCTCCGCAAGATCGTAGATCGCAGTCGTTAAGCCAAGTCAGAGGCCTTAGGGCGGCTTGAAGACTTCTGACAGTAAGACCAGCCACTAGTCTTACAAGCCTCCACCAATCCGGACTTGGCCCACGTGGTGGAGTATATACCATCGTCAGGGAAGAGACCCGTGCCTCTCGGTGGTGACATAATGGTTTATGATGATGTATTTTAGACACGTCCGTAATTTTTGTATCTATATTCTATTTACTGAAGCGAACGAGTAAGTGTCAACATGTCAAAAATTTGGTTTTTCAATATGCCACATTTATAACACTGCATATTATTTAGCAAAGTTATACAAAACGATATGGCTAATAAATGCCAATAAGCAATAAACACAATAACACTGTTATTACCTGATTTATCCCTCACTCGCAGTTTATTTAACTAAATATTTTATTTTAGCATGAAAATACAATTTGCTTAAGAGATCTATGCCCCAAAAAATACCTAAAATTTCAGTGGTCCTCAAATAAAAGCGATCCTGCTGCTGCCAAATGTTCGCAACCAGCAAAGATGTCGGAATTTTGTTTAAAGGCAGATTATGATCGATTATTTTATTTATGCTAATGCGCTACGCGAAATGTAGGAAGAAGTATGGAGACCTGACTACGAACCTCTTTTTTAATTAAAGGCAAAAAAAAGTAAGATAGCCACCCCGACGCCATATTTACTCACGATTGACGTTGTTGATGGGAGTGCAACTTCTCTAAACTATTTTATTTTCTTTAGTGTTTGTGTTGTCTTGTTTGGTTGTCTGTCTGTTTTCCTTAAACAATACCTACCTAAACCTATGTGGGTATACGATGCAAGCAAAGCTGCGTGCATGAGCTATTTTGAGTGACATGTAAGTTTGAGAGATGCTGTGTCTTTGTTTACCTTTAGTCGTTCGCTTCAGTAAATAGATTGTAGTGTCGTTTCTGTTTTATAGGTTATACTGTTATTACGTAAAACGAATTGGTTCAATGTTACCGTTGCAATATTTTTGTAAATAAAACTAGTACTTGATGTCAGAATGTGCGGGCGACCTAGTAGTTTCAGCTCTAAGAGTCCTTTCGGAAGAGGCCCCGATTCCCTATCAATTAAATATTATTATAATAGGAAGAGCACCCTTTTTTAATGGGAAGGGGTGTCTTAAGCCTTTTGTCCGTTCGTTTAAATCCACGACGACGGCGTTGCATCGAGTAACCCGAACTTTGATGATTAAATTTAAAAATTTCCCTTTACAAAATGAACTTAAATGAGCAATTTTATTTTATTTCCTTCTTATATTTCAAAAAGGTCGAAACTTTTTTTTTCTTTCAGAAACAGTGCTACGTCGCAGTCAATGTCGCAGATTTAAACTGCTTATTTCAAACAGAAGAGGAAAATGAAGTAGAAAGTAGAATTAACGCAGTAGAAATGATGGTCTGACAAATCATTTTCGCTTCATAGACAGACATTCATTAGTCGTTGCATGCACGCACGGGTGCATGCGCCAGGTGACAGTCCCTGGTCTCTGGCCTACCCCTCTGGGATACAGGCGTGAGCTTATGTATGTATGTCTAAATGAGTTTATTAACAATAAAATTATGTGTGGTGTTACTTTGAATGACAGGATACGCAACAGTTTGATTAGAGAACTTTGTGGACTAAAAGAGGATGTAGTGACTAGAATTGAGAGAGGAATGTTGCGTTGATTTGGACATGTGGAGAGGATGAAGGAAGAAAGACTGACTCAACAAAAATGGGGGTGGAAGTGCCGGTAAGGGACGCCCTAGACGGGCATACTTCGATCAGATAGGCGATGTAAAGCAAAAGACAAGACAAAAAGTATCCGAAAGCGGCGTGGGTGCTTGCAACGACTAATGAATGTCGATGAAGCGAATGTGATGTGTCAAGATCGTGGCAGGTGGCAGTCCCTGGTCTGTGCCTACCCCTCTGGGATACAGGCATGAGTTTATGTACGAATGTATGTATGTGTTGAAGACAGTGGCCATATCATATGGAAGCAAATTGCGCTACTTTACTGAAAGGGGTAGTCGGCAGTGAAATCCACTGTACCAGCTTTGTCTTGCGAGAATTTGAAAGGCTCCTTTGCTGTTACGACCCGCAATAAAACCGACTATTAAATAATAAAGTCTCAACTTCATTTCCTAGGAAAAAGTGAGCAAAACCTACAAAAGGAAGGAAGGAAGCTCGTCCAATAAAAATCATAATGAAAGATTAACTCAGTAGCCGCAAATTTAAAACTTCCCAACTTCAACATCCCCGGAGATAAGTCGCTGTACAAGGAACATAAATATATTATTTGAGCATTTTAAGCTGTCTTTTCTTCCAGGAACTCGCTTTAATAATTGCAGATTTATGCTAAATGTTATGAGACTTGAGAATTACTGCCGCATAAAAACTGTTTCATACTCGAAATTAACTTTCTTTTCGGAGTTTTGGTTTAGCCCTCCTTTTACGCGGCGCCGTAATTATTAACCTAGCATAATTAAAACATAAACTGCGAACATATAATTTTGAAAAGATATTTTCGTATTTTCGTGTAGGACCGAAAATCGGCGTGCGTCCATGCAACGACTAATGAATGTTTTTTTTTTTTTTTATTTAGATAAGATAATGATTTATTTTTCTGTCCACAAATTACATTCGTATACAAAATAACATTGGATAAATGATACAATACAACGGAATGCACTATTTGTGGAAAGACTGGAGCCTAAACTAGATCAAAAGATCTGTATCTTAGGTTTCTAGACCTCCCGAAAAGAACGGTATCATATTCGACGCGTCATCAGCTTATGGTATACAGTATTATACGTTAGTATCAAAAATGGCAGATGTTTGCAAAAACTTATATAAAAGAAAGTAAAGCGGTGGTGGCGTATTGGGGTTGACCCTTGCTTCTCGATCATGAGGGTCTGGGTTCGAACCACGCATGTACCAATGACTTTTAGTTACGTACATTTGTTTGTACAGCAACACCATTCGCTGATAAATTGTGCCCGGATAACGGCGACAGGCTTGCCACTTGTCACGTTTGGGACCTAATAAACTCGGCAAAACGTGGGTCCAGTTCTAGAGACTGGTGCCTCTGCCTACCCCTTCGGGGATAACGGGCGTGAGTTTATTCACTTTTTTTTTTTAAATGTATGTATGTAAGTGTGCGTGTGTATGTGTGTGTGTGTGTGTGTGTGTGTGTGTGTGTGTGTGTGTGTGTGTGTGTGTGTGTGTGTGTGAGGGTGTGTGTGTGTGTGTGTGTGTGTGTGTGTGTGTGTGTGTGTGAGTGTGTGTGTGTGTCTGCTCAGCCCTACGACCGGGGTCTTGGGTTCGGGTTTCAGCCACTGAGCAGAGGGTGTGTGAAAAGGTGTGGTGAGTGTAAATTTGTGAATGATGGTAGTGATGTGTGTGGTAAGTGGTACCAGAAACTATCACGGAAGGTGAGAAAGTCAGGAGTTAATGCGTATATCATTCCGAAGGTAAAATGAGCTGTTGATACACATCAATTTCAAAAAGTTTTTCTGTTTGATCATAAGTGAGACTGTTTAAGTATGCTGTTAATTTCTGTTTTAGTTCATATTTGGTAAGATCAAATATATTTAGGCTCTTGTTTAGTGCGTTGTACATTCTACTAGCACGAAAACAGTAAAATCGTTGTGCGAAAGACGTTTTCACTGGCTTACTTTCACAAACAGTGTAAAATCTTCTGACATTGCTATTATTTGTGCGATTTTGATTGTTGGTCAGAGAATGTTTATGAATTACAGTACACAGTATGTAAAGTTGTCTGACCATTAAGATCTTGGTTTCAGCGTATAAAAGCATTGTTCGATAAAGTCTAGGTTTGAAATATATAACCTTAAGGAGCATTCTCTGAGCCCTTTCTAGTTCCATGAGAAATGTTTTTGGAGCTCCACTCCAGTTCCTAATACAGTAGGTAAGAATAGATTGATCTAGTGATAAGTAGACCATTTTTATCACGTGTACGTCGGCAACATGTCGAAGATGTTTAAAAAGGTAGGACAACGATCTTATTTTTTGGGACAACGAGTGAATGTGTTCTTTAAAGGAAAGATTTTTGTCAATAATTATGCCTAAATATTTAATGTTGACCGTTTCACCAATATACGGACATTGACAAGGAATTCCTGGATTAAAACTACAATTGTGAGCTATAAGGGGTTGTAGAGGTGACGTGTTAGTATTGTTTTTTATTGTGTAATTGATATATTTTGTTTTATCCTCATTTATCGTGAGAGAGCTCAGAGCAAGCCAATGACACACGTTAGTGAATCCCGTCTGCGACACCTCGTGAAGTTCTTTTTGGCTGTGAGCATGAAAAGTTAAGGCAGTAGCATCTGCATAAGTAGTTAATTTACAATTTTTTAAATTAAGTTTATACATGTCATTTAAATAACAGAGGAAAAGTGTCGGTGCCAATATGCTACTCCGGGACTCCGTGTGTTATGGGGAGTTATTTGCTTTTAACGTCACCGATTTTAACGAATTGATTTCTGTCTGTTAAATAACTTAGAAACAGATCAAGTGGCGTGCCCCTGATACCCATATTTCCCAACTTTTGAATTAGACGAGGAATAGACACCGAGGAACAGACAATGTCGATGAAGAGAAAGTGATTTGTCAGGATCGTGGCAGGTGGCAGTCCCTGGTCTCTGCCTACCCCTCTGGGACACAGGCGTGAGCTTATGTATCCATGTATGTACATATGTTTGTTTATTTTCGTATGTTTGTAATGTCAAAAATAAAATAGAATAAAATGTCGAGGCAACCAATTTAGATAAAAGTGGTAGTAAGTTGAGAAGGGAATGTTGCGTTGGTTTGGACACCCCAGGTAGACACACAGTTACAATTATTAATAGTAACTACACTATATTATCGTAATAATTTGATTGACTTTTAAGTAGTCTAATACTTTTCATTTCACTTTGCTTAGTATATTTCTAAAAAAATATTTTGATCATTGTTTATTATTCAGAGATGTTGAGTTCCTTAATTTTGAATATAGTACATAACTTGATGAATCCTTTTTTGAAGTAGATTAAAAATTACTTAAAATAAGTCTTCCTCGCCGATAAGTGCTAGATATCGCGACAAAACCCCGAGGAAGGGGATGACCCCGAATCACATGGATGCCCGTAGTAAATACTCGTAAGGTCCTCGAAGAAGGAGAAATTAACAAAGAGACGACCCAGGACCGTGCTGCCTGGAGACGCATGATACGGAGAGCCGACCCCAAATAAAATTGGAAAGGCCGGTTTTAGAGTCACGCTGACCACGCGCTGACCGTCAGCTGTATGGCTGTATGGCTGGTCAGCGCTGAACGGTCGGCGTTTGTCTAAAACGCTCCTTAGGACGTAGTACCTTCATATTGGCCTCTCAGCGCCGAGTGTCAGCGTGACTCTAAAACCGGCCAATGAGCCAGGCAAAGTAGAAGCTGATAAAAAACAATGAATACACAGAGTTACCACTAAAAATTAATACTCAATTCACAGGGGGCACTATTCCAAGAACAGGTTTTAACCCTTTAACTGGCACAGCTAGTATAAATTTTTCATTGGTTTTGAACTTTATCTCAAAGTGATAAGGTTCAATTTACGTTGGCAACTATTATGCCATTGCTAGGCAAAGCGTTAAATCGCGTCTTCCATCTTCTAGATTATATCAGTGCCTATTATGTCAAAGCCTTACGTTCGTTTAATAAGAAATTAATTCGATTCGGCTATCGATCTTTGAATTATAGTTTTATCAAATTCGATTCTTAGTAATCCAAAAAAGCATATTGTAGAGTTCGCATACTAATTAATTATACGGATTTTATGGAAGAAGATTGTGAAAAGATAATTTTAATTGACTTTTAATAACCATTTGTGTCATGAGATTTTCTCGAATCCGTTGCTTCTTAAATAATTTAGCATAAAATGATTTCGAATTTACAAGCCTAATATTTAACTCATATGAAACAATGTATGTGTATGTATGTAAATGTTTGTTTATATGCACGAAATTATTTTATCCACTACAGTTTGCTTTTTACGCGAATTTTGAGTGAGTTTTCGCAGGTCAAAGTATGAAATAGCACGTGCACCTAAGGCCTGCTTTATTTTCATGCTTTTTTAGCATGATTTCCATAGAGAAAGAATCAAATAGAGACGGCAAAAACGTATACCGATTGATAGCTTTTATTACGCACCATATGTATATTATAAAAGTACTTTAAAAAATTCCTAAAAACATAGTATACAACCAACCATTACCGATTTGTTATTTGCTTAATGTACTTATAAAAGAATTGGCGAAACCCTAGTGTCTTGAGGTATTTATACTTAGCGCTTGCTACATACAATGGCCCAACTATGAGGCTAAGTGCGGAAATCTCAGGTCTAACTAGAACTAGAATTTAGAAGCCATTCAAGCAGCTGGGCCTTGATTCTGTAAGTGGATTATAGACCAATAAGAGTTGCATTGTCGGGTCACGTATTATGTTTTTAAATTCCATCGCCGTCTAGAATTACGAATACGCGTGCGCGCACTGATTTGAAGCGGCAATGAAATGAAATCGACCCAGTTATACAACTGTCATTGAACTACAACGCATTAGCAGAATCTAGGCCCTGGTAGGCAACGGGAAGTCCACCCTTTCCTCACCATGTTTTCCTTCACCTTACCCGCAACGAGGTAAGTAATAAAAAAAAAGTTTCCAATAAACGCCGCGGGAAATTCCCACCAATAGCGGATGAAACTCATCGGCGTGTGCCCAAGACCCGGGAATATTAATATTGAAATGGGCGCCGAAGCTTCGCCCTCCTGTTAGGGATTAAGGTATCCTTTTGTGGAAAATATTGCAGAGTGTACGTTTAATCTCGGCCGCCTACGCTCCGGTTGCTGGCTGTACCTGGTACAGTGAACGGCGAAAGCTAATGATCTTGTAATAGGATGAATAACATGGTTTTGCTAGACTTAAGGATACTAGGCCCAAGGAGCATGTCTTTTGTTGCAAATTTTGTACGACCCGAATTTTGAGAACAATGAATAAATTGATTAGTAATTGATAAAATTCTTAATTAGCAATAAATCTCTTAGCAATAAATAATGCTAACTTAATAAAATAAAAAGTGCAGAGCACTCGTATTCAATAAGTGTCTTAGGATATTTGTCTAGTAATATAGAATCTATTATTATAAAAAAAAAAAATAAGTTTCATAAATATGATATAATAAATGGTGTTCATCTTGTCCTATAAAGGTTGGCAATCATTTTCTCTGCATATTCCTCTCTTCTATTTGCCAAGCGAAATAGGCAACCCCGGACCATTATCTAATGTTATGGTGTGAGGAGTTTCCTCCATCAGAACACAGTAAAAGTGCCAGCTCGCGCTTCTCAAAGCCGCAACTAATCGAAGCACCCCGCTATACTTTGTTGCAGTGATGTCAATGTAATGACGGTTACTTTTGAATAGTGATAACCACACTTCCGATTTATAGATATCATGTCAGTATTTTATTGTATACTTTTAATATCGTGACATTGAATATCGACAGATAAAGCACTTGGAAAACAATATCAATGCAAACCAATGCCAGTAACTCTGTTTTCATTCAAATTATTCAAAATAATTTGTCATCAATGTGTTGTCATAGGTGTACAAACTGAGTTATTTGCATACAATTTAGAATCGCGCTACACGACGAAGCGCGGTGCAGTGTGATAATGATCTTAAGCTGATTTCAATGTACTCGTAACCACAAACATTTAAGTTATCATAAGATTGTCTAAAACTAGAACAAACGTCAAATCAAACGTATTATCTATTTATACTTACAAAATATAAAAGTGGCCTTTCACAGAAATATGTAATGATGTGTGGCACCCGAACTAAAAAGCATCGTCATACCTGAAACAAAAAAATAATTATTACACATTTGAGTAATCCAAATATGACATTTAATCTCAAGAGCCGAGCGAGACTACATTCCCTGTGTAGCACACACTTGTGGTTTAGCGGACTGTATGTGTGTATATGGGCTGACGATAAATTAAAACCGAGATTTACTATTTTTAGACTATATTATAAGGTCAAACCGCGTACGGAAGCGGCAAAGCACGAACTCTATTTACAATAGTGACACATCAGAATGTAAAACAATTTTGCCACAATTAAAGTATAGGAAAATAATTAATACATATATTATGTCGCGAAAACCCTGACATCCATCCTGACAGTATCTTAGAAGAAGACGCCGTGGCTGAGTCCACGCACAGTATCAATGGTTTTTTTTAAACAGATAGATATAGAACTCTTTTTGTACACTCAAAGATTTGCAAGTCTCAATTAAATACCTGAGCGCTATTCTGCTGCGTATAAAAATACGGCAATTCATGAAATTCTAGGTTGCGTACCCATCAACTACTGCCACAAACATAAACCAAGCATCTTGTATTAAACAGAAAGATCGTTTGATTTAGTTGGTCTAGTGACTGATCACAAGGATATTTTTATACATGGCTGACCCAAGCGGCGATGGTGGGGTGATGTTACGACCTTTCTACCAGGATCCTAAGGGAGGCCACGAACAGGGAGGAGAGGAGAGGAGAACTAAAGAGGAGGCTTTTTCAGCAATAGGTCCAAATCGAGGCTAAATTAAAAAAAACTTACTTAGACCACTGTACCAGTTTTTTTTTCTGCTTTTATTCCCGAGATAATCCCGGAGCAATTTCGGTGCGATCGGTAAGGTGCGTCAGTGAATGGGGGTGTACTTTAGTGCTTCAATTTCCCCGTTTATTCTCCTTTTAATTGTTTGTTTTCGTAGCCACGTGACAAGGATTTAACGCTCGGAGTGCTTATACTGAGTTTTTTCATTCACTTTCGATAGCGAGAGCGTTTGCAATTTGTATAGGAGTGACAAAGCGCGCCACCTAGTTTGTCTCTCTGTCACTCCTATACAAATGAAAGTGAAATGAAAAAACTCAGTATAAGCACTCTGATCTTCATTGGACGTCGTTTATCAAAAAGGTGTCAACCAACAACATGGTTATTTTTGAGTTAAATATACTAAAATGATCACTATGCTCTATTTTTAAGAATCAAAGACTTTCATAGCGATCCGATTAGTATGTGCAAATTTATGGCACATGGTAGTCTAACCCACATGCACCTATGGAGAGCGTCAACCTAAAAACTCAAATATCTCAAAACTCACTTTGGGCGGGTTGGAAGCTTTTTTCTTGACTACGTCCCAT
Source organism: Yponomeuta plumbellus (assembly GCA_947310845.1). Classification (NCBI taxonomy): domain Eukaryota; kingdom Metazoa; phylum Arthropoda; class Insecta; order Lepidoptera; family Yponomeutidae; genus Yponomeuta; species Yponomeuta plumbellus. The sequence goes on along the minus strand of OX371216.1, from coordinate 8,401,907 downwards.
TGATCCCATTGATCTACCTGATTTTGTAACCTTAAAGTTAGCAGAATATTTAGTTCACTAGATCATTTAGCTCGTTTCGTTCGTATCTTGGAATCTGAAGCGGACAACACGAGGCCTTTTAATTAATGAGGTAAATTGTGGTGAATATGGCGAAAGCAATATAGTAGACAATCAAGTGCAGTGATAAGAAATATACGCATCAGTTCTCAGCTGCTAGATTGTAGATATCAAATAATATTAATAAAATATTTCACCAATGTACTGTGACACATCTTGCAACTAGCGGTGTCTGTGACTTCGTTCGTGCGGAATTCGGGTAAGTCTCCTATACAAACCGTATGCCAGTCGTTGCCTAAGAGGTCTATTCCAATCCAAACCAAAGAAGTACAAACCAATAAATTTTGGGATTTGTAACATAATTTATAAGAAAGTGTCTTAGAATTTCAGGTCAATTTTGTAATTGATTGCAAAACTAAAATGTTTTTTTTTTTCTATATTCACAGCCTGCGCTTGAAGACGAAGATTCGTGTTCGCGTTGTCGCGACAAAATTTCGTGTTCGCTCTAAGGCGAAGAGCTTGGCCACATCAAATAAACCTTCGCCACGTCGCGACAATGTAGAACGTTGCTAAATCCATTTCGCGCGAAGTGTAGCCAACCGCTCGAACTTTGTCGCGATAAAACCCTTTACCGACAGCAGCGCGAAGGGTATTTGTATTCGCGATGATGATTCGCGATAGGACGAATTTTTTGCCCAGACATGTCGCGACAACGCAAATCTTCGCGTTATCGCGATAGTGTGGCCGTACCACGATGGTCTATTTACACTGTGTGGTCCCGGGAAGGTGATTAAGGTGACTGCCGCTATGAGATATGACGGTATTCGTGATAAATTACACGGGATTAACGCAGCGCCATCTAGTGGTTAAATTGCCTCATTTTGGGCATCGAAATTGGAACGTTTCGCTGTGATTGCGTTTGCATGACGACCTCTGTGGCGCAGCGGTTAGCGCATCTGCCCACCGTGCGAGAGGTCCCGGGTTCGAATCCCGACTGGAGTCAAAGAAACCCAGGTCTTGGATGTTTACATGTTTGTAATGTCGCTGTTTCTGGTTCCCACGGCACAGGGTATCCTAGTGTGGGGCCAGAAGCAATGAATGTGCCTTTACGTAAATGTATAATGTTTATGTAAAAATGTTAACATAATTATCTCATCTTAGAATCACTATGATCACCTATTCGATGCCCATTGCAGGACATAGGTCTGCCTCTCATCACCAACCCACTATGTCCCCACCGAGAGGCACGGGTCTCTTCCCTGAGGAAGGTATAGGCCATACTCCACCACGGGGGCCAAGTCCGAGCCCTACCTTCAAACTTTCGGGTCTTGTGCCGCCCCTATCCAGCGACTCTCTGCCCCCGTAGTCACCCCTTGTAATACAGTCGACAGCACATAATCCTATACACCCATGCCCTCTACCCCGTCGCATTACGGGCGACATTGCAACTAAAATGTGAAGGTTGACGTGCTGTCGACTGTACATAACTTTTCACTCTGTCGGGTTAAGCATTTAGACAACTCCAAAGTGTCACATTATGTATGTATTTGACCCTTCGGAGTAGGCTAAATCAAACCACTGCATACAATGGAGGACTCACTTAATGTTGAAACAGTTTTCGTAAGCACTAACATAACTTTATTCCGGATACACTTACTTGATTTTTTGTCGCAAGAGTCCGACCAGGTTTCGCTCTGATTCGCCGAGTGAGCAGAGCAGAGACGGAGCTGGCGTCGTCGGTTGCCCGTCTCTGGTCGGACTCTTTCGACAAAAAGTCAAGTAAATATATCCGGAATAAAGTTAATAAAATAAATTAAATTATTTTAATTGCACCCTAGTCCATCCCACGATATGCGGTGTAATAATAGTTTCCAATGAAACTAATTAAATCACTGTATACCACCGTGGGTTGACTGCAAATGAGTTCTGTCTGTTTGTATTTGCTACAATGATTATCGTACGGATGAAGTGCGGTTTCATACGGGGTGATTCAGAAGGAGAACTAAAGCGAGAACTATTCATCAATACCTACAGAGTACTTTTATTGTGGGATCAATGTTTAATCATTGGAAAACCAGCGGTGAGTGCCGATTGTTAAATAATATTAATTCGCTTTAAAATCAGTACTGAAAATGATCTTATTTATTTATTTACTGATACTATTATTGCATTTACATTTAAAAAATATTCTATGACAAATGAAGAAGGTAAGATAAAAGTTATTCATGCAAAAAGAAGTTTCATGTTACATTGTTTTTTCTTGTGTGCGTGAAAGAGTGTGAAAGTGAGTGAGAGTGGAAATTAAAATTATTTGGGAACCCGGACACCCGTAGGGATGATTTCAGAGTGAACTTTGTAACAGTACCTTTGGTCACATACAAACGACAGGACTTCTCAAGAATTACCACAACCACGAGAGTTCTTATACTGAGTTTTTTCATTCACTTTCGATTAGCGAGAGCGTTTGCAATTTGTATAGGAGTGACAAAGCGCCACCTAGTTGTACGCGTAGTAGTTGTAGTTAAGCACTCGTGTCAGTATAAGCACTCGGATCTCAAAACTCTCGAGGAGCTAGTATCACGCAAAATAGTACTTTCGTACTTCGTTTTGTAACTGACTGTACAGTAAAAATCACACTATCAATATTTACCTATGTTTTTTTGTTGCAACGTTACCCTTAAAGTAATTCAGCGTAGAGCAGGAGTGTAAAGGTTGATATGCTACCTACTAGCGTAAAGTTATGTTCAGAGTGGCTTCCGATCCAAACTCCTGTAGTCAGTTATTTTATTTTTCTCTTTTTATCGTTAGGTGTCGCTTTGCTGCAAGCGTGCTGAAGAATCAACACTCTGATAGAGCAGGCAGCTACACCAGTACTTTTATTTCACATATTTTTTATACGACATGACCGAAAAAATGCGCTCATATCCTAAGTGAATTCACCAATTTGTACAGTAATTTAGCCACAGCTAAGTAAGTATAGAGTCAATAGCCTGTTTAAAGATCACGTATTGAGTAGCTGTCGTGTGCGTACACAAACCGGTTTCTCTATAGAGACGTAACCGGCTCTTCATTCTCTGTGCCAACACCCCTGTCTATTCCTTTTCAAACTCTGCATAGCTACGTCAGTGCCAATTATTGGGCGCTTGGATTTACGCTTTGCCCGGGCCGGAATTGACTGCACTACGCGTGATTTTACTTGTTATTGAAGGCTGATGGCAGCCTGGGAGCAGAGGCGGATCTAGGACGAAGTGTATGGCTATTTTTTTTCTACATATTTCTTTCACTTTATTGAATTTACATTTTATCCAGTTATGTGTATTTGGTGACATTCTTTTTCCTGCCTACCCACATTAAGTTAAGAACTTTCATGTCATTAGTACATAAGCTTTATTGGAAATAAATTACTTGGTTTTATTTGATAAATAAATACAGAAGGTACGTTAGATGCGATTCAATTCCAAGGGGGAGGGGTAAACATAGAACAATTGGAACTGTAAGAAACCTTGAGTAAATTATTTCTCTATCTATCTAAGATACAGGTATCTACCATTGGTGCAGTTTAAGTTATCCTTACCTAATTTGTGAATTACATTATTGTAATAAAAATAAAACGATTAGCACAATGCATTCATCCAATAAATTCCTTTTCTGCTACAATAACACGGAACCTCTGAAACTGAGATGTTCCCATACATTATTAAAAAAAACTCTGTAATTGAACAGCAAATAATTTCACCTCCGGTCCCTACTCAAGCGGCCTAAGTGCTGTAGGAATCCTGACGTTTGTGATAGTAATTAGTATTGAATTAGTCAACAGAACAGTTAGTCGATGGGAATAGTTCAGGATTTGGTGCGCGTAATACAGGAGCTGGACTGAACCCTGGATACGGCTCTGGCTCTGATCCCACCTAGGCTCTTTTACACAGGTACTGTCAGCTGCAGACGCTGTTTTGGCGTCCGTTTTGATTGAAGTGTTCAACTCGCCTGCACTCCGTGTTTTAGGTGCCACACCCTTTTTGGAAATGTAAAATGTATAGATATCGAAATAACTTAGGAAAAATAACTAAAGAAGTGGTCTAGTTCATTCCTGAATCACTTACTTGGATTTTTAACGTAAGAGTACGACCAGGTTTCGTTCTTCCGTGAATGATATTTCATTCATTTCATTTCATTTATTGCGATAAATTACAGTGAAAAGAGAGTGATAAATTAGGGATTCCAGAATTAAGTTGATGATTATACTTACTAACCAAATAAAAGCTTAAACGAATTAAGAATGTGTTTAACCTCCTCAATCCAGACCTTGACAATAACAATGGGTTTCTAGGTTAGGTTAGCCATCTATACAATATTGTGTAACGACCAAAAGCCCAAAACATAACACAAAATTTCCATCGGCGAAAAACCCAAAATTGCCGCGCCTCCCACGAAAAAAGTAACAGACAAAACCAATAATATGTCCGCCGACGGGATGTGCGCCGAATTCGAATGGAAAAAGTAAGTTTTTAAATGAAAATATCGTATCAACTGGAGCGTCAATACTCAATATTACTGGGCACGGAAATGAAGAAAACAGAAGTACCATCTCACGTTACGACTGTTGTTACCATCAAAGGTAGTACGAGGACGCGAGTCGCGCGCGACAACGTCAAAAGTCGCGACTTTCCAGTACATTAACTGTCAAATTCTGACGACTTTGCATGAGTCATGGATCATGGGTCTAAGGCTGGTTTTAGAGTCACCTGCCCTTATATTACGTAACTTTCCACTTTATCTGGTTAAGCATTTAGACAACACGAAAGAGTCAAAACAAGAATGTTTATAACAGTTTGGAGTGGGAGTATGAGATACCTACTAGGAAAACAAGTCCCAGAATGTAACAGTGTGACATAAAGTAAAGGGCTAAATCAGACAACTCCATACAGTGCAGTCTTACGTAATGGCACGCTTCTTAGATAGTTTGGACATTCATACAAACTTATACATACAAAAGCTCACGCCTATATTCCAGAGGGGTAGGCAAAGACCAGAGACTGCCACCTGCCACGATCCTGACAAATCACTTTCGCTTCTTCGACATTCACGCACGTCGGTTTTGGGTACTTTTTATCTTGCCCTTTGCTAAAACATCCCCTATTTGTACGAATTATGTCCGCATGGGGCATCCCTTACCAGCCCTTCCTCTCACATTCGCTCGATATATTTGATTTGTCAGTCTTTCTTCCTTCATCCTCTCCACGTGTCGAAATCAACGCAAGATTCTTTACTCAATTCTAGTCACTACATCCTCTTTCAGTCCACAACATAGTACGTACAAGTACAAGAAAAAATCTAAAAACTGTACAGTTGTCTTTGAAGATCGGTAATAAAAAAAAAACTTCGAGACTCGATTCCTTGACTATTTGTAAAATATGTAAGTATCAACAAGTTTGCCTCGGTGGGCGGTTTCGATTTGCTCTTGTCCGCTTTTTTATATAATTAGTTTTGTTCTTACTGAACACATGATTTCCTAACATTTTTTCGTTTGATTCTTAAATATGTTTTTGACATAACATAACATTTTAACATAACATTTACAAACAGGCACATACATTGCTTCTGGCCCCATACTAGGATACCCTGTGTCGTGGGACCCAGAAACAGCGACGTCACAAACATGTAAGCATCCAAGACCTGGGTTTCTTTGTTTTGTTCCCAGCCGGGATTCGAACCCGGGACCTCTCACATGGTAGGCAGATGCGCTAACCACTGCGCCACAGAGGTCGTCTATGAATTGTATTCTTATGAAACGCAGCCACAGTCATAATTTCTCTCTTACGATGTAGGTACTCGTACTTTCAGTGGTTCCCATCCTGTGTCGGCTATCTGTAATGGAAATCGTCGCCAGTACATTACGTCCAGACAATATGAATGGAATGGAATATATGTCGATGGCTTTTTCCATTGATTTTTGGGCAGGTAGGCAAAAGTTGAATTCCGAAACTTTTGTTAAGCGGACGTTTTATTGATTGGCTTTTAGGTTAGATTAGAACTCATTAGAAACGTTCTGTTTCCAATGGGTTTTAATTTGAAAATGATATCCGATTTAACACGATAGGTTTGTTTCTGTCCTCGGTTATCCTCACATAACATAACATAACACTTACATACAGGCACATACATATTCTGGCCCCACACTAGGATACCCTGTGTCATGGTAACCAGAAACAGCGACGTCACAAACAAGTAAACATCCAAGACCTGGGTTTTTTTCCCAGCCGGAATTCGAGCCCGGGACCTCTCGCACGGTAGGCAGATGCGCTAACCAATGCGCCACACAAGTCGTCAAAAGATCTCATCACAGATATCTCAATATAGGGAGATGTGACAAATTGTCTAATCCAGCCATACTCTGTGTGATCCGCGGAACCCCAGTGGTTCCGCAAGAATTTAGGAAAAACATCACTTCTGTCTGGTCGAACGTTTTGACGCGGCGTATCACGAGGCGCAGCCGAACGTACCTCGGGCTCTAGAGTAGGCTTCGGTTTTCGCCGAAAGCACACGAGTGTAATACTACTGCCTGCTCTGTATAAAACATTTCTTCACTATTTTGAAAAGTTATAAATAACAATACAAAATACACCTTACCTTATTGCTCTATAATCGGTTTTTGATTGCGTAGCCTAACAGACTAGTAGCTGTTTCATTGTACTTCTATTATGCTTTTTAATAAAGAATATATTTTTTAAACCAATTGTTTCATTGTAGGGTTCCGTCAAGTACATCGCTTTCCAAAAGGGTTACGTCACCAATAGTTTGCCTTACAAAAGCCTTTACAATATCAACTTATCTCCTCAGCATCCCCCTCACGCGAGCAACACTCCAAAAACATAAATAGGGCAAATAAATTCCGTGAGGAGACCCTCCCAGGACCGGAAGGGCCCCGGAACAAAGTTCAGGTTGCCATCTCACCGGAACTGGATGTGACGTCAGTAATGAGAAGTCTGCGACCTCGTTACGGAACGCCCTTTCTTTGTGCCTCATTTCCGGTTGAGTATTTGTGTTCTTTTTTAGTGTCTGGGGGGTGGCGGGGTGACGAAACTTTTGTTTCGGTCGAAGTTATGACATCAACTTTTAACTAAACAGGTCGTGCGTCTTTTACTAAGTTAATGTCACGATTTGTCGCAGAAGAACCATTAATAATGAACTTAACACTTTCTCGGACAGTCATATGTGATCTATTGTTATTTTTCTTGTTATCGGATGCTATAGCATAAACTGTCCGGGAAATTGATAAGAACTAATAGGAGTTAAAACCATAAATCTATAAAAAATACATTCATAATAATAGCGTCCACACAACACGATCATAGTTTTGCAAATAATAAACACATTTAGGTACACTAGAACCAACGCACATTTCCATTTCGAGGAGTGGCGCTGGTGACTGTAACACAGTTCTAACAAAGAACTAGTACAGTCGCCATCGTAAGTACAAATAGTTCATATTAAACTAAGTCACTAGTCTAAGTATGTTTAGTACCTTATCATGTATGTCTATTTCTTCTGAAATAAATTAAAAAAAAAAAAATAATAAAAAAAAAAATTACTTTACTTTTCACTCATCCTAAATTAGGATACCCTGTCATATATGGTAACCAGACAAGGTCATACAAAGAATAGGTCAGTGTCAAATATGGAATAATACCCCGTCCAGACCAGAATACTTTTTTTGTACAAGTCAAAGTTCGGAGAGCCTCAGCGGGAATTGATCCCTCGACCTCCGACTTTGTAGTCAAACGTTTCACTGCTATACTAATGAGTAATCCGATAATTATTTTACTTGCTCTGATAAAAAAAGTTGATATGAGTATTGCATTGACAAAGATGATCAGCACCCTGAAATGTCTAGAATTCGTAAAATATGGCGTAATATAATTTACACAACAATCAATTGAAGGAATCATGCAAGAATAGGGTTACCATGCGTCCGACCTTGTCCGGGAAGGTGGAGCGAAAGGACCGGACGCCACGTGTCTGCGTTTTCGACCCATGGCCGATATGTGATACTCGCGACTTAATAGAAAAAAAAAGGTGTAAAAGACACGATTTTTAAGAGCGACATCGATGCTCGGACGATATCATTGAGTCGGCGAAAATTCCGTCGACGATGGGGAGGTGGCATTTCAGGTAGAATACCTATACCCAGCAAAAGACAGCGGAGTGCAAATGTGGCACTAAAACTTGTTTTTTTTTTTATTTTCGGATTTTTCCTGGGACTTTGTAGAGATTGAGATGGTAACCCATTGTTACATTGCTCGGTATGATGGCGCCTGTATTGGCGTTAATGATCCCCTTTCATTAGTATTGGATGCTCAAGTTTTTTATAAAAACTCTTAGGTACATATTATTTTTTTAGGTACGAGCGCGAATAAAACGTCCCCATTTTTATTATATGTCCGGCTTTTCGTTGGGACTTTTCAATGTTGGAAATGGTAACCCTACGCGAAAGGCGAGCTCGGTATGATGTATAGCGCCTGTATTGGCGTAAATGATCTTCTCTCAGTGTCTTATTAAGAACTCTTAAGTATACATATTCTTTAAGTATTAGTGCGACTAAAAACCTTTTTTTAAATGTCCCACTTTTCCTTGAGACGTTTTAATATTAGAAATGGTAACCCTACGCGAAAGGCGGGCTCGGTATGATGGCGCTTGTATTGGCGTAAATGATCCCCTTTCAGTGGTATCCTTGCGACTCGTGACATGACGACGGATTCGGGAAGCCTTAGTGGTACGATAACACGAAAGGACCGCTTCAACTCAACCTTTTTTTTACATAATCTCTATTTGAAAGAATTTTGTACAAAAATTTACAACGTCACTCTTATTTAGATAGATCTTAAGACTGAAAACTACTAACTCTAGCAGAAATACCAAAGATTCATCAGAAAGAGGGAAAGCCAAAACGCTATTACAGACGCCCATGGCGTAAAAATACGTGTTATCAAAGATTTGCCTTCTAATTGCTTCATACCGGGCATATTCCATAAGTAAATGGATGGTCCAATTCGAGAAATCGCTAAGTCCAATTTCATACAATTGCAAAACGACGTAAGTCCAAAAATCATGAGTTGGTCTTACGTCGTTTTGCAAATGTATGAAATTGGACTTAGCGATTTCTCGAATTGGACCATCCAAATGGTAAACAACTTCAACAACATTACACTCGTCGCAATTTGGTGATTCTACTTTTCGTATCAGAAATGCAAAACTTATTAAGAGGAATGTATCCCAAACGAAGTCTCAAAACGAGAAATATATAATCTTCTATCCATTTGACAATGGTCGAACCATTGTATACGTTGGGGGCAAGGCTCAATTTTTTATACCAAATACCCTGTGTCGTGGTAACCAGACACAGCGAAATCACAAACATGTAAACATCCAAGAAGGGTCATTTTGTAATTGTTGCAGTACACAGAATAAGCGCAAGGAGGGTCTTCTGTTCTTCTATATCGTGGGCTCGGGGTTGTATTTACGTGACACAGATGGAATGCGTGACGATTAACTTAGGCCTGCGCGCGTTAGTTCATAGATTTTCAGCGCGGATGATTTTTCGGCGGAAACCTTCGTGATATTGGATGTCGATGTTGTATTTTTCTGTTGGATTAGCGAGATCGTCGAGTTGGGTATCGGTTGATTGCTTGATTTGATCGTTCAATTGACGTTTTTATTTGAGTAGGGATACGATTAGAAGTGACACTGATGTTGCTGGTATTTGAGCGAAACATCTTATGTTTCAATCTAAATCGAAAGCTATTTTGGAGCTAAGTTGTATATTCATATAAGTTGAGTTTTTTCTGTGACAAGCTCTACGTATGCATAAATACGTACAACTTCTACTAGGATACACTGAAATGAGGAAAAAAAATGAGGATTATTGTTACTACCTGCAGGTATTTAATATGCAGAAAAAAGACAACAAACTAAGCAAGAACAGGAAAGAAAGAAAATACATTTATTATAAAAAGACACATCACAGAAAGATAACCAGATGAGTGACATAATATTATTATGATCAACAACAAACGCACATCAGATGGATTATTTAAAATATTTTGGCGATTTTGGGAGAATCTTTTTCCTTTTAGACGTACGGTAAAATCTTCCAAACGGAGTTTTCGTCAGACCATTAGAGTACTTGTTCGAAACAAGAATGCCACGAATATAGCAGAGATTATGTTCATTAGCCGGTTCGAGATACCATATTTTTTGCGAAAAATATAAATCAAATACATAATTAAATGATGCTTATTTATAAAACAGATATGCGTTCTAAGTTAAATATCGCACATCATAAAATTTTTAGTGATTTTTAGAAAATGCTTTTGTTTACTTTTGATAAGTGTGGCCACACTTATTTAATAAACACTAACGACCGCACTCAGAGACGTCATTTAACGTAATGTTCATTAAAAATTTTAATGATAGTCTTTACGTGTATTGATATAAGGTTTATTTTTCTTTCTTAACTAACCATTAAAGTTTATGAATGTCTCTGAGTACGGCAGTTAGGGTTTAATACATTAATGCAATTACGGACATTCATGACATGCTTTTTTATCCTGTGCCAGTTTTTCATTGAGAAAATTTGATAGAGAAATTAATCATTTTGGGTACATCTTTATCCTTCTTAGTCCTAAAATGTAACAGTGACTTTCATTTGTTATTATCAAAGTTAGAACTAAGGAGACTTTTAAAACTTAGTTAAAGGAAAATGAAACTTAATTTCGACTAAATAGGGGCTGAATCGCTCGTAGCCTGCGCTGCCTGAGTGATCTAGAACGATCACTAAGGTTAAGCAACATACGGCGCGTTCAGTCCATGGATGGGTCACCGTCTATGACTAACGCTAGTGGCATTTTTCCGAGCGGTTCCGTGCTTCGCAAGGCACGTTAAGCAGTTGGTGCCGGCTGCCGTCGATAGATGGCAGTCGTTAAGCCAAGTCAGAGGCCTTAGGGCGGCTTGAGAACTTCTGACAGTAAGACCAGCCACTAGTCTTACAAGCCTCCACCAATCCGGACTTGGCCCCCGTGGTGGAGTATGGCCTATACCTTCCTCAGGGAAGAGACCCGTGCCCCTTGGTGGGGACATAATGGGTTGATGATGATGAGGGGCTTTATTAGCAAATATTCCGACAAAAAAACAAACCCAAAACCGGCGTGCGTGTAAGCAACAACTAATGAGTGTTCTTGAAGTGAAAGTGATTTGTCAGGATCGTGGCAAGTGGCAGTCCCTGATCTCTGCCTACCCCTCTGGCGACAGGCGTTTCCGTTCATTCCTCTATTGCGTATCCTGTAATTCAGAGGAAAGTGTCGGGAAGGTCAGAAATCGAGTCTCGAAGTGTTTTTCTATTACCGATCTTCAAAGACAACTGTTTTGTAATAATTTAAATACAAATGCACAGTTTTTACATTTTTTCTTGTACTTGTACGTAATATGTTGTGGACTGAAAGAGGATGTAGTGACTAGAATTGAGTAAAGAATCTTGCGTTGATTTCGACACGTGGAGAGGATGAAGGAAGAAAGACTGACAAATCAAATATATCGAGCGAATGTGAGAGGAAGGGCTGGTAAGGGATGCCCCATGCGGACATAATTCGTACAAATAGGGGATGTTTTAGCAAAGGGCAAGATAAAAAGTACCCAAAACCGGCGTGCGTGTAAGCAACAACTAATGAGTGTTCTTGAAGCGAAAGTGATTTGTCAGGATCGTGGCAAGTGGCAGTCCCTGATCTCTGCCTACCCCTCTGGCGACAGGCGTTTCCGTTCATTCCTCTATTGCGTATCCTGTAATTCAGAGGAAAGTGTCGGGAAGGTCAGAAATCAGAAATTTATTTCAACGTAAAGATATTACATTCTGCTTGTTGAATGTCAATGTACATAAAATGATAATGTTAGCCGCTGCTTTACAGCCAAATGTAGTGGAGAAAAAGGCAGCAAAAAAAACTCCACTCTGACCATCTTTTCTCAAATCATCTTAAAGTGTCCGAAAGGTACACCTAAATGTATTCTTAGGGCCATCGCACAGGGACAGTTAGAACAATGCCCGTAAAACGGCAGTAACACAGAGCATGCACGTCCAAAAGGGAGGTTTGTTTAAACATCCGACCGTATGTTTATTTACACTGTTGCCGCGACCGACCAACTGGCGTATACAGGGCGTCCCAAAATTACGGGACATGAAGGGAAAGTACCTTAAATATCGTAAATAGGGTATTTTGCTGAAAGAAGACTTTATGTTATTTTTAAAAGTTAGTAATTCTGCATTCAAAGATTTTCTAAAAATTACTTGCCTCGTCTGGGAATCGAACCGACTTAAAAGTAAAAAAACAATACCCCTACTTTTATGATGCCAATCGAAAGAATGGCCAAAAAATAAAAACTCTTCTTAAATAACATAGTATTTTTAAAGTAAGGAACAACGTGAAATCAATAATTTTAATCAAATTAAAAACATACATGAAACTGCCGTAGTCAATTTTGTATTTTTTTAGTCGGGATTTTTTTGTAAATTAATAAAATTAAATGCTCAAAATGTGAAGAGTAAGACAGGAGGGATCACATTTTGAGCATTTAATTAATTAATTTACAAAAAAAATTATTACGGCAGTTTCATGCATGTTTTTATATGCTGTGAGGGTGGGGAACGGGGATTCAAGCTTCAAATAATTCCGTAAAGCTCTGGACCATCGTTTCTTGTATGGCTGTCACTCTGAGATAACCTAAGGTCGATAGGGCAGTGTAAATCACACTTTGCAATTGAGGAACAATTAACGACCTCTGTGGCGCAGGGGTAGCGCATATGCCTACCATGAGAAGGGTCCCGGGTTCGAGTCCGGGCTGGAGACAAAAAAAAACCCCAGGTCTTGGGTTATACATGTTTGTGACGTCGCTGTTTTTGGTTCCCACGACACAGGGCACCCTAGTGTGTGGCCAAAAGCAATGTATGTGCCTGTATGAAAATATTTATGTTTTAACCTCGTAAGGCCTGACCTTGAAAATAACAATTGTTTATGGATTTCTCTGATACACGGGGCTATTATTTATTATTTATCTAGGTTGTCTTTTCGTGAAGCTAAAGCAGCACTAAAAAAATTAGCAAAAATATCAATATTTTGTACGAAACTTGTTGTATATCACTATAAAATATCTACATATTATATCTACACACTACGGAATACCAAGCGAATACATATTTATTATACATACAAAAAATTAATAATATTACATACAACTGGAAGATCCTTATTTTGGTATATTTAAAGTCATCGTACAATGCGGGATCTTAATCAACCGCAAAAGGTTAAACAAAAAAAAAAACAAAAAAAGTCTTCCTCGGTTCATTCAGACGAACGAAGACGTGGGGCGAGCTAGTATATTTAAATTATATCTTTGAAAAGGTCAATAGCTGGACAACAGGCTCGTTTAATTATCGCGATGAAGCAAAACAAAACAGGTGTAAAATGCTAAATTAAATTAATTGAAAACTCAAAAGCGGTAGAATTGGATACGTTTATTTCATCATCTATAATGTAATGGGTAAACATGCGCGCTTGCCGATATGTGGTTTCCGTCCGAGCACTTTACGTAAATATTCACAAATTTACAGTACAATTGGCGGCCTTATTTCTTACATCAATTCCTTCCACGATGGACATTTTCTGAAGGAAAAGTGAGACAGTTCAGTGCAAATATTTATATTGATATAATATGTACTTAAACTCCATAATAAATATGCTTTCATCTCCATCTACAGGTAAGCAAAAAGGAAGGCTGCGTAGGACGGCTTGATAAGGAAAAGGCCAAGGAAAAGGAAAAGGAAAAGGAAAAAATGATCAGGCCACCCAGCGGTGGGCAGAGGTGGCCTGATGATGATGATGATGATGATAAGAAGGTTTATTTACACTAGTGTACACGCACACACTCTCGCCAAGAGACAGGCATGCCTTAATAAACATAAGCATTTACGTACAGGCACATTCATTACTTCTGGGCCCACACTAGGATACCCTGTGTCTTGGGAACCGAAAACAACGCCATCACAAACATGTTAACATCCAAGACCTGGGATTTTTGTCGTCCCCAGAAGGGGTTCGAACCCGGGACCACTCGCATGGTAGGCAGATGCGCTAACCGCTGCCCCACAGAGGTCGTAAATACAACACATTACAAGTATGCACAAGTATTCTAAACCTTTTAAAGACAACAGCGTCGAAAACCCTACTTTCTTCAATCACAGTACGGTATTAAAATAAAACAACACCCGACAAAGAGGAACCAAATTAATTATTTTCCACAGCGTCTGTTGACAACCCTATTGAAATTGCGGCCGTCGTACTGAGCGCTTTGAACTCAGGGCTGCCACGCCCAGAGAGCTCCGGTCGGCTGATTTGGGCTTTTACAAATATTGGTTCTATACAATTTTGGAGGGAGCGCAATATTGCTTGTCGAAGGAGTTTTTTTTTACTCGTATCCATTTTCGGGATATCTTCATGTGGTTTACTTGGCAACTGAATTTTGATGACGTTTATACTTTTGGATTTTGGCGGATCTTTGTTTGATCTCACTTTTGGTAATGTAAGATATTTATAGATAGATAGAACACTTTGTATAAATAAAAAAGGAGATGACAGTCTGTTAGCTATTAGAATATACCTCAACTGAGCAATCAAAATCCGATTATATTGCGATAAGGTAAGGCTTATTTTGTATTGTTATGTATGACTTTACATAACTTTTCAAAATAGTGAAGAAAAGTTTTATACAGAGCAGGAAGTATTACACTCGTGTGCTTTCGGCGAAAACCGAAACCTACTCTAGAGCCCGAGGTATATTCTAAAAGCTAACAGACTATACACAGGTATTTCTTCATCTAAGAGCACAGATGGTGCTTACGGTCTCTTCCAGACAACCGTTGGATGGACTGGAGCAAAACATTGGAGAAGGAAGTAGATGTACAAAATTAGTAAAATCATTTCTGAAGTATATTACATTTCATAGTAGCTACATTTAGCATAGTAATTACATTTCAATATACGGAAATTAAATCACCATAGTAGACACATTGTTAGCAATAATTGACTTCTGACAGTAAGACCAGCCAGTAGTCTTACGAGCCTGCACTAATCTGGATTTGGCACCCGTGGTGGAGTATGGCCTATACCTTCCTCAGAGAAGAGACCCGTGCCCATCGGTGGGGACAATGGATTGATGATGATGATGAATTGACTTAACATTTTAGTTTCTTATTTGTGAACACACAGTACCGCTAGTAGAAGACGTCCCGTAAACCTGTGTTACAAAAATACTTGTATAAGACTTAAAATCGCCAATCCTCGTTGGCAAAACGTGGAGATAGGCACTTTTCAATGTTTGTTTTTGTTGGCAACCCAACACTAATTCTTTGCAATTAATATTGTAAGCTAGCAACATTCCTGGCTTGCTCAAATGTCTGTCTAAACGTGTACAGTCGACAGCACATCATGGTATACACCCATGCACTCTACTCCGTTGCATTACGGGCGACTTTGCAACTAAAATGTGAAGATTGACGTGCTGTCGACTGTAAATCTCTTGCTAATCAAATCAGGTTTGTTTATATTAAACACCAGACTTTCGTTCAATGCCAACATTCCTACAGTTTTTCTTGATATGTATCTCTCTCTCTGACATCATCTCTCTCTCACAGATTAAGATCTGGCAATCTTTCTCTTAGAGAAAATGTTATAAAAAATCGCTAACGCTTTTTAACAAACTTCAAAAAAGAGGAGGGTCTCAATTCGACTGTTTTTTTTTTTTTCATTTGTCTTTATGGTTAGGCATATTTTAGTGTTTCCTTGTCAGACACCGACTCCAAAACTAGCAATAGTTGTGACGCAAGTAAGTAAGAATTATTATTTTCAACTTTTTAGTGCACATAATTGTTGTGGAATAGATTTTTGTTTGACGTCGGTTTTTATTTTTTTGTTAAAATTTTTGTTTTAAACATTTCAAGACGCCAGTTTTACTTGTTAAATTAAACATTCCCGACCCAAAAATCTGCAACGGCCCGTCCATTTTATCTGCTCTGCGCTAATATCTCTCATTTAGTATCAAACGCGAGGGAGGGGGAATCCGAATGGGGGGAGCTGAATGAGAGTGGGCATATTATCACGTAACAAATTGGTTTCAGCTACCTTTGTTCGGCGCCGTCGCGATGCCTCACAAACGTTGGTTGTAGCGTTAGAAATGGAAGTGGGCGGGTGTTCCTTTCAGAGTTTACTAGCTGACCTGGCAAACGTAATTTTGCCATTCAATGAGCGTTTTTCCTTATGTCAAATTTAGTTTTAAAAGGATCCCTAGGTGGCGCTGCCGTACCGTAATAATAAACGTCAAAGCAAAAAATAATACTATGGTTCTGTGGAATTTGTGATGGTTGATTACCGAAAAAAAATGCTGTTGTCGTTTGGTGATAAGTACGCTTTTGGATACTTTGGAGTCTTTGCTATGGATTTGAATTTTTATTTTTATTACGAGAAACCTCGTCCGAATAGCAACCCTGGTTCCTTCTCTTGTTTAGTAATCTGTGGACTGACTTTGACATTGATTGCTACGAATCACAAATTCGTATGAAGAAACGAATGACGCCATCTAGTGTATCTCAAGGAACTAAGAAAAAAAAAGAAAGTAAAAACGCCCACTGAAATCTTACGGCCCAGATATTCTTCTAGATCCTGGCAACTTAAATAAGCAGTCAGGAGGTGAACAATACCTTATGCCCGGTTCCTATAATATACGCCTACCGGCTACGATCCGTTTTCCGTACAATTTATTGACGGTTCGTAGGAATTTCGTAGGAATTGTAACCTATCTTAAGCAAAAACGAAGCGTTTTGTGGATATTGGAACCGGGCATTAGACATCGTCTTCGCTTACTATCAAGCAAGTCATAGGCCATTACATTATTGTAAACATTTACATTATTAAAAAAGTGACAAAAATTTGAATGATCAGGATTTTTTTGTCAAGCTTTTCCTTTGACTAATTTATCAAACCTGCTCAAGAGGGACCCTTTTTCGCAGCCAGCAGGTTCCAGGATAATTATTCCAGGAAAATGGTTATACCTGTAAATAAAAAGGAATCTATATTGATTTGGTACGTTCTTAGAATTTTACCCATCGATATAGCTATGTTGTTTTTGCTACTAAGTAACTTTTAGTTATTTTTCGTAGGTAGTTATTAATAAATTTTAAAAATATTTTTTTTTTATGAAATAGCGGTACTTCCGAACAAAGCAAAGCCAAGTAAAACAAGATAAAATAATAAAATAAATATATGTGTCATTTCTTAGAATGGTAAAGAAAATTGCTTTAAATTACAGCTTGGATAAATTATTAGAATATTCTTTATTGTAAATTGGGATTTATATTTGAGATTAAAAGTACAATGTAATTGTTAACCATATTAGTTAAGAGTAATTTCTTCCAACTTTCAGCAATTGTTACCGCATTGACACTATTGGAATCGTTTAGGATTTGTTGCGCAAACTATATTTATTTATTTTATTTATTAGACACCCAAAACTGTGTTACGGACATAAATTACAAATATGAAATTACATAAAAACTCTCAATTCAAACCATAACATGAAACCAAGTGCCCACAGCATGATTAATTACATTATAATTACATTTTTTATAATATAGTTACGCATTATACCCACTTACAATTAAAAATTTAAAAATAAAAATAATTATAAAATAATTAACGGGCGACCTCTGTGGCGTAGCGGTTACCACATCTGCTTACCATGCGAGAGGTCCCGGGTTCGATCCCCGGCTGCAGAGAAAAAAAAAAACTTCAGGTCTTGGTCAGGACACAGGGTATCCTAGTATGGGGCCAGAAGCAATGTATGTGCCTGTGGGTAAATGTTTATGTTTAATTACTTGGGTGTATTTTTTTAATAGGTACTGTAAGTATAAAAACATACCCAAGAAAATCCTCCGCTGCGAACCGTACCGGCGACAGAAAAAGCTACGTCGCCGTCTACTTAACATGGAACAGAAAAAAGAATCCTTTGTGCCGCTCACTCGAAGATTTAAACCTATTGAGATGCGGGGACCTACAATGGGGTATTTACCTTTTTTGTCGACCCTACTTGTAGGCGGCTCGGGTCACGTGGGCTTGCGCCGAGCTTTACTTTCCTCTCTGAGGACAGTTAGGTCACTTCGGTCTAAGTTGTAGAATAGTCTTGCACTAAGTGGGTCTTTAGTCCCATGGGACTAACCGACATCGACAGCCCTTTGCCAGGGATGTTGAAAGAAGAGGAAACACCCGTCCACGTGACAATTTACTATGGCGTGGAAAAACAACGGACCGCCATTATTGGGAAGCTGGGATCCCTTCAGGAGGCCTGCAGTGACATCAGAGCACTGCTGGCCTTCTAGAAACTCATAACCTCTCGTCAGACGACCTCTGTTGCGCAGCGGTTAGCGCATCTGACTACCGTGCGAGAGGTCCCGGGTTCGAATCCTGGCTGGAGAAAAAAAAACCCAGGTCTTGGATGTTTACATGTTTGTGACGTCGGTGTTACTGGTTCCCACGACACAGGGTATCCTAGTGTGGGACCAGAAGCAATATATGTGCCTGGCTGGCTGGCATGAGTAAAGTCACAGCCTAGTAACGCTCAATAGCCCGACTATAAGGCTAACCCCCGGTTTCTCATAGACTAACAAGCTGTTATTTACTGTTAATAGCTGTGACTTGGCCAAAGTGCGTACGAAAAAACGTTACACACCTGTTAACAGTAGATTAACAGTTTGTTAGGGCCGGTCTCTGATTTGGGAATTTACACTAAGTAAATACTTAAATATCGTTCTGTCACGCTCTTTTCTGAGAACTTTGACGAGACAGCACTACAGTTAAGTAGTTACTTAGCGTAAATTCTCAATTCAGAAATTGGCCCTACGTCTATGAAAAACCGGGGGTAAGTGCGGAAATCTCAGGTCTATTGTTAACGTTGATCATAAATAGCACATAGACGCCATAGTATGTTAGACTTCATTAAGATATAGTAACGCGCTGAGGGAAACGAATGACTATGATTCCTCGCCTCCTCAAAGACCCACTTAGTACCTACAAGTTGGTTTGACCCATCGACTCTTTAAGTACTTATTCAAGCAGCTGGTATATGTCCCATTGTTAGGACATAGGCAATAAGCCTTACCTCAGGCTAAGAGATAAATAGATAAATAGCCCTTCAGAGAGAGAAACAATATGAGCATGCCGACCGCGGATCGGCGCATTCAAGTCCATTTTAAAAGGTATTCTGCTTCTACAGTGGTATTTTCTTATCAGAAAAAACGATTGCTTGCCTCTTACCTCGATTATATATACACGAACGTATAGAAACTGCTCAAGCCCGTAAAGTTTTACTGGAAGGCATTCTAAACATAAGACTTATACATAAACATTTACATAAATTGCTTCTGTCCCCACACCCCGTGTCGTGGGTGCAGACCAGAAACACAGACACCACAAACATGTCAACAACCAAGAGCTGTTTTTTTTCCCAGGCGGGGTTCGAACCTGGGATTTCTCGCATGGTAGGCAGATGCTCTAACCGCTGCGCCACAGAGGTTGTCAAGAAACTCTCTCTCAGGATCTAAATTAAAATTATATATAAAACAATGAATGAACTAATATGAAGCGAAAGTGATTTGTCAGGATCATGGCAGGTGGCAGTCCCAGGTTTCTGCCTCCCCCTCTGGGATACAGGCGTGAGCTTATGTATGCATGTATAAACAATTCCAATATCAAGGTGTTAAGCACACTGAACATACTCGGTATAAAGCATTCTGATTCTGCCCTATAAACTCGTGTTAATTGTGAAACAAGTTTATTCTAATCTAGAGCAGGCGAGGTTCACTCCCGCTACACCCATTCCTTCTGTCCCAATAAACATCTGAAAAAGCTCGCAACAAAGTCACAAACGGGGCTGGACTAATTAAATCAATACACCGCTTTATGAGCACTTACCGGACTTGGGGCCTACCCTGACTGATGTGTAAGCTGAAGGATGAATCGACTCAATCTAGTCTAGTCTTATTAACACAGAAATGTATGTTTAACTGTCTGCTAAGCAATCGTTGCATTACGGAAATCCAGGAAATAACAGAGTTGAAGTTTTGAGTTATATTTATATAGGTACCTACTCGATTGAAAGATCCGAAAGGATTATTTATTATTGAAGTGCAGAATAAGCTATAATTGTTTCACTAAATTATGAGAGGCTTATTTAATTCGCATGGGTTATTTGGGTTTTTCAAAAAATTTAGTGTTTCGGAGAGGTGAACGAAGATGGAAACGCTGTAGATGTTGAGCTGTATAGTTAGAGACCAAACTCCCAAAAAATTTACAGGCACCGACGAAAATGTATGTGCTTGTATGTAAATGTAAATGTAATGTTAAAATGTGAATCACCCGAGCTGTTTTTCAAATTTCACACAGATAAAAGAACCCTTTTTTCGACGATAATCCACTGGACGTTGTACCACACACTTCCAGAAAAAAAGTCCCAAAAGGTTTACAGCCTCAGATGAAAATGTAAAGCACACGCAGTAGCCCCCCGGTCAGTTCAAACGCGCTCGGACCGTCGGTCATCGTTCACTCGCCCGGTCATTCGTTCACTCGTTCACTCGCTCACTTTGATGTCGCCCGCCTGCCCTTAGTGCACGCACTGCTAAGCGCGGGCTATTCCCAACGCGTCAACTTATGCCATTTTTTTATTCGTAACTCTAATAAATTTTTGCATGGAGTGCAATATTCAGTTTGAAATATATGTTTGGTTTTGACGAGCTCCGCAATTTTATAATCAAACTAGACGGAGTTTGAAATAATAAAACCGAGTCTAGCCCCTGCTGCATATTTCATAGAACCATAAATGGTAATTTATTGTTTGCAACGAGAATTCGCTCCATAGGCACCCACCGATAAACAGACTATGACTTTGCTACCTAATTAGATATGAAAGTCAGTCTCAGTCAGTTTTAGCAAACGGAAAAATACCAATCGAAATTAGCGTTAGGTCGCTTATAACAAGGAAGTGAAGAGAAAAAATGAAGTAAATAAAGAACTCTCATAATTTGCTACGCGACTTCAAGGAGCTTGGGACCAGAGATTTTTGTGTTTACTGTATATTAATTACTGGAAAATAATATAATGCGAAGCACGCGCAGTTGTAATTGAACGTCTAAAATGCACAAAAATTTATAATACTAAGTTCTTTGTTCAGACGGTGGTGGACCGCACGGTGTTCAGAATATTTCACCAAAGGAGAATTTGCCGCGCCTGAACGCGGCCATAAGCAAATTATACAATTACCTCATAATAAGTGAACATAATGATAGACACGGGCCTTTGACGCCTGAGGCAATTCAGCCTCTAATGCCTAGTACGTAAAGTATCGAATTACCCAGCTGTGTGACAGCTTAAAAATTCAACAGAAGTAAAATAGTTTACTAGGCGTCTAGAAAGACATACAGAACGCGAAGCGTAATGTTTTTTTTTCTTGAATGATACAGGGTGTAACAATATCTTCATACATGGGGGTTTAGTAAAAGTTGTTTGAAATCATCATTACGAACAACTTTTACTATGGGAAACCTTTAAAACATACATACATAATTATCTCTCAGAAATAATCTGGCCTTTGTACATGTTTCTTATTTTGAAAATTCTGTATTACACAGATAACATCTGCGCAAAAGATACTGAAGTTTTACAGTTTTTTTTCACGCAAGTTAACAAAAATTGAAAGAACCAGAAACCGGCAGTTAGGCCTTTAACAACTAGTCACACGCGTAACACCCAATTTCTCGTACACTAAGAATCTGTGAATCTACTCGTATTGTTATTGTTATTGTTACCTTGGTGTACCATGATCTCATGTCCCAAACGCGAGGACCTCATGTCCCAGTTTGCGCACCCGCCTAAATAGCACCTGGCCTAGTCCAGATTGGGCACTTAGTGATATTTTTAACAGAATAAATAAATTTGAATTCACTAACAGCACCTGCCTTAAATGTGGAGTTTCTTTTTTAGTTTCTTCTCCATGTAATCTATTAATTGTGAAACTAACAACTTTGACGTTCATAAAGTAAACACTTTGTTTGTACTATGAATAAAATATTTGAGTTTAGCCTATAGCCTTCTACAGCCTTTTTGGCGCACCCTGTATACAACCCGTCCTTCTATGCGACCCTTACTCTACAGCAAAGCGCAGTTGTAAAGAACACTATTAAGGTAATCGTTGCCTTTGACGGCATTTTTTTCAATATTGGCAGAAAGAATGGCGCAGACACGGGCACTGGTGTAAGAACGTGCTTTTTGACATCAAAATGACTCCGATTAAGATGTCAAAGTGATGTGCTTGTGCTCCGTTGACTCCGAGTGTAAATTTGCAGTCTATAAAGGGTGGAGCGCAACACAATACAAATAATACACACAAAAAAAATGTTTTGTCGAGTAAATTTGTTTCTTTTTTTCTTTACTCTTAATGTTAACAGACTTTAAAAACGAGGAGGTTCCCAATTCGTCCGGATATAAATATATTTTTGTATTTTCAGTAATATTTTTTGACAATTAAGTACTCAAGAGTTGTCACTCATAAACTTTTAAGTAAAAATCTGTCGACGAGATAGTAATGTAGATAGAAAGATAGGTATTAGTGTTCTCTATCTATCTACCTATCTAATAATAACTTCCACACAATACAATCAATTGACCTGGTCCCAAACTAGGATACCCTGTGGTATGTTGACCAGGCAACGACGTTACAAACATGGAAAAACATCCAGACTGAGGCCATTTGTACAAATGTACGGCGGATGCCCACAGTGGGAATCGAACCAAATAAATCCGTAAGAAAATCATCAAAATCTTAAATCCACTTTTTAAAAAACACTTACATTTGTCATTTTGTGGTAACAGTATCACTCGCTAACCGATAAGGAAAACATCGTGAGGAAAGATGGGCGTTCGATATGTTAGCCTTAGCGCTTGAAGTTGCCAATAAAAAAATGTGTAATACTCTCCCTCCCCTCCCTCCAATCTCTCTTTGTCTCTCTCTGAGAGAAGTCATAATTTATTGAATCTTTTGGACATAATTGATGAAATAATTACGAGACAGCTATAATTAAAATCGGTTATAGCACATCACATCACAATCTGCCGTCATAAGGCAAAAACTTAAAAAGACGCATCTGATATCAGTTCGAAGCTGAGAAATTAAATATTTAAGTTTTAGGTTAGAAAATGTGAATTGCGTTTTATGCGTCCTTTTTACTTTAGTAACTTCATTCATTTTTCTATCGTATTGGAGAAGTAAGTAATTGACCAAATACGTTTTTTATATTAGTTCAAGTCTAAAAAGCTTTTTTAACTTTAAAAACCAACAAAATACGTTGTCAAATGCGTCTTTTCACTAAATCGTTAGATTCCCAGAAAATCCTCCATCAAAATAAAAAGATACAGAAATATGCGTCTTTTATTCCTCGTTCCGAATATGTATGTAACTCAATTTCGTCAGAAACGTTAGTTGCGTCTTTTTCTCTTACGACGGCAGATCGAATACTCACGACTTTATCCCAGAGAGGTAAACAGAGACCACAGTTTAACACTTGCCACAATCCGGGCCTACCTCTCTCACTTAATCAACACTTATTAGTCATTGCAATGTGCAATATAGATAAACTAAGTAAACCATAGATTTTACCCGTTCCTCGCAAACGCTCTAGCTAAACCGGCAGTTAATCACTTCGGTAACTGTTAAACATAATCAGGTTAACCATTAACTATATTAACCTTGCCAGCATGGGGCCGTTTGCCGCTGAAAATACATGGCTTTTACACGAAGATATACATCTCCAGCATGGAGTTTGAACGTACAGGAGGTCGACTTATGCCTCGTTCCAATATCCACAAAACGCTTCGTTTTTGCTTACGATCGGTTACAATAGGGTAGTTTCCAGGGTCAAAATAATTAAATTCTATTAAGTCCGTATTTTAGATTATAAAAAAATATTGGACACGTAATTTTTCTTTTTTCGATTAAACAAAAAATAACAAAGATATAGCCCATTAAAATTACGTGTGACGTCACTCCGTGATAAAAAATGCAGCACGGCGTGACGTCACACGTAACTTTAATGGGCTATATCTTTGTAATTTTTGGTCTAATTTACAAATAAAAAAATACGTGTCCCTTATTTCTCAATAATCTAAAAGACGGACTAATTACATTTTTTAGGGCAACTAGCCTATTCCTACGAACCTCGCTTACGGTCGGTTACAATTCCTACTAACAAACGGATCGTAGCCGGTAGGCGTATATTATAGGAACCGGGCATTAGTCAATTTGAACTGGGTCTTTGGTCTTAGGGCATAGGTTCCCAAAGTGGTCCAGGTGGACCCCCAGGGGTCCATAGGAGACCACACGGGGGTCCACGTAGACGTGAAAAGAAAACAGGGGTTCACAAGTTATAAGTGGTGGTCCACGAAAAATTTTCTGGTTTTCTTATTAAAGAACAAGAATTTTGGCTTGGATTTACTATCAACGTTAATTGTTGATTGTTTGTAATAATAAATGCTTATAATCTAGGGGCATTGGGCATTTGGTCTACGGGTTAAGGCGCTTGACTTCCTAAGCAGCGGTTGTAGGTTCAACTCCCACTGGAGGCCGCCATGTTTGATTTGTACTAATGGACAGACTAGGTGTATTTCCATGTTTGTCTGATAAGTAGAAGTTTTTTTCTTATTTACAGACAACATGGTGTGATAGATGATTGCACTGTTTTAATTGTACCTATTTATTTTTCCATGGTTAAGGTTTTAAACCGACGAAGAGGCGAATTAGTTCTCTAGTAGACGCGGATGTGATTTTGCATTACTAGTTATTTACAAGTAGGTTATGTATCTTTTTTATTTTTCTTAGGACTTCTCTAGCACTACCCCTTACTCTTTTCACATCACCCATTTAGCTAGAAGAAAATAACATAACATTTACACACAGGCACATACACTAGGATACCCTGTGTCGTGGGAACCAGAAACAGCGACGTCACAAACATGTAAACATCCAAGACGAGTGTTTTTTTTTCTCTCCAGCCGGGGATCGAACCCGGGACCTCTCGCATGGTTTTTTACTTTTTAGTAAGCTGCGAGCTTTTAGTAACGAGCTTAATGCTCGCCTTTGTACAGATATTGTTTCTTGTGCAATAACAAATTTTCAATTAAATTGTGTATGCTACGCAGGTGTTTTTTTTAGACTTTGCTCTTACGAGTAATTCAATTTTAATGTCTTTGATGTGATAAGGATTTTGGTCACATGAGTCTACTATTCACGGTAAAAAAAATCTACCGAGTTAACCTATAGCTTTTATAGCGGTAACACTGCGTCATTTTTTTTTGCATCGAATTAAAAAACGGACTATAGGTATAATTTTTCAAAATTTTTTGTTACATAGTTGTTATTTAAAAACACTATTAGGAAAAGATATTTCTATACGGAAGATAATATGATTTCTTTCACGTAGAGAACCTTAGTTGTAAGTGTAAAACTGGGTTTTTACCTAACCGATCGGCATACAAGTGTGACTTCTGTACGGCGCTAGTTTTTATAAGCACAACCTTCTGCCCTTCCACTGTATCTTGACCGTTGTTTGGAGTTAATTAACTGTACAGAGTTACGTGTATCATGGGCGCACAATGATGTATTACAAGAAAAGCAACGGTGCCACGGAAACTTGCATCGCGCAATGAAAATTTTCTTTGGAAGGGTATAAAAACAGTCTCTCCCACGGGTAGTTCCAAGAACTATTCCATTCGAGTTTAGTGACACCAGTAGCTGGTTTCTTTCAATACGTATTGATAGTATTTTTGTTAATATATGTATACCTACCTGATAGCCTTGATAGGCAAATGATACTCGCTGTATCAATGTCTGAGATTTTTTGGCGTTTGTAATTTGCTGATCCGCGGAAGGCATACTGCTCCTCTATCTTTCAGACAATGCCTATTGCCCTTCAATACAGCACGATTCACACGAAATTGTCAAAATTTGACAGTTAATTAACTCAGAAAGTCGCGACTTTTGACATTATGCCTAGGCGCACACTAGCGACACGCGACGGGCGCACAATGATGTATTACAAGAAAAGCAACGGTGCCACGGAAACTTGCATCGCGCAATGAAAATTTTCTTTGGAAGGGTATAAAAACAGTCTCTCACACGGGCAGTTCCAAGAACTATTCCATTCGAGTTTAGTGACACCAGTAGCTGGTTTCTTTCAATACGTATTGATAGCATTTTTGTTAATGTATGTATACCTACCTGATAGCCTTGATAGGCAAATGATACTCGCTGTATCAATGTCTGAGATTTTTTGTCGTTTGTAATTTGCTGGTCCGCGGAAGGCATACTGCTCCTCTATCTTTCAGACAATGCCTATGCCCTTCAATACAGCACGATTCACACGAAATTGTCAAAATTTGACAGTTAATTAACTCAGAAAGTCGCGACTTTTGACATTATGCCTAGGCGCACACTAGCGACACGCGACAGGCGACAGCTCGGCGACAAGTCGCCCTGTTTGCGATGGCTCTTAAAGCGGGCGACTCGCATCGTTGTGCTACTTACGCCTACAGGGGTTTATTTCATGTAATGGCAATTCTATGTAATTCGATAAATAACAGGTTAAGAAGTAGGAAGTCTCGGCTACGCATTATAAATCGAATTGTCATAATAAACGACGGTTTTGTAGTTTTATGAAACTCAGCCCAGAACACTAACTCAATTAAATTTACTAAGACCCTCTAAATTTCAAAACAAATCCAATCACTCAACTCGAAGCAATAAACACACCAGAACTAAGATTTACACTATCAACTCGAGAATTCAAGGGACTTTGTAATCAATTACGCCGCATCGGAAATTTACAATCTTGTCCAGTTATCATTAGCACTTCGATATTTACAGCCCCGGCCATTTGCGGCCATTTACAAGGTCCGCCATACTGAGAGACTTGAGCCACTTTAGATTATGTCTAAGCAAAAGTTCGCCGGAATATTTATGGGTACAGTGTCTCGTTTCGCATTGATCTGGAGTTTTGAAAATCTTTAGAAATAGTTTCCATCGGATGACTAGGCTTGCATTATCTGCTGCTGCTTTAATGGGTGATTTAAGGTAATCAGGACAACGCATGTAATTACAGCCGATGGTTCGTGTATAAATCTTTACGCTATCGAACTAATTTTAACCCTAAGTCCTCGTCATAACAACGGTTCTAAGATTTTATTTTATTTTAAGTTTTTAAATATTAATGATCCCTAACAAGCGAGCGAGCGTCTCTGCTCACCATGATTAAGCTCTGCGAATCAGAGCGAAATCTGGTCCGGACTCTTCCGACAATAATCAAGTAAGTGTATTCCGATATTTTTTTTAGAATGTGTAGTGCTTTCGATAGTTTTAGTTAAAAAAATCACTAATAAAAGTCACACAAAAAATAAAAGGTAAAAAAACTTAAAATCTACAATGCCATGTGCATTCTTACTTATAGGTAACCACAACATGCTTTAGTAATCATCATCATCATTACTTTAGTAATAAAGTAACAATATTAAAAGACTAAAGTTTATTGATTGATTAATTGATTAATGTTTAGTTGTATTTAATTTATAGTTTTATCTATATTTTTAAGGCGAGGTTAAGTTATACGGATCTTATGGTCCGAACATAAACTTTTACATGCAGGCACATACATTGCTGACATATGTAACTTAAGCTGAATGAGTAGTAAGTAATGCAGACTTCGGGTGCAAAGAATATGAAGATTGTAAGCATATTTTTTATCTTATTAGAAGATGTAAACTTTCCTACCATTAGTATGAATGAATGAATGATTCATTGCCACAGACATGCTTACGGAACAATAGTGGACGCGCAAGCGCAATTCTAGAGATAAACTATAGATATTTTGTTACAATGGGATCAACAACTTAGTCCGAAAATGACCACCACAGCGCCGGACACGCATTATTAAAGCTAAATCGTAACTTTGTCATCTTATCAGGTTTTAATCGTAATAAATACGTTTTTGTGGTAGGCGCAAGGGCAAAGTGGGTTGGTACATGCCTTGGGCGCTTGGAATAACAATAGTCATTATCTGAAACGCCTGCCAAAGGTTTTAAGGTACCTACATGACCTACATAACGGCTAAAATTATATGGACAGAAGTACATTCCAGCTACGAGAGCGTTATATGAAAACGAATGAATAGAAGTCCATGATTATCGCCATAGATTAGTGAAGCTTTCAGTGCGTTATGGGCACTTTTAGGTTGGATATATGCCGAAGCGGTTTATAATAATATCATCCTGTATGGATGATTTACAAACATTTATTTGTGCTGGCCTCAAAGTTTTTTAGGTGCATTAGGTATTACTAATTTATTAATATTTTACTTTTTATATTTTGGATTATTTATGGATTAAGCCTAGGCGCACACTAGCGACACGCGACAGGCGACAGCTCGGAGACTAGACGCGACGACGGGCTACGGCCGTCAATTTTCATATATTTGTTCGATTCTTCGCACACTTGGCGTCAGAGTCGCGGTGTCGCGACGACAAGACGCCAGAAGCAAATGACAACGTCGCGTCTGACGCGGCGACTTGACGCGGCAACAAGCCGCCCTGTTTGCGATGCTAAACGATCACGAAGGTTAATATTCGTAATAGTGTTCAGTGCATGGATGGGTGACCGTTCTATGACTAACGCTAATGGCATTTTTTCGAGCGGTTCCGTGCTTCGCATGGTACGTTAAGCAGTTGGTGCCGGCTGCCGTCGATAGATGGCAGTCATTAAGCCAAGTCGGCCGGCGCCTAGAAAACTTTTGAAAGTAAGACTAGCCACTAGTCTTACAAGCCTCTACCGATCCCGACTTGGCCCCCGTAGTGGAGTATAGCCTATACAATACATTCCTCAGGGAGGAGACTCTGGGTGGGGACATAATGGGTTGATGATGAATATATATTATTTTTTAATTAAATTTAATTGGGAAGTGGTGAATATAAAAATATTGCCGTTCATTGTACCTAAAAGACTTTGAGTAGATGTGAGGCCTTTTTCTATTTTATTTAGTTAGCGCTGATTGAAATTGTTCCCAAAAATTTGCGGGCCTTTGTCTTGGTTCTGAAATAGAATATGATTAACGACTTTCTAGCTGAAGCATTGTGGTTTCTTCGGAACTAATTTTCAGAGTAAACCTAGCAAGAAAAGCAAGTTTTTAGGGCGTCCTAAAATCTATTGTTTGTTTTATTACCCAAGTTTGCCAAACCTTAGAGCGGGTACACACTAGGCGATTTGAAGCGCGCGCTTTTGTAACGCGCGTTGTAAGAACCCGCTCTGAAGTGTACACATGCAAACGACAGCGCGCTTACTGCGCGTTTGCATGTGTATACACACTTCAATCAGACCTCATAGTTCTTAGATCGCGCGTTACAAAAGCGCGCGCTTCAAAACGCCTAGTTTGTACCCGCTCTTAAGTTCACATTGTCTAAAATAAATTCAAGTTTTCATGGTTAGTATTCAGAGATATTCAAGACGTCCATTCATCATCAAAAGAATGTTTTGCTCACCTATAAATGGCTAATAGACTAAACTTGACCTCAAAAAAACTATCACGGCTTAGTTTTTATTATTTTACTACTTCTTCGAAATATCACGTTGTTCTTGTAAGGGTGCGAATTAAGTAGCAAATTTCTAGATAATATTA
This sequence comes from Yponomeuta plumbellus, assembly GCA_947310845.1. Taxonomy (NCBI): domain Eukaryota; kingdom Metazoa; phylum Arthropoda; class Insecta; order Lepidoptera; family Yponomeutidae; genus Yponomeuta; species Yponomeuta plumbellus. The sequence goes on along the minus strand of OX371216.1, from coordinate 8,371,999 downwards.
TGATTTATACCGGCATGCGTGCATGCAATTACTGATGTACGGTCGGGGTCTAAAAATGTTTACCAGTTTTCAAACTTGATTCTTTGTCCCAAGATGTGCATAATCTATAATGCTTTAACAATTTACTTATTACCTTTCAAAGTTCCGAAGCCTGGATTCTAACCTGTATCTAAATTCATTTCTTATTTTAAAATTATTGCATTTGTTAAAATGACACAGATCAAAACTCTGTCAAAATAGAATGTTTGAAGATATACTGAATACTATTTTTACAAAATAAATAAAATAAAACCTCCTTGAGGGAGCGAGGAAGGTTTGCTCTAAACTTTGACAGGTTGGTACTCAACTCTTTATTTTGAGCTATATGCTTTATCGAATCAAATCAATACAAATATTATCGACCTTGTGTCGTATAATTGTCTGTACAATTGTGAACCATAAGGTGGTAAACATTTTCAAACCCCGACTGTATGTCGTTGCAGCTAAAGCGATTCGTCAGGATTGTGGCAGGTGGCAGGTTGGTGTCTGCCTTCATCATCAACCCATCATGTCCCCACCGAGGGGCACGGGTCTCTTCCCTGAGGAAGGCATAGGCCATACTCCACCACGGGGGCCAAGTACGGATTGGTGGAGGCTTGTAAGACTAGTGGCTGGTCTTACTGTCAGAAGTTTTCAAGCCGCCCTAAGGCCTCTGACTTGGCTTAACGACTGCCATCTATCGACGGCAGCCGGCACCAACTGCTTAACGTGCCTTTACCCCTATGGAATACAGGTGTTAGGTTTGGTATGTATGTATGTAATATTATGATTTACTGATGATTGTGTAGTTGAATATGCAAAGTTTATACATAGTATTTTAGCAATAAACAACAGCGGCCTTACTAATAAAGGTTATGAGCTGTGTATACAGCCGTTATGCGAGGTCTGACAAACTGGTTATTTGCACGCTAAATGCGACTAAACCAGTATAAATTGATATACGTCAAATAGTTATTCAGAGTGTATTTAATAACTTATTTATTAGTAAGGCCGCAAAAGCAAAAGCTGATAATGTAAGAAAAAATTCCACGCTCCAAATCCGTGCCGGCCTACAACTTCTCAACAATAGGCAATAAATATTTTACAAGTAATTAATAATGAAAAATTACCACAACAGGAACACTAAACGTTTCCGGCCGCGCTTTGAATTTAAATTAAACACTTACTCGATAATAGCGGCGTCCACAATCTGATTGTAATTGGCTATTGTTGGTGTCAGTGATTTAGATGCATTTTTGTTCCGAGGTGCGCATGCGTTTCGAAAGGCTTGTCGCTAGGTTAAACCGGGGTTGCCAGATGTAGATACTATATCAAATTCCAGTCCCTGCTGCCCGTTTATGTTTTATATTTTATTTAAGGCACACCTACCTACTGACAAACAATTACATACTTTCACAATATTGCATTGGCGATTTCAAGCGCTAAGGTTCAATAATAAGGTACAAAAATAATTTAAATAGCTCAGGTTTCCTCACAATTAACGAGTGGTATTTGGTTAATAATAATAATTAAGCAGTTGGTGCCGGCTGCCGTATCAATAGATGGCAGTCGTTAAGCCAAGTAGAGGCTTGAAAACTTCTGACAGTAAGACCAGCCACTAGCCTTACAAGCCTCCACCAATCCCGACTTGGCCCCCGTGGTGGAGTATGGCCTTCCCGCCAGTCTCAACCATATTAGAGGGAGATCGGCGGCCCGGCATTTTTATAACAATGACATTACGATGAACTTCAATATACGCCAAGACAGAAACCCTATTAAAATTTTAAGTTAACTTACATCGGCTACTTCAATCTTGGAATGCCTCCATACCCCCACGTACTCGAGAGCAAGTACGCACTCCTGCATGGCTCACTAATTGCCTTTAATTGGCCTGGAAACGGACACTATACAGATATACCGACTAGACACAGAAAGCTTATACTTGAGCCATTACAAACGTGCGAACCGAGTCATAAAAGTGCGAGCGAGAGTTCCGTTATGCTTGATATGCCTCCGATGTGTGAGAGAGAGGTCTGATACAAATGATTATGACGTAGTTCGCAGGTTTGTCATGGCTCAAGTATAGTCTTCTTTGTCCCGGATGTAGGTAAATCTCCGACAGAGAGCTTTGTTTTTGATTGTCTGTGAAAGCAATGCTTTTTAATGCAATGCTGCAGTTTACTTCACAAAGATTCGCCAAATTAACAACTACCTAAAATTAGGCGAATTCAGGTTGTGTAATAGAGCATGATTAAAGAGATAGCCTTTGCCTACATAAAAAAAGGGTCATTTGCATTTTTTTTGTAAGTAAGGGAATACGCATACCTTGTTTGCTGACTCATTTACAAATCTGATAAACAGAAATTATACTGCAAGCATAATACATTCTCGACATGGTCCTGTGATTTGAAGTCAAATTCAACCTTCTTAACTCTGTCACTCTGTCCGGACTCTGTGACTGGTGTAATTAATACGTTACAGTCCTTATTGACCGGACTCAAGCATGCCGATAATGACGCGAGGGAATCCTGGGGCACTGTCCGAGACTGTTATAGTCATTTCTTGGCTGCAAGGCAGGTCTTTAAAGCTTTTTATATCTTCGACAATATTGTCGAATCGTTGTTTTTGTGAAAGGCGCAGAGCTTCTTTTTATTAAGGCTTTATTGACAAAGCACTCTTAATTCTGAGATCGCTTTCATATGTTCTTGTTGCTATTTTCCCTGAAGACATAATAATAAGCTTCCCAGAATCGCGGTTCAAAAAAATTGTAAAGCACATTTTCTGCCAAAAGGCCTACCATATCAATAAAGATTCATTTAGACAACAAAAGTGTCTGGAATTAAAGCCAGTTCAACGCATGAGTTTTATTTTTTAGAATTAGTATACAAACAAGGATGCCACAAATTGGACAGACGATCTCATCCAACTGGCAGGGAGACGCTGGATGCAAGCCGCTTCCAACCGGTCTTTTTGGAAATCCATGGAGGAGGGCTATTTCCAACAGTGGACTTCTTGTGGCTGAATGATGATGATGATGATACAGTCAAGGATATTACAAAGATCGATAAACACCCAGACTGAGGCCATTTCTACAAATGTCCCCCCATTGATCTTTAATCGACAAACTTCTTTAAATAATTAATTCTTGGCAAGACTCATAGAACGATGTACGGGCATGTATGAACGCGTTGGCCAAAAAGGACTAAAGAAAATATCATTTTTACCTATATCTCAAAGTTGAAAATTAAAGATTAATAGTCCCTTCATTTAATTTTAGGCTTTTGAGGGTAAGTTTCAAATTATTTACTTGCCAAATGATGCTCAATTCAACTATGTTGACGCGTCAAAGATTGTGCTGCGTTATTTACCTTCGAGTTGATCGCTTTGTTCTTAAAGTTTTCTTCGCATATCTGTTGTTGTTTACTATGGATATTACAGCTACTGGTATGTACTCATGATGATGTTTAATATAGTTTCATTTGGATGCCATTATGTTCATTAATAATCCATTTATTAGGACACCTGTTATTAAGTGACAATAAAATATTCTCTTAGAGTTTTGACAGTGTTCTACAAATTTCTACAGTATAGTTTCTGTGTAGGAATGATAGCCTCATATGTCTATTTTAGTAATCAAGAAAGAAGTCTGCTGACTTTTGTTGACATTAGTACAACTTAGGTCAAAAAACTGACTAAAGTCGTACCGTGAGAAAATTAAGTTCATTTTTTTTATTGTTATTTTAGTACTCTACAGTAATAATACTATCGTGCTTAGTTACGTTTATTTGCAGCAATAAAATACCTACCAATACTGAAGTGGTTGGCTTGTCTAAACAAACTTAATAGGTACTTGATCAATATATTCTTGAACTTCTTTTGTGTTTATGTTTATGTTCTAATTTTTTTAGGTGTGGTAGCCATAACGAAGCGTAAGATGATGATTATATTTTTAACCACCCAGCTAATTCCTTTGAAGTGAAATTGAAGTATTTAATAGAGCATTTATTTAAAAAAATCACTGTCCCGAAGAAGAGCTGAGATATCTTAAACACCCATTAAGCAACTTTAGGACCCGTTTTCAAAGAAAATATTCAGAGGTTCATAAGAAAATTATAGTAAGAAAATTAAGAAAAATATTTTATTACATATTAATAACAATATCATGCACGTATCCAATTAATGTAGAGGTATTTAAGAATTATTGTTTAAAAACCGCAGTAGTTTACTTAGGTAAAGTTGTACCCAAGGGTAAGGTAGTACCAAGGTACTACATGGCTACTGGTGGGTAAGGGAGTCACTCGTCATTTTCCCTAATTCGTCAATGTCACTAATTGGTCATTTTCCCTAGGGCGATAGTCGGCATCGCGCTACTGTATATTATAATATATTTTGTACGAGAGTTTGTCACCGTACTCCTCCTAAACGGCTGGACCGATTTCAATGAATGAGGGCTCAAATTAAAGGTATTGATCTCTCTCACAACAAATTGTATCAAATCAATCAAATCCACAAATTGCTAATTCATGGTCATCAAATCTTGCCCATTGGTGCTCTCTCTGAAGAAACCCAAGAATGTCGAAATAAAGACATAAAACGGTATGGAGAAAATTACTCTAGGATGTGTTCTCGAGTAGCTTCAATTTCTGACGTTTTTAATCGTCTGATGATTTCGTCACACCCATTGATGATGTAATGAATATGATGATAAATCCCGAGGATCCCGAAATTTCCACTTCTGTTATCAGGAGTCGCATGGATGACAGTGAAGTTCAAACCGACTAAGACTTGCAGTCTTTTTCTACTGACTCATCTGACTTAAATGTAAATAAAATAATTTAATTATGTTTTTCACCGTAATATATTAATAACTTGGTCAAAGTCCATGTTTTTTTATTCATTTTATTAAATACCAGCTGAACCGGCATACGTTGTTTCGCCATATCGTCGTCTAAAAGTGTTAAGCTGCTAACTCCAAAAGCACAAATTTTAAGGAGACTAATAATACCATCCTATTTTTACATCAGACAAAGAAATAAAAAACTGCAAATACTGTTTCGACAAAATTCGATGAACATTTCATCGAAAACGGATTTTCAGTTTTTCATTTCATTGCCTGATGTGAAAATAGGGTTTAAAAATGGTAGGGTAATTTTTTTTTACTTTTGGAGTTAGCAGCTTTTAGACGACGATATATATTTTTTTCAACATAGGGCTATGAGAAATAGATAAAAACCTATCTTCAGACCTACCGAATATACATATAAAATTTCATGTAAATCGGTCAAGCCATTTCGGAGGAATATGCGCACTAACACTGTGACGCGAGAATTTTATATATTAGAAATAAAACACATAAACATAAAACACGAACAAAAAGTGTGAAAAATTAAAATAAACAGATTTCACGTACAAAATAATAATGGCCAACGCTCTCATACATGTCCATACACTGTGCGGTGGGATGACGACCTGCGAAAAACTGCAGGCAGATGCGGTAAGCTGAAGACAGGGCGCTATGGCCTCATTAGGGGAGGGCTATGTCCAGCAGAGGACTAATATAGCCTGATGATGATGATGATGATGAAGACTCATAGACTGATTACTTTTAGAGTCTTTCTTTTGGCAAAAGTTGTGCAACATTGTTTTGGTTTGTTGTGTGAGTGGTTTTTTGTTTCAATTGTGGTCTTTGGTGAAATTGTAAACATGATGTCGACTCCGCCACGATTATTTCATTTGTTATTGTTATTTCGGTGTCATCGTGAAGAACTGAGAGCTTTCGTTTCGTTCACTCACTTGTCTGACGGAACTTTAGCGACTTGATTGAATATCGATCTTTGATTGACTGTCTAGAGATTCAGTTGACTCTCTGATTTAACTACTTTACTGCGACATATGCACTGAGCGAATCATGGGCCTCGATTCTGTTAGTGCATTATAATTCAGAAGAAAGAAAGAAAAAGGTTTATTTTACGCTACATGAATATACATAACAAGACAAGTAAATACAGAAAAATAAGGTGAAGACAAAATTAGAAGAAACATGAAGGTACAGTGAGAAAAAACAAAGACTAAAGGTCATAGCCCACTTACGCGACTCTGCTCCCACCCGGCAAAAATAATATTATTCAAATATGGGCTTTAAACATTGGTCTTTAGATATATTTTAAATTGGCATCAATGACAGCAGACAGCTCGCTGTCAGTTGTCAGCTAATTTATGATGTAAAATATATCTAAACAACAATATTTAAAGCCCATATTTGAATGATATTATTTTTGCCGGGTGGTAGAAGAGTCGTGTAAGTGGGCTATGGCCTTTAGAGTGTTTACAGTAGATTTGCGCTGTATGTCGATGCAGCAGAAAAAAAGGTCTCTAGCTCAGTATTCGCTGAGGGTTTGCACCCAAAGCACTGATTTTCAGCTAGGGCCTTCCGGTGACTCACGGAGCATCACAGGGCGTATACTGAATTTTGTCATTCACTTTCGATAGCGAGAGCGTTTGCGATTTGCATAGGAGTGACAAAGCGCGCCATCTAGTTGTCTCTTTGTCACTTCTATGCAAATCGCAAACGCTCTCACTATCGAGAGTGAATGAAAAAAACTCAGTATACGCACTCAGAACGGAACAAATACGCACTCATACTTATAGGTATACTGTTACACACAGACGATATCTATGGGTATACATAATATAGAAAAACACGCAATTCACTTATACATATACGTACATAATTAAAGTAGACTATATTATAATAATAATTAATAATTCCATTACAGTTACATGGTTGGGTCACGTGACATGTTTCTTAATTTCATTGACGCCTAGCATTATTGATAAGCGTGCGCGCGTTGACTCGACGCGGCGATGAAATGAAATCGACGCGTTCATTCAATGTCATTGTGCTACAACCCTTAAAAACAGTAAATAAAGTCAGTCACCGTGTAGTACAGCGTCCAGGCTTAAACAGGCTATGGGGGTATATGTCCAGCACTATCACAGAAGTAGTAAGAAGTGGTAGTAAAAAAGCGGTGGTGGCGTAGTGGGGTTGACCCTTGCTTCTCGATCATGAGGGTCTGGGTTCGAACCACGCATGTACCAATGACTTTTAGTTACGTACATTTGTTTGTACAGCAACACCATTCGCTGATAAATTGTGCCCGGATAACGGCGACAGGCTTGCCACTTGTCACGTTTGGGACCTAATAAACTCGGCAAAACGTGGGTCCAGGTCTAGAGACTGGTGCCTCTGCCTACCCCTTCGGGGATAACGGGCGTGAGTTTATTATTATTATTATTATTATTATAGTAAGAAGTATAACAGTTTTTAAGTTTGAAAGTTTGTAATTTAGGCTAAAACTGTTTTGAAAAGAATAAACGTGGAGTTTCTTTGTTAGTTTCTTCTCCATGTAATCTATTAATTGTGAAACTAACAACTTTGAAGTTCATAAAGTAAACATAGATCGGTCACCCATCTATGGGCTGAACGCGCCCTATGTTGCTTAACTTTCGTGATCGTTTTCAAGATCACTCAGGCCGCCGGGGCTACGAGCGATTCACGCAATTGTCACCAAGAAAATGGACGGAAAATGACAGCCACTACTTAAAATAATTGAAACTGGTTGGGAGCGGTTCTTCTTCAGAGTTAACTATTTAACTGAACCGCGTTGTACTGCTTTTAAACGCACTGCAATTAAAACTGGTTTCGGTCTAGCATCTTTTTCATTTTCGATGCAAAATGCAAGAGAAGCAAATTACACTTCCTCCAGAAACGGGCGTTGTATGTATTTAGCTCAAAAAAGGTGTTCGAAATGTCAAACGATAAGTGTTAATGAAACAACGTAATTATTGTGTTTCATTAATTGTTTTAAAAGTCACTGGGGGGGTAGTGAAAGCGAAAACTATGCCAAACACAGAAATGGACATTGTCCACAAATAATAACTATTGAAATGTGCGCGCGAAACAACATGTCAAGCATGACAGCATCATCGAGGCATAAAATACCCCGATATTAGGGTAGTTTCCAGGGTCAAAATAATTAAATTCTATTTAGTCCGTATTTTAGATTATAAAAAAATATTGGACCCGTATTTTTTCTTTTTTCGATTAAACAAAAGATATAGCCCATTAAAGTTACGTGTGACGTCACTCCATGCTAAAAAATGCAGCACGGCGTGACGTCACACCTAACTTTAATTATTTTTGAATATTCTAAAAGACAGACTCATTACATTTTTTAGGGCAACTAGCTTCATTAATACGTTATAAGTAGGTACATACACCATACCTACTTATAACGTATTAATGGTAGAAAATGCTATTTAGCATTAAGTACGCCTTTGTACCAAACATTTGTTTTGTACAATAAAGAATTTAATAATAATAATAATACATAAGCAGCTTACGCCTGTATCCCAGAGGGGTAGACAGAGACAAGGGACTGCCACTTGCCACGATCCTGACAGGTCACTAAGTATTATGACATTGCACACTGAAAATATAAATGGCTTTAAACAAAAATCTTCATTTGACAGTATGGCCGTTGTAAGATTTCTTAAATGTTCTGGTGGGCGATGTGGAATCGTAATAGTTGTCAGTAAAGCCTTGTGACTAATCACAAAGCTTTACTGATAACTTTAGTGAAATTTAGATACTGTGAAATGAAGATTTATGTTTAATACCATTTATGTTTTCAGTGAGCGACATGTTATAATACGTTGTTTTACCATATTAATAAATTACCCGACGAACTATTCAAATCATAAAAATCCGTTAAGACCTTCCGGGGCAATTTGATAACAAACACTAGGGAGCGGTTTTTGAATTAAGAATTTTACTAAGTAAATAATTAAGTGTCGTTCTGTCACGCACTTTTGCGAAAAATTTGACGAGACGGCACTAGAGTGGAGTAGATATTATGTACTTAGCAAAATTCTCAATTCAGGAACCGGATCTATGTCACGAGATTTTCATAACATAACATTTATATACAGGCACAAATATTGCTTCTGTGGGAACCAGAAATATTAGATATTCTTTTTCATTGATGGCGCTAGTCAGCGTTGCGTCAGGGTAGCTTCTTCATTGTTAGGTTATAATATGTTAAAAATAGTTAGGACACAATTAATTTTATTGAGTGGTTTCACTTTTAATATAATATGCGAAAACGTACTATCAAATGAAATGAAATCAAAATAATTTATTTCAACGTGAAGAATTTACATTCTGCTTACAGAATGCCAATGAACTATGTTAGCCGCTCCCTTGGCCGTATTTGTAGTGGAGAAAAAAGCAGCGGGAAAAAACTCCACTCTGACCATCTTTTATATGATAATTTAAAACTTAACACATCAGAGTTTGAATCACACTAATATTATAAACGTGAAAGTTTGTGTGTGTGTTTATATGTTTGTCAGTCTTTAGCGCTGAAACGGCTGGACGGATTTTAATAAAATTTGGTATGGAGTTAGCCGATACCCTGGATTAAAACATAGGCTACGTTTTACCGCGGGGAAATATCTTATTCCTAAGGGAAAATCGATGAACCGCGGGTAACACCGCGGGGCACAGCTAGTAATTGCCATAAATCTTAAAGTCAAAACATTACCTAATTTTCCTACAAAAGTAGGAGAAACATCAATGCTGCCAGACACAAGAACAAGTCCTAGATTCTACTAATGCATTGTAGTACTTTGACAACTGCATCAACATGGCGATTTAGTTTCATCACCTCTTCAAATCAACGCGAGCACATGTAGCAGTAGTTCTACCCGTCAATGGTCAAAAAACACGTCACGTGACCCGACCGTCTAACTGTCATTGTACTATAATGCACTGACAGAATAGATGCCCTGCACCCGTTCACGAGCATAACGCGGGGGTCAGCCATCACCAGGCTCAACCATTCTAGAGGGAAATAGGTGGCCCGGCCACCACGCCACCATTCGTATGACCTTTAGCAAACCTAAGAGATATAAAAAAATGATGGCTTTAGTTACCATCATCGGCTCGCCTCTGAATGTTTTAGTACAGTGTAGGTCTCAGCTATTCCCCGACAATAGAAACGAAACAAAGTCCAAGTTCCCGGCCAAGGAACTAACTATCACTTGGACGTTTAATTAACTCAAGTGGATGAAGGGAAAGGAGGGACTCATTTCCTCACTTTATGGCGGGACGTGAGTTCGCGCGAAGTGCGGGGGGGCTACTCGGGATTGCTAGTCGTTCATGGCTTACTGCGGCAACATAACGTGACGTGACGTGACGTGGCGTAAAACATCATGATCACAAATCTTACAGAGCGGTTTAACTCGAAAAATGTAGAAGTCTTCCGAGCCGTAACATCAGATGAAAAATTAGTCGCAAAGATGGCCGAACTTCAATAGGAGATGATGGAGATCATGGGAGAGAAAAAACTCCAAGAATATCGCAATCTATCTAGCATCTGTGAAAATTTATATTCCGCTATCACGGTTCACGTGATACACGGCCGATTTCTGAATTGAGAATTTCGCTAAGTAACTACTTAACTCTAGTGCTGTCTTGTCAAATTTCTCAGAAAAGAGCGTGACAGAACGTTACTTAAGTATTTACTTACGTGAAATTCTCAATTCAGAAATCGGCCCACAGACACGCAGTTGAGTATGAGTCACGAAATTTTTATATTTACCTATTATGATATAAAATCTTCAATCAATCAAGAATCATATCGCTAAGCAAATATGTATTTATAACAAAGAGACACAGATCACAAACCAAAGTTTATTAACTATGATCTGGAATCTGGATACACTTACTTGACTATTTGTCGGCAGAGACCGACTAGGTTTCGCTCTGATTCGCAGAGCTTAATCATGGTGAGACGGCAGAGACGCTCGCGTCGTTGTCGATCTCTAACTCAAATGGCTTACGAAAGTTTAAGTTAAAAAATAGAACATGTTTTAGTTCAGTTTCGAAGTAGGGGACGTCGCTCGCTCCTTGATATGGGAGTCTAGAGTTACACCACTGTGCTCTTTTTATAACGAACACTAACAAGCATCCAACCCTATGTTTTTGAAGAGTGTGACGCAATTTAAGTACTTTCATTAGACTCCGCTGCTAAAGAAAAAATATACACGTGACGCTGCGAAAAGATGACACAGATTTTAAAAAAGGTGCATTCTCAAAAGAAAAACCGAGCAAGAATTTTAGAAGTGACTAGCGCTCAAAATCTAGTTCAAGACTTCAGGCAAACCAGATTTTGGACCGAAAATAACCAAAAACAAAGTCTGAAATTAGTCTTTTAAAATTTTATTCTTAATTATTAACATCTAAATGATTAGCTTAGCACCTATAATTCATGCATTAAACTGGCTTTAACTCCAGACATTTTTGAACTACACTAGACGAGACGAGACGTCTCTCTGAGCAACCGACGACGCGAGCTCCGTCTCTGCTCACCGTGATTAAGTTTTGCGGATCAGAGCGAAACCTGGTCGGACTGTTCCGACAAAAAGTCAAGTGTATCCGGAATAAAGTTATTGTCCAGGCATTTTTGTCATCTAAATAATCTTTAACGTTATTTTGGCACGAACATAGCTTTATTCATGTTTTGAACCGCGTTTATGGCAAGCTTAAAATACATGCATAGATAGAGACAACAGAAAAACTTATAAAGTGCAGATAAAAGGATATTCTCAAGAATTAAACATATAACTCGCTTACCGGTAGCCACAACATAAAGGAGATTGAAAATAAATACTCCCATGAAAGGAAATATTTAATTCCACACATGGAGTCAATTTAACATCTCAATTCACATCACACTGCCATAAAACTATTGAATAACTCATACTTCTTTTATTCGCAACCCTTTTCCATGTTGCTTTCGCAAGGGCTGGTTTTATTACAGCAGCTAATTCATTAGTCAATGTCAATGGAAAGTCAATAATACTTATAAATATGCATAACATATACATTTACATACAGGCACATACATTGCTTCTGGCCCCACACTAGGATACCCTGTAGAATTTGAAAAACTTTTAAACAAAAACCACCCAAAACCGGCGTGAGTGTATGCAAAGACTTTCGCTTCATCGACATTCATTAGTCGTGCTTTTTAATGGTACTTTTTCTCGGTTCTGATTTTTAAGTGATTTGTCATGATCGTGGCTGGCAGTCCCTGGTCTCTGCCTACCCCTTTGGGATACAGGCGTGAGCTTATGTATGTATGTGTAAAGAGTTAAATAAATTAATTACGTGCTTATTACCTTGCCCTCATCTAAGATAGCCAATGTCAATCAACATATAAACTAAACTTTTTTTTATAAAATAAAACAGACTTGAAGAAAAACAGGAACTAGAAAGAAGTATATGATGATTTTCTCAAGGATTTCCTCCAGATCTCGACGAAATTTGTACGGGACCACCATTGAAATCCCTGTTTAACAAAAAAAAAAATCGATGACATCAGACTTGGTACAAAATAATCGGTAAACAACTAAAAAACCTTTTTTTAGAATATATTGAAGTGTAATTAGAGTACCTACGTTGTGGAATGAAAGAGGATGTACCTAGTGACTAGAATTGAGAAAGGAATGTTGGCTTAGACATGTGGATAGGATGAAGGTAGAAAAACTGACGAAACAAATAAATAGAGAAAATGTGACTGGAAGGGGCGGTAAGGGACGCTTTCGCTGTCCGGACACCTCTGGTGGACATACTTTGACCAAATAGCGAATATATTAGCAGAGAGCAAGATGAAAAGTATCCGAAAGCGTGCATGCAACGATTAATGAATATCCATGAAGCGAAAGTGATTTGTCAGGATCGTGGCACGACTTACAGGTGGCAGTCCCCAGTCTCTGCCTACCCCTCTGGGATACAGGCGTGGCTCATGTATGTGTGTGTATTTAATATACTCCTCTTGCGTCGTAGGACGCACAATGGTGCGATACGCGCCCGGTCAGCCATAAAACTTAAGCATAAAAGTGTAATTGCACTATTACAGGCTTAATTAGCGAACTTGAAGCGTTTGCCCTGACTAAAGACCAGCTTGCGTGCCAAAAATATCTCCGAAAGGCTGTCAGGCCGTAGCAATAGGAGCTATTTTTCCTCGTACGGGCGGCAAAGGTAACCTGGTTGCCCAGGAAGGTTTATGACGGTCCGTGGACGTGACAAAATGCATCGACAAAAGTCTGTCACATAATGTAGCTTTCGTTACTAATCATGTGGTCTCGTATCCTAGTTTGGGACCAGAACAAGTAATATTTTTAATATTATTATAAACTTATTTAGTTAAGCTTTTTAAAAGACATTAAGACAAAGAAATGTTCCATTTAGATCTATTTCATATTCGTTCTTAACCACACTTCTTATAAGTGAAACAAAAAGAAAACGTAATGGCCGATATTGTGATTTCTTACCACAGCCGCACTGTATAATATTCTTAATAGCCACGTTTGACCTATTTTGTTTCTTATAACAATGACAGCAAAAGCTTTAATTGAGCAAAAAGCCTCGCCTTATGGCACAGTCTGCGGTGCTCCTGCGGTCGGATAAATGATTGTTTTTTTTCGAACGTTTCTTTTTTTACAACCGACCGTCAGTGGCCGATTTAATTTGCAAATGATCGCGTCGGTTATAAAAAGGGTTATAAATAACGAAATCGTGTTTTCGTCTGTCAGTACAAGCTGTGTCGGGCTTCGACACATTTTTTTGCACTCCGTCTCCCATTTATTTCGACCCCCAAACAGAGTGCGAAAGGACCACTGTGCACTTGTACTCTTTGACGTGTTACAAATGTGTTACTTGAAAAATCGGAGGTGTATTTTTTAGAAGGAAAGCATATTTTATTTAAGCATTTAAAAGACTGATTCATTGGTGTAGCCGTTAAGTGCGCACGCATAGTTAACGATAGAGAGGTGCGTTTGGTTCCCACTGACCGACATACAGCACAGGGTATCCTAGTTTGGGATCAGGGCAAGTGAATGTGGTATGTGGAAGTTATATTTATTTATTTATTTACCTGTAATGTTTACATACCCCACGATTCACGATTATCTAATTAAATGGTGACGGATGGGACTATACTTATGATGAAACTTACTTAAATATACGTATTTACGTATAAAGTTAAATATATTTCAAGTAAATCATGACAATTGTACCGTGTAGAAGTGACTATTATTCATTTAAATTACTTCGTGCAGCCGTCAAAGGCGCTTAGCTGTCAATAAATAGGTCATGGGATCGATTCCCATTGGGGGGCCGACGTACCTTTGTACAAAGGGCCTCAGTCGGGGTGTTCAGGGTATCCTAGTTTGGAACCAGGGCAAGTGAATGTGGTATGTGGAAGTTATATTAATTTTAGTTAATTTCGCATTATTTTTAGTGAATAAATAAATAATAATAATTTAATATTTTATCCTAGTGTGAGGCCAGAAGCAATGTATGTGCCTGTATGTAAATGTTATGTTATGTTGTTGTTACAATTATTTATTTATTTATTTACCTGTAGTGTTAGTTTCCTCTTTAGTTCCGTTTATTTCCAATTCTTAAAGTAAACGAATAAAAATGCCAACTCTCTCCAGAATAATGTCAGTTTTTTCCCTATGCATTTTTATTTTCATCTTTGTTTACTGTATTTCTTCCTTCGCACCGTAATAAAGTGCTGACCTCGTCCACCTTTAATGTTTCCTCGGTGCAATTACAGAGTCTAATACGATATCAAATTTGCAAGGAGCCGTGCTACCGCCGCCATAGCGGGTAGCACAAAATGGCAATAATTTCATATTTATCCATTCAACATTCTGAACATGGATTGGTCAAAAACAATGGGCGATAAACAAAGGCAATATAGTGAAACGCCACACGATAAAAGGAACTTTTTTCCGGAGAAGTTCAAATGGGTTCCGCGGATCGCACAGTGGGCTTTAACACATCTGTGCTGGACGAAACAATGTTTCTGATGACTTCATTATTTTTGACGCACTTTTTCCTTTGCCCTTTTGTGAAGGGGCGGTTTATTGCTTTTCCCGGAACAGTGTTTTGTTCGATACCTTCGTGTTTTGAACAAAAACCGGTCAAGTGCGAGTTGGACTCGCGAACGAAGGGTTCCGCACGGTTCGTTTCGTTCTGTTTCCGTTTTTATAGATAATGATCTATAAAAACTGCAAAAATATCACTTTTGTTGTATGGGAACCCCCCTTAAATACATATTTTATTTATTTATTTTTAAATTGAATAATATAACTCAATATTCTGTGAATATTTTAAGTGTCTACCTGTTGCCGTTATCAATATCGAACAGAAACGAGCAAAAAAAGTCACGTTTGTTGTATGGGAGCCAACTTAAATATTTATTTTATTGTTTTTTAGAGTTTTCGTTATAGCGGCAACAGAAATACAATAATAATCTATGAAATTTTCAACGTCTCTCTATCACGGTTCCTGAAATACAGCAGACGGACGGACGGACGGACAGCGGAGTCTCAGTAATAGGGTCCACCTTACCCTTTGGGTACGGAACCCTGAAAAACTAGTCAAGCGGTAACGTTAAGGTTATTCACACACATTGACTGTTTTTACAGACTCCGGCTCTTTTTCTAGAAAAGTTTAAGGATATTAACCGCCGGTTTTCCGTCCACTAGTGTGCGAGAAATCGGGGATAAGAGAGTAACAAACGAATTTAGACCAATCAAGAACACTAACTTAGGTACTAGTTACTACGTTGGCTCAGCGACCCGAAGTCGCCACTTGTCTCTGTCTGCGCGGTCTGCTGCCATGCCAGTCGCTCGCCTGGACATGTTTTCTAATTCCATTGACGCATAGAATTACGGAAACGCGTGTGCGTGTTGGGGATACCGCCGTTTAGCCAAAATATTTTTCGCCAAATTTTACGTCCCAATAAACTTATGGCATCAGTTTCATTTCCCAAATGAAACTTTAGCAAGTTTTCATTTCGGATTTTATTCATTTGGTCAAATTATCATTTCGCATAATTTTAGTGCGTCAAGTTTTATTAAGACAAACGTTTATTATGCTAACGTTTTATTTTGGCAAGTGTTATTTTCAAATAAAGGAACGGGGGGTCGGCGATGTAAAGAATACGTGACAACAGAAATATAGGTGGGACGACGCGCGTAGCGAAGCGGAGCGCGTCGGAGCGTTTGGTTCTCTATGTAAGATCGAAAACAGACTCGACTTTGATGCGTTTCTTACCTTGCCTCTTGTTGCCTCTTTGGTAAAATGAATTTTGACCAAGTATTTATTTGGTAAACAATAACTTGCCATAATAACTTTTGCTAACTGTTTATTTGCTTTAAGTTGTTTTGAGAAATGTTTTTTTGCCAAGTGATAATTTGCGGAAAATAGTTTGGGAAGTAATACTTTGGGAAACGATTTTTGGCAATACATTAGTAAACCGTGCGCGTTGATATGAACTGGCAATGAAATTAAATCGGCGCAGTCATGCACCTGTCATTGTACTACAATGCATTAGCAGAATCTAGGTCCCGGTCCTAGGACCCCCCTCGTCCTTCCAACGATGTCTGGGGCGGGCTACCGGTCTTGGAAACCTCAAGCGGACAAACAGTATTCACTCTTCATCGCTCGATCATCTTCCATCCTTTCGACGTGACCGAGCCAACGGAATCGGTGGAGTTTCGTTGAAGAACTCATTTCCGAACCCAACATTATTTACTTACCCATTACTCATTATTACTTACCTATTACATTATTGCAGCACTGTTCACTTTAGACCTTAACGCAACCGACTGCAACTAGAATGCTGGCCTCTCTCATCTCAGCGGGTGCTTATTCATGAAGTTGGCATTACACTGCCTTAGTCGGATGTTGGGACTATATCCGCTTAGCAAACAGCGCGCCGTCCCACCCATCACGTCCGCACCCCACGCGTCATTTGCACAAACAAAACGCAACTTTATATCCTCATTTAGCGCAACACAAATTCGGAACAAGACGTTTAATCTAAGACGCCGTCTCCGTACCAAACGGCGGCTGGGATTATAATTTGGAGGCGGTTCGGGTCACAACTAGCGTTTTGATCCCGAAGTTGAGGGAATTTATGCCATTTATGGTCGTGTTTGGTAAGATATTTGTAATGTTATTGACATTAAATTTATTGCATATATTCATGGATATTCATACGGCCACAATGGGTGGAACATGCAATGAACTTTAATGTATTTAAAATCTTTTATATTTGCACCCCATGTTCATGAATAAATAATTCTGATCTTGATAATTATTATTGTACTTACTTTCACCATGCGGGTGTTAATGAATTAAAGTGTATGAAATTGGTCAAGTCTTTCTTCTTCTTTCTTAAATACAAATTTTATTTTTACGTTATGCATGTTGGGCATTGAAGATTCCTAATCTAATCTAATTTTACTATAATTATCTAATATTTGTTGTAGGTGTAAGTAGTTATGTGTTAAGTGTATTCAATGTATTTAAGTGGATTTAGGTGTAAGTATTTCTTAAGTTAATGAAACTTAAGTAATAAAACTGAGTACATAAGACCCACTAGTGCTTTTCAAACTTAACTCCAATAAAGTGTTGCTGAACCCCGTCCGGAAAAAAAATACTAGAATCAAACAGCGGGATATAAGAGCAAGAAGTCATAATTTGTGACGCTTTCTGAATGCTAAGCGCGATACATAGGTTTCCTCTCTCATACGTGGCCCGTATGTAAACGCTCTGGTTAGATTGAGATTTATTAAAAGAAAGGTTTTTATGCAATGAGGTACCTACAGACTACACACATTGTTTTTCTTGGTATGTAGGTGTACTTAGGATGAGACGGAGAAAATATATACCTACCTACATAGTAGGTACTAGAAAAAGAATTCACAAAAAAAATCGGAATCATTCGTACATTCATAAAATTCAATTCAGATTGACAGACATGTCTTGAGATCATTTACCAATGGCTTAGTTTTATAAGTGTCCTGCGTTATATCTGCAGTACTTAGCAATGCCTCAAGTCTAATTCTAGAAGCATGTGTTCTGCAGTGAGCCATAAAATATTATAAAAAAAAAACCTTTCCGCACGAATATATGTAGAGTAGGTAGGTCAAACTGTATACATATTTTTGGCTATTTTGAAACACAAAATAAAACCTCTCCTAAGATTTACCTTTTCCAGTGTACATAATTCATTACTCATCCAAAAATGTAAGAACCGTACCTAGAGTCATCAAGTTACCACACTACCTAGAATAAGGGTTGCCAGTCGCCCGGACTTGGCCGGGAAATTTGTCTTTTTACGGCAAAGCCAGATGTTTTCCGGTGTGCGCATAAACTGCGCCCTAATGAACGTTTTAAGTTAAAAATATTGGTTTATTTCACAACACCTGGATCATTAGACGAAACATTGGATATAAACCTCCCCGTGTCCAGCTTTTAAACCCAAAAAAAAGGGATGGGCCTTTTCACCGCGCAGTACTATTATTTTTCTTTATTTTTGGGCAAGGCAACCCTAATTCCAAGAGAAACATTTTCCGTAGGGTATATCGTTCATCTCGTAACGTTATTAGAAAGTGAAACACAATTTCATCATCATCAGCAATTTGTCGCCCACTGCAAGATATAGGCCTCTCTCATTGTTTTACAAGTTTCCAGGTCTTGCGCTGCCAGTGACTCCCCGCTACCGTAACCAGGTCGCCAGACTATCTGGTGGGGGGCATGCCCACGCTGCGTCGCCCCCTCCGCGGTCGCCAGTTCAGAACTTTTCCGCCGCAACGGTCATCAGTTCTCCAAGCTATGTGCCCCGTCCACTTCCACTCAGCAATTTTTAGAGCTATATTAGTAACTCGGGTTCTTCTGCGGATCTCCTCATTCCTGATTCGATCACGCAGTGAAACTCCTAACATAGCTCTCTCCATTGATCGTTGGGCGACACCTATACAGGTCGCGCGGGCGCACTCTTCCGCCCTGCCCCGCGAAACCCCCGCCGGACCCGTCATCAAGTGCAAACGATAGAAGCTAAGCCATATAACTTTATGATTTTTAGGTGATTTTCACTAAAAAAAATTTTTTTTAAAAAATATATTTTGCATCAGTATCATGTAATTATAACCACCCCTGAGTCGGATTAAACTGTACAAATCAACACCCAGTATAATACCACTTCACTTTTGTAATAATTTATTTTATGTCCAAAAGTTTTTAGCGCCTAGTCCAGCATTTTTATTTTGGCACCTGGCAACCCTACTACAATAGGAACTTCCTGCGTAGCCCACATCTTCCATCGCGTAACGTTATTAGCCGTAATGACATTAACTGGAGCAGTGACAACTGTGTTAATCCACTTTGGCTGTGTTTCTAGCAGTGACATAAGCATTAGAGAGCTAGGAAGGACAGTGACAGAACGAGATAATATGGACAAATGACAAAACAGAGCAAGTTATGAATACTGATAACTTCCACACAACATATTCACTTGTATTGGTCTTATACTAGGATACGCCAAACAAGTCCACCACAAAGGACAGTCAGACTGAAGCCATTTGTACTGCGGCCCCCAATGAGAATCAAACCCACGCCCTGTGGCCTGGTAATCAGTAATCAGACATGATAGGTACCGCTAGACCAACGAGCCATCATGAGCTTATAGGTTAGCAATGTACTACTAACACGCTGTTACTGCATTGATAAATACTATCATGTAAAGGTTGATTATAAATCCGAAATTTCTAAATGTTACATCTTAGAAAGAGTCACTGGATGGGGGCGGCACAAGACCGGGAACTTTGGAAAAACACGAAGGGGGCCTATGTCCTGCAATTGGGTATTTGACAGGATGTCAAATGAGTTACTTTTAAAACTGAATTTTGTATGAAAATACTTGCTTGTGACGTCACATTTCAGAGCACTCTTTTTATGTTTCATCTATTTAAAAATCGTAATAACTAGTAAATGATTAAAAGAAATAAATTTTTGGAGTAATTTTGTAATTTTTGTTTTAACCGAGCATCTCAAATAATTTATTGTTGATAGTGTCAAATACCGTATTGGCGTCAAATGGCTGATGATTATGATGATGATGACACTTATCTTATGGTCAACTCACAGTGTTTTATTACCTTTCCACTAACATTTCAAGATCTCCAAAACATTTCTCAGGTCCAAAATCTCTCCGAACCCAAGTTGCATGACAAACAAATAACATCAAAAAACGTGTTTCCGAAGCCCAAAAAAACGAACCTCTTTTCGTCTCCTAAAAACCTTTTATTTCACTCCAAAGTTCAACTGGTGAGGTATGCCGTGAATGGGGAAGAACACGGGAGGAGCAAAGGCTACTTATTACCAATAAAATTTGAGGGAACAACGAGTAAGTGGCATTTAAGTGTCAATCAACTGGCTGTTAGGTCGTTTTTGCCGTGTGTCGGATGTTCGGTTTGGTCCACATTAGCTTTAAGATTGAGCCCTTGGTTTATTCGAATGTCGACGTCATCATTATCCCAAAAAAATTAGCTTGTTGAAGAGGCACTCGGCTGATCACATCTGCCCAAGAATAAAATAAACGATGAGGTAAGAAGATTCTAGAGTGGAGACCACGAACTGGCAATGCATGCGGTATAAAATGCAACTAATTTGCAGGTAAGGATGACTAACGGCAGGAAAAAGTGCTGCCTTGAGGGAGGTCTATGACGAATGTATGTGGGCTGATGGTTTGGATTGCAATGTATAAAAGTCTGTATTGGGCAATTGCCCAATAGGAGTTTTTGAGTTTAGTTCTCAGTGTAAGAATATCGGTGAACACCCCGATTCCTTACCCTGGGTGCGGTAGACGAAATCTACTGGGATCCCCAACCCGCCTGCCCAGCGTGGTTATTAGGAACAAAAACTCCCCATAATTACTGCACGTTTTTGCGCCATGCCCTGGGGAAGCCTATGTCGAGCAGTGAACGGACATTGGCTAATGACTGACTTCGAGTTTTAAATTGTTTCTAAGAACCAAGGTCGAAAGTCTGAGTCCAGAGAGGCTAATACCACTCCAGGACTGGTTCCCTGCTGTGCGACAACCCGATTTGGCGTAGTGTAGCGATCCCTACACATGCAACATCGGATTAGAAGACAAACTAAGGATGTCTTTTCATAAAAAGAAAGACAGGAGACCCACAGAGTAAAAATGAATGCAGAGTATAATAAAATTGTTCAAGGCTGGTCACGGTTGTAGTAGACAGAAAACGTTCTAAAAAACTGACAACTTTGGGTGGAAGCTAGCGCAGTAGACAGTGTCAAATCAGTGTGTCTGCTTATCTGGTGGTGATGTCGTATTTACGATGAATGTATGAAAGGTCAAACTGAATTCAATTTTAAAACAGAATTTACCTTGAGGAGGTTGTTATTATGTAACTGAAAGACATGAATCCATACTATTGACTTTCAGCTAGGTTTACACATACGGACGGACGGACAGGCATGACGAATCCAAAACTTACTTATAATTGCTATTTATGCTAATGCTATTTATATCAAAAATTCTTATACATATTCTAATCAAATGATTCAATCTGCTTGCATGTGTAATAATTACAAAATGTAGAAAAAACACTTTATTACAAATAAATAAATAAAGAATGATATAAATTTAATACATTTTTCGCCTACGATGGCATCATAGATAAAAGGGAAAGAGTTTTATTTGTAAAATATGATATGAAAGTTTTTGTAATTGTTAAAGAAATCCTGCATGTTTGGCCGTTTGAGGTTTTAAAAACATATTTATCCTTTTCTTTGAGCCATATTACTCACGATCCCTCAAAAAGAAGGTCCAAAGTTAAGGCCTAAAGGGTCTAAATCCGCTCCCGGACTGGTTCCAAGCCGGTCGTAGCGTAGCCTGATGTAGCGAAGCTTTGTGTGGCGCATTCCGATAGACGCTGCGACTTTTGCACCAGTTTGTGGATATCTTTGGAAAGAGACAACTGCAAAATGCTGCGGCTTGAGTGAAGAGGGAGCGAGACAGCGGTATTGACATCTGAGTAGGGATTTGCGGATAACCTCGATGTGGAGTTATGTCTTGAAGATGTAAACTGTATATGGGCACTTGGTTTTACATCTGACGGGATGTGAAAGTATGTATTAGCGCGCGAATGAATAAAGTTAGTTAGTAACCTTAACTTTTTAGTAGTTTCTTTAAAACTTTTCTGCTTTTGTATTTTTACATACATCAGCCCTAGGTCCATCAGCACCAGGCCCCCCACTAAGTTGAAATAATATGTGACAATTTATTTAGCAAATATTTCGACTTCCTGACCTTATTTCGAACCAGAAAATATAACTCCCAAAACGTCTCCTTCGAGTTGAAGGTATCGTTATGGGAGTTATATTGTCCGGTCCGGTATAACGTCAGGAAGTCGAAAAAGTAGCTAAATAAATTGTCACATATTATTTCGACTTAGTGGGGGTTTTATCTGCGGTGCGATATATTATAGACAATACATGCATAGACTCACGCCTGTATCCCATAAGGGTAGGCAGAGACCAGGGACTTCTATTTACCACGATCCTGATGGATCACTTTACTCCTACTTTAGTTTTCAAATTTCTTTACATACATACAAACATAAGCTCACGCCTGCATCCCAGAGGGGTAGCCAGAGACCAAGGACAGCCACTTACCATGATCCTGATGGATCACTTTCGCTTCATTGACGACCTCTGTGTCGCAGCGGTTAGCGCATCAGACTACCATGCGAGAGGTCCCGGGTTCGAATCCCGGCTGGGGACAAAAAAAAAAGAAACCCAGGTCTTGGATGTTTACATGTTTGTGACGTCTCTGTTTCTCGTTCCTACCACACAGGGTATCCTAGTGTGGGGCCAGAAGCAATGTATGTGCCTGTATGTAAATTTTATGTTATTGACATTTATTAGTGGTTACATGCAGACATTTTTTTTTACAAGCTCTGGTATCAACTACTCGTCTGGGACACAAGCTTGAGTTTATGTAATGGTTTTCCTTGTATCAAATAAGCTCTTTCCCGTGATTTTTCACAATCGAAATAACATAATCATCATCAACCCATTATGTCCCCACCGAGGGGCACGGGTCTCCTCCCTGAGGAAGGTATAGGCCCTACTCCACCACGGGGGCCAAGTCCGGATTGGTAACATAATAACTGGTGTGTAATTCTGCGTACTCTATTTATTAACACACGTCTGACTACCATGCCGGAGGTCGTGGGTTTGATTCCCACTGGGGGCCGCCGCACATTTGTACAAAAAACGGTCTGTGTGTATAACCATGTTTGTGGTGTCCTGGCCTTATAACCCTAGCGCAGATACCCTGTATTTGGGTTCAGAACGAATGAATGTGTTGTGTACAAGTTATTCATTGTTCATTTCTTGCAGTTTGTAATCCAGTTTATTTTTCTCGAACGCGATGAACTCCAACAACCGGGCACTAAACTCTGAGCTAGTGTTAATACGGCTTATAAAATAGCAGGTCTTAAGCCTTGCATTTACGATCAATTCCATGCAAGTGGCATTTAGAAGTAAAATGGTAGGCTATCTCTTTTAACTTATGAGTACAGAACTATAACTAAGGCTAAGGCTCTTTTAGACTAGGATACCGCTTGTGAAAAACCTAGAAAGCCTCTTCTACGTTTTAGATAAGTACAATTTTAGGTCTCGGTACAAGAAAGAATGGCTTGCAAAAGTAAAAAGATTTTTAGTGCTGTGATAAAAACACACACACACACACACACACACACACACACACACACACACACACACACACACACACACACACCCTCACACACACAAACACACACACAAACATACACACGCCTATCTCCCGGAGGGTCGGCAGAGACAACGGTTTACCCTTACCACGTTTCGACGATCTGATTTCGACGTTGAAACTTATGCTGTGAAAAAATGTCATCTTGCATATTTAACGGCAAAGAGCCCGATAAGTTTTTCTTTAGAGCAAGTGCTCGATTCCCCGGAGTTTTAAAATGAACAAACTGTATAGTAGAACTTGGCCTCCATTTAGACCGCAATAGTTTTACCAACGAAATTCCTATTTTTATAAATTTGTTTTGTTAGGCTGTTGCTATTCTCACACTCTAGTTCTTATCACGTTCGGCATAAGTGCGAATGTTCGGCAAAGTTTTCTGGATCCCGACATGTAAAACCGGCCTAAAACTACACACAGAGTAATTACAGACGCGCTGAGCTAAATAGCCAGTCGGCAGGCCTTTTACTATAAGGAGCTCTAAACAGTATAACACTGCCTTTTCATCCCAACCTCGCCTTTAAGTCTTAGTTCATAAGGACTAAGTTGACGAGCATCACAGTCAGGACTCGTGAATCTTGTGATACCTGTTCTTGATGAAATTAAAATGCTCCGCAGCGGAGGTTTGGCGTCCCTTTCGCACGCACGGTTTTGACCAGCGACGGAAAGGGACAGATGGTTAATGGCGTTTTGTTGTTAGGACGTGTTGTGAGGATGGCAGTGTCAATTTGGATCTTTTGTAGCAAAATCGTGTTTTATCTTACCCCTGACTGGTCGCGTGGGGTGTCGTGTCGCTTACCCCAAGGTATAAATATACCTCTAAATAGAGACTCATATAAGTTTTAAATTGCGTATTAATGCGTTGGCTATCCTGGGCAGCGTTTCATGAAACAATAATTGATACTTATCTATGATAATTCAATGTTATTTTGCGTTGACGATGACTGCCTGCAAGTCGACTTCGAGATCGTAGGTCGTAGATCGCATTTTAATGGTGAAGCGTGAATTGTACCACTATGAATTAGGACCCTGGTAAATGTTATAATGACTGATCATGATCATTGTTATTTCTCGTTTAAAACTCTGTTTTAGACACCTATACAAAAAATCACGCCTGTAACCAGGAGAGGTAGGCAGAGATCGAGGTTTCCCACTAGCCATCATCCTGACAAACCTTAACATAACATACCATAGACATACAGGCACATACATTGCTTCTGAACCCACAGTAGGATACCCTGTGTTATGGGAACCAGAAACAGCGACGTCACAAACATGTAAACATCCAAGACCTGGGGTTATTTTTTTTGTCCCCAGCCGGGATTCGAACTTGGGACCTCTTGCATGGTAGGCAGACCTTCATCGCTTCTTAAGCATTGATTAGTTGCTTCACGCACTCAAATTTCGTGGTCTTAAAGGTAGAAATGCCACTAAAGAATATTATAAATCAGCCAGTGTAGACGGATTGCTTGTAGTAAATTCATGATCTGAACTACCCCTAAAACTATGCCATAATTTAGTCAACGAAACTGCCAATTTGCGAGATGACCTGCGAGCACATAATAATAGAACGAAAATCCAGGTCACCACTTAGTTAGCAATATTTTATGCTAATAGCGTAATAACTCATTCAACTTTTATAGGAGCATATAATTGGACACTAGAAACCGCCACGTTTGTGGTGACCTAATATTCGGAATCATTTGTTGGACGATTGGGCTCACAAATAGGGAATGCTCTAGTTTATGACGTTCTGAGGTTATGACGCCTTTTAGTGTCAGATCGTGACGTGTGACGAGTATTTTTCAAAAGAGTTATTTGGTTATGTCGCTATTATCATACCCATGTCTAGTCTCGTATCGTTAAATTCAAAGCGCAAGTCCATAATATTTTTCGCCAGACAATAGACAATGCGACAAAAAAAATGCTAGCCTTTTTTAAATATTTTTTGAGTAGAGGGGGGAAAAAGAAAAGACCCGTATCTTTTCGATTTTTTCCTGGACACACATTTAATAAGATAAAGATTTTAGAAACAATAAATTATTTAACCGGAAGTGACGTAGCTCTGAGACCAGAGTGCTTATACTGAGTTTATTCATTTCACTTTCGATAGCGAGAGCGTTAGCAATTTGTATAGGAGTGACAAAGAGACAACTAGGTGGCGCGCTTGTGAATATTGAGTCAATGCCTCACTTTGAAAAGTTAAAAAAAACTACGACTGACTGGTCATCTGTCAAACAGTCACTGACATTTTTTATTGGCGGCGACGACGCGGCGTGCTAAGGAAACTTGCTTATTGTGGTCGAGCAGTGATGTCACCAAGGACAGTATTACGTCCATGGATGTCACTCATACTGCCGTCATAATAAAAAAGGCCATAACTTGATTTCGAGCAAATTAGTGAAAACTAAATTTCAAGCATGTCTGCTAACTTGTCGTCGATGATTACAATTGGAAAAATACAAGAAAAAAATTTACATATTTCATAAGCTATTTGCTTAAATTTAAGTGTTATTTTTATTCAAATACAGCTTACTTTTTCTCACTAGTAAATATTGAAGTTATGGCCTTTCTTCTTATGACGGCAGCATAGGTTTCGAATTAAATTTTTTTTCTCCATAATTATTGAAGTAAAAATGTACTAAGTATTTTTCAGTACTCTATAGAGGCTAATCTAGAAACTGTATTTTCTATTTTAGCAACATATTTTTTGTCGTATTGTCCATTGAGAATTGGCTTTAAAAATAACATTTACATTTACATACATCTGGTGTGTCCAGTCATTAGTGTCCAGTTGGTGAATAACCCCTAAAACCGGCCTTAAAGACTACGGTGGAGGCGCACCAAAAATTGTACAGGTAACTAACTACACCCATAACGTTCCGAAAAGATCTCTTATCCCCGAATCTTCCTCTGAAATGAAACTTCATAATAATAATTTAAAATGACTGAAAGGGACCCCAGCGTCAGGTAGTATTAAAATTGGTATTCTAATAACTGGCTTTGAGGAAAATGTCTTATTAAACATCGCGGCAAGGGGCTATGTACACCGAGAGAAACGATGACAACGATTAGGTCCTAGAAAAAACGTCACACACAAATAAATACACACACGCACACGCGCACACGCACATATACACACGCACACAAACACACACATATACATACACACACACACACACACACACACAAACACACACACTCTTTCTAATCTAATCTTTATCTTTTATGTCTTTAATGTTTGTTTTTTTATATTTCCAATATGCCTGATAAAGACATAATTATGTTATTATTAATTCGTAACTTCGTCGTATTGTCAACTGCCGATCTTTTTCACGTCAGAATGAACGCAATGTACGTGCGTCCTAATAATTTAATATAAAACATGCCCATTATTGCTAGAAAACGGATGAACGCTCAGGAGAGGTATGAAAATAGTCGAGGGCAAGTACCTAAGTGAATAAAATTTAATCTAGGCACCAATTATCTGTTATTAATAACACTTCGGGTACATAAACGACACATTTTAAATAGGTATATTTTTGTTAATAATTATGTTATATTCAGACCTTGAAAAGAACAATTGAAGAAAATTGGAAGATTTTTAGTTACCTTTCGTTCGTAACGATATTCATTATATGTATTATAATTATTGATGGAGTTAAATAAAGTGGTTTGAAGATTGACGTCGACTAAACGCCCTTGCGAAATCCAAAGATCTAAAGAAGTTCCGGTTAAGTCTTGACGTCTATCAAGTTTACAACAGAGACAGGAATTGACCCGAATTTGCAAAGCCTCCACATCAAAACAAGAAATAATAAGTAATAACATAAAGAAGCAGACTCTCACATAATACTATCCCAAATCTGCAATATTCTGCCATAGGATCCAGGCCATTCGTACAACTTAATGCAGGTCGACATCACCAAATAAAATCCCCTATTTCGTGTCGTGGTGATATTAGCAAAGGGCAAGAAAAAAAGTACCCGAAACCGACGTGCGTGCATGCAACGACTAGTGAATGTCGATGGAGCGAAAGTGATTTGTCAGGATCGTGGCAGGTGGCAGTCCCTGGTCTCTGCCTACCCCTTTAAGATACATGCGTGAGTTTATGTATGTATGTAATGCAGGTCGGCCGCTGCCAAGAATCCAGCATAAGCCTCTGCAATAAATTTGGGAAGTGAAAAATACAAAAAATGTGCCAATATCATAAATCCAGCAAATCTTTTCAACTTTTTCATCTTTTATAACGCCAAGGTTTGTCACTTTTGAAAATAGCGTCGTCGGTAGGAAAATTGTAATTACAAGTTGACCGGACCGCCATTGTGCTCGGACCACAATGCAGTGGAATCTTTTTGTCCCCGCTATCAGACGTTTGCACCACTGTGCGGCCTGTTCCCGAGGCGTCTTTCCAGGGGAGCTTTCCATTATGACCGGGCAAAATTTTATTTAAGTTTGCGAAGTTTTATTAAGCTCTATTAAAGATGAAAAGTGATGATATTGAAAAGTAAGTTTTACTTTGTTATGTCCTCCGTTTTTTGTACGCCGCTCTTTTGTACCTTTGATTGAAAAAATATTTCTATGGACACAACGTGTTACTGTTTATGTTTAAATTTTTACTATGAGCAATTATTGTTGATGGGCTAATTTTTGTTTAATTCTAACCGTCAAGCTAATTTTTGTTTAATTCTAACCGTCAAATTTGCGACCAGCAAATATTACATCTTCTTCTTTTGGACCGAGACAGACGTCGTGGCTTCGATTCCCACTGGGGGCCGCCGTATATTTGTACAAATACCCTCAGCCTGGGTGTTTTTCCATGTTTGTAATGTGCTATGGTAACCTTGCCTGGTTACCATAGCACAGGGTATTGTAGTTTGGAATCAGGTCAAGTGATTGTCTTTGTGGAATATTATTATAACCTATCAGAGACATACCTATTCAATAATAACATAACATACATAATATAACATTTACATACAGGCACATACATTGCTTCTGGCCCCACACTAGGATACCCTGTGTCGTGGGACCCAGAAACAGCGACGTCACAAACATGTAAACATCCAAGACATGGGTTTCTTTTTTTTTTTGCCCCCAGCCGGTATTCGAACTCGGGACCTCTCGCACGGTAGGCAGATGCGCTAACCCCTGCACCACAGAGGTCGTCAAATTCAATAATAATTGGTGGGTTCCTCCTCCTCATGCTATAACTTTAATGGACTAAATAAATATTTTGGAAATACCTTAATTCGCAAACCAGCCAACTCCATTTGAGCTAGAATGACATAAAATTACATTTACATCACACATACATTGCTTCTGGCCCCACACTAGTCACAAACATGTAAACATCCAAGACCTGGATTTCTTTTTTTTTGTCCCCAGCCGGGATTCGAGCCCGGGACCTCTCGCTAGGTAGTCAGATGCGCTAACCGCTGCGCCACAGAAATCGTATATGGAGTTGGCTGGTTTGCGAATTAAGGTATCGAATTGTTTTTGTGTTCTATTTGCTACCATTGAGGGAACACACCGTCTACCGTTCGCCGACGCGGGAATGTGTTTAGATATACAGGTGCCTTTTATTGGCCAGTTTTGAGAATTTCCTCTGGGACTTCGGCTAGGAAATTCTATGGCAGTCCCCGAGTTTTATTCAAGTTGAAAATGTCGTTTTGAAGTCGGAATAAAGTTAAGTAGATAAGTAAAATATGTTAGACGTTCTTGTAAGCAAAGAACATTATTTTGTACTCACAGTAGCTGATCAGCTAAACCTAAACATTTATAAAAATCTGCCTCAATAAAGAGACGTAGAGTTGATTTGATATTTTAGTGTTTGGATGGGAACCAAGGTTTTTTTTAGCATATTTTTTTTGTAAATCATCTCTGACATAATATATAACTATTCAAACGGGGATCGAAAATACAATTCCCTTCTTAAATAAGCAGGTACAGATTTATTGTATTCTCGAGATAAAATCAGAAAATTGTCCTCGACCTATTTTTAATATCAAATTCCTTATTGCACAAAACACATATCTGGTACAACGGCTTACTTAATGCTAAAAACCATTTTCTACCAGTTAACCTTTGGTTTTTCGATTTAACTTTTGATTTCGCTGGGAATATTGAAAAAATCGCTCGTAGCCTGGGCTGCCTGAGTGATCTTGAACGATCACTAAGGTTAAGCAACATACGGCGCGTTCAGTCCATGGATGGGTCACCGTCTATGACTAACGCTAGTGGCATTTTTTCCGAGCGATTCCGTGCTTCGCAAGGTACGTTAAGCAGTTGGTGCCGGCTGCCGTCGATAGATGGCAGTCGTTAAGCCAAGTCAGAGGCCTTTAGGGGCGGCGCGGCTTGAAAACTTCTGACAGTAAGACCAGCCACTAGTCTTACAAGCCTCTACCAATCCGGACTTGGCCCCCGTGGTGGAGTATGGCCTATACCTTCCTCAGGGAAGAGACCCGTGCCCCTCGGTGGGGATATAATGGGTTGGTGATGATGAACCTTTGGTTGTTGGGATAATGGATGGCAAAGAAAAAACTAGAAATAGGGGAGCAATACTTATGTTAATAGAAGATAAACATATATAATAGATTTTGTAACTTAACAGGAGAGTCCCAACCCCTGTAAAATGCATCCTGTACATGAAATAAAGAAATTTTGTATTTTTGTAAATTTTGTATACAATAATCATTTATATTACTTGCATCTTTCATTTAGTTTTACCTTACAACATACAATTTTCTGATTTTCGATTTTCTTTTTAGCAAACGGCAAGATAAAAAGTACCCGATACCAGCGTGCGTACATGCAACGACTAATGAATGCGGATGAAGCGAAAATGATTAATCAGCATCGTGGCAGGTGGCAATCCCTGGACTCTGCCTACCCCTCTGTGATGCAGACGTGAGCTTATGTAGATATGTACCTATGTATCCAATTTTCCTTACACACTCGACATTATACGTAAATGAAAAAATAATGAATACTAATCTCTATTTGATTTGATAATTCTTTATCGCACAAGAAAAGATATGCACAAAGACGAGCTTAATACTAAAAACAAAAAAAAAACATCTTCAAGCTAGCCATGGGTTACGTGGAAAGAATAAGGGGTACTAAATTAATATTTTATATTAAAAAAAAAACCCTTTCAGCTTATAAAAATATCTACGGAAACAGGCAGTTATATTAAGTGAAGTTCGTAACTTGTTTAATCATGCCCTGTAACGCGTTCAAGTTCCGGAATAAAGGCGGGAACTAGAAGACGGTAAATTTTCTCAAACTGCCTAAAGGTAACCGAAGGTTGGGATTTGAATGTGGACGCTTTGGGCCGAGATGTTGGACCTGCTAACATTTATTAGTGAGGCATATTAAAATAAAAAAAATTAAATAAAGAAAAAACAAGAAAGAAGATTAGAAACACCACAAAAGTACTTTTAAAAAGTATGATGTGCAACAAAGAGTTTTGATTGTTTATTTGCCAAAAATAATGCACTTAAAACACGAACCGTTAAAAATATAATTATTTTGAGAATGTACAATCGACAGCACATCATCCTATACACCCATGCACTCTGCTCCGTTGCATTACGGGCGACTTTGCAACAAAAATGTGAGAGTTGACGTGCTGAAGACTGTACAATCTATACATAAGGCTCAAGGCTAATCTTAACATTTGCGCTACCGAGGTAAGAAACAATTATTTTTTACAGATTGAAATTTGAAAAGTACC
This sequence comes from Yponomeuta plumbellus, assembly GCA_947310845.1. NCBI lineage: Eukaryota > Metazoa > Arthropoda > Insecta > Lepidoptera > Yponomeutidae > Yponomeuta > Yponomeuta plumbellus. The sequence continues at coordinate 8,340,496 of OX371216.1, read as the reverse complement.
TGTACAATTCGGTAGTTGACACGATCAACAATAAATCATTTCATATGCTCGATTAAAACAAAAATTACAAAATATTTCGGAAAATGTATCTCTTTTAGTCATTTACTAGTAACTACAATTTTACTTAATTTTTAAATAAACGGAACATAAAAAAGTCTTCTGAACAGTGACGTCATATATCAATATTTTCATACAAAGTTGCGTTTTAAAAGTAACTCATTTGACATTTTGTCAGCTACCCAATTACTCAATGTTGTTAAAAGTGCTTTTTAGGACCCGTGGGCGTCAACCTAAGGCAAAAACCTAGAAAAAGATAGCATTAACTATCGTAACTCTTCCGATAGGCTTGCCGTACTCGGGTTAAAAATCGGTATTCTAACACGCGCTAATCTAGGGCTTAACCCGGTGGACCAAGGGGTAAATTCCAGTAACGAATCGAAAGCGCCCGAATATTTACTTACGTAGCTGGCGCACGTACATTGCATATTCCCCGCTCATTTGCCATTTGGCGTTTGTTGTTTCAATCATTTGTTACGCTCGGTACATACCTGGAAAGAAAACTTAGTGTTAGTTAAGTTACTTACAGAAGAACACGTGAAAAAAATATGTGATAATTACTAATAAGGTCGACTTCTAACTTAGACCTAATTAAATGACTGAATACGCATGGAGTTCTTTCGGGTTTTATTGGCGAGGAACGATTTAGTTTACAACAAAAATGCTCTTGAAAAATTGTTCTTTGCAAACTCATCCGGACTGCGGAATTTGGTTCAAGTAATGTGCCGGCCAGTAAACATTATGCCTTTTCGTAACAAGAATAGGAACTGTGTTATATTATGTGTTCTTTTGGAAGCTGATTAATTAGTTTTTATGGAATTTTTAAAAGTTAATAATTAATTTTAACATTAGTCCCAAGTAAAGCTGCCGCGGGACACCGACCTGGGGCAAGTATTTTATTTGTAAATACCTATATAATTAGAAATTAGAATATTATTATTTAGGTATTATTTATATGATTTAGTTTATAGTAGATTAGTTTAATAGATTGTTATTTAAGTTTTTATGTTGTTGTATTTGTTTTGTTTTAACAATTATGTAACTATATCAAAAGTAAAGCTTGATAACGGGCGGCGCGGGTTCGAATTCCACTTCAATTTTTACTTCTTCGTTATAATATGTAAAGTCTGTTTTTTATGCTTAAAGTTTCTCGCGAATTTAAAAAATGCATAATTAAGTATAAAAAAGGACATTATGAACTTTATATCTGCGTATATTGTAGGTTGTATCTATCAAACTTTTAATTCGTAATTAAGTACGTTAATAATATCACCCATTGAACACACCGCGATGTCCTAATATCCGACGTCCGACACCACTGTGAGACCAATACGTCGCATGTCTATACATAGCTCTATAGCTATAGAGATCGCTTCGCCAACAAACTGCTTTGCAGTTTGGCGAAATCATAAAATTGTGTAAGGTTTTTTTATTTTGAAAATAAAAAAATTAACATCTCGACGTATTGACCCACCTCAAAACCTAGTGTGACTTGAATCTAAATCAATCCCTTTCAGTCAAAGATTAAAGAGTACTTTTAGAAATATGCTTTTGAGCCTTTTGTGAAAGAAAAAGCCATTTTGCTCTGCCGAATGTCTTTGGAAATGGATTTGTCAAGTTGATTTTCTATTTTATTTTACGTTTATCGCTAAGCGCTTTTTTCACAATACAATGTCGAGTGTAATATGGTTCTGATAACTTCAGAATAAGCTAAAGGTTGTCTAAAGGGTGCGTCTACGAGCTGTCAATAAGTACTTTTGAATTAAAGTAGAAACCTTTTTTTACCTGATTTTCGGTATAATAAACACAATTACAGCGATTGTGGGCTATCGGCCCACCAAAACGAAAGAGTCCGACCAGTGCGTCGATTCTGTTAGTACACTATAGTTAAATTACCGTCACGTGATATGTTTTTTAATTCCATTGACGCCTAGAATTAACGCCTAGCATACGCGTGTGCGCATTGATTCGAAGCGGCGATGGAATGAAATCCTCGCAGTCATACAACTGTCATTGTACTACAATCCATTAGCAGAATCTAGGCCCAGGTTTCACTGCGATTCGCGGAGAAATCAAACAAATAACAATTTATTTACAGGAAACAATTAAAAAAAAAAAACATAAGAAATAGCATTATACAAAGGCGAGCAAATGAAGTAAATGAATCCGCAATAAAGTTATCTATTTTATTATTATTAATCTTCTGCGAGCTGCTATTAGTTGCCCAAAGGACATAAAAAAAACTGATGGCTATTAACAATATTATGTAATGTCTAGTTCCTCCTCTTACATTGTGGAAGAAACTTTAAACGTGAATTTTGTGCTGTATAACTATATTTTTATATTGATAATATTTTCGATGGAATTAATCAAGTGAATAACGATTACTAGTAATGTATGAAAAACCGGGGTCAGGGCGACTTTGTAACTAAAATGTATAAACGTATAAAGTATGTAGTTTATACTTAGATGCGATACCAAAGCGGAGTAATCAAGTTGTAAGTTGATAGCCAATTACTTAATGGAGGTAGCGTGTAGCCAATCCTCTGATAATATAGGACAGGCCTTAAGAAAAGACTAGAATAAATAATTGGTTAGTTTTTGCACTCTGAAATGAAAAGGGATCAAAATATCATAAAGATAAACATAGCATTTACATACAGGCACATACATTGCTTCTGGCCCCACACTAGAATACACTGTGTCGTGGGAACCAGAAACAGGGACGTCACAAACATGTAAACATCCAAGACCTGGGTTTCGTTTTTTTTTTGTCCCCAGCCGGAATTCGAACCTGGGACCTCTCGCATGTGAAAGATGCGCTATCCACTGCGCCACAGAGGTCGTCTCAAGAAACATCGAAAAACTTCATATTTGTGGCTTTAGAAGTCATAAATAAGAAGCAGATTTAGAAATGCGACAAAAAAAAGCTCTTGAAGATACTATTCCTTGAAATTAATGCAGCAATTTCAAGGAATTCATTATAATTTAAGTACAAATTCACTTACTTCAAATTTTGTCGTAAATCCGACCGGGTTTCGCTCTGATTCGCAATTATTCAGAAGTGTTTTTTTTAAATATTACTTTATCAAAATCACAAGTAGTGAGTGTGGCAGCCAAGACACGAGATAGCCAATAGAATGCGGTCTTGTTTAAAAATTACAGACAAGTTTTGATCGTCTCTATCTTTTTCGTGGTCACCGTGTCAACATACACATTTACATACAGGCACATACATTGCTTCTGGCCCCACTCTAGAACGTCGAGACAGCTCAGGCTCGACAAATAATTTGGCACTTTTTGCATAGAGAAGGGCTTTTTCGAGCGTGGCATACTAAGCGTACTGGAATTAAATTTTATTACGTTTAAGAAAGTTCTCAGAATTCAGGCAGATTCGTATAGGGTGGCAGGATTTTTGGGAAATTCAGACAAATGGCAAACTTTGGTATCTGCTTACCCCCTCGGGAAACAGAAGAGAGTTTATGTATGTTTGTATGTCTGGTTTGTCCTTTTCACCAACCGTGAAGAAAAATTTAGTGAGGAAACCTGCAGGGCTTTTCAGAGCTTTCTACACTAATTTATTAGTAGTTGGTTGCTCAGCTAAGTTGTGACCACCATATAGCTTTACTCCCTTTGAACAAAAATTCTATGGGGAAACCCGAAAATTTTCTGTATTGCAATCATCATCATCATCATCAACCCATTAAATCCCCACCGAGGGGCACGGGTTCCCTGAGGGATGTATGGGCCATACTCCACCACGGGGGCCAAGTCCGGATTGGTGGAGGCTTGTAAGACTAGTGGCTGGTCTTACTGTCAGAAGTTTTCAAGCCGCCTTACTCAGTATTGTAATCACTAATAAATGATCACAAAACATACAGTCTGTTAGCTTTTAGAATATACCTCGGGCTCCAGAATAAGCTTCGGCTCTTTATGACTTAAGGGCGAAAAAATCACCCACTCGCCTAATCTACAACCCCAGGTGCCTTTTGCATACTCTCGAAAGATCCATCACTATGATGTAGTTGTAGAAAGTACTCCAGTACAGCTTGCCACCTCAAGTGTACATTTCGCGGGATTTTAGTCCGTAAGTCTAAAGACGGAGGGATTAGTCTTAGGGCGCTTTTAATATATTTTGAGGGTACTGCAAAAAGCGCTGCCTTCCTGAAGATAAGGAGATGTAAATTACTAGAGGGGATTTCTTGGGAGTGCAAAAAAATTAATGCTAGGTATTTTACCTTGGCTCGCCTTTGTTAGTTTACCGAGCTGGCTAATGATCGATTTTGGTATGTATTTGCGATTTTTATCTGGCTATTTTCCTGGTTTTCAGATTAGGAAGATGCCTACTTCTACCGACTAATGTATCATACTTAATATGATTTGAGAAAAGATGGTCAGAGTGGAGATTTATTTTTCGCTGCGTTTTTCTACGTCACTACAAACCAGACCTGAAGGACTAACATTGTACATCGACGTTCAAACAAACGCGATTTCCTTTTGTATTGAAATAAATTTTGGATTTATATTTAATTATGCATATATTTATTAGCGGAAATACAGGGAAATAATTTTTTTAAAACATGTGATGTAAAAAAGTACATCGAGATTCCTCTTAAGAAAATATATTAAAGAAAATATAATAGAGTCTTTGATTTCAATTTCATTTTGCGTGGTCTTTCTTGTGTTTATATTCTATTTACTGAAGCGAACGACTAATTGTCAACATGTCAAAAATATGGTTTTTCAATATGCCAAATTTACAACGCTGCATAATATTTAGCAAAGTTATACAAAACGATGTGCCTAAATGCCATGAAGCAATAACCACAATAACACTGTTATAACCTGATTTATCCCTTACTCGTAGATTATTTAACAAAATATTTAATTTTATCATGAAAATACAATTTGCTTAAGAGATCTGTGGCCCAAAAAATACCTTAAATTTCAGTGGTCCTCAAAATAAAAGCGATCCTACTGCTGCCAAATATGTTCGCAAAATCGCAACTAGCAAAGATGACGGAATTTTGTTCAAAGGCCGATTATGATCGATTATTTTATGCTAATGCGCTACGCGATGTGTAGGAAGAAGTATGGAGAGCTGACTACGAACCTCTTTTTTAATTAGAGGCAAAAAAATAGTAAGATAGCCACCCCGACGCCATATTTTTACTCACGACGATTGACGTTGTTAATGCGAGTGCAACTTCTCTAAGCTATTTTATTTTCTTTTGTATTTGTTTTGTCTTGTTTGGTTGTCTGTTTGTTTTCCTTAAACAGTAGGTAGGTACCTACCTTAACCTATGTGGGTATACGATGCAAGCAAAGCTGCGTGCATAAGCTATTTTGAGTGACATGTAAGTTTGAGAGATGCTGTGTCTTTGTTTACCTTTAGTTGTTCGCTTCAAAAAATAGAATATAAGTATTTTTATTGACGTTATTATTACATTTATTGATTTACCAAAGAATAAAGGTTAATCAGTTTGTTTTTATATATGTACTAGACGAAAACCCGGCTTCGCTCGGGTAAAATGTAGACGCAAAATAATATTCCACTATGTTTTTTTATATGGTGACGCCCCTGTATTTATCAACCACCAGTAGATATAAATATCTTAATACATTCAGATACATAAGCTCACACCTGTATCCCAGAGGAGTAGGCAGAGACCACGGACTGTCACCTGCCACTATCCTGACAAATCACTTTCGCTTCATCGACATCCATTAGTCGTTGCATGTACCCACATCGGTTTCGGGTACTTTCATCTTGCCCTTTGCTAATACATCCCCTATTTGGTCGAAGTATGTCCAACTGGGGCGTCCCTTACCGGCCCTTCCACTCACATTCGCCCGATATATTTGCTTTGTCAGTCTTTCTTCGTTCATCCTCTCCACATCTCCAAACCAACGCAACATTACTTTTTTCAATTCTAGTCACTCACTACATCCTCTTTCTCTACATCCTCGGTCTCTGATCACACTATTGCGTATTCTGTCATTCAAAGTAAAACCACACATATTTCTTAAGGATCTCATTTGTACTGCACTAATCCTACTTTCATGATTCTTCTGACTTCTGCCATACCCAAATCTCGCTACCATGCTTACATCAGTATTGGAACCAGCACACTATTACGGATAGCCAATCTTGCTCTTTTGGACATGTTCTGGCTACTCACGAAGGAATGCAAGGCGAAAATCGGATACTTATCATAACTTTGTCATGGGTACCTCATCACAAATTACTAAATGAGCTTCCTTCATAAACTTAACAGCATTGAATTTAGTTAACAGCTAGTGAATCTAATGACGTTTGAGACGTAGAATCCACTTGGCTAATCAACTAAAAACAGCTCCCTCTCTTTGGCTTTACAGCTTTTAGTTTTGTATTGACCACATTTTTTTCTTCATCATTTTAGTTTTTGGTATTTTTCTTATCAAGTGGCTTTTTCATTTCAATAAGTTTATTGGTACCTAACTAAGCAAAACAATAAAGATCAATTTATGACTTTGATTTCCTTTTTCAATTATTTTTCGGACCCTTCCAAAACTCAATGTCAAATCAAATTATTGTCTTCCCTCCCGCCCTCAGAAGAAGGACCTTCTTCTGAGCTCCCGCCAATGAAAAACACCACAGATTACTTACTACACCTTCTCAGTTGGCACAGATTATAATAACACACCATGAAGTTAACAATTTAGATTAAAGGGCCGGTTTAGATTATCTTAGTGTTTAGGAGAGTGCTTTACTTTACACTCTGTTGCAACATTATGCCCATTTTGGGGGCTCAACCTTTAACGACCTCTGTGGCGTAGTGGTTAGCGCATCTGACTACCATGCGAGAGGTCCAGGGTTCGCATCCCGGCTGGGGACAAAAAAAAATCCCAGGTCTTGGATGTTTACATGTTTGTGACGTCGCTGTTTCTGGTTCCCACGACACAGGGTATCCTAGTGTGGGGCCAGAAGCCAGTTTATTATTGTACGCATTCCGTGTTTGTGTGTTTTTTGTTTTGTTTTGAGTATCAAATAAATAAATTGTCTTTCTTTCTTTCTTTTTTATTCTTTCTTTCTTTCTTTCTTTATTTCTTTCTTTCTTTCTTTCCTTCTTTCTTTCTTTCTTTCTTTCTTTCTTTATTTCTTCATTTCTTTCTTTCTTTCTTTCTTTATTTCTTTCTTTCTTTCTTAAGGAGAGTGCTTTTGTAGAAACGTGTAAGCGCCACTTGCTTTAGTACGTGTTACGGTATAGTACGGTTCTAGTTGCCTTTCAATTAGAATCAAAATAAAATTGGTTTCTATTGTTCTATCCAGTGACACCTGAGCGCGTTACTATCCTCGTTACTTATCTGTGTATAAACTAAAAAATTAGTGAGAACTTTAGGAGAGTGCGCAAGTGACCCGTGACGGGTGCGTGTTGTTTTCATTAACTCGAATTATCAAACATACTTATGTGTTCCATTAAAACTCATAGTATTTTGAGTAGGATAGCGCATATTTCGCGACGTCGACGAAGTGACACTCTACTGGAAGAAATATATCCTCATAAGGCCCGACCTTGAAAAGAACAATTGATTTTGTGATCACTTGAAGACATTGGGCCTCACGAGGATAAACGTTCACTCGAACGTCTAGTAATGTACTAATGCACTTGCCTCTCTAATTGTATTATAGCACTCTCCTAAACACTAAAATAATGTAAACCGGCCATAACAGTTCACAATGAAAACTTGTGACACTAACACAACAATGATGACATTGACATGTTTACTTAGCAACGCCATTGTTGAATTTAATAATTTTTATATTGATGCTGCTTGTTAATACGAATTTTCCGCCCATATGTTGTCGACTCAGATCAACTATTTTTTTACGCTCTTTCATTTGGTGTGCATATCGTTCGAGTCTACCGTAGACCCGAACGAAATTGTTAATATAGATTTACCTAATACACAATCGTAATTGGACGAATTAAATAAAACTATTTTTTTGTTCTTTTCGGTACTAAAGAACACGGATTTTCGTTACATATGAATTTTATCAGCGTAATTTTAACGACTTACAATTGCAAAAAAGCAACAAATTTTAGAAGATATGGCCAGAAATGTCTATTAAATATATTATGTATATTAAACATACTGTATATATATTTAAATATTTTTGCGAATAACATGTAGCTCTACTATACCTGCCTCGACTAAGGTAAATTAACCCAATTCTGACCAACACGGCCATATTTAGTGCCGCAGTAAACGGTATAACGGTTGCAGGTAGTCTCTTGTGATATCAACGTTCTCCTAAAAGTCTATACAGGTCAGGTGACAACTTACGATTAAGGTAAAAAAAAAAACAAAAATCATTTATTTCTTTTGCAATATATAGTCTATGTATAGACGGAGATATCACTGGGACCTCCTAGTATACTGAGCCCCGGAGGCCCCGCTCTTCTATATTTACATCAAACAAAAGAAAAATAAACTAAACTTGCGTAACATCAAGTAAGTAGTATTTAGTATTAATTTAGGTAATTAATTAAGTAATTAAGGTAAGTTTATTCTATTAATCCAGGGAATAACAATTATAACTTCCTCACAATACAGTCACTTGACCTGGTCCCAAACTAGGATGCTACTGCTTACGCTTATGGCTCGATTTCTGAATTGAGAATTTACACTAAGTAAATACTTAAGTAACTTGCTGTCACACTCCTTTCTAAAGAAATTTGTCGAGACAGCACTACAGTTAAGTAATTACTTAGCGAAATTCTCAATTAAGAAATCGGCCATAAGTTCTTTAGACCGTATTACAAATATCTGCGATCGCTCAGTAGTTAGCTGTGAAGTTGCACGATTGCAACATCATAGTGTTGCAATGAGCTCTCAAAAGCAATTTTAGAGGTGGGAGCGTTTATTATGGCCCACAGTTGCGTGTCAAATTCCAAAGTTTGTGGAGAAGACACTTGACTTTCTTACCGCACAGTTACTTCAGGAGATCGACCTCGCGATACAAGTCCACGGCCCGACCCAGGGGCGCATAATAAGCCTGTTTTGAGCCAAGTGGCTTAATTTCTCCGGGTTACAGTCGGGATTATCCCCGATGCATAATGTATGGGCCGAAACTGTCGCTTTGACCCTACGAGCATTGGAGTTTATTTGTGGAACTTTACGGGCATTATTTTCTTTGTACAGTAGCAGAATATATAATAAAAAATAAACAAACTCACGCCCGTTATCCCCGAGGGGGTAGGCAGAGGCACCAATCATTAGAACTGGGCCCACGTTTTGCGAAGCTTATTATTACGTGACAAGTGGCGAGCCTGTCGCCGTATATGTTTAGAGATTTTCATAGCAAAGTCGCTCGTGTCACATCTGCGTGAGATAGTAACAGTCAGCTAGACTATATACACCTATTGAAGAAATTAGACATAAAAAAATCCAACGTAAAGAGCTCTCAAATCACAAAATATGTACAATTTGAGTACTTAGTCAGGATTTTATTCCTATGTGAGAGGCTGGAGCCCATACTAGTAAAGATCCCGTGTGACAGATCTCCAGGCGCTCACTAAACTTGCAATGCTTTTTCTCAATTGTATATTTTTTTGAAATTTATTGAGATGAACAGGAAACTACCTATAACTGGGAATGTTTCTCTCTGTCTCCAGCCACCTAGCACAATCCCGGCAAGAATGCTTTTAGTCGTCCCCCATCTTTGCCTTGGTCTGCCGAGATCGGTATCCATTTTGCGGAACCCATTCTGTCTATAATCTAAGATATTATATAAATTATGTAAACTGCAAAAGTTCAAATAAACGTCACATCGCTAGTAGCCCCGACCGCCTGAGTGATCTTAAATGAATTGCCCCTCGGTGGGGACATAATGGGTTGATGATGATGATACTTGGTCTTAATTTTGGCCCACCTATCTGCGCTAATACGTCAGGCATGGCCAGCCCAGTCGTGGTGCGATGCGAATATTCTAACACTCATTAGTAGTTATAAAACATTTCAATGACGATGAATGAACAACCGTGACAATGACAAAGGCTAATAAGCGCTAGGCTTTACGACTACATTGTCCAGAAACAGTCATACGTAAAGCTCATCGAGTTTTGAATTATTATATTGCATTTAATAAGTTAAAAAAGGACAAGTTACATTTGTTATATTGTCGGAAGAGACGAGCAATCGACGACGCGAGCTCCGTCTCTGCTCACCATGATTAAGCTCCGCGAATCAGAGCGGAACCTGGTCGGACTCGTCCGATAAAAAGTCAAGTAAGTGTATCCGGAATAAGGTCAATAATATGTAGCGCTTAAGGAAGTTTTAGTTCAAAAATTAATTAAAGAAAAGAAAGAAGACTTATTAGAATTGTCACAGAAACACAATGTACACAAAATATTAATATTTTGGAGATCATCAACAAAACCTCTCGACTAAACAAAAGCCTTGTTTTTCACTTTATAATCTTAACTTAGTCAGAGGCCTTAGGGCGGCTTGAAAACTTCTGACAGTAAGACCAGCCACTAGTCTTACAAGCCTCCACCAATCCGGACTTGGCCCCCGTGGTGGAGTATGGCCTTTACCTTCCTCAGGGAAGAGACCCGTGCCCCTCGGTGGGGACATAATGAGTTGACGATGATGATGAATCTTAACTTAATTCGAAAATAAACTTTAGGTACGGATAAGGTTTGATTTGAAGAGACTTGAAGCGCCAGCGAAACTAAATGGCCACGTTCATGCAGTTGTTTTTGTACTACACTGCATTGAACATCATTTACATACATTGCTTTTGGACCCAAACGACCCTGTGTCGTAGAAACCAGAAACAGCGACATCACAAACATTAAAACATCCAAGACCTGGGGTTTTCTTTTTTGTCCCAAGCCGGGAATGGAACCCGGGACCCTATGCATGGTAGATGCGCTAACCGCTGCGCCACAGAGGTCGTCAACGGAATCTAGTCATTAATCTTCCACCATCACTACAGAAACCTGGGGTAAGCAAAAACGCTCTTGCCGACAGACATAAGGGTCTATGCAGATAGTGCTGCGACATAATTCCGCGTCACGGATGACGTGGTCTCGCATCCTCATTAAAATAAGCATGCAATAAAACACTGCGGTAAGTATGTGAGAAATTAAAAAGAAATTCGAAGTTTTAATTAGTGTATGTGTACTTTTGTTTTAAATTCACACAAGTTTCGTCCACAAAGTCAAAGTAAAATTTATAATAATAATAAAAAAAACAAAAGCAACAAAAAGGCATGCAATAAAACACTGTAGGTAGGTATGTGACAAATTAAAAATAAATTGAAAGTTATAAATAATGAATATGCAATATAGTCGCCGCATAATTTAAGGTGCAGCGCAGACGACAGACTTTTTGTGCGGTCGAGTCCGTTTTTTATGCGCCGGACTTTCAAGATTTGCAATAAATAAATGATTTATTCATATTTTAACTTGATTGTGTTAGTTTTGTTTAAGTAAGCCTTAAATCTGGAAGATAAACTAAAAAAATTAATGTTTGTATGAATGTTCCCCATTGCACAGGTTCTATTTTCACGGACTAAAAAGTGCGTCACGGATAGTCTGTCGTCTGCGCTGCACCTAAATGAGTTTTTTTTTAATTCACAAAAGTTGTGTCCACAACGTCATAGTAAAAAACAACATTTAATATAATTTGCATGCAATAAAACATGAGGTAGGTATGAGAGAAATTAAAAATAAATTGAAAAGAATATTGAATTGGAAAATTGTGATGTCGACTGTACACGTGATGTGAAGATTTTTCACTATACGGGCTGCTATAGAAAAGTACTACGGAAAAAAGGCTACAAGGAAAAAACAAATAAGTACAAAACTTAGCATAACATTATCTCGACACACAGTGGCACCGCACGCAACCTGGGTCGGACAAAATGATTAAAACAAAACACCAAATATCACCAGCACATCTCCTGACTAAGACAGTTTGGTAGTGACGGGACAATTCGATAGGCCGAGCAATTAATGAAATCGTTTAATATATTCGAATACACGATTGAAAGTAATCGCCGAGAACGTGGATAGTTAAAAATTTCATAAAGAGGCTTCTTAGATAGTGAACTTAAAGCTTTGATCGTGGCTCGCGAGATACAAAAAGTAGAGACGTAGCGGATGGGTCACGAATGTCTCACAATTTTAGTTTTTGAGCTTCTTTTCAAATAATAACTTTTGTAAGCACTACACGCACATGTTAGCTCACTTCCGGATACAGTTACTTGATTTTTTTTGCCTGAATAATTCTACCAAGTTTCGTTCTGATTCTGAAAGGTTCTGGTGAATAAAGACGGAGCTCCCACCGACGACCCCAGATCCTTTTACTTTAAAATTTCTGTTTGACAGTCAAACTTTTGGTTTCGAATTCACTCGTTTGCAGTTTCATTCCGACGCCCGTCGCTACGTCGCTTTGACATTTATTAATGGGCCGGGCGATGAAGACACGACTTGATAAATACCCCACTGGTCATTAATGAGATAAAAACGTGACCAAAGCTCTATTTCCGTTATTCCCGTGGCATTTGGTCCGATCCAAACTAATGGTAATGTCGGTATGGAATACCGTAGTTTGATTTATTGGGTTCAATTCTCGTTGTAGTTGTAATTGTGTCCCTGGCCTTACTCGGTAACTGATAAGCAACTAGTTTGTTTAAAATTAAGGTCTGTCAACTTTACGACGGTTCCGCGTCATACAGGCGCAATGATGCAAGCTAAAATGATTCTTAAATACTTATCACGTTAGAGACTACAATAAAAATCATAAAAGCTCTGACGTGTAGTTGTAGTCTCTATTGAATAGTCTCAAAGTTTATTTTAGTTTGTATTGTTGCGCTAATTGGTCAGTGTAACTATACATTGCAAGCAAATTTAAAACAATAATGATTAATTAATTAAAGCTTGGCCAGCAACAGAACTATAAATTAAAAAAAACAAAAGTAAATATTAATAATAAGACATTAATAGGAACAATAATTTATACGCCGTTTGTGAGGAGTTTTAAAGAGACTTGTGTTTATTTAAAAACCTTAAAATTTTGAAAAAGTAATATTGAAATAAAAATAATAAACTCACGCCCGTTATCCTCGAGGGCGTAGGCAGAGACACCAATCACTAGAACTGGGTCCACATTTTGCCGAGTTCATTAGGTCCCACCGTGACATGTGGCAAGCCTGTCGCCGTTATCCGGGTACAATATTATATTTCACAATATCGAAATGTTACCTAGAATTTATTTTTAGAGTAGGACCCCAGATCTATAACAAAGGCGGTTTAATTATTTATGTTGTAATTTAGCAAATTACGCTAGTCCAAACCAAATATACTAGTAAACAATAATTTCCATAATTATGTCGCCAAGTAGTTTCAACTAAGTCTTCGTAAGTCTAAGTAAACTTTCGTCACAAACATTCAAGGTTTTGCGTACAATTTCTGGTCACGATTCAGGTTTTTTATGTCCATTAACAAGTTCTTGGTGACAAAAAATGGATTACTTTTTTGTCCAGTCATTCATCAATTGGACACACTGGAAGCAACGCGGGTGACGTTTTCAAGCTGCGTTGAAAATGTTTCGGACTAAATCTATTCGGAATGGTCACCGATGTCTAAAAATAAAGAGGTTTCCAATGAAAATGGCGGTAATTCTGATGTGTATTGTAAATAATATAGTATCTACAGTGCCACCATCTTATCTGTTCAGTTGATAGCGGCGCTAGTGGAGAATTCAGTAGTAACATTTAAGTTTCCTTAAAAAAATGAGAATATTTTAACCCGTCTTTCAATTTTAATGAAAATATATCTATAAATATTAGTAAATGAATAAATAAAACAAAAAATGGGAAACAGGATTTACAATTAGTTAGTTACAATTTTGCCCACATGAACAGATGATTTGGTGGCGCTGTACGCAAGGTTCGACAAAAATTTTAAATAATGACATTTCGAATACTATGTAGGATCCTACAAGAAAATAAAAGTAAACTAAAAGTTCGCTGGGAATATTGAAAAAATCGCTCGTAGCCTGGGCTGCCTGAGTGATCTTAAACGATCACTAAGGTTAAGCAACATACGGCGCGTTCAGTCCATGGATGGGTCACCGTCTATGACTAACGCTAGTGGCATTTTTCCGAGCGATTCCGTGCTTCGCAAGGCACGTTAAGCAGTTGGTGCCGGCTACCGTCGATAGATGGCAGTCGTTAAGCCACGTCAGAGGCCTTAGGGCGGCTTGAAAACTCTGACAGTAAGACCAGCCACTAGTCTTACAAGCCTCCACCAATCCGGACTTGGCCCCCGTGGTGGAGTATGGCCTATACCTTCCTCAGGGAAGAGACCCGTGCCCCTCGGTGGGGACATGATGGGTTGATGATGATGATGATAATGATTGAAAAAAGTTTACAGCTGAAGATGAACATTGAAAAAGGTTACACTAACCCCCTGTTTCTTGTATAACACACTACTGTCACCAGCTTCTGTTGGCCAAGGTGCATAGGTACAGAAAAATCTATTGGCAACTGATACTGATAGCAGATTTCTAGACGCGAGCTCAGTCTCTGCTCACCATGATTGAGCTCTGCAAATCAGAGCGAAACCTGGTCGGACTCCGACAAAATGTAAAGTATAAAATTAATGTTTTCTAGATAATTATTAGTAATAAATAATATAAGGCCGCCGTCTGTACTCTTAGATTAAGAAATACCTGTGTAATTTCCTTTTTTATGTACAATAAAGTGTTCTCTATCTATCTATCTATCTATCTATAAATAATAAACTCACGCCCGTTCTCCCCGAGGGGGTAGGCAGAGGCACCACTCACTAGTACTGGGCCCACGTTTTGCCGAGTTTATTAGGACCCAAACGTGACAAGTGGCAAATCTGTTGCCGTTATGGTTATTAGTTTTATTGTTAATTCTTTATACCAAAAAAGATAGTTTACAAAAGGTGGACTTAATGCTCGAGGCATTTTCTACCAGTCAATGCGTAGATGCAGGAGGCAAAAAGATAAAATACTTAAAAGTACCTTACAGTCTGTTAGCTTTTAGAATATACCTCGGGAGTACCTAGGCTTCGGTTTTCGCCGAAAGCACACGAGTGTAATAGGTACTACTTCCTGCTCTGTATAAAACTTTTCTTCACTATTTTGAAAAGTTATGTAAAGTTATAAATAGCAATACAAAATAAACCTTACCTTATTGCAATATAATCGGTTTTTGATTGCTCGGTTGACGTATATTCTAAAAGCTAACAGACTGTACTGTATTACTGTTAATGTACGGGAAACTAGGGTACTTAAAACGAGCCGTCATAAATTAAGCGCTGTTTGGATATTGGCCGGTACGGTACGGTACACACTCCGACAATGTTTAAAGATCACTTAGCAAACCAACAAAAAAAAAACATCCGGCAATCCAGCAAATCAATATTACGAATAAAACGACAACGGTCCCATTCAACTATCACATCTATGTCAAGGACGATAAGATTGAGTTCGTTCGGCAAACTTGTGCCAAAAACGCAGCGAAAGATCCCAAACTAAACAAGAGCCGACGATGCAAAAACACGCAAACAGACGCTCAGTTGCCATGTTTCCTGCACAAAATGTACAGAAAGTTACAGAAGATTAATTTTTCAGCGACGATTTATTGCTTTCGCACGAAAACACACGCCAGTAGCTCTGCGATGTCTGCTTTTAATTTTTTTTTTTTAAAAAGGCATTCTATTTATTTATGGCTATAAATAAAAAAATGCCTCTTTTTGCATTTGAGTACTATTTTTGCAAAGTGTTTTTTTAATGGGTTTTACGAACTGCCAGATTTATAATATTTTCGATGTTTTTAAAAACTTTGAAATTTGGAATAGAATTGTTTTATATTTTTGTGGATTTTTTTAGGGCACTGTCAAGAAATGTTTTTTTCTTTTGTCGATGTTTATTATAACTTTGAAATTTATAATAGGAGGCAACGTCGGAAGTTTTTACACACTGTCGAGTGCACTTTCTGTCCAAATCTATTGTTTTCCCTACCTCAGGCTGAATGTAAACAAAAAAGAAACTCTACCCATATTAAAATACTCTACCTCTCTCTTCAATTCTGGCATTTCAGCCGTATTTTGGGGATGGTAAGGTTCAAATTGCGAGGGCATTTTAAAGGCGGGATGTCAGTTCCACAAAATGTCGCCATGAATGCCATGTCAGTTTGTACGTCTGTGTGGCCGAAGCATGTAATTTCTAGCAAACAGGTGTTAGAACGATGGAGAAAAAAGTGAGGTTAATTTTGGGGTCTATTTATATTGAATTAGAGTACAGTATAGCAATTTGGAAAATAATAAGCGGTTTAGTATTAGTGGTTTTGACATACAATATTAACCCGACATAAAATTAATTTCTTTAACTCAAAGTAGAACGATAAGTTTGGTCCATCGACAGTTTCTTATAATTCGGTATTTTGTCTTTTTCATTCTTAAGGCCGGTTTCTGAATTGAGAATTTTACAATTTTAAGTATTTTAAGTATCCGGACTAAAAGTTTACAATACTTACCTAAGTAACTTTCCGTCACGCTCTTTTCTGAGAACTTTGACGAGACAGCACTATATTTAAATATAGAACCTGGCCCTTAGACAGAAGGTATGTAATAATATACATAAATGTAAACATAAACTCAAGCCTGTTTTCCGGAGGTGTAGGCAGAGTTCTAGGGTCGGCTACATGCCCCGATCTTCAAAACTTATTGCGTTTCATTGGATTCATTAGTCATTTTTTGGTCATTCTAGACGTCTCCATCTTCTACACAATTTAGATACAAACATTTTATAACATTTTATAACACTTATGACACAAATATTTTTTAATGTTACTTCTATGTTGATTTTTCGCATCATAATATGTTAACTTAATTGGTTGACTATGACGTTTATTTCATGTCCAATTAACATTAATAGTTACAAACAATGATACTTAACACAATAGAGGCTTAAACTAGAACAATTCCTTCACAAAATCAAAATAATCTAATGATCATAGAAAAGCATAATAACTACTCTATAACCGTCTCTCTAAAATCTGTGGTTACTTTTTCTCAGAAACTACTTAAACCGTCTCTGAGGAGTGTTTTTATAATAGGTTGAGATAATTTATTTATTTTCAAAAATAAAAGTTGTAAACTTCAGTCGATAGTTCTGGAACAAAGCCCTCGGGAAGAATCTCTCTGGTAAAGGCCAGTTAAATAATTCCATTAACTTCAGATACTTAATTTTACAAAGAAAGTGTACTTAGGGAGTGTTATTGAAACGAACGCGGAGCACAATGGGAGAGAGAGAGAAGTAGTTTTTCGTTTCAGAGCGATTCATTAAAAAGTTAGTCAAAGCACCTCATTATTACCACCTATTGAAGTGATAAGTCTAGACTGGGATCCTTTTGACGTCACCGAGGGTGAAATACAGAAGGTATTCTCGGTCAAAGTTACTGTTTCGAGTTTGTAGTAGAATTATTCAGCCACAATGTTCAAATAAAGTTCCAGATAAGCTATCCGCAACCAGGGCTGCCGTTTGTTCTACATTTAAATAAATCTTCATATATTGTGTGTGTTCGTTTATGGCTTCAAATTTAGAACAAACGGCAGCCCTGGTTGCGGATAGCTTATCCGGAACTTTATCTGTAGATTGTGAAACAGACCCTTAGAATTCTCACGAACAAGTAGCTGAGGAACGTTTGACTGTTGAAAAAGTGTGTTATACAAATTGTTGTGTGGCATACTTTTCATCTTTTAGTAATACATATTATCACAGGGGAAGTGCCACTGGAATGGCAACATCATGCCGAAGAACCGATAGTCGATGGTACTGTCGACAGCAGGTCAACCATCACATTTTAGTTGCAAGGTCGCCCGTAATGCAACGGGGTAGAGTGCTGGGAGGATGGTGTGCTGTCTACTGTACAAAGGTTCTCGAATCTGACCATGCATGGGATTCCCAAAAGTACCCTTGTATTATTAATATGATTATGTATTTCAAGTGCCAAATTTCTTCAAAACCGATTCTGTAATTTTTTTTATTTGCCGGTGGTTGACGCAAACGATCCGAAAATTTGACATTTAGTCAACATTTTGTTTGTTTAGTTTAAATTTCAATTTGTCAATAATTTGAAAAATATACTGCACTCTCACGTTTCAAAATTAACAGAGTTTCAGGACACTACCAATTTATATCTACAATACCTACAATTAAAAGATTATGATTTAAATGTTAGCATAAACCTCGTGAGAACCGACCCTGAAAATAACAATGGTTTTTGTATCTCTCTGTATTCTCTTACTACACTGGGCCTTAAGAGGTTAAGTTAACCTTCTGTAATGCTTCCAGAGTTAGGGTAGGGACACCTTATCTTGCAATTTCATCTCTATTTGACTTTTAAATTGAAAAGTTATCAATAGGCGAATGAAAGGGGGAGAATATTTTGTTACTTTCTTCAGATTTCAGTTTATGATACTTTCGTCCCTTAGTAAGATATTGTTCAATCGTATTTTAATTTTTACAAGTCCATTTCTCAATGTCACTCAAATCGTATTTCATGCAAAATGTTATTCAATAACACAAAACATAAATACCGTTTCTTCTCTGGTATATATGTTTTGGGATTCCAATAATTTTAAACGCAATGTCTGACCTCCATGGTCAAATTCGTTCTTTTTTTAAATACTGGCCGCTAATATTTTTCTCTTATATACGTTAGTGTTTTGTTTTTGTTGGGTTTAAAATGTCATATCGCTGAAAAAATGGAACTCTCTCGTGAAAATATTCGTGCTATGATTTATTACGATTTTCGACGTGGTTTAACGCAACAACAGTGCGTAGATCAATTAACTTCGACTTTTGGTGGTGAAGCTCCATCAAAAACGACTGTGTATCACTGGTTTAGTGAGTTTAATCGCGGGCGCAGTAAGCTCACGGACGAAGCTAAAGAAGGTCGCCCGAAATCGGTGGTTGTGCCACAAAATATTGAAGCTGTGCTAAAACTAATGATGCAAGACCGCCATGTTACGTATCGCGAGATAGAGGCTATTCTGGGCATATGTATGACGAGCATTCATAAGATATAACATGAACATTTGTCTGTAAAAAAAATTTGTTCGCGTTGGATCCCGCACAACTTAACTCAGGATCAAAAAGATGCTCGCGTCGAATGGTGCAAGAAAACCTTAAAAAAATTCAACGGAGGCGACTCAAAATCTGTTTATAATATCTACACAGGTATCCTGGATCTACGCGTACGATCCCGAAACTAAACAACAATCAACAGTTTGGTTGTTTCAAAATGAGCCGAACCCTACGAAAGTGGCTCGTGCAAAAAGCACTGTAAAGCAAATGGTGGCCTGCTTTTTTGGTATTAATGGCCATGTGGCTACAATACCACTGGAGAATCGCAGAACGGTTAATTCGGAGTGGTACACGACCATTTGTTTGCCGGAAGTATTTGAAGAAATACGCCAAAACAACCAGCATACTTCACCATGACAATGCCAGCTGTCATACATCTCAGGAAACAACTACATTTTTGGATGGTCAAAAAATAGAATTGATGGGTCATCCACCGTACAGCCCTGATTTGGCTCCCAATGATTTCTATTAATTCCCAAATGTAAAAAATAAATTACGTGGTCAACGATTTTCGACCCGTGAAGATGCCGTAGATGCGTTCAAACAGCACGTTTTGGAGATAACTCAATCAGAGTGGAAAAAGTGTTTTACAAATTGGTTTCTTCGAATGCAAAAGTGCATCGATCATAGTGGAGAATACTTTGAAAAACAATAAAAGCATATTTAGCCATATACATTTGTTTATTTTTTCTATTCCGCATACATAAGTAGCAGCCCTCGTATTTAGTCCCAACATTTTACAATGTTATAATATTTTGTGCCACTATGTCTTAATTCTAAGCTCTATAAGCCTCACAAATTTATAACTCTGTACGTTTAACTGAATAAACATTTTTTACTTTACTTTTACTTTTACATAACATTTACATACAGCCACATATATTGCTTTTGGCCCCACACTAGGATAATATATAGGACACTAGGATAAGAGGTTGCCTGTGTCGTGGGAACCAGAAACAGCGACGTCACAAACATGTAAACATCCAAGACCAGGGTTTCTTTTTTTTTGTCCCCAGCCGGGATTCGAACCCGGGAAATATCTAGTTGTATTAGTCAAATCGAAGTAATTTCTCCTGCAAAATCGCGCTTTCAAATTTCCAACCTGAATTGAAGTGGCTTTATTTGACTTCATGCATTTCCCTTTGTTCGAACTCGCTCGAAAATTTCTGTAAAGTAAACGCTTTTACATAATGTTGAGTGAATTCGTATGGACCGTTTTGTGTCACAAAGCAGTGTGTGTACCACTATAGATTTTAATTTTGAATACCTCCTTTTTTCATCATACTTTATTGTATATTTAAGAGTTTTACCTACCTTCGTTATTTTCTGTTACAGAATTGAGAATTTCGCTAAGTCAGTTAACTGTAGTGCTGTCTCTTTAAATTAAAAAAAAAAAGTGTTTACAATTTACACAATTTATTAATTAACTTAAGTAATATAATTGACAATTTATCAACTTTAAATGTTATGTGTTGCAAGTAAAAAAAAAAATTATTATTATACATAGAACAAATTAATAAAGGCTTAAATATTATTATTAACCTTTTAAGGGCATTTTGTAATGTAGCATAATTACGTTCTACTACAGGGTACACCATCTCTAAGAGAGAGTATGGGCTTAAAACATTGCCCACCACAAAAAAAGTTGTTGATGACATTTGCTATAATTTTATGATTTTAAAAAGTTAACCCAATTTTTTTTAGATGTCAAAAAATTAGATTTGCGTAATCAGTTTGTACATGGGAGGACTTTTAGTTGATTATTAAATCGTAATGCGCAAATTCACAGTAAGTGAAATAAATTATGTGCCGAACGGCTAAGCACGAACTTTACAAATTCAGAGTTCGTAGCATAACTGTTCAGACAGACACGGTCGGAAGGACGGACAGACGAACAGTGAACTCTTATCAATAGGATCCGGTTTTCACCCTTTAGATACGGATTAAATAGTAATCCTACAAAAGGGTTACTATTAAAAATGTAGAGAAAAGAGGCTCCTCTAAAGTAGCAGTAGTTAAATAGCTAAAATACCTCGCAGAAGTGGAGGACAGCAGTATTACCGAGACGCTCATTTTAACAAAAGCGCGCTACAATACGCGTTGCGAACTATGCCAGCTAAGTCGCGCGATGTCATGCTACAGAGGGCAGCGTTACACATATTCTCGACCTGGCGCAAAATGGAATATCGTACTGCTTGTTTTATGTTACTTGTTAGCCCAACGCTTGTTGCTTGGCAACGGGCCAGACCGCAGCCAGCCAAAATAGGCTTTACCATTCGCATCCATCGTTCGAAACGCCATACGTAATAACTTAACGAATCAGCCCACATTTGTCCACCGCTAGACATCATCATCATCAACCCATTATGTCCCCACCGAGGGGCACGGGTCTCTTCCCTGAGGAAAGTATAGGCCATACTCCACCACGGGGGCCAAGTCCGGATTGGTGGAGGCTCGTAAGACTAGTGGCTGGTCCTACAGTCAGAAGTTTTCAAGCCGCCCTAAGGCCTCTGACTTGGCTTGACGACTGCCATCTATCGACGGCAGCTGGCACCAACTGCTTAACGTGCCTTGCGAAGCACGGAACCGCTCGAAAAATACCACTAGCGTTAGTCATAGAACGGTCACCCATCCATGAACTGAACGCGCCCTATGTTGCTTAACTTTCGTAATCGTTTAAAATCACTCAGGCGGCCGGGGCTACGAGCGATTCTGCTAGACATAGAACTCTTAGAACAGTCCACCTTAAACAAACAAAGGAAAACTGATGGCATAGGGCGATGCAGCCATATTACATCCTGTAGGAGTGTAGTGTTTGCTTCTATGTGTGCGTGCGGGATTCGCCCGATAACCAGTTGCCAATATACCGTTGAACTGCACCTACGTGTTTCATTCCAAACATCTCATTGGCGAACGAGAAATAAAACCGTGAAAATTAGCGTGCGAGGTCAAGTGTGCAGCCCAAAATGTCGATGGGGAAGCTATCGGAGTTCAATATAAGGACTGGAAACTGGAGTATGTACGTGGAACGTGCCGAAATGTATTATAAGGCGAACAAGGTCGCGAGTGAATTACAACTACCGTCATTAATCGCGGCAATGGGTGATGAAGCTTACGAACTGCTGAGTAATTTAACGAGCCCGAGCAAACCGAGTGATAAAACTTATAATGAGGTGGTGTTGTTAATGAAGGATCACTTGCAGCCGAAACCCTCATTTATGGCGGAACGTTATCGTTTTAGACAAAGGAGACAACATGTAGGTGAAAGCATAAACCAGTACATAAGTGAGCTAAAAAAATTAGCTAGGTACTGTGAGTTCGGAACGGCCTTAGAGGATCATCTAAGGGATCAGCTAGTTTGTGGTTTGCGCAGCGATGTTATCAGGCAGCGCCTGTTCGCGGAGGAGCAGCTGCAATACGCCAAGGCCGTCAAAATATCGTGTGCGATGGAGGCGGCGGAGCGGGATGCGGCGGCGGTAGAAAGGGCCGGTGATGGCGGGCCAGCGGCGAGCGGCGGCGGCGGCGGCGGCGCGGAAGGCGCCGTGCACGCCGTGGGAACGGCGCGAGCACGGGGGCGCCCTCCACCACCACCTACGGCGCAGAGACCACATAGCGCATACAACTCGAAATCCGATTGCACGGTGTGCGGAGCGTCGGAGCACCGGAGCGAGGAATGTCGATATAGCAAGTTCATTTGCGGAAAATGTCGACAGCGAGGCCACCTACGTCGCGTGTGTCCCACGCGAGGACGCAACCTGCGGCCACGGAGCGAAAGCCTGCGGGCTCACCATGTGTTGGCGGAGCAGGAGCAGGCGCAGGCGCGACAGCAGGACGAGTTATCGGGGGAGGATGAGCCGCCATCCTCAGACGATTCAAGCTTGGAGGAGCATGACATCCACCAGTTGTGCTTAAATGGCTATAAGCCGGTAAGATTGCAAGTGTTAATTAATAATATAGAAATACCCATGGAGGTGGATACAGGATCGGCGGTTTCATGTATAAGCAGAGAAACTTATTTAAAGTTTTTCGGCCATATTAAATTAGAAAAGGCGAACCTTGTTTTAAAATTCTATGATGGTACGGAAATTAAACCTTGCGGGGTTTTCAGACCGACCGTCAAGTTTAACAGTAACTCAAAAATACTAGAACTATTTGTTATTCAGGGCGGAACGACTTCCTTACTGGGAAGACAGTGGCTATCAGAATTAGGGATTAGTATACCAATTTTCCACAATAACAGCTTTGTTCCAATAGAAACCGACTGTAATAAACTGTCAACATTGCTCCACAGACATAAAGAGCTATTCTCGGAGGGACTGGGCCGTTTCACGGGAGGCAAAGCACGGCTACGGGTACGCGAGGGCGCGGCGCCCGTGTTCCACCGCGCGCGGCCGCTGCCGTACGCGCTGCGCGAGCGCGTCGAGGCCGAGCTGGAGGCGATGCTGGCCGCCGGGGTCATCGAGCCTGTCGAGAGTGCTGACTGGGCGACGCCACTGGTTCCGGTGCGTAAGGCCGATGGCGGACTCCGTATATGCGCGGATTATAAGGTGACACTCAATCCAGTTTTACACATTGATAAATACCCCTTGCCCCGTGTCGACGATCTTTTAGTCCGTATGAATGGTGCAAAGGTGTTCTCTAAAATCGACCTCTCTCAAGCGTACAATCAGATCGAGTTAGAGGACCCGGAGAATTTGACAGTAATAAATACCCACAAAGGCCTTTTCCGCTATAAAAGATTAGTTTATGGGCTATCCTCTAGCCCGGGAATTTTTCAAAGAATCATGTGCAACCTTTTAAATGACATTCCAAATGTGGAGGTATTTTTAGATGACGTGATAATTGGAACGGCAACTGTACACGAACATTTGTTAATTCTAGAGAGGGTTTTCGAGCGCTTCCGCTGCAATGGTATGAAGCTCAAGCAAAACAAATGTTCATTTTTGGTAGACGAAGTCAAGTACTTGGGGTATATAATTTCGAAAGACGGGATCAAAGTGGACACGGAAAAGGTCGAAGCCATTTCAAAAATACCTAGACCTTCTGATGTGACAGAGATTAGGTCTTTTTTGGGTCTTGTAAACTTTTATGCTAAGTTCATAAAAAACTCAAGCGCCATTTTAGCACCTTTATATAACCTGTTAAAGAAGGGAGTTAGTTGGGTCTGGAATCAAGAATGCGAAATGGCGTTTAAAAAAGTAAAATCAATTCTTATCAGCGCGGACGTGCTAGCGCATTATGACCCGAATAGACCACTGTTTCTAACGTGTGATGCGAGCGCTCGCGGGATCGGAGGTGTGCTGACGCAGCTGACCGATGACGCAACAGGCGCGGGCGAGAGAGGGGTCGCGGGGAGAGAGCGGCCTGTTGTTTACGTGTCGCGGGCATTGTCACCAGCGGAGAAACATTATTCGCAGATTGAGCGCGAAGCCTTAGCAATTGTATTTTGCTTAGAAAAATTACACCAGTATTTATATGGCAGGCGTTTCACGTTACGTACCGATCATAGGCCGTTGGTCACAATTTTTGGGCCCAAACACGGTATCCCCGCTATGGCCGCGAGTCGCCTACAGCGCTGGGCAATTAAGTTAACAGCTTACACATACGATATTGAATATGTTAGATCAGAACACAACGCAGCAGATGGGTTATCCCGTCTGCCCATTGACGCGAATGTAAAACCTAAGTTGCAGATACCGGAACATACGTATTTGCACTTTGCTCAAAATGCAGTGTTATTAGACTACAAAGAAATTAAAAAACAAACTAGCCGCGACCCAATGTTAGGCAAAATATTATCTTTTCTCCGGAATGATTGGCCGCCGGCAGCTGAGATCACATCCTTGCAACCATATTTTAATAGAAAAACAGAACTATACGAGGAGCTCGGGTGTGTGATGTGGGGGCACCGAGTAGTCGTGCCAGAGGGTTGTAGGGAAAAGGTCCTGAAGGTTTTACATGAATGTCATATGGGTATAGTAAAAACTAAATCGATCGCGCGGAGTTACGTGTGGTGGCCCGGCATCGATGAGGCGGTGGAGCGAATGTGCCGCGGGTGCAGCGTGTGCGCAGCGGAGGCGGACGCCCCACCTCGGCACACGGCCGTCTCGTGGCCGTGGCCGGCCAGCCCATGGGCCCGCGTTCATATAGATTTCCTGGGTCCTCTACTCGGGAAAATGTACTTGGTAATAGTTGACGCTAGAACCAAATGGATCGAAGTCAGTCTGGTACCGAGTACGGCTGCGAATCATTCGATTCATAGGTTAAGTGAGTTGTTTGCAAGATGGGGTTTGCCAAGACAGATTGTTTCGGACAATGGGCCACCTTTTACCAGCCGAGAATTTGCCGAATTTTTGAATAGTAACGGTATTGAACACATATTTTCAGCCCCGTACCATCCAGCCTCAAACGGCGCGGCTGAAAATGCTGTTAGGACGATTAAAAGAGCCATTAAAAAAGCAATTAGAGAAAGAGCAGATATTGATTTATATTTAAATAACTTTTTATTGCACTATCGCAACACGGAACACTGTACTACTGGAGAGACACCATCGACCTTGATGTTAGGCCGTCGGCTACGTACCAAACTAGATGCACTCAGACCGGATAGGAGCGCAAAAGTCCATGAAAACCAAAAGGAGCAGAGCAGTCCCGGTGGGACACGCGAGTTGCAACCCGGGGACGATGTGTGGTTGCGGGACTATAGCGGTAGAAATAAATGGGTGCCGGGGAACGTATTGGAGAGGTTAGGCGTCACGGATTACAGGGTCGTCGACACGTCAGGCAAGGCGTCACATAGACATATCGATCAACTCAAACAAACTAAACGGAGTTCGTTAGTCTGTCCGGAAGAGCCGAGTACCACAAAAAGTAGCAGAAGCAGTGGCGTGCCCAGCTTAGAGCACTACGAGACAGAGCCGGTACAGGTCGAGAAAGTAACCCAGGACGTAGAACTGGATGACTTTCAAGACTGCCCGGAGCCATCGCCACCGCCCTCGACGAGCGGTTCTCAGTTGCAAACGCCGCCCAGGCCAACCGATGAAGCGCCCCAGTCCTCCCGGCCTATACGCCAGTGTAGAGTAATTAACCCGCCACAATATAAATTCTGACTCATATTTGCTATTGCTATATAATAATATTTATTATGTATGTCGTTACTTACGCTGCATAAAGTCCGAATGGGAATTGTATTGTAGGTTAAGATTTAGTTAAGTAAATGTTTTTTTTGTGTATACCTAGTTAGTTAAAGTGACTAGTTGATTTTAGAGATACACTGATTAAGGGTAGAGGTATGTAGTGTTTGCTTCTATGTGTGCGTGCGGGATTCGCCCGATAACCAGTTGCCAATATACCGTTGAACTGCACCTACGTGTTTCATTCCAAACATCTCAGGAGACACTATTTTTTTCTATGGCTATCAAAGCACCCAAATTCAAGACATATAATGATAAGAAAGGCTTTGCTTTGCGAACCCGTTGACGTATTCATCATCAACCCAAGCTGACTTTAATTAAATCACCCAACACTCCACCATTACAAGTGAAACTTCAGGGTTGTTGTGAGAAATTATTACAAACTCTATTTGAAACTTTTGTTGATGTCTTCCTTCATGTGAATGTGAAACATGACTTAGTTTCAGATGTACGCCCGTTGCTACACGGTGGAGCTTATCTCGAGAGAAATACGAGCGAGTATTGAACGAATAGGTATAATATTTCAATTTATGTGTTGTTGGTGCCTGTAATATAGGGTGGCCAATAAACTTTATTAAGGGGGGATATTTAGCTAGTTTCCAAATAAAGCGCAGTTAATATCATTTACGGCCTTAACCCTTTCAGACCTGACCTTGAAAATAACAATGGTTTTCTATTGTCATTTAGAAGGTCAGCTCTGATAGGGTTAAGGCGGCTTGAAAACTTCTGACTGTAAGACCAGCCACTAGTCTTACAAGCCTCCACCAATCTGGACTTGGCCCCCGGGGTGGAGTATGGCCTATACCTTCCTCAGGGAAGAGACTTGTGCCCCTCGGTGGTTACATAATGGGTTGATGATGTTGAATATTATTTAATTAGTCCTGTTAAGGAGTCCGCGCACAGGCAGACCACTTGCTCGATGGTCTGATGACATCAGGGCTACAAGAACAGGGTCGATCTGGACTAAAAAATCGTGAAGGAGAATATTATTGAGAATATTATTTAGTTGTTACTTGCATTTAAGTATCGCAGTAACAATACTAAAAGAGGGGAATGCTACCTACATCCGTATCGTGTTACTCGAGTTATTTATTACGAAAGCGGCCTGGATGCAAACTTTATTTGGGTCGCGCAAAGTTGGAAAATATCGCCAAAACGGTGCGATTACGATGTTGAAGTGTTTATTGTATTATGCTTCTTCCTCTGATAGCCGGGATAATTTTTTACGGCGAATTTTACAAGCGTATGCTTAAAATAATGGCTCAAAGAACCATTCGACCCATCAAAAATTCTTAAGGTTAAATAAACTATGTACCTCTGAAGCGGACTGATAATAATATAATAATTTGGAATTAGGTCAGCAAAAAGGTCAAATATCTCAAAACCCACTGAAAGTAAGTTTTGAGATGTTTGAGTTTTCAGGTTTAAGCTGATTTACGCTCTCCATGTGAGTTGGACTACACTATACTGTGCAATGGTACAAAGTAATGCACATGGCATACTTATCGGATCGCTATGAAAGTCTTTGATTCTTAAAATATAGAGCATAGTGATCATTTTCGTATATTTAACTCAAAAATGACATGTTGTGGGTTGCAACCTTTTTGCTAAACTACGTCCATTTGTGGACAGAAAATAAACTAATACCTTATTTACTTAGTGAAATTCTTAACTCAGGAACCGGCCCTTTTTTTTCACGCTGGGAAAAATGCGTTAAGCTCAACCGACTTTTTACGTCTGCTTATCCTCTTACAACACAATGAAGAGGGGGGCAAAAGTACACTAGGCAGCCTGACAACTAAAACTTGTTAAGACCGAGTCTAGCCCTGTAACAGCGGTAATAGGATCTGCAGTAAGCTCATTACGCCCAACGGAAAACCCTGGAGCTACTTTAGGCTGAATAATTAATGTTTCTCTAAATCACGAGTTGAGCAACTATTGGTCAACGCGCACAACTAGACATCATCATCATCCTTATGTCCCCACCGAGGGGCATGGGTCTCTTCCCTGAGGAAGGTATAGGCCATACTTCTCCACGGCCACCACTCCAAAAGCAACTAGACATATAATAATAATGATAATAACTACCACACGACACTATTTAATTTCATTTTAATTCAATTTATTGATGTGTAAAACATGTAACAAACAATCAATAACATACAGAGTAGACTTAATAGTATAGGTCTAGAATGTCACCCAAAGCTTGTACAATCTTATCCAATGTTTCTCGGGCATATGAAAAAAGTAAAGCGGGAATATGAAAGAGAACTTATTCAAAAAGCTGGTAATGACAGCAAAAAGTTGTGGAATACTATTAAAAATATCACAAATACAGCCAGAGATTGTAATCTACCTAAAGAATTATTAAACATATCAGACTCCCCTCTAAACTCTGTTAACGAAATAAACAAATATTTTTGCAATGTAGGTAAGAGTTTAGCAGAAAAATGCTCCTGAAGAGACCTCTAGTCTTGATGAATATTCACAGGACAGACTGGTCAACTCATTCGCTCTTCTGACACTGATGGAGAAGAGGTGGAACGTCTTATCAATTCCCTTAAGAACGAATGTTCTGTTGGCTGGGATAAACTATCGAATAAATTGCTTAAGGAACATAAAAATACATTAGTTCCTCATCTGACATATATTTTTAACATGTGCTTGTCAAAGGGCGTTTTCCCAAATATCTGAAAATTTCAGAAATTCTTCCTATTCACAAGGGGGGGGACCTGGACCGTGTCGAAAACTATAGGCCTATATCAATACTTCCATCTATATCTAAATTACTGGAAAAGATAATTAATAATAGACTAGTTAAATATCTAGAAGACAAAAATATCTTATCAGATAATCAGTTTGGTTTTCGTCGAGGTAGATCTACGGATGATGCAGTCAGCAAATTGACAAACACTGTAACACTGAATCTGGACAAAGGAAATAAATGCATTTCTATATTTTTAGACTTAGCCAAAGCCTTCGATACGGTCTCGATCCCCATCCTTGTAAATAAATTGGATAAAATTGGTATTAGAGGCACACAGCTGAGTCTGTTCACTGACTACCTGACAGATAGATCCCAGTGTGTCAAGGTTGGTCCTTTTACTAGCTCAGAACTACCCGTAACTCATGGAGTACCACAAGGGAGTATAATAGGTCCAACACTTTTCTTAATATATTTAAATGACCTTCTACTTCTAAACTCAGTTCATGGAGAGATCATTTCGTACGCAGACGACACGGCCTTGATTTTTGCTGCAAAAACATGGAAGGAGTGTTATGGGGCTGCTCAGAAAGGTTTTAATATTGTTAGGAAATGGTTGCAAAACAATGTACTAACATTGAACTCAGATAAGACAAAATATCTAGCCTTCTCTATTCGCCACGTGACACATACTTTTAATTTGTTTGCACATAGCTGTTGTCCTTCCTCTACGTGCCAATGTGAACCATTAGAAAGAGCTAAGGTCATCAAATATCTCGGTGTTATGATTGACAACCATTTAAGCTTTAAACCGCATATTAATACTATTAGTAAAAGAACACGTAAATTAATATTCTTATTCAAAACAATTAGACATGTTGTTCCACCTTATGTACTCAAGCGGATCTATTACGCTCTCGTTCAGTCACTGATTGCATACTGCATAACTTCTTGGGGAGGTGCACCAAAAACCATCATGAAACAGCTTGAGGTTTCACAAAGAGCTATTTTAAAAATTTGTACATTTAAACCGTTCCGCTACCCAACAACTCTTCTTTATGAGCACTGTGAAGTATTGACTGTGCGACAGCTCTTTCTACTCAACGTGGTTCTAAAAAAACACTCTATGCTGGAGTACCGACCGGACCTACAAATAGGGCGTAGGCGGTTCGCAGTGTGCATTCAGCTCATACATCCCAAAACATCTTTTGTCAGAAGATTTTACCCTTTTCTAAGCTCATTCATATATAATAAAATAAATAAAGATATTAGAATCTATCAATTGAATAAAAATGAGGTAAAAAAAACGGTATCGCGTTGGCTGCAAAAACTTTCATATGATGAAACTGAAAATGTAATAACTTTTATAACTTAAAAGATATTAAATGGTTTTTAAAGTATTCATTCACTAGTATTGATTTCTAAATACACTTAAAATATGTACCTAATAGTTTCTTTGTTTCCATTCCACTAAAAACTCATTACACTACACATTTTACTCACCCTCTCACACACACACACACACATTCATAACACACACAGAGAGGACCGCAACATGAAATGTATTTTTTATATTTTTTTCCATCATTAATGTTTATTGTTAATGCGGCACCAAACAAAATTTTTGTGTTGTAGCTTACGCTGGTTGGTTGTTATTAATAAACACCTATGTAACAAGAGAGGCAAGAGGCGCTGAATGCTGAAATACAGGCTATAAACCTAGTTCAGCAGCAGATGCTATAACAATGACAATAAGACCAAATTGTTGCAAGATATTCTGTATAAGTCGAATATTGTATTGTTTTAATTATCTAAGACTTTTTATGGTTCAATAAACGTTATCTTATCTTATCTTATCTATTATATTACGTAACTTTTCACTCTATCGGGTTAAGCATTTAGACAACTCGAAAGAGTCATAATAAGAATGTATATGACGTTCGGAGTAGGAGTATGAGATACCTACTGGGGAAAAAAGTCGCAGAAAGTAACAGTGTGACATAAGGTGGTGTGACATACCGGGAACAAAAGGGCTAAATCAGACAACGCCATACAGTGGAGTCTTACGTAATTGCACCCCAGGACAGGCGATTGTATTATGAGTACGTTGTTAAAATATTCCACAATAGTTCTTTGATACTAACTAGTTTCCAACTGCAATAGTCAAGTTCCTTTATACGGCTTTTTCCATGAACTACAATGTTCCGTGCTATTGAAAAGTTGAGGATGTAACCCGTTGCCGAAAACGGATTCCAGTAGATACAAGGCAGGCAGGCAAACATTAATCCTACTTTATAACACAAAACATTTTGCAGTCTCTGTATGGCAGGGACGTACTTAGGGTCACATGAATAACACGCTCTTTCCTCTAAGTTCGCTCATTGAAATTATATCTGAGGTAAGAGTGCTTTATTACTTAACTATGCATTTTTTATCTCATCGGATCTTATAAGATACAATATGGATAGTTGACTTCATATTACTTCTTAATCAGGGACATTTTATTTTACATTTGTATCACATTATATCGTATAATGTAATACAAGCGTAAAATAAAATGAACAGCAAATGATTCATCACATTTATACTTTTTGTGTTTTAGTTTTACCCACTTTTTATTACTAATATTTATTCAATTTTATGTTTTACTTTTAATATTTTTAGTATTTCATCATTTTAGTATTTCTTTAAGATAATAATTATTATTATTTATTGTCCACCGGGAAAAAACAAGCACAAAACGAAGGCACATATCAATTCTATTGGTACCAAATAAACATTTCTATTCGATTATGTATACTCCTAACAATACGAGTAGATGGACCTCTATAAAATTAGAATTAACAGTGTATTATTTTTATTCAACGTACGTTGCGCAGCTGTCTTCTTGTTAATCTGTGGGTTAATCGGCTTCGCATTATGCGACGAACTGTAATAGTACTCGTAAGCCATGAATTTTAGTTCTGCGAAACAGACCCCGGTGCCTTTTAGACACCCCAAAATCTTCCTGACGCCGACCCCTGTGCAAACTCGAAACTCTACCCGATTGGTCTGTGAATTTGCTCACAACTTCCACTTGGTTTTCCACTAACCCGCTTTTCAGCTAATGTGGTGCCGCCATTAGTGCATATTTACTTGATTAATGTACCTGCAGCACGGTGGAGTAGGCGAATTGGGTTGGGCAACGCGTCCCACGTAAAACTCGGACCAATTTGGACGAGTTGATGTATTATTGGCGAATCTCCTTGTTATTACAGTTTATTTTGCGTGGCTGTTCATTTCCTCTGTACCTTTCTTTACTCTTTGTAAGTATTACTTTTAGACATTATAGTACTTAATTTTGATAAAACAAGAAAATAGATAACGTGATGCGTACCCTCTCGCGGACGCCACTTTTTAAACAAGTAAAGGAAAGTTAAGTTGCAGGGTAAGATACAATAAAATGAAACAGCAAATAATGTACAAGCTAGATCTCATTTGCCTAAATTTGACATATTATATAATAAAATGCAATAGCGTAGTGTAGTAACGTTACTAATGCTGTTAATAGACGATGCATAGATTTACATATCATAACATAACATTTACATACATGCATATACATTGCTTCTGGCCCCACACTAGGATACCTTGTGACGTGGGAACCAGAAACAGCGACGTCACAAACATGTAAGCATCCAAGACTTGGTTTTTTTTTTGTTCCCAGCCGGGATTCGAACCCGGGACCTCTCGCATGGTAGTCAGATGCGCTAACCGCTGCGCCACAGAGGTCGTCATTGAACGTCAGAGATTGAACTAGTATTGCTTCTGGTGTGTTAAAAACATACATACATAAGCTCACGCATGTATCCCAGAGGGTTAAGCAGAGACCAGGCACTGCCACTTGCCACGATCCTGAAAAAATCACTTTCGCTTCATCGACATTCATTAGTCAATAAATTAGTGAACTTTTTAGTTTAGTGGGAGTGATTTATACACTAGCGCGAATACTTGCCAAAGCTACAATGGCACGTCTGCATGCGGCATTAGGTCAAGTCGGTCATGGGACGAGTTAGAAATTAGTTTACAGGACATATAATATGTATAGGATACAAAGGCAGCTAGGAAGAAGTTCTAATTTATACACTGTTCAGTTTGGTTTTAGGTGCTTTTCGAGCAAAACAGCAGCCGGGCATTAGTGGTGAAGTGAGGGCATAAATTATGTGTCTTCTTTTCTGCGCGCCTTTGTACCAAGCTTGCGCCTTCGTACCACGCTAAGTCTATTTGATTGACATTAGAAAGGGGTAAAAGTAATGTTTTGAACTGTAACTTAATGGGGGCTTGCTGAAAATCAGCGTTGTGTTGATCACTCACACACAACATTTAGGCTGAGCATACCATTTTTTTTGTCATATTTAAATTTGTAATTTATATAATTTATTAATACTAGTAATTTATAAACCAATGTAATAGATTATTATGTAATTTAATCTATTTCGATGATAAAAATAAACTAATTCCAATTCCAATCTCTGTTGAGCAGCCTAACATTTTGTTTCGATTAAGAATCTCAAAGCCACTAAAATTACGAGGATTAATGCTTATGTAGAACTTTAACCATTCAAGATTATTCACACATCCTATTTGAAACCTTCACTTAATACCATATCATCAACAGCCATTTAAGGCCCACTGTAGGACGTAGGCCTCCCTCTTTGTTTTCCATGTTTCCAGGTGTAGTGCCGCCCGCATAAAGCGACTCCCTGCCATCATAGCCTGGGCCTTGATTCTGTTAGAGCCCTCGCCCACGGCGGCTTTTTACAGCGATGCTGTCGCGCGACACCATCGCTACTAACGCGCGTAGGTCGCATTTGCAACGCGCTGCAGAAGCGATGCCAACGCGCTAAAACATCGCGGCTGTATCGATGCGAGCGAGCGATCGTGTCGGACGACATCGGGGAAAAAATGGAGGAAGGGCTCCTTGGTTACTGAATCGCGTTTGCAACGCGACAGAAGCGCGACAGTATCGCTAGATAGTATAGATAGAGTGGAGATAGTTTTCACTACGTTATATGCCTTACGAGCTTAGGTTTCATAAGTGTTTTTCTCCGCCTGCACCGTCTTTAGAAGCTCCGATACAGCCTTAAGGGGAATAGTTCGGCGTAACTTGGTCCCTATTAACCAGTCCAATGTTCGAGACAATAGACCCGAAAGTTGACGAAAACTACCTATTTGGCGGGCGAAAGGAAGCGAAAACTTTTCCAATATAGAAAGGTCTCTGTTGCCTTTAGTCTTTATCATAAGATCGTAGGTACGCCGTCAGACCAAGTTATATTTGTATAATTTGTATAGTTCCCAAACTGTCAGAGGATAGGATCTGGTCTATATTCGGGAAAGTTCTAGCCTGTTATGACGTTTGGTATTACGGGAGGTGCTTTAACTGATTTTATACGAAGGGGGTTCTGAAATCGAAGCAGTAAGGCGTTTTAATGTTATTTTATAAAGTATTGCATTTCATGGGTTTCGTACCTCAAAAGGAAAAAAAACCGGCTATGTGCGAGTAGGATTCGCGCATTAAGGGTTCACAAAAAAATCATGTACTTGTATTAGTATTTGTTACGATTTTCACTAACGATTTTCTCGAAATTTAGTATACAGGTGGTTTCGGGGGTGATTAATTGATCTCGCTTGGTTTCATTTTTATAAAAAGCCGTTTTATCCGTGTTTTAGGCAACTAAACACTGATCATTAGATTAAGAAGTTAATTTTCGCATTAATCTGCAAGCTTGTAATAGCTCAGGTGGAAAATCAGGCGGTCCGGAAACGAAAAGACGGTTGAAATCCTGATATTTTTTTTCAAGTTCCTTCTTTTGCGAGAAAAACTATTATTGGGAGCTGGAAAAAACAGATTAAAAAAAAACGAGCAAAGCTCGGTCATCCAAGCACTATCATTTATGTGTCCAATAAATCTATCAACTATGATACATACAACATTCGTAATATAATTGGTCCTAAGCCCTTCATTTCGTATCAACCACGGACTGCTTTTGAAAATGAAATTTAATTTCCCGGAAAAGTAATGTAATAAAGAAATAATAATTTCCAAACATTATTAATGATTTACCGAGAAATGGGAATACCATCGAAGGCTTTACAATTTATGATTTCCCGTGGGCATTTTTATCGGATATTCTTCGTTCATTTATGAGAATTGAAAATTTTATAATTGATATCTGATTTCATCTTTAAAGTGGATGATTATGTTGTTATTTTAAGGGTGCCTCAGTAAAAAAAATAGCTAAGGAAGGAAACTCAATCAGAGGTAAACAGTTACAAAGACGAGTCCAAGCAACAAGCATATTTCTAGAATCCTCTGTCTAAAAATTGAACTAAGTCATATAAGAAAGAGTCCCCAGGCAGAGTCTGTAAAACAGCAATTATGCTGAGCCTCTGTCCTTTTCATCACAATTTATTGTCTATTGTAAGTGTACCCATGTACATATTTATAAACTTGTAAGTACTTAAATTGTAAAGCAAATGTGATGAATAAAGTTCAATTTATTTTATTTATTTATTTATAACAGGGTGTATCTGAATCTCAATATATAGGGTATTCGGTGCATGAACCGTAAAAAATTATTACCGATCAATTATTTCGGTATTTAAAGCCTCATAACTTTTTTGTTTATGTACAAATATCTACCAATTTTATTTCAATATTTTTTATTTTTGTTATGTTTGTTTTTTTTAATTTATTTTTTTAACGTAGTAAATGTCCCCACCAGTATCCCGAAAATTTTGACGTTCCATGCACCGAACACCCTGTTGACAATCAATTCATCAACAACTTCCACCGCGCGGAAAACTACATAATACGCGCCCTTTTCTCCACATATTAATATTATTAATATGTGGAGAAAAGGGCGTTATGGCCCTTAAGGCCCGATTTCTTCTGGGCGCCGCCGTACATTTGTACCAAACGGCCTCAACCTGTATTCCCATATTTGTTATCTCCTTGCCCGGTTACCATAGCACAGAGTATCCTAGTTTGGGACCAGGTCAAGTGTGGAAGTTATATTATTGCAGTAGGGATAAAGTATCATCATCATCATCATCAGCTCACCGTTGCCCACTGCTGGGTATGCCTTTTCCCCCAGATGCCATCTCACACGGTCTCTCGCCATTCGCATCCACGGTCCTTCCGCCAATTCAACGACATCGTCCGACCATCGGGCCGCAGATCTGCCCACTGACCGTTCGTTAGTCCTTTTCTGGGCCACTACTCTGTGATTGCCTTGGTACACCTACCATCTTCCCGCCTCGCCAGATGTCCCGCCCAATTCCAATTAAAAGTATAAAAGATAAAGTATTTTGGATAGAATTTCGCACACATGAACTGTGTCCTGAATTATGCAAAGGATTTTTTCATCCGAATACCCTTCGAACGAACTACGAGAAGCAGTTTCAACAATAATAAAATTAAGAATCATACGCCCCCGCTGCGCACAAGCCGGCCTTTCTTGGCAAAGCGACATTTTTCAACCGAAGAAACCAAATTAATTAGTCCCAACTTAACCCGTTAATTCTGTACTTTGGAGTCAGTTATTTATGCAGATTTATCAAGTCCCGAACAAAGAAGACACCGATACGAATCTCCAGGCCGAACCAAGCAAAAAGGCTGCGGAGTTTGTATTGTTTAGCGAAACGCAAAAAAGGGCGTCCGCCGAAAAGGTTGTTTGCCAGGTGGTCCAAAATTGTGCTTCGCGAAATTCCTAGTGGTTTTCCGGCGCGGTTACGATCCGATTATTCTACTGTGATTGACAACTACTGTTTTTGACATCTCACCCCTAGATGAAAACACCACTAAGTCGAAATAATATGTGACAATTTAGTGAGCTACTTTTTCGACTTCCTGACCTTATACCGGACCGGACAATATAACTCATATAACGATACCTTCAACTTGAATGAGACGTTTTGGGAGTTATATTGTCCGGTCCGGTATAAGGTCAGGAAGTCGAAAAAGTAGCTCACTAAATTGTCACACATTATTTCGACTTAGTGGGGTTTTCATCTAGGGGTGCGACATGTTTTAAGGCATAACTTTCGAAAAGTCCTGGCTTCCCACAGCACATGGAATGCCAGTTTGGGAGCAGGTACCATGTTTTGTAACAGTTTTACAATAAAGTTTTTGTGTAGTTGTTTTTTGTTTTTTGCTGGTTCTTTTGTTAAGCATTAAGTAGCACCTGACTGACCTTCTTGGTGGGACAAATGACCTACGTTAAGAAAATTAATTCATCCTCCTTGGGTAAGTTCTTTAGAGTGTTCGGCTTGAAAACTATTTCTTAAAAAAAGTTTTTTTTTAAAGCCTAGATAGATTTTTAAGTATGTGTTCAATATGGATATAGGCTGGAACTATTTCGGTATTTGAGTTGTTTCTTTTTTTAATCTTAATTTTGCAAATTTTTTAGGATGCATATATACACATAATAAAAAGAGAAGTGTTTACAAGGCATTTTTTCAATACAGCCTATTATCTTGCTTATCCTTCACACAAAACCCTACGCTATTTTCTTTTATTAGCATTTATCTAGCTATACTCTATACCTTTAATTTAAATTTTGGACCTCTTGGGAGGCCGCCGCTCACAAACAGTCCTCTCGCAATGTTTTTTAATTAATTAAAACACCTTAAACACAACGACGGTGCAACTTGAAACTTCGCCAGGAATCTTTTTAGACACGGCGCAGTTTTTTCGGAGAGAAAAGTAGCAGGTTTAAAGGCGCTTGTGCACACCTAAATAAAGAACGACTGACTCAAGATGAGTGACATTTGGACTAACTCACAATCACAACCTACCCTTATTTTCCGCCGTCTGCGAATAAACTTTGATTTTTTTTTTCAATTATGTATGGAACTCGGAGCATTACAAGCATGTAAAGGTTTATGTTAAGCAACATAGGGCTCGTTCAGTGAATGGATGGGCGACCGTTCTATGACTAACGCTAGGGGATTTTTTCCGAGCGTTCCGGCTGCCGTCGATAGATGGCAGTCGTTAAGCCAAGTCAGAGGCCTTAGGGCGGCTTGAAAACTTCTGACACAAAGACCAGCCACTAGTCTTACAAGCCTCCACCAATCCGGACTTGGCCCTCGTGGTGGAGTATGGCCTTTACCTTCCTCAGGGAAGAGACCGGTTGACCCTTGGTGGGGACGTAATGGGTTGATATTAAGAATGGTTTATGTGCTGTCGGTTGACTCCATACAGCTTAGTCGAGGCACAGAGGCAATTAATTAGCAGGCGTATTAATACATACGTTCATAAACTGGCTGTCTGTATCCATGGCAACACCATTATCCTCTTATCGTTGACCTCTGAGCTTCTATATTACCTCTTATTAATCATATTATTTCTTTAATTCAGTTCATAAATGTCAGTAACAATTATACATATTCTTGTATTTACTCGTATATTAGTCTGTCTATTAATCAGTTGAAAAACCAATGAAAAAAATAGGGTTAAGTTTGACACAATTTATAACAAAATCTATCGTGTTTCCAAACGTTATTGAGACGTCAGACGCTTTATTTTTATGTGCAAGGGCCTTTACAATGGCTCACTACTCCAAGCAAATGTTTTAAGTGTTCGCGCAGGGTAAAATGGCCAGAAAGCGGTAAGTGCCGCGATAAATCTAGCTAGTTTGAAAAACAACACGTTTGGTGAGCGTCCGACCTAAGGGTGCGCGCTGGCGTAGCGGGGAGACGCAACTTAGGCGTATTTTAAAAGAAATCTGTATTTACGCAATGCCGGCAAATGACCTTGCCTGCATTGGTGGACACAAAAAGATCTAATTTTCTAAACATTTTTTTTTTAATTTACACATAGGCACATACATTGCTTCTGGCCCCACACTAGGATACCCTGTGTCGTGGGAACCAGAAACAGCGACGTCACAAACATGTAAACATCCAAGACCTAGTTTTTTTTTTACTCTCCAGCCGGGGATCGAACCCGGGACCTCTCGCATGGTAAGCAGATGCAGTAACCGCTACGCCATAGAGGTCGTCAAAACTAAAAGTAAAACTTTCAACTACACATTATTAACTTTATTTGGGATACAAATATAAATATGAAGTTTATTTGGTATAAAGTATTATGTCATACTGTTACACAGACTTAATGCGCTAAGATACATTTAAAAAAAAACTCAAGCCCGTTATCCCCGAGGGGGTAGGCAGTACATTTTAAAACCTGCTTCATCATCAGGCTATATTAGTCCACTGCTGGACATAGCCCTCCCCTAATGAGCGCCATAGCGCCCTGTCTTCAGCTTGCCGCATCCAGCATCTGCCTGCAGTCCTTCGCAGATCGTCATCCCACCTGGTTAGAGGGCGTCCTACACTACGTTTGCCGAGTCGCGGTCTCCACTCAAGAACACGTTTACCCCAGCGGTTGTCGGTTCTTCGCGAAATATGGCCAGCCCACTGCCACTTCAGCTTGCTAATTCTCTGAGCTATGTCGATAACTTTGGTTCTCTGTCGGATGTATTCGTTACGAATCCTATCCTTCAGAGAAACTCCGAGCATAGCTCTCTCCATAGCTCGCTGAGCGACTTTAAACTGGTGGACCAACCCTTTCGTGAGTGTCCATGTCTCGGCTCCGTAGGTCATAACAGGTAGGACACACTGATTGAAAACTTTCGTTTTCAAGCATTGCGGTATGGATGACGAGAAGACCCGGCGTAGTTTCCCAAACGCTGCCCAGCCCAGCTGGATCCTCCTCTTGGCCTCCTTCTCGAAATTGTTTTTACCTAACTGCAGAATCTGCCCGAGGTAAGTGTATTCGGAAACGATTTCGAGTAGGTGACCCTGTACGACGACCGGTATTGGATCAATGTGACCATTGATCATGACTTTGGTTTTATCCAAATTCATACCAAGACCGATGCGTCGCGAGGCTGATGCTAGGCCGGCCAGCATGTGGTTCAGCTCCTCTAGCGACTCCGCCATTAAGACTATGTCATCTGCGAATCGCAGGTGTGAGATGTAGTCGCCGTTTATGTTAATGCCCTTTTCTTTCCAGTCCAGCGTCTTAAACATGTCTTCCAACGCGCTTGTAAACAGTTTCGGGGATATAACATCCCCCTGTCTTACTCCTCTGCACAGTTGGATAGGTTTAGACTGCTGGCCCTGTACTTGGACACTCATGGTGGCGGCTTCGTACAGACATCTCAACACCTCGACATAACGATAGTCTACTTGGCATCGCTGTAAGGATTCCAGAACAGCCCAGGTTTCGACAGAGTCAAAGGCCTTCTCATAGTCCACAAAAGCAAGACACAGGGGCTGATTATATTCCTCGGTCTTCTGTATAATCTGCCTCACTGTGTGAATGTGGTCTATGGTGCCATATCCTCCGCGAAACCCGGCCTGTTCCGGCGGCTGGAACTCGTCGAGTCTTCTGGCGAGACGATTCGTGATCACTCGTGAAAACAGCTTATAGACATGGCTCAGGAGCGAGATGGGTCTGTAATTTTTAAGAAGAGTCTTGTCACCCTTCTTAAAAAAGAGCACCACCAAACTCCCGCTCCATGCCTTTGGAGTTCTCCCACTGTGAAGGACGGCGTTGAAGAGCTTTTGTAGTTCCTGTATAACAGGGGCTCCTCCAGCTTTCAAGAGCTCTGATGTTATTCCGTCCTCACCGGGGGCTTTTCCATTTTTAAGCTGCCTCAGAGCTAGCACGATCTCGTCTTGACTGATGTCAGGCAGTTCGTCGGTGTAGTGGCGCGTCAGGGTGGCTCTAGAATCTTGGTCGTCTCGTTGAGAATAAGGGGCATGTGCAGCGTATAATCGGCCATAGAAATCCTCTATCTCGGCGGAGATCTCCGGCTTCGACAATACGGTCCTCCCGTCGTGCGTTGTAAGCTTCGTCAGGTGGCTCCTGCCAAGCTGCTGAGTGAATACTTTGGACCCTCGGTTTTGCTCTATTGCCTCTTCAATGAGGCGTGTGTTGGAGCTCCGAAGGTCGCGCCGTACCATCTTCGCAATTTGCTTGTTCAGGTTTGACCTCTCTGACGAAGTCGCTTGGGTGGTTTCCCGTCTTTTTGTCAGCAACCGGAGAGTCTCAGCCGAGAGTTTGGATTTCTTGCCTGTCCGCTGCGTTTTGCAGAACTTGATGCCCTCGTCCCTAAGAGTTACGACCAGATTGTGTCCTGAAAACCTGCTTAATAATGTAAAACTCATAAGGGAACATTCGAGGGTAGGTACTGTAGCGATTCCTCTTTTAGTAACTGACCCACACAGCCGTCTAGGATGATTTTAAAATGACAGTCGATCCCTAGCCTGATGAATCGCCCGTAGCCTGGGCTGCCTCAGTGATCTTAAACGATCACTAAGGTTAAGCAACATACGGCGCGTTCAGTCCATGAATGGGTCACCGTCTATGACTAACTCTAGTGGCATTTTTCCGAGCGGTTCCGTGCTTCGCAAGACACGTTAAGCAGTTGGTGCCAGCTGCCGTCGATAGATGGCAGTCGTTAAGCCAAGTCAGAGGCCTTAGGGCGGCTTGAAAACTTCTGACAGTAAGACCAGCCACTAGTCTTACAAGCCTCCACCAATCCGGACTTGGCCCCCGTGGTGGAGTATGGCCTATACCTTCCTAAGGGGAAGAGACCCGTGCCCCTCGGTGGGGACATAATGGGTTGATGATGAAGAGTCGATCCCTAGCTGGGCTACTCGACGAAAAGATAACATAAAAGTATTTTTGCTAAAAAACATCTTTCAATAGAATTAGTTTGCTACAGTAGATATTTTGCAAAAGGGGACAATAAACGGGAACACCCTAACAGCAACAACTACCCTCCCCGCTAGTTAGAAAACTTACTTTTTCTTGAATTGAGACAAGATAAAATGAAATCTTTTAACTAATAATAATACACATTAGCGATACCCTAAACTAATATACTTAAGCTAGCAGAAATCAATGGTGTATTAAAGTTTGATGTGAAAGCACCCTAAGACGTTTTTTGGACGCTTTTAATTCGATGCGGCTCGTTTCTTTTAGGCTAAGGATATGAAACTACTCTCGTTAAGCGATTTTAACCCGTACAGCGCTAGAGACAAAGGTCAAAGTAGTTTCAGAAAGTTGACTCTTAAATTTTAGGAAGTTATGACACTGTAATGTAAACTATGAAACGCTTTAGAGTTAAAACGCGTGAGTCAGAGAAAAGTTAAGTAAATTATGGTAAAATATTTCACGAGTTCGTGGATACAATAAGTAGGAGTTAAATATCATAAGAACATTGCCTTAGTGCAGAGTAATAATGAAAAGAGGAGTTTTATAAAGGAGTACTTAACATCTTTTTAAGCATATACTTGGCAAGTTTTTACGGTAAAACTATCAAACTTGCTCAAAAACTTAACTGGACTGTGATGACATATAAATTTAATAAAATTTTTAAGGATTTATGAACCAAAACTTTTGTGAGAACTACATTACTAATTTTATTCCGGATACACTTACTTGACTTTTTATTCGGAAGAGTCCGACCTGGGGTGCAATTACGTAAGACTCCACTGTATTGAGGTGTCTGATTCAGCCCTTTTGTTCCCGGTATGTCACACCACCTTATGTCACACTGTTACATTCTGGGACTTTTTTCCCAGTAGGTATCTCATACTCCTACTCCGAACTGTCATATACATTCTTATTTTGACTCTTTTGAGTTGTCGAAATGCTTAACCCGATAGAGTGGAAACTTACGTAATACATAGGCCGCTACTTATGTATGCGGAATCTGGGATTCCAATAATTTTAAACGCAATGTCTGACCTCCATGGTCAAATTCGTTCTTTTTTTAAATACTGGCCGCTAATATTTTTCTCTTATATACGTTAGTGATTTGTTTTTGTTGGGTTTAAAATGTCATATCGCTGAAAAAATGGAACTCACTCGTGAAAATATTCGTGCTATGATTTATTACGTCGAAAGACGTGGTTTAACGCAACAACAGTGCGTAGATCAATTAACTTCGACTTTTGGTGGTGAAGCTCCATCAAAAACGACTGTGTATCACTGGTTTAGTGAGTTTAATCGCGGGCGCAGTAAGCTCACGGACGAAGTTAAAGAAGGTCGCCCGAAATCGGTGGTTGTGCCACAAAATATTGAAGCTGTGCGAAAACTAATAATGCAAGACCGCCATGTTACGTATCGCGAGATAGAGGCTATTCTGGACATATGTATGACGAGCATTCATAGGATATTACATGAACATTTGTCTGTAAAAAAAATTTGTTCGCGTTGGATCCCGCACAACTTAACTCAGGATCAAAAAGATGCTCGCGTCGAATGGTGCAAGAAAACCTTAAAAAAATTCAACGGAGGCGATTCAAAATCTGTTTATAATATCTACACAGGTGACGAATCCTGGATCTACGCGTACGATCCCGAAACAACAATCAACAGTTTGGGTGTTTCAAAATGAGCCGAACCCTACGAAAGTGGCTCGTGCAAAAAGCACTGTAAAGCAAATGGTGGCCTGCTTTTTTGGTATTAATGGCCATGTGGCTACAATACCACTGGAGAATTGCCGAACGGTTAATTCGGAGTGGTACACGACCATTTGTTTGCCGGAAGTATTTGAAGAAATACGCCAAAACAACCAGCATACTTCACCATGACAATGCCAGCTGTCATACATCTCAGGAAACAACTACATTTTTGGATGGTCAAAAAATAGAATTGATGGGTCATCCACCGTACAGCCCTGATTTGGCTCCCAATGATTTCTATTTATTCCCAAATGTAAAGAATAAATTACGTGGTCAACGATTTTCGACCCGTGAAGATGCCGTAGATGCGTTCAAACAGCACGTTTTGGAGATACCTCAATCAGAGTGGAAAAAGTGTTTTACAAATTGGTTTCATCGAATGCAAAAGTGCATCGATCATAGTGTAGAATACTTTGAAAAACAATTAAAGCATATTTAGCCATATACATTTTTTTATTTTTTCTATTCCGCATACATAAGTAGCAGCCCTCGTATAGTGCAGGTCTCTGCTCACCATGATTAAGCTCTGCGAATCAGAGCGAAACCTGGTCGGAATATTCCGACAAAACTCAAGGAAATTTGTCAATAAAATATTTGTAAATAATACTTAATTATTTAGGATGTCGATCCTTTCAATACGCACCTTCATTTTAGTCACTATTCAATCCGCGGTAGACTTCTAGGATTGGGACGATAAATCGAAGATTTACCTGCAATTAAAAGAAACAACCTTGTAAAAAATGTTGTTTAAATTGTATTAGGTAACTTCCGGTTTTTCGAGCACGAACAATTTCTTAATATACTGTTGACAGCTGCCAGTTCTTCAGAGGGCTTAAAAAAACTTCTGACAGGCCGTTAACAATAAATTAACATATTGTCGTGCACAAACCGGAGGTAAAAGTATCACACTCTTAAAACTGAAACTAAACTAAACAATACTACTGAAGAAGCACCCAATTTGATTAATCGTTACTTTGTTATTTTGGACGAAAGAAAAAAAAAATTTCATACTCTATGAGCAATTTCGCAATAATATTATAACCCATACTCTTGATTAAGTACGCACTTAGGTTGAGAATCCGACAGCTATCAGATAATCAGAGTCCTTTGTTAGTTTCCTTGGACACAGGTGTCTTTAATGAGTTC
The DNA here is from genome assembly GCA_947310845.1 of Yponomeuta plumbellus. NCBI lineage: Eukaryota > Metazoa > Arthropoda > Insecta > Lepidoptera > Yponomeutidae > Yponomeuta > Yponomeuta plumbellus. Next base: position 8,295,691 of record OX371216.1, on the reverse strand, counting down.
AGTCATGGTGCAAAAAGCGTTATATCGAAATAAACGTAGGCAAAAAATATTATACGCGCCTATTTTCCTGTCCCAATTTTCTTCATGGTCACCCTGTCAAGCGATGTCACCTTTCTCCGGATGGCTTTTTTGTCACTCTCGCACGCGGTTTCTTTCGCTGTTTCTTGTCTCTTGCTGGCGCTTTATGACTTTGGGACTCCAATTCAATGGTATTAAATTGCTGTTACCCAGTTTGAAATTTTTATTTATTGTAAAAGAATTATTGTACTTTTGACACTTGGCAAGCACAATGACAAAAATCATTGAAAAATATCATGCACTAGACAGAAACTTGATTGCCAGTATTGATTGCACTCATGGGTCTTGAATTTTGACATTCTTAGGTAGAGGACAATCGTACCTACTAAACTTTGTATTAGATCTAAGATGTTTTGAGAAAAGATGGTCAGAGTGGAGTTTTTTTGCTGCCTTTTTCTCCACTACATTCAGCCCTAAGGCAGCGGCTAACATTATAATTTTATGTACATTGACATTCAACAAGCAGAATGTAAATTCTTTACGTTGAAATAAATTTATGAGTCTGATTCTGAAACTGTAGTTTATTATTGTAAACACTAGGTGGCGCTGACGGTATTATTTATCGCGGCATTGTTGGGTTTATAATTTTGTAAATATGCCGATGCAAATTAAAGAGTTCATGATCAACTTGTGTAAGACCAACATTTAGGTATCTCTTTCTAACAAATAAAATCACTAGGAAATAATAATTATACTGGATAGGTACAATCCTCATTAAAACAGAATTAAAATAGAATAGTGTGTTTGACAACAAGTATTTTTTTATTACCCTATGGAATGAAGCTAACGGATAATCTTACAACAAATTAACAATAATAAACATTAAAAGCCCCATCCAAAACACCGTCCATTTCTTGTAACTGCAAACAAAAAACAAGGACTCAAAGAACCCGTTTCGAAGACCCCAAAATGTGGTCCCTTGTGGATATAGTTCCGGGGTTCTTCTCCTTTCAATTATGCACCTTAATCCTTGAGGGATTGAACTTCGTTTGGTACGTCCAGTTTACGTGCGTCTCTCTCAAGTGCATATTTAAGATCAATAGAAGCCTCAAATTCGTGAGTGTTAGAGGTAATTTTTCAATGGCTTTCTTAAAGGCCGTCGGACGAACGTTAATAACTATACGTCATAAGTTCGCAAGGAATGAAACCAACATAAAGTTATTATTTTAAAGTGTTTAGATAATAAAAAAATAATAGTAAATTTTACTTGCGTAAATTTTTTGCATTTGTAAATTTTACTATAAATTAAATTAAAATGCGCAATTGCAGATACACATCAATTAATAAATATTGCCTAATATAATGAAATTATGTCTTAATTGTAAGTTTTAACTGAATAAATAATCAAACCGCAATTATCTATATATATGTATAAAAGGAGAAGCTGACTGACTGACATATCAACACAGGGCCTAAACTATAAGGGTTGGAAACTTGAAATTTTGCACAGGGGTTCCTTTTGTAACGTAGGGGAGCACTAAGAAAGGATTTTTGAAAATTCTTTCCCTAAGGGGGTAAAATGGGGGTTCAAAGTTAGTATGAAACTCCGTTTTTGAAGTTGTTTGAATGAAATTTGGTGCGAAGGTTCTTCATTAAAAATTATAAAACACGTGTAAAATAGTTTTAAAAAAATCATCCCGAAAGGGGGAAAAAGGGGGGTGCAAACTTAGTATGAAACTTTGCCGTTTTTGAAGTTATTCGAATGAGATTCAATATGAAACTCCTTCAATGAAAGTCATGAAACACATGTAAAATAGTTTTTCGCAAATCATCCCTTAAAGGGGTAAGAGGGGGGTGCAAAGTTAGTATGAAACTTTGCCGTTTTTGAAGTTATTCGAATGAAATTCAATATGAAGTTCCTTCATTAAAATTTTAGAAATACATGTAAAATAGTTTTTTGAAAATCATCCCTTAAGGGGGTAAAAGGGGGGTGCAAAGTTAGTATGAAACTTAGCCATTTTTGAAGTTATTCGAATGAAATTCAGCATGAAGGTCCTTCATTGAAAGTCATGAAAGACGTGTAAAGTAGTTTTTCGAAAATCATCGCTTAAGGGGGCAAGACGGGGTTGCGAACTTAGTATGAAAGCTCTTTCGCATGCGCTAAAAGTAGCCCTATCTTATTTGCAAATACTTTACTCAACTAAAGCCCACGCGGACGTAGTCGCGGGCAACAGCTAGTTTAATTATACTGCATGCCAATTTATCCTAGTGGGTGCTGACATCTGTATTACAGATTCTCATCTACCACAGGTGTCAGAGTCAAACAATTATTCTATTTGTAATAAAATACTGTCTTTTTGCCCCAAAATTATATTGTATTTACAATATTACAATATTACAATATTATTGTAATTATACAATAATATTGTAACATAGATTATGAGTATTAAATAAATTTTATTCTTTTCTTTACAACAAATTTTGTAACTTTAAAAATGTTTTCGTTTAATTATCAATTTTTTTCTCATTCCTTAAAAAAGCTTTAAAATAAATACTTTAATTTTCTGCCGTAATTATGCTGTTTGATTTATAGTACTAAAAACCACGTGTTTCATACAACTGACGTTTTCTTTATGGACACCTTGTAAAACATATATTTTAAACATACATATACATTATAAAACATAATTATTTTTGATCAACAAAAACCTTTGTTAAATTTGTTGGATATCATTAAATCGCAGTTTCTGCACTATAATGAATGTAAATGGAGAGCTATTTATTTTAAAATTGGTCAAATTGTGGTACTATCCTATGACGTAGGTTTACCAAACGTCCGGCTCCCGACCTATTGCGGCGTTCGTCGGATATTCAACAGCGGGTCCTTAGTGATTTTTCGGCTTTGTTACCTGGGACATAAAGTACATTTTTCTGTGCTCTTTTGAGACGTGAATGACCACTTAATACATGCCAGGCGCGGGTGGCAAAAGCGTTCGTTATAATAAGTTTCTGATGGGTTTTTAATTCGGCTCTCGTGTGAACCCGGCTTAACCTGCGCGGGCGCACTAATAGACACATTACCGTTGCGTCCGCGGCTTTATTTATTGCTCTAGGGGCCATTTTCGCTACTTTCTTCGAGTTCTGAGAGTTCCGATTGTACGTAGAGTAGGTAGATTCGTAGGTAGGTAGGTAGATAGATCGTAGGTAGATTCAAAATTAAGATATTTTTTTTATTAAAACTTCAATATTATTTTAGAATGATCCATCCAAACAAAAAGGTTGTCTGGAAGAGATCACTTTTAGTGATAAGGCCGCCGTCTGTACCTATTCTTAGATTAAGAAATACATACGTGTGTAATCTCCTTTTTTATGTACATTAAAGTGTTCTCTATCTTTCTATCTATCTATCTTTTTTTATTTATTTAGGGGCTTTGTTCGCAGAACGAGCATGTCAGCCCCATCGTAACCTAATCATAGAATAATATCAACACTACAGAGATCTTAATACTAAACTATCCTTAACAAATTTATAAATAATACAGGCTTTTCCGCTATACGGCTCGGAGAGAATCATCATCATCAGGCTATATTAGTCCACTGCTGGACATAGCCCTCCCCTAATGAGCGCCATAGCGCCCTGTCTTCCGCTTGCCTCATCCAGCATCTGCCTGCAGTCCTTCGCAGATCGTCATCCGAGAATACTCTGAAGTATTCCCACATCCATTAAATTTAGTTGCAGCTGCAATACTACAGACATTCTCTTAGATTCGTTCCGGACACACGTCATCAATAAATGGAATAAATCTTCTTCAGCATCACATATGGAACAATTGTTACTGTTTATTTTTTTCATTAGAAAGCCAAATTTATTGAGAGGCATGTGTCCAGAACGAAGCCGGAACGCTGTGACTAAATTATCTCTAGTCAACTTAATATTAATAAACCAGGGCACTCGAGGAGGATCTATCTATCTAAAACTTACTACTAGATATTATTTTGCTGTACAGTTGGCAAAAAGTCCACCTTTACAAGCGTGCACTCTACTTAGTGACGTTAGGAACAGTTGTGCAAATTAACCAGTTGTCAACTGGAATAACTCATGTATTGGAGACAGAGGACCGTGATACACAGAAACATTCCAACCCAAAATACGCAAGAAACTTTCGTTTAATGTCACAGTGATTACAGAATATAAAACTTCTTAACGAAAATATGGAACAAAACAATATTACATAAGGAAGCGTTTTCCACAAAGTTTGTTATTGTAGGTTAGAACGTTTTTGCGTAACAGGATTCACTGTACGGTCACGAGCAATAATATGTATACACTGTCACATTTTTTTAAAATCTTAACTTAAAACAATCTAGAAAAAAGTGTACGACAACTTGTCCTACATTATTGTAACCAATGATTAGATAATTTAGGACAAATTGTCGTGCACATGTGCAGTACAAAACAACATGTGCACGTTGTACAAAATGTGACAATGTATATAATATTATTGCTCGTGACTGTACTATTCGCCGACTGTAGTACAATTTTGAGAAGTAGGTGAGTGATTCAAGTTCGCACGCTCGAGTGATAATGCGACTAAACGTCACTGAGCGGTTGGTTAAACACGAAAACGGATAATTTGGACTAATTCACTGCATTGGACGGCCATGGTGTTTTGATGGCGTGTGTTTACGTTGCTACAGTCTATTCCAATACGAAGTTTCAGGGACCAACATAATAGATAACATAAACATAAACATTTGTAGCATAATACCGCTATTGTTTTTTTTTAATTGTAACTTTTATTTGTCTCTTGTTTCTTGTGTGCAATAAAGAATATTCTTTTCTTATCTTATCTATGACAATTCGATGAATATTGCCCAGCTGATTAGAAAGTAGGTATCTAGGAAATTAAAGTTAAGGGAAAAAGAGATTCAAATCAAAAACTGCGGGCTGGTAATGTACAAATATGTACTCTAGCTATCTCTCTTTAAAGTGATTTTAATTTAGGTGGCCGGCACGGCTGTGTCATCCTAAACATCAACATCATCTTAAACAATACAAAATCATCTTAAACAGCCGTTTAAGATGATTTTGTATAATTTAAAGGGAAACGCTACGTCTTTGTTTAGGTGTCAGTCAATCCCCTAACTAGGCTAGGCGATGCTCGACGAAAAGATAAAAATAAATAGTATTATTGAAGAAATACATTCTCAATAAAAGTAGTTCGCTACATTCAACATGGGGGGGAATGTAGCGATTCCTCTTTATAGTAGCTGGCCAACACAGTCGTAGAGAATTTTGTATTATTTGAAGAGAAACGCTAAGATTATTGACAAAGTTACATGATATATTCCCTTCTGCCAAACTGTATCACAGATGTCAACGCGATACTCAACGAAAATTTTAAATAAAAGTCATCATCATCATCATCGGAAATGCTTGTCCAGTGGTGGACAAATGCCTCTCCCATTGCTCGCCACTGAGCACTGTCCTCTGCTATTCTCATCCAGTTCTTGCCAGCCGCCTTGCGAAGATCATCGCTCCGTGCACCGAGTCTGAGGACGTCCTACTCTACGTATACCGATCCGCGGTCTCCACTCAAGAACTCATCTACCCCATCGATTTATCATTAAATCAAAGTATTTTTGCCCAGATAGATAGATAGATAAGACATTTAATTGCCTAATAAGCAATATTTCAATAAAAGTAGAGCAGTACATTGAGTGGAGGCGCCAATTCCAATTAAACCACTACAAATCGTTTAATCGTTCAATTGTTATATCGTTCTATGGAACGACGCATTATTATTTGCTACATTGAAAAATCCCAATGTATTTATCGAAACAGCCACACGTTCACAGGCTGTCGGGCACAAATAATACTGCAGGAATCAGTTTACATTAACACCCAAATAAACTGCGAGTTAACTGACAAGCAAAAAGGCGCTACCTACACAGAAAGTGGTCCTAAAACAAGGCCATAAAACCCTTATTAAATATTGCCCTTTAGAGGCCTCGGTGCTCAGGTGTCGTAAAACCTTATTGAAAACTAGCTCGGTCCGCGACTTCGTTCGCGTGAGATTCGAATAAAAGGTTCTCAAGAGTTCTCATCAAAAATATTGATTTGATACGATTTGAAACAAAATCCAAAAACGCGGCCAAGATCGAGTTGGATTCGCTCATCATAATTATATCAGTTGATTGGATGAAAGGTTCTCGTTCGAATCAATTTTTTTTAGTTTTATCATTATCGTTTTCGAAGACCTATCCATAAATACCCCACACGTATGGGTTTGATGAAAACAAAAAAGTTTCATTTGTAATGGAGAAGCCCCAAAATTTATTGTGTTTTTTTATATTTTTGTGTGCGGTTCTTAATGCGATTCAAAGAATACATACATCTACTTACCTTCAAGATTCAATAGCATAGTTTTTATAGTTTTGGAAAAAAAAGTGGCTGTGACATACGGACAGACAGACATGACGAATTCATAAAGGTTCTGATTTTTGCCATTTGACTTCGGAACCTTAAAAATTAATTATAAAATAAATAAACTCATGTCCGTTATCCCCGAGGGGGTAGGCAGAGGCACCAATCACTACAACTAGAGTCCGACAAGTGAGTCGTGGCTCAAGCCTTTGGCGGGAAATTTAAAAATATTTTAGTTGATAACCCTGCATATCGTCTGAATAAACCATCTTGATACTTTTGCTTAACTTGATTATTTGTTTAATTAGTTTGGAGTCTCCAATGAATTTTGTCCAAACATAAATAAATATAAGCAAAACGAAAACATTAACTACATCAAAACCAACATTTCCACTCCACCAAAAACAGGGATAATAAAGATGCACCACATAAACTTATAAACATTTATTAATGCTGAACCATAGTCAAAATCTGATTCATATCTTTTTTCTCAACATCTTTGAGTTCTATGACTAAGTCTTCGATCTGAAGTTTACCATTTTCGTCATCCGACAGACCTTACAACAAGAAATAATTCATGTTTGCTTTAAAACATTATTACTCGTATGTACATACTAAAACATAGGTAAAATTATGTTGAATAGAAACAAAAGTTTTTTTCTTGTTAAATCTATGACGAGTATCAAACTGTTTGGGCTGTACTACTTGCAGCTGAAATACCTCAGTTTGACAGTCATATGAAGCCATATGAAGAATTCGAAATAAATCGCGTGCCAGGACTCGCTTGTCAGACTCTAATTCTACTCTAATTTTAATTCTAGAACTAGAAAGTAATTCTCGTTACATTTACAAAGAACCTTGCTACATTATTTACACGTGTCTGAAATTGTATGAAATCTGCCACCATACAATTATATGAATGCCTTATACTTCCCGAGTATAGAAATCCTTAACTGAGCTCTAAGTTAGAGCTTACTAATACGTGTTGGGAGGTCAGGGATCACTGGTTTCCACTGGATATTGGGCCCGTGCCATCCAATTGTCCAGGAATATCCTCAGGGACGATTCTTTTGCATAATTTAACGGGCTAGTGGACTGACGGTCTACTCTCAAACTTACGTTGCGAGGATCATCTAATTCTAGTGGTTCCGAGACTTTGTTCGACCGACGAAAGTTCTACGGAAGATTATTCTACAGAACTATTAATACATACATACATAAGCTCACGCCTGTATCCTAGAGAGGTAGGCTGACACCAGGGACTGCCACCTGCCACGATCCTGACAAATCACTTTCGCTTCATAGACATTCATTAGTCGTTATACGCACGCACGTCGGTTTCGGGATCTATTAATATTTATGTAATAATAATATATATTTGTAACAATAATATTAGGGTATTATTATTATTAACATTCTTTATTGCACCAATGTTTGTACAAGGGCGTGCTTAATTTGCGAACTAAATGCCAATATTTTCAGCAAGGATTTAGTGGCTTTAACACCGCAAAACGTCAGCCAAGCCAACCAAAACATTTTTTAGGCAATAAAATAAAATCCAAAGTAGACCCTTCAACTTGACGACAAAATACCGGAACGCTACCTTAACACTTTATACACAAGGTGGAATATTGAACGGCACCTTCTAAGAATTTGCTTTCGTTTAGTACCCTTTATGATATGCGTTTGAGCAGTTTGGAAGCGGTTAAACTTGCGCTGATGTGTCACAATTGTGTCCACTTTGTGTAAAATGGAAAAAGGCTAATCCGATTTGGATGGGGCTCCGTCAATAGGCTAGTCGTGGGTAATTGCTTCTATCGTCTTAAGGTGCTGTACAGGATAAGGGACTACCTTAGTGAGACTATGCGGGTCAAGTTATGCGAGTCGCTTGTTTTGTCTAAGCTTAACTACTGCGACGTTGTCTATGGTGGGTGTTTGCTTCGCAGGTCTGAAAGATTGATACAACGTGTGCAGAATGCGTGCGCTCGATTTTGTTTCCGTGTCCCCCCTCGAACCCATGTCACTCCGTATTTGAACGACGCGAATCTACTGAAGATGTCTGTACGTCGTAAACTGCACCTTGCTGTTCTGCTTTTCGGTGTAATAAAAACTGAGACTCCGGAATATTTGTTTAGTAAAATCCAATGGTCACGAAACAAATATAAACACAAAATGAGGACAGCAATACCAGCACACCGAACGGCGGCGTTTCGCGGCAGCTTCAGATTCGCGGCGTCTAAATGCTGGAATGACATTCCTCCTCCTCTCCAAGTCCTTACCAGCAAGTATACCTTTAAGGTGAAACTTAAAGGGTATTTGTTGAGTTACCAGAAAACTTAAACTACCTACCTCTTCCAGCATGACCTACTATCTACCCATTCTTCCTAAGCACGAGTCAAGTCAAGATATTAAATAGTGCATTTAATTTAATTTGTTATTGTATTCACTGGTATTATTGACCCTAGTATTTAAAGTGTATTTAATGTGTATTAGTTATTAGAATATAGTATATTATATTATGTACGTATATGGGCGGTTATCTGAAATTTGGTTAACTTGATGTTAGCATCAATTTTTATATATTTATTTTAATTTTATCCAATATTTGAAACTACTAAGGCATGTTATAAAGTCCATTTTATTCCGTCACTCATTTTAATATTTATCATAATATTCTTTATATCCAAACATTGCCACTTCTTACTCCGAATATCAGGCCCTAGCCATGTAAGATCTCCCGAATTTAGTATTAATTTCACTGTAATACTAATTCTATAAGAATAATTTGATCAAACTCTATTTAAATTCGTTTACTATTACATTACTAATATTGTCATTACGATTTAATTTATAATAACAATATGTTTCTTCACATTATTTCAAGTCAAAGAGTGTAAGCGATAAAAAATATCAGGCCCTAGTCATTTACAAAATTCAAAAATATGAGGCATCAAGGCATAAGATTTTTTCATAACTCACTCAATACGATAGCATGAGTGTGAAGTTACTTGAAAACACGACCCAAGCCGTCGCAGCTATTTTTTTAATAGTGCGGTAGCCGACTTTGTTGCGGAAACACGTGCTGTGCCAGTCAAACTCTTCAGGCCCTAGGTAAGTCGTTTTAAAAATAGTTAATGACTGATTGATCTCATTACTTATTGTAAATATGGGGTTGGTCTGCCTTGTTATGTTGACCGCCTATTGGTTTTGATGTTGATTTTAAATAATAGGCTATATTTGATTTTGTTTCGTTTCGTCAGTCCCTAGGCCGTCAGGCCCTAGTCGTAATAGTGACTAGGGCCTGACGTCACAACTAGGGACTGATTTTCATGCTGTGTGAATCATGGTTTTAAAGATAATTTGTTGTAGAGTATGGCGCCTACAAAGAAAACAACATTATGTAAAGAGGAAATCGTTAAAAAAACATGCCAGAGGCGATAGGAAAAAATAAAAATTATCTTGTTTTGCTGGCATATTATAAAGAAAAGAAACGACTAAACTAACTAAAAAAAAGGACCACGGAAATGTGTAAAAGACATGACTCCACGTGACCACAGACAGACAAGAAAAAACTAAGTAAGTAGCCTATTCATTTGATTATAGAAAAAAAAAAGATTCGTAAAATACTGATAAATACATGAATACATGGACCAAAATACGCCGCCATCATCAGAAGAGAAAATTATTCCTGAGGTTCCTTTACTAAATAATGAAAGAGAAGCTGAAGCTAGAAGGAGGTACTCCCCTTATAGAGGAGTACCTATGAGTATTATAGTTCAACGGAAAAAAAGAAATAGTATACCTACTGAAGAGGAAGGATCCATTGAAAATTTGAAGAAAAAAACTTGCCAGCGAACAACCAAGCAACAGAAGACTGAAACATAGAGTGATAAAAAAGAAGGAAGCACTTACACCAAAAAGTAAAATTTTAGAAATGGCCAACGACCCTAATCAAAAAGTGGAATTGATAAAAAAAAGCGTTATTTGGCGATATTATTAAAAAAAACGAAATTCAGGTCTTGGATGTTTACATGTTTGTGACGTCGCTGTTTCTGGTTCCCACGACACAGGGTTTCCTAGTGTGGGGCCAGAAGCAATGTATGTGCCTGTATGTAAATGTTATGTTATTGTTCAGAGGCAAATTTTAGCTGTTACCGAGAGCTTGCCGATAAACTGCATTAACAGTTTGGCAAACTAATGCTGTTGTGATTTCGCACTGTTTTTAGTGAATAAATAAATAATATTACAAGTAATAGATACAAAGGTTGAAACACACCAAAAAAAACCTGTTTAAAAACGATTTTGTCCAGTCCACTGACACATAAATATAAGTCTTCTAATGGTGGTAATTAGCATAACAATAGTTAAACAATGGCCGCCTACCCGCAGCGGGCGAACGCTATGGGAAGGGATAAGATATGAAGACATGGAGACAAAGCATTACATATAAAAAGATGGGATTTAATCGTACAAAATATGAAGCTGAGCGAAAGAGAAAGAGAGTTGAAGAAATAATACACAAGTTTTATGAAGATGATAATAATAGTCGTTGTGCGGCAGAAAAAAAAGACTGCATCGCTCGCAAAAAAATTGAAAAACAGAAAAGAAATTTACTGGATTCCTTGAAAAACTAGCATAAAAAATTTCTAAATACGAGTTTGATAAAAATTGGATATAAATTGTTTTGGGAATTGCGTCCATTTTGGGTTCTTGTTCCTCAGCTTACAGACCGAGACCGTACTTGTGTTACTCATGAAGACATCAATTTGAAATTAGGTGCCTTAAAAAATGCAAATGTTCTTGACTTTGCAACATAAAAAAAATGAGCTGGAAATAATTTGCTGTAAATAAAAATGTGATTTGACATAATAACCGTGTTTGGCGTCAGTCCCTATACCGTCTCGTCAGTCCCTAGAACACTGATTTTTAAAAATCATTAATTTCTCTAAAAATATCACGTAAAGTGACTGGCCCTTTCAGATGCAGCAAAGTAGATGTTATACACACTACATACAATATATACTGTACTGATTTTTAACTAAAAAAACCACTTTCAATATTTGGTCAAAAGTTAACCAAATTTCAGATAACCACCCTTATGTATAAGCGAGTGTTTCTATATTTTGTATATAAGTATGAGTGCGTATTTGTTCCGTTCTGATGCTCCGTGAGTCACCGGAAGGCCCTAGCTGAAAATCAGTGCTTTGGGTGCAAACCCTCAGCAAATACTGAGCTAGAGACCTTTTTTCTGCTGCATCGACATACAGCGCAAATCAACTGTAAACACTTTGTTTTTTTTTTCTTCTCTTACTGTAGCTTCATGTTTCTTGTACTTTTGTCAAATATTTATTTATTATTTTTCTGTATTTACTTACTTGTGTTGTTATGTATGTCCATGTGGCGTAAAATAAACCTTTTTTCTTCTTCTTTCTTTCTTTCTAGTTTCCCAAAAAAATGTAATTAGTCCGTCTTTTAGATTATTCAAAAATAAGGGACACGTATTTTTTTATTTGTAAATTAGACCAAAAATGACAAAGATATAGCCCATTAAAGTTACGTGTGACGTCACGCCGTGCTGCATTTTGTAGCACTGAGTGACGTCACACGTAACTTCAATGGGCTATATCTTTGTTATTTTTTGTTTAATCGAAAAAAGAAAAAATACGTATCCAATATTTTTTATAATCTAAAATACGGACTAAATAGAATTAAATTATTTTGACCCTGGAAACTACCCTATTCCGACTGATTTCGACTCATCCGTCTTTGTTGGAGGCTTGAAAGCTCTTGCTTTGTCAAAGGAATATACGGTCGAATTTTTGATTCAGGGGAGAAATGTGTAGGGACGAGACAGGAAGGGATTTTAGCATACGGAGAATTTATGATTGGATTATTAAGACAATCATTTAAGTATCCTTAACCTGTATATTTTTCGGTGGGCCGATCGACTTACAAAAACAATAGTTTTTTGTATTGTTCTTTTCGAGGTCATAATACAACTGAACCAACTAAAACAATCGCCTTTAATTTCATCTATTACATAAAATTCTCGTGTCTCAATGTTAGTGCGCATACTCCTCCGAAACGGCTTGGCCGATTTCCATGAAATTTTATATATACAATCGGTAGGTCCAAGAATAGGTTGTTATCTATTTTTTATACCCATATCTGGCAAAACAACGTTTGCGGGGTCAGATAGTAACAATATATTTTTGACCAGGTTGGGGCGGAGCGAGTGGCGAGGGACTGCGACGTGTGGCATGATGGGGAAAAGGGCAATACCTAAGCGAGGGCTGATGATGATGATGATGATGAATATAATTTTTAAAGTGACCAACGTCGAAGACCTGAGACCAATGCACAAGAAGCGTTCATCAAGGAGTGGAAAACAGCCTACTCAGGCTATGTGCTGTGAAGGAAGAGACATCAACTACTGCAGACCATATTGATGGGCAACTGGAAGGAAAGAGGAGGCCAGAAGGATCATAGTTGTGCAACATCAAAGAGTGGACCGGTGTTTATACCGCAGAGGGGATGTTCAGAATTCCACTGAACAGAGACCGCTGTGACGAGCTGACTGCCAACCTCCAGTGATGGAGAGAAGAGAAAAGAAAAGAAAAAAAAGCATTTATGTTATTGCCACAAAAGCACACAAAAAAATAATAAATTCACACAATGACAACGAAAAAAATTACGACGTCCTATTGTTATTTTTTTACCCAGAACTTTAAACCTAGAAATACGACATTGTGCCTCCCCGGGGCAAGAAAAAGGGTTACCAACTCAGCATGCAGAAAAGAAGAAGAGCGCAAATAACAATGTACTATTTAACGTTTGTTGTCAAAGTCACCTTGGAAGGCTTAGAAATCTCTCCGTTGCACCACCTGTACAAGCTTTGCAAAGCAAATTTAAGAACAATCAAAAGTGAAAACAAGTTCCAGAGTCCCGGGAACTTCCCAAAACCCGAGTAAGCTCAGCTGAGGCAGGTGGGTACAATAAACCACGGCACAGGCGACCCAACAGTGGTACTTGCCTCGTACAGCATAAGAGTGATTTTCGATCGACAGTGTCTAGCTATAGTAAGGCCAAGTGTACTTATACCGGTCGGTGTGCCCGGCAAGTGGCTAGCAAACATAATTGTTTGATCACTAGATTGCTGGATTATGGGACGGGGCGTGCCGTTACAGGCCCCGGGTTTGGTGCCTTGGAAAGATAATTTGCTGTTACTAAGGGAAGCGATTTTGGTCTGACTGACTCTAGCGATATCACGTCTGACTACGTTGCCAAAACTCGGAATTCCATAACAAAGATTGTTACACGATATTTTATACATTACATATTAGAAGCTATTTTTTACTCTACTGATCTCTTAAGTCACTTGAGTGCCTAAATTTCTGCCTTAGGTCTCTACTCGTCAAAACAGAGAGCTTTTTCTTCTTTAAGAGCGTTAACTTCAAAATAACAGAAAATAAACTCGAATACACGCAGTAGCAATTACCAGTACCTGGAAATTTACTCGGCTTCACCGATTTTTATATATTTTATTGTAAATATTTGGTAGGTCTGAGCAAAGTTCGGGCTAATTTATATGGCAAAACAACGTTTACCAAGTCAGCTGATATAATATAAAAAGTTTCGCAGTGTTTTTCATGACTCGTGCCTTTTATAATCATATCAATACATGATACATAAGCTCATGCCTGTGACCAGGATGGGTGTGCTCCTTGCCACGATCCTGACACATCCTTTGCTTCATCGACATTAATTAGTCACTACAAACAACACGATGGTTTCGAGTACCTTTATCTTGCCTTCAGCAAATTTAACCAATTTGGTCAATATGTGAATTCAGTACCAAGTATACCGGGCCTTACAGGAACAACCCGCTCCTGGTACACGTTTCATACCGATTTCGGATACCGCTGAAGTACTTTCATCATCCAGCATCTCGCTCACTCCTGCGGTCGTAGAGGAAGATAGCAATACTGAGATCGTGACAAGCTTTCATAGCTTAGGCAAACCCTGGATTCCAATTTTGAAACGATTCTTTACGAGTGTTTAGGACCGGTGATCCCAAACGGGGATTTGTCGACCGTTTTGTTGACAAAACTTAATTAGTAGACAAACTGTAAGATTAGCCTCGTATGGAACCAGTTCTGAAACTCCGGTTCTGTACGGGCGAAGCGAGCCTGCCACACACTGAAGCGGTCGCATTGGCGACCGTTCCAACAAATACTGCATTAACCGCCTCAGCTCTGACCTTGACATAAACTCAAGACTGTATCCGTGAGAGGTAGGCAGATCTGGTCGGGCTATTCCGACAAAAAAAAATTGTAAGTGTATCCAGAAAAAAGTTAATAATAGATTAGCTTTTACATATAAATAAAAATTTTTTTTTGTTATTTGCTTTTGTGTTGTAAATACTACGGAAAATAAATTATATAGATACAAAAAAATTTACAATGCCTGGTAAAAAAACTTTTACTTGCTTGTATTCAGTCCTCCATAGTTTATTTCTATTTTAATAGTCGACAGCACGTGAACCTTCACATTTTATTTGCAAAGTCGCCCGTAATGCAACGGAGTAGAGTGCATGGGTCTATAGGATGATGTGCTGTCGACTGTACGTTATAAGTCACTTGTAACTCTACTGTGTTGACCTCTTTACACCATTTCTTTCATTTAGCCTATAATATTTAAACGAATTTATAATTACGTCATCCATTTCTGGATTTAATTAGACATTAATTACGACCTCAGCTTTTGACGAGATCATGAACTGAGGACGTCCTACTTGCTAAATAATATATTATTATTCTTTCTTTTATTAACTTTTCGGTTAATTGGTAGAATAAAACACTGTTGGAGTGGTACAGCACTCGATTGATTATTCAATATCGCACTCTGCTCCATTTTAATCTGAATTCGGGAGCTTTTTTGCCAATTCTCAGAACCTCACTCGTAACGATTTAAGGGAAAATATTTTATAATTTAATTCGACAACCAATCCGTTTATAAAAACGAACTTACAACGGGAAACTGTTAAAAAACACTCGGGCGACCAAATTGACGTCGCTAAAAGGCTCTTATTCCTCTTACCATCGCAGGGCTTTATTAAGGCTTTTAAATTGATTACAGTAAAAATATAACCCACAAATTGACTCAGGGTTTTTGCCTTTTTTTATTTTTTTTAATTTGCCTATATTTAAATAGGTCACTTGTTAACTACACATCGCTTCGCAGATAATTTAGTTACTCTAGTAGACGATATGTACTATGACCGTATGACCATACTCCACCACGGCGGCCGAGTCCGGATTGGTGGAGGCTTGTAAGACTAGTCGCTGGTCTTACTGTCAGAAGTTTTCAAGCTGTCCTAAGGCCTCTGACTTGACTTAACGACTGCCATTTATCGACGGCAGCCGGCACCAAGTAGGCCTCCGTGGTGGAGTATGGCCTATACCTCCTCAGGGAAGAGACCCGTGCCCCTCGGTGGGGACATAATGCGTTGATGCTAATGATACTTTTGTACAAATGTTCTATTAAAAAAACAGTCCTTCCACTCTCTCATCATTTGAAAAGTCCCGTCCTGCACAACTTTCTCAATAATACAACTCGCTGGAACCCAAAACAAAACAGAAATCCTCGTAATTACACAAAAGTCGACGGGCGAAAGTATTCAGACCTGGGGGACTTGTCAAAGCTAGCCAGTAAGGGACAAGTTGGACACATAGTAACAACCGATGGTCTACTTCGGATAAAAATAAATAAATTATTAATTCGATAAAAAATCCTTTCGAAAGAATTTATGTTGTCTTTATGTCATTTATGTTAGCCGCTGCCTTGGGGCCTGTAATTGTAGTGTAGAAAAAGGCAGCGAGAAGAAAACTCCAGCCTGACCATCTTTTCTAAAATATTGTTAAACTTGATACAACAGAGCGTCCATGAGTGCCATAACTTTGAAAAGTCAAAACCCTTAACTTGGTACTTAAGATACCCCTGTGCTACGGTAACCAGGCAAGGACGTCATAGACAAGAAAATACGCCATTAATTTTTTAATTTCATTTCAAGAAATTTTTAATTCCTTCCTTCCTCCTTAATTAATTCCTCTACCTCCTGCGGTTGATTTGTAGAAAATACTTATGGCATCTGGATGTCTACCAGTGGTTCTCGCACATTCGATTTTTTTCAAGGCATATCAGATAGATACCTACTGTTAAGGCATTATAAGGCACTTACTTGTTTCAGTCGGAAGAGTGCGTTCAGTTTAAGGTGAATCCGGAATTAAGTAAATAATGTGTAGTGCTTACGAAAGTTTCAGTTCGAAAACTGCTAACGTACTGTTGATTTTGCTGTGGCTCTCAGACCACCTTAGAATTCGTGGCGTATAGGCAATTTATCTACTGCGCGCAAAAAAATCTGCATCGCCAGTAGGCGCCTCGGTGGGGCGACTCGACACTCAGGCACGCACTGTCTAGGGGCACGCGGCACGTAAGCGATTTGTAAGAGCCGATGAAAGCACTCTGCTATAGGCATCGACCGCCAGGGTTGTCACAACGACTAATGGAGTACACGGGCGGTATTCTAGAAGCTCCAGCTGAATGGATTGTGAGAGAAAATAGGGTTGTTCCTTTGCCAAAAATACTGTTATACTCTAGAACTTCTTATTTCTCGCAATACGTACCTAATAAAACGATGATGGATAATGGACTACTCGGACAGAATTCTAGAAGCGAGAGAAACCTAGAAGATTTTAGAAGCAGTCGAACGGATGCTAGAGAGAGTTGCTCTTTGCCGGAAATATAGCCATCGAGTCTCAAGCATAGCTAGAGCATACAAGAAAAGATTGCACTACATACATTGTAGTTTTAATCTAAACTACTTTGTAGCTAGTTCTATCTGTATACTTTTTCCGGATGGGTGCGCTGTTTGCTGAAATATAGGTTCACGCCTAGTTTAGTAACAGATGCTACTACATATTATGTAGTAACATCTGTAACCAAATATTATTTGGATTTGATAAATATAACCTAGCATAATTCTGATTTAAGAAACGTCCTGTATGATTTTTAGAGACAAATAAATTATTCTATTCTATTCTAGCATGTCTTTGTGTGATTTTTGCTGAGCAAAAATCGCTAAGATTGAGTTGTCACTACGACTATACTTCATTATCTAGAAGAAAACAGATGAATGGATGGAAGAAAGCTAGAGGAAATAGTGTTGTTCCCCTTCCTGAACTACTGACCGCTAGGGTTGTCACTGCGTTGTCATTCAGGTAGTATTCTAGAAGATAACAGCTGAATAGATGGAAGAAAGCGAGAGAAAATAGTGTTGTCCCTTTGCCAAATATTAATATGTCTTTCGTGTTTCCTAGGCTTCGACTGCTGAGGTTGTCACATAACCTAATAATAGTCTACGCTACGCCCCAACTTATGGGAGATTTCTGTGTAGTCCCGTTCCCAGATATGCGATTATTCACGTCTTAAACTGTTTGCAACTTACTGAGAATTATCGATTACCGAATCAAAGAATACTGCAGTAAGAAAACAAGAAGAATTCAACTCGATAGAACTTGTTTGTATTGACTAGACTTGTGTTGAATCCTTTATTTTCAGGGGATTCTGTTACAAGCTAATCAGAAACTATTTTAGACGGAACAGTCAACAAATGTGGGTGGGGGATGGTGGAGGGACCTGTAATGGACATCCTAGACAGACATACTACGAAGGAGAAGAAGAAGGTGTATGCAAATTTTAACTACAGTTAAGCAACATACGGCGCGTTCGTTTCATGGATGGGTCACCGTCTATGACTAACCCTAGTAGCATTTTTCCGAGCGGTTCCGTGCTTCGCAAGGCACGTTAAGCTGTTAGTCCCGGCTGCCGACGATAGATGGCAGTCGTCAAGCCAAGTCAGAGGCCTTAGGGCTTCTTGAAAACTTCTGACAGTAAGACCAGCCACTAGTCTTACAAGCCTCCACCAATCCGGATTTGGCCCCCGTGGTGGAGTATGGGCTATACCTTCCTCAGGGAAGAGACCCGTGCCCCTCGGCGGGGACATAATGGGTTGATGATGAATACAATGTCCAATAAGTGTACGTTTTATTCAACGCATAAAGAGTAGGGATAACTAATCGGCCATGACCAAATCAAAAATGCGCGGGTGCCAGAATAGAGTACCTATTTTTCTAACAGTTTATTTAAGTAGGTCACTTAAATATGGCAGCTCACCCTCTAAGTGGTTGGGATTAAGGGTGTTTTTCCCTTTTTCGATTAGCAGACGTGAGAATTGACGTTTTGTCCGCATTAAGGTTCGTTCGATGGTCGATTTCATTGTGTGGGTTTAGATTAATCCCTGTTCTTTTTCGTATATTCTCGTTGACGCGATGGGTATTTTTTAAGCTTGTAGCACATTTCACAACATATAGAAGTGTATATTGATCAGTAACCAGAGAAGGACGCCACATAGACGATCCAGCAGGGACGGCATTGGATATTAAACACATGACCTCTTTTAGTACGACAACGAGACGCTAATGGTCTTAATATCTAACAGTTGTATAAAATTCCTTAAACCACTCCTCAGATACAGTTTAAGTAGCCTGCGGTAAAGGGAAATACGTATAGTTATATATTGGGGTGGACCCTTGCTTCTCGATCATGAGGGTCTGGGTTCGAATCCCGCATGTACCAATGACTTTTAGTTACGTATATTTGTTTGCTTGTACAGCAACA
Source organism: Yponomeuta plumbellus (assembly GCA_947310845.1). NCBI lineage: Eukaryota > Metazoa > Arthropoda > Insecta > Lepidoptera > Yponomeutidae > Yponomeuta > Yponomeuta plumbellus. The sequence goes on along the minus strand of OX371216.1, from coordinate 8,276,508 downwards.
GCATTCGCTGATAAGTTGTGCCCGGTTAACGGTGACAGGCTTGCCACTTGTCAGGTTGGGACCTAATAAACTCGGCAAAACGTGGGCCCAGTTCTAGTGATTGGTGCCTCTGCATACCCCCTCGGGGATAACGGGCGTGAGTTTATTTATTTTATTTTTTACTTTTAATATATAAATCTGTGTGAGCATCGTGAGTCACTAAAACTACTCTTGGGAAGTCATAACCACAGATTATTTAAATTGCTTCGGGTGGAGTATTGTAATCATGTTTTTATAACATACCTCCTTATTCATAAAAAAATTTAAGCATTGGTTAAGTAAACAACTGATTAAATGTCATGCTGTCCTTTATATTTCAATGACATCTGTCAAGGACAGCATGACATTTAATCAGTTGTTTACTTAACCAATGCTTAAATTTTTTTATGAATAAGGGGATAAAACCGTAAACTTTGGAACTAATTCGGTAAACGATTTTCGCCAGCAAGGCAGACTAAAATCCTTTTTAGACTTAAATGTCCTTGAGGTTAAAGATTCACTAGCTGACGGAATGAATAAAGGCTCACTATATCCTATTATTAATAATAACTAATACAAAATTATATTATATTATTATTATTTAACTACTATTTTAACCACAAACATGTTGTTTAAGTTAATCAAATCAAATAATGTATTTTGTTTAACATAGGTGACATTCATGTAGGTGTTATAGGCTATACAGGTTTTTCTACATTATACCCATTGGGTGTACAAATATTAAGCTTAACATTTACGCATTATGTAAGTTGTTTGTTTTGCAATAAAGTGTAATAACAACAACAATAATATATTCCCTTAACTCGTTCCAGAGTCAAACTTGTCAGGGCGTGTGTTAGCCCTAGAAAAAGTACAAGCCAATGAGTCTAGTCTAGGGCCGAGCACTTAGGGTCGCCTCTTGCGGTTGCAGAATTTCTTCTGATATAAGGAAGTATGCACCTAGCTGAGTTAGGTCACAGGGTAGATGCAGAAGATCTGACTATAAAACAAAAGATAGTTAAGTTTGACAAAGTATATGGGGGCGTCCATAAACGAGTTAAAATGGGAGAGGGTGGGCGGACAAGCTAAATTTACCAAACGGCATTTAGGGGTCAAGCAAAAATAACCGTTACAGAAAGCACCAATAAATAATATTGTAACATATTGTGTTTTGAACACTGTTTTAACGGAAGATTATACGGAAAATCTGAATCTAGAAGAAGATAAGGTTCCCAACAGACCGCACTAAATCTTAAAAAGGGGGATAGCGGTTTATAGGTAGTAGTGAAAAAAAAAACACCTTACGTAATTACAAATGGAGGAATAGAGTATCAGGTCCTCCATTGTATTATGTTGCTATAGACCTGACTTAATAACATTTTTTTTTTTATATTTGATCATTTCGCTCAAAAAATGTTTCATGGGTTGTTTCAAGTTGAGTGATTTGAAAGAAAAAACCTTTTTAGAGCATTAAAATAATTTCGTACAAAGGCGAGATTAGTACTTTAAAAAATATATAGTACTTTCCTCCAGCTTACCTTCGAGTTTGGAAAGTTCGAATCAGTTTCGTGTTAGTTTAAAAAAAAATAGAACACAGTTTCGTCTCGTACTTTTCAGCGCGCCAGAATTCTATGAGATACACCTGGAAGTTGCTACAAGATTAAATATTCCACAGAACGCCATATTTCTTGTTCTTCAGCTGAAGACTTCAACAACCCACGGACCTTCTACAGGCTTCTGCTTATCGAGCAATCCCGGAGCAAAGTTCGTTCACTCCCCTCCACCGCTCATTAAGCGATAATTCTTTCGGCGTGACAGGCGTGACGCCGGCTTTGTGTGCAACCGCCTTTATAATGGCACCTCGGCGGACAAACGCGGGGAGGGCTTTGATAACGTTGTCGAATTAAATAAAATTGAGGGTGAAGGACTAAGTTCACTCTAAAGAGAATCGGTGACGGAAAACGTGACAATCGATTAAGAAATGTTACCATGAAATGAATACCACCACGATGGATACCAATAGAATAGAATAGAAAAGCTTTATTTCAAAGAATCGCTCGTAGCCTGGGCTGCCTGAGTGATCTTAAACGATCACTAAGGTTAACCAACATACGGCGCGTTCAGTCCATGGATGAGTCACCGTCTATGATAACGCTAATGGCATTTTTCCGAGCGATTCCGTGCTTCGCAAGGCACGTTAAGCAGTTGGTGCCGGCTGCCGTCGATAGATGGCAGTCGTTAAGCCAAGTCAGAGGCCTTAGGGCGGCTTGAAAACTTCTGACAGTAAGACCAGCCACTAGTCTTACAAGCCTCCACCAATCCGGACTTGGCCCCCGTGGTGGAGTATGGCCTATACCTTCCTCAGGAAAGAGAGACCCGTGCCCCTCGGTGGGGACATGATGGGTTGAAGATGATTTCAAAGACAAAACACTCAATCATAAATTCAAAAAACAACAGGACGATTTTACAATTTGCATGCTTACAAGGAATCGCTCGTAACCCCGGCTGCCTGAGTGATCTTGAACGATCACTAAGGTTAAGCAACATACGGCGCGTTCAGTCCATGGATGGGTCACCGTCTATGACTAACGCTAGTGGCATTTTTTCCGAGCGATTCCGTGCTTCGCAAGGTACGTTAAGCAGTTGGTGCCGGCTGCCGTCCATAGATGGCAGTCGTTAAGCCAAGTCAGAGGCCTTTAGGGGCGGCTTGAAAACTTCTGACAGTAAGACCAGCCACTAGTCTTACAAGCCTCCACCAATCCGGACTTGGCCACCGTGGTGGAGTATGGCCTAAACCTTCCTCAGGGAAGAGACCCGTGCCCCTCGGTGGGGACATAATGGGTTGATGATGATGATGATGCTTACAAGGAACATTTCGTGGAAAATTCGAGAAGGAAAATTTTGTTAGTTTGTGTATGTGCCAGTATGTAAATGTTACGTTAAGGGCATAAATGTTATCCTGGTTCGTAGTCCTATGTTTTTTATCGTTGGTCCTAAAAACATTGTCTAAAAGATTGAGAGATAGTTCAGACAGTTTTTTTCAAATTCGATATGTAAATATTTTTTTCCGAATATTTTTTTAAATATTATTTAGCGGAGGCGCTATTACCCTATTATCGACCTCGTAAGGGGGTTAGGGGGGTATCCTCGCAACCGTTGGATACAAATTGATCAGCAGAATATAAAATTTATCCGTTACTAAAAAATATCCAAATTTCCAGTCACAGGCCGTATCAGACCGGAATGCAGCTTCAATCCATGTCCATGTGATATGGACATTGTCCAGAAGTGAACGAGTGCGGACTGATAGATTCATAGAATTTGCGGTCTCGTCTGGACGAAGGGTCGGTTTCTGAATTGAGAATTTCACCAAGTAAATATGTGAGTGGTTGACCAAAAAGGGACCTGGAGGGATTGGAAACTGTTATTTTTTTATTTGATTTTTTTAATCTCTGGTATTTTAGCTTTGATTTGGACTAACGAGAATGTTTTTAGGTGCCTTAGTTATTTTTTTATGATTTTTTTCGTGAGCCGAGCCGAGTCGAAACCTGTCTATACATGAAACTTCAACCGCGATTTTCTCGAAATCAATTATTTTCCCTCGAGGTCCCTTTTTGGTCAACCACTCACATATTACTACTACTAGTGTTTTTCATATATTGTAATTTATGTGTGTGTGTGTGTGTGTGTGTGTGTGTGTGTGTGTGTGTGTGTGTGTGTGTGTGTGTGTGTGTGTGTGTGTGTGTGTGTTCTGCGTAATTGTAGTATTAGTTTTAGTTGGTGAAGTTGTACTGCTGTTTTGCTAATTTTTGGACTATTAATTTTGCCTGTCAGTTCTGTCAAAAAAAAACTAATACGTAGCGTTCTCTCACGCTCTTTTCTGAGTGACGAGACACCAATGCAGTTAAGTAGTTATGTAGCAAAATTATCAATTTAGAAACTGGGCCAAAGCCTCTCCCGAGGCAAGCTACTTCCACCTAGCCTCGGCCAACTTAATCCACCCTCAGGTCCTCGGTCCAGCGAGCTGGTGGTCGTGATACGCTGCGTTTTCCAGTTCGTAGTCTGGTGAACCCGCACCCCTTCGACCATCATCATCATCATTCAGTCACAAGAAGTCCACTGCTGGACAAAGTCCATGGATTTCCAAAAAGACCGGTTAGAAGCGGCTTGCATCCAGCGTCTCCCTGCCACTTGGATGAGATCGTCTGTCCATCTTGTGGCTGGTCGTCCTACGCTGCGCTTGCCGATGTGTGGTATCCATTCAAGAACCTTTCGGCCCCATCGTCCAGCCACTTCAACTCAGTCATCCAGTGGGCTATGTCGACGACTTTCGTTTGTCCACAGACCTCATCATTTCTGATTCGGTCTCGTAGAGAATCATTCGACCATCGATCGGAATGAATTAGACCAAAGCAAGCTTAAGAAAACGAAATATAGTAGGACAAGACGATAAGTAAAAATAACAGGAGTGCAGAAGTTGATTCTGTTTTACCTAAAAAAAAAATCTGACACTTTTCCCTTTCACTACCCTGGCCGAGTAAAAAAAAAACAAAACCGCCGGTCTGTCTGGGGTATTAATTACAAGGCCGAGCACACACGCGAGTCGCGACTGCAAAACTATTAACGCGCCGCCTCAGCCAAATGAGTGTTGGACCTATTTGTCTCTTATTAAGGACCTTGGTAACCCCCAAGTGAGTTCGTTTGTGAGGTCCAAAGAAGAATGCTAAAAAGAAGAAGCAGAAGCCCCACTACTCTAATCACAAATTTAGAAAACTTGCGATTTATTTGAGTCGTAAGTACACTCACACACGCGCGCACACACATATACACACACACACACATACACACAAATACACACACACACAAACACCCACAAACACCCACACACACACACACGCACACGCATGCACACGCACACGCACGCACAAACGCCCACACACATACACAAATCTACTTACACTTTCACCAGTGTCACCATATACATCATTAAATTTTTATTTTGTTAATACAATCTTTATCTTTAAATACTACCTGGTCCAAGTATTTTTTTTCCTAACATCTTAATGTTTCCTTTTTTATTGATTTAATTTTTTACTTGTGGAGTTACCGAACCTGTCAAAAATAATTTTAGTAGAGTTTCATGAGATTTTTTTCATGAGATCTGTTATACAGACTAAGTCTAATGCAGATACCACTAGTATTGCAAGTACACATATATTTTTTTTTCGTAAACGAAAGATAAAAGAAAACCCTAGATGAAAGAAAATCCCGCTAAGTCGAAATAATATGTGACAATTTATTTAGCTACTTTTTGGACTTCCGATAACGATACCTTCAACTTGAAGGAGACGTATTGTCCGGTCCGGTAATAACGTCAGGAAGTCGAAAAATAGCTGAATAAATTGTCACATATTATTTCGACTTAGTGGGGTTTTCATCTAGTGGTGCGAAATATTCTTACAAAATTTCTTCATTTCATGAACAGGATGCAGTTGACAGGGGTTGGGGTCTCTCCTGTTTAGTTAAAAAACCTGTGTTAGGAGGCCCGTTCTTTTGACGAATATACGTGTTAACCTTTAACTGTAGACGTGGGGTCTCAGAGGCCCCCTTTCTGAGGATCTTAGAAAAAGTCGCTTCTACCTTCGCCCGGCACCCAGGCTGCTCAGTACCTTTCAAGTTAGTAGCAAAACGAGTAACACGAAAATTGCTCGTAGAATCTTCTAAAATTACAACCTTCGCCTGCACTTTCAGCGAAACTTGTTAACAGGGTCCTAAAAGTAGGTCAGGTGGGTCACAAATCCGTCTAAATAGTTGGAAATAGTTGCGCTGGCTACCCGCCAGGGGCGCCCGCGCGGCATGATGCATCGGCCGGGCCCTGCGTCTGACGCGGGCGAAAACAAAAATAGGAAATAGTGGAAGAAACGTACAGCTTGTCCAAAAAGAGTAGAAATTAAAGAGTGGTTTTGCTCAGACTTTTTGTCTGTGTTTGTCAATAGCTTATACTCTTACAAGCATTATGTAAATTAAAAACTTGAGCTATTACATAAAATAAGGTATTGTGCTTCAATAAATACAGGGTGTTGAATTGTACAGTTAAATCCGTCTCAGGGGTGGTTATTTACACGATACTGAAGCAAAAAAAATATATTTTAGTGAAAATCACCTAAAATCCCCGGTTTTGCGGCGCCGGCGGCGGCAAGCGCGCGGGCGCACTCTCCCGCCCCGCCCCGCGAAACCCCCGCCGGACCCATCAAGTGCTAACGATAGAAGCTAAGCCAACTTTATGATTTTTAGGTGATTTTCACTAAAAACAATTTTTTATTTATATTTTTTTTTTTGCTTCAGTATCATGTAATTAACCACCCCCGAGTCGGATTAAACTGAACAAATCAACACCCACTATAGTAAATGTTTTGACTTCTCAATAAAACAATTAGTAAACTTTCACTTCCGGTTTCTAGTGTTTCTGGACAAACTGTACGGATTGAGGCGATATCTTGGCAGACAGAATGTCCCGAGGCTGATATCTACAGAAATAGGCTTGCAAGGGAACGAAATCACTTGTCCTTGGCCTCGTTTTCGTTAGAACATTATTGTCATCATCAACGCATTATGTCCCCACCGAGAGGCACGGGTCTCTTCCACGAGGAAGGTAAAGGTCATACTCCACCACGGGGGCCAAGTCCGGATTAGTGGAGGCTTGTAAGACTAGTGGCTGGTCTTACTGTCAGAGTCAAGCCGCCCTAAGGCCTTCTGACTTGGCTTTACGACTGCCATCTATCGACGACAGCCGGCACCAACTGCTTAACGTGCATCAAATTGTTTTCACTAGGGGAAGGCTGAGCTTAAACACACATACCATTGCCTACTATAATTATCCACACTTTATCAGCGATAAAGTGTCCAAATCTGCCACGAGTTGACAAGTTCAACTCCACGGAATTAATACTAGAGTTGGGCTTCTGTGCCTTCCACCGTGGATTAGGCGGACGTGGTCTTTTTTGAAATATGTGGATTTTATTTTGTTTTATGGCGTTCGCAGTAGCGTTTTATTGGACGCAAAATTTCAAGCCGTTGCATGAGAGATGGGCTTTCGAACTGGGTAAAAATTGGGTGTACAATACATTCATCATTGTGATGACAAATGTCATCGTAAAATTTACAATAACTAACCATAGAGTTTTGTAGAGCAATAAGCACGCATTGTTAAAAAATACTTATATTATGCCAAACGAATAAAATATCTGTGTCCGATATGATGTTTGTAAAACATAATATAGATTAGATAAGCAGATAGAATATTCTTTATTAGATTTATGTATTATTAGTTGAGATAAGAATATCGCATATAATAGAAAAAAACACTTAAAATATTTAAAAAAACCGGCCGGCTACCTACGCGGTGTACGGTTACAAGCCTAAGAACTTCATTAAAATAATGTTTGGTGGATTTTATACGAAGTTTTCCTTTTATAAGTTGGTCATCTATTACGCGTTAACTTATAAAGCTTACTTAGTCGTGATAGATTTCCTCTTAAGTTCATTACATGTACTAACTACTACCCTGAATTTGTTCACATTTCTACAATCAAACCTTTAGCCAGGAATTTCTCTTTAAAGCTCAGTATTTCGCTAACGGAAACCCTAAATAAAAATAGACTTCCTACACCCAACACATTTTTGAACGACCAATCCAACACTATAGTGCCGGGGACCAAATAAAACGCACTTCTAATTTATGGTGGGAGGCCCTACAAAAAAATTTGAAATTTCATTCAACCGTTTCGTTTGCGTGATTAATATCAATTTCAATTTATTTAATGTATAACATAGTGTAGGTATGTACAGTTCTTCGGTAGATATAAGATCACTATGCTACGCCATTGGGCGTACAAGGTTCCAGAACATTAATAATATTATGAATAATTAAAGCATGCATTGTTATTAAAATAGTATGTCCATAAACCGAGATTATTTACAAATCATTATTTGTTCATATTGTATGTCATGAAATTAGTATGTCAAGTAATTATGTATGTCAAAAAAAGTTTAATAAGAGTGAAGTCATAAAAATAATTCTAATAGCAATTATAGTCTATCGCTTAAAAAATCACAGATCTTATAATAACATTTTTCAATTAATAATTTTCGTAACTTATTTTTAAACATATTTAGATTCAGGGCTTTAATTTCTTCCGGTATTTTATTAAAGATTTTTGGAGCCATACCTAGGAGACTATTTTGTTTTAAAGCCGTTTTACACGTAGCTGCAGTCAATCTATCCCTATTTCGCATATCCCTATCATGTACCTGACCTGCTTTTTTAAATAGTTTTGGATTGCTTTTAACGAATGTTGCCACTTCAAAAATATAGAGCGATGGCAATGTAAGTAAATTTAACGATCTGAAAAAGGATTTGCAGCTAACTCTGGATAAAGCCCGCACATGGATCGAATACATCGCTTTTGAGCCTTGAAGATTGTATTTTTTTCAGAACAATACCCCCAAAAAATTATACCGTATCTTAAATTTGACGATACAATATCGATGTTTATGTCAAATTTCAGCTTCCTAGCCATATCTAGTTAGCTCAATAATTAAGAAATATAATAAATGGGTTTGGGTTTTCATTCCTTGGTTGGCACAACACTAACCGCGATAGATTTGGCCCATTTGTTCTATATTTAGGACATCTTAAGTGAAGTTATAAATGTTGAAAGGCTAATACTTTGAGTGTGTGTTTAGACGTTTATGAGGACAGTTCGTTTGTAAATATTAGATTTTATTAAACAGATTTATAAGACAGAGTTATTGTCGCTTAGCGCAGTATCGTTTCTATTTCTATGGACATTAAAATGTTTTTTGAAGGTTCAGAGGTATACGAAACATATGTCCGTCATCATCTGAAAAAGAGTCGTCTGTCAAAACACTGAACGCTAGTTAAGACGCTAGTCCTTTCAGGACTATTTACAAAACATGATCAATTAGAAAATATATTGTTATTTAAAACACTTAGTACCTTATTTTTTGTACTAAGTTTGATATCGGTGTTAAGTTTAACGATTGTAAGTTTGTATTTTTTGAGATGTGACGCTTTCCTATTTTATTTATGTTTCCAAAAGATTTTTTTTTGTCACAAAACATGCTGAAGTAACATGTATTATTGTAGGTACCATCTACTCATACTCATATTTCACAAATAAATGTATCTTCTTTTAACCTGAATCTTTAGATTAGATTAGATTAGAACTTCTATAGAATCAGGCGTTACTTTGCGGAAATCCATAATAGCATTAAATTGAGAAAATTACTTTAAATTCCGCCAATATCCCGGTGCATTAACTAACCGCATGGTGCTTGTGGGATGGGAATTCAGAAAAGTAATTTTCTCAATTTAATAGATTAGAACTATTTATTGGAGGTACATACCAGAAAAAAAAACCATTAGGCACCTTTCCATATCAAATCATATCATATTCTATCAATCATATCCTATCATATCATATTGTCATCTTTTCTCCTAATCCAGTCACAACATCAGCTTTCACTAAAATCCAGAAATTAGGCATCAACAAAACACAACAAGAAACAAACATAGCCAAGTCATTAAACGGAATTCGGGAAATTATGGGAAATCTCCCTGGCATTTCGTCGAAGGGCGAAATTCTCCCTTAATTACTGCCCTTAACACTCCAGTCTGTAACGACCTTTAGATCGCTGAGCCGGGATAAGTGTCCATTAAAAATGGCTCAATAAATTGTACATAACATGGCAACAGAGAACAAGGATGACATATACTAAAACTTTCGTAAGCACTGGACGTTATATACAGGGTGTCCCAAAACTCAAGTCAAGTCGGAACCGGGTGAAAAGGCAAGTCATACTGGTTATCAGAAAAATAAAATAATATAAAAAAAATGCATGAAAAAAAAATTTGGCATTAAAACAAAATTGAAAAAGCTTGTTGCCACAAATCTTTACTTTTTCCAATTTTTTTTTTGTTTTGTAAAACTGTTTTCACAAAATTTCAAAAGCAGCTGCTCCAGCTTGGAAGAAAAGGAGACTTGAGTTTTGGGAGTATACCTATACATAACTGTTTTCCGGATGCGAATAAGAGCGAGTGTTTCTGTGACAATTCTAGACAGGGCGCTATGGCGCTCATTAGGGGAGGGCTATCTCCAGCAGTGGACTAATTTATAGCCTGATGATGATTATTATTATTAAAATTCTTTATTGCACTAATATTTGTACAAGGGCGTGCAGGGCGCGTGCGGGCAGGAAACATTAAGTATCCGAATGTTCTCTACAATTCTTAGCGCAGTTTCCATTCCTTTATGTCCAATGGACAAAAACAAAATATATAAAACGAAACGAATGCACTTCGCCGTAATGACTTATTTTATACCAACCCCTTTTACCACGAACCGATGAAATAATGTCGTTCGCTTTATTGCAAATGCATTCCAGTAACATCAACAGCAGAGGCTTCTATTAAGTTTATTTGTAAATAATTCCGTCGCTAAATTATTTACGTTCTAAGGGCGCTGGGGACTTCCCTTTTAGTCCTCTTCCGTCACTAGCTTCTGTTGGCAATAGAGTGTGCCAAATACAATTTGGACCGCTAGAGAGGACCCTCCAGCGTTTCCGGGAAGCCTACCGACTTCCGGTGCCTCACTTCCGGTTGCGGTGGCGGTATATTTCGAATACTTTTTTTTTCGAGTACCCTCGGACGAAGAGGGTTTTGTTGTTCAGTGCCCTTCTAAAATATGGATAGAACGACTTCTCTTTTTTGGAAAAAATGGGGGCCGCATAAAATGTTACGTAGTCACTTACGCCTTCAGTGGAGCCGGTCTAAGCTTACCTTTTTTGTTCAAAATATTGAGACCGAGTGACTGGCCGAAAAGCCACGTAACATACCTGAAAAAGAAAAAAAACCCATTAGAAACGAAGGAAGGAAGTTTGTAAAGGAACATGTTCTAAATTCAAAATCGGAAATAAAAAAAAGAACTTGCGCGAGTCGCGCTCGCGCACGAATGTCCGCGTATTGTCCCGGGTTATAAGCACAAAACTACAGTACATGATAAAAGACAAGAAAGAGGCGAAAATGTGTTTGTTAACTTAACACTAAGGCCAAAATAGTGTAGCGACAGAAAACATCAGCAGCTAACCATTAACTGTACTACCGTCTAATAGGCTCATTAAGTGAAGTGCTGAAAAAGCGTTGATTGGAGACAAAAAACCAGTTAACTGCTAGGCAACAGTTTTTTTCCCTCTACTGCTGTGTCGTATCTTTCAATACACCGTTTTAGATCCTATGAATCGACTTTACGCTTAAAAAAACTTGTGGCAAAGACACCTTTGCTGCCTTGGAATAAGAGTCAAATCTGAGTTCTACAGTAACGAGTAAACAGTGTCAAAATATTTGTCCGTTAATAGATTTTTCGGAGGGTAGTGGAAGTGTTTAGCTAAAAATAGATGTTACATTTTTACGCCTGTTTGGATTATCTCTTGTTAAATAAGTACCAGATTCATTTGGCTTTTTTGTAACTGACCTGCCTGTATGCAACTAATATTAAACTATTTTAGAAGCGTATGGGCTAAAAGCCCACTCTAAAAGAGTCTAAAATTCCTGTTTAAATCTCGAAATGGAATCTATTCATCAATATGAATTCTAACGACAAAAAAACAAGTAAGTGAATCGAGAGTTTAGTTAGCAATATAGTGCTTACGAAAGTATTAGTTCCAAAATATGAACTATAAAATTTATAGCTTATTAAATATGAACTGAAGCTGAGAAATATCAGCTGTACCCTGTTAAAGTTACCACTTTTTTATGTAGCCTATATACTTCTCACTGAAAGGCTTAGGCCTTCTTCCAGAGAGAGAGAGAGAGAGAGAGAGATAGAGAAAGAGAGAGATGGAGAGTATGGGCTTAATTATGACGCATGCCCACCGCGAAGTGGCAATTTCAAGCTATGAAGTATGTACTCGTAATATCCCAGACACCAAGTTAAGTCACCATTTGCAGCATTATTATGTAGGGTACAGCTGGATACCTGCTGTGATTGTTTGGTATTGGATTTAATTAAATCTCGAAGCAGATTTTTTTGTTTATTGCACAATAAAAAAAATAACTTAAATAACATTGTCGCCGACCGACCAATGAACCTTTTTTAATGTTTATATTTTTTCTTTTTTTGCGATAATATGTCTAATTTTTAAAATAGAATAATCACTTTGTCAATGCAATCCGGACAGAAAACATGAAATAAAAGATTCCTCAAAGTTACGTGCGCATTTTCCTTAATTTTCTACGTGCATACGTTTCAAACATATTCGTGATAAAAATTACAAGCAAAGACGGACGTTCGGTGATAGCTGGAGAAAGGTGGCCGACGACAAAGAGAAGTGGAAGAAAAGTGAAAAGAAGCTTGGTGTAAGCCTTTGTCCAGCAGTGGACGAGTTTGGCCTGATGGATTGAATTGGGCTTAAGCCCTAGTCCTGTTGAGATTGGAGCCAAATCCCTCCCAACCGAGTAATTCCCCTAGTTGCGCAGATTTAAGTATTCGCAACGCATTTGGGTACGAAATTGGCTGCTACTCTCGATCGCAATGGAATGAAAAATGTGACTCAGCTCGAATCATGTAGAGCCGAGCCACAGAATACTTCACAGAAGATTCACTCCGCAAAATCAATTAAAGAAAAAGGGACACTAGCAGCGATACAATTAGGTGCAATTCAGATCGCACGGCGCTAAAAAAGCTACAGTTTTTATATCCACCTACATGTTGCCTCTCTTTCTATCGCGTAACTCGCGTGCGCGTCACTGCTCGCTCCTGCGTGAGTTCCTACTTATCAGCCACTCTGGAGTGGCCGCCGCATGTACTTACGCGTTCGATATCTACACGTAGAGTGCGGAGTGGCCGAGCTTAAGTTTAAAAAAAAATCTCACACCCGTTATCCCCGAGTAGGTAGGCAGAGGCACCAATCATTAGAACTGGGCCCACGTTTTGCCGAGTTTATTAGGTCCCAACGTGACAAGTGGCAAGACTGTCGCCGTTATCCGGGCACAATTTATCAGCGAATGGTGTTGCTGTACAAACAAATGTACGTTACTAAAAGTCATTGGTACATGTGGAATCGCACATCTAGTTAATACCCCATTACTTTAAACGCAACGGTAATTACCCACATCATTGTAGGATAGCCAGAGAATAAGCAAGCAATCATGTTTCAAACACGATCCATGCAAACAAAAACCTCGTGAGGAAACCTGAGTGTCTTATGTGTTAATGTACCTCAGCGCAAATATCGCCGTGATTAAGACCACTGTCATTGATCTCTCTCTGAGAGAAAGTCGTTTATGGGCTAGTTATGCTAGGCCCAAGGTAGTGGAATAACTCTGAGCAGAATTGATTTACCTCTTTGTCAATATCACGAAAAAGACCTATAACAATAATACTACGTAAGTCTATCAAAGGATGATGGGCAAAAATATATGAAGCGTGGGCCCAACTCCAATAAAAATGGCTTGTTTATTATATTAAAGGTCTACATACTACGTTCATTATCAGGCAGGCGCATGCCAGAATTCGCTGTGTGTCTGGAGTTTTTTTTATTTAGAAAAAGTTGATGTTTTTGGTTATATAGAAGTTTTTGGTTTATAAAACCTTTTTTTCGCTTATATGTAAACCACCTAATGATACATCCTGTATAAGATAATAAGTTGAGATTTTTAGGGCAGGAAAATAAAAGTTTTTGGTTTATAGAATGAAAATAATATAACTATAACAGACCAATAATTATCGGTATCCGTGGCATGGGTGGCGGAGAAGTCTCCACAGTAGCATCGCCTCACGCGCACTCATCTAGCACGCTTCACGAGAATTAAAATTAATGATCGGTTTGGAGCCGATCTGCAAATACCTAACGCAATTTTATTTTATCAGATTCTTCTTAACGTCCTCATCCTAGCGTTATCCCAATTTTCTAGTGCGCTAACTACACTATGTTTTATGGCGAAAATACTAATTTTTACATGGTCAAATGGATATGCTGGAAGAGAAAGACCGAGGAAAAGGTGGTTGGATTGTGTGCCTGATGATACGAGTATGTTAATAAGAATGTGAATGCAGAGATGGCGAGTGATAGGGGCGCATGGAAGAGAATGACATACTGCGCCGACTCCAAATAATGGGAATAGGGCAAGAATATGATGATTGTTTTTTACATGACGCGATTGCTAGACAACCCAGAAGGGCAATCAGATGTGTCTTAGGTCATGTATGCAATGTAGCTTTATATTCAAAGAGCATTGCTATCTCAACACAAACTAGTAATAAATTCGCCCCTATATTGCAAGTTACTGGAACAACGAAATTTTAAGCTTAAGATTCCTCCCACTAAAACAGACTTTGCTCACCGTTTTTGCAAATTTAATTTCCCATTTATTTACAATAAATGTGTCCAACTCTGCAATATAAAATATGACTCAATTCGTGAAGCAAAAACTAAAGTTTATAAATGGCTTTTAAGCCTAGACTACTGCGAAACTGAGGCTATTTTGAAAATAACACAATAATATTGTAGTTAATCCTATTATTCATTATTCTTAATATTAAAATCTATTTTTAGACAAAAGCAATGCTAAATTTGTGTTTATATTTGATATGTTATATATAATATATATACATATACTAATTTATCCTCTGGCTACCCCTTCGGGGATAACGGGCGTGAGTTTTTTTTTTTAATTTATTATTTATTCTATATACCTGGTTGCAATGGATAAATACTTAATCGTAAGTGCATAGTTTACAAAAGGTATACATATATATACATATATATTCTACACACATATTTATCTATAAGTATGTAACTATTCTAGCTGCTGTCTGTGCGGTAATATTCCTGTTTTTATTTTATGTCATTTTTACACGTAAGTTTTAATTTATATTCTTTTTCATCATAACGACAATTGCATGTTTGTCTCTAAATTTTGTCATGTTTGCTCGTATAACCTCATATTTGTTAAAACTGTTTTTGGGCGTCCGCGATACAGGTTTTACCTAGTGCGGGACCCGCTGTGTATCGCTCATGTAAAATTCTTTTACGGCAATAAATATTTTTGTATTTGTATTTGTACAGTCTGCGCTAAGGTCTAAATGGCCGTAAGTCACCTCTTAAGACATCTATAGGCTGAAATGGGTTGGTCATTTGCGAAAACGGCCGGAGGGGATCATTTACTAGTAAATGATGTAGCATTAAGTGGTTTACATATTAGCAAAAAAATGGTTTTAAGTTTCTATTTATAACAAAAAATATCAACTTTTTCTAAATCGAAAAACTCCAGCCACACAGTGAATTCTGATATGTACTTACCTGATAATGAACGTATGTATCTACAACTTTAATTTAATAAACAAGCCATTTTTATTGGAGGTGGGCCCATTTTGCACATCATCCTTTAGTTTCAGACTTTAGAAGCCGAATGTTCCTAAGTTCTCGAGTAGACGCCGCAGCGAATTACCATAGCGTAACTAGTTTTTTGAGACCGATTTACTTTTTCGTTTAGGCGGAAAAAAGGTTCTAACGGGGCTTTTGCTGATATTCTAAAAGTATTATAAACGTGAGTCATAGATTTAATAAAAAGCGGTTTTTTTTTACTAGTCAACTAAGGTTGATTTTCCTTCGCAAAGTCGATTTAATCCTAACGAAAACATAGGGGTCAAATTATCAAAAGTTATCTATTAAATTCATCCGAAGAAAGTATTTTGTGGATGTATTGACGCCAAATAATTTGACAAGGGTGACGTTCCATCAGTGGACGAAATATTGTGACATTTATGTTTGACGAATCTTTTTAAAAAGCGGCTGGAAAACATTGGGCGAGGAGAGAGAAGAGGCCCAACACTGGGCTCTATTTACGGGCTGATATATTTTCATGAGTGATTTGATTATGTGACAAATTCTATGGCTTGCGATATCGTATCTTCGATAGGTAAAATGTAGAGTAAACTACACTTTGTGATATATTACATTTGTGAAATATTATTTATTAGGTAAAATTTAATAACCATGAAGTCAGTGTAAATATAATTGTGTAGCGTGTACGTTATTAAACTTACATGCAACACAATCATTGTCCAGATTCAAAACTAGGATACCCTTTTCTATGGTAACGGCTAGGACATCACACAAATATACGTCAGCCCCCAGACGGAGTCCAACCCACAACCTCTGTATTGGTAGCTAAGCACCTTAACAGCTAGACTAACGAGTAGGCACGTGAATGAATGGATTGATGACACTTCGCGCCTATTCGTCAAACAAATTGAGCAAACGACAAAAGAGGCCAAGCCTCATTTTACCACAATAAAAACGAACTTTTAAAATCTCTCACAGCCATAAAGTTAACACTTTAAAGGTAAGAATACAAACACAGTTCAGTTATAAACGTTCAATTAAGCTGTAGGAACATGCGCAATCAATTTTATTTTTGTTTTATGTCTTATTCTAGTGTTGCTTGATAACGTTGTTATCAACAACACTGAAAGTGTTGAGTACAGTAATTAAGTAATTTCACTTTTCTTGTATGTAACAAGCACATAATATTACACTCTCTTCTTAGTACAATTTTATGCTACCGTAGGCACTGACTGAAAATCAGCGCTGAGGGTTCACACCCTCAGCAAAACGCTGAGTCAGCCTTTTGTGGCATCTTAGAAACACCACACACTATATCTGTGGTTTTGTTTTAATTTGTTTTTGTCTGTTGCGTTTAATACCTTATTATATTAGGTACTTGTCTGTTTGTATAGTTTTTGTAATGTTGGTATATTAAACATTTTTCTTCTTGTTCTATCCGGAATAAACTTATTCATATTCATATTGTATATGTATGTAGGTACATGATACCCTGTAAGGGCACTGCAATACAGTTAGTCTTATGACAGAGACATCTTGGCGTTAGATTAATTAATCTTATAAAAATTAATATAACTTATAAAATAAAGTTTCACAACTTGTGGTTCAACGGGGAACAACCCCGAAAATCCCACCGAATCGCACAATTAATTACTCCCAGTTCAGCGAGGACAGTAAAGACATATTAAAAGGGGTCCAAACGACCCGCCGTCATTCTCAAACGTCATTCACGGAAGAAAATCGTAAAGGTCCGCTAAATGAAAGGACTTAATTGCGGATAATTCGATGTAAAAATGCGCTTCTGGGAGGAGTTGGCGCTAATGGAAGTCAACGTTATATTTAGTCGGCCGACCACGGTTATTATAGGTTTAATGACATGCAACGGCTAATCCGTGCTTCGCAAGGCACGTTAAGCAGTTGGTGCCGGCTGCCGTCGTTAAGCCAAGTCAGAGGCCTCAGGGCGGCTTGAAAACTTCTGACAGTAAGACCAGCCACTAGTCTTACATACCTCCACCGATCCGGACTTGGCCCCCGTGGTGGAGTATGGCCTATACCTTCCTCAGGGAAGAGACCTGTGCCCCTTGGTGGGGACATAATGGGTTGATGATGATGATGAACGGCTAATGAATGTCTATAAAGCGATAGTAATCTGTCAGGATCGCGGCAGTTTATGTGTGCATGTAGTTGGCTATGAGTTGTGAGAATAACTATCTATTTCTGGTAGGCACTTGATACTAAAAATAAATAGTTATTAGTTCACGAAGCTGTCCGAATAGATGCTGGGCATCCCTCAGCGTTGATTTCCAGCGAAATCCAAAAAAGATAGCCAAGATAGGAAGAAAGACACTCGTAGATAGAAATCATTATTAACTTTATTCCGGATACCGGGACATTTTGTCGGAAGAGTCCGACCAAGTTTCATTCATTCATTCATTCATTCATAAACATGGTGAGCAGAGACGGAGCTCGCGTCGTCGGTTGCTCGTGTCTGACGATAATGTCTAGCGTTTATGAAAGTTTTAAGAAATCATAAACATATTATAAACGTTATGATCCTTTTCAACGGTGCGAGAATAAAAAGTAGAACAGAGGTATGGTTGAATGGAAAAGTCACAGTGGTCAATTATCGTATCCGGGCCGATTTGACCCGCTCACCATCTCATTACCTAACCCATTAAGGCGAGCTTACAGAATCAGCTGAGATAATTTTCTGGGCCTCATTCTGCTACACAATTGGACCACTGTATTAAATGTGGCTTCAACAAGATTTAACTCAAATTCTTCAAACACTCAAAACGATTAAAATGGCTACTTATGTGTCATTTAAGTTTACAAATATTAATACAATCGTAACGACATATGGTGTTAACCAAATCTATCTGTGTTGCGTGCAACGACTAACAACGAAAAAAAAAACCATTTATTTACAGAAAATAACATAACATAATATAACATAACATTTACATACATCATTATTACAATAGTTATGTTTGCACAGTGACTACCATACAAGGTCGTAGTAGTCGAGACAGTTGCTAAATTGATTTTCATTGTACTTATATTAATCATAGGAGCAAGTATAATATGGAAGTAAAAATTTGGTTTTTTTATTAGTCCATGAATTTACATATAAGTTATTAATATCGCAGATCGATTAAGCGACAGTGGCAAGTGGCAGTCCCTGGTCTCTGGCTACGCCTCTGGAATATAGGCGTGAGCTTATGTATGTATGAAATTATGACATCTAAGTCATCCTTTTTTTTAAGTTACAAATCTGATCAAAACCTCCTTAGTTAATCTCATTTAACAAAAACCATTGTCAGTTACCAGAATCGAGACCCGCGTTTAAAAAGATGAGCTACGACCTCTAACCCTGCGCTGCTTTGTAGGCGTCGCTCTCTCTATCTTAACACTTCGCGTGGTCTAATGGACCTCCTTTGTCAATTCTAGTTACGCCTAACGACTGGACTCGATTGGACGCCATTTGGGGGCGCAGGTTGGTTTTTAAAAGGGGTCATTTGGACCCTCTTTCGGGACCAATTTTGACATCGACAATGGCATGTTGCCGAAAGACTCGTCTGACATGTACCTATTAATAATATATGCTACTCGTATTATGTGTCAGGAATGGAATTCGCCTACTTATTGATACCAGTCAACTATTTTTGCTGTTGAAAATAATACCATTTAGTTTCATGATCGATGTCATCGTCATGCACTAAATTGACCATGCTACATTTATGAACATGAACGGAAATCTCAAAACCATTTCGAGAGTTATGCTTTCAGTACAATTACTATTTACCTATCAGATTTGTAAATAACTCTATATTTTTTAAGATATTCAATAAAAAGCCTTGGCCTTAAAAAACGTTTCTATGACGTCAGAAAACACAGTATGAGTATGAATCCTTTGCCTACTACAAAAAAAGAATACAAATGACATTTGTAGGGAAAGAATATCTCTTTAATCATGCTCTAATGTTGCCACAAACACCAAAATTTCAGAAAAATATTGAACATAGACATAATGAATAAAATTCAAAATTAAGGGAATCGCTTTCTTAAAATGGTCAATATTTTCAAAATAAATTATAAAAGACATACATACTACATCAAAAATAAGTAGCATGGCCAAATTGTCTCTATCAGAAAGAATCAACTATCAAATGTCAAAATTCGAACCGGATTCAAGATTTTGCATTTCATAATAGCAGTTCTCGTAAGTTCAGAACGAAGTGTCAAATTAATTATCTAAACTCAGACATGATGGACCGTGTGACCTGAATACTCCAGTCAGCCTAGCACGTGCTCTATAACCTCGGTAAGGATTATCAGATAATGTCGCGCTATTTCGTTCTACAGAACGCACGGGGTCCCCCACAAGCGACGCGAGACGCTCGCACCACGGATCGCTTCGCTCGCTTCGGTTGAAAAGCTGAAACTAAATTATTCTTCTTCAAATACTGTTTTTTATTTATAAAACAGTAATCGTGAAAACAGTTTTTAATGAAGTTTAAGTTGACCATTTATGTACCTTGCGGATTACAGTAAACGCGGCTGTGGAATGCTTATAAGTACAAGTGCTTGCGATCAAAAAAGGAGTTCATAATATTCGTACCTTGGTTCTCATTAAATTCACTCATTCAGATTCACGCATACCACTCATTAGTAAGAAACTCACACAACGTTTCCGTATAATAATATGGTCTTATAGGGAAGAACGGGTGATCGTGCTCTTTCACAATAAAGGGAAATTCCAGGCAGATCCTATGCCTGGAGACGGCCGGTCCAACTGTTGTTCCTTGTATTTATCGTAAGTCATGTGTAACACTGTTATTGCGCGATGTAGGAATGACGGAGTTTGTAGTGTGCGTGCAGAGTCGACTTGTGCTCGCCACGGTCTTTAAGTAACCGTGCTACAGCAGTTCCAAAAATTCGTTAAAAGCCACACTTCACATCGCCACACACGACGATTCTCGAAGAGTGAAATAAAATATGGACGCATCATACCGAGCGCATGCTTGCCACACTGCTGTCGATAAACGATAGATGTTAACGCCCTTATTGTCTCATGATTTCGCAATCCCAACCAAAGATGGTTATCTAAGATCGATACAAATAATTTGAACTTTTACATTTCAACCTCTCATTGTAGCTTGTACGCTGACTAAATGCCTTGTTACGTGGGAATGGGATTGTTGCGTCAAATGTCTTATTCACGGTTAATGCAGCTTGAAAAGCTATTGGGGCATGTCTAGACGGTATTGTCGTCGTGGATTACAAGGGTACTTTCGGCCAGTTTCAAAAACCACGGTGCCTCTTATCTTGTTTGATATAAAAGCTAGTTTTGAACGAAACCGCTGCTGGAGTTGAATATACAGTTCCTCCGTAAAAAATATTTTTAGAAGTCTGTAAGTTGATTGTTGGGCTGAAAGAAGTAAGAAAATACTTAAAACATTTCGTCCACGGATAATAACGATACTATAATCCATTTATCTATACTTGGCATTTTTTTTGGACTTTAAACGACACTGAATTAAAAAGTTGAATATACAGTTCCTCCGTAAAAAATATTTTTAGAAGTCTGTAAGTTGATTGTTTGGCTGAAAGAAGTAAGAAAATACTTAAAACATTTCGTCCACGGATAATAACGATTTTTTTTTGGACTTTAAACGACACTGAATTAAAAACCTTTAGCGGTAGAAAATTCGATACCGTTTGCAACCTTAGTACTAGCTAGCACTAAATTAGTAAACTGTTTCGAGTTTTCTACCGCTAAAGGTTTTTGATTTAGTGTCGTTTAAAGTCTGAAAAAAATGCCAAGTATAGATAAATGGATAATAGGTATATAGCGAAACACGAAAACTAATTATTTGTACAGTGGAACGCCTCGATCTTTTGCAACTAAAATGTGAAGGTTGACCTGCTGTCGACTGTACGTACATAACTGAATTTAATTTTCGGTTACAATAACCGAAAGGTTTAGATTCTACATAAATAAAGGTTTCTTTCTGTTTAATTTATGTTTAATTAATGTTTAATTTATGTAATATTAGACGCCTACAAGACAGGTCTGTTGCCTAGTGTAGGTGTCTAAGATATTATTTTGATTATTTTCTCTGGATAAATTATTATTTATTGTGCCATGTCGTGTAATTTTATTGGAAATAAAAAAATAATAATTTCTAGCCTGGTTTGCTTTATTTGGCACTAAACCAAGTGATTTTGTTGTTTGGAAGTTATTATTATTACTTTTTTCCCTATCAATATTTTACTCGGTCATCATCATCATTATAAGATAAGATAAGAATATTCTTTATTGTAGGTACCAGGAAAAACAAATACAAAACATTTACAAAGATACAGTACAATTGGCGGCCTTATTGCTTAATCATCATCATCATCAGGCTATACTAGTCCACTGCTGGACATAGCCCTCTCCTAATGAGCGCCATAGCGCCCTGTCTTCAGCTTGCTTACTCGGTCGTGATTAAAAAAATACTAGTTCGCTTACGGTCTGTGAACTCACGGAGCCGAAAGTTGGGCAAAAAATCTGTGGAGAATGACGTCAGCTACTTTGATTGATGACCGTGATACAAAACGCTGATGTTAAGTCTAATTCGGATGGAAATCAACACAACGCGGTGCCATCGTCTTAACGGATCTCAAAGTTAGACTAATTTGAGTTAATTAAATTTCGGGCCAAATTGGGACATTGGTACAGTTGTAGCACTGGCTCAATCTTTCGTTTTTTCCGTTTTGTTCTGGCATTTTGTATAGACTTCAGTGAAAGGAGGTAAAATAATGTTTACTCTTTCACGAAAAAAATAAAATAAAATGCCAAAATGACAGCACAGAGTAGATATTATAAATTTAAATTTAATTATTTTATTCTGGTTAAGACCATTATAATTATGTCAAAGTTGCTAGTTTCACAATTAATACATTATGTGGAGTGGAAGCTTACAAAGAATCTCCACATTTATTCTTTTCAAAACAGTTTTAGCTTAATTAACAAACTTTCAAACTCAGAAATGTATTACTAATGGATATCGTACACTTTTAGTCCGGAACAACTTACGGGTAAGTTAATCCGGACTAAAAGTTTACAATGTGTTGTGCTTACGAAAGTTTTAACTCATGGTTGTTATGTTGAACAATAAACACAATAATTATTGTCCTCTGAATACATTTAATATAAATATAAATAACCAGACATGTTTGTCTTCTAAATACGAATACTGTCATTCAGTCAAACGAGGTAAAATATTGTCTCTTGTTTCACGACGAAAAAAAAAACAAAATCGAAAAAAGGGTAGCACCCTAGACATTACACATGAAAAGTACGTTAGTTAGGAATTACAATAGAACTAACTAGGTTCAAGGCATTGGATCTAATAGGTACGCAAAGTGACCTTACGAGTCAGAAAAACAAAACCGCGGGATTTTCTACCACTAAGGTCGAAAGGTACCTTCATTGTTAAACCGCATGATTGAGCAACGACTTGAACACTGAACAGACTTAACCTCAAAAACCTGGCCAAGAGCGAGTCGTACTTGCCCAGCGAGGCGTCCGCACACACTGTCTTTTCTGAACTTCAAAGACAATTTTTTCAATGATTTAGTTAAAAATGTATCATCATCAACCCATTATGTCTCCACCGAGGGGCACGGGTCTCTTCCCTATGGAAGGTATAGGCCATACTCCACCACGGGGGCCAAGTCCGGATTGGTGGAGGCTTGTAAGACTAGTGGCTGGTCTTACTGTCAGAAGTTTTCAAGCCGCCATAAGGCCAATGTATAGTTTCAGATTTTCCAATTTTTATAGTACAGATATCACGATATTACTTGCCAATTTTTCATAGTAACAATTTTCAAAGGTAAGTAGTTAAGTACCCTATAGGTTTTGATTTCTTTGAGCGTCAAACTATATATTTTTTTGCGGTATAAAAGGCGATATATTTTTTGTTTTTTTTTTTTCATAAATGTAGTTGTTTTTATTTGGGTCTGAATTAAATATAATATGATAATAATAATAATAATAATATCCTCGTGAGGCCCAATGTCTTCAAGTGATCACAAAATCAATTGTTCTTTTCAAGGTCGGGCGGGCCTCACGAGGATATAGTGTTAACTTAAAACTTTGATTTCTTCACGGCCTCAAGAAACCCTAGACTTGAGTACATGATGTTAATTTATCTCTATACCTCCACGCGTACCCAAGATAAAGGGTGTTGACGGATAGTAGGACGGACGGACAGACGCACGAAGAATAACCAGTGATCTGATAAGGGTTTCGTTTTTTCCTTTTAAGGTACGGAACTCTAAAAACCCATACATTCACGTAAACGCTCGTCTGAAATCCAACAAAAGATTTTGTTTCTATAGGCACGGCCGATTAGTCATTAATTGTGCTGGCTGGGCATTTGACACTTCTGTCATTTTGCCGTTTCGTCACAGACGGCGACAGTCATTGTGCGAAACAAATGAAATCTTCGAACGAACTTCTTTGAAAAGCCTTATTCAGAGTTTTTTCTTTATGGCGCGGGGTCGATTTTGAGAATTATTGCCACAGTACTCTTCTGAATGGACCCTTAACATAGCTGGCGCGATAATTAAATTGTTGTCGGCTGGCTCGCCCTCAGGAACTGAAACGAAATACTCGGTGTCATATTTATTTTGTGGCATTTTTAACTGAAAATACGGAATTCGGAAAATTTAAGTCTGTGGCATTATTGACTACAATATAAATTCAACCTGAATTCCTATACGGTACGTTTAAAGCGAACATTTAAACATACAGAAAAGTGAAAATTATACAAGATAAGAATTACTTATTACACACCAGAAAAAAAAGACGCAAATGGCACCAGAAAAAAAAGACGCAAATGGCATCTTTATTGCTGATAGCATTTACTTCCAGATTTCTGAAGGAGACATTAAAACAGGTAGAAGGTGCTAATAAGATACTACTTCCTCATTCTTCAGTGGCTCTCCACTATTAGACAGCTCTGCATATTCTCTTGTATCTTTGTCAAACAATACAGGGCGTCGATTCTGTTAGTGTATTAAAGTACGTTGACAGATACTCGGTCGGGTCACGTGACGTGTTTTTTCATACCATTGACGCCTAGAATTGTTGATGAAGCGGCAATGAGACTAAACTGCCATGTTCATCCAGTTGTCATTGTACTACAATGCAGTAGTAGAATCTAGGCCCTTGTCTTCAACGCTACCAACTCCAGTACATTCTCTGACACAATTTTTTTTCTGCCACCGCGACTAAGAAGAAACGATGCACCTGTTCTTATCATCTTCTTATTGACTGATCTTATTATCTGTTGACTGTCTTATTGACTGTCACGTTGGTCGAGCCGTTAAGGCACTTAGCTACCAACAAAGAGGTCGTAGGTTCGATTCTTCCAGGGTGCCAGGTACGTAAATTTGTACAAATGGCCTCAGTTTGGGTGTTTTTCGATGTTTGTGATGTCCTTCATCATCAATTCATTATGTCCCCACCAAGGGGCACGTGTCTCTTCCTGAGGAAGGTATTGTCCATACTTTACCATGAAGGCCTAGTCCGGATTGGCGGAGGCTTGTAAGACTACTGGCTGGTGTTACTGTCAGATGTTTACAAGCCGCCGTAAGGTCTCCGACTTGGCTTAACGACTCCCATCTATCGACGGCAGCCGGCACCAACTGCTTAACGTGGCCTGCGAAGCACGGAACCGCTCGGAAACATGCCACTAGCGTTAGTCATAGAACCGTCACCCATCCATGCACTGAACGCGCCCTATGTTGTTTAACCTTCGTGATTGTTTCAGATCAATCAGGCGGCCGGGACTAAGAGGGATCCCCTAGCGGTGCCCTTAGTACAGATTTAGAAGTAGGAGTAAGAACCTAAGAGCTTGGAAATGAACCAAAAAGGTCCATTACGGACACGCTTAACATCTATTCCAATGCTGGCGTAATTGAAAAGTTATGTAACGCTTCAATCTAGCTCACTCAGAAGAGGCGTGCAGATTTAGAAATTGGGTCAGATGTCTTCTTGTGCCACATTGCATTGCTTCGGCTGTTCGTAATGAGCGTTTTTCCAGTCTTTTTTTTCTTAGTTCCTCGAGACAATCTAGATGGCGCTATTCGTTTCTACATACATATTTGTGATTCGTAGCAATCAATGTCAAAGTTAGTCCACAGATTACTAAACCAGAGAAGGAGCCAGGGTTGCGATTGCTATTCGGACGAAGTTTCTCGTAATAAAAAATAGATTTCAAACACGCAATCCACAGCAAAGACTCCAAAGGATCCAAAAGCGCACTTATCACCAAACGACAACAGCATTTTTTTTTCGGTAATCAAAAATCACAAATTCCACGGAACCATAGAATTATTTTTTGCTTTGACGTTTATTATTACGGTACGGCAGCGCCACCTAGGAATCCTTTTAAAACTAAATTTGGCATAAGGAAAAACGCTCATTGCCCATGCTACATTTTTGAACATGAACGGAAATCTCAAAGCCATTTCGAAAATTATGCTTTTAGTCCATTTCTGTTTTTAAACATAAAAAAACAAACATTTAGAAACAGGCACATACCCCGCACTAGGATACCCCGTGTCGTGGGAACCAGTAATAGCGACATCACAAACAGGTAAACATCCAAGACATCAGATTTGTAAATAAGTCATTTAAGTAGGCAAAGACTATCACTTTAATCATGCTCTGTCACACCAAAGTTTTAGAAAAATATAAAAAATAGACATAATGAATAAAACTCAAAATTACCGAAATCCGTTTCTTAAAACGGTCAATATTTTCAAAATAAACGTTAAAAACCATAGCATAGCCGCGTAGCACGACCAGCCACAAGATGGACAGACGATCTCTTCCAAGTCAGAGGAAGACGCTGGATGCAAGCCGCTTCTCACCGGTCTTTTTGGAAATCCATAGAGGAGGCCTGTGTCCAGCATTGGACTTCTCGTGGCTGAATGACGATAATGATAATAGCATAGCCAATTGCGTTTTCGCTGACGATTGCAGATAAAATGTTGCAGGTTTTGGCAAGTTAGAAAACCCGGCAATGGATCGTCAATATTATTTGTCAAATACGCGAAGTGGCAAAGCTTTCAACAAATTTGTACGGAACACTCGCTGTCCGAAGCTTCAATGTGTTAAGATCTCTAAAATGCGTTATAATTTAACGCACCCAAACTTAATAAACCATCAAGATCATCAAGTCACTGTTCCAAGTGAACGAGCTTCTCGGCCAATCAATTAATTTAAGCTAACTTCTCTAATTCATTTACTTTCTCTCTTTGGCCTGTAACGCTATTTCATACGCCACTGCGCGCGCGCTTTCGATCATCAAACATCGTGTAATTGTTGCTGTTACTTTGCGATCAGCGAAGAAAAGTCTATTTGGAGTGTTGAACGCGTCGTGAATCATTTCCATTTGAGGAAAATACGAGTACGTGTTCTCAGGGCCGGATTTAAGGGAGGCCAAACGGGGCGAAAGCCCCGTGACCTCCACAAACGGGGGCCCCCACAATAGAGACTACGGAAGAATAATCTTTCAAATAAAAAAAAAATGTGTTTGTTACATACTTAGTGAATGTACTTGGTTTCACAATAAATTATTTATTGAAAAACTCGACTGAACAAAATTGTTCATTTTATTTGGAAAATAATTTGGGGTGTTTCGGGGCAACAAAGGGCCTCCGCTTCTTTGTTGCCCCGAGGCCTCTGGACCTCTAAATCCGGCCCTGCGTGTTCTAGTTTCAAATGTGCAAATGGAGATAATACTTGAACTTTTTAAAGTAAACTTTTTAAAACAGTTATTTTTAAACTTGCCAACGCTGTCCATATATTTACCTCGTCTGCATCTGCACCGTTCTATACACCCGAACTAAGCCGCGTGAAATAGAAAGCTTTGTTCTAACAACCGTTAACAATAGGCATCGTTTAAGCAAGATTTGTATTCACGGACGCGATTGCTAATGTTGTTTTAAGATCTTTATCGTGATGAGATTATTCTGGGCTTCTTTTAATTTCCCGTGTTTCGACATAGTAGGTAGCTGAATTAAGGCGCTGATAATAAATAATAAAGCACTCGTTGGAATAGGCTCAATATGCCTTCGCTAATGCCTTAATTAAGCAAACCTCAGGCTAGTTTTAGAGTCACGCTGACCGCAAGCTGACCGTCAGCGCTGATAGACAAAATATGGCTGGTCAGCGCTGAACGGTCGGCGTTTTTCTAAAACGCTCCTTAGGACGTAGTACATATTGGTCTATGAGCGCCGACTGACGACAGCGTGACTCTAAAATCGGCCTCAGCGCTTGAAACCGCCAATCCGCGGTGGGCGCGAGTGGCGATTAAACCCATACTCTATCTGAGAGAACGCCTCTTTCCTACAATGAGACATGAGGGTGGATCATCAATTGCATTCAGCTTTGCCAGGAGCCTACTTCCGTCGCATGACAAAAAAAATGAAAGTTTTAAAATTGAAAAAAAAAAAAACACTTTTAAAATATTTTACAAGAGCTAAAAGTTCTCGATCTACGTACCCCGTCCAATGCGGAATTTTAAATTGTTTTATTAATTCAAATTGTTTGCTCGTTTAATTCACTCCTTTATCTCATTCATTCACATATTTTTTTAGCAAAGTCTAATCAAACGAAATATAGTCGAAACGTCAACGAAATACGAAATTACTCGTGCGCTAAAAAAACTTTTCAGTAGCTTATTTATTATTATGGAAGTGTAAAAAGGAGTGTAAAATTGTTTTTAAGACAATAATAACAATGCATGTTTTGTTGTGTGAAATTAAGGCTTTGTTTTGAACCTCCATTATCAAGTTTACTTATATCGCGTGCCTCGATAAAAACATGTAGTTCAGTTTAATAATGGCTTCAATGATTAGTAACTTCTGTGACAGATATACAGCAGTAAATATGTAAATTAGTGAGTTGTGCCCATAATAATGGTCGTGTTGATTATTACATAGAAATCCTTCAAGTACTCCCTACCAATTAAAGTATTGTTGACAGACTATTTAACGTATAAATGCGTCAGGTAGTACAATCGACAGTTTAGTTCCTAATCCACCCTTATTGTAGCTGAGTAGAGTACACGAGTATAAAAGTCGATGTACTTAATACTTTCTTTATAACAACTCTCTACAGCGTCTAAATAAATAGAATGACTAACAAAAAAAACCTATCATTGTCGCTATGATTTGCTGGAGAACCAATTGTCACGTATTTACATGACAATTGCCGACTTGAAATCGTGTTTGCACTACAGTGTTAAAGAAATAAATACCTTCATTGCAAAGCAATAGGGTTTAAAATGTGAGATGTGACGCGAGGTACAGCCTTATGCAATGTATGTATATAAGAGGAATTTAAATCTGACTCATGTATTACGATCATGCTGTGAATGACGAATGTGCCAAACATTAAATAAATCCATTTCATTCAAGTCATTCAACAAGTAGTAGGTGATATTATTTACAAGATTCGTAAACCAACATATACCAACATAATTGGACGCGAACCGCGAGTAGGTAATTCTTAACATAACATTTACATACAGGCACAATAGGCACATACATTGCTTCTGGCCCCACACTAGGATACCCTGTGTCGTGGGAACCAGAAACAGCGACGTCACAAATATGTAAACATCCTTGTTGCTTGCTTTCTACCGTCACCGTTATGTTGCGTGATTTTGTGTTTTTGAGTATTGTGTCGTCTCACAAATGTGACCAGCTGTGACAAGGACCGGGGGAAGGGTCGAAAATCATGAAATTCATGTGACGTAATTTATCGATGGCCCATAACTGAAAAGTTGTAATTTTAGTTAGTCGTACAACTTGAATGAGCACACGAGGTAATCATCTTTCTTCTCACTTGTAATCAGTTTTTACATTCGTTTTTGCTACAGTGCTTTTAAAGGACCTAAAGAGCAATCAACACGAATCACAATTAAAAATGCATCTGCCCCGCCAATTGTAGCGAGCGAATGTCAGCGAATAATAAATAATTCGGCAACTGTTTGTTTGTCAGCCGTTGGAACGAAATGATTGACCATTTAATTGCGCTTTTACCTCATTTAAAGTTATTTCAATATATTTTACAATAATAATTTGTGCTTGCTTAGCAGAGTATTGGTTTTAAAAACATATTTTATTATCTAGGACTGCGTTAGTTCAGCAGAAAGCTACCAGTACAGTGAATATATAAAATACGAGCTTGACCAGGGCCTAAATTCTGCTAATTCATTATATTACAATGACAGTCGCATGACTGCGTCGATTTCTACTCATAGTACCTAGATACATTAATAATATACATGACAGAGTTTGAACAACATTATTACTAATTATAATATCATTATTACTATTAATAATATTATTCATCAGATTTATTCAACATACTTAACTAAACAGCCTAGTCCGCTTTTCAAAAAAGACAATGGCCAGTTACAATCCTTTGCAAACAGTGAAGAGATGATGGTGACGTCGTGAAAAAGAAACCATTTGAATTTCGAACTGGAGATTGTGATTGTGTGATTTGTTGTTGTGATTGTGATCCAAACTGAGGGTTGTGCCGCGGGTCGATGACCTATTAAAATGCAGAAAATAGTAACTGCAGATGCATCTGGGTGAGGGGTGAAGGTCTCGCTGAGATTGTTATAAAGAATTTTGGGACAAAAACATGCTATCTGAACGCATGTAGTCGTTGAGGCAAGAAAGAAAAAGAAGGAAAGAAAAATATATTTATTTGACGACACAATACTCAAAAACACAAAATACATAATACAACAGTCAACAGAAAACACAAAATCAACCGAAAAGTGGGTAACGGTAGAAATACAAGTAACACAAAGACAAGTTTACAAAAATACCTAACAAAATATCAGAAAGTTTAAGTATTGAGTCCTAAAAATTTGCCCGACTCAGCATTGTTGCAACCGAGAGGCCAGTTGCAACATTATGCTAGAAGATGTTTGATAGGTAGTGCTCAGTTATAATATTGTAACGCTTTGGTGTAATTACTGTTATGTTGCAATATTTAAGTAAGTAAATAAATAAATAAATAAATAATAATTATGCAGGTCCATACTCCGGTTAAGAAAAATGATGAATTTACCAGCTTGTTGTAAATAACCAACTTCGCTTAAAATATACGTTTGTACGGAGAGTATAATCTCCGGAAGTACTTATCCGATTTCAAAAACTTTTTCACCTGAATTCAGGTTCAGGATAGACTAGACTATAAATCCGTTGACGCGAACTAATGTTGTATAAAATTATTTAAGTGCCTATTTACATATTAATTACTGGTTTAAGCTATCTACTATTTCACTAACTACGTACTAGAGTTATTCACCAGCGCGTTTCCCGCGGCACGAAAGCAAATAAATCCCCTCATCAGAACAAAAACAAATTTCGCGACTTCATCGCAACAATTTCGCCAACTTCTCAAGTTGTTCCGATCTCAATCTGAGCAAAAACCTTTAATACCCAAACATTAAGAAAAATGTACAAACAGAATCAGGGGATCACCAGGTAGGGCGACCGCCATTTTTTATTGGACTCCACAAGCACCTATGCAGACGCAACTTTAAACATTACCTTTCTCTTTCTTCCCCGTTACATCGCCAATCAATCAGTGCAGCCGTCCTTGTCTGGCCACGCGTGCATAGTGGGACAAAGAATAAGTAGTAATAGAGACGTGATATCCGTGCAGATGGAGTTAAAAACTTCTACTGCTTTGTGCAAAGTACGTTCCCAAATTCTATTAAAAGGTCCGAACAGATATATGTCGTTATACGACTCTTACTTAAGGCTACTTACTTCACATCTGGCAGTCTCTCTTGCGCATTGTAACGTTTTTAATCTGTAGATTTTTTATACTTGTGAAAATAATGTAGTTTTAGTTTTTGTTGGACGATAAAATTACGACACTTCACGAAGACTCTTTAGATATTATAATTAGATTTAAATTAAGAAAATTTGTACAATAAATGCGGACAAAAATATTTTTAGTATGCCCGTTTTATTTATTATCTAGGAAAGCCAAATTCATCATAAGTATAATCGCCAAGCCAAAGACGAAAATGTAAACTGTTTCGAGTTTTCTACCGCTAAAGGTTTTTGATTTAGTGTCGTTTAAAGGCTGAAAAAAATGCCAAGTATAGATAAATGCTTAGTAAGTACATATTATGGCAAAATATTTATTTTGGAGTGAGTGAGACAAGATAGCTGCAGCATTACATCTTAACTTCTTAAGGCTGTAAGCTCAAGTGTATAAATCATTTAACAATCATTTAAGATTAATAAAACAATCACCACGCCAAACGAAACCTTAAAACAAAATTGTGCTTTGAAGCGAGAGCCATTTGTTTCACTAACTTTTGTCTTGCGCCGAGTTCAAGCTAAAGAATGTTTGTATTTGTAACTATTATGGCAAAATGTTTGTCTTAGAGTGAGACAAGATAGCTGCAGCATTAGGGCCTTTCTCCACTTCTCCGGTCCGGCAAACGTTAATTACCGGTCCGATTTAGAAACACACAAGAATACTTGTAAGCTTCTCCCCTACTCCGGCATCCGGTTTTTAACGGTCCGATAATTTGCTAGATCGGAACGGTATTTTACCGGGCCGAAGTGATCGACGAACAAAAACAATACACGTTTTTGCACCGCGCATACAACCCGAAAACGTTCCCATACTATTTTATTAACATTAATAGAATGTGTGGAAAACGTACCTGCCTCGAATAGAAAAACCGAGGAATTTTAATAAAGCACTGCGTCACGTCCATTGCCGAAGAAAACGGAGACTACTAAATGACAACTATTTCATTGAAGGCACTAACATTTCTGAAGTCAAACTCGAGGCGGAGCTTTACGAGACCAAATTTGACTGCCGCGGACCATGCAATAGCTCTTATCTATAAAGATTTTATAGCAGGAACATCAGGAATGGGTATTTTCTAGCACCACAGCTCGGTGGATTTATAGTTCCTTGCCGGAATCATTTCGTACGTCGAGACCGGAATAAAACCGTAAGCGGAAACGAGGGAAACCAACTTGACACCTCAATTGGTCCAAGAAAACACTGCACGGAGAAGTAGCTACTTGCTCGCTTTTTGCTATCGACATTCCAGAGATTCTATTGCCGTTCTGCAACGTACAATTTCAATTTCCAAGAAATACTTGTCGTTGGGAAGGAATTGCGGTTTTTGCCACATTCGAGCCTCGTTGAACCAAGAGCAGCTTTATTCAATTTGACATATTATGTCATATAGACCGCCAATTGTATACGGCAAAACTTACGATATATCGACGCCTTACTGCTAAAACCAACAAAGTGCCCTTTTTGTCAAAACTGAGTTATATAAACCATCAAAATCTACTCTTCAACATCTACATAATGGTCGAAATAACGGAAACAAAAACACAAACCAAGCATGCACAATTACAAGTTTTAATATAGTTAACGACATCCAAAACTTAAACGCGAGTATTCTCGAAACAGCATTTCATAGCCGATAGCCGGTTTTAGCAGTAAGGCGTCGATATAAGTCTTACAATGTATTTGTTTGTTTTTCTGGTGTGTACAATAAAGAGTTCTAATCTAATCTAATCATAAGAAATAGTAACAATAACTTCCACTCAACACAATCACTTGACTTGGTCCCAAACTAGGACACCCTGTGCTGTGGTAACAACCAGGCAAGGAGATTACAATCGTGGAAGACACCCAGACTGAGCCATTTGTTCAAATGTACGGCGGCCCCCAGTGGGAATAAAACCTACGACCTCTGTCGGGTAGGTAAGCGACACTGCGACGTAATGGCTATACCAATGAGGCATTCCATAATGCAGCCTAGAGGCAGTCAATAATGCAGCTTATAGACATCTTAATGTAAGGCAGAAGTCTTCTCTCAGAGAGGGAGAATTGGATTAATCATTCATTATCATAAGGGCACTTAAGTTTATTTAAAAGGTAAATGAAAGGGACAATTATGTGCCTTTAAATTTATGATTGTTTGATCATAATAATATGGAGAATAGGATAATCCGAGTCGTGATAAAAACAGAAAATAATGATGTTTTAGTCCACCTTGGATGGAAGCTGAGGATTGAATGGCTCAGCTACGTCCGTCCACGGTGGCGAATGTCAAAAACTAATTAAACTTGGAATAGTAGATGGCCGAAAATGATAAAAAAGGCAACGAGGCAAATGCACCTCGTTACACCACTACAGATCATAGGTAATATAAGTTACTAAGAGATGTTATTTAAGAGCATTTTTTTTAACACCCACCTGCCTCAAAACTGCAAGTTTATTTTATTTTAATTTTTTTTTTATTTCCCCGCTCTTTTTAAAGAGCGGGATCCACCAGAAACAGGTTTAATTCATTCATGGCGAGATATAATTCTCAACTGACCTTCAACAGTCACCAAGAGTTAATGAGACGAAAAAATATACAGAGCAGTTCAAATTTCAGAATGGCGACCCTGAATTTGGCACCACGTGTTACAGACAATTATCCAAAAGGGTCATCTGTTTAATTCCATCGGGTCCGACATGTTGCCGTGAGCCTAACTAAAATATAATAATTTAAATTCTCCAAGCAACGTGTCTACTCTTCCAAATAAAGCGAGAGAGCCTCTTTTCCCGTCCCCTTACGCCAGAAGGAGATAAAAGGTCTACTGAATGGAATTGAGATATTTTTTTTTGTGAAAAACTGACAACTACTTCTACTATATCCAAATTATTAACGAACAGATTCCAAAATAAACACATTCATTATAAATTAAAAATAAACCGGATGAAAGCGAGTACGGACAAAGAGTTTCGTACTCGCAGTTTTATCCGAGCTTTTCCAAGACATTAAAAATTAGACATGTAGAAAAAAGTATTATAATACACTCAGAGGCACAATTAACAGCCCACTTTAATTTTCCGACGTAACTTGAAATATTCATTAGGGGATGATTCGCACTCGCTATGACCACTCACGTAGTACCTTGATGCCGTGGGTATACCCTATCAAACACGTTTGGGACAATCTTAAAATGCGAGCGGAAATCATTCCCTAATTAATATTTCAAGTTACGTCGGAAAATTAAAGTGGGCGGTTAAATGTGCCTCTGAGTATATAATATGTAGATGTAACTCAAACCAACTCTGTTAACTAAAAAAACATTGTAATAGAAGATTTTAATACATACATACATAAACTCACGACTATACCCCAGAGGGGTAGACAGAGAAGGTACTCCCACTATATTTTAATAAATAAACAGTACCATATTATGTAGATAATAACTTCGGAACTTCAAAATCAAACGGTACGGAAAGAGAAACCACATTATTTTATGTTTCTTTTATACTTTCGCACTCTGTTGCCCTACTCCTGTTCCAAGCCGAAAGGACTTTGGGGTCCAATTTTTACCTGATGTTATTACGGGCGTTGACAGTGGTGTAACAAGGGACGAAAATGCTGCGACATTGTCAGAAATACTAACGCAGCGGAGTTACTTACAGACGTGGACGGCTTGTGTCTCTTTCTAGCTTTAACTTTAATGTAGTGAAATCCTAGGCTCTGACTTATAAGTTTAAAATTATTTTAGAAAAGATGGTCAGAGTGGAGTCATATTTCCCACAGCATTTTTGTCCACTGCAAATACGTCTCGAAACCAGCAGCTAACATAATACATTGACATTCGGAGAGCAGAATGGAAATTATTTACGTTGGAATAAATTATTTTGATTTTGATTTGATCTCTGAATATAAGAGAACTACACCAAATATTTAAGAAGTAGCTTTAACAAGAATATTTAAAGGGTGAATACTGATTAGCTAGGGTGGCAAATTATGGTAATAATGGTGATTAGCACGCATACAATTGCGTTGGAAACTGAAATAGAAAAAGCAGAAAAAGGAAAAAGCAAAGACATCTTTATTTACATTTAGCTTATAAATAAATTGCAGCGATTCACCCCTCAACTCCGTAGCAAGATCAACTTTTTTCTTTCTATATTTGTTAAACAACTACTTTAGAAAATCTTCTCCTACTTCTTCGGCATTTGTTAGACCACTGTTGGAAGTTTACCTCGTCATGAGCGCTCTGCAGCTATTGTAGTCCAGGTTGGTGGTCTGCCCACATTTCTCCTGTGCGCGGTCTCCATAACAGGACTTGCGGCTCCATATTCAATCCTCCCGATGACAATACGTGTCTTCCATTGCAGTTGCGCAACCCTTTTTCTGATATCGGTAACTTTGGTGCGTTGGCGTATGGTAGAAAATAATAGACTAAAACTAGCTTAACAGCATATTGACACTTTTACCCAAAAGCTGATCAGAATTGATACAAAGACACCTTTTTCGGTTCTGAACTTCAAATCACTGCAGAATCTACTTCCTCAATTCCATACCTCGGCATTAATCGCGTCTTCAAGAGAATTCGACGTCACAAGGCATTCGGCGAGATTCCTTTGCGACACGACGCTGTCGTAAACCTTTCCCGAGGCTGCCTGTTACGTCAGAATACAGTTAGGATTTAAGGACTAACAGTTATGTTACATCCTAGGTGCCTTGCTCTTTATGACTACGCACATGCGGATTCTGAGGAAACGATTAAATAATGGGTTTATTGGAGGGTGTACTCGTATTTGATCGTTTGTTAGTGGCTCAGTGTGTTCGTGCATTTATTGGCGACCTGGAGACTATTAGGCGCATTTATTGGATGTGCTATTAACATTCGAAAAAGTTCAGTACAGAAAAACCTCTTTGGTTTCCACAATCCTGATAACCAAGGAGGTATTACTATGCTGGAACTGGAACAGGATGAATTTGAATTTCGAATTGTGTTTAACCTCGCAAAATATTAAGCAGAAAGTGACTGGGCTGGGGAAAATGAAGCTGAAATTTCAACAACTCTAGAACATTGCTACAAAACCTACAAAAGTTCACTGCGTCAGATACCGCTTATTATGCTTAAAGCAAAAGTTTTCCAGTTTTAATGGAACTCCGTTTACTGGGGCAGACAAGAGAAATTACTGTTTAAAACCTAGTTTCTCAGCAACGTCCTTAAATGTTTCGGTTTTTAAGTTTTTTTTAAGAAAGTTTAAAAAAGTTACAATGCTTGATATCGATTAAGTAACAAATGTAAGACCAAAAAAAAAACAACATCATCAATAAATGCTATGTTTTAATCCTTCTAAGTATTTCTTATTATTCGTTGGACAATCCACAAAAATCCTCCCAATTACGGCTCAAGAGATAAGTCCCTTCAAAGGTCATAGTCTTACGTTGTTGGCATAGGATTAGGATCCCTTTGACATCTTCTTTAGGTGAAAGAACCCTAAGAAGAAGAAAATCGTCCTTTCCTACAAAACCAGATCCATACAATAGAAAGCTAGCGTTAGGGAAATAATTTCCAAGGTTACCGAGACAGTAAAATTGCTTTCTTATAACTTGCCCCGAGGCAATCCAGTAATGTTACTTGCCTACGCACTCCCGAGCCGGCCCGAACGACCGGGCGCGTAATAAAACAATAAAATGTTGCAAAACTCGGGGATTACTGTTCTTAACAACCGGCGAGGATCGAGGGAAGGACCGTAAAAACAGCTGCAGCGAGCCTGATTCACTGATAGATAAACAGGTACAAAGAAATAACAATGACGATACAAACCAAGCAAACAATGATAGATTGTATAAGCAAAGGACAAACCCCGTAAACGAACAGAACGAGGGAAATCTAGACGTTAAATACAAGCATTCGGAAAGGAATGCCCTCTAAACGTTTGACGTGACAAAAAAGAAGAAATCAAACGTCGCCTATGAGTCACAAACATATAAATTTATATTAAAAAGCGCTTCTTCAAAGCGGGTGACGTAAGAGACCATCAAGAGAGCGTTAAATGCTAAAACTAAAAGGTTTTAAGCATTTCAAAACGGTGTTTTACATCGTGTTATCGGATGGGACACTCTGTTTCTGGTGCCCTCGGGGTTAATTGCTTATTGCCGTTTATAAAATGCGAGATGCTCGTGTGGAGGCTTTGAAAAAATGCCTTCGGCTCTGAGCCGGGAATCTACGGCCGTTTTTGAACTGATCACGGCGTTTGATCGCCAGTTTTGACTTTGTCAGTCGTCGTATTTCACCAGGAATCCGAATGAAATTATAAATAGTTATTGTAATTGAATGAAATTGTGTTTGCTATAAGAACGGGTATCGAAAAGAAAACGCTGACTTTGGAGTTTTTTGTGCATTTCTTGAAGTTGTGACTGAATTTTAAAATGGGTACCGGTTCAACTTGTAACGTTAATTAAGTACAGTTTCTGTGCTATTTTAAGAAAAATAAAGTCATATAATATTTCTTTATTAATTTCGAATAAAGACAAAATAAGTTTTACCACTGTTGCATTATAAATGATCATGTCAACACGTGTGGGAGTAATCTATATTTAGAATTAACTCAAAACATTTATTAACGAATATCCTGTACATTCAAAGCCTAACAAAAATCATCACAGCACCGTTAACATTAGGTTATACTGAACGGGTCTAATCGGGATTATTTATTAGGTAAAATAACTATATAAGCACCGCGAGTCATTAAAAAATACTACAGTAAATATTTACCCCATTAGCATCAGAGAGAGAAAGAAGGGAAATATTAAAGACGTCCTTAATTAGTCTTCTAATTGTTCGGCTCGAGGATCGGTCAAAATGAACCGTCCACTCTCGAGGCATCTCAGCGATTTCAATGGAGAATGTTTTAAAGATCAAGCTATGGAGGCACGCGGATTCCTCGGATACCTTTATGATTTGATAAATATTTATCAAAAAAGATACCCGTTGAAAAGCCACTTCAAAGGACGTGAAGAGTATGTTACGCATGTACTTTTAAAGGTAGTGATGGGTAATTATCGAATGTTAATAAATGGATTGAGTTTTGAATCTTATTCTTTATTTTATGATCGACTGGGATGTTTTAAATCTAAAATCGATCTAAGCTAGCTTTTAAATACCGATCTCTATAAATATTTGTTATGATTCTCTATAAATATATAATAGGACTAGTATATAAGTGTATTTGTTAAAATAAGTCGTTCGTGATAAATTCTGAGTGCTGGCAATTAATTGGTAATTGGCACAAACGCCAGCCCTCTGCTATTAATTTAAGATTAAACTTGTAATGTGTTTGTGCTGTTGGTGTGCCTTAATAAATAAAATAAAATAAAATTTTGATTTCAAACAAATCCCTGATCGTCATCACCAGTCATTTGACGCTCACTGCAGGACACGTCATCACCAGTCATTTGACGCTCACTTCAGGACAGGACATCTTTTTTACTTTACTTTACATAGGCCTCCCTTATGGTTTTCCAAGTCTCCCGGTCTTGTCCCGCCCCCATCTAGCGATTCCCTGTCACCGTAACCAGGTCGTCAGACCATCTGGTGGACCATCAACTGAGCAATTTTTCGAGCTATATTAGTATATCGGGTTCGTCTGCGGATCTCCTCATTCCTGATTCGATCACGCATTGAAACTTCTAACTAGCTCTCTCAATTACTCAAATATACTGCACTAACAAATAATTAATGAAGGACGTCAAAGTAGGTTTTTTTTTCAATGGTTATTTCAGGAAAAGCACTCTCTGATTTAAACCCGTTACACACTGCGACTTTTAGCATCGATGCAGTCGTGATACAGTCGCGATGCAGCATCGATGCAGTCGCAAATGGTCCACCTTTACACACTTGCGCTACTAGGTGGACAATTTGCGACTGCATCGATGCTGCATCGCGACTGCATCGATGCTAAAAGTCGCAGTATGTAAAGGGCCTTAGACAATCGCTGCATCGACACGATTCAGAGGATTTTCTTTGAAATAAAATAGTTTATGTACGGTGTCGACTTTTTGGTCCAATAATTCTGTGAATAAAAGGTTGGATCGAATTATTGGATAATTCCAAATATCTCGTAACCGCACATCACTATGATCATTTGAAGCTTTTAGAGAAGCGTGCTCTTGTCAGTAATGACCAAAAGTATTTGAGCCATTCAAAGCCGCTCAGTAATTGAAGAATATTCAAATTGTGAGGTTTCATGGTCTAGAGGAGAGAACGAAAACGCTTCTGAGTAATGGCTTCTTTGAGTAGAACTTAAAAACAGTGATTAGGCAAATTAGGCTCCTTAGCTGTTGTTCGAGAAAAATATGTTTAGCGAATTCTTACAAAATCAATGAGTCCTTAGAATCGTGGAACGGTATGGGATTACTAATTAAGCGTAACAATTAGGATCGGATTATTTTCAGATCATTGATCATTTAGAGGTTAATACTCTTCAGAGTGTTTCTTGAATGGTGTAACTTGAATCGTTGTTGTAACAACGGGCATTGATGTACCCATTTTTATTACGAGTTTATTCCGTATACATTTACTTGCTCTTTGTCGAAAGAGTCCGACCAGGATGGGGACCAGGACAAGTGTATCCGGAATAAAGTTGTGTAGTGCTTACGAAAGTTCTAGTTTAAAAGTACCCTTTTCTTGAAATTTACGTCACTCTCCTAATCTTAAGGACTTGTTACTTTCTGACCAACTCTAACACCATCGAGTGGTTTGGGCACCAGGATATCGTCTGCTAAAGCTGGTACAATCTCTTCACAAAAATAGGAACGTAACAAAACACATTTTAAAAGCAGCGTCACTCAGCGCGCAACATTTATCATTATCGCCTACCAACAAACAACTATGCGCTTTACAATAACATCTTACGCATTAGAACACTCAACTAAATCTATTTACTCAGACAAAATGACCTTTCCCATAACAAGCCACACCACACCACATGCCTTTGAACAACTGGGCCGTACACAAAGGTATCAAGAGTTGGTATAGCAGAAGGTAACCTAACGGAGTTAGCTTCATTAATTTTATTGTCGCTATGTTTTCCAGATTTTCCACGTTTTCTAGACTTACCACAAATTAATACACATACAGATAGATAGAGAACAATTGATTGGACATAAAAAAGAACATAATATTAATATAATAAAAATAGAATATGTACAAAGCGCAAAGAAAAAAAATCTTATGAAATATTATACTTAAAACAAGGTTCGATGATATATTACGTCCGTCATTTACACCACGATATATATATTATTATAATAGTCCTATATATATATTAATAGTAATATAATGAGTTCACTATTTAATGTATAAATTCGAACTCGGGCCCAAAATAAATTTTGTGATTTAGAATTCTCGTAGAAATACTGTTACTAAAAAATACTTAAAACGATTATCTCTTACTACATCTTGTACATATATTGCGATGGTAGCCTAGTGGGTAAGCAATGGACTCTGAAGCGGGAGACACAGGTTCGATTCCCTCGATAAGTGATTGTTCTGTCTTTGGATAGTCCTTTAGGGCAAAAGCACTAGTATGCATTTCAAATGGCATTATAGGAAGGAAACCATCGTGAGAAAACCTGCCGTTCACTGTAACCTTAATGTGGATTAAGCCAAGAGAATCGAACAGCTGCTGAACTTTAAATAATAAAATACCTGTGTCTAACTTTTTAACTGAAATTTATTAAAGTTGGGAGTTACACCCAAAACGTGTTTAGATTCTATGCATTATAGTAATATTATGCAATTGTACTGTACTATGTTATTGTCAAATCTCATGTGTAATTCCTGATGTACATACAATAAAGAATATTCTATTCTATTCTATTCTATTCTATAGTACAATGATAGAGATGCACAACTGCGTCGATTTCGTTTCATTGCCGCTTCAAGTCAACGCGAGCACGTGTACCAATAATTCTAGGCGTCAATGGAACTAAAACCATGTCACGTGACCCGACCATGTAATTGTATTGAACTATAATCAGGCCTGTTTCACTACGCGTGTAGATATCGAACGCATAAGTACATGCGGCGACCACTCCGGAGTGGCAAATAGGTAGGAATTCAGGCGCCAGAAGAGGTAAGAGTTACGCGGTAGAAAGAGAGGCAACATGTAGAAAAATATAACGTAGCTTTTTTAGCGCCGTGCGATCTGAATTGCACCTAATTGTATCGCTGCTAGAGTCCCTTTTTCTTTAATTGATTTTGCGGAGTGAATCTGCTGTACCTGTACTATTGTACTACTAGTACATGCACGAACAGAGTCGAGGCCTAGGTTGTAAGTATATATTCTGTGTCTCATAATGTAGTGAAGGCAAGTCGCAGTGTCGCGTTTAATTCATCCGAGCGACCGGTCACAGATAAGCCCAAACAAAGCGGGCCAGCCATTATCTCGGAGACGCGTTTCACGGATACTCTGTGTAACGGTTAACGGGAAACGGGACGCTGCTACCGTTATAGGCTGTAAAGGTTTTAAGGCATTGTAAATGCAGAGTTTGGACTCTTACACACTCTGGATGCTTCATGAGGTTATGGTCTCTTGACGTCATCAGAAGTTATTGAACAAAAACAAAACTTCAAGGAATAGGCTATTTGACAGATTTCCGAAAATCGTCTCATATTTGTTGTTGGTGTTCATGGAGTCCTCAGAAAGAGGTCTTTTTAAATTCTTTCGTGTATTTCTTCTAAGAAAGGCACTTTTGAAATAAGCCGCCAAAACGCTATCTTGGGCAATATGGCGGTCGCACAGGTATTGTGACGTCACATCCCAGAAAACCAACCAATGAACGTAAGAAAGAATGAATGATAGACGCCATTTTACTGACATGTGACGTGATAATAGAATCGGCCAATCCAGGCCGTTTTTGATACCATGGCTGCAGATACATATTAATTTTAAAATTTTATTTTGTGTTTTTTTTTCAAATCATAATTGTTTATTTAGATTAAATGGCTTAAAGCGGTTCTAAGACTCATAGTTTTTATGAATACGTATAAATTATACTGTTTTTTCACACTGTCAAATAGCCTATTGAACGTACTTGTGGGTTCTAAGCTGCAACCTTGGGTGCTGGTAAATGAAAAATAAAACACTTCTTTACATCTTCATCCATTCTATAAATAGGCGTTTTCACCCTCACGATAATTACTTGCTAATGCATTAGAGCCCTAACACTGAATATTACGTTACTATGTTTTTTTAAATTAATTTATCAAAGGCATTGGTACACAATATGCTATGCATTTAAAATCAAACTTAGGTCACCAACACAGCCTATGAATGAAGCATTCTTTTATAAATGTAGAAGACTGACCATTTGGACATAACTAAATCGCGTACCTTCGAGTATAATTATACTTACTTCACTTCACCGGTAAAAATATTTTCTCGTTAACTTAGCAGATACTTCTGATATCGCATTCACTTGTTACAGATCCAAATCAGCAACAAGAGCATCGCAGCTCGTTGAGAGGTCCGCTGTCAAGTATAGGATTTTACTGTTAAATGTCAAAGTTGGACAAGCGGCCATGTTTTTAAGACGTTGACTCGCCTGTCACTCCACTCGCGTCGTGAAGTTTCTCTGATTGGTTGGTTGATGTGACGTTAATGAGAGTGTAGAGCAAAAGAGGCCAATTTCAACTGACAGTGATCGTTTTTTGGCGTCTCAGGTTGCAAAGACATCCAGTGTAGCGAATCGGAAAAGTATCTACAGCATTGGTTGGCCAATATTAAAAAGAGCCTAGAATAAATTTTAAAGATCAGAGTTATGCTATCGCTCATTAAAATTTAATATTGACGGGACTTTTGGGTCGGATGTGGCTCGGAGCGATTTATTTATTTGTTAGGTTTTTTCTTCTTCTTATTATTTTTTTTTTTTTCATTCTGTAACATAGCCTTGACATTATTATACAATTTTGAATTTACATTGACATTATGGAATTCTTGTGGAGTTGTGAAGCGTAATAATGTGTACTTTTTGTAAATTTATTTTTTGTGTTGTGTGTAAGTTGATACGTCTATTACAATTATTGTACAGTTGTATTATAACATTAGTTAGTCATAAAAAACCCTTAATAATTGGTCGTAGTTTAGCAAAAAGGTTCCAATCCGAAACATGGTCATGTTTGAGTTAAATATACCAAAATGATCACTATGCTATATATTTTAAGAATCAAAGACTTTCATAGCGATCAGATGAGTATGTGCTAAGTTATGGCATATGGTAGTCCAACCCATATGGGTATGGAGAGCGTAAATCATAACCAAACTGTTATAACAGTTTGGATATGATTAATTAGGCATAATAAAATTTATTAATCTCGGTAATTATAATTTTACTTGTTCCTTCTGCTTCCAACTGCTTCCTTCTCCAATATTTTGCTCCAGTCCAACAGAAGGTTGTCTGGATGAGATCACTTTTAATGACAAGGCCGCCGTCTTTACTCTTAGATTAAGAAATACCTACCTGTGTAATTTCCTTTATTATGTACAATAAAGTGTTCTCTATTATCTATCTATCTAAACCTAAAAACTCAAATATCTCAAAACTCACTTTGTATGGGTTGGAACCATTTTGCTAAACTACGTGCAAATATTAATAGTGATTGATATTAGAACAGACCTAAGCGAACTTCTTCATGCAGCCCAGAACAATAACCTCGAATTCATTACGAGTCAAAGGCGTATTTAAAGAAGTACAGTTTCAAAGTGACCTCAATAACAGAACATTCCGTCTCTATCGGGCAATCAACAACAATTCCATATTGGTCGATAATCTTGGGACAGTAAGATGTTGACATTTGACTATAATGAGCTCGACTGGCATCTGATAATGAATGTCACACGAGAGCGACAACAAGCAGTTATCAGGCGATACTTGTCATGTCAAAGACGGCTTTTTGTTTTGGCTTTTGACAGTTGAAGAACAGTTAAGTGGTCGAAGTGGTACACCCGGATTTAAATAATATGCTCTTATCTCAAGTAGTAATTTTAATTTTCGAAAGAAGATTGTATCCAGCTTATTAAATAATATTTATTTATTATTCGTTTATGGCACATAACTAATAAAATTCAAATGTATATTAAATCTTTACAAAATAGTTACACAGTCATTCTCTCAATAAATACTAGGTAC
Source organism: Yponomeuta plumbellus (assembly GCA_947310845.1). Classification (NCBI taxonomy): domain Eukaryota; kingdom Metazoa; phylum Arthropoda; class Insecta; order Lepidoptera; family Yponomeutidae; genus Yponomeuta; species Yponomeuta plumbellus. Next base: position 8,231,980 of record OX371216.1, on the reverse strand, counting down.
ATAGTAGCTTAACGTAGTGAGATATTTTTTATTCAATTGAGAAACGAAAACTTGTTGAATTATCAATGACAATAATAAAAATCGACAACACTTCTTTATAGAGGAAAGACGTAACAAAAATAATTTAGAATCATATTTAAGCAACACAAGATAAAATATCCTACAATCAGAGAACGGGCAGGAGCCGTAAAAATAACAGCTCAAAGAGAAAATCGTGAAAGGCAATTTTATTCCGAATGATCTCACTAAAGTCATTACGCTCCGTTTCTTAGATTCACTTCATAAATAAGGACAGATTGGAAGCGTGGAGCAGCGTAAGACCTTCATTTGAGAATCTTATGGATATTGGAACGTGGAGGATAAAGGCTGGATACAAAAGGCATGTTAGAGGTTTTATCTGACTTGTCTATTTTAGGAAGATAGACAACATTATATTGCACATTAGAAAAAAATTTTTTAATAAATTTTCATTGAGAAGCTTAAGGGTCTGTTTCACAATCTGCAGATAAAGTTCCGGATAAGCTATCAGCAACCAGGGCTGCCGTTTGTTCTAAATTTGAAGCCATAAACGAACACACGCAATATAGGAAATATGATTTAAATTTAGAACAAACGGCCCTGGTTGCGGATAGCTTATCTGGAACTTTATTTGAACATTGTGAAACAAGGCCTTAATCCTACAAATATTGTTCAATTGTTTAATTATGACTTGTAAAAATGACGGTTTCTAAACATCATAAGGAAGAAGTAGTTGTTAATGAAGATTCAGTCCATTCAAATCCAGATAGGCATCAGCAATTCAAAATGGATTGCCTCACAGCAAATCATAAATTGTAAGAAAAGCATTCATCAAGTAGTGTTCCACTTGCTATCGACTATCATTTCGTTCGTCCTCAATTAAGCCACGGCAACATGGCATACAGTCAACACGACATAATTATGTTCACATCTGCTCGACAAGCTTAACGAAACTATACGTTTCCGGTCGCCGTTGTTGAGATTTTTACGACAATATTAACGCTCTACAAGTATGTTTTGCCTTTACAGTTTTTATTTTTTATTTCTTTTTTAACAAACTTAACTATCATTACAGGGAGTCAATAATTCAATAGTTAAACTTACAACAATGAACAAACATAAACAATTGTGAATAATAAAAGTCTACAATAAACAATAAAATTTAGAAACAACACAATTATAAAGTTCCAACCAAACAATCTTTGGTGCAAATCGTTGAAACTGGAGACTTCAAAAACATAAAACTTCCCATTAAATAATTCAAATGCTTAGGTCTGGTATTAGGTAATTTATGTTCGCGAAGAAAAAAGCGATCGGCAGCGATCACGGCGGCATTTTAGTAATTTCTTGAACAACCTGGTGATAGTTGTTTTTAAATGGTCACTGGCGAATCAGTTGTTGGAACTTGGATCGAAGTCCTTTTTTAATTTTGAAACTGTTTTTCTAAATTCTTCTTTCGAGGCATGTGTGTCTGTAGACGATTTGCACAACTTAATGTCCGCTGATTCATCTTTGAGGTCGTAATCGGACGTGCAAATATTGTGTGGTGTTAAATTCGTTTCTTGTAACCCAATATTTTTATCATCGATAAGCTAAGTCAAGACTGCAACAAACAACCAGAAAGAAATAAATTCCAATACCTTGATATTTTAATTCATATCTCCTTACTTATGCAAAGTTATTCTAAAACCCAATACTTTATCTCGCATACGAACCATGAATATGGAGTTTACGATGCGATTTACGGCTAAATCAACGGTTTCATATTGCCATAAATTTTGCCCTTAAATTGTCAATAAAATTATGCCACTCCGTGTATCCAAAAGTTATTTCAATAAAAAAGATAAGACGCAGAGTACTAGGTTGAAAACCACTCTCGAGTATATTGGCTCAAATGTTGTTTCTTTTCTGTTTCTTAATGGATTGTAAGTTGTTACCCATTCTTATTAGGTATCTCTTGTCGCAATATTCGTCAGTTGGTTCATCTTAAGCGCATCAACACAAGTGCATGTTTGTAAATAGTTGGTCTGCAGTGGCTGTCGACTGTATCATGTCTTTTTAGAGTATTTTAAATTTTCGGCGGAAATTACTATTCACTAACAAATCTAATAACTCTCATTTAGCTACTTCATTGAACAGTCATTTTTACTTAGATTATTCAGGTAATTATTTTAAGAGGTGGGAATATTTTTCTGCAGCTACTTAGGTCGAGTTGTGTGGTCAATGCAAAACCATAGTCTCTGCTTACTACACCTTTGTTTATAATATGGTAGTTAACTTGAGTTATGACCTTGAATAGAGCATTTAAAAATCATTGTTGCCGATCGGTTCACAAAAAATCTACAGGTTAAATTATATTTTCTATGTTCACGTTTCCTCCAACTTCCAAAAGCTGTTTTCCAAAACGTGATTTTAAGCTTAAGAATCCTCTCAGTTTATTCATCGGGTAGTTTTATTTCACGGTACACATCCAAATAATCTCTTTTAGGGTCCAGTAACTTTCAATCCCACTTAGCAATTGTAAATAGTTAACGTCAATGAACCTCCTTGTTTTTGCTACGAATTTCTATTCTGGGGTTGTATTCATGTTTTCGGAGGTTCCGACGAAATCACGAGAGGTTTTTCATTTGTTTTCGTCCAACTCACGCCATCTGGCGGTTAAGCTCCGTGCAGGAACGCAAGCACCTGTGTTTTGAGCTTTTAGAAGAATAAAATAAACTTCTCTTTCATAACGTTTTATTGTTTTCTTTTGTGTGAAATGATTTTAGTCTTCCTGTGATGGTATTCTTCTTACAGTTTTATTTATTCTATTCTTATTATCGTCGGATAAGCCTTGACTAGTTTTGTTATGATTTTACAAAACTATGCTTATTCTGGCAGTTGGATTGGAGTAACGAGACCACACTCCCACTGCAGAACACTCATTGTTTTAACCGTTTCTTATCCCACCACGTTCCATTTTCAAAATCGAAAGCTCCAACAAAAGGCTCCGACTTATCAGGCTCGCATCGCTCGCCGAAGAAAATGCCGTTACAATCGGTCTCTTCTTAATTAATACCCGCCCACTCGCACCTCGCGGCCCCAGACTCGTTCCCAGAACTTGCAGCCCCGCGCATCTACAATGCAAATCCACAAACAGGCACAATCTGGTCGGGCAGACGCGTTACAACGTAACAAACCCCGCCAGTCGAAGCTTACAAGACTCCTTACACACACTATCGATTAAACCGACCCAACGAAAGAATTTCTCACAACAATGTGCCGGTGTAACAATAAATACCTTAATGATATCCCGGGTTCGGAGAGAGAAGGCGTCCGGCAGCGCGGCCACCGTCCCACACTCGTTCTCAATAGAAATCCAACACAAGTGCACTCACACTTTTAGCCAACAGACAGAGCACAGTGTCACAAGCACCACGATAGTATCCACAGCACTGAGGGTTAATACAAAAGGTGTATGTTTTTACGAACACAAAGCGACGCGCGGAGCTCCCGCAAAATAGCCGCGACTCGTCCGGCGGCCGGGCACCGACTGAACTGGTTTTGGTGCGCGGGGGGAGCGCGCGCACGGGGGGCGCGGACGGGTGCGTTCGGAATCGGTTTTATGAAAATATTTCGTGAGTAATGCACGTGCTATGTCCGCGAGTGCGTCGGCCTTTGCCCGCGGAGCTTTGAGGCTACGATAGCGGACGACAGATACAGCCTAGATGTCGCGCGGAGTACTGGCAGCATCAGATTCTGGATTCGAAATTTGAAATTGTTCTTTGCTATTCGAGCGTCGACCTCTATCCGTTTAGCTTTGAGGCAGCGATAGCGCCGAGCTGAGGACTGGCAACTTTAGTTTCCTTCGAAATTTAAACAATTTGAACATCGATTCTTGCTCATCATTGTTTAAAAGTTCTAACATGTGCTCTGCGAGAGCTTTCAAATAATGATACAGCTGCATCACAGATAATGTCGTTTAGAGAAATTCCTAACTGGCCACTTCATAAATTATTCCTCGAATTGAGACTTCTTCTGTAAACTTCTGAAGAGGTATTTTGATACTTTGGAGAGAGTTGCTACTTGAATATGGATTCTTTGCTAAATTACCTTTGCAACATTTAACCTTTTGATATGATTTATCTTGATGGATCTTTTTTTCCCTTTTTGAGGGAAAATTTAGCAAATGAAGGGTACAAGGCTAGAACGATGAATGTCCTTTTTCCAACATTTCGAGATAATCGAGTTTGAAGTGTAAACTCTCAGCGTTACTGCTATGGAGCGGAATATTTTCTTTTTGATACATCTCTTGACTCACAGCGTTCTAGTGTATGATACCTAGACGAAATGATAGAGATCCAAAAGTGCTCCCATAAACAATATTAGAATAAAAAAAAATTTTTTGGACATTCATTGTGCTAGTCTTGTACCTACTCTTCAAATGCTCTGCACTTAGTACCTAGACTCGTTCATACCATGTTCCATGTCTTTGTTTCAGCCCACACATACTATCTCACCGCGAGCTTAGTGGCATTAAAATAATTACATTCTGTGTGATGTATAATTTCCTTTGAAAGTCGTCTTTGTTGCACCGTATCTGGTTGCATCATTTTGAGGTAGCTGCACCGGTTTTTTGTTGTTAACATCGTCCAAGGGATTGGATTTATTATGCTTACAACTACTTATGGGACCGGCGGAATGTTTTCAGAGAATCTCGTACGACGAGAACTTATTAATTACGAAATCGTGATAAATAATAAGTTCTGATTTTAACATCTTCGATAAATTATGCTAAGTTTACTGTCATTGATATATTATTTACCCACGCGTTAAACTCTACGGATAATAAAGGAATTTAACACTATGAGAATGCAGCCTACATACGTCTCACTGTAAGAATATGGACTTAATCACGACCCGTGCCCACATTTTAATCTGCATGTGAATATCGTAAACAATAAAGAATATTCTATCTATCTATCTATCGTCGTATGTATGTAGGACGTAATGTAGGATGTCCTCAGACTCGGTGGAGCGATGATCTTCGCAAGGCGGCTGGCAAGAGCTGGATGAGAATAGCCGAGGACCGTGCTCTGTGACGTGCCTATGTCCAGCTGTGGACAAGCATAGGCCGTTGATGATGATGATGATGTGAGCACCGATCTCTCAGGGAGAATATGGGCTTAATCACCACGCGTGCCCACCGCGGATTGGCAGTCTTAATCGTAAAATGTGAATATCACAAACACTAAGATTTCCTCGCGATATTTTCCAACATTCCAAATTTTAAATACTCATGTGAGAATAAACGGCGGCGTGCGTACATGCAACGACTAATGAATGTCGATGAAGCGAAAGTGATCTGTCAGGTCAGGATTGGGGCAATTGACAGTCCCTGGTCGCCTACCCTTCTGGTATACAGGCCTGAGCTTATGTATGTTATTAAAAAAAAAATATACCTACTATTAACTTACCTAGTATATCATTTGCCCTTTTATGATTCTAATTGCAGATGGTTAGTATGTATATCACGACAACTTATAAGATTTTTATTTGCTTTCGTTCTCGATGTGAAGTAAATAAATATAGTCGTATATTGAGTGCCTATTACCTGGCCGTTATTTGGTGCTTATACGAGTATACACCAGCCGGTCTATACCAGCTTATAGAGAGGTTGCTTCAAAGCAAATGAACGAAAATCAATCAAATATTAAGTGTTCGTATTAAAAACAAAATGTTTACTTAATCTGTAGAATTTTTGGAGGACCGATAGGCTCACCATAACAATGTTTTTTAATTGTCCTTTTCAAGCTCATAACGCAACTGATTAATGAACGTCAAAGTTGTTAGTTTCACAATACGGTATTTGACGCCATCAACAATAAATTATTTGAGATGCTCGATTAAAACAAAAATTACAAAATGATTCGGAAAATGTATTGCTTTTAATCATTTACTAGTTATTACAATTTTTAAATAGATGAAACATAAATCATGGTGGAGTACGGCCTATACCGTTCTCAGGGAAGAGACCCGTGCTCTCGGTGGGGACATAATGGGTTGATGATGAAACATAAAAAGAGTGCTCTGAAATGTGACGTCACAAGCAAGATACAAAATTCCGTTTTAAAAGTAACTCATTTGACATCCTGTCATATACCCATCATCATCATCATCATCATCATCAGGCTATATTAGTCCACTGCTGGACATAGCCCTCCCCTAATGAGCGCCATAGCGCCCTGTCTTCAGCTTGCCGCATCCAGCATCTGCCTGCAGTCCTTCGCAGATCGTCATCGTCAAATACCCAATTAATAGATTATTAAAACAGCAATGATTATCGTCCTTATTACTTTTTACGAGGTCTTTTTCTTAAATTTGTCATACATAATAAAGTAAAATCACGTTCGGCGCAAAATGCCTGCATAAGTGGTATTTTTTCTTTATTATTTCAAAAGTCTAATGTCTTGCAAAGTTTTTAAGATTAGTTTGGAGCCCCAGAACCAGGCATAAGTATTTTTAATTTTATTTTGTAATTTTTGGTCTCCCGACTATTTCCAACTTTGGGCCCGGAATGTATTGTTCGGATGTACAGATTTTCTTTATTGGATATGAAAATAGGCTTAATACTGATTATAATTACAGAAAAAAGCATTTTTGGTTTTTTGTTGACGATTTCTTGGAAAATCTCTAAATTAAAAAAAAATCGTAACTCGAAAACTATCAATAATCGCTGAACATACATGGGGGTTGGGTAACGTCACCCGATTGGCCACCCTGTATAAAGAAGAAGCTAACAAAAAACTCCAATTGGATTCTCGGCAAAGTTCTTCGCTCCACAACATCCCCTATTTTCTGTGTCCGTCATAAATTCTTCCATTCTTTTAATTTCCTTTAATTCCCGGAGCCGGGATCAATTCGCCGTCAGGTGAGGTCGTTTAATATTCAGAATTACATTACAGAAGTCATCTTCTGCATAAAATGGTGGTACAGAAGGTCTGGATTCAGTTTGTTGTTTCCTCATTAAATATCTGTCTATCGAATATCAAATACTCGTATGGTTTTGTTTTTCTGTTGCGTATATCCAAAATTTTGAAAATCCAGTTTTTTACACAAAAGATTTCAAAATAACTTCAGCCTATTTTATTTTTTACTATCTAGTGCAGTATACGAATATATCGAACACTCCTTTTAGTTATTATTTAATTACTAAAAACCATTACAGTCCTAAAAGATCAAAACTTTGATTGCCAATTATTCGAGTATGGTAAATTTTGAAATGTTCCAGTAATGTCTCCGATAGAGGATATTATGTCTGTCTGTCTGCTTGTTTCTGTATCTTGTCTTCTCTATGTTTTGTTGGCACGAGTACAATAAATGTTAGATAGATAGAATATTCTTTATTCTATATGTACACCAGGAATTACACATGCGATTTGACAATAACATAGTACAGTATAATTGGCGGCCTTATTACTAAAAGTAATTTCTTGCAGACATCCTTTGTCCGAAAAAATATAGAGAAGCTAAATGACGGGTAGTCGGTGCAATTAGACAATATGAATCAAGATATCTGATCAAGACATGTCTAACGGTATTTACATAAATATGAAATAAAGCCATAATATAAAAAGGTGTGTGTTGCTAAGCGCAAATCTCGAGAACAGCTGAATCGATTCCACTAATTTGTTTTTTTAGAATATTTCTTAAAGTACGAGGATGGTTCTTACGGAGAGAAAAAAATTAAAAATTGCCTAAAAAGAACAAGGTTTTGAATGGTAAGAAAATATGGAAAAAATACGAAATCTTTGACGGTAAGAAGTTTGCCGGGACAGCTAGTATAAAATAAAATAAACATACATAATAGAAAGGAAATGAACGAAAAACATGTACCATTGAATTCCTTCTAAATTCAATGCATGTACCTACATAATAATAAAGAGAAAAATAAAACATACTTACTTAAGTTTTTAAGCCAAGTCAGAAGCCTTAGGGCGGCTTGAAAACGTCTGACAGCAAGACCAGCCACTAGTCTTACAAGCCTCCACCAATCTGGACTTGGCCCCCGTGGTGGAGTATGGCCTACACCTTCCTCAGGGAAGAGGCCCGTGCCCCTCGGTGGGGACATAATGGGTTGATGATGAAATAAATTAAAAAAAAAACTTTATCGTACCAGGAAAACCACATACAAACTATATTAAGGCCTTTAAATAACGTTTTTCTACGGCTTCGTCTCTCTGTGACCGTTGCGTCTAATAGAAGTTTATTAAAATCGTTAAATTGTAAATTCTCCCGGAGGACTCAAGAGGCGGTTTCGCTTTTAAAATAAAATTAACGTCCAAAATATATATGAGAGGGTAGCAGCGGAAGTCTTCGCTAAAATCTTATAAATAGAAGCATTTATTGAAATACATACATACAAAATGGAATGAATGGCTCGTAGCCCCGGCTGCCTAAGTGATCTTAAACAATCACGAAGGCTAAGCAACATAGGGTGCGTTCAGTGCATGATGGGTGACCGTTCTATGATTAACGCTAGTGGCATTTTTCCGAGCGGTTCCGTGCTTGGCAAGGCACGTCAAGCAGTTGGTGCCGGCAGTCGTCGATAGATGGCAGTCGTTAAGCCAATTCAGAGGCCTTAGGGCGAGTTGAAAACTTCTGACAGTAAGACCAGCCACTAGTCTTACAAGCCTCCACCAATCCGGACTTGGCCCCCGTGGTGGAGTATGGCCTATACCTTCCTCAGGAAAGAGACCCGCGCCCCTCGGTGGGACATAATGGGTTGATGATGATTGAAATACATTTATAATACATTAATCTCTCGCCTGTATCCCAGAGAGGTAGGCAGAGACCAGGGCCTCGATTCTGTTAGTACATGATAGTTCAATTACAGTTGCATGGTCGGGTCACGTGACGTGTTTTTAATTCCATTGACGCTTAGAACTATTGATGAGCGTGCGTGCGTTGCCTTGGAGCGCCAATGAAAAGAAAACGACGCGTTCATATAGCTGTTATGGTACTTCAATGCATGCGTAGAATCTACGCCCAGGGACTACTACCCACTGGCGTCGAAACAAATATATCGATCAAATGTGAGTAGAAGGGCCGGTGAGGAGCGCCCTAGACGGACATACTTGGACCTAATAGGGGATGTAAAAAGAGCAATTTAAAAAGTACCGGAAACCAACTTTCTTACATGAAAGGACTGATGAATGTCGATGAAGCCAAAATGATCTGTCAGGATCGTGGCCTGTGGCTACCTACCTCTGGAATAGAAGAAGAAGAAGAAAAATTTTATTATAAAAGCAGAACACACGCCACAAAAACAAAATACATCCAAAAAATTAGAAGAAAACAGGGCGTGTCACGGCTGTTATAAATGGCAGCTGACTCAGCATTATGCTCAAGGACAAGCCTTCAGCGCTGATTTTCAGTCAGTGCCAAAAGATACTCGGCGAGCGTCACAGACCGCGGTGTAGTACAACGATGAAGGAATTTAAGGAACATAATACTTGTGTACAGAATAGATTAAATACTTAAAATAGTTTAATACGAAGAAATAGACAAGACTATTAAGGATAAATTAATTGATACAACAAAATATATATGGTTCAATATAAGAAGGAACCAAAATACATAGAAATATACAGAGAAATATTAGGTATTGGTACAGCATTTCACAGTCCCGCTATGCGATTACAGATTCATGTCTGTAGTTGCAGCGAAGTGATGGAAGGGAAGGGAGGGGTGGTTTCTGAAGCTCCAGCAGATATGCCCGATACTAACTTTACATGGCACCCTTTTTTGACCCCCTTAGGGGGTATATTTTTAAAAATCCTTATTGCAAAATTTCAAGTTTCTAACCCTTATAATTTAGGCCCTGCCTTGATATGCCAGTCATTCAGTCAGTCAGTCGTTGGTATTGGTAGGACGCTTTCCTCTTATCCGAATGGGTCAAAATCATCAATTTTGATAACACCAATGATTTGGATGACTTCAATGATTACAGGAAGAATTCATCTGTCTATAAGCAACGCAAAGATAGATAAACTCACGCCTGCATCCCTTAGGGGCAGACAAAACCAAGGAAACCCTCTATCACTCCGTTACCATTAATTAGACCGAGAGAATACAAAAGAAAATACGCGAAAAGCGTTATTCTACCAACAAAACGGTAACCGGAGGAGCCAATATAAAAACCGGTGTCAGGCTTCGAATAAACAATGACATTGTACAACGAGTGGCTCCATGTAATATGGGACGACAATGGCGATAATTTGGACCATCAATTGGACAATGTTGCCGTGTCCAGTTACGCAATGCGACTTCCGAGACCACACAGTTCGAGAAATATGTCGTCGCCGATACGGGCATAACATCGGTATTAATCATCGGCTGTTTTGTGACTGGATTAATGGGAATAAATTGATGATGCTCAGCTCGGAGGAAAGACAGGACTATAACAATCATAATAACCCCCACACAACACAATCACTTGAACTGGTCCTAAACCAGGATACCCTGTGCTATGGTAACCAAGCAAGGACGTTACAAACACTTGAGGGAATAATGATTCCATTAAACATGAAAAAAATTAAGCCTGACCTGAAAACCAGGATACCCTCATTCTTGGGCCTGGAGTTTACATTACTACAACTACTATCATCATCAACCCATTGGGCCCCCACCGAGGGGCACGGGTCTCTTCCCTGAGGAAGGTGTAGGCCTACTCCACCACGGGGGCCAAGTCCAGATTGGTGGAGGCTTGTAAGACTAGTTGCTGGTCTTACTGTCAGAAGTTTTCAAGCCGCCCTAAGGCCTCTGACTTGGCTTAATGACTACCATCTATCGACGGCAGCAACTACTTAACGTGCCTTGTAAAGCACGAAACCGCTCGGAAAAATTTCACTAGCGTTAGTCATAGACGGTCACCCATCCATTCACTGAACGCGCCCTATGTTGCTTAACATTCGTGATCGTTTAAGATCACTCAGGCCGCCGGGGCTACAAGCGATAGATACGATACTACGTAGTACACATGCCTCAACTGACCAGCCACATATGACCCCCGAGACAGACCTCAGCGTACGTAATCCGCAAAGTATGATAGCTCATCGTGAAACGACTGTAAGAAAGGCGAAACTTCGCAGCGACACATTAAGGTCTTAGGCACCGACACAAGATGAGATTCCTAAGTGAAACGCTGAACCTCCAAATCTCAGGATTAACTTCAAAGAGGCAAGCGAGCGCTGGGATGTGAAATGTATCGATAAATTATTGTATCGATATTTCATACCTGTAGGTACACAGACTATTGGAGCGGTGGTAGCGGAGCGGTAAAACGCTGGACTCATATTTGTGAGGTCGTGGGTTCAAATCCTGGCAACTTTGATTTTATAGTTACATATTTTATTTGGTTTATTAACTAAACTCACAGCACGAGTTAATGAATATTATCATAGTAAGAAATATTATTATTATTTATTTGTATATTTGTGAGGTAACTTTAACTATAAAGGAATACCTCATGAGGAGGAGAATGGAGATAAAAAAGTATCCAGAACCGTGGCAGGTGCACGCAACGACTAAATTGAATGTTGTTGAAGCGAAATTCGTCCGACAGGATCGAGGCAAACGGCAAAAACGGTCTCTGCCTAACCTTCACTTATACAGGGGTGAATATATGTATTGTTTTTAAAAAAAATGAATATTTTTTAACTAAAACTTAAGCACTACATATTATTAAGTCAATAAAGCAAGCTCCGTCTCTGCTCACTATGATTAAGCTCTGCGAATTAGAGCGAAACCTTTTTTTTTTTGTTAACGGGGTGAAATGCTTTGTGCACCATAACCGCCACCCTTGGGGGACGCGTCCGATGGAAGACCAGAAACTCCACACGGAAATTAGAGCGAAACCTGGTCGAACTCTTCCGACAAAAATAAAGTAAGTGTATCCGGAATGAAGTTAATAAAATGAACTTTTGATGTATCAAGATTACAAATATCGACCATGCCTGAGAATAACTAGACGCTTTAATTCATCGATACATTTTACCCAACACTGCGAGCGCAATTCTGAAAATGCGTTTTTGTATACGAATTATACCCGCCCTGAGAGCGGGGATCGCCGTCAGTGGATCGCGGATGGCGGAATTTTCCGCGGCTCAGCCGATTTTCTTGTTTCACCAGTTCAGGAAATTCGGGGATGAGCCGCCGAGGATAACATTGGGACGGCCCTTTTTAAATGCACAGTTGCAAAAATCTATCTATCAATCGGTCCACGTAATGTCTGCTGAGAGACAGAGAAAATTACTTTGGATATATGAGGCCCTTATAACATGGTATTGTCCATTGAAAAGGTCCATGGCAGCATTTTGGGCTGTAACATTAAAATGAGTTATGACGTCATACGGTCTAGAGTAAGCTCGACTGGACGCAGTGAGTTTTGAGATTATTATTACTATTATTAGCCTTTATTAAACCATGAATTAATACTTTTGATTTTTAAAAAGAATTTTGAAAATGTAAATGTAAATTTGGAGGAGGCCTATACCGAAAGGGACCATGAATTCTAACAGAGTTTTGATATACATTTTTTAGGTTAGGCGTAAGCTGATTTACGCTCTCCATACATGTTGGACTACCATGTGCCATAACTTTACACATACTCATCGGATCGCCATCAAAGTCTTTGATTCTTAACATATAGAGCATAGTGACCATTTTGGTATAGAACAGAAAAAAGCCTACGTTGTGGGTTGGAACCTTTTTGCTAAACTACGTCCAACTAATCAATGGAAAGTTACTAGTGAAGTAACTGAGTAATAATAATAATGATTTCCGCTAAACACAATCTCTTGTACTGATCCCAAACTAGGATACCCTGTGCTATGGTAACCAGGTTTGACGACACAAACATGGAAATACACCCAGACATGATGCCATTTTGTTCGGCGGCCCCCAGTGGTCAGTAACTCAGTAATCAGAGTAAATTAAGTAAAGTAAAAAAGTGTTTATTTGATCAAAATCGCCCTTGTACAGAACACTGTTTATTGTGCAATAAAGAATTTTTCATTCATTCATTCATTCATTCATTCATTCAAAATCATACTCTCTTAAGTCTTATGAAATAAAATGTGATAGTCTAGTCTAGAAGCAAGTAATATCGTTAAACTTATAGTCGTGCATTATATTCCACAAGAGTAAGACACGCATTTAAGTTTCTCTGTCAAAAGCTTGCTTCTGCGTTCTTATTATGACAAATTGCAACTTTGAAAAGTTGCGAAAACTTCACATTGAGGACGGAACATTTTCCTAGCAGTCGGGTTTTTAAATTTTTTAGGGGATAGTCGAATATTTACAAGATTTTGCTTAACAATCATCAACAGATTATGTGCCCACCGAGGGGCACGGCTCTCTTCCCTGAGGAAGGTATAGGCCATACTCCACCACGGAGGCCAAGTCGGATTGGTGGAGGGAGGCTTTGTAAAAGAAAATAATAGCGATAAATATTTTTATTTTGGTTCAAGTCACCTATTGAACTGTCACTTGGGAATCTAAGACAATTATTTTTAATGTGGCATGCGTTTGTCACGTGAATTAAGAGAAATAGCAAAGGTAACCCAATGATGCGTTACATTGCGCAGCCATTTAGGACGTACGTTGTTAATCTTCGTACTTGTTAATCTGTGGGTTAGTGGATTATGCAATGTACGCAACAATGAACAATAGTTCCATGAAACGGAGCTCAGACAGTAGCCTGTGTTTCAGTTTTCAAGCCCATTACAAGTGCAGACTATATAAAAAATCTCACCCCCCGCTTTGGATTTTTGTTCGATACTCGCTCTTACAAAGTTCAAAATAAGAGCTGTCTCAGGTCAACCGGTGAGGTCTAGCGTTGCTAGTGATGTCACGCACGACGGGACAGAATGTCGAGTAGTGTCGTACGTCAAATGTTCCAAAATCGAATTGGTCTGCGTTTCGTTTTGCTCGCGCCGCGTCGGTCGCCTGTCGAGGCGAGATTGTCGCTTCGATTCGAATACGCACTTACAGGAGGTCTACTCGAGATTGCGATTTAAACATATACCTACTTTTAATTTTAGAAATTAAACTTTTGAAACCATTATGCGTTATTAACTTATTTCCAGAATCACTAACTTGAATTGGTGTCGGAGGTCTGTTTCATAGAACTACAATTAAAGGTTTAGGTACTATGGCAATTCGATGAACAATGAAAAGTCGATTAACCCGAAGATTAATAAGTTGGGAGTTCAGCTACGCAACGTATATCGAGTTACAACAAACTACATATTGTAGTTTTATGAAACACAGCCCTAGTTTCACTGTTATTTTAAAAATTAATTTGGGCATTGGGTTTTCCAGTAGATTATTGTCGAGTAGTTATTTAATAATGACGAGATTGTGCGTTATAAATCTTATCTTTATCACTCTCGCGGTTGAGGAACCGTGCTTTTGACAACAGCTTTAATTTTGAAGAGTCTCCTTTTTTTAAGTCAGTTCGGAATTCGCAAATTTTGAAACATAGCAAATACACATTTTGTTCTATGAATGTTCTTTTTTGTTCTTCAATGTACAAATATTATCTTCTTGTTTCCCATAAACTAGAGAAACGGGTTGGAGATTGCAGTAGAGGCTTAGCTCTAGAGTCGTTTCTTACGACATGGATACTTACCACATGTCGCGACACACCGAGAACCACACCAACCACACCGAAGGTAGAGAGTAGGGGCTCCACGTTTTTGAATTTTTCTATTTTGGCGTCCGTTTTCTGACTGATGTCACCGCATAGTGACATGCACGCACAATGGACCGACTGGATTCTTGGTCTGTCTAGGTTTCAGTCCATCTAGATAGACTGCGTTACAAAATCTATATACATATATAAAAGGAAAAGCTGACTGACTGACTGACTGACTGACTGACTGACTGACATATCAACGCAGGGCCGTAACTATAAGGGTTAGAAACTTGAAATTTTGCACAGGGGTTCCTTTTGGAACGTAGGGGAGCACTAAGAAAGGATTTTGGAAAATTCATCCCCTAAGGGGGTAAAATGGGGGTTCAAAGTTAGTATGAAACTTTGCCGTACCTATTTGAAATTATTCGAATTAAATTTGGTAAGAAGGTTTTTCATTTAAAATTATGAAACACATGTAAAATAGTTTTTCGAAAATCATCCCTTAAGGGGGTAAGAGGGTGGGGGGGGGGGGTGCAAAGATAGTATGAAACTTTGCCGTTTTTGAAATTATTCGAATGAGATTCAATATGAAGGTCCTTCATTGAAAGTCATGAAACACATATAAAATAGTTTTTCGAAAATCATCCCTTAAGGGACTAAGAGGGGAGGTGCAAAGTTAGTATGAAACTTTGCCGTTTTTGAAATTATTCGAATGAGATTCAATATGAAGGTCCTTCATTGAAAGTCATGAAACACATGTAAAATAGTTTTTCGAAAATCATCCCTTAAGGGACTAAGAGGGGGGGTGCAAAGTTAGTATGAAACTTTGCCGTTTTTGAAATTATTCGAATGAGATTCAATATGAAGGTCCTTCATTGAAAGTCATGAAACACATGTAAAATAATTTTTCGAAAATCATCCCTTAAGGGAGTAAGAGGGGGGGTGCAAAGTTAGTGTGAAAATTGGCCATTTTTGAAGTTATACGAATGAAATTCATTATGAAGGTCCTTCATTGAAAGTCATGAAAGACGGTGTAAAGTAGTTTTTCGAAAATCATCCCTTAAGGGGGTTAGAGGGGGTTGCGAAGTTAATATGAAAGCTCTTTCACATGCGCTAAAAGTATACCTTTCTTATTTGCAAACACTTTACTCAACTAAAGCCCACGCGGACGTAGTCGCGGGCAACAGCTAGTACGAAATAAATGCTTACGACCGCCTCGTGATCGAGCCGTTAAGGCGCTCAGCTCTCATCATCAACCCATTATGTCCCCACCCGAAGGGCACGGGTCTCTTCCCTGAGGAAGGTACAGGCCATACTCCACCACGGGGCCAAGTCCGGATTGGCGGAGGCTTGTAAGACTAGTGGCTGGTCTTACTGTCAGAAGTTTTCGAGCCGCTCTCTAAGGCCTCTAACTTTGCTTAACGACTGCCATCTATCGACGGCAGCCGGCACCAACTGCTTAACGTGCCTTGCGAAGCACGGAACCGCTCGGAAAAATGCCACTGGCGTTAGTCATAGACGGTCACCCTTCCATGCACTTAGCGCGCCCAAATTGGGCGGCCCAATGTTGCTTAACCTTCGTGATCGTTTAAGATCACTCTTTAAGATCACAATTCACTTTGGTATTGAATTTAGTTATTTTTATCTAGCTTAGCCTAACAATAGTCCCGATTTTATTTAAGTAGCGAGATTGCGCGAGTACATATCGTTTTAGGCGGCAATCACATCTGTTACAATGTAACAAATACGAATACAAACGACATCCTTTATTTATGGAATAAAAGTGGATATTATATAAGTTGGTACATTTATATTCTCTACATTCACTAAAAAGTATACAAATATTTACATTACCTAAAAATCTAAAATGCAAAAAACACTAGGTCTATATCTTCAATGAAATCATAATTCACAATCAAAGAGAATGAAGTTATGTACTACTTTGTGCCGTCTTAAAATCGGCCACTTTAAATTTCCAGCTTACCTCAGCAGACCAAAGTTGATCAATAACGCATTCTGCATGTAGTTAGGTAATATAGTTCTAGCGTTTACCTAAAGATACCTAGTTTAAATTTTTTTATGTACTGAATTTCCACCTCAGCAGGAAATATTTCTAAGCAAGTAAAGTAAAATTTCAATGAAAACAAAAATCGCTCAAAAGTTATTTCCAGAATTATTTATCACTCATCATTGTTATTGATTAAAAAAACCACTTCTGGTGTGAAAAGTCTTTGAGTTCGGTGTTAAAACCGCATGCAAAGAAAACATGTCACCATGACGAGGGTTGCAACGCTGTAACTTTGTGTGAGAGCAATCTAAGGCCTGATTTACATTTGCTTTATTATCATGCTTTTTAACCATGCTTTACGTAGAGGTAAAGCAAACAATAAATCAGTAATGGTTGGTTGTTTACTATGTATTTAAGATTTTTTTTATATAATGGTGCAATAATTACTATGAAAGACTAGGAACACGTTCATAATTTTTTGTACAATAATGAAAGATGTCTGAAGGAAACAGCGTGAGGAAACCTGAGTGTTTGAGGTGTTAACATAATTATTAATTAAGCCGATACTTTCTACATACATTGGATGTTTACATGTTTGTGGCGTCGCTGTTTCTGGTTCCCACGACACAGGGTATCCTAGTGTGGGGCGAGAAGCAATGTATGTGCCTGTATGTAAATGTTATGTTATGTTATACCTATATAAGCTCGCGCCTGTATCCCAGAGGGGTAGGCCGAAACCAGGGACTGCCGCTCGCCACGATCCCGACAAACCACCCTCGCTTCATCGACATTCATTAGTCGTTGCCGAAACTTCTCCGAAAAAAAGCCTGTGCCGTGCAGTGAGACGCATAAAGTCAAAGTAAAAGAAGTTCGAATGCCAGACCTAGCAGCAGCCTTAAGCCCAGTCAGACTGACTTAGAGCTAACCTCTAACGATTTAATAAACCTGTAAGGTCAACAAATCTCTAGAGTATATCTTTCACCTGCCGTCCAAAATATTTTTCGTGATGTTTCTCTGGAAGGTAGGCTTTTAATAAAATTACGCAGGAAAGTAAGACTAGAAGATTAACTCACTGTACAGTTCTTTGGGTCTGGAAGTATAGTCGAATTTCAACGTAAAGAAATTACGTTCTGTTGTGTTCGTTTCGACTTGTAGTGGACAAAAACACAACAAAAATGAAAATCCATATGTCATCATCAAAAAAAGTTAAAAAATAAATACATAACAGTATTTAATTCTAAAATAAAGGGGGTCTATGACCTGCCGTGGGCGTAAATCGCTGATAATGATGACTTAAATTTAGATTAATCTCCGAAAAACATGTTTACAATATGATCATATCTGTGAAACTAACTTGTTTCCAAGTTTCCCGGTCTTGTGCCACCCGCATCCAACGACTCCCTACCACCATAACCAAGTCGTCAGACCATCTACTAGGGGGCCTGTCCACGCTGTGTCGTCCGGTTCGCGTTAACCAGGTCAGTTTTATTCCACCCCAACGGCCATCACTTTACCGATCTATGTGTCCGCCCACTGCCACTTCAGCTGAGCAATTCGGTAGTTGACACGACCAACAACAAATTAATTGATATGCTCGATTTAGACAAAAAATACAAAATATTTCTTTTAGTCAATTACTAGTAATTACAATTTTTAAATAGATAAAACATACAAAGAGTGCTCTGAATATTGACGTCATAATTCGGTATTTTTATACAAAATTCCGTTTTAAAAGTAGCTTATTTGACATTTTGCTAACTACCCAATTCTTTGAGCTATATTGGTAACTCGAGTTATTCTGCAGAAGGCATAAGTTTAGCTAGTCGTAACTTTTGTTTTCGCAGCGCTGCACCTTGTGGACGTTCTGTTATATGCATATTTTGTCCTTAAATTGTCCTTCTAGAGGTCGTATTAGAGTAAATTGAATTAAAATCTCACTCGGGTCATTTACTCAATTTATTTTGAAAGTAAAATTTAAAACCTCTGAAAAAACATTGTTTTTTTTTGCTTGTTTAGCGAATGCTCTGTTAAATTTTGGATCAATTTACTTGCGATTTAATAAAAGATGGATGGCTGAAAAGATGAATGATCTAGGCTTTGTTTAAGTTCTTGCTTGAAGCTTGAAACCTTTTGGTGAAATTTGGTGAAGTTTATAACATTTTTGGTTTCTCGAAACAGACCCGTTACTGGTAAGATTATAGGTTCTCTACGTAGTCGTAAAATAAACATAAATAAATCGACCGAATGTGGATGGAAGGGCCGACAATGGACGTTCAAGGCGGACATATTTCGGCCAGATAAGTGTTTTAGGAATTGGTAAGATAAAAAGCATGTGAAACCGGCGAGCGTGCATGCAACTACTAATTAATATTGACGACCTCTGTGACGTAACGGTTGGCGCATCTGCTTACCATGCGAGAGGTCCCGGGTTCGATACCCGCCTGGGTAGAACTAAGAAAAAAAAACTTCAGGTCTTGGATGTTTACATGTTTGTGACGTCGCTGTTTCTAGTTCCCACGACACAGGGTATCCTAGTGTGGGGCCGGAAGCAATGTATGTGCCTGTATGTAAATGTTTATGTTTAAATGCGTGGAGGCCGTGGCTGTGGACTCGCCTACTATGTCCGACATGGCTTAAGAGCCACTACTCTGAATCATCCCCCTTCACAGGTTGCGCAATGGTGGCTGCATGTTAATGTGAATGGAATTAAAATAGCTATAGGGACTGCCTATCGTCCGAACTGGGTGGCGGTGGACTATTTCCTCGATGCTATGACCGAATCTATAAGCGCGTTTTCTTCCTTTGACAAAATTGTATTGCTCGGTGATTTTAATATAAACAAATTGGATTTAACAAACTATAATTGTATTCAATTCAATAGCTTTCTACAGTACTCTGGGCTCACACAAGTTGTCTCAGAACCTACTCATTTTACAACCACTAGTTCCACATTGATAGATTTGGTCTGCGCCAACATATTAGTAAAGGAGGTTACTGTCACTAATTTTGTAGGTATTAACGGACATGCAATGATAAATGTTACCCTAAAACTAAAAAAGGAGAAGCCCGTCCCGCGTACTATTACATTTAGACCAATAAAAAACATTGATATGATTTCTTTTAACAAAGATCTATATGCATGTGACTTCGCTTCTATAATAAATTTTGATACAGTAGATGATATGGTTCTGAAGTTTAATGCGCTTATTATCCAATTGCTTGATAAGCATGCCCCTATGCGAACAACCTGTATAAAACACCCGTCTACTCCTTGGGTTACAGACAACTTAAAACTAATGATTCACACAAGAGACAAGGCGCTTGCTCGGTTTCATAGAACAAAGAAAGATTCTCATAAAGAATATTATAAGGAACTGAAAAAGTTGGTCGGAGAAGCAATGTATAACGAGCAACGTGCGTTTTATGACCAAATCATTAATAAAAACACGCATGACTCTAAAAGTTTATGGAAAGGTTTGAAGAAACATGCGCTGCCCTTGTATGGGAGCGATGACTTTCTACCCCCACAATTTGATGACCCTGACAATATTCATGAGCATTTCCTCAACATACCAGGTAATAATGAGATTCTCCCGTCAGTATTCGAAAGCTTTAATGTTGGTAAATACAACGAGAGCTTTAATTTCAATTTGCACCCAGTTGATGATGAAATTGTTGGCAAGATTTTACTCGAATTAAAATCTAACTCTTTAGGTATAGATAATTTAAGCTGGGAGATGATCCTCCTTACTTTGCCACACACTTTAAAAATAATTACAATTATAATAAATACCTCAATACTTCTACTTTCCCCACTCTATGGAAAACAGCTCTCATCACACCAGTCCCCAAAATCTCTAACCTAAAGTATTGAAGGATCTCAGACCCATAAGCATCCTGCCTTGTCTCTCAAAGGTGCTGGAGAAAATTGTCCATCTGCAGCTCTCAGAGTATCTTTTCACTTTCACTTTCAAATGTTGTTTAATATTGATGATCATGACAAGTGTCAGACTCTGCCTACCCCTTCGGGCCACAGGCGTGAGTTTATATTTGTGTGTACAATACATACATACACGTATGCGAAGAACATTAACCATGATATTCTTTGGTAAAAATCCGGAGATTCAGCTCAGGAATTCCTCAAGGACCACAGAGCGCCAAGGCACCGAAATGAGAATATTAAATTAGCGATCGTCTGATAGCTCGCAAATTGAGTCGAGACCAGCCATTCATCATTTAATTTTATTTACTGACTTACGTCCGACATTTCATTCAATCATTCATTCATTCCGATTGGCTTGACGACCCAAGCGGATTTCGGCCTTTACGTACAATTTGGGCCCTGTTCCAAACAACTACTGTTTGATTCTTCATAAATGCACATGAAATACACGTAATACCTAGATGTACTAATTAGCAATGTCCGAAAATATAGGTACAATCTTGATGTCTAATGGGCTAGCTGCCCTAAAAATGTAGTTACTCCGTCTTTTAAATTATTCAAAAATAAGCGACACGTATTTTTTATTTTTAAATTAGACAAAAAATGACAAAGATATAGCCCATTAAAGTTACGTGTGACGTCACGCCTATATGGGCTATATCTTTGTTATTTTTTGTTTAATTTATTTTATTTTATTTTAACCCTGGAAACTACCCTATAAGGGGCTTATCTCTGTTTTTTTTTATTTATTTGTTGGGGTGTCAACTCCGTTTTTTATGTGCAACGCATCCTGAGTCGCACATAAAAATAATCTTATAGTAAAATACACAACTGAATAGAGTAAATTAGAGTATCCCACTAAGAACACAACTGATGGTAGTTTGTAAGATCAATGTAATGTTTTGTGACGAATTGGGCCTCATTTCATGTTAGTACAATAGGCTAGTTGCCCTAAAAAATGTAATTAGTCCGTCTTTTAGATTATTCACAAATAAGGGACACGTATTTTTTTATTTGTAAATTAGACCAAAAATGACAAAGATATAGCCCATTAAAGTTACGTGTGACGTCACGCCGTGCTGCATTTTTTAACACGGAGTGACGTCACACGTAAATTTAATGGGCTATATCTTTGTTACTTTTTGTTTAATCGAAAAAAGAAAAAATACATGTCCAATATTTTTTTATACTCTAAAATACGGACTTAATAGAATTTAATTATTTTGACCCTGGAAACTACCCTATTGAGGTGACAATCATACGAACGTGTCGTGGACAAATTAATTTGTACAAGAACCCACGACCTCTGTCTTGGTAAGTAAGCGCGTTAACCCCTAGACCAACGAGGCAGTCAATATGTTATCGATAGAAGCTAGTCATAGGTAAAAGCCTCGTCCTTGAACCCACTGACCTTCGAGACACAGGCGGCAACCTTCGCTATTCAATTCGCCAGTCAGTCCCTTAATCCCACTACTAAGATACACCGAGTGAATACAGAGTCTCTAGTCACCGTTTGTGCTAAACAGCATATTATGCAGAATGAAACAAGTGCTAATTTGGAGTAAAATTATTTTCAACACTAACTCCTTAGATAGGTATTTAAATATTAATGTAGGTGCACAATAGCACTTTCTTGCTAAGGGGTTTTTTTTAACAGGGTTTAAAAAAAAATTAACTCTACATAATCTTTTAGAGTTAATCACTCGCAATAGTTTTAGAATTTATTTTTTGCTTAAATTAACTAGGTATTTCTTAGTTTGCATTGTAAATGGCATTTTTTACCTGGTCAGCCCTTAGCTTGAGAAGAATGATAGAAAGTTATTGCTATTTTCAGGTCGGGACAAACACAAAACTTCATTTAGGCAAAGATATTTTGATACTACTATTTTGAACTTTACAACTAGAACTAAGATTAAGATTAACCTATCATACTAATTTCATATAATAATTTTTCTTTTACAGTATTTTAATAACATTAAAAGGTTGGAAATGCAAATTTTTTTTTCAGACTCAGGCCAGCTATTTGGCGTACACATACGAGTATAGGTGCAAAAACAACCAAGCCTTCTTATGTTTCACAGTCGGGTCAAAAGGCGCCTAGCCAATCTAGTGTTAATCTTAGCCGTGGGACAGTCTGACATAAACTCTTATTTGGAAGCGGACCATGTTATATGACGACGAGGAACGCCCGCATAAACTTTGGTCGCCTTTATGACTTAAGTTTTAAGGCACCCGAGGAGGAATACTGCTTAAATTGTTAAGGCGAAGACGGTGTTGGTTGGTATCAATGTAAATTACCTTCTCGTATCTTTAAAGATCCGACTGCATGATCCTGCATGATCAAAAAGGAAAAGTGACATGTTAAAGAATATGTAATTCCGCGCCTGTACTTTGTTTATTTTTCCGTTCAATAGGTAATCGCTCGTAACATAGGGAAACATAGGGCCCGTTCAGTGCATGGATGGATGACCGTTCTATGACTAACGCTAATGGTATTTTTCCGAGCGGTTCCGTCCTTTGCAAGGCACGTTAAGCAGTTGTTGCCGGCTGCCGTCGATAGATGGCAGTCGTTAAGCCAAGTCAGAGGGCGGCTCGATAACTTCTGACAGTAAGACCAGCCACTAGTCTTACAAGCCTCCACCGATCCGGACTTGGCCTCTGTGGTGGAGTATGGCCTATACCTTCCTTAGGGAAGAGAACCGTGCCCCTCGGTGGGGACATAATGGGTTGATGATGAAGCTACCAATTGTACTGTACTATGCTATTGTCAAATTTCATGTGTAATTCCTGGTGTACATACAATAAAAAATATTCTGTCTATCTAGTTCAAACAATAACACAACCTACTTATACTACTAATACTTTAATGGATGCTTTAATTATTAATATCTTAGAATATTCTGGAAACTTGTACGCGTAGTGAGCTTATATCTAATACCGAAGATCTATACATACCTACACTATGTTATAGACTGTATAAACTGAAACTGAAGGCTTTACAGAACTTACAATTTCAACGAAATAAATGTTTAGTAGATTTCCAAAAAGACCGGTTGGAAGAGGCTTGCATCCAGCGTCTTCCTGCCACTTGGATGACATCGTCTATCCATCTTGTGGCTGGTCGTCCTACGCTGCGCTTGCGAAATATGTGGTTTCCATTCAAGCACCGAGGCCTATGTCCAGCAGTGGACTTCTCGTGGCTGAATGATGATGATGAAATTTTTAGTGGATTTTATACGATGTTATCCTTTGATGAGTTGGTCGAGTTGACTTGAAAAGTCTACTTAGCCGTGATCATTTTCCTTAAAAGTTTATGTGGTACTTCCCAGACTTTTTCATGTTTTAACAATCAACCGTAAGCCAGAAAAACGGGGGAGACGCTCTACTCGAGCAAAATATTGCGCAAACGGAAACATGAATCAAATTGCTGCCTTCGATAGATGGCATTCGTTAAGCCAAGTCAGAGGCCTTAGGGCGGCTTGAAAACTTCTGAGAGTAACCAGCCACTAGTCTTACATGCCTCCACCAATCCGGACTTGGCCCCCGTGGTGGAGTATGACCTATACCTTCCTCAGGGATGAGATGCGTGTCCCTCGGTCGGGACATAAGGGATTGATGATGACAGGTATTTTAAAAGCTTTTTTTGTTTTTCAAAAACTTCGTTTAGGAAATAATAAAATAAAAATAAATAAACTCACGCCCGTTATCCCCGAGGGGGTAGGCAGAGGCACCAATCACTAGAACTGGGGCCCACGTTTTGCCGAGTTTATTAGGAAATAAAAGTGTACATATTTTTTGTTTGTTTTTTCTATTATGCACATTAAATAACATTTTTATCATATTAATTCATCTACACAGTAAGAAGAACAAAACAGCCTCCCCTTAACTCCCAAGCTAAAACTGCAAGCTAAAACGTTTGTTCTTCAAATATTTTTATGGTTGCATTTTTAATGAAGCTTATTTTATACTTACGATAAGAGTAGTGAACGTCGAGGTGCCTGCTTCATTATTTAGAAGAGTTATCAAAACGCAAAGGTTGTACAAAAATTCTAGTGGAAAAATAACTTAGCTTCCATTTAATTTTCCTAGAGTAGGACACTTGTCTCAAAATCTTACTGGAGTGAGATTGTATTGAGGTATACCTGCAACATCATCATCATCAACCCATTATGTCCCCACCAAGGAGCACGGGTCTCTTCCCTGAGGAAGGTATAGGCCATACTCCACCACGGGGGCCAAATCCAGATTGGTGGAGGCTTGTAAGAATAGTGGCTGGTCTTACTGTCAGAAGTTTTCACGCCGCCCTAAGGCCTCTGACTTGGCTTAACGACTGCCATCTCTCGACGGCAGCCAGCACCAACTGCTTAACGTGCCTAGCGAAGAACGGAATCGCTTGGAAAAATGCCACTAGCGTTAGTCATAGACGGTGACCCATCCATGGACTGAACGCGCCGTATGTTGCTTACTCCACCACGGGGGCCAAGTCCGGATTGGTGGAGGCTTGTAAGGCAAGTGGCTGGTCGTACCTGCTACATATTAATGATTTATTTATACATGCTCAAAAAATTTAATTTACTAATTTAATAAAAACTTACACCAAGAACAATATTTGATTTCGAAATCCTGCTTCTATCTTTGATCCGAAGTTATCAAAAAAAGTTTAATTTAAAACTAAAGTTCTGTATTTTTCTCAACATGAGCAAGTCTTACGGATCAGAGCGATCTTTGGTCGGGCTCTTGCGATTATTATGCAGGTAAATGAATCCGAAACGAAACCTGTATCTTGGAAACACTCTCCAACGGCAGCGGTCTAAAGATTTTCTTAAACTTAAGTAATACTTATGGTTATTTTATGTTTCTTTTAGTTTAAGTTAGATGTAGTTGTAGTTTTTAGTTGTTGTTGTAATTCTTTTAACAGTCTTCAAAGGCATTTCAAGCAGTCTGTGGTAAAGAGAAAGAAGCTACCACAACTGAACCTTAAACTGCCTTTGAGGAGTGTTTTAGAGGAATCATGTATTTCCAGTCTAGCCATTAGTCTCAAATGGTGGTTTATCTAGACTGCAGTCGTTACGGGACCTGCGTGGGCGCAGCGCGTGGGCCCTGGAGTGACAGTAAACAGCGGAAAAAGTCGCGCAGTCAGTTGACTGCTTGCAGGGTAACTTCAGAGGTGATAGAAAATTAAGTTGGGTTTTTTCGGTAAATAAAGTGACATGGAGAGAAAGAAGAAACTAATTTTTTTTTAACACAGAAATTGTGACTGATTGAATTTTATTAGTAAAACTAAGTGTCCGTTATGCTTATAATACATAAATAGAATATTCGTTATTATACACATAGATTAAATTAACAGAATTTTAAGATTGACGTATCACGAATGTGGGTGGGGTGACGTCCCAGGCAGACGCACTTCAAACA
Organism: Yponomeuta plumbellus; assembly: GCA_947310845.1. Lineage (NCBI taxonomy): Eukaryota > Metazoa > Arthropoda > Insecta > Lepidoptera > Yponomeutidae > Yponomeuta > Yponomeuta plumbellus. The sequence continues at coordinate 8,205,916 of OX371216.1, read as the reverse complement.
GATAAAGGATTGTTAGCAAAGGTCAAGATTAAAAGTACCCGATAACGGCGTGCAATGACAAATTAAATAGGTTTGTCCAGATTGTGATAAGTGGCAAATCTTGGCCTCTGTCGACCCCCCTGGGATACAAGCTTGAGCTTCTGTAATGGATGAAATGTAATGTAGGCTCTACCGTTAGGCTCTACAGGCAGAGACGAGTACGACGTCGCGAGCTCCGTTTCGACTCAGCATGATTAAGCGCTGCAAATCAGAATGAAACCTGGTCGGAGTTTTATATATTATTTACTTTATTTCTGTATTCAGAATAAAGTAAATAATATAAAAAAAATAATAGTTTCACTTCAAATTATCGACCGTAAAGAAAAGGCTTAGTTACGAACGTCACAATCCACTTGGACCTATTATGACTTCCCAATAACTTGTCTACTCGCTTAAGGGCGAGCCTGTTGAATGGCAGTAAAGTGAGACGTGCTATCGACTGTACATTTTAAGTTTCATTAGCAAAGTTGTTTCAAAGGCGTTTTGTAGAATGTTTTACGGCCTCCAGTTACGGCGTCGGCGAAGATCACCAACTGGCAACACCCCACATTAACTTATTATCGAAGCAAGCCTCATCGGGGCGAAATTGCAATAAAATGGCGTCAGCTTGCTTACTGCCGTTATTTCTGCGGGGCATCATAAATCCTTCACCCAACGAATTCCTTAGGAGTTAGTATTTCTTCTAATGACATAATAGAAGTAAGGTGAAGTACAAGTAAATGCGCTTATTGCGAACAAAAATGTGGCAGATTTGATAAGAACATTTTTAAATTACTAAATGAATTACAGTTGGCAAGAAAAGGCGTTGGCTCAGCGTGTGCCACCAAAGCTATATGAGAAAAAGCCCCTATTGAGAACAATCATTTGCAAACTGAATACGTACTGTGGAATGTTAGTTGCCCAATCAGTTGGGGAATGACGCATGCCTATATAGGCATATAGGGGATATCCCCTTTGTAGTCAATTCCGCTAATTATAAGTCCAGAATTTTTCATAATTTTTTTTTATTTTACCATACAAAAACATTTTTATGATACACATGACATCATTAGGAGAAGAACTCCGAATCAGAACCTCCAACTACAAAAACAAAAATACAAAACAAACATGTACAAACAACACTATAACGAAATGCTCGTATAATTTTATAAACACACAACACCAGTGCCCATGTTTTTATAGTAATAATAAAATAAATTAATAAAAACTAAATAAATTAATAAAAAAAAAAACTAAAAAAGAAAAAAAGAAAAGCTCCAATTAGCCTTTTTATTCAGAAGTAATGTAAGTAAGAAGTAACGCTCAGAGGGGACAAGCACTGAGAAAAATCCTAGGATGCTTTCTAGACAAATGCTAAGCCACTTTGTGCGAGGATCTAGGTCAGACGCGGAAATCTATTCTTGCCTCGAGGGCTAACACGCGCAAGAGGACTCTAGTCTATGTAGAGTAATATAGAGCAGATTAAGTTATCTATTATACATACTGGGTGTTGATTTGTACAGTTTAATCCGACTCAGGGGTGGTTATTTACATGATACGGAAGCAAAAACATATATATATATATTTTTTTTTGTGAAAATCACCTAAAAACTATAAAGTTACATGGCTTAGTTTCTATCGTTTGCACTTGACGGGTCTTATTTATTAATATTTTTCTTAATATATTTTTTTTGCTTCGGTATCATGTAAATAACCACCCCTGAGTCGGATCAAAATGTACAAATCAACACCCTGTATAGTAGGTTAATTCGACGGAAAAAAGAAGATGACGCTGTGTTACCGCTATAAAATATAAGGTTTACTCGATAGATTTGTTTTTACCATGAATAGAGGACTCATGTGCCGAAATCGTTATCACATCAAAGACTTTAAAATTTAATTATAAGAGCAAAGTCTAAAAAGCACCTACGTAGCACACACAATTTTTACTTGGAACTGAAATGGGGTTATTTGATGTTTACGTACTAGCAACACTCAGACATTGGACAGCTTTTGGCTTGATATCGATAACGTGACAGTTATTTTTGCATTGAATTAAAAAACAGACTTTATTTAATATTATGTTACCCATGTTGTTTTATTAATTTGTTAGTAGCAGGACGCAGTGCGCTCTGGAACACTTAGGGCTGTCGGCACTGACTGAAAATCAGCGCTGAGGGTTCACGCCCTCAGTACCTACTATGTTCTATGCTACATCTCTTCATGTGGCGCTTCAGCACATCTTTGTACCTAAGGAGTTGACCGCCATGCTTGCGCCATCCTCAAGTTCTGAGTAGAAGTTGCATTTTGCTACTCGCTCTTCTGTCATTCGTGTCTCCGAGTTTGAAATTCTTAGTGCCTTTTCACATAAAGTAGTAATGTAGAGCTCCAATGGCAGCTTTCATATGCACAATTGCATAACGACCGGCCGGTCTGTGGAGCTACATTACTACTTTACCCGTCCGGCGACCGGATGGCGGCCGGGTGCATGTGAAAAGGCACTCAGACGATCTGAGCAGGACGCGAAGAGAGATGCCTGTAAAGCCTGTCCACTTGCTGCGATAAATTATAATTACATAGACGGTGTGCTCAGATGTCTGCAGTGTGGCAGAGCCTTTATAAAAAAGATAGCTATGCGAGCTTCATATATGCAAGCGCACCAACGACACCAAAACAGGAGTTGAAGTAGTCGCCGTGACCGAAATCGGTCGGGATTATCATCATCATCATCACTATGTTCTGTGTTTCTATTAAAATTGTAGAAAGAAGAGATAGCCAACTAGGTTTGCCATGCTAGCCCTACTGGGGCGCTTGGCCAAGAAGGACGAGTTTCAGATTGGCCTCCAAATACACTTTTCCTGATACACGTCAATTAGCGTTTGTCATTTTCAGCGCCTAATTTTTCTATCAGAAAGAAAGAAAGAAATTTATTTCACAACGAACTTCAAAGTACACATATTATAACATAAGTAGGTACTTGCTTAAAATATTCAGCTTATTTATTTAACGTGTATTTGGAAGACACGTCGAAAACTGGGTAAAACCTGTACTATGGCCTTCGACGCCACCCTTTGGAGGCCAAGTCTGTTTACTTTACAATAACAGAGGTTAAGAACATAAACATTTTATTTACTAACCCAAAAGAAATTAAGTTTAGTAAGACATAGTATTTTCATTCCAACCTAATGGTTGGAAGGAAAATCAATCAATCCAATACAATCAAAAACATTTTGTTCGCATATAAGTCAAGAATACAAAACAATTTCATGTTAGATAAGTAACAATAGGCGCAGTTTGCTGTGTTAAGCCCCTTGCCCTGCCCTACGCATTAGGGATCACATTTGTCTCTTTCGCTAGATGTGCTGGATTCAGTCGCTGGATGAAGATGGGTGAGGGGCAAGGTCTAGTCATCAGAAAACAGAAATTAGATATAAAAGATCAGTGAGAAATCTCAAATACATTTATTCAACAGTGGTGCAGCAATGGTGGTTTCATTGAAACTACTAACGAATCGTTTTCAACTTAACTCGGCGCCTCGCGCGACCGATTTGCGTGAGACCCTATTTCATCTGCACAATTTATATGCCATTGGAATGACATTGTATAGGTATTGCTTAGTAAACTACGAAATATGTTTAATTTACAGTTATTAGTCGCTATGGAGCGCTTATTAGCTTTTACAGGGTAACTTTGAATTCGTACACCGTATTTTAAGGAGACGTTCTAACACACATTTGGAAATATTATGGTGCTTTCTTAGTTTTCAACAAAAAATCACAAGTCAAAAAACCCTGTAGTCCCAAGGAGAAGAAACATTGATTTCTTAGATAAGATAAGATAACAATATTCTTTATTGCACACCGGAAAAACAAAAAACACAAAATATTTACAAAATTTTATGGTACAATTGGCGGCCTTATGACTAAAACCAAATTCTTCTAGATAACCTTACGATGCAAAATTGCTGAGAGAAATTTGAAAGATAATCTCTTCAGTCCTGACCTAGAAAATAACAATAGAAAACTATTGTTATTTTCAAGGTATTTTAATACACTTTTTTAAGCCGCGTTTTCACGGTCTTAGTGCGCTCGGACCGAGTGCGCCATCCGAGTAAACTAATGCTTCTGATTGGACGGTTTTTCGCCACGAAACTAAAATTGCCATTCAGAAGCATGAGTTAACTCGGATGGCGCACTCGGTCCGAGTGCACTAAGACCGTGAAAACGCGGCTTTACTTCAAGTTGCGCTAAAAGGAACTATTGTAGGTACTATTTTTCTCGCCCACTTTATTTCTAGAAATTGGCCATTTCTCGCCGGTTCTCTCGGCACTAGGTGGGAAAACTGTTTTTCGGCCGAAACGGGTGTTCTAACAAATTGGGGTCTGCGCTGACTTACGACTTCGAGATGCCACATTCGATGTTCAGTTCTGAAACTATTTTAACTGTTGGATATACGAGCGAGCGGGCTAGAAGCAGCAGTATCGTTTGAAGGTTGTTTCCTATCACACTAATATTATAAAGGCGAAAGTTTGTGAGTGTGTGAGTGTGTATATTTGTTACTTCTTCACGTCTAAACGGCTTGAGCGATTTTAATAAAATTTGGTATGGAGTTAGCTGACACCCTGGATTAACACATAGGCTACGTTTTATACTGCAGGAAAATATCTTATTCCCATGGGAAAATCGATGAAAATGAAATGTTCTAGATTGATTTTTCCGATAAAAAAAAACTCACGCCCATTATCCCCAAGGGGGCAGGCAGTGGCACCAATCACTAGAACTGGGGCCACGTTTTGCCTAGTTTATTAGGTCCCAAACGTGACGTGATTTTTCCGATACTCAAATTTAAATTATTTTGCTTCTAAAAATTTGAATAGTTATTATTTTGGCTGTTAATGCACAGTTTATTTTCCCTATAAAACCGCGTTTAACATCGCGGGGCACAGCTAGTTTGGTCATAAATCAAATGACTGCCATCATGACAAATAGTTTCGATTGATTCGATTCTCGCTGGGGCTACATTTGTACAAATGAGCGTAATAAATGAATAAATAACTTTCACACAGCAAAAGCACTTGACCTGGTCCTAAACTAGGATATTGTGTCCTGTGCTATTGTAACCAGGCGAGGACATCACAAACATGGAAAAACACCCAGACTGAGAGCATTTGTTCAAATGTACAGCTGTCATGATTTTGACCAATTTTAGTAAAATCAGAGATGTATTTGACTATTCCAAAATCAGTTTGCTTTGATATTAATGAACATGAGATAAAAAGTATTCAATAAAATAGTGTCATGATACGTCCAAAACGGAAGTGTCGATGTCACTATTCAAAAGTAACCGTTCGCTATGATGGTAACACTGTGAAATAATACATAGGCTGCTACTTATGTATGCGGAATCTGGGATTCCAATAATTTTAAACGCAATGTCTGACCTCCATGGTCAAATTCGTTCTTTTTTTAAATACTGGCCGCTAATATTTTTCTCTTATATACGTTAGTGTTTTGTTTTTGTTGGGTTTAAAATGTCATATCGCTGAAAAAATGGAACTCACTCGTGAAAATATTCGTGCTATGATTTATTACGTCGAAAGACGTGGTTTAACGCAACAACAGTGCGTAGATCAATTAACTTCGACTTTTGGTGGTGAAGCTCCATCAAAAACGACTGTGTATCACTGGTTTAGTGAGTTTAATCGCGGGCGCAGTAAGCTCACGGACGAAGTTAAAGAAGGTCGCCCGAAATCGGTGGTTGTGCCACAAAATATTGAAGCTGTGCGAAAATTCAACGGAGGCGACTCAAAATCTGTTTATAATATCTACACAGGTGACGAATCCTGGATCTACGCGTACGATCCCGAAACTAAACAACAATCAACAGTTTGGGTGTTTCAAAATGAGCCGAACAATACGAAAGTGGCTCGTGCAAAAAGCATTGTAAAGCAAATGGTGGCCTGCTTTTTTGGTATTAATGGCCAAGTGGCTACAATACCACTGGAGAATCGCAGAACGGTTAATTCGGAGTGGTACACGACCATTTGTTTGCCGGAAGTATTTGAAGAAATACGCCAAAACAACCAGCGACGCTGAATCATACTTCACCATGACAATGCCAGCTGTCATACATTCAGGAAACAACTACATTTTTGGATGGTCAAAAAATAGAATTGATGGGTCATCCACCGTACAGCCCTGATTTGGCTTCCAATGATTTCTATTTATTCCCAAATGTAAAGAATAAATTACGTGGTCAACGATTTTCGACCCGTGAAGATGCCGTAGATGCGTTCAAACAGCACGTTTTGGAGATACCTCAATCAGAGTGGAAAAAGTGTTTTACAAATTGGTTTCATCGAATGCAAAAGTGCATCGATCATAGTGGAGAATACTTTGAAAAACAATAAAAGCATATTTAGCCATATACATTTGTTTATTTTTTCTATTCCGCATACATAAGTAGCAGCCCTCGTATGGCGGGGAGCTTCGTTGAGTGGGGATGATAGAAGTGCAAGGAGGCTCACTTTTACGTTATACTTGGTGGAGGACACATCTTCTCACACAGCCCCCAGTGATATCGAACCCGCGACGTCTGTCTTGGGAGGTAAGCACTGTAACGGCTAGACCAACGAGGTACTATACACATTGTATGTATTTCCATGTTTGTGATGTCCTTGCCTTATTACCATAGCAAGTGGTACCCTATTTTAGGACCAGTATCTATCTATAAACAAGTGATTGTGCTTTGTAGAAGTTACTCTCATTTCTCCCTCCCATATCTCCAGCTTATGCTGAGTCAGACCCCTTTTGCATTTGCCACACCTCCAGTACTTACACGGATAAAACATCGCTGTATGTCTCAATTTCAATGTTTTCGTTTTGTTATATTGCTTCATTGTGTTTTGTCTGTGTTGTTTGCTTTTCTACTACTGTATAGTCTACTTTATATTGTTTTTATTGAATGTGTGTGTAAATGCAGATAAATGATTTATCTATCTATCTATCTATCTATCATTTCCTACGGGAATCTACATTTTCACGACAATATCCTGGTACGTGGCTTGTGAATTTGAACGAACAATAGCACTCGCTAACCCACGACCTGCGGCATAGTAATCAGTTGTGATACCGGTAGACCAACGGAGCAGTCATTAATTGTTTAATTGCTATAATCCGTCTTTTCAGCGACTTGTTATATTTTATTTCCAGGAAACTACCAAATTGCGAAAGAGTGAGTAACCGTACAAGTATGTCCCGCCCGCCGCGAGCTAGACACATTCGTGGCTTCGGTCACGGTGGGCACACTCTTCCGTGGGAATACTCTTCCGGTAAAAGCAATTTGACACTTGTCAGAGTATCATCACCAGACGTGCCTCAGAAAGGCTATATCTCTGTATTATATCTGTATGTATATCTGATATAGATCTCTGTATTTTTTCTTGACTAGTAATTGATTGTTACTAATAAATATTATGAATATTAAATAATGAATAAATATTATGATAAATATTATGAATAATGAATATTACTAATAAATTATGTCTATGTCCGTGTCTAGCGCTAAGGTATGAGTATACGAGACCCTCAGACACTCAGGGCACCATTTCATAAAACTACAATTCATTATTTACGAAGACGATTTTATGTACATCGATTTTTCAACTGACTGACAAGTAGCAAGAGCTACGCAATGGCAATTGAATTTTGTATCATAATTAATTCATTAGAGTTTTATGAAACGCAGCCTTGATCGATAATCTTGACGGAACGGGGTGAGGCAGCCAAGTAGCGTAAAAAGGGGTAAAAACAGAAATAATGCCCTTGCCTAATATTAACAAAAAATGTATACCTATTTCGTCTTGTAACGTTCATTAAGTCGCAGATTCAGTTTCTTTTGATCAAAATACTCTTTGTTGACTTTGCAATGTACATTAAATGGTCGTAGTAAACCATCATGTGTAGGTCCATGATATAGACCCCTGATCATTCTACCAAAGAACATTATATTCGCAAAGTGACACTACTGATAAGGAGCACCTTGTATTACCACCTCTACTCGGCCATCCAAGTTCGACAACGAGATACGATCTCAGGGACTTGACTTACAATTAAATCGGCCACAATGCCTAATGACGTCGGCAAAAAACGGCCAAGCGTCCGAGTTGGGGCAAAAAATGCACCCGCGCATAGAGTAGCCCTGAGATAGAGGGATCAACTTTGTTTAGTATCAGAAAAGGCCCCATTCTGGGTATTTTACCATGTTTGGCATGTCCTTACTTGGTTACCATAGCACAGGGTATTATAGTTTGGGAACAGATCAATTGATTGTGAGGTATGGAAGTTATTATTTTTATTTATTAGTCGTCGAAAGTCGCTGTAAAGTAACTGAGTAAACCGCACGGAAGTAAAAGTTGACATACTGTCGACTGTATACATAGATCAGCTGTTTGAGCTTTATAATTTATTGTTGCAAGGTCGCCTTTAACATAAATGAACATATTCCACCGATTGATGTCCCTACTGTACTGGGCAATGCAATTATTTCTGGTGTGTATGAGGACATTAAGGATTAAGTAAACCATCAAAAATATTGCGAAGGTCGTCGTTATCAACCGTAAAGATGAAATAAAACAAATTTCCTTCATAGAAGTGCATTATTTCCCTCATAGAAGACCGTTGCAAATTTTTACTGAGTTAAAATAATCCAGTTTGAACCGCACAACTTTCAGTTGGCGCATCTGCTCGTACGTTAATCTATGCAAACAAGTTGTTAGCAAAAAAGTTTGATATTAAGTTGATACGATGTGTTGCGAACGAGATGATGTGGCCTTTGAGGCCTCGACCACGGTCTGGACCTCTGTGATTACAGCTGTAGCACTCACAGATAATGATGGGATTCTTCCCGGGAAAGAAACACATTTAAGGATTAAGCCACGAATATGCCCTTGTTTTTTTCATATGAGGAAACATGGTTTTGAGCATTACCTCTTGAAAAAGCGCAAAAAATTTTTTTTTTAAAACATAAAAAAAAACTAGTGGTAGAAGAGGGGTTGTTTAAAATGACAAACTTTGACTGACATGTTTCAGGAGTTACACATTTTAGAAATTTGTATTTACAGAATGACAATAAATTCTGGCGATAATTTATTAATTAATACTTTTATTGCAATCACAGAAAAATGGTGAAGGATAATATTGATAGAATATAATAGAATATAAATAATCACGTACACAAATAAAGAATCTTATCTTCTTACACTGTACTGTACTGTTCTTTCTTATACTGTATACATTATTCACGGCGATTTTGTGTCTTTTGTTTTTTTCGATATACAATTTATTGTCCATTGAATATTCTTTAGAATATTATGGTTTAAAAATAAACGCTACAATCCGTCTAAATACGGCGATAGCAACTGACCAGTTTTGTCATTGCAACTCAAATTTTATTCAAGTTATAAATAATCATCATCAGCTGTTCTTGTCAGAGCCGGACGGAGGGCCAGCAAAAACAGTTGGAAGTTTAGAAGATCATAAACGGGAATTCGGAAGGGCCACGCCGTATGGCAAGTAAATCCACTGTCGCTGACACAATCGTTATTCGGATACGTGTTAAAGATACTGTGTTGAGGAATACGCCTTCCCAGCAGTAGGCAGAGGTGAGCTGATCATAAAGACCTGTTTCGATTGGCAAGAAATGAAGAAGAATATAGGAGTTGACGTCCAACCTTCATTAGGGGAGAGTCATAGGAAACAAATAATCAGTTACATACCTACTTAAAGGAGGGGCTCCATGCAATAACATTAGCGCCATTAGAAATGGTAAAAAACCATATAAATTTTTGTATAGCTGCAGCGGCACCGCCGGACTTGCTTACAGACCTTACAACCTTAGGCAAAAAACCTACGACTAGTCAGTATTAGCGCCAAAAACCGCCGTTTTCGGCGTAAAGGCTGTCTAGTCCTAGGTCCGTGATCCTATGAGAACCCATTCTCAGTCGTAAGTACTAAAAATTATTATTAATATGATAGTTTCACTGATAGTTTCACAATCAGTTTTCACTGTCACTTTTTGCAGAAACAATCTTCAACAAAAGATATGCTTTTTTGCCATTAGTAGCCCTAGTGTAGCCCCTTAAAGATGGCGTAATGAGACAAGGTAAGAGTGACAATGTTGGACTTAAAGATATACCTTTCTTGTTCTATTTGTATATAGTTACCTAATGAACGAAATATGTCTATTGAGTGTAAGTGGAAGCGCCGGTAATGGATGCACAATGGTGCCTCGAGTAGCGAATGTCGATAAAGTAGTTCTTTGAATTCTCTTAGCAACTGTTGGAGTACATCTTATGAGGCATTACATCCCACTATAAGGCACAGGGCCGATTACTGAACTGAGAATTTCGCTAAGTAATTACTTAACTGTAGCGCTGTCTCGTCCTATTTCTTTAGAAAAGAGCGTGACGGCACGTTACTTAAGTATTTCTATCTAATATGGGCATAGTCCTCTTCTCTTTCACGCTAACCCATCCGGTCCAGTAGTAAGTATTTACTTTTTATTTTTACTAAATAATAATTTTCACTTCGAAAATCAGCCCACAGGCTTGTCTCAATAAGATAGTATGATCTTAATCGCCAACAGTGCCAAACTCGAATTGATAATTTCTGTTGAAGTGTCAAACATTTAAAGATTTCACGTCATAAATGCATTTTACCTGAAACCTGTGTGCTTGAGGTGTTTACGTGCCTAAGCGCTTGTAATTCCTAATCCGCGATGGGCACGCGTGATAATTAAACCCATAGTCTATCTCTAAGATATGACATGTGCCCTGCAGTGGGACCAGGGCTGCCATTTGTACGAAAACGTACGATTTTTTTAAAATAATTTCATATACTCATTTTTCAATATTGACTAGCTACTTACGACGTATATTTACGACGATATTTGGCGATTTTTAAATAATTTGTAACATGAAAAGACATTTGTAACATTTATTTGACACGGAAATCTTTGTTTTTCTAGACTTAGGTGTTAACTCTTTATGTATATCATAAGTTCCACCATGCTAGTGCTAGTGTATCTTCAGTAAATAAACCTTGTACATAAATTATCGGTTTCTCTGTCATTGGCACCGGATCCTAACAGTAAATGGGATCTTATAATGGCAAAACAACTTATCAGAACCACCGAAAACTGCACTGACTTTAAGCCGACAGATAATGTGTTAAAATGCTTACGACGAATGGTACAAAAACAGTAAATAAAGGGTAAAGTAATAATGTACGACTTGTTTATTTCAAAAATGTACGACTTGTTTGTTTCGAAATTCCATTGGGCATACGATTTTTTTAAGCTTTTGTACGATTTTGACATTTTTTGCTCTGGCATCCCTGAGTGAGACACATATAGGCTACCACGGATTTATAATACTTAGGGTACATAAACCAACATAAACATAAAAAAAAGTTGTCAGCATGAACGAAGTTCTGTTGGTCTCAATAACTAAGAACTTCTCTTATTGACTTTGAAGCATTGATCGATCACGTCGCTGTGAACTGTTATGCCCAAGTTTAAATTAGCGCAAAAACACTATCAAAACAACTCAACCGAACTTTTATCTAACTTCATGACCCAGTGTCAAAGAAGCAAGATGATAAGCGTTGTGTTTACACAGGTTATCAACTGCAGCGTTTACTTATCAGACTTTCCATACGAATACGTTTCAGAATTCGTGGGAAAGAATATGTTATGTTAGGGATATACTCGTATTTTCCTGTTTGACTATGGAAACAGCAGAGGTCCTCACATTTAGATAAGAATTACTCACATGTGTATTTAAACTTGTCACATTCTCAATTAGTTTGAATAATTTATACGATGAATAAAGGCCAGTGTCTGAATTGAGAATTGGCCTAAGTAACAACTTAACTCTAGTGCTGTCTCGTCAAATTTCTCAGAAAAGAGGGTGACAGAGCGTTACTTAAGTCTTTAGGTACTTCTCGATTCAGAAACCGACCCTGCGAAATTCTCAATTCAGAAACTGGCCCTTAGTCGTACAAGATAACAAAATTATTACTCGAGACATACTATACCATTAGGGTCTAGTCATAGAAAGCGCCCGGGGTGCGCGCCCGGAACGCTGCTCATTGGGCGCACACCACGGACGCGGACGCTTGATGTAATCCGTTGCATAGAACTTCATACAATTTTAAAGAGCGTCCGATACGCAGCGTATCGTACGCGCGCCTCGGGCGCTTTCTATGACTAGTCCCTTAGACGTTTCCTTCCCACAAAAAATGACAAGATTGACAAGACAAGCCAAGATGGCGCCACTCTTTCTTTTTTTATAGTGACGTCATCGCATGAAGGTTTCATACCTTCACGCTTATCTAGATGGCCAAATAAATTTCAGTAGAAGTACAATATTGTTAAAATGTTATGAATACAATAATGTTTAAACACAATTGGACATAGTTAAGCAAAAAGGTTCCAACACACATAAAGTGAGTTTTGAGATATTATTATTTGAGTTTTTAGGTTTAAGCTGATTTACGCTCTCCATACATTTGGGTAAATGTGCCATATCTTTGCACATACCTACTCATCGGATCACTAAGAAAATATTTGATTCTTAAAATATAGATCATAGTGATCATTTTGGTATAATTAATTTTGGGTATAATAAATTTGGTATATGGGGTGGAGCGATAAAGACTAAATTTATTGAATTGGAGAGGGCACAGAGGTCATTGTTGAAGGTTATGTATTTCAAACCACGAAGATCTTCGACAGCTGAGCTCTACTCAACTTGTGAATTGCTAACTGTTAGAAAATTATACATATTACATACCTTACTAAGATCACATAAAACATTAGTATATGACGCCAATCTGCCTAAAAAGAGAAAAAGTTGTTGTTGTGAGAAAAACAACTTTCGCCCACAGGCAATACAAGAAACAATCCTCACTTTTATATAATCTGGCAAATAAAGTACTAAATATATATCCTATGAAAAAATACGACTGTAAAAAAGCTATAACTGATTGGCTACTACCTAAAACATACGATGAAACAGAAGCAATCCTGCATTAATAAATAAATTATATATAACTTACTTAAATGAAGAATTTCTCTTTGTTTTTAATAAAAAACCATTCCTACATTGTGGCAAGTAACAAAAATTTATATTAATTAAATTCATATATCTACTCACACACACGTACACACCCTCACACACACACACACACACACACACACACACACACACACACACACACACACACACACACACACACACACACACACACACACACACACAAAACCAAGATGCGCATTTAATTAAGTTAATTATCTATTCAAATTTTACGTAATAATAATAATGATTAGAAAATTGAAATATTAAAAATAATTGTAATAAAAATTTTAATTATAATGATTTAAAAATTGTAAATTTATTAATAGTTATAGCTAATCGCGAAAGAATTGGAAGTCTCTTGCGAATTGATACATGATTTATCTTTTTATACTTTAATTAATTAAATATTTGAAAATTTTGTTAAGTAGATATATTTAAATTGTAATCAATATTAAAATATGTATTATACGCATTACGCATGTACCTTACCATAACTATAACTAAACGATTATACCTAAGTAATGCCAATGTATTAAGTGAAGAGCGGGGTTTCCTGGCACAAGTGTTTACACACTTAATAGGAAGTCCCTTACTTCTAGTAAGGGACTTCCTATTAACTAGACTATCTATTACTAGACTTACACTGTATTTGTAATCTGCTGAGCTGCTTATCACCCACTGTGATATGTTTTAGCATAATCACTTGACACTGCCACTTTCTCCAACAACTTTAAGACCACCACCTCAAGTTTGCTATGTCTGCGAGTAAGCAAATTTCACACTTGGCACCGGCAGACCCCCTGCAGGCGTTGAGGAGCCTGGAGACTAAGTTCACGGAAGGTATGGCAGCTTTTGAGGCCAGGTGCAACAGTATTACCACCACACAGAATACTTCTACGTCCACAACAAAAACACAAACGCCCCTGAACCAGCTGGTAGAAGATTTTGGGCACTTTAAGGAATTTGTGCTGCAAGCTGTACAGCTTCTCCGTGCTCAGCTGTCCTCAGTCACCCAACTCGCCGACGAGCTTGACAACAGAAGCCGTCAGAAATTTTTACTTCTTAGAGGTGTGCCGGAGACCGCAGATGAGAATGTTGCTGATACTATTTGCAACATAGTGACCACGAAGCTGAAGGTCAGGGACTTTAGTGGTGCAGCGGAGGTCCGTTCCTGCTACCGTCTTGGAAAACCTCGGGATGACAAGACGAGACCAATTCTTGTACAATTTGCCAGACAAGACATCCGCTTTCAGGTATGGGATCGCAAGAAAGAGCTAAAGGGTAGCTCTATATCCATGGCAGAGTTCCTCACTCCTCTCCGTAGAAAACTGTTTACGGAGGCTCGCACTCGGTTCGGTATAAATAACAGCTGGACGAGGGGCGGCATCGTCACTCTCAAGCTGAAGGATGGCAGCGTACGCCGGTTGTTCAGTTTGACGGATCTCGACGAGGCAGCGCCCATATCAAAGTCTACTGGTCCACCTGCGAAGGCCGATACTGCACCCAAGAGAACCAGACGCCGACCTACAAACAAAACAGAATGAAATGTGGGGTGATGTCTCTGCACTGCTTGCTCTAGTAATTTCATAATCACTCATACTCATACGTACTTTGTCATTTGTAAGTCTGCGGGATGTATCGTGCGACGTTACTGCTGGTGTTCCTCAAGGCGGCGTACTGTCTCCACTTCTTTTTTCAATATTTATCAACTCTCTGGTCTCTGTCATTAACTTCAGCACCTATCATCTGTATGCAGACGATCTCCAGCTATACACGTCCTTTAAATTGGAAGAAGTTAACGATGCAATTGTGCGCATGTCTACTGACCTGGAATCGATTCGCCAGTGGACAATAAAATATGGTCTCCTAGTAAATCCGTCGAAAACACAGGTAATGTTTGTTGGTAGTAGGGCCCTCATTGCGAGACTCGATCTGGACTCTCTTCCACCAGTGCGATTCAACAATATCCCTCTCTCCTACTGCAGAGAGGTGAGGAACCTTGGTCTTTTCATTCAAACCGACCTATCATGGGATCGGCATGTGGCTGAGATAAGCAAGAGAATTTTTTCCTCTATGCACTGCCTTAAGCGCTTACAGAACTTTCTCCCGTTTTCATCAAAGATTACGCTTGTTAATTCCCTCTTACTTCCTATCATTGACTATGCTGATGTATGCTATCCTGACATAAGTCAGGAGCTGCTCAACAAGCTTGATAGGCTCCTCAACTTATGCATCCGGTACATATTCGGACTGCGTAAGTATGACCACATTTCCCAATTTCGTACCCAGCTGAAATGGCTTAACATCCGATTCCGCAGGAATACTCATATTCTCACCATCCTATATGGCATACTGAACAATCAGTGCTCCCCCTCTCACCTAAAGGAACGTTTTGAACTTCTCCAAACGGACGGGCGCCCTCTGCGTCAGTCCCGGACCCTTCTGCTTTCACCCCTGAGCATAATTCGGCTAGATATTCAAACTCTTTCACTGTGACTGCGGTACGCCTGTGGAACGGTCTCCCTCTGCACATTCGGCAGGCTGAGTCATTGACTATCTTTAAAACAAAAGTATATAATTATTTTATCTATTTACAGAATAATAATATATCTTAATAGATCTACACACTTTTTCCAAATTATTATATAAATATTTAAGGACTTTCTCAATATCTATCCCAGTTTGTTTGTTGTACGTAGTTGTTAGGTATACTCGTGTATATATATATATATATATATGTATTTATTTATTAATGTGTATGTATTATAAATTATTATGTACCTATATGTTATGTATGTCTATAGTCTATTTATACAAATAAGTATTGCTTCTCTACTTTTAGTATTCCTGTGTTGTTTTTTTTTTTT
The DNA here is from genome assembly GCA_947310845.1 of Yponomeuta plumbellus. Taxonomy (NCBI): domain Eukaryota; kingdom Metazoa; phylum Arthropoda; class Insecta; order Lepidoptera; family Yponomeutidae; genus Yponomeuta; species Yponomeuta plumbellus. The sequence goes on along the minus strand of OX371216.1, from coordinate 8,189,893 downwards.
TTTTTGCACTACCCACCCAGCCACGATCCACAAACCAAAGGTTGACTGGTAGAAAATGCTACTTAGCATTAAGTACGCCTTTGCACCAAACCTGTGTTTTCTGTGCAATAAAGAATTTAATCATAATAATAATAAGTCCCCACCACAATGTGTAATGAATAATTTTGTAATCGAAATAAAAATATTTTATTATTATTTAATTCAAAAATTACCATGTTGTGGGTTGGAACGTTTTTGCTAAACTACGTCCAATTAATAGGTAGGAATTTATGTCTTAAAGTGTCGCTGACATTTAGTTACTTATTAATTTTATTCCCTCTAGCTACTATTTTTTTTAACAAAATCGCGATAGGTACTCATTCTTAGTTATACATGTAACGGGTCTAGTCGCGATTAATAATAATTATAATAATAACTTCCACATAACACAACAATTTAACCTGGTCCCAAACTAGGATACCGTGTGCTATGGTAACCAGGCAGGATTTCACAAACTGAGGCCTTTTTGTACAACGCACGGCGGCCCTCACTGGGAATCGAACCCACGCCATTGTAAATAGACGATTTACCGCTAGACCATGCAGGCAGCACTTTGCGTATGTTATGTAACCTAATCTAGCCACAGTCGGGTACAAAACCCCGTGCCAGATCATCACGTAGCAGTACTATCAAGCTCTCTGATCAAGAGTCAAGTTGATAGTGAGACGGTTCAATTAAGCACACTTGATACCTCGCAGACGCCAGAGCTAGATGCCCGTGATAGCGTGCTGCTGATTTTGCATACTAACGAGCAGCGCATAGCTAGTTAGGATAGATATATAGGGTGTTACAAACACATTCCAAAGTGTAGTGAGAAAATAATAATAATAAAATGCGTTTCATCATTATCATCAACGCATTATGTCCACACCGAGGGGCAAGGGCTCTTCCCTGAGGAAGGTATAGGCCATACTCCATTACGAGGGAGAGTCCGGATTGGTGGAGGCTTGTAAGATTAGTGGCTGGTCTTACTGTCAGAAGTTTTCAAGCCGCCCTAAGGCCTCTGACTTGGCGTAACGACTGCCATCTATCGACGGCAGCCGGCACCAACTGCTTAACGTGCCTTGCGAAGCACGGTACCGCTCGGAAAAATGCCACTAGCGTTATTCATAGACAGTGACCCATCCATGGACTGAACGCGCCATATGTTGCTTAACCTTAGTGATCATTTAAGATCACTCACGCAGCCCAGGCTACGAGCGATTCAAACGTCACCTTACTCACCGATTCGAACATCACCTTACTCTGCATTAAATGGAGATTCTATTGGTGAAGAGATCTAAGTAATAGCTCAACTAGCAGTTTGTTTTTCATTCAGACGTGAAAGGAGTTAAAAGAAACGAGGAAGAAAAAATCGACTAGTGATTTTAATTTTAGCTCTAATTTTGTTCGCCACAGCTTATTGGTGTCATACAACTACAATTTAACATGTAAATGTGAAAATATAAAGGAGGTTAACAAAACAATATTTTTCGCAGGCATTTTTTTTTAATTGGCTCGGAACCACTGAAGTGTGGAATAGCTCTCTTATAAGGCGACGATATGAATGTCTAGCCACTTTATTTACACGTTTTTTCGCTGTTTATCGAGGCACTAAATATTTCAATTAAGGTACTAAATAGTACCAAAAAGGTAGTACAATAATGTAATGTTTTTCAAACATTAAATATCGCATTTGGTCCAGGGGTTCTGACGCTTACGATATGTAGCTTATGAAAGTTTTAGTTCAAAACTTCTCATTTATCAGCATCGTCAAGCGTATCCACCGCGTATTGGCGAGGCATCAGAACACCACCGACAAAGGTTTCCCCACGTTATTTTCCTTCAAACTGCGGCGAAAACAGCACAGAAATCTTACTCTTATTTCCAAAGCATATCTCGTAAACAAGCCACTTACTTAGCTTAAATTGCTGGTGAGATGGCCCGATTCAGCTCGACGCACAAAAGCCATAACAATTCCAAATCCCATACAATTTTCTAGTCCCCGGCACGATTTAGCGGATCAAAGCAAACGTGAATAATTGTCCTGACTTAGTGCTAAGCAACGGCCCTTTGGGCGTCGATTTATGCTAAATAAACTACGCGTGGCGTGGCCTAATAATAAATTGATCTTGACGACGTTTGGGATAAGGGCTCAGGCATAGGCGGAAGCGGGCCGTTCTACTCCGCTTGCTCAGTTAAGCCTAGTTCGCACTGGGCTAGTAATTTAGTTGAGTAGCGAGTAATTTAGTGGCTAAACGTGTGCGAACCAGGAAAAATTAGTCGAGTAGTTTAGTGAATGATTTAGTTGAGTCAATCCATTTTACTCTATTTTTTCGGTCGAGTAGCGCCCTCTACCACGCGTTCCGTGCTCACTGGTTCATCGGCTAAACAAGTCCGAACCTGTTGATTATTCGAGTTCATTAGTGACCGTAGCGACTAAATTACTCGCTACTTGACTAAATTACTAGCCTAGTGCAAACTAGGCTTTACTCTAAGTGAGTCTTGGCCGATACAAGAAGTCGCGACTTTGTCTCTGTTCTGCGCGGTTTCCTGTCAGTCGTTAGCCGGGAGCTCATTATAGACATTCCCCACTTTATTTGTACGTCTAGAATGGTAAAGCATGCAGGACAAATATTCGACTAAGTGACATCTTCTTCAAACTCTTGTTTGACAAATGAATATCTTTATCTTTACCTTCATCCTTCCAGCGATATCCGGTCTTTGGCTGCTTGGTAGGCCCAGGTATGCTCTTTTGACCACTCGATCCTCTCCCACTCTTCTCTTTGTAAGTGACTGAGCCAATAGATTCGGTGGGATTTTGTTTCTCAAAAGATGTTGGGTTTGATCGGGCAAAATATTAAAAAAAGTGAATATGTTTGTTACTGTAATCTAAGTATCACTGTAAATAGGTATACCGATAAATTTACACTTTTTGCCCAATTTCATGTATAGTCATGAAGCAAAAATATTCTCTCAGATGAGAACATTCTCGTCCGACCATCTCAAGTTACATAGTAGTTATGTTACGGGTGACATTCCAACTTAAGTAGTCGGTCGATATTTTGGAGTTTGTGGAGTTTCCTTGTTAGATTCTTCTCCACATAATTTATTAATTGTGAAACTCATAATACACAGATTTAACATTTTGTTTCTACTGTGAATAAAAATATTAGCACTTGAATTTGATGTACGCTTTCCTACCCGCTGCCGCTCGCCGCTCCGCTCCACACCGCGGCCGGACCCAAATTCCAGCGACGGATTAAACAATTGATAAATACGTCGCGCCCGATGGCCGATCTTGGAAGCGTTCCCAGATGCTTGCGCGCTCCTTGAATGAATTTAATTGTCGCGTGTCGCCTGTTTAGTCTCAATTATTAGTTTCGTCTGGCAACCGCACGTACTGGCTGCATTGAGCAGGTGACCAGCACAACTGGAGAACTAAGGAATGGGTTTACGAGTATTGTTGCCCATTTTCGTTTTCGCTGTCAAAGGGCATTGGGCTTTAACCCCCGGTTTCTCGAACGCTAACAGTCTGTTAATCTACTGTTAACACTGTCAGTTGTTTTTTTATGCACTTTTGACAACTGAAGGCTGTTAACAATAGATTAATGGGCAGTTTAGCGTTTGGGATACCGGCGGTAAATGTAACAAACTTTCACGTCGTCAGACTCTTCCGACAAAACGTCAAGTAAGTGTATACGGAATAAAGTTAAAACTTATGTAGTTACATTGAACTACAAAAGTTTGATCACTTGATTAATAACCGATTTGTATGATAAGTTGATGTTTTATTAATATAAAAAAGCTCGTAAGCCCAATAAAGGCTTTATTCATCGTAGCGGAGGCTCAATAGGGAAGCACCGACAAAAATAACCTCTATTTACCTTGGTAACAAGAGGCTGAAAATCGATTTTTCTCCGCAAACAAATTAATCATCTCAGGTAATTTTATACTGATAATACAAAGCTTTACCCCCGGAGGCAATGAACTTTAAACTAATCACTCAAATTAACCCGCTACAGTTATAGGCCATTAGATTGGGATTTCAAAACTTTCATACCGTTGAGTATGGCAAATCCATGAAAAACTTCAAGAACAATAATTTTGTGAGAGCAGAAGTATGGATAATAGTGGCCACGGCTGTCATTCCACAATTTACAGTGTTAAATACATATTTATAGAAAGTCGATTCCTCTAAAACACTTTTCAAGCAGAGTTAAAAGCGGTTATGGCGGAAATTTCGGTTGGACTGGCTTAACCTCGTCTTAAGAGTATTTTAAATATCATATTTTATCAATACGTTTTTTGCGGATAAGTAAACATTAGGTACAGTGGCAATGCGGCTGACTTACTCCTATAAGCATTTTCTACTAGTCAACCACAGGAGGTAGATGACAAGAACTGGTAGGCATAAGGAAGTGTGAAAAAGCTGAATTAAATCAATAAATTATGACGTAAAACAACAGTAGCAGACATAATAAACTATATATATGATACATTTTAAGTGGAATTAACTTTTCATAGTTAAGACTGAGACTTGCTACAGTTAATACATCGTTTATGGGTCACCGTACAAGGTTCTACAACAAGATTCCTTAAGATACATTAGAGTTACATTTGGGTGCCTTGTTGGTCAAGCCGTGAAGGCACTTAGCTACCGAGAGAGAGGTTGTGGGTTTGATTCTCTACTGGGGGCCACCGTACATTTGTACGGCTCAGTCTGGGTGTTTTTCTATGTTTGTAATGTCCTTGCAGGGATACCACTGCACAGGATATCCTACTTTGGAACCAGCCCTTATATTACGTAACTTTCCACTCTATCGGGTTAAGCATTTAGACAACTCGAAAGAGTCAAAATAAGAATGTCAATGACAGTTCGGACTAGGAGTATGAGATATCTACTGGAAAAAAAGTCCCAGAATGTAACAGTGTGACATAAGGTGGTGTGACATACCGGGAACAAAAGGGCTAAATTAGACAACTCCAAACTGTGGATTCTTACGTAATTGCGCCCCTGGTCAAGTCATTGTGTTGTGTAGAAGTTATTATTATAGTTACCTCCGATGCGGCTCAGCGATCTACTTCGATTTATGATCCGCGGTCTCCACTCAAGAACTCGTCTACCCCAGGTCATGAGTTCTTGAGTGGAGACCGCGGATCGGTAAGCGTAGTGTAGGACGTCCTCAGACTCGGTGGAGCGATGATCTTCGCAGGGCGGCTGGCAAGAGCTGGATGAGAGTAGCCGAGGACCGTGCTCAGTGGCGTGCAATGGGAGAGGCCTATGTCCAGCAGTGGACAACCATGTGCCGATGATGATGATGATGATAGCAAAAAGAGCAGTTGTAAAGGTACACGCTCACGGACCGCGTTTCACAAATTACATTGGCGTCTAATTTTACGGTCCCAAACGCCGGATTACAAGTAACAATAGATACGTGACGTCGGCAAAACAACTTAAGGCTTAGGGCACACATGAAGGACGGGCGAGGGCGCGGTAAAGACGCCACTCGACGTATAGAGGTCCCGCCTTAGCCGCGTCTCTTCTGTGTGGCCTTCGTCCTGTCCGGTCCCCTCAGTACGTTTTGTGTGAAAAATTCTAAAAGCCATCTCCGATTTTTTTGTGATGTTAATTAAGTCTTAATTTTTATTTTTTTCGTGTATTTCTACTGAAAAAAGCAAATAAAAATTAAAATAAATAGATAAACCCACGCCTGTTATCCCCGAGGGAGTAGGAAGAGGCACCAATCACTATAACTGGGCCCGCGTTTTGCCGAGTTTATTAGGGCCTAATAAAAATTAACTTTTGAAATAAGCCGCCAAAATGAATCAGAACGTCACTGAACACCCATGAACGTTAGAAGGACATGAATGTCAGATGCCATATTTACTGAGTTGTGACGTCATCACAGATTCGGCGACTCCTGGCTGTTTTCAATAAAATGTCCACAGATAAAAAATATCAAAGTTGATTCTGGTTTTTTGGATAAATTATTATTTTTTTTAGTTAAAATGCCTTGAAGCGGTTTTATGAGTATTTTAATCCTTTTTTTACGCTGTCATATAGCCTATTAGAAAAACGACACGTCTTTTCCACGTTCGACATGGTGATTAAGCCCACACTCTCTTTGAGAGAAGGCCTCTTCACTGCTGTAGAAAGTAATAAACAAGTATATAGGCTGCTGGCTACTGTCTAGTACTTTTTCGCGCCATCATCGCCGCACGACCTTTCTGTGTGACTCAGGCTTACAGAGTTACAACACTAGATGGGAAAATACGGAAGACGCAATACGCAAATAATTCAGTTTGGCTAATAATAAAAAAACTATTCCGTTTATTTTGGAAATTTCATTAAAACCGTTTTATAAAAAAGGCTGGCTGGCTCTTTAAATCAATTGAACTTTATTTTTTGAGATAACTCAAATACCGATAAAATGATCTGTATACTATATTTAGTGAAACTAAACTCGAGACTACGTTACAACGTACGCCCGATCGAATGGACCGTCCTTGTTGCTTATCTAAAATATTTTGAAAAGTATTAGAAGAAAAAAAATTATTTAACAAATGTTTTATTTCGCTCGGGCTTTAATGCAAGAATCGCCTCAGTTCGCTCTGGATTCAATTTCACAACCTCGACCCAAAACATTTTGTTTGCGCCCTTGGTGAACAATCTAATACTAATACGACATCTCCAGTGAAGATTTTGATCAATGTACTCGTAGCGACCGGGGATAATTTGGTTTATTTGAAAAATGAAAACTTATGGGTTTATTTTTTTTTATTTGTAAGCGTATAAAATCGCCCTCCGTGAAATTTTCAAAGTTTTCTTTTTTGAAGCACTCTTATGTACATTACATATGTAGGTACGTACTACACCCAATCTACAGGGTATCCCAAAAATGACACGTCACAGTACAATACGGGTAATATCTCGGAAACCGTGCAACTTTTACTGAGGTCATCTTAGGTTGTTTCGATGCCTCTCGAGCATGCCATCTTTGTCACTGTGACGTGTCAATTTTGGGACACCCTGTATAACAACAACGTTACATCTACAAGTCCTTTCACGCGTTTTATGTCGTGCTTTAGGCGGTGGATTAGCGAGCACTAAGCCTTGTTAAATCGGTTAATAAACGATAGATTAGTCGTATGGATACGCACTTGCGTGTTAAAACGGGGATTAAGTAAGGTGATATTACCAGGCTTGTACAAACAAAGAACGTATCTGAAACTGTTCAGTACGCCAGGGGTTAATAATAACTTACACATTATACAGTTAGTTGTCCTGGCCCCAGTCTAGGATACTTTGTGCTATGGTTATTGTGTGGATCCTCCCTCTTTTGACAGATAGTGTAAGGGGGAACTGTCAAAATTCTGTTTAACTTAAAGTTAAATGGATTTTAGTCGGTGGTGCAACTCGGCCTAAGTCTGTTAATCTACTGTAAACAGCTGTCAAATGTTTTTTTCATAATGCAATTTGGCTATCTGACATCTGAAATCAAAATAACAGGAAATTCAGTAGTTTCAGTAAAATTAAATAAAACACTTGCATTTTTACGCAAAACTCACATTTTTCGAGCTTTTCTCATTCTAGTTTTCCCATTTTCCGTCGGACCTCATCCGAAGCACCACTCTTCGCTTCGTGGACCTCCCCCGCTGTTAACTGTAGATTAACAGTTTGTTACCATACGAGAAACTGGGGTCAGAAACTCGAGCTTACTCAAGAAGTTTTTCTTCACGGTTGGCGAGTTGCATTGTCAATAAAACATAGGTACGTGGATAAACATAAACATAAACATTTACATACAGGCACGTACATTGCTTCTGGCCCCACACTAGGATACTCTGTGTCGTGGCAACCAGAAACAGCGACGTTACTAACATGTAAACATCCAAGACCTGGAGTTTTGTTTTTATTCTTTCCAGCCGGGGATCGAACCCGGTACCTCTCGCATGGTAAGCAGATGCACTAACCGCTACCCCACAGAGGTCGTCATGTCGCATGTTTATTAAGATGTTGCTGGTAAGCTGGTTTTACCAGCTATTTTGTTGTCTTAATATACTAATTTACAACTGATTTGTGAACGAAATTTTTCAATAGTTCTGGTGATAAAGAAAGACAGTGAATACAGTTTGTCGGTAGAAACTTCAATGTAGTCGCGTATGCTTTTAATGCACTCAACCCCAAATCGAGAGCAGCGGAGGTACAGTGCGGCTTGTTGTAAATTAGATAAAAATATAAATTGGTTTCTAACTCGTCGGTAAGTATATGTGCGTGCATAAAGCAGACTATACCACTTTCAAATGTCACTTTAGTAGCTATTCAAATTTATGTTGTATGATGTGTAAGCCGCATTTAAGAAAATTGTGCATGTTGACCTAAAGTCAGATTGTGTTGCTGTGTTAAGTGTTGCTACTGAAAAAGTTCACCACCGAAAAAGGGACTAATTTGACCCATTTGAGGGCAAGAAAAAATAAAATGCTACGTATTTTTTATGTTTTACCTACAAAAAGGTTAATGTAAATATTTACTTACTCAAGTGACATAATACAAAATAACAAATATTTCAATATCGCGAACAAAATGTCGAATTAACTTTAATTACTTTATTTTATTCCTTAGCTGGCTACTGCCTACTAATTCAAGGTTTCGTAAACCTTTTTAGAAAAGTGAAGTATGCCGCTGTTAGCTCACTTAATAATTCATGTCAGCGATGATGATAATGATGAAAATAGTGATATTAGTATTAATGATGATTAGATATTTTAATAAAAAAGTTTTCTTTACTTGTACTTTTTTACTGTTTGTGTGATGAAAAGGGACACAATTGTCACTCGCCTCAAATTTTCTTTTAATTTGGAGCTCCACTCTTTATAAAATGGATACATTCAGTAACAAATTAAATGTGTAAACTCAGATATTCACACTCGTATTGAAATTGAAAAATGTGCGCGGCCAAAAAAGGTTTCTAATCTCTGACATGTCAAAAAATGATAACTGTCAGAATTCTACGGAATTAAAAATCAGACTTTAGGTGCAAATTAAAATTTTACATCTGTCATTTAATCATAAATTAGAGAAAATAGGTAACGTACCATATTTCCAATTTTAGTTACGTACTATTGATGTACATGGTGTAGATATGTTTTTTATTAGTTACTTTGAATGTTCTTGATAGCATCACCATCACCGTTCAGTCAAGAGCTTACCGACAAAGAAAAGGAAATACTTTGTTGGTATATCCTACTGTAACTCCACAATACCCTGTCCGAAATGATCAAGTTTTACGACTTATTTACACAAATTGATGACTTTTTCTCGTGCCTGCACGGTTTATAGAGTAATTTTTGTATAGTTATGCCGATATATACGAGACGGCTGTAAAATCCTTGGGGTAATAATTAGTTAGATTGTTGTATTTTATGTTGTTACATACTGTAGTACCTAATTCACTCTTAACTAAATGTTGGGTAATAAATAAAGTATGCAATTTATAAGGCCTTAGGGCTCACACACATAAACACGATACGACGTCGCGTCGTACCACGATGCGACTGTACATTTCCACGACGCGACATCGCATCGTGAAACGACGTCGTATCGTGTTTATGTGTGGGAGCCCTTACGCCTGTTTGCTTCTGGTGGGCGTGACAGAGAAAAAGCCTGTGCCAACAGTGGGCTCTTTAATTGTCCCTATGGGACAAAACTCCCTGAAAGCCTGCGGCGACGAGGGACTTTTGTCGACATAAAAATCCCTGAATCGTTTAAAAAATGTCCACCGACCGAGTACTTGTCATGGACTCAACGTATACAGTGTATGGTAATTTGTTACCCGGAAATTGAGTCTTCTTTCTTTCTTCTTCTTCCTTTAACATATTATTATAATGGACTCCCCCGTACTTTTGTCCAGTCCAGTCTCTCGGTGTCCTCGGTAATTTGGAGGACTTTTTGTACGGGGTACTTATAGTCCGTTATGTGTGTTATTCGATGCAATTTATAAGAGATCCGGTGGACAAAAAAGTACTAGCTGACCCCGCAAACGTGGTTTTGCCAGATAGGGGTATGAAAAATAGATAAAAACCTATTCTCAGACCTACTGAATGTAACTATAAAATCTCATCAAAATTGGTCAAGCCGTTTCTGAGGAGTATGCGCACTAACATTGTGACACGAGAATTTTATGTATTAGAATATTATTTAGATTTAATTTTCAAAGAAAAAGAGGATGAAATGATGGATGGATTCTGAAAGAGGATGTAGTGACTAGAATTGAGAAAGGAATGCTGCGTTGGCTTGGACGTATGGAGAGGATGAAGGAAGAAAGACTGACGAAGCAAATATATCGAGCAAATATGTGAAAGAACCGGCAACGGACGCCCCAGGCAGAAAAACTTCGAAATTTATTACCAAAGGGTAAGATAAAAAGTACCCGAAACCGACGTGCGTCCATGCAACGACTAATGAATGTCGATGAAGCGAAAGTGATTTGTCATCTTGACAAAGTTAGGTGGCAGTCTCTGGTCTCTGCTTACCCCTCTGGGATACAGGCGTCAGCTTATGTACGAGTATGTAAGTACTTAGATTAAAATTTATGAGGAGTATACAGGAGACGGTATTACATACATATTTATAAGGCACACCAACAAGTAACATACAAGTATTACATTAGCTTATAACAGGATCTATTCTAGTAAGTCCAGCCACTAGTCTTACAAGCCTCCACCAATCCGGACTTGGCCCCCGTGGTGGAGTACGGCCTATACCTTCCTCAGGGAAGAGACCCGTGCCCCTTGGTGGGGACATAATGGGTTGATGATGATGATTCTAGTATATTAGCCAATTACAGGTGGGAACAACATTATCTTGTTTTGTTTTTTTAATACTATTGATACACAATGGGAGGTCTTGACACTATGCTATGCTTCTTATGTACAATAAAGTGTTCTCTATATATCTATGCTAAAGCATCAGACGGTGTTGGATATATTAATATGTAATTGCAAATTAACTGAAACTAGATATAACTTACCAAGATCTATCATAAATTTTGTAACAAACAAGAACGCAATTCGCAGGTTTGCTAAACGCTGACTTTTTGTCTACTGTACAGTCGACAGCACATTATGGTATACACCCATGCACTCTACTCCGTTGCATTACGGGCGAATTTTCAACTAAAATGTGAAGATTGACGTGCTGTCGACTGTACCTATTTCGATGAATGTGTGAAGTCGTCACGTGTTTCAAATCATCACTTACTTCTTTCGTGGGAGTGTCCTTCAGTTGTAGTTTCTGTGTGTTTATTGTGGAGATAATTATACTATATAACTTGTTTTAATAATGGTTTGTGTTGCACCTAATGAATTAATAAAACAAACTTCAAAGTGATGCTTTTATTAACTTTGTTTACTTTGCTGTAGTCGTTTATTTCTCGACTTTTCTCTCTATAAATTGTCGCCGGTGGCAAAATGAACGGGACCAACGTATGCTATTTACAAGAATTTATTTACAAAAATGTAAACAATAGGCTCGGTATAGGGAATGGGTCGGTAAAAAGGTTTGGGTTCGTGCCCTACACCATGTTAGGTTGGTTCTGGCCGGGATTGCTGCCGAGAGGTACTCCCTTAGATTGGGCTGGATGGCGCGCCGTGTCGTTAGGACGCTGCAGGCCGGCGACAATCCTTCCAGGAAGCCCGTGGATAGAGGGTGATGGAGGGAAAGGTTGGAAAGTCTGGAAATCTTCAGTCTGGACGTCGAAGTATCCAGTCTGGACCTAGAGGTCTTCAATCTGGACCTAGAAGCCTGGAAACCATGTCCAGCATTAAAATTCAGCCAAAAGACACCTGCCGTGCATCGCCACCCAAACAGGAAAGCACCAGAAGGGAGTTTGAAGCGCCACCTTAAGTAGGCAGAACGGTGGAACGTAACAGATTTTAAAAGATAGCAAACATGCAGAGCCCATTTACCAATAGATATTTACACAGATAATTAAAAGAAATAAAAGATGTAGCAATCAGTACAATTTGCAGTAGTAGAAAACTACACAATCAGGGGCATAGGTCGCAGATTATATGTTAACAGATTTCAAGGAAAACTGGACATGAAAAAATGGCCGTTAGAGCAGTTGGAGAGGCGGCGTAATAGAGCGCACACCCATCTCCTTCCGTGGTCAAATTTTCCGTGATCTGCGCTCTCGCAGATGAGTGAACGAAAGAAAAATTTGAGTGAACGTATTGAATGAGCGATTACCATAAGCAATCACTCATTCACAGAGCGTCAAAATAGTGGCCAAGTACAAGTAGAACTCGAGGTTAAAATAAATAACGTTACAAAATATACAGACAAAAACAGTTGACGACCTCTGTGGCGCAGCGGTTAACGCATCTGACTACCATGCGAGAGGTCACGGGTTTGAATCCCGGCTGGGGACAAAAAAAACCCAGGTCTTCGATGTTTACATGTTTGGACGTCGCTGTTTCTGGTTCCCACGACACAGGGTGTCCTAATGTGGGGCCAGAAGCAATGTATGTGCATGTATGTAAATGTTATGTTATGTTAAGTTTATTGGACAAAAAAACTACGGCTTACAAGGAGACACTTTATTAACTTACTAGCTTTCGCCCGCGACTCCGTCTGCGTGGACTTTAGTTCAGAATTTTGCAAGCCCGTTCACCCCCTTAAGGGTTAAATTTAGAAAAACGGCGAAACACGTGTTTAATCAATTGTGTTGAAGAGTATTTATTTCAAGTTTCAAGAAAATCAGACTTTATACCTCCCATACAAATTTTGGCAACCCTTTTCGCCCCCTTAGAGGTTGAATTTAAAAAAATCCGTTTTTATTCCTTGCCTACATTATATATAGATCCTCTGTGCAAAATTTCATCTTCCTAGGTCAAACGGCTTGGGCTGGGCGTTGATGAGTGAGTCAGTCAGTCAGGACTTTGAATTTTATATAATACTAGCTGTTGCCCGCAACTACGTCCGCGTGGGCTTTAGTTGAGTAAAGTGTTTGCAAATAAGATAGAGATACTTTTAGCGCATGCGAAAAAGCTTTCATACTAACTTTGCAACCCCCTCTTACCCCCTAAGGGATGATTTTCGAAAAACTACTTTACACGTCTTTCATGACTTTCAATGAAGAACCTTCATGCTGAATTTCATTCGAATAACTCCATGAACGGCAAAGTTTAATACTAACTTTGCACACCCCTTTTACCCCCTTAGGGGGTGAATTCACAAAAACGGATATCGGAAATAATCATTATTGAAAACTTATAACCCAAATAACACTTTTTATTGAAATAACTTTGAAAATCAGAGAACTTTCATACTAACTTTACACCCCCCTTTTTCCCCCTTAAGGGATGATTTAAAAAAAACTATTTTACACGTGTTTCATAATTTTAAATGAAGAACATACGTACCAAATTTCATTTGAATAACTTCAAAAACGGCAAAGTTTCATACTAACTTTGAACCCCCATTTTACCCCCTTAGGGGATGAATTTTCAAAAATCCTTTCTTAGTGCTCCTCTATGTTACAAAAAGAACCCCTGTGCAAAATTTCAAGTTTCTAACCCTTATAGTTTGGGCCCTGCGTTGATTCTAAGTCAGTCAGTCAGCTTCTCCTTTTATATATATATATATATATATATAGATAGATAGATAAAAATATAGATAGAAGATAGATGTGCGGATTCGTATGACATTGACGACCTCTGTGGCGCAACGGTTAGAGCATTTGCCTACCATGCGAGAGGTCCCGGTTTCGAATCCCGGCTGGGGACAAAAAAAACCTTGGGTGCGTACATGGTTTGATGTCGCTGTCTCTGGTACCCACGACACAGAGGTAAATCGACAAGGTGGTAAAAAAACAATATCTTTGGAATCTTGCCGCCCTCAGTGGTCATTTACAAAACATAATGAAAATTCCGCTCTTCCCCATTTAACACTCATGAAAATTTCGCAAGTCCCAATAGGCTGTAAATAAGTGGTCAGGTAAAAATACTTTTATGGAAAATAGACTGTGTTACTACAAGATTTCTTTCGGTCAATAGTGTTCGGGCGTCAGTGCGTCGGCCTTTTGGTTTTCGGGCTTATGAACGATCGGGATTTGAAGTTATAGGGCTATTGATGCTTCGGTAAATGAACAAATTGGGTATCTGTTATACAGCTATTGGTCATTCGATGATATGTAGGGAACCCGTTGCTAAATTACCGACGCTTGTGCAAATCTATAACTCTCTCGGTCATTAAAACAAGCAATTAAACATTTTCATACAGGCACGTACATTTTTTTTATTTTATTTATTGCATTACACAACAGATAGGTTACATTGCATGTTATAACATCCTGATAGATTTTATGGTCTAGTTACTTATCCTTTAACGAGTGACGACATCATGTTAGAGTATAGACGAGTATTACAAATAGATCAAGCCACATACATTTAAATAACAATATTTCAGCATAATAATATGGTGTCGTCGTTTTATTTGGCTGCATACTTTTAGTATAAGTGGCTTGATCTGCATATGAAAAAAATGTAACTTATCTAAATAGTTAAAGATATTAGACATTGCTTCTGGTCCCACACTAGGATACCCTGTGTCGTATAGGAGAGTTTCCTATGTATAAATACAATATCCGTCCATGCCAATATTGATGTAGGCTCCCCATTCACCCGTAATGTACTTAGAATACCACTTTGCGCACGCCTCACGTCAATAAAACAATAACTTATTTAAAACAACCATTTCAAACAGAATCTATTTTGTTAACCAACCCAGACCTTTCGATGCCTATTAAAGATGCATCGACAGAGGTCACGCCAACTGGACGGTAGGGAAAATGAAATGTTACGAAGGAAACAAATTGAGTCTCCATTAATAGGCTCTCAACATAATGTAAGGCCGAGTGTTTTGTATTACGAGGCCTGCAATTTTTTTCTAGATTATTTATACCTGTCTTGATTTAGAAATCAGAAATCAAAAATTTATTTCAACGTAATGAATTTACATTCTGCTTGTTGAATGTCAATGTTCATACAGTTATGTATAATGTTAGCCGCTGAATTAGGGCCGTCTGTAGTGAAGAAAAAGGCAGCGAAAAAAAAACTCCACCCTGACCATCTATTCTCAAATCACCTTAAAGCTAATACAAATCAAACTTACAAAATAATATCTTGGATGTGTTGAATACTAGACACATTTATCCTCTGATTAAATTTAATATTAAACTACTATTTAATGCCATACGATTACGTCCTTGTCTTCTAAATAATCGTTGATTTTATAATAAGCTTTTTTGCAATGAGTGTGCTTAACACAATTAGGGCTCTGCTACTTATGTATAAAAATAAAAAATGAAAAAATAAACAAATGTATATGGCTAAATATGCTTTTATTGTTTTTCAAAGTATTCTCCACTATGATCGATGCACTTTTGCATTCGATGAAACCAATTTGTAAAACACTTTTTCCACTCTGATTGAGGTATCTCCAAAACGTGCTGTTTGAACGCATCTACGGCATCTTCACGGGTCGAAAATCGTTGACCACGTAATTTATTCTTTACATTTGGGAATAAATAGAAATCATTGGTAGCCAAATCAGGGCTGTACGGTGGATGACCCATCAATTCTATTTTTGGACCATCCAAAAATGTAGTTGTTTCCTGAGATGTATGACAGCTGGCATTGTCATGGTGAAGTATGATTCTGCGTCGCTGGTTGTTTTGGCGTATTTCTTCAAATACTTCCGGCAAACAAATGGTCGTGTACCACTCCGAATTAACCGTTCTGCGATTCTCCAGTGGTATTGTAGCCACATGGCCATTAATACCAAAAAAGCAGGCCACCATTTGCTTTACAGTGCTTTTTGCACGAGCCACTTTCTTAGGGTTCGGCTCATTTTGAAACACCCAAACTGTTGATAGTTGTTTAGTTTCGGGATATTATTATGTTATATATTAGATGTTATAAACAGATTTGAGTCGCCTCCGTTGAATTTTTTTAAGGTTTTCTTGCACCATTCGACGCGAGCATCTTTTTGATCCTGAGTTAAGTTGTGCGGGATCCAACGCGAACAAATTTTTTTTACAGACAAATGTTCATGTAATATCCTACGAATGCTCGTCATACATATGTCCAGAATAGCCTCTATCTCGCGATACGTAACATTTTCGCACAGCTTCAATATTTTGTGGCACAACCACCGATTTCGGGCGACCTTCTTTAACTTCGTCCGTGAGCTTACTGCGCCCGCGATTAAACTCACTAAACCAGTGATACACAGCCGTTTTTGATGGAGCTTCACCACCAAAAGTCGAAGTTAATTGATCTACGCACTGTTGTTGCGTTAAACCACGTTGAAAATCGTAATAAATCATAGCACGAATATTTTCACAAGTGAGTTTCATTTTTTCAGCGATATGACGTTTTAAACCCAACAAAAACAAAACACTAACGTATATAAGAGAAAAATATTAGCAGCCAGTATTTAAAAAAAAGAACGAATTTGACCATGGAGGTCAGACATTGCGTTTAAAATTATTGGAATCCCTGATTCCGCATACACAAGTAGCAGCCTATGTAAATCGCGTTGGATGTAAGAGGA
This sequence comes from Yponomeuta plumbellus, assembly GCA_947310845.1. Taxonomy (NCBI): domain Eukaryota; kingdom Metazoa; phylum Arthropoda; class Insecta; order Lepidoptera; family Yponomeutidae; genus Yponomeuta; species Yponomeuta plumbellus. The sequence goes on along the minus strand of OX371216.1, from coordinate 8,173,254 downwards.
GGTTTACACCTGTCCAAACCCAGGTTGGTAATTTCAATAGCTAGCATAGCTAGGTGAATTATGTAAAGATACTGGATAATGATCGATCTATTCGAGCAACTCCATTGTTAGATGGATCGCTCGTAGCCCCGGCTGCTTGAGTGATCTTAAACGATCACGAAGGTGAAGCAACATAGGGCGCGTTCAGTGCATGGAGGGATGACCGTCTATGACTAACGCTAGCGGAATTTTCCCGAGCGGTTCCGTGCTTCGCAAAACACGTTAAGCAGTTGGTGCCGGCTGTCGTCGATAGATGGCAGTCGTTGAGCCAAGACAGAGGCCTTAGGGCGGCTTGACAACTTCTGACAGCAAGACCAGCCATTAGTCTTACAAGCCTCCACTATTCCGGACTTAACCTCCTATACCTTCCTCAGGGCAGAGACCCGTGCCCCTCGGTGGGGACATAATGGGTTGATCATGATATCGTTAGATGTGTATCAGGCTTAAAACATGAAATGGGCAAAAAAAAGTAATAATATAACATATCATCTCGTTGTTTGCTTGCTTGATTGGTTGATGAATTGGTTTACTTGTCTTCAATTATTACAGGTTTTATAAACACTTCGGTAATAGAAACCTTGGTACCAAAATAGAATTAAAAGACACCCTCACTAAAACCAACCTAACCTAATTTTTCATCACAACTTATAATCAAAAGCCTTTCCACTCTGGGTATGTAGCTTCAATGGAAGCTGATACAACCCTGTATGGAGCATGTACATATACATCATCATCAACCCATTATGTCCCTACCAAGGGGCACGGGTCTCTTCCCTGAGGAAGGTATAGGCCATATTCCACCACGGGGGCCAAGTCCGGATTGGTGGAGGTTTGTAAGACTAGTGGCTGGTCTTACTGTCAGAAGTTTTCAAGCCGCCCTGAGGCCTCTGACTTGGCTTAACAATTCCATCTATCGACGGCAGCCGGCACCAACTGCTTAACGTGCCTTGCGAAGCACGGAACCGCTCGGAAAAATGTCACTAGCGTTAGTCATAGATGGTGACCCATCCATGGACTGAACGCGCCGTATGTTGCTTAACCTTAGTGATCGTTTAAGATCACTCAGGCAGCCCAGGCTACGAGCGATTCATCTATATATATAAAAGAGAGTCGTGTTAGTTACACTATTTGTAACTCAAGGAACGGCTGAACCGATTTGGCTGAAAATTGGTGGGGAGGTAGCTTAGAACCAGGAGAAGGACATAGGATACTTTTTATCACGATTAATACGTCAAACATTTCATTTCATTTAAAATGAAATAAAAACATTTTCCCATACAAAATGTTCGTAGGTTTCGTACTTGACAGTGTATTTGATGTGCAATTTCGGGTCTATGGCAGACTCGAACGAAATGCACACCAAATTAAAGCGCGTAAAAAATAGGCGATCCGAGTCAACAACTTACAGGCGGAAAATTCGTATTTCGGTGCATTTTCAATATAAACATTATTAAATTAAATTATGTCGTTGCGAAGAAAAATACATTATCCGCGAATTCATTTTTATCGATTTTCCCATGGGAATAACATATTTTCCCGCAGTAAACCGTTGCCTATGTGTTAATCCAGGGTGTCCGCTAACTCCATACCAAATTTTATTAAAATCGCTCCAGCCGTTTAGATGTGAAGAAGTAACAAACATACACACTCACACACTCACAAACTTTCGCCTTTATAATATTAGTAGGAAGTATGATAGTATGATGATAGGATATGAAGTATGATACGTTTTTTTCACCCTGTCAAATAGCCTATTTAAGTTCAGTTAAACTGTAACACAATAGCTATACATTGACTGTTAGGCGGTACGAAGTTCGCCGGGGCAGCTAGTATACTTATACTTATAGGGACATTATAGGGCAAGGTCCTCTCATAGAGAGAGTATGGGTTTGAATCACGACTCGTGCCCACCGCGGATTGGTGATTTCAAGCGCTGAGATGTTGAATAGGTGTTGAATAGAATATTTCAGTCTGTCAGGTTTCTTCACGATTTTTTTCTTCACCATTAGCACGGCTTGAGTGGTATTGTTATTAAATCTTCACAAATGTTTATAACTTAGAAAACAAAGGTTTGACTTTGTTTTCTAAGCAAAGATTCGCACTGAGAATCGAACTTGTGTCTCCCGTTTCTGAGTCCATTGTTCTACCCACTAGACTACCACAGCTCATTACAAATGAAACAACCCTAAACATTATGAATTCCGGAATAATTATAATGTAACTCCGTAGGTGGCAGCCCTGCTAATCACTAATTTACAGGAGCGGACTGAGGGTAATTAGAAAGCCTATATTTTCTTCACGAAATATAGTTAATTCAACATATTTCAGAAATCAGAAATCAAAAATTTATTTCAACCTAAAGAATTTACATTCTGCTTGTTGAATGTCAATGTACATACAGTTATGTATAATGTTAGCCGCTGCCTTGGGGCCGTCTGTAGTGGAGAAAAATGCAGCGAAAAAAAAAAACTCCATATATTTAAGACATGCATATTTTGTACTGGCGCAATGAAACCTTTTTTTTTTCTTAACCCGGCGGTACTCGCTACCTATTTTCAAGCACAAACACTCGCTACCGGGTAAAAAATACCACAGTGTTGAAATGGCCCTATTTGAGAAATGAAGAAACTATTTTAGTTTCTAATGATTCAGTAGTGTTATTACAAGCATTTTTCATAAATAAAACGATGAATTGAAGTTATAACGTTGATTTATTTGAAATAAAAGCTTATCCTAAAATAATCTTTAGAACTCAATTAGAACTTTTTTGTCACAATATTAAAAAAATCAACAAAAATAGTACTTCTTCTTAACAATTACCGAAAATTGAGATCAATATCAAAAATAGACTTATTACTTAGCAAAATAATAACAAAATGAAGACACCTTTATAATAAAAGAACTTCGATAAAATCGGCATCAAAGTAACTGCTTCACCCTGTTACATCAGTCACCACAAATTGGAGTCATATGCTCGTGGAATATCTTTTTGATGGACAATTCGCAGGCAATTTTCGTTTTCTAGTCTTTCTCCAATCACATACAGCACAACGAGAAGCAAATAATGGCAGGCAGGAACCTAAATAATTATCTCCAAATCTGAGTCTGCTTCTTGCTCAGTTTCACTTTCGTGTTCGCTGTGCACCTCATTATCTTCTGCTCCCAAAACATTTTCTTCCCCGCTGTCTTCTTCCTGAAGCAATTCTTCTATTTTTGCATCCGCCAGTGGATGATTCATCTTTTTATCGGTCAAAAACAAAAAAATACAATAGCGAACATATCGAAAATAAAGTGACAAGAACCGTCGCTACCGGGTATTTTTCACCCATACTCACTTTACACGTCCGTTGACACCAAACAACGCGACCAACTAAACCGTCACTTGGGCTAGGGGTGGGTTTACTATCGCGTTGAAGCTACCTAGAATCATGTGGACCGGAAGCGCACAGAATAAAAGATGTAAAGAAATTCAACCACTCTGGGGTATTTTTTACCCAGCAGCGAGTACCGCAGGGTTAACGGGGTGAAATGCTTTGTGCACCATAACCGCCACCCTTGGGGGAGGGCGACGGCCGTGTGTCGGACTCTCCTCTCCTAATAATAGGAGAGGCATACCTCCTAAAACACCCCGGGGGCCGTCCTGTCGCTCGTGCAATGGGGCGCCGCCGGATCTCGCAAGTGGTGTGACCACAACGCGAATGCGACAGCGGCGCCCCTGCGACGTCGACCTGACTCGCAAGGAGTCGGGCCCACCCTCACTGGAGAAGGGGCATGGGCACCCCACCCCCTTCTCCCGTCACGATTTCGGACGGCAGGTCCCGCAACCTGCCGTCTGTGACCCTCCCTCAACCTCCTCTATGCCCTCTGCTGAGCAGAGGGACATAGAGGAGGGCCCCCACCATGTGTTTTTTATAGAGGTTGTCTCCTCGCGGCCCGAAGGCCCCCGGCCCCACTCAGTGTGGGGTTACGGGTGCGGGGCCCATAGTGGACCCCGCGGGACTTCCAGCAGCGCAAGCCACTGGACGTCCCCCTCCCTCTGGTTTTGGTCCGCGCCGGCCGAAGCCGGTACCCCCCATATCTGGAGGGCGTTCCCCTATCCGCCACCCGGGGGAAGCGTCCGATGGAAGACCAGAAACTCCACACGGAGGCGCAATTTTCATTGCGTATGACTATGATATCTTTCAAATTGCTTTTTTTTATGTAGGGACGTATGTCTCACTGCTGGCCACAGGCCTCCTCTCAGAGAGAGAAAAGAGAAAGAGCTGAGATAAGATAAGAATATTCTTTCTTTATTGTACCAGGAAAAATAATTGTAATTGCTGAGGTAAGTGAACAACTCAGACACTCAGGATTATTAAACTTAACAACGTTTAACGTAGTCATTGGTAACAACGACATTCGAACCCACGACCTTCGGAACGTGTGTCCGGCGTTCTGCCGCTGCGGTGGTAGCGCTACCACCGCACATAAAATACTATACGTTATATTTCGTATTTAACAAAACTGTGTCTTCTTTTATTTACTACGCGACCCTTAGCGAGGGTCCGAGACATACTTTACGGCGTTTTTTACAGTTACATGTTTTAAATGAGCAATAAACGTAATAACGAATATGTGGTCCTCTTGAAACTGGACCAAAAAAGTGTCAAACAAACCACCAGTCAATTACATGATAATTTACAAGGGGCAGTATTTCACCACCTAAGTTCGCCCCTTACCGCTATAGTCCGGAATGTCGGTCATTACGCCACGGAATGACACATGCGACCTCAGAATTGTATTCTACCTCGCTAATTATTATTATTATGGCACTAGCTGCGCTTGCGTCTTCGGCTGAATTCAAATTTTATTGAATTAAAAAAACCTGAAAGGTGAAAGTCGGACTCGCCCACCGAGGGGTTCCGTACAAATTTGTCGGTGGTTTTTTCCGCGTATTTACACAAATTCTAAGACAATTTTTCAGATAAAATGTAGGTACCCGAAATTGTCGCGCGTGCATGCAACGACTAATGAATTTTTATTTTTTTTATTTATTTGCTCCGCCAACAGGATAATACATTATACATTAAAATTAATACTTACAAAATAATAATATGTACATCCCAATTACAGGCAGATACGCCACTAACACTAACACTAAATGTTTAACATGCCATAAACAGTTCAATTTAACCTTGACCAAGATAATTATAAATTAACATTAATATATTATTGAGTAGAATTGCGACAATAACGTTGTAAAATAACGATAATAATTGATAATAATTATAGTGTGTTATAGTAGGTACAAGCCTTAAATTGTATATTGTAATTATTGTTTCACGGCTATATATTTCTTCACATGTTTACTTATTAAACCATTAAGAATTCCACGACTATGTGTTTATTTATTTATTTACATGTTATATATGAATGTCGATGAAGCGAAAGTTATTTGTCAGGATCGTGGCAGGTGGCGATCCGTGGCCTCTGCTTACCCCTCTGGTATACAGGCGTGAGCTTATATAATATGTATGTATGTATGTGTAAAATAAAAAAAAATAGGATGGGCAACCCTTATCACTTAGGGCTATGAAAAATATATAACAACCTATTCTTAAACTTAGCGACTATTGTACATATAAAATTTCATCAAAATCGGTCGAGCCGTTTCGGAGGAAGTGTGAAGATAGCAGACAATATACCTACATATATCCTTCAATAGGTAAATAACGTAATAACAACGAAATTTACTAATAATATTAATATATCGCCTTCGGGGATAACGGGCGTTTATATTTATTTTTTTATTAAAATAAAAAAGGTATCTCATCATCATCATCAGCCTACCTCTGCCCACTTTTGGGTATAGGCCTTTTCCCCATTACGGCATTACTTGCGGGCTTTCGCCATTCGCATTAATAAGTACAGTGTAATCTAAAAATGCCACCAATCCGGACTTGGCCCCCGGCGTGGAGTATGGCCTATACCTTCCCCAGGGAAGAGGCCCGTGCCCCTTGGTGGGGACATAATGGGTTGATGATGATGATGAATATAAAAGTTAACGCCTGATTAATAATAGCGGTGATAGCTATCGGCAGGACGCTGGTTCCCTAATATTCTCGACTAGCTTTCGCCCGCGACTCCGTCCACGTGGACTTAGTTCAAAATTTTGCAACCCCGTTCATTCCCTTGAGAGTTTAATTTAGAAAAACGGCGAAACACGTGTTCAATCAATTGTTTTGGACAGTATTTATTTTAAGTTTCAAGAAAATTAGACAACATTCTTTATACCTCCCATACAAATTTTGGCAACCCTTTTCGCCCCTTTAGGGGTTGAATTTAAAAAAATCCGGTCTTATTACATGGCTACATTATGTATAGACCCTCTGTGCAAAATTTCAGCTTCCTAGGTCCAACGGCTTGGGCTGGGCGTTGATGAGTGAGTCAGTCAGTCAGGACTTTGAATTTTATTTATATAGATAGATTAATCTTTTCTCCACGTAGTTTCCCTTCCAACTATTTCCTGTTTCAGACAAACAGACCGCAAGCCAATTTTCCCGGCATTAGTTAGCAATATTGTTGGGCGAGATACCTGTACGCATTCCTGACATACCCACCGGCGGGGCGTTTGTTAATGTCAACATGAGTTATGGATTAGCGCGTGTTATAGGGCCGTTTACACTGCTGCCACTGCCCCGGTGAAGTGAGCTGGGAATTTAATTTAAGCAAACAAATTTGGCTGGTGACCATACAAGTCGATGGAAAAATAATAACCACGTAAATACAAAAATACGTAATAATAAATCGAGCAAAGGGACACTCCCCGTCGACGACGCCTACAAAATGCTTGAGGTATTATTACGTATTTTGGTCATGAGATCGCTCGTAGCCTGGGCTGCCTGAGTGATCTTAAATGATCACTACGGTTAAGCAACATACGGCGCGTTCAGTCCATGGATGGGTCACCGTCTATGACTAACGCTAGTGGCATTTTTCCGAGCGGTTCCGTGCTTCGCAAGGCACATTAAGTAGTTGGTGCCGGCTGCCGTCGATAGATGGCAGTCGCTAAGCCAAGTCAGAGGCCTTAGGGCGGCTTGAAAACTTCTGACAGTAAGACCAGCCACTAGTCTTACAAGCCTCCACCAATCCGGACTTGGCCCCCGTGGGGGAGTATGGCCTATACCTTCCTCAGGGAAGAGACCCGTGCCCCTCGGTGGGGACATAATGGGTTGATGATGATGATGATGATGATTGGTCATGAGTGACTTTATTTTATTCTCTTTGCGTATCCATACCAAATTATAATACGTTATTGCCATGAAAAGTATAATAAATAGATAATAGTACCTAAATAGATACACATATAGAGAACACTTTATTGTACATAAAAAAGCATATTATGGTATTGTTTTACGTAAGAGTACAGACGGCTACTTTAAAAAGTAAGTAGCGTAAAAGAATTAAGTAAAAAATTCCTCATTAACAACATTGTTTTTTTTAAATTTTAACAAATACGAAAATGAACAAACGTATGTAACCATTTTACCATTTTTAATAAAAATGGTAGCATAGTGCATGTAACAATTTTTATTAACAAAAAACATTGTTGATACAACAACAATTTCTTTCTGAAATCGGAGTGCGTGCGAGGGACAATGTAAACGGGGCATTTCAGGTTACAGATACGCGCTTTGTGTAAAACATCGTAGGGTAATTAAAAACACGTGTTGTTTTTTTGGCTTGGAGGGCGGATTTTTGTTTTCGGTAAGTTTCTTCATACACAACACACCGAAAAGCCAGGATTTTTTCTATTTAACAAGTAAAAATTATTTGTGTTTTTTACTCGTATAGGCTGTTAGCTTTTAGAATATACCTTGGGATCTACAATAGGCTGCGGTTGTCGCCGAAAGCACACGAGTGTAATACGACGTCCTGCTCTGTATAAGTGAAATTAAGTGTCATATTAGTACAGATTTCAAAATTAAGTGTCATATGAGTTCCGATATTTCTATACCAGAAATTTCAATACAAGAATACATATCATCATCAACCCATTATGTCCCCACCGAGGGGCACGGGTCTCTTCCCTGAGGAAGGTATAGGCCATACTCCCCACGGGGGCCAAGTCCGGATTGGTGGAGGCTTGTAAGACTAGTGGCTGGTCTTACTGTCAGAAGTTTTCAAGCCGCCCTTAAAGGCCTCTGACTTGGCTTAACGACTGCCATCTATCGACGGCAGCCGGCACCAACTGCTTAACGTACCTTGCGAAGCACGGAATCGCTCGGAAAAAATGCCTCTAGCCATAGACGGTGACCCATCCATGGACTGAACGCGCCGTATGTTGCTTAACCTTAGTGATCGTTCAAGATCACTCAGGCAGCCCAGGCTACGAGCGAAGAATACATATATCCGATTCTATCCGATAGTAGCCGAGGCATATTCTAAAAGCTAACAGGCTGTACGTAGGAACATAAAATTACGCATATATCCCAGAGGGGTAGACAGAGACCAGGGACTGCCTGCAGCCGGGGGGCTCAGTCGTCTAGGATTATTACAAAGAAATCGCTACGTGTAAAGTACATGCCCACTACACACTCTCATTGCAACTAGGGCCCGCAATTTAATTTCGAGAGTCATAGGTATGTTCGAATCGCTCGTAGCCTGGGCTGCCTGAGTGATCTTAAACGATCACTAAGGTTAAGCAACATACGGCGCGTTCAGTCCATGGAAGGGTCACCGTCTATGACTAACGCTAGTGGCATTTTTCCGAGCGGTTCCGTGCTTCGCAAGGCACGTTAAGCAGTTGGTGCCGGCTGCCGTCGATAGATGGCAGTCGTTAAGCCAAGTCAGAGGCCTTAGGGCGGCTTGAAAACTTCTGACAGTAAGACCAGCCACTAGTCTTACAAGCCTCCACCAATCCGGACTTGGCCCCCGTGGGGGAGTATGGCCTATACCTTCCTCAGGGAAGAGACCCGTGCCCCTCGGTGGGGACATAATGGGTTGACGACGACGAGGTATGTTCGATTAATGGAAAGTCGACAGAACTATTGTGCGAATAGAGTTTTTTGCGAAAGAACTTTTTGTCGACGAACTACTTCGACTGAACGATACGGACCGTACGATATCGTATCATCTGAAAAAGACTGATTCGAAATTTAAATTTTGAATTCCGAATCAATCTTTCATAAAAAGAAAATAAAAAGGAAAAATGCTAATCATCGCTGCCTGCTCAATCTCAGCAAAGACAATGGATATCCAGCCTATAGGGGAAAGAGTATTATGGGATGAAGAATTGAAAACAGAGCGGAAACTCCAACCAATATCTCCAAGTTCCCAAAGGACCAGCGGTCTCGTTTGTTTTGGCTAACTTAGCAGCCCTTTTGAGATGGAATGATGAATAATTATGAACGCGTTAGGGAAAAAATATTTAGGCGAGGAAATCGATCGAAATTAAGGAATTGCTAGCTACAGGTTTTAAATATATTCAGGTCCTATTTAGGACTGTTTTAACGTCGGGTATGCTATCTCGAACATACATTTTGCCTCAATTTTTCCCTCTCCTCACAGGAGGTAAGCTCTGGTACCTGTAATACAATTTTTAACTAGTGTCGGTATCCCATTATGTATGTCCCCACCGGGCACTATACCCTGAGGAAGGTATAGACCATACTCCACCACGGGGTCAAGTCCGGATTGGTGGAGGTTTGTAAGACTAGTGGCTGATTTTTCAAGTCGCCCTAAGGCCTCTGACTTGGCTTAACGACTGCCATCTATCGACGGCAGCCAGCACCAAATGCTTAACGTGCCTTGCGAAGCACGGAACCGCTCGGAAAAATGCCACTAGCGTTAGTCATAGAACGGTTACCAATAAATGCACTGAACGCGCCTAATGTTGATTAACCTGATGTGAAATGGCTGATAATGATGATGAAAGTTACGCCTTTAAAAAGTAAAGTAAAAAAAAAAAGTAAAAATTGTTTATTGCCAAATGAATTATGTTACATGTATGTGGATTAATAATTATTAATCTTATTTTAAATTTACAACAGAATTTAAATTAATATTACATAACATCATGTAGTGGTGACCGTGTCCCCACACTAGGCTGAGCCTGTATCGTGGGCGACGATATTTTACATAAAATTGGTTTTGTCATTTTAGACGCATAGGGAAGAGCGGGTGATCGTGCTCTTCCACTATAAAGGGAAATTTCCCGCCAGGCAGATCGTATGCCTGGGGACGGCCGGTCCAACTGTAATCCGTTGGACGTTGTATTTATGGTATGTCAATGGGTAAACTTTGATTGCGCGATGCAGGAATGTTGGAGTTTATAGTGCGCGCGCAGAGTTGACATGTGCTCGCCACATCACTCCCCTTCAAGACCGTAGCTACGCATAGCTAGGTCTGATAGGATTCGAAGTCTGTGCTCTAAAGCTTGCAAGTGCCAGGAGACGCTGTGTCAGTGAGTCGACTAGCGGTTGAGGGGTGTTCGGCGGCTAACAGTCACTTCACCGGCGACAATACCTATGGATACCGCGCATGTGGTAGGAACCGGTGCACTCCAGAATAAATAAATTATATATTGGAATCAGATGTGATACAATTAAAATGAGATCACACCAAAATTCAGTTCATTAAATTAAACTACATAAAATTTAAGTAAATCAAATTGGAATCAATTAAATCCATTTAAATGAAATAAATCAAATTACACTAAATTAAATTAAATTTGATTAAATTATTATAAATTAAATTAATTAGATGATGAGATTAATTAGATGTACCCTGGACGATCAAGCAATGCCAGGGTGCTTAACCTTCGTGATCATTTAAGATCACTCAGGCAGCCGAGACTACGAGCGATTCAAGGTATTTTATTATTTAAAGTACTTATTGTAATCAAATCCATTTCCGATTAAAAAAGTCTAGCCACAAAAAACTGTCTAGCCTTTAATAGCCCAACCATTTTAGTCCAAATGACAATCGGCCATTTTTATTGCAACTTAGCTATGCATGAGACGGTCCAACGATAAATTTTCCGTTTAATTAAATCATAAAAAAGGGATTACTCTCTTTTACGCAGGTTTTAATGGAAAAATAAGTACAGTCGACAGCGATATCAACTCTTTTTTTACAAGTATTCTAAGCTGCTACGTTAAGGGCGATTTTGCAACTAAAATATTAGGTTGACCAGTCGTGGAGTATCTTTAATATTATTTGGTTCCCATTAGTGGAGTAGTCAAACATTGTCGAAATCCATTCAGGTAAGATAGGTATCATTAACTTTATTTCGTATACACTTACTCGACTTTTTGTCGCAAGTCTGTCCAATCTTCACTCTGATTCGCAAAGCTTAATCATGGTGAGCAGAGACAGAGTGCTTATACTGAGTTTTTTCATTCACTTTCGATAGCGAAAGCGTTTGCGATTTGTATAGGAGTGACAAAGCGCGCCACCTAGTTGTCTCTTTGTCACTCCTATACAAATTACAAACGCTCTCGGTATCGAAAGTGAATGAAAAAACTCAGTATAAGCACTCAGAGCCCACGTTATCGGCCGAAAATTAATAATGACTAGTGCTATCAAAAGATTTAGTTCAAAGATTGGTATCTACTAGTACTTGAAAACGGGAATTAACAAATCCATAACCATAGAATCGGTAATATTTGCCATCAAAACAAACCTAGTTTGTATCATTTGCAGACTTAATTGCTTTTGTGCTTGGTCGAATTTCACCAAAATAATTTATTCAATATTCCATCTCAGTTACAATTATCGAGCTAGACCAAACTAGGTCTCAATTAAAATTGCCAATTAATGAAATTAACGCGTGTTTGCTATTATATATTAGTTTTAATTAAAGGAAGATCCTTTGTGTTATCACGTTCATACCGCTGAAAGTACAAATATACACTTGAGGACAAGTAACTACGCATCACAGGCTTGATTATCAAAATAGATCTAATTTGAGTGATTTGAAGGCCAAAGCATAATTGAATGTGCCTGAAAAATCAAATCGAAAATCAAATCAAATCAAAAATGCTTATTGAACAGAACAAAACTTAACAATATAATATTAAGTGACACTGAATCCCAAACTAAATTAAATTGTATCTCGGGGCTCAGTGATCGATTTAGGGTGAACTTAAACATATCAAAACACTATATTAAATTTGTACAGCAATAAAATAAAAATTAAACGTGCACACAGCAAACTATTCTATGGCTCAAGTTCTTTATTTGAAAGAAAGAAAGAATAGTAATTTATTGCCATGCAAGGATTACAGTGATTATGTTACAGCTATATTATTTAAGATAAAATAAACATAAATTATTCATAAAATATTATTTAATATAGATACATATTTTAAACATATATATAAACAAAATTCAAAGTCCTGACTGACTGATTCATTCACTCATCAACGCCCAGTCCAAGCCGTTGGAACTAGGAAGCTGAAATTTTGCACAGAGGGTCTATATGTATATAATGTAGGCAAGGAATAAGACCGAATTTTTTGAAATTCAACCCCTAAGAGGACCAAAAGGGTTGCTAAAATTTGTATGGGAGGTATAAAGAATGTTGTCTAATTTTCTTGAAACTTAAAATACTCTTCAACACAATTGATTGAACACGTGTTTCGCCGTTTTTCTAAATTAAACCCATAAGGGAGTGAACGGGGTTGCAAAATTTTGAACTAAAGTCCACGCGGGCGGAGTCGCGGGCGAAGCTAGTTTTATATAAATACGAAAGTTTTTACATGTTATGCAGAATTAGATAATGGACTATTACATTAGTTAAAAAATTTACAACTATTACATCATATACACTAGTTTGTTTTTAAAGCATTTTCCAAAAACCAACTCTAAACAAATCGAATCTACGTAAACCACAGCCAGCTATAGCGGTGCGTGCGATGCGCGGCTCCGCGGTTCATTGTTCTGATCACAAATATCTCAAATAAAGTGTTTATTGCTCTGAGGTTCTGATAGATGGAGAGGTACAACTAATTGTTTGCTAATTTTGTTGTAGGTACTAATTGTTCGCGAACAAGATTTATCGACTCGAAAACAGAGTTCTCAACTCGAAACAATTTTTCACTTTTCATTTTATTTTAAGCCCAAAAGTACCTCAGTAGTCTAAATAGATTGTATTTTTAATTACTAACTTATGTACTTGCATAACCGCGGTTTTCAAAACATCTAAATTTCATCGTTTATGTATAGTGACACTAATAAAAACTATCAAATTTTTGCCTTATCCAAATTAAAGTGGAAAATTACCGCCCCCAATTTGCCAACCCGTTGTGACGTACAGAGTGTGGAGTGAGTGAATTTGCGGAAATCCAATATTATGGTAAATACACGCTAATACAATATTAAGTACATCTGTGAAGTTGTAGTTCAATACAACATGCAACGCTAACTAGAAAAGAAGAAGCTTTTTAGTTTGTCCTTTATTTATTCTACATTTAGGAACTGTCAAGTCAGAAGAAGAAGAAAATACTTTGTTAAACTTACATCTAACGTAGAATTATCAGTTTACCCCTTTGGGTATTTAGTTACACAATACAACCACGTATTTACATCGTCAAACTGAATTGGACTCTTTGCCAAAGACAATGAGAACGGTTGGAAGGTGTGTGTTTTAACACGAACAAAATTTTATTTCAAGAAAAGGTTTTGTATGTAAAGCCTCACTTGGCCACTCGTATTGGCATATTTGGCAAATATTAAACGTTCGTTGCCGGTTTCCTGAAGAATCTTTGGCGCTGATTTTGTAAATGACGCAATGGTTTTTTTCTTTCTTAATTATCTTTTATTGCCTTTTTTTCTCCGTGCCAATTTTTTCTTTTCGTATCAGATCATCAGTTTATCGTCGTCGCCGTTCTGATTAGGATTAATTATTTATCAATCAACAAGTTATAACTAAATCCTAATAAGTAAGTTGATGAGTAGATGTGTGTTACTCAAGAAAGAACACTTCATCAGAACGGCTGAAAGGATGAATTAAGATCTACTGAAATTTGGCACGAAGAAAAATAACGCTATAAAAACAATTTTGAGAAAGGAGAAAACGATAGCGGGTTTTACAAAATGGATCGTCGGGTAAACAGGCAACGTATGGTTAATTGATAAATACAAAAGATTAATTCCAACTGATCGCTTTGATCGCTCTTCGTTCTTATTTTGATCGATTTCCGTTCATCTTAGCATCTATCAGCCAGTCGTGTAAGTACAAAGGAATTGTAAAACAAGTTTATTTTCCTTTTGATCTGCGGAACCATGAAAATTGCGATCACCGACTAATAACTGAACTCTACTTAAAAGGTCATATGCTCAGGGTGACCTAAGTAACTAAGCTGAAATATTTATTCTCAACAGTTTGTCTTAGGCAAGAAAAGTGCAAGCAAAATTTATAGCTTTGTTTTTGTCTTTTAAGCGGCATTTAATCCCAGATTTATACCCTCAATTATAGAGTTAATAGAACAGAATGTTTAGAGTGGGATTCGTGACTGTTTCACCGAGTAAGTAATGATAAAAAGAACATTTTATATGTATGTATATTCGGTAGGTCTGAGAATAGGTCGTTATATATTTTTCATACCCCTAAGTGATTATTTCTCTACGAGACTGAATCAGAAATGATGAGATCCGTAGACAAACACAGGTCGTCGACATAGCCCAGCGTATGAGTAACTTGAAGTGGCACTGGGCGGGGCACATAGCACGCAGAACTGATGGCCGGTGGGGGGGGCTGAAAAGTTCTCAAATGGAGCCCAAATATCGGCAAGCGCAGCGTAAGACGATCAGCCACAAGATGGGCAGAGGATCTCATCCAGGTGGCAGGACGACGCTGGTCTTTTTGGAAATCCATGGAGGAGGCCTATGGCCAGCAGTGGACTTCTTGTGGCTGAATCATGATGATGAAGTGATAAGGATAACCAGTTTGGCAAAACAACTTCTACCGGGTCAGCTAGTACAGTCGACAGCACATCATGGTATACACCCATGCACTCTACTCCGTTGCGTTACGGGTGACTTTGCAACTAAAATGTGAAGATTGACGTGCTGTCGACTGTACATAGTTTGTAAAAAACACCTAAATTTTTAAAAAGCTTTTAGGGTTGGTTTCGTAGTAGAAGTTGTTCGTATTGATGAATCAGGCGTTACTTTGCAAATCAACACCTTGTACGACGGCCCACTGGCGGCCACTGGCTTTCTCTCAGCAAAAGAGACTGGGCTTAATCACCACGCGTGCCCACAGCAAATTGGCAATTCCGAGCACTGAGGTACTTGAATACCTTTCAGGATTCCTCGCGAAGTTTTCCTTTGTCTAGTTTCGATATTATAGATAGATAGATAAAACAATTATTTGGGCCCCGCACCCGTAACCCCACACTGAGTCGGGCCGGGGGCCTTCGGGCCGCGAGGAGACAACCTCTATAAAAAACACATGGTGGGGGCCCTCCTCTATGTCCCTCTGCTCAGCAGAGGGCATAGAGGAGGTTGAGGGAGGGTCACAGACGGCAGGTTACGGGACCTGCCGTCCGAAATCGTGACGGGAGAAGGGGGTGGGGGGCCCATGCCCCTTCTCCAGTGAGGGTGGGCCCGACTCCTTGCGAGTCGGGTCGACGTCGCAGGGGCGCCGCTGTCGCATTCGCGTTGTGGTCACACCACTTGCGAGATCCGGCGGCGCCCCATTGCACGAGCGACAGGACGGCCCCCGGGGTGTTTTAGGAGGTATGCCTCTCCTATTATTAGGAGAGGAGAGTCCGACACACGGCCGTCGCCCTCCCCCAAGGGTGGCGGTTATGGTGCACAAAGCATTTCACCCCGTTAACCCTGCGGTACTCGCTACTGGGTAAAAAATACCCCAGAGTGGTTGAATTTCTTTACATCTTTTATTCTGTGCGCTTCCGGTCCACATGATTCTAGGTAGCTTCAACGCGATAGTAAACCCACCCCTAGCCCAAATGACGGTTTAGTTGGTCGCGTTGTTTGGTGTCAACGGACGTGTAAAGTGAGTATGGGTGAAAAATACCCGGTAGCGACGGTTCTTGTCACTTTATTTCGATATGTTCCGTATTGTATTTTTTTGTTTTTGACCGATAAAAAGATGAATCATCCACTGGCGGATGCAAAAATAGAAGAATTGCTTCAGGAAGAAGACAGCGGGGAAGAAAATGTTTTGGGAGCAGAAGATGCCTCTCCTATTATTAGGAGAGGAGAGTCCGACACACGGCCGTCGCCCTCCCCCAAGGGTGGCGGTTATGGTGCTTAAAAGCATTCCACCCCGTTAACAAAAAAAAAAAAAGGTGAAAAAGGTGGCAGTCCCTGGTCTCTGCCTACCCCTCTGGGATACAGGCGTGAGCTTATGTATGTATGTATGTGTATGCATACACACACACATATATATAAAAATTTAAACAGGACAAATAAATCAAAGCAAAAAATTTTTACGGCGATGAGACAAACCAAAACACAGCAGCAAATGTAAGCAAGGAAAATCAACATAAAGCACAAGGTAACAAAATGTGGGTGTGGCAAATGCAAAGGAGCTCTGACTCAGCATATGCTGGAGAGGCAGGCCACTCCAGCTCTGATCGTCCGTCAGTACTCGGTAGTGTGCCGCCGTGCAGCATTCGGACAAACGACACTATATTAGTAATTAAGTTGGCAGCAATTGGATAATTAAACTTTCCCAATATGGCATTGAGACCTAAGACCCGGTTTCATCAAACTCTGTTTGTTAGTGGTAAACGCGGCATTTATAAATCAGCCGTCAAAACTAACAAGGATGTTAAAGCAATGTTAAAATGTCCATGTCCTATGAGCTAAATTTAACACACCATTAGTAAATCAAGCATTACGTGAATGAAACGCAAACCAGTCATTCAAATTCCTGTCAAACGTTAAACATTTGCGTCTGTGGTTCAACGCTTTTGAGGTTGTGAAAAATTTTTTCTGGTTTGTTTTGTTGTGATTTTGTTAAATTCGTGCGTTTTCTAAATTAAATTACAAGGGATGTCTAAGAAAACACGATAACCTAATTTTTCTGCTAACGAAAAGGATATCCTCACCCATTTAGTGTCAAAGAACAAAGATGTAGTGGAAAATAAAAAAAAACAGACGCCGTTACGTACGACTTCTATGAAACACAAAGGATGGCTGCAGAAGTCCAGGGCCTAGATTCTGTTAATGCATTGTAGTACAATGACAACTGGATGAACGTGGCGATTTAGTTTCATTGCCGCTTCAAGTCTACGCGCAAACTCAAATCAAGCAATGTAGGCGTCAATCGTATGGAAAAAGACGTCGCGTGACCTGACCGTGGACCTGTCATCGAACTATAATGCACCAACAGAATTAAGGCGCAGGTCAGCGTATTCGTCAAAGTAGTCACGCTGTGTTTTGAAAATCTTATTAGGACGGCGTATAACGTCCTCCAAATTTTCTAAAACATCTTCATTTTCAAAAATAATATTGTAGGCAGAGTCCATTTTGACAGTTTTGACGGAACTAAATCGACTGTTAATGTTTTAACGGACCTCCAATGCCAGGATTAGATTTGATGCTTTGTTAAAGAAGTTAACGGTCCATTAGAGCGTGGTGGGACACTCGACAGCATTTAACAGTCCGTCAGAAGATGTAACAGACTGTTAGACCATTAACAGAGCTTGGAGAAACTGGGCCTAAGAGTCCTATTTGGTTTGTACTTTAGTTAAATATTTAGATTCTTCTTATCCCGGTCAAATCCCGGTTGAGGACAAAAAAAAAGAAACCCAGGTCTTAGATGTTTACATGTTTGTGACGTCGCTGTTTCTGGTTCCCACGACACAGGGTATCCTAGTGTGGGGCCAGAAGCAACGTAAGTGCCTGTATTAAATGTTATCACACTAATATTATAAACGTGAAATTTTGTGTGTGTGTTTATATGTTTGTCAGTCTTTAGCGCTGAAACAGCTGGACGGATTTTAATAAAATTTGGTATGGAGTTAGCCGATACCCTGGATTAAAACATAGGCTACGTTTTACCGCGGGGAAATATCTTATTCCTACGGGAAAATCGATGAACCGCGGGTAACACCGCGGGGCACAGCTAGTGTTACATAAAGTACTAACCAATCTCTGACCATTAAAGTGAAATTTTTTTATTTTTTTATTTATCGTTATTCCAACCCAAAATACGCTTCTGGATAATTTGTTGAGTGCCTCCAACAGAATGTTTTAAGATATCTTTTACATTATTATGCAAATAAATTGGGCATAAACAAGCCCCGTAAATTGCAGTGAACAACGACGTATATCGTTTGTTTTAATAAAAAGCTTCAAGATGTATGGCTTTAGCAAATTTTGGTACCTATATTCTGTCATGCACCTGTACAAACAAATATAATTATAGATGTGAAATTAATAATGGTAATATACAACTAAATGCTAGTACGTATCTCTATCTCCATCTATATATATAAAACGAGAAGCTGACTGACTGACTGACTGACTGACTGACATATCAACGCAGGGCCTAAACTATAAGGGTTAGAAACTTGAAATTTTGCATAAGGGTTCCTTTTGTAACGTAGGGGAGCACTAAGAAAGGATTTTTGAAAATTCATCCTCTAAAAGGGTAAAATGGGGGTTCAAAGTTAGTATGAAACTTTGCCGTTTTTGAAGTTATTCGAATGAGATTCAATATAAAAGTCCTTCATTAAAAGTTATGAGAAACATGTAAAATAGTTTTTCGAAAATCATCCCTTAAGGGGGCTAAGAGGGGGGTGCAAAGTTAGTATGAAACTTTGCTATTTTTGAAGCTATTTGAATGAAATTCAGTATGAAGGTCCTTCATTGAAAGTCATGAAAGACGTGTAAAGTAGTCTTTCAAAAATCATCTCTTAAGGGTAAGAGGGGGTTGCGAAGTTAGTATGAAATTCGAAAAAAAAAATCTTTCGCATCCGCTAAAAGTATCCCTATCTTATTTGCAAACACTTTACTCAACTAAAGCCCACGCGGACGTAGTCGCGGGCAACAGCTAGTCTCTAATATATACAATTCTCGTGTCACAGTGTAAGTGCGCATACTCCTCCGCAACGGCTAGACTGATTTTGGTGAAATTTTATGTGCCTAATCGGTAGGTCTGAAGAGGTTGTTATGTATTTTTAATACCCCTAAATGATAAGGGTGGTTCACTAGAAATGTTTTATTTGGCAAAATAACGTTTACCGGGTCAGCTAGTAATACATTAAAATGCAATTATCGTTTTTATACTAACCTAATAATAAAAATACAACTCAATAAAATATTCATTGTACATAATTTGATGCGGCAAAGTTAAATAAAATTGAACTGTTTAAAGCATTTTAAACATTAGCTATCAACTTAATTAATAGTTAGTAGCGTATCCGCCTGTATTTGTTATTTACATATTATTATTTTGTAATTGCTTAATTTTTTTAATGTTACGTATCTGTTGGCGGAGCAAATAAATAAGTTTGGATCGATCTGAATTCGGTGCGCGTAATATAAGAGCTAAGTTTGCCGTTTGTCATCATCTCCAAAAAAAAATGTTTGCTAAATCAACGTTACTGAATATTAATTTATGCTTAACCACTCGTAGCCCCGGCCACCTGAGAGATATTAAAATATCACGAAGGTTAAGCAACATAGGGCGCGTTCAACTCGAACTCGCGACCATGTGACGACCGACATTTAGGCCGGCGGTGAACTTGGCCTAGCGCACTCCATGGCATGTTAATTTTGCTGCGGCTTTTAAGCCACCCCAAAATCATAGCGTATAGACGGTTGCCTATACTAAATTCCACAAAACGAGCTCCCAAAGAAAATCGTCCATGTACAGTCGACAGCACATCATGGTACCCATGCACTCTACTCCGTTGCATTACGGGCAACTTTTCAACTAAAATGTGAAGATTGACATGCTGTCGACTGTACGCCCATGGATTAATGCACATAACCTTCAATACCCTTTAGAAAGCGAAATACTTAGCCCTACAGGGTTACCCTAGGGTTGAACCCTACAATAAAACAATTGTGTTTAAAAAACTGTTCTTTATTAATAACTGTAGTAATACGTTCGACCAGAGAGGTGTTTTTTTCTAATTTTTCTAAATTCCACACTTCGAGTATGGCTGCCTTAGGAGTTCGACTCGTGGTCCGGAGGACACTTGCGTTGTTGTAACAATGTAAATCCAAGTGGGTTGGATTCCAGTTATCGATGAAGTATGCAGCGTTAGTGCTAAGGTATGCAGTGGTTGCCACGAATCACAGTGGCTTGCGGTCGTATTGACGTGCCTGTGGTGTCTCCGTAGCTACTGATATCCTACAGGGTGAATTAGAATTGGCTACAATACAGGGTTATTTCTAAATGTGCGATTATGAGCAGACATTGAGACCAAGGAACGGATTACCCATTCATAATTATTAACCCTTTCAAACGGTTAACATTTTGACGTGTTAACAGTATGAAACGATAAGCCGAAACTCTGTTAACCCATTACTAAGGTTAACAGATTTCAAATTCAAAATGTCATTATGGTTTCGGTTAGCCTCGCTGAAGTGAATAATTGCCTCTTTCTATCACACTCAACCAGATAGACTTCTGAATTGAAAAATCACACTAAGTAAATACTTAATACTAAGTATTTACTTAGTGTGAAGTAATACTAAATACTAAGTACATAAAATGCTGTCACGCTCTTTTCTAAAGAAATTTGACGAGACAGCACTACAGTTAAGTAATTACTTAGCGAAATTCTCAATTCAGAAATCGGACGTTAGACCAAAAATATATTCATTAATTATATTGAGTAACCGTAACAGAGTGCGTATACTGAGTTTTGTCATTCACTTTCTATAGCGAGAGCGTTTGCGATTTGCATAGGAGTGACAAAGCGCGCCATCTAGTTGTCTCTTTGTCACTCCTATGCAAAACGCAAACGCTCTCACTATCGAGAGTGAATGAAAAAACTCAGTATACGCACTCTGAAATGATTATGTTAACAGACCATCTGTTAACATAACGTTTCTGTTAACTGAAATGATTCGATACCATTATATATAAGGGTTAACAAAAGATTTGTTTCGGTTATTAACCGTAACCGTCCGTTCACTGATTGAGACTATCTTAATCGTGGAGAAGAGGGATTGTAGGCATTTCTCCCTTGATCCTCAGAGGATGAGGATCCTCAACTCCCTCCTAAGGGAAAAAGTGTGAAGTCATAAGCCACAAATAGCTTTGAAAACGATAAAAGAGCATAACAGCTGCTACATCCATATCAAAAGAACAAAGGCGTACGTACTATATCAATGTAACACTTCCAAATGGGAAAAACTGCCCTTAACCGAAACCTTTGCAGATTAAACTAGGAAAAGCTGTCTCTCTTTGCCTGTAAACCTAAGATATGGCGTTGTCTCTTTTTATATTTTTCCGACCCGTTGGGCGATCTTTCTGCGGAAACTGCCGAAAATGGGCCAAATATATTTTGCGTCAAATGAAAGCATTTTGTTTTTATCTACATGCGTAATACGGCGCCGAAGTGTGAGATGGTCTTCTCTTCCGATAAAGAGACACGGTACTTGGGAGATCACGTTGAGTTCAAATAGTTTTTTAAGAGATAAGACCCCGAATAATATGATATACAATGTGTTATTGATATAAGGCAAAATCTGAAAACTGTTTTTTTATTCAATAAATTTTCTTTTTCAATACAATATAACTCCGAAAGAACAAACATTTGGCTGTTGGCGTCATAGTAACTTTTATTCAGCTCGCTGAGACCTATTCGATGATGTATCACACATGGCTATTGGGCTGAGGTCCAAAATTGCATTCCTTTGACAGCCATTCGTTTTTTTTTCTTCTGAAAACGGGTCATTGCTTGCGACTATTAATATAATTGAGAATATGAATACTAAACAAAATTTGTTTTTGAAGTAAAACTTTCGTAAGCTTTCGAAGTTATTAATTTTATTCCGGATACGATAAATAGTAAAAAAAATTAATTAATATTATTTTAACTTGGCGGCTGTAACATTATAATGCCTGCCCATCACTAGTATGGTTGCTCTACCCGTAGGTAGCGTCCAAAACAAGAAACCGCAGGCTAGAGAAATAATGAGTCCAAATTAAGTCCCCAATAGACGTTTTAAGGATTTTCAATTAATTTATTTAATTGTAGTCTTGACATTTGGCTGATTCTTGCATCCATATAAGATGCGCGTCATGGACAATTACATAAGATGTCAAGAAACATATTGAAGCATTCGAAAGACAGATTCTTAAAATTTGCTGGACGCAAAACGTTACCAACAACGTGTCAGCAAACCAAAGTTTTGGGATACGGTCTGAAGGAGAAAGATTGCATGCTTGGGACACGCTATCAGACATCCGAGATTTTGTCTCCTACAACTTATAATGATGGGAAAATAGGCGACAAGTGACGCGTAGGCCAAAAAAAGAAACCTTGTTTGAGAAACCTACGATAGAGGACTGATGACTTTGCTAGTCCGAGAGGCATCATAAGAAAGGAAAGGAAATATAATACGAAACGTAAGTGTCACTCGTGCAAGAGAATTCTCAGCTTCAGTGTATCAAGTGTAATAGGTTAGTAGCCTTCTTAGAAGGAAATTCCCAAAGGACCGTAAGATGGAATC
The DNA here is from genome assembly GCA_947310845.1 of Yponomeuta plumbellus. Classification (NCBI taxonomy): domain Eukaryota; kingdom Metazoa; phylum Arthropoda; class Insecta; order Lepidoptera; family Yponomeutidae; genus Yponomeuta; species Yponomeuta plumbellus. The sequence goes on along the minus strand of OX371216.1, from coordinate 8,150,559 downwards.
ATTTCTTTACCATGTGCGGGGGTGTAATGGCATCCGACACGAGACTGCGAATATTTGAAGGAAGCGATCCTTAAAGTTGAAAACTGTAACGTATCTCTTCCTCAAGGCCGTGGAAAGTGGGATTACATAGTTTGTTGCTAGTTTCCAAGAATGTGGGACTAGTATCAAATATATGAATGATTGATGATGATCATCATCATAGAACTCACAAAAAAAATATAGTCAGGTACTTTTAATAGTTTTTTCACATGTTACTGGTCTCAAAATACGCAAAGTGTAAAGTTTTCTTAAGCAAAGAAACAAAGTTTAGTTTTTTCATTCAATTATGAAGTTTTTGCACAAAACATTATTTTACAAGATAACTGAAATGTCATATGGTTCCTACATTGCTTCTGGCTCCACACTAGGATACCCTGTGCCGTGGGAACCAGAAACAGCTACGTCATAAACGTGTAAACATCCGACACCTGGGTTTCTTTTTTTTCTGTCCCCAGCCGGGATTCGAACTCGGGACCTCTCGCTTGGTAGGCAGATGCGCTAATCACTGCGTTACAGAGGTCGTCGTTACATTAATGTTTTACGTAACACGTTTACATTTATGTTTATGTTTAGCAATAAGACCGCCTATTGTATGCTTTTAATAGGCTAGTTTCCTAAAAAAATGTAATTAGTCCGTCTTTTAGATTATAAAAAAATATTGGATACGTATTTTTTCTTTTTTCGATTAAACAAAAAATAACAAAGATATAGCCCATTGAAGTTACGTGTGACGTCACTCAGTGCTGCATTTTGTAGCACTGAGTGACGGACGTACAAAAATACGTATCCAATATTTTTTTATAATCTAAAATACGGACTAAATAGAATTAAATTATTTTGACCCTGGAAACTATTTGTCTCTGGTTTCTTGTGTACAATAAAGAATATTCTTATCTTATCTTATCTTTATTTAATACGTTTATGTAATGTTGAAAGACTTATTTGAATTCACATTTAAAAGGTCACTTCTTGCAGGCGACGTAAATAAGATCACCGTAAAGACAGACAGACAGACATAGCTAATTAAGGCAGTCAAGCCTTGCACGGAGTGATGAATTTGCTGCCTGAGACAATAGTTAGGAAACCTCCGAGCTAAGTTCAGCTTTATTTGTTGAAGCGTAGGACGGAAAATGGAGTGGCGAAGAAGAAAACTATTTTCTGAATTGTAATGGAAGGTAGCTCGTGTTTAAAATTTGCATGAAGACAGAAAAACGTTTAGAACCTTGCTGCTTTTAGTTGCACCAGAGAGATACAGTTTATTTTTAGCTTTAATTCAAAACTTGAGTGAAATTTACCACGTAACAAATTATAATAATAATATTTTTACACTGATACAAGATATCATGTATCAGTGTGAAAATGTAGTGATACAATTCCATGGTAACGCCGAAATGAATTACTATAAAAACCACAGGCTTAGTTCGGCAACAGAGGTCTAAATGAAAATTAGGCTAAGGTATACTAGTACTAGAGGAAGATCCGGCCGGCAAAAACACAACAGCTGACTCAAACACGCCTATCCTGGAAAACGAATCTCCCCCACCGTTTGTTAACATAAATGCTCGAAAAAGAGTGGATCTTGATGCAGCCGACGATCATACCGGTTTTGGTGAAACAATCCTCAATATGCTAGCCGTGATGCAGTCAGAGCAAAACAAACAATTCGCAACTATAAATGCTGAACTGAAGGACATTAAACTGCAAAATGAGATAACACGAGCCAAACAAATCGAGCTAGAAAATTCGGTGAAATTCATCTCAGAAAAACATGATGACCTGGAATTGCAGATCAAAAACACAGAAACGCGAGTGAACGCAAAAATGAGCGTGCAACAAGATGAGACAAGATCTTACATCAACGAGTTGGAAGAAAATATTGAGGATCTCCAGCGGAAAATGCGAGCTAAGTGTGTTGAAATAAGAAACATACCGTCCAATAAAGGTGAAAATCTGATATCTGTGATGCAAAAATTGTATCAGGCGGTAAATCTGGAGTTTAATGAAAAAGAGGTAAAGGAAATACACCGGTTGCCCAGCAAAGAGTTGAGTAATAAACCGCTATTAATCGAGCTGGATGACATTATGGCAAAGACAAAACTTCTGGGCGCTATCAAAAACTACAACTTAACCCACAAAAACGGCCCAATCAGTACTTCGTTGCTAGGATTTCCTGGTAGAAACCAACCGATCTACGCCTCAGACTACCTCACCAAAAAAGCTGCTAAGCTGTTCTTCCTCGGGAGAACTCTCAAAAGAAATCACAATTTCAAGTTTTGCTGGACCACTGGAGGAAAGGTATACGTGAAGAAAAATGACGACTCGTCGGCCATTGAACTAAAAAACGAAAAGCAGATTGAAATGCTGGCTCCTCTGGATCAATGACTAGGCCCTATGTTTGTATTTTCACTCGTTATGGTAACTATAACTCTGCAATCTGTTATTTTATCATTTTTGAACTTTTTGTATCCTTACTCTTTCAAAGTGAAACAGCAAGCAACACACATGCACAACACACATACTCAATCGAACACTTCTACGCAACTACCAACAACTAAGCAGCCTCACATCACACAATTACTCACTTCTGAATCAAACAACACAGTAACCATTCAACACACACCTATTAAACAAATAAACAATACAACACCTATCCAACAGACACCTACATATTCTACACCCAATCATTTCTCATCCTCTCAGCAACCAAAAGAAATAGATCATCAAACCACAACCAAAAAATACACCCAATTTTCATCTGTCTTCAAGAATAATTACAGAAATGGCTCAAATAGATGACATTTTAAATGACATTGATTCAACACATATAACCCAAAGTTTCACAGTGCTTCAACCAGAAGAATGTATGGAAAAATTGGGCTTAGACACTCGCAAGAAAGGACAACTCACCATCATGACACAAAACATTCGCAGCATTCACAGAAACTTTAACGATTTCACTGTTTTCTTGGCACGTCTTAATTTTAAACCCGATATTATAGTATTAACAGAGTGTTGGCTAAAAGACCACCCTCCTCCACCCCCTCTCTCAGGCTACAACGTATTCCATTCGCAAAACTGGATGAATCAAAATGACGGCATCGTTATTTTTTGCACTGATAGAATAAAAGCTCAAGTAGAGGAACCCGTATTCAAAGATGGTAACTGTTTTATACTAAAAGTAGGCAAATCCTTAAACGTTATAACAATTTATAGGTCCCCTAGCTTTTATAATATCGACAACTTCATTAATTCCTTGGATGATGTGCTAATAAATAGCAATGCCAAAACAAACCTACTTCTAGGCGATATCAATATTGATTTATCACCAGACAATAATGACAATCGTAGTGATCCTTATCTAGATATAATTACACAACATGGTTTTTACCCTACACATACATTACCTACACGTTTGACCAAATGCCTCGACCATGTACTAATAAAGTCCAAAAAATCTGCGAAGGCAGTGGTATGCAGTAGTAGCATCACTGACCACTCGACAGTTATGGTATCTACAGACTTGCAGGTTACGAGAGCACCTAACCTACCCCGAATCATAACAAAGATCAACTACGAGGCTCTGGAAGCAGGGGCGCGTGAAATTGACTGGACCCAACTCTACGACATTACTGACCCTAATTTGGCTTCCGAAGAATTCACCAATAAACTCATAAATTTAACCAATGAGTCTAAAATCACGTATAAAATTCTTCACAAACACTACAATATGAAGCCATGGATAACTCCTGGTCTCATAAAGTGTATCAAAAAACGAGATCTCCTTCATATTAAACACCAGAAATACCCCAAAGATGAAATACTAAAAGCTACGTACTACAAATACCGCAACACTTGTCACTCTATAATTGAAACTCAAAAAAACTATTACGACCAAAAGCAGCTAAAAAATAATTTGGAAAATCCTAAGAAGACATGGAGAGCACTCAAAAGAATATGCAATATAGGGAAAGAAAAAACAAACAGCACGGATCTACTACACATCACAGATTCTCCGTCAGCCTCGTTGAACTTGGTAAATCAATATTTTACTACAATAGGAAAAGAGCTAGCAAACCAAATCTTAACCTCTATAAAAATGTCGGAAGAACAACTTGCATCCTTAGTAAAAAAATCCCCCAAAGACAGTTCATTTTCTCTTTACCTAACACCAACTGATCCATTTGAAATCTCAAAAATAATCATGAACCTTAAAACGGATGGATCCCCGGGATGGGACGAAATACCACCGAAAATTTTCAAAGAGATTAAGTACCTAATTGCGGAACCTCTCAGTCATGTGATAAACCTGAGCATATCTAGTGGCGTAGTACCCGATTGCTTAAAATTATCAGAGGTCTGTCCAATCTACAAATCTGGTGATTCAAAGGACCCGAGCAATTACCGTCCAATTTCATTGCTAACTGTCACTGCTAAGATCCTAGAAAAGGTTGTAAACTTCAGGCTTACCAAATTCCTCGAAAAAAATAACCTCCTTTCCGATTTCCAATTCGGATTTAGGTCACAGAGATCCACAGAGGATGCTGTAGTACACCTAACAGACAATGTTGCTCAAGCTTTAGACAAAGGGGATAAGTGTATCGGAGTCTTCTTAGACCTTAAAAAAGCCTTCGACACCGTTTCAATACCTATTTTACTAAAGAAACTTGAAGCTCTTGGCATAACTGGACTGCCCTTAGAGTGGTTCACAAACTACTTGTCCGCCAGAAAGCAAAGTGTGAAGCTTGAACGCGCGCACAGCAATAGTGAATGCACTTCCTATGGAATCCCACAGGGCAGTGTTCTGGGGCCGACGCTCTTTCTAGCCTACATAAATGATTTGTGTGAGCTAGAAGAAGCGTCGGCCAAAATCACGTCATTTGCAGATGACACTGCGCTGCTGTTCCGAGGAAAAACTTGGGTAGAAGCCAGAATTAATGCTGAGAAAGGCCTGGCTAGTGTTGCGAAATGGTTGCAATTCAATCTACTCACACTCAACACGTCAAAGACAAAGTTTATGTGCTTCCACGTGACGGCAAGAACTAGACCTACCAATTTCACTCTTAAAATTCACACCTGCAACATGTTACACCTCAACCAAGTATGTGACTGTGAACATATACAACAAACTCAAAGTATTCGCTATCTAGGAGTTGAAGTTGACGAAAACCTTAACTGGAAGAATCACATAAGGGGATTAATTCCAAGAGTAAGAAAACTATTATACATATTTAAAAAGTTGCGAGCTATAGCTAATCCGTCACTTATGAAATCCGTTTACTATGCTTTATGCCAAAGTATAATCAGTTACTGTATAATTGCTTGGGGTGGAACAGCAAAATCATCTATAATAAAACTCGAAAGAGTCCACCGGGCTTCCCTAAAAGTTCTTTTTAGTAAACCTTTCCGTTTTCCAACTTACAAACTCTACCAAGAGACCAAAGTCCTTACTGTCAGACAGTTATTTATTCGCACAACACTTCTAAAATTTCACAAAACTTCTATGTATACCAGTCTAGTCCCTACGAGACCAAATCGTTTCACAAACTGGAAGACTCCAAAAATTAAAACCACTTTTGCATCGCGCTTCTACTTCTACATGAGTCCATCACTATATACGAAAATAAACAAAGACCTAAATATTGTTAATTACACCTCTTCAAAATGCAAAAAAACCCTAGAAAATTGGCTACTCTTAAAAAACTATGAAGAGACTGAATTTATATTAAAACCTTTAATTTAGTTAGTTAATACTAACAGGGCGAATAATAGAATAATTATAGACTTTTAGTGAATAATAATAATAATAATAATAAAAAGCAATTGAAAATACATTTCTACAATTAAGGGAAACAATATATAAGGAAATAAATGCCCACAACAATAAATACTCATGAATACCGCTAATATAAGATATACAAATATAAATATGTATATACAAATACAAACAAATATATATATAATCAATCCCACCCCAATACCCAACTCAATATAATACTATAACTTTCATTTCTCACCCTGCAAACATAAAGCAAGTAATAAAGTGAAGTAATAATTGTATTGTGCCAAATTAATATTATTACATATTCACTTTATATTATTAACCACTATAAATAACACAAAGCAACACTAAAACATAAAAAATACAAAAATTAACCTAAATTACATAAATAATATATTATCCCAATACCCAACGGACAATATTAAAATCATGACCCTGTACACACAACTTTAAAATTTTCACCCCATATAAACCACACGTAAAACGGTGCCGTTCCGTTCCGTTATGTCTAAAATATACTTATAGGTAATATAAATATGATCTTATACATTCACACACATTCACTTATGCTTACACAACACACCTTACAAAAATAAGTCAATAAAAATCTATAGTTCATTAATCACACGTAATATGTAGAATGCTTACGTTTACTATGCACTTCACGCACACCACACCACACCTGTCTCATCATCACCTATCCGAACGTACTCTCGCGCACGATGGCTGCCTCACTACACCGAAATGATAGGTGATAGCAGATGCACAGCGCGTGTCTCTCTGGTGACCCCGAGCGCCCACACATGCCGTGGACGGTCGGGTGCCCAGAGGGCCAGGCGATTCGGGTTCTGCTAGCGTGATAACCCTACCAATTCTTTTTAAGTTACCCTCTCACTCGAAATCTACGCTCAGCTAACTTGTAAACCCTGCTAACCTTGCCGAAATATTTCTCCGCAAATACATTCTTGCTTAAAAACCCTACATTGTGAACCATACAAAACCTATGCTGTGGTTTTACGTTGTGAGATCAATCGATTGTGCTATGTATAAAACAAAAAAACTACTGTGTCGTGCTACTTTTCTTTTTTCTTTTTTTTAATTGATTTTAACACTGTGTTGTGCTTAAACAAACTGGTAAGTTTAAACGTAACTTAGTTAGATATAAGTAAACTGCAATTATGCATAATGTATGTACAAGCAAATACGAAAGTGCCTGGCTACCCATAGCACAGGGTATCCTAGTTTGGGAGCCAGGACAAATTCTGTAACACTTTTAGTACAAAATAAATATTTTTCATTTCATTTCATTTCATCTAGGTACTAGAATAGTTTTATATTTAAGTTTTATATTTATAAGACGCTCTTATGGGGATAATGAAATAAAAGCTGAATTGCGCTGCTCTGAAAGAGAGGATGTTTTTATTTTAACACTGCTTAACTTTTTACTTAGGTACTACTACTTTTCATTATAATAACAAACTTACCTAAAAGAGAAACAAAGAGCTATTATTTCCTAAATTCTAGATCTTTCTTCATCCATCGTGTTTGTTCAAGATATAACCTCAATCCATCTGTCAGTGTCATAGACACATTATAACAGATTAAGCTATAGCGAAAGCGCGGCACATTCAAACAAATACTTAAATTATATTTACATATTATTATTTTTTATTTATTGTTAGTTAGCTCATTATTAATATTATTTAATTAAAGTATTGGAATATTTGTAAATAAATAATCGTTGATTTTGAAATAAATAAGTTCCTCTATAAAAAAAAAAGAAAATTAATAATAAATATTATCTAGTTGATAACATTTATTTCTCATGTACCTAATACATTGTTAAGCAGAGCTATAGGCCAAATAAATATTATCTTATCTTATAAATGTTTATATAGTATTATAAATGGACGTAGGATAGCAAAAACGTTCCAACCCACACAAAGTGAATTTTGAGATATTTGAATTTTTGGTTTAAGCTGATTTACGCTCTCCATACATGTGGGTTGGACTACCATGTGCCATAACTTTGCACACACTCATCGGATCGCTATTAAAGTCTTTGATTTTTAAAATATAGAGCATAGTTTTTGTATAATTAACTCAAAAAATGACCATGTCGTGGGTCGCAACCTTTTTACTACGCTGCGTCCAAATGCATCATCATTTATCATATTCATCATCATTCAGGCACAAGAAGTCCGCTGCTGGTCATAAGCCTCCTCCATGGGTTTCCAAAAAGACCGGTTGGAAGCGGCTTGCATCCAGCGTCTTCCTGCCACTTCAATGAGATCTTCTGTCCATCCTGTAGCTGGTCGTCCTACGCTGCGCTTGCCGATATGTGGTCTCCATTCGAGAACTTTTCGGCCCCATCGGCCATCAGTTCTGCTTGCTATGTGCCCCGCCTACTGCCACTTCAATTTACTAATCCGCTTAGCTATGTCGACGACTTTCGTTCGTCTACGGATGTCATCATTTCTAATTTGGTCTCGTAGAAAAATTCCGAGCATAGGGGTATTCCATAGCTCTGAGTTTTCTTATGAGGTCCATAGTGAGAGACCACGTTTCAGTGCCATAAGTCACCACTGGTAACGAACGCATACATACACACATGTAATAATAATACATAAACATAAACACAACAGTTACATACAGGCACATACATTGCTTCTGGCCCCACACTAGGATACCCTGTGTTGTGGGAACCGGAAACAGCGACGTCACAAACATGTAAACATCCAGGACCTGGGTTTCATTTTTTTTTGTCCTCAGCTGGGATTCAAACCCTGGACCTCTCGCACGGTAGTCAGATGCGCTAACCGCTGCGCCATAAAGTTAACGTTTTTGCCTCTCCTGGACCTCCTGTGGGTTGACTGGTAGAAAATGCCATTAGCATTAAGTCCACCTTTTGTACACTATTGTTTGTGCAATAAAGAATTAATAATAATAATAATGAATATGTTTATCGGCTATTTATATGATCATGGCCCTGCCCTAGTATTTTTGTATTCTTTGTGGCCCTTCTAGTATTATGAACTACCCACCCGGTTATTATCCACAAACCAAAGGTTGACTGGTAGTAAATGCTTTTCCCACTAAGCACGCTTTGTACCAAACATGTGTTTTGTGCAATAAAGAATATTAATATTAATGATAATAAGAGATTATTTCTTCGTATATCTATTCAAGGTCTATTCGAGGTCATCTATCTATCTACTACTGTACTGAGATAAGAAGACATAATTCTCCTATTTTACAAGAGACTTTACACACAGTAAATTGTTTATATAATTTTCTTAGAAATAAAGTTTTTCTATTCTATTCTATTCTATTTCTGTTCTGTTCTGCTCCCCTCTGCTCTGCTCTGCTTTGGTCTGCACTGCTCTGCTTTGGTCTGGTCTGCTCTGCTCTGTTCTGTTCTGTTCTGTTCTGCCCCCCTCTGCTCTGCTCTGCTTTGGTCTGCTCTACTCTGTTTTGTTCTGTTCTGTTCTGTTCTGTTCTGCTCCCCTCTGCTCTGCTCTACTTTGATCTGCTCTGCTCTGTTCTGCTCTGTTCTGTTCTATTCTATTCTATATTGCCAAGACAAAGGTCGTGAGTCCGATTCCTACTCGAGGGCGCCGTACCTCAGTCAGGGTGTTTTTCCATGTTTGTAATGTCCTTGGTTGGTTACCATAGTACAGGGTATCCTAGTTTGGGACCAGGTTAAGACCAGTTAAGGTTGTGTTGTGTGGAAGTTATCATTATTTTTTCCCTTATGACATTTTTCACTCGTGTATGTACAGGAACGCCCACATGCAAACCTAACTCACACACGGACACTACAGTTAAGTGTGCATACGTTACAATCTAAACGCGTCATTCCCATTTCCACTGTAATTCACAAACTAAAACATAAGCGGGCTTGGTAATGGCAGACAGGGTATTTTCTTTAAGGAGTGTACGACATGCAACGATTAATTGATATCGATGAAGCGTGATCTGTCAGGATCGTGGCAAGTGGCAGTCCCTGGTGTCCGCCTACCCCTCTGGGATACAGGCGTGAGCTTATGTACCTATATGTATGTATGAGTGTACGACGAGATTCGAAATATGTAGTGTTATTAGACTAATTTGTTGACTGGAAAAAGACATACAGTCTCATTTGTAAATTCGCAAGTTCACTCTTCAAACTCTGTTTAAGTTGGTCTTCACTCGTATCTCATACTTTTTAAACTGCTTTTGAGGAGTGTTTTAATGTAATTATATTTTAATAAACGACATTATTAGTATGTAATTAGAATTAAGAAATGAATGTTGCGTTGATTCTTGTGATATTATAATAATATAGGATGAAGGGACAAAGAGTGACGAAACAATCTATCTATATATATAAAAGGAGAAGCTGACTGACTGACTGACTGACTGACTGACATATCAACGCAGGGCCTAAACTATAAGGGTTAGAAACTTGAAATTTTGCACAGGGGTTCCTTTTGTAACGTAAAGGTTCAATAAGAAAGGATTTTTGAAAATTCATCCCCTAAGGGGGTAAAATGGGGGTTCAAAGTTAGTATGAAACTTTGCCGCTTTTGAAGTTATTAGAATGAAATTTGGTACGAATGTTCTTCATTTAAAATTATGAAACACGTTTTAAAAAGTTTTTTAAAAATCATCCCTTAAAGGGGAAAAAGGGGGGTGCAAACTTAGTATGAAACTTTGCTGTTTTTGAAGTTACTCGAATGTGATTCAATATGAAGGACCTTCATTAAAAGTCATGAAATACAAGAAAATAGTTTTTTGAAAATCATACCTTAAAGGGTTAAAAGGGGGTGCAAAGTCAGTATGAATTTTACGTTTATGAAGTTATTCGAATGAAATTCAGAATGAAGGTACTTCATTAAATTTCTTGAAACAAATGTAAAATATTTTTTCGAAAATCATCTCTTAAGTGGATAAAAGGGGGGTGCAATGTTAGTATGAAACTTTGCTATTTTTAAAATTATTCGAATGAAATTCAGCATGAAGGTCCTTCATTGAAAGTAATGAAAGACGTGTAAATTAGTTTCTCGAAAATCATCTCTTAAGGGGGTAAGAGGGGGTTGCGAAGTTAGTATGAAAGCTCTTTCGCATGCGCTTAAATTATCCCTATCTTATTTGCAAACACTTTAGTCAACTAAAGCCCCCGCGGACGTAGTCGCGGGCAACAGCTAGTAGGGTATATTGAGCGATTGTGGGTAGAGGTGTCTATAAGGGACGTTCAAGACGGACATACGACCAAATATAGGATGTTTTAGCGAAGGGCAAGAAAAAAGGTGTTGATGAAGCGAGAGAGATAGAGCAAAAGGTATTGGTCTTTGCCTACCTATACCGTAAATACCAAAGCGTACATTTACGTGTATTTTTAAGTCGTTAAGGTACCTACATCTGAAGTATTGCAGAAAGGTCCGTTATACTCGTAATGAAACAAAGAAAGAAAGAAAGATAAACGTTTATTGCAACAACAGACAACACAATAAAGAAAACAATAAAAACACTTAACAAACTTTGTCGCAGTGTGTCTCTGCTGCTGCAAATGGCAGCTGACTCAGCATAGTGCTGAGGGCGAGAACCCTCAGCGCTGATTTTCAGTCAGTGCCAATAGCCCTAAATGCTCCAGAGTGCAGTGTGACCTGTTGCAAACTAATAAATAAGAAAAAAAACGTACTAAAATGAAAATATAAAATTTAAAGAGGAAAATAATAAATTTACATAAATACATATTATACAAAGACATAATAATATATACATACACATACATGTAACTACAATGTGAAATATAAACAATTAAACATAATAATAATGGATGAAATAAAGATTTTTTCTCCAGCAGAACCAGAACAAATATGCAATCTAACCTGATTGCACATTCATTCTACCTCCACAGAGGAAAAAAAATCCTTATAGTTATAGTGTCTTTGATGCGATGTGATCGCATCAAAGACACTATTACGTCACCAAGTCATTTATAGTGCGAAGTCTGCGGCGCGAAGGTTCGGGATAGGAAAGTCTCTGCTGCTCAAGCAGATATGCCTTGAGCTTGCGCCCAAAGGCACACCTACTGAACGCTTCACGGACTGGGGGAGGAATGTCGTTCCAGCACTTGGACGCCGCGTACTTAAAGCTGCCACGAAAAGTCTTCGTGCGATGCGCGGGGATTCGAATTCTGTCTTTGTGCACCTGTCGCTCTCTAGATGACCATTCTAGTTTCTTATATATGTAGGTATCTAGGAATTTTGTTGCGAATCACACCAAATAACAGCGTGGCTAGGTGCAGGCGTCGTCGAGACGCCATATTAAGGAGCTTTGTGGCATTCAAGTACGGAGTGACATGGGATCTGGGTGGGACTTTGAAACAAAACCGAGCACATGCGTTTTGCACTCGTTGTATAAGTCTCTTTGTCCGGCCAAGTATACATCCACCATAGACAACATCACAGTAGTTTAATCTAGATAATATCAACGATTCGCTTAGCCTAACACGCAAATCAGTGCTAAGGTAATCGCGTATATTATACAGAATTTTCAGGCGATAGAAGCAGTTGCTGACAACGTGTCTAATATGATTTTCGAAACGAAGCTCCCCGTCCACCAGCACGCCGAGGTTTTTGGCTTCTACCACCCTTTCCACTGGTTCACCCATGATAGCTATATTATGGCCGGTGAGAGCTTGCACCGTATTATGGATTTGATATTTAGTCCCAAGCACTATGTACTTGGACTTGCTAGGATTCAACACCAAACAGCTCCTATCTGACCAAGACGCAATGCGATCTAGATCTTTGTTGATCAGTGTCGTCGCTGCAGCTGCATCTGCCGGTGGCGTAGATAGGTATAGCTGCGTGTCGTCAGCATACAAATGGCACTGACTGCTCTTGATTTCGGTCACTATATCAGCGCTATACAAAATGAAAAGCAGGGGTCCTAATATAGATCTCTGCGGTACCCCTCTAGTCAGCCTTTTAGCTGACGAAAACTGCATAGTGCCATTGCTTTTTTGCAAAGCGCCGATTTGCGCCCTGCCCGACAGATAGCTGTCAAACCACTGAATCGTAGCATTATCAAATCCATAATACGACATCTTTGATAACAAAAGAGAGGTATTCAAACAATCGAAGGCCCTGGAGAAATCTAGCAATACCAGTATAGTGCTTTTACCTTTGTCAAGCTCCGACAGAACGTTGTCCATGACGTCCATTAGCGCTGTAGCCGTTCCTCGACCCTTACGAAACCCTGACTGTACATCAGGAAGTATGCCATTTTCCTCCAGGTACTTCGATAGCTGATTATACACAGCCCTCTCAATTATCTTAGATATGCAGGGAAGTATGCTGATGGGACGGAGATCGGATATGTGGATAGGATTAGGTTTCTTGGGTAGTGGAGTAACTTTCGCAGTCTTCCAGTCATTCGGGAAGGTATTTGTCAATATGCTCCGGTTTACAATCTCAGTCAAGATAGGTAAGGTCCTGGGTAGTGTCAGTAAGATCATGTCGATTCCAATAAGGTCAACTCCAGTAGCATTCGTCTTAATCGAAGTCAGTATTTTTGATATATCGAAGTCAGTCAAGATGTCCAGTGAAAAATTAGTAGCTTTTTCATGTCGGTGAAATTCGTAGTAAGTCAAATCAGAAATAGTCACGTCCGCCTTTCCAGGCACATTCAGAAAGTGGTCATTAATCGAGTCTAGTGCGAGGAAAGCTCCCGATTCCGCTTGTCCGGCAGAACTGTGCGTTTGAGATTTTTCCAAAGACGCTTAGCATCAATTGCACACTTGTTAATATTATCTTTGAAGTGAGCTCGTTTCTCATTAGCTAATGCAGACACAACAAGGTATTTAAGATCTAGATAATATTTCCTATGTGCATCAGATTTAGTGGCTTTGTACCGTTTGTGGGCTTCATCACGAAGACGCATCATCAAACGCACATTATTCGTAAGCCACGGTTTGGGAGGCTCCCTCACAACTACAGTTTTAACAGGTGCATGTATGTCAAATAGTTTAATAATAAGTTTGTTAAATAGTTTAACCATGTTGTCAACATCGTCTAGTGTTAGAATACTCTCCCAGTCAATTAGTTCTAAGTCTTTATCAAATAAGTCGCGGTTTATGTCCTTAATGGGTCGGTATGTTAAAAATCTCGGTTGCAGTTTTTGTTTCTTTACGTCCAGGTCAATAGTAATAAAGGCATGTCTACCGAGATCCGGTATACGGTTCACGTCAGTCCTGCGTACTCGCGTGTCAGTACAGACAAGATCAATAGTCGTCTCGCTGTGATCAGTGAAGTGAGTCGGTTGGTTAACATGTTGTGTCAAACTAAGAGATGTTAAAAATTGAGTCAAACATGAATGATTCCTATCGGAGAAGTCGGTATAGTTAATGTTAAAGTCACCTACTAACAAGACACGATCGTAACCAGTCATGGAAGTCACGGAGTCTGTGATCGCATCAAAGAAGGTGTCAGCGTGTAGCCACGGCCGTCCCGACCAGAAGTTTCTTCCCACCAGCATTTACACGTAGCCACATCTGTTCCACCGTAGGCGCGGGCGGGTGCGGGTGTAATGATATTACAGTGGGCGTAAAGAACTTAGGCCTTTGCATCTTCGTAATAAAATGATTTATGGCACACTAGATGGATGCATCTCTCGAAGCTATGAATAATTTCAGTGTCACTAATTCATTTGGATCATTCCAAAAAATGTAGTCTACTTTGTTATCAATTTTTTTTAAGCAATGATAAACCCTTTTTTCCTTTAGGAACATTGGCAGAACATAATAAGGATCTTATAATTTGTAAATACTTAAATCCTCTGTTGCTATTGATTGGTTGATTGGGATCATATTTACGCCGATGAGCGTAATTAAATACGAGGATATATTGGATCGAATGGACGAAGCATAAAGGAAAACGTAGACGTTGACACAGACGCATTTATACCGAAGACAAGTATTATTATTAGCTATGCAGACCCTGGAAATAATTTCAACTAGGCTAAACAAACATAAAAGTTTTATTTTTATGAAAGAAAATTTTGACGTCTAAACCAAAAGAGGTATTGCTAACGAAGTGTCAGTATAAAGATGGACAATTTGACACTCCGGAGTAGTACACCACCAACGCAAAGCCCAAAGTACATTCCGCGCATGCAATTTCCTAGCAGAATCTCGCGGTCGGGCGTCTGTCGTCTAATTCTGAAATATGGTTCACGTCGCCTACTGTACAGAGCACCTCACGGGACCTTTCCGAGGCACATTAGCCTTTATGTCAAGAACAGAAAGGGTCGTTAGGGTATGTTTTTTCTGGCGGTATGTAGACTGTTAAGTCCAGTCGGACAGGGTACAAAGTGGCCGTGACTGGAGATATTGTTATGTCTCCGACAGTACCTAAGCTTATGTGTGGGACGACCAGACGTTTGTAGTGAGAATTAAATTGTAACGCCATGCTTATTTCGGGGTCGTTTGTTTCAGCGCTAACCGGGAAGAAAAGTGTTTCAGAGAATGATAACCTTTGTAAGCACTACACTACACATTGTTTATTAATAAAGTAAAGTGAAACCGGATTTAAGCTAGTAAGGAAAGTCTTATGATTATCATCAAACCATTATGTCCCCATCGAGGTGCACGGGTCTCTTCCCTGAGGAAGGTATAGGCCATACTACACCACGGGGGCCTAGTCCGGATTGGTGGAGGCTTGTAAGACTAGTGGGTGATCTTACTGTCAGAAGTTTTCAAGTCGCCCTAAGGCCTCTGACTTGGCTTAACGACTGCCATCTATCGACGGCAGCCGGCACCAACTGCTTAGCGTGCCTTGCGAAGCACGGAACCGCTCGGAAAAATGCCACTAGCGTCAGTCATAGACGGTGACCCATCCATGGACTGAACGCACCGTATGTTGCTTAACTTTAGTGATCGCTTAAGATCACTCAGGCAGCCCAGGCTAGGAGCGATTCCGACTACGAGAGTATTAAATGTATTTACGAAATTGATATACAGTATAAAGGCATCAGATTTAAATTACTTGTGTATTAATGATTATAATTTTGAGAACTTTCCAATTAAACTCTAAAATTTTACAAATCCGTATCATTCCACTACATTTGACATGTTCACTTGTCTTGTTTGTTAAAAAAATAAAAAAGTACTGAGGAAAGTAAATTATGACATATTTTACTTTCTTCAGTAGGTACTTATAAAACTATGAAAACTAAGAATTAAAAAAAAACACCACGGGCTTCGCCAAGAAGGGTTTACAATAATATTATAAAATAAAGATCACTTAGATTGTTTGTGTCTTGTTTAACCACACAATGACTTCTCCTGGTCCCAAACTAGGATACTTCGTGCTATGGCAACCAGGCAAAGACACCACAAACCTGGAAATACAACCAGACTGTGCTTTTGTACAAATATACGGCGGCCCCCTGAGAGAATCGAACCTAGGTCCTCTAGCTTGGTAAGCAGACGTAATACCGCTAGACTAACATGACAGTGATACATGTAACAATGCTAAACGTTCCCTATCCCCTGTTTCTCGAAGAGTCTGTCAAACTACTGTCAACATTTGTCATTTGGCTTGAATGCTGTAACAAACAAGAATTTACAGCTGTTAACAGTTATATCAATAGATTGTTAGCGTATGAGAAACGGTTACCTACAGCAAACTTCCATCTGTAATGAGCTGCAACGCGGTTGTTCGAGAGACGTGTATTGATGACGTCATTGCTCTACGCCCAATCAGCGCTCAGAGGTGTATACTCTAGAAATATACGGCGTCTATTTTAACCAGCCACTGTTTTAGAATGGTTATAAATATAAGAAATAAACAAAATACATCATCATCATCAGCCATTCTCATAGCCCCGGCCGCCTGGGTGTTCTTAAACGATCACGAAGGTTAAGCAACATAGGGCGCGTTCAGTGCATGGATGGGTGACCGTCTTTGACTAACGCTAGTGGCATTTATCCGAGCGGTTCAGTGCTTCGCAAAGCACGCTAAGCAGTTGGTGCCGGCTGCCGTCGATAGATGGCTGTCGTTAAGCCATCGTCAAGCCTTAGGGCGGCTTCAAAATTTTTAACAGTAAGATCAGCCACTATTCTTACAAGCCTCCGCCAATTCGGAAGGCCCCCGTGGTGTAGTATGGCTTATACCTTCCTCAGGGAAGAGACCCGTGCCCTTCGGTGGGGACATAATGGGTTGATGATGATTTGATCACTCCATTTAGGGGGCGGTCTGCCTCAAGCTCTCCTCCCCTCCACTTTGCCCGACATTATACCATACTCAAGGCTATCACAGCCTCATACCCTACCTTAATATGAAAGCAAACATTTCCAGAGTAATCTCCCGAGGGCAATACTGCTAACCGATTTCAGTTCGCGAAAGTTTCGACACCGTTTCCACTAACAAATTATTGCTTAAGTAGTTTAAATGTGTGGTTAAGTTAACGCGCTAAGTTGAACCTGTGGGGTGTCGAGTCAGTCATTAGAGAAGAGGGCTCCAGTAATAAATAAGGTAAGGTACTCCAGAAAAGACCGAATCAGAAATGATGAGGTCCGTAGACAAACGAAAGTCGTCGACATAGCCCACTGGATGAGCAAGTTGAAGTGGCAGTGCGCGGGGCACATAGCACGCAGAACTGAGGGAAGATGGGGCCAAAAAGTTCTGGAATGGAGACCATATATCGGCAAGCGCAGCGTGGGACGACCAGCCACAAGATGGACAGACGATCTCATGCAAGTGGCGGGAAGACGCAGGATGCAAG
Source organism: Yponomeuta plumbellus (assembly GCA_947310845.1). Lineage (NCBI taxonomy): Eukaryota > Metazoa > Arthropoda > Insecta > Lepidoptera > Yponomeutidae > Yponomeuta > Yponomeuta plumbellus. Next base: position 8,132,966 of record OX371216.1, on the reverse strand, counting down.
CCGCTTCCAACCGGTCTTTTTGGAAATCCATGGAGGAGGCCTATGTCCAGCAGTGGAGTTCTTGTGCCTGAATGATGATGACTCCAGAAAAAGTGATGTTAGCCCATTGGGTAGAACAATGGACTCGGAAGCAGGAGATCTAGGTTCGATTCCCAGTGTAACGGGGTGCAATTCGCCTCGATAAGATAAGATAAGATATTTACATTATTTCTGGCCACTAACAATTCTAAATTTAATCACATTTCGACATTTGCCACAGTGGTCGGACGGAGCTGGAGGTCCAGGTAACCCTCTGCTTACAAACTAGGTGGACTTAAACGTCATTCTACTTTTATCACGACCCGGATGAGTTCATACTCCATATCCTTTCTCCACTACAGACGGCCCCAAGGCAGCGGCTAACATTATACATAGCTGTATGTACATTGACATTCAACAAGCAGAATGTAAATTCTTTACGTTGAAATAAATTCTTGATTCTGATTCTGATTCTTAACAATACGTACAATGGCCCAACTGTGAGGCCAAGTGCGGAAATCCTAAGGCAAACTAACTAACTAACTATCCTTAACAATCCTAAAATATTTGAAATGCACATAATTATTATGTAAGTGTTCCTGCTTTTTTTTATACTCCTAACGTATTGTTATATTTACTTTTTTAGACCTTAGCTAAGACTTTTTATTTCCTTGTTCTCAAGTGCCTTTCTTTTACTTCATAAGTTCATAACCAAAATATAAATATTTTCTGCCTCTGGATACCCTTTTTTACTTGTTCCGATAGCACACCCGCACCCAATATAGCGACACCACTGCGGGCATGTACAATCGACAGCACAACATCCTATACATATATCCATGCACTCTACTCCGTTGCATTACGGGCGACTTTGGAACTAAAACGTGAAGCTTGACGTGCTGTCGCCTGTACCTATGACTTTATTTTCTAACTCTTTTCTACTGTCATAGTAGCAATACCACTCGCTAACTGTGAAGGAAAACATCGTAAGGAGACCTGACAACCAATTCAGAGATTGAATAATATTCTGTAACAATCTGTTACGGAATTACGCCTATACGCCCCAACCTCTTACGAATTACGGAATGTTATTAGATGTATCCCTCGCTAACATCCCGCTGAGGCTCGGATGATACAACAAAAGGTTAAAATTAAATGATGTTTTAGTTAACTGTAAAACATTTGTCACATGAAGTTGTCTAACATCATTAGCAATTTATAACTTTTATTACAGTTTGCTAAAAATGTTAGACAATGTTAAGCAGCGTTCTCTGCGTTCTGCTGTGAGATAGCAACTTTATGCATAAGGGCTGCTATTTATGTATGCGGAATAGAAAAATAAACAAATGTATATGGCTAAATATGCTTTTATTGTTTTTCAAAGTATTCTCCACTATGATCGATGCACTTTTGCATTCGATGAAACCAATTTGTAAAACACTTTTTCCACTCTGATTGAGGTATCTCCAAAACGTCCTGTTTGAACGCATCTACGGCATCTTCACGGGTCGAAAATCGTTGACCACGTAATTTATTCTTTACATTTGGGAATAAATAGAAATCATTGGGAGCCAAATCAGGGCTGTACGGTGGATGACCCATCAATTCTATTTTTTGACCATCCAAAAATGTAGTTGTTTCCTGAGATGTAGGACAGCTGGCATTGTCATGGTGAAGTATGATTCTGCGTCGCTGGTTGTTTTGGCGTATTTCTTCAAATACTTCCGGCAAACAAATGGTCGTGTACCACTCCGAATTAACCGTTCTGCGATTCTCCAGTGGTATTGTAGCCACATGGCCATTAATACCAAAAAAGCAGGCCACCATTTGCTTTACAGTGCTTTTTGCACGAGCCACTTTCGTAGGGTTCGGCTCATTTTGAAACACCCAAACTGTTTAGTTTCGGGATCGTACGCGTAGATCCAGGATTCGTCGCCTGTGCAGATATTATAAACAGATTTTGAGTCACCTCCGTTGAATTTTTTTAAGGTTTTCTTGCACCATTCGACGCGAGCATCTTTTTGATCCTGAGTTAAGTTGTGCGGGATCCAACGCGAACAATTTTTTTTTACAGACAAATGTTCATGTAATATCCTACGAATGCTCGTCATACATATGCCCAGAATAGCCTCTATCTCGCGATACGTAACATGGCGGTCTTGCATTATTGGTTTTCGCACAGCTTCAATATTTTGTGGCACAACCACCGATTTCGGGCGACCTTCTTTAGCTTCGTCCGTGAGCTTACTGCGCCCGCGATTAAACTCACTAAACCAGTGATACACAGTCGTTTTTGATGGAGCTTCACCACCAAAAGTCGAAGTTAATTGATCTACGCACTGTTGTTGCGTTAAACCACGTCGAAAATCGTCTATAATCACGTACGAATATTTTCACGAGTGAGTTCCTTTTTTTAAGCGATATGACATTTTAAACCCAACAAAAACAAAACACTAACGTATATAAGTGAAAAATATTAGCGGCCAGTATTTAAAAAAAGAACGAATTTGACCATGGAGGTCAGACATTGCGTTTAAAATTATTCGTCGTCATCAACCCATTATGTCCCCACCGAGAGGCACGGGTCTCTTCCCTGAGGAAGGTATAGGCCATACTCCACCACGGGGGCCAAGTCCGGATTGGTGGAGGCTTGTAAGACTAGTGGCTGGTCTTACTGTCAGAAGTTTTCAAGCCGCCCTAAGGCCTCTGACTTGGCTTAACGACTGCCATCTATCGACGGCAGCCGGCACCAACTGCTTAACGTACCTTGCGAAGCACGGAATCGCTCGGAAAAAATGCCACTAGCGTTAGTCATAGACGGTGACCCATCCATGGACTGAACGTGCCGTATGTTGCTTAACCTTAGTGATCGTTTAAGATCACTCAGGCGGCCCAGGCTACGAGCGATTCAGTTTAAAATTATTGGAATCTCTGATTCCGCATACATAAGTAGCAGCCTATGTAAATGTAAACATTAAATGAAATTTTATTGTACTCGTATTCAATTAAAAGTTCCATGTTAATAAAAATACAGAGTAGGTATTTTCGTTGTTAATAATTATCATCAACCTACCGTCCAGAATATGTCCAGCTGCAGTGGACAACCATAGGCCGATGATCATGATGATGATGGTGATCATCATCAACTACATTTGTGCGCGACCAAATTTTTCTCACCTCACCAATTTCAACCAAATTTCACCTCATCAATTTTTTGTCGGGTCTTCAGTTTTGTCTAGACTGGATAAATGAAAGAGAAAAAAATGTTAGCTAAATAATTATTAATTTAAGAACAATGTACTTATTAGGTTTTTATTGGGCGTCTGTCAAAGGAGACCTTTTTCGAAGAATTGCAGGTTGTTATTTTCACTTCGTCCTATTAATTATTTAGTTTGCGTGGGTATTGGAATTATGTTTGTAGAAACAAATTTTCCAAGACGCTTTTTTGAATTAACTATCTTATTTAAATAATACAGAAACACAGATTATTTTTAACTTACATAAAAAAAACTTTTTTTATGTAGTCTATAGATATGTATGTATAGGTCCCACTGTTGGGCATAGGCCTTCTTTCAGACAGAGAGTATGTGCTTAATGCCACGCGTACCCACCGCCAAAAAACGCCACTTACATACATATTGTCACCTCTATTGACGACCTCTGTGGCGCAGCGGTTAGCGCATATGCCTACCGAACCCCAGCTGGAAACAAAAAAAAAATACCCCAGGACTTGACATTTGACATTTACATACAGGCACATACATTGCTTCTGGCCCCACACTAGGATACCCGGTGTCGTGGGAACCAGAAACAGCGACGTCACAAACATGTTAACATCCAAGACCTGGGTTTTTTTGTCCCCAGCCGGGATTCGAACCCGGGACCTCTCGCATAGTAGTCAGATACGCTACGCCACAGAGGTCGTCGATGTTGGACGACGACATTTACATGAACTTGGACGTTGACATGTTTGTGATATCGCTGTTTCTGGTTCCCACGACACAGGGTATCCTAGTGTGGCACCAGAAGCAATGTATGTGACTGTATGTAAATTATCTTCGTCATCATCATCCATCGGCCTATGCTTGTCCACTACTGGACATAGGTCTCACGCAAGGCACGCCACTGAGCACGGTCCTCGGCTACTCTGATCCAGCTCTTGCCAGCCGAAGATCATCGCTCCACCGAGTCTGAGGACCTCCTACACTACACTACGTATGTAAATGTTTATGTTTATTTCCCGAAGAGACAACTACCAGGATTGCTACTTGCCACGATCCCGACTACCCTGGTGGATTTTTTTTCTGCCAATAGTCTAGTTTAGTCTTGCAGTGTTCTGAAAAACACCTCTAGAAGAATGAGTAAGTCTAAAAACCGCTGAAAAATTCTGAAAAAGTATGAAAAGATCTATGTTTATCTTACTAAGCAGTTTGAAGACTGCATTTTTAAACGTTTTTGGACTGTTTTTTTTTATTTTTTTATGTGTGATGAGTAAGCTCTTGACCTCAAACTCGCCTGATGGTAAGCGTAGTTGAGGTCGACGGTGGAGCGAGCTTACTCATTAGGTGCCTATTTACTCTCGTTTTGAAGGAGTCGAGGTTATATGTGGCTGGGAAAACTGACGCAGGCAAAGAGTTCCACACCTTAGCAGTGCGCATGATGAAGGATGATGAAAAGCGCTTGGTACGGCACTTAGGTATATCTACCATGTGTGGGTGGTATCCCTTCGAGCGTCTGGAAGTCCAGTTATAGAACGGTGATGGCGGAAGCTTCTGAAATACTTTTTCAGAGTTTTTAGACTTACTCATTCTTCTGTTAGAGGTGTTTTTCAGAACACTGCAAGACTAAATTAGACTATTGGCAGAAAAACAATTCTACCAGGGTAACTTCCTTCGCTTCATCAACTTTCATTCAATCTCGCCGGCTTTGCATTTTATTAAATAAGCAATTCACTTAAAATCCAATGCATTAGCACAGTCATACAGGCTCATTCAACGCCGATGGCGCGTGGCATGGTGCCAAAAACTATTTGTCACCATTAGCCGCGCAATGAATGCGGAGTAGGCAAAAAACAATTTGATTTGCAAGTAATCTGCTTGAAACACGTATAAATTGAATCAGGTTGGGACGGTTTCACGTTTGTTCACAAAGACAGAAGGACAAGGCGGTAGTCTATCCACTCAGAGCGGGCTCTAAAAACGGGAAAAAAAATCATGGGAGCCCCCATAAAATATTTGTATTATTTAACCAACAATATATTTTACAGAACTTTACTTCGAAGATAACTAATTAAAAAACAACAATGATAAACTAAATATTAAAACTAAATAAGCGGTGGTGGCGTAGTGGGGTTGACCCTTGCTTCTCGATCATGAGTGTCTGGGTTCGAACCACGCATGTACCAATGACTTTTAGTTACGTACATTTGTTTGTACAGCAACACCATTCGCTGATAAATTGTGCCCGGATAACGGCGACAGGCTTGCCACTTGTCACGTTTGGGACCTAATAAACTCGGCAAAACGTGGGTCCAGTTCTAGAGACTGGTGCCTCTGCCTACCCCTTCGGGGATAACGGGCGTGAGTTTATTATTTTTATTTTATTTAAAACTAAACTAAATATTAAAATCGTAGCACACGTAGTCAGCTTGTGCGGGAGCGTGTATTTTTATTTTTGATAGTTATTTTATTAAATGGTAAAATTTTGTGTGAAGCAACAATATCTGTGTTATCTGTGTTAGAGTTATTACTTTAATTTAATTCTTTATTTTTAACTGTGAAGATTTTAAGCGTCTACCTTTTGCCGTTATCGTCTAACTATCACGGTTCATGGTGACAGACGGACGGACAGACAGCGGAATCTCAGTAATAGTCTCCCTTTTGTCCTTTTGGTAGGGAACCCTAAGAAACATACCAGGTAACCTGACCATATAACTGCTATTGAACTACAATTCACTAACAGAATTGAGGCCCAGTTGAATACACCTTCTGTCACCTTTCGAATCTGCTACTTACCTAGCGCCGCGCTGAGATTATGCAAAGTACGACACTTTCAGCTTTGTTTTTAATTCTAATGAGGTAAAAGGTTGGAAGGGAAAGGCACTTTTTCTAAGTCAAAGACTTAAATATTCTACGACAATAGGAGATTATAATGTCACGTTTACTTTAGAGAGATTGGTACGAGTATGTGACGTAGACGAGGCCATTGTGTTCCATGCGGCCATGCGCGAGGTCCTGGATTCGAATCCCGGCTGCGGACAAAAACAACCTAGGTCTTGGATGTTTACATGTTTGCGATATCGCTGTTTCTGGTTTCCACGACACAGGGTATCCTAGTGTGGTCCCAGAGGCAATGAATGTGTAATTTCCAAGTACAAGTGCTTTATAAGAGGGCTTTCCTATTAAATAAAAATAAAAATAACCCATCTAAAATTATATATGCATTGTCAAAACCGTGCACATTTCATTTTGAATCTTTCGGCCATTCCGCAGAGCAAATGACTGGAATTAATACTTTGCATAAATCCACTAAAGCCTAACTAGAGTTGCAAATAAATTCAGGGTCCTTTCCTGCATAAATTGGACCTTATTTCTGTCTGGAAGCCTTCATAGACGTGGCAAGTATGTTACCATGGCTCCATTTCGTAAAACTTCAATCTTTAACTAACAGTTGTTAACGGTACACCAACAGGTTCTTAGTTTACGAGAAACAAGGGATCTTAAACAATCACGAAGGTTAAGCAATATAGGGAACGTTTAGTGCATGGATGGGTGACCATCTATGACTAACGCGAGTGGCATTTTTCCGAGCGGTTCCGTGCTTCGCAAGGCATGTTAACAGTTGGTGCCGGCTGCCGTCGATAGATGACAGTCTTTAAGCTAAGTCAGAGGCCTTAGGGCGGCTTGAAAACTTCTGACAGTAAGACCAGCCACTAGTCTTACACCATTCCGGACTTGGGCCCCGTAATGAAGTATAGCCTATACCTTTCTCAGGGAGGTGACCCGTGCCCCTCGGTGGGGACATAATGATGATGATGATTATGTCCTATGAATTGTACATACATACATACATAAGCTCACGCCTGTATCCCAGAGGGGTGGGCAGAGACCATGGACTGCCTGCCCCTTGCCACAATCCCGATAAATCACTTTCGACGTAAAGATAATGCCGATAGGCATTATCTTTACGTCGTTGCAAGCAGGCACGCCGGTTCCTGGTACTTTTCTCTCGCCTTTTGCTAATGCATCCTCTAATTGGTCGCAGTATGGCCGCCTGGGGCATCCCTACCGGCTCTTCCACTCAGATTAGCTCAATATATTAATTTCGTCAGTCTTTCTTCCTTCATTCTCTCCACATGTCCAAACCAACGCAACGTTTCTTTCTAAATTTTAGTTACTACATTTAACTTATTAATTTGCAGGAAATACAGGCGCAAAAGTATTGTGAGAAATCAGCATCGTCTGAACGGCCCCTTCCACCCTAGGTTTTCTCTGTGGCCAGCCCTCCGCTAATGGGGTTGCCAAATTACCCATCTATTTAATTTCCCGAATGGAGCCCGGTAAACATATTAGGCTGGCAACTTTGAAACGAATTAAATTTCAACGGTTGAGTCAGTCTGGGGTGGCTTGTGTTTGATGCATTGCACTTTGTTTGGTTTTTGGCAAGGTTTATTACCTCTGCAGCCCTTCTCTACTTGCCTATGTGTTAATAAAAATGTTTGGTTATCTTGCTTAGAACTCATAGATTCAAAGTTTAAAATAAATCTATTTTAGGGTACCCCGGGCTACACCTAAGTTAGGGATGCACTTTTTTCTCGCCTACACCTTAAAGTGGGATATCTTTAGATTGATCGTTTGACCTTCTAAGTCCTGACCTTGATAATAACAATAGTTTTCTATTGCTTTTTTCAAGGTCGAAACTGAAGAGGTTAAAAAAATATTGTAATATTGACGGCCTCTGTGGCGCAGCGGTTAGCGCATCTGGCTTCCATGCGAGAGGTCCCGGGTCGAATCCCGGCTGGGGAAAAAAAAAACCCCAGGTCTTGGATGTTTACATGTTTGTGATGTCGTTGTTTCTGATTCCCACGACACAGGGTATCCTAGTGTGGGGCCAGAAGCAATGTACGTGTCATAAGTAAATGTTTATGTTTATGTTTATTGTGGGCAGGTCATTCTTCGATTTAGGGTTCAGTTTGCAAAATATTAAGTGGAAAGTTTTACATTAATAGAGCGTTTTCCCCTCCCCCACCCTATCCTGGCTAAACGGTTCATTGTAGAAACGTGAAAGTATTCACACCAATAGTATAAATATATTGAACTGTGACGGCTAAGTAGGCTTTACAAGATAACGTGTCATAGGCGATCAACTTTTATAAAGGAAAACTTCGTACAAAATCCATTGAAAATTACTTTGAAGTAGTTAGTTCTTTAAAGCAGATACGCCTTCTCTTTCTGCGGAACCCTATACAGCGTTTAGTCTGACACGCACTTGGCCTGATTTGTGTTCTTTAACTTATTTATTAGCTATTGACTGTTCTGGACCAAAACTAAGTTCGCCTGGCCAGCTAGTAAACACAATTTATTGTGAAAAGAACGGGTCTGAAACTGCTTAAAATCTAGCAACTGATAGCAGATTCAATTGGAAAAAAGAAATAAAATTGATTTTGTATTAGGCAATATTTACTTTAATATTAGACATTGTTATTTTATATTTCGTTTAGTTTTATAATTAATTTTTGAGATATTTATTTACTATTTAGTAGAAATATGTATGATAATAAATTTAATTAATAGCATAGAGGTAACACTGAATACCTAATCAATAGGTATTATATATGTGAGTGGTTGACCAAAAAGGGACCTCAAGGGAAAATAACTGATTTCTAGAAAATCGCCCTTGAAGTTTCGTGTATAGACAGGTTTCAACTCGGCTCGGCTCACAAAAAAAATCATAAAAAAATAACTACGGCACCTAAAAATATTCTGGTTATACCAAAACAAAGCTAAAATACCAGATTAAAAAATCAAATAAAAAAAATAACGGTTTCCAATCCCTCCAGGTCCCGTTTTGGTCAACCACTCACATATTTTTTTCTCTTATCACGATTGGCAATTTCAATGGTGATTGATATTCTTGGTCTTATTTTTTATATGGGTGTCCCGTAAATCGACGTCAAGCCGGAGCCAGGTGAAAAGGCAAGTCATACATATAAAAAAATAATTATAAAAAAAAATATAAAAAAAAATTGCATGAAAAAAATGTTATAGGCATTTAAAAAAAAATTCTAAATCCTGTTGCAAAATCTTTACTTTTTCCAATTTTATTTTTTAGTTTTGTAACTCTGAATATTTAGAAAGTATTTTTACAAGGGCCAACAAATTGTTTTCTGTACACTTAAAAAAAGTCTGTAAGTAGAATCGAACTACCTACAATATTTTAAACACTAATCCGTCTTGGTTATTGCAAGGGGATGATTTGGCGTATTTCACCCTCATGGTGGAAATTGTACACTTTGCCTCACTTGAACACTCCTTTGACAGAAATACCGGAGTTCGAGAGACGATTTAGAATTATAAATTACAAAACGTTTATTAACAGTATTTTAATTACATATCATCATCATCAACCCATTATGTCCCCACCGAAGGGCACTGGTCTCTTCCCTGATGAAGATACAGGCCATACTCCACCACGGGGGCCAAGTCCGGATAGGCTTGTAAGACTAGTGGCTGGTCTTACTGAATATTTTGATTTGAAAATTGCACAAGAAAAGATCGGCACAAAGGCGTGCTTAATACTAAACATTACTTTCTTCCAGCTAACCATGGGTGATAAGGGATAGTGCTAGAGAAGTCCAAGATAAATTATTTACAGATTACTAGTGATGTTATATCAATATGAGACTGGTGCCTCTGCCTACCCCTTCGGGGATTACGGGCGTGAGTTTATTTATTTTTTATTTTAATATCAATATAATACGTAAACTTCTAATACTATACTACACACTACATTATGATTTTCCATAAATTATGTGACATTATTATATACATACATACAATAAATAAATACTTTCATTAATCAATATTGTTATTATGTCTGTCAATATTATTATCTAAACATATATTTTGTGGCGGCCATGTTGCGGTTAGTCGTGTCTATGAAAAGAATGGCCGAAATTTTGTTTCGGGGTTTGTCCTAGTGTGGGGTCAGAAGCGATGTATGTGCCTGTGTGTAAATGTAAATGTATTACAGTCTGTAAAATATAGCTTGAGCTCCACGACAACTGTCACACTGACAGGGCTAGGTTACGATATTGCTTAGATATTGCTTAGACATCGAATAGTGTGCAGTAAGTACGGAGTTTTCACAGTACAAATATTCTGTGAAAAAATTCAAAACTTCATGGACGCAAATGTCCATGACAGCTGTTGCGGAGCTCAAGCTATATTTTACAGACTATAGGCGATTGATTGATTGTAAAGACATATCGTGAACCTGCCAACTGGCTAACCCTCGACTCTGCCTATCCATTAGAGATACCGACGTAAGTTTGTCTTGTATGTACGGATTTGTTCAAAAAACGAACTTCCATGTGGGACAGAGTGTACGCGCTAAGTGTTCCACTGCATGCAAAGCGCGCTGCTTTGAACAATTCAATTTACAACCTGACATCTCAAAATATTTGCAATTTATTGTAAAATATTGTATTTTCACGGAAACTGCGCTTATTTTGTTCTCACTGTGTCCGTAGCAGAGAAGAATGTGCTTCCCATCCGGTTTCTGATTTTAGAATCCGTTTAAACTATTCATTATTTTTTGTGTAGCCTCATTTACATTGCACTGCCAGGTGGATGTCATACCTTTTGGTTTTTATGTTATTAATTTGTGTTGTGACCTTGAATACAACAATTAAAAACAATTGATTTCCAGGCCTGCAATTACGTAAGACTCCACCGTATGGAGTTGTCTGTGCCGATTGACCCACCAAACATTATACAGGTTAACAACGTACAGAGGATAGGTCAGTCTACCCTTTCAGCTATTTCAATAGCTGCATCTGCTATAAACAAAACCGTTTTTGGCTATGCTATGACGTAGCTATGACGTCACGTCACATCGTAATGAGTAATGACGCAACGCAGACGCTTCCTCTAGCCGTTCCCGTCGAGGGCGGGGGACTCAATATTTTCAAACGACACTTTTATTACTTTTATTGCCGAAGTGAGCCCTTGAAGATAATATCCACGCAGCAGTATTATGAAGGGTCATTCTGGACTTGTGATGGAGACAGAAGGCTCCTTTTCTTAAGTACTTTAAGGATCTATATAAAGCTAACTGATTGTTTTCCTCGAATATTTTATTTTATTTAGCCTAAATGTGTCATCAGGGCTTCTGCACAAAGCTTCTGTCAGAGAGTGAAAGTGTATGGGCTTAATCGCGAATTGGCAATTGGGCATGCTACTTATTATGATATCATCATCATCATCATCAGCAGCAGCATCATCTTCTTTTACCAGTGCCATCTCCTATCGGAGGTGGCCATGCTACTTAATATTGATATCATCATCATCATCAGCAGCAGCATCATCTTCTTCTTCTTCCGGTGCCATCTCCTATCGGAGGTCAGCTATCATTTTGGCTACACTGTCACGAGATGTAGCTGCTCGCAGAAGTTCTACATTTCTGGTGTTGAACCACTCTGCCAGGACCTGGCAGGTCTTCGCCTTCCTTCAATTTTCCCTTCCAGAATAAGTCGCAGCAGATTATATTTGTCAGCTCGCATGATGTAACCAAGGTATTGTAGCTTTCTTCGCTTTACGGTCTTTAAGAGCTCTACCTTTTTAGCAGCATCATCATCATCACCCATTAAGAATGTACCCACCGAGGGGCACGGGACTCTTCACTGAGGAATGTAGGTACACGCCATACTCCACCACGGGAGCCTAGTCAGGATTGGTGGTGGCTTGTAAGACTAGTAGCTGGTCTTACTGTCAGAAGTTTTCGGGCCGCCCTAAGGCCTCTGACTTAATTTAACGACTGCCATCTATCGACGGTAGCTGGCACCAATTGCTTAGCGTGCCTTGCGAAGCACGGAATCGCTCGGAAAAATGTCACTAGCGTTAGTAATAGACAGTCACCCATCCATGGCCTGAGCGCGCCCTATGTTGCTTAACCTTCATGGTTGTTAAAGATTACTCAGATAATCTTCATTGAAAACCAGACGAAATTCAAGTACTCATATCATGCAGGGTCCTCTAAAGTTTTTCTGTTTATTGTCTGTGGCAAGATGGAGGGCCATTCAGGACCCTAGCTAAAGGGTCTTTCGATTATGCCTGAAGGACTGGGGCATGCAAAATGGACTAGACTAGGCTTCCTAATATACCTGTCTCTAGTTTACGAGGATTTTTTTCCATTATGTAGGCCGTGAGGCTTAAGTTAGGGTCGTTGGCCGGTTCAGTTGTAAGTTATTTTCCTCACTTACGGCCAAATTCTGAATTGAGTATTACACTAAGTAAATACATAAATAACGTTCTGTCACGGAGAAATTTCACGTAACAGCACTACGGTTAAGTAGTTACTTAGCGAAAATCTCAATTCAGAAACTGGCCCTAAGTGCGATAAAAAGGTATTCTACTAAAAGGCAACTATTATTGTCACGGTATAAAAAGAAACGAAAATTTTATACACACAGTTGAATTAAATTATAAAACATTTACACCCTAAACGGAATCGCTCGTAGCCCCATCTGCCTTAGTGATCTTAAACGATCACGAAGGTTAAGCAGCATAGGGCGCGTTCAGTGCGTGGATGGGTGAGCGTCTATAACTATCTCTAGTGGCATTTTTCTGAGCGGTTCCGTGCTTCTCAAGGCACATCGAGCAGTTGGAGCCGCCTGCCGTCAATAGATGGCAGTCGTTAAGCCAAGTCAGAGGCCTTAGGGCGGCTTGAAAACTTCTGACAATAAGACCGGCCACTAGTCTTACAAGCCTCCACCAATCCGGACTTCGCTCCCGTGGTGAAGTATGGCCTATACCTTCCTCAGGGGAGAGACCCGTGCCTCTCGGTGGGGACATAATGGGTTGATGATGAAATACAATAAATAATATTCTATCTATCTATCTACATAAACATTCACATAAAGGCCCATATATTGCCTCTGGCCCCACACTAGGATACCCTGTGTCGTGAGAACTAGAAACAGTGACATCGCAAACGTAAACATCTACGACCTGGGTTTTTTTTTTGGCCCCAGCTGGGATTCGAACCGAATCAAAAAATCTATCTATCTTCGAATTATTTACTTTTTTGCGTTTGTTTTTATGGACTTAATTACTGTTGGCCTCCACTGCAGTCTGATAAAAAATGCAACGTTGTTCAAAACGTTAGCACATAACTGTGAACTTCGTATTAAATGAAGTAGGTACTTACCAGAGATTGGTCACAGAGGCTATCTTTAGCTAGTTTATCGGGAAGTAAAGTCTAGCTGGAGACCAGAGAGGTTACGACTCTTGAGATAAACTGTTTTCTGTCAATATTATACGATAACAAGTAGCATTATTTTGCTCAGATAAACGGTATTATCGAGTCGCTAGTAGCCCCGGCTGCATCATCATCAACCCATTATGTCCCCACCAAGGGTCACGAGTCTCTTCCCTGAGGAAGGTATAGGCTATATTTCATGACGGGGGCCTAGTCCAGATTGGTGGCGGCAGCCTGGCTGCCGGAGTGATCTTAAACGATCACGAAGGCTAAGCAACATACATGCATGGATGGGTAACCTTCTATGGCTAGCGCTAGTGGTTTTTTTCCGAGCGGTTTTGTGCTTCGCAAGGCACGTTAAGCAGTTGGTACCGGCTGCCGTCGATAGATGGCAATCGTTAAGTCAAGTCCGAGGGCGGCTTGAAAACTTCTGACAGTAAGGACAGCCACAATAGTCTTACAAGCCTCTTCCAATCTGGACTTGGCCCCCGTGGTGGAGTATGGCCTATACCTTCTTCAGGGAAGAGACCCGTGCCCCTCGGTGGGGGCATAATGGGTTGATGATTAATGTGTCTATTGTTCAACATATTGAAGCATATTGACTGTTAAATACGTTTCTATTACCAAATTATGTAGAATTATCAGCAAGAAGGTAAGCAGTGGAAGATCAAGTGGATACTTATTACTGCGGTGAGTAGCAGATGGGCTCGATCGAAATACGAGAGCTGCTACTTATGTATGCGGAATAGAAAAAATAAACAAATGTATATGGCTAAATGTGCTTTTATTGTTTTTCAAAGTATTCTCCACTATGATCGATGCACTTTTGCATTCGATGAAACCAATTTGTAAAACACTTTTTCCACTCTGATTGAGGTATCTCCAAAACGTGCTGTTTGAACGCATCTACGGCATTTTCACGGGTCGAAAATCGTTGACCACGTAATTTATTCTTTACATTTGGGAATAAATAGAAATCATTGAGAGCTAAATCAGGGCTGTACGGTGGATGACCCATCAATTCTATTTTTTGACCATCCAAAAATGTAGTTGTTTCCTGAGATGTATGACAGCTGACATTGTCATGGTGAAGTATGAATCTGCGTCGCTGGTTGTTTTGGCGTATTTCTTCAAATACTTCCGGCAAACAAATGGTCGTGTACCACTCCGAATTAACCGTTCTGCGATTCTCCAGTGTTATTGTAGCCACATGCCATTAATACCAAAAAAGCAGGCCACCATTTGCTTTACAGTGCTTTTTGCACGAGCCACTTTTGTAGGGTTCGGCTCATTTTGAAACACCCAAACTGTTGATTGTTGTTTAGTTTCGGGATCGTACGCGTAGATCCAGGATTCGTCACCTTTGTGGATATTATAAAAAGATTTTGAGTCGCCTCCGTTGAATTTTTTCAAGGTTTTCTTGCACCATTCGACGCGAGCATCTTTTTGATCCTGAGGTAAGTTGTGCGGGATCCAACGCGAACAAATTTTTTTTACAGACAAATGTTCATGTAATATCCTACGAATGCTCGTCATACATATGATCAGAATAGCCTCTATCTCGCGATACGTAACATGGCGGTCTTGCATTATTAGTTTTCGCACAGCTTCAATATTTTGTGGCACAACCACCGATTTCGGGCGACCTTCTTTAACTTCGTCCGTGAGCTTACTGCGCCCGCGAATAAACTCACTAAAGCAGTGATACACAGTCGTTTTTGATAGAGCTTCACCAGCAAAAGTCGAAGTTAATTGATCTACGCACTGTTGTTGCGTTAAACCACGTCGAAAATCGTAATAAATCATAGCACGAATATTTTCACGAGTGAGTTCCATTTTTTCAGCGATATGACATTTTAAACCCAACAAAAACAAAACACTAACGTATATAAGAGAAAAATATTAGCGGCCAGTATTTAAAAAAATAACGAATTTGATAATGGAGGTCAGACATTGCGTTAAAAATTATTGGAATCCCAGATTCCGCATACATAAGTAGCAGCCTATGCACTCAGTTAATCCAGCTACCGGCTAATGATTTTATTTCGTACCCGTAATTGCTACAGAAGAGCAGATGAAGAAGTTATGGAAGGAGCGTCGGTGAATTAAATTGGAAAATTCTTTGCTGCAGTAAAGACAACTTTTGATTCACTAAAATTCGAGAGATTTGATGGACGACAGAACTGTTTTTTTTATAGATGGCTTCTGGCCCCAAACTAATATACCTTGTGTCGTGTGAACCAGTAACAGCGCCATCACAAACATGTAAACATCCAAGATCTGGGTTTTTCTGTCTCCAGTCGGGATTCGAACCCGGGACCCCTCATATGGTAGGCAGATGCGCTAACCGCTGCGACACAGAGGTTGTTGATAAGTGGTCGGTGACCTATAATTAGTGGGAGACGATACAGTTAATTTATTTCGATGGTCATCATCATAGTTTGAAGATAGGATATTCTTTATTTCACACGGAAATTACATTAACAGAATAATCATCATCAGTCCATCTGTGCCCACTCAGCAATCAGAAATTTATTTCAACGTAAAGAATTTACATTCTGTCTGTTGAATGTCAGTGTACTGCCTTGGGGCCGAATGTAGTGGAGAAAAAGGCAGCGAAAAAAAAACTCCACTCTGACCAACTCTTCCACTGCCTTTTGGCGTAATGGCCATCCCCATTTCGAGCAACTGAGATAATGTATGTAATAATACTAATAATAAGCTTATTTGTTTGCTTATTTACAAAGGCGAGCTTACAATGTAATGAATGTTTCCTTCCAGTTAACCTTGTCTTTTGTTGTGGGGCACACAGCACGAAGAACTGATGGCCGATGGGGCCGAAAGGTTCTTGAATGGAGACCACACATCGGCAAGCGCAGCGTAGGACGACTAGCCACAAGATGGACAGACGATCTCATCCAAGTGGCAGGAAGACGCTGGATGCAAGCCGCTTCCGACCGGTCTTTTTGGAAATCCATGGAGGAGGCCTATGTCCAGCAGTGGACTTCTTGTGGCCGAACGAATGAATGTGGATGAACCTTGTTTTTTGTGGAAGTGAAAGGGGTAGTGCCAGGAAAGATACTACACCATATTCTTATGATCATCTCGTCCTGTGTAATTTCCTTTTTTATGTGTAATAAAGTGTTCTCTATCTATCTATCTTATAAGAAAATAAAAATCTCGTGTCACAGTGTTTGTTGTTGTTCTAGTTGTTATTGTTATAGAACTACGGCTTCATCGATTTTTATGTATTTGTGTACCTACATTTGGTTGGTCTGAAGTCGTAGGCTAATTAATATGGCAAAAAAACGGTTCATCATCATCAACACATTATGTCCCCACCGAGGGGGACGGGTCTCTTCTTTGAGGAAAGTATAGGCCATACTCCACCACGGGGGCCAAGCCCGGATTGGTGGAGGGTTGTAAGACTAGTGGCTGGTCTTACTGTCAGAAGTTTTCAAGCCGTCCCTGGCTTTCCCCAGCTGTCTTGGTTTAACGACTGCCATCTATCGACAACAGCCGGCACCAACTACTCAACATGCCTTGCACGGAACCGCTTGGAAAATGCCACATGCGTTAGTCATAGAACGGTCACCCATCCTTGCACTGGACGCGCCCTATGTTGCTTAACTTTCGTGATCGCTTAAGATCACTCAGGCGACCGGGGCTACGAGGGATTCACGCAAAACAATGGTTTCCGTAGTAAATACATAAAATAAGAAAACTGATAAGCTATAAGAAGAAAGCACGTGAAACATAATTATGTCGCACGAAGTGACCCCGTAGAGTTTATTCAGTGAAGTCTGTCAAGCTCTTCTGTCTGTTCAGAATGATCGCTGATATCGCGAGCGAGTTATCCACGCCAATGGGCGCATAATTCATTTTCTCGTCGATTGAATTATTTATTTAACGGTAAATATGTGCTTACCAGAACGTCAAATAAAGACTATCGGTGATTTCGAGGACTCGAGTCCTCAGTTTGGAATACTTCAATACTTCCATGTTTGTAATGTCTTTGCCCTATGGTATCCTGGTACAGGGTATCCTAGTTTGGGACCAGCACTTATATTACGTAACTTTCCACTCTATCGGGTTAAGCATTTAGACAACTTGAAAGAGTCAAAATTTTTTTTTTGTTGTGGTAAAAATGCACATGGCCTTTTAGATTTTCAGTTTTTAAGCTATGTAATTTTCGTGTTGCTCTTGTTGTTGATGATTAATAATAAAAAAAAGCATTATTTTATAGTTATTTTCAGGTCAGGACTAAGAAGATTAATTAATTTTCTTGCTCTTTCCTAATTTATCTATCTAAAATGGCCTGATTCAGGTTTCCTCACGCTTCCTCTGTGCATTCAATGTCAAATGAATGTTGGTAAAGCGGAAAAGATCGTGATGTCAGGGTCTAGGAAAATGGCAGACCCTGGACTCTGCCAACCCCTCCGGAATACAGGCCTGAGTTTTTGTAATGCAAGGATATTGAGACCCTAAAATAAGTTCATTCATTGTCACTCAGTTTATCTTCTGATATTAAATAACTTGCGGCTTACGAACTAGGTCAGATGGAAGCGTAATTAACTCGTATTAAAAAATATTTAACATGATACGTTAAGCATCTTGTTGAGGTAAATTGCGTGCTTAAGTTTATTTTAATTTCAGCTTTTTTTTAATTATGCTATGTGATTTGAGCTTTCGACACAGTTTCCACTAACAAATTATTGTGTAAGTGCTTTAAATCTTCATCAACCCATTATGTATGTCCCCACCGAGGGGCACGGGTCTCTTTCCTGAGGAAGGTATAGGCCACACTCCACCAAGGCGGCCAAGTCCGGATTGGTGGAGGCTTGTAAGACTAGTGGCTGGTTTGTGACTATCACAAGTTTTCAAGCCGCCCTAAGGCCTCTGACTCGGCTTAACGACTGCCATCTATCGACGGCAGCCGGCACCAACTGCTTAACGTGCCTTGCGAAGCACGGAATCCACGGAAGCATGGTATGATTGAGCGCTTATTACTAGCTGCACATCTTCTGCTGAGGTCTGGGTTTGGTGACGGCAAAGAACCACTCCCGAACCAGTGGCGGGATAACCACTTACCTGGCCAGTGCTGGCCTTGGGAGTTAAATGACCCCAAAAAGTGCACCCGCGGCGTGTTGGGGAAGCGACGCGAGTAATCATCCCCGTTCGCGGCGTGTTGGGGAAGCGACGCGAGTAATCATCCCCGTTTTCAATGATGTCCGGTAGTAAAAAGAATCTACCCCAGGAGGGTACCGGCCCCACAGGGGCAGGAGAATCCCTCCCCGGTGTCACTTTGGCGCCGGGCAGCCTCTCGTATTCTGGGGGAGGCAACACCGGAGATATCTCCTTGAGCGGCAGCATACCAGCGCAGGCCGGGAGCGCCAGCTCAAGTGAGCCTTTACGTGATAACGCGTGGCAGGCGGTGACCAGCAAGTTCGTTGCCAGGTCCAAGCGGGCCAGGAAAGCCAAGCCGCCGTCTGCCCGCGTCGATGTCAGGGACAATGGCCAGCTGCCAAGCGCCCTGTCTGCTGCCGAGGAAACTCGACGCAGTCGGCTGCTAGCAACTGACAGTAGGGACATTCAGCCTCCGAGCGCCCAGTCTGTTGCAGGGGAAACTCAGCACAGTCGGCTGCTGGCGACTGAACATAGGGAAAGCGCCCAGTTGCAAAGCGCCCTGTCTGCTCTAGGGGAAACCCCAAAGGCTGGGTCGCAGCGAGCGGAAGCCGAGTGCGCCATCACTGCGATGTCTCCACCGCGCGATCGGCAGCAGACCAAACCACAGTCACACAAACGACCGATGGCAGCCCAGAGGCCCCGACACGCTGCCCCGGAAACTCCGGTAAAGCGTGGCAGGGCCGATGTAACTCTGTCACCGGCCGTCACAAACAAACGGCGGAAGGTAGCACATGGTAGGGGTACGGCGCTCAGCTACGCGGAGGCGAGTAAATCTCACCTGCGCGTCGCAGTGACCTCCGTCCCACCCACAGACTTCACAAGCGAAGAAGCAAATGAGCTCAAGGAGACTCTAGAAAGAGTCACCTCTGATGCAATCCTGGCGTCGTGCCTGGCCGGCGACGGCGCCCTGCCACTCAGGTTTCACGGTAAACCACACCTGAGTGAGGGGGTGCTGAAAGTCTGGTGCGGCGACGACGCCACGCTCTCTTGGCTTAGGGACACAGTAGCCAGTATACCGAGCCCGATCCAAAACCGTGACCTGACTGTCATCGCACAGTCAGAAATCACGAGGATGGTGAAGGTCGGTATGCTGCTACCCACAACAGTCGTGACGGAGATGGATAAGATTCGCAAGATTCTTATCCATCAAAACCCGGAATACGACATTCAGAGCTGGAGGCCCTACCGAACAGAGGTTCAGGAGGGTAAAGGCATCTTCCTCGTCCTGGGTATCCCGGAGAGAGAGGTGCCTTGCCTTCTGGAACGGGAGCGGAGGATCGCTTATATCATGGGGAGTGCGTACGTCAAGTTCTTCACTCCCTCGGGTCTGAGCGACTCTCCGTTCGTACCGGAGCCTCCGTGCGGGCGGGTACCGACATTTGTTTGCCAATATTCTGGGTCTAGAAACATGGCTTGTAGACGAACTGCACATTATTTTGGTGACAATAAATTCCGACTTGCCAATAGACAGAAACAAGTTTGCCATGGTCTGTCGCTCACTAGCTGAAAAATATATGAATTCATATGGCCACTGGCACCCTATGACAGTAGCAATACACAAAATTCTGGTACATGGTGGTGACATTATAGACGCTCATTCCATCCCAATAGGGATGCTGTCAGAACTGGCTGCAGAATCCCGTAATAAATTCTGGCGCCGAGATAGAGAGCGTCATTGCAGAAAGATGGACAGAGTCACAACTATAACTGATTTGTTTCATCGAGCTTACGAGTCATTCTTTAATTTCAATGATGGGCCGAAATTTTTCAAAACGTCTGCTTTTGCCAGCAGCTGTGTAAAATCTTCAACAGCCTCCTAAAGAAAGCGAAATACAAATGGTCGGTGAAGATTCGTTGGATGTAGATCAGATGAGATTTTAAATGAAGAAGATGATTTTGCGGTCATACTGACAAAACAAAATGACTCATTTGAGGAGTCCTAAAAAAAAAACGGGCCAAGTTTATGCGTACCAAGGGCTTCGCCGTACCATCATCATCATCTTCATCGTCATCATCCTCATCATCATCATCACTACCACCTAAGTTTTTGAGCCATGTATTCGAAAAAAGAAACGCTAAATTTTATTTTTTAAATTTTTTATTATATGTAATTATATCACATAAAATATAAGCCCTACAATCACACTAACAACTGTATGTACTCGTATCTACGTTTTTAAGATCAAAAGCAAGAGCAAAAAACAAAACCTGCAAATAAACACGATTGTTGCATAGAGACCCCCTTATTTTTATCACATTATAGGTAATTCGCCATAAAGACATGTTGTAAACCTTTTAAAGTAGCTACCTATTAAGGTTTCAAAGATACAACCTTTAATGGTCGGGCAGATCGACTGACGAACAGACCGATAGACAAACATCGGAGGCAGAATAATAGGACCCGTTCGGCACCCTTTATTTACGGAACCCTAAAAAAGTGGTTAAGTAGGTACTTACAAAAACAAAAAACCTTACAACTTAAAAGCCATGACAAAAATATCGCAAACAAGTCACAAAGTGTAAATGAAATAGATGTTGACCTTTGTGACAACCCTGACTTGCATATTTGAACTTGGAAACAAATTAAATCATATCTCCAAAGAACTGCGTTGTTAGAATCTGCAAATTTTGTCGTAGGTGTTACTCATAATAAAGAATGAGTCTGTTGTAGTTAGATGCTCTATTTCAAAGTATAAAAAGAAATAAAAAATAAAAACCAAAAACTATAAAAATAATTATTGCTTCGTTATTAGGCAAAGTTTCAACAAATTAATAGCTCTTAAATATGTGCCAGATACAACGATCATTCAAACCTTCATAGATTTTTTTACAGGATTTTTTTTCTTATTTTATTACAACGCTGGTCACGAACTCTTTTTGATTTAAAAAAAAAACTATGATCATTGGACTCCTGGGAGTTCTACTCGTGTCATTTAAACACATAGCTGAATCAATTTGAGCAATAAACTGCGGATGTTACTTTTTTGGGGCTAAAAAAACACTGTGAGACGCTTGAAATATTCTGACAATATTTAGATGGATTATTCATATGAGAATACGAGATGCTTTAATAATTTGCTCATGCCCGCTTCCCGATGCTCGGCCTTCGATCTCGCACGATTGTCCCGTCTCGCTTTTGCCTTGTTAATTTTACGCCAGAATACGCAACGTCTCGGCCTTCGGCCTCGGCCTAAACGGAGCTCGGCCTTCGGCCTCGCCGCGTCGGACCCGAGTCCTCGTACCCTCAAGGCACATTAATTTATTAATAGTTTCCTCAGTTTATCCTTTCTCCTGGCTATGCAAAGTGTTCTATGTATCTACATCATCATTATCAGGCTATATTAGTCCACTGCTGGAGATAGCCCTCCCCTAATGAGCACCATAGCGCCCTGTCTTCAGCTTGCCGCATCCAGCATCTGCCTGCAGTTTTTCGCAGATCGTCATCCCACCTGGTTGGAGGGCGTCCTACACTACGTTTGCCGAGTCGCGGTTTCCACTCAAGAACACGCCTTAATGGCGAAGTTGCTAGAGGAGCTGAACCAGATGCTGGCCGGCCCAGCTTCAGCCTCGCGACGCATCGGTCTTGGCATGAATCTGGATAAGACCAAAGTCATGATCAATGGCCACATTGATCCAATACCGGTCGTTGTACAAGGTCACCTTCTCAAAATCGTTTCCTATCTATCTACAATAATGGATAATTTTAAACTAAGCCAGTGAGACAGCATGCTCCACGTAAGGACAGTAACATGGCCTGTGCCCTACAATGGGACATATACAGACTACTACAAAGAAAAAACATTCTATTTTTAAAAAGCCAACAAAGCCTAAGCCGAGAGGGCGTTCAAAAATAAAATATTTTCACTTAACGAGATTAAAAGTGTACCTTGAATAAAAAACATGAAAAACACACTTCAGCGGGCAAGCCCGTAATTGTTTTGGGATTTCCAGAGATATTAAGGGATAAAGGTAATTAAGGGTGCCTTTTCCGGACCGCGGCCGTTTTGCCTGAGCGATTGTAATGAGGCTTGTAGGCTAGGATACCTGGTAAAGCTTTCCACCACGCTTGGCCGTTTATATTCGTAAGAACGCACTTTGTGCCCTAAAAGTTTTATCATTAAGATTTATTTGTAAATTTACACTTTGCATCATCATCAGCCATCTGACGCCTTCTACAGGACATAGGCCTCCCTCATGATTTTCCAAGCTTCCCGGTGTAGTGCCACTCGCATCCAGCGACTTACCGCCACCGCAACCAGGATGCCGGCTGCCTGAGTGATCTTAAACGATCACGAATGTTAAGCAACATAGGGCGCGTTCGGTGCATGGATGGGTGATCGTCAATGACTAACGCTAGTGCCATTTTTCCGAGCGGTTCTGCGCCAAGGCTCGTTAAGCAGTTGGTGCCGGCTGCCGTCGATAGATGGCAGTCGTTCAGCCAAGTTAGGGCGGCTTGAAAACTTCTGACAGTAAGGGCTTATACGCACTAGCGATTGACCGCCTAGGCGGTTCGTTTGGGCGGCTTGAAAACTTCTGACAGTAAGGGCTTATACGCACTAGCGATTGACCGCCTAGGCGGTTCGTTTGAGCGGTCCAACCGCTTAACGCGGTTTCATCGCGGCTGACCGCTATGGCGGCCAATCGCGAAAAAACCGCGATGATAACGCGTTAAGCGGTTGGACCAGAGCGGCCCGCGTACCTCATAAACAAAATGGACGCCGTCGAGATAGCTTGTGTTATTTATTATTACTCCCGAAAACAACGAAAGAAAAATAAAAAAAGATACTGGATTCATCCTTTACTAGAAACACGTAATGAATTTGGCCAGTTCGCAAGTTGTTTTCAAGAACTGAAGAAGCACCAAGATAAATTCTTTGGCTATGTTAGAATGAGTGTTTCGTCATTTGAAGAATTACTAACAGTTTTATATGTCACCATCAAAGGACAAGATACTAAATTTCGTGACTGTATCCAACCCGAAGAGAAATTAGTTATAACGTTAAGGTATGTATTTTAAATAAAAAATGTTTTTGCTAGCTATTATGTTTTAATTTGAATCGCAATGTGTATTCATAACCACAAAGAACAATAAAAGTAGGAAACTATAACTATTACTGAGAATTATTATCATTAAAAAGATCTAAATAATCAGATTCTTGAGACATGTGTATTCTGTGAATATGTTGATTCAGGAGAAGTTACAGATTCTCCTTCATTCCATGTTCCACGATGTGTAGGTGGAACTGAGGGCGGTGGTGGTGGTGGTGGGTTATTATTTCTAGCAAATGATGGTGTCTGATATCCTTGATGTGGCCCTTGGTTGTAGTTAAATGGTCGCACGTAATCCCAAGTAGAGTTACAGTAGTTGTATCCAGACGTTTGGGCTTCAGTAATGACTTGCATTATTTTAGCTTTTGTACGTAGGCGTATATGTTCAGGCACTTTTTTTATTTCACTAACCAACGACAAAAAGAACAGTCTTCATCTTCTTCGGCCTTTCTGAACTCGACATTCTTATTTAAGACGTTAATCAATTCAACTCCTATATCATCTTTTTTTTTCTTTTTATTTCGTTTTGGCGGTGGTGGTATGACTGGGTCAGTGACATTTTCTGTTTCATTTCCATCATTTTCCTCCCTTGGCATATTTGAATCAGTTTCATTGATGGATACTGTGTCTTTCAAAAACATTAAATTATTGTAAAATATGTATTGAGTCTTTTTCTTAGCTGCTGACCCACTCCTGCTAACATTGTCCTTTAGAGCTTTTACAAAATTATCCCTGGTGTTTTTCCATTTTTTTTGTAATTCTTTTCCTAGAACAATACAACAAACAAGTTAATGATATAGTCATAAAGTGATAG
The DNA here is from genome assembly GCA_947310845.1 of Yponomeuta plumbellus. Classification (NCBI taxonomy): domain Eukaryota; kingdom Metazoa; phylum Arthropoda; class Insecta; order Lepidoptera; family Yponomeutidae; genus Yponomeuta; species Yponomeuta plumbellus. The sequence goes on along the minus strand of OX371216.1, from coordinate 8,108,419 downwards.
AAGTATAATATAGGTACATATCTAAATTGAATTAAATAATGCATGTAGTAATTATAAAATTTTTGTTTCAGATATTTTGCAACAGGTTGTACATTTGCGGAACTACATTATACATTCAAAATTGGAGTAAGCACTGTAGCAGAAATCGTACGAGAAGTTTGTTTTGCAATTTGGTTTTGTCTGAAAGATATTTGTTTGCCTCAACCAAAAAAAGACGCTTGGAAAAAAATTGCGAATGATTTTTTTCAAAGAGCTAATTTTCCTAACTGCTTAGGTGCTGTCGATGGCAAGCACATACGATGTATAGCACCTAATAACAGTGGCTCAATGTGCTTTAATTATAAAAGTTTTTTCTCTTTGGTTTTATTAGCAGTATGCGACAGTAATTTCAAATTTGTTATGGTTGATATTGGAGCTTTTGGTAAATTCAGTGACTCGTCAATATTTCAAAATTCTGTTTTCTACGAAAGAATGCAAAAAAACCAATTGGATATTCCAGAGCCACAGCCTATTTCACAAAACAGCGAGACATGTATGCCATACGTTTTTGTAGGCGACGAGGCATTTGCATTATCTACGAATATGATGCACCCATACGCAAAAAAAGATTTGGATGAAACTAAAAGAACGTTCAATTACAGGCTTTCTAGAGCAAGAAGATATGTACAATGCAGTTTTGGAATTTATGCAAACAAGTGGCGTATATTTCATAGACCTCTAAATGTTCACTTTGATCTAGCAAAAGATATTATAAAAGCTACTTGTGTACTACATAATTTTGTAAGAGACCGAGATGGTTATTGTTACGACGACTCACTCAGTTGCCCTTTGACAGAAAACTTAACACAGGAAGGGTTAAGAAGGAACGCTAAAACTGCGTTGAGATACAGAGAATTGTTTGCCCAATATTTTATGACTGCTGGGAAATTAGAATGGCAAAGAAATATGATTTAATTGAAAATAGACGTATTTATTATGTTTTAAGATGTTGAATGTATGTGTAGTTTCGTATATATATATATAATAATAATAATTATAATAAATACTTACCAAGACTTCTTTTTTCCTCTGTTGTCATCTCATCTTTTCGAAAAATGTCTACTAATTCTTCCCATTGTTTCCGTTTTAAATCTCTATTCCTATATATTGCTCCTTGACAATTCCAAATTGATTCTCGTTGTTGAATTTCAACAATGAATTTCTCTGTGTCGAAGTTCATGACTGCGACTCACGTACTAACTCATCGGCGGCTCGCCGCAAACTGAAATCGCAAGTGCGTACAAGCAAGATGGCGGCCAGCCGCGGAGCGGGCCGCAGCTCTCCATTCAACCGCCGCGGTTGAAACTTTGCGGCGGTCAAGTGCGTACAATCACAGGCGGTTGCATATTAAACTGGGAAAGCGGCAGACCGCGCGGTTAGCCGCCCCCGCGGTTGACCGCTAGTGCGCAAGGGGCCTAAGACCAGTCTTACAAGCCTCTACCTATCCGGACTTGGCCCCGATGGTTGAGGATGGCCTATACCTTCCTCAGGGAAGAGACCCGTGCCCCTCGGTGGGCACATAATGAGTTGATGATGATGATCATGATAAAAAAACGGACTTTACACAAAAAACATCGATTTGCACCGTGAACGATATACCACATTGTATTGAAATAAAACAACATCTAACATACTAAAGTAAAACAAGAAAATAATACCCCGGTTGCGCTAAAGCCTGTCAATATACGAGCTGTCAGGCTCCACGTCCTGTGACGTCACACCCACTGATAGCCTGTCAATGGGGCCACAGATAGCTAGACGAACAGAAGGCGTGGAGCACGCGCCATCACTTATGCCTACGGTGAAGACCCTGTCAGCATTGAACATACATACATAAGCTCACGCCTGTAGCCCAGAGTGGTAGGTAGAGACCAGAGACTGCCACTTGCCACGTTCCTGTCAGATCACTTTCGCTTCATCGACATTCATTAGTCGTGCCCTAAAATTATATTTTAGACCAGCCACTAGTCTTGTAAACCCCCACCAATCCGCACTATGCCCCCGTGGTGGAGTACGGCCTATACCTTCCTCAGTTAAGAGACCCGTCCCCCTCGGTGGGGACGTAATGGGATGATGATGATGAAAATGAAAATTTGACGTGCTGTCAACTGTGCGGGGAATGGAGTTTTTTTAAACTTTTGTGTCTCATGATCTTAGAAAATATGGTCGAGTACTCGTCGACCTCGTCCCAAACTAGGATACCCGCCTGTTGCTATAATCAGGCAAGGATATTACAAATATCGAAAAACACCGAGACTGAGGCCTTTCGTATAGATAGCCCCAAATAGGAATCGAACCCACGAACTTTCCCTCGGTAGCTAAGCGCCTCAACGGCTTAGACCAACGAGTCAGTCAAAAGTCTTTAAAATTGGTTGCTCAAGACACTACCCACTTTGAAAATTTTATGGTAAACCTTTTTTTAATGGATATTTTTTGAGCTTCAGTATTAAAAATCGTGATCAAAGAAATATTTTTATTATATTTTTAATAGTTTCCACTCCTTTCTCTATTAACTTTTTGCCGCCCCGATACACAGTGCAAAGTAATGAAAATCATAAAAATCCTTTGATGTGAACCGCAATTTGGCTTGCAATAAAGATGAAAGAAATGCTGGAGTTTCACTTGTGAACTTAGAGTACATTTCGATGTTTATAAATGGAGCCGCAACGTTTTCTGCGGTAAATTATTTTTTAACATGAGAATTATAACCTAAGTGACCTACCAACTAATAGATTAAGGGTCTGTTTCACAATCTGCAGATAAAGTTCCAGATAAGCTATCCGCAACAACGGCTGCCGTTTGTTCTAAATTTGAAGCCATAAACGAACACACGCAAAATAGGAAAAGTTATTTAAATTTAGAACAAACGGCAGCCCTGCAAAGGTAGTATGAGGACGCGAGGCGCGCGCGACAACGTCAAAAAACGAGCACCACTCCGAAGGCTCGGAAGCTGGAGGCCTTTTTTTTTTTATTTATTTCTTCACAACGTATATTATTATGTTTTAGAAAACAGTAAGTGCCTGAACACTTCACTAGGCAAGCCCGTGCTGAAGTGATCAGATTCCATTATCGATTGCTGTGTAGGTGAGAAGAGGCAGTGTCACAAAATCATTTAAAACACGTTAACAGACGTCACATCAAATAGATTAGATAAACTGACATATACATATGATACATAAACTAACATGCTACAAAATAGACAAAAGACTATTATATCAAATAATAAATTACATAAATGGTATACAAAGGATAGATAATAAAATAACAAAAATAAAAAAATAACAATAATAAAATAACAAATATTCTTTACTTATTATGTTGTTATCAAATAATATCCAATACTAGCTTTTCCGCATCGGTTATACCCATGTCACAAATCCAAAATTTAAGTTTTTTATTACTTTTCTGTAGACTCACCTTTATATACTCGGGTATTTTATTGTATAACCTAGGACCTAGCCAGTTTGCACCCTGTCGAGCATCAAACGCTGCTTATGGGCTGCCCTAGTGACAGTTTCTAGTCTGAAGTGATGTAGTTCCTTGTGAGATTGAAAGTATTGCGATAACCTTAGCATGTAATGTTGGCGAATGTTTAATATTTGTGTTTCTTTATAAAGATCTTCATTGTGGTATCGAGCAGGTTTCCCAAAGATTACTCTAATAATGGCATTTTGAGCTGGTTGTGCAAGAGCTAGGGTAGTTTTACATGTTCCACCATAAGCAAGAATACCATAATTGATCACCGAATGTGCTAAAGCATGATACACACATCTCAGCATGTCTACGTCGGCTATGTTTCGAATCTGCCAAAAAAAGTGAATTAATGATTTCAACTTCTTAGAAATGGCCGTAACGTGAGGTTTCCAGCTAAGGTGTTGGTCCACTATCATACCCAAATACTTGACTTGTGAGACTCGCTCCAACTCGGAACATGTACAAGGGAACTTGTGGGGGCAGGCAGAAATACTTAACTCCGATGTGGGTTGAGTGGTTATATTGATTGTAAAACAGATATATTTGGTTTTTGATTTATTTAGTGACAATAATTTTGAGTCCAACCAGTTCATGATACGCATAAATCCGTTTTGTGCTAGTTCGAAGACTTTTTCCTAAGTATTTGATGTGAACAATAGTAGTGTATCATCCGCAAATGCCACCACTTTCCCGCATTCAAGGGGTAACTCACATAATTGATTTAGGTAGATTAAAAAAAGTATCGGGCCCAGCACACTTCTTGTGGGACCCCGTATCCCACAGGTAGATCATCAGAGATATCGTCCGAAACGACTACCTTCTGCCTACGGTCTGTTAGATACGTCTGAGACCAATCAAGAGCTAGCCCACGAATTCCCAGTGATTCCAATTGGTTTAATAGTATCGGAATGGCCACAGTATCGAACGCCTTCCTGAGAGTGAGAAAAATTCCTATAGTTTCTCCTCTTCTATCGAGGCTTTGAGCAATATATGACGTGGCTTTTAATATAGCATCTTCGGTGCACTTGCCCTGCTGAAACCCAAATTGATTTCTACTTATCAAATTATATTTGTTTAGGTACTTGACAAGTCTGCACTTAACAACTTTTTCTAGCAGCTTTGATAAGAAACTGAGTAAGGAGATCGGTCTATAATTATTGAGATCTTCAGCATCACCGCCCTTGTGTATACATATAATCCCATCAAAAACATAAATGTGAATGATAGAAGAGCCAAGTTCGATAGGTATTAAGAACAGACGTCGTTATCGACTTCGCCAACAAAAGAATTGAGATCTATATGGGTGCTGCCAAGTTCTCTGAAGAAAATCATGAAATTTTAGTTACAAGATCACTGAGATGTAAATTGCAATTCAAGCTCAAGATTTGACTGCTAGTTTTTACCCACAAACCAAATTTCAGAAAGTCACATAGGTATTATATCAACCTAACAGCATAAGTACAATACAAACAGAAAGTACACTAACCCCCGTATGACTAAACGAAGTAGAGTTCATTAAATAAATATTATTTAGCCTGTACGTGTGAAAACTAGCCAAGTCAAATCTTAAACTTGAATAACAATTTACATCTCTAGTGATCTTGTGACTAAAATTTCATGATTTTCTTCAGAGAACTTGGCAGCACCCATATAGATCTCAATTCTTTTGTTGGCGAAGTCGATAACGACGTCTGTTCTTAATACCTATCGAACTTGGCTCTTCTATCATTCACATTTATGTTTTTGATGGGATATCACTGCTTTTTGTACAGAGATTATTGGTATTGATCACTAATAAATACATCGTTACAGTGCCAACATCTTATCTGTTCAGTTGATAGCGGCGCTAGTGGAGAATTTAGTAATAACATTTATGAAATTTACTCAGAAAAATGAGATTATTTTAACTCGTCTTAAAATTTTAACGAAAATGTATCTATAAATCTCAGTAAGTGAATAAATGAAACAAAAAATGGGGAACAGGATTTACTATTAGTTAGTTAGTTACAATTTTGGCCACCTGAACAGACAGATAACTTGGTGGCGCTATATTTATTGCCATGCCAAGGAACCGATAACCGATGAATTAGAAATCGGCTACGAACATACGACTTTTCAGAAACTCATTTACATTTCAATGAAACGTGCACAAAAAGTTGTTTACAGATATTATATAGTATCGGTTGAGACCAAACCATACCGCGATATAGAATTAAAAAGCGCCATCTATTGGCAGAATTTGGAACTAAATACTATGCGGATATTAATATCAATAATTTTCAGTTTTTAGATTTTTTTCCTTTGTATATGCCCAATGGTCTACCTTGATGCCAAATATCAAGTTTCTAGGTCATCTAAAAGTGGGTTAGGTTTTTGATCTATAAGTGAGTCAGTCAGTCAGTCATAAAAATGCCGGTTTTTAAACGTTAATATATCTATAACTGTTTGAGCAACATTGATGAAACTTTGGATTCTAGGCAAGCTAATGGATTTTAAGAAATGTGCCAAATTTCATATACGTAGGTTAAATAGTTGTAGAGTTGTGAAGGGTTCAAAAGTAGCTCGAAGTGATTCCTGTAATATTACACACGGCTGCCGCGTCGCCAGTTCCTTTTTTCCCGAACTTGGCTGGACTCGCTGGCGCGAGTCTAGATTTTAGTACTTTTCAAACAGCTTGGGAAAGCGCCCACGGAGAGACTAAGGTTAATCAAGTATAAAATGGGTTGTATAAGCGAATTATTATTTTTAAGGACTATTGAAGGTACTTTGTCGAAACCTGGAGCAGCATTTTTTTTTTAATTTCTTATAAGTATGGAGATTTCATCAGCTGAGGCAGGAATTAAGTAAAAGGAGCCATGGAAGGTGTTAGGTAAGTCTTTTCTATCTGTCACTAAGTCGCAAACACTTCCTTTAGTGCGCTCTATTAACTGTTTGGCTAGGGTTTCTCCTACTGATGCGAAGTATTCGTTAATTTTATTTAATGGTTTAGAATTGCCGTTATCTTTTAAGCTACTTATAAGTTTCTCAATGTTTATGTTTTCTTTTTTATGTTGATAATTGTGTGTATATATTCATTTAACAATTGCCAACACTTCCTGGGGTTATTTTTGTTCTCCAAAATAAGATTTTTATAGTATAAAGCTCTAGCAATTCGAATGGATTCTTTACATGTATTTCTATAAGCTTTATATATAATCTGTAGATCCAAATCTTGGGCATGCTTTTGTGCTTGTAAATGAAATGCATCTCTTTTCTTTATGTAGTGTAGCAACGCAGTGGCTTTGAATGAATGAATGAATGAATGAATGTTTATTGTCACAGCATGCTTACAGAATAATTAATATTAATAATAGTTATTATATAATATACAGCGTGTGACAAAGGGGCTATTTCAGCATTTGCTGTTTCTATTTGCCCTGGCTTCGGGGCTGACCCTGCTCAACAGAGGCACAGCCCACACCTGCGTGCGGCAGCGGGGGGGATCCGTGGTGGATGTCTCGTTCGCCACGCCCGCTGTCGCCAGCAAGGTGTGGGACTGGTGCGTAGTTGAAGAGGTGGAGACCCTGTCGGACCACAGGTACATCAGGTTTGAGGTCTCCACCTCGGGCAGGGCGGCCCCGACTCAGCGGTGGCCGAGCCAGTTCCCTCGTTGGGCCCTGTCGCGGCTTAACGCGGAGCTGGCCGCGGGGGCGGCGATCGTCCGCCGGTGGAGCTTTCCCCGCCGGGAGACAGGGGTGGATGGCATGGCTGCGCACATGCGCGAGGCGCTAACCGCCGTGTGCGACTGAGCCATGCCCAGAGCGAGCGGACGCCCACCCCGGAGGCGGGGACAAGTCTACTGGTGGACCCAGGAGATCGCGGATCTCCGCGCCGCATGCTCCGCGGCCCGCAGGGCCTATGCGAGGGACAGGCGACGGCCGAGCCAGGGCGGCGCTGATGGCCAGCTGTACGCGACGTACCGACAGGCCAGGAAGGCGGTGCAGCTGGCCATCAGCAGGGCCAAGGAAAGGGCGAGGGAGGCCATGCTGGTGGGGCTGGACAAGGACCCGTGGGGCCGTCCATACCGATGGGCGCGCTATAAAATGCGCCCTCAGGCGGCCCCGACGACGGAGACGCTGGACCTCCTTTTTCTGCAAAGGGTGGTCCGGGAGCTATTTCCCCGTCAAGGGGACTTCAGCCCCCCAGCGATGGCCCACGCCACCTCGCGGGAGGAAGTAGGAGACGAGGGAGTCGAGCAGACACCCCCCCCCCCCGTCACGGACGGTGAGATGAGGGCTGCCATACGGTGCCTTCGCTCCAAGAAGAAGGCACCCGGCCCGGACGGGGTCCCCGGGAAAGTGCTGTTTGTAGCACTGGAGTTTCTCGGGGAGCAGCTTCGGGAATTGTTTAACGCGTGCATCCGCACCGGCCAGTTCCCGGAGCTGTGGAGGGTGGGGCGGTTGGTCCTGTTGCCGAAGGTGGGTCGTTCTGCCGACTCTCCTTCGGCATACAGGCCAATCGTCCTGCTGGACGAAGTCGGGAAGCTGCTAGAACGCATTCTGGCGGCCCGACTCGACCGGCATCTGCTCGGCACGGGGCCCGGTCTCTCCGAGACCCAATACGGGTTCCGCCCGACGAGGTCGACGGTCGACGCCGTCCTTGCCCTGAAGCGCCTCACCACGGAAGCGACAGAGGGAGGGTCCAGGGTCCTAGCCGTGTCCCTGGACATAAAGAATGCCTTCAACAGCATTCCTCATGCCACCATCCTCGAGGCGCTCCGCTTCCAGGGGGTGCCTCGATACATGGGAGTGCTGTTGAGGGCATACTTGGAGGGCAGGACGGTGTTGGCCGTCGGAAGTGGCGGCCGCCTGGTGGAGCACCGGGTGGAGGCCGGCGTTCCGCAGAGATCGGTGTTGGGGCCGATCCTGTGGAACGACGGCTATGATTGGGTGCTCCGCGGCAGACTCCTCCCCGGGATGAGTGTCATCTGCTATGCAGACGACACTCTGGTCGCCGCCCGGGGAGGAGACTTCAAGGAAGCCTCCCGACTCGCCACAGTAGGGGTGGACTTGGTGGTCGGGAGGATCCGGCGGCTGGGGCTCGAGGTGGCCCTCGAGAAGACGGAGGCCCTTTTATTTCATGGGCCCCGAGCCGGACCGCCGCCGGGCGCGAATATCGTCCTCGGCGGTGGAACGGTGGTGAGGATCGGGGCCCAGATGAAATACTTGGGCCTCATCTTGGACGGGCGCTGGGGCTTTGGCCCCCACTTCCAGGAGTTGGGGCCAAGACTGGTCAGGGCAGCTGCGGCCCTCGGAGGGGTGTGGAGCCCACACCCCTCCTTCAGGGAAGGGGCCCGGCTTCGGCCGGGCCGACGTCGCCGGGGCGCCGCTGTAGCATTCGCGTTCTGGTTACACCACTTGCGACATCCAGCGGCGCCCCATTGCACAAGCGACAGGACGGCTCCCGGGGTATTTTAGTCAGTATGCCCACACTCGGTGGGCGAGCCTGACACACAGCCGCCACCCACCCTCAGGGGGCGGTGTCATGGTGCGTAACTGCATTTCACCCCGTAAAAAAAAAGAAAAAGGTGAATAAAGTCTATCTTCTTTGTCTGGCTTTCTCGCATTTTATTTGGGGTCGGCCCTCCGTATCATACGTCTCCAGGCAGCTCGATCCGGGGTCGTTTCTTTGTTGATCTGGGCTTCTTTGAGGTTATTTTTATTTACGACGGACATCCATGTGATTCGGGGCCTTCCTCGTCCTCTGGGTTAAGTTGCGATATCTAGCACTTTTCTGGTCATGTGGTTGGATGGTCGCCTCATAACGTGTCCCTACCACCGCAGACAGCTCTCCTGTAATCTGTCTGGGATAGGTCTTACTTTAAAGGTACCTCTTATATGTATGTTTCTGACATGATCCAGCCTAGTTACACCACCTGCCCACCTGAGCATCTACTTTCTTCTAAATCATCTAAATCAACCCAGTCTTTTTTTTTAAATCAGCTGTTCCATACATTTTGTTCAGTAGGTACCGAATTTTAGTACGGAAGAATTTTTATGTGTGTTTTCGAGGTCGATCCCATAGTAAAAGTCGTTCGTAAAAAGTATAATATTAAGTATAAGTAAAAAGTAGCCTGAGTCAGGCGTTGCAAAAAATCAACAGCCTGTACGAGTATAACAAGCTAGATTAACAAAAATGTGTGATTATATTAAATTACGTCTTCTACAATCAGTATTCATCGCACAAAAGTAATTTATTATGATAGCTATAACAAAATATTCATGCCTGTTTGATTAGGCACCGCAGACCTTTTTTTCGACGGCGAACTAACAGTAAAATCATATCAAAATAACACAAGTAGGTAATGTCGTAAAAACGACTCTACATTCAAACTTAAGCCTCGGTCGTCGCCCTAACTAGCAACGAGGCAGGTATTAAAGCTTAAATTACACCAGGTGTAATAATGTAATACTGTGAAGGAAAATATCTTGAGTACACCTGAGTGTCTGAGGTGTTCCCATAAGATAAGATAAGCACTTGAAATTGTCAATCCGCTGGTGCACGAGTGGTGATTAATCTTATAGGTACTCTTTCTCTGAGAGAAGGCATATGATGCCCTACTGTGGGACGTACATAGGCTGTATTATTAATATTTTTTCAGTCTAAACAAGGCGGTTTTATTAAGCGATACAAACCAGTAAAGTTCTAAGTACTTTGTAATTTCAGCACTAATGTTAATTTAATTTAAAAGCAATATTTTTTTCTTTTGCTAGTATGATTGAATGTATTTTCATACAAGGGTACCACATCTAATTTAAAGGTAACGCAGTCAATTTGAATGAAATATCATATTGAGATTACTAAACTAAAAGTTCAAAAAGTTTTGGAAGTGTTTTAATTATGATCGATACAGACGAACCGGTTTTCAGACATTGCGTTATTTAAAAAACATTGTGTTCATAACGTTGGATAATTGTGTAATTTTTTTTTATTTGCTATAAGGTTTTTTGGGTGGTCTGAGGTGCCCCAAGACCGAAAACTCTGGACTGAACTGGGAAAGGCCTTTGCCCAGCAGTGGGATACAATAGTAGAAGCTATGTAAAAAAAGCTTATTTTTATAAATCTATCAATTTAACTGATCGATTTATCGATGGGGCCGAAAGGTTCTTGAATGGAGACCACACATCGGCAAGCGCAGCGTAGGACGACCAGCCACCAGATGGACAGTCGATCTCATACAAGTGGCAGGGAGACGCTGGATGCAAGCCGCTCCCAACCGGTCTTTTTAGAAATCCATGGAGGAGGCCTATGTCCAGCAGTGGACTTCTTGTGACTGAAAGATGATGATGATGATGATGATGATCGATTTAACTATTTGACGGTTTTACTACACCCTGTACATTTATGTAGACAGACATTTCATTTTTGTATATTACACACAAACAGTCGTTTAATTCAGGTAAAGAGCACCAATTAGGCCGCCAAGCTATTTCCCGATTCCATGTTAAAGTCCAATGTAAAAGTGCAATCAAAATGCAAGAGAAACGCAGCGGTGTCAAACTATTAAGCCGGGTCACGCCATCTAGCGGCGGCGCTGCGACACGCGATGTAGGGTCGAGGGGGCTATAAAGGCCCTTGGGACATCATAGCAATGTGGAATATATGCCATCAATTTTGGGTGGGTTGAGAGCCATAGCAAAATGAACGTGTATTAAAAATAGCTATAAACTAGAGTAAAGTTTGTTTTTTCAAAGATAGTTTCCAATAATATCTCGACAAAAACTTCAATAATTATTATTATGGTTCGCGCATTTTTTTTCAACAAGATTTCTCAATCCCTTTTTTGTTTATGTTTGTACGAGTACTTAAGGGTAATTCAAAGTCTAAACAGATGCAATTTTTTATTACTAATTACATAACCGCGGTTTTCAAACCTCCTACGTTCACGCCTATATACGTCCCACTTGAGAACACAGACCCTGTTTTCAGAGAGACTGTGGGAGAGAGACTGTGCCTACCGCTGATCAGCGATCTCAAGTACCTACTGAGACATTTGTACAGCTGTAATAAGTATTTACAGTGGTTTTTTACGATGTTTTCTTCCTTCACTGTAAGCAAGAGAGGTTGCTACTAAAAATCACAAATATACTAAAATTTGCTACTAAAAATCGATTTATAGGGAACACTTCAATGCACAACCAGGAAAAAGAATACGTTACAACACATGCCGGTATACGAACCCACGAGGGCCTCAAATGTGAGCTAGTGTTCTCCAGACTACGCTAACATCCCTTTGGGCTATAACTAAATGCTTATTTTTCAATACAAATAAGCATTAGGCGATTGTAGAAAAGGTTTGTCAGGACCAGGTTAAGGTGAAAACCTTGTCTCTGCCTACCCTTTTGGGATACACACTAACATTAGTAGGTTGTATACAGTACCTACACAGTATGTTCTGACGTATGAGAATTGACAATTTGAGGGAGAAACCCTGCATGCCAAGACCGATAATGAGCTTGAAGATAGTTATACATAATATCTAAAGATTTCCAAAAATATAGATTTTCTTAAAAATAACGTCTAGAACAATTCTCGATTGTTTCAATATCAACACATACATACATAAACTCACGCCTGTCCATCCCAGAGGGGAAGGCAGACACCAAGGACTGCCATTTCCCGTAATCCTGACAAATCACTTTCGCTTCATCGACATGGATTAGTCGTTGCATGCACGCATGCCGGTTTCTGGCACTTTTTATCTTATCCTTTCCTACTACACCCCCATTTCGTCGAAGTATATCCGTTTGGGACGTCTCAGTATCTAAACATAAAAAACCTTTTGATAAGCATTCGAAATTATTTTTAATACGAAAGATTTTATGTACATAGATAGATAGAAGATAGAATATTCTTTATTGTACTTATAAATTACATTTACAGATTTTTATAAATCTAAGTACAATTGGCGGCCTTATTACTATAAGCAATTTCTTCCACGCAACCATAGACGGAGACAAGAAATAAATTAGAGAAGGGTAGTTTATGTAAGTAAATAAAGAAATAAATAAATAAGGAAAATCTGCAAAACATGCTGAAAAATCTCCACAGCCGATGCCAATACCCAAGTACACCATTAAGAATGTCAACAACAGGCGCCTCCACCCTACTTCACTCGCCTAGCACTACCAATTGACTTATTTCCTCGAATACCGATCGAAGCGACGTTACATTTTTAATACGAGACAGTTGTAGGTTATTCAATGCACCCTTTCACATACATGGCAGAGACAGAAGGCCGGTACAGTCGGCCGCACATCATCCATGCACTCTACTCCGTTGCATTACGGGCGCCTTTGCAACTAAAATGTGAAGGTTGAAGTGCTGTCGACTGTACATTTTTTTTTGTATTAGGTTTACCAAAACTTTGTATCTGCACATGCTTAACATTTATATTTAGGGTAAATCTTGATACAAAAACTAATTAAAGGTAATAACCACATGTATTACTTTTCGAAACACGTACAGTCTGTTAGCTTTTAGAATATACCTCGGCCACTATCGGATAAACCGATTATATTGCAATAAGGTAAGGTTTATTTTGTATTGTTATTTATAACTGTACGTAACTTTTCAAAATGGTGAAGAAAAGTTTTATACAGAGCAGGAAGTAGTATTACACTCGTGTGCTTTCGGCGAAAACCGAAGCCTACTCTAGAGCCCGAGGTATATTCTAAAAGCTAACAGACTGTATGTGATATGACTGATATATTTTGTAAATCATTGTCCAAAAAAAGTAATATTTCCAAGGACTTATAATAGGATTCCCCGATTAAAATTTAGTAATTTATGTCTAGTTTTAGTTAAATTGAAGTTATTAATATATCCAATACCGGCTGATGCTTCAGCATAGTGTCAAGACTTCCCAATGTATTATCAACAGTACAAAAAAAAAAAATTGTGCCCAACTGAAATTGGCTAACATACTATAATATACCCTGTTATACGCTATAGTGTAATACTTGTATGTTATCTGTTGGTGTGCATTAAATAAATAAATAAAACTAAACTTATCATTAAAGATCTTATCTTAATTTTAGGGACCTCTAATCAATGGTCGCAGAATATTTCTTTTTTTAACTTCCAATTATTTATTATTATTATGTGGGGAAAAAAAAAGTTAACGGTCTAGTCTGACCAAAGTGGCCAGACGAACGCCCTCCGGCTGAGGAGTCCAATTATTATTATTATTATTTTTATTATTATTTATATATTAGAATTATACCCAACTGTTATAAAAATAGTACACGATGCCTACGTACGCTACTAATAATCAAGAAGAATCAAGAATATTTATGGAGCTTAGACCTAGGTTACACTTTTACAGATGTACTCACATTCATTCCCATAGTATTGTTTAACGTATGGTGGATACAGTAACAAATCAAAATCTTAAAAACTATATAGTTAATAATAAAATCCTTAATAACTCCTCCGAAACAGCTTCACCGATTTTCACCAAATGCATATGAATCGGTAGTTTCAGAAAGAACACTAGTCCAAATTTTGTGTGATTGACTTATTGCTGTCTATGGTATCCTGAGGGTAGATCTACAGATCCCTATAGAAAGAACATTAGTCCAATGAATATCAATTGAACTTCGTGGCATTGAAAATCTCAGTAGACGCAGAAACAACATTAGTCCCACTATGAAATCAGTTCTTTATGTCTACTGAAATGTAAGCGATTATGACTAATGTTCTTTCTGAAACTACCGATTCATATATTATGCATATTTGGCAGTTAAAACGGGTTCACTACGCCAGTCCAAAACACGTTTCACCGAATTACATTTCCACAATTGAACTAAGTTTCATTAGGACAAATTATATTACACCGATGCTTCATTTCACCTTTTGACATTTCATCGATGGTTTATTTTGCTTGCAGTTCATTAGGTCAAAATTAAATGATGGTTCGCCTACTTGCCTTTTGAACAAGGTTCGATTGATCATCTTAACATTTTATCTTACTTTAGAATAGGCAGGTATTCGTACTGACTAAAATACCTAAGTATGTAATAAATGCTATGGGTGACACCTGACTGCTACGGGGACATGGAGGTATACTTGATGTGAAATATCTTAAGGTGTAGAGGAAACGATGGGGAATGAAAAGAAATGTGGTGTTGTGAAAGTTGAAAAAATTAGTTTGCGGTGTGTCAGCTAGAGAAATAAACATAGTTTATACTGCCTCTTTCGTCTAGCCGTTAAGACGCTTATAGCTACCAACAAAAAGGTCGTGGGTTCGTTTTCCCTAAGCGGCCACCTCGCATTTATACCTACAAAAATAAAACGTTTATTTGTACCCAACACCAAGTAAATGACCTTGGTCTGAGTGTTTTTCAATGTGTATAATGAATGACCTTGACCTGGTGGTTACTAGGAAAGGCCTGGTCCTAAACTAGGATACCCTGGTATCCTAGTTTAGGACCAGCTCAAGTGTTTGTGGTTGGTCTAGGTCTTCGAAGACTGCAAGGGGTCTCTTCAATGATGAAATTTATTACAAATACATTTAAAATATTTATTGGTTTGCGATGTAATACAATATTAGAGGTATGTATAGTAAAGAGCTCCACCTATACCTAAAGAGCTATACCTTCCTCAGGGAAGAGACCCGTGCCCCTCGGTGGGGACATAATGGGTTGATGATGATAGTAAAGAGCTGTGTGCACAACCGAGTGGTGTGGGCGGCGCGAGAAGCAGAGAGCGCGGGTTCAAGCAGATGACGTTTGGCGACCTTTGTGGCGTAGTGGTTAGCGCATCTGCTTACCATGCGAGAGGTCCCGGGTTCGATCCCCGGCTGGGGAGAAAAAAAAACTCTAGGTCTTGGATGTTTACATGTTTGTGAAGTCGCTGTTTCTGGTTCCCACGACACAGGGTATCCTAGTGTGGGGCCAGAAGCAATGTATGTGCCTGTATGTAAATGTTATGTTGTTTTGAGGGGGTGGCGGGGGTTGCCATCTAAAGTTACGTTTTGGTTTTGCTTCAACATAGGCGTTAACAGTTTGTGTTGTGTGCAAGTTTTTATTATTATGGTATAGTACAGACTAACATAATGAGAAAAGTATGGAACTTCCTCAGGGAAGAGACCCGTGCCCCTCGGTGGGGACATTGGGTTCATGATGTTGGACCTTCGGTGTCTTTCCGCTACGAGGCGGTCTCCCATTTAAATAAAATAGCTGCTTCCTAGTTCCGAGTCGATGTTTCTTTTTTGAATTTTTACTCATATCGGCGAGTCTCGTTATTTTTCTTTCGCTTGTATTTTTCAATCATAGGTCCGTACCTAAATGGAACTGGTAATAAAACACATCTCTTGGCCGACCATTGAATAGAATAGAATAGAAAAAACATTTATTTGCATTTGCTTACACACACATATACAACAGTTCAGAACATTGACTACTCTGAATGTGGTCTATCCTTACTTTGTAAGTATTATTTGTATAAAAAGCGGTGGTGGCGTAGTGGGGTTGACCCTTGCTTCTCGATCATGAGGGTCTGGGTTCGAACCACGCATGTACCAATGACTTTTAGTTACGTACATTTGTTTGTTTGTACAGCAACACCATTCGCTGATAAATTGTGCCCGGATAACGGCGACAGGCTTGCCACTTGTCACGTTTGGGAACTAATAAACTCGGCAAAACGTGGGCCCAGTTCTAGTGGTTGGTGCCTCTGCCTACTCCATGTGGGTGTGACAGGCGTGAGTTTATTTATTTTATTTATTTTTATTATTTGTAGTAACCAAATGGTTAATGTATTTACGTGTATTAATTATATATTATATTCGTATAAATTATGAGACTTAAAACTCTGTATAAGACATGTTTTTTATTCCATTGACGCCTAGAATTACGAATACGCGTGCGCGCGTAGACTGGAAGCGGCAATGAAACTAAACCGCTATGATCATTCAGTTGTCATTGTACTACAATGCATTAGCAGAATCTAGACACTGGTCCTGTGATTGTGTTGTGTGGAACTTATTATTATTATTGAATAGCCCAATGGAAGTTATACCGCTATTTCAAAACTTAGTGGGGTTGACCCTTGTTTCTCGATCATGAGGGTCTGGTTCGAACCACGCATGTACCAATGACTTTTAGTTACGTACATTTGTTTGTACAGCAACACCATTCGCTGATAAATTGTGCCCGGATAACGGCGACAGGCTTGCCACTTGTCACGTTTGGGAACTAATAAACTCGGCAAAACGTGGGTCCAGTTCTAGAGACTGGTGCCTCTGCCTACCCCTTCGGGGATAACGGGCGTGAGTTTATTACTTTTACTTTTACTTTTCAAAACTTTCCGTAACAACCCGGTAACTTCATTTAATTGGCCGTCTCTATTTTACGCCAGACACTACAAAAGCCACACACGTCTGAAAAATTACTACGTGACAGTTACATTGCAGTGACAGACTCTTAGGAAACAATTGTAGGTCTGGCGGTGTATAATTGAGCGCCGTACTGTGGCGGAGACGGTGCCTCATGGAAAATTAACGGCTATCGCGAGTCGCAGGGTTTGTCCCGTTACGACAGTTCCTCGTTTAGAATCTGAAATAACTGTGACAGCAGACATATACAACATATGAAATGTCTTTGAGTTTTATATGCCATCTCCCGCTCTCTGTTTTTTGTTCAAAACCTTTCTTAGGCTGACTACGTCTACGTAATACGTCTTTGTACATTGACAGTCCTGTTATTTAAATTTTACCTCGTTACCTGTGGAGGTATCAATATCTCGGGAACACGTGGGTGTTTCCTAAATATTGACAGACAGACAGACATATGGTCGGATGGGCGGACAACAAAGTGTTCCTATAAGGGTTTAGTTTTTCCATTTGAAGTACAGAACCCTAAAAAGTGAGAAAAATCTATCTGAAAGTCCTGAGAAAGGTGATAATCAGACGTTTTACCGCTAGACACATGATGCAATCGCAAGTGAGTGCTTATACTGAGTTTTTTCATTCACTTTCGATAGCGAGAGCGTTTGCAATTTGTATAGGAGTGACAAAGCGCGCCACCTAGTTGTCTCTTTGTCACTCCTATAGAAATTGCAAACGCTCTCGCTATCGAAAGTGAACGAAAAAACTCAGTTTTGCCCTGAAGACGAACCGGCACGAACCCTGAAAACTCATAAGGCAGAGTTGAAACGAAGCTGTGTCTGGCTGTCACACTCTTTAACGTCTACGTCGAACGTAGCTCCTGCATTTAAGACAGATGGATCCAGTCCTCAAAAAGTTACGGTTACAAAAGTTATAAAAAGTTAAAGGTACAAAAAGTTAGTCCACATCCACACAAAATCGGTGGATGTGATCACCCAAAATCGACAAAGTGCGGTTTGGAGTATGAACTCGTTAATGATCGGTATAGTGCACTTATACAAAAGAGATTTTTAGATAGATAGACAGTGATTACTTTATGGTACATAATAAAGGAAATCACACAGGTATTTCTTAATCTAAGAGTACAGACGGCGGCCGTATCACTAAACGGGATCTCTTCCAGACAAGCTTTGGATAAACTGGAGCAAAATATTCGAGAAGGAAGCAGATGTACGAAATAAGTAAAACAATAATTACTGAGATATATAAATTTTATTATACATGCTTAATTAACTAAACTGTTATATAAATCTATATATATAAAAGGACTGACTGACTGGCTGACTGACTGACTGACTGACATATCAACGTAGGGCCTAAACTATAAAAGTTAGAAACTTGAAATTTTGCACAGGGGTTTCTTTTGTAAAGTAGGGGAGCACTAAGAAAGGATTTTTAAAAAATCATCCCCTAAGGGGGTAAAATGGGGGTTCAAAGTTAGTATGAAATTTGGTACGAAGGTTCTTCATTTAAAATTATAAAACACGTGTAAATAGTTTTTTAAAAATCATCCCTTAAGGGGGAAAAAAGGAAGTGCAAATTTTGAGGTTATTCGAATGAGATTCAATATGAAGGTCCTTCATTAAAAGTTATGAAAAACATGTAAAATAGTTTTTAGAAAATCATCCCGTAAGGGGGTGAAAGGGGGGTGCAAAGTTAGTATGGAACTTTGCCGTTTATGAAGTTATTCAAATGAAATTCAGAATGAAGGTCCTTCATTGAATGTCTTGAATCACATGTAAAATAGATTTTCGAAAATAATCTCTTAAGGGGATAAAAAGGGGGTTGCAATGTTAGTATGAAACTTTGCCATTTTTGAAGTTATTCAAATGAAATTCAGCATGAAGGTCCCTCATAGAAAAACATGAAAGATAAGTAAAGTAGTTTTTCGAAAATCATCCCTTAAGGGGTTAAGAGGGGGTTGCGAAGTTAGTATTAAAGCTCTTTCGCATGCGCTAAAAGTATCCCTATCTTAGAGTCTGACAAGCGAGTCCTGGGACACGATTTATTTCGAATTCTTCATATGGCCACACTCTGACTGTCAAACTTAGGTATTTCAGCTGCAAGTAGTACAGCCCAAACAGTTTGATACTCGTCCTAGATTTAAACAACAAAAAAACTTTTGTTTCTATTCAACATAATTTTACCTATGTTTTAGTATGTACATACGGGTAATAATGTTTTAAAGCAAACATGAATTATTTCTTGTTGTAAGGTCTGTCGGATGTCGAAAATATTAAACGTCAGATCGAAGACTTAGTCAAAGAACTCAAAGATGTTGAGAAAAAAGATATGAATCAGATTTTGATTATGGTTCAGCATTAATAAATGTTTATAAGTTTATGTGGTGCATCTTTATTATCCCTGTTTTTGGTGGAGTGGAAATGTTGGTTTTGATGTAGTTGATGTTTTCGTTTTGCTTATATTTATTTATGTTTGGACAAAATTAATTGGAGACTCCAAACTAATTAAACAAATAATCAAGTTAAGCAAAAGTATCAAGATGGTTTATTCAGACGATATGCAGGGTATCATCTAAAAATTTTTTAAATTTCCCGCCAAAGGCTTGAGCCACGACTCACTTGTAGCACTCTATTTGCAAACACCTTACTCAACTAAAGCCCACGCGGACGTAG
This sequence comes from Yponomeuta plumbellus, assembly GCA_947310845.1. Classification (NCBI taxonomy): domain Eukaryota; kingdom Metazoa; phylum Arthropoda; class Insecta; order Lepidoptera; family Yponomeutidae; genus Yponomeuta; species Yponomeuta plumbellus. The sequence goes on along the minus strand of OX371216.1, from coordinate 8,088,841 downwards.
TCGCGGGCAACAGCTAGTATAATATAAATATTAAATCATGTAAATACGGTTTTTACAAAATATGTATATGTAAAGTCCTGACTCTATCAAGTTAGCAAAACAAAGGCCGTGATGCACTTAATACTCGTACAGTCTTTTCTGAGCCACAGTGTCTCAGTTCAACCTGAGTCGAAGACACTCTTTATTTCTGTTAAAAGAAAAACAACTTCACAAACACTGGCCACTAGACAGAAAAGAAAAAGAAAACGAGTATTCAGAATAATATTAAAAATTTGAAATTTAAAAAATCAAACATAAACATTTACACACAGGCACATACATTGCTTCTGGCCCCTTACTAGGATACCCTGTGTTTTGGGAACCAGAAACAGCGACGTCACAAACATGTAAACATCCAAGACCTGGAGTTTTTTTTTTTCAACGTACAACCAATCAAAGCACGGGCTCCTGGCCAGTTTTCCCCACAGAGGAAACAAAAGGCGGACCTCACGGGGCGCTTTTGTTTCACATATCTTCCTCATGGTTGCTGGAGCAGCCACTACTTAGAGTAGAACAGAGGCTTCGCCTCTATTAATCCCCTATATCGAATCGCAGTAGATTATGATTATAGAATATTTATTGCTTGAAATGTTCGTGAATGTCACCCGTTTCGTTGTCCTAAAAGTAGGGATTTAATATTTAATAAAAAAAATATTCATGTTAATGCCTCGGTCCGTACTTCTATTTATGTTTTATGCTTCGATGCTCTCCGTAGCATAATGGTTGGTCGACCCCAGACTATACGGTAAAGGGATTTCGGGATTTTCGCCTTGTGTTGCCCATGATAGGGTTGAATTGCATGATTTGCATGGGACCGGGAGTTGCCAGGAAATAGGACTAAGCTTTGCGCCTTTATTAAGTACCTCATTCTTAACTGAGTTGAGTGACGCCGATTGACTGTCTCACTGTATTAAATTTTTGACAAATAATACGCGTTTATGAATTCAGGATTTTGGCTGGGTATCTCTTAAACTTAGCGAACTAGTCATAGGACGTTAACTTATTTAGGTTTTAAAAATTCTGTGTGAGGGGCACAGTCCTATTTACCTTTAACTATGGAGATAGCAGAGATCCCTATTTGAAATAAAATACTTAAAGCCATATTCACATTTATATTGAAACTTGTCACATTCTCAATTAGTTCGCATTTCTACAGTGAATTTATAAGTCGTACAAGGCAACAAAATTATTACTCGAACAGGTAATTTACTTTACAAAATTAAAATACTTCAACCCCACAAAAAAACAACAAACTGATATGAAGTGATCAAATCACACTTAATTAAACATGGCAAATAACTTCATCATCAACCCATTATGTCCCTAATTTATCGACGACAACCGGCACAAACTGCTTAACGTGCCTTGGGAAGCACGGAACAGCTCGCTCAGAAAAATTCCACTAGCGTTAGCCATAGAACGGTCACCCATCCATGCAGTGAACGCGCCCTATGTTGCTTAACTACCTTAACTTAACTTTGGGGTCGGCCCTCCGTATCATGCGTCGGTGCAGCACGGTCGTCGGTTGTTAATTTTTCCTTCTTCGATGATCGTGTTTATTACGGACAATAGTTAGTGATAGGTCAGATGGCAACCGGCCGTAAAAACAACAAAGCCAATCACCATGACTCCAAATCAAGAAAAGTAGTTCTACCGGTTAATATGAACAATTAACGCGAAGAACTACCTATTCTCGGGTGTACGGATATTTTGTTCCACCCTGTATACATATAGTCTAGCCCGTCTTATAATACTTTAGTGCCTAGACGCCGATACCACACCGGTAATCCCTCCCGCTGACTTCTGAAGCCTTGGAACCTCTCTCATAATCCGTGATTGCTCAGTCTCATTCACAATGCGGTGTGTTCCCTGCTGATCCTTTTGTGACCAAATAGATAGATATCATAGATATTATGGAGTTTTTTTATTACCATGTAGGTACGTAATAAATGGGGGTATTTTCATATTACGTGTGACATCTTTGCCTGGTTACCATAGCACAAAATAAATCTTGTTACAAAACTGGGATACTAACAATTTGTAAAATACAAAGTGTATTATTAGTCAACACCATACGTACAGAGACCTCACGTACCTAATACAAGGAACGCATAGGCATACAAGGTATAGCATCTTAAAAAACCTTTTTTAATCATTTGTTTCCTGGCTGAGCAATAAAGTATTTTCTGTCTATTTAGTACTGGGAAAGAAAGAATGGTTTAGACTTCTTGGATACATAACATAATAAAATAACATTTCAGTTTCTCCTTAAAAAAATATCTGCTTGCAAGGTTACATGTGCTCCATCTCTACTCACGAACCTGGTTATACTTTTCCCACAAATTAATACGGGCTGATATATTTACTGACAGACGGGCGCGACGGGAGCGACCTAAGTGCCATCTCAGTCTGCACGCACACATACTTGCCTTTGTTTCCACGTTGACTTTTTTTTTCTAAAAGCACAACAAAGCCGCAAGGCAGCCATCGAGCCGGCGAGCGCCCGCCCTTATACAGGGGGCTTTTTATTTATTTTTGTGTTTACAATTTCTGACGTTCTTGTTTGATAACACAGTACAAATTGAATGATGGAGTAATTTTAACTCATTCAATCGCTGTACCGCAGAGGTCCTATGTTCGAATGCCGGCTGGGGACAAAAAAACCCCCAGGTCTTGGTTGTTTACATGTTTGTGACGTCGCTGTTTCTGGTTCCCACGGGAAAGGGTATCCTAGTGTGCGGCCAAACACTCTACAGTGCCACCATCTTATATGTTGAGTTGATAGCGGCGCTAGTGAAGGATTTAGTAGTTACATTTTGAGGAATTTACCTAGACAAATGAGAATATTTTTACCCGTCTTTCAATTTTAATGAAAATATATCTACAAATCTTAGTAAGTGAGTAAATAAAACAAAAAATGGGGAACAGGATTTACAATTTATAAGTTAGTTACAATTTTGCCCACCTGAACAGATAACTTGGTGGCGCTGTATTTCGCATATCAAGCCCCATCAAATTGTCAGAATTGTCAGATAGATATTTAAATGTTTATACATTTAAGTCATGGAGGTATTTATTACATTGTAGTGTCTTATCTCAAATATGGTTTGAATTTAAGGAATGGGAACACTGGGAATATTCCTAAAATACCGGGAACTGTTAATCAGTCGATGAGACAAATCACATTCAACCTTAGATTGGTTCTCCATAGAACGTTTATTATTATTTTAATTTAATATTGATTTGACATTATAGTGTAATTTTGAATTTAACTTTGACACCGTTGATCAACAGCATAATATTCGTAGTCATTATAAAATTCAATATTTAGAGAAGTAGATGTCTTTTCCAGTTTCGCATCATCCTTTAGGTAGCAATATGGCAAAGTGCTCACGCTTTGTCCCATTCGTCTCATAGTAGTCATATTGAACGATGACAGCTCTGGTTGCCTATACGTCAAACTTAATGGTATGCAAATGCATCCCACCAGAACGCCAAGCTGATTCCGACCTCGTCGCGGGAAGCCGTAGATTTGTGACTGATGTACGTCATTTGATTTTAATAATACCCCGATAGGAAAAGGGATGAAGATGGGACAAGTACTGTTTAGTAATTGTCTGCTGTTTTTAATTTGGGGAGGAAAAAAATTGGAATCACTGTGGGAGAAGACTCAAAGACTCAAAGGAAAACTCTTCTATCACGTAACTTTCAACTGTATTGGGATATGCATTTTCACGTTACCAAAGTCTGATATTACGTATCTATTTGACAGTTTGGAGTAAGTTAAATTAAATGATGCCGGTGAATGGGTTGCAGTGAATGGGTTCCAAGCGACAGATTGCAGACGTGGCGGACCAAGGAGTAGAAGTGACGATCTTTCTACCTTTTTGACCGGATGATGGAGGACGGCCCAAAAGATACATTTATGGCTAACAAAAAGAGAAAAATACCGACTTCAAGAAAAATACGTTTTAAAAGAAGACTTCTATGAATTTCTCAAGAGTTCCACCAACAGATCTTGACCAAATTTATATGGGAGCACCCTTGAGGTCTCTTGGGGTCTTGTGTGGGATCATCCTTACTAAGAAAATAGACAAAATTAAATTGGATAACGTGACAAAAAATTACCTCCTGCTTTTTTGACGTCAGTGAAACAGCGTGTCAATGGCATTTTTTTTATTAAAAGTCTGCTTATGTAACAATTGCGGTCTAGAACTTTTCGGCGCTGACTGCGTTATCAGTTGCAATCACTGTTCCTTCTAAGTGCAGGTGTTAGGGTGCGATGAACGATGGTCCATCGTTTGAGAAATACTGCACAACAGTTCAACCCGAACTTAGATCTCGACCCACCTGGACAAAAATAGCGCTAACGCGTGCTCTCTTAAATTGAATTTTAATTACCAAAAATGGAAAGGCGTGGAAGAGGCACTCAAACGAATGTCCTATATTGTTTACGGGTGTATTTTTTTTATTAACACAAGGCCTCAGGAAAGGGACTCGGCAACAGAAAGTTTTTCAGGCTGTTTAGAATTCCGCGAACGGACGAGAGGGTCCGAAACTCCAAAATGGCCGCACAGGTGGTTAAGGTCGTGCGCTCACTGGTCGCCTGTGAACATCAATGTAATTAATTTAATGAGATTTTCAAAGGTAACTGGAAAAGAATTATGTTTGGTGAAACTTGATAGGAAAAGAAAATGCGTTAAAAATGGCATAATTTTATGCTCGGGCTTAACTGACTACGACAAAATTGGAAATATTATTTTACGGTTGTTTCAGTTCATTATTTCATTTGACATAATTTGGAATATAAGACAATGAATTTAATATGATAAGTTTAAAAATAAACACAAATAAACTAATTAATACGTAATAAAATGAATATAAAATAATTTCCAATTATGTTTACAAATAAAAACGTTTGTTTTACTAATATATCCACTAATCCGCCATTTAATAAAAAAACAAAATTTGGACAAAACTAATTATATAAAATTTTTATCTAATTGGTATTTTTTTTTAATTTTAAAAATCCACTAATTAGTCGATTTTTTCTTTCCATAATAGAGTTTGTTTATCGAGCCAATAGATTCATGTTGTAAAAATAAAAATAAAACAAATAAATAAACAATACAACATAATACCGGAGAGGTAAACAGCAACCAGGGTCTGCCCCTTACCACAATAGTAACTGGTCTCTTTCGTATCATCAACATTCATTAGTCGTTGCATGCACGCACGCCGGTTCTGGGTACTTTTTATGATGCCCTTTGCTGATTATATATCCCCTAATTGGTTGAAATATATCCACCTGGCACGTCCCTTAAATAAATTAACAGGTGTAATAATATGCAAATCATTTAACAGTAATGACAAGGCATATTATAATTATGTTATATTAGTAAGTATGTATCTTATCTTGGGCGTGGATTCGATTCCCACTGGGGGCCGCCGTACATCTGTACAAATGGCCTCAATCTTGGTGTTTTTCCATGTTTGTATTGTCCTTGCCTGGTCACCATAGCACAGGGTATCCTATTTGACACTAGCACAGAATACATAATAGTGCACTAGGTCAAGAGATTTATTTGTGTGGATTTTATTATTATTTATATCGGTTTTTCCCGGTTTTCGTGGAAATAGTTCTCATCACTAGTTATTATGCCATGTATGGTAGTATAGGTACCAAAATTTGTAGTAGTTACTGATAAATAGGGCTCTGTTCCTTCCGGATGAACCGTGCCTCGCATCTCAATGAACGCCGAGCCTAAGCATAGCAGCGAAACAAAACGGAACTTCCGAGCGCGCAAACAAAACAAGAGATTTACGCATAAAATTCGCAAACTTTCGTCAATTTACTTACTTCCCGCGTCGTTGTGTAATTTCAATTCTTGGATCAAGTTTCGAGTTTTCACTTTCCCGCCTCGCCACCGGTTTACGCAAGAATGTCACAATGCTGGCTGGTTTGTTTAAGGGGAGGAAACTAACGTTACCGATAGATGGTGCTGACGTCACATAATATGTCAAAATTGGTATGACATCACTGTATCTTCTCTGGGGTTTCTTTCCTATGTTTTTACAAAAATGCACATTGCATGGGCTAGCCACGAGTAAAGCCACAATTCACTTGTGTACGTATGTAATGAACAAAGTAAAAATACTTCGATAACTTTCAATGTTTCAACACTTTAGAAAGAAAGTCATGATCAGATCACATACTACAAAGAGATGTTTAGATTAACACAGATTAACAACGATGTGCAACATTTAAAACGTATGATGACATTTGTTCTCCTCACAGCGAAATCTACTTTTAACAAAGAACGAGAAACGCATAAATCTCAACTTTTTTTGTAGATCGAAATTTGCAAAAAGTGTGGGAACAATCTCTAAACCAAAACCTATTCGGTTTATCTGTTAGCGGCGATCGTTCTTGGTTAAAAAGGTACATGCATGAAGTACTCTCGCTATACCAAAAGTAATGCTTATTCTTAGGTAAAACTCCGTGTTAACAATGTCTAACGCCGGTTCAGTTTTAAGAATTTTGAAGTGACAAATATAGTTTTTTTACGTATCGTCTGTGTAAAACGTAAAACACATCTCAATCATGTCAATATCAATAATAGTGATTTTTAGAACCTGTAGTCGCGAACCTAAGGCAAAAAACCTAGGAGTAGATAGCATTAACGCCAAAAACGACCGAAAGTTCACGACTCTACTTATTCCAAAATTAATTTCCACTAATTCCGCTAAAATTTAAGTAAGATGACAATTAAAGGACGCGCGTTTCCGCGGAAACAAAGAAAACTGAATCATCTGATTTTGCTTTTCTTTCCTAGTTAAATTTTATGTATCTTCAATTAGCAGAGCAGGCTAGCAGATGTACATTAAATCGATGTTAGTTTTACTTAATTCTTGACGACCTCTGTGGCGCAGCGGTTAGCATTCTGCCTATCATGCGAGAGGTCCCGATTTCGAATCCCGACTGGGGACAAAAAAAAACGCAGGTCTTCGATGTTTACATGTTTGTGATGTCACTGTTTCTGGTTCCCACGGCACAGGGTATCCTACTGTGTGGAGCCAGATGCAATGTATGTGCCTGTATTTTTATGTTTTTTTCTGTTGGTGAAATAATTCAATTCTTCTTTTTTATGGCTACCCTTGGATACTGTCAATGTCAAGTTTTGGAAATGGCATAAGGTTTTTTTTTTATTCTTATAAACTGGTGTTGTCGGTAGTTGAAAAACCTAAAACAAAACAGCACAGAAAAACACGTCACATTAATCAGTTTTTAATAAAAAAAAAAAAATATTATCTATAATTTTATATTGTTATTTTTTATAAAGTTACACAAAACATTAATAAATGGGGTAAACACGAAAGAACGTTGGTCCAATAAAGTCGTATTCTCTATCTAGATAGATAGATAGATCGTTACCATAGATAGATATCTGAATGTCCTAATACTGGCAGTTTTCAGAATGTAATTTCTTTACTTTGAAACGAATTTCTGATTCCTGATTTTAGTTTTGTTCAAAGTAAAAGTTCAGATATCGAATCCGATCGAATATCGGCGTGTAAATCTTTGACGACTTATCGAGTGAATTATTAGTGTGAGAAAGGGCTACCAGCTATTTGGAAATGCGGCAGTATTGATTACATATTTAAGTTAACAGTGACTTAATCCCGGTTTCGTGCAATAGCAATGTGCTAAAGTATTTTTTTATGAACTTTCTCCAACCGACAGCAGTTCAAAATAAAATAACTAACATAACATAGCGTTGACATACAGGCGCATACATTGCTTCTGACCCCACATTAGGATACCCTGTGTCCTGGGAACCAGAAACAGCGCCGTCACAAACATGTAAACATCCAAGACATGAGTTTTTTTTTAACCCCAGCCGGGGATCGAACCCGGGACCTCTCGCATAGTAGCCAGATGCGCTTGCCGCTGCGCCACAAAGGTCGTCGTTAAAAAATATTTGATATTTGACAGGTCTATGGTGGAGCGCCGGCTTCTCATTTGGGAGGTCGTGGGTTTGATTCTCAGGACCAATGACTTGTGAATAAGTCAGACGCTCGGGTTTCCTCACGATGTTGTCCTTCACAGTTAGCGAGTGGTATTGCTACTAGAACTTCACACATGTACTTAACTTAGACAACAAAGTCGTAGGTACATGCCCGCACTGGGAATCGAACTAGGGTCTCCCGCCCCTTAGTCCATTGTTTTACTAGGCTACCACCGCTTGCTATTATTATTATTACATTATGTACCTTATATTCTATTATTCTTATTACAAAAATATTCTAATATTCTTCTAATATAGAAAATTCGCGCGGCACTACCCACCGAGTTAGTGCGCATACTCCTCCGAAACGGCTCGGCCGATTTTAATAAAATGTTATGTATATTATAATCGGTAGGTCTGAGAATAGGTGGTTATCTATTTTTCATACCCCTATCTGGCAAAAAACGTTTGCTGGGTCAGCTCAGCTAGTCTTATTCTAAGAAGGAGATACGACTACATACTTGTCTTGCCATTAACTTGCTAAGTCAGATACAAAAATAAACTTAAATTCTTGGTTTATTAAGATAATTCGATGAACATTGGGTTAATCGACTACGCATTGTACAAAGAATGTAATTCTATTAATGGTTGGTACAGAGAACGAATGAGACTGAATCGCTCGTGATCTTAAACGATCACTAATGTTAAGCAACATACGGCGTGTTCAGTCCATGGATGGGTCACCGTCTGTGACTAACGCTAGTGGCATTTTTCCGAGCGGTTCCGTGCTTCGCAAGGCACGTTAAGCAGTTGGTGCCGGCTGCCGTCGATAGATGGCAGTCGTTAAGCCAAGTCAGAGGCCTTAGGGCGGCTTGAAAACTTCTGACAGTAATACCAGCCACTAGCCTTACAAGCCTCCACCAATCCAGACTTGGCCCCCCTGGTGGAGTATGGCCTATACCTCCCTCAGGGAAGACACCCGTGCCGCTCGGTTGGGCCATGATGATGATGACAGAGTATAGGGACGGAGGATCAAATACAAAGTAAAACTATAGACGTCAGTCGACATTTCGTCAGCAAATCATTATGTCCTATTCATAACGGTGAGAATTTCGAATCACGCCACGTCTCTTAATAATATCAATAATATTCATATTTCTGGTTGAATTAGGTCATTAACTTATTATTACAGTTCCTCCGTCTGAGATCGTTGACTTCCGATACTTACGGCCAGGATAATAACATTACCTACCTGTGCCACAGAATACATAATAGTACAGGTACAAAAGATTCACTCTGCAAAATCAATTAAAGAAAAAGAGACTAGCAGCGATACTTCTATTCCTGGGATAAGTCAGGTGCATAACGATGTATGTAGGCTTATAGTAAATTGTAGGCTCGCTCTTCTGTAAATGGCAAATCCGACCAAATGCTTCTGATGTCGAGACATACTTCCTAAGAAGTAGGTACATACATACATTCATAAGCTCACGCTTGTTTCCCAGAGCGGTAGGCTGACACCAGGGACTACCACCTGCCACGATCCTGACAAATTTTCTCTTCATCGACTTTAAAAGATAAAGATAAAGATAAAATAGATTGAAGATGATGGTACATATTTGCATATTTGTCCTGCATGCTTTGCCATTATAGACGTACAAATTAATAGCTAAATTAGATGATCATGCTTTCAAACAAAGTATTTAAATGTCATAAGTATTATACACAATTACAGCAAGTTTAAAATGTCAGGGAAAATTAAAAATAAAATAAACAATATCAGTAATAATGTCAGATTTACGTCTGCGACGTTTCAAGTTATCTTTCGGTCAAGAATTCCGTTACATTGTAATAACATTTGTCCAATAACATATTTTTCAATTTAGATTTAAACAAATTTATGTCAAGTTCTCTCATGTCTCTCGGTAGCTTATTATAAATTGTAGGTCCATACAAAATATACTTTTTTGCAGTACAGCAGTGTTTGCCCTACGGGTGCAGACTCTACTTGTGTCGCGTTGTAACCTGCTACTTACGACTGAGATCTGTTTAAAGATGTCTGGATTTGATTTGACGAACAGAGCTACTTCTAAGATGTATAACGCCGGTAGAGACAAGATATTGTATTTTTGAAAATATGGCTTACAACTATTACTAGGCTTTAATCTAAACATGGCTCGTATGCATCTTTTTTGTGCTTTGAATGCCGTCTCTCTGTCCGTAGAGTTTCCCCAAAATATTAAGCCGTATCGCAGCACTGAAGCAACAAGGCCATGATATGCAGTAGTCACAGCTTCAGTGTCAGTGACAGGACACAACCTGTATAGCAAGTAGGCAGACGAACTTAACTTTTTGCAAAGTACTTTGACATGTTCTTTCCAATTAAGATTTTGGTCTACTGTTAACCCTAGAAACTTCGCAGAGACCACTTCTGCAATGCGTTCATTGTTGTGATGTATATTTAGGTCTGATATTGTGGGCTTTTTTTGAGTAAATTGAATGAAATTTGTTTTTGTCGGGTTGACCTGTAAGTTATTCCTATTTAGCCACTCTATAACGGAATGTAGAGCTTTATTTATGTCATCTTCATAATTGTATTCTGGTTTATACTGTATAGTGACATCAGCAAAAAGTGACACAGGATTTTCGGTACATTTAGGCAAGTCATTTATGTACAAAATAAATAATAATGGGCCAAGAACGCTGCCTTGTGGCACACCGGTAGAGACTTCTCGCTCATTTGATACAAAGGTCTCCTCTTTTTTTAACTTTGGGTTGATCCTTTTTATTTCTGTGTATTGAGACCTATGTTGTAAATATGATTCTAACAGTTGCCTTACGTTTCCTCGTACGCCATAGGCTTCAAGCTTATTCAGTAAAATACTATGCTCTACATAATCAAATGCTTGCGTCTTGTCCATATAGAGTGTACAAACTGGAATTTTTGAATCTACACAGGTTATGACATTGTTTAAGAAGTCAAAAATTGCCATATTAATGGTCTTGTTTTGCCGAAATGCTTTTTGCTCCCTAGTCAGTATTTTTTTTTTTCAAAATATATATTTAGTTCCTTATATATATTTTTTTCAAATATTTTTGCAAATATGGGGATAAGTGCAATTGGCCTGTAATACTTCATAAGTTCCCGGTCGCATTTTTTAAAGAGTGGTTTTATTACCGCCTTTTTTAAACTGTGTGGATATTTCCCTTCAGTAATGCTTAAATTAATAATATAGCTTAAATGATCGCAGATGTCCTGAGCTACATGTTTAACGACTTTTGTGGAGATACCGTCGTAGCCAACACTACTTGTATTTTGTAAACATTTAATGATCCTCCATATATCATATGGCTCACTTGGTGACATGAACATAGAGTTACTTTTTATACTCGTTAGTTAGTTTTTTATACTCGTATGTGACTCTATCCTAGTTTGAGTGTGGGATTGAGGTTTTATTTTGTCAATGAAAAAATCGTTAAATGCGTTAGATATGCTCTGTGGTTCCGTTAAAATAATGTTGTCAGTTCTAATCTTAGAGATAAAGTCCTTTGGTAAGTTTGTCTTAGTTTCATTAATCATTTGCCATGCCGTTTTAGATTTATTATCAGATGTCATTACCTTATGAATATTTTGAGATCTTTTGGTCAGTCGTATAGTTTTTGTTAACATTTTTGAGTAGTTTTTTAGTTTATATTTATTTGCTCTACTAGGGTGTAATCGATAGGTCCATAGCAAGTCCCTCTTTTTTTTACTGCATGTCCTAATTCCCTTCGATACCCAATTCGGACTTTTCTTCGTCTTTACTGTAACTACTTTTAAAGGGAAGCATAGATTATAGAAGAGTCCAAATTTTTCTAAAAACAAATCGTATGCAATACTGGGATCATTTGTTTCGTATATTTCCGAGAAACTCAAGCCCTTAATTATCCTCGTGAGGCCCAATGTCTTCAGCGGATCACAAAATCAATTGTTCTTTTCAAGGTCAAATTAATGTTACACTGCTTTGGGACTCGATAGATGCATACAACAATAACGCTATGAGCTATCAGCTCTACAGCGCAGCACTCTATTACGCCGTTTACTGATAATTTGGTAACTTCAGGCAGATCTCTATATACATGTCCATCTCGTACGAGGATGCAGGACCCCCCTCTCTTGCTTTCTTTTCTACAATGAAAGGCTGCTAGTTTGTAATTTGGAATACTTAAGAAAGTCTCATACCCCGACATCATGAAATGCTCTGTTATACATACCAGATCCATACACTTGTCGTTATCCGACAGCTCTTCAAGACATATTGTTAGCATATCAGCTTTATTCAGCAAGCCTGCAATATTATGATGCATGACATAGAGCCATTTATTCCCGAAAAAACATCTCGGTCGGTTGCTTGTCGTTGCTGGTTTCAATTAGCGTAGTGGTCATGTCGGTTGATGTCTTGTTGAAGGAATTAATATTATTTATTAATCTGTTTATATCTTTGAAGACTGTGGTCATGCTGTTGTTATTCAGTAATCGTGTGCGTGGATGATACATATTTCGGTCAAAGCTGAGATTTTGGTTCGTATCTAGAAACCACGCATATTCGTGTGTAATTAAGTCAAGATAGAGTAGGTTATTAAAGTTTTCGATCCTCCAATTCCGCATTGTTGTATACTCTGCGTATTTAAATGTTGGAAGGCAGATGATTATGTTTGTATGTTTTAATTCTTGTAATACTGTTCTGATATGAAAAATGAGGTCGAAGTAATCTTTTGTCGTCTCGAAGTCCTCTTGGCCAATAAATATGACGCAGTAGTCGTCCATAGTGAAGTCATAGAGTTTCTCTTTGAGCCCCTTGAGTTGCTGTTTTATTCTTATATTAGGAGTGAGAAAATGTCATTTTTCAAATTGAGAGCTTAATGTCGATTCAGCTATTAGGGATATTTTATTTGTGTTATCACAGCTTAGGATGTAGATTTTGTTTTTTGGTGTCACTCGCTTTTGTGGAGATTGCCGTCTGGTACGAGTCATATCACTGGTATGGGACTGGGTAGTTTTAATCACTTCGTTTTTTTCGGGTTTTTTTATTTGAATTGAAGTTTTGTTCACTTTCATTAGTCGTTGCGTTGCATGTGCGCATGTCGGTTTTGTGTACTAAAAATGTACATGGGGGAAGGTTTAAATGTTCCATACAGAAATTTGGTTACACTCTGTCTGTATGGTATACGTCTCATTACAGCCCCTGCCCCAAGGCTGCGGTATCGATCATAAATGTGCGTTATTAGATAAGAGAGTAACAACATAAACATTTACATACAGACACATACATTGCTTCTGGCCCCACACTAGGATACACTGCGTCGTGGGAACCAGAAAAAGCGACATCACAAACATTTAAACATCCAAGACCTGAGGTTTTTTTTGTTTTCTGTCCCCAGTCGGGATTCGAACCCGGTACCTCTCGGCAGATGGGCTAACCGCTGCGCCACAGTGGTCGTTATTTGTACAGTAGATAGTTGGATAGATTATCCTTTATTATATTCTGTACACCAGAAATTGATTGACACATGAGATTTACATTGCTCTATGAACTCAAAATCTGTACGAAATAGAAAAATATTGTTCTATAGTGTTTACAATTAAAATATTTCTCTTCTAATAAAAGCGTTTCCAAGAAATGTAATTAAACCACGATGATTACTTCCTTAAAGCTCACTCATAAACCTACATAAATGGCACGTTTATCTGACCTACAGCAAAGCCTCAAAGAAGGAGGTTGTCCTTTATTCCGAGCCATCCTTTAAAGACGTTATTATTTCATAACAAACGAGGGAATAATGTTGCGTATTCGCGCGCAAATAAAGTACCTATAAAATCCATTTATCTATACTTGGTATTTTTTTCAGAATTTAAACGACACTAAATTTGTAAACTGTTCCGAGTTTTCTACGGCTAAAGGTTTTTGATTTAGTGTCGTTTAAAGTCTGAAAAAAATGCCAAGTATAGATAAATGGATTATAGATAGAATATTGATAGATAGATAGATAAATATAATTTATTTACAGAATATTCTATCCATATATCTTGATTTATTGATATGAGTACAATAAGTAGGTACTCATAAATTATTATGGCATATGTAATTTATGAGTACTCATAAATTACATATGCCTACAGAGTTTTTATAAATCGAAGTGCAATTGGCGGTCTTAAGCAATTTCTTCCAGGCAACCATAGACGGAAACAAGAGTTAAAGTTAATGATTAAGATAAAAGTTTGTTGTACATAAAAATAGAAATTAAATACCTAGATATTTTCAGAACTAGAATTTTTGAACTAAAACTTTCAAAGCACAACACATTGTAAACTTTTAGTCCGGATCTACTTACGGGTGTTGTTATATCGGAAACCTGGTCGGACTCTTCCGATATAACAACACCCGTAAGTAGATCCGGACTAAAAGTTTACAAGACCTAGAATTATTTTGCTTTGTCTAGGTAACATGTGTAAAAGTCTGGTGAATACTCCTCCCACGAAGCAGGCAGCCCCTCCAATAAATGCCAATTAAATCCGCAATCACGCTAGTCCGCGTTTTGTTATTATAATCCGGGCGGGGGCAGAGACAATGCGTTTAATCTCCTTCAAAAATATCTATCTACCCTCCTGCAAACGGCAGGCAATTTACCGATACTCTTTGTGGTCCAAGTGTAGAGCGAGCGAAGAGTCACCTTAGTGCATTACAAATACATTAAATCGCTCGTAGCCTCGGCTGCCCGAGTGATCTTAAACGATTACTAAGGTTAAGCAACATACGGCGTGTTCATTCCATGGACGGATCACCGTCTATGACTAACGCTAGTGGCATTTTTCCGAGCGGTTCCGTGCTTCGCAAGGCACGTTAAGCAGTTGGTGCCGGCTGCCGTCGATAGATGGCAGTCGTTAAGCCAAGTCAGAGGCCTTAGGGCGGCTTGAAAACTTCTGACAGTAAGACAAGTCACTAGTCTTACAAGCCTCCACAAATCCGGACTTGGCCCCCGCGGTGGAGTATGGCCTATACCTTCCTCAGGGAAGAGACCCGTGCCCCTCGGTGGGGACATAATGGGTTGATGATGAGAAATACATTAAAATTGCAATAATTACAATTCGTAATTCCTCTGCTGGAAACATCGAAGCACTGAGCACCAAAACAATGGATTTGTTCTATGAAATGGGGTCAGGGTCACGTAATGTATTTTTTATACCATTAATGCCTAGAATGTTTGTTACATGTGCGGAAACTTGGAATTAAATTGGTGTGTTCACGCTGTTGTTCTTAAGCGAGCGGAACTGGTTTTATTGTGTTTTTTGCATAGTACATAAATACATTCTTCCCACTTCGCGCCATCCCGGCAAGAATGCACTTCGCACAGATAGAGATGGAAAACAGGAGGGGAGGCCTAGCAGCTTAACACAAAAGAGTCTATGTAAAACAGTACTTAAATAAACCACGCATGTAATGTTTCGTTACTTTTGTTGTAGGCTTATAATTTGTAAGCAAGTAAGTGACGCAACTTTACGCGCCTTTGAAAACGTTTGCGCGTTGAAAAAAATATTATCAACAATTTTATCCATAGCACATCAATTTCAACGCTTATTTTTACTATTTTCCTTAACTTACATTCCTGAAATAATTTCCCGCTTGAATTTGGGCTGTAGGTGGCAGAAATAAATAGGCTATATTTATTTCTGCCACCTACAGCCCAAATTCAAGCCCAAATTGTCGACATTTATTTTGTCAACTTTTTACCGAAATGTTTAATTTACTGATGGATAAGTAGTGTATTAGCGTCAATTTTGACACGCTCACTCACATTCACACACATTCATTGTCCTGTATAGTCGACAACGTTCACATTTTAGTTGCAAAGTCACCCGTAATGCAACGGGGTAGAGTGTATGGGTATATAGAATGATGTGCTGTCGACTGTATCTTACATTAGTTTTGAAACGCCTCACTAAGCATAGAAAAAACGCTTATCTCCATTGCCTTGCGCGTGCCCCATTATTGCATGTCTCATGACGCCTGTGTCATTGTGGGGCAAGCAGACATTAATGGACATAAAGCGATGTTTGAGTCTTCTCTCTCTCCTGATAATATCGCCAGACTATAGACCGGGAGTCTGTGTAGCCAACCTCCATTGTTATAACTTTTTTTATTACCGAGGTGTGTTTTTGTGTCTCCTTTGCGACTATAAGCTGATAGGTGTCTGTATAAATAAGCGCTTTTAATGCTGATATTATTATCACTCTTGAGAGGGTTGCCAATTTGCTGTTTTGTTTCAGAGACGATCTCAGAGGCCATAGTGTCTGTAAAATGAACATAAACATACAAGCACATACATTGATGGTGGCCCCACGCTAGGATGCCCTTTGTCGTGGAAATAGCGACATCACAAACATGTAAACATCCAAGAATTTTTATCACAGTCGGGGTTCGAATTCGGGATCTCTCGCATGGTAGGCAGATGCACTAACCGCTGCGCCACAGAGGTCGTAATGTAATGGTTTATGTATAAGGTCCTCAAGAATAACGTTTTGACAATTTTTCAAATAGCCCCTAAAATTTCTAAAACTACGAAGGTGTTGCACAGAAACGACCAAAGAAGTTTTTATATTTTCTACTTAAAGAGTGAATTAAGAAAGTCTTAAAGATCATGTATTATATACAATAATAAGGTCTTTACTTTATCCAACAACAATAACACTGTTTATATAACACAGAGAGAGTGATTGTTGGATAATGTGAAGTTCCCAATTACGTATAATTATTTAATTAAGGTGAACTAATAGAAATATAGATAGAAAAATACGCTTAACCCACAGTTTTTTTAACAGTGCAGTTATTAAAACTATAGTTTTAATAGTAGATATCAAAATCCTCCTCAATTATTTGTTATCAAATATAGGATCACCCTGTGAGATCGATCGAGAAGATTAAACCAACTAAGATTACTTATAGACCTATTAAAGATATTGACGTAGACTTATTTAACAAGGACTTGGACGCAATGGACTGGGACAAAATTAAACAACTTGACAACGTAGACGACATGGTGAGGTGTTTCAATGACTACGTAATAAACTTATTTAACTTACATGCACCGGAAAAGACAATTACAGTTAAAGAGGCGCCTCACCCATGGCTGACAAATAATGTTAGGTTTATGATGAGCCTACGAGACAAAGCACACGACCGATACAAGACTACAAAAATCGACACACACAAGCAGTTTTATAAAGACCTCAAACACCAGGTAAATGTTGCTGTTTATAACGAAAAAAAGGCGTTTTTTGACTGTCACATTAATAGACACGTAAATGACTCTAAGACTTTGTGGAAGACTTTGAAACGAACTATACTACCCGACAAGCGAGACTGTGACTTACCCTCTCACCTACAGGACCCTGACATGATCAATGGACATTTTTTGAATGTACCGGGTAACAGTGACGTGACAATTTCCGACCTAACTTATTATCAATATCATAGACACTCTGACGCAGCGTTTCACATGACTACTATCCGAGAAGACCAATTATTTAAGATTATGAAAAATATCAAGTCGTCCGCAAGAGGCATTGACTCTGTTTCGATTGACATGTTAACTTTGACACTACCGATAACAGTTGACGTAATTTTGACTATTGTTAACAACAGCATTCTAATAAGGACTTACCCGACTGACTGGAAGATCGCCAAAGTGACTCCACTTCCTAAGAAGCCCCATCCTGCACAGGTCTCAGATCTGAGACCTGTAAGCATTCTGCCTTGTATATCGAAGATAATAGAGAGGGTGGTATGTGATCAGTTGTCTCAATACTTGGAGAGGTCAAGTGTGCTACCGGTTCTTCAGTCAGGGTTCCGCAAAGGTCGAGGGACTGCAACAGCGCTGCTGGATGTGGTAGACAACGTACATGCAGCGTGGGTTGTTGGCAGAAGCACCTTATTAGTATTGCTTGACTTTTCCAGGGCTTTTGACTGCTTAAACATCCCCCTCCTATTATCTAAGATGGGCTACTACGGCCTGGACAGCGCCGCGGTGGAATGGTTTGACAGCTACTTGACTGGTCGGGCGCAGATTGTTAATCTGCGTAAGACGGACGGAAGCACCGTTTCCTCGGCCCCGTGTCCTTCATCTAGGGGGGTCCCACAGAGTTCTATTTTAGGACCTTTGCTGTTCATCCTGTATAGCGCCGATATAGTCACGTCAATTGTTCACTGTAATTATCATCTGTACGCAGATGATCTGCAGTTGTATATATCGTGCGCTCCAGAGGAAGCTGAGATAGCAGTGAATAAATTGAACGAAGATTTAGATCGGGTAGCAGCATGGTCTCAGAAAAATTGCCTGTCTCTGAATCCAGGTAAATCCAAGTATCTTATCCTCGGTTCCGAAGTTCAAATCGGCAAAACTGCTAATCGGATAGCTCAAACTGGACCTGTAAGCATCCGAGGAGTGCCGATTGAGCAGGTTACTGAGGCGAGAGACTTGGGTTTGCTTATGGATGGGCAACTACGCTTTGAGAATCATATTGTTGATGTAGTAGGGAACTGCTTCTATCGTCTTAAGGTGCTGTACAGGATAAGGGACTACCTTAGTGAGGCTATGCGGGTCAAGTTATGCGAGTCGCTTGTTCTGTCTAAACTTAACTACTGCGACGTTGTCTATGGTGGGTGTTTGCTTCGCAGGTCTGAAAGATTGATACAACGTGTGCAGAATGCGTGTGCTCGTTTTTGTTTCCGAGTCCCCCCTCGAACCCATGTCACTCCGTATTTGAACGACGCGAATCTTCTGAAGATGTCTGCACGTCGTAAACTGCACCTTGCTAGTCTGCTTTTCGGTGTAATAAAAACTGAGACTCCGGAATATTTGTTTAGTAAAATCCAATGGTCACGAAACAAATATAAACACAAAATGAGGACAGCAATAACGGCACACCGAACGGCGGCGTTTCGCGGCAGCTTCAGGTTCGCGGCATCTAAATGCTGGAATGACATTCCTCCTCCTCTCCAAGTCCTTACCAGCAAGAATACCTTTAAGGTGAAACTTCAAGGGTATTTGTTGAGTTCCCAGAAAGCTTAAACTACCTACCTCTTCCAGCATGACCTTCTATCTATCCATTCTTCCCAAGCACGAGTCAAGTCAAGATATTAATAGTGTATTTAATTGAATTTGTTATTGTATTTACTGGTATTATTGACCCTAGTATTAAAGTGTAATTAATGTGTATTAGTTATTAGTATGTAGTATATTATTAGTATGTACATATATGTGTAAGTGTATGGTTATGTATATAAGTATGAGTGCGTATTTGTTCCGTTTTGATGCTCCGTGAGTCACCGGAAGGGCCTAGCTGAAAATCAGTGCTTTGGGTGCAAACCCTCAGCAAATACTGAGCTAGACCTTTTTTTCTGCTGCATCGACATACAGCGCAAATATGATGTAAACCCTCTTTGTCTTTGTTTTTTCTCACTGTAGCTTCAAACTCCTTCTAATTATGTCTAATACTTGCCTTATTTTTTGTATCTACTTTTCTTGTATAATTATGTATGTCCATGTGGCGAAAAATAAACCTTGTTTTCTTTCTTTCTTTCTTACTTTCCCTGCAGCCATGAAATCTTCAAACAATAGGCAGTATCAAACAAGTCTTCTACTGTAGGCAGGCATAACTGAAATGTCCTACACCGTCTCGAATACTTTCGCGAAACTACCTTAGAAGAAGTGGACATAAAAATGTGTCTTAGAACCCTGTACAAAAACTAAAGGTACGGAATTCCTTTGGTCTACTATTCCACATCCTTTGACCATTTTGGTCCTTTGAACTATTATGCTCTTTTTCTCACAAAATCAGACGTATGTTCTGTTGACATAAGTTCTACCTAAATATGTAAAAAAAATCTCGACATCACTTACTTCTTATTTAAGTTTTTATATATTTTTTTAGTTTTGTGCAATAAAAAGTTACAAACAATCAAACAATTTAATAAGAGTTAAATATTATACGATGAAGGAAGAAGGAGGAAAGACTGCCGAACCAAATATATCTAGCGAATGTGAGTGGAAGGGACGCTCCAGTAGACATACTTCGGCCAAATAGGGGATGTATGAGCAAAGGGCAAGATAAAAAGTACCCGAAACCGACGTGCGCGCATGCAACGACTAATGAATGTCGATGAAGCGAAAGTAATTTGTCAGGATCGTGGCAGGTGGCAGCCCAGGTCTCTGCCTACCCCTCTGAGATACAGCGAGGCGTCAGCTTATGTATGTATGTAAATATTATACATTCACACAACACAATCGCTTGTCTGGACCCAAACTGGGATAGCCTCTGATGTGGTAACCAAACCACCACATACCTTTGGCTTGGCGACTCAAATCGTACGTAGTTACATATCAAAGGGATCTAATAGCGATTAAGTCAAATCGTACGTTTTGATGTCTAAATTTGCGACTTACCTGACAATCAACTGTTAAATTCTGTCATTTTCGCGCCACAAAAGTGCAGCATACAGCGCCGCCAAGTTATCTGTTCAGGTGGGCAAAATTGTAACTAACTAATTAATTGTAAATCCTGTTCCCCATTTTTTGTTTTATTTATTCACTTACTAAGATTTATAGATTTTTTTTTATGAAAATTGAAAGACGGGTTAAAATATTCTCATTTTTCTAGGTAAATTTAAATGTTACTAATAAATTCTCCTCAAGCGCCGCTAACAACTGAACAGATAAGATGGCGGCACTGTACCTACTTAACACAATGGCGCACGTTTTACGGCGTAAACATGACAGTTTGACGTAAAAATAAATTTATTTAAAAATAGCTGTCTGCATTGTTTATGTTGTCTTTTCCTAACAAAAAACATTATTACCTAATCTTAATACATTTATTCCGGATACACTTATTTGACATCGCGAGCTCCGTCTCGACTCACCATGATTAAGCACGAGTCAGAGCGAAACCTGGTCGGACTCTTCCGACGAAAAGTCAAGTAAGTATAACCGGAATAAAGTTAATAATAGTGCCTAAGAATGTTTCAGTTCCAAAAAAAATTGGTATTAATAAACATAAACATTTTCATACCGGCACATCACATACATTGCTTCTGGCCTCACGCTAAGATACCTGTGTCGTGGGAACCAGAAACAGCGACATTACAAACATGTAAACATCCAAGACCTGTTTTCGGTTTTCGTTTAGTCCCCAGCCGGGATTCGAACCCGGAACCTCTCGCATAGTAAGCAGATGCCCTTACCGCAGCGCCACAGACAGAGGTCATCAATAAGTTTTTTTAGAACCTTCAGCGTAGAACCTACTCATCTGTCTCACTTGTCGATCTGTTTTCGTGAATCATCATCGACCCATTATGTCCCCACCGAGGTGCACGGGTCTCTTCCCTGAGGAAGGTACAGGCCATACTCCACCACGGGGGCCAAGTCCGGATTGGTGGAGGCTTGTAAGACTAGTGGCTGGTCTTACTGTCAGAAGTTTTCAAGCCGCCCTAAGGCCTCTGACTTGGCTTAACGACTGCCATCTATCGACGGCAGCCGGCACCAACTGCTTAACGTGCCTTGTGAAGCACGGAATCGCTCGGAAAAAATGCCACTAGCGTTAGTCATAGACGGTGACCCATCCATGGACTGAACGCGCCGTATGTTGCTTAACCTTAGTGATCGTTCAAGATCACTCAGGCAGCCCAGGCTACGAGCGATTCCTGTTTTCGTGTACTCCGAGCGAATTCACAAGGGTTACAATAGCTATCCTTTGTGACCTTAATACAGCTATGGTCCCTGCCTCCTCCCGGGGTATAGGCGTGACTTATTAATGTATGATAAGATAATATAAAATTAATTGTTAATGTATGGTTTAAGCTACTCTGTCGTATTAGGCGCAGCCTGTAAAGATAGTTGTAAGTGGATAAATAAATAAATAAAAATAAAATGTTTTTCTTTCCCATAACAGCGTGTTCCTATTAACACCGGGCCGCCTCTTAATCCTTTATAAGGCAGAGCTAGTCTTAAATTTTCATTGGTTTTGAACTCTATGTCAATGCAATAAAGTTCAAATTATGGTGACCATATATGATCCAGAGCCTTATAAAGGGTTAACACAAACCTAAGCAGTTTCAGGGTTCAATCCCCTTAACACTAGATTCAATTAGAGAAAGAGTTAGCGCTCAGCGGGCTAAATGGCGAATTCAGCGCTCCTACAAAAGCCTGTAAAGCGCGAAGGCTTATTATTGGCTACTATTGATTTACATTGTGCCTTCGGAACTGGAGAACGTTCCTACGGGGCAGTAAAACACATACATTTCGCTTTCCAGTTTTATGATGGGGCCATGGAGCTAATATTCTATGGCAAACGCGATACTTTTGCATACTACTAACATATTACTCGTTATGATTGCTCGTAGCCCCGGCTGCCCGTAAACGACCACGAATGTTAAGCAACATAGAGCGCGTTCAGTGCATGAATGGGTGACCGTCTATGACTAACGCTAGTGGCATTTTTCCGGGCGGTTCCGTGCTTCGCAAGGCACGTTAAGCAGTTGGTGCCGGCAGTTGGTCCATAGATGGCAGTCGGTAAGCCAAGTCAGAGGCCTTAGGGCGGCTGGAAAACTTCTGACAATAAGACCAGCCACTAGTCTTACAAGCCTCCACCAATCCGGACTTGACCCCCGTGGTGGAGTATGGCCTATACCTTCCTCAGGGAAGAGACCCGTGCCCCTCGGTAGGGACATAATTTTTATTTTTTAATTGGTTGATGATGATTATTTCAATCTAATATATAAAATTCTCGTGTTGCAGTGTTAGTACGCATACTCCTCCGAAACGGCCGAGCCGATTTTGATGAAATTTTATTTGTATATTCTACCGAACGTAGTGTTAACGGTTTGAGAATAGGTTCAGAAACATTCCTCCTCGTTCATCACCAAGTATACGGTAAAGGTAACGCGTCTAAGGCGCTATATTAGATCACAGGTCCAGTTGTATAGAACTGGCAATAGCTCCCGGCCGAAGATGTCTATTGTTCGGAAGCAACACAGCGCTCGCTCGATGGAAGAATCGATGAAAGACATTGCCCACTCCAGCACAGAGCCCGTAGTCGTTACTATAGAAGTATATTGTAGACTGTTGATGAATGAGTCGGTGAGCATATAATAGAACTATAACTTCATGCCAGATACGCTCCCCACACCACGATGCAGACAAGAAAAAAAATTGCGACCCTAATTTTATACAAATCTTGATTGTCATACCTACCTATGTTAGCTAGGGCGAGATAAATAGTCGATTCTAAGAACGAGTCTTAGCTAAAGCACTTGCTTAAGAATCGATTTGTCTATCATAGACAGTACTTTGCCACTCTCTAATCTCCAAACTCTGACTTATTCTTTGCCGAGACTGAGTACCTACGCTATGGTCGATACTTGGCACGTTAGTTAGACCTAAGATTTCCGCACTTAGCCTCGTAGTTGGGCCATTGTACGTAGCAAGGCTGTGAGTTTACTCCAGCCAGCCTATCTCAGGCATCCCCGGCAAAGCGGCATCTGCCACCATGCGAGAGTTCCCGGGTTCGAATCCCGACTGGGGACAGAAAACAAAAAAAACCGCTGTCGCGCCTATGTACTCCGATCGAGCGAGCGTATGTAATTAAATCCTACGGACAGCCAAGATTGCCTACTGGGTGTTCATTATATTGTGTTAGGGCCTTTTCACACGTACCACAACCACACCACGTCGCAACGACAAAATGCGGTCAAGCAGTGGTTACGTGTGAATAGTGTCGCTGCAGCTTTTTGTAGGTAGTTGCGTTCTGGTACCGACAAAATGTCGATGTGGTTGCGTTGTCGCCAGTGGTTGCGTTGTGGTATCGACAAACTGTTGATGTGGTGGCGTTGTCGCCAGTAATTGCGATTAATTAATTAATTAATTAATTACTGTGTGTAGACACAGTACGACTCCGGAATACATAGGTTGCATGTTCACACTGTAGTAGAAGGGTGAAGGGAATGGAACTGTTTTAATTTAAAGAAGCATATTCGTAGTAGGTAATTTTTATTTGGACCTTCGCGGTCTACCTACCTAGGCTCCTAAACAATTCAAAAATAAATATCACAATGTTCTGCTTATATAGGTACGATCAAGGCCAAACCATACCGCGATATAGGAAACTCATAACGCCATCTAGATAAACTCATAACGCCATAAACTATTTCGTACAAACATGCCGCCCGCCAAGGACAGACCTGGCCTTAACAAAATCTGTGAAGATGACATAACAAGATTGAGAAAATAATAAGTGACAAACATTACGATGTATCTACTAATAACAGATATTTACACAATAATTTATAATTTTTTTTTAATTTATAAAAATACATCGTGGTTCTGAAAACAAACTTACAACAATACTTAAATGAACAAAACAAGATAGTTCTAACAAAACGTACATTTAAGATGCAATAGGCAAAACAATTAACTTTGATACAGGTCGCTTGAATGTCGAATTTTTAGTTCGTAACGAAACAACTCTCGTAACCTTATCTAGACCAGGGAACTTCTCTTCGATGATAACAAATAATCATTTTGAAGGAGGGAGATCATCCTCTTTTATCAGAACAATATCACCTACATTCGGTTCTGGAGTTACTCTGGTCCATTTGTATCTCTGATAGAGTGTAGTAAGGTATTCTTGCGACCACCTTCTCCAAAATTGCTGTACCAGCCTTTATGTAAGCTGCCACCTTCTTAGACTACTAATGTTTCTATCTTCATAAATCACCCATTATAGGGTTTTGATTAGAAGATCCGTACCGAATGCATCGAATGCATTTTTTTATGTGTTGCCTGATGAAACTCTTTGCATTTAAAATCCAAAATTTACTTCTTATGTAGTTTAACATAAGCTGAGGTCCTCCGTGTAGTGTTTTATAATGATATTCCGCTACGACTAGTTTTGAAATATGATGATCTGAAGGTAAAATTATTGGGTACTTAACATCATACTCCTCCTGACTATGTTGGATACGGCCACGAATTCTCATTATACCTTCAATGTCTAAGAAGGGACTCAGTGAAGATAAACGACTGCGTTTCGCAACACAGTTTGAATGTCGTAACTCAGATAACTCTTCGGGAAATGTATCTGCTTGACAATGCTTGATACAAGTAGTCAACGCGTCTTTCAAATCACTTACTGTGAGATAAGATGGAAAGTCTTTAGTTTTATATTTAAACTTGTTTGCCAATCTCTGACACCATCCTATGACTCTTACTAACTTCTGGAGAGACGAGTATTTTGTCCACAGAATAAGATTTTCTGCTCTGGCTCATGTGGACAAAAATACTTTGACCTTTTTCTCCTCAAGATCGGTTTTTGGGATTGCTTTTGGTGGAATATAAATATTTGCTTCACGTAACCATTTCGGTCCTTGCAGCCACATCTCGTGCTCAACCAACTCTATTGGACGTAATCCCCTGGAAGCACAGTCTGCAGGATTTTTTGATGACTCCACATGCAACCATTGGAATCCACTTCCTAACACCGATTGAATCGCAGAGACCCTATTTGCTACAAAAGTTTTCCACCGGTTTGGTTCGCCTCTCAACCATGCCAAAACTATTGTAGAATCGGTCCACGCACGAATTCTTGATCGCTCTATTCCCATTACAGTCAAAATTTCTGCAAGTAAATTTGCTAAAAGCTCAGCACCACACAACTTTAGACGGGCAATGGGCACCTGCTTCACAGGAGCCACTCTGGTTCTCGCTGCTAATAAACTCACGTGTACCACGCCATTCTCATCCTTCACACGTAAACAGACGACAGCAGCGTATGCATTTTCAGAAGCATCGCTAAATCCGTGAATCTCCACATCTGCGTTATCCGTAATTGTGTAAACACATCTAGGCACAACAACTCTATTTAGTTCCTGTAGCTCGAGTCTAAACGCTGTCCACTGATTCAATAGATCTGAAGGAAGAGGTTGATCCCAGCTGATACCTGTACTCCAAAGCTTCTGCATGAAGATCTTTGCTCGGATTATAATTGGAGCCGTCCACCCAAGTGGATCGAACAGACGAGAAATGTCAGACAAAACGTTTCGTTTAGTGACTGGCGTTTCGTGTGCAGGTAGTTTGACAGTAAACTTGAATGAATCCAGACTGACATCCCACATCAGACCCAGTATCTTTATTACTTCATCCATCTTTATTTCAAGTTTTCCGTCCGCCTTCTGAGTATCTTGAATCTCGTCCATAAACTTCTTACTGTTACTCGCCCACTTCTGCAGCTGAAATCCTGCCTTGGCTAACAATCCTGTGATTTCGTGGTGAATCTGTACTGCTTCCTCTTCTGTATCACAACCAGACATCAAGTCGTCCACGTAGAAATCCAGTAGCACTCTTTCAGCTGCCTTTGGAAATTCTTTTCCATGGTCTTTGGCAACCTGTTGCAGACTTTTCGCAGCAAGATAAGGGGCTGAGGAAACACCAAATATAACACGAAATATAACACGCAACATTCGATACACTGTTATATCGTCTTCTGAATTTTGCCTCCAGAGGAGACGTTGATATTTAGTGTCTTCCTCATGTACTTTCACCTGTCGATACATTTATATAATGTCTGCTACGAAACAAACTGGAAAAGTACGCCACCTCATGAGAATATGCCGTAACTCGGGTTGCAGTCTCGGCCCGACCAATAAATCGTCATTGAGTGATCTGCCATTTTGACCCTTGCACGATGCATCAAAGACGACACGAACTTTGGTCGTAGTTCTATCTTCGCAAACCACTGCGTGGTGAGGTAGATATGCGCAATCAGTTCTGGCCGTTTCTTCGGCGTCATGGATTGGTTCCATGTGATTAAGCTCTACATACTCATTCATAACTTTAGAGTATTCTTGTTTCAGATGCGAATCCTTATACAGTTTCTTCTCGAGAAGAAGAAATCGTCTTGTTGCAATTGACTTTAAATCTCCATACTGGCAGGCAGGATCACTGTCCCGAAAGGGAAGACGCACAACATAGCGACCACTCTCGTCTCTATTTGTCGTTGAATCAAAGTGAGTTTCACATTGTTGATCCTCCTGTGATAGCATTTTACATGGTTGCTCGGTTTCGAGTTCCCAGAATTTGCGCAGCGACTCGTTCACAGAATTATCCTGGATTGTGTATTTCTATACGTCCCGATAAAATCCAACCAAGTTGTGTATTTTGTACCGTTAAATTCCCTGGTGAATTTCTGAGTAATCCATCTAACAGGATTTGTCCGTAGATCTCTGCTCCCAATAATATGTCAATCTTGTTGGGTGTGTCACATCCTTTTTTTTTTTTTTTTTTTTTTTTTTTTTTTTTCACGCTGGGAAAAATGCGTTACGCATCTCCTCCCGTCGGGGGACGGAAGGAGTATGTGGGACTCCCCGGGAAAGTGGTTCCCGGTATACTCACTAAACAACCCAGCGGCACTCCCTCTTCGCCTTGGTGGCGGGGTTCTGGGAATCTGGCACTTCTTCCAGTCCCCCGCCGGTGATTGCCCGCCTAGACACGGCGGGCCCTTCGCGCCCCTCCCTTCACGGGGAGGGGCCCGGGGACGACCGGGAGTGCTCGGTCGTCCCCATACGGCGCGGTGATGAGCAGTGCAATGCGGACGAGGGCGCCCCCGCACCTGTCGCCCGCTGCTCATCACCATGGGGCGAGAGGGGGCGGTTGCGAATCCGCCCTCTCCTGCCCCTCCTTCGTTGGCGGAGCGGCGGCGCGAGAGGATCGTTCTCCCGCGCGCGCTCCGCCTCCTCCTTCTGTGCCATCACAGAAGGAGGCGACCGCCGTCCACGCCTCCTCGCTCCCCAGCATGGCATTTACCACGCCGGGAAGCGAGAGGTCCGGCCCAACCACGGCGACAAGACTGCGGCGCCGCTCGGACAGCGACGGGCACACCTCAAGGGTGTGCTGCGCCGTGTCGTCAGCCGCGCCGCAGCCGTGGCACCCCGGGTTCTCCTCTCTCCCGATCCGGTGCAGGTACGATCCGAAGCATCCGTGCCCGGACAGCACCTGCACCAGTCTGAAAGAGAGGAAACCGTGCGAGCGCTCGAGCCAGTCTTGCAGGACCGGCCCGAGCGCGTCCAGGGTTCGGCGGCCGAAGGCTGCGGTGGCGAGGTCCGCCGTCCAGTGATGGACTATTGCCTCCCTCGCCTCCCGCCGAACGGCCGCCCGTACCTCAGGGGTGGGGCGCTCCCCGAGCGCCTTTCGCCCCGCCGTCCATTCGTACACTCTGGCGAGCACCCACGCCTCTAGCTCCCAAGGCGGGGTGCCCGCCAGAGCGCACGCGGCCGCGAACCCAACCGTCCGGTAGGTTCGCGCCACCCTCTGGGCGATGGCCCTTTGAGGCGTCCGAAGGGCGGTGGCATTCTCTCTCCTTTGGAGGGAGTCCGCCCAGATGGGCGCCCCGTACAGGGCCATGCTCTTCAGTATGCCGGCGTACAGCCGCCGGCATCGCCCGCTCGGCCCTCCCAGATTCGGCATGAGCCATGAGAGGGCCCTCGCCGCCTTCAGCAGGCGCGACGGGGTGTGTCACATCCTGGATCAGCCATAACTAACCCCGTCAATTCTGACCAATCATGAATATTGAATTTCTGTGTTGGTAAAGTGGATGATAGCTTAGTTAACACATAAGCCTGGACATCGCAACTGAATGAGGTGCAAATGGACTGTAACTTGAATTGTACCATACAGCGTACTGACAAATTAAGCTGATCTCTACCCAAGCCCGATACAATTCCTCTAACTGAGGATTTACGAAGCCCTAACATTTGAGCCGCGTGCTCCGTAATGAATGAAGCTTGAGAACCCTGGTCTAGCAAGGCTCTGAGAGTGTAAACTTTGCCCTTATGCTCGACTTTAACTAACGCAGTAGCTAATACAACATGACCAGGTGACATGATAGATCCACTATCTAGATGTGTGGAAATGTGTTGTTGATTCCCCTCAGGTCTTTCTGACTCTTCTCTCTCATCCGGTTCAGTCGCTGATTTAAACTCCGAATGATGCGATAAGTCTGAACTTCCTTCTGGATGTAATAGAGAGTGGTGACGTCTACTACAGCGTCTACAAAATGTGTTCTTCTTACAATTTGTCACAGTATGTGACGTCCCGAAACAGTTGAAGCATATCCTTTGCTTCTGCACAAAATCGTGCCGACGCTTGAAGCTCTCACTGGCAAATTTCTTGCATTGGTACAACAAGTGATTTTCAGAACAAAATGGGCAGGACAAAGCAGTACTAGCTGTTGTTACAGTAAACACTTTCTTTGGTTTTTCAGCCGTGTCTTTCACTTTAGTCTCCCTTTTCTCCCGAGGTTCTAACAATCTCAAGTGCTCTGAATCTAGATTCTAGAAACTGATTAAACTCCTTTAACGACGGTAATTCATCGGAATGATCGCTCAACTTGTGTTCCCACAGTTTCCGTGATTCTACATCCAGTCGTAGGTTGATGAGATGTATGACTATTAAGTCCCATTTATCAGTTTCTACTCCCATATTGGCAAGAGCATTCATGCAATCATTCGTCGTATCAAGAAGCTGCTTCACTCCGTTCGATGATTCTGCTGTCAATGCTTTCTGACCCACTAATCGCGTGAGAATACAATTCGCTATTTAGCGCTTGTTGCTGTATCTCTTCTTCAGCTGCTGCCAACATTTCTCATAATTAGCCTCAGTAATAGGGATGTGCCTCAGTAGTTGTTCGGCTTCTCCGTTAAGATGGCTTTTCAGATAATGCAGCTTTTGCACATTTGCCAAAGATGAATTTTGATTTATCAGCGAGTCAAATAGATCGTGGAATGTCGGCCACTCCATGTACTTCCCGGAAAATGTTGGTAGTACGATCTTGGGTAATTTTAACAGCATTGGATTCGGTTTTGTAAGTGTCTTTAACATTTGTGTTGTGCGAAACTGTTGTTGTAAGTGATGCTAGTGCTATTTTTATGCTACTTTTGTACTCAATGTAATTCTCCTCCACGGTATCGTACATCTCAGATGTGAAATAAGTTTCATCTTTTTGATCGGCTTCTTCTGGCCAGTAAGAAGCTATCAGTTCGCGATGATTTTCTTCGAACTTACTCCATTGCTTTTCCAATAAATCGAGCCTTGTTTCGAGGTACTGGACGATTATACGGTCTTTCGGAGACTTTTTAAAGTTGACATAAGCTTTACTGATATTAGTTTTGAAGTTTTTCTGAACTGCTACAAGAGCCTCCATAGTAATACTATTGGTTATTGCACTAAGTCACTGAAGAGAAAACTCGAAAATTTTACAAGTCTTTGAACTCCACGAGTGAAATCGGGCATAGGTTCCCCGTACCTTCGTTTTTTCACAAATTATTCGAAGTCCAAGATCAGAAGTTAAATTTTTACAAGTCCATGAATTACTATTTTTGTAAGTTCTGATCTTGTTGGTAATAGAGTTCAAATTACTTGCAATTGTCCAGCTTGTACTTACAACACGCACTGATATCACAACACAACTTCACTGATATATCCGGCTCGAAGGACCATGTTCACACTGTAGTAGAAGGGTGAGGGGAATGGAACTGTTTTAATTTAAAGAAGCATATTCGTAGTAGGTAATTTTTATTTGGACCTTCGCGGTCTACCTACCTAGGCACCTAAACAATTCAAAAATTTTTTTTTTGTTTTTTTAGCCCTATAAAGGGCACCCTCCGGAGGACATGGGGGAGGGAGGTGGTGAATGCTCATGCATAACAGCACGGGCCTCACAGAGTGCGCCTACCCCCTAAACACCACCTTGGGGCTGGTTGGCTCCTAAGGACCCCTAAACCTACATCATGAGCGACCCCCCTCGAGGCCGAGGAGGGCGCACAGCGGAGCTCACTAGAGCTACCGCTTAGAGGGAATCGTCACATAGTGACAGAAAGAAATTTAAGTGAGAGTAGTGTCCCCGGAGACACTGTTGGGAGCGGGGGCTACATCTGACTGGGCCTGGGCCTCCAGTAGGAGGTCTAGGTCGGATGAGAGCTTATCGGGTGGGTCGACTAGTACGTTCCTGGGCCTGCGCACCAGGTGACGTGGGTTAGTCGTGGGGGGAGAGTATACTGCATATTCGCGGATCAGGGATCAATAAATATCACAATGTTCTGCTTATATAGGTACGACCAAGGCCAAACCATACCGCGATATAGGAAACTCATAACGCCATCTAGTAGCCAAAAACAAAATTAAACTATTTCGTACAAACAGGTTGCGTTGTTGTACCGACAAATTGTTGATGTGGTGGCGTTGTCGCCAGTAATTGCGATTAATTAATTAATTAATTAATTACTGTGTGCAGACACAGTACGACTCCGGCATACATAGGTTGCAATGTGGTCGCGATGTGGCCGGTATGACACACACTGTCGATAACGACTGCAAAATAAGTAAGTAAGTAATTGATCTATTTCCTTCTCACAGAGGTATGAAAACACTACAAATTTAAACAATTTGAATAATCTACACTTAATCCTATGTGAGAGGCTGGAGTCCATACTAGGAAAGATCCTGTGTGATAAAATGTGGTTCGTGTGAATAGTCCTATTCATTTTCCATACAAAATATACGCCCGGCCACGTGGTGTGGTTGACGTGTGGTTGTGGTTGTCGTGTGGTTGTGGTAGATACGTGTGAAAAGGCCCTTAATAGGTTAACAGAGTTCGATATTTTGGTGCGAGAAAAAAGTTGAAGCGCCAGATGCCGCCGCTCCCCCCACCGCTGCCGACGTCTTGTGTGTGAACACTCCTTGGACTTCGACATTGTAACATAACATAACATTTACATACAGGCATACATTGCTTCTGGCCTCACACTAGGATACCCTGTGTCGTGGGAACCAGAAACAGCGACGTCACAAACGTGTAACCATCCAAGGATTCGAACCCGGGACCTCTCGCATGGTAGTCAGATGCGCTAACAGCTGCGCCACAGAGGTCGACATTGGACAGACGACATCGATCTGTGTGGCGTATCGTCCATCAATATGAGCGTATGTGTGGTGCTTTTTGCGTCCTTCGCTGCATGTCGCGCATTGCTCGTTCGGCGTTCGGACATTATGTGCAAATGGCTGACGAGCCGGGCCGGGGAGGGCTAGCGGAGGTACAGTCACTTAACCTGTAGAATTTTTAGTGGGGCTATCGGCTCGCCATGACAGTGGTTTTCGACCTCTGTGGCGTAGCGGTTAGCGCATCTGCTTACCGTGCAAGAGGTCCCAGGTTCGATCCCCGGCTGGGGAGAAAAAAAAACTCCAAGTCTTGGATGTTTACATGTTTGTGACGTCGCTGTTTCTGGTTCCCACGACACAGGGTATCCCAGTGTGGGGCCAGACGCAATGTATGTGCCTGTATGTAAATGTTAATGTTTAATATTTACTAGACTGTTGTTCTTTGCTAGCCATCACACAAGTAGATTATCAGATTGTTAGCGTACGGGAAACCGGAGATAAGTTTTACAATTGGTCGGTTTTTCTCAGACTACCCGTCTTTTCTAATTTGCGTCTGCATTTTTTATCTTTTCTCTACCTGAATCGAAAAATGTCCGTGTAAAAAATGAAAAGCTCTAGAAATAACTCCCGCAGAATCCAGCCTCCCTGATTAAAGCGGCGGCAGTAATTTCCTTCCCCCTGCCTACCCCTTCCAGACTGGTCTGATTGGATTCACTCATCTATGCAGCGGGAGGACCAAATTGAATATATTTACGACGTCTCGACTCAACGCCATATTTGCTATGTAATGCATGACGCCTGCCATCTTATCTGGCTTGATGGATTTTGTCAAATGCTATTATGGGTGGAGATTCAATATTTTCTTGGTTCTACCGGCAGCATATCGACCTTGACATTTTTTAACATCTATAAAATGTCTGCTCACTGGCTCATGCCTTTATTTTTTTGCCATTATTTTATGTCGCAAATTTTAACAACTAAACTCGATTCCAGCAGTGGACAATCATAGGCCGATGATGATGATGGTGATGAAAGTTGATTTATTCGACGATCTTTGTGGCGCAGTGGTAACGCATCTCCCGACTACGCGAGAGGTCCCGGGTTCGAATCCTGGCTGGGAACAAAAAAAACCCAAGTTTTGGATGTTTACATATTTCTGGTTCCCACAACGCAGGGTATCCTAGTGTGGGGCCAGAAGCAATGTGTGTCCCTGTAGGTAAATATTTATGTTTATTTATTTATTGATACTTTTATTGCACTTACTACACATATTAGAAATAACTTTGGCGCTAGAGAGAAACTGAAAACCAGCTCTGTAATACGTGCATATCATTTTAACGATTTTATGTCTTTGTTTATTTTGTGTTATATACCTATAAACTACTATAATTACTTTTAACGAAAACTTAATAGAGCGTTTTCGAATATCTAAATGGCAATCTTTGATATAGTGTTCTTTTTTATTAATACTATTTTTCATTTTCTTTTATATTATTTTATTTCGTATATTAGTGGCGCAGCGGCTAGCGCATCTGCCTACCATGCGAGAGGTCCTGGGTTCGAATCCCGGCTGGGGACAAAAAAAAAGAAACCCAGGTCTTGGATGTTTACAAGTTTGTGACGTCGCTGTTTCTGGTTCCCACGACACAGAGTATCCTAGTGTGGGGGCAGAAGCAATGTACGTGCCTGTATGTAAATGTTATGTTATTGGCTTTCATTTTTGTTTCTAGAAAATGTTTTCTAATATTTTAAGTTTACCCTGCGTCCCTTATTGTTTTGAAATTATTTTGTGTTTTTGTTTAATCGTTTTGTTTATTTTTAAATCAAATGTTATTTAAGAAAAAGAAAAATATTTATTTAGTTTTTTTCATTTTCTTCTTCTTCCTAAGACATTTCTGCGCCTAAATATGTATGTGTATACATGCCCAGGCATATACGAGTATACACATATATACGTATAGGTATTTGCAATTAACATGCATAACAATTGAGGTTAGATCTTTAATCACAGTTGTTACGAAATTTATGACATAAAATCTAAATATTCTTTAATGGATATTTAGACTTTAAGTCATAAGTTTATTATTTGGATAAAATGAATATAATATATCTACATAGAAAGATAGGGTGTAGCGGAAACCGAAGTCGCCACTAATACCACACCAACTGAGTATACTCACTATAGTGTACAAGTAGCTTTGAACCCCATCAATACGGGATACTTTCGTATTGGAGTGCTAAAAATTATGTTACAATACCGATGATTTTCGCCACAATGCATCAAATGGACGCGCCAATAGTGAGTTGTGTAAAGGGATTCCGATCGGACGCCGTCTCTCCATTCGTCTTCTGAAAGCGAGCAATTTCGCTCCAGAGATAGAGCCTGATAGTGGTCCTGATTGGCATTACGGAAATTTTAAAGAAACACCCTCATATTTGAATCGCTCGTAGCCTGGGCTGCCTGAGTGATCTTAAACGATCACTAGGGTTAAGCAACATACGGCGCGTTCAGTCCATGGATAGGTTTCTGTCTATGACTAACGCTAGTGGCATTTTTCCGAGCGGTTCCGTGCTTCGCAAGGCACGTTAAGTAGATGGTGCCGGCTGCCGTCGATAGATGGCCTTAGGGATGCTTGAAAACTTCTGACAGCAAGACCAGCCACTAGTCTTACAGCCCCACCAATACGGACTTGGCCCCCTTGGTGGAGTATGGCCTATACTTTCCACAGGGAAGAGACCCGTGCCCCTCGGTGGGGACATAATGGGTTGATGATTATGAAAACCAGAAGATTTATCGTGGACCCCTTACACCTTGTGAACCCCTGTTTTTTTTTTCACGTCTACGGTACCCCCGTGTAGACTCCTATGGACCCCAGGGGGTCCACATGGAACACTTTAGGAACCTGTGCTGTAAATCATCGTACTGGAAAGAACTAACAGGATCGAGCCGCTGATTTCGCCCTCGCGTTTTAGTTCCCAGTCGGGACTTCGGCCGGACCACTGTGCAATTACCTCATGAATGGACATACGTAAATCAACGTTAGTGTGCTGCACTTCGCACTCTCTTCAGAGAGCTCTCCTTTATGTGCGAAAGAGTGTTAAGATATTAAATTGGCGCTTTGGGACGCCTTTCGCCGATCGGTCTTTGAGTGAAACGAAAAACCAAGTGTTATCGAGAGAGGTATTTTGTTAACACTTCTTTTATGAGTTTGTGATGAGATTAAGAACTCTTAGGGCCTTTCTCCACTTCTCCGGTCCGGCAAACGTTAATTACCGGTCCGATTTAGAAACACACAAGAATACTAATAAGCTTCTCCACTACTCCGGCATCCGGTTTTTAACGGTCCGATAATTTGCTAGATCGGAACGTTATTTTACCGGTCCGAAGTGATCGACGTACAAAAACAATACACGTTTTTGCACCGCGCATACAACCCGAAAATGTTCCCATACTATTTACTTAAATTAATAGAATGTGTGGAAAACGGCCCCTGCCTCGAATAGAAAAACCGAGGAATTTTAGTAAAACACTGCGTCACGTCCATTGCCGATTATAATCGGATGAAGTGGAGAAGCATAATCCGGCATCTGATATTTTTCTCATGACTGATTTCGGTTCCGACGCCGGACCGGAGCAGTGCAGAAAGGGCCTTATTGGCCTCAGTCTGAGCGTTTTTCCGTGTTTGTTATGTCATATCAAATATAGATAGATAGATATCGACTCGTCAGGCGATCCTAGAGCTGGTAGCTACCTCGGTCAGCGCATCAGCCTGGCCATTCAGAGGAGGAATGCTGTCAGTATCTTGGGAACTCTCCCCAACGGCAGCGGCTTAGAGACGATTTTTTATATTTCGGTAGTATTTAGTTTATTATTTAGTTTAGTTTTAGTTTAATAATTAACTTTAAGATATTTATTTGTATTAATGTATGATTGTAAATATATGTGGATAGAGACATAGATAGAATAAATATTTTACGTTTGTACCCGAATTACATTTGAGACTTGGGACAGGACAACAGGTTGGGTTGCGTGGGATATATTATTATTAAAATTAATCTTCAAGGTTTTACGTACATATTTTCTCTCTTACATCGCGGAGGGGTCGATACTCAAGGGAATTAAATTCATAAAGAAATCAACGGAAAGTACCGTTGACTTAGAAATATGACATTTGGCAAGTAATATCGTCTTAGACTACAAATACAGAGAGACGTTTGAAAACTACATATATACTTGTAATTTAATCATTTATATAAATTGCCCTTAAAGTTCGGAAAAAAACTGCGAGTAATGAGTTCCACTCGACTCAATCTTGTCCGTTTTTTTTTTGTATAGTCTAATGTAGTCGGGTCTAATTGCGATCATTCTTTCAGTACTTAAACTTAAATTAAAGTAAAGTAAAAAATTTTTTTTTGTGGTTTTCGCACATTAGATACAAAATCTATTGCAAAAATTATAGTTCCGACGTTTCCGACGTACTTAAAGGTACGGACTCACGAGTAACCTGAAGTGGTGAGTACACTGTCCTTCATTAATCATCATAATTATATTATCTAAGCCCATAATTTTTTAAAACAAAATAAATATAAACAGCCAGTATTAATTTTGCAAAACACTTATGAATATAATTCGTTATTGTGCTGCGAGAGTAATTCAATCGACTCAAAGACAGACAGACAATGGTCCATTTCCACGAACCGGGAAGGACAATATGAAATATTTCACTCTTTCCACAACTAAACCATTCAGCCCGGCATCCGCTTCGACTGCACTTCTGTGCGGCCTATTCCACTGTACCTCAAAATACAAACGGCGCCACAGGCTTACACGAAGGTCACTAACGCCACTAATCCACATCTACACTATTATAAAGAGGAAAAGTTCGTAAGTTTGCAAGTTTGTCTTTCGGAAAATACTTACAGTTTTCAAATTAACTTTCACCAGTATTTTGAAGGCACCTTAAAGATGGACATAGTCAATACTTTACGCGAACGAAGTTGCAGGGGCTGCCAGTAAATAAATTTAAAAAAAACTACTTAAAAAATGACGGCAACACAACACAAAAATAATTTGAACGAATATGATCCTCAAATTCCAAGTAGGTACATAGTAGTAATTGTAGATTTGGAGTCAGTACAAGTTACATGAATACCACACATATTTTCATTTTAGAAAACTCTCAACTATATTAAGATTAAGATTTCTCTAATTTAAGATTAACGACCTAGGGTTAGAAGCATTTCTGCTAAGTACGGCCGTTCTTGGTTACAGTCTACCTCAGCCCTAGAGTGTAACCAGGCAATTTTCTGTCCAAAGCGGGATTCTAAAATGCGCCTTTAGCATACAGTGGCACAGGTTTTAATCCAGCATCAAAAACCCGGAATTTTTCGTTCTATACGTATAAAATTTTTATCAACACAAATAGGGTTAGCGTCTCATCCCCTAGCTCTAACAATGGATCACTCATTATTAACCTTTGACTGGTGACCTGGTCCTCGTATGACATATCTGGTGAGGTGGTGTCTGAAGGACGTAATATAAAATTTGACAAAACTAAATCAACAGTATGCAAAAACGAAACATTTTTTTAATGGATGCAAAGTACACTTATTCTTTAATAATATTTATGAAATAAAAAGAAAAACAAACACAGTTGAAAATAAACAAAACGTTTTTATCTCTATTTATGAACTATTTAACAAAACCTTATGAACAGTTTTCATCTAGAACAAACTTAAAAAAAATGACAAGATGCAAACATCAGCTATTCAAAATGATTTCGTTTACATTCATCACATATTGGCTTACCATTTGAGGCACATTGGTATATTACAAGAGGGACAAGAGAATCTAGTTAGTCTTTTTAGGCTGGGACATAATATGGCACAAGTTTTTTTCACCCCAGGGTTATTTTGACCAGAAGCACGTTAGGGCTTTAGTTGTAAATCATGAATACCAATTACTCTCTCGATTGTAGAGCGTAATTCGCCAGGAAGAATCTCATTGTAAGCCCGGAGTTAATAATTCTTCTTCTCTTACCGGGTCTCAGATTTTCCTCGTGAGATATTCTAAAAAATAAACATGATAATATCATATATTATATCGTTACTACTGATGTGACGTTTTTCAGACACTATGTAATTATCTATGTAAAAAAATACATTAGCACTGACCTGACGTCTGTGAGACGGCGTAGGCTCGACACTGGCTGCACGGATGTCACTATGCAGGAGCAACACACACCGATTGAAAGGAGCAGAAAAATGCGGAAGGTACTGAGACGCACGGGGGGTGACGTCCAAAAGGACCGAAGATATTTCATATAAAATAAGCGCGGTGTCTGTGAGACGGGCAGGTCACCAGTTAAAGGTTAAATTTATTCCGGATACACTTACTTGACTTTTTTTCGGAAGAGTCCGACCAAGTTTCGCTCTGATTTGCAGAGCTTAATCATGGTGAGCAGAGACGGAGCTCGCGTCGTGGTTGCTCGTCTCTGACTGAGACTGAAGTTAATAATATTAGTGCCTACGAAGGTTTAGCTCAAAAAGGATGAACTCATCTTGAAAAAAAAAAACAACGTGGGCTCTCCAAATATATACCGTAACACACGGGAAGTTGTACCTAACACATAGTAACACACTGCAAAATCGCAACACCCAATCATGTTTTTCTTATGTTTCTGGGATGTTGAAATTGATTGATTGAATGTTCAGATTTGTCCCGGACGTTGGATTCTGTAAGGCTTGCAACTGTAACTTTGTGACCAGATTGTCTTCTTTAAACGAACACGCGACATCCCAGAAGCATAAGAAAAACATGATCGGGTATAGCAGCCGGATGTTGCGATTTTCCAGCGATTATCCATGTTTCCAGTGTTCCAGTGTTAGAATTTCATGTGTGTTACGGGTACATTTTTTGAGAGAATTACCCTATGGGACGTTCAGGAAGAGCCCGCCATCGCAATCACTCTGGAATCGGTGCGGTAAATCAGGAACAAACACCGGCGCACGGGGGCGACCTCAACACTTTTATTGCGACACTGTGTCACTGGACTTATTCCGCCGGCCCCAGACATCGTTTCCGATGAAGGCGGTTGGATTTTTAAATTTACAGCTAGATTTTACAGTTCACGCTAACCATGCCTTATTCCGAGACCGAATCAGAAATGATGAGGTCCGTAGACAAACGAAAGTCGTCGACATAGCCCACCGGATGAGCAAGTTGAAGTGGCAGTGGGCGGGCCACATAGCACGCAGAGCTGATGGCCGATGAGGCCGAAAAGTGCTCGAATGGAGACCACACATCGGCAAGCGCAGCGTAGGACGACCAGCCACAAGATGGACAGACGATCTTATCCAAGTGGCAGGAAGACGCTGGATGCGAGCCACTTCCAACCGGTGTTTTTGAAAATCCATGGAGGAGGCCTATGTCCAGGAGTGGAGTTCCTGTGGATGAATGATGATGAAATGCCTTCCGAGAGGGAACGAAGGTGACCGAGATAGACAGAAGTCACTTAGGGCGAGACGCGGGAAAGCCGCGACGACGAACAGTACATTTTTTATGAAAATGAATTGGATTAGCGACGCGTCTTTACCCCGCCTTGCCGGCCGCTACGAAGTGGAGGTGGGCAAGTTAGTTCTAGTTCCAGTTAGACCTTTATTCGAAACAAAAAAATCTGCGGTCTATCTCTAGTGGACGTAGCTATGTACTACGTAGTTTAGTTCTGCGGTAGTTTAGTTCCTTTTTTTTTATTATTTTTTATAAATTTATTGAGTTACTCGTTGGTCTAGCCGTTAAGGTTCCGTTAGATTCCCACTGGGGGCCGCTGTACATTTGTACAAATGGCCTCAATCGGGGTGTTTTTCGATGTTTGTAATTTACCTATCTGTTTACCATAGCACGGGGTATCCTAGCTAGGGACCAGGTCAAGTGATTGTGTTGTGTGGAGTAATTATTATTTTTGACCTAAAACTTTGGTAAGCACTAGACAAGACATTATTAACTTTATTCCGGATACACATCATCATCAACCCATTATGTCCCCACCAAGGGGCACGGGTCTCTTCCCTGAGGAAGGTATAGGATACACTTACTTGACTTTGAATCAGAAGAGTCAGACCAGGTTTATTATTATTAAACAGAGCTCTGGGGTGCAATTACGTAAAACTCCACTGTATGGAGTTGTCTGATTTAGCCATTTTGTTCCCGGTATATCACACCACCTTATGTCACACTGTTACATTCTGGGACTTTTTTCCTGCAGGTTTCTCATACTCCTACTCCGAACTGTCATAAACATTCTTATTTTGACTCTTTCGAGTTGTCTGAATGCTTTAACCGATAGAGTGGAAAGTTACGTAATATAAGGGCAGAAGTAAGATCAGAAAATTGGACGTCGATGGAAGTGGCGTAACAATGTTGGCGTTCACAAGGAGACCTCTAAGCATTTTTTTTTTGCGTCAAAACGGCTCGTTAATTCTGATTTAATGAGACTTTTTGAAATATTCTTTTAATATTGATTTTTAGCTCCGGACCTTCAACTTTCAAAAAGAAAAATAAATCTTCAGATAAATGAATAATTGTGGTAAGAATCCCATTTCTTTTACAATTATTCCTCAAATCACAGCCGTGTAACAAAACTCCGTGCTTTTAAAAGCGTTTGTGGAATTTGTAGCAACACCAATAGATTTTTTTTGCATGTAAGAGTGTATGTACTTATAAAAGAGCGGTGAGGTAACCAAAGTAGGCTATCTATCTGTAT
This sequence comes from Yponomeuta plumbellus, assembly GCA_947310845.1. Taxonomy (NCBI): domain Eukaryota; kingdom Metazoa; phylum Arthropoda; class Insecta; order Lepidoptera; family Yponomeutidae; genus Yponomeuta; species Yponomeuta plumbellus. The sequence goes on along the minus strand of OX371216.1, from coordinate 8,048,013 downwards.
CTCCCATTCTCGCAGCCGACACTGTACTGTTTGTTCAAGCAGACGAATTGGCCACTTTATTAGATTAGGTTAGGTCTGTTGCCAGTCTTGAGGTAACTGCAGACTTGGCCGGCAAGGTATCTCTTCAGAGTTACATTACAGAATGAAGGACTATTTACCGAATGGTAATACCTATGAAACACATGACAAAAGCGGTAGGAATTTCTCCAAATAAGGTACAGACTGCAGACGCATCTCATGCTAATTTAATGTGAGTGGTTGACCAAAAAGGGACTTCAAGGGAAAATAATTGATTTCGAGAAAATCGGGCTTCGACTCGGCTTGGCTCACAAAAAAAAAATATAAAAAAATAACTACGGCACCTAAAAATATTCTGGTTAGACCAAAACAATGCTAAAATACCACAGCTTAAAAAAATTTAATAAAAAAAAATAACGGTTTCCAATCCCTCCAGGCCCCTTTTTGGTCAACCACTCACATATATGAAGATATTTTTGTTGTTTGGAGAAGCACTGAAACGCACGGACCCTCATTAGGAAGCTGGGTCACTTTCACTTCATCCACATTAATTAGTCGTTGCATGCGTGCTTCCGGGCACTTTTATGTTCCCCTTTGCTAATACATCCCCTATTTGGTCGAAGTCTGTCCGTCTAGGGAGTCCCTTACCGGCCCTTCCACTCATGTGAGATCGCTCGATATATGTATTTGTTTCGTCAGTGTTACTTCCGTAATCCTCTTCAGATGTCATTATACCTACTCAAATCAAATCAAAATAATTTATTTCAACGTAAAGAATCTACATCCTGTTTGCTGAAGGTCAACGCTGCCTTGGGGTCATAATTATAGAAAAAGCAGCGGGAAAAAAACTCTACTCTGACCATCATCATCATCATTCGGCCACAAGAAGTCCACTGCTGGACATAGGCGTCCTCCATGGATCTCCAAAAAGACCGGTTGGAAACGGCTTGCATCCAGCGTCTCCCTGCCACTTGGATGAGATCGTCTGTCCAGATGTACATTATTGGATTGGATGACTGGAGATGGAGATTGTGGCTGGTCGTCCTACGCTGCGCTTGCCGATGTCACTCTGACCAACTTTTCTAGAACCATTTTCAAGTTAATACATCAGAGCCTAAGTATATGAAAAGAAAATTTATGAAATCAAACCACAAATCAAAACCGGAATAATTGACAGTGAGTATCGTATCGTACAGAGTATCATCATTTGATGTTCACTTGCCGTTTGATCACTTGAATGTTACTTTGTACATATAATTAGGTATTAGCTACGGCACATCAATGTGTCGCCACCCTTAAGCTTCTCCAACTAGTCTTTTGTTTCTAAGATTAAACGGTTTTAGTAGGTACTCTCTCTCAGATGGAGCGATTGCTCTTAAGCACGGTTAAGTAGGCAATCGAGTGAGTTTTTGGCGTGTATCTGTACAACTAAATGGAATGTCACACTTGTACAATATAGAGAAAATAATTTGACGCCGAAACTGAGATTCTTAGAAAAGAAGTCATTTGATTAAGTAGATTCGCTAACTGTGAAGGAAAACGTTGTGATTATACTTGAGTGTTGAAGTGTTCATGCGGTAATGGGCACGCGTTGTGATCAAAGCTATTCTCTCTGAGACTCTCCTGAGGTACACTACAGTGGGGCGTATATTATAGGCTGCATTATTATCCCAATGATTGAATCAATAGAATTTTCACGTAACGCTTTGGCTAAGATCTTAAGAATTAAGGCAATATTCATTACGTGTGATTCATATTAAGGCTTTATTCGGCCGAGCTAAGTACAGTCCACTTTCACATACATAAATATTATAAAATGTTAAAAGATACGAAAGATCACTCAAAATTATAAATTTACAAGTCAGGTTTTACAAGTCAATACAAACATCTTCTTCTACGGGAAATACTTCGCATTCGCGGAAAAAAATACAGTTTCTCCATCATAAAGTTGCCACCAAAGTGTATGAAACAGCTGATATTATTACAGATTTAACATTCAACCTTTGTAAAAAAAAAACTATTTCATAACGCTGGCACTCCACTTGGCTATTTGTATTCGCGTATTTGCCGACGGCTTAGAATACATTGCAGGTTTAACAAAAAACAGTGTTTAAGATTCGCATGGACGCCCAGCAATTGATGGTAAATATTTGCCAAATACACGAATACTAATAGCCATGTGTAGTGCCACCATTACCTATCAATAAATGCGATCGAATATCGAAAAGAACTTTTTCGATACACAAAGACATTTTGTCTCTATTTATTTCCCAAATTGGGGGCTTGGACAATGGAACTAGTTTTTTATCGCCGTTATAAATGCTCACATCCTGCATGCATCGGTATTAATTGGACTAGAATCCTAATGAGTCTCGCGCCATTTGTCGATGTCTAGAACTTAATTGTGTCGAAGTGGTTTTCGATCGATTTCACAATCTAGTTTGATCCGAGACCGGAGTGAATTTGCCTCGTGTGGAGAAAAGCAGCGAACAACGAGTTGAACTCATTTACTGATGGTTCCGTAACTATTTAAATTACTTTTCTTATGGTTTTCTTGTGACAGTAACACTTAATTGCACACAAAACATTGAACAAAACATTACATAACAAACAACATATATGAAGGCGAGCTTATCTCTGCAAGAGATTTCTTCCAGAAAATCTTGGAGAGTCGGAGCAGCGGCAAAAAACGGGTCTATATACAAGTACAAAATATACTACATACATTATGAAAAATCCCTGATAATAACCTACAAACGGCCACAGTCTGGGTGTTTTAAATGTCTTTAATGTCCATGCCTGGTTGCCACAGCACAGGGTATCCTAGTTTGGGATCAAGTCAAATGATTCTGTTCTGTGGGAGTTGTTATTATTGTTATTTCTTTATGCAAAAAGTAAATACACTACATAGACTAAATACCTGTGAAAATAAATAAAATACATGGTAAACAAAACATCAATCTTGTTAGTTCTTTCAGCTGCTTGTTTCTAGGTAATGTAGGGACTTATGGTTCCTCAGCAAAAACAAAATCCGCAGATTAACACCCCATGCAGCACCAGATTTATTCCCCTCTCACAGCCACTTAACCCATAAAGCAACAGTAAACATGTTACATTTTAACTACCCCTGTGTCCTAAGACCCTGTTCACACCACAGACGCGACGCGAGACTTCGCGCGTCCGCGATTTTACCCTTGACATCAGATATTAGCTATTGTGTTTAAATAAAGAACCGTTTTTTCTCGGATTCTCTAAGATTTGCTGGAAGAAATCCTCAACAAAGATAAGCTCGTCTATGTGTATGTTATTTCTCGTTTAAATGTCGTGTTGTAGTTTTTGCTAATAATTTAGCTTTCTAAGCGAGCTTCAAAAAGGTCTTGAGCGTAGATTCTGGTAAAAAGTCTACGTTATATTTTCAGATTAGACTATTACAAAGAAATAATCATTTATTTCAAAACCTAGCCGAAACCGGCGTGAACGGATGGTATATTTTATTTTCAGTTCATTATAAAATATGCCAATAGGTACCCTGAATTATTTTATCGTCCTACGATCAAAACTTACTAGTTAACAAACGGAACCCTAAATCTATTTTAAACGACCAATCTGAAGATACCCTATGTGTAGGCGAGAAAAAAATGGCATTTCTAATTTAGGTTATTGTATGTTACCGTTTTATCAGCATGAATAATATATGATCTATACTAAAATTCATCTTTCTTGCACTAATCGTCTCATCTGTCAATCGTTAATCTGTGCTAATAGGCCGCGGAAAGACATACAGGCAAGCAAGCAGAAGTACGGACGACGGTCAGAACAAAAATATACCCTTCGACTATGGAACCCCAAAAACATAAACCAATATCAATGAAACGTAACTTACAAAAATTGAAGCATCCTTGCCAAAATTACCCTTTTTAGCGGACACCGATTGAAGTCCTAGGTTATTGACACTTGGACCTAAGCTGCAGCTTTTAAATTAGCTATGCACGTTATGGACATTTACGATGTAAAAGAAATGCTCGTAGCCCCGGCTGCCTGAGTGATCCTAAACGATCACGAAGGATAATCAAAATAGGGTTTAGTGCATGGATGCAATGCATGGACTAACGCTACGAGTAGTGGCATTTATCCGAGCGGTTCCGTGCTTCGCAAGGCACCTTAAGCAAGTTGGTGCCGCCGGCTGCCATCGATAGATGGCAGTCGTTAAGCCAAGTAGAGGCCTTAGGGCGGCTTGAAAACTTCTGACAGTAAGACCAGCCTAGTCTTACAAGCCTCCACCAATCCGGACTAAACTTGGCCCCGTGGTGGAGTATGGCCTATACCTTCCTTAGGGAAGAGACGGTGCCCGTCGGTGGGGACATCCTTCGTGGGTTGATGGTGATGAATAACTTACTTACGGCGCTATCTCAGCGCCCCGAATTGCTACAACGAAGTGACTCTTTGCTACAAGAAGTCGCCACTAGACACCAATAAAGTAAAAGAAAATTGCTAGCGACACACTATTACGTGCACTATTATGCGGACGCCGACGCGCGGCGTATCGCCCAACTCTTTTCAATGTGGACAAGCTTAATGTCTCTGGGCTAAGTGATTCCGCCAATTATCGCCTGTCCGCGGCAGGGGTGCTGGGACACTGTCCGGGTGATTATTTAGAGCTTGGACCACGGCACTGAGGAATGGGACCATTGGGCTGACATGAGGACGCTCGCATTTAGGACTGAGTCAAACGGCACCAAAGGGTGATCGGTTAAGCATTTGAACATAGTAAGAGTATTATACCGTTGGTCAATAAATCGATGTAGGTAACTTGAACGCAGGGTTTTACTTAGCGTTCTCACAGGTTACAATAATGTAGGTTGTGGGCGTGTGGTTGTTGGCGCGAGCCAAAACAGTATGAGGGCTGCAAGTCCGAGTGCACCTCATAGTGAAGAACGTCTTTAACATAAAAACAGTTAAACACAGATGCTAAGCTCAAGACTTTATCCTAGAGGGGTCGGTAAAGACCTTTTTGGAAGTCGGAAGAAAATCCAAACATTTACATACAGGCACATACATTTCTTTTGGCCCCACACTACGATACCCTGTGTCGTGGGAACCAGAAACAGCGACATCACAGACATGTAAACATCTAAGACCTGGGCTTCTTTTTTTTTGTCCCCAGCTGGGATTCGAACCCGGGAACTCTCGTATGGTAGGCAGATGCGCTAACCGCTGCGCCACAGAGGTCATACAGCTACCTGACAGACCCCAGTTTGTCGTCAACCGAGAATCAACAAAACAAACAGCCTTTCTAAGGTTTAACGTACAGCTAGCATGTAAAACTGAGCAACAAACAATTCTACATTCCAAACAGAGAGACTAGCGAGCTCTTGCAAAAGCAAAAAATTCAATTAGCAAAACAGTTTAGAGCTGCGATCTAAAAATATCTAATACCAGAAGGTTGACATAGGAAAGTAAATATCACAAATTCCGAAACGGCAAATATCCCGCTCCAAAGCATTGACTGTGTATATTATAGTCTGAGTCCCTATGCTCCCCTAGAAGTTAAAGTACCGAGGAAGAAGGAGAAAACATATAAATATTTCCGATCAATCAAAGTTTACTACGTAGATATAATATATCCAGGTTAATACTGGCGTCCGTGTGGAGTTTCTGGTCTTCCATCGGACGGGTCCCCCGGGTGGCGGATAGGGGAACGCCCTCCAGATATGGGGGGTACCGGCTTCGGCCGGCGCGGACCAAAACCAGAGGGAGGGGGACGTCCAGTGGCTTGCGCTGCTGGATGTCCCGCGGGGTCCACTATGGGCCCCGCACCCGTAACCCCACACTGAGTGGGGCCGGGGGCCTTCGGGCCGCGAGAAGACAACCTCTACAAAAAACACACGGTGGGGGCCCTCCTCTATGTCCCTCTGTTCAGCAGAGGGCATAGACGAGGTTGAGGGAGGGTCACAGACGGCAGGTTGGGGGACCTGCCGTCCGAAGTCGTGACGGGAGAAGGGGGTGGGGGACCCATGCCCCTTCTCCAGTGAGGGTGGGCCCGACTCCTTGCGAGTCGGGTCGACGTCGCCGGGGCGCCGCTGTAGCATTCGCAACGTGGTCCACCACAAGCGAGATCCGGCGGCACCCTATTGCATGAGCGACAGGACGGCCCCCGAGGTGTTTTAGGAGGTATTCCTCTCCTATTATTAGGAGAGGAGAGTCCGACACACGGCCGTCGAGCTCCCCCAAGGGTGGCGGTTATGGTGCACAAAGCATTTCACCCCGTTAACACAAAAAAAAAAGGTTAATACTGGCGAGAATCTATTGTAAGCTTTTAGAAACATTTTTAAACGATAAGTTCAAGCTGAGGATTCTCCAAACTGAATAAATATAAATAAATTTAATAAAGCATAAGAGTGTGCTTTTCATCCTAATTCCTCACGAACAAAGACATGGTTGGTTTGATAACAATCAACCTTGACTTGACTGACTTTAAAGTCAGTCCTTGCAATACGTAGGTATGGTATGACCGTATGACAATAAGTAAAATCCGACCAAATGTGTCGGTCGGGTCGGTCAACTGATAAGGCACCAGAACTGAATAACTGCATCTGCATCTGGCAATTTTTCTGTTTTGGTATCCGTTTTTGAATTTCTTGGACGCTACGAATTACAGATATCTATACCTGAGTCACCCTTCTGTCATCCAATAATCCGTGGCCGGGATCTAAAAAGATCCATACATCAGCTTAGGTTAATTACGCCGATAAAACAATCGCAAGCGACCGGGCACCGTCTTAAGCGCTCATTAAGCGCCATAATGGCGTCGGGATGGCGATAAATGGCGCAGCCACGGCGGTACTTGGGTCTAGAAAGTCTAGGGGTTCTGTTCCGCTGCCGACTTTAAACAGAAGGTCGAAACTGTCTTAATTTTATGTTGAAATGTAAATTTGTTAGTTTGCACTGGATTATATGTGTGTGTACAAAGCCTTAATGTGTCAGATAGATCCGGTGTTAAATAAAAACAAACCGTTTATTTTTCATATTGCAGAAACAATGAGTTTGAACACTATCATAATTTAAGCCACCTATTCCAAGACTGGCTGGTCGATGCTTCGGCATGATCAGAGGGCTGGCACGTACCTCGGTCAAAAAATTGCCGCAGGGCAGTGACCTTGGGCAGGAATTTGTAAATATAGAATAGTTTAATAATTAAAAGTTAGTTAATTTTATTTCTATTAATATAAAATTGAATCGCTCATAGCCCCGGCCGCCGGAGTGTTAAGCAACATAGGGCGCGCTCAGTGCATGGGCTGACCGTTCTATGACCAACGCTAGTGGCATTTTTCCGAGCGGTTCCGTGTCTTTGCAAGGCACGTTAAGCAGCTGGTGCCGTCGCGACGGCAGCCGCTAAGCCAAGTCAGAGGCCCTAAGGCGGCTTTAAAACTTCTGACAGTAAGACCAGTCACTATTCTTACAAGCCTCCCCCAATCCGGACTTGGCCCCCGTGGTGGAGTATGGCCTATACTTTCCTCAGGGAAGAGACCCGTGCCCCTCGGTGGGGTATACCCCATATGGGGTATATAATACGTAATATAAGGACTGGACCTCGATTCTGACTGGACTTCGACTCTGTTAGTGCATTACAGTTCAATAGTTACATGGTGGGGTCACGTAACATGTTTTTTAACTCTATTAACGGTTAGAATTATCGATGAGCGTGCGCGCGTTGACTTGAAGCGGCAATTAAATTAAATCGCTGTGTTCATGCAATTGTCTCTGTATTACAATGCAATAATAGCAGAATCGAGGACCTGGATGAAAATCTGGAAGATGAAGGAGTCCGGAGGCCTATGTCGTGTATACCATATTTATTTGGGGCTGAGACAAAATGTAAACAACTTTTCAGTACTCTTTAGACTATTTACATTGTCAAAAAATGTTATTTCGGTTTTTACACTAAGAATTAAGTAAATTGGATTAATCTAATCTTATTATCTGAAATAACATGTTTCGACAATGAAAATAGTCGAAAGAGTACTGAAGAGTTGTTTACATTTTGTCTCGGCCCCAAATACATATGGTATAGTTGCGATCAAAAGGCTGATGATCATAATGATGGATGGATGAATATCCGACGTATATTCAACAAGTGTCACACACATCCTTGGAAGAAAAAACCATGGTTTTCAGCGTCAAGAGCGGTTGTTTTGCGGTGATGCTAGACAACTCCGTGACGTGACTGTTTTAGAGCGACGTTAGGCCCCCGACAATTTGTTCTAACCATTGGTTACATAATTTAGGACAAATTGTACACTTGTTCTAGATTCTTTTGTGTAAAGATTTTTTGAAAATGTGACAGTGTAGGTATATATTTATTGCTCGTGACTGTACGTGTCATAGGGCCGGTTTCTGAATTGAGCATTTCATAAAGTAAATACATAAGTAACGTTCTGTCACGCTCTGTTATGAGAAATTTGATGAGCCATCACTACAGTTAAGGAGTTACTTAGCGAAATTCTTAATTCAGAAATCGGCCATTAGTTAATGATAAAATAGACATTGATTGTGGCTCTGGTGGGGAGCATACACTCAAGCAGAGCCACAAAGAATTTATGACTCAACTTCCACACAATCATTTGACCTAGTCCCAAACTACTTATGGTATGGAATAGCCGATATTTCTATTGACCGGTAGAACACGGTTTGGGTTCCAATCCCGCATGTACCAATGACTTTTAGATTAGATTAGATTAGAACTATTTATTGTTCACACCAGAAAAACAAACAACACATATTACGCACATTTGTTTGTACAGCAACACCATTCGCTAATAAATTGTAGCCGGATAAGGGCTACAGGCTTGCCACTTGTCACGTTGGGACCTAATAAACTCGGCAAAACGTGGGCCCAGTTCTAGTGATTGGTGCCCCTGCCTACCCCCTCGGGAATAACGGGCGTGAGATTTTTTTAAAATTATTATTATTGTGTATGCAATAGTGTGTGTGTGCGAGAGTGAATCTATCTATCTACACTTTGTTTCCTAAGCGTGATTGTAACAATACCCCAACAACTTCAACATTTTATAACACTAGTATCAAAGCAATTTCGCTGTTTCAAACCAAACTACAGTCTAAACTTTCGAATACTTCGCGTGAACTATTGCCCAGGCAATTGAGTACCTGTTCAACTTACGTTCCCGGATTAAACTCTAAAGCCATGGCCGTAAGATATAAATTACATCAACAAGCTGCATTCTCTAGAAGAGCTGCTTTAAAAGTAACGAGCGGGTGTAGTTCGTTATTCGCGCCCTCTATTTTTAACCGACACTAAAAACGTAGGAGGTGCTTTCTATTTCTTCTACTGGTTGATGCCATTTTTTTCGTATATTCATTTTGAATTTCTGTCGTTGCAATAGCTTTAGCCATTAGCGCCCAAAAATAGAGGTTTATTTTAGTTGATATTTCAGTTCCTTGAGCTACTGAGGTACGTGGACAATCATACCAACTTTGTATTAGATGCAAGGTGATTTGAGAAAAGATGGTCAGCGTGGGGTTTTCTTTTTGCTGCCTTTTTCTCCACTACATTCGGCCCCAAGAGAACAGGGAAAATTAACGTTATAAGTACATTGACATCCAAAGCCGGGTCCAGACGAGTGTAACGTGTAATGTAATCCACCGTGTAATGTAACACGAATTCTACGTTTGGACGGCACTACGCATTACATGTAAACGTTCATAGTGCCGTCCACACATAGAGTTCCTGTTACATTACACGGTGGATTACATTACACGTTACACTCGTCTGGACCCGGCTCAACAAACAGAATCTAAATTCTTTACGTTGAAATGAATTTCTCATTTCTGTTTAGGCTACCGAAATGTAAAAGTTTGTGAAGATGTTTGGATGTTTGTTACTCAATGAAGCAATAACGGCCGAACGGATTTACATGAATTTTGGCGTACGAATAGTCAAAGATCTGAATTGAGACATAAAAACTAAATGATGAGATGATGAGAGATGATCATTGTGATGCCACTGGACACTGTATGAGTGTCCAGTGGCCTCTTTAGTCACACTAGGTGGATAAAGAGACCAGTCAAATCTAAAGCAATTTCCACAATTTTGTTTTTTTATAGATGTAGGTTTTATAGCTCCCATCTTGTAATTTGATGAAAGGAGTCACGTTGAACTTGGCGAAAATCTAATGAAGGTTTCCGGAGATGGACAAGGGAACTCTTTTGTATAACAGCAAAATAAGCCTGATGGAGCAATCTTTACTAATCGGTATGTGTTTCATAAAATATGTTCTCAAGGTGAACCCGGTATACGAAAGGGGGGTATATCAAACGGGTATACCCGGTATATTAAAACATAACTATTTGGGGCCCGTGCTGAGCACGTAAATTTTGGACACCGATTCCAAATTGTAATTCTGTAGTCGGTTTTTTAAAACGTATAAAAATAAAAACAAATCCTGAAGTAAATTACATGCATTTTTCACCAACTCATTGGGCTCGAGTAGCAGTGCTTTGAAGAGCCTTATGAAATACCGACGTTCATTTATTAAAAGGGATTGTAATGATAGTTTAGAAAGAATACAGGCTCTGGATTCAGTCTGTTGAAGCCGGTTTAAGACGGTGAGAATAGTCTGTGCTTACCAAGCTGGCAAGCCAGCTAGTGCGTAAGCAGGGGCTATAGTCTACTAATGCATTGTAGTACAATGACAACTGCAAGAACATAGCGATTCAGTTACAATTACAACTTACATTGCCGCTTCAAGTCGACGCGATCACGTGTACCCAGTGGCGTAGCGTAGTGGGGGCGGAGGGGGCGGTCCGCCCCGGGCGGCACTTTTAGGGGGCGGCAAAATTTCACATTTCATTGAACAAATTTCATTTCTCTGGGGCCAGAAGCAATGCATGTGCCTGTATGTAAGTGTTATGTTATTTAGTAATAAAAATATTTTGTAAACTTTTGTATGTACCATTTTATATTTTTGTCCAACTTACAACTCGAACCGATAGAAATAAAAGGTGTTCTGTACAAGATGGGGACGCTGAATTAAAAATTTCAAATTAATATCACAAACACAGAAAAAAATAGGTTCACACTTTTATGTAGGATTTCTGACATATTTTTGAATTATTTTCCGTTTCCGTTATAATGAATCGTCGGAGCCAATAAATGATCTGGACTAATAAGAGGAAAGCAAATTCTTCCGCCCGGGCGGCTGATACCCACGCCACGCCACTGCGTGTACCAATGATCCTAGGCGTCAATGGCATGAAAAAACACGTCAAATGACCCGACCGTGTATCTGTCATCGTACTGTAATGGATTAACTGACTCGAGGACCTGATCGTCTGTAGTCTTACATAAACGCATCGGAATGGGTTCAATATTCCATAATTATGTCATTTTTACGAACACATTGTCATAGAAGACTTAACAGAAAAAAGTGGCTAGGGACAAATTTAAATCATCAGAAATCGGAAATTTATTTCAACGTAAAGAATTTACTTTCTGTTTGTTGAAAGTCGATGTACTTATAAAGTTAGAGCCTTATTAATAAAAACGACCTATAGTGTGCTTGTAGCGCATTTTAGCTAAAATCCTCTATTAGACATAATATATAGTACGCTCTATCTTTTCCTTATTAATAAAAGTACAACAATCCTACTTTTACTAAAGTGCTCTTTTACGATCTGTCAATTTGGCAACGTGCGTCGCGTTCTAATCGTTCATTCTTTGAAGTCTGTGGAAGTGTCAAAACACGCAGATTGTATAATCTATGTAGGCTACCAAGAAATACAAAAGTTTTCAACTCTTCGTTTGAAAGTTTCTGAAGAAAATAATATGGAAAATCAGGAAAATAAACCTCCTTATGAAAATAAGCCGCTGCCAGAATTGGCTAGAGAAAAAGGTATTGGTGTTTGCAATGTACCATTTTTTCTGCAATTTCCCTTTTGTAGGTACCTCTCACACCAATTAACTACCTACATTTTATTTTTCCCGAGGCTTCTATAATTCATGTTCATGATCGGGTGAAAATATTACAATCACAGATTAAAATATCGCTTTAATAAGTTTGTAGTAGAGTTAAAGTAGGGCCATATCACCAAGGGGCACGGGTCTCTTACCTGAGGAAGGTATAGACCATACCTACTCACCACGGGGGCCAAGTCCGGATTGGTGGATGCTTCGATGGATGGTCAGAAGTTGTCAAGCCGCCCTAAGGCCTCTACTTGCCTTAACGACTGCCATCTATCGACGGCAGCGGGCACCAACTGCTTAACGTGCCTTGCGAAGCACGGAACCATCCATCGAAGAACGGTCAGCCACCCATGCACTGAACGCGCCCTATGTTGCTTAACCTTCATGATCGGTTAAGATCACTCCGCAGCTGGGGAGTGATTCTATAGAGATTCTTAGATTCGATAGAGAGTAGTTATGCGTTGGTCTCTCCGCTAGATTTTGATCTGTATTGTGGACAACAAATGATTAACAAACTTTGATGACGTTTGTCCAGTCTGTTAGCGTTTAGTTAGAATATACCTCGGCTACTATCGGATTACCGATTATATTCCAATAAGGTAAGGTTTATTTTGTATTGTTATTTATAACTTTAACATAACTTTTCAAAATAGTGAAGAAAATTTCTATAAAGAGCAGGAAGTAGTAGTAACTCGTCTGCTTTCAGCGAAAACCGAAGCCTATTCTAGAGCCCGAAGTATATTCTAAAAGCTAACAGACTGTAATAGGTATATCCCATTCCTATCATCCCTAATACAAATTTTGATACGAAATCCCGTCCCGAGACACGTGTAACACAAGACCTTAAATAGGTGACACGGAATTTGATAAGCTTAGGTCAGAAGCACAAAAACAATACACGGCGGAGCCCCAAATCCCCGGACGAAAATAAATAAATATTTTTCGTGTCGTGAAATTAATCCTCCGAGCGTTCCGATGGACGGACAGTAGACTGCAGAATCTCGCGGACAGGGCGAGAATGTCTCTCTACATAATAATATGGATTAATTAAAAATATTCTGGGCATATAGAGGCAAAATATGCAGCGTTGTTAGTGCATCGTTTCGCCGTTTTATCACTTAACAATATATATAATATTTTTATCTTTAGTGAATGTATCCCCGGCACTTTATAATTACTTACTTTTAGTTACTGGTAGTAAATTGTTTTTAATGATGATGGCTTTTTATCGTATTCATGATAAATGAACAGTATTCAATTTTACTAATTTAATAGTACTAATGGCACCTTCCTCAGGGAAGAGACTCGTGCCCCTCGGTGGGGACATAATGGGTTGATGATGATGAATGGAACTAAAATTTGCCATGAAGATTAAACAGGTATTTAGTGTGATGACGTCATTATAAAAAAACATAGGAAAGCGCTATTTTGGTTTGACGTTTTGGTTGGCAGGACATGGTTATTATTTTGATTACAAGATGATAACGATATCTTCTGCGATTTATTGGGTGCACAAAAAATAATTTATTGACAGTTCGAAGTTTCAATATACAATGTGAAAGTAAGTAATTAAGTATTTTAAGGAAATACTTTCATACTTAAGTTATTAACTATTTAAATACCTACAGCACAGGTGCTAAATGGCGATGGACTGGTTAACTTCCTTTGGTTTTATTTAGAAGAAAACCAAAAATCATAAATTTCAAACATCCATAAATAAAAAATACTCCACACAACCAAGGTTACATGGAAGATATTGCTTTTAGCGATAAGTTCGCCTTTGTACTTTAATTTTTATAAAACTGTGCAATAAATAATTAATAAATACTAATAAATAAAAAAAAATTCAGTAAAAAATGTTATAGCATGTGGTGCTGATACTTATGTAGGTATTAAAAAGGTAGAAAAACAGTTTGTTTCTCTCACATTCCCTTATCTTCTTCCACTCTCCATCTTTTTATTCTTCATTCTCTCTATTATCTAAAACATTAATACAGATCCAGGCAAATAACATAATATAATACATAAATAAAAAGAAAATGCATCCTCCTTGCCAAAACTCTGCCGTCTCTACCCCTTCCAAAGCCTACATGCAAACGCCATATTTATAAGGCGTCGCATAAAACAGTAGTGGGCTCAGCCGAACAAAATATCAATTGGGGGGGCAGTTGTCGTTTTTTATGCGGAGCTCTGTAAAACATCGAGCTCGCGTGTGTAGCCGGCTTTATGTGCGTTTGGCACGCTAGAGTACAGTCAGGTGACAAACGCTTTACCGATGAGATTGATTTTAATTTTTTGCTATTCTTAAATTTGGTTTAACCGACCGATCTTCTTGTTGTTCGATATGTTATGGAACTTGATTCATTTAAAGAACAAAAGCTTTAAGTGCGGGTGCACTTAAAGCTTTTGTTCTTTAAATGAATCAAGAGCAGCCAAACAGATATTATAAAAGGAGATTTTTTTGGCGTTTCAACAAAAACCGTTTGTAGTCTAAACTTATATAAGTTTAGACTACAAACGGTTTTTATTGTATGGCATATGGCATACAATAAAAATGTGTTTATTTATTGATTAAAATTTGGAACGTATGTCGCGTCTCTACATTTTGCAAATTCTGTCCTGTAACCTTTTCTTGTTATTAGCAGTACTCGTAGCTTTTCCTTACTAGGTTATACAGGTTTTAACAAAATCCTCTTGTAAATCCGATAATGGGTTCTACTCGTCCAAAAACAACTTAATTCAGCCAGGAAAAGGCGAAAAAACGACTATGCCACACGACGGCATTCAATTGTCTGAATCAATTGGTGGTTACTTCGTGAGTTAGTGGGTAAAACACGTTGAAAGAAAGAGAATAGACAACTATTTCCTTCTCCCCCATATAATATTAACATTTACATTGTGTGAGCAAGAGATAAATAAAATAAGTAGCCAAATAATTGACAGAGTTGTCAGTCATGTCATACTCAAAACTCCACTTACACTTTTCGACCTGAGTGTACTTAACCCTTTAATACTCCGAAGGCAGCGCGCTATGATCGAGCGGGCCGAATCCATGTTCCACGTTCAACCCTTTATCGGGGTCCGAATGGAGCAATTTGTTTACTACACATTTACTAACGCCGGCATTAGTGGTATTGCATATTTGTCACGTGATCGGCCCACTCGGCACGACATAGCTACAAACATTTGGTCGGATTCTAAAAATTCTTATGTAATGTATCATGTTTTTTTTTACTTATTTTTGAGTTGATACAGAAGCATGGGACTTTTTGTAAATACATCTAAAATCGCTCGTAGCCTTAGCCGTCTGAGTGATCTTAAACGATCACTATAGTCGTATTTTTTATTAAACGGAGTAAACTGACAGTAGCTTGAAAAATAATGTTGCCATGTTCAATGTAATAGTGATGCGTTCAGTTTTGTTCAATCACAGGAATGAATGAATATTTCGTTAACATTACCTTATTGAAACAAAAATCGCTCGTAGCTCCGGCGCCGCCTAAGTGATCTTAAACGATCACGAAGGTTAAGCAACATAAGGGGCGCATACAGTTTATGGATGGGTGACTGTTCTATGACTAACGCTAGTGGCATTTTTCCTAGCGGTACCGTGCTTCCCAAGGCACGCTAAGCAGTTGGTGGCGGTTGCCGTTGATAGATGACAGTTGTAAAGCCAAGTCAGAGGCCTAAGCTTGAAAACTTCTACAGACCTGCCACTAGTCTTACAAGCCTACACCAATCCTGACTTGGCCCCCGTGGTGGAGTATGGCCTATACCTTCCTCAGTGAAGAGACCCGTGCCCCTCGGTGAGGACATAATGGGTTGATGATACACAATGAAGTGGCCTAAGAACGTCATCCACCGCTTCCGGTATCTTTTTATTCGATATTTATATGTTACGCTAGCAGTGCCCGCGACTTTGTTCGAGCCACAGGATTAGCCTATGTCCACCCTGAAGGTTTCTAAACACTCGTGAAACCATATTTGAAATTAGATATCTACTTTCGGATATTACCCTTTACATGCAAACTTTTCCTCTTTATAATCTATCTTATATAATCTAATATCCCTTCTAATGGCGGTAATTAGCATAAATAAGTAAAATTCTTGCTATAATATACCTAATTTAATCACTATATTATTATTGGAAGACACTGTTGACGAACCAATTTCACATGTCGATTGTGATCTGGCTAATTTTATTACTTACTTACTTACTGCGATGGCTCAGCGACCCGAAGTGGATCTTGGCCTCTGATACAAGAAGTCGCCACTTGTCTCTGGCTTGGCTAATTTTATAACTAATTTTTAATAATTCTGGGTATAATCCTATCTCTAATTTGACAATTTTACAGTTTGGACAAAAAAAAAACTGGTTTGATTTCCTCAGACAAAGATGACAGGATGAGTTTATTGAAGTCAAGTAACGCGTGAATTTTCAAATATATATTAAGCCAAAATGAAACAACGTGGTTAGGTGAAGCTTGGTGACAGTAAGACCAGCCACTATTCTTACAAGCCTCCACCAATCCGGACTTGGCCCCCGTGGCGGGGTATTGCCTTTAATATTACATTATGGCCTATAATAAAAAACACTGTTTTATATTAAATTTAACCAGAAACAAACTAACAGATAACTGTGTCTAGTGTTCACTACATCTAGGGGTAATAATTTTTAAGTTTTAAAGTTTGTTGATTACGCTAAAACTGTTTTGAAAAGAATACAATTGTGGAGTTTCTTTGTTAGTTTCTACTCTATATAATCTATTAATTAGGTACACATTTAAACATTTTGTTTGTACTATGAATAAAATAAAGTAAAAAAAAAATGAATAAAATATTTGAATTTGATTAAAATGTTGTTCGTAAATAGTCCTACAAAAAAGCTCATCACAGTGTTTGTCTATTATCTTATGTGTAAGCCATTAGAGCCAAAACAGTGAATCATATACCTATTAATATAGTTTATAGGAGCATACTGCAGTAGCTACCTATAGGTCTATTATTAAGGCTTTGCTTAGTTATCGTATTTATTATGTTGACAATATTGTTACCTTACACTGTAACATCTCAACATTGTCAGCCTGTTATATTTTTGAAATGCGACCTGAAAAATATTTATGTGATAATTTTAATGTCATAATGTTTCTTTTCTACGCTACGCTAACGAGCTACTCGAAATACTAATCCTACGCAGACGAAGTCGCGGGCGCCAGCTAGTAAAAGATTGATGTCATTGTTTCATTCATTCACTTTGTCACAACACTATTTTTATTTCGTCAAAAACTGACAACCCAGTAAACGTCAGTTTACTCCGTTTAATAAAAAATACGTCTTTAGGTAGGTATTTAATTCCCATTTTTATGTACTACAAAAGTGCACCTTAATCATTTACTTTATTTCGGATACAATTACTTAATTTTTCGTCAGATAAATACGACCAAGGTTACTTTTGCTACTTGACTTTTCCGACGAAAAATCAAGTAAGTGTATATAAAGTTAGTAACGTATAGTGCTTATGAAAGTTTAAGTTAAGAAAGTTTCATCTGTCCATCTATAGTTGATAGCACATCAACCTTTGCTTATTTACAATTTGCCCGTGACTGCGGCAGCTGAAACGTTGCCGAAACGTCGGGAATTAAAGTATTAATAAAGGCAAATCGTTCGATGCCCAGCCCCGCCTGAGCGATCTTAAGCGATAACGAAGGTTAAGCAACATACGGCGCGTTCAGTGCATGGATGAGTGACCGTTCTATGATTAACACTAGTGGCATTTTTCTGAGCGGTTCCGTGCTTCGCAAGTCACGCGGCTTGAAAACTTCTGACAGTATCACCAGCCACTAGTCTTACAAGCCTCCACCAATCACCAGTGGTGGAGTATGGCCTATACCTTCCACAGAGAAGAGACCCGTGCCCCTCGGTGGGGACATAATGGGTTGATGATGATGACATTTGTACATTTCGTTACAAAAACTCACGACTGTACCCTCCAGGGTACAGATTAATATTATAACTAAAACGTATCATTAGTCATTGCATGCACTCAAGGTTTCGTGTACTTTTTATTTTCCCCTTCGCTGTTATGTGGTCGAAGTATATCCCACTGGGACGTCCCTAACCGGCCCTTTCATCCACATTCTCGTGATATGTTGCTTTCTTTCATCAATACTTCTTCCATCATCCTCTCCTCATGTCCAAAGTAACGCAACATTCCCTTCTTAATTCTAGTCACTAAATCCTCCTTCAGTATAAAAACTTCTTTCGTTCGACGTTCGTTCTCTGTATCAATTATAAAACGTAAACGTACTAAGGGTCTGTTTCACAATCTGCAGATAAAGTTCCTGATAAGCTATTCGCAACCAGGGCTGCCGTTTGTTCTAAATTTGAAGCCATAAACGAACACACACAATATAGGAAAATTTATTTAAATTTAGAACAAACGGCAGCCCTGGTTGCGGATAGCTTATCTGGAACTTTATTTAAACATTGTGAAACAGGGGCTAAGTATCTAATTGTTATCTAAATCGACGGACAGACCGACAAATAACTCGACTAACAAGGGCTCGTACTCAAAGGCTTATTACTCAGCGAATGCTATAAACTTATCCCTATGTTAACACGAATGATATAACTCAATCCACGACATTGCAGGCTATTAATTCCAATTTCTTAAACACGGGACTAACGAATTATTGTCCTATGTAGATCCGGTTCACACTGTCATAAACTGTGCCCCGTCAATGTATCATTGGGCTTTTGCCCATATCACAATCTCAATGTGTATTTCGGTTCGGTTTGATTGATATAAAGATATGATTATTATTATTATGTAAGAAAAAAGGTCTTGTGGCGAGCACATGTCAACTCTAATCCATCATTTCTGCATCGCGTAAGCAAAGTTTTACACATGACTTAAGATAAATACAACGTCGAACAATATTTGGACCGGCGCAGCGTCCCTAGGCATACGATCTGCCTGGCGGGAAATTTCCCGTTATAGTGGAAGAGCACGATTACCCGATCTTCTTTATAGTTTCGTCTGACCAAAACAGCCAGACTCAGGAGTCCAAGCGGCCGGAGGTAAGGGCGACAGCGAGAGAAAACGTCAGACTATCCGAGCTGTATCAAGCAGCACTGTCTTCTGCATGATAGCCGAAAGCATGCCCACACGGTTATTATTATTATTATTATTTATTGCACCAAATGCGAAAAAAAACTTCATTAATTGTTTTTAATATGTTCATGCGGATTATATTACCGAGATTCTCTTGAGAAAATCGCTATTGGATGATATTATTTTCTTGATATAAATTAATTCCGAAATAACGCCTTTATTTATTTGTTTTGTTTTTGTCTATTGTGTTACTTTATTGTACGGTCGATAGCACGTCAACCTTCACATTTTAGTTGCAAAGTCGCCCGTAACGCAACGTAGTAGAGTGCATGGGTGTATAGAATGATGTGCTGTCGACTGTACTACTTGTCTGTTTATTTCGTTTCTGTGATGTGTCTCGTTGCTACAATAAATATATTTCCTTCTTTCTTTTCTTTTATTTCACTTTTCACCACTTTTTTCTTCGGAACAAGCAATATGTGATAAAATAAATACATTTTACAAATGACGCCATGCCAGACGTATGGGCTAACGCCCGATCTTCTCAATACAACATTGACTGCCGTGCGATCAATACATAAAAAGTCTCTACTCTAGCAACGTCAATGAATTACACTCCATTTGTTTGTGTGTTTTTGTTTCAACCAGTTGATAGTATCATGCTATTTGTTTGTCCTGTGATATAAGTATGGAGGTACAGTCAACCTGATGATTCTTGGTTTTTGTTGGAGAGTAAAAGTATGTACTTTTTACACGCATGTACGTGCGTGTGCGTTTGATTGTATTTCTGTCCTCGTAAGGAAGAACGCAGTAATCGTAAAAACGCAGTTTTGAGTAAATAGCTATTTATTTGTTAGGATTAGAATGATTTCATACATTACTGCATATTTTCTTACTGAAATTTCAGGTTTCTAGTAGACCTACAGCCACCATTATTTTTTCACCTGTAGATATACCACCAGGGAGCTCAATTTTGCATCCAAAGTAAAAACGCAGTAATGGCTATTACTGCGTTCTTCCTTGCGAGGGCAGATTTCGATCAAGTGAACTGGAGATTTCTTTGGTGTACTAGATATAAACTGAAGAATAGTATCGTGGGAAAATTCAGTGAATGCAATCACCAATCCGCGGTTGGGACGCGTGCCTACTCTCATAGTCTCTTTCAGAAATCAGAAATTTGTTTCAACGTAAAGAATTTAGATTCTGTTTGTTGAATGTCAATGTACTTGTGTAGTGGAGAAGAAGGCAACGAAAAAAAACTACACTCTGACCATCTTTTCTTAAATCACCTTAACTGTAATACATAAGTTGGTACGAAACTCTATATTATGTATATATCTAAGAAGCTCGTGACCTATAAGTATAATCGACACTTGCTATGACAAAACAATATGTAACGGCACAGTTTTTGTTTTGCAGTCACAGTGTCTTTACATTTATCAAAAACTTATTAATCCCTATAATAAATAACCATGAACTTCCAACGACTAGCTCGTCGTGGATTTGGTTTACTGCCAAAGGTTTTTATCATTTATAAAGTCGTCAATTCTATAATAGGCCTTTTTTCATAGCGCCTTTTTAAAGAAAATTATAAAACCGGAATATTATTATAAAAACGTACACTATATCCTACAAACGATATATTTACGATGGTTGGCATATTTAATCTGAATTCAGATGAGGCAATTTCTTCCTACTGAGAGAAGACCTGTGCCTCGCAGTTGGATGTAAGTAAGCTGCTTCGTATTATAATTGTAGTTGGTTGAATTTCCCATTCCTTTAGAAAACTGACCGGGTTTAATAACTAGATAGTCGCCAGACTTTCTAAACAAAAATAATGCCGCACATAGAGTGGATTTCAAACAACTTTATTTCGGTTCGCAAGGAAATCCCGAACAAACAAGAAAGCTAAGTTTCCAAACACTTAAAAAAGTCATAAAACCAAATCGACTTTCACACGCAAAGCTCTAGTAGTACCTTCGTGCCTAAGTCGTGAAACATACAAGACGCGCGGACGTGTGGAAAGGACGCGGGTAAGACGCGACGCGTTGTCTGTACAACGCACTGTTGCCACCATCTTATATGTTCAGTTGATAGCGGCGCTAGTGGAGAATTCATTAGTAGAATTTGAGAAATTTACGGTGGCGAAATTGGTGGCGCTGTATACAGGATTACTGGTCAGTAGACGTCATCCTTTCAGAAGGTGATAGTAAAGAGTTTTTAGAAAAAAAATCTTAAAAGTCGAATATCTCGAAATGGGTGACCTCTAGACCAGGGTGTCTCATAGGGAAAATAGTTTGTACCTATCCCTACCATCACCTGCTGAAAGGATCAGCCCTTATGTTATGTAACTTTCCACTCTATCGGGTTGAGCATTTAGATAACTCGAAAAAGTCAAAATAATAATGCATATCACAGTTCGGATGTAGAGATAGGATGAAGAGTATGAGATACCTACATAAGGTAGTGTGACATCATCATCATCATCATTCAGCCACAAGAAGTCCACTGCTGGACATAGGCCTCCTCCATGGATTTCCAAAAAGACCGGTCGGAAGCGGCTTGCATCCAGCGTCTTCCCGCCACTTGGATGAGATCGTCGGTCCATCTTGTGGCTGGTCGTCCTACGCTGCGCTTGCCGATATGTGGTCTCCAGGTGTGACATACCGGGAATAAAAGTTAAATCAGACAACTCCATACAGCGGAGTCTTACGTGATTGGACTCCAGGTCTACTTACAAGTAATCCTGTATATTTCGGGCCCTCCCCGGAGAGAAACCCACACACAAGACACGGGTCTCTTGTGTGTGGGTTTCGTCCTGTACCATCAGTTCATACATACACAAGCTGACGCCTGTATCCCAGAGGGGTAGGCAGAGACCAGGCATTGCCACCTGCCACGATCTTGACATGACAAATCACTTTCGATTCATCCACATTCATTTCATTACTCGTTGCTTGCACGCACGCCGGTTTCGGGTACGTGCTGACGACGCAAATATCGTCTATCCGAGACAGTACTGAAACATTTCAAGATTTACCATACTCGAGTAATTGGCAATCTAAGTTTTCATCTTTTAGTAATAAAAAAATAAATAAAAAATGTGTTCGAGATATTCGTATACTGCACTAGATAGGAAAAAGGAAAATTGTCTGTATTTTGAAACCTTTGGTGTAAAAAACTAGATTTTCAAAATTTTGGATATGTTCCAGTTCTGTCTCCGATAGACGATATATCGAGCGAATGTGGAAAAGCCGGTAAGGGACGCCCCAGGCGGACATCAGTACATTTTGTATGAAAATTTTGAATTTAGTAAGAGACCCAGTCCCACGTCTAACAAACACCAAACTTGGATGAAGGCAGCCATTTTGAAATAAATGCCTAATGCAAAGCTTTTATTACATGGTAGTGTAAGTAGTCTCAAATACCTTCCACTGCTTTAACTATTCTACAACTAAGGGAAAATAGCTCTTTTTGCTTAAGTTTTAGAGACCTAAAACGTCGCAAGGTGGAATATGCGTCGTCGCGCGTAACCGATCGGTAATATGAGGCCAATGAAGCTGCAATATCTGTAATGTACGCGACAGTATGGTAACGATCTAAATGCAACTCTATGCCTTAAGGATAAGAGTGAAAATCGTCCGATGTTATGCTAGCAACTTCACTTGGCTATTCGTATTCGCGTATTCGTCGACAATTTAGAATAGACTACAGGTTTACCACAACCAGCGCTTAAGATTCGTCAGAATATCCGGCAATGGATAGTTAATATTTGCTAAATACGTGTGGCCGAGTATGGGACTCTGGCTTCAGAAATTTTAAAGGTATAACAGCTGCCTTGTGTGCAGTTTTGCCAACTATTCCATGCCTCGTAAGCTCAAGTATTGCATCGGAAAGTGCGTCAATTATCACAAAAAAATCGAATAAAAATCACATCATATAATTTGTCACATGTTTTTAAATATTTAAAACAATATTTTGTACGTCTACAATGGCAAAGCATGCAGGCAAATATTCGACTATATACCAGCATCTTCAAAACTCATCATCATCAAAACATTATGTCCCCACCGAGGGGCACTGATCTCTTCCCTAAGGAAAGGTATATGCCATACAGGGGCCAGGTCCGGATTGGTGGAGGCTTGTAAGACTAGTGCTTGGTCTTAATGTCAGAAGCTTTCAAGCCGTCCTATGGCCTCTGGCTTAGCGACTGCACGGAACGCGAAGCACGGAACCGCTTAGAAAAATGCCACTAGCGCTAGTCGTATGGACGGTCACCCCATCCATATTCCCAAGGAGACATATTTCTTATTATTTCTATTAACATCAAAATACACGTAATTTTTTCCGTATTTGGTTAATTAGATACAGGATACGGCTACGCTTCGGTACTAAACTACATTTAAATACAACTGACTGTACAACTGACCGCAGAAATAAGATATTAAGTCGTAGCCCATCAATAAATCTACTATTAACCCACAGCGATGATTCAAATGATGGGATCCCCTCACTCCCACATTCCTAAAGTCCGTTATAAAATAAAATAACCCCCATCTCGCAGCCCAGGTTACCGTTAAAATTGGCCACGTTTGCCTATTGCCGACGTTATTACCCGCAATTGATACCCAGCACACGCAGTCATATGGGTTTTAGCTCCGTACTTAGGCAAAAGTGGTATTGAAATACTAATATTACCTGTCTTTTCATTTTGAGATCGCGCAATCTCAGGAAGGTTTTAGATACGTAGTTCTACAAAATAAATATCATAGAATGTTTATGTTTGCACCCTACTCCATTATGTTACGGGTGTTTTTACAACAAAACAAGGTTCTAAATGGATGGCCCAATTCAAGAAATCACTAAAAACGTACTACTTAGTTACAAAATTCATGCTTCTCAGTAATCTGGTGTTCTTTTAAGAGGCAAAAAGTTACTTTAGGTACTCCGTTGTTTTGCAAATCTATGAAATTGGACTTAGTGATTTCTTGAATTGGGCCATCCGATGTCGATCAATCAAAATCACCTTTTTGACACACCCATTTCTTTCCTGTATTTTTCATGTCAGATATAATTTCTCGACGTCACAACCATTTGGTCCGATTTGACTTTACAGGAGAGCGAACCTACAAGTTACTATAAGCTTAAATACGATATGATACTAGGATCATTTTAATCGTTAGATTATCTAGTTGGTTTCTAATAAGATAAATATCAACGAAAACTGTAAATCAGATGGTAAAGTTCAAAATAAAGTAGACTTAATTTTTTTTCTAAGGCAATTAGCAAATTGTAAGTTATTTTCTAGTTTTCAAATTATACGGAGTATTTTTTGCGTAATTTTATAAAATTGTGCACTTTTTTAACTTTCTGCAGGTATTTTTAGTTTTAGTGTAGCTATAATAGTCTTTTAGCTAAGATATTTTTTGTCAAGAAGGTCGCAGGTGAAAGCGCGAAAAAAAGCGCGGAGAAAGTGACCTTTGACTCAGGTTAGGACAGGTGGGGTTAATGTCGCTCGCGCGCCTGGACATCCGAATGGTTAGGAACAAAAGGTGTCATTTACACTTTTCATGTTTTTGAGTAAATCGAGAAAATAAATATTCATCTTGAAGGTATTTAAAAGTATTTATGTAGACGTTAAAATAAAGCCAATATTTAATAAAGTATTTATGAAATGACACCTTTTGATCATAACTATATGATAAAGTAGTGTAATTTGATTCAATAGAGTTGTAAAATAAAATAAAATTAAAAAATAATTAAATAATAATAATAATGGTAATTAAATAGACTTTTTATTCACACAACGTCCAGGAGTCTAATGCCATAAAATGATGACTCAATCCAACACATAGAAATCCCATTAATTGCCATCGAAGGAATTGTTCTTCAATTACACGCAGTCACCTAGGGTTACCACAATGATATAGTTTTACTATTATTTTTGGCGTGTGCCTACTATAGATACTCGTATATACTGGTGAATAAATATACAGTACGTATATGAAACATTGCATATTTCGATTAGTTGAACATTTATTTATTTATTGATACATGCATAAGCTCACGCCTGTACCAGAGGGGTAGGCAGTGACCTGGGGTGCAATTACGTAAGACTCCGCTGTATGGAGTTGTCTGATTTAGCCCCTTTGTTCCCGGTATGTCACACCACCTTATGTCACACTGTTACATTCTGGGACTTTTTTCCCCAGTAGGTATCTCATACTCCTACTCCGAACTGTCATATACTTTCTTATTTTGACTCTTTCGAGTTTTCTAAGTTGTCTAACTCGATAGAATGGAAAGTTACGTAATAATAAGGGCAGGGACTACCATGTGCCACGATCCTGACAAATCACTTTCGTTTCATCGACTTTCATTGGTCGTTGCATGCACGCACGTAGGTTTCGGGTAGGTACTTTTTATCGCTAATACATCCCCTATTGGTAAAGCTACAGTAACAAAAACAAAGCCTAAGAGTAAAGTAGATGTATGCTGTACGTCGATGCAGCGGTAAAAGGCTCAAACTCAGGATTAGCTGAGGGTTTGCACCAACAACACTGATTTTCAGCTAGTTTTTTCCGGTGACTCACGGAGCATTCACGTCCGGTCCCAAAAACCTCTCTACAGATAACTGACAGTTAGCTGTCAACGCGATATTGAAATGTTCCGCTTTTGTTTTCCATCAATTGAGTGGCCTATCACTAGCATTCACTAGTTAACATTTTAACTGGTGGTAGCTGGTTGGTAGGTTATTGGGACCGGGCATAAAACAGAATAAACGCCCACTCACACTTACACAAGGGTGTCCCAAAATTCAACGTCAAGCCGGTTCCGGGTGAAAAGGCAAGTCATACTGGTTATCAGAAGAATATAAAAAAAAATCGATTTTTTCATTATGAGTACAATAATTTTTTTACTATTATTTAATAAAAAAAAATCACAAATATATTTAAAACTAAAATTAAAATAAAAAATGGGCAATTTTTTAAGGTAATTTTTTTAAGTCTGTTTTCTTGCAAGCTGGAGCCGCTTTTCAAATTTTGTTAGTCGTTTTAAAGAAGCATTATGCAGAGATAGAAAACAAAAAAAAATGGAAGAAGTAAAGATTTGTGGCAACAGGATTATTCAATTTTTGATTAAATGCCTATAATTTTTTTTCACGCAATTTTTTTTATTTTATATTTTTCTGATAACCAGTATGACTTGCCTTTTCACCCGGTTCCGGCTTGACGTTGAGTTTTGGAACACCCTGTATACAAAGACATACATACACTTACACAATGTGTCATGTCATTACACCTACGAAAAAAAAGTTGGCAACCCTACAGCCGCCGTATGACTCACCGCCGATTTATCGGTCAACCAGTCGACCAATTCGACTCGCGACCGCTCCGGTTATTAGTCGCCCATCAAATTGGTCACAGTAGAATTCACTGCACGATGCGTGAAATAAAATCGCCCCTGCACTGACATTTTTTGCAGTGGTCACGTAAGATTGACATCGTGAGGAAACCTGAGTGACTTATTTTAATTTGTCAGCACATCAACGGTGGCCATTCATCGTGATAAAGCCTGTACTCTCGTTCTGTCGAAAAAGCCTGTGTTCACGATCACGAAGGTTAAGCAACACAGGGCGCGTTCAGTGAATGGATGGGTGACCGTTCTATGACTGACGCAAGAATTCATATTGTACACCAGAGCATATAATTTTTGTAAATTTTCGGCACTATATTCGGTCTATTCATCTTTGTTATTGTAATTGTTACCTATTTAAGTGCTACTCTCTAAACGAATTCTTGACAGATGGAGTAAAGTAATATAGACTATTCTGACATTACAGCTATTTCAATTTTAATTTCTATTGTAATTTATTTTAGTTAAATCGATGCAACTGACTTTTTAATTAATTTATTTGGACATTGTATTATAAGATGAATATTGTAGATTTAGCACACAAGAGAAGTGACATTTGTATTAACAATGGTATTTTGACATTTTAATTACTGAATTCAAACTAAATATTTGCATGTTAGAACATAGCTAACAGAATGAGAGATCATATTTATCTCATATAACATGTCATCAAAATGTACCACATTCTAGGCAAATAAATATATTTTATTTTATTTTTTTATTTTAAGTTTCCTTGTAATGACTGTTCGTTAAAAAAAAAAAAAATAATAATAATTAAAAACTACCTAACTGAGAAATAGAAAATAAACATTGAGCGTAATCTTTTCATGTATGTTGTTGCCCTTTGTAGGGGTTCTAACCCAAAAGGTAAAAAGGAGCCTATTGCTGAGACTCCGTTGTCCGTCCGTCCGACCGTCTGTCACCAGGCTGTATCACTTGACCTGGTCCCAAACTAGGATACCCTGTGCTACGGTAACCAGGCAAGGGCATTACAAAGATGGAAAACCACCCAGACTGAGGCCATTTGTGCAAAAATACGGCGGCCTTCAGTGGGAATCGAACCCAGGACCTCTGTCTTGGTAACACCATGACTAATTGGCAATTAGCCTAAGATCTATTCTTAGATAGGGCTAATTACCAAATAATTTTTTTAGTATATTTTTGGTAGGCCTAAAAACATAAAAACTTAAACTAAAAACTTCAGAAAAATCTGCGAGTCTCGTTAACAAACTCTGTGACACGAGACTTTCATATATTAGATTGAAACAAGATAACTTCACATACCTAAATAAACTCAAGCCTGTATCCCAGAGGGCTAGGCACTTGCCACGATCCTGACAAGTCACTTTCACTTGATCGACATTCATTAGGCGAAATACCTATCTACTATTCCGCTAAGTCGCAATAATCATCAGAGCATGATTTAGGGCCTCTGTATGTCCATGTTTCCCACTCACTATTACAAAACTACTTTTCCTTTCATTTGAAAGCTGATTGCAACAAGCAAACTGCGATGTACAATTTAATCTAAATAGTTCGACATTTCAATCGCACTGGCTCTCACTACATGCCTTTACAAACTACTAAGACAATGCTTCCATTAGGAACAGAAATGCTATTAAAAAAGGGAGGGTTCTTTACATGACCGATACTTATCGCGCCCTTGCAAGAACAACGTGGTAGAAGAAAACCATTTTATTCATAAATATTTATAACCGCCACAATGAGCTCTTTTTTCAGTAAAAACACTATTTTATTTACTCCGAAAACGCCGGCATAATGAGCAAAAGAGACAATGCATCACGTTATAGCGCTATCTCTTTCGACCAGTATTTTGAAACCTTAAAAATGCTCTCCTGTAAAGTAAGAGTTTACGAAATAACACGTTGTTTTTGCAAATTATACTTTTGGCAGTACACAATTTATTAGTAAATAGCCCAAAAAACACATTCACATTTTTTCCGGAATGGTAAGTTTAAAAAAAAGATAATAATAATAAATTATTATTAATAATACATTCCAAATTATAAGATAATGGCAAAACAATATTAAATGATAGTAAAAAAATACATACATAAGCTCACACCTGTATCCCAGAGGGGTCAGCAGAGACCAGGCACTGCCACTTGCCACGATCCTGACAGATCACTTTCACTTCATCGACATTCATTAGTCAAAATGGTTCATTCGTAAGCCAAGTCAAAGGCTTTGGGGCGGCTTGAAAAACTTCTGACAGTAAGACCAGCCACTAGTCTTACCGTGGTGGAGTACGGCCTATACCAGGGAAGAGACCCATGCCCCTCGCTGTGGACATAATGGGTTGATAATGATGATGATTTATTATACAAGGTGTCGATTCGCACAGTTAAATTCGACTCTGAGGTGGTTATTAACATGATACTGAAGCAAAAAAAGAAAATATTAAAAAAAAAAAATGTGAAAATAACCTAAAATCCCCGGCTTTGCGGCGCCGGCGGCAAGCGCATGCACACTCTCCCGCCCCACCCCGCGAAATCCCCGCCGGACCCGTCAAGTGCAAACGATAGAAGCTAAGCCATATAACTTAATGATTTTTAGGTGATTATCACTAAAAGAAAAATTTTTTTTGTTTATTTTTTTTCCTTCAGTATCATGGAAATAACTACCCCTGAGTCGGATTTAACTGTACAAATCAACACCCTGTATATAAGAATCTCGTGTTACATTGTTTGTTATCGAAGTGTCTCGTTTGGCGTCCTTCGGATACGGAACTCTAAAAAAGACAATCGGATGTTTAAATAATGTAATAGAAAGTAACATCGGAGGTTTGATGTTCGATTTCCTACTACGTACTTCTACAACCGAGAAACCACCAGATATCCAGTCTGTTAGCTTTTAGAATATACCTCGGCTACTATCGGATTGAATCGGATATATTCGTGTAATAGAAATATTGGAACTAATATGACACTTAACTTTACATAACTTTTCAAAATAGTGAAGAAAATTTTTATTCAGAGCAGGAAGTAGTATTACACTCGTGTGCTTTCGGCGAAAACCGAAGCCTACTCTAGAGCCCGAGGTATATTCTAAAACAGACTGTATATTTGTTTTCTAAAGTAAAGCCAATTAATAGGTCACATTTGACACATCATCAAAATTCATCAACGTAACCTTGTAACGCAGGGCACACAATATTATTTATATTTTAAAAGTTAGAACTGCACAATTGCTTCACTTTTTTCACTTAATAACACATATTTAGTGTAATAATTTCAAAAAAAGGCATTATTAAAATTTAATTTGGCTAATAAACAATTCTAAACTTAATAAACAATGTTTGTCCTAAAAATCTGAACTTCCTCACAAGGTTATGTCTGTCAACCCTTTTTGTTTTTAAAAACTAGGAATGATACCGTAAAAGTCAAAGTAATCATCAGTCAAAAAGTTGAATTGAATGCAATGATTACCTCTGGGTATTACACAAAATGGCACTGCAAAATTTTGACAAAAAAAAGTCTTGTATTTGTCCAAAATGTTTTTCATTTATTAGGTATTATCTAAAACCTGCAAAAATTGGAATCGCTCGTAGCCTGGACTGCCGGAGTGATCTTAAACGATCACTAAGGTTAAGCAACATACGGCGCGTTCAGTCCATGGATGGGTCACCGTCTATGACTAACGCTAGTGGCATTATTCCGAGCAGTTCCGTGCTTTGCAAGGCACGTTAAGCAGTTGGTGCCGGCTGCCGTCGATAGATGGCAGTCGTTAAGCCAAGTCAGAGGCCTTAGGGTGGCTTGAAAACTTCTGACAGTAAGACCAGCCGCTAGTCTTACAAGCCATTGTTATTTTCAAGGTCAGGTCTGAAAGGGCTATACCTTCCTCAGGGAAGAGACCCGTGTCCCTCGGTGGGGACATGATGGGTTGATGATGATTTTGTTTTATAAATTTAGGTTAGACAATAATGGGACAGGGTTTTGATTAATAATTGTTTATTTGATTTGATTTTCAAGGGAACTCAATTAAAATTACAGTACCTATACGTACTTTTTCACAATAACTGCATTCGATTCACAAATGTTTGAAGTCCGTATCGATTCATTCGATGTAATCGATGTTTTTTAGCAGGTCACCTCACTATGAAGCTAAGACTGACACATGTCGAATGTGGCCTATTAAATTGGCTTTACTTCACATTTAGACACCCTCACGCCTATATCCCAGAGGGGTAGACCAGAGCTTGGCACTTAATAAACCTTTTCCGCTTCATCAACATTCATTACTCGCTGCATGCACGCACGCTGGTTTCGGACACTTTTTATCTTGCCGTTCGCTAATACATCACCTACTTGGTCGAAGTCTGTCCGCATGGGACGTTCTTCACCGACCCTATCACAAATTTGCTCGATATATTGGTTTTGTCAATGGTTTGTGTTTCATTAAAGTATTTTTTACGTATTGCCAAAATACACTCATTAGAACACAAATTCAGAAAGAACACTTTCTACTAAACTGCAGGCACAGTTCTAAAATTGTACAATTTCTAGTAATAAGAACTACATTGGTCAGCCGGCGTATTGTATTTAGAGGCCAATGAATTACAAATGGAAAGTGAGTTTTGACAAGTGCGCTCTCCATATTGTCTGCTATTGATGAGCAAATGAATTGGAATGAGTTACGTGGTTTATAGGCCGGGAGGCACAACGCAAAACTCTACAGATGTAAAACTATCCCATCCCAGGTCAAAAATTTCAAGGTTGATCGGCTATTGTGTATAGGTACAATGTGCCTGTCTGCATAGAAAATCCTTGTACTACACAGTAACTCCAGTTTACAATCGTGCGTATAAATCATTCAGGGTAATTGCAATTTTGTCCTAGCCCGTTAAGCAGCACCTTAACGAATTTATAATCTGCCTAATCTAGACATTACGTAAACCGAGAGCGATTGATTTTGTTGCTCGACGAGTACAGTGCGGTACAGATTGACTTGAATTTTGTATTTACCAACTTGTGAACGAGGTAAGACTTGCAAGCCTATAACTTGCAAAGAGATCGTGGGTTCGAACCCCAAAATGTACAAATGGCTTTGTTTTTGACATTATCTACAAAAATTATACCTAACTTTTTAAGAATCCGTTGGTACAGTCGGCAGCACATCATTCTATACACCCTTGCACTCTACTCCGTTGTATTACGGGCGACCTTGCAACTAAAATGTGAAGGTTGACATGCTGTCCACTGTACATCTTATTGCTACTACAAAATTACAATAATTTTGGTATACGTTTCTATAGCTAAGTTTTTTTAATAACTCTCTAATACTTGTACGACAGACAATCAAACACTTAAATATCAAAATGTACAAAATGTTTTAATTGACCAATTTTATGTAAAATATCGTCGTCCACGATACAGGCTTAGCCTAGTGTGGGCACACGGTCACCACTATATAGGTAATGTTATCAAAATGTTAATAAGATTAATAATTATTAATCCACATGAATGTAACATAATTTGTTTGGCAATAAACAATTTTTACTTTACTTTAATATTTATGACATGAATTCTCTGTTCGAACATAAAAATTTGTTTTAGGGCTCAGCCTCTCCTTTTTTTATTTTTATTACGTACTCAACTCACTTGACCTAAACTAGGATACCTACCATGTGCTATGGTAACCAGACAAGGACTTTTCCGACAAAAAATCAAGTGGATAAGATAAGGTTGATAGTGTGTATACTTCATCATCATCAACCTATTATGTCCCCACCGAGGGGCACGGGTCTCTTCCCTGAGGAAGGTATAGGCCATACTCCACCACGGGGGCCAAGTTTAAATATTTTATTTCTTGAAAAAACACATGTTTTCTAAGCCAAAAGGCCGAAGCCTGGTCTCTCTTGGAAAAATAACTGCTGACTCCCAGTCTACAGAGATATGAAAGATTGAGTGCTCGTTCACGATGACGATAAAACCAACAATACAAGTATTTAAAGTACGAATCGTGTTCGAATATTTAATTAAAACCCTTCCATTTTTGTTGTAAAGCAATAGAGTTAATTTTTCTCTGACTTTATTAAGTTAGAGTGGTCATGTTTTAATTATTGACGATTCGTAAAAATGGTTGCGAAAACGAAAGTTCAGATTTAAACGTACGCCCAGTCACATTACATAAACATAACTTATCTTATAGATAGATAGAAAACACTTATTTGTACATAAAAAAGGAGACTACACAAGTATTTCTTAATCTAAGAGTACAGACGGCGGCCTTATCACTAAAAGTGATCTCTTCCAGATAACCTTTGGATGGACTGGAACAAAATATTGGAGAAGGGAGTAGCAATTATATGTAGAAAATAAGTAAAATAATAATGATCATACCAATTTCTTGATTAATTAATGACCTAAGACGAATTTTATCAACGTTATCGCATTATTTTAACGTTTTTTTCGACGGTTCTTTAACGACTAGGAAAATTAACATTTCAATTGAATTATATTTATGCATCTCGCAAAAAACCTACTGTTAAATACAATAGTAGTCATACAATTACAGATACACTTAAAATATTATATGTGTGATGAAAAGGATAAAGTGCATAGCCTTACAGAGACTGCCTCATTGGTCCAGCCGTTAAGGCGCTTACCTACCAAAACATAGGTCGTGGATTCGATTCCCACTGGGGACCGCTGACATTTGTACAAATGGATGAAATTAATGAATGGACCGATTTGGCTGAATTTTGTTTTTTTATATTTGTGGAATTCCAGTTTAAATGGTAAGAAAATATGGAAAAACTACGAAAATATTGGCGATACGAAGTTTTCCGGGACAGTTAGTCTTATATAAATTACTGATTCTCACTGAACTTATTACTTATAGGGATTCGACAGCATTCCTCACGAGCAAAGTTAAATGCTGAATGTGGGCGCGACGAAGGAAAATGTGCATATCTCGATAAAAAGTGCATCGGAGCAATCGCTCGATTAGTCGCGGGAGCCGTGACGGATCGGACCGGACTGGCGAGACCCGGTTGCCATGGCAACGGCTCTGGTGACCTGGTATACTTTTACAACTGCTAGGTAGACAAGGGTCACTGATGTGTGGACTATAGTGGCCGTGGCTATGGCAGAAGCTCGAGGTCTGTGGAGGTTGTGATGCAAGGAGTATATTTCCAGCAGTCTATGTTGTTTTTTGATTGAGAGTAGGGTGTAAAACCAACCTTAAATTGAGGTCGTTTAGGCTGAAAACAACAAAAATTTTTAAATGAATGTTTAAATTAGTTCCAAACTAGAGTACACAAAATTGTATGTAACGAGGTGCAAGTCGCATCGTTGCTTTTTATCATGTTTGGCCTTTAACCATTCTAAATTCAATAACTTTTTGACATAGCCACCGTCTATGTCAACCGTCCACCGTCTATGACGGACGTAGCTCAGCTTAATAATAATAATAATATTAAACTCACGCCCGTAGGCCTGGTAGGCAGAGGCACCAGTCTCTAGAACTGGACCCACGTTTTGCCGAGTTTATTAGGTCCCAAACGTGACAAGTGGCAAGCCTGTCGCCGTTATCCGGGCACAATTTATCAGCGAATGCTGTTGCTGTACAAACAAATGTACATAACTAAAAGTCATTGGTACATGCGTGGTTCGAACCCAGACCCTCATGATCGAGAAGCAAGGGTCAACCCCACTACGCCACCACCGCCTGTCAGCTCAGCTTCTACCTTATTTTCATTCATTTCATTGAATTTTTTCTTTTATCACGACCCGGATCGATTTATTCTTCTAAAACAATAATCATAAAATATTTAATTATCGTATAAAATAAACATAAATATTTAAACATAAACATAAATATTTCGTGCCCCTGGATACCCCTATTTCATTCCACCGACTGCACCCCGAACCCCTACTGCGACATGTATACACTAGCAAACACAATAATAATAATTAATTAATTTATTTATTTATAAAAAGTAAACTTACAGATAATAACCAAAATGTACTGAAAACTATAATCAAATCAGTCTTGAACTAGCGACCCAAATGCTGTTTATACGGCGTGATAGTAAATATCATTAAAATTATATAAGTATAAAGTATCGTAGAGTAAATAATATTTATTCCATGAACTCCACTTCGTTAAAGTCATACGGAAGTTAGTGTACTTTTTGTTTGTATTGTACTTATGCTGTTAGGTTGATTTAGTACATACCTATGTGACTTTTCTGAAATTTGGTTTGTTGGTAAAAACTAGCAGTCAAATCTTGAGCTTGAATAACAATTAACATCTCTAGTGAAGTTGTAACTAAAATTTCATGATTTTCTACAGAGAACTAGGCAGCACCCACGTAGATCTCAATTATTTTGTTGACGATGTCGATAACGACGTCTGTTATTGAACTTGGCTCTCATTCACATTTATGTTTTTGATGGGATAACTTTTACATTACACAATCACTTCATCTGTCCCCACACTAGGATACCCTGTGATGGTAATCAGGCACGGAGATCACAAACATCGAAATACACTCAGACTGAGGACATATTATTATGTTCGTGCACAGTGTATGTGCAGTGGGAACGAACCCCGTCAGACCAACCTCTGTCAGACCAACGAGACAGTTTTTGCAAATACGATCTGTAATATATATTTTTTTACCTAGTCTGTACTAGGGACTGCCACCTGCCACGATCCTGTCCTGACAAATCTCTTTCGCTTCATCATCAACCCCTTTACACGAATATATCCGATTCTATCCGATAGTAGCCGAAGTCTATTCTAAAAGCTAACAGACTGTATGTATGTTTTTTTTTTCATTGGTGGCGCCAGGTCGTCCACTGGATCTCCTTAATAGTTTATATTCACAGAGCTTCCCTCTTTCGTGAACTTGTGAATGGTGTCTCACGGAGTTCGGCGCAGGCGTCGCTGAACCTCCTCTAATAAGAGCGAGGCGTGAAGGGGGCGCAGAAATGATAATATCCATCAATAATAAGTCCCTGTTACGCGAGGGTGGCCATGATGTCCTATTTCCCTGTGCAAAAACACTACAGCTCTGGTGATAATAGGAAAAAAAGTAAAAATATATTTAAGCGCCCCACAGGACCAAGCAGAAAAGAACGTACCCTATGTCACTCTCTGACATGCCAAAGGAAAAAATACCGAATAATGTCAAACTATTGGTTTACTAGAATAAGAAATCCTTGCGGTTCCTAATTAACAAAAGAGTTCTTTGAGAAAATTTAATTTCGTAACTTAGGCATTTTGCATTATCATTGCTCCCATTTTAGCATTTTAGCATTTTGCATTATCATTATCATTATCAAGTCTCCCACCAATAAGCTAAATAACGGGTAGTCGGTGCAACTTGACAATATTAAACAAAAATATTTCTATACCCATACACATACATAAACGGTACATAGATATGAAATAACAATACTCTCTGCCAAGCCAACGACAATCTAATCGGTCACCGTTTTGTTGCATTAGTACTTAATTTTCTAAGTCTTGACCTTTAAAATAGCAATATTTTTCGACTGTTATTTTCAAAGTCAGTATTTAGGATGTTAACTTTACCGCACTCTCTGCAGTCTATCTTCAAAAGTATTTAAGGTTTCATTTCATTTGTAACGCTTTGTAATGTAATGTAAGTTACATTACATAGGGCTGGTGTCTGAATTGAGAATTTGCACTAATTAAATATCTTTCTGTCTCGCTCTTGTTTGAGAACTTTGACGAGACAGCACTATAGTTAAGTAGTTACTTAACTTACAAACTGTAATGTTACAAATTGTAATGTAAATAGTTATAATCTAAAAGATTAGTTTTTGTACAGTCCCACGCGCCATCGATACGTGTGGTGATCCTACGGAGACCGGTCGCGCATTCGTTCCGCACAGGCTAATTGGTCGGCCGCGGGAACCGAACTGCATTCCGCTCGGAGGCGAGACAACCACTACACCATTGCGCCGCCAACGGAGCAATGTTCTCGCACTTTACTCCACATTTAACGCCTGAGAAACCGAAATTTGCAGTTCTCATTGCAAGTTCCAAAGCTGATGTGGACCAACACAACAAGAGAAGTATTTCTAATTGCGTCGATAGATCGCAGTCGTTAAGCCAAGTCAGAGGCCTTAGGGCGGCTTGAAAACTGCTGACAGTAAGACCAGCCACTAGTCTTACAAGCCTCCACCAATCCGGACTTGGCCCCCGTGGTGGAGTGTGGCCTATACCTTCCTCAGGGAAGAGACCCGTGCCCCTCGGTGGGGATATAATGGGTTGATGATGAGAGACAAACTTCACGACGTCTTGCTGCAAGGGCACCAGCCATAGAAACGGCTATAATTTCTTTGTGATAGGTTTATTTTTTAATCTAGAATCAAACGTCGATTTGTGTGCTCTAAGCTTATTAGTAAAGTTTCATTGCCACTCGGCAGGCTTGTCGCTTGTAAAGTCGACAGCACGTCAACCTTCATACTTTTGGTGCAAAGTCGCCCGTAATGCAACGGGGTAGAGTGCATGGGTGTATACGATGATGTGCTGACTGTACATAAGAACCAAATGGTTATTCTTTTCTTTGTTATTCAATGTTTTTATTCGAATATGTAATAAAACTAGCGACGCGCCGCGGCTTCGCACGGGTGGCAGAAGCGTTTCCGTGGAAAATTCCCGGGGTAGTATTTTTTTTACACATTGGGTTACATCGTTCGAGATTTCGTACAGAACCCTACACTTTTTGAAAATCCAATATAGCATAATATTATGTTACTCACGAAGGATGTAGCTTTCTAATGGTAAAATAATTTTTAAAATTGGCCCAGTAGTTTCTGAGTCTATTAGTTACAAACATACACACACACACAAAAATGCCAAAATATAAATCTTTCCCCTTTATAATAATACTATAGATTATGTTCACTTTTATGGCGGTAGCTTTTTGTATTTACAAAAATTAACATTGATGAAATCTGACTGTGAGAAAGATAATGTCTTTGGAAATATGGGTAGATTGGTACCCTAATAAATTGCGGATTTATAAAAAAAAACGAAAGCGATCCCAGCAAGACCATTATCAACCTTACCTAAATAAAAATCGCCATCTTCTTGACTTAACCCAAATTGCTACCCACTTAACTAAAAGCAGAAGCAACACTTAAATAAGAATGCCTTCTTCAATTTAAATTTTTCATTATCGACACTTTATATTATTACTTTCTTTTTATGTTTGACGACGCTTTCTAAACCACAAACATAAACATTTACATACAGGCATAGCGCATACGTTGCTTCTGGCCCCACACTAGGATACCCTGTGTCGTGGGAACCAGAAACAGAGACATCACAAACATGTAAACATCCAAGACCTGAGGTTTTTTTGTCCCTGGACAGGATTCGAACCCCGTGCCTGTCACATGGTAGGCAGATGCGCTAACCGCTGTGCCACAGAGATCGTCAAACATATTGTAAAAGACGTGTCTAATGAACGAATCTTCTGTCACTCCCTATGCAAATACCACCGCAATGTAGATATTTATTATTATTGGCTTAGAAAATTATGAAAAGTTTAAAAGTCCGCAGTTATCCAGTATCGCACTCATCTTGTTTCGCCGATCGCTGTTGGTGACATTCGCATAAACACAGCCTACCTGTTTTCAGTATTTGTGGGGTGACCAACATTTGAGTCATATAGAAGCATAGTCAGCAACATCCACTTTAACTGAAATACATACATAAGATATTTTTACTTACAATTATAATGTAGTAGCTTCTAGTTAATATGAGTTTTATACAGTATGTAATGTAAAAGTAATGTACTAAAAATACCTGTATAAAATGTCCTGAAAGAAGGCTAATTATTCCGTAAAATAGCTATTACTTTTGGATGTGAAAAAAGTGGATGTTGCTGACTTTGCATCTATATGACTCATTTGCAATATGTAAAGTACTATTATTGCTATTATTAAATTCTTTATTGCATCAAAACAAAAGTTTTTCGAAGGCGAAAAGGGCGAAGGCCGAGCTTAATCTACTTAGCATTCTCTTCCAACTAACCTAAGTAATAATGATACATGTACAGGTACAGAATCGCTCGTAGCCTGGGCTGCCTGAGTGATCTTGAACGATCACTAAGGTTAAGCCACATACGGCGCGTTCAGTCCATGGATGGGTCACCGTCTCTGACTAACGCTAGCGGCATTTTTTCCGAGCGATTCCGTGCTTCGCAAGGTACGTTAAGCAGTTGGTGCCGGCTGCCGTCGATAGATGGCAGTCGTAAAGCCAAGTCAAGCCAAGAGGCCTTTAGCAGCGGCTTGAAAACTTCTGACAGTAAGACCAGCCACTAGTCTTACAAGCTTCCACCAATCCGGACTTGGCCCCCGTGGTGGAGTATGGCCTATACCTTCCTCAGGGAAGAGACCCGTGCCCTTCGGTGGGGACATAATGGGTTGATGATGTACAGGTGCATCATAAATAATACTACATACTTTTAGGCAGGGAAGTATCATGACTAGAAGCACAATCTGGGATTCTTCTTATTTATTCATTCATTCTTATTTTCAAGATCAACACTAACGAGGTTAAATAGTACCGTCCCCATCCCCATGCTTCTATTAGGACCAGCGGCATAGATCTTTACTCAAAATATGTCGGACGCTTAGAAGAAACGAAAGAGTGTAAGTCCGAAATACTCTATTTCGGACACATAAGTCGTAACGCCAAGGACAGTCTCCTTCGTCTTATACAATGCAACAGCATATTAAGGAGTAGAACTTGGAGACAAAAGATAACATGGCTATTACGACAATGGTCAACAGTCCTTGTTGCAAGCAAGCAAGAAAAGCAAGATAACTTAATTATTAGCCAACCTAAGATAGGAGACTGCTTTTGTCAAGATGAGAGCCATATATGATTTACATTTAAATGATTTAATCTCGATTGTTTATTATAATTAATGTAGTTTATTTATACTTGCCATTTCAGTCTACCCGTGACATATACGAGTGCCTTCGTACTAGGAATCATTAATTCGCGGTGGGTACGCGCCATGATAAATCTATTCGCTCTCTCTGAGAGAACACCTTTGCCCAGCGGAGGGACATTTATAGTCGTGAACCAATGTCACCCTACACCGGCCACATAAAAAGAGCACAAAACGACCGAAACACTCGGACCCAGCGGTAATCCAACGCTACGCATAATGAGCTACATAATTAATACTGAACG
Organism: Yponomeuta plumbellus; assembly: GCA_947310845.1. Taxonomy (NCBI): domain Eukaryota; kingdom Metazoa; phylum Arthropoda; class Insecta; order Lepidoptera; family Yponomeutidae; genus Yponomeuta; species Yponomeuta plumbellus. The sequence goes on along the minus strand of OX371216.1, from coordinate 8,008,273 downwards.
TCATGCGCTGGCGCATGGCAGAGATAATCTTCGCATTTTTATGCACGTTTTATGCTGGGTAGACTTACCTGCACTTACCATAACTTCCTAGGATAAGTCTATGGTTTAAATGCTTTTGGACTTCGAGGATCGTGTGGCTTACCGTTAGGTTAGGGCGACGAAAAAACATTATATCGATTTGTCGTCCTTATCCCGCTGTTGTTCAATTGAAAACTAAACATTGAAAATGTTAGTTTTTTTTTTTCAATACAATATAACTCCGAAAGGGCAAACAAATTTGAATTAAAAGTCGCCCTGAAATATTTCAAACTTTTTTTAAACGGATTTTTTTTATTCTTAATTCGCCTGAGAATCTCTAAAACAAATAAGCCATCGGAGCCGATGATCTTCGAAATGGATATCTGACTATCTCACGGACACCAAATCTTTTTGGTATCCAAACGGATGTGATAGGTAGTCCCTAACGATGAAAAATATGGAGATGAGGGGAGGAGAAAGTATTTATTACCCTAAAATATTTACACAACTACTTAAATCTAGCGCACTTCCTGCCTACCTAATATTTACAATGGGATTGGAGGGAATGGGTGTCGCAATGCGACACGGTCTTCGGAGGACTTACAGGAGGGCCCGTTGATCCCTTGGTGATCCTCTTCTAAGGGTTAAAGGAGTCGCTGGTCTCCCTGCAGCCAAGACCCGCCTGACCTTCGCACGCAGTGGGCTCTTAGGGGAGTCGGCCCTCCAGATCCCACGGTCAAGTCCTCGGGTACTCAGTCAAGTGGAAGGCTCCCTCGTAGTCAGGCCTCCAGGCCTCCGTGTGGAGTTTCTGGGCTTCCATCGGTCGCGTCCCCCGGGTGGCAGATAGGGGAACGCCCTCCAAATATCTCCTATTATTAGGAGAGGAGAGTCCGACACACGGCCGTCGCCCTCCCCAAGGGTGGCGGTTATGGTGCACAAAGCATTTCACCCCGTTAACAAAAAAAAAGAAAGGCCTCCAGGCCTCAGCAGGAAGAGGAAGGGGCTGATGCCGGAGTTTCAGAGTTTTAGTAAAGAGCTCGGTTTATGACGCGTCGAAGCCGAATGACAGTTGAGAAGGCGTCCCGGGGTCAGCTCGGCCCCGGGACAAGGCCTTTAATTTAGTACTGCTTCGTTTGGAAGCGAAGACTTGAATGACCATCCTTTGGTTTTCATCTTTAAAGAAAACTCGGTCCGGTTTGAAAGTCGAATTTTAGATTTTCAGTGATTCCGAATTTAAAATATCCAATTCCAAAGGCAGCCAGGTCATCTAATTCTTCTTAGCGGTCAGGTCAAGTAGAAACTCCACGGTGAAGATTTAGGTGTAGCAGGTCCGAAAAGATGTCCAGGTTCAGGGAAGAGATCCAGGGGAGATATTTTTATAAAAATAAGTATGATAAAAAGTACTAGGGCGACATAAAATTAAGAATTTAGAATAAAAATATACAAACTCTTAACTACAAACTTTTTACATGGTTAGAAACTATCTCGTTAGTCGGTGACGGAAGGTCACTGACAGTATTGTCAAGAAAGACAAAAATAAACAAACAAACTAAAAAATATGAAGAAAATAATACAAATTCAAGGATTTTATGGATAAAACCTCGTAAGTAACCCATAAAACATGAGAATATACTACAGATGTTAGTATAATTGCTTATGATAGACTCAAAAACCATATCGATTAAATCAGCTTTTTATTAAGGAGCTATGATATTATGATAAATCAGCTTTTTATTAAGTGTGGCCGCTGGGAGTATACGATCCTGACACATGTCTGTTTCATATGACTAGTGATGGGAGAAAATCAACGTTATCATTCCTTACGTTATTCTTAACTAGCTTTTGCTACTGACTCACGATTAAGTAGTTTTGTTTTTTAGACGACCTTCACTCAGTCATCTCTTGTGCCATTTTCGCAGGCATTTTAGAAGGGTCATCATCTTTTTTGTGCCGAATGGCGGTGAAGTGTTGTGGCGAGCTGTGCGACATTTTATTTGAGCCCAGATCAGCTCAATCGCTTTGTACGGCATTGGTACGGAGAGATTCTGAGAACGCGATGATCTTTTTCTAAAGCCTGTTCATCAACTTCGTATCGTTAAAGGGACCGTTATTATTTTCGTTATTTTTGGTACGTCACTACAAAAAAATACGGTTGACATAACCTTGTGACAGCGTGGTAAGGATTTTACGCACGAACATTAAATATTGATTTCTTCTTATTTAACATTTAAATCACTGCAAAATATAACATTGATTGTTAGTTTACACAATCAATGATAATTATTTGCTAGTAGGATAAATAGGACATAAAAATATTTTTATCGAAAATTTAACGCCACTTCAAGGTTACTCGTTACGAATCGCTCGTAGCCTGGGCTGCCTGAGTGATCTTAAACGATCACTAAGGTTAAGCAACATACGGCACGTTCAGTCCATGGATGGGTCACCGTCTATGACTAACGCTAGTGGCATTTTTTCCGAGCGATTCCGTGCTTCGCAAGGTACGTTAAGCAGTTGGTGCCGGCTGCCGTCGATAGATGGCAGTCGTTAAGCCATGTCAGAGGCCTTAGGGCGGCTTGAAAACTTCTGACAGTAAGACCAGCCACTAGTCTTACAAGCCTCCACCAATCCGGACTTGGCCCCCGTGGTGGAGTATGGCCTATACCTTCCTCAGGGAAGAGACCCGTGCCCCTCGGTGGGGACATAATGGGTTGATGACGAAGGTTACGTCGTCCGTTCTAACATGACCAGTCAGGATCGTATACTCCCCGGCCGGACGGTACAGATATACACATACTTATAACCTCCTTCTTTTCCGAAGTTGGGCGTTTAAAATAGAAATCATTATCATTATCATCAACCCATTATAGGTATTCCCACCGAGGGGCACGGGTCTCTTCCCTGAGGAAGATATAGGCCATACTCCACCACGGTGGTCAAGTCCGGATTGGTGGATACTGTAAGACTAGTGGCTGGCCTTACTATCAGAAGTTTTAAAACCGCCCTATTAAGGCTTCTGACTTGGCTTAACGACTGCCATCTATCAACGGCAGCCGGCACCAACTGCTTAACGTGCCTTGCAAAGCACGGAACCGCTCTGAAAAATTTCACTAGCGTTAGTCATAGTCGGTCACCCATCCATGCACTGAACGCGCCCAATGTTGCTTAACTTTCGTTATCGTTTAAGATCACTCAGGCAGCCGGGGCTACGAGCGATTCTTTCATAAAATGTAACATAAAATAGAAATCCTTGAATTATAAAGTAAAGAGAGAATGATTCAAGGCGCTTAGTCATCTCTCTTCGCCTGATGTTTAGTCACTAACAGCGAGCAAGAACATGAAGTGAGCCAGTTACAAATAAAAACAGCAAAAAGGCGCGAAAAAGTACAAAAAGGTACTGGCTGCAAGAACACGTTTCCGATGCCCTCCGCGTGTGAAAAAAAAGCGCGTGAAAGAGAGAGGTGTGATTTGTGTACTTTTTCGCACCGTTTCCGAGTTGTGTACCGCTTTTGACTCGGTGTTTGAGCTTTCGTACAAATACTTTCATATTATATCGATGATAACATAATATCAGGGAAGACGAAGGGAAGAAACTATGCGGTATTGTCAGAATAATGCAAATGTTCTACTCACTTGCCACGATCCTAGCAACCCTCTTGCGGCTCACCAACCAGGTACTTTTTATTATGCCCTTGATTATTAGATGGTTAACAGATCCCGTCGGCACTTAAGTTATTAAATTATTTACCTTCACAACTTTAAAATGTAGTGGGCCAAAGCGGAAGAACCTCTTTGTCGATATCTAGTGCTGCTAAATGATTCAGACCCGAATCGATATCGACAGCGTTCGACAGCTGCAACGGTTTTCGAATTCGATATTTGAAAAATTCATCGCGTTATGCAAGTTTTCTTTTTCACGGGTCGTTTCTTCGGCGATCGATACCGGTTCAACTTAGGTTGTGGGCTAAAAATAGCTATTCTATTTATATCTTTGTTAAGTAACATACGACTGTTCCACCCTTATGTAATTTTAACTGAGGCTTTTCGTAGGTTTCTTTTGTGAAAGTTTTGTAAGGAAAATAGACTAAGACTAGATATTATTATCAGAAAAAGTAAGTAAAATAGACTGAGGGTCTGTTTCATAATCTGCAGATAAAGTTCCGGATAAGCTATCCGCAACCAAGGCTGCCGTTTGTTCGAAATTTGAAAAGCATGTGCCTACAAAATTTCGTGGAAATCGTTGGAGCCGTTTCCGAGATTCTGATTATATATAAATATATATACAAGAATTGCTCGTTGAAAGAGATTAGATACCAATTCAACCAAAAAAATAGATATCAATAACTTCCCACCCCTACACGAATAAAACGACGACCTCTGTGGCGTAGCGGTTAACGCATCTGCTTACCAAGCGAGAGGTCCCGGGTTCGATCCCCGGCTGGAGAGAAAAAAAAAAAAAAACTCCAGGTCTTGGATGTTTACTCATGTTTGTGACGTCGCTGTTTCTGGTTCCCACGACACAGGGTATCCTAGTGTGGGGCCAGAAGCAATGTATGTGCCTGTGGCATTTAAAAAAAAAAAAACCATTCAATATTTTATTCAGCGTACAATTTCGCCAATTGTGCACGACAATCAAACCTAAGAACAGGACGGCAACATCATACTTCTTTCTCAATCACGCCTTAAACTTGTTAAATTGTAAAAGTATAAATTACAATGTTTAGCGACAACGTAATGAAACGAAATATTAAGGGCTTGCCAATTACTATGAAAGGGCGGAAGAACCGATCCGAAATTATCAATTTGAAAAATAAATTCAGCGTTTATGATTTACACGCTGTTTGTTTAATATTATAAAGGCGAAAGTATGTGAGTGTGTGAGTGTGTATGTTTGTTACTTCTTCACGTCTAAACGGCTGGAGCGATTTTAATAAAATTTCGTATGTAGTTAGCTGACAGCCTGGATTAACATAGGCTACGTTTTACTGCGGGAAAATATCTTATTCCCATGGGAAAATCGATGAACCGCAGGTAACACCGCGGGGCACAGCAAGTGTTGAATAAATGTGTCTTATTAGTTGGAGGGACGAAGTAGCCAAGGACCTGCGCGAGCTCCAGGCCAGTGACTGGCAGGAGACCGCGCAGGACAGAGACAAGTGGCGACTTCTTGTATATCGGAGGCCAAGATCCACTTCGGGTCGCTGAGCCATCGCAGTAAGTAATTATTAGCTGCTTTTCAAGTTGAGTTCTAGTGGAGAGAAAAAAAAAACAAAAAAAAAACACTTTTATCAAATCATGTCACATTACACTTCCGTAAGCGCAATCAAAGACATGTTAGTTATTATTTAAGAAATAAATATAGTAAAGTTCCTTACATACCTACTTAGTTTTTAGACATAATTTGCTATAGTAAAATACTTAAATAGCTTTTGTTTTGTTAAAAACCTGAAACTGTTTCAGTATTTATAAACACTGAAATAGTATTTCGTTTTTCAAAGAATGTGCGATCTTGTAATAATATAAAAATTCGAACTTCTCCGAAACGACTGACCAATTTTTATTAATGTTTTTGTGTATATTTGGTAATGGTTGTTTAGTTTTTTGCTATATTAAACTCAGGTAGTTTTTTCTATATTCTATGTTTTTTCTATACCTATATACAAACTCATCAGCAATTTTCCTTCTATTTGTCAAAAAACCTTCTGTGTGTATGAACCTAAGGGCTCGGGCATCGCCACTATCGTATTTAATATTGAGGGGCATTATTTATGTTGTATGTAAATCAAGTTAATTGTAATTTTGTTAAATGGCCGAGCCCGCCCACCCGAGGGCAACCTTCGACGGTTTCGTGTAACGGATCTTTCAGAACAAGAAATCCGAGTTTGAATTTGTTTCCCGCTTTATAACTAGTAGTATGTATAAAATTAATCTTTGGGAATTTTCCGGTGTTTTTCGATATTTTTAGATTAGCCCTTGGAGCCATATTTCTTACTTTGGTATGGTTAGTGTCCTCTGAAAAATCGCATAACAAGTTCGAAGTCACTCTGTAGGTTCAAAATGAGAAAGTTAAGAATTGTTATTATGAGTATTACATTTAACTGAAACCGTAAATTCGTTGTTTATTCATTTAGATTTAAAAAACATGAAATTCGAATAAAAAAATAATACTGGCAGGCACATCCATTCCGAGACTTGAATAAAGAACGCGCAAAAAAGTTAAAAAGGAAAATTCAAAATTCGGACGTCAGAAAACGAGATGGCGTCTGCAATGCCATCCGGTGTCGATGGCAGGATGATGTAATCTACAAGATGTACAAAGTATCTGTCCGTCCGTTCTAATATAAAATATCAAAAGGTTATCTGTCTGTCTGTGACAGGCCTTTACAGACTGAATGTAATTTCCTTTGAAACTAGTGAGTGGAATTGCTACTACAAATGAACTTATTGGCACTTGCCGAATTAGCTTATAACTCACTCTGGGTATTTTGCCATATTTCTAATGTCCTTGCCTGGTTACCATAGCACAGAGTATCCTAGTTTGGGACCAGGTCAAGTGATTGTGTTATGTGGAGTTATTGATAACTCTACATAACACAATTATAATGATCATTATGATCCCTCGGATTTATTTACGCATTCCCAGCTGTCTACGACCAAAATATACAATTTAGCTTGCTTGAATAAGGGGCCATCCACAAATTATGTCACACGTTAAAGGGGTGGGAGGGGGTCGAGGAAGTGTGATATTGTGTGACAAGGGGGTGGGAGGGGTCCTAAGTTTCGTGACGTCACATTTCAATATCTGTGTTTAAACACAAACCTTGACTATTAACGAAAAAGTCAAAAACATTTGCCACTCTATCTGTTCCTAATGCTATTTGCAGCTCTGCCAGAAATAAAACAAATTTCGGAACTGCCGTTTTAATTCAATAATTTTTAGATGTAAAATTGCAAAATATGTGACGTCACACCAGGGAGGGGAGGAATCTCACAGATGTGACCAGCTGTGACAAGGACGGGGGAGGGGTCAAAAAATCATGAACTTCGTGTGACGTAATTTATGGATGAGCCCTAATAGGATCACAAACTGGGACTAGATAACATTCATGCGAAAACCTTCCGTTTTTGGCGTTAGTGCTAAGTCATAAGTCAATTTCCCTTAGGTCATGAGTCTTACAACTATTAACGATTGAGAGATTGTAGGTACACTTGCATTTTGCATGAATGATGTGTAAAAACGATACCTAGAGTCTGACAAGCGAGTCCTGGGACGCGATTTATTTCGAATTCATCATATGGCCACACTCTGACTGTCAAACTTACGTATTTCAGCTGCAAGTAGTACAGCCCAAACAGTTTGATACTCGTCCTAGATTAAAACAAGAAAAAAACTTTTGTTTCTATTCAACATAATTTTACCTACGCTCATTTGCGACAAGAACGTGTTAACGCAAATATGTATCGTTATGGAATAATGATACAGTAGAATCCGGCGCTTCGCGCTCTACTTGCTGCTAAAACGCGATATTTGTAGCGCCGAAAATGACCGAGTAATGAGGGAAAAGGTCGGTGACTATCGGTTTAGCGCAATCTCTTTCCGCCCCTAAGTTTATTGCAAGATCGGTTCACGTCAGCAATTGTATTCTGTGCACGTCAGTTTTCGCCCCTCGCTTGAGGAGGAAAGTGCTGCCCGATTGCGGCAAAAACGTTACAGCTCATGGTGTCACGGTTTTGATGAAAAGGTAAATACAGCTTCTTGTTTTTTTAGTGATTTATTTTTGCAGCTATAACGGGACATTTGTATGTGGGTCATTATTGTAGTAAAAATAGTAGTCGCACGCTATGGTTTACATAGGATTGTACCGTTGTTGCTGAAATAAACAATGTTTTTTGTGGGTTAATTTAAGATGTTCCGTTACAGTTGATAATAAAAGTACAAAATGTTTGGTCTTAATGTTGGTTATCTCAAGTTAACACATTCTTGATAAAAAATAATACATTTTTACAACGAATAGCTTACAATGTTGCATTATAAATGATAAAAACATTGTCTAATTACAATTTATTTTTCAGATGGAATCACGGTCTAGGAAGATTATAAATCTTGTCCAATGAATTAATGTACATAAGTTGTAGAAATGAAGAGATAATACCGATTCTTGAAATACAAATGAATTAAACAATCAATTTATTTTTTAGCATGTGAATCAGCACCGGAAGAACAACAACTGCAATGTAACCGGCCTCGTTGCGACTCGACTAGTTCTTGGAGCAGCAGTACTTCATCATCAACACCATCAATTATTGAAGGTATACTATGTTCACTTATAATAACAATATAGCAGTATTTTTATTCACAGTGCACACTAATGAAACCATTTAATAAATCACGAAGTATACTTTTTTTTTCAAAGAGAAGGTTTGTGGGAATCACAATGAGCAACAATATTAATATTTACTAGGAATGCATCAAAACAATAGGAAACTTATGAAATTTAAGAACGAGTATGATTTATCATGATTCCCTGGTGTACACTATACAATAAAGTGTTCTCTCTCTCTCTCTCTATGATGATAATGTTAGTTTCTATATTTTAATAATAGCGCTATTGCTATTCCCCAGTATTGTAATAATAAAAAATTTAAATACATTTTTACTGCAGATTCTGACGACTCAGTGAAGGGTCCTGACTACGAATTAGTTCAATATCAACAAAGAATTGAGAGTTCTAGTGAAGGTGAAGATGAAGATATAATTATGGTCGACAACGAAAATCCTAATAAGACTGATATACGTACTATACTTACAGACTGATGAGAAACAAAAAAATGAGAACACAAGAAATATAATGCAAAATACGATTTTAAATGAAGAAATAGATAACACAGCAAAACAAATTATGACAGGAAATGACGATAGATTGAGACAAGAAATGCTGGATGCCATTGCAAGCATCGTGCCCACAGGAAAAGAAACACCAACATTTGTATCTGAAAATAGATATCCGACTGCAGACGTACAGATGAGCTCCAATGAAGAAACCACACCTGCTAAAAAAGAAAAAGAAAGACCGTTGAATGAAGAAATTGAACCTAAAAATCAACTACCGCCTGCAGACGTACAGAAGAGCACTAATGGTGAAACAACACCTGCAAAAAAAGCAAAAAAAAGACCATTTGATGAAGCAATTGCACCTAAAAATCAACTACCGCCTGCAGAGGTACAAATTAGCACTAATGGAGAAACAACACCTGCAAAACTACAATAACTTCGCTAAAATATCTTTCATTTTGTAAAACAAAATACAAAAATAAAGAGATTTCTACGACAGTAATTTGTCTTAATTGTATCGGTTATTTTGAAAGGGGCGCAAGTCACATGTTTTGGTGAAACTGAGCTATGAATGTAGTTGTGTTTGTCTATGGCCTCCGCATATTATATCTGAAAACGGCCTTAGTCCATGGTTTCGTCTACGAGTTATGACAGCATATTTGAAAAGTAAATTTTCGTTTGCCTTTTTTTAGAAGAAAATTAAAGAATAATTTAAAATGACCACTTTCTGGGTACTCTATGAACACCAACAAACAATATGAGATGGGTTTCAGAAATCGGTCAAATAGCCCATTGGGCAACAAAAACTGTAGAAACTGAAGAAGAAGATGGCGAATAGTAGTTATAATGATGCCCTTTTATTCTACGATAAGGAATTTGTAATTTTCTAATAAATATCTTACATAAGTTCATAATTTTTTGTATTTCTTTTACCAAATTACTATTATATTTTGAAAAAGGCCCAAGTCCATCAACTTTAAATTTAATTTTGGTTGTAACTGCTCATGTGACATCAATGAAAAGTTTAATATGTATTGTGTGTCTATATAGTGCAAATATTGAATTAAGAAAAAATATGTACAGTACAACCCTACAACATTTTTCAATAGACAGTTTTTTGTTGCTCCTGAAAATTTCTACTTCTAGGACTTAAGCCCCTTTCAAAATAACCGATTCAATTAAAATGTTCCATACATTTTGATTACAGATTTATCAATAAAAACGTAACAATACGATATAACTTGTAAAGGTTTAGATTTTTATTCAAATTTTTTTTTTAAGAAAAACGGTACATATCTGTTTCTTTTGCAATACTGCAAATTTTTACAAGAATGACGCAAAAAGGAGGACCCTTTTTTAAATAAATAATCATAATAAATTTAATAACTGACTTAAAGGTCTGAATGCAATTGATCTAAAAAAACGGAAACTTTGAAGTTATGTTGTATCGAGCTGAATGGTTTAAATATAATAATTAAAAAGTTACAGGAATTTTAAACTTTCGTATGCGTTTTACCACAAATTGAGATTTTTACTTTTTCACGTTCTTGTCGCAAATGAGCGCTATGTTTTAGTATGTACCAAGGAGAATTGTGCATACGAGTAATAATGTTCTAAAGCAAACATGAAATTATTTCTTGTTGTAAGGTCTGTCGGATGACGAAAATGTTAAACGTCAGATCGAAGACTTAGTCAAAGAACTCAAAGATGTTGAGAAAAAAGATATGAATCAGATTTTGATTATGGTTCAGCATTAATAAATGTTCATAAGTTTATGTGGTGCATCTTTATTATCCCTGTTTTTGGTGGAGTGGAAATGTTGGTTTTGATGTAGGTAAGGTTTTCGTTTTGTTTATATTTATTTATGTTTTGACAAAATTCATTGGAGACTCCAAACTAATTAAACAAATAATCAAGTTAAGCAAAAGTATCAAGATGGTTTATTCAGACTATATGCAGGGTTATCAACTAAAAGATTTTTAAATTTCCCGCCAAGGCTTGAGCCACGACTCACAAACTTGTCGCACTCTACGATTTTTTCTCTCATGGTTGTATATTCTATTTACTGAAGCGAACGACTATTTGTCAACATGTCAAAAATTTGGTTTTTCAATATGCCAAAATTACGACACTGCATAATATTTAGCAAAGTGATACAAAACGATGTGCCTAATAAATGCCATTAAGCAATAAACACAATAACACTGTTATAACGTGATTTATCCCTTACTCGCAGTTTATTTAACTAAATATTTTAAAAAATACAATTTGCTTAAGAGATCTATGCCCCAAAAAATACCTAAAATTTCAGTGGTCCTCAAATAAAAGCGATCCTACTGCTGCCAAATATGTTCGCAAAATCGCAACTAGCAAAGATGACGGAATTTTGTTTAAAGGCCGATTATGATCGATTATTTTATGCTAATGCGCTACGCGGTGTGTAGGAAGAAGTATGGAGAGCTGACTACGAACCTCTTTTTTAATTAGAGGCAAAAAAAAAGTAAGATAGCCACCCCGACGCCATATTTTTACTCGCGATTGACGTTGTTAATGCTAGTGCAACTTCTCTAAGCTGTTTTATTTTCTTTAGTCTGTTCATCATAGTAAATAAGATATTGGTAAAGTTTTTTGGTCCATCGTCATCCAGTTGTTGTACTTTTGTGTTTTTTAATACGAAACGAAAAATATGGGCGAGCCGGGACCCAACGCTGATTCTACCAAACCTATGTGTACGATGCAAGCGAAGCTGCGTGCATAAGCTATTTTGAGTGAGATGTAAGTTTGAGAGATGCTGTGTCTTTGTTTACCTTTAGTCGTTCGCTTCAGTAAATAGAATATAGTTGACCGGATGCAGCCCTTAAGAGTGTTTTAATGGGATCGATTTTTTTAGAAACAAGATAGTTTGTGTTAATGCGCTATTCATTTGGGGTACAAAGATATTTGGTGTTAAACAGTAGTTTAATATTAAATTAAATCACAGGAGAATTGTGTCTAGTAACGTGCTCAACATATCCAGGAATTTGTAAATCAGGCTAAATCTGTTTTGGACAGAATAAATATGGAGTTTTTTCGCTAGTTTCTTCTCCATGTAATAACATAACTACAACTAACAACTTGAACGTTCTGTTTTGAAAACATTTTGTTTTTATTAATGATTTTTTCGATTGATTTTTGAATTTGTATTTGAATACGTACCTGTAAAATCGAGCGAGCGAAGTCGCCTGCAATCGCTAGCGACGCAATATATTGTTTGGAACCCGAACACGCTCTTAACGGCAATTTTATGCATGAATTTGTAATTTAATTACGAACCTTTGCGTTTTTTTGGAATGCAGAGTGCCGGTTATAAATACTAGAGAACGTACATCCTAAATTATATTTACGAAGCGAGAAGAATCGCGGTATTTGCATGAAAGTACTCGTAGAAAACCTTTTCTAACAATTTTTTTACTTGGAACTGTCAACGTTTCCTGAACTTTTTGCGTACTTTTGTCACCGTGGAAAGAAATACAGATAACAATGGCAATACAGTGCTCAGGTAATAAAAATAAAGTTTTGTTTAAATAACTCAAGAGTGAGGGTGACCCGTCGTGGGCACATGAAAATCGTTCGGAACTAGATCGATACTTTTATATATTTTTAATATTTTTAATAAAATAAAATAAAAATAAAAAAATACTATCAATTGATTCTCTTATGTCATAATTTCGTATTTTTGTAGAATTTATAGATCACCATTTCTTTCTCCTAATACTCGTAGTAGGTACCTATTAACCATATTTAAATTACGGTTATTCTATGCTTTATTTAGGTATATTGCTCATATTTGTTTAAATTTATTTTGTTCTCAGAACTATTTTAAATATTAGTTGTATCGACTACAAGTATTTCAGCCTCTTTCGTCTTTTTCTTCGATATTTATCTGAAAGAAATCACTATTCGTAAAAGCGCCACCTTGTTGTCCTGTGTAATTCTAATTACACTGTAGGTCATTATTTTTTAAGATTTTGGTGTAAAATCCTGAAAAAAATTTATTACGAGTATATTTGATTAACGATCGTCAAGTATAATAATGATAACCTCGACACAATAAATATAAGTGATATTCCTGGTCCCAAACTAGGATACATCACATAATGGATATCCACCGAGACTGAGGCCATGTACCGCAGCCCCCAGCAGCAATCAAACCCACGACCTTCGGCATGGTAAACAGAATATGTGATACCACAAGAGCATCGAGATAGTCAAGTTTATATACATAATCATAACCATAAACATAAACATTTACATACAGGCACATACAGTGCTTCTGGTCCCACACTAGGATACCCTGTGTCGTGGGAACCAGAAACAGCGACGTCACAAACATGTAAACATCCAAGACCTGGAGTTTTTTTTTATACAATCTGTCATGTCGTTTGTAAATTAAAACCAAACTTGGCTTTGACATTTTTCGAGTGGAGCCGTGCTTCGCAAGGCACGTTAAGCAGTTGGTGCCGGCTGCCGTCGATAGATGGCAGTCGTTACGCCAAGTCAGAGGCCTTAGAGGGGCTTGAAAACTTCTGACAGTAAGACCAGCCACTAGTCTTACAAGCCTCCACCGATTCGGACTAGGTCCCCGTGGCAGAGTATGGCCCATACCTTCCTCAGTGAAGAGATCCCCACCGAGGGGGTGGGGACATATTGGGTTGATGATGATGATTCTTTATAGAAAGCACAAGAAACAAGAGATAGAAATAAAAATGTCAATTTAAAAAAGTTCACTGGGCGGCCTTATGGCTAACATCAATATCTTCCAGACAACCATGTGACGGTAAGGTTACCGAAGAAAAACGAGAGACGGGTAGTTAGTTCAAATAAAAATAATACTAAACTAATAATACTTAATAATAAACTTAAATAAATGTAATAATAAGAAGGGAATAAAATACACTTTAACATTCTCGACTCTCCATTTCATACACACGAGAAAATGTAACTCAAAACTTTTACAAATACAAAGTTATGTGCTGGGGTTATTTGTATAATAAGTGTTAAGGTGTCCATACATATGTTAACAATCATTCACAAGGTAATAAAGCGACCCAAGTTTTCGCTTCCATGGCGGGCGGGTCCCACATGCTCAAAAATAATATCATCGGTCTAAAAACATTGCCGATGGCCGCTTGCATTAAAATGTTTTAACGAACAAGTAATATAATATTAGGTGATAGATAATAGAAAAAGTACACTGAGTGATTTTTGGGTGACAAGAGAACAGATATAATTACTAAAGTCCTTTTTTTAATTCAATGCGAAAAATAAATGACGCGGTGTTACCGTTATAAAATATATAGGTTTACTCGTTAACTTTGTTCTATATCGGGTACTTCCGACAAAAAATCTAATAAGTAAATCTTGAGTTGAGTTAATAATACGTAGTCCTTCATCATCATTATCAGGCATTTGACACATCACACAACTGCAGGACATAGGCCTCCCTATGGTTTTCTAAGTTTCCCGGTATAGTGCCACCGGCACCAGTGACTTCTCACAACCTTGTGGCTTGATTCCACGGCTTGTAAGACTAGTGGCCTTACTGTCAGAAATGTTCAAGCCACCCTAAGCCGCAACTAATACTTACTGAAATAACGCAGCATCATCAGCCAAAATAAACGCAAAATTTATGATTTTTTTAAGACAACAATAAGCTTTATTATAACTATGAATTGTAAATTTATGAAACGCGACCCAGGTCAGTTGGGAGTGGCCTGCCAATCCGCACAGTAATATAAGCCCCCACCCACTCTCGATAAGTTATCAATACGGTATAAATTTACACGGAACTTACAATCAACAATACGGGGTATTTCGCGTCGTCGTCGATCGGTCGAAGCCATTTCGATTTAGGGATCCGTTGGTCGCTAAAATAAAACTCACACAACACAATTTCTGGTCCTGGTCACAAATTAGGATACTCTTACACCGCTACACGGCCTTTACAAACAAGGAAATGTACCCAAAATGAGGCCCTTTGTACAAAAGGCTATTTGACCGATTTCTGAAAACCATCTCATATTTTTTGTCGGTGTTCATAGTCCTCAAAAAGTGGTAATTTTAAATTATTTCATGTATTCCTTCTAAAAAAGGCAAACGAAAATATTTTTTTTAAACAAGCTGCCAAAACGCTATCTTGAGCAATTTGGTGCCGCACCGGAATTATGACGTTACTTATCTTGCCAGAGTTGCCAGTAACAACGATTTGTTGAATTCAACCAATGAACGTAAGAATGAATTAATGACATACGTCATGTGTTTTTTTAAAAATAATAATTGTTTTTTAGTTAAAATGCCTTGAAGCGGTTTTAAGACTCATAATTTATACGAATACGTACAAATAATACTTTTTTTCACACTGTCAAATAGCCTAATGTACAGCGGCCCGCCATGGGCATCGAACCCATGACCTCTGGTAGTTAAATACCTTAACGGCTAGACTAACGAAGCAGTCAAAGCAGCGAGGCAGATCATGGGGGAGAGCTGTGCCCATCAGTGGGACGTAGGTATACTCGGCTAACTAAAGTACACTGTCACCCCAATCTTATTCCATTTCGATAGATAGATAGACCGTTCGTAATGAATGACGAACAAATTACTGTACCTCTACTTAATGTAGTCTAAAGGAAAAAGCTGCAATACGACGGAACTCATAACCACCAAACCTGCACGCGCTTGGCCGGTATTCATTCTCGTATTTTATCACCCATACGAAATGCCAGGATAGCTCTCAGTTTGCCAAAGATTTAGCATTGAGAGACGTTCACAAAATACCTCTAAATTGTCCAGAAGGACTACTTTGACCACTACGAGGAAATTTTGTAAGTATGTATACATAACTAATATACATAATATACATAACTAGCGAGGTTTTGAGCAACAGCCCGTAGCGTCGTTTATGTGAACATCAATATTATGTTATCATTTCCGGGATGAAACGAAGCCTAGGCGCTATTTTAAACCTAGTTTTCACGGTCTTAGTACGCTCGGACCGGGTGCGCCCATCCGAGTAAACTAATGCTTCTGATTGGATGGTTTTTCGTCACGATACTAAAATGGCCAATCAGAAGTTTTTTGAGTTGTGTGTGATGATGAGATGAGTTTACTCGGATGGCGCACTCGGTCCGAGCGCGCTAAGACCGTGAAAACCCGGCTTTAGACCGTTATCTATCTCTGCGCAATCACGACATCACAAACATCATCAGGGCGACATGTCATCAATATCTGGAAGAGATCGGTTTTAGCGTTAAGAAGTTTAAACGACAAAAATTTAATATTATTATGTAAAGTTCTTAATTTATTGTTTGTTTTCAGTGTGAGCAATAACAAAGTTCTGGTCTAATCTAATCCATTCATGCAAACTTTCTAGAATTCTAGAATCTTAGAATAACAGTAAGGTGTTTGATTGCATAAAAGGTGGGCCTACATTTGTTGTCCATAAAATAGCAGAACACCTAGCAGAGCGACCTTCGCCTACGTATTATCTAATGTCACAATTTACGTTTGTGAACGAACTCTGATGTGCTATAAACAGCACACCAGCAATGCAAGCTGAGTTGGTGACCCTTTTCCTTACCACGGAGACACATTAAATTATTTTTTATGTGTGCTTTTGTGGCATAGTAAAGAAATGCTTTCTTTCTTTACGATGATAGCTAGGATTTTTGGGTTATTCTGGACACATCCAACTGGACACACATAACTGGACACACCTGTGTCGAGTTGGTTAAACTCAAATTAGTATCATTTATTCTTTCGTCATCTGGACACACCAAGATTTTTACGCGTGTCCAAATGGTGATACGTATTTAAATCATTTTAATGTTTTCGTCAACTGGACACACATTCGAATTTTACCCGAATTTATGACGAAGTACAGTCATGCGCAGAATGTTTTCTGTCACAATCATCATCCTCCATCAAACGTTCCACCGCTGGAAACGGGTAATTTTACAATAATTTTACAGTAAATAGTACAAAAGTACTAGGGTAGCAGAAGTATGTAAGAGATTGAGGCTAAAATAAAATCTCATGAAAAACATGCGGCTAGTTCATAGTGTTGCTTAATACTGCGCAGTATGAAACAGGGTTGTTTACTACTACTACTACCTACTAACTTTTGTTAGGTTAGGTTAGGTTAGTTAGTCTGGACTATACCATAAGTGCGACTGGGCGTACTGGAAACCACTGTGAAGCAAGGAGCGAAGTACTGGGAATTGAAGTAAAACGCAAAGCGACATTATGGGAATCGAGTTTCAGGGAATAAAAGTTATGATGAAGGTCCTATAGCAAGAAAAGAAATTGAAACTATCAGCATGAACACTATGATCTCGACCACTGTTACTGGTCAATAATTCCATGAGCGAGACGATTGTTAATCTGACTGTACCCATTTCTGCAAAAAAACAGAGTGTGTCCAGTTGGTGAAAACATAAAAATTAATATTTTAGCTTTCACCATCTGGACACGCATAAAAATCTTTGTGTGTACAGATGACGAAAGAATAAATACTAATTTGAGTTTCATCAACTCGGCACAGGTGTGTCCAGTCATGTGTGTCCAGTTGGTGAATAACCCGGATTTTTTTGTGTAAATTTTTAAAGTCTCAGAAAAGGTCGTAAGCTAATTAGTATACCAAAATAACGTTTGCCAGGCGGGTAGTAGGCATTAGATGGTATTGGTGAAAAGGTCTTTCCTGGGGTGCAATTGGGGATGCAAAGTTTTTTTTATGATTGGATTTTATTTTATATTCTGACAGTAGACGTAATTTTAAGAAACTAATTTCTTTTTTTTCGTGATTTATCGAGTTTATCATTGTTAATTAATTAAAGTAAATATTATTCGGCGTGACGTCATATGCTACTTACTGTGTGTGTAGGTATAGTTCGCGATTGCATTTGCGTGTGAATGGGACAAACCATCTAGATTGTCTGTGGTTTAGTGTAAAAAAAAATCGTGTTTACAGCGCCACCAAGTTATATGTTCAGGTGGGCAAAATTGTAACTAACTAATTAATTGTAAATCCTGTTCCCCATTTTTTGTTTTATTTATTCACTTACTAAGATTTATAGATATAATTTTCATTAAAATTGAAAGACGGGTTAAACTTTTCTCATTTTTGTAAGTAAATTTCTTAAATGTTACGTTACTACTAAATTCTCCACTAGCGCCGCTATCAACTGAACAGATAATATGGTGGCACTATATATTGATGTGTTTGACACATGAAGTTGACAGACCATTGGTAGATTTTCACAGAATAACTACTATAGACGATTTAACATGTGACGTCACCATAGAGGTCAAATGAAGGGCATTTAAATATTATTACTTACTCAAAATAAGGCTCACCTTATAAGATAAAAATCTCTTACATTAAAAATACTGTAGTTTGGATGCTAAGCTCAAAATGGTTTTTGATTCAGGCAGTTCCCTTTTTTTTGCATCGCGAATTACGTAAGACTCCACTGTATGGAGTTGTCTGATATAGCCCTTTTGTTCCCGGTATGTCACACCACCTTATGTCACACTGTTACATTCTGGGACTTTTTTTCCAGTAGGTCCTACTCCGAATTGTCATATACGTTCTTATTTTGACTCATTCGAGTTATCTAAATGCTTAACCCGATAGGGGGAAAGCTACGTAACATAAGGGCTGGTTACCATATTACCAAAGGCTATCCTGCTTGTACCTACGTTGCTAAGTACCTAAAGGTAGCTGAAGTTTCGCCATGGAATCCACATTTTCTGCCGCACATAGGTAGATATAGTTATGTCTTTTCACGAGAAAGTCTCTGAGAGAAGGCCTCCGCCCTCAGTGGGACGTATACAGGGTGTCCCGAAACTCAACATTAAACCGGTACCGGGTGAAAAGGCAAGTCTTAGGTACTGTTTATCAAAATAATATAAAAAAAATCGATTTTTTTATTTTAAGTAAATACAATATAATTTTTTTTATTATTTATTCAAGACATTTCACAAACATAATTAAAACTAAAATTAAAATTAAAATTAAAATTAAAATTAAAAATGGGAATTTATTTAAGTTATTTTTGTTGTAAAAGTCTCCTTTTCTTCCAAGCTGGTTTTGAAATTTTGTTGACAGTTTAAAGAAGCATTATTAAGAGTTAGAAAACAAAAAAAAATGGAAAAAGTATAGATTTGTAGCAACAGGATTTTTAATTATTTTTTCTATTTTTCTGATAACCAATATGATTTGCCTTTTCACCCGGTACCGGCTTATCTTTGAGTTTCGTATAGACTGCTTACTTACGTGGAAGTGCTTCTGTCCACACCACTTTCCGCCGAAAACATTCGAATTTATTGATGGATCCGCTTAAATTATATGGAATTTTGCATTTAGAGATCACTATCGGGTTATTACGAACGTATAAACATGTCGGATTAAGAGGGACGGCCGACAATTTGCACGGAAATGTTTCGTTTGACCCGCAAGGATCGAGATTGCTTTCGTAAGTCGATTAAAAATGTACGGACGGTAGTAGCGTCGACAGCACATCAACCTTTGCATGCGCTCACTCTACTCAGTCGCAAGCGACCTTGCAACTAAAATGTAAAGGTTCACCTCATCATCATCAACCCATTATGTCACCACCGAGGGGCACGGGTCTCTTCCCTGAGGAAGGTATAGGCCATACTCCACCACGGGGGTTGGTTAATAGGTGGTTTTACTGTCTGATGTTTTCGAGCCGTTCTAAGCTGAAATGCGTATATGACATTAAAAAAAATTGCGTTTTAGCTCGAACTTTTATAGATCAATAAAAATTAAAACGCCAGTTTGGTTAAATAGAGTTTTCTTTAAAGAGACTCATTACTTTACTTTTGTAAAAATAAAACTGTTTGATAAAAGTGTTCTGTACACTCATCATGTAACATGCTCAAAATACACTTTGTTCACACTATTGCTCGCAAAGGAGGCTTCCTCTTGAGAGAGAAATTGCTGAAATTACAGGCATTTTGTTGAAGATACTTATCCGGGTGCAATAAATTTGTCTTTTCCGGGTAATATTTATGAATACACAGTGGGCGATAGTCCTGGCCGTCACAG
Source organism: Yponomeuta plumbellus (assembly GCA_947310845.1). Taxonomy (NCBI): domain Eukaryota; kingdom Metazoa; phylum Arthropoda; class Insecta; order Lepidoptera; family Yponomeutidae; genus Yponomeuta; species Yponomeuta plumbellus. The sequence goes on along the minus strand of OX371216.1, from coordinate 7,988,315 downwards.
AATTATAGTTCCAGTTACAGAACGTCTGACTGACGCACTCTGTCAGTGCATTATAGTGACAACTGAAAGTGTTCTCGTTCGTATGGCTCAATGGCCTAGCTTTATCACGTCTGAATACCACTCCGGAGATCACGGGTTCGATTCCCACTGGAGGCCGCCGTACATTTGAATGCGTTACCTTAAAAGGGTCTATAATTGATACATTGTGCTGAAGACATATTTTAGCGGATTAAACGTCTAGGTCGCAGCTAAAAGCGAAATGATGGAAAATATAAAATTTATGAAGTAGCAACACAGCTATGCTTATTTTTCAACTCATCAGCAGTAAAAGCGTAAAAAAACAGCTCTATGATCCATTTGTCTATACTTGACATTTTTCTCAGACTTTAAACGACAATAAATCAAAAACCTTTAGCGGTAGAGGGCTCGAAACAGTTTGCAAATTTAGTGCTAGCTAGTACTAAATTTGCAAACGGTATCGAGTTGTCCTTGCCTGGTTACCATTGCACAGCGTATCCTAGATTGGGATCAGAACAAGCGATAGCGTTGTATTATTTTTTATTCCTTACTATTTGTCCCGGCAAACTTTGTTTCGCCGATCTTTTTTTTCACTTATGGCTATTAAAAATAAACAACAACCTGTTCTAAGACAATACAACTAAATTTTCATAAAAATCCGTCAAGCCGTTTCGGCGGAGCATAGGGTCACTAACACGGTAACATGAGAATTTTCTTATTGGAGAGACAATGAATAAATATATTGAAATTTGATGAATTAATATATTATCTGAAATCTTATCTTAATGAGGGCTTTTCAATGAAAGTTGTGTTGCTGCAAGAAGAACATCATGTTTTTAGGTATGTGGTTTTAATCGTTATTAATCTGTGATAGTCTAAACATCTCTTTGTAGTCTATGATCTAAACTAGACTTTGTTTCGAAACTGTTTAAACTTGAAAGTTATCGAAGTATTTTTACTTTGTTCATTACAATACGTACGTGAATTGTGTCTTTGCTCATGACCAGCCCATGCATTGTGCATTTTTGTATAGGACAGGAACCGCAGTGAAGGCACAGCGATGTCATGTAAATTTTGACGTATTATGTGAAGTCAGCACCATCTGTCGGTAATTTGCGGTGCTATATTTTTTTTAATGGCGTTTTGAAAAGCCCTCATTGTAAAAAATCCAGACCCCCTTCTTTCTGGTGCTTTTCATTCACACCGCGATGCTGGGAATTCCCGTCCGGCGGGATAATGACAAAAGAAAGTGTCGCTCGACCCCCAAAAACAATGGCCGGCCCGGCCGTAAGCAAGCGATTGTATATTAAATTTTTGACACAGTCCGCGTGTTTTTCGACGCATTTATTAACTAAAATACCGCTCGCCGAAGCTACGTTATTTTTATTATTATATATTCCCACTTGGAATCGCTCGTACCCCGGCTGCCTGAGTGATCTTAAACGATCACGAAGGTTAAGCAACATAGGGCGCGTTCAGTACATGAATGGGTGACCGTTTTTACTAACGCTAGTGGTATTTTTTCCGAGTGGTTCCGTGCTTTGCAAGACACGGTAAGCAGTAAAGTTGGTGCCGGCTGCCGTCGATGAAAGGCAGTCGTTAAGCCAATTCAGAGGCCTTAGGGCGGCTTGAAAACTTCTGACAGTAAAACCAGCCACTAGTTTTACATCATCATCATCATCATTCAGCCACAAGAAGTCCACTGCTGGACATAGGCCTCCTCCATGGATTTAGTCTTACAAATAAACTGTTTCGAGTTATTGATTTAGTGTCGTTTAAAGTCCGAAAAAAATGCCAAGTATAGATAAATGGATTATACTTTATACCATCGAAGTCATAAATCACAAATAGAATTCTAGAAACTTCATACTGAGATGCTTCTTATAAAGCTACCAAGAAACTCATCCTAGCTTTTGTTGCCACGAGGTAAAAAGTACAATTAATTGCATTGAAAGCCGAGCGCTTCCTCTTAAGTCGTTTTGTTGAAAAACGCCATCAATTAAGGGCTAGACTTCTTCATCCCGCCGAACGAGATGTGTATAAGTACAGTGTAAGTAGTTTTGAATTACAATAATAGTCCTGACAACGATAGTTTATCGATATCGATAGATAACTGTGTAAGAAGTTGAGATCAGTTTTGATTCTCTAAAGTTGTCATTAAATGTCATATAAAAACGATAAAATAAACATAAACATTTACATACAGGCACAAACAATATTTCTGACCCCACACTAGGATACCCTTTATCGTGGGAACCAGAAACATGTAAACATCCAACACCTGGGGTTTTTTTTAATACACTCGAGAGCAAAGAATCCGGGTCATTTTAAGATACCTGAAAATCTCGGAAACTAATAATGTTAGCATAATTAAATTAATTGTGTTTAATAGACGATTAAATACGCCTTAAGTTAATGTCATAAAAAAAATAACAAGAAATACTTTCGATGATGGAAATACGAAATTATCGCATTTATTTTTGCTTTTGTTTCTAATCGGTCATTTAAGTGTCTATATAAGCCCTGTTGATAGTGTCGATACTTTTAATCAAGCTGTAATCATGTCGCTTACACCTGAATAATGCACTAGAATTCTCCCAATGCTGGAAACTATCCGGATTCTCCCCGATACAGCCAGGACTGTCGGTGTGTTGGTGTCAACAGTACAAAGAGTTCTCCAACGTTACGAGGAAATTGGCTTTAGCTTACGCAGAACAGGAACAGGCAGAACAGAACAGGTGTACCACAGCACGAGAAGATCGATACTTGATGAACACCATGCTTCGTAGTAGCTTGTTCACAGAAACTCAATTTACAAATCAGTTTGGAATCACGGCTAATGCCTGGTCCCAATAACCTACCAACCAGCTACCACCAGTTAAAATTATATCTTTAGTCGCTTACTGCTGTTTCTATAAACAAAGATAAAGTACCAAAATTAGAGAGTATTATCTATCTTTATCCTGTGGTAGGGGCATTCAAATATGTTTATGGAAACAGCAGTAACAGTTAAGTAAAATTTAACTGCTTAACTTCTGTAACTACAATGGGTTATCTGTAGATATGTTATTGAGACCGCGCATAAGTAGGCTTCACAAATTAACGATTATTAGGCGATAAAATGAAAACTTTGAGCATAATCCGTTGAAAATTACTTTGATAAAGTCATTCATCATCATCATCATTCAGCCACAAGAAATCCAAGAAATCCTCCACAAGAAATCCTCCATCGATTTCCAAAAAGACCGGTTGGAAGCGGCTTGCATGCAGCGTCTTCCTGCCACTTGGACAAGATCGTCTGTCCATCTTGTGGGTGGTCGTCCTACGCTGCGCTTGCCGATAAAGTTATTCCTAAATAATTTTCGACTTATTACAACTCTTCCCAACCCTAGGCCCGGTGTAACGAAGTCCCTGACAGTCGTCAAGGATATATTGTCTCATCAGGCGGACGGGCCATCTTTTATTCATATTCATATCGCTAAAGAACTGCCGACTGTCAGGCCACTGCTACAATACCATACCACTTGTCAGAAGGACCGAAGCGCAGTTTTAATTTACGGGCAAGTGAAAATCTAAATTATTTTATTCAACATACAGAAACTGCTTACTTAATCCTTCATCATCAACCCTTATGTCCCCGCCTAGGGGCAGTCTGTCTTCCTTAAGGAAGGTATAATAGACCATACTCCTCCACGGGAGGCAAGTCCGGATTGGTGGAGGCTTGTAAGACTAGTGGCTGGTCTTACTGTCAGAAGTTTTCTAGCCGCCCTAAGGCCTCCGACTTAGCTTAACGGCTGCGGTCGATAGATGGCACCAACTGCTTAACGTGCCTTGCGAAGCACGGAACCGCTTGGAAAAATGCCACTAGCGTTAGTAATAGACGGTGACCTATCAATGCACTGAACGAGCCCTATGTTGCTTAACGTTTGTGATCGTTTAGATCGCTCAGGCAGCCGGGGCTACGAGCGATTTGACTTTGTAATTTTTCGTATTAAAATTATCAAATTCTGTGTAACTTCGGAAAGTTTTACTCGAGAGAAGTTGAGGCTAGTTTTGTACATACATACAGTATCATTGTTATATAGTTTTAGACTATTATTTTCTATTTGGTCTTTACGTGTCGTGTCTGAAATCCCATGATGGATCAAGCATCATCAGATGCACGGTCTATGTTTTGCATTTGCGATAGTACTTCTGTTATAATAGTCCGCTTACATTGTACCACCGACAGTGCCTACTGGGTATTTTAATCATCCGCTGATTGTTTTGTTCATTTTAGAAAATATGCCAGTTAATTGTTGCTTAATGGAATTGACGAGACTTATGCCCAGCGTTTATTCTGGGCTGTTTATGCACTGGGACATGTCACTACATTTAATAATCTATTATTACAATAGGTTTTTTGACAGTGTGATACAAAAAGTATTATTTATGTAAATATGTATATATTGGTATAAATATTGAGTCTTCAAGCTGCTGTAAGGAATTTTAACTTAAAAAATAGATCATTTGTGCAAAATCTAGGATAAAACGTGATAATTTTGTATCTGTAGCCATTTTATCGATAACGACTTAGATTGGCCGAATCTATGATGACGTGCCTAAGCCTAATACATTTTGTTAACTCCTGAACATTCCTCACCGATAGACAAAAACCTAATAATGTTAATAAATGACAAAATTAAGTAAAACAAATGACGTGCATGAAAATATACAACGATACACACAATGAATTTACAAGAACGTAAACTTCGTCACAAAAAATAAAATTATTATGCTGAATTATAATGAAAATGTTTTTTTATCGTCTTATATTATGATGGTACTACCACAAATCATCTAATTCCTGGAAATTAATTTCTAGCTATAATTAGTACAGTTTTTAAGTGAATAAATGTTTTTGTTTTCATTACACCATTGTAGAGTTGAAATAGGTTATAGTTACAGTCATGTAGTAGCCACAGAATTTCAACACACAAATGGAGTGTGAGGTCTGTGAATCGTGTTTTCCCAGCATTTTCAGTCATTAGCAATGTTTTCCATAACTGTATGTTACGGTAAGTAATACCTAGCGCTTTTGTGATGTTCCCGAGCGATTCCTAATTAGTCCGCCGGTACAGTTGACGATACAATACCATAAAGATGTTAGTACACTAAAATCTGTTTTTGTTGTGGAGATGGCAACTTTTTTTTTTCTTTTTCCCTACAATTTACTTGTACAAAACGCGATAGTTGAGAAACTTATAATAAAATTGTAAATAAAGAAAACAAAATAGTACATAAAATGTTCTAAAATTGTAATTGTATGTTGTTACCTTTACTAAAATGAGATACAACTTTAATACAGTCTGCTTTTTGATTTAATGCAAAAAAGAACTGTCACGTTGACATATTAATATCAAAGTGTGTCAATGTCTGAGTGTTGCTAGTACGTAAAAAGCAAATAACCCCCCATTTTACTTAAAAAAGTTTGTGCTACGTAGGTGTTTTTTTTTAGACTTTGCTCTTATGAATAATATTTTTGTGTCTCTGTGATGTGAAAATAATTTTGGTCACATGAGTCTTCTCTGTCTTCTATTCACGGTAAAAAAAACTCTAACGAGTAAACCTATAAATTTTATTTTATTCATCGAAATAAAAAACGAAGTTTACTCGATATGAAGAATAAGAATTGTATTTATTGTACATATATTGGAAAAAAAAACAAAGAACACCAAATAGTGGCCTGAAACATACAGCGTATAGCGTATTTGCCATTCTTCTGGCTACATACAACGTAAGCTCACGCCTCGCTTGTATCCCAGAGGGGTAGGCAGAGACCAGAGTGCGTATACTGAGTCTTTTCATTCACTTTCGATAGCGAGAGTGTTTGCAATTTGTATAGGAGTGACAAAGCGCGCCACATAGTTGTCTCTTTGTCACTCCTATACAAATTGCAAACGCTCTCGCTATCGAAAGTGAAATGAAAAACTCAGTATAAGCACTCAAGGACTGTCACTTGCCACGATCACTTCATCGCTTCATAAGTCGTTGCATGTACAGTCGACAGCGCATCATCCTATACACCCATGCGCTCTACTCCGTTACGTTATGGGCGATTTTGCAACTAAAATGTGAAGGCTACCTCCTGGCTATATGTTTACCAGTGCGATTGGACATTGAGGTTTTACTTTATTTACTCATTTATTTATTTATTGGATTTTAGGAAAACTACCGACTAAAATAATAAAATGGAGGGTAGATTGTACAAATAGTATTTAATAAGTGCTGGTAGATATATTCCATTTAAGCGCTGTTTATTAATGTATAATGATTATTATTTTATAATCGGTTTATTTTTTACTAAGAAACCCTCGTAATAAAAACTGTAGGTATTCATATTGTATTGTATTTTGTAATAGAATATGAATATAGTTTTTAAGTTGGAGTAAGTGGATAGTATACATTTTCCATTGATTTTGGACTTTTTCTCAAAACAATAAGGTTCAATTTAAAATAGGTACCATTCCTATAGCTTAATAATAAAATTGTTAAAGACGAATGTTGAAAACAGATCGAAACATAAACTACCGTCGACAGTACCCTTAAAAGTATTGATGCAAATAAACCTATCACGCCCACGCAAGTTGACAAAGAACGTCTGTACTCAACGCCTTTCTGCAGGTGACAGTCAAATAATAGGTCTCAGCAACGCCCCCGCCGTAAACCTAGAATCATAGATATAGAAAGCAAAGACAGTGCGTCAAACAAAATGGGCAGTGTGCTGAATATACAATAGCTAAAAATTGTATGGCTTTTACGACGACCTCTGTGACGCAGCTGCTAGCGCATCTGCCTACCATACGGGAAGTCCCGGCTTCGAACCCCGGCTGGGGACAAAAAAACACAGATCTTGAATACATATCATACAACTCCAGGTCTTGGATGTTTACATGTTTGTGACGTCGCTGTTTCTGGTTCCCACGACACAGGGTATCCTAGTGTGAGGCCGGAGGCAGTGTGTGTGCTTGTGTGTAAATGTTTATGTTATGTTTATGTTTATGTAGAAATAAGTTTAAGACTAGGTCGTGTTCCAAGTCATAAATGGATGTAGAACTAGGCGGATTTTTTTTTCCTAGTAGTCATACATGTAGAACTAAGTGTATGAGTACCTAGATGGAATAAGCCTAATTTCTCAATTCAGATATCGGCCGTAAGCTTGCCGATTTTGTTGCTAACGTCTTGTCTCACTTTGTAACCTCAGATTGCGGTTCTACACCTTACATTTCTATGTCCGGAATATTTTATGATTAAGACAATGGCAAACAAACGTTGTCTTAAGAGATCACTTACAATAAGATCGGTTATACGTAATAAGCATTATTGTATGTATCAACATAACTGAGAGCTATGTCTCAACATAACTAAGAGCTACATTTATGTCCTTATACTAAGGTTTTTAGCGTAAATGGAGAAAACAACCTCTACTCTATTGTATGTATTTGATTCGTCTAGGAAATAAACATGACTATTTACGTACAGGCACATACTTTGCTTCTTTCTCCACACTAGGATATCCTGTGTCGTGGGAACCAGAAAGCTGCGGCTTCACAAACATTTATTGTAAGTAAACATCCAAGACCTGATGGACTTTTTTTGTCCCCAGCCGGGATTCGAACCCAAATTATTTCGATTTTTTTTAATGTCGAATTTTTCATATAAACTCATGCCAGAGGGGTAGCCAGAGATCAGGCTTTGACATTTGCCAATTTTGGATCTGAATTTTGCATTTATTCGAATTAGCAACAATCGCCCGTCGCTACTGAAGAGTAGGACTTTGATAGATACGCTTCTTATGCAATACAAAGTTTATTACGCTAAGTCCTCTCATAAACGATATCCTCGGTCGTTTTAAGACGCCGTGTTAAAGCCTGTCCAGACGTAGTTCGCCGCCTATTTACAGGTTAGGTAGGCAATAAACGGCATTAGATTTAGCGCTAATGTAGCCCGCTACAAATCAAACGCACCGAACAGTCGGCAGAGGCAATATGGCCACGGGATTGTGCTGTCTATTCACCGTGCGACGTGGGTCTGCGACTGTGCGATACGAGTCACGCGAGCGCGACAAAGGGTTGGTCTTACAAAGGAAAAACACGTCGTGCATGATGACAGATTTTAAAGAAGTAAATAATTTGATATTGTTTGTAACCACGTGACAAATCGGGCAAAGTGAACCACTTGCCGCTTATAATGATAGACTGCAAGGAAGTAAGTTTATGATAGTTGTGTTTGTGGCCAACAGACAACAGGAAATGTATGTTAAGAGATGTGAGCGTACGAGAAATCCAAGTGGGTGGGGGAGGACAACTCCAAATTACAGGCAGGAATGAGGGTTTTCCTAGCGAATAAATCCCATTTGGATCATTTTCTAAAATATAGTCATTGCTCTCACCGCTTATATTAAAAAACATTTTCCTTCTAACCAAACTGACATTTTTACGGAACATTTGGTCAAACAATGAAAATATAATATATTATATTTTGGAAAACAATATATTCTGGAAAACCTGGGATTTGTGGATTACGGCCCTAATTTTATTTGTAACTTCGGATAGGAAGTTTTAAAGTACTCTTCTGGATATATAAAAATATATTATGGATGGTTAATTATATAAGCAAACAGAATCGTGGCAGGTGTCAGTCCCTGGTTTCTGCCTACCCCTCCGGGATACAGGCGTGATCTTATGTATGTACGTATGTTTTTTCAATTGTACTTAAATAGATTTAAACTTAGTTTTAAGTGGCACGAAATGCAGCCTATAATTTTAGCGATTGTTACTCTGCATTTATTCACATTTATTCTCATTAATCCCCTGTGTCTACAATACATTTCCGCGCTGAAGTCGCCGCGGCGAATGGGCAGCCTTAGAGCAACCCGCAGGAGTCCGCAGGTCGAGCGCCACATTCTTGCAACGGGAACAGTAAAGCGGTAGAGTCGCCGCCATCGCGTCTTTCGGATCGAGTTAGGGCTTCACTTCCGGCCTTCGCCCACGACGACCTTAAAACGCGAAATTAAATGTGTTTTCTTCTTCTTTTTCATTCACGCGCGCATCTGCGTCACTTCCGCGGGTAAAAAAGTCGTCTTGGGCGGTGACTCTAAAAGTAACTTTTCCAGAAAACCAATACGACAAAAATATTTAATAAGAACAATCAACATCTAGTGTTTTTAATTCCAATGTACAATTTAAGTTGTTTTAGGGTTTCCAAATTTCAGAAAAGTCACTTAGGTATGATATCAACCTAACAGCATAAGTACAATACAAACAGAAAGTACACTAACCTCCGTATGACTAAAGAAGTAGAGTTCATTAAATAAATATTATTTAGCCTGTAGGTGAAAACTAGCCAAGTTAAATCTTAAGCTTGAATAACAATTTACATCTCTAGTGATTTCATGATTTTCTTCAGAGAACTTGGCAGCACCCATATACAGGGTGGTCCAAATATCATGGATCAAATGAAATGGGGAGTTAGCCAAGGTCATCTTCTACCAATAAAGTCCTATACAGGGTGGTAAAATTCTCAACGGTTTTGAACTTATGATTGATTTTCGGTTTTTTTCAAGAAAGTGTTCCTACTACTTATTAAGAGCAATAAAAAAAAAAGTACTTACTTTCGGTGGTTGTTTTTTTTTTGAGAGTGACGGTCCATGATGAGAATGTAACAAAAAAAAATTTATCGTCCCTGTCTTTATGGATCATGAGAAATATATAATTTTTTACGGATCTCGTATCATAATTGTTTGATCCAACATTTTCGTAGTCTGTAGATCTCAATTCTTTTGTCGGCGAAGTCGATAACGACCTCTGTTCTTAATACCTATTGAACTTGGCTCTCATATCATTCACATTTATGTTTTTGATGGGATAACAGTTACTTACATTAGATTAGAGAAAAGAAAAACCGATTAAATGCCGAATGGTTCTTTCATTAACTGCTCACTGCTCAAACTGCTTTTGAGGAATGTTTTGGTGAAATCGTGTTTTTTTAAATAACAATAAGACCCCTCTTCAGCTTTCCCTGTGAACCATTTACGTAACTTATTTATATCGTATTCATTACAATAACTCTGAATCGACGCGCGGTAAACAACGGAACGTGACTCTTGCGTCTCCCTCTAACGCGGGCCGTGGGATCTTCCCACTCGCTCTTACAATATCTGATGCTTAGACCAAAGAGCGAGCTGATAAAGTTATGATTACAAAGTGATTTCAGGCTGTTTATTGCAAATCTAGACTACTTAGAGCACTAAGTTTCATTAACGAACTATGATAGAATAAGCTCGAATCGCTCGTAGACCCGACTGCCTGAGTGATCTTAAACGATCACGAACGTTAAGCAACGTCGGGCGCGTTCAGTGCAGGCATGGGTGACCGTCTATGACTAACGCTAGTGGCATTTTTCCGAGCGGTTACGTCCTTCGCAAGGCACGCTAAGCAGTTGGTGCCGGTTGCTGTCGATAGATGGCAGTCGTTAAGCTAAGTCAGAGGCGTTAGCCACTAGTCTTACAAGCCTCTACCAATCCGGACTTGGCCCCCGTGGTGGAGTATGGTCTATACTCTCCTCAGGAAAAAGACCCGTGCCCCTCGGTGGGGACATAATAGGTTGATGATGATGTGATATAATAAGCTACCTGATTATTATGTTTCGCCTTGTTGGAGGATAACACCGTGAGGAAACTAGAGAATATGTATGTAAACAGCCTATGTACATCCCACTATAGGACACAGTTCTTCTCTCAGAGAGTGTGGGCTTTGATCACATGACACAGGGTATCCTAGTGTGGGGCCAGAAGCAATGTATGTGCCTGTGTGTAAATGTTATGTTATGTTTCGATCACCCCTGGTTCCACGGATTGACGATTTCAAGCGCTGAGGTATTGAAGCTCAGACACTCAAGTTTCGTCAGGATCTTTTCCTTCATAGTTAGCGAGTGGCATTGGTACTCATAGGATGACCAGCCACAAGATGGACAGACGATCTCATCCAAGTGGCAGGAAGACGCTGGATGCAAGCCGCTTCCAACCGGTCTTTTTGGAAATCCATGGAGGAGGCCTATGTCCAGCAGTGGACTTCTTGTGGCTGAATGATGATTGATGTCATTGTACTACAATGCAATAACAGAATCTACGTCCAGACCATAGAACGCTGAGCGACTTGGAATCGGTCAACTAGACCTACCGCCAATGTCCATAATTACGTCTTTCGCCATAGAAGGACGCACTCGTTGAAGGCTCCTTGAATCCCCAACGAGACACACTTAAAGCCAGGCCCGTTACATAAGCACATGCTAATAAAGGTGACTGCATAAAGGTGTCCAGGCTTTATCTTGAACTGTGTCCGGTACCGAACCTGAGACAATGCCGTGGATGCGGTGAAATGGACCACCGCTGATAAACATCTGAATACTAAGTGTTAGGTACTGTAGGGCTTTGTCAGTTTCTCTGCGGAGCAAATAATAATTATGATTAGTTACATACAACACAACCAAACTAAGTAAGGTAACCTGAATTAAAAGTAAGCATTCACATACAGCTCATACATTGCTTCTGGCGCCACGCTAGGATACCTTGTGTCGTGGGAACCAGAAACTGTACCATCACAAACGTGTAACCATCCAAGACCATGTTTATTTTTTATTTTTTTAATCTTGTTTATTTTATAAGCCATACATCATGATTAAGACAGCTTAAAAATAATAAAATGTAGCTTAAACTTTAAATATTACTTTAACAGTGGGGATTGCTACTTAATGAGTATTCTTATAATATTCAGATCTAAGGTTCAATGAGTCAATGATGAAATGTACAAATCTATCACTATATTCAGCAGTAAACCCTGAACTTAAGATTTGATGGAGAAATATTTGTCCCCATTATAATTTCCAAGAAACCCATTAACGAAAACGGTGGCCGTAACGCCTTGCAAAACGAACTTAGAACTTCACCAACCGTTGGGTAGAATGTGTTCCGACTACAATAGGTTAAATACCCATTTCATCCATACACTTGATATTTTCTCAATCCCACGCTGTGTTTAAACAAAATCTCGTAACTGTAATAAACAACTAGTAATCCAATTTAGTTTAATATTATTTTATTAACTCAAGCTTTTTTTTTGTATTCCTGTGCTCCTTCCGTTTCAAGTACAACAAATAAGTTGAGCTAATTATGCTAAGGTTGTACCTGCCCTTATATTACGTAACTTTCCACTCTATCGGGTAAAGCATATAAACAACTCTAAAGAGTCAAAATAAGGATGTATATGACAGTTCGGAGAAGGAGTATAAGATACCTACTGGGAAAAAAAGTCCCAGAATGTAACAGTGTGACATAAGGTGGTGTGACATACCGGGAACAAAAGATTAAATCAGACAACTCCATACAGTGGAGTCTTACGTAATTGCACCCCTGGACCCTGTTAATTTAGTAATTAGTTGTTTTTATCTTTATACCTAACTTATGTAAACTAATAATTATTGTATATTTGCATGATCTGAAACAAATGAAGACGTGAGTGGATGAAGGTGATAAGTGCATTTTTTTAGATTTTGAGTAAATTGAAGTTAAAGTTTTCTACAATGTTTTTCCACACAAAAACACCGAAAACCGAAAATACGACATATCACCTTCATCCACTCACGTCTTCAAATGTTTGTCAAAGTTGTGCTTACCAACAACTGGCAAAAGTATGTTCTAATAATATTATTAATTAAGTTTACCACAATATTTTTACCTGATTAGCTCTTGGTGTGCCTTATATATAAATAAATAAATAATTTCAATGCATTTTATTTTAGTTTCAGCGCTTAGCAGCACTGCTCGATTACCGTTAGCGCGCGGCGTGCTATCGCCCGGTATCGGCGAGGTCGCGTTGTCGCCGACTACACACCGCTACGGCTGACTACGACGCAGGCTGTGTCACGCAGAGTACAGTCGACGGCGCAGCACTAGTTACTTCCGTGCAGTCTACTGAATTCATCATCATCAACCCATTATGTCCCCACCAAGGGGCACGGGTCTCTTCCCTGAGGAAGGTATAGGCCATACTCCACCACGGGGACCAAGTCCGGATTGGTGGAGGCTTGTAAGACTAGTGGCTGGTCTTACTGTCAGAAGTTTTCAAGCCGCCCTAGGGCCTCTGGGTTGGCTTAACGACTGCCATCTATCGACGGCAGCCGGCCAACTGCTTAACGTGCCTTGCGAAGCGAACCGCTCGGAAAAATGCCACTAGCGTTAGTCATAGACGGTGACCCATCCATGGACTGAACGCGCCGTATGTTGCTTAACCTTAGTGATCGTTTAAGATCACTCCGGCAGCCCAGGCTACGAGCGATTCTACTGAATTACGTTACATAAAAAACATAAACATTTATATTATAGCCTGTTAAGACCCGGGGTATGATCCATTTGTCTATACGTCAGAAAACTCGATACCGTTTGCAAATTTAGTACTAGCTAGCACTAAATTTTCAAACTGTTTCGAGCCCTCTACTGCTAAAGGTTTTTGATTTATTGTCGTTTAAAGTCTGAGAAAAATGTCAAGTATAGACAAATGGATCATACATATGCGTATTGCGCCGTTACAATAGTTTTCAATCGTTATATTCAAGGTCGGGACTAAGGAGGTTAAAGGGACATACATTGCTTCTGATCCCACTCTAGGAAACCCTGTGTCGTGGGAACCAGAAACAGCGACATCACAAACATAATAAACATCCAAGACCTGGGGTTTGTTTTGTCCCCAGCCGGGGTTCAGACCCGTCGAAAAAACTTTCTTAATCTCGATAAGTAGATTGAGAGATCACGTCGTCGGTTGCTCGATCGTTAGAGACGAAATACCGTGATACCAGAATTAGCTTCATAGTTTGCGCAAGTTCTCATTTCCATAGAAAACTCAACTATACTCCATTTCACAAATCGAGCTCTGTTTTGCTCATCTCTAGCCGCGCGCATTAGCCAATGAGATGGGATTAATGTGTTCCCTAGGAGTGTGACTCCTGGAACGGAGTGTAAATCAAAAAGTCGTATTAAATGGTACTGTGTAGTTCCCATAGTAAGTCCACGCAGAATTAAGCATAGAAAATGACATTTCGATTTTACAGAAAACGTACCCCGCGCAGTTTAGATACTTGTCCAGCGATAGGATATGCCTAGGTGTGTCATTCCAACCCAACCTACCGTATTTTAAAGGTATTCTACTAGGTTAATGTTATGACTATTGTTGCTTGAGCACAGTATCCGACCGTAATAACTAGGCAAACTAGACTAGTTCTCTTCTCTTTTCACTCACTTCAACGCCATTTGCAGCTCCCAAGCGTGACAAGGACAGCAATAAATACACTCTGTTGACAGGTGTCTATTTGTGTTGGTCAGGCATAGGTATAAAATCTAGAACAGAAGTGATTGTATTCACACCTTCCACACCTAACTATGAAAAACAATAGGTTTGTAAAGTATAATGGTTTGACATTCGCTAAAATCGCCCAATCATATCAGCTGCGGGAAAGGTACCTTTGAATTAAATTCCATAGACTGTTAAGTCCAAAGGGGATTGGGGAAGCAAAGCTAGAGCTCAACTTAAGCAGAACGCTTGTAACAAAATTTTAACTTATGTATATTACATTTCGATACATAAACTTCACGCCTGTAACCCAGAAGTGTAGAACGGTCTGTGACATTTGCGAGGTACCTCTTGGCACCGACTGAAAATCAGCGCTGAAGGCTTGTCCGTCAGCATAATGCTGAGTCAGCTGCCATTTCTAACAGCAGTGACACGCTGTGATCTTTATTTTCCTTCTGTACTTCTGTATGTAAACATCCAAGACCTGGAGTGTTTTTGTCCCCAGCCGGGATTCGAACCCGGGACCTCTCGCACGGCAGGGAGACGCGCTACCGCTACGCCACAGAGGTCGTCAAAAATCTAGAAGCATTATTAATATTCCACTATTTTTTTTTACAAAACGTAGATGACGCTTCTGTAGTTATCGGTTCTCAATGAGTGATATTTTGGCTAAGCATAGATTCGTGTACCATATTGTGTCATATACATTCATGAATATTCTCTTAAATCTCATTTACCCAAATAACTATCACTTCTCTGACTCAAAATCAAAAAACTTAGACCTTATAGGTATGTCACAAATTCACAATGTATAAGAGAATACAAACCTGTGACACCTGTGACGCGTGATGACGTGACACCAACGTGACATTGACATGTTTACTTAGCAACGCCATTATGAAAAGCATTTTTTTTTTTACGTAGCCTCCATTTTTGTGTCCCACTGCTGGGCAAAGGCCTCCCCCAGTTCAGTCCAAAGTTTTCGGTCCTGGGCCACCTCAGACCACTCCGGCAGGTGTTGGTCGAGATCGTCTCTCCAACGTCTCAATTATTAAATAATTAATTTTTATATTGAAAATACGTTGTCGTTAATAAGTTGTCGACTCGGATCGACACATTTTTTACTCTCTTCAATTTGATGTGCATTTCGTTCGGGTCTAACGTAGACCGGTACGAAATTATTATTAATATACATTCATCATCATCATCAACCCATTATGTCCCCACCGAGGGGCACGGCTCTCTGTCCTGTGGAAGGTATAGGCCATAGTCCACCACGGGGGCCTAATCCGGATTGCTGGAGGCTGGTAAGACGAGTGGCTGGTCTTACTGTCAGAAGTTTTCGAGCCGCCCTAAAGCCCACCATTCACTACACACACCGCGAGCCGAGCCCCGAGCCGTACCCATTCGTGGACAAATCCGTCATCACCCACACACTACACGAGCGCCGAGCTGCTTACTACTTTATCTCCAGACGGCGAGAGCCGCGCACCAAACCGAGAACCAACACATTCACACGCA
Source organism: Yponomeuta plumbellus (assembly GCA_947310845.1). NCBI lineage: Eukaryota > Metazoa > Arthropoda > Insecta > Lepidoptera > Yponomeutidae > Yponomeuta > Yponomeuta plumbellus. The sequence goes on along the minus strand of OX371216.1, from coordinate 7,972,395 downwards.
GATTTGTCTGCGGACTTGTCGCCAGCGACAAATCTGGCGGATGGGCGCGCCTGTGAATGGTAGCCTTAAGATCTCTGACTTGGCTTAACGACTGCCATCTATCGACGGCAGCCGGCACCAACTACTTAACGTGCCTTGGAAAGCACGGAGCCGCTCGGAAAAATCCCACTAGCGTTAGTCATAGACTGTCTCCTATCCATGCACTGTCGCGCCCTATGTTGCTTAAGCTCCGTGATCGTTTAAAATCACTCAGGCAGCCGGGGCTAAGAGCGATAATATAGATTACGCTGCATAAAAAATATTTATTTTTATTTATTTATTTCTAAACATATATTTATAACATTTATTTCATTACAATCCTTATCATTAATATCTAGGTAACTAAGCACAAGCCCGCTCTCTTCCAGTATCATGTAGAAGTTCTTATCCCTTTTACATTAATACAATAACCGAACATCTCTATGCCTGTAGCTGTCAACCCATACTCGGTATCACGCGAGGAGCGGCATCCAGAGATTAGACCACTGTACCAATGAATATTTTGTACAGAGAATATGATAGAAGAGCTGCTTGGGGGACGAAAAAGTCATACAATAAACAATTAGGTAGTTACTCACGGTACCTGCAAGCATTGTAACGAAGCAAACTTTATAGTAAACTAGCTGACCCCGCAAACGTTGCTTTGCCAGATAGGGCTATGAAAAATAGATAGGTGACAACCTATTCTCAGACCTACCGAATATAAATATAACGTTTCATCATAATCGATGAAGGCGTTTCGGAGGAGTATGCGCACTAACACGCTGACACGAGAATTTTATATATTAGATAAATAACAATTCTTTATTATCTCTCTCTTATTACCTTTGATCATCCATCTATTTTTACTCTATGACGTAGAGCACGGAGAGTCCACAAAGCAGCTTTGATCTGATACCGTTCGATAGGCCCTACAAGGCCAGCGCTAAACACGGATTGAATAGCCGCCATTCTTTTTGCGGCGGTAGTAGCACTGTGGATAGAATAGTTGCCTTATTGGCGAGGCTCTGGTTCGATTCTGGCATGTACAGTTGGCATCGAGATTCGTACTCACATTTGTACACTTAGATGTACATAAACATTGTAATTGCAATAGAACTTCCTGACGGTCCCCTTATCATTAAAAGTTGTCTCTTCCAGATAACCAAGTTTGTTATATATTAGCTGTTAGATAACATTATGTTAATTATAATTAATTACTAGGAAATGACGTTAGCATGACAGCCATTCTATTAATGCTGCCTACCATGCGAGAGGTCCCGGGTTCGATTCCCGGCTGGGGAGATAAAAGGGAACCCCAGGTGTTGGAGGTTTACATGTTTGTGGTGTCGCTGTTTCAGGTTCCCACGACACAGGGTATCCTAGTGTGGGGCCAGAAGCAATGTATGTGCATGTATGTAGCATCATCATCATCAACCCATTATGTCCCCACCGAAGGGCACAGGTCTCTTCCCTGAGGAAGGATAGGCCATAAACCACCACGGGGGAATAGTCGGGATTGGTGGAGGCTTGTAAGACTAGTAGCTGGTAATTGTTTTTGATTTTTTTTATTTTTTATGACCATACTCTCTCTCTCTCTCTTTGAGAAAAGGCCTGTGTCCTGCAATGGGACTTATACAAGCTGCATTATTAAGCACCTTAGATAGCGATTAAAATCGCCAATTCACGTTGAACACTCTACTTAGCAGGGTTCTCGATTGTAGCTTCAGAACCTACACTTTACCAACAATATCATCATCATCAACCCATCATGTCCCCACCGAGGGGCACGGGTCTCTTCCCTGAGGAAGGTATAGGCCATACTCCACCACGTGGGCCAAGTTCGGATTGGTGGAGGCTTGTAAGACTAGTGGCTGGTCTTACTGTCAGAAGTTTTCAAGCCGCCGCCCTAAGGCCTCTGACTTGGCTTAACGACTGCCATCTATCGACGGCAGCCGGCACCAACTGCTTAACGTGCCTTGCGAAGCACAGAATCGCTCAGAAAAATGCCACTAGCGTTAGTCATAGACGGTGACCCATCCATGGACTGAACGCACCGCATGTTGCTTAACATTAGTGATCGTTTAAGATCACTCAGGCAGCCCAGGCTACGAGCGATTCAACCAATAATGTACAGCCCGCTAAAGTACTCGGGGGTCTTTCTGAAGCATCTCGTACGAATATGCAAATATCCTCACGATTTTACGGTCGCCCAGGATTGCACGAAGAGCCAACGTTTGAGCTAAAAGAAAGTACTGATTTAGGCCATAAATAAAGCAAAGAGTCGCTTAATCCGGCAATCGGTACAAATGCAGAATTCTGTTGATACGGATCTCTACATTTCGTTCTTTTTGTTAAGATTGATTCAATTTTAAATGTTTTTAATATTTGCTTATTTTTGGATAGGCAAAGTTTAAACCTTACGTGTAAAATAATATTAACTGTTGTTCTACTATATTATAAGGTAATTATAAATCAGAAATTGTATTTGACATACTATTTGTTGAATGTCAATGTAATTATAAATAGCCGCTGCCTTGGGGCCGAATGTAGTGGAGAAAAAGGCAGGGAAAAAAACTCCACTCAGACCATCTTTTCTCAAAAAGGAGCTGGGTTATGATGCGAGCCGTGATATTTCGTAAAATAAAGACAAAAGATTTATCGAAGACTAAGGGCCAATTTCTGAATTGTCAATTTTGCTAAATAACTACTTAATTCCAGTGCTGTCTCATAAAATTTCTCAGAAAAGAGCGTGACGGAACGTTACTTAAGTATTTACTTAGTGAAATACTCAATTCAGAAATCGGTCCTTATTTATTCTCAACTGCAAACTGCCTCAAAGGCTCGTAATTGCTTAAGTTGGTCAAGGTCAAAGATTAGTACCCTCTAAAAGTGATAGTAAACTTTCAATGCAATGCGGCATCTCGTTGTAAATAAAAACCCAAGTAAGTTTTCAATTACTCCACCGGGGACCACCTTAAGTCATCTAGAAGTCTCAGGGCCAGTTTCCGAATTGAGAATTTCGCTACGTAACCACTTAAGTTAAGTAGTTACTTAGCGAAATTGTCAATGTCTCGTGATGTTTCTTATAAAAGAGCGTGACAGAATTAAGTGTTTATTAGTGAAATATTATTAAGTATTTTAATGAATCGCTCGTAGCCTGGGCTGCCTGAGTGATCTTAAACGATCACTAATGTTAAGCAACATACGGCGCGTTCAGTCCATAGATGGGTCACCGTCTATGACTAACGCAAGTGGCATTTTTCCGAGCGGTTCCGTGCTTCGCAAGGCACGTTAAGCAATTGGTGCCGGCTGCCGTCGTCGATAGATGGCAGTCGTGAAGCCAAGTTAGAGGCCTTAGGGCGGCTTGAAAACTTCTGACAGTAAGACCAGCCACTAGTCTTACAAAGCCTCCACCAATCCGGACTAGGCCCCCGTGGTGGAGTATGGCCTATACCTTCCTCAGGGAAGAGACCCGTGCCCCTTGATGGGGACATGATGGGTTGATGATGAAGTATTTTATTAGTGAAATTGTTTAGTGAAATTATTTGACAGTATGAAAAAAAGTATTATTTATACGTATTCCTATAAAGTACGAGTCATAAAACCGCTTTGAGACATTTAAACTAAAAAAAAAATATTATTTATAAAACAAACACAGGATAAAATTTAATAATTAGCTATGCATCTGCAAGCATTGTATCGAAAACGACCTGCATTGGCAGATTCTATGATGACGTCACAGCTCAGTAGAAATGGCGTCTGGCATTCATGTCGTTCTTACGTTCATTGGTTTATTTACTGACCAGTTACGTCATAATTCCTGTGCGACGCCATATTGTCCAAGATCGCGTTTTGGCGGCTTATTTCAAAAGTTATTTATTATTTATTTAAATTGCCTTTTTTAGAAGAAATACACAAAAGAATTTAAAATGGCAACTTTCTGAGGACTCCATGAACACCAACAAAAATAGGAGATGGTTTTCAGAAATCTGTCAAATAGCCTATTCAGAAACCGGCCCTTACTCCCGCACTGCCTACCAGCATCACCGTTTTACACTTAAAATGGTTTTAATTCGCCGCCATTCCAAGAACTATCGGCGCAATCTCCGCCACTTTACAGAGAACATTAGAATGATTTTAACTTTATCTTTTCGACTCGCCATCGCGTATAGAACAGGAGGGGTCACAGAAAGGTGTTACAGTGGCCATTGCAGGGCCAACCCATAAAACATAAACATACAGACAGGAATCGCTCGTAGCCCCGGCCGCCTGAGTGATCTTAAACGATCGCGAAGGTTATGCAACATAGGGCGCGTTCAGTGCAAGGATGGGTGACCTAACGCTAGTAGCATATTTCCGAGCGATTCCGCAAAGCTTTGCTTCGCACGTTGAGCAGTTAGTGCCGGCTGCCGTCGATAGATGGCAGTCGTTAAGCCAAGAGGCCTCAGGCGGCTTGAAAACTTCTGACAGTAAGACCAGCCACTAAACTTACAAGCCTCCACCAATCTGGATTTGGCCCTCGTGGTGGAATATGGCCTATACCTTCCCCAGGGAAGAGATCCGTCCCCCTCGGTGGGGACATAATGGGTTAATGATGAACACATAAAGGCACATACATTGCTTCTGGCCCCACACTACGATACTCTGTGCCGTGGGAGCCAGAAACAGCGACATCAGAAACATGTAAACATCCAAGACCTTGTTTTTTATGTAAACGTAAAGTTGAATGAGACGTCACGCCTACCGTATTTATACATTATAATTGACCAAATGAAATAAATACAAGGGATCTCCTGAAGGAATGCCAGCTTCCCAATGATGACGGCTCGATGCTTTTCCACGCCTTCACAGTAAATTGTAAATGTGTTCGGGTATTTCCTCTTCTTTCAGGCATCGCCAGCGGGATGTCGGTTAGTCCCATGTTGTGAGCCGTCGCTGTTAGGATTGTCATAGTTTTGCGCAAAAAATCATCTCTTCTAAGACTAATCAAACCTGAAACTGTGTATGAAACAAACAAATTAGTAAGCCTGTATCTGGAACTTTCATATAATACAACCTACTTGTCCTGGTCCCAAACTAGCATACCCTGTGTTATGGTAACCAGGCAAGGACATCACAAATGAGGAGCAAGCATTCAAAAGCAGACTTGTCCATGCAAATCGTTTTTTTTTTGCAGATTCGGATTTTTCTGTTCTATGATGTGTCGAAATATTTTCATTCATATCCGGTCCTATCCTATAGAAAATGAGCTCTAACAACAGCGATTTCGATCAAAAGCGTACTCGTTTCGGTCGCCTTCAATCAGTTTTTCGCCTCTCCTGTAAAAAATTACTAAGTGGACAAGTCCGCTTTTGAATGCTTGCTCCTCAAATATGAAAAGACTGCCAGACTGCCAGAGGCCATTTGTACAAATGTACGGTGGCCCCCAGTGGGAATCCCCGTTTCCTGGTGGTCATACTAATCTGTCATATCAGTATGACTACGAGGATATACATGTCCTCCTGCTCATACTCACTTTTCTGAACACCTGTAGAGGGAAAAACAAATGCCAGCACATAAAACTACAAGTAAATAGTACTTAATAATAGAAGAATAAGTAATTACTAATTTCTTTATTTACACAGAAAAGTATTTATATTATACAGCAGGAAGGAAAACCTTTTTCTAAAAATATCGTGTTACAGTATGACTAGGAGGACATGTATTGTATATCCTCGTAGTCATACTGATATGACATATTAGTATGTATGTATCACCACCAGGAAACGGGGTGGGAATCGAACTCACAACCTCTTTATTGGTAGCTAAGGTCAACGGGGCAGACGAATTACGGAACCCGTGTGTGGACGTTAGGTTCTGTCGTAGTTTTTCTGTGGATTCGCAGTCCATTTGCAACCTCTGCCGCTAGATCCGAGGCAGTTAGCTTAATACGGCCTTAAACCGGGGCTCAGGTAGTGTTTAAAGGAGATAAGTAATAGGATTTATTATGGAGCCCCTATTTTTATCAGCCATCTCCCGGTATTGGTAGTTCAGTGCTAACAGCAAGAAAGGACTTATGGAATTTGAGATTCCAGTGTTTCTTATCAGCCTATCAATTACGTCTTGTAGAAATAGACTGCTTTGTTGGCCTAGCGTTATCACGTTTGATTATCATGACAGGGTATCAGTTTGATTCCCAATGAGTGCCGCCGTAGAATTGTACAAATCGCCTCAGTTTCGGGGGTTACTTAGGACAACCTTCTTAGTTACGCGGTGGTTTTACAGACTACAGCGGCTCGACATTCATATGTTTGATAATCAAAGTCGCCTGTAACGCTACAGAATAAGGTTCACGCATGTCAAGGTTTATTTCGTGCCGACCGTACATTCAATTCAAGTCCTTGGCACAGCAAATAAATCCGATCGCGAGTATTCTAATCACAATAGAACTTTCATTTTGCGCGTTGAAGTCTAAACCAAAGGAAATTGTATCCCACTAACCGTAGTGCTTGAAGGCCGAATCGCTCGTAGAACCGGGCACCTGAGTGATCTTAAACGATCACGAAGGTTAAGCAACATAGGGCGCCTTCAGTGCATGGATGGGAACCGTTCTATGACGAATGCTATTTGTTCCGAGCGGTTCCGTGTTTCGCAAGGCGCGTTAAGCAATTGGTGCCGGCTGCCGTCGATAGATGGCCGTCGTCAAGCCAAGTCAGAGGCCTTAGGGCGGCTTGAAAACTTCTGACAGTAAGACCAGCCACTAGTCTTACAAGCCTCCACCAATCCGGACTAGGCCCCGTGATAGAGTATGGCCTATACCTTCCTTAGGGAAGAGACCCGTGCCCCTCGGTGGGGACGTAATGGGTTGATGATGATGATGAACCGTAGTGCGATGGTGTTGTGGGTAAACTATGTATACATGATTATGTATATTATGTTTATCGTCTATTTATACAGCGTGGAATTTTGTAATGCCACCTGAAGGGGAAGTACTCTTAATACTGTAGATAGAAAATTTAATATATGTAATTATGGTACAGAAACGTGGTCTATCACTATGGGCCTCATAAGAAAGTTCAAGGTCACGCAATGAGCTATGGAGAGGGCTATGCTTGAAATGACAATGGGCAAAAATGTATGGAGCTTGGTCCAAGAACCTCCACGATTGAGACATGTGCCAAAGTAAAGGCCCATGTCCTTACTTCAAATTCTCAGAAGGGCATCAAAATTGGTCCTGGTGATTTCGAAAAAAAAATACTTTTTATTTTATCATGACATGTAAACTAAGTAACTAGGTTAAGTACTGCTGTTGTGCTCCAAATTCGTTTTGTACAAAATATGGTTTGGTTGTAAGAAGCAACTACTGTCTAGATACCCAGGGGCCTGTTTCATAAAAATATATGTAAAAAATATTCATGTATATTTGGTTTTTATGAAAAAGATGCCATAGTCGATTCTAAAAATAAAACAAATCAACAACAACACAAGGTTTTTAAACAGCATTACAACATTGGAGGAGACTAGCACTGGACCGGATGGGTTCGCGTGAAAGAGAAGAGGCCTATGCCCAACAGTGGGCTCCATTTACGGGCTGATTAAGTTAAGTAAGTCAATATTACACTTGTGAGGGGGATGTTTTGCTCCTCAACAATGAAACGATCAGCATTGACGATCAGAAAGGTTTCAGCAGAATGTATTTTGGTGCGCCTGAAAATTCGTGGTAGCAAAAAGAGGGGCTTGATGTGAATGTTTTATAATGACACTTGTCTGGCGCGGTGGCGAGAATATTCCGCCGGCCATCACGCGTGAGGCGCGCGAACGCTCCATGTAGGATGAACTACATCACCCCCCTTGGAAAGGATTACTCCGGGCATACGTCCTTGAACCGGACTCTTCGTCCTGACTGCATCGTATAGTCGCGGCGCGGAATGGTCGCAGTAGGCGCATTCTGTGCATTTGACGGTGCTGTAGCTACATTGGCTCCTTCTGTGGGTGTAATTGAGATGGATGGTGATGGGTGTTTATCGGCAAGGATGTAGGCCGGTTTGGCACGATCCATAGAAACGGTCACTGGTCCTCGCGATGAGTCGACAGTGAATGTTTTGCTCGTCCTCCTTGGCACCTTAAACGGACCTGTGTTCGGAGCTTCTAATGCGGCGCGTAATGCATCTTTGAGTAAAAAAACTTGTGTGCAACTCTCGAGGTCTTTTTGAACAAACAGGGACTTGTTGCCGTGCTTTGATGCTGGGGTCGGTTTTAATTTTGCCATGTGTTCCCATAGATTGGCAACGAAATCTTGTGTCTGTAGAATAGGAGTTGTTGACGTTGTTTGTAGGAACTCTTCAGGAACCTTCAGTGGCTCTCTATAAACAAGTTCCACAGCAGAGTTTTTTAGATTCTCTTTCCATGCAGTCCGGACGCCGAGCAGAATAAAATGATGGGGAGAACTTCCGTCCATCGAGTGTTTTTGTGTGCCATGATCGCTGCTTTCAGGGTTCTGCGTAGGCGATCTACCATGCCGTTGGCTTGCGGGTGATATGCAGTAGTGAACTGCAGTTTAATACCACACAAGTTTGCCAGAGCCTTGAATAGGTGGGATTCAAATTGCCTGCCCTGGTTGGTAGTCACTATCCGAGGTCAACCGAACCTTCCTATCCAAGTCTCGTAGAAAGCTTTGGCTACAGTTACGGCAGTCATGTCGTAAAGCGGTGTAACCTCAGGCCATCTAGTAAACCTGTCAACGGCTGAAGAAGAAGAAGAAGAAGAAAAATTTATTATAACAACAAAACACACGCCACAAAACAAAATAAATCCAAAAATTAAACCATAAAATTAGTACAAAACAAAGAATCAGAAGAAAACAGGAAGAAAATAAAGATAACGGCGTGTCACTGCTGTTATAAATGGCAGCTGACTCAGCATTATGCTGAAGGACAAGCCTTCAGCGCTGATTTTCAGTCAGTGCCAAATGATACTCCGCGAGCGTCACAGACCGTGGTGTGGTACAGCGATGAGAGAATTTAAAAAACTTAATACTTAGTGGCGACAGGCTTGCCACTTGTCACGTTTGGGACCTAATAAACTCGGCAAAACGTGGGTCCAGTTCTAGAGACTGGTGCCTCTGCCTACCCCTTCGGGGATAACGGGCGTGAGTTTATTATTTTATTTTTATTTATTTTAATACTTATGTACAGAAAAATAAGGAACATAATACTTATGTACAGAATAGATTAAGTACTTAAAATAGTTTATTACCAAGAAACAGACAAGACTATTAAGTATAAATTAATTAATAAATATAACAAAAATATATATGGATAATGTAATTAAGAAGGAACCAAAATACATAGAAATATACAGAGAAATATTATAGACACAGCACTTCACAGTCCCGCTATGCGATTACAGATTCATGTCTGTAGTTGCGGCGAAGGGTTGGAAGGGAAGGGAGGGGTGGTTTCTAAAGCTCCAGCAGATATGCCCTGAGCTTACGCCCAAAGGCACACCTACTAGTCGCTTCACGGAGAGGAGGAGGAATGTTGTTCCAACACTTGGACGCCGCATACCTGAAACTACCACGGAAAGCCATGGTCCGGTGTGCCGGTGTCAGGATCCTCTCTTTGTGTACATTGCGTTGTCTGGTAGCCCACTTAAGCTTGCTAAACAGATAAGATGGGGTTTTTGTACGTATTACTCCAAAGAGTAGTTTGGCAAGGTGCAAATACCGACGAACCTGCATGTTCAGAAGCTTTGCTGCTTCCAAGTATGGACTAACGTGGGATCTAGGAGGGATTTTGAAACAGAAACGTGCACATGCGTTTTGCACACGTTGGATCAACCTCTTCGTCCGACCGAGTATACAGTATACAGGCTGCTTAGCAGTATCTGTAGTTCTCTGACGGTGGTAGTGGTCCTACTAAGTCAATGTGAATATGTGAAAATCGAGCTCCGTGTGACTCAAAAACTCCAAGTGGTGTCGCTGTGTGTTGTTGCACCTTGGCACGTTGGCATGCGAACCCGGTGGAACCCAAGTACGACAGTACTTACGTAACGAAGACCATACAAACCGTTGTGACATATTGTTGATCTGATGTCTGCGTGACTCATGCCATGAATTGAGTTAAAGACTTGGCGACGTAACTGACATGTGTTGAAAGGACGAGGTCCGGCTTGCGATACATCGTAGAGCAAAGTTAGTTTAGTTTAGTTTTAATGAAGACCCGCCCGACAACAGCAATAGCAGTTCTGCATCATCTTCCTGTGTGCAGGAGATAGAAAGTCGTTGGTTGCTGTGATGGATTCAATTCTGGAGAGAGCATGGGCTGTAATGTAATGTACTGGGTACACATACCTGATATGGATGCTGATTTTCTGTAGCAATTGCAGCTGCTTCTGGGTGTTCATTAAACAGCGCTTGTGTTAATGTAATTCGCCTTTTTCGTAACACAGAACGGTTACACAACAAACGAATAACTCCCACTGAAGGTCGATACATATCGAAAACACAGTTCAACAATTAACAATCACAAAGAAAAAGAGGTATCCATAAACAAGCATAAGTCGGGTTGAAGTCCAGCACAAGTACAGCACAGAAAAACACAGCGAACAAGGTGAGATCTAGCTCCAGACTACCTGCGGCGTGCGCGCGCCTCTTGCTTCGGAAGCGAAGGTTTAAGGGGAGGGGGAGAGAGTGGGGGTGGCAGGGTGATGCGAATATGCCTTCTGCGTCGCGCTGCCGCAAATAAAGCGGCATTTCATTGTATATAAAATATTAAAGTAGGCCGTTTCTAGGAAAAAGAAAGTTTAACACAATGAATAAAAATCACATTAAAAAAAAATCTTTCGGATGGATTTTAATTATGTAAAATGTTATTTGGAGAGAAAAAATATACTTATCGATTGATATTATTCTTATCCGTGGAGGCTCTTGGACCACTTTTGCCCATCCTCCTTTCTCTGCAATAATGAATCATTGTCCATTCATAGTGCATTATCTTTGTTTTTTTATTTTTTATATTGAAAGAAAACAAACAATTGTACAATATGGTTAGAAGTTACAATAACTTACATTTACATGGATATACCTAAATAAGTAAATAAAGAAATATGTGATTAATAAACCAGCAGCGTTTCTATGGACTAAAGCAAAGACAAATAGAAGAGAAAAGCTCATAACTAATAAACGGGTTACATTGTAGTGTATGAGAAACAGTGGGTAAATGTCACGTCCGCGGGTCGCAACCTACGCCATGTCCGACGGTGTGTCCCTAGATTTAGCGAAGAGACGGTACGCCGTACCGGCTTGCAGAGTTGAAACAATATTATTACATTGCCGGCCGGATTTACGGCGCGGCCGCCTCAGATAAACTGCTATAGGTTACGCGGTAAATACTAGATTGGGCTCACTTTCATTGGACTTTTCGCTTATGAATGAGTCACGTCATCATCAACCTATTATGCCCCCACGAAGGGGCACCACGGGTCTCTTCCCTGAAGAAGTCATAAGCCATACTCCACCTCGGGGACTAAGTCCGGATTGGTGGATGGTGGGTTTACTGTCTGAAGTTTTTAAGCCGCCCTAGGGCTTCTTGGCTTAACGACTGCCATCTATCGACGGCAGCCGGCACCAACAACTTAACGTGCCTTGCTAAACACTGAACGCTCGCTCGATGGTAGTAGGCGTGACAGGATTGACACGCTTTTGTTTAGAATTCGATACTGGCACATTTTAATATTGTACTCTCATTTACCAGGAATTTTGATAGTTATCACAGAATATAATAGTACAGGTACAGAAGATTCACTCCGCAAAATCAATTAAAGAAAAAGGGACTCTAGCAGCGATACAATTAGGTGCAAGTCAGATCGCACGGCGCTAAAAAAGCTACGTTATATTCACCTACATGTTGCCTCTCTTTCTACCGCGTAACTCTTACCTCTTCTGGCGCCTGAATTCCTACCTATTTAATAGACCTAGATAATACTAGACATTTTATAATTTTCTAAACAAATATAAAATTTTGAACATCTAATCCGATCGCCATACCGAGAGTAGATCCAGCAGGTCGGGAATCGAACCTGAGGCCACGGTTTGGCAATCGCAGGCGCGGCAGATAAGCTGATCCTATCTCAGCCAGCCGGTTGCTTGACTCCTTTTATTTGAAGCCCTTTTGCGTACTTTAGAGCCTTGATTATAATACAAAGTGTTATTTCTAAATGCGAGCGCCAGACATAGCTTCAAAGATTTGCACACATATTTGAAGACTTTGCAAAGTTTTGAAAACATATTTAAACACATTATTGACGCAACCTGCCAGACATGCTTCGCAAACACTTCTCTCTACAGTATGCTGCTAGACAACAAACAAGATGGACGGCGATTTTGTGGACGCAGTTAGCCTTTATAAAAAATATTTTCTAGTCTGACCCACTCGTCATTCACCACGTTTCTATTTTTATGCTTTTGGTTTTTTGGATTCCATATACATGGTTCCCCTTGCAGCAACACAACAAATTCCAGTCCACTCCAGTCCATTTTGAACAATCAAGCATGTATTGCATTCACACAACCGTTTCGCTCAACAACTCTCGCGCAACTGGACTTTGCGCAAGTGTGGCAGACTACGCAAACATTTGGTTACAGTCAACTTAGAACGCTTTGATGTGCGCTAAAAAACCGACACCGCATGGCAAAGCGCAAATGTTTGTTCAAACTTTGCACACAATACAGGGTGGCATTTTCACCGGTACAATAAATCAACATACGTAATACTAAGTCCAAAATACAAATACCAACATTTTTTGTTACTACCCCGTTGGTACAAAAAAAAACAAAAATACCAATACCAAGGGAGGTCTCCCTCCTCGGCCTTGAGCGTGCGCTGGTGCAGTGAACTGTCCGTAGTCTAGCAAATGCTGCGTCACTCTCATGAATGTCCTGGTGTTGAGCATTTGAGGTTAGATAAATAAAACCGGCATTTATCAGGCGGGGCAAACTTTCTATATACTAAGACAAGGTCTATATACATACGTTCATTATCAGGTAGGTGCATACCAGAATTCGCTGTGTGGCTGGAGTTTTTCGAATCAGAAAAAGTTGATATTTTTGGTTATGAATAGAAGTTTTTGGCTTATAAAACCATTTTTTTGCTAATATGTAAACCACTTAATGCTACATCATTTACTGTAATAGTAAATGACCAACCCATTTCAGCTTATGGATGTCGTAAGGGGTGACTTACGGCCATTTAGACCTAAGCACAGACTACATTGCATACATTACCTAGACACATCTGGTTGCCCTTTTGGGTTGTCTAGCAATCGCTTCAGGCAAATTTGCCCCAAAAAGTTTTTTTTGTCTTAAAGAAATTAAAAAAATAAAATTCCTGAATGTTATTAGATTTCGCCATTAATTTAACCTGAAATGTGGAAAATTTGACGTTTGCCAATCTGCTAATAGATACTTTTTTATATTACATATTTGTGTAGGTAGTTTTAGGGGGCGGCAAAATTTGTCCTGACATTTTTTTTGTCTAACAGAAATAATAAAAAAAAAGACGTTTGCCAATCTTCAATACATACTTTTTTATATTACATATTTGCGTAGGCAGTTATTTTGATGGCGGCGGTGCGGAAACAAATGGCATGGTCATTCGCTAAAAGTATTGGCCGGAATGAAAGCTGCGACATCAGTTTATCCAAACTTGAATAAATTTGAGTAATATTTTTGTCAACTTAGGCATTCAAGCTTTTTGTGTATGTACTAATTATTCACAAAAAAAAAATTAAAACGTGATCACCAATAAACACTTTATCCGGATAAACTTATGGGTGTTGTTTTATCGGAGGAGTCCGACCTGGTCCGACCTGGTCGGACTCCTCCGATAAAACAACATCCGTAAGTTGATCCGGATTAAGTGTTTAAAATGTGTTGTGCTTACGAAAGTTTTAGTTCAAAAATGATCACCAATAGTTTGACTTAGAGCGGTTTTATTAACTGAGATTGAAACAGTATTAATGATAATAGAGAGATTTATTTTGTAATTTTTACAATTTTACTATTTGCACTAGCACTAATAACATTCTCTTTACACAATAAGCCCTCGTTGGTTGGAATAAAAGCTTTCAGTTGTTTAGTTCCTGGAACTGTGATGGCGGACGCGAAACGGACTCGTAGAAAATCTCGCTCTTGTTGAATATTTTCTTTCAAGCATCATTTAAAGAAGTCTCAGTCAATGATGACTTGGCCCATTCATATAATGTTACAGGTGTAGTGATAGCGTTATTTGTAGACTGTAAACTTGCACGGGTTGCCAAACGTTTCAGGTTTCCGCAAGACCATGGACCTTATCCACGACCGGTGGCATGGAAGTGTAACAGTGCGTCTTTCCTAAAATCTTGTGTGTAGTAAAATAGGTTCACGGAACCTATTCTTAAAATGTTCGGGAGCCCCGTCTGTGATGTATTTCATGACAAAAACCGCAATTCTATGCTCATCAAGGTGATGGTGCAGTATTTTTTAAAATCGTAGAATGTGGTAGTACCATGCTTTAATTAATGATTTGAAACCATGATGATGCTACCATCTTTACAATAATATACCAATGAAATAATCGGGCAGCACGACAAAACTACTAAACTCTTGTACGATAAAGCTATAATTTCTTATTTTCTTTTCTTCTATTTTCTGAATGCTTTTCTTAAAAAATAACCCTCGGCAAAAATAACATTTCTCAAGTTACCAAACTTACTTACTGGAAACTCAACATTAAAGTAAATTTACAAACTAATTATCTTTTTTTGATGAAAATACCAATTATTATTATTTAGAAACTGTACAGTTATTTATGTAATCCCATGGTGTTACATATCAGAATCTTGCTTACTAGAAATTCGTATGCTGCTGGTACTTACGTATTTATTGATTTCATGGATAACAATTTAGAAGCTCAGGAAATTTACTAAACTGTTTTGTAATAAATATTATTAGTTTAGAAAATTTCATAATAATGAATAATTAAGAATTAAGAACTGATTACTTAAATCAGTTCTTAATTTTTCATAAGATATAGATTATTTTAAAGACAATAAATATTTTTTTGTCTTTTAATTCTAAATTATTTTTTTCACCTTCTTTTGTAGAAATGCAGAGGTCAGAAGGGGCGGCAAAATTTGAATAGCCTACTGGCGGCAAATGTGTTAATCCGCCACTGATTGTATATATGTATTGTTATTGATATTAAATATGATACATATTAATATTAATAGCGGTGGTGGCGTAGTGGGGTTGACCCTTGCTTCTCGATCATGAGGGTCTGGGTTCGAACCACGCATGTACCAATGACTTTTAGTTACGTACATTTGTTTGTACAGCAACACCATTCGCTGATAAATTGTGCCCGGATAACGGCGACAGGCTTGCCACTTGTCACGTTTGGGACCTAATAAACTCGGCAAAACGTGGGTCCAGTTCTAGAGACTGGTGCCTCTGCCTACCCCTTCGGGGATAACGGGCGTGAGTTTATTAATTATAATTTTAATTTTATATTGTATAGGTAGTATTATGTAGTGTATATTGTAAAATTATATTCTTGGTGCAACAAAATTGTAATCTAAGTTTGTTACCCTCTTTCCTACATTTAAGTTTAGTTTTAGTTTTTCTTTTATGGGTTGTTGCTGAAAATCAGCGCTGCCAAGATCACTGCGCTGACTTGGTAGCATAATGCTGAGCCTCGACCCTTT
Organism: Yponomeuta plumbellus; assembly: GCA_947310845.1. Taxonomy (NCBI): domain Eukaryota; kingdom Metazoa; phylum Arthropoda; class Insecta; order Lepidoptera; family Yponomeutidae; genus Yponomeuta; species Yponomeuta plumbellus. The sequence continues at coordinate 7,956,654 of OX371216.1, read as the reverse complement.
ATCTTAATATGATAATAAACTCTTTCTATTCTATTCTATTCTATTATTAGGCTCTTAAAATATGACACATATTAGAGAAGAACAACATTTTTTAGTTCATAAATAAACATACAAACTTAAACATACATAACCATTTACATACAGGCACAAAACGAAAGCGTTCCCAGCAAGATCATTATCAACCTTACTTAAACAAAAATCCTAATCTTCTCGATTTAACCCAAATTACTACCCACTTAACTAAAAGCAGAAGCAGCACTTACATCATCATCATTCATCATCATCAACCCATCATGTCCCCACCGAGGGGCATGGGTCTCTTCCCTGAGGAAGGTATAGGCCATACATACTCCACCACGGGGGCCAAGTCCGGATTGGTGGAGCACTTTTGTAGTATTACTTTCTTTTTATGTTTGACGATGCGTTGTAAACCATAGACATAAATATTTACATACAGGCCATACCTTGTACAAGTACATACCTTGCTTCTGGCCTTACACTAGGATACCCTGTAGCGTGGAAACCAGAAACAATGACATCACAATCATGTAAACATCCAAGACCTGGGTTTTTATTGTCCCCAGCCGGGATTTGAACCCGGGACTTCACGCATGGTAGGCTGATGCGCTAATCACTGCGCCACAGGTCGTCGAGGAGACACGATAATATGCTTCGAATAGGTAAGATAATGATACCCAAAATCAGCGAGCGTACGTATATTTTCTAAAGAAATTTGAAGAAATTGAGGACGATTCTCAGGATCCTAACATGTAGCAAACTCTGGTTTTTAGGCCTACTCTTCCAGAATGCAGGCGTGGGTATGTATGTAAATAAAGAACGATATTTCAACAATAATTTTGCCATATTTCTGTATCTTATGGATAGCTAGTTTTTTAAATTGAGTAACTACTTAACTGCAGTGCTGTCAAGTAACTATATACCTACTTAACGCAGTGCCGTCTCGTTAAATTTCTCAGAAAAGAGCGTGACAGAACGTTACTTGAATTTACTTAATCTTTTATGAAACCAAAGTTTTCCTAGTTTTCTCAGTGTACAGTTGTTTAATGTTGTGTCGATTTGTATCAAATAGAAGTTTTTGAGCCGACCCCGACCTTTATCCAAGTACAACAATATTAGTATTACCACCCACCCCACCCACCCCAATCGTGGCAAATGGCAGCCTCTGGTCTCTGCCTATCCCTCTGGGATGCAGGAGTGAGTTTATATATGTATGTATCTTTCTCTATTATGCAAATACGTTGACACTTGTTACTATCCATTGCTAAACACTTGTACTGCAATGTTTGTTACTCTTTCACACTCACTAGTTAGTCAGAAGAAAGAAGGAGATAGGTAATTGGGCAGCTTTTCTCACTGCCGCAATGGCCCGCGATGCGATGCCGCATTCGAGATATGCTCAAGCGCAGGTTTTTCGCGTCGAACCCAAAAACTTATTATTTCACCGATATAAAATAATCCCTTGAGTATTGTATGGAATCAGGCGTTACTTTGCGGACGCCCATAATAGCATTAGAGTAGTATTGTTGTATCATCATCATCATCACCATCAGGCTATATTAGTCCACTGCTGGACATAGCCCTCCCCTAATGAGCGCCATAGCGCCCTGTCTTCAGCTTGCCGCATCCAGCATTGTTATATGAGTATTGTTAACTTAACTTATATATGGTGGGTTTGTTTTTCTGGTGTACAATAAAGAATATCATACTGAAATTTCACTAAAATATCGAATGTTTTCTGCAAAAAATTGAAGTTCTTGCCTCGCAAAGTATTTTGGCATAAAGTTTGACGTCAACCCATAATCTTTTAAGATGATATGTCAAAATCTAATATTATATAAAATTCTCGTGTCACCACTCACCGTGTTAGTGCGCATACTCCTCCAAAACGGCTTGGCCGATTTTGATGAAATTTTATATTTATAATCGGTCTGAGAATAGGTTATATTTTTTGAATTCGCTATTTTTCTGGTTCTCACAACATAGAGTATCCTAGTGTGAGGCCAGAAGCAATGTGCGACTGTATGTAAATGTCTAGGCTTCAAAAAATAAAAAAATAAAAATATCCTGTTACCATAGCAAGAACCCTGCTTGGGAAGAGCCCTGGAACGGGGGTATGCGCGTGCGCATTGCTAATGCACGCCTCGTCGTCGGTAGCTAAACGCGGCTAAAATATTCCTGATTGACGTCTGTCTCCGCTCCCTTCGGGTACGGCCGTAATGATACCGACGAAGGATAAATATGAGTTAGTTACATTACCCCGAGTCGACTCTATCGTGTCGTAAAACGTTGGGAGCGGGTTGTGTCTAATGATGGAATGAAATGACTGATGCAGGCTTTTGATAATGCACTTTACAATGTGATAAAACTTTCGAGCACTACACTTTTTTTTTTTTTTCCGGATACACTCTTGATTTTTTGTCGGAAGAGTCCGACCAGGTTTCGCTCTGACTCGCAGAGCTTAATCATGGTGAGTAGAGACTGTTGTTGTTAAGGCAACTGTCCGAAGTTGGTTGCTTGTCTCAAAAACAAATGAGTTAATACTTATATAATACATAGTACCTGGATGACCGAGCTTCGCTCGGTATTTTTTTGGTAAATCATGTTTTTTGGAAAAAAAATTGTATTTCTTTTAGAAAATATATTTTTATACGAATTAGTTGCGTTGATAATAGGGCTCCTAATAATAGTTTGTCACACAAAAAAGGAGCTTGAAAAAAAAAGAGAAACTTTATGCACAAGTCTCGAACCAGGGTCTTTTGTTTAAGGTATCGTCCTATTTCCCACCTGGGCTACGAAAACCTTACTGATTAATGCAAAAGTTACGTTCTTATAGGTTAGCAGTTATTTCTTTGCCCAAAAACACGGTTAAAACGACGTTTTCTTAAAATGAAACCTAGCTGGATCAATTAATCGCCCCCGAAACCCTCTGTTAATAAAATGTCATGAAAATCGTAGGAGCCGTTTCCGAGATCTGATTATATATACATATATACAAGAATTGCTCGTTTAAAGGGATTAGATAGATTAGATACAATCAAATGAGTTAATACATATACAATGAGTTAATACATAAGCCACGCCTGTATCCTAACAAATTATGTACATATCGTAGGATATTTTTTTTGTTTAATTGGTCACACCTCCACTCAGAGAGTACCTCTAAGCAGTGAGTGTATCAAATCGAATCAAATAAGAGTCATGTATTTCACGTTTCACGCAAGTTTGCTGAATGACAATGCACAGTCGACAGCACGTCAACCTTCACATTTTAGTTGCAAAGTGGCTCGTAATTCAGCGGAGTAGAGTCCATGGGTGTATAGGAGGATGTGCTGTCGACTGTACTAAGTAAGCCGCTGCCATCGGACAGCAATAGTAGTTTAGAAAAACGCAGTGCGAGAAAAACCTCTCAATTAAGTAGACGATTTTAGTAACAGTTATTCTGCATACACTGCACTGACATACAATCTATTAAACATATTATTATCTTAACTCTCAGCTAAAGTTCATGATTCAAGCACAGATTCGAACCTTTTGAAAGTCCGATTTCCGATTGAAGTGATAAGGTTTTGCCTTAAATCGAGACCTTCTAAGTTATTTATCAAGACATGTGCCCTTTGAATAGAGCCTAAAATATCAGATTATTGCTTTATTTGGCTTCAAATGTTGCGAAACTGGTAAATTGTAAGGCTGAATGCAGAGCTGGCGGAACAATAGCGGGATCGAATGTGCTTGTCTGTGCGTCTGTTATAGGTAAGATGTGCAGTTTGCTATGTTAGGCTCTAGACATGTGCCTATGTGCGTGTTCCGAGATACTACACAAGTTCTAATACCTCTAAGATGCACAATACCTGCAACACTTCAATAAAACTAGCTCAACATTTACAGTAACTTCGAACACGAAGGTTAATCAAACATTGGGCGCGTTCAGTGCATGTATGGGTGACCGCTTTATGACTTACGCTAGTGGCATTTTTCCGAGCGGTTCAATCCATTATGTCCCCACCGAGGGGCACGGGTTTCTTCCCTGAAGAAGTTATACCAAGTGGACCAAGTCCGGATTGGTGGAGGTTTGTAAGACTGGTAGCTGGTCTTAATGTCGGAAGTTTTCAAGCCGTTCTAAGGCCTCTGACTTTGCTTAACGACTGCCATCTATTGACTGCAGTCGGCACCAACTGCTTAACGTGCCTTGCGAAGCACGTAACCCCATGGAAAAATGCCACTAGCGTTTTCAATCCGTAACCACTATATTTTTACCAATGAAAAGCTCACTGCCGCTATGTTGCGAAGTTTAATACTTGAACATTACCACGAATGTGTCGCTACCTTTAGATAGGAATGCTACAATAAGTAGATTGTTCCTTTATCCCTTCATTAGACACAGAAATGTATTCCGCTATAGAAATACTTAGTTAATTAAGATTTAACTCCGATTTAAGGTAAAACAAGCAATTGTTGCCGGTGGCCCGGTTTTATTTGATGTTGTGAAATCTAATAACAGAATTAGTATATCTACTAATGCCCTAGAGTCTCTCTGTTAGAAACACGGGAACATTCTTGAAGATATCATTTACTTTTATTGCGCTTAAGTAAACAATACAGTGGCAATGCGGCGGACTTGATGCTATAGATGTAAAATTGACTCGATAACTGTGTGTCCGTATACTTGGCTTTCACGTGTCGATTTCAGTAATATCAAGTAAGCCACCGAACTGTGTATCAATATTTCCTAATAGTGCTACAAACATAATTAGCTAGAACATGTATTCGGGAGTTATTCAGGCGACTCACTGAGGCAGCCAACTAGACGTCTACTTCAGAATCAGAATCAGAAATTTATTTCAACGTAAACAATTTACATTCTGCTTGTTGAATAGCAGACACATCACGAACCGCTGTATGTAGAGTTATGATTTGTATGCCCGATAATTTGTGTATTAATAGTTCACCCTACATGCCAAGTTTCCAGAATAGTGCTTCAATACAAGCTGAGAAAACATACCCTACCTAATGTAGGTTTTCTCGGGTCCTACCTAGTAAACGAAACACACAGCCTCAGTTTCTCGTCCACAATCTCGTATACAAACACCCCTAGTTTTTCGTACATTAGCTGTAAAATGGTGTTGCAAGGAATTGATAATTAGGACGATTATGAATTGACTTCATAAAAACGTCAAATACCGCTGCGAAATAAAGGTCGACCACAAAGATATAAAGCTGACAATACATTAATACGCTGTTAGCAATAAAGAAGCATGAGCGTTGGACAAATTAACAATAAATTGCAGGTAACATATCGGTTAGCATTCTAGGCTGTGCCTGTAGGCCATTGGGGTTGAATTGAGGTACAAACCACTTGGTATTCTCTTCCTAGGCGTGTCACGCAGCTTTCACTACTACCAGATACCATTGAATCCATACTAATATTATAAAGAGGAAAGATTTGTATTTTTGTGTGTGTGTATGTTTGTAATCTCAGAAACCACTGGGCCAATTTCAGAAGTTCTTTTACCATTAGAAACCTACATTCTTCGTGAGTAACATAATTACATAGTAGCGAGAACTTCAAGCGATACGGAGTCATTGATGTTTAGTAGATTTATTGCCTAGTTTTAAATAAGAAAATTCAATGCAGCTGTATACATACGTACACTACATGTGACAATAATTCTAAAATATTATCCGGATACACTTACTTGATTTTTGTCGGAAGAGCTTGCACTCTGATTCGCAGAGCTTAATCATGGTGAGCAGAGACGGAGCTCGCGTCGTCGGTTGCTCATCGCTAACTAATGAGACAATAATTTCAGACATAATGAAATGCAATTGTCTGTCAAATTAGTATCGAATTTGACAGTTAGACGATTGGAATAGCTTTGGATTTGGTGTGCATAATTACGCCGGATGGACCTCCGGACTGAAATGGATGAAATTGGTACTTGGTATTGGTACATAGGCGTGTATCACATAAGAAGGACGAGGAGCGAGGCTCTATACGCATCGTATAGAGCCCCCCGTCTCTTACGTGTGGGCCTCATCCCAACCCTTTAGGACACTTCATATAAAAGTTAATCGGAATGACGGTACTACGTCTTTTCCACGCTCTCACCCCAGGTCATCGTAGTGCACTCTGATGAAGACAGGTTTTTTTTTACACTAAGACCGCCGGTGAACACGATACAAATAGTTTTCAAAAGGGTCACTCGGTCCGAGTGTATTGTTACGGGCTAGGGTTCTGGATTTGGATGTAAAACGCCAATGACAACTTCTTAGGATTTATTCACGCAGGGTCTGGTCTGCAGGTCTTCACGACGCGAAGTCCACACGTAGAATCCAATCGCAGGTCCAATCGAAGTCCAATAGTATCGCTGAGGTCGTAGGTTATCGCTCGTATCGCAGGTATGTTCGCTCGAAGTTCACTCATCGCTATTCCAAACGGAACTGACCGCGCGCCGCGGCGGCCGCTATTTATATCCGGCGGCAAGGGCTCTAGAACATTCCCGTACCTACGTGCCTACTCGAGGCAACGTCGCTCGAACAGTAACCCATTCAAAGAGTTTTGAACCTTACGCTAGTGGACATACGAGTCATTATTGCTTGCGGCGTTTATTGTTTACTAAAACGCAGCATACGGCGACTATTCGATAGGCTTATAGAAGGCTCTATTCTAGATGGTTCGGGATAGGACCGCGACAGTATTATAGTGATTTCTTTTTATAGTAGCTGGCCGGCACAGCTGTCTAGGACGATTTTGAATTATTGGAAGGGAATCGCTACGTTTTTGCTTAGATGTCATGTCGATCCCCAGGTAGGCTAGGCGATCATCATCATCAACCCAGTATGTCCCCACCAAGGGGCACGGGTCTCTTCCCTGAGGAAGGTATAGGCCATACTCGAGGCTAGGCGATGCTCGGCGAAAAGATAAAATAAAAGTATTATAACCCTATAAGCATTCTTTTAATAAAAGTAGAAAACGTGGCTTTAGTGACGAAATACCTACGATTACCGGAAGAGAATACCTGGCACTGTTCCACCACTGTTTGTGCAATATCGGTACTTTGTAGTTACACGGATAAAGTGACTGCTGAGCATTCGACACGCACTTTGCTACTTACGAGCGCTAGCTTTAGTCGAAATATTTTATCCGAAATGTTTTCCACGTACCTACCTCAGTGCTTGTAATTGCCATTTATTGAGCACGCGTGCTGAGTAAGCTCATAATTTCTCTTTCTGAGAGAAGGGCCGTGCCTTACAGGCTCCATAGTAGATTATATAAATCTTTCTTAAAAAAGGTAAGATAGGATAAGAATATTTTTTATTGCACACTGGAAAAAACAAAAACCAAAAAATATTTGCAAAGGTATTTCCAAGTTTTACCCCTAATTACAGTTATTTATATTTCATTTCTGGCAGGAAGAAGCTGGATGCATGCCGCTTCTAACCGGTCTTTTTGGAAATCCATGGAGGTGGCCTATGTCCAGCAGGGACTTCTTGTGGCTGAATGATGATGATGATATTTCAGTTCTACTATAACTTCACATTTGTGAAGTTACGGTAGCTATATAGTATAGCATTAGCAATATAACTTCACAAATGTGAAGTTATGGTAGCAATACCACTCGCGGAAAACTGTGATGAACATCGTGAGGAAACCTGAGTTTCTTAAGTATTACCATTCAGCGCTTGAAATTGCCAATCCACGGTGCGAAGACCTGTACGCTATACTCAATTCCACAAAGCGAGCTATCAAGAAAAATAGTCCATATGCACCCACTGGTTAGTGCACGTGAGTGAACAATAGCCACTGCCCTATCTATGAATATGAAGCGAATCTGTATCTTATCTGTAGCCGCGCGCATGGCCAAAGAGATGAGAGTATTTAATCTCCTAGGAGCTCGACACGTGGGACGGAGTATACAGTGGGACGTATATAGGCTGCATTATTTATATCCAAAATTCTAAAATATAAAGCCATATAACCAATGTATGTAATATAAAATCATCTATGATTCTTCGAATCTGACTTGAAAATACATTATACAATAAATTGTTACTTTTTATTCAAAACTTAAATTAAATAAACCCTAAACACATAATGACGTAAGAGCATGTTTTGTAGTAGGTACCTACAAGTAACTGTTTGGTGACGAAATCCTGACGCGCAACTTTATAATAAAGCACTTACTGCGTAGGCTGTAAGGTCGACTTTCGATAAATCTTCTAGTTAAAACGGAATGCCGCCTGTACTGCCTACCTACCATAGGTTTCTAATTAAAATTCTATGCCTAAGCACTAAGTTACAGGTATTTTAGAATGTAATTTATTGACAATTTCAAATCGCACTTATAATGAATGCTTGAACTTTTGCGCGTTGGCTGTCGGTCTATTTGCGAGGAAGGGAGCTTTGCATATAATTAAAAACAAACTAACATTTACATACAGGCACATACATTGCTTCTGGCCCCACACTAGGATAACCTGTCAAAAATAACTTGCACACAAAACTATCACTTGACTTGGTCCCAAACTAGGATACCCTGTAATAATGTAATATGGGAACCAGATAAGGGCAATACAAACATGGAAAAACACAGACAGAGATCATTTCTACCAAATTTACGGCGGACTCCAGTAGGAATCAAACTTACGACCTCTGTTTTGGTGGGTAAGCGCCTTGACGGCGCCTTAATTACATAGGCTGCTACTTATGTATGCGGAATCTGGGATTCCAATAATTTTAAATGCAATGTCTGACCTCCATGTTCAAATTCGTTCTTTTTTTAAATACTGGCCGCTAATATTTTTCTCTTATATACGTTAGTGTTTTGTTTTTGTTGGGTTTAAAATGTCATATCGCTGAAAAAGTTGAACTCACTCGTGAAAATATTCGTGCTATGATTTATTACGATTTTCGACGTGGTTTAAGGCAACAACAGTGCGTAGATCAATTAACTTCGACTTTTGGTGGTGAAGCTCCATCAAAAACGACTGTGTATCACTGGTTTAGTGATTTTAATCGCGGGCGCAGTAAGCTCACGGACGAAGTTAAAGAAGGTCGCCCGAAATTGGTGGTTGTGCCACAAAATATTGAAGCTGTGCGAAAACTAATAATGCAAGACCGCCATGTTACGTATCGCGAGATAGAGGCTATTCTGGGCATATGTATGACGAGCATTCATAGGATATTACATGAACATTTGTCTGTAAAAAAAATTTGTTCGCGTTGGATCCCGCACAACCTAACTCAAAGGACCAAAAAGATGCTCGCGTCGAATGGTGCAAGAAAACCTTAAAAAAATACAAAGGAGGCGACTCAAAATCTGTTTATAATATCTACACAGGTGACGAATCCTGGATCTACGCGTACGATCCCGAAACTAAACAACAATCAACAGTTTGGGTGTTTCAAAATGAGCCGAACCCTACGAAAGTGGCTCGTGCAAAAAGCACTGTAAAGCAAATGGTGGCCTGCTTTTTTGGTATTAATAGCCATGTGGCTACAATACCACTGGAGAATCGCAGAACGGTTAATTCGGAGTGGTACACGACCATTTGTTTGCCGGAAGTATTTGAAGAAATACGCCAAAACAACCAGCGACGCAGAATCATACTTCACCATGACAATGCCAGCTGTCATACATCTCAGGAAACAACTACATTGTGACGTAGCTAACTACGTCACCAGCCACACAACGAGCACCACGCCGGCACAGGGTGACAAGACGCCAGTGGAGCGCGGCCCGCGGCGCGGGGCGCCGCACGCATGACGCCAGCGGGGACTGGCGGGAGGCGCGGGGCACGGCGGCGACACGAATATAAAAGGCGCAGCGCTACCTCAGTCGAGCCCCTCCTCGGCCTCGAGGGGGGTCGCTCATGATGTAGGTTTAGGGGTCCTTAGGACCAAACCAGCCCCAAGGTGGTGTTTAGTGGGTAGGCGCACTCTGTGAGTCCCACATTGGCAGCACGGCCGGGCCCGTGCTGTTATGCATGAGCATTCACCACCTCCCTCCCCCGTGTCCTCCGGAGGGTGCCCTTTATAGGGCTAAAAAAAAAAAACAGTCGAGCGGCTCCCACTACCAGTAAAGACGTCCACCGTAGGTTCGGTCCCGGTGAGATTTTAAGGGGTTTCTGGTTCGCTGTGGGAGTCCCGGTAGGGTTTCAGGACAGTCGGAGGCGATCCCGATCTGTAGAGGGTTGAGGAACAGGCGACGGCACATCGGCTGATCGCCGGAAGCAGGTACAGGGGTCCGCCTCTGTGGGCCCATCCGAGGTCAGCCGATGCCGCTCACGAAATGTCCTAGGACCCGGCATGTTGGTGGCCCGATAGTAGCCGACCTAGGACATCTCGTGTGCCCGCCTTAGCCTCTGGATGCAGGCACGTTGGGGCTCCCGATGGTGGACACATCCAGATAATAGGGAATCTTGGGAGCGGTATGTTGGGGCTCCCGATATCGGCCGCTCCGGGATCATTGAGAGTCGTAGGTACCTCTCACCAGGAATAAGTACAGCAGTTGATAATAGTGAGCAAGTCGCCCCTAGTGTTCATCAGTAGTTAAGTCGTGTGAGTGTTGGTGGTATAATAAAGACAGTGATAATACAGAGACAAGGGTTAAAATCAGTGGTAGATTAAGCGAGAGACAATTTTAGTATGTAGGGTTAATTATGTAAATATCTGTGTGTATTAAATGGTGTCGGTTTTTGGGATCCAAGCGTAGTCATTTGTGAGTAGTCCCCATAGGTATCCCTTATAGCGCCAACCCGTATAGTAGTTCACCGGGTCGCGCATAAACCTAGCCCCTCAGGCAGAGCACCTCAAGAGGTTAGCGTTACAACATTTTTGGATGGTCAAAAAATAGAATTGATGGGTCATCCACCTGATTTGGCTCCCAATGATTTCTATTTATTCCCAAATGTAAAGAATAAATTACGTGGTCAACGATTGTCGACCCGTGAAGATGCCGTAGATGCGTTCAAACAGCACGTTTTGGAGATACCTCAATCAGAGTGGTGGATCAATGAAAAGTGTTTTACAAATTGGTTTCATCGAATGCAAAAGTGCATCGATCATAGTGGAGAATACTTTGAAAAACAATAAAAGCATATTTAGCCATATACATTTGTTTATTTTTTCTATTCCGCATACATAAGTAGCAGCCCTCGCATCATCGTCATCAGTGGCCTCTCCATCTATTTCAGATGATTCATGCAAAGTATAATAATCATAGTGTCGCGGTCCTATCCCGAACCATCTAAACTAGAGCCTTCTAGAAGCCTATCGAATAGTCGCCGCATGCTGCGTTTTAGTAAACAATAAACGCTGCAAGCAATAATGACTCGTACGTCCACTAGCGCAAGGTTCAAAACTCTTTGAATGGGTTACTGTTCGAGCGACGTTGCCTCGAGTAGGCACGTAGGTACGGGAATGTTCTAGAGCCCTTGCCGCCGGATATAAATAGCGGCCGCCGCGGCGCGCAGTCAGTTCCGTTTGGAATAGCGAAGAGTGAACTTCGAGCGAACATACCTGCGATACGAGCGATAACCTACGACCTCAGCGATACTATTGGACTTCGATTGGACCTGCGATTGGATTCTACGTGTGGACTTCGTGTCGTGAAGACCTGCAGACCAGACCCTGCGTGAATAAATCCTAAGAAGTTGTCATTGGCGTTTTACATCCAAATCCAGAACCCTAGCCCGTAACATCATTAAAATATAAATCCCACCCGGGCTTCGCACGGGTGGCAAAAATTGCTATATTAGTTCCGTGGAAAATTACCGGGGTAGAATTTTTTTACACCTTGGGTTATATTCGAGATTTCGTACGGAACCCTTAACTTTTTGAAAATCCAATATAGCCTGTGTCACTCATGAAGAATGTAGCTTTCTAATGGTGAAAGAATTTTTTAAATCGGCCCGGATGTTTCTGAGCCTATTCATTACAAACATACACACACACAAAAATACAAATCTTTCCTCTTTATAATATTAGTATAGAAGAACAATTATTATCATTATACATTACGAGTGGCAGTAGCGGAGTGGTAGAACCGGCCTGACATTCGGTAGATCTTTAGTTCGAATCCCGTCGTGTAACAAAAACTTTATTTAGTTACATACATTTCCTTCACAGTTAGCAAGTAGCGACACCACCTACTAACCGTAAAGGAAAACATCGTGAGGAAACCTGAGTCTCTTAGGTATTTACCTAAGCGATGGAAATTGCCAATCCTCCAATCTCCATCTTTCTCTCTGGAAGAAGGCCCGTGCCCTGCATGGGCGCACAGTCGACAGCACGTCAATCTTCCCATTTTAATTGCAAAGTCGCCCGTAATGCAACTGAGCAGAGTGCATGGGTGTATACCATGATGTGCTGTCGACTGTACATAGCAACTGATATTGACGACCTCTGTGGCGCAGCGGTTAGCGCATCTGCCTACCATGCGAGAGGTCCCGGGTTCAAATGCCGACTGGGGACAAAAAAACCCTAGGTCTTGGATGTATACAATACATGTTCGTTATGTCACTGTTTCTGGTTCCCACGGCATCAGGGTATCCTAGTGTTTGGCTAGAAGCAATGTATGTAAACATTTATGTTTATATTTTTGTATATCAACACCTTCAGAGCTTCGAAGTTCACATCGCGACAAAAGAACTACCAGTCACCCAGAGAGAGGCTTAGTATAAAGTCTAAAGGCCCCATTAGAATCTAGAGATTGTCGCTCTATAAATTATATGAATTGTCTGTGCCTAACATTTTGTGTAGTGTAATGTGATCACTGCAAGGCGTAGTTTATCATGCAAGTGTTAGATTGTAACGGTTTACTAATGTATTGCCAAAAATCGTTTCCCAAAGTATTACTTCCCAAACTATTTTCCGCAAATTATCACTTGGCAAAAAAACATTTCTCAAAACAACTTAAAGCAAATAAACAGTTAGCAAAAGTTATTATGTCGAGTCTGTTTTCGATCTTACATAGAGAACCTAACGCTCCGACGCGCTCCGCTTCGCTACGCGCGTCGTCGCACCTATATTTCTGTTGTCACGTATTCTTTACATCGCCGACCCCCCGTTCCATTATTTGAAAATAACACTTGTCAAAATAAAACGGTAGCATAATAAACGTTTGTCTTAATAAAACTTGACGCAGTAAAATTATGCGAAATGATAATTTGACCAAATGAATAAAATGCGAAATGAAAACTTGCTAAAGTTTCATTTGGGAAATGAAACTGATGCCATAAGTTTATTGGGAAGTAAAATTTGGCGAAAAATACTTTGGCTAAACGGCGGTATCCCGATTGTAACCTATAGGGTTGTAAGCCAATTCTTTACCAACCTACTTTAACTCTCGTATCGCTCGTAGCCCCGGCCGCCTGAGTGATCTTAAGCAATTACGAACGTTAAGCAACATCGGGCGCGTTCAGTGCATGGATGGGTCACCGTCTATGACCAATGCTAGTGGCAATTTTTTCCGAGTGGTTCCGTGCTCACAAGGCACGTTAAGCAGTTTGTGCCAGCTGCTGTCGATAGATGGCAGTCGTTAAGTCAAGTCAGAGGCATTTTGAAAACTTCTGACAGTAAGACCAGCCACTAGTCTTACAAGCCTCCACCAATCTGGACCTGGCCCCCGTGGTGGAGTATGGCCTATACCTTCTTCAGGGAAGAGACCCGTGCCCCTCGGTGGGGATATAATGGGTTGATGATGATGAGTACGTTAACTGTTTGATTATTATTATTAGTTACCTTTACAGTGTGATAATTTAAACCTATTCGTACGTTATTCTTATTCCGGATACACTTACTTGATTTTTCCTCAGAAAAGTCGGACCAAAATCTTCATTTTATTCGTACCAATCTGAACTTGACCCCCGTGGTGGAGTAGGGCCTATACCTTCCTCAGGTAAGAGACCAGTGCCCCTCGGTGGAGACATATTGGGTTGATGATGATGATTCGTACCTCGGATTAAACAGCCTATAAAGGTCCGGTGAAAGTTAAGGGTGTCAAATATTTAACTGTCTCGTTGGTATAGCGGTTAACACGCTTGATTACTGAAACGGAGATTGTAGATTCGAATCAAACTGGAGACCGCTACACTTGATTTGTAAGTACAAATGGCGTCAATCTTGGGTTTATTTTCATACACCAAATCCTGAATCCCAAAACGGGCAGTTAGGCAACTCTTTGTCCGGATAAAACAGCTTTTGAAATTATAGATGTCAATATAGAATCTAGACATCTAGGGTAATTTCGGCCGATACCGAGGATAGATCTAGCCATCTAGTTATCTCGCAAGCTCCAATTCAACGGTAATTACAGGCCGGAGATTGCAGCGGCGTTGCTGTGACGTCACGGCCTTGTTGACAATCAGCTGTAATGAGCAAAATACAGATGTACATTAACAAACCCCACGACACAGGGTATCCTAGTGTGGGGCCAGAAGCAATGTATGTGCATGTATGTAAATGTTATGTTATGTTATGTTAACAAACATTATATATGCGATAACTAACCAAAATAGGCTATTTGACTGATTTTGTTGGTGTTCATGGAGTCCTCAGAAAGTGGTCATTTTAAATTCTTTCGTGGATTTCTTCTAAAAAAAAGCAAACGAAAATTAACTTTTCAAATAAGCCGCCAAAACGCTATCTTAGGCGTGGCGTCGCACAGGTTTATGACGTCACTTCCCGGTGAACCAACCAATGAACGTAAAAAAGAAAGAATGTCAGACGCCATTTTTACTGGTAGGTATGTGACGTCATTATAGAATTGCCCAATCCAGGCCGTTTTCGATACAATGGCGCCAGATACAAATTATCAAATTTTATCTTGTTTTTTTGCAAATCACAGTTGTTTTTTTAGTTAAAATGCCGTAAAGCGGTTTTAAACACATCATTTATACGAATAGGTATAAATTATAGTGTTTTTTTTACACTGTCAAATAGCCTATTGCGTTAGTTCAATTACATCTGCCAATAGGGGATTGATGAAAATATCAGAAGTGCTTGATTTTTTTTGGTGATAGGAATAACCTTCCAGCTTCCTTGACGCGAGAATAAAGTTAAAATTTTTTGGCCTCGTAGTTAATTTTAAGGTTATTCCTATCACCAAAAAAAAAATCAAGCACCTCTGATATTTTCATCCATTCCCTATTGGCCATTCTACATTTTTGAACATAAACGGAAATCTCAACCATTTCGAGAATTATGCTTTCTGTACAATTTTTGTTTATCAGATTTGTAAATAAGTAATATATTATTTAAGACATTCAGTAAAAAGCCTCAACCTTAAATGACTTTTCTATAGCGTCACCATAGTCAAAATTACCCAATGAAGAAGGAAACCTATGGAGAGGCCCTATTCTTCTTTCATACCATACCTACCATCTAGTTTGCACTTTTACATGATATAATGAAGGTTAAAAGAAAGGAATTAAAATCTGTTCTGGCATCGTTTTTTTAATTGACTTTGACTCTTGAAGTGATTTTGTAGTGTTTTGTGTGGAGTACCTGCATATAATTAATAAGTCCTTTTGGTAATCGAAATCTTCACTTTCCAATGATAAAAATAAATATTCAGAATAATTAAATGCAAATGATTTGTAGGTATGTGTTTTTCCTGGTGCAATAAAGAATATTCTCTTACAATGTGTGTGACGGTATGTAAATGTTAATTTACAAAGTATAAAGCACCTTATTTATATTATTTCTTCAATCCATGGACGTACTTTTTTATAAATATGGAAGTAGGTATCTGTGTGTTTCAACGGTTTTTGTTCGACTGCGACGATCTACTTTACGAATTATCACCTGTGACAAAACCACAAAATAGTAATTCTTACAACCCGAATTTACTATAATTTACCCTAATTTAATTAGCCGCGGTCTTGTATATAACACCAACAACACAATTGTATATTTCATGGCTAATAATCGGTAAAAATTAATTTCCTACTCGTGACAGTGCTGCTTGAGCACTGCTGATGATGCAGGCGCTAATATCGATATCGATATTTTCGATAGCTCCGCGGCGCGGCACTAGAAGGCGGCCATTTATTGCGACAACTTTTTGGCACCCTTTTTCTGTAGGTACAACCGGTCCATAATATTTAGTAGGTCTGTGAAATTACCAAACCAAATCAACTGACGTTGATGACATCTTTAATCATACTATGAAGACGTCACAAACACCAAAATTTAAAAAAATATTGCAAGTGGACATAATGAATAATACTCGAAAGTACTGAAATTTATGCAACTTTCATAAGCACAACACATTGTAAACTTTTAGCTCCGTCTCTGCTCACCGTGATTAAGTTCTGTGAATCGAAGCGAAACCCGGTCGGACTCGTCCGATAAAACAACACCCGTAAGTGGATCCGCACTAAAAGTTTACAATGTACTTTTTTTTTAAAGTCTTTATTTATCATAACTATCACAAAAGTAAGTTAACTGAACACAGTCTAGTACATACAAACACAAACATTACAGTAACTCGGCAGGCTTTGGCGCCTCTAAAAGTTTTATGATAAAATTTACTATTTATGATAGTATCTAGGCGTTTTGCCGAGAGCACGGCCCCGACCCCGCGCGTACGGACCCACACCACAGCGGGGGCGGAGTGGGAACCCATCCCTGCAGCGCTCAGACGGGGCCTAATGCTACACGAACACGTCCCCCCACCACTCACGCCGCGGCCCGTCACTATCAACAAGGGGTTGAGAAGCCTAACTCTCGGCAAAGGGCCTATACCTTATTGAACTTACTAAATTAGTTGTATTTCTTTACCTATATAAAATACCTATATAAAGCTTATTACTTAAAATGGTCAATATTTGCAAAATAAATTATAAAAAACATATATCAAAATTCCGCACTTTGCAGTAGAGAAAAGGCAGTGAAGAAAAAACTCCACTTTGACCTTTTTTTTAAATCATCTTATCATAATGTACGCACGCTACTGACTGTTGCAGGTACCTACTTAATGAGTAGGGCGGAGATAACTATCATCAGCCGTCATCAGACGCTATTGTTCGCAATCGATTGAATTGAGATTGATATTGGTTGTCGGTTCATAGGTCTACCCTTGAAGCGATTTGGGTGTTTATAGTAACACGTGCATTTGATATGAGAAAACACAATTTGGTGGAGTCACAATAAATGTGAACTATATTATTAACATGGGCAGTATAGCCGTGGTGAAGTATGGTCTATACCTTCCTCAGGGAAGAGAGCCGTGCATCTCGGTGGGGACATAATGGGCTGATGATGATGTTAGTAACATTATTCCGCATATACCATGATTAAGCTCTGCGAATCAGAGCGAAACCTGGTCGGACTCTTCCGACAAAAACTCGAGTAAGTGTATCCGGAATAAAGTTAATAATGTTATGTGGTTGCGAAAGTTTTAGTGAAGTATATTCGTAAATATAAAAATTAAACGTACTTTAAAAAAAAACAAAACATTTTGGAGTCGGTGTCCAAAGGGTATGTGTTAGTTGGCACCGGCTCCCAATTACACTACAAACCCACATGTCTACTTTGAATTTAAAAGTTATATTTAATTTATTAATCAGTACCTAGTTTAATATTAAATACCATAACATAGCAATGATAGACTAAATATTAAAACTAAACTAAATACTACATAAAAACTAAATATGAAAAATAGTATCTAGACCGCTGGCAGCATTTGAGTAGTTCTTTAGAAAATGTTCTCCGCGTAACTTTCGTGGCGAAATTTCTTTTTAGAGTTATCTTTAAATGAATGAATACACGTTTAAGGCGTTGAAAAAATAATGAGTAGAATTTTTATTATTTGTAAATTGGTGCATAAACTACAAAGATATATTATTTTTATATTAAAGAATATTATTTTGAAATTTCGTTGCCCACGAAAGTTACGAAAGTCGCCACGAAAGTTACAGACGTATTTTTTACAAGCAAAATATGGTTTAAATCTTTATTATTTCTCTATTTTTGTGGATTGAAGTTTATAAAATAATAGACTTATTATTTATGAATCATCTTGTATTTGAGATCAACAATTATAATTCTTTTGAGATCAGCTCATTGGTCCCTGTAATTAAACTGAGTAATTTACAACGTAAATATAATTATTAGTTCCTACTATTGTAGTAGCTGGCAGAAAATGTGTGCTTTTGAATATTGAATTGAAATGTTTAGAATCACAAAACACACAGTTGCCAGTTGCTATAATATATTTATCTATTTTCAGTCTCGTATCGTTTAGAATTTATCATAAGATATTTTCATGGCTACTCCTCATCCGTGAATTACCACTAAATTTAAGAAAATCACAATTTTTAAGTAAATTAGTGATCAATATAATTAGCAATAATTGTTAACATTTTTTTGCATCTATTTTTCAGCCTTCCTTCTTTAGATTTCTTTTAAATCTATAATCACACAATCTTAGTCTTAAATTTAAAATCACAAAAACTATGCTCTTCAAAATATTAAGTTGTTCTTAAAATTAATTTTAAAAAGTATTTACACGTAACACTATATAATAGTACCCAAATATTTCATTATCTAAATCATTTTTACTTCATTAACTCGGTCTCATTTTTTATTCTTGCTTATATCTCTGCAAGACGCTTTTTCTCCCGTCGCTCCTTTGAAGTTTGCGGTGGCATAGTTTCGGTTTGTATGTAAAATAAAAATAATTTCAACCAAAAGAAATTAACATGACTGATGTGAGTAATTGAAGTAGGTAACATTCAAGACAATCAGAAAGAATGCCGATGAAGTTGGGATTTTATAAGCAAAGAAAGAAAGACAAATTGCCACGAAAGTTGCGAAATTTTCACATTTTTGAGAATTTCGATTAGAGTTATAGGTAAAATAATGAACAAAATACTTGGAAATAATCTCGAAGATCTATCTTATTCCTTTATTCAAAATGAGTTGGTAAATCTATATATATAAAATTCAAAGTCCTGACTGACTGATTCATTCACTCATCAACGCCCAGCCCAAGCCGTTTGACCTAGGAAGCTGAAATTTTGCACAGAGGATCTGTATATAATGTAGGCAAGGAATAAGAACGGATTTTTTGAAATTCAACCCCTAAGGGGGCGAAAAGGGTTGCCAAAATTTGTATGGGAGGCATATAAAATGTTGTCTGATTTTCTTGAAACTTAAAATAAATACTCTTCAACACAATTGATTGAACACGTGTTTCACCGTTTTTCTAAATTTAACCCTTAACGGGAGTTACGGGAGTGAACGGGGTTCCAAAATTTTGAACTAAAGTCCACGCGGAGGGAGTCGCGGGCGAAAGCTAGTTATAAATATTATCCTTCAAAATATGCCCATGAAAGTTTCTTGACTAAGGCTACTTGAAAATATTCAAAACTTACCTACGTAGTATTTTTTTGTTTTGAAGTGATGGACGTATGGTTTTCCCCCACTGATGGCAGGACACTACTGAGCATCCACACAGCTAAAACTTGTAGCGGCAAGTTGCCGCTCTTGGAAGATTGGAGCCGTTTTGTTCCGCGCTCGCGAAACCAGCAGAATCGTGTGACAGAGACATAATGCCTATTAATTTTTGTAATTTAAGAGATAAAATAAATGTTCTTTGGTCATTATGATGCATAGTTAAACACAATTTATTTGATGTATTACACTATACGCTTATTAATCGAATACAAAAGTTATCAAAGTTTTTCGTGAGCGCGAACAGAGTGTGACGCGCGAAGAACACAGATTTTGCTCCCGTTTTCGACAGTAAATATTTATTTTTCTAAATATCATTAATAATTTTAGTTTTTTTATGTTGAAATTATACACATATATAAATAAAGAGTAATCTGTTTTTGGTCTTAAGACTGAATGTTTAATAAGTTAGGAATTAAGACCGTGTGACCGCGTTTTGAGAGTCCTTAAAGAACCACTCATGTCCTCTCTGAATGGCCAGGCTAATTAATTTGATTTATTTAATAAATATATTTCAATTATTTCTGTGTTTATTTTCTGCGTTTTTATTTTTATAGATCATACGAAAATTCAAACATCGTCAAATTTAGACATGCAGATTACTGAATTAAGTCTTTCGGTTACGACTAAGCTAGAAATGCAATTTCGCAAAGCCGAAAATATGCAGATTTATTGCCCACTCACACAACAGTAGACTCTAGAAGCCCATGTTGACCTAAGTGCCGCGTTATGAAAGAAGCTGGTTCGATCTCCAATTCGTGAGGTTCTAACACTACGTTTAAAACTTATAGAATACTCATCCCACAAACGACAAAAAACTGTTATTATGCGGACGGAGGACTATGGAGGTGAATTGATAAAGACAATGCATTTAATAATTTATGTTTGAGCCGAGCTCAAGTAGATGGGACAAGAAAAGTTATGAGAAGAGGTACGTGTGAGATTCTGTGAGAGAATTTCGCTAAGTAGTTACTAATTACTTAACTGTAAAAAAAAGTAAAAATCGTTTATTTGCCAGAACATGTAGAACATGTAGTGGTGTCTCGTCAAATTTCTTTAGAGAAGAGCGTGACAGCACGTTACATAAGTATTTACTTAGTGTAAATTCTCAATTCAGAAATCGGCCCTAAAAGTTGTTGAATATTGCATTCTTGACATAAAACCACATCACTAAGGTTAATTGATTTATATTATGGTAACACATATTTTTTGCATTTGTCAAAAGACAAGAACGTATCGTTCACTTCCGTTGTATTCTCTCTTTGATCAAAACCTTATGTTTGTGTCACGTCTGTGTTTGTTTACTCTAACGTTTTCTGTTTAATCATACTCAATATTGTACTGAAATTCTTGAGGAATTATAGAAGATATATTGGAGATGGCCACGCTTTTATTTTTGGGTCACCGGTCCAGCAATACTGCGCCATTCCACTATCTCTGCCTCTACGCTCAACAAAAGTCTTGCTTCTTCAGAGTTTAACTTTCGCCTGTATACTTTTTAGAGTTCCGTACCTACCTCTAAAGGAAAACTGAACCCTTATAGGATCACTTTGTTGTTCATCCGTCCGTCCGTCTGTCTGTTAGTCAAGACAAGACCCTTTATTTTCGGAACGCGCGGGGTATATTCAAGTCTGTAGACCCTTGAAGTAGTGAAAAAAAATTCTAACTTAACATAAAAAAAGATACAGCCGTTGATATCGCAAAAAAATGTATATTTCGACACTCAAGGGAATAAAAATTTATAGGTTAGGTACCTTTCGATCTAAATCTATGAAATTGGCAAGTAATATTGCGTCTATACCTACGGTCTTATCGGTTTGTTGAACGCAAACAGTCTGTTAATCTAATGTTAACAGCTGTCAGTTGGAAAAACTACATGCAAAAAAAGCCACTGACAGCTGTTAACAAAAGATTAACAGACTGTGGTTAATCCAGTTTAAGGAAACCATTTTCAACAGAAATGACGTGACGCAACGCGTTGTATAGACTAGGGCCCTCTATGTGGGCTTAATACCGTCCCTCATCACATTTTGTGTGAAATTTTCCACCGCCCACTCCTTTCTGCATGTCTAAGGCCGAAGCAAACCTTCTGAACCTGGCAAAATCTTAAGTACCCAGCCCAGCCTGCCGGTGGCATTATGTTGTCAGTGTGTCCGTGTAATGAGCAGTTAATTTAGAGACCAACTCCGCGGAATCCACTGCCTTTGAGGGCGACGCCGTTAGGTAAACCGTGTAAGGCACTGCGCAGCGATGGGGAAATTTGAGCTGAGGGAGTCCCGAGACTTACTACTCACTTCCGTGGTTGTAGAAAATGCTGTACAGAGTTACTTGTAAAATGCCCAAATTCTGAAACAACCCAATAGGGAATGGATGAAAATATTAGAAGTGCTTGATTTTTTTTTGGTGATAGGAATAACCTTCCTTAACGCGAGAAAAAAGTTTAAATTTTTATATCATATAAACGGCATATCAGACAATATATTCCTTGGCCTGTTACGTATAAAAAAAAAATCTGTGGTGACAATGACATTGACAGCTCCCGTCGCTTATGTCAACGCTATGGTTATGTCAACCTTTCTTTTTTTTCTTAGTTCCTTGAGATACACTAGATGGCGTCATTCGTTTCTTCATACGAATTTGTGATTCGTAGCAATCAATGTCAAAGTCAGTCCACAGATCACTAAACAAGAGAAGGAACCAGGGTTGCTATTCGTATGGTGAAATTACTACCTACATAGTTGGGGAGGTAGTTTGTTAGAAACCGAATTGCTTACGAGTAAAAGTGTAGTGTTAGATCTGCCGTAACCCAGCACAACATTAACACCACCTCTTGATAGTTATCTAAGTCCCACACCTGTAATGTTAGAAGGCACCACTAAACTTGCGAACTTCGGAAGCTTTGGAAAAGTGAAAGGCTTGGGCTAGTTTAGAAGTTGTTGTTTCTGATCTAGGTCACAGGATTTTAACTTCAAGCTTAAAATAAATATCTGAAGTCTGGGTGAAAGGTGTCAACGTCTAAGTTCGCTCCAACCTAATTTTACACTTTCAATTTCACTTTATTTTCAACATATCGCTTGTTGAATGTAAATGAGTCGTCTTCTAAAGACTTCCAAAGCAATAAGATTGAATTTAACGAATTTTCATGATGAAGGATAACAGAAACTGATGATGTTATTAACTTGAAATAAAATATATAAACTTTTACAAACGTTACTCGAATCGCTCGTAGCCCCGGCTGCCTGAGTGATCTTAAACGATCACGAAGGTTAAGCAACATTGGGCTCGTTCAGTGCATGGATAGGCCATAACCCGTGGTGTAGTATGTCCTATACCTTACTCAGGGAAGAGATCCGTGCCCCTCGGTGGTTACATAATGGGTTGATGATGACATACATTGCTTCTAGCCCACTAAACTTAACATTTTAAACTTTGTACATTTTACCGATAGTTTTCATATTAGGCGTTATTCCAATATCACGTTGTATAGAGTCACTTTTGTGTCCCGGTGGGTTAGGCAGATAAGACTAAGATTTCCGACAATTCGACTAGATATTTCACTAATCCTAATCAAATATTGTTTTAATAGTGCGCTTTATTCAGTTTTCGTTTTCTGCGAAATAGCTTCACAAATCGGATGACTGTGAAGAAAACATCGGATACCTACTGTCTGAAATTTTCACACACCTCAGCGCCAGAAATTGGCGCGCGTGGTAAGTAAGGACAATTCCCGCCCCCTCAGAGAAGGCGTGTGCCCTGCAGTGGGACATAAAAGGTACATAAAATAAAACTCAACAAATCTTCGCGTTGAATTCCTAATAGACAAAATAAATTATTTGATTTGATTTCATTTTACGATACTTGTCTCAACTCCATAGTCTCCGTAGCCTAACCCTGCACAAACCGTACCTGCAAGGTTTTGCGTAACAGTTCAAAGCAGCGAGTCTAAATCTTTAGCATTTAGAGATATTCACAAAAGGCAAAGATACCAGCATTAAGCGTACCGTACGTAATCTTGAGCCATCGAGGGGTCGTATGTCAATCAGACAAGTTAGGTGTGTCGTGTCGCCGGGATTATTTTTAAGGGCTACACACTCGGGCCGAGCCTTGCAATCACGATTTTACATACCTACCACTACTCTACTACGTTACTCAATAAAGAAGTACCAACCAAATATAGTATAATTTAGTATAACCCTAGATTAGGAAAAATTGCAACAACTGCAAAAGGTGACTAAATTTTAAGTTCTAATCTTAAGTAAGACCTATTGTACCTACACTTAGTCGGCAATTTTGATTTGATTTGATTTGGCCATAATCTCACGCCTGCATCCCAGAAGGGTAGGCAGAAACCTGGTTCTGCCACTTGGTACGATGCCTATGTCCTGTCTGTATATTTCATATTATTATAAATAGTATATTTGTATTCGAAAGTGATATTGAGACTTTGGTTAAATGTCACACAAGTGTAGTCATATTCATTGTTCGTGTGCTATTAGCACCTTGTGACGTCATAGTTTGAGCCCGAATTGTATGGTGCATTTTTGGTCTCGTGTGAGAATTAATTGTACGACATATACGTCCCAACATATACGTCCCAGTATGGGGCACAGGACTTCTCTCAGAGAGTACCTACGGGCTTTGATCAACATGTGTGGCCACCGCGGATTGACTATTTCAAGCGCTTAGGTATTGTACCTACAGCTTAGACGCAGGTGTTTTACTTCGACATTAGCGAGTGGTATTGCCTGAGTGATCTTAAACGATAACGAAGGTTAAGCAACATTGGGCGCGTTCGGTGCATGGATGAGTGACCGACTAACGCTAGTGGCATTGTTCCGAGCGGTTGCGTGTTTCGCAAGACACGCTAAGCAATTGGTGCCGGCTGCCGTCGATAGATGGCAGTCGTTAAGCCAAGTCAGAGGCCTTTAGAGGCGGCTTGAAAACTTCTGACAGTAAGACCAGCCACTAGTCTTACAAGCCCCCACCAATCCGGACTTGGCCCCCGTGGTGGAGTATGGCCTATACCTTCCTCATGGAAGAGACCCGTGCCCCTCGGTGGGGACATAATGGGTCGATGATGATTGGTACTATAACTTCGCAAATGTACAAAAACTTAGAAAACAAAATTATAGGTATGCGTAACCTAGGGCCAAGGCTTTTTATTGAATAATATCTTTAAAAAAAATGGATTTATTTACAAATCTGATAAATAGAAATTCTACTGAAAGCATAATCCTCGTATTTGTTTTGAGATTTACATTCATGAACAAAAATATAATATGGCTAATTAATGATAGGTAGTACAGTCGACAGCACGTCAATCTTCACATTTTAGTTGCAAAGTCGCCCATAACGCAACGGAGTTGAGTGCATGGGTGTATACCATGATGTGCTGTCGACTGTACCTACATAAGCTTACGATAGTCAGCTCTTTCAAATCTATGAACTAAAATATAGGTATACCTACACCGCAGTGGGCTCCATTTATGTGCTGATTAGATAGATAGCCGGACGATTTTAGTAGATACGCTGATCTCACAACAGTTATGCATAAACACACAGTTCGAAGCTTTCTCGTAGCTGGCAATCGCTAGAAAAACCTATTTAGTTACTTATGTTATGTTATGAACCTTATAAACCTAAATACACGACGTTCTCATTGACCACGAAGGTTGTTCTACAACCTTCGTGGTCATAAGGCCGTGTTAAGCCGGGTCCTCTGCGCCATGTTACGCGTGTTACAAAAAATGTAACACGTTATTAAAACAAAAATGGGGAGTGGTATTTACACTTTACGTGTTACTTAACACGTAACGTAACGTTATGTAACACGTAACGTGTTATACCACGCCCCATTTTTATTATAATTACGTGTTACGTTTTTTGTAACACGCGTAACATGGCGCAGCGGACCCGGCTTTAGGGCAAAGTAACAATACACGAAAACCTTTTCCTTCAATAATTAAACCACTTTCATAAAAAAGTTTTAATTTTACACGTTCAGTCAACGATTTTACATGATTTTTTTTTTATTACAAATTGACAAGTGTCAGTGACGGTGGATATCAATGAGGAAGGAAACCTAGGTCTGTGGTGGATATCGACGGGTTGAAGATGATAAGACAAAAAAATCTACAATAAGTAAATATTATGATAATTTCATGTGTTGGCATTAATCTATGAGTCTAGACTTTACTACTTTATCCCTTGTTGCACACCAAAGACATAAAAAAATAATACATTCCCAAAACAAAACCTATGCAGACGACAGCTGCACAGCATCCTAGATATACACCCATGCACTCTATTTTGATTAATTTTATTCTAAATTTTAATTCATACTGAAATATTATTTAATTTTAATCAACATTTGATATAATTTATTTAACTCGGACTTTAATGAACTATTTTATCTATTTTTATTTTTACTAAACACACAATTTTGAAAGATGTATACTCCTGTAAAGGTGTTTCACACTGAATCATACACAATTAGAATAAGTAGTTTTTAAATTAATTGTGAAAATACTGTTGGAGTATCTAATAAATAATAATAATAATAATTCCGTAGCATCATGTGAAGGTTGACGTGCTGTCGACTGTAGGCGAGCTTGTTAAGCTGTGTTCATCGTTTTGTCACAGTAAACCACTAATTGTAATTCTATGAGATTGGCACCTTGTACTTGTACAATAGCCTCCGTTTGCCGTAGCATTAATGGATTAATTAAATATTTCTCTATTTTGAAATTTTCGCAACCGGGTAAGAAGATTACCACCAGTTAGAACGTCAACGTAACCTATTCGGCTAAGAGCGCAATGTTAGCGCGTGCTTTACGTCCCTGGGGGGCGCATTACGCGCTCTAACGCGCTCTAGTGCGCCCTAAATTAGCGCGGACACGGAACTGTAATCTGGGTGACGGCGGTGGGTCACTTGACACCTGTTGCCGACCGTACCTACAGGTACTTCGGATGTTTTTATTTGGGAAAGTTGTTGGCCAAGGTTTTTGTCAAGTTAGGTAATTTAATTATATAGGTACCTATTGCGCAGAAAAATGTTAAAGGAAATATTTTTAATTCAAATACCAATTTAAAAAATCCGGACAAGAGAGGCTTCCATTCGCAGTTTTGTTCCGAACTTCAATGATATTTTATTATTACTTACTTGCAAATGATGATTTTTTGATTTTCCCTGCATTCAGAAATCAGAAAAACAACGTGAAGAATTCTGTTTGTTGAATGTCAATGTACCTACTTATAATATGAGTCACTGCCTTGGGGCCGAATGTACTGACGATATTAATTTGTAGTATTCTGTATCCTGGTTGAGCAATAATGTGTAATAAATCTATCTATTTATCTATAACACTATATTACTTGGGACGTTTCATAGTTCTAGGTCAACGGAAAACTACGTACGTCCTATGAATCTTGATACCCTTGCGTGTCGAAATAACGAAATATATGTTTTTTGCTGCAACGACCATATCTTTATGTTAACACCTTAAGCCCCGAGGACCTGCCGGCGGATCGGTCTTGCAATTCTGCACTTTGAATCGTATTTTGAAGATGATGATACATAGTTTGAAATAGGTGAAATTTAAAGAGTGAAAGAAAAAGTTTCTATGCCTGAGGGGTAGAAATTTAGTTTTTGTACAGCTTCAAGGGACCGTAGATCTCGATACCATCACGTATTCCCGAGATAAAAGGTTTTAACAGACAGACGGACGATCAACAAAGTGATCCTAAAAGGGTTCAATTTTTCAACTTTTGTTTTGAGGAACCGTAAACACGATTACAAAATCACTTTTGCATCTGGGTTGAACGGGAGAACTGTTTTTTCAATGCAAAGTTACTAATTATTAACTTTATTTCGGATACACTTACTTACTTACTGACAACCTCTGTGCCGCAGCGGTTAGCGCAATTGACTACCATGCGAGAGGTCCCGGGTTCGAAACCCGGCTGGGGACAAAAAAAAGTCTTGGATGTTTACATGTCCTGTTTGTGACGTCGCTGTTCCTGGGTCCCAAAACACAGGGTATCCTAGTGTGGGACCAGAAGCAATTTAGGTGACTGTATGTAAATGTTATGTTATGTTATTTGACTTTTATCAGAGCGAAACCTGGTCGGACTCTTCGATAAAAAGTCAAGTAAGGGTACCCGGAATAAAGTTCATAATGTCTAGTACTTACGAAAGTTTTAGTGCAAAGTTATGTAGATCATTATTTGTTCGCTCACTCAGCCAGGTTGCAAGTTCACTTGACTTTATAGGTACCTGCCCTTATATTTCGTAACTTTCCACTCTATCGGGTTAAGCATTTAGACAACTCGAAAGAGTCAAAATAAGAATGTATATGACAGTTCGGAGTAGAAGTATATGATGTACCTACTGGGAAAAAAAGTCCCAGAAAGTAACAGTGTGACATAAAGTGTGACATACCGGGAACAGAAGGGCTAAATCAGACAACTCCATACAGTTGAGTCTTACGTAATTGCACCCCTGAACTCCCTCCCTATCCACATCCGTCCCTAAACTAACCTGCCTATCCTGGCGGCGTAGGCAGATCCCAGGGTGTCCACATTCATTCTACGACCTCTGTGGCGTAGTGATTAGCGCATCTGCTTACGCGAGAGGTCCCGGGTTCGATCCCCGGCTGGGGAGAGAAAAAAAAACTCCAGGTCTTGGATGTTTACATGTTTGTGACGTCGCTGTTTCTGGTTCCCACGACACAGGGTATCCTAGTGTGGGGCCAGAAGCAATGTATGTATGTGCCTGTATGTAAATGTTATGTTATGTTACTCTACACCTATCCTTCCAGGATACCCGCGAGCCACTGCAAAAGAGGCTCCCGTTTCCGAAACAAAAGTAATTTCCTTTTCCTAAACGGATATCTAGAAACACTCATTGCAGTTCGAAAACGCTATCTAACTCTTCCCTTCTAAAGATTAGAACAGCACCTCCCGTTTAACTTGGGCCTGACGTCACTGTGGGAACTTAACTGGCCCCTATTGTTTGAAAATAGTTTATGGAATATGAAATTATGTAAGTGTGTCTGATGTTGAAATTATTAGATATGTACAACAAATTGTTTAGTTTTTAAGATGATCTCATACAGTTAAGGATTAATTTTAAAATTTTATTAGTATTTTACGTTCTACGGATCGCGAAGAAGGGGTCTTAACCCTCGTGCGACACTGGCGCCCAACAGTGGACGTTCAGTTCACATCCACTTAGTTCGGAGGCTGAGGAATATCTGGCTGAGCTACGTTCGTCCACGGTGGCGAATGTCAAAAACTGATTAAATTTGGAATAGTTGATGGCCGAAAATAATAAAAAAGCAACGAGGCGATTGCACCTCGTTACAAGTGTAATCCTAGTTTAACATAACAGGAGATTAATCCAGCCATCCCGCGAAAGCCTTGGTCCACAAGGTTTTTATACTTGATCGAGAGTTCAAACATCTTGTAAAATGCCATTCCCGTCGCAGAATCGAATTGTCTGCGGGAAATAAACTTTGAATGTGCTTCGGAAACCGAAATTTTATTTATTTTTATTTAATACTAGCTGTCCCGTCAAACTTCGTAGGTACCGCCAAAGTTTTCGTAATTGTGGAATTCCACAAATAAAAAAATATAAAAAAACCAAAATTCGCCAAATCGGTTCAGCTGTTCTCCAGTTTTAGTAAAAATAACGTATATCAATCCATCTAATACTTATAAAAAAAATCTCGTGTCACCGTGTTACTGCGCTTACTCCTCCCAAACGGCTTGGCCAATTTTGGTGTAATTTTATTTAAACAATCAGTAGGTCTGAGAATAGGTTGTTATCTATTTTTCATACCCCTATCTGGTAAAACAACGTGCGTGGCCAGCTAGTTTTCACAGTCTGGTAACTTCGTTCTTTCGTTCTGTTATACCTTGGAATTGTAAGGGTTAGTGCTGAGCTATAGTGCATGGTCAGCACCCCCCAGTACAAGTTGCATTGGTCTCAGGCTTCAGTCTCTTTCCATACTCCGTCGTGTAAACATCATTTTGTATTTTATTTCTATTTCATTACATATTTCTAAATAAATGTTTTATTTCTAGTGTACAGAAAATACTTTTTTAAAAAACCAAATTCAAGACCCGTTATAACATTGGTGGCAGCGATAAGGGATCTCGCACAGGTCCCCGGAAAACGTCTCCCAATAAAAAACAAAACTTCGAAGTGATACTGTGATATACTGTGCTACCTTGGAAATACGAGGATTTGTGAAGTGATCCAGTTTTCTATATCCAGCTACATTTTGGATGAGACATCCGTCTCTCCAACTTTCTACATCCACGGCGCAAAGAGTCGCCGGCATCAACGCGTCCCTACGGGAGCCCTCAGACACCCAACACCGAGTCCTACCAGTCCCAACGAATAAACTGTTCCAGCACTACCGTGTTCGCCGTGCCAATTCTACGAAATCCACTGTTCCAGCTCGTTCCAGTTCCAATCTGCAATGTTCCAGTCCGTGAAGTATCTACCGGTCCTGTGAGTTACATCATCTTACTACATAAAACTTATTCAGTGAAAGAACTAAAGTGCAGAAATAATCATCGCAGTGTTCTATTATTTTCAATTGTTAATTAGCCGTAACTTTAATTCAGTTGCGCTCTACATTGTATTGCATCAGCCGCGTTATCATTGTTTTGACTGCGCGTCGCGTGCTTACGCCCACACGCAATGGGAAAGGACGACGCAGTCGTTGCTCTTAAAGAGATCGATTTAAACATTCTCATTAAATTTATAAACAAGTTCAATGGAGATCGAGAGAAGCTAAGTGCGTTTCTAAACAACTGTAAAAATGCAATAAATCTTGCATCTCTTCCCCAACAAGATATTTTGTTAAAATATATCTTAAGTCAATTAGAAGGACGTGCCGAAAGTGCATGTTCCATTAAGGAATTCCAAACCTGGGCCCAACTCGAGGAGTTTCTTAAAACTCAATTCGGCGAAAAGAAACACTACGCCGCTCTATTGTCTGATTTACAAGACTGTCGCCAGCTTCATAACGAGGCAGTCAGTCAATATGTCCTCCGCGTAGAAACCTGCTTATCTAAATTGTTGACCGAGATTAATATTTCAAATCCCACAAAAAGGAAAGGAGAATTAGCTGGCCGTGTTGCAGCAATGGAAGATCTTGCTCTACACACTTTTATGACAGGGTTAAATTCGAGACTCGCCACAGTTGTAAGGTGTCGTGACCCTGATACTCTGAATGAAGCCATAAATTTTGCTGAATCAGAGGAAAAAATGACCCAAGCTATGACAAAAAAATCATCCCCCTCATTTAGTAGTGCCAATTCCTACCAGAATCGTCCTCAACAGCCAAATTATTCCCAGAACCGCCCTCAACAATCAGGGAATTACCAAAGTCGCCCCCAACAGTCAGGAAATTATCAAAATCGACCCCAAAATCGCGCAGTTCCTCAAAATCGCGAATTCAATTTTCGTCCAAACGTTAATGTCACTCGTGACAGTTCAAACAATGCACCTTCCCAACCTATGATTTGCCGATACTGCAAATTCGAAGGCCATACAATTGAAAGGTGCCGAAAACGCCAATATAACAACCAGCGTTTCGGTGGTAACAACTATCCCGTTCATAATGTCACCTCGGCTCAAAACGACGACGAAGGCGTCGACGAGGTGGACAATTTAAACTGCTAGAATTTCCTGTAAAGCATCGCACAGGAAAAATCCAATCTAAAGCCGATGCCATTAAACCAACAACATTTCTAAATCCGACTCAAGTCAAGAGGTCACACAACAAGGTAACCAGCCCCAAACCGGAGACCTTCATATCTGCTGAAACAACAGCACCCTCTGTATCTGCTAAAGAAATAGCGACCTCTGTATCCGTTGTACCAACAACACTCGCTGAATCCTTTGTATCCAAAAGCCCACTAGCGGCACAAAAAACAAAAACTGAATCCTCTGTATCCAGCTCAGCAGCAGCTCCTGAAAAAGAAAAATCAATTAATAAAGTTTTCCAAATCAACACCAACCCATCGAAGAAGTACTTACCTTACATTGAAGTGCTTACCTCTGTTTCGTCCAAATCTCTATCATTCCTCGTCGATAGTGGAGCGTCTATAAGCCTCATCAAAGAAAGCTCTGTCGAGGAAATGCCTAAAATTATGAGCGATAAAATAAGCTTTGCAGGAATAGGGCAAAGTGAAATTCCGTTAGTATCCCAAGGACGAATCCCTGTCGAATTCGAATCAATCTCTCATCAATTCTATGTTGCACCCGACATTACAATACCTTATGATGGTATTATAGGCAATGACCTTTTCTCAGAAACTGAAAGTAAAATCGATTACTCTATTGATACATTAACCATTAACCAAATTCAATTTCCACTCAGGTTCCATGAACCAACTTACACCATTCATCCACGGACCAAATCAGTAATCGAATGCTCCGTTCTAAATCCTGAAATAAAAGAAGGTCTGGTGCTAGATCAACATCCAATTGATTCTATCCTCATGGCAAATTGCATTGTAAAAGTCAAAGATAACGGCAGAATAAATTTAACTGTTGTAAACACCTCTGAGTCACCGATAGAAATTCCTTCAAATCTAAAACTCGAATTGACTCCTCTTGAAGAGTCAAGTAACAACAAATTCAATAAAGTCAATTGCTATTCTAATAGCCAACAACCAGCTACCGACAGGACTCGTGAAGTCCTCGAACATCTTCGAGTATCTCATCTTAATTCTGAAGAGAAAAGATGTTTAAAGCAACTCTGTTCGGATTACTCAGATATCTTCCACCTTTCAAATGACGATTTAACAACAACCGATGCAATTAAACATGAAATAAAGACATCATCTTCTGTCCCTATAAATACTAAGTCCTATAGATTCCCGGAAATACACAAGCAAGAGGTGCAAGCTCAGGTAGATAAAATGCTCCATCAAGGTATCATTGAACCTTCTTCATCTCCATGGTCTTCTCCTACATGGATTGTCCCTAAAAAGTTAGATGCCTCTGGTAAACGCAAATGGCGTGTCGTCATTGATTATAGAAAACTCAATGACATCACCATTGGTGATTCTTATCCAATCCCGAACATATCCGAAATCCTTGACCAGTTAGGCAAGAGTAAATATTTCAGCACTTTAGATCTTGCTTCCGGCTTCCATCAGATAGAGATAGCAGAAGATGATGCACCTAAAACCGCGTTCTCAGTCCCTCAGGGACACTTCCAGTTCACACGTATGCCTTTCGGGTTGAAAAACGCCCCTTCCACTTTTCAGAGGCTAATGAATATAGCCCTTTCCGGTCTCCAAGGAATTGAATGTTTCGTCTACTTGGATGACATTGTCATTTATTCCTTCGATCTAGAGTCTCATATCCAAAGTTTATCGAACACTTTCCAAAGATTGCGTCGATTCAATTTGAAATTACAACCGGAAAAATGTGAGTTCTTAAGACATGAAGTCGGCTACTTAGGCCACGTAATTACCGAAAACGGCGTAAAACCAGATCCAGAAAAAATTAAAGCCGTACAGGAATTTCCAGTACCCAAAAGTCCAAAGGACGTCAAATCCTTCTTAGATCTTATTTCATATTACCGACGTTTCATCCTGGATTTTTCAAAAGTAGCAAAACCCCTAACATCACTATTAAAAAAGGGCACCCTTTTTAACTGGGAAAATGAACAGCAGCTTGCGTTTGAACAGTTAAAACAAAAAATTGTCTCAGCACCGATCCTTATCTACCCGGACTTTTCTAAACCTTTCGTCCTAACATGTGACGCGTCAAATTTCGCCATATCAGCCATTTTATCCCAAGGCCCTGTAGGTAATGACTTACCAATTGCCTACGCATCCCGGACATTAAACAAAGCTGAGTGCAATTACAGCGTAACAGAAAAGGAATGCTTAGCCATCCTTTTCGGTACTAAGCTCTTCCGGCCTTACCTTTACGGCCGTCGATTCAAAATTGTCACTGATCACCGTCCACTCAGGTGGCTATTTAACTGTAAAGATCCCAGTTCCAAATTAATCAGATGGCGGCTCAAGCTAGAAGAATTCGAGTACGATATCGAATACAAAAAGGGTAAAATAAACAGCAATGCTGACGCCCTATCCAGATATCCAGTAAATCCCGTTGTTCAAGACCGGCTATTGTCCGAAAATCCAACACCCGACAAGCCACAGCCTTCTACTTCAACAAACGAAGCAATTCCAGATCCCGAACTTGAACTAATCCAACTAGATGATTTGCTAGACATTG
The DNA here is from genome assembly GCA_947310845.1 of Yponomeuta plumbellus. Taxonomy (NCBI): domain Eukaryota; kingdom Metazoa; phylum Arthropoda; class Insecta; order Lepidoptera; family Yponomeutidae; genus Yponomeuta; species Yponomeuta plumbellus. The sequence goes on along the minus strand of OX371216.1, from coordinate 7,922,899 downwards.
GTGAAACCAATGTTAGCCCATATGGTGAAAATATAGACTTCAGCCCACTAAGCCTACCCTCTCCGTCGAATCCTGAAACACCTCAGGACCCACTTCTGAACAGGTCACCTGCTAGTTCGAATGACGACTATACCAAATTCCTTAAATCATCCTCTAATGAAAAGGAAACCTTCGACACCCTTATCAGAGAACACAATGAGAGTCTCTTAAAGACCTCATCTAAAGTGATTCTAATACCTACATCAATCGACCTTGACGAATCCAATCAGTATGTTCAAGAAGTCATATCTGAAATGGAAAACTCAGAAGAATTCTTGAACAGAGAAAGAGAGCTACATTCCTTCAGCAAATCGGAGATTAAGGGCATAACATACTACTTCTTGTTCACAAAAGTGTACCACTTTGATTCTTGTTCATACCCAGACATATTCAAATGCCTCAAAGCTGTTAAAGATGATTTGACAGAAGGAGTGTCAGAAATATCAGTCTCAGATTTCAAAAATGCATTTGATCAACACTCATTTGTAAAAATTTACAGCATACTTATGTATCTATTCCACAATACCCAAATCAATGATGTCGCAGAATGGAAAAGTTGGCATTCTGCTAAGAGAATTAAAAAAAAAATGCATAATATTAGCATGATCCTAAATTAATTTAATTAATCTTGGATGTTAAAAACACGACCATTTTTAATTTGTAGCAAAATTTTTCTTTCAAACTGACAATATTGTTTTGAGGAGAAATTCTCATACTTGTATTAGCTTGCGCGTTAAAGTATGGGGATTTCCTCGGCTTAGCTAAAATTGGCTAGATGTAGCCAATTTTTTATGGGTTTAGCTACAAAATGAACTTTGTTAGCCACTTAACAATATCTAACAACTTTGAGCTATTATTGGATAAGACTTTGAGCTATTATTGGATAAGTTTCCCGATTGTAGTTAAGGTACGTATGACACGTCTCACCACGGAAGTTAGAATATAGTTGAAACTTCCCATGTACATACTACTCTCCAAACAGTTAATGTACAACATAATTATATATTGCTGTATTAACTCTTCCAGGACAAAGCGACGTGCAGTTTGTGCCGCGATGCGTTCCCGGCGTCTGCGCCGCTGTACCGTTGCGTGCAGTGCGCGAACGGGGCGCTGCTGTGCGCGCTCTGCGTCCCGGATGCGCACGCGCACACCCGCCACTGCCTCATGCGGATGCCCTCCACTAGAGTGCATGTGAGTGTTTATTTACTGCAGCGGATACCCTAGAGTATAAAGATGGGCGATTACGAATGATACTAATGATATCATTCGACTATGGCAATAATGAGCCGTTTTCAGAAGAACTAAAAAAAAAAAATTATTACGGCTGTCAAAGGAATGCTATTTTGGACCTCAGCCCAATAGCCATGTGTGATACATCATAAAATAGGTCTCAGCGAGCTGAATAAAAGTTGCTATGACGCCAACAGCCAAATGTTTGTCGTTTCGGAGTTATATTTTATTGAAAATGTTAGTTTTTTTTCAATACAACATAACTCCGAAAGGACAAACATTTTGTTCAGCTCGCTGAAACCTATTTTATTATGTATGTATAACACATGGCTATTGGGCTGAGGTCCAAAATTGCATTCCTTTGACAGCCGTAATATATTATTTTTTTTAGTTCTTCTGAAAACGGCTCATTCCCATTGGGCCACGTGGTCCGACCGCCTTGTTCGATCGGTCGGACGACCAATTTTTTTTTTCGTGATGGTTCGATTGATCGAACTTCCAAGTTCTAGTAGTTTGAGTGTCGAACTATTAGGACTTTTACATTTCTTCGACTTAGTCGAATTAGACTTCCAGATTAGTAACTAACCAATCCGGAGTTGGCCGTCGTGGTGGAGTATGGCCTATACCTTCCTCAGGGAAGAGACCCGTGCCCCTCGGTAGGGACATAATGGGTTGATGATGATTAGTAACTAACGTTCTGTGGCCTAACCGCTAATACTAGTAAACCGCTAACACTACTGCCTACTTTTTCGATTAAACAAAAAATAACAACGATATAGCCCATTAAAGTTACGTGTGACGTCACACTGTGCTAAAAAATGCAGCACGGCTTGACGTCACACGTAACTTTAATTTGCTATATCTTTGTAATTTTTGGTCTACGTAACTTTAATGGGCTATAACTTTGTCATTTTTGGTCTAATTTACAAATAAAAAAATACGTTTCCCTTATTTTTTGAATAATCTAAAAGACGGACTAATTACATTTTCTAGGGCAACTAGCCTATTGACGTCCTTTCTCATTAACATTGTCATCATTCCATTGTAAAAAAATATTATTGTATCGACAGAGCATCCTGGAGGGGCTGTTTCAGCAGCTACAACTGGCCACCAACGAACTGCTGAGTAAGGGCTGGGAAGGCTGGGGCCATTCTTACGAGCCAGAGACTGCGTCGGGCGACCCGGAGACTGCATTGGACGACTCGAAGACTCCGTTGGACGAGCCGGAAATTGCACTGGACGAAGTGAAAACTGAACTGGATGAGGATGAAGTGTTTGAGGAGCCGAAAATATCCGAGTAATATACATTACACACTATTAATAATAAAAGAAAGAAAGAAAGAAAGTTTATTGTACCAACAAGACACATCACAGAAACAAAACAAACAAAAAAGTAACATAATAAAATAAGTAAGGCAACAGATAAAAACACAAACCATAATCTGTGGTGTGTCTAAGTTGCCACAAAAGGCAACTGACTCAGCGTTGCGATGAGGGTGTGAACCCCAGCGCTGATTTTCACTCAGTGCCTACGGCAACTCACAAATGTACTCCAAAGTGCGTGACGTGGTGCATTTGCAAATAATTTAATAATAGACTAAACTAAGCTACCCCAGAAGCCTGAACCCTTAGGGGCAGAATTAATTTACAGAATTTCAGTATAAATTCGTCCAGCCCCCTGAAGAGTCGCTTCTTCTTTCCAGCCTCGGCCATCCTTTTTAGTAACCTCTGTGCAACTGGATAGTCAACTAACATCTACGAAATAAATACTGAGCATAGCTCACAGAATTCTGAGCTGCATTGAATTAGTGGACTAGTCGTACCGTCGTCATCAGTGTGTCGCAGTTTAGGGGCTTGAGGGTGCGGTCGGTTGAGTAAAAGAGGGTATCCAGGGGCACGGAACTTTATATAATTTATTTATATGGTAAAAGAAAGGCACCTGGGAACAATACAAAAATAAAGGTCTTAGCTAAGGTCTAAAAGATAAATATAAAAATACAATTTGGAGTATAAAAGAAAGAACACTTACATTACTTTTATTAATGTGCCTTTTAAATATTTGTCATTAAGTGATCGTTGTAGAGAAATAATATAGGTACGGGGAATAGAGCAATCGTAATAATAAATTAGGTCGGTCGTAGTAAAATAGAAAGACGTTCACGTCCACGCAGTTCGGAAGCTCAGGGTTATCTGAACCAAATACGTCCGAACACTGGCGAATGTCAAAAACTAATTAAATTTAGATGAGTTAAAGGCCGAAAATGATTAAAAAGCAACGAGGCGATCACCTCGTTACAAGTGTTATAACTGGCAGGACGCTCTGGTCGAAGACTTTTGTTATAAGGAAGAGAATCTAAGTTCTATTAGGGAATCTAGGTAAATATTGTAGTAGTTTGCCGAACGCAGCCCAGCCGCTATCTCCCCCACTCAAAGTCAAGATCGAACACGGCACTAAGGGCCGGTTTCTGAATTAAGAATTTCACTTAAATAAATACTTATGTAACGTTCTGTCACGCTCTTGTCTGAGAAATTTGACGAGACAGCAATAGATTTAAGTAGTTACTTAGCGAAATTCTCAATTCAGAAATCGGCCGTAAGACTATTCCACTACTAAATGGGATAGATTGTCGTATTAAGTTACTGAATTACAACCTAACTCGTGAAACACGATTGTCATTCACAACTTTTTCAATAAATTGTTGGTTTCTGGCTACGCCTCGGTACGTAGGCTAGACAAGGATCAAATCTTAATAGCTTCTGTCATTTCAGCACCCTGCACCACGATCCACTGGACACTTCGATAAAAGAAGAATTCCCCATTGAAGAAACTGACACGATACCATACAGAGAATTGGACACTTGGGATGCCAAAATGCATTATGAACATGAACTTGTAGTAGACATACAACATTTCAAGGAGGAACGTGACGATAATCTGGCAGCCACTGTCAGTCACAGAGCTCTGGAGTGTGAAAGAATGTCATCGACCGAAAATGTGGAACCAATCGTGAGAGACCTACGGCTGTTAGATCAAAGTCGTACGATGTCCAGCCGCTGCGATCGATGAATGATGACGATGACGATGAGCTCATGCGACTTGGTGAGGCGCCGATGCGGCTTTGTGACAAGTGGACGCGGCTCGGTGACGCGCCGATGCGGCATGGTGACTCGTCGGTGCGGCTTGGTGACGTGTCGACGCGGCTTGGTGACTCTTTGATAAAGCTTAGTGACGCCCAGCACGAACTTGGATGAAAAATTCAGTTCGTAATAATACGGGTCGATGTGCAATTATTTAAGTGAATGACTTCAACAATACCAAAAATCCGAGAAGTTCAAAATAAAAAAGTGTAGTTTAACTGGTTTTTTTTTTATCGAATTGTTTTTTACTACTACCTTACGTTTAACATGGTTTAATAGGCTATTTGACAGTGTGAAAAAACAGTATTATACGTATTTGTGTAAATTACTTATGTGTCATAAAACCGCTCTAAAGCATTTTGACTAAAAAAAACAATTAAGATTTGTAAAAAAACCCAAATTTTAATATTCGATAATTTGTATCTGCCCCTATTGTATCGAAAACGGCCTTGATTGGTCGATTCTATGATGACGTCACATGTCAGTAAAAATGGCGTGTCATTCATTCTTTCTTACCTTCATTGGTTGGTTTACCGGGGAGTGACGTCATAATTCCTGTGCGCCGCCATACTGCCCAAGATAGCGTTTTGGCTGCTTATTTCAAAAGTAAATTTTCGTTTGCCTTTTTTAGTAGAAGTACACGAAAGAATTTAAAATTACTACTTTCTGAGGACTCCATGAACACCAACAAACAATATGAGATGTGTTTCAGAAATCGGTCAAATAGCCTATTGTAATAAACTGGCGTAAAACTGAAAATTCAAGACAAGGCCTTTCTGCACTGCTCAGCTCCGGTCCGGCGTCGGAACCGGAATCAGTCGTGAGAAAAATATCGGATGCCGGATCATGCTTCTCCACTTCATCCGATTATAATCTGCAATGGACGTGACGCAGTGCTTTATTAAAATTCCTCGGTTTTTCTATTCGAGGCAGGGACGTTTTCATAAAATAGTAACTATGGTAACATTTTCGGGTTGTAAGCGCGGTGCAAAATTGTTTTGTACGTCGATCAATTCGGCCCGGTAAAATACCGTTCCGATCTAGCAAATTATCGGACCGTTAAAAACCGGATGCCGTAGTAGTGGAGAAGCATACTTCTTGTGTGTTTCTAAATCGGACCGGTAATTAACGTTTGCCGGACCGGAGAAGTGGAGAAAGGCCCTAAAGGCCTAGCTAAGTATTGCGGTTTCCTGGAGGGACCTACACGTCGAACAACCCCTGTACCTACCTAACTAAAAACATTGCAATAGCAGATTATTAGCTACAGGTATAGTCGACAGCACGTCAACCTTCACATTTTAGTTGCAAAGTCGCCTGTAATGCAACAGGGTAGAGTGCATGGGCGTATAGGATGATGTTGTGTTGTCGACTGTACCTAGTGTATTTCTGAGTGTGCAGAGCTGTGGTGCAGAGCTCGTTGCGGATGCATTACATGAGACCTGCAAAGGTAGTACGAGGACGCGAGTCGCGCGCGGCAACGTCAAAAGTAGCCAGAATTTGACAGTTAATGTACTGGAAAGTCGCGACTTTTGACGTTGTCGCGCGCGGCGCGACTCGCGTCCCGTACTACCTTTGCTGAGCGCTAGAAGGACCAAATGAGGACTTGTGTAGAATGTGGTGGATTAATAAAAGTGACATGTTAAGTGTCTCCGTCAAAGATATCAGTCGCAATCTCCACCTAGAGTCGCCCTACCTTGTTGGTCGGACCACGTGGCCAGAGGGGATTTAAAGCTTTAAAACCTAAAGTCGGCTTCCCACGGTCCGCGATATCGCGGACGGACGCGGACCAGCTCGCACCAAACACCGTAGGAAGGTCTCGGTCCGCGGTAGCACAGACGTATTTGGCGGTGCGCCGTACCGGTGTGCGTGGTGCATGACTGTCCGTGGTCGTCGGCCGTCTGCAGAATCGCGCACCGTGTGAAGCCAGCTTAATAGATAGGTACAAACATTTGTGATAGGTAAATTGATATTATGATTAAATAACAAATGTGTGCTGAAGTAGGTATTTTAGGAACCTTATCGAAAGGTAATATATTCCTACACAGGTACTGAAAGTACCTAACAGCAACATCGCACACAGCACTTAAATAGGAATGTTCATCCTAACTTCAAGCTATAACATAACACGTTTACAACGAGAAACAATACACACAGAAGTAGTTAAGTACAGTTTGTCCAAAAAGAGTAGAAACCGGAAGTAAAAGTATACTAATTGTTTTGTTGAGAAGTCAAAACATTTACTATATTTATTGAAGCACAATACCTTATTTTATGTAATTGCTCAAGTTTTTAATTTATATAATGCTTGTAAGCGCAAGATATTATCAAACACATAAAAAAGTCTGAGCAAAACCGTACTCTTTAATTTCTACTCTTTTTGGACAAGCTGTAAGCAGCGGTTTACTAATGTATTGCCAAAAATCGTTTCCCAAAGTATTACTTCCCAAACAATTTTCCGCAAATTATCACTTGGCAAAAAAACATTTCTCAAAACAACTTAAAGCAAATAAACAGTTAGCAAAAGTTATTATGGCAAGTTATTGTTTACCAAATAAATACTTGGTCAAAATTCATTTTACCAAAGAGGCAACAAGAGGCAAGGTAGGAACGCATCAAAGTCGAGTCTGTTTTCGATCTTACATAGAGAACCTAACGCTCCGTCGCACCTATATTTCTGTTGTCACGTACCTATTCTTTACATCGCCGACCCCCTGTTCCATTATTTGAAAATAACACTTGCCAAAATAAAACGTTAGCATAATAAACGTTTGTCTTAATAAAACTTGACGCAGTAAAATTATGCGAAATGATAATTTGACCAAATGAATAAAATGCGAAATGAAAACTTGCTAAAGTTTCATTTGGGAAATGAAACTGATGCCATAAGTTTATTGGGAAGTAAAATTTGGCGAAAAATACTTTGGCTAAACGGCGGTATCCCGTAAGCAGCCTATGCCGTCCTGTCCCACTGCAGGGCACAGGCCGGCTCTTGGAGAGACGTTATGGATTAATCACCACGTGTGCCCTCCGCGGATGGGCGATTTCAAGCGCAGAGGTAGATCGCAAATATTATTATTATTAAAAAGTAATCTATAAATTTTTGAAATAACCGGTTTTATAAATGTTGTAAAAACCGGTATTCTACTGGATTTATTCGACGGCTCATCACTACACTAATTGGTCTATGTCAATGTGTCAATCAAACTGATCTATGTGACACAGCGTTGCCAACTTAGTGGAATTTCCACTAGATCTGGTGGTTTCGACCTTCGTCTAGTGGGCAAAAGATGTGTCTGGTGGTTAGTGGAATTTCTGGTGGTTTTGAGTCTAATATTTAAAGTTACACTGTACCTATCATATTTTTTGGGTGGTTTTGAGACAAAAAAACCGCAAATGAAAGAAAACGGTCTCTCTCTTGAGTAACAAAACTTAATGCGGCATCGGTGCATGCAGTTCATTATTAATCTGACGAATGAATTAAAGAATAGAATGCCTGGACATATGCATGGACGTAATACACAAACAAGACTGATATAATATAAAGTCCTTGGTATTAAGAGACAAATTAAAAAAAAACACGTGGGCGAGGCACTATGGCATAACAAGGAGTGGAGTTACTTTTGATCCTCAAAAAAGGTCTTATTTTGGGGCTGAAGTCGATGACCAATGCAATCACATCCATCTTTTAGGTTGGAGTGAAAAAAAAAACTCGCCCATGAAGGGTTCCTCAAATGTTTTTTTTTATTTTTATATTTGAGTTAATTGAAAATAAGCTAACGGCCTAGCCACGGGGAACGGCGGCGCGAACTGCGGTGCGGCAAGCGGGACGAAAATTCGCGCAGCGCTGTTTGCCGGCCACGGGCAGGCGCGTTTGCCGCTGCGACTAGTAGGGCTGAGTAGGGCAGGCCGGTCAAGAGCGAAATGTCTTTAGCTCAAAGTAATATTTTTTTTTTGTTCAATACATAATATTTGGAAGAGCGTAATCTACTCCATAGATTTTAATAGGAACCGAGGTATACTATGGAGAATTTTACATTTTTCCACTGAAACATTTTTCGAGTCTACTAGAATTATTGTCGAATTATATTCTTCAGGATTGGAAAAAAAGTCAATGCAGCTAGAGTTTTAAGTGCCGCTGAAAAATTGATCTAATACATAGGTGTCATTTAATTAAGCTGACCATATTTTGGAGAATGATAGTAGGTATCAATGAATTTTTTTCATAACTACATTTTTTCAGAAATATCGCTGCTAAAATATGGTAAGTTAATTAAATGTTACTCTGTATATTAATGTTTCATGAAATTAAATAACTTTTAGGTAATTATGTTCTTTATGAAAGTAACAAATATACCCCATTTTGTTAGTATTTCAGCAATAACAGTCTCGGTATTTATTATTCGCGGCGAAAACAACTAAACTCGTTTGATCTCTGTACTAGTCGCCGCGACTGCCGCTCGACGCCGTGGCTTGCTCCGTACTTGTTCATGTGTTTGTTTCACTCGCCGGCCGCGCCGCCAGTCGCCGCCAGTCGCCGCTCGGTACATTTCGCCAGTCGCGCCGCCGTTCGCCGTTCCGCGTGGCTTGCTCCGTACATTTCTATGAGTTTGTTTCAGTTTGCCGCCCCGCCCGCTGCACCGCCGTTCGCACCGCCGATCTCCGTGGCTAGGCCGTAAATTAGATCTCGTTCGAATCGAGTTTCGGTGTTTTTTTTTTAGTTTTATCATTCGCTTATTTTAAAAGTTACAGGGAGGGGGGGCACATTTTACCACTTTGGAAGTGTCTCTCACGCTAACTATTCAGTTTATAAAAAAAATATATTAAAAACCTCAATATCATTTTTGAAGACCTATCCCACCCACACGTATACAAAAAAAAATATTTTCAGTTCTAAATATGGGGAACCCCCCGAATTATTTTTTTTATGTTGTTTCTTCTTTTTTTTTTGTACGTACTTTTGACTAAGAGCGTTCGAGAAAGCGGGGTTTAGTTGGTTTGACTTTGTAAAGTATATAAGTATAATATTGTACTTCAAATAATTACTTTTTGAAATATATAATTGATCTAGTGGAATTTCTGGTGGTTTAGCGTGTTGAGTTTAGTGGTTTTGGAAAAATAAAGTTGGCAACACTGATGTGACATTGACATGCTTGTAGTCTGTGCTTTGTTCTGTGGTGCTTTGTGAAGAAAATTGTTTTGTTTAGTTTTAATTAAAATAATGGATTCTCCTACTCCTTCGACCAGTAAGAATGAGTTTTATAAAAAGCAACGTGCAAAAATCTACTGTTTCGTGCCCAAATGTCCGTCCAATTCTGTCAAGTTTCCTCACAAATTATTTTTAACTGTGCCGAAAGAACCCGAACTCAGAAAAAAATGGGTCCATATTACCAGAAAACCTCACCTACCTTCGCCCACATCTGTTTTGCGATGCTGTGAAGATCATTTCGACGTAAGTTGTATTTTTATAAATCACTAGGTACCTACGACAGTTCTTTTAGGCTCCGCTAAGTATAAGCTGTTATCACATTTGTTTTTTACTTTCACCTGCAGTTTCGGTCGCGTAAAATTGTAAAAGCACCTAATCGGAGAAAAAGTAAATAACGATTATAATTAAAATCTTCTGGTTAATTTACATAGTATATGCATAACCTGGTTGGACTATTTTGACATTATAAACGGGGGGGTGAAGTCCTTCATTTTATAAACATTTACAAACAGGCACATACATTGCTTCTGGCCCCACACTAGGATACCCTATGTCGTGGGAACTAGAAACAGCGACTTCACAAACATCCAACAACACCTGGGATTATACTTCTTCCATGGTAGACAGATGTGCTAACCAGTGCACCACACAGGTTGTTGACAAAGTCTATAAGTGTATCCGGAATGAAGTTGTGTATATTCGACAGGTCTGAGAATAATTTTATTAATGTAAATGGTTTGCCAGGTCGGCTAGTAGTAAACAAATATTGATTTTTTACAGTTGGAGAATGATGTTGAAAATTGGCTGAAGTTTAAACTAGTGGGAGGCAAGTTAATTTTAAAGAAAGATGTTGTTCCTCATATTTTTGAATGCCAACAAAGGATGCAGACATCCAAACCCAGGTCTGTGGTTTTAAAAAGGAAAAGACAGGAAATTCTTCAAAGCATTGAGAATGAGCATGGTGAGGATCCTACTTACATTGTATTCTATGATAAGGGTTTTAGTCCTATAGTTGTACCTTGGCAGCGGTGTCATAGTTTATTTATGATGATTTTAATTACATTGCGCAGCAGAGTCTCCCTCGTTATTAATCTGTAGGTTAATGGAGAAATCTTTGTGAGATAGCCTGACTTCCACTTGGCCGGAAATCAGAAAAAAATATTCACATTAACCATATTTATATAAGTTAAGTTATATGGATTACATGGATCGATATAAACTTTTTGATTGATCGATTTATATAGTTGACTTAAATAGTTTTTTTATTATTAGAGTAACTTGCTTTTTTACATATTTTTGAGACATGTAAAATAAAAATAAATGTTATGGTTTAATTTTTATTATTTATAAGTTTTGCTATGTTTTCTATGGCTTAAAAACAATGTTACTTCAATCTAAGTTGAATCCAAGCTACCCATTGGCTATGTACTATACATCTCATGTCTGGCACCCAGTGGGCCACAATCCACGAGGTCATGATGCAGTTAGGTACTCTTTCACAAGAATGACAAACCTCTTTCCTCTCAGCTATTGTGAAAAGAGAGTAAGGTATTGCTATGAGTTATATATTCTCTGTTAAGCCGCGTCCGCTACGCCATGTTACGCATGTTAGGGGTCCATTAGACTCCGTGTGGAGTTTCTGGTCTTCCATCGGACGCGTCCCCCGGGTAGCGGATAGGGGAACGCCCTCCAGATATGGAGGGTACCGGCTTCGGGCGGCGCGGACCAAAACCAGAGGGAGGGGGACGTCCAGTGGCTTGCGCTGCTGGATGTCCCGCGGGGTCCACTATGGGCCCCGCACCCGTAACCCCACACTGAGTGGGGCCGGGGGCCTTCGGGCCGCGAGGAGACAACCTCTATAAAAAACACACGGTGGGGGCCCTCCTCTATGTCCCTCTGTTCAGCAGAGGGCATAGAGGAGGTTGAGGGAGGGTCACAGACATCGGGCCGACATCGTGACGGGAGAAGGGGGTGGGGGGCCCATGCCCCTTCTCCAGTGAGGGTGGGCCCGACTCCTTGCGAGTCGGGTCGACGTCGCCGGGGCGCCGCTGTAGCATTCGCACTGAGGTTTACCACAAGCGAGATCCGGCGGCGCCCCATTGCACGAGCGACAGGACGGCCCCCGGGGTGTTTTAGGAGGTATGCCTCTCCTATTATTAGGAGAGGAGAGTCCGACACACGGCCGTCGCCCTCCCCCAAGGGTGGCGGTTATGGTGCACAAAGCATTTCACCCCGTTAACAAAAAACAAAAAAAAAAAAGGGGTCCATTAGACGGTCATGCAAGCGTCAGTCAATTCCATCAATCATGAATTACGTTTGATTGTTGGTGACTGACGAAATTAATATAGACCTTAGACGGTCACTCTGACTGATCGTCAGTCATACCCAAAGGATACAAGGGATACCACGTATTTACGCAAGATAATAATGGATATTCATAAAAGAAAAGCCTGTGTTGGAATTTCGACTGCGATGTTGGATCTGACATCTGGCATCAAATTGGAAAACCAATACATAAAACAGTAGTCAATTATTGGCTTTAAAACCCACTAATAACCGAAAGCCACCAACAGATGCAAAAATAATAAGAGACAATTTTTGTTATTATGATTTCAATAATGAGGGTAAAATATAATTATTGTATTATGTATGTGCCTGTATGTATATGTTATGTTGTCATGTCATGTCATGTCATGTCATGTCATAGCATGTCATGTCATGTCATGTCATGAAATGTCATGTCACGTCACGTCACGTCACCTCACGTCACGTCACGTCACGTCATGTTATGTTATGTTATTGTAAATGAAGTAGCTATTATAATTTTTTAAAACCTATTTAGATGCTGAAAATTGCACCCATGCCTCTAAATAGGTTTTTAAATTGTCCTTAGCACGGGTTAGTCCAACAAAAAGAATTAATTATTATAATCTTACTGAGTAGTGATAGTAATTTTTAAGTAAATAAACAAGAGTTGGGCGGCGGCGCCGCCTTTTCGAAGTGTTCCGTGTCCGACTCCATCGCTGTCTGCGCGCTGACTGACGCGTGATGACGAAATGCCATTACACGTTCACTCAAAAGTCATGACTGATAAAAGATAAAAGATTTTTATGTCAAACATGCGTATGAATGATGGTACATTTTATGTTGTGTCCTACATGCTTTGCCATTTTAGACATACAAATTTTTTGATAGTTGCATGATGCAAAAATCAAAATATCCAAATATTAATCAATCAATTTCATGCAACCATCAGTCACCGCATTACACGGTAGGTTATTTGACAGTCACCACAGCCATGACTGTGGTAAAACTGACAGCAAAACCTATCGTGTAATGGACCCCTTACAAAAAATGTAACACGTTATATGTATTATGTTAGTATTTTTGTAACAAAAACAAAATGAGTTCCGATGAAGAAGACGTGTCTGCTATTTTGTCCCTTTAGGCTTATCCACTTTGTATTCACTTCTTCTTTTGAAATTCCTATTATTTCTGCTTTATCACTACATGAGGCGTCCCAAAGCACTTGTCTTTCTCGAAATAATCGTATGAAAAACAAAGTATTTTCTTTTTTCCACTCCATGACCGAATCGCGAGACGTGTGCGTCCGGCGAGCGCTAACATAAAATGAATGACTTCACCCCCCCGCAGGCGAACGCGGGGGATGTTATCCATTCGCCGCGGCTAACGTGTTACGTGTTAAGCCGGGTCCGCTGCGCCATGTTACGCGTGTTACAAAAAGCGTAACACGTAAATATAATAAAAATGGGACGTGGTATAACACGTTAAGTGTTACATAACGTTACGTTACGTGTTACGTAACACGTAATCCCCGCGTTTGCCTGGGGGGGGGGGTGAAGTCCTTAATTTTATGTTAGCGCTCGCCGAATGTACACGTCTCGCGATTCGGTGATGGAGTGGAAAAAAGAAAATACTTTGTTTTTCTTACGATTATTTCAGGAAAGACAAGTGCTTTGGGACGCCTCATGTAGTGATAAAGCAGAAATAATAGGAATTTCAAAAGACGAAGTGAATACAAAGTGGATAAGCCTAAAGGGACAAAATAGCAGTTACCATAACCGTAACATGTTAAATTTTTTGTAACACGCGTAACATGGCGCAGCGGACCCGGCTTTACTTCTTATACTTATGAACAAGGCGCTTTGTTATTTATTTATATTTATTAAGTACTTAGGTAATTATCAGTTAGGGCGCTTAACTACCATGTAGATTTGTTTAGTATTTAAATTTACTAGCAAAATTCACCTGGATTTGGTACAGTGGTCCCATAAAACATATTTTGGGCTATATAATAATAATATGTATCATGTAAGTCTTAAATTATAATTGAAACATAATGTTAAATTTTCAGCTAGAGAGCTGGCATCGCTTTCTTGTGAACAAGACGATGAACAAGAGGACATTCCTGAAAATATGGAGATATCAAAAGATCAATGTATTCAAGTTGCCATTTATCCTCATAAAAGAAGTAAAGGAGTGCAAGTATCTACAACGACACCTACAAATAATGCTGCAGTTTGTTCAATAGTGGGTATTAAATATAATAAGATACATTTTTTCTAAAATTACCTATAATTCAGTATTTAAAGACTCCTAACTTTTTTAGTTAAGTTTGATTTTTTAATATTTTTTTTTGACATAGTAAATGCCCATTACTCCGAAAATTTTTGACGGTTCATGCCCCGAACACCCTGTATAAGCGTCTAGTATGTTGATCAAATACAGTCCTCTTATTTACCCTATCTGTTAAAAGCTGTGCTGAAAGAGGATGTAGGGACTAGGGTCGGTTTTAGAGTCACGCTGACACTCGGCGCTGACAGGCCAATATGTACTACGTCCTAACGAGCGTTTTAGAAAAACGCCGACGGGTCAGCGCTGACCAGCCATATATTTTGTCTATCAGCGCTGACGGTCAGCGCGTGCTCAGCGCGACTCTAAAACCAGCCTAAAATTGAGAAAGGAATGTGTAGTTTGAACTTGTGGGGAGGATGAAGGAAGAAAGACTGACGAAGCAAATACATCGAGCGAATGTGAGTGGAAAGTTCGGTAATCGGCGCCTCAGGCGGACTTCGACCAAATAGAGGATAAGGGTAAGATAAAAAGTATCCGAAACCGGTGTGCCTGCACTGCATGCAACGACTAATGAATGACGATGAAGCTAATGTGATTTGTCAGGATCGTGGCAGGTGGCAGTCCCTGGTCTCTGTCTACCTGTCTGGAATACAGGTGTGAAAGAAAGAAGAAAGAAAGAGAAACGTTTATTGCACCAACAGTCACACACAACAAAAATACGAAATACAAATGAGAAGAAAACATCAAAAATACAAAAAGGTACAAACACACAATCATGTGAAATAAATTTATACAGTTTTGTCGCGGTGTGTAACCGCTGCTGCAAAAGGCAGCTGACTCAGCTTAATGCTGAGGGTGTAGGCCCTCAGCGCTGGTTTTCAGTCAGCGCCTAAATGTCCCGTAAGTGTCCCAATTGCACGGCGCAGTGTATCATTATATATAAAGGTGTGCGCTTATGTCTATATGTTAAAGCTGTGCAGAACTGTAATCGAAGCTGATTTAAATCTTGTTTTACTCGTCTACAACCGTGACGTGGTTTTAACTTCCAGGACAAAGCGACGTGCAGTTTATGCCGCGATGCGTTCCCAGCGTCGGCGCCGTTGTACCGTTGCGTGCAGTGCGCGAACGGGGCGCTACTGTGCGCGCTCTGCGTCCCGGCTGCGCACGCGCACACCCGCCACTGCCTCATGCGTATGCCCTCCACTAGAGTGCATGTGAGTGATTATTTCTGTGGCTTGGTGCTAAAAGGGCCAATGTCAGTAATCCCCGTCCTCCCTGCATCCCTTTTAAAACTAACAATTTCTACTATACCGGTAGAAAGTCATACACCCTACATTGGCCTCTTTACACATCTCGTCTAAAATATTCTCGTTGCACTTACGCCCTTTTAGCACAAATAACTATATACATTTTTCAATACTTTTGCTTCCGAAGCTGATTTTGGGTCAAATTGACTTTGGCCCTTTTAGCACCAGGCCACAGATTTGCTGCAGCGGATTCCCTCCATTCGAGTGTATTTACTGCAAGCTAGTAGTAGATACCCTGCATTTCGAGTGCATGTGAGTGTTAACTGCCTGCTGTGAAAGTACTCAAATAGGAAATAAGAATCAACTTTATTTTACAACAGTAATTTTAGAAATACGCACAGGTACATAATAAAATTAATAAACCACAGAGTGCACGTTGTTTTTCGGGTTACTGCTGATGCCCTCCGCTAGTGTGTATTTGTGTGATGACATAGGATGTGTGTTAAGGGGCCATCCATAAATTACGTCACACTTTAAGGGGTGGGGGGGGTTAACGAAGTGTGATATTGTGTGAGAAGGGGGTGAGAGGGGTGCTAAATTTCGTGACGTCACATTTAAAAATCTATTATAGTTAATCGATGTGTGAAAACACGAACTTTTAACTATTAACGAAAGACTCGAAAGTAGGTATTTGCAAAACTATCGATTCCTACCTCTATAACTAATTTCGGAACTGCTGTTTTAAATTAATATCTAGATGTAAAATTACAAAAAATGTAAAGTCACACTAGGGAGAGAGGGAATCTAAGGTCTATCTTGTAAACATTTCGTGTCAGTGTTTGTTATCGCACTCCTCCTAAACGGCTTCACTGATTTTCATTTTTTTTTTGTGTATATTTAGTAGGTCTGAGAATACGTCTCAGGGTAATTAATATGGTAAACAAAACAACAAGAGAGACAAATAACCAAATAGATAATAGCCAATTAGTCAAGTGATCAGAGTGAGTATACGGAGTTTTTTCATTCACTTTCGATAGCGAGAGCGTTTGCGGTTTGCATAGGAGTGACAAAGAGACAACTATGTGGCGCGCTTTGTCACTCCTATACAAATTGCAAACGCTCTCGCTATCGAAAGTGAAGGAAAAACTCAGTATAAGCACTCTGGTACTGCGAATAGTGATCTTCTACTGCCCAATGCCAAACTTTGCTGTTTCTTTGTTCACCGATACGACCCACCGGTATGGCCTTTGTCATTCGATCTAACGAGATATATACCAAATATTCGTCTTAAAACACTTGGCAACAACAGGTAAAGGAATGCCGGTGCCGTGCCAATATCATTTATAGCTTAAGCGGCTGTAGCGACAGACAAACTCAAACTCTCTACTATCAAGTATTTACTTTTTATGCCGACAGGACATACTCGAGGGGCTTTTTCAGCAACTGAGGCTGGACGCCGACGAGTTGCTGACTAAGGCCACGGAGGATTCGGGCCAGTGGGACGGGCCAGAGACTGTATTAGACCAGAGAACTGTGCTGGATGATGCTGATGTGTTTGAGGACCCATGCCTGTCCGGGTAAGATATACAGGAAAAAAAATGTTAACCAAACCAAACCGACCTTCGACCACATAGAGAATTAGCAAGAAGCATGATAAATAATGGATGGATGACTGTTCTATGACTAACGCTAGTGGCATTTTTCTGAGCGGTTCCGTGCTTCGCAAGGCACATTAAGCAGTTGATGCCGGCTGCCGTCGATAGATGGCAGTCGTTAAGCCGAGTCAGAGGCCTTAGGGCGGCTTGAAAACTTCTGACAGTAAGACCAGTCACTAGTCTTACAAGCCTCCACCAATCCGGACTTGGCCCCCGTGGTGGAGTATGGCCTATCAGGGAAGAGATCCGTGCCCCTCGGTGAGGACATAATGGGTTGATGAAAAAAATACCCGAAACCAGCGTGTTGCATGTAATGACTAATGAATGTCGATGAAGCGAAAGTGATCTGTTAGGATTGTGGCAGGTGGCAGTCCTTGGTCTCTGCCTGCCTATTTTAATCTACATGTTTTACGAATTGCTTATTTTCCAAGCCACTCTTTAGATCTTAGTAGAAACTTGACTTTACGGCGTTTAACACTGATAGTCTATTTTATTTCAGCACCCGACAGCACAACGCACAGGATATTGTTGTAAAAGAAGAACCTCCAACATCATTCAGAAAAACTAGCCCCTTTCCACATACTGAATATGACACTCGGGATTCCGAACCACATTATGAACACGAATTGGTAATCGACGTATCAAATATCAAACACGAATGTGTCGATTATGAGCTGGAAGAAAACATCATAGAGCACAGAGCTACGGCTCAGCTGGGGTGTGAAAGAGTGTCATTGATGAAGGGGAAACGCAGAGCCAGTCGTGAGAGACCTAGTAAAAGAGCCGCTGTGGCGTCAAAGTCGTGCAGTAACGCACTAAGTGATGCGCCGATGCGGTTTCTCAACGCTCAGATGCGGCTTGGTGACGCACAGACGCGGCTTGAGGATGCACAAAATCGGCTTGTTGACGCACAGATTCGTATTGGTACAGCGTCATTGCGGCTTGGTAACGCACCGATGCAGCTTGGTGACACGTCTTTGCGGCTTGGTGACGCATCGATGGGGCTTGGTGACCAGTCGTTGCGGATCTGTGAGGCTTTGGTATCGCCGCAGGGCAGCACATCAGAGGTCAAGATAGAGCCAATGAGTCCGAATGAACTGGGATCGGACGTGGAAACTCGAGAAGATTCAATACGAGGCAGTTAAAAATCCACAAATTGGTGATTGTAACTGTCATTTCGCGGTGGACTTTAATGTTATTGTACTAATTTGTAATCATCTAGTTGCTAATTGTAAAATGCAATAGTTGATGCTGTAATGTTCTAAAATTTCAATAAATAATAATATATAACTCAGTGAAGATTTTATATGAATATGAATTTTATATGTGTGACTGTATGTGTCCTGAATAAAATAAAATAAAAATAAAAAAATAAAATAAACTCAGGCATGTCATCGTCACTGTGGCCGACGTGGGAACGTTCGATAAACCGGGGGTTAATCTGTTGACGTACATTTGACAGCGGATTATAATTTAGAAAAGTGTCTTAGGGCCGGTTTCTGAATTGAGAATTTCACTAAGTAAATACTAAAGTAACTTTCTGTCACGCTCTTTTTTGAGAAATCTGACGAGCCAGCACTACAGTTACGGAGTTACTTAGAGAAATTTTCAATTCAGAAACTGGACCTTAGTAATTATATGGTTATAAGAATAACAAAGACGTGACGGAATATTTAAAAGTATTTTTATTCCTTATGACGAAAATTAAACTAACTTAAATTAGATTCACATATCGGACAACAAATAATAATTACCGTGGGTATGTGTACATAAGCATTAGAAACAGTTGGGTGTATATAATACACCCAATACAACTGTATTTCTAATGCTAACGTTAACAAATTTTGTTAACTTTTATTGTTAAGGGTGTCAACTCTTTATGTAATGGGCAAAATAACAAAAATATTGTCTATCTCGACTAAAGAAAAAAAAATTCCAATTCCAGACACGTTTTCCCTGGTAGAGAAAGTATTATTTTCAATATACAAAGTTAAGAAATGTAATTGAGCGATTAGAATTTCTTCAAGCAATAAAATTCTTTTTGGACCGATCACTCCACTACCTTGTTGGGCAATCCTAATACATCATTTATTATTGTTGACACTGTTAATAGTCTGTTACAATACGATTAAAATCGGTTAACAATTCGGCTTTTCTTGGATATCATCGCCTAAATCCGGAGACGGAAATGACACGAAATACATTACCGCGATTTCTTTTAGGTAGCATTCAATTTGAAGTATCATAAGCGCGATGTATAGCACCTGCCAAAATGACATTACTAACCGGTAGATCTAAGAAATTTATTATGCAGACGCGACATGAATTTGAAAATTCATTATTTATTGAAGCTATACTTGTATACAAAGTCAATATTTTACTGTTTGATGTAAGTACAGTTTGTCAAAAAATACTACAAACCGGAAGTGAAAGTTTACTAATTGTTTTATTGAAAAACCTAAACATTTACTATATTTATTGCAGCACATTACCTTAATTTATGTAAAAGCTCAAGTTTTTAATTTATATAATGCTTGTAAGTTGCAAGCTAAGGATATGGATATGAGCGGTCACTAAATAAGAATATATTTTTTGTTTATTTTTAGGTGCTGTAGTTTTCGAGAAATTAATTTCTTTATATTTCATTTCGCTCAGTGATACAGATCATTACGCCATCACAGATTAATACAAAGTCAGAAAGTATCATTCATTCGAATGTGTCAAAAGTAATTAGTCTGTTGCCTTTAAAAAATTAATATGGCTGAAAACGGAAGGGATTCCGTTTTCAGCCATCATGGCGTAAAGTTCAATTTTTTGTAACAAATGTTTTCCGAACATCCGTTAGGGCTAAAGTTTCGTACAGGCCCTGTAAAAATAAATATATAATAAAAATTAATACTGAAGTAGGTACAGCGCCACCAAATTATATGGTCAGGCGGGCAAAATTGTAACTAATCAATTAATTGTAAATTCTGTTCCCCATTACTTGTTTTATTTATTAACTTACTAAGATCTATAGATATATGTTTATTAAAATTTAAAGACGGATTATAATATTCCCATTTTTTTTAGGTAAATTTCTTAAATGTTACTTCTAAATTCTCTACTAGCGCCGCTATCAACTGAACAGATAAGATGGTGGCACAGCTACATAAACAAACACGTCAAAGCAAAAAATATTAAAGCACAGAGCAGTGAGATTTTTTTTTAATGCTTCAACGATGGATGGCGTGGATATACGACTATGATTCCGTTCTGTTTTGCTTATACGCCCTTTTAGAATGAGGTTTTCAAAACCAAAATCATGAATGAAAATCTTATCTGATGTAAAAACTAAGAACGTTGTGCTATCCAGTTTAGCTTCCTTTTCATATACAGCAAAGGAAAAAAAGCCCGAATTATATGTCCATTGTGATAAAATTTGATAGAATCGAATATTTTCCCGAATTAACTAGCGTTCATATACATAATGTAGCATATACGTCAAACTGTTTTTATTGACATTAAGAAGGCTAACTGTCAAAATAGACAATTATTTTTCTTATTTCAATATAAAGGTTGTGTTAGTTTTGAGCTACAAAGGAGGTTTTGTTGCTCATATCGTTCTTGTATTGTATTCATTAAGACAACGAGTACATATGTAATATAATTACAGGTCATATGTGTAATTATATTACATATGGGAGAGACGAGGGATTCACTACAATACGCTACTTGCCTCGTATAAAATTTGACGCGATAAATGGATATTTCCTGTAGTATCTAACGTAAGAAACCGAAATATATTGACTTTGCTCAGTAAATATGCAGGATGGCTGCAAAATTTGCAAATTAAAAAAAAAATTCGCTTTTAAATTGGAATGGTGAAAACACGATCCGCCGTCTTGAAAGCACCTTTGGTTGTAAGCAAACATATGTCAGTCGCGCGTGCGTAAGTTCTATTGTGATTTGGATTGGATTTAGTGTTTTTGAAAATACTCTTCTTGTGCAGTTAGTGTCTTATCATTTTATTGATAAGCGCAATCATGGACGCTGGGTTCGTGGAAGCTGATAGTAGGTACCAATTTGCCAAATCCAAATCAAACCAAGCATTATTATAGCTAGAAACAGTTTCTGTGTACATTGATATTACAGGACTTACATTAAAGTGATCTTCACATAAATACACCCAAGTTTCAATCGATACAGAATCGGGGTCTCTCTTGGCAAGTTTGAGCCAAGTTTTTCGTATGTTTATTTCACTGGGCACACGAGTCCGCGACTTCCCGGCGGACTTTATTGACGTATTTTTGCAGTCTCGAATAATACAATAATGATAATTGATATATTTTGCATGTAAACTCGATGAAATCATGAATGCGTTGTTGTTATTTCACTATCCTCACAGATCAATAACAGATTTTAGGACTAGGTAAAGATCGTTTCACCAAACAAGTCCCACGGTAAAATCCTTAAGGCCATAACAATAAAAGCCAAAATTAATTAACTCTTACTTCTTTCGTGGCACGAACTCTACCTATGTTGAATGTCAAACTTTGTTTACAAATATTTAGGACTTCAAACCATAGACAAAAATGGCGGACCGCGTTTTCGGCTGTTTAGCAAAGCAAGGTTTTAAAATAATGTTTTTGTTGCTTTTAGGTCGTGACAAAATATACAAAAATATTTTTTGGTCTAATGGAAGAGATATTTAGCATTTAAGGACATACTTGAAAAAAGAGTCAAGTAGCGGGGTTGGCCGAATTGTTAACTGATTTTAATCGTATTGTAACTAACCAAACGCAATGTTATGACCCGTGCAACTTAAAACGATCCGTCGCGCGAAGCATTCTTTTTTTCTCTAGGTGCCTGTTATAATGCGGGTCTAATATTGGAATGACATTGTACTGCTAGTTCTTAGTAGACCACGAAACAGAGTCTAATAGCTATTGCCGTGCTATTATCATTATACTAAAGAACTACGTATGTGCGAGTTACATTTTGTCCCCACAAGTGAAGTGCATTAATCACAAATCTTGACAGCTGCACTCATGTTTGGCAGTGGAGTGGTACTTGGAAGTCCAACAAAATCTGTAGTATTGTAACATTAAGGTACCTACATAAACATTATGTATTTCCGTCCGTTTGCCGAGAATGTAAAATTAACAGCATATAAATAAGGAATACAAAAAAAAAACTTCTTTGAAGTTTCTACTTATTGCTGAAAGTAATTCTAGTGAGACCAGAGATTTCCCTTAGCATCATAGCTGGGCCATTTTACGTAACGGGCGCTAAGGTATGTATAATATCTCAGACACTAGAGTTTCTTTACATTAGCTAGTGGTATCGCTATTACAACCTTACAAATATCGTACACCTTCACATATAGTACAACATAACATCCCGACATACTTTTATGAACATTTAAAAACTATTATTACAAATAATAATAAAACAAAGTTGCTTAAATCCTGGCCTATTCGCCTATTATAATAGATTAGTAATTATCATTGATTACTTATTAAAAATAGCATACTACAAAACGCGTCTCATGGCGGCACCTCAAAATGAGAACTAATTTTTTGAAATTTTTTTGGAATAATATTCGTAAGGTTACTATGATAAGATGAAAAAATGGGCAGTTACTTTTTTATCGCTGGTTGGTTGGTATGTTCTTACATATGTTCTTACAGTAATAAATTTGTAATTAAATAAAAGCAATTGGTCGGTTATTTCGTCTTACAATGTCAGTACTAAAAATAACTAGGCAGAATAATAAATAAATGGCCGGTAAAAATTATGGAATGGGCAGTTAGTTACAGGTCAGTTAAGTAAAGCTGGCACGTTCAACACATTTACACGTTGCGCTTGTGTAGTGTCTGTGAATAGCGCGCGGCGTGACGTGTACTGCATGCGCATCATGAAAAGTCTGCCCGTCTCTCTTGCGCGCGGTCTAGCTTATGAGTGTGAAGGGGATAGTTTTAGTTTTACTTTTGCTACTGTTTATAAATACAGCGTGATCTTTTTGGTATTCAACCGTATGTGCGTTTCAATGAGGGATTTTTCTGACAGCTAAGAAAAGTAGTTCCAGTTCGTTTTTTTTAGTTCTTCTGAAAACGACTCATTATTAGTCATTAAATGGCATTTTTAAGAGAGCGTTTTTGTTTTTCTAATGGAAATTGCCTCTTTATTCTGTGGTCTTTCCTCTTTTTTTTTGGCTCTTGCATTTGATTGTGATTGGACTTCAGACAACTGCAACTGGTACAGAAAAAAAGGTAGGGTAATGAGCAGTTTTCAGAAGAACTAAAAAAAAATCTAACAGCTGTCAAAGGAATGCAACCAACTTTGGACCTCAGCCCAATAGCCATGTGTGATACATCATAAAATAGGTCTCAGCGAGCTGAACAAAAGTTACTACGCCGCCAACAGCCAAAGGTTAGTTTTTTTTTTCAATACAATATAACTCCGAAAGGACAAACATTTGGCTATTGGGCTGAGGTCCAAAATTGCATTCCTTTGACAGCCATTACATTTTTTTTTTAGTTCATCTGAAAATGGCTCATTCATCCAGTAACTGACCACTGAGCGTCCGTGACCTTTTGTTACATAATTAAATTATAATGAAATTGTTGAGGATTTCTGGGATAATTATTTTCTGTTTTGGTAAAGATTTTCTTAGGTGAAATTATTTTTGTTCTTGTAAATACTTGTGTTAAAAATTTATTGAAAATTATAACTATTTTGCGACCATTGATTCCACCTTATTTTTAATACTTTTCGCTCGAATTCGCTAAAAATATTTTATAACAAGTAACACATATGTCTATTTGTATTTATTTATCTACAACGCACCCATCTTACTAAAACCTAACTCTAGTCTACACTTAAACTAGAGTCGCATTTTGAATCAAAATCATTTATTTTTAAGCATACTGTATAGTGAAATTGCATAAGTGTGAGTACTGTGAACGTGCCAGCTTTAGATAACTGACCTGTAGTTACTGCTAAGTTTTAACCGCCGAACTTGTTACTAGATTGCATTTTGTAATTTTCAACTTACCAAAACTAATATTATACAACCTGCCGCGTTAAATCAGTTCCCTTCCAAATTAAGTTATGCAGAGTGCAGACATTAAAAATTTTAATTTGAAATGATTATTTTGACAAAGAAAATCGGCAAATCTGCTAAACGATCAACAAAGACATACGATTTAATAATACTTATATTGTTTGTTTAAATCGATACTAATTACAAAAGAAAATTACTATCTGCAATCTGAGAAATTTAGGCAAGCGCCAACAAATGAGTATAGCGGTTCAAATTCGTTAAATAATTCGTAGGCCGACAATAGACCCGACATGACATCACAAGGTGACCGAGAGATCCCGCGTTTCGTGTCCTGGTCTTAGAGCGCGGCGATACGTTGCGAACGACAGTGCCAACTACAATAGGCTGTTTGACAGTGTGAAAAAAACAGTATTATTTATACGTATTCGTATAAATTGTGAGTCTTTAAACCGCTTTAAGGAATTTTAACTAAATGAACAATTATTATTTGTAAAAAAAACACAAGATAAAATTTGATAATCATGTATCAGTCTGCGGCCATTGCATCGAAAACGCCCTAGATTTGCCAATGGACAATATTTCTATGGTCACGAATCAAGAAAGTTTCTTCTAGGATATGGATATGAGCGGTAACTAAATAAGAATGTATTTTTTGTTTATTTTTAGGTGCTGTAGTTTTCGAGAAATTAATTTCTTTATTTAATTTCGCTCATTGATACAGATCATTACGCCATCATAGATTAATACAAAGTCAGAAAGTATCATTCATTCGAATCTGTCAAAAGTAATTAGTCTGTTGCCTTTAAAAAATAAATACTGAAGTAGGTACAGCGCCACCAAATTATATGTTCAAGTGGGCAAAATTGTAACTAACTAATTAATTGTAAATTCTGTACCCCATTTCTTGTTTCATTTATTCACTTACTAAGATTTATAGATATATGTTCACTAAAATTTAAAGACGGATTAAAATATTCTCATTTTCCTAGGTAAATTTCTTAAATGTTACTACTAAATTCTCCACTAGCGCCGCTATCAACTGAACAGATAAGATGGTGGCACTGAAACGAAATCACGGACAGAGCAGTGACAGTTTTTTTAAATGCTTCAACGTTGGATGGCGTGGATACACGACTATTATTCCGTTCCGTTTTGCTAATACGCCCTTTTAGAATGTTCAAAACCAAAATCATGAATGAAAATCTTATCTGAGGTAAAAACTAAGAACGTAGGGCTATCCAGTTTAGCTTCCTTTTCATATACATCAAAGGAAAAAAAATGTCTGAGATTCATTCTTTCTTGCGCTCATTGGTTGGTTTTCAGGGAAGTGACGTCATAATTCCTGTGCGACGCCATATTGCCCAAGATAGCGTTTTGGCGGCTTATTTCTAAAGTAAATTCTCGTTTGCCTATTTTAGAAGAAATACACGAAAGAATTTAAAACGACCACTTTCTGAGGACTGAATGAACATAAAAAATAATATGAGATGGTTTTCAGAAATCTGTCAAATAGCCTATTGTCAAGGCTGTCGCAGACATAACATTAACATCCATACAACACAATCACTTGACCTATAGCACTTGTAATCTCAATATAACTACGTAAAATTTTTACTTATTTGTAAGGTTTATTAAACAGCACTTGTGTTAAATAACCTAACAAATTGTCACTTATTTACAAAATTGTCGACTTGTAACTTTTATTATACAGGGCACTGGTGCCAAACTAGGACACCCTGTGCTATGGTAACCAGGTAAGGACACTACAATCATGGAAAAACACCCAAACCGAGGCCACTCATACAAATGTACGGTCCCCAGTAGGATTCGAACCCATGACCTCTGTGTTGGGGTAGGTAAGCGCCTTAATGGCAAGATCGACGAGACAGTTAACTATATATAATCCATTTATCTATACTTGGCATTTTTTTTAGACTTTAAACGACACTAGATCAAAAACCTTTAGCGGTAGAAAACTCGAAACAGTTTACAAATTCAGTGCTAGCTAGTACCAAATTTGCAAACGGTATCGAATTTTCTACCGCTAAAGTTTTTTAATTCAGTAGTTTAAAGTCCAAAAAAATGCCAAGTATAGATAAATGGATTATACATATATAGCGCACCGAATCCTGTCGGAATCCTGAATTCGCATTAGACCCCTATACCTTAGGAATCCTTCAGGATTATCCAAGTGAACTTAGATCAAAGCTACATTAGCCAAAATTAATTTGGCAGTGTTAACATAGATTTTACACAATGTTTTGTCTGAAACATAGTGGGTCGTAAGGCTTGTCATACCTCGCCAGTCTTGACTATGTTACTAAGATTGTTTCCGCGCCTCATCGGCTGACAATTAAGAGTTTAGTGCCTCTCCAATTTGTAAAGACTCATCGTCACAAGTCGAGGGCTGGGAGGCTTGTGGACTGCCTTCTTGGGGATGCCCCATCTCAGCCTGGTCGTCATCTGTAAACATAAATATAAAAGAATTTAACATAATAAGTTCACATCTAAGAGCTTCCGTGGACGGAGAGAAGTATGACTTTTGTTATAGTACTTTGACGACCTCTGTGGCGCAGCTGTTAGCGCATCTGCGTACCATGCGAGAGGTCCCAGGTACGAACCCCGGCTGGTGACAAAAACCGCAGGTCTTGGGTGTTTACATGTTTGTGATGTTGCTGTTTCTGGTTCCCACGACACAGGGTATCCTAATGTAGGGCCAGAAGCAATGTATGTGCCTGTATGTAAATGTTTATGTTTAAACCAGTGTAAATTGTTAAGAGGCCACAAAAACGATGGGAGAATGATCTGCCACAGAATTTCAGAAGTGCAGCCTTGGGTAGGGTGACATGAAAGAATGTGGAGGAGACAAAAGGAGAAGAAGATATCGAGAGACAATTTGACGAGTTTCAGTGCCAGTGTCATGTAACATAAAATATGAATATTTTAAAAATAGTTTCTAATATTTTAGGAAATTTGCTAAAAAGAAAAAGCCAAGTCAGAGGCCTTAAGGGCGGCTTGAAAACTTCTGACAGCAAGACCAGCCACTAGTATTACAAACCTCCACCTATCCGGACTTGGCCCTTATGGTGGAGTATGGCCTATACCTTCCTCTGGGAAGAGACCCGTGCCCCTCGGTGGGGACATAATAGGTTGATGATGATGAAGGAAATTTTTAGTCAAGAAATAAAGGCTTATATTTTTAAGATATATCACTTCTGTCATCAAAATAAGCTCATGAACCTTTTTAATCCTGCGTGATGTGAAATGAGTGCAGGCAAGCAATCGCTAGTCTGCCATGGAACTTTATAGGTGCTCTATGTAGATACTCACCATCACCATCCCCTATTTCTGTCTTAATAAAAACAACTTGAGTTTCGTCGTCGTCAAAGCAGTCACTATCAGGCGAAAGTTCGACTTTGATGGTTATGTGTTCGTCGTCCTGCATTACCGACACTTCTTCAGACCTGAGTGGAGACGTGCTGGCTTCTTCAACAGCCTTCGAACTCAGTGGTAAAGCGTTCTTCTGTTGACTTCTTAGATCTTCTGTTTCTGTTCTGGTCGCCTTCTTTTGTTCGCCAGCGCTGACCCCAGACACTGCACTCTCCGCCTTTCGCTTTCTTGACCCTCTGGCTTTCCTCTTAGGCCGGGCGTCGGCCACTGGCGATGGTCGGTCAAGAGATTCGTCAGCGTCCTCGGCAGCTAGTGGATCTTCCTCCTTGAAGATTGTATGCAAGGGGTCGTAAGGGGAGCTGCAATGGAATGAAAACAAAACAATTTAGGGACAGTAAATGTATACAGGGTGGTCCAAATATCATGGATCAAATGAAATGGGGAGTTAGCCAAGGTTATCTTCTACCAATAAAGTCCTATACAGGGTGGTAAAATTCTCAACGGTTTTGAACTTATGATTGATTTTCGGTTTTTTTCAAGGAAAGAGTTCCTACTACTTATTAAGAGCAATAAAAAAAAAGTACTTTCGGTGGTTGTTTTTTTTTTGAGAGTGACGGTCCATGATGAGAATGTAACAAAAAAAAAATTCATCGTCCCTGTCTTTATGGATCATGAGAAATTAATTATTTTTTTATGGATCTCGCATCATAATTGTTTGATCCAACATTTTCATCATTGATTTAAAAAAAAAAAGTGTACTGCGGAAACCTGCCCCAGTAGTAGAAAAACTGGACCATTTCATGAGGATTGTAAAAAGATACAACTCAAAGCCCTATTTCTCCTGAGTCTTTTATTATTGACCTTTATTGTCAGCAAAGTTGCATTTTTTTTAAATCAACTTTTGGTTCTAACTAATTTGAGTTACAAAGCACTGTTCTAGGACATAAAAATAAGTCAAAAATGGATTTAAAAATTAAGTTCTAACAACGGACAGGTCGTTACGATCTTTTTTCGTAGCTCTTGTCCCGTCGGTGTCACTGTTCTTGTGGTACCACCAGTTAATAAAATAACACTAAACAAAAGCTTTGTTTGTATTCTGAGAACTTAACGGTTGGACATGGTCCCAGGAACAAAGAGAGTTTTACTACCTGCGCTAGCTACCTGCTAGTGACCCTTTACACGCCTCCAGCAACTTTTACTTGGTGTTCTGCTTGCTGTTCGCTACTTAACACGGTTATTCGGTTGTCACTTTTTGCGCTGCTCTTTTTTATCGCTTCGAACTTTGCATTCTCCCTGGACTCTGTTTTGGATTTTCACCTACAAACTTGGCATTTCTTACTGGACTCTGTTTTGGATTTTCACCTACGAACTTGGCATTTCTTACTGGACTCAGTAGTGAATTTGGACTATTTAAAATGGCTTACTCAGCCCGTGACTATGCTAACATACATTTTGTGTACGGTTTTTGTGACGGAAACGCTCGTGAAGCAGCAAGAGAATATCGGCGACGTTTTCTGAATCGTGATCGCTATCCCGACTACAGAGTATTCCAGCGTGTACACAACGCTTACGTGGAGGGCCATATTCCTGGAAGTAGCGCGACGAGAACCGGGCGCCCTATGGTACATGATTTGGAAATGGAAGATCAAATTCTTCAAGAAATATTGAATGACCCGTCGACGAGTCAACGGCGAATTTCAAGAACATTAGGTGTCCCGAAAACGACTGTGCAACGCGTTTTAAAACGGAACATGATGCATCCGTATCATGTCCAGCGCGTGCAAGCACTGCTGCCGGCTGATTACGAAAAAAGACAACTTTTTTGCACAGAGATGCTCTGGCGCAACAGAGAAGATCCCGAATTTCAAAATAAAATTATGTGGTCGGACGAAAGTATGTTTGAACGCACTGGTGTTTTTAATATTCACAACCTGCACCACTACGAGTATGTGAATCCTCACATTATTCGACGAGACCACTTCCAACACAAATTCGGAGTCAACATGTGGGCCGGGATCGGCGAAGGACAGTTAATAGGACCACACGAGCTGCCTGCAAGAGTGAATGGTCAAATTTATTTGTCATTCTTACAAGAGGAACTCGACCCATTATTAGAAGACGTTTCTCTTGAAACAAGAAGCACTATGTGGCTGCAACATGACGGCGCACCTCCGCACTTCGCTCGTGACGTGAGGAGTCACCTAAATGAAGTATTTCCAAATCGCTGGATCGGTCGCGGTGGAACTATTCAATGGCCACCGCGCTCACCCGATTTAAACCCCATAGATTTTTTTCTTTGGGGTTACTTCAAGGAAGTGGTATACGAAAAGGAGTGCAACACGGAGCAGGAGCTTCGACGACGAATATCAGCGGCCACCCACCAGGTGAAAAATAATCACCGGGCCTTTAGATTGTGAAAAAGAAATTTTATTAGAAGATGTCGACTCTGCCTCCGAGTGAGAGGTAGAAATTTTGAACATCTTCTATGAAAAAGTTTATTTTTTTATTTTTGATTAAACTGTCTATTCTAATAATCTTGTGTAATTTTTTTATCCTTTTGCGACTTATTTTTATGTCCTAGAACAGTACTTTGTAACTCAAATTAGTTAGGACCAAAAGTTGATTTAAAACAATGCAACTTTGCTGAGAATAAAGGTCAATAATAAAAGACTCAGGAGAGATAGGGCTTTGAGTTGTATCTTTTTACAATCCTCATGAAATGGTCCAGTTTTTCTACTACTGGGGCAGGTTTCCGCAGTACACTTTTTTTTAAATCAATGACGAAAATGTTGGATCAAACAATTATGATACGAGATCCGTAATAAAATAATTAATTTCTCATGATCCATAAAGACAGGGACGATGATTTTTTTTTTTTGTTACATTCTCATCATGGACCGTCACTCTCAAAAAAAAAAACAACCACCAAAAGTAAGTACTTTTTTTTTATTGCTCATAATAAGTAGTAGGAACTCTTTTCTTGAAAAAAACCGAAAATCAATCATAAGTTCAAAACCGTTGAGATTTTTACCACCCTGTATAGGACTTTATTGGTAGAAGATGACCTTGGCTAACTCCCCATTTCATTTGATCCATGATATTTGGACCACCCTGTAGATTAGGGCGGCTTGAAAACTTCTGACAATAAGACCAGCCACTAGTCTTACAAGCCTCCACCAATCCGGATTTGGCCCCCGTGGTGGAGTATGGCCTATACCTTCCTCAGGGAAGGGACCCGTGCCCCTCGGTGGGGACATGACGGGTTGATGATGATGATGATGATGAAATGTATAGATGTCTGACTAACGCTAGAAATTACCCCACTTCTGTGATAGTTAACAACCAGACATGCATCGATAATGTTGTGCACAACCTGGGAAACTGGAAAATATGAATCAGAGGTTAGAGAGTTGTTACTATCAGACAATATAACAGTAACTTCCACACAACACAATCACATGACCTGGGGTGCAATTACGTAAGACTCCACTGTACGGAGTTAGCTGATTTATCTCTTTTGTTGTCACACCACCTTATGTCACACTGTTACATTCTGGGACTTTTTTCCCAGTAGGTAAGTATCTCATACTGCTACTCGGAACTGTTATATACGATCTTATTTTGACTCTTTCGAGTTGTCTAAATGCTTAACCCGATAGAGTGGAAAGTTACGTAACATAAGGGCTGGTCCCAAACTAGAATGTCCTGGGTTATGGTAACCAGGCAACAAGGAAAAACACTCAACAACCCAACAATACGTCCCAACTATTAGACTGACCAATTAAAAAGATTTGTCTCATTTCTTACTGGCATGTGAAACGAGGAGATCTTACCTGGGCTGGGTAATCTGCAGACCAGTAAGCATCACATAGGGAGCTGGTTTGGATTCTTCCTCTGAAAGCTCGTCCTCATCTCGTCTGAAAATAGCAAACGACTACCTGAACATCTCGAATAGTGAACTTAAACATAATGATTATTTACCAGCGTCAAGAGACTAGGCTTAAGTATGTAATTATACGGTTTTAATATCAACTCAATACCTCCACGCGTTCCCCAAAAACCCTTTCGGGAGTCTTGACAAAGAGACGGACGGATGTACTACAAAGCATGCTTCCCTATTCCACTGCGAGTACATTGAAGCGACATACATACATACATAAGCTCACGCCTGTATCCCAGAAAGGTAGGCAGAGACCGGGGACTGCCACCTGCCACGATCCTAATCACTTTTGCTTCATCGACAGCGACAATGAAACTAAATCGCTCCATACTTGCAGTTGTCATTGTACTACAATGCTGTAAGAGAATTTAAGTCACCTGTCTTGTCTGTCCTGAAATTTAGAAAGACAGTTAAACAATCTGAATCGTTCAGGATCGGAGTACGTAATAAATTTCGGTCAGCCCAGACCTTAGATTAATTTCCATTACATTACATTCCCATGTAGGTATTTAGGTACATTTTACAACTATCTGATTTATTATTAAGTATAAGTGTGTATTCTTCGTATGTTCACCATATCTCCGTCTCTCTTTCTCCTATGGCAACCTTACCGTCACAAGGTCGTCTGGAAAAATTGCTGTTAGCAATAAGGCCGCCACTTGTACTTCTTAAATTGTAACTTTTTTCTCGTACGCAATAAGAATATTCTTACAATAAATAATTATCTTATTATTGTGCGGCCGCTGGGAGTATACGATCCTGACACGTCTGTTTCATATGACTAGTGATGGGAGAAAAGATAGGTACATAATCTATACTAATATTATAAAGAGGAAAGATTATACTTTTGTATTTTCGTGCGTGTGTATGTTTGTAATGAATAGGCTCGGAAACTACTGGGCCGATTTTGAAAATTCTTTCACCATTAGAAAGCTACATTCTTCGTGAGTAACATAGGGTACATTGGATTTTCCAAAAGTTT
Organism: Yponomeuta plumbellus; assembly: GCA_947310845.1. NCBI lineage: Eukaryota > Metazoa > Arthropoda > Insecta > Lepidoptera > Yponomeutidae > Yponomeuta > Yponomeuta plumbellus. The sequence continues at coordinate 7,890,428 of OX371216.1, read as the reverse complement.
AGGGTTCCGTACGAGATCTCGAATAATGTAAGCCAAGGTGTAAAAAAATTACTAACCCGGGAATTTTCCACGGAACTAATAGCTATTTCCATGGAAACGTTTGCCATCCGTGCGAAGCCGGGGCGGGTCGCTAGTAATGTAATAAAGTATTAGCCCTTACTGCATTGGCTCCTCTGATTGGCCTGGTTCAACTTTTATCTCGTCCGAAGCCCCCTGTCCGTCGTCTAGCTCGGGCTCCTTGTACAGCAGCTTGTTCACATCCACTTGCAGCGTTAGGAACAGCCCTTCCAGGATACTCTGTCGACACAAACACTAGTCATCAGCTTTTTATTTTTTTGCATGATTTGGTGAAGTTTGAACTTATTTATTTTGGTTTGGTTTTAAGTCCCAAAGACAAGAAATAGTATTTGAAAAGATAAAAAAAACTTTGAAGAATTTAAATACCTATTCAATTTTAATTTTTTAAATCTTTCCTTTCACTTCGGTAAAGACTATAGAGGTTAAAACAGTAGATATAATTTACAACCCCATCACTGGAATTGGTTGTCTGTTGTCCCATGTATTCTGATAGGTCTTACAAACAGAGTCGAAAACAAAGAGAATTACACTTAGTACGGAATTAGTAAGATCTAATAAAGACTTATTGATCTTATAGCATGCATGCAAAAGGGCGTTGTAAGTTAATGTTCTTACACCACCCACAAGCCAGAATATAAGATGAAACAATTCTTGACAAGACCATACTATACTTGAGCTATTAAAAACGTGCGAACCGAGTCATAAAAGTGCGAGCGAGAGTTTCGATATGCCTGATATGCCTCCTATATGTGTGAGAGAGAGGCCTGATACAAATGTTTATTAAATGACTCAGTTCGCACGTTTGTAAAGGCTCAAGTACAAGACCACTGTAAGTACAAGTGTGCGCCTGTAAGTACAAGTTTAAAAAAGTTGGTCTTAAGATACCTGTAAGATCCATTTTTGCTAGTTGGGTAGTCTCAGTTTTCAGCCTCCCCTGACGACGAACCATAATCCCCTCTGGCCAGAGACCAGACTTAAAAAAACCTCCGCGTCAAGCGTGTTCGACAGTTTGATTTACAAAAATACAATTTCTCTAAAACCGTCTTCAGATGCAGTTTCGATAGTCTGTGAATATAGTGATATATACAATATATAGTGGATATACAAGACATACTGAGACTTTAATCATCATCAACATCATCATTAAGCCACAAGAAGTCCACTGCTGGATATAGGTAGGCCTCCTCCATGGATTTCCAAAAAGACCAGTTGGAAGCGGCTTGCATCCAGCGTCTTCCTGCCACTTGGATGAGATCTTCTGTCCATCTTTTGGTTGGTCGTCCTACGCTTGAATCGAATGGAGACCACAAAATTAGGGTATGATTTGTCGAAACACACGAGGCGATCTAGGGTGTTCCCCATCACTTCCCCGAAATTGGGTATTTGACAAAAAGTCAAATGAGTTACTTTTAAAACGGATTTTTGTATGAAAATACCGCCTTATGACGTCACATTTCAGAGCACTCATGTTTCATGTATGTTTCATCTATTTAAAAATTGTAATAACTAGTAACACATCATTGCCAAATACCGTATTGCCACTAATTTTAGGGTCGTGTGTCGCCGCCTAGGGGCGCTCAGAGGGTACTCACATGCACTCTAGTGGAGGGCATCCGCATGAGGCAGTGGCGGCGGTGCGCGTGCGCAGCCGGGACGCAGAGCGCGCACAGCAGCGCCTCGCCCGCGCACTGCACGCAACGGTAGAGCGGCGCCGACGCCTGAATCGCAACGCGGCACCCACTGCATATCGCTGGCGGGACTGTCAAAAGAGACGCTCGAGATAAAATATATATTCGTGTGACGTACTTGGTCTACTAATAATAGGAAAGAAATTTAAACAATGATTCCAAGTTACAAGTAATATGACAAACACTCGGGCTGCTTCTAAACAATGAAGCCTTAAGTAAATCAATTGACCCATTCAATTAACCCAGAATGACGATCATTCAGACATCGAATTATGAGGCTCAGGATAATGAGGATGTAATACAAAAATTAAAAGTCCTCGCAGAATTATTAGTTGTATGTAACACTCGGAACATCTTCTGTATATACATTTCAGAAATCAGGAATTTATTTCAACGTAAATAATTTACATTCTGTTCGTTGAATGTCAATGTACATACACTTATGTATAATGTTAGCCGCTGCCTTGGGGCAGTGTGTAGTGGAAAAAAGGCTGAGAAAAAAAAACTCAACTCTGACCATCATTTCTCAAATCACTTTAAATCTATAAATTTGGTATGAATGTCCATCTACCAAGAAACTCAAGACCCATGAGTGCAATCAATACTTGCAGATGTTTCCCTAGGTTTGAAGCCTTCACGCACATAAGTGGCTGCAAATGCTTTATAAAGTCATACACATACATACATACATAATATAATCGTAGGATTCTACTAGTGTCTGTTATTCTTCTTCTAGGTGAAATATATTGACCAACCCATGTGTACAAGAAACAAGATAATCAATAGTGTTGACTTTTTTTATATCTGACCATGAAAGAGCTTGATTCAATGCTTTTGTACTTCAATCTCCATACAATCTATTACACTATTTATATTGTTGCCTATGCCTAAAAGGCATGGACAAATTTGTTTTAATTTTATCATTTCATTTATTTAATTACTATCACAATAAAAGCTTTCATTTTCTAATTTTACAATAAAAGGACATCACTTGCTGTTATACATAAATTTTTACACAATACTAGCTGACATCACAACAACCCTACATACCAAATTTAATCAAAATCTGTCAAACAGTTTCGGAGGAGTTTGCGCACTAACATTGCGACACGAGAATTTTATATATTAGAAGAAAGAACGATTTTGCTTGCATAAGTAGTATCCATGGCAAAGTTAATCAGCAACTTCGCGGAATGAACTGATAAATTTTTTTTTTTTAAACACAGTAAAATATGGGTATAGGGGTTATTGTCTGCTCTAAACGACTTTAGACCCCGCTGTCTATCCGACAGTCTGTCACCAGGCTACATCTCAAGAACAGTGATAGTGGGACAGTTGAAACTTTTGCAGATGATGTATGTGCCTGTATGTAAGTGTTATGTTTCTGTTGCCGCTATGACAAATACTAAAAAACAGAATAAAATTACTATTTAAATACAGCAAATGTGATTTTTTTGCTTAATATTGATAATGGCAACAGGCGGACGCTTGAAATATTCACATAATATTCAGTTTATTATTCACTTTAAAAAAACAATTAAATTAAAATAAGCTCTCATACAACAAACATGATTCTTTTCCAATTTTATAATGGTTCCATACCATTACAAAATTGGAAAAAAAAATCAACTTTCAACTTTCTTAGAGAATGAAATAGCACAAATCTCTATTAATATAGGCCTACCAGAACATCCAGATCCAATGTCTTGTTCAACAAAATGTTCTGTAACCATACTACTCTCTTCTAATTGTTTTTCACATTCTTCAAGAAACAACATTTTTCGTGTCCTACGTATATGTGGTCGTTCTGTAGTGTCAGATGTTCGTGATTTTCTGTCTCGTTGACATGCAAATTTCGAGGGAATACATCCTGGTACCGTACGAACTTGTGACACCGATCCTAACACATGATATTGCATGTAATTTGCCATATCACTTGGCAGCTGAAAAGAGAAATTGAAATTGATATCAACAACGATAAATCAACATCAAAGAAACATAACCGTACAATAAAATAAAGGTTATCAAACATTTAGGTACATAATTAATCTCGAATGATCTTACAAACAATATAAATAGTGTAAATACTTACATCAAAGTGGTCCTCACAAAAATAAAGGGACGAATTAGTAACAACATCTGATGGGTTCCTGTTTGCGAGCTTTAGCCACATATCTCTTATTATTTTCTTGTTTGGAACGTAAACAAACAGTTTGTTCGGTGTTGCTATTGTTGTGTTTTTGCACAGAGGTACCGCACACCATTTGTAAACTTTAGAATTCATTTTAACAAACGAAAAAACGTTAACTTACTTTCAGCAATGACACAAATTGTGTCACACAATGCCGTATTTACAAAGTCATGGCGTCACAAGCGCATAGAACTAGTGATGGCCAACTCGAGTAACTAACTCGTGTCGGGCTTAACTCGAACCGACTCGAGTTGAGTTCTCTCTGACTCGAGTTCGAAAACCGAATGGCCCCGACATGGAGCGAAGTATGCTGATCATTTGAAACAAACAAGTCTCACATTCATTGTGTTCTGTGCTCACATTGATGTAGATTTAATGCTTTTGAGGTTAACTTTAAAGTGAGTGCCGATTATTGCAGTTGTCGATTTTCATGTTTTATTCGTTCATTCATGATCTGTTTTTTTTAATGCCGGGGCCTAAAAGAAAATCTTTGGTTTCGAATGTATTTAAATCGCCAATGAGTGGATTGGAATTCTGAGGCTAGCTAACTAGTTCTTTATTTTGCTTTGCTTCACTTTTACTAAATTTTGAACCCACAGCCACACTTGGAGGCCTCATTATACAAAAGCCCCTTTGATTTAAATAGGTACATTTCTGTGTTTAAAACCTCGGTCTGCCAAAATGCAGGATCCTTGTTCTAAGCTTTCAAGAAATTTGCTATGTTCAAGTAAATTGACGGCACTGGTCCTCCCTCCATACCCATTTGATAGAAAGGTGATTAGGCCATCAGGTGTACATGCTATGAGATATGTATTTAAAAGTATTAGCTTTTTTATATTCAGACCAAGTAGGTAAGTGCCTGATGAATAGCTTTTTTTGGTTTCTGAATCTCTATTTCCAAACAATCAAGTAAGCAATTAACACGATTATATTTATGGCGAAATGATAAAGGAAAATTCTTTTTTAATGTAACTTTGGTGAATGTTTTGATGAAAGGCAAAAGGACAGTAACAATTTACTGTGAAATATTTTACTTGCTTGTGACAGTGACAGATCAAAGTCATCAACTTTACTGTGAAAAAGTCCTATTTAATCTTACTTTACGACATAGTAAAATATGATTCTGTGTTACAGTGCCACCATCTTATCTGTTCAGTTGACAGCGGCGCTAGTAGAGAATTTAATAGTAACATATTAAGAAATTTAGCTAGAAAAATGAGAATATTTTAAGTCAAATACCCTTCTTTTAGTTTGAGTGCAAATATAACTATAAGTCTTAGTGAGTGAATAAATAAAACATAAAATGGGTAACAGGATTTACAATTAGTTACAATTTTGCCCACCTGAACAGATAGCTTGGTGGCGCTGTACTTTTGTGTGTTCTGAAATAATTTCAACAATGAAGTAAAGCTCTGCTGGGATACCAATGTATAAGCGAGGATTTTGCATTATCTTGAATATGGTACTCTGTAGATTCAATTTCTCTTCTTTTATAATCATATCCCGTGTACTTGTGTCTTCTATGGTTTGACTTGATGGCTTTGATGGAGACGAGTTGATTGATGATGCTTGTGATATTGAGTATGATACATCCCCTAAAAATGAGTTTTCTTCTTGATATTGATTGGCCAGACATAGACGGCTTAGTAGGAGATGTTGCAGTTGATCGGTGTGCAAGTCGAATTGGAGACAAAAGATCATCTTTTACAGGTGTACTGGACTGCACTCGTCGGCTCCTGTAGTGTTTGGTAACACAAGCTTGAGTGGTTTTATGAGCATGTTGTTGTGCTACTTGACAACATGCATCTTCCTGCAATACTACTACTTGCACTGTCTTGCCATGAAAGTCCTCAAGAAGAGAAGAGGAACATGATGGCACAGCATCCTCCTTGCTGATTAACTCTAAAAATAAATTAGTTGCTAAAATATAATTTTTTACAAACCACTTGCGAGTAGTTCATACAAACTACAAACATTTCCTCTTTATAATATTAGTGTAGATAACAAACTTACCTTGATTAAATGATGATGTTGATGTTTCTTGAGATGTCTGGCCGCCAAACTTGGATGGTAGGCAGTTGGGCTTCATTTTAATTCGTTTATTTTTGCCCATTATATAATCCACGTAATTCTGCATGTCGCTTTCCACCTAAAAGGTAAATAACATAAGAATTTAACTTTAGTACCTATGTTCCTAAATGATTTGGTAGGTAAGTAGATAAACTTAAAATACAAATCAAACCAAGCATTATTACAGCTAAAAACAGTTTCTGTGGACATTGATTGATAAAGGACTTACATCAAAGTGATCTTCACATAAATACACCCGAGTTTCAGTTGATATAGAATCGGGGTCTCTTTTGGCAAGTTTGAGCCAAGCTTCTCGTTTGTTTCTTTCACTGGGTACAGGAATCCACAACTTCCCGGGGGTCTTTATTGATGTGTTTTTGCATTCTCGAACAATGCAATAATGATAATTGCTATAGTTTGCATGTAAACTCCTTGAAATCATAGTTGCGTTGTTGCCACAATGCTCACTGATGCTCACACGATTCTAATGTCAAACTTTGTTTACAAGCCTTTATGACTCCAAACCATAGACAAAAATGGCTGACCGCGTTTTTAGCTGTTTAGCAAAGCAGTTATAAAATATTTTTTTTGTTGCTTTTAGTTCCTCAAAAATATAATTGTTTGGTCTAATGGAAGAGATATTTACCATTTAAGACTGTTACCATATCGATTGCACGGCTATGATCTGTTTTCAAAAAATGCTTATGTCAGGATTTTGTCGAAATTTGTCAAAACTGAATTGTGAAAACCAAAAATTTGTCAAAGCAGTAATAAAGAAGTTATTGTGAGGTTTGAAGATGGCCGCGCGAACGAAACGCGGAGAACTGCGCGGCCATGTCAGATCTCGGCATCTACAGGGTCTACATACAGCGTTGATTGAGTAGAACCCCTCCACGTTTTACTCCCTCCACGGTCTACAGGCCTGGTTTTTTTGTCAATGCATGTTTGAATTTGTCAACAAATGTCGAAGAAAGAAAATTCATGAATGTCACTGAACGTCATGGCCGCGCAATCCTCCGGTTCAGATTTATTTAGGTTTATTTTTTTGTAATCTGGCTAATCTAAATTAGTCAAGACCGATGTTCAGAGCTTAGTCTTAATTTGTCAAAGCCGATGAGGTCTGAATTTACACTCGTTTCCTCATCAGACAAACAAAATTACTGAAAAACCTAAGGACGCTGGCCGCGCAATCGAAACGCTTTTTCACATGCCGATATCTAGTAAACAAAACAAGTCTGAGATATATTTTATGTACCAAATTCTTTGACATTTTTGGCTCCTTCGATTAACATATCGTTTCACCACAAAAACCTATCGCAGCGAGAGTTATTTAAAAAAATATAACCTCTCACACAATGTTTGGATAGGGTGACCATAATATCAGGTTTCACGTAAATTCACGAAACCGCTCATTGGCACAGTGACCTAAAGATCTTCAAAGTCCTTTGTATTATGTTCGCTGCAAGTGGGTACTTGAAACGTCTGGCTGTTTTAAAATACTTACCTAAACCATGGTAAAAATAAGGTAGTGCAGGCCGTGTCCATACGGCTGCGGTGGCGTTACAACCTGGCAGTAATACTCCCTTTCGTATCGGCTATGGGTGCGTTTGGTGACATGTGCTAGCATAGAACGAATTGGGCTGTATGTTAAACCGCGCTTGCTTAGTTAATGTCATTACACTAGCAAGTAGTTCTGGTTATTGGAATAAAAAATGTAATATAGATTATGCTCATGCATGCATTATACGAAATATGAGTAAAGAGGTAAAGTAAAATTAGACACTAGTTCAGCGGCTATTATTTACGGCGCTTCGACTTCCAAGTCAGTGGGTGATGTACACTGCACGCGGAATCCTTTGTTTTACGGGGTGGCAGCCTTTGACAGAGGTATCACGCCAAGGCGGCGCATACAAAGGCGACCGCATACAAGTGAACTACGGAGAAGAATTACTGTAAAAGGGTAACTATCACAGAAAAGGTTTGTTTTTGGTGACATTTTTATGGGACGTTTTGTAAAAATTAGGATAGGTACATTTTCCAGAAGAAATTTGTTTAAAAATACTGAAGCTGAATAAAGACTACCTAATTTTAAAGTTTAAGCGGATAAATGGAATTTCAGAAAAATCCAGGCCCGACATGATCGTTGGCTACTCGGGAACTCCGGACTGTCTCTGTCTTGTGCTTATGAGTGTCGTATTTTTTTGTTTTGCGTTTCGTCGTCTCGTGAACTATTACTCTGGACTCCGATGCTTGAACTCAGTGTATGGACAATATTCAAGATAATTTATTGTGAAACTTTCTACAGTCAACAGTGACGGTTCAGAAATCAAGCTTGAATTTTGTATAAAAAAGACAACGTCGAATAAGGTACGTTGATAATGTGTCCTACAATAATATTAGTATGCGATGTATCCACAAAATCATCCATTTAACAGCTATTGAAACTAAAATCATGAAACTGCAGGATACAATTAGGAGGTAATTATACCAAATCTAGCTAAAAATAGTATTTTTTCCATAATGGAACTCGATCTTACGCTGGGGCCACACCTGCGTCTATCGTCACAAAGCTTGGCGCTACGGGCATTTCAGTCCCTACATTCCACAGAGTACTGGCGCGAAGCTTTGTCACTATAGACGCAGGTGCGGCCCCAGCATTAGAAAATCTCTTGATCTTAACGCATTCCGTGAGTACTAGCGAGCTGGATGGAATTCGAGTAACTGAACAATATATGAACCCTCAAATGATTATGTTAACTGGTCATATATATCTATATATCTTGACATCCCCTAGCATAATATCGCAGGCAAATGGTTCCGTGGTTTATATGAAACCTGATACTATGGTCACCGTACCCAAACATTGTGTGAGGTTATATTTTTTAAATAACTCTCGCTGCGTTAGGTTTTTGTGGTAAAACAATATCGCACCCCCGGTGCTAGACTGATACTTTTGCAAAAATGCAATTATTCAGGAGAAAGTTTGAAAGATTTGATAGCTCACATATTAATGATATTTCAAGATTTAAACAACATGAATAGCTTTTACAACAACATCAACTTCTAACTTTCTTTCTTTTATCGCACAAAGTCTAGTAAAGGGGTGCCTTAGAATAGTTATTACATACTTAACTCATTTTTGCAATTTTAGCAAAAGTGACAGTCTAGCACCGGGGGTGCGATATGTTAATCGAAGGAGCCTAAAATGTCAAAGAATTTAGTACGTAAAACATATCTCAGACTTGTTTTGTTTACTAGATATCGGCATATGAAAAAGCGTTTCGATTGCGCGGCCAGCGTCCTTAGGTTTTTCAGTAATTTTGTTTGTCTGATGAGGAAACGAGTGTAAATTCAGACCTCATCGGCTTTGGCAAATTAAGACTAAGCTCTGAACATAGGTCTTGACTAATTTAGATTAGCCCGATTACAAAAAAATCAACCTAAAGAAATCGGAACCGGAGGATTGCGCGGCCATGACGTTCAGGCGTCGATATCTTCTCAAGTAATGGTGATAGAATGAATTTTCTTTCTTCGACATTTGTTGACAAATTCAAACATGCATTGACAAAAAAACCAGGCCTGTAGACCCTGTAGATGCCGAGATCTGACATGGCCGCGCAGTTCTCCGCGTTTCGTTCGCGCTGCCATCTTCAAACCTCAATAACTTCTTTATTACTGCTTTGAAAAATTTTTGGTTTTCACCATTCAGTTTTGACAAATTTCGACAAAATCCTGACATAAGCACTTTTTGAAAACAGAACATGGCCGCGCAATCGAAACGGCAACTTAAGACTTACTTGAAAAGAGAGAAAAGTATTTTATTATGTAATTGATTATGATTTGTAAAAAAGCTAGTATGAAACTTCGCCGTTTTTAAGTTATTCGAATGAAATCAGTATGAACGTTCTTCATTAAAATTGGCATAGAATTAAAGCGGCAGTTCAATATTTGAGTTATGGTAGGTAAAAAAAATAAAAACGCATGTTTGCAAACAAGTTAAGCAGTAAACTAAATAAAAATTAGTCATAAAATAATTTAAACGGGCAGTTCAATAAATACTGGGCAGTGGAATAGTTGAACTGGGCCCTTAGTGCGAGTTTTTTCATTCACTTTCGATAGCGAAAGCGTTTGCAATTTGTATAGGAGTGACAGAGAGACAAATAGGTGGCGCGCTTTGTCACTCCTATAGAATATGAGTTTACGTTAACGCGATCGAGTAGTTAAAAAAACTCGCACTAAGCACACTGGGCGGTTAGGCGCGTACAGTTAACAAATCGTAAATGGTAAGTAATACATTTTATTTTAAGCAGTTCTATAAACGATGAGGCAGTAAAATGTATTCCTTGTGTATTTCAGCATTGAATGTCAAGAAGGGAAAAAATATGAAGCATAACCATATTAACCATGCATCATATTTTTTTCCTTCTTCACTGAACATGAACATTGAACATGTTTTACACGGTCGGAGAGTAAAACTAAAGAACATTACGACAATCTGTAAGTATTTATAATTTGGCATTAGGATACCTGTTAAAATTATGATACAAAAACTAAGACACATGTTAATAGTCAAATGAATCAGCGACAGCAACTCATTGTATAATAAGAACAGGTTTGGCTTACAATCTGTAAGTATTTATAATTTGGCATTAGGATCCATGTTAAAATTAGGATACATAAACTTTAAATATACAAACTCGAAAAATACAAACGCTTTAGCCTCCGCCCCTTTTGTTACCGTTTCGATTGCGCGGCCATGTTCTGTTTTCAAGAAGTGCTTATGTCAGGATTCTGTCGAAATTTGTCAGAACTGAATGGTGAAAACCAAAAATTTGTCAAAGCAGTATTAGCATTAAAATAAGAAAATTACTTTGCAAAATTCAGCTAATATCCCACAAGCACCATGTGGTTAGATAATGCACCGCCCTCCCTCCCACTTTTTCAAGCAGAAGCAAGACACGAACATACCACCACCGACAACAATACTTGTGTGAGACAATGCGCTATTAAAGCAGTATTAAAGAAGTTATTGAGGTTTGAAGATGGCCGCGCGAACGGACCGCGGAGAATTGCGCAGCCATGTCAGATCTCGGCATCTACAGGGTCTACAGGCCTGGTTTTTTTTGTCAATGCATGTTTGAATTTGTCAACAAATGTCGAAGAAAGAAAATTCGTTCTATCACCATTAATTCCGAAGATATCGACGCCTGAACGCCATGGCCGCGCAATCCTCCGGTTCCGATTTCTTTAGGTTGTTTTTTTCGTAATCAGGCTTAAATTAGTCAAGACCGATGTTCAGAGCTTGGTCTGAATTTGTCAAAGCCGATGAGGTCTGAATTTACACTCGTTTTCTCATCAGCAAACAAAATTACTAAAAAACCTAAGGACGCTGGCCGCGCAATCGAAACGCTTTTTCATATGCCGATATCTAGTAAACAAAAGAAGTCTGAGATATTATTATTATTATTATTAATACGTTTATTGCACATAAGTAAAAATTACAATGGCAACGCGGCGGACTTAATGCTACAAGCATTTTCTACCAGTCAACCGCAGGAGGTGTATGAAAGTAACTGATAGGCATACTGTAATTTTAGATAAGATAAATACATGAAAAGTACACATAATCTAATAAAATACAATACAATACAATACAATACAATACAATACAATACAATACAATACAATACAATACAATACAATACAATACTATATAATATAATATAATATAACATACTGAAAACCTGTAAAAGAAAAATATATACATATAGCTAAATAAGAGAAAAATAAATACATGTTAATAAAAATACAGTGAGGGATGTTGCATGTACACAGCTGAGATCCTCCTCGTGGGGGAGAAGATCAATGGGAAACGGGATAACACTGATCCAGAAAGTGTTTGCGGACGAGGGCTTTGAAGGCACTCTGAGTGGGGGCTTTACGAATACATTCAGGAAGGGCGTTCCAAAGACGAACGGCGGTTACAGAAAATGAGTTTGAGACAAAACCAGACTGGTGAAAAGGGGTGCTAAGGAGAAGATTCTGAGAAGATCGGAGCGGTCTGCTGTGAGTGCCAGACAAGAAAGCAAATTGGGACTTTAGATATTGAGGTGTATTCGTATGGAAAAGGACGGAGTACAGGGTGCAAAGAATCCTGACATTTCTCCGTTCGCGAATGGGAAGCCATCTCAACTTGGCGCGGAAAGCTGACACATGGTCGTATTTCCGCAAGCCATGGATGAATCTGATGCATGTGTTCTGCAAACGATCGAGTTTGTTAAGGTACTCCTGGGAAATGTCGAGGTAACAGACATCGGCGTAGTCTAGAATTGGTAGGAGAAGGGAGTAGACAAGAGATGTCTTAATGCTAATCGGAAAAAAGTTTTTTAGACGAAGTAAGGGGTGGAGGGAAGCATAGAATTTCCGCGATACGGCCTTAATCTGCGCATCCCAGCAGAGCTTCCGATCGATGATGAGACCGAGATCAGTTACCGTTGGCAAAAATGGTATCTGGCATCCATTAAAAAGAAGAGGGTTTAGCGAGACAGAATCCACCTTGACAAGCTGCCTCGAGCTCCCAACTATAATCGCTTGGCATTTTGAGGGGTTAACGGCAATACCGAAACGATCAGACCACTCTTTAATACGCCTCAGATCGTCGTTGAGACCCGAGACTGCCTGACAAAGATCGTTTGTACTGGCAAGCCTATAGAGCTGCAAGTCGTCCGCGTACAGATGGTAGTGACAAGAAAGATTGGGAGTGATAAGATTAATAAAAATTGAAAACAATAAGGGTGAGAGAATGCCGCCTTGTGGGACGCCAGCATTTGAGTTAATCCAGTCGGACTGATCCTGGCCGAATCGCACCGCCTGCTGACGTCCCCGAAGATATGAAGTGAACCATTGCATGGCAGTGTCCGACATATTGAGACTACCGAGAGTAGCCAAAAGTAGGTCATGATCAACGGCGTTAAATGCATTACTAAAGTCGATCAGCACGAGGACTGTGACTTGTGTCTCCTCCATCCCGACTCTAATGTCCTCTGTCACTTTTAGCAAGGCGGTTGTGGTGCTATGACCTGCCCGGAAACCGGATTGAAAAGGGTTCAAGAGATCACTTGCGGATAGGAATTTGGATAGCTGCTTGTTGACAAGTGATTCGAGGACTTTGGATAGGAAAGGAAGAATGGAAATAGGGCGGTACTGGGTTAGCGACGAGGGATTAGGAATTTTAGGGAGGGGAAGGACGTAAGCTTTGCGCCATAGGTCCGGGAATTCACCAGAGGTTAGGGAAAAGTTTATAATGTGGGTGATAGCTGGGAGTAGGATATCCAGGATATGGGAGACCATAGCACGACCGATATTGTCGCAACCGACAGCCTTTGATTTTATTGAGATAATGACCTTTTTTATGTCGTCACTGGCAGCTGGCAGAAAGTCAAAGGAATCTGAGCAGAGCTTTGGAATTTGACTGATCTCAAAAAGCGAACCAGATTTGATCAGGGGGTGTAAGATGGGGACTGAAGTAAAATGCTTATTGAGATCATTTAAAGTAACAGGAATTTTAGTCTCACTATTTATGGGCTTACCCAGACCTAGGGATCTCAGAAACTTCCACATACCCGCAGGCGTGGATAGTTCTATCTGCTCAGATATATACCGGCGTTTAGCATTACGACACATCTGGTTGCATCTGTTCCTGGCAACTTTATACTCCAACCAGTTAACGTCGGATCTATCTCGCTTGTACTTCCGAAAGGTTCGGTCCCTCTTCCGCATCGCCGTACGAACAGAGTTCGTAATCCATGGAGTAGGACGATGCTTAAGTTTCACCGGCTTCATTGGGGCGTGTTTGTCAAATAACCTAATGATCTCGGCACACAAGAAAGAAACCTTGTCATCAACGGTAGGAAGATCCTGCATTTCATGCCAGCAGACTAGAGACGCATCGCTTCTAAGCTTTTCCACATCCATACGCCCAAAACTTCGTTGAAAAACGACAATGGGCTTGGGTTTGGGGGATCTCAGTTTGAAGGAACAGAAAATTAAATCATGAAGAGAAAAGGCGGGAGCAGGGATTTGACCATGAGACGCAACAAGGGAGTCATCAGAGGTAATAATGAGGTCTAATAGAGTGTCTGAGGTTCGAGAGTGGTGTGTAGCAATAAGCGGAAGAAAGGTAAGGTTGACAGATTCGACCAGTGAACGAAGCTTACAAGAGCGTTGGTCGACGGAAAGAAGGTTGGTGTTGAAATCTCCCATAATCAACTGAAGCGGGTAGTTGGAAGAAAGCTCCTCAAGACAGAGCTCAAAGGCTGAAAAGTAGTCGATAGTGGGAGGACAGTAGACTACGCCGAGTAAAAGTTTGACTCCGAGGTCGATTTCTAAAAAGAGGAATTCGGCAGTGGCCGAAGCTGGCGGGGAACGGGCAACGACTTTAAAGCTCAAATTACTTTTGAGGTAAATGGCTACACCGCCACCTCTCCTCCCGACCCGGTCGTGACGGATCAAGATGTAACCAGGTAAGGAAAAGGCCGTAGAAGGAAGTGACGGCTTAAGCCAACTCTCAGAGATGAGCAAAGCTTGAAAGTTGCAAGAAGAGAAAGAAGCTAAAAGGTCATTGTAGTGACTTGGGACACTTTGGGCATTGATGTGGCAAACATTGAAATTTTTAGGAAAATTTGAAAACTCTCTGCCCAGGCTGTCACTAAGGCTGAGAGGACCAGAATCAGTGCTTGCAAAAGATGTATCGGATTCAGCAGTGTGGTATGAATCATCACTCTGTACCATGTAAAATAATAATAAACAAGTAAATAAATATTATATACCAAAATATTAGACTAAAAAATAAAATATATACAAATATATTATTTAAAGTATAAATTACAAATGAATAAAACTGAAAAGCTAAATAAGGTGCGCAGTTATTGAGCACCTGCCGGGTTGAGTGGTGAGCGGAAATAGGATAACTATTACTACAAGTATACAAACTTAATTGATTTTGAAACGCACCCGCCTTAATCTATGAACTGAGACTGACAGAGGCTCAAAAGTCGTGTAACCAGGTCACAAAAAAAAAAGACACTGACAGTTAACATTGTTGAAAAAAGAAGAAAGTTGAGCGAGCAAAGTTGTTCTGTGAATAAAGAACCAAACAAACAATTTACCTACCTACAAAGATACAACTTCTGTCGAGCATTTAGTAGACAAAGAACTTAAAGTAGGTTGACTGTACTATATGGCGAGATACGGACAAACAAGTAAAATAACAGATAACACGAAATAAAACATCACGTTTTCGGCTTGGATTTAGCCGCAATAGTTGCTTGGCTGCGAGTCTTCACCGACACTGACTTGGCGTTGGCCTTCTGCACGGAATCCTGCGGGGCCGAGCCAGCCTTGCCCATCCTTTTGTCGCTTTGGCCGACCGCAGGGTGCAGGAGGCAAAGCTCGTCCAACTCCGACACTGAGGAGACTCTCACCGGGTCCTTCCCAGGCGCCCTGACAAGTACAGCTCCATCCTTGGTCCAGCAGGCAGTCATGCCGAAGTGGCGCCGTGCTGATACAAAGATAGTCTGGCGGATCTTCGTTAGAAACTCGCGGATCACAGTTCCTGTTGACTTCAGTGATTTCTTGGATTGCCAGATGTTATTTCGTAGGGTTATTGAACTGAAGCGTGCCAGTATCGGACGGTGTCTCCCACTACCTTTAGGCCCTAGTCTATGGACTACCAGTAATGATGAAGGGTCAAAGGTGCTATGGCCAAGTTTTTCCTGAATGATGCGAGTTATGGTGGCCTCAACATCTTCAGAATCCTTTTCCTCAATGCCACAGAAAAGCAGTGCATTGCGACGGTTGTAGTTGTCCAGCTCGTCTGTTTGTGAAGCTAAGGATGCAACCTGAGCCCGTAGTAGGCTGAGAATACTCCCCACGGTTTCTCTAAACTCACGGAACTCACGTGTCAAGCAATCCAGGTCCGGAGCCTGTTGAGTGGTGATGGGTTGGGAGAGTCGTCTCTCAAAGGCTTCCATCCGTGCTGCCAGCGTCGACTCAATGGACTTTTGTGTGTGCAGTACTTCATCCAGCTTCGACATGGTGTTGTATGTGTTTAGTGAACACAAGTGATGTTTATTGTGAACTTGAAACTTGGTATGTGTTGGCCAGCAGGTATGCTCAATAACAATTATTAGGCGTCAACTAGCATAGAATGGTTTAGTGACAACTTATATTATGCAAATTTTCTATTTATTTAATTAAAAATACTCAGGAGCAATGTACTTTGGTTGTTCACTTTTTTGTTGCCTACCGCCCAAAAAAAGATATTATTTATGTACCAAATTTTTTGACATTTTAAGCTCCTTCGATTAACATATCGTTTCACCACAAAAAACTATCGTAACGAGAGTTATTTAAAAAAAAACCTCTCACACAATGTTTGGATAGGGTGACCATAATATCAGGTTTCACGTAAATTCACGTACCGCTCATTGGTACAGTGACCTTTAAAGTCCTTCCTTTGTATATGTTAGCTACGAGTGGGTACTTTAAACGTCTCGTTTTTTTTTAATACTTAGCTTAACCATGGTACAAAAAAGGTAGTGGAGGCCGTGTCCATACTGTCCATAAGGCTGCTGCCAAGTTACAACCTGGAAGTAATACTCACGAAAGGGAGTATTACTGCCGGCTATGGGGGCGTTAGGTTACATGTGCTAGCACAGAACGAAGTGGGGTGCATGTTAAACCGCGCTTGCTTAGTTAGTGTCGTAATACTAGCAAGCAGTTCTGGTTATTGGAATAAAAAATAGTATAAATGATGCTCATGCGTGCATTATACCAAATATGAGTAAGTAGAGGTAAAGTAAAATTAGACACTAGTACAGTAAAGTCAATGGCTGATGTACATTGCAACGGCATCCTTTGTTTTACGGGCGGGCGGCAGCCTTTGACAGAGCCATCACAGGCCAAGGCGGCGCGATACAAAGGCGACCGCATACAAGCGGATTACGGAGAAGAAGTACGGTAATATGCTATCACACAAAAAGGTTTGTTTTCGGTGACATTTTTATGGGACGTTTTGTAAAGATTAGGGTACACTTCTCAGAAGTATTTTGTTTAAAAAACTGCATGTAGCTAAATAAAGAGTACCTAATTTTTAAGTTTTAGCGGATAATAATTGGAATTTCAGAAAAATCCAGTCTCGACCTGATTTTTGGCTACTTTGGAGTTTCCCTGTCTTGTGCTTATGAGTGTCGTATTTTTTTTGTTTTACGTTTCGTCGTTTCGGGACGTACTCTGGACTTCGATTCTTGAACTCAGTGTATGGACAATATTCAAGATAAATTTCTTGTGAAACTGATTACATTCTACAGTTACGGTTCAGAAATCAAGCTTGAATTTTGGATAAAAAAGACAATGTCGAATAAGGTACGTTGATAATGTGTCCTACAATAATATTGTGATGTGTCATCCATTTAACAGCTATTGAAACTGAAATCATGAAACTGCAGAATACATTTCAACGATTTTTTATTGCTTGTTATTGCGAAAACAAAAAACAAAGAAAACTTGGTAGGTAATTGTACCAAATCTAGCTAAAAATCCTAATTTTTTTTCCATAATGGAACTCAATCTTACAAAATCTTTTGATCTAACGCATTCCGTGAGTACTAAGCGAGCTGGATGGAATTTGAGGAACTGAGCAATATATGGACCCTTAAATGATTATGTAAACTGGTCATATATTCTATTAGTACCTGGGTGACCGAGCTTTGCCAGGGTACTTTTTTTGTAATATAAAATATGTAATATAAAATTAAAATAATCCTTTTCCAACAGAAAAAGAACTTGGAAAAAAACATCATTACTCGAACCGGGTCTCTTGAAATCGGCCCGAAACGGGTCGGCACTTTTCCCGTCAGGACTATCCCAACCTTGCAGATTGACGCGAAATTTATCTCTGTATGTTATTATAGCAAATTTCAATTGCCATAAAACATGGTTTTCTAAAAATGTAACCTAGTTAGATCAATTAAACGCCCCCGAAAGCATCTGCCTACAAAATTTCGTGAAAATCGTTGGAGCCGTTTCCGAGATTCTGATTATATATAAATATATATACAAGAATTGCTCGTTTAAGAGATTAGATAGATAGATATAATGTTGCAGGCAAATTGGGTATTTGACAGGATGTCAAATGAGTTACTTTTAAAACGGAATTTTGTATGAAAATACTTGCTTGTGACGTCACATTTCAAAGCACTCTTTTTATGTTTCATCTATTTAAAAATTGTAACAACTAGTAAATGATTAAAAGAAATACATTTTCCGAATCATTTTGTAATTTTTGTTTTAATCAAGCATCTGAAATAATTTATTGTTGATAGTGTCAAATACCGTATTGTATGGTTCCGTGGTTAAAATTAAACCTGATATTATGGTCACCCTATCCAAACATTGTGTGAGAGGTTATATTTTTTTAAATAACTCTCGTTACGATAGGTTTTTGTGGTGAAACGATATGTTAATCGAAGGAGCCTGAAATGTCAAAGAATTTGGTACATAAAACATATCTCAGACATCTTTTGTTTACTAGATATCGACATATGAAAAAGCGTTTCGATTGCGCGGCCAGCGTCCTTAGGTTTTTTAGTAATTTTGTTTGCCTGATGAGAAAAATCATATCTCAGACTTCTTTTGTTTACTAGATATCGGCATATGAAAAAGCGTTTCGATTGCGCGGCCAGCGTCCTTAGGTTTTTTAGTAATTTTGTTTGTCTGATGAGAAAAATCATATCTCAGACTTCTTTTGTTTACTAGATATCGGCATATGAAAAAGCGTTTCGATTGCGCGGCCAGCGTCCTTAAGTTTTTTAGTAATTTTGTTTGTCTGATGAGAAAACGAGTGTAAATTCAGACCTCATCGGCTTTGACAAATTCAGACCAAGCTAATTTAGTTAAGCCTGATTACGAAAAAAACAACCTAAAGAAATCGGAACCGGAGGATTGCGCGGCCATGGCGTTCAGGCGTCGATATCTTCGGAAGTAATGTTGATAGAACGAATTTTCTTTCTTCGACATTTGTTGACAAATTCAAACATGCATTGACAAAAAAAACCAGGCCTGTAGACCCTGTAGATGCCGAGATCTGACATGGCCGCGCAGTTCTCCGCGTTTCGTTCGCGCGGCCATCTTCAAACCTCAATAACTTTTTTATTACTGCTTTGACAAATTCTTGGTTTTCACCATTCAGTTTTGACAAATTTCGATAAAATCCTGACATAAGCACTTTTTGAAAACAGAACATGGCCGCGCAATCGAAACGGTAACCCCTTATAACGAAAGTTTACCTCTCTTTTCAAAGTGACGTCCGGATGCTACCGCTCACTTCGAACTGCCCATTCCAACCGTTTTATTGCTCATTAATTTATTAAACTACTTGAGTAATTTTTGCACTGACATTGAATGATGAAATAACAGACCAATATTTTTTTACTTACTGCTTATGTTTTACTGACTCACTAATTTACTAACCACCGAAAAATTAAATCACTGCCCATTAAATTATTCAACTGATCATAATAACTTCTGAATTGTTTAAATAAAAGTTGTAAAAATTAATTCCCATTAATATTCATGAAATACTACCCGTATTTCATGAATAATAATGGGTTTTTTTTTTTTCGAAAACATCCTCTAAGGGGTGCAATTTTAGTATAAGGCGCAATTCACACTGGCGCAGAGTCGAAGCGAAGCGAAGCGACGCGACGCATCGACGCGCGAACCCAACGACCCTTGCAGATGAAGACGCGAAACAATGAGCGTTTTTCCTTTCTTTTTTTTCTTAGTTCCTTGAGATAATCTAGATGGCGTTATTCGTTTCTACGTACAAAATTGTGATTATAAGCAATCAATGTCAAAATTAGTCCACAGATTACTAAACAAGAGGAGGAACCAGGGTTGCTATTCGGACGAGGTTTCTCGTAATAAAAATAAAAATTCAAACCCACAATCCACAGCAAAGACTCCAAAATATCCAAAATCGCACTTATCACCAAACGACAACAGCATTTTTGTTTTTCCTTAGTCAACCATCACAAATTCCACACAACCATAGTATTATTTTTTGCTTTGACGTTTATTGTTACGGTACGGCAGCGCCACCTAGGGATTCCTTTAGAACTAAATTTGGGATTACTAATGGTTGACCAAAAAATTATTGACAAATGGTCATTCGACAAACAACGTTTAACCAAATGTTCATTTGGCAAACGAGACATTTGACAAAAGTATCATCTTACAAAAACTCACTTAGCAAATGATCCATTAGCAAACACTACATTTGTTAAATGTTTTGAATATTAAAATGTCAATTGACCTTTTTTAATTTCACCAAATAATATGTTTCGCAAATGAAGCATTTGTCCAAATGTCATTTAACAAAATGTTGAACGCATCAAAGTCGAGTCTGTTTTCGATCTTACATAGAGAACCTAACGCTCCGACGCGCTCCGCTTCGCTACGCGCGTCGTCGCACCTATATTTCTGTTGTCACGTATTCTTTACATCGCCGACCCCCCGTTCGTAAGATTGATTAATAAACGAAACATTTGTCAAATAATACACTTTATCAAACGTTTTTAGACCAATAGTAGTTTTGTCTGATAACTCAGTTGTTAAATGTTCATTAAGTAAAATAATTATTTGTAAAATGTAAATTTAAGTGTTGATCATTTGGATAAGTGAGTCATTTGTAAAATGATCAATTGGCGAAAGCATTTTTTGTCAAACATTGTTTGTCAAGTGTAATTTTGCCAAATGACTTTTGGTCAAACAGCAGGACCCCCTAAATTTGACATAAGGAAAAACGCTTAGCACCCCTTGCAGGCGAAGACGCGCGCATACGCGCGCAGACGCGCGTCGCTGACTATTTTCAATTTTTCGCAACACTAATTCGTACCGTACTGATAGAGAAATAGATATGAATTTAGAACAGTTGAAAAACGTGACGCTTCGCTTCGCGTCGCGACGCTTCGACTCTGCCTAAGTCTACCGGAATCTCATGGCATAAAAAATAAATAGATAAATGACATTTTCATATGGCAATGCGAAAGCCCATCAAGCCCATTACACAATGAAAAAAAATAAGGTATAAGAATAAAGAATAAGAAATAAGAAATAGCACAGAAATCAATTGTCTTCCTTATTCTTGATTGTGTCTTTTTTTTAATATCATTTATTCGCCGGAAGCAAGTCCATTGGCATTTCAACAGATACATTTGTACATGTACAATAAAAATAAACTATTAATGTAATTAATATAAAAACAAACATAACATTAACTTAAATCTACACAAAAAAAATATTAAATTTGTCCAACGGTACTTGTGATGAACTGAAATACACACTTAAACAGTTTTGGATTTGATAAAATATCTTGAACGCGGCGGGGTACAACATTCCGAGGTTGACAGGTATCAGCTGTCACTGTCACTGCAGACACTGACGTCAACTTTGATGTATTTGAATTATCCGTTTGGACCGTTTCCTCCTCCTCCTCTTGATTGTGTCTTGCTCAACGGTGCTGCCATTGCTAGATTCCGCTATTCCTTATTTCTTAATTAAAACAATTTATTTCTGTGATATTCCTTATTCTTATACCTTTTTTTTTTTTTCATTGTGTAATGGGCTGAAGTGTCACCCATCAATTCAAAGTAGAGTTGGCCGGTAAGTTGGACTGAGTTGTTTTGATACTTTTTGTTTATTTTATATTTCTGTTCAGTAGGTACTTAATTTGTGATCTATACGATCTTTATAGGGGTTTCCAGTAGATTCATTTCATTCATAATAAAACTGTTACAAATTCTTCGACAATATATTGATTTCAACGCAGGGATAATAAACACTTTTTTATCATCACCTCAGATGAAGAACAAGAAATGCAAGTTCAGTTCTGGGAATCGTTTTCTAGTTCTGAGTGAAGTGTTAAGTTATTTGTATGATTGAAATGATATATAAATTAGTAGATAAATTAATTTATACGATTGATTTATTTATCACGGCAAATTTAATATCTAAGAACCCTATGTATACCAACCAACATTCTTCATACACATAACTAATATACTTCGTGTTCGTAAATACTAAAAATAAAATTCAAGAGTATCAAGATCGTTTAATCCAGTTCCCCAGTATTGCCCTCAACAAATTTTTATTTCCCTATTTGCCACGAGATTCTGGTTGACCTCTACAATATAAGGTGGATTTCAATAGAATCCGGCAAAGTTTTTCTGGCTGCACGGACGAAAGTCCTTTGCCTATTCTGCTATTAGCAGATAAAGAAGATTAAAACAAAAAATAGAATCCGGCAATCATAGACATGATAATTATTTGTCAGTTGTCTATGATCGATAGACAGTGATAGTGTTGTACCTATACTGATGTCGAAGTGAGTGATTGAGCGTTGATCAATGAGATATGGGATATGGTTCACTGTTCGTTGGTTTATCCTAAGTATTTGAATAAATCCAAAATGATTATGAAGCAATTCAAATCAAGATACACTTTTTGTGTACCTATCGATTTTTTTCTATAAAATCAGGATTCACTTTTGTCCAAATGTTTAATGGGAATATTTAACTAAGTGACTATCGCACAAACATGATAAACTTTGACCATGCATTAATATATGAATTATAACGGCCTAATATGCATTAAAATACGTTGTTATGTTTTAGGTTTTCAGTACATAAATTAAATTTGTAAAAGGGCTTTTGCAATATTTCAAAACTTAGGGCAAGGCTCTTTAGAAAATTTAGTAGAATAGATATAAATAGAATAGATATATAGATTATAGAGCGGCTCACTCTATAATCTAAAAATACTATATAATATTTCTCTTTATAATTATTCTTGGATTTATTCGTAGCATCTCTGAGTGATTCTGTGTATATTATCTTTATTATAAGAGATCCATTCGTAAGCAAAAACAAAGTCCGTGATGTCACGCAGAAGTCGGTCGTTCTAAGAGTAAGTCCAACCAAATCTCAAAGAAAATGTCCAAAATACAAAAAGCAAAGTCGTCGATAATTAGAGGAAACAGAAAAACGCACAGAGTGCATATTCTGAGTTTTTTCATTCACTTTCGATAGCGAAAGCGTATGCAATTTGTATAGGAGTGACAAAGTATAAACGTGTTTTTAATATTTACCCTTTTATGCGTAGATGGAGTAGAACTCACTTTACGCTTATTAGGGCTCAATAATTGATACAAAACTCTTTTTTTGAGTTATTAGTAAAGAGAATGCAAATATATCCTTCATCTTAAGCGACAATGCAAACTCATTTTGTCGTTCAAAACATAAACATGACGGTTTGTTGTTGAAGAAAAAATGCCAGATTTGAAAAAGCGAGTCGTCATGGTTGATAAAAGTGGCAACAGAAAATTGTTTGTTATTAAAATAATTACGCCTTAAAGTCAGAAACCCCACTGTGCTAAGTTTGAGTTTCAATACCTTTTGCTTTTAAAAAAATCACGCAATCCGCAACTAGAGTTTAGCCATAATTATATTAAAGTTTATTTTTACGAATTGACTTATTGATTCAAATATTGAAACATTTGAATCAATGAGTTTTAAAATCAATTCAAAACATTGAACAACACTAACTTTCCAAAGACAAATAAGTTTGATGAGTAAAAAATAATATGTCGGCTTTACAAACTATTGAAATTTTGTGGAGCTCCACTCTCCAAGTGGAGTGCTCAGACCCCCCTCTCCACATACGAAGACAATACCTTTGTGACAAATTCTTACTCAAAATTTCCCAAAATTCGAGCTATCCTTTATGGAGTAAGCTTCAGGTACTATTAGATTTATCAGACGCCAATATCAACTTGAAAGCTTCCTGCCTTTTAAAAAGTTTCAAAATGATTACGCAAATTCCCTATACAATCCAAAAATTTAACAAATGCCCCCTTTTTGATACTAGTTATAATGCCCTGCAATTTTCCCACCCTATACTTTCTAGTTTTGGCATTGATAAGAACTCCATATTTGCGGAGAAACAATACAGAAGTATTATGGAAAGGGACTGGAAAGATTGGCTTTCTATATTTACAGACGCTTCCAAACTCTCAGAGGAAGGTGACGTGGGAGCTGCGGTATGGGTTCCCAGAGCTAAGATAGTTCTCAGTTTCAGACTGCCTCCATTATCATCAGTCTTCACAGGAGAAGCTATTGCAATCCTAGAAGCAATCCAGTACGCTGAAAACCATAATGTAGAGAGATGCATCATCCTCACGGACTCTCTTAGTACCCTATATGCTTTACAAGCAAACCCCTTCAAAAGTAAACAAAAATTCCCTGTAATACTCAAAATTAGAGAAGTTTTGGCAAAATCAAATATTAACATAACCATTGCATGGATTCCAGGACACTGTGGCATTATTGGCAATGATATCGCCGATGCCCATGCTAAAACTGCAACTCAAATTGGGGAAACCCCTCATTATGAATTAGCTGCTCATGACTTGGCCCCCTTGGCCGGCTCACGGATGAAAAAATCCTGGGATAATGACTGGAAGATCTCGCAAACTATTAAAGGCAAACATTTTGCTGAAATTCAGCCTGTCATCCCGCCGAAACCATGGTTTTTTAAGTTTCGTGACTTGGATAAACGTGTGACCTCAACCATTTGTCGTTTACGCTTAGGGCATGCCTGCACACCGGTCCACCTGGCTAAGATCCGAGTGAGAGACAGCTCCCTTTGTGAGTGTGGTTTGGACGACGGCTCTGCAGAACATCTGCTTTTCAGTTGCCCCAATCTCCGGTTTTCTCTTATGGATGTCCTGCCTGACAACATTATCCGACCTACTAATCTTAAACTTATCCTCTCCCAGGCAAATTCCCTTCTTGTTTACATTTTAGCTAAATTCCTTTCAGACAACAATATCAAACTATAGATTAAATAAAAATATAAAAAAAAAGAACAGTTCTGATTTACTCAGAATTTCAGAATCAGAATCCGAGCCTTGTTCGCTTGTGATTGGCTATAGTCTTGTCTAACACAGGATATTGGCAAAGTTGTACTGGACAATCAGTGCATTGAGTCCATAAAACAGAATTGAATTGAAATTTTCGTCGTCCGAGTATTTTTTATCAAAATAACTATCATAAAGAAGTTATTTGGTATAAAAATTATTGTAAGAACAATGAATGGTTTTTGAAATGTGATTATAATCAGGATTGATATTCAAATGTAAATAATTACGGAGTAATCGTGATTGAATTGGTTTGTTTACATGATTGTGGGATTCTATAGCAAGCTACCATACATATATCATCATCATCAGGCTATATTAGTCCACTGCTGGACATAGCCCTCCCCTAATGAGCGCCATAGCGCCCTGTCTTCGGCTTGCCGCATCCAGCATCTGCCTGCAGTTTTTCGCAGGTCGTCATCCCACCTGCCTGGTCGGAGGGCGTTCTACACTACGTTTGCCAAGTCGCGGTCTCCACTCAAGAACACGTTTACCCCAGCGGTTGTCGGTTCTTCGCGAGATATGGCCGGCCCACTGCCACTTCAGCTTGCTAATTCTCTGAGCTATATCGATGACTTTGGTTCTCTGTCGGATGTATTCGTTACGAATTCTATCCTTCAGAGAAACTCCGAGCATAGCCCTCTCCATAGCTCGCTAAGCGACTTTGAACTGGTGGACCAGCCGTATCGTGAGTGTCCACGTCTCGGCTCCGTAGGTCATTACGGTAGTACACACTGATTGAAAACTTTCGTTTTCAAGCACTGCGGTATGGATGACGAGAAGATTCGGCATAGTTTACCAAACACTGCCCAGCCCAGCTAGATCCTCCTCTTGGCCTCATTCTCGAAATTGTTTTTACCTAACTGCAGAATCTGCCCGAGGCCCCGGTCCGGCGTCGGAACTGGAATCATCATCAACCCATTATGTCCCCACCGAAGGGCACGGGTCTCTTCCCTGAGAAAGGTATAGGCCATACTCCACCACGGGGGCCAAGTCCGGATTGGTGGAGGCTTGTAAGACTAGTGGCTGGTCTTACTGTCAGAAGTTTTCAAGCCGCCTTAAGGCCTCTGAGTTGGCTTAACGACTGCCATCTATCGACGGCAGCCTGCACCAACTGCTTAACGTGCCTTGCGAAGCACGGAATCGCTCGGAAAAATACCACTAGCGTTAGTCATAGACGGTGACCCATCCATGGACTAAACGCGCCGTATGTTGCTTAACCTTAGTGATCGTTTAAGATCACTCAGGCAGCCCAGGCTACGAGCGATTCGAACCGACCCGGATTCGAGCGAACCGGAATCAGTCATGAGAAAAATATCGGATCCCGGATTATGCTTCTCCACTTCATCCTACTATAATCGACAATGGACGTGACGCAGTGCTTTATTAAAATTCCTCGGTTTTTCTATTCGAGGCAAGGAACGATTTCAACACATTCTATTAATGTAAATAAATAGTATGGGAACATTTTTGGGTTGGATGCGCGGTGCATAAACGTATATTGTTTTTGTACGTCGATCACTTCGCACCGGTAAAATACAGTTAAAAATGAACTGCTTGTCGCTTAACTCCAATAAATCAAAGTACTTGATACTGGGATCGGCAGCTCAGATCGAAAATACCGCCAATTGTTTGAGTCAAACAAGTCCCATCAGTATTCGGGATGAGCCAATTGAGCGAGTGTCGGAAGCCAGGAACTTGGTAATGGACGGGCAACTCCGTTTTGAAAACCACGTCGTCGAAATGGTAGCAAATTGTCTGTACCGGCTAAAAGTACTGTACAGGATACGAGACTACCTCAGTGTTGACATGAGAGTCAAGTTGTGTGAGTCGCTTGTGCTGTCTAAACTAAACTACTGTGACGTTGTCTATAGCGGCTGTTTACTTCGCAGGTCTAAAAGGTTGATACAACGTGTGCAGAATGCGTGTGCTCGTTTCTGTTTCCGTATACCTCCACGAACCCATGTCACCCCGTATTTGGACAATGCGAATCTGTTGATTGAAGATGTCCGCGCGCCGAAAGCTTCATCTCGCTAGCTTGTTATTTAATGTTGTCAGAACTGAGACCCCTGAATATTTGTACGACAAAATTCGTTGGTCTCATAATAAGTACAAACACAAGGGTTCCCTACTTCATTCCGAAAATTCTTTATTCGAAATTCGTTTCACCGGTGAACGATACTTCGAAGGCTTGATTGTGCTACGCCTTATTCAATCGAATGTTTATACACCGACTGCTTGTTGGTTCGATGCCTCGTTACATCGAAAACTTTACTGCGATGCTTTTTAATGCGACGGTTAATTTTATCGAATGTTTATGCACCGAATGCTGTTAGTTCGGTGGCTTGTTAAATCATTATTATCTATTCATTATTATAAAAGATTAATAGCGATTTATAGATATACCCAGCGTTACCGGTAGGAGCATAAGGATGAGCATATCCTGGTGCTCCTACTAATGGACAGTCACGTACAACGAATCATCATCAACCCATCATGTCCCCACCGAGGAGCACGGGTCTCTTCCCTGAGGAAGGTACATAGGCCATACTCCACCACGGGGGCTAAGTCCGGATTGGTGGAGGCTTGTAAGACTAGTGGCTGGTCTTACTGTCAGAAGTTTTCAAGCCGCCTTAAGGCCTCTGAGTTGGCTTAACGACTGCCATCTATCGACGGCAGCCGGCACCAACTGCTTAACGTGCCTTGCGAAGCACGGAATCGCTCGGAAAAATACCACTAGCGTTAGTCATAGACGGTGACCCATCCATTCTATTACCACTTGTATTCTGTTTCGGTTGAAGCTCCGTGAGTCACCAACGGCCCTTGCTGAAAATCAGTGCTGTGGGTAAGACCGCAGCGTATACATACTCTATCCCTTGGGCCGCACTCATCGCGATAACCCGAAGATTCGGGCTGTCGTGATGTGTGTAGCCAAGTATTCGCGTATACTTCGGAGCTTCGTCAGGACTACGCGTAGCTGTCGGTAAACTTTCACAGATCAAAGAGTTTTATCGCGATGAACTTCGCTTGAGCGGCCACACTTCAGTCAGCGTGCACCTGTCAAACGTGGCGGACTTGTTACTTCACAGAGTAGGTGCACAAGCTGAAGCGTAACATGGATTGGAGTAATGATAAAATTATAGAATTTATTGCAAACTACGAATAAATAAATAATAACTACGACATAAATGTAAAAAATCATTATTTGCTGCCATAAAATACAGAGCAACCGCGGCGTCCATTTTGTTTTTTTGCATTTGACATCGCGATAAACTTTACATCGCGCATTGTGTGGCCGCGAGGATTCGCCGTAGACCGAAGACGAAGTTTATCGCCCGAATGTTATCGCGATGAGTGCGGCCCAGGCATATGGCGTATACTGAGCTCGAGGCCATTTTATCGCTGCATAGACATACCCTGTGTCCCATATTGTTTTGAAAATATTCTGTGCTTTTGTTTATTTTTAAATCACAAGTTACGAGTCTGACAAGCGAGTCGTGGGACGCGATTTATTTAGCATTCTTCATATGGCCACACTCTGACTGTCATACTTGCTGCAAGTAGTACAGCCCAAACAGTTTGATACTCGTCCCAGATAATTTTACCAATGTTTTAGTATGGGAATTAATTTTTACAACTGTTATTTAAACAATACAGAAGTTATTATGATCAGTTGAAAAATATATGTGAAATAATATAATATGAAAAATATAATTTTTCGGCGGTTAGTAAATTAGTGAGTTAGTAAAACATAAGCAGTAAGTAAAAAAATATTGGTCTCTTATTTCATCATACAATGTCAGTGCAAAAATTACTCAAGTAGTTTAATAAATTAATGAGCAGTAAAACGGTTGGAATGGGCAGTTCGAAGTGAGCGGTAGCATCCGGACGTCACTTTGATTGAAAAGAGAGGTAAACTTTCGTTAAAAGGGGCGGAGTTTAAAGAGTTTGTATTTTTCGAGTTTGTATATTTAAAGTTTTTGTATTCTAATTTTAACATGTATCCCAATGCCAAATTATAAATACTTACAGATTGTAAGCCAAACCTGCTCTTATTATACAACAATAAGTTTCTGTCGCTGATTCATTTTACTATTAAAATGTATCTTAGTTTTTGTATCCTAATTTTAACATGTATCCTAATGCCAAATTATAAATACTTACAGATTGTCGTAATGTTCTTTAGTTTTATTGTCCGACAATGTAAAATATAAGTTAATGTGTTCAATGTTCATGTTCAGCATTTAATGTGAAGAAGGAAAAAAAATGATGCATGGTTAATATGGTTATGCTTCATATTTTTACCCTTCTTGACATTCAATGCTGAAATACACAAGGAATAGATTTTACCGCCTCATCGTTAATAGAACTGCTTAAAGAAAATTTATTACTAACCAATTACGATTTGTTAACTGTACGCGCCTAACCGCCCAGTTCAACTATTCCACTGCTCAGTATTTATTGAACTGCCCGTTTAAATTATTTTAGGACTCATTTTTATTTAGTTACTGCTCAGTTTTTACTGCTAAACTAGTTTGCAAACATGCGTTTTTTATTTTTTTACCTACCATAACTTAAATATTGAACTGCCGCTTTAATTCTATGCCTTTTAGTATGTACAAACGAGTAATAATGTTTTAAAGCAAACATTAATTATTCTTGTTGTAAGGTCTGTCGGATGACGAAAATATTAAACGTCAGATCGAAGACTTAGTCAAAGAACTCAAAGATGTTAAGAAAAAAAGATATGAATCAGATTTTGACTATGGTTCAGCATATTAATATAAATGTTTATAAGTTATGTGATGCATCTTTATTATCCCTGTTTTTGGTGGAGTGGAAATGTTGGTTTTGATGTAGTTAATGTTTTCGTTTTGTTTATATTTATTTATGTTTGGACAAAATTCATTGGAGACTCCAAACAAATTAAACAAATAATCAAGTTAAGCAAAAGTATCAAGATGGTTTGTTCAGACAATATGCAGGGTTATCAACTAAAAGATTTTTAAATTTCCCGCCAAAGGCTTGAGCCACGACTCACTTGTCGCACTCTATATGTATGTCTTTGTGGTGTTAAATAAATATTTTTTCTTTCTTTCTTTTCTTCTTTCGTTCCGATTTAGTAAATTATTGGATCGTTAAAAACCAGATGCCGGAGTAGTGGAGAAGCATATTAGTATTCTTGTGGGTTTCTAAATCGAATCGGCAATTAACGTTTGCCGGACCGGAGCAGTGGAGAAAGGCCCTTAGTCGTTTAAAAAAAGTTGTAATGGAACTCGACGAATGCTTGAAAAAAAAAAAAGAGAAGTATTTAAATGTATAAAATTTGGTGAGCCACAAAAAAAAGGATTTAAATAATTTGGTCAGCATACAAATAGTTTGTTTGCAATAAAAAAATCAGGCAGCAATTCTAGTTCCGCAAATAATTTTGATAATGGTCAAAAATCAGCAGAGAAAACATGCCTATAAGCAGTGTATAAGCAAAATAACTAATTGAATATGTTTCTGGTGAGAAATCGGCAATGTACGTTAAATGTGGGCAGAGCAAGAGCAGGCATTTAATTTTTTATAAATTTCGATCTTGATTATAATTCTTAATACCCAATAATATTTACATACCCAAAGAAACACACCCACTCAGAGAGTAAATAAATTAAATAATCATTAAGGAATGCGCCCATTTTGCGCATGATGAGTAAAGTATTTTTGGTACTTTTGTATGCAGGACAAAATTAATTTTTTGCTTACCCTCAGAGTGCTTACCAAAATGTTACTAAACAGGAGCAGCTCATTGCAGTTGCAGCTCATATAATTAATATGCTGTACAAAAATAATTACAGCCATCCAGAATGACATTGGTAAATTGGCGATTGATTTTGAAATGTTTGCTGGCCATGAGTTGCTAATCAATTAGCTATTTCTGCTCACAAAAATACCAATACCTAACCATTTAAATAACATCCAAATAAAATATGCATGTGAATGAACACACAATTATTTTGTTTTAATTACTTCACATGCACGTAAAGTAGCTGTAACTTACTTGCATACACTTTTCTCAACTAAAGCCCACGAGAATGAAGTAACGGGCAACAGCTAGTTATAATAAAAAAAGAGACTAAAATAGATAAACTAATTAAAATTATTACGTATTGGCACAGGAACATTGTTCATTTCCATGGAGGTTGCAACCTGAAAATATTGTTTTTTTAAGCATGCTGTTGTTGACTTCCACATAATAAATAATAACAATTACTTGCATTAGTCTCAATCTACAGAGAGATTCTGACCTTTAGATGCCTAATGGTACCCAGTCAGAGACAGAAAAAACACCCATTCAGGGAAAAATTGTACAAGTGATACTTTATCCTACTTTATCTTTCAAGTGATCCTTACGAGAATCGTACAGACAACTTGCTATCTAACTTACAATTTGCTATCCTAGTGGAGTAACCACAAGACCAACGAGACAGTCGTGTTTTATGTAATTAGAGAGTTTATTTTATGTTTATAATGTATAATTAGTAATGATTCATTACAGTTATTTATGTATAATTTATAACCTTACCAATGAGCTGTCATCTACAAAAAGGAGTAAAGTAGGTATGGCACTTTGCTTCAATCTACGATACTTGAAATCTTTGTTTACGAAACAGTTGTCTTTAAAATGTTTGCTGCAAATGCGACGTGATTCCGTCCATGAGAACTTGGTCCGTGATGCTGCATCTATCCACATTTGTTTTATTGTGCTATCTTTGGGTAACCTGCAATAGATAATTAACAATTAAAAACAACTATAGGAAGGCAAGAAATAAACTAGTATGTTCTACGAACTATTGATAACTTTTTCAGTGCGAAAGTGAAATTTATTTCCTATTTCCCCTACAACAAACAACAAACTTGTTATTAGCATTTATATTAACAATATCACAATAATAATGCTTTATTTACTTCAAAACACCATTCTTAAATAGCTAATTTTTAATTCTAGTAGCTGATAGTCGAAATCCTATAGAAAAATTACTTTTAGGTACACAAAATCAAGTCTTACCGATGGAAGCTGATAAATGTTGTTTCATTTTCTTTTCGTGAGGAATGCGATTTACACCCTAACACAACACAAGCCATGCGGACGAATGACCTAAAATACTCAACATAAAAATCCAATAAAATTTAAAACCACCAAAAACCTCCGAACAGCGCACAGCGTTGCAAAACCAAGAACACAGACGATATAGGGATACTACTGACCAAGAATTATAAATTCGGTAGGGTTGCCAATAAAAAATCGGTAGTTTTCGGTAGATTTTTATTTGTATCAATTTTGACAAATTATTATTTCTACCATCCTTGAGACGAAATTTTACTGAACATGGCTTTAGGTATATTAAAATCATAGCAGTTTTTATCGCCTATGTGTCTCTTCGCATGTAAAAGCCCAACTAAGGCATCGGTTGACAGGCGGTTGCGGTTTTTAGTTTTTATTAAATTTACTGCAGAAAAAATCCTTTCCACGTTTGCAGATGAGTGCGGTAAAGATAAAATATGAAAAACGAATGTAGTCACTAATCCGAATAAAGGTGTTCCGTCACCGCCTTTCATTTGAGCCACATTTGCTCAGAAATCTTCGGCATCATCTTTAAACATATTAATTTCTTGAGTGTTCCTAAGCAGGCGCCACTGTGTATCTATGTCCTGGTAGTCTTTCGCATCAACGAGTCCGGGAAATGCTCTGCAGAGTGGGATTAGACTTGGGTGAATTCCTTTTTTTACATTTTCTGGAGCCAAAACATTTAAGTCTTTCAGTGGGTTGTTTTTTAGGGGAAATCTTTGAATAATTTGCTCAGAAGCTTCAATATAAAATATTATTCAGTAAAGTATCCATAACTTTTGCTCCAAAGTACATCTCATGTATATCCAAAAAGTTATGAGGATTTTTAAAGTTCACATCTTCAATGTTAGTTGCATTCAAGTAAGACCTCTTTAAAAAGCAGTCTAACAGAGTTTTCAAGGATGCACACACGTGCGAGTATAAAATGTGAATTCTAGCACCCTCCGCTTGCATTTCTTTGTTCAACTGGTTAAAAATTGGCAAGACCAAATCTAAAAATTGAAGGAATAAAAGAGATACCGGATCGTTCAATTTATTTAAAATATTTGAGGCCATTAGCAACTCGTTTTGTGAGGCGGCAGCATCGATGAAATATAATTTTAGAGCAGGATATTGCTCTAGAATCCGACTAACAGCTGCATGTACCGACAGCCATCTCGTCTGGCAAGGGTGTAAAATCTTGTGAAGTTTTAATTGGCAAAATATTTGAAACTCTTCATACTCTTTTGTTCTTTTCGGACTTGAACCGAAGTAATTATAAATGTCCCGGACTAAATCTTCGACGAATCGAGGGATTTTCTCGCCAGCATAAGATGCGCATAAATGAAAAGAATGGCATATACATTTCATGATGAATAAATTTGGGATTTCTGATTTTAATAAAACCATCACTGAATGTCTTTGTCCCATCATTACATTTGCACCATCGGATGCAAATCCAATCAAATTATCTTTATAAGGAATATTGTTGTCCATGAAAAACTTTACAATGCTTTCACAAAGTGTGGTGGCATCAAAAATTCAAAATTCAAAATTCAAAAATTTTTATTTCAACGTAAAGAATTTACATTCTGCTTGTTGAATGTCAATGTACATACAGTTATGTATAATGTTAGCCGCTGCCTTAGGGCCGTCTGTAGTGGAGAAAAAGGCAGCGAAAAAAAAACTCCACTCTGACCATCTTTTCTCAAATCAACTTAAAGCTAATACAAATTAGGTATGAGTGTTCGTATACCAAGAATCTCAAGATCCATGAGTGCAATCAATACTTGCAAAGTCAAACATCATTTAATATTCTTAAAAGGTATTAAGCTTTCTTCAGACAAGATTTGCACATTGCAAAAGTAGGTTTTGATAAATGTGGAGACAACCATGCAGAGAATTCCTGTCGTAACTCCCACTCTTTTTTATATTTTTGTTGATATTTCTTTCGCTTGACACCTGTACTGGTCGATGCGCCAGCACCAGAATCAGAATCTGAACTTTCCTCAGACATTATAAAGTTAACTTCGCACTAAGAAAATGAATACGTACGAGCTGACGAGCTCTACGAGAAAGAATGAATCGAATATGAAATGTTTTCAAAAAAGAAGTCATTTCATGTTTACAGGGGATTTCCCTTACTGTATCCTATCAAATCCTTCTAGTATTATGAATCTTAATACGTATTCTATAGAGTCCATTTTTATTTATAGTATTTGGAGCATACGGCCAAACAAGGTTCTTCCCCTTGGCATCGAGCGAGACGATAAGATCAGAATATGCGCGAGAAAAGGATAGCTTAATAATTTCGTTAATAAGTGTGATTGAGATGGACCATGGGCAGGGTTCATAGCAGGTTCATAGAGTAAAATAGTGTAGTGTTGCTACAAATAATAAAGTATTTAGTTTTTTTCTCGTAAAAACCAGCGGCAAACTAAAAAATCGGTAGACATGCCTTCGTAATCGGTATTTCGGTAAACGAGGGCCAATATCGGGAGATCTACCGAAAAATCGGTAGGTTTTGCAACGCTGCCTCCGAAAAACACAAGCTCTTGTCAAACCTTACTTCCACAGAACACTATGAGCAGTTTTCAGAAAAAAAAAGAATGGCTGTAAAAGGAATGCAATTTTCGGAGTTTTTTTTTCAATACAATATAACTCCGAAAGGACATATATTTGGCTGTTGGCGTCATAGTAACTTTTGTTCAGCTCGCAGAGACCTATTCGATGATGTATCACACAGACATTGCTAATGGGCTGCAAAGGTAGTACAGCGCCACCAAGATATCTGTTCAGGTGGGCAAAATTGTAACGAACTAATTAATTGTAAATCCTGTTCCCCATCTTTTGGTTTTACTTATTCACTTACTAAGATTTATAGATATATTTTCATTAAAATTGAAAGATGGGTGTAAATATTCTCATGTTTCTAGGTAAATTTCTTAAATGTTACTACTAAATTCTCCACTAGCGCCGCTATCAACTGAACAGATAAGATGGTGGTACTGTATGAGGACGCGAGTCGCGCGCGACAACGTCAAAAGTCGCGACTTTCCAGTACATTAACTGTCAAATTCTCGCGACTTTTGACGTTGTCGCGCGCGACTCACGTCGTCATACTACCTTTGCTGAGTGCGTATATAGGTCCGTTAACTAAAGCTGGCACGTTCACAGTACTCACACTTATGCAATTTCACTATACAGTATGTTTAAAAATAAATGATTTTGATTCAAAATGCGACTCTAGTTTAAGTGTAGGCTAGAGTTAGGTTTTAGTAAGATGGATGCGTTGTAGATAAATAAATACAAATATATGTGTTACTTGTTATAATTATATTTTTAGCAAATTCGAGCGAAAAGTATTAAAAACAAGGTGGAATCAATGGTCACAAAATAGTTTTAATTATCAAAAAATTTTCACATGAACAAAAATAATTTCACCTTAAATCTTTACCAAAACAGAAAATAATTATCCCAGAAATCCTCAATTTAATTATAATTTAATTATGTAACAAAAGGTCACGGACGCTCAGTGGTCAGTTACTGGATGAATGAGCCGTTTTCAGAAGAACTAAAAAACTAACATTTTCAATAAAATATAACTCCGACACGACAAACATTTGGCTGTTGGCGTCATAGAAACTCTTGTTCAGCTCGCTGAGACCTATTTTATGATGTATCGCACATGGCTATTGGGCTGAGGTCCAACGTTGCATTCCTTTGACAGCCCCCATTTTTTTCTTACTTCTTTTGAAAACGACTCATTACCCTACCTTTTTTTCTTATTGCTTGTCACAGATAAAAACTTTATTACTGTTCTGTGATTTCATCGACTGGAAAGAATCTGTGATCAACTGAGCAACATCATTCTGTTTCTGTTGTGGTTACGCGAATGTTCTGTTCTCCTATTCTTCTTCTTCTTTTTCAACGTTTTTCTCCATGATTTTAGCACCAGTAGCAGTAGTCCGAAGTCCAATCACAATCAAATGCAAGAGCCAAAAGAAAAAGAGGAAATACTACAGAATAAACTGGCAATTCCCATTAGAAAAACAAGAACACTCTCTTAAAAATGCCATCTACTGACTAATGAGTCGTTTTCAGAAGAAGAAAAAAAAACGAATGGCTGTCAAAGGAATGCAGTTTTGGACCTCAGCCCAATAGCCATGTGTCAACAGCTAAATGTTTGTCCTTTCGGAGTTACCTATATTGTATTGAAAAAAAAACTAACATTTTCAATCTATATATATAAAAGGAGAAGCTGACTGACTAAACTATAAGGGTTAGAAACTTGAAATTTTGCACAGGGGTTTCTTTTGTAACGTAGGGGAGCACTAAGAAAGAATTTTTGAAAATTCATCCCCTAAGGGGGTAAAATGGGGGTTCAAAGTTAGTATGAAACTTTGCCGTTTTTGAAGTTATTCGAATTAAATTTGGTACGAAGGTTTTTTCATTTAAAATTATGAAACATGTGTAAATTTTTTTTTAAATCATCCCTTAAAGGGGAAAAAGGGGGGTGTAAACTTAACATGAAACTTAGCCATTTTTTAAAGTTATTCGAATGAAATTCAGCATGAAGGTCATTCATTCTTATTCATGCACAACGGCATGGAGGAAAGCCAAGCGGACGACTTGAAAGCGGGGGCAGAGCTACAGCAACCAAAGACACCAAAATGACATCACCACAGTCATTGGCCACAGTCGGGCCTCACAAGCAGCTTGGTTGAAGACAATAACACATCCTTTAGAACTCTAATTTACTCTGATAAAATAGGTGTAGGTTTAGGAACTAGGCTTCAGAACAACTTAAAACAGCATGTAGAAAATGTATGTATGCCAAATGCATCTTATATTCAAATAGTGAATGTTTTACTTAACAAAAAATATGATAGAAACACAACTATTGTACTATTAATGGGGAACAGCACAGGAATAAAAGAAAGGGACTTAATAAATTATTATGAGTCCATAGTAGCTCTGCACATAAGGAAAATTATCATCTGTGCTTTTCCCTATTCAAAAACTCTTTCAGAAGTGCAAAATTACCGGATATACAAATTAAACCGGCTATTACATAATTTGACCTTTGGTCATAGAGACCAAGTCCATTTCTTTGATACGAATAAATTTATTCAAGACTTTATTTTAACCCGGGACACAATGAGTGTGCCCCTCTCTTCTAAGCGACTAATTGCCAAAATGTTGGCATTCAATGTTTATGACCCTATTATTGTTAATACAATAGCACAGGGACCTCCAGGTCATACAAATTGTAAGACAAGTGACACTTGCCAACCTCTGTACTCAGAGGTTGTGAAAAGAACTAGTAGTAGGTTAAATTTGACCGCTGATTTAAACTGCCAGCGCAGACAAAGGAAAAGCCCTCCTTAAAAAAACTTATTTTAGCTAATCAGAATATACAGGGTGGCTTTTCTGGAAAATTATTAGAACTAGAGTTGTTTTTAGAACAACACAGAGTGGATATACTTTGTGTCACAGAGCACTGGCTACTAGAGACTCAAATGAATTTTTCTGTGAATAATTATCAAATAGCCAGTTGCTTCAATAGAAAGTCTGCAAGGCGTGGGGGGTCCTTGATACTAGCAAAAAATAATTTGAAATTTAAAGAACGGAATGATATTTGCAGACTTTCTGTTGAAAAAGTAATTGAAATATCGTGTGTTGAACTGTCTGGACACATTGTAGTAGCCTTGTACAGGCCCCCTACCAGTGATTACAGTTTATTTGAAACCATATTAGAGGATGTTTTAAAGGTAGCTTCTAGCAGCAATAAGAAAGTCATAGTCTGTGGTGACTTCAACATTGACTTGATGGCAGACACCACTTTAAATACAAAATTGACAATTATTTTCAAGTCGTTTAATCTAGCAAATATTTTTTTGGAGCCTTCCAGGATAACTGAAACTACTGCCACCTGCCTAGATAATGTTTACTGCGATTGCGATTTTTCCGATTATTCTACAGTAAATTGTCTAAAGTCAGACCACAGCGGTCAAGTTGTGCATTTTGAAATAGATACAAAAAAGGCCGAACCTGTTATCCTCTGCCGGCCCGTAACAAGTAAAAAATTAGTTTCATTTAAATCAGACCTAGAAAGTAGTATATTAAGGACTCAAGAAAATTATGAAAATGCTAATGATCATTACAAAGAGTTATTCGAAGTGGTGTCGGGTAGCTTTAAAAAGATTTTTAAATTGCGCCATCTAAAAAGCAAGGACAATAGAGTAGGATTCAGTGAATGGGCTACGTCAGGTATTCGAAAGAGCAGAGACACACTTTATGAATTATATGACAAAAAGACTTATACATATGACGCCAACTTCATACAGTACGTAAAAAAATATTCAAAATTATTTAAGGCCGTCTGCCATAAAGCTAAATGCGATCATATAAAAGGTAAAATCCTAAAATCACCGAATAAAGTAAAAACAATTTGGACCATAATAAATAGAGAAACGGGTAAAGCAAAGTTAGGAGACCGAGATATTTCACTTAAGATTGATGACAAAATAATAACATCAAATGAAGGTATCGCTGCAGCTTTCGAACAGTTCTTCACTAATGTCCCAATCATAACTACAGCTCCGTTAGACTCGTCACCTGATCGTGCGGCGACATTATTAAGGGACAATGTCCCCGCATGCGAACACGATTTTACGTTTAATTACATAGAGCCCCATGACATTGTTAAGAATTTTAAATTATTAAATCTTAAAAAAACCGAGGACTTATGGGGTATGTCAGTAACAATAGTTAGTTCAGTGATAAATATCCTAGCTTTGCCGTTAGCACAGATTTTCAATAAATGCGTAGATGAAGGAGTATTTCCAGACCTCATGAAATATAGTAGGT
Organism: Yponomeuta plumbellus; assembly: GCA_947310845.1. NCBI lineage: Eukaryota > Metazoa > Arthropoda > Insecta > Lepidoptera > Yponomeutidae > Yponomeuta > Yponomeuta plumbellus. The sequence goes on along the minus strand of OX371216.1, from coordinate 7,851,402 downwards.
TAGTACCCTTATTTAACCTCGTAAGGCCCAATGTCGTCAAGTGATCACAAAAACAATTGTTATTTTCAAGGTCGGGCCTTACGAGGTTAAAAGCGGTGATAAACAAGATCCAACAAATTTTAGACCCGTTTCAGTCCTACCAGTATTAAGTAAAATATTTGAAAGAATTATCTTAGATCAATTACTTACTCATTTCAATAATTACGAACTCCTCCATAGTCAGCAGTTCGGTTTCATTAAAGGGCGGAATACAACAGACGCTGGAGTCATGTTATTTAAACATATTTTCAGTGCGTGGGAGGATCATAATGATGCGATAGGAGTATTTTGTGATCTGTCAAAGGCATTCGATTGTGTAGACCACAAAACATTACTCTCAAAGTTAAAACACTATGGAATAAAAAAATTAAGTCTAGATCTTTTAAAATCATATTTAGAAGGAAGGGTTCAAAAAGCAGAAATAAATCGTATTAAATCGTCAGGCTCACTTGTAAAAATGGGAGTCCCGCAGGGATCTATCTTAGGGCCGTTCCTTTTCCTAGTCTATGTAAATGATTTACCGTTTTTGGTACAAAAAATGTGTGAGATAGTGCTATATGCTGATGACACGTCACTTGTTTTTAAAATAAAGAGACAGGAAAGTAATCTTGCCGAAGCAAATAATGCTCTCTCGCACGTTCTAGATTGGTTTACAGTAAATAATCTATTGTTAAATTCAAAAAAGACAAAATGTGTGAAATTTGCCCTACTTAACGTAAAATTAGTTGAAAAGAACATTGTAATTGAAAATAATAAGCTAGAATTTGTTGAAGATACTGTATTTTTGGGCATCACAATCGATGCCAAACTACAATGGGGTCCACATATTATAAAATTGGCACATAGACTAAGCTCCGCAGCATATGCCGTGAAAAGAATCCGAGAACTTACTGACGTTGCAACTGCTAGGCTTGTTTATTTTAGTTACTTCCATAGTATTATGTCCTATGGTATAATACTATGGGGCCGGGCAGCAGACATTGAGACTATCTTCATCTTACAGAAGAGAGCGATCCGATTTATTTACAAGCTAGGTAGTAGGGACTCGCTAAGAGATTTTTTCAAAGAAACTAACATTGCAAGTAACAGTTGCCAGTAAGTTTAACAGTAAACTAACATTGCAAGTAACTAACAGTTGCAAGCCAATACATTTATGAAAATATTATGTACGTTCGGAAAAATATTAAGGACTTCGAAACTCTTGGTAGCCATCATAACGTTAATACTAGGAATAAACATAAATTGTCATTTCCACGATTTAGACTTGCAAAAGTTAATACTTCCTTTATGGGGCACTGTATAAGGTTGTAACTGTTCTACAACAAGATACCCCAAGATATATTAGAGTTACCCCCAACGCGATTTAAGAATTGTGTTAAGCACACTCTTTGCAAAAAAGCTTATTATAAAATCAACGATTATTTAGAAGACAAGGACATATGGCATTAAATAGTAGTTTAATATTAAATTAAATCAGAGGATAAATGTGTCTAGTGTTCAACACATCCAAGATATTATTTTGTATGTTTTATTTGTATTAGCTTTAAGGTGATTTGAGAAAAGATGGTCAGAGTGGAGTTTTTTTTCGCTGCCTTTTTCTCCACTACAGACGGCCCCAAGGCAGCGGCTAACGTTATACATAACTGTATGTACATTGACATTCAACAAGCAGAATGTAAATTCTTTACGTTGAAATAAATTCTTAAGGGGTAAGAGGGGGGTCCAAAGTTAGTATGAAACTTTGCCGTTTTTGAAGTTATTTGAATGAAATTCAATACGAAGTTACTTCACTAACATTTATGAAATACATGTAAAATAGTTTTTTTAAAATCATCTCTTAAGGGGGTAAAAGGGGGGTGCAAAGTTAGTATGAAACTTAGCCATTTTTAAAGTTATTCGAATGAAATTCAGCATGAAGGTCCTTCATTGAAAGTCATGAAAGACGTGTAAAATAGTTTTCCAAAATCATCCCTTAAGGGGTAAGAGGGGGTTGCGAAGTTAGTATGAAAGCCCTTTTGCATGCGCTAAAAGTATCCCTATCTTATTTGCAAACTCTTTACTCAACTAAAGCCCACGCGGACGTAGTCGCGGGCAATAGCTAGTACAATATAACTCCGAAAGGACAAACATTTGGCTGTTGGCGTCATAGTAGTTTTTATTCAACTTGCTGAGACCTATTCGATGATGTATCACACATGGTTATTGGGCTGAGGTCCAAAATTGCATTCCTTTGACAGCCATTCGTTTTTTTTTTAGTTCTTCTGAAAACGGCTCATTTCTAAGCTGTCCGAAAAATCCCTCATTGAAACGCACATACGTTTGAATACCAAAAAGATCACGCTGTATTTATAAACAGTAGCCAAAGTAAAACTATAGCTGTCCCCTTCACACTCATAAGCTAGACCGCGCGCAAGAGAGACGGGCAGACTTTTCATGATGCGCATGCAGTACACGTCACGCCGCGCGCTTATTCACAGACACTACACAAGCGCAATGTGTAAATGTGTTGAACGTGCCAGCTTTACTTAACTGACCTGTACTGAGTTTTTTTTTTTTTTTTTTTATTCCTCCTCGGCCTCGAGGGGGGTCGCTCATGATGTAGGTTTAGGGGTCCTTAGGACCAAACCAGCACCAAGGTGGTGTTTAGTGGGTAGGCGCACTCTGCGAGTCCCACATTGGCAGCACGGCCGGGCCCGTGCTGTGCATGCATGAGCATTCACCACCTCCCTCCCCCGTGTCCTCCGGAGGGTGCCCTTTATAGGGCTAATAAAAAAAATAAAAAAAAGTTTTTTTATTCACTCTCTAGTGAGAGCGTTTGCGATTTGCATAGGAGTGACAAAGCGCGCCATCTAGTTGTCTCTTTGTCACTCCTATGCAAATCGCAAACGCTCTCGCTATCGAAAGTGAATGACAAAACTCAGTAGGTATTGAACCTTTATTACAACTGGACTGTGCACAGTGAAATAAAAAACGAGCAGAGTGAGAGGCTACAAAGTAGTAGTGCGTCTCTTTCGAATAGAGTTATCATGATATTTATAAATCTTCACCAGCAGTGGTCCAGGTCCAAAGTAGTGAGGTACCCAAAATGACGTGGTATAAGTAAAAGTTATCTATAGTAAGGAAATATTTAATCTTTAATGAAATATAATTTTGTCGATTTTTTTATGACAGATTAACTTATTAATACAAGAACTTTAACAGACGTACAGCACGACATACAAGAGAAAATAATGAGAGCGCCTCATCACTACGCCTCGTGTTGTGTATGTACAAAAATGGTGCCAATAGCCGGAGCACAGACTCACCTCTAGTGTAGTTTCACCAAAACTTTAATTCCGAACTATTTATGTCCCACTGTAAGTACCTACATTGTAATTTTATTAAGAGTGTGTGTAATAAAAAACATTTAAAAACTCACGTTACTTAGATACCTTAGGTAGGAATGTAGAAAATAAAACGAGAAGGTAATAATTACTGTGTTTTATTACTAACTTTTTAAAATTCTATCGGCCAAACCAATTCGATGTAGATATGTAAGTAGGTACTTATTCATTTAACTACACTAAACGTTACTAAATAAAATTGTTTTGTGCAATCTTTAGCGCATTGCAATTCGATTGCCCATGATTTTAAGAGTATCCTTTTTTGCATACGTGTTTCGTCTCATATTCAGATATTTATTTACAATACATTTAATAATTTCTATTTCATGTGTCAGTGGAGTGAGACTGTACTGGATTAGAAATATCTTTCAATCGGGGATAAAAGTGTTGTGTTATTATGTTAATCATATATTTCTTCTTCAAATGTTCCTCCATCAGCGTCGATAAGGTTACGAACAATTTCTCGGTGTATTTTACAACATCAAACACTATCAATAATATGCTACTGAGCATGTGAATATCTTTCTCGGCTGGAACAATCTGTAAAAAAAAGTGTTCTCAAAATACAATAATTTCCACTTGTTGTATTCTGTAGTGGTCAGTTCTAAATTTTTCCTCACCCTTAGGAATATTGACGGTATTGCTGTAGATTTTAATCTTTTTCTTGACTGATTGACAAAATCTTCATTTTTGAAATGTAGACTGCAAACGACCGATGTCTTGGTGACTTTATCAGGTATATTTTCTTTCCACCTCTCAGCCATTAACTGAATTATACAGCCTGATTTTTTCACCGGTACAATAAATTTAACCATATCATTGGTATCGATAATAGATTACATTTATGGAATAAAATTACCATATATATAATTTTTTTCATTTTCATTAATTTATCCTTATCCAATTTGTAACTCATGGGCACCCATTACAAGGTGTCATCGCGGTGCGAGGCAGAGGGCGGCGGGGTGGGGTGAGTCATGAAATACAAGTAAAATAGTTTTTTGAAAATCATCCCTTCAGGGGGTTATAGGGGGGTGCAAAGGAAGAATGAAAGTTTTCTGATTTTCAAAGCTATTCTAATAAAATGTTGTATTTGGGTTAAGTTCGTAATAATGATTATTCCCGATATCTCTTTTTGTGAATTAAATCCCTAAGCGGGCAGGAGCTGTAAGTTCCTGATAAAGTTAGTGATTATTGCCGACAGTTTTTTTTTTAATTCAATACTTATGGGGCTTGCAAATTTAGAAGGTATAAAAGTTCTTCGTATTTACTTCGTATCGTCGCTTCGATTATTAAAAATTTCGCTGCGATTTCCGAATTGAATTTCTTTGTTCTTCCATGTGTTTAAATACCACCTTAAATACTTGCTTACTTTCTTTTTTTTTCATAATTTCAATGTTGTTGTAACTCTTGAATAAATTTTCTCAATTCGTTTTATTATTTCTCAGTTCATGTGTTTATAAATATTTCTCAGTTCTTTAAAATACAACCCATAGTAAACAGCCTATGCGAGTATACGTCCCACTGCAGGGAATAGGTCTTCTCTCAGAGAGAGTAGTATGGTTTTAATTATTTCGCATGCGCTAAAAGTATCCCAATTAGCTTAAATTTTACATTTGATTCAAATAAAAAAAATTGAAGCTAATTTCGCTTGGGAAAAATTAAATGGCTATAATAAAATAAATAAATAAAAGTATCCCAATCTTATTTGCAAAACGCAACACTTTACTCAACTAAAGCCCACACGGACGAAGTCGCGGGCAACAGCTAGTAGTTCATATTTGCATGCAACTTACGCAAGTTACTTCCGTCGGCATCTCGCGATGGATCACACTACTCACACTGCGCGCGAGCTTATTTGAATCGGTAGTTTCAGAAAGAACATTAGTCCAAATTTTGTGTGATTGACTTATTGTTGTCTATGGTATCCTTGAGGGTAGATCTACAGATCCCTATATAAAGAACATTAGCCCAATGAATATCAATTGAACTACGTGTACGTAGACGCAAAAATAACAGTAGTCCCACTGAGGGGTCAGTTTTTTATGTCTACTGAAAAGTAAGCAGATTGTGACTAATGTTCTTTCTGAAACTACCGATTCATTTGTGCTATTTACGAGTATTGCTCCGGGTTCCCCGCCACGTTCAGTGCGGCAACGCCGCCGTCCGCGACCACGCAACGCCTCCCGGTAGAGCGGAGCGGCAACAGCGCCATAACTTTATTCATAACGTTATTATACTGTTGATGATTTAGTTATGATTTCGTAAAGTTTCTCGTAGAGTTTTGTTATTTAAACGTTACGTAACACTTAATAACGTTATATTTTATAACGTTTTAAAGGTCTGGGGCTGAGGTCCAAAATTGCATTCCTTTGACAGACGTAATATTTTTTTTTTAGTTCGTCTGAAAACGGCTCATGGCAATGCCAATGCCTCAGAATAGGGACTAATCACGGACTAATCCTATTCTGAGGCCAATGCCAAATAAATCAATATTGGGCGGCACCAGGGCTGCCTGAGGAAAAAATATCGCAACGCAATCGTAAAACAGCTTCAACTAAATCGTATGCCCCGAGGAAATTTAAATAAAAAACATAAATATTTATCCTTTATTTACAGTTTATTTACGATTTGTCGTAAGCATTTTAACAATATCATCTGCCGGATTAAAGTCAGTGCAGTTTTCGGTGCTTCTGACTTGTTTTGCCACTGAGGTTCCATCAAGGACGTTATACATATAAAGTCCTTGGGTCCCATTGACTGTTTAAGGTCCGACGCCAAGGACAGAGAAACCGATAATTTATGTACAAAGTTTATTTGCATAGAATGGTCGCACGGTGGAAATTATAATGTACAAAAGGAGTTAACAAAAAAAAAAGACTTCCGTCTGAAATAAACGTTGCCAAATGTCTTTTTATTTTAGAAATTATTGTTAAATCGCCAAATATTGTCGTAAATAGTCGCTAATCGATATTTTTTCTTTTCCACTATTTTTTTTATGTAGATGACGCTTCTGTAGTTATCGGTTCTCAACGAATAATATTTTGGTTATGCAAAGAAATTAATTGTAGCTAAATTATAATATAGTAAAGATTAAACTTCGGTTTAATATACCGCTTTATAAGTATATTATACAACTTCCGAAATAAGCTACGAGCATCCAACCTCTCTATAAACCATAGTGATTCGACCTGTTATGATCATCAGATCCTAATATGTGTAAAATTGTTGTAAAAACAAAAGTCTTTCCAATTCCACTTGGGCCATCAAGGTAAAACTCTCTCTCACTGTGAAACTATTTTCATAGCTTTCAGTATTGTATCGACCACATATACTTTTGGTTCAGCATTAATTTCTTGGTATTTTATTACTTTTTCATGTTCACGGATGTCCATAGTTAATAAAAACTTCAAAAAAGCCTGGAGACGCGTGATACAGAGGGCCGACCCCAAATAAAATGGGAGAAGGGAGAAGTAATGAATACAAACAAAGGGACTGCCACTTGCCATGGTCCTGATAGATCACTTTCACTTCATTGACATTCAGTAGTCAGACACACACGCTGGTTTCGGGCACTTTTTATCTTGCCCTTGCTAATGTAATGAATTTGACAAAACTTCATTTTCACTAATATCTGGCTTTGGAAGGCCGAGGCCAGTCTGATTGTGTTGTGTGTGTGTGTGCATGTGTGTGTGACTGCTGGACGCTAAGTTTCTAAACAATTCTTTGCCCCTCTAAAGATAGAAAATTCTGACGTATATACCAAACATTTTCAGACCTAACCTGTGTATCGGTATTTCAGCAGTAGATATTTCTTTTAAATCTTTTTTACCCAAATAACTATCACGTCTCTGTCTCAAAATCAAAGAACCTCAGAATAAGAACTAACTAGCTTTAGTCCTTATTCTGAGCGAAGAACTTATACCATAGAGGTCACAATGGATAACAGAATACAAACCTGTGACACCTGTGAATGTGATGCGTGATGACGTGACATTGACGTGTTTACTCCGCAACGCCATTAAAATAATGGCAATCATTAATCTATTTTTATATTGAAAATAAGATAGATACTCGATACTCCGAATTTTCCGCTGTAAGTTGGCGACTCGGATCGACAAATTTTTTACGCTCTTCAATGAGCCGTTTTCAGAAGAACTAAAAAAAAATATCTAATGGCTGTCAAAGGAATGCAATTTTGGACCTCAGCCCAATAGCCATGTGTGATATATCATCGAATAGGTCTCAGCGAGCTGAAAAAAAGTCACTGACAAGCGAGTCCTGGGACGCGATTTATTTCGAATTCTTCATATGGCCACACTCTGACTGTCAAACTTAGGTATTTCAGCTGCAAGTAGTACAGCCCAAACAGTTTGATACTCGTCCTAGATTTAAACAAGAAAAAAACTTTTGTTTCTATTCAACATAATTTTACCTATGTTTTAGTATGTACATACGAGTAATAATGTTTTAAAGCAAACATGAATTATTTCTTGTTGTAAGGTCTGTCCGGACTTGGCCCCCGTGGTGGAGTATGGCCTATACCTTCCTCAGGGAAGAGACCCGTGCCCCTCGGTGGGGACATGATGGGTTGATGATGATGATGATGAAGGTCTGTCGGATGACGAAAATGTTAAACGTCAGATCGAAGACTTAGGCTGACATTCAGAGACGAATCCTAAGTTCACGCTTAGATCAGTCTTAGCAAAGTAAACTAAAGTCGTACTTAGTAAAGCGCCGTAATTTTCGTATTCACAGTACTTAAGAAAGTCATCTATCTATATTGTCTATCATTTTTAGTGATGTAGTTCTTACCGGTTTTTTAAATTTGACATTGCTGCAAGAGAGCAGGACAACATCATACAATTCTATATATGTCAGAGTGAATAAAAAAATCCCACAGATAATGCTCATAGAACATCAGTGAAATGACGTTTGGAGTAGTCTGTGAACAAAAGGCTTAGAAGTGACAGTTCTAAGTTCACGTAAAGTCACCGATATTGACTACTTACACTTAGCTAAGCACCATTTCATACTAAACTTGCTAAGATTCGATTTTGAATACGATGATTTTGACATTTCTGAGACCAGTCTTTGCTTAGTTTTCGTCTCTGAATATCAACCTTAGTCTAAGAACTCAAAGATGTTGAGAAAAAAGATATGAATCAGATTTTGATTATGGTTCAGCATTAGTAAATGTTTATAAGTTTATGTGGTGCATCTTTATTATCTCTGTTTTTGGTGGAGTGGAAATGTTGGTTTTGATGTAGTTAATGATTTCGTTTTGTTTATATTTATTTATTTTTGGAAAAAATTCATTGGAGACTCCAAACTAATTAAACAAATAATCAAGTTAAGCAAAAGTGTCAAAATGGTATATTCAGACGATATGCAGGGTTATCAACTAAAAGATTTTTAAATTTCCCGCCAAAGGCTTGAGCCACGACTCACATGTCGCACTCTATGACCAACAGCCAAATGTTTGTCCTTTCGGAGTTAGGTAGGTATATTGTATTGAAAAAAAAAAACTAACATTTTCAATAAAATATAACTCCGAAAGGACAAACATTTGGCTGTTGGCGTCATAGTAGCTTTTGTTCAGCTCTCTGAGACCTATTTTATGATGTATCACACATGGCTATTGGGCTGAGGTCCAAAATTGCATTCCTTTGACAGCCGTTAGATTTTTTTTTAGTTCTTCTGTAAACGGCTCACTTAATGTGCATTTTGTTCGAGTCTACCGTTACGTAGACCGGTGCGAAATTATTAATAGATAAAAAAAAAAACTAACCTGTCTCACGACGTGCAGGGCTAGCGATGGGAGCGCGCTTCAGCCGGGGTGACCTTTTCTGAAAAGTAAATTGTCACTACAGACCTGTCAAAAGATATTCCTATGTTCTAATTTTCATCAAACCTTATCTTTAATACTCTTAAGTTATGAGTCATAACGCCCTATTCATTAAAAGCTTCAGACAAGCCTCCTCTGTAATACGAAAAAATAAGAGCTAATAAAATATAATTAACCTTAGTACCTATATTAACTTTGCACATTTTTGTGGGATTACGTAAGAACTGTCATGTCTTCCCTCCAAACCGGTACCTTTGTAAATTGCTAACTAGCAAAAGTTAGTCTTGACTTAAAGACATAAAGTCGGTTAGCAGTCCTATAACAGTAATGGTAATGTGATAAGTAATCGTAGGGCATACCTACCGTGACCAGACGTCCCGTTTTGAACGGGACCCGGTGTCCCGGAAATGAGCTCCGGGACGCAAAATTGTCCCGTTTTCGAAAACCGCGCGAAAATTTGAGTAGTCGAGCCGGGCCGACGGCCAAGAGTGGCCAAGATGTCATCGCTCGCGCTTTGTTGACTATTTCTTGTGCTATTGTTTTACAGATTTTTCGTTCGCGAAAACAATAAATAAAAAAAAATTGGTGATTTTACAAACATAACTAAAAAAGTTATGAGGTTCTAAATACCGAATTAAGTATGTATAGCATAGGTAATTTTAGAAAAAATAAAAATCATATCTCCATAACCGTAAAGTCCGTATTTTAATTCGATGCAAAAAAAAATGACGCGGTGTTACCGCTATAAAATAGTACTAATCGGCACTTGGTATTTTACACGGTAGAATTTTTTACCGTGAAGACTCATGTGATCACAATCCTTATGAGATCCAAAGACAATAAAATTTAAATACTCATAAGAGCAAATTCTAATAAAAAACACCTACACACAATTTTTACTTGGAAGTAAAATGGGTTTTTTTGATTTTTACGTCGATACTAGCTCTCAGTCATTCAGACATTGACAGCCTTTGGTGAGTCAATGTTTGATATTATGTCAACGTGACAGTTATTTTTTTGCACTAAATTAAAAAACAGACTACCTACCTCGAAGGAAGTACATAGAAACTTGATTTAACAAAACCATGTCGACTTCCTCTTAAGGGTGCGATTTCACTGAGGCGGAACGGAGACTAGCAGTGCCGTGATCACCAATCACATAGCTTGAAATCCGTGAAGTGGAGAAGAGATGTGGATTTCAAGCCATGTGATTGGTGAACCACGGCACAGCTCGTCTCCGCTCTGATCCGCTCCGCATCAGTGGAATCGCAGCCTCGCTGGCCTGCCAAAGACAAGACGGCGATTGGTCATCAGATCATCACATTAACCGCTTATTAAAAGTTTTATCACAATTCTTCTTTATTTTTCCTTTCTGCATTTAAGTGGTTTTCATTACTTACTTTCATTTATTTGCTTTTTCCAAGCTTCCGCCGCGGCGGAGCATGACTGCTAATAAATGGCAATATGTGATGAACTGATGACCAATTGACCTATCCTGAAGTTTATTTGTTAATGATATCTAGGCTATCACTTAATTAAAGTGGGGATATTTTCTTTCTATAATATAAATATATTATATATAATATATTTGTCACGTTTGGGACCTAATAAACTCGGCAAAACGTGGGCCCACTTCCAGAGACTGGTGCCTCTGCCTACCCCTTCGGGGATAACGGGCGTGAGTTTTTTTTTTTTTTTCAAATATAATTATGTATTTACTTTTTTTTTCTTCCGTTTCAGTTACGATGCTATAAATCGCACTCAAAAATATATACATTTTTTTATAATTAAGTTAATGTGATTTTTAATAATCTCTTAAACTCATTCATTATACATTAAGGTTTGGAATTTTCTGGTTTTTGAGATAAAGAAGTTTAGTTAATAAAAAAATAGAAAACGACTGTGTTAACAAAAATACTGCGATTAAGGTGGTTAAGGTATGGCATTTAGCTATATGGGTTTTTAAGAAGAACATGATTGTATATTATTAATTACTTATTAAATATATATAGAATATGCAACAGGTAAATCACATAAGGTTAAGTGTGTACCACCCGTTGTACACAGTTTACCATTTCCCAACTATAAAGTAGTCAGTTTACTTGCAAACCAAAAATGAGATAATTAACCTGTGGTCCAGTCCAAAACGACCTAGTTACACTATAATAATGTTGAGACACTGGTATCCAAATTTTTCCGGATTTCCAGTAAAATATGAATACCATAACATAACATTTACATACAGGCACATACATTACTTCTGGCCCCACACTAGGACAATCCGCTACTTGACTCTTTTTTCAAGCATGTCTTAAATGCTAAATATCTCTTCCATTAGACCAAAAAATATTTTAGTATATTTTTTGAGGACCTAAAAGCAACAAAAACATTATTTTAAAACGTTGCTTTGCTAAACAGCCAAAAACGCGGTCCGCCATTTTTGTCTATGGTTTGAAGTCCTCTACGTTTGTAAACAAAGTTTGACATTCAACATAGGTAGAGTTCGTGCCGCGAAAGAAGTATGAGTCACAATAGAACCTACGCACGCACGACTGACAGATGTTTGTTTACAACCAAAGGTGCTTTCATGATGGCGGATAGTGTTTTCACCGTTCCGATTTAAAAGCGAAAAATATTTTTTTTATTTGCAAATTTTGCAGCCATCCTGCATATCTACTTAGCAAAGTCAATATATTTCGGTTTCTTACGTTAGATACTACAGGAAATATCCATTTATCGCGTCAAGTTTGATACGAGGCAAGTAGCGTATTCTGTGTCGTGGGAACCAGAAACAGCGACGTCACAAAAATGTAAACATCCAAGACCTAGGTTTTTTTTTTTTTGGTTAATCATAGTTTTACATATTTTGCGTGTTAATCGGAATAGCCTATGTCTTGTCCACCCTAAATATTCTAAATACAGGTGAAAGAATTTTTGAAATCGGATAAATACTTTCGCAGATTACCCTTCCACATACAAATGTTTCATCCGTTTCTCTTTTATAATATTAGCCCTGAATTACATTTCCTTAATTTCCATGCTTTTTAGACAGGCTTTCTATAGTGTAAGCATCCAAGACATGGGTTTGTTTTTACTCCTCACTTGCCCCTAAGAGAAAAAAATGTAAAATTCTTCAGTACTCACCTGCGGTAATGCACTTGGAGATGAGGCAGTTTTACGCCTGGGTGTTCTCGTGGTCTGTGAAGAAATAAAAGGAGGTTTATGACCACACAACGGAAGTGAAAACACAATAATTTTTAAACAACCAACTCTGAAGCCAAGTATACCTAACTAGCTGTTGCCCGCGACTACGCCCGCGTGGGCTTTAGTTGAGTAAAGTGTTTGCAAATAAGATAGGGATACTTTTAGCGCATGAGAAAGAGCTTTCATACTAACATCGCACCCCCCTCTTACCCCCTTAAGGGATGATTTTCAAAAAACTACTTTACACGTCTTTCATGACTTTCAATGAAGGACCTTCATGCTGAATTTCATTCGAATAACTTCATGAACGGCAAAGTTTCATACTAACTTTGCACCCCCCTTTTACGCCCTTAAGGGATAATTTTCGAAAAACTATTTTACATGTTTTTCATAACTTTTAATGAAGGACCTTCATATTGAATCTCATTCAAGTAACTTTAGAAACGGCAAAGTTTAATACTAAGTTTGCACCCCCCGTATTCCCCCCTTAAGGGATGATTTTTAAAAACTATTTTACACGTGTTTTATAATTTTAAATAAAGAATCTTCGTAGCAACTTTCATTCGAATAACTTCAAAAACGGCAAAGTTTCATACTAACTTTGAACCCCCATCTTACCCCCTTAGGGGATGAATTTTCAATAATCCTTTCTTAGTGCTCCCCTACGTTACAAAAGGAACCCCTGTGCAAAATTTCAAGTTTCTAACCCTTATAGTTTAGGCGCTGCGTTGATATGTCAGCCAGTCAGTCAGTCAGTCAGTCAGTCAGTCAGTCAGTCAGCTTCTCCTTTTATATATATAGATTATGTGTTCTGTGGTATAAGCTAATTTAAAAAAGCGGTCCTCCATCAACCTCTTCCTTGAACAATATTTCATCTATATTGTGTTAGCGAGAGGTAATTAATATTAATTACTTATTGCAAGATAGTCAACAAAACGGTTTTATTCCGTCTCTTTATTTAAGTGTGCTGTGATGTAATACGAGAGTCACCCACACCCTGTGCAACGGCTGATCTATTCTATTTAGGCTATTTGACATGACAGGGTCCAAAAACAGTATTACTTATAAGTATCCGTATAAATTATGAGTCTTATAACCGCTATAAGGTATTTTAACTAAAAAAAACCAATTATTATATGTGGAAGAAAAAAGAAGATAATTAAGTATGTATCTGCAGCCATTGTATTGAAAACGGCCTGGATTGGCCGATTCTATGATGACGTCACATGCCAGTAAAAATGGCGTCAGTCATTCACTCTTTCTTTCGTTCATTGGTGGCAAGTGACATCATAATTCCTGTGCGAAGCTGTATTGCCCAAGATACTGTTTTGCCGGCTTATTTCGAAAGTAAATTTTCGTTTCCCTTTTTTAGAAGAAATACACGAAAGAATATGGCCACTTTCTGAGAACTCCATGAACACCAACAAAAAATATGAGATGGTTTTCAGAAATCGGTTAAATAGCTTATTCTGGTTTGGTCTCACAGCACGCTTCTTCGCTTTCAAAATGTCCATCTATCGCAGAACGGTTACTTCCTATCATGTGTCCTTCGGAAAATGTAGGTACACTTTAATTAATTGTTTTTTGAGAGTTTAAATTACTCGTACAAACAGTTCGTTACAGTTCTCACCTGCGGCAATTCACTTGGCGAGGAGGCATTGTTACTCTTGGGTGTTCTCGTAGTCTGTAAAGAAATAAAAAGACGCTTATTAAATAAGCGTGCGGTCATAAATGACCACATGATGTGAATGAATACTTATACCGGGTGTCCCAAAACTCGACGTCAACCCGAAGCCGGGTGAAAAGGCAAGTCAAGCTGGTTGCCAGAAAAATATAAAAAAAAATCTAAGTTGTATGATTTCAAAATTATAGGCATTTTTTTAAAAATCGCAAAATTACACACCCTGTGACAGTCTTTTTACTCCTGTTGCCACAAATCTTTACTTTTTCCAATTATTTTTTTTGCTGCGTAACCCTGAATAATGCTTCTCTAAACTGTAATCAAAATTTTGAAACCAGCTGCTCTAGCTTGCATAAAAAATAGGACTTATTTCCTAGAAAAACTTTCAAAATAAAAAATTGCCTAGTTTTAACTGACTGTATTGAAAAAAAAATCATACAACTTAGATTTTTTTTAATATTTTTCTGACAACCAGCTTGACTTGCCTTTTCACCCGGCTCCGGGTTGACGTCGAGTTTTGGGACACCCGGTATATTTTTTAAACAACCTAGTAACCTAGTAACTCTAAGCTAATTTAAGAAAAGTGCAATGTTGTATGAGATCATTGTTTTTAACACCCACCATCAAAATTGAAATTTAAAGAAATTTAAAAAATATAAGCTTAATTATCTAATAGATTTTAAAGAGTTGGTAACGAATGGGAAAGAAGTGGAGATTTTCTTTCCCATTCGTTACCGTCGAAAGTCGCGAATAAGTTTTAAGAGAAACAATATTGAGTATTACGAAATAGTTTTTAATAATATTTTAAACAATTCGGCATTAATCAGTAACTTACAGTTTTAATGAAAACTTTAAAAACATTTAGTTTTATCCATTAACTTGTAATTTCGTTACCACATCATGGTTAATATTGACTGTGTCTAAAATAACAATGGTTTTTGTACTATTTTTAGGACACGGGGACTTAGGAGGATACAATTAGATCAGAATAATAACCAAGTTCAGTATTTGAAATTAAAGTCATAGTACAGACCAACCAAACAATTTATCTGTTTTTTTCACATAATTTGTAATGTTTTAACACCGGACTGTAACGAAAAAGGCCGGTAACGAAATCGTAAGGCTGGTGGTACAATAGGGTTATCCTATTAATAAAAATGGTGATAATAAAAACTACTTTTACATTTTTATAAACTCGTGGTGAAAAAATGGTGATTGTGAAAATAGCATGAGATTAGTAAAATACTATTCGGAGTGATTTCAAAGAAGAAGTGATTTTTGGTAAGAATTGTTAAATTGTGCTTATACAAGTAACTAGCGGCCCGTCCCGGCTTCGCACGGGTGGACATAAGTTTTTTTTTTATTTTTTTGTTGTAATATTTTCTTTATAAATTGTAGCCTATGTGTTATTCTGATGTATAAGCTATATTATTGTAAACTTTCATTAAAATCCATTCAGTAGTTTTTACGTGAAAGAGTAACAAACATCCATCCATCCATCCATACTTACAAACTTTCGCGTTTATAATATTAGTACGATAGTACGATAGGATAGCAAGTAGGAAAGTAGGAATAGTAGGGAAGTAGGAACTAGGATAGGATTACCGGGCACCGACCACTGAGCAGAACAATCCGCCACATTTCGCTGGAGATGCATTTGTTGATCAGAACAGAACCTTTATTATTATCCATCAAATCATTTAATTTATTATTTAAATAGTGTGATGTCATCTAAATAAAAAAAATCAAGTCAAAATAATATTTACTGAAAATCAAAACTTACACAGTTTTACTTATAACTCGCTGTAGTAATACTATGTCATGTCATAATGTACCTATTCGTACATCCAAGTTTTAAAGCTCATTTTGCACTAACCCGTGCTATGGGAAACTACAAATGAAAAGATAAACAATTGAAAATCTCGACACAGGTGGAAATCTTCGTACGTCATGTTCAATGAAACTAAGACACTATTATAAGAGTTTTTGCATAAATTCATACCTAGTACTTACCTGGCTTTGCTCGGTATTTTTTTGGCAAATCATGTCTTTTGGAATTTTTTTTGTATTTCTTTTAGAAAATATATTTGGATACGAATTAGGTGCGTCGTTGATAATAGGACTCCTAATAATAGTTTTTCACACAAAAAAGGAGCTTGAAAAAAAAAAGAGAAACTTCATGCACAATCTCGAACCAGGGTCTTTTGTTTAAGGTATCGTGCTATTTCTCACCTGGGCTACGACAACCTTACTGATTGATGCGAAATTTACGTTCTTATAAGATAGCAGTTATTTCTTTTCCCAAAAACACGGTTAAAACGACGTTTTCTTAAAATGAAACATAGCTGGATCAATTAATCGCCCCCGAAACCCTCTGTTTACAAAATTTAATGAAAATCGTTGGAGCCGTTTCCGAGATTCTGATTATATATATACATACATATATACAAGAATTGCTCGTTTAAAGAGATTAGATAGATAGATTAGATAGATAGATAGATAGATACCTACATTATATAAATAACCACTTTCCTTTGCATCTGCTTTCTGTGCCCTGTTTTGTTTTTGTTTCTTCTTTTTCTCTCTCCAAATTTTTCTTATGTTTAATTTTTCAGCTTCTGTCATTTCAGAAATTTTTTTCGCCTTTACATTCTTTTTCACTCTAGCTAAATCTTTTATTTTTTGTATTGCGTTTTTGACCGGATCTTTTTTTATTCTTTCACGGTATCGTTTTTGCTTTTCGGCTGCTGTGAGAGCCATTCTTTATCTGTAACAAATTTAATATTGATAAAATTATTACTTATTATTCAAATCGTATCAAATGATGTGAAAAAATAATGTAAGGTGCTATGAAAATAATTGCCCTTATTTAAAAAGCTGGTGATGAAGCACACTGAATCTGATTAACTTACCTCAAGAAGCCAACTATAAAATACGACAAAAAATCAGCTGCTTCACATATTTGTGTCAAGCAGACGTACTGTAACCATTTTTTTTTTTTTTCGCGAAACAAAGCATAAGATTTTTAGTTTCATTGCACCTTTGATATAATATATAAATAGTAATATATAATAGTAAATATTATTTATAGCACCTTTCATACCATTAGGTTGAGATTATATTTTTTGTATTACCTTTTTTTTAATTATATGTATATTTATTTAACCATTTATTGCACTCATTTTTATTTGTTTTCAGGTACCTAACACATATTTCGAACATCCCCTGACCGATTCGTGATCGTGTTATACATCACGAAAAAAGGTTTTTTTTTTTTCATTACAAACTTATTTTCGTAGTTATCTCCCTATATCTAGCATGGGGACAACAGCAAAGTTAAGTTTGTCCTTTAGTCCAGTTCATATTTTGGGTGAAGTCGCGCGGTGCTCGAGGCCGAACAAAACTGGGGTTTCTATAATAAAGAATATATTATATTCGCTTTAAATACCTTCAAGTTGGTACTGAAGCCTCGGTGAGTGAGTCCGACTCGCACTTGACCATCTTTCTTATGTCCTGTTAGTATGATTTTCTAGAGTACAGTAAATTGTTAAATAAATAACTTCTAACAATATACTACTAAGGAATTATTAGGTTATAAGGTTATTACGTGTTGAAAATAAATAACGATATTCATGCTCTTAGTGTGCCCTAAAACTTTATGCTTTTCGTTACATTTTGGATTCCCTATGTACCTACATTACCGCAAAGTTGGCAACGAAAGAGAAGTAACGGTTTTTAGGTTAGGAAATATTTTATTAAATCAAATAACCTGTTTTAACTATAAATTTCGGTTAAGTTTTTCACAATGAGTATTCGCATTTTACCAGTACACATTTCCACTGCATTATTATGACTCAAAATAACAAATGAACAGATTATTTACCTTATTTCCTCTAGTAACGTATTGGGGGAACATAAGCGGACACGGCACTACACCTACAATCTACACGAACTTTCTGAGGATTTGAGGAAACTGAATAATCTGTGGCCAGTTTTGGGGTTTCCATCTAATAATAAATTAGGAATGTTTGATGTAAAAAATCTGAAAAAAGGCTGAATCGTAGTAACGGAGTAGGAGAATTCCCTTTTTACAGATTTCTCGGACGGGGTTAACAATTTTTTGTTATTTCTTATTTTTCATGCTACACAATTTATTTTTTAGGGTAAATTCTTAAAGTTTATGCATATATTTATAGCAGAAAACGACGATTTTATAGTTTGTCAAAAAATACAAGAAACCGGAAGTGAAAGTTTACTAATTGTTTTATTGAAAAATCTAAACATTTACTATATTTATTGAAGCACAATACCTTAATTTATGGAAAAGCTCAAGTTTTTAATTTATATAATGCTTGTAAGTGCAAGCTATTAACAAACACAGACAAAAAGTGTAAACAACACCGTACTCTTTAATTTCTACATTTTCTTGACAGGCTGTAACATAAAAATGGCCGATGGTATTTTAAAATTTTTGCCTGGACGGTAGGAAATCCGGTTATCCTGCATTGCAAAAGTAAATATTTTACACACGTAAAAACGATGTTGGCGGAATATCTTACTGAATTACGATTAGGTATTTTAAGTCACCAGACGCGCCAAAAACACATGGTGGGTGTTAAAAAAACGTTCATGAGCAAGAGGCAACTAATATTTATTATTATTAATTCTTCGTTCCAAGAAAGGTAGTCTACATCTACAAAACTGAGTTACACAGTCCCATTCTTTAGTTAACCGTGGTGTGAAGTAATACGGCGTCATCGGAAGGACGCAACTCCGACGCAGAAATGCCGATCCAGTGCACGCAATAGTCTCAATACTAGGTATAGAAATCAATACAAAGCAACAAATCCGTCCGCTTCGTACGGATCGATTCCGATGCAGTAGACGCTTAGCTCAAATAATCATTGATATTGTTGACGGCCTCTATGGCGCAGCGGTCAGCGCAATTGGTTCGAATCCCGGAGTCCCCCCCGGACAAAAAAATCCCCAGGTCTTGTATGTTTACATGTTAGAGATGCCGTTGTTTCTGGTTCCCACGACACAGGGGATCCTAGTGTGGCCAGAAGCAATGTATGTGTCTGTATGTAAATGTTTATTTAAGCTTTTTTGCACAGTGTGCATTTCTTAATCCGCATCGGAGCTCACTCTTAACATATCTTTGGGAAACTTGTTGAAGAACCTTACACAGTGCCAAATGTTTAACATTTAACAACTGAATAATTAACAGATAACAACAGTCTCGAAGCTTTCAAGATTTTTAATTCACTAATTCGCCTAATAACTCTTCTACACGAATTCGTCAACTTGCTATTGTTATACTTTTAATATGTAACTTCTTTTTGGGATTGTTTCTGATTATTTCTTTGAAGCCCCTATCAGTTAATATTACTACATTCATAGGAAGACATTCAATAAGACCACTTTTTTCCATTATGGCTTTATCCAATACCTGTCCACCATAACTTTGGGATATAAAGATTGAGAAGAGAGCCACTTTGAGTACAACCAATTAAATTATTTTAAAGCATGTATTACAACTTTTATACTGAGACCAGGTTTGGGATTGCTTCACAGGATCTGAGGGCTTTTCTGTTTCAATTTCCAAGCAGTCTGTTATAATTTGTACATTAGAGAAATTGACTATAAAACTAAGGTAAATTTCTTTTTATCTGAAAAACTAAAGGCAAGAATACATAATTTTGGAAAAAGTTGGCCAACACTTCCATTCGTTGGTAAAAAATGGTGTCATCTTTGGTAGAGCTATTTCAAATTGATCACACATTCTATTCAAGTATCATTTTGTTTTATTTAAACAATGTAATTATCATACATATGTACACAAATCACATGTTTTTATTTTAATTTTATATGGTTTATTAGGTACATTTCACCAATCCGGACTGGACCCCCGAAGTGGAGTATGGCCTATTATTTCCTCAGGGAAGAGTCCCGTAACCCTCGGTGGGGACATAATGTGTTGATGATGATTTATTAAAATTCCTATTTTCGAGGCAGACCTTCTTTCTATCCATCCCAAGGTTGTCTGGAAGAGATCGCTATTAGCGATAAGACCGCCAAATTAAACTTACATATATAAGGCTTTTAATGTATTTCTTTCTTTCTGGTGTGTACAATAAAGAGTTGTAATCTAATGTAAAAGCTACATTTGTAGTTTAATAAGTGCAGCATATTGAGTACAACAGGTTTTTCTCATTTCGTTTCGCAAGTGCTGTCAAAGTTCGTAGTTTCAAAAAATTCTCAGAATTTCATAAATAAAGGCAATTTGTGTTAGATCTAAGAGTCTTGTCCAGTATTTGTCCAGTCTTGTTATGTGTCAGATTTGATTTGCGATTTGATATTACTATTCTACTGTTTTCTACTGTTTCTTTAAGTTCTATTTGCTGCTTTTTGCTCTCCTGAGGTTGGCAACAGTGGTTGCTACTGAAAATTTCTCCTCCGAAAGAGGGACAAATTTGACCGATTTGAGGGCAATAAAAAATATCATCATCATCATCAACCCATTATGTCCCCACCGAGGGGCACGGGTCTCTTCCCTGAGGAAGGTATAGGCCATACTCCACCACGGGGGCCATGTCCGGATTGGTGGAGGCTTGCAAGACTAGTGGCTGGTCTTACTGTCAGAAGTTTTCAAGCCGCCCCTAAAGGCCTCTGACTTGAATATTTACTTACTCAAGTAACATAATACAAATATAACAAATATTTCAATATCACAAACAATACATCATATGAGCGTTTTTCCTTTCTTTTCTTTTTTCTTAGTTCCTTAAGACAATCTAGATGGCGCTATTCGTTTCTACATACATATTTGTGATTCGTAGCAATCAATGTCACAGTTAGTCCACAGATTACTAAGCCAGAGAAGGAGCCCGGGGTTGCTATTCCGACGAGGTTTCTCGAAATAAAAAATAGAATTCAAACCCACAATCCACAGCAAAGACTCCAAAATATCCAAATAGTAAGTAAGCGCACTTATCACCAAACGACAACAGCATTTTTTAGGTAATCAACCGTCCATCACAAATTCCACAGAACCATAGTATTATTTTTTTGCTTTGACGATTATTACTACGGTACGGCAACGCCACCTAAGGAATGTTTTAAAACTAAATTTGACATAAGGAAAAACGCTCATTAACTTTAATTTATTTTAATTTAATTTCACATGCAGTAAATCTAGGTACAATAACTACGGTAATTATTAATGGACTTACATGGACCGATATTTTAGGATATGAATGAGGACGTAATGTGTTATTCGAAGAAGTGTAGCAACTTTTGTGAAAATGTTCTGAGCATATTCGAGCATTTGATGTGGGTGACCAGTTCTCTCTTCCACATGCTGCTACCCATATTCCCAGAACAGGACTATTTTTAGGAAATCTGGAATGGAAACATGGTGAAATTTTATAAATAATGACATGTGATACATTAAAATATAATAATATTTGTTACTATTGATTAAAGGCGATTTAAGGATGGATAAAAGTGCAATGGTATCCAAGATGATATTTATTCAGATTTGTTTAGTCAAATCTTACGCGAAAAAATATTTACTCATACTTTTTTTTTTCAGCAAAACTGGGTTCTGCCTTTGAATTTATTTATTGTAGTGCTTTACATAACAATTTACTGTCGTATATATTTGGCTACCTACCAGATAAAGTAACTTAAACTCACTAACAATAAATAGTTAAAGTAACGATCGGGATTTTCAGCACAAACGAATGGCAGCATTTTTTCTACTTCCACTAGATCTGGTGGTTTCGACCTTCGTCTAGTGGGCAAAAGATGTGTCTGGTGGTAGTGGAATTTCTGATGGTTTTGAGTCTAATATTTAAAGTTACACTGTTTCATATTTTTTGGGTGGTTTTGAGACAAAATACGCAAATGAAAGAAAACGGTCTCTCTACTCAGGAACAAAACTTAATGCGGCATCGGTGCATGCAGTTTATTATTAAACTGACGAATTAATTAAAAAATAGAATGCCTGGAAATCTAATTAATATGAGACAAATAAAAAAAACATGTAGGAGAGGCACTATGGCATAACAAGAAGTAATTTAGTGGAGTTATTTTTGTTCTTCAAAAAAGGTATTGATTTTGAGGCCGAAGTCGATGACCAATGTCACCACATCCACCTTTTAGGTTGGAATGAAAAAAAAAAACTCGCCCATGAAGGGTTCCTCAAATGTTTTTTTATTTTTATATTAGAGTTGATTGAATGTAAGCTAAATTAGATCTCGTTCGAACCAAGTTTCGGTGTGTTTTTTTATAGTTTTATCATTCGCTTATTTTAAAAGTTACAGGGGGGGGCACATTTTACCACTTTGGAAGTGTCTCTCACGCTAACTATGCAGTTTATAAAAAAAGTATATAAAATGTACCCCACCCACACGTATCGGTTTGATGAAAAAAAAAGTTTCAGTTCTAAGTATGGGGAACCCCTAAAATTAATTTTATTTTCTATTTTTGTGTGAAAATCTTCTTTTTTTGTATGTACTTTAGACAACTGACAGCTGTTAACGATGGATTAAGAGCGTTCGAGAAACCGGGGGTTAGTTTATTTGACTTTGTAAAGTGTATAAGTATAATGTTGTACCTCAAATAAGTACTTTTTGAAATATTTATTTGATCTAGTGGAATTTCTGGTGTATTTGTTACCGCAAAAAAAATTTAGTGGTTTTCCTGGTGGTTTAGCGAGTTGAGTTTAGTGGTTTTGGAAAAATAAAGTTGGCAACACTGTCGGTCGGTTCTATAGGTTAGAAAAATAAACTCTATTGAAATGGCTTTTGTTTTGTTAGCGACTAATTGCAATGCAAAGCTACTAGTTTTAACTTAAATAAAATACTCAACAACTTAGGGCTTAACACTCATTGAAACACAATAATTGCTTACCTGTGAAACGAAATTTCCCCCTCCAAAAGACTTTCTCGACGATTCCTGCATCCCAGTACACTACAATTCACCATACTTTCTCTATTAAGTCACTTTTCACATAAAATTCCACAATACTACACACTGGCTGATCGAAAAGGCTAGCTAGCTTAGCGTTAAATATTATTTAAATTCCAAAATCTTGTCGTTTGTTTGCCCCCAGGAACGTCAAAGTGACACTGACTCAGGCAGCAGGGGGCAGCAGGGCACACACACCATGGACGTAATAAAGGTCCTTGGGGCACGCACCACACCGGCCGGCACGGCACACATCCTGGCAAACAAAAATGGGAGTTCCATTTTTGCCGTTTATTTATTCTGTCTCTTTCTTATCCATGATCGCTAATCATTCAATCAAGTTTGTTTCATTTACAACTTGTGTGTGTGCATTGTGGTTTGCTCTATAGTTTCTCTCCCTCGTATTCTGTGCCTCTACCCTCTTACCCAGAGGACTTCTTAATCTGAGCTGTTACCGCTGTTTGTTACATGGCTGTTTTACCTTGGTTTTACCAAATCGACTGACGTACGAAAATTACATTTGTAGGGTACAGGAAAAGAAGGGGCTCATCGACATTTGTGTTATTTTGAGAAAAAGCTATTTACAGGTTTCAGAGTGTATTATCCTGAGTTTCATGGATGATTTTAATGGTGCAATGGGCGCGTTCTAAGATAATAAGTGGTCAATGTACCCCGTCTTAACCAGTATAGAATAAAATGAGCTCCTTTTATCCCGGTTTAAGTCGCAATAGCCTCGTGAGGCCCAATGTCCTCAGGTGATCACAAAATCAATTGTTCTTTTCAAGGTCGGGCCTCACGAGGATAGGCCCCTTTTAGTGTTTTATTGATTTTTTGTTATGCCCATAATACAGGAAATCAGCCCCTTTTAGTTTGTTTTAGACACTTCATATTCAGGGCCCGTTCAAAATCTATCAACTGCAATGGGCTAGTTGCCCTAAAAAATGTAATTAGTCCGTCTTTTAGATTATTCAAAAATAAGGGACACGTATTTTTTTATTTGTAAATTAGACCAAAAATGACAAAGATATAGCCCATTAAAGTTACGTGTTACGTCACGCCGTGCTGCATTTTTTAGCACGGAGTGACGTCACACGTAACTTTAATGGGCTATATCTTTGTTATTTTTTGTTTAATCGAAAAAAGAAAAAATACGTGTCCAATATTTTTTTCTAATCTAAAATACGGACTAAATAGAATTTAATTATTTTGACCCTGGAAACTACCCTATTGTTAGTTTGATTTCCACGAATATGTCGATGAGCCCCTTTTTTCCGGGTACCTTTCATTTGTTTTTTTTTTCTTGTATGTAAGCAAAGACTATCTCTTTAATCATGCTCTGAACACACAAGTTATGAAAATATTAAAAATGTGTAGAAATAATGATAAAATTCAAAGACGAAATTAGCTTCATAAAATGGTCCATATTTTCGAAACAAATTAGGTATAAAACGTATATAAAAAATAAGTAGGAATTGAGCCTTTTTTTTGGTTCTTCTGAAAAAAAAAAACTCTGAAACTTCTTTGTATTTTTGTATCTTCGTGTGTGTGTATGTTTGTAATGAATAGGCTCAGAAACTACTGGGCTGATTTTAAAAAAATCTTGCACCATTAAAAAGCTACACTCTTCGTTACATAGGCTATATTGGATTTTCAAAAAGTTTAGGGTTTCGTACAAAATCTCGAATAATGTAACCTAAGGTGTAAAAAAAATTACTAGGTAGGTACCCCGAGAATTTTCCACGGAATTAATATAGCAACTTCCACGGAAACGTTTTTGCCACCTGTGCGAATCAGGGGCGGTCGCTAGTATCTCATATTTTCTCATAATAATATATCACGCTAACCACCTCTGAGCATCTCTTTCTGAAAGGTATTGGTAAATGCAAACGCACGTTATCACACGCAGGTATCAAAACGAGTTATGCATGCAGTGTGCAATTTTTGGTACATGGGTCAATATACGCTATTTGAATTTCTATGGTCCATGGACAAATATTATGTTAAACTTATTATATTATTGCGTCCGTATGCTTAAGCATTAAAGAATATGGTATTTTATTTGGCTTACATAGTCTATTCACGATAATTGTTTAATTTAACACATAATCGTTAAAAATAGTTGTAAATGTATACTCCTCTGGCCTCCCCATTTCTAGATTATAATGATTTTATGGCGAGATATTTTTAAATACGTATGCCATTATGTTTTTTTAAACATGATCATACGCTTTTATAAACATCGAAACGTATTTCATCAAAATATACAGTAAAAAGTTTTATTAATATAAAGAAAAATAACTTACTTTCATGACACGTTACAATAATGTCACTTCATCTGGCGAAACTCAAAGAAGTAAAATTTGACTTAAAACCGCAAAGGTATGTTTTTGTCCATGAACTACGCGCATACAATAGTGTTAAGTTAGAAACAAGCTAATGAAGTTGAGCGAAATTCCTATAATATAGCGTCAATTTGCGATTCACTGTAGGAAAGCGTGTTTCTGCCAGTCGTTGGAGTATTTCCTCTGGCAAGTCTATGTTTTTGTATTTTATAGTTACGAAATTGTATATTTGCACAATGCAATGCTTATTGTGTGTAGATGTCATGTATTACGTTATACGGTGATCAGAAAAGCGAGTGATATGTTTTTGTAGGTTTTGTGCGATTTTGTCACTCCTGTGGGCGTCACTCCTCTGGCATATTTCATATTTGATTTAATACGTGTCCCCTTTCTTAGATATAATCAATGGCCTGTTACTTCCCTGCTTTCATTTGTGACTACTCTGCCAATAGTGTCAGTACTCCGGTAACACATTTTCCTCTGGTGCTTATAAAATTCAAAAAAATGGAAAATCTTCTGGCCCTCATCATTAAACATTTAAAAATTGTGTCAAATAGAGAAATTATCAATATTGAATGGAACAGATTACATTTCCTTCTGGGACACAAGAAAATCAAGTACCGTATATTCACCCACATAATGTTTCTCTAAATCGACTTTTTATTGTGGATCCTGTAACGCCAAAATAAACTGCAAGGGTAGAATTTGGTATCCACCACCGTCTTAGGCACTACTAGATGTAACTGCACAAAAAATCAAGCCGTTGGATATGATTAACGTGGTACCTACGCCAATAAACTATTTTGGATGTTGACACTGATCGTTGCATAGGTATCGATTTTTTTTAATTGAAGAACTAAAAAAAAATTAAAAGTTTTTTCGTTACTTGGTCACTACCAGAACCATTTGAATCTTGAGTGACCAAACTATCACACCAAGAAAAGAAACACTCGTATGTATTAGAAGAAATACTTTGGTTCCTCTAGCTCGAGACATTGTCGTTTCGTTAGTCAACTGTTTTTAATTAGGAATCTTGCAATCGGAGTTTTCCGATATTTAACCCTTTGTCAGGCAAGGGTAAGTATAATAGTTGTCACCTCAAATGGAACCTTATCACTTTGAAGTAAAGTCCAAAATCAATGAAAAAATTATGCTAGTTCTGCCCGTTAAAGGGTTTACTTTGGCACCTACTTGCACAGTCAATCTTACTTTTTGGGGAATCTATTGTATTTTGCACGTCTACAAGTGGGTCGATATCATGTGAACTACTTTAACAAGGAGATATACTAGGTACACACATGAAGAGTTAGTGCAGTTAGAGCACCCGCCTAAATAGCACCTGCACGAATGGCACCTGGCCTAGTCCAGATTCAGCACCTATTGATATTTTTGGCAGAATAAATACATTTGAATTCACTAACAGTACCTACCTGCCAAAAATATCAATAGGTGCTGGGTGCTCAAACTGGACGACCTCCACATGAAATTCTGGAGCCTCTGGTAAGAGGTTTTTGTGACAAATGTCGGGACTACGCACTTTTTCAAAAGAAGTTATCTGTTGCTGTTTTTTGTATTCATATCTCTCTACAAGTACTTTTTCCTTATTTTGGCACGCAAATTTGTGGGGAAGAACTCCTTTTTTCAACATAAGATTTCCACCCATCAACTGATATTTCAGATAATTTTCCATATCAGTTTTCACCTGAAAGTAAAAAAAAAAAATCGCAGGTAACTAAGTAATTTTATAAGAGTATTTAAGGCCCTGGATTTTAATGAAGAAGAAGACTAACCATTTATTTAAAGCCACAATGACATTATAAAATTATAATAGTATTAGATTGTTATTTTATATTTTAATTTTAGTTCAATATTTAGCGTTTAAATGTGTTATATATTTTCAAAACAATAGTAATGACATGATTAAAAATACGAAATCTGACCTACTTACTACGATAGCTATACTGAGTTGAATACTGTCATAATGGACCATGCGAGAGGTCCCGGGTTCGAATCCCGGCTGGGGACAAAAAAAAAGAAACCCAGGTCTTGGATGTTTACATGTTTGTGATGTCGCTGTTTCTGGTTCACACGACACAGGGTATCCTAGTGTGTGGCCAGAAGCAATGTGTGCGCCTGTATGTAAATGTTATGTTTTGTTAATATTGTGATCATTATTATAAAAGAGACGGCCGTCCCACTATAACAATGATTTTAATTTTATTGTTCTTTGTCAAGGTCATAAAATCAAACAGGCTCCGACGCACGTAGACAGAGCTGTCTACGGGCTCCGATGTAGTGTAAGTAGTCTGTGGTGAAATAAAAGACGTAACCACAGATTATTTATTTAAGCTGCCTTTGTTTTAGAGGCGTGGTTTTATAAAAATAAAACCGTAGGTCAGTAACTTATCAGTCTTTCACAAAAACAAAATCTACCTTTGACGGGATGGTCCATAACACAGTTTATTATCTTTTTCCTATTTGTCTAAAATAAAACAGATACTTACGTCAAAATGATCTTCGCAACAGAAAACCACACTCTTTACTGAAAGAGGGTGTCTTCTCATAGCGTCAAACCATTTATTTCTAAGGTTTTCACTCTGTGGTACCCGGAAATATAGCTTCTCGGGGGCAGTCACAGTTGTAGACTTGCATTTTGGCACAATGCAATATTTGTAGTATGACATATCAACTATGACGTCAAAACAACACGCGCACACGTCAATTTACTGAGACAGACTGAAATGCTAGAAGAGCGGCAACTAAGCGCCCGTCGTAACCTATGACGTTTCAAGCGTATGACGCCATCCGCCATGCGCCAAGCCGAGCCGCCAATTTGCGCCCGTTTTTGGTACCTCAGGTACCTGTAGACTAAAATCGCTGTAACTTCGTAATTTATTATTACCTGATTTCGATATTTTTTTCACAGGATGTAATGTTTTTGATATCTCTACAAAACTGCATACCTATTTGTTCAAAACGTGAATGATCCTCAAAAACCTATTTTTTACCTTTTTTTCTGTATTACGGTTTCCTTGTAACACTTCGAAACTTAGATGAAACCAAACAACGCTGCGCATTTTGTCATATTTTTTATCACTCTTCTTAGGAATATTTTACTGTCTTAGAACGTTTGCTAAATCTCGCCAAAAGGAAGAAATTTTAACTAAAGCGATAGGATAATAATTTGTTTTTCTTTATTCACATATACCTACCTATTGTATTACATTTTTCTCCTAAGCTGAGCCCACAAAGGCGTACACCGCGGTATACAAATAACGAAGCGTAAATTAAAAATTTATAAATTATTCGTTAGAACAATAAAGCTACCAAACGTATTTTCTTATAAAATATAGATAACCTGATATGAAGTCGATTCGAAAAACGAAAGAATAAAATTATTCTACGACGACGTAGCTTTATTAAGCATCTCAGAAGTACTTAGGTAATGATCTATCAAAAAGAGTAGAAGTACATACACGACATGTCACATTTGTGAGACTCCCCCTGAGACATCTAGGGAGGGGGAGTCTCACAAAATGTGGCAATCTTACATCTACAAATTATTTAATTAAAACAGCAGTTCCGAAATTCGGTAGTAGGCTAGTGGGTAGAACGTTGAGCTCGGAGGCAAGAGACCCAGGTTCGATTCCCTGTACGAGCATGTTCCTCTGACTTTGTTTTCTATCTTATACCTATACATGTCGTCGCTTAGCTTACAAAACCGCATAAGTCATTTTTACCAACTTTACAGGAGACCAAAAAAAACTCTCTGATTTACAAAAATTGGTGTATCTTTTTTGTTATTACCTACTTAATAAATACCCTACTTACCGGTTAAGATATAATTATTTATACTTATTGTGACGATTCACTTTGTTTTTACTCTTATTTTATGACCTTAGCTGTGTTGACTGATATTTTATTAGATTTAGGATAGAATTTGGTTGGATCTAGGTACGTTGAAAGGGAGAGCACAAAAAAACAAAAAAGATAGTATTTTCAAGTATTTTGCATTGCTATTCAGACGTTTTTTCCTAGGCGTGGATTCTCTCGGTATTTCGTCATTTTCATCCCCCGCCCCCAACTTTACCCACCAACCATTCGTTTCAATTTCGATTCGAATGAACATGAAAAAATGAATGCACTCACACAAAAAAATGCACTCACGACGAGCCTACTTTATGCACAATCGTACCAACAGAATAATAAATAAAAGGAAAGTATCGAAAGAAAAAAAAAACAAGAGGCGTTTTGTACGAAAAATTATGGAAAACGGCTAATTATAGACTGTTGTAAAATTATAGTATTTTGTTGTACTCTCCCCAGTTATGGATAGTAAGTATATGTATAGTAAGAAGCATGAAATTAGAGTATAAATACTATAATTATAGTACGAAATCCAACCCTGGTTGTAAGCTAAGCGACGATTTGTGAAATTATTGTAGCAATACCACTCGCTAACGGTAAAGGAAAAAAATAAAGTGGAAACCAGCAAAGGTAGTACGAGGACGCGAGTCGCGCGCGACAATGTCGAAAGTCGCGACTTTCCAGTACATTATCTGTCAAATTCTCGCGACTTTTGACGTTATCTCGCGCGACTCACGTCCTCATACTACCTTTGCTGAGTGTCTGAGCTATTCACCTTGAAATTGCCAATGGGCGGTGGACACGCGTGGTGATTAAGCCCATACTCTCTCTCTGAGAGAAGGACTGTGCCCTACTGTGGGATGTATATAGGCTGTATCATGATGATACATTTCATTTCATTCACACACAAGAATCTAACCTGGAACTGAAGCACATTTTTTTCTGGTATTGCTGCATCACATAAGTGTCGCCTTCCGCCTTTTTTAGTAATTATGAAGTGTTCATGAAAATGATCTGAACATATTGTGCTCGTCTTCGTTGGGAACCAATTTTGTCTCCCTGTGGCTTCCATCCATTTTAATTTTATATCCGGTTCATTGGGAAAACTGAAAATGGTGATAAGAAGACCTTAAAAAATAGTACCTACTATCAAAATGTTTTTTTTTTGTCTTGATTATTTTAAAATCTGTGAAATCTGGGAGGGTTGTTCCACCGTTGCCCCGATTTGTTGTCGTCCCAGGAGTTGAGGGATTTAGGGGTAAACATCAGTGATGGCATTAAATAGTATTTTAATATTAAATTTAATCAGAGGATAAATGTGTCTAGTGTTCAACACATCCAAGATATTATTTTGTAGGTTTGATTTGTATTAGCTTTAAGGTGATTTGAGAAAAGATGGTCAGAGTGGAGTTTTTTGTTCGCTGCCTTTTTCTCCACTACAGACGGCCCCAAGGCAGCGGCTAACATTATACATAACTGTATGTACATTGACATTCAACAAGCAGAATGTAAATTCTTTACGTTGAAATAAATTTTTGAATTTGAATTTGAATTTGGTGTGGCTGGAAGCTCATTATTTTTTGAAATTTTTCAATTTTGTAGCCAAGAGAAAAAAGCTTGTATGTCAGCTGAGACCAGCTAGACTATTCAGTATCGAAAATCAGTAAAAACATTGAAATTTGAATTTCACTTTCATTTGAACTAGGGTTATAAGCCTAAGCAGATTCAAGATACAAAGTTTATCCATTTTAGTTTTAGTAGTAGGTAGCTATTTAAGTGAATGGTCTTGATGGAGCTAACATGTTCGGCTAAGTAATCAAAACAAAAATATAATGCACGTCAATAGCTAAACATTGTTTCTTGTGCAATAAAGAATTTTCAATTCAATAAAGCATATAATTAGTAATTTATCCTCTTAACAAACGCAAAAAAATACGTGTCGATTTGGAATTTTGGATCTCCTCGTGAACTCAGTAAAAATATATTTATTTGCATTTAAAAATGAAAGAGTAAAATTACATTGATGGTCTTATTTTGCAATCCCTGACAAGCGGTGGTAAGGTGAGGAGGAACTGTACCTATCGCGAATCTAGCTATGGTCATGTCTTAAAATAAGTTTATGTGACGTCTCTAATGGAGAAGCATTCAAATGTTGACGGAAATTCTAAAAAAAAATCGACGTAAATTGCACGTTACGTCCCAGTAAATAAAGGTGGTTTCACTTTCTCATTTTCGGATTGTTTTCCTTGTTCGTGTCATTACAAATTTAGTTAAATTACAATGAAATACAATGTAATACTTACCGATGAAATGTTACGGCATGATCTGTATATTTTGGTCCCCAACTTTTATGTTTGCACTCTAACACAGCACAATAAGGCATTTTATTAGAGTTTTCTTTACTAGAAGCGCACCGCAAATGAGGTAAGAATAACTGTCACAGACTACGCATTGGCATTACATTGCTAATGTGAGTACACTGTAATGCAAAATATATTACGACTTCTACTCTTTTTTTTTGTTCTGTGAGCTCTATAATCTGTGGCACTGGCACAGATCACCCCCAATTAGAGTTGTGATTCTACCCGGGTATTTACCCGAAATGGGTAGATTCGCGGGAATATACCCATTGAATCTCCCCGACGGGTATTTATGAGGGTAAATACGTTTATTGGTGTATTCGTTCGCTAAAATAGATTGCATTCAGGACTATATTCAATATCTTTCATTCTTTTTTGACGAAAAGAACGAAATAAGTATACCTCAAGAAAATTACTTTTTTGTGATGGACTTATTTCATGAATCATTGAGAGATTCTTAAGGATTCTTACTTAGTAATTATCCGCCCGAGAGTAAATAAACATAAATACCAGTTTCTACTATTTCTACTATATTCTACTATCAGTATTTAACCAAAACTGACAGTAAATATTTTTAATTGGTTTTTTACAGTAAAATCTTTTAGTTAGGGTCTTATTTGATCGGAATTGATGAACATGGTCTGATGATAGCGCTGGAAGGTGTGTATGGGATCTCCTCAACGGATAGATAGATAGAATATTCTTTATTGTATGTACACCAGGAATTACACATGAAATTTGACAATAGCATAGTACAGTACAATTGGCGGCCTTATTACTAAGAGTAATTTCTTCCAGACAACCATAGCAGTAAACCATTTGAGTTTGTACTTATTCGATTAGTATTTACGAAATCTTTGTTAAAACTTGGTGACAAAATCTTAAGATGGCACAGCAAAGTACCCACATTCTAGTGCCATCATCAGACACAAGAATTCCACAACGGATAGTAGGAAACTATTTGAGTTTCGGCTTATTTAATCAGTATTATTGACATCTTTAAAAGAACTTTGTGATAAGATCTGATGACGGCAAAGGAAGGTGGTTAGTTAGTTAGATCTGGGAAAAGGAACGTGGTAACAGGATCTCCTCAACGGATAACAGTAGACCATTTGAGTTCGTACTTATTCGATTAGTATTTATGAGATCTTTGTTGAAACTTGGTGAAAAGTTCGTAAGATGGCACAGCAAGGTACCCACATTCTAGGGCCATCATCAGACCCTTCAGACACAAGATCTCCACAACGGATAGTAGGAAACTATTCGAGTTTCGGCTTATTTAATCAGTATTATTGAGATCTTTAGCAGAAATTTGTGATAAGATCTGATGACGGCAAAGGAAGGTGGTTAGTTAATTAGATCTGAGAGAAGGAACGTGGTTACGGGATCTCCTCAACGGACAATAGTAGACCGTTCGAGTTTCGGTTTATTTAATCGATATTAATGAAATATTTGGGAACCTGGTGACCAGGGTCTGATGATAACAATAGAATATGGTTACGGGATTTCCGCAACGGAAAACAGTAGACTGTTCGAGTTTGGTGAGGAATGGTGGAACTTGAAGGCACTGACAGGTGGTTACGGGATCATTTTCATGCAAATGGCAACAAACACAATTTTCTGAAGCAATTGAATTACTGGTAGGTACTAACTTTTAAGCGAATGATGATATTTTTTTTTTACAAAATTACGAAGATAGTAATAAGTTCGTTACTATTGTGGAACTAAGTCAGAAATTAGAAACAAAGACATGGAACAAATTACTCATGGATTCTATGTAGAACTAAATTGATCAATCTACCGGCAACGGGTAAATCGAAATTTAATTAATTACCTAATAGGTATTTATCAAGTAAAAACGTTTATTTGATATCGAATTCCCTAAAACAGATTGCATTACCGTTATATTTACCCAAGAGCCTATATATTAGAGCCTCTATCTCAAAAAACTATATTATTATAATGTAACTTCAAAGATTCAATGTTTGCGGCTTATTAGCGAAGTCGGTAAAAAAACATTACATAACATAACATTTACATACATGCACATACATTGCTTCTGGCCCCACACTAGGATACCCTGTGTCGTGGGAACCAGAAACAGCGATGTCACAAACATGTAAACATCCAAGACCTGGGTTTCTTTTTTTTTTTTTGTGCCCAGCCGGGATTCGAACCCGGGACCTCTCGCATGGTACGCAGATGCGCTAACCACTACACCACAGAGGTCGTCAAAAAAGTTAACTAGACACAATATAACACCCGTACGCATGACCTCAAAGAGGAGCAGTGAATGCTGAAGCAAACAAAACAATTACTGTCCCTTCCTTGCAGTGTTGCCAACTTCATTGATGATTAGATTTTTTGTGAATATTGTACAGAAATATGACCAAATAAATAAACTAGGAATATGACTAAACAGGGATGTAATCTCAGGTCTTTTTGTCCCATAGTACGACAAATGAGTTACCTAGAATGATTCATATTAATTTATTTCAAATTAATCAATTATATAACATAACATACCGTAACATATATACACGCCCGTATCCCTTACGCAGAGATCAGCATTTGCCACTTCCCATGATCCTGACAGATCTTTTCGCTTTATCAACATTTGTTACTCAAAATCAAATTATTGAAATATTTTTGCAGTATTTTAAAAGTTAGTCTCAAACAATGGAGTCCTAGTAAAGAATAAATATCGAATTATATCTCAATTGGGTCAGAAAAATGTTACATTATTGTATTATCATTTGGTTTCACTATAAACATGGAAATATTAACAAAATTTCTTTTTGATCAATTAAGTCATTAACTTTATTGTTCAATATACAAGAAATAATTTGATATTACTAATTTATGATTGAAGTATTATATTTACTGAAGGCTGATTATGATTATATTTTACTGCTTTAAAATAATTTCAATATGAACTATGTAGCCAAAAAATACATTTTTAGTATTTGAAGTCAAGATCATGCTCAAAAAGCTTGCAGAGTATATAGGTTTGAAGAAAATATAGCCGTACTACGCCCAAACTATCACCAAAACGTATTTACCCGGGTATTTACCCGTTTTGGGTATTTACCCGGGAATATACCTTTCGGTTATATTCCCGCAACCCAACTCTACCCCCAATAGATACCGTACAACGTATGATACGACATTTGCACTAGACCGAAGTCACCAAACTTTGAGGAAGGAAAGGGGCGCGGGGAACAAACAAGCGAACGTGTGATTGGCTAATTCAAGGTCGCGCTAGAAAGCACCAACGATCTAGTGATGCGACATCGAAATCAGAGAGATAGCAACTTATCGATACATAGGCCTACCTTACCTGCTGTGGTAAGTTACTTATACCTACATTATTTAGTAAATTACATACCTACCTACAGGTTAACTTTTGACAATGGCAGCAAAGGTTCTCAATGCTCTACCATATCACATACAAGATATAAAAGACGATTATTTATTTAAAATAACCCTTAATAAGTACTTAGGCCACAAATGTTACTATTCTCTTCAAGAAATTTTCAATGATAAATGTTAAAATACACAATAGAAAAGAAAAAATATAATTAAAATAATATTAGTAATAGATAGTTGTAGGTCAGAAATTAAGGAATTAGTTAAGTTATATTGTAGTGCCCTTACAGGGTGTCATGTACCTGTTGAATTACATATAAGAACTGTTTACATGATATTTTCAATGATAAATGTTAAAATACACAATAGAAAAGAAAAAATATAATTAAAATAATATTAGTAATAGATAGTTGTAGGTCAGAAATTAAGGAATTAGTTAAGTTATATTGTAGTGCCCTTACAGGGTGTCATGTACCTGTTGAATTACATATAAGAACTGTGAACATGATTATTGCAATACAGAAATCTGAATCTGAATCTACCTGACTTCCTTAGGAGGGTTATGTTTTTCGGGTGCATGTATGTATGAAATAAATAAATAAACATTTACATACAGGCACATACATTGCTTCTGACCCCACACTAGGATACCCTGTGTCGTGGGAACTAGAAACAGCGACGTCACAAACATATAAACATCCAAGTCCTGGGGTATTTTTTTCTTCCCAGCCGGGTTACAAACCCGGAACCTCTCGCACGGTAAGCAGATGCGCTAACCGCTACGGCACAGAGGTCGTCATATAGTCATAATATGTACTTACACACATATTATCAGTATACAATTATATACATACACCCATTGGAGACTACTTACATACATTGGAGACTTCTGTGGCGCACAGATTAGGGTATCTGCCTAACATACAAGAGGTCCCGGGTTCGAATCCTGGCTGGGGACAAAAACAACCCCAGGTCTTAGATGTTTACATGTTTGTGAAGTCGCAGTTTCTGGTTCCGACAACACAGGGTATCCTAGTGTGGGGTCAGAAGCAATGTATGTGACTGTATGTAAATATTTATTTATGTGTTTCATACATACATACACCCGAAAAACATAACCCTCCTAAGGAAGTCAGGTAAAAGTTAACCTGTAGGTAGGTATGTAATTTACTAAATAATGTAGGTATAAGTAACTTACTACAACAGGTAAGTATAATGTTGGCACTGCTGTATCCATTAACCGCCTACGGTTTTTCAATGGGTAGAAATTGTCGTCACAAAAATGCTGTGAGCAAATTACGCTGTTCTTAGTGGGAAACCAATTATCGCCACGATGTACTCCGTCTATCCATTTATTTTTTCTTTCAGGGCACTGCGGAAACCTAAAACAAACCAATACAATTGTTTTGCAATCGAAAAAAACATAGAATATCCCTCCATACTAGTCCATCCTCCAATAACGGGACGGGAAGTAACAGTGTTATTGATAAATATATTAACGAATCGAATATATAACATTGTTTAAAATTATACGATTGGTTGGTATTTTTTCTCACCATAGATATAATTGGGCTAATTAAAGAGACAGTGTCACATCCTAAGGTCAACAATTTACAGGTATGACACAGGTAATTAATTACTCCGTTCCGTTAATTATTCCGTTCACTGCTCGCATTATTGTAGTGCTCTAAAACTAAGAAAAATGGCTTTGCAATATCCCAACATCATTTTTATAAAAATATCGATAAAAACTTGAGCACGAAACACTACACAACACTAGTAGTTTCGCATGATTTTGATAAAAAAAGACAAGTAATACTCATTACCGCAGGTCAGAAAGAGACATTTTCAAAAGACATCAACGCGTAGCCCAAGTTCTTTTAATTATTGCATATTAAGAACCAGTATATCTTGACCTTTGCTTCACTAGCAAAATAAAAATATTTTGCAAGGATTTTACTTACCGGTGGAATGTGATCCCATCTTTTTGGAAGTTAGAAGTCTTAGAAGACTTCCCACACCACTTCACACTACAAAACGGCATTAAAATGTCTTGTTTTCTTCGGAAAAGATTTTATAAGCATTAATTGTTGCACAGTACGCGCGGGTCTGATACTTGGTCCGGACTGAAGGAGCGCATTCAAGCTTTGTTTCGTATAGGAGCTATTGAGCCTATGCGTGGTGCGCGTCGTTTGCCCTGTATGCGGAATCTATTGGGGGTGATCTGTGGGCACTGGTGTCCATAAGCCGGTTAGCCGTATTTGCTTTCCCTTTCGACCTCGTGTCAGTGCGAAAAGAGATTTTTTCGCTCCTCGCACCTTCTGATGTTCAGTGATCGGCGACGTTGCCGCTTAGTGCATTCGGTGAGTACAAGCGGCAGCTGGGCAACCTTTACAAGCTTAACCCCGCACCGTTTGCATCACAAAGGCATAGAGTTGAATTTAGTATGTCAATGTTAAGATCAATGTGCTGTTGCTTGTACAGGTTTACGCAACATTGATCAAGTTGTGCAGTGCCGGAAGAGTCGATCGATAAGAGTCACCTTATATTGTAAAGTTCTTTCTATTGAAAAAAAAAATACATAGTCTGCATGAGATATTTCCAACCTGGAATGCATATCGTCGTAACCGGACAAAAGTAATCGGCCAAGTACGTTCGGGATAAGCGCAACGTAGGGTTCCGTAGTTAGCTGTGAAAATATGCGTAAATTATAGTTTTTTTTCGAGAACTAATTAAAATGGTTAGCAAATATATAATTTGGTCAGCAACAAAAAACAGCATAATTTGGTCAGCATACAAAGATTTTGTTTACAATAAAAAAAAAACAGGCAGCAATCCTGGTTCCGCAAATAATTTTGAAAATGGCAAAAAATTAAATCATAAATAGGCAGCTTACAATAATATGAGGTGGCATAATAAACATTCAGTCCGCAAAATAACTACTTGATCAGCAAGATTTCTAATTGATCAGCAGATAAAACATGTCTATAAGCAGTGTATTTGATTGGTATGCATATTTTAAACATGGTGAGCAAAATAGCTAATTAGATTGCGTTTTTGTTGAAACATTGGCAATGTACGTTAAAAGTGGGCGGAGCAAGTGCAGAAAATTTTCGCTATGTCTTTCATTATAGTTTAAGTACTTAGGTACCTACTTAATTGTATTAGTTTTTTTTAATTATCTGAATTATTTTTTATAACAATAAAAAAAATTAACACTTCTATAAATAATAAAACATACCCAAACAAATACATCCACTGAGAGAGTAAATAAATTAAATAATCTTTGTAAGAAACGCGTCCACTTTCCGCATGACAAGTGAAGTATTTTTGCTACGTTTATATTTGCAGCACAAAATTAATTTTTTTGCTTACACTCTTAGTGCTTACCAAAATTTTATTAAACAGGAGCAGCTCATTGCAGTTCATATAATTAATATGCTGTAGAAAAATAATTACACCCATCCAGAATGACATATATTGATGATTGATTTTGAAATGGTTGCTGGCCTTGAGTTGCTGATCAATTAGCTATTTTTGCTCACAGATTATATTTTTCTGCTCACAAAAATAGCAATACTATGCTAACCATTTAAATAACACCCTTTTTTTTCTGCCTCGTTGGTTTAGCGGTTTACACGCTTGACTATCAAAACAGAACTCGTGTGTTCGATTTCCCAATGTGCAAATTGCCTCTCCGAGTGTCTTTTCATGTTTGTGATGTCCTTGCTAGATGGCCTGACCCTAGTACAGAACATCTTAATTTGGGATTAGGACAAGAGTAATTTTTAATTAGTACGATGTTTTACTGGCGTAAAATAAAAAATCCTTTCCTATCTAGTGCCATAAACATTTTAACATTGAGGCACATTGTGGGGTACAAAAGACCCCTTTTTTGGGTTCCGCATCCAAAGGGTAAAACGGGCCCTATTACGGAGACTCGCTCCGCTGTCCGTCCGGTCATCTGCCACGGGCTGTATCTCTTAAACCGTTATAGTTAGACAGTTGAAATACTGTTACGTAACAAAAACGAAATAAAATAAATGTTTAAGGGGGCGCCCATACAACTGATATTGATAACGGCAACAGGTACACGCTTGAAATATTCACAGAATATTGAGTTATATTATATTATTTATTCACTTTAAAAATATTTAAGGGTCACTCTTACGGATACGATTATTTGCCGTTGTTTTTATAGATTAGTACGGAGCCCTTAGTGCGCGAGCCAGACTCGCACTTGGTCGGTTTTTTTATATTTTAGTTTACCATTATGTCTGTACGTAGTAATGACGAAGTATAAAAACCATCCCAAATCCATACTAAACCCCAACGAGTACTGGAGACTGCTCAATCAATCAAATCAAATCGGCTAATTTGAGCCCAATAGCACCAACCTTTTGCTCTTCGCACTTCGCTCCACCCTATTGCACATAGAGAGTGCCGTTTATTTTATCACCTAACTCTAAATATTTTGTTTTAAACATGCTTACCATTTTACTGATATGAAGTTCAGCTGGCAGGTATTCTGTTTTATGACGACTGTAGTGGCTAGTTTGCCTTGGAATGCTTTGGATATGCTCCCGTATTTTACTCTTAAAGGTGTCAGGAGTACAATAAGGTCGATTATCGTGTTTTCCACGCTGGTCTTTGGGGAAAGCCACTCCATTCTTCATTTTCGTTTGCAGCATCTGGATTCGTCGTTGTGTCAGTAAAAATGTATGCAGTAATGTTTTTTGGCAAACTTCTTTGTTTTTAATCGCGTATGTGAACGTCGACAATCTTCTGGAATTCGATTCGGTCTTACCCTTCTTCCTTCTTGTTGGTTCCCTAACATGCATGCACTGCATCAAAATTCAAAAAAATTCAATTCTTTAGAATGGCACCCCTAAGGATTCTGCCAATGTCAGGTTTGTTGTGGGGATGGCAACATTTTTTTTTTCCCCCTACAATCTAAAACTAAAAACGCGATAGTTGAAACTTTTAATAAAATTGTAAATAAATAAAACAAAATAGTACATAAAATATTCTAAAATTATAATTTTATGTTGTTACTTTTAATAAAATCAAAACTTTAATAAAGGGGGTAAATACAAGGGGTAACATCGATCGGAAATTTGTAGGGAGAGGAACGTCTGGTGGAAGAAAATCGTAAAGAGAAGAAGTCAGCTTAGAACAGTTGAAGAAAATATGATCTAGTGACCCTTCGTCCATACCACACTCACATAATGAATTATCCCTCACCCGTATTTTTGCCAAGAAGACGGGGGAACAAACGTGACCTAAGCGCAAGCGACAAATTGTGGAAGTTACTTTTTTGTCCGCGTCACGGAAAAAGAAAAACCAAGGCTTTGTAGGTATGTTATCCTGTATATTGCCGTATTGAGAACCTTTGTTTTTCTGAAAAGATTCCCAATCAGCTGCCCAGGAATTATTTAAATTCATTTTGGCGGTTGCAAGAAGATCAGACGAGTAATTTATAAAGTGAGTGTCAGAGCCAGACAGCGTTTTTTGCACACAAATCCACAAATTCGTTTCCTTGGATCCCAGAGTGACCCGGAATCCAAGCAAGTACGATATCAATATTCTGCTTATTGCAAGTAAAAAGAGACTCTCTAATTTTTAATATAATCGGCAATTTTGTTTTGGACCTAAAAGGATTGGCGAGTACAGCTTGCAGACAGCTTAGGGAGTCAGAAAAAATTATTGCTTTCTGAATAATATTTTTGTGCGCCTGGACAAATACAATGGCTTCAAGAATTGCCACGGCTTCACCCGTAAAAACAGATGAAGCTGGGGGACATTTAAAACTTAAAATTGTACTAAATCTAGGCACCCAGACAGCTGCCCAGACACATCCATCGGCAGACAGTTTGGAAGCATCGCAAAATATGGGAACCCACCCTGACCAATCCTCCACCATCTTTTCTTTAAATATACTTTCGGCCTGGGGAAAATCTTTACCAATATCAAATGAAAGAAGAATATTGGGGGTATAAATAAGAGCATCAAAATCAACAGAAAAAAGAGGAAGAATATCAGCTTGGAAGATAGGAGCTTGAAGATCGGAAAATTTGTTGTAACTTTTGACCACACAAGGAAGTTCCTTGTGGGTCCAATAGTTCGAAGAAGAACACATGTGTGATAATGATGAAAGAATTTTGAGGAGAAGGTGATCCAAAAATTGAACAATGTTACAGTAAAATCGATCTGCTAAGTATTGGCGGCGAAGGGCAAGAGGAGGATCCGAACATTCTACCTGTAGGGCTTTAGTAGGAGATGACTTCATGGCGCCAAGTACAATTCGTAAACACTTATACTGTACTTTATTCAGTCGGTCCAGCGCTAGTTTACTGCATGGTTCCAGTAAAAACAATCCGTAGTCTAAATGACTACGAATTATTGCATTATAAATTAATTTAAGGGAGTAGGGGTGAGCCCCCCACCACACACCAGCCAAGCACCGAAGAGTGTTTAGCCCCTTTTCACACTTTTTTATTACATAATTAATTTGTGGATTGCCCGTCATTTTGGAGTCCAAAATCACTCCAAGGAACTTAACCTCCTTTTCAACAGGGATAGGTTCACCATTAATGGATACTATTATATTTGGGATATTTATTTTTCTTGAAAAAACTACCACACTACTCTTTTGAACTGAAAGAGACAGGCCATGGCTGAGAAGCCAGTCGTCGAGGTACATCATTGCAGTGTTAAGACGGTTCGAAGCCTTTTCAAGGTCTTTAGAAGGAAAATATAAAGCTATATCATCAGCGTACTGCAAAATATTACAAAAAGAACTAACAGATTCCTCAAGATCGTATGTATATAAACTATAAAGTAACGGGCTTAAAACTGATCCTTGCGGCAGTCCCTTCCAGACCAGCCTGGGAGGTAAAAATGAGTCGGAATTTCTAATGAGAATGGTTCTACTCATCAAAAGGTTGCACATGAAGTTAACCAACTTCACTGGGATGTCCAGCCGAAATAGATTTTGTCTGAGAACGGGAAGGAGAACATTATCATAAGCACCCGTGATATCAAGGAAGACCCCTATGACAGACTCACATTTTGAAAAGGCTAAGCGGATCTCTGAGATTAATATACTAAGACTGTGCATAGTACTGGAGCCCTTTCGAAAGCCATATTGTGAGCTGGCCAAGAGTCCTCTTTTTTCCACCAGCCATTCGAGCCTGTTTTTGATAAGGTGTTCCATGACTTTAGCTAATGTAGAAGAGAGGGCAATAGGGCGGTAACTGGAGGGATCTTTAGGGAACTTTCCAGGTTTTAAGATAGGAACTACAATTGGCTATTTGACAGGATGTCAAATAAGTTACTTTTAAAACGGAATTTTGTATGAAAATACTTGATTGTGACGTCACATTTCAGAGCACTCTTTTTATGTTGCATCTATTTAAAAATTGTAATAATTAGTAAATGATTAAAAGAAATACATTTTCCGAAACATTTTGTAATTTTTGTTTTAATCGAGCATGTCAAATAATTTATTGTTGATAGTGTCAAATACCGTATTTGAGTCTTCCAGGTTTCCGGGGGAGTTCCAAGAGTAAAACAGTTATTGACTATATCCAGATAGTATTGCTTTGTAGAATCACTGGCATGTTTCAGAAGAGAATATGGGATACCGTCCACTCCGGGAGATGAATCGAT
The DNA here is from genome assembly GCA_947310845.1 of Yponomeuta plumbellus. Taxonomy (NCBI): domain Eukaryota; kingdom Metazoa; phylum Arthropoda; class Insecta; order Lepidoptera; family Yponomeutidae; genus Yponomeuta; species Yponomeuta plumbellus. Next base: position 7,808,665 of record OX371216.1, on the reverse strand, counting down.
TAGCGGGTCTAAAGCACAGGAAAGCTCTGCCAGGGAAAATTCTTCATCCAACCTATGTCGACTCACAGTCGAGCAAGGAGGGAAAAAGCAATCCCTCGCTGGAGCTGTAGGCGGCGCCAACCTCATAGCAAACCCTTCGATCCAGGTAGAAGTATCATTGGATGTTACGTCAAAATTTGTCAGAGATCCGCGAAACCGTCTAATACCCTTCCAGACTAATGCTGCCGGAGTTCTAGGAGAGAGATTTTCACAAAAACTAACCCATCCCTGTTTTTTCTTTCCCGACAAAAGTATTTTGGTTTCAGCAGCTATTCGTTGGTAGTTAAGGAAATTTTGGTCGTTCATAGCCCTATTATAAAGCTTCTCTGCTTCTTTTCTTTTTTTCACTGCTGCAGAGCATTCAAAGTCCCACCATGGACGCGAAGCCAAGTTCTTCTTAGGAGGCTTTTTTAAAGGGAAAGAAGACGCAGCAGAGGAATCAAGGACTTCAACAAAGTTGTTGTAGGAGGTAAAAACGTTTTCGGGGGAGACATTAGAAAGACACGTTATCCTTTGGTCAGTTGCCGTGGAAAACTTATTCCAGTCAGCATTCGCTAGCTTGTATTTGAGAAGAGGAGCATATTTTCGAACTGGGATGGATTTAGACGGAAATGAGATTAAAGATGGGAAATGATCACTGCCATATGTAGATGGTAGGATCTGCCACGATAAGAGAGAGGCGAGTGAAGAGGAGCAAAATGAGAGATCAACAGCTGATCTTGGGTCTTGATTGGGATAGACCCTGTGAGTGGGAGAGCCGTCATTTAGTATGCACAAATCATAATGATCCAACAGGTCCAAAAGATCAAAGGAAACAGCATCATTTTTATAACAACCCCAAAGATTGTTGTGACAGTTTAAGTCACCCATAATTAATAATGGACCAGGAAGAGTAGAGAGAATAGAATGAATTTCTTGGATAACAGAGGGAGAAGGTTGGGGGATATAGAGAGAAATAAAAGATATATTTAGGGATCTGACCGCAACTATATTAAAAGTGTCACTGTGAGGAGGGATATCAAGTCTGGAGAAGGTGAGATGCTTTCTTATTAATAGGGCAGACCCTGCATAGCCGTCATCTCGATCGTCTCGAAAACATGAAAAGCCTGACACCCGGAATAGAGATTCAGGCCTTAGCCACATCTCCGACACGGCCAATATGACAGGTTTGTATTTGTTTATTAGATGAATTAAATCTGATTTTTTATTTTTAATACTATGACAATTCCACTGGATCAATTGAATAATTTTTGTTGTAAATATCAGCGACTACGGCTAGTTTTTTGGGCGGTAACGAACAATCGTCGTATTTATGCAAAATATTCAGGAGCAGTGATATTAGCGTATCTAGAAGGTTTTCATTTTTCGGAGATGGTTCATCATTAAATAATGCGCAACCATTACCGAGTGAGGTGGATGGAGAACTAATTATAGAAAGGTGGGCTTTTCTATCATATCCACCGGTAGCTGCAGGAGCCCTAGGGTTACGATGTACTTGGGTAGTTTTTCTGTAGGAAGTGGTTCTATTTGAGGAGGGAAGAGGGACAGAGTCATTAGTTGCTACTTCGATAAATGACTTACGAACAGAGGGGAACCTGGCTGAAGCCTCTCTGAATGAGATGGATTCCTGGGACATAACGGTCTAATATTTTTTTGCCGTGCTTGTTCGGGACATTTGCTGTCAGTAGCCAAGTGAATACCTGAGCAGTTGAGGCATAAGGGCGATTTATCGCAACTCTCACTAGTATGCGATTGGGCGCATCGGGAGCAGCGTGGCTTAGAGCGGCACTGAGCCTTGATATGCCCAAATCGGCAGCAATTCATGCACTGTATGGTGGGGAATACGTATGGGTCAACCTTTATGGAATTGTAAAAACAGTATATGTGAGGAGGGAGAACCTGACCGGAATAAGTCAAAACCACGGTTTGGGTGGGAACCCAGGTTACACTACCATCGTGTACCGTCTTTCTATTCATGCGTCGTGACTTGATGATGGAACCACAACTTGGTGGGAGCTCTACAGCCTCAACCAATTGCTCCATAGACCAATCCTCAGGAATGTGTCTTACTACACCAATGCGGGTAACATTGTATGTAGGTACCGACGCCAAGAACTTGCCACCGGCAAGCGCTGGGTGTACTAGAAAATTATTGGCATCTTCTGCTGATTTGAATTCCACAGACATGCGATTTCGGCCAATGCTTTTAACTCCATCCATTACAACGTTACTTACCTTGTTACAACTTAAAAATTGACCGAATTTAATTGGCCTTATTGTAGTACCAGATGTTGGGTCTGCCTCCTCCTTTGTGACGTGGACAATGAAAGGGCCATGGTCAACCCGTCCATACTTCTTCATCTGTGTATATGATGATTTAATATACAAGTTGTTGTTTGATGGTATGGCTTCGTCGCTTTGGATCGCATTAATAGACGGATCGACTACTGGTTTTTTTGTTAAAACTGGGATACCGACAACGTCTCTCCCAGACAAACCACGCTTACGGGTTACCCCAGAATTGCATGAAGAATCTATAGGAAGAGAAAAGAGAGGGGGGGAAGAAATACGGCCGGCATTGCCGGAACCGCCACCCGGATCGGGTGGCTCACTAGAGCTCATGCAATCAGCACAAATCTATTAACTATTAATAAATACTGCTATAGCTTTGTTAAAGAGTCTCAACTAGCAAGAAAAACTCAAATTAATATTAAGAAAATTTTGGACAAATTCGTGACACGTGCGACAACCACAGAACCCAACGACAGAATCCGCACTGCATCAAAAAACCTGACTGTTCATCATAACTCAGTTTGTAAAACTCCTGGTAATGTTTCAACTTTTCCTCCAATGTCAATGACGAACAACCTTCTTTTTTGCAGTTATCTTTACAAATACGAGGCTGAAATAGGAATAAAATAAAATTACAAAAAGATTTACAAAGGTGTTAGGTCAATTTCATAACCTCACGTAACATTTGGTACTCTGTGCGTAACATACAAAGTTCTACTTACTGTTGCCGGTGGTATTTTAGCAGGTACACGTTCACCTCGCTTTGATATGTATTCTTCGCCATGATCTCGAACCTTTTTCCTTTCAATTTCCTTCCAATCTTGCATATTAATCTTGCGTTTTCTTACTTTATAGAGCTCACTTTGCGACCCCTCCGTCAAAACAACACTCCGAACGTCCGCCATTTTCTTGACATACAACGTTGTTCAACTGTATGCCGGTTTTTGACTGCCGCTAACTTCACTTCTGTTATGTTATTCGTAACCATATTCATTGCGAACGATGCCAGTACCGAAATAGAGCGGTATATATTATGTTATATTGTTGGTTAGCTTTCGCCAAATTGTAACATACAACGTTGTTCGAGCTCATACCTCTTATACATACCTAATATTATTATGTACTTATTTACAATGGGATCTATATATTAAATAAAAGCATCTTGTACTGAAATATTTTAATTTACACTCAATGTAGCCCTTATTGATGAATCAGAAAAATCATACAATTTCGTTGTACAGAATACAAGAAGCGTTGAACATAATATCGATAGCTTTCGAGTTTTCTTATCCAGACTCAACGTGGATAATGATTTCATTATACTCACTGAGTGCTGGCTTCCTAAAATAGATGCTCTTCCAGTCATTACAAATTTTACTTCACATTCGTCTACAAAACACATTAACCAAAATAGTGGGGTCATCGTTTATGCTCGAAATAATCTCAATGTAAAGGTCGATGAGCCTGATTTCGATGACGCAGACTGCCTTACCATTAAAATAGATAAGAGTCTTGTTATAGTTTGCATGTACAGGTCACCATCTTTTGCTAACATTGAACGCTTTTTAAAATCCCTTGATAAATTGCTCCAAGGTCTTAAAATGTTTTCAAACACACTGCTTCTCGGAGACATTAATATTGATGTAAAGAGTGGTAGCACTGACACTAGGTACTGCGAATATCTGAATCTACTTGCAGCAAACGGACTTCTTCCAAGTCATTTATTTCCAACTAGGGGTCCAAACTGTATCGATCACAGTTTTGCTAAATTAAATAACGAACTTACAACAGTAGTATGTAATTCATCGGTGACTGACCACAGTTGTTTGATTATATCGGCGAAGAAAAAACAAATAAGTCTAAATAGGAAGCATCGTGTTTTAAAAAAAATAGATTATCAACAATCTTTACTGGATCTGCAGAATATTGAATGGGATGATTTTTTTGTCATCTAATGATCCTAATGTGACTACACATAAGTTCTTAACTTTAGTTTCGACTACTATTCAGAATAATACTACTGTACATAGAGTCCCTAATAGAAAAGTTTGTTTGAAGCCATGGGTTACGCCAGGTCTAATTCGATGTATGAGATTCAGAGACAAACTACATACAAAGTGCAGAAAGAATCCGCAGGATATCACGGGACAGGTAATTTACAAAAGATATAGAAATTTTTGCAACAATTTACTAAATAAACTAAAAAGAAAATATGAACGAGATGAGCTTAACAAACACAAACATGATATAAAGAAAACATGGGATACCATTAGAGAGATATGCAACATAAGTCAAGAGCACCTGCCGCCGATGTATTGAACTTCAAAGAAACTCCGCGGGACTCTGTTAATTACATTAATGATTTTTTTGTGAACGTTGGGAAAAATCTGGCTCAGGAGGTTTTTAAAAACATTAAAACAACAGAATCTGAATTACTCTCAGAAATTAGGCCTAATGAAAATACCCCATTAAAATCTATGACAACTGACGAAATTGAAATAAAAAAAGTCATTATGTCTCTAAAAACCACGTCTTCCACAGGTTGGGATGGCATTTCCTCACATTTCCTTAAGTTATCTGTAGACTGTCTGTCAAAACCAATAGCATACCTCTGTAATTTATGTTTGTCCTCTGGCGTGTTTCCGGATTCCCTTAAGGAATCTATCATTGTTCTGGTGTATAAGTCTGGGGATAGAGACAGTATCAGTAATTATATACCTATATCACTATTACCTACTTTGGCCAAAATTTTGGAGAAATTAATTAACCTTAGACTCCTTCATTACCTAGAAAGCAATAACTTACTTTCCCAAAACCAATATGGCTTTAGGGAAGGTATTTCTACTACTGATGCTATTGATACATTAGTGAGACATGTGGTCGGTATGCTGGACTCTAAGAGAAAGTGTCTTGGTATTTTCCTTGATTTGGCCAAGGCATTTGATACTGTCTCTGTCCCCCTACTCATACGTAGATTGGAGTTGGTTGGCATTCGCGGCGTTGCCCTGGACCTCCTTACGAGCTATCTCAAGAATAGGAAGCAGGTTGTTGGTGTTGTTGATGGGGAAGGTCAATCTATTTATAGCGATAAAATGGACGTTTCTTTTGGAGTCCCACAAGGTCAGTGTTGGGACCGACCCTATTCTTAATTTACATTGATAACCTGTGTTCTAAGCAGCTTAAAAATGCAAAAATAGTAACTTTTGCCGACGATACAGCGGTGATATTTGATGGTGGATCTTGGGATGAGGTGAAATTGATAGCGGAAGCAGGCTTTCGAGAGATTATGTCATGGCTTAACAAAAACGTGCTTACCCTTAATCTAAAGAAAACAATGTATATGACTTTTAGTATAAGCAACAATACACAGCCGAAGGGAGACCTCAATCTTAAAGCCCATACATGTAAGAGTGATTCCATGTCGACGGTTAAAAGGATATAGGGGTTAAGCGACAAAAAGCAAATTGTTCAGGAGAGCATTTTAAAGTTTGAAATTAAAAAAAAAATCATAACTTTTTTATTTATTATCATAACGTAAAGATGGAAACAGCTCTAAACTAAAAAAAATACGAGCATTAATTGCCATTTAATTTTATTTGACTGGACGTTGTATTATGTAGTTTTATGTCGCTTGACCCCAATTGAACATAATTTTTATATGAGGTAATTCAGCATATGTTACATCCACAAATAAAAAAACGAAGAGTATAGACGACTAAGCTACATTTGGTTTCCGTATACCAGGAGGTAATAGGGCATAAGTCACATGACTGTTGAATACTAAAATAAGTAAAAAAGGATATATTATTACAATTCACACCATTGTGACAAAAGGTAATGGAGCACAAGAAACAGTGCTTAGCAAAAATACCGTAAGGATATCAGTCATTAGCGACTCCGTAAGATGGTTGAAAAAAAGGTAACATGGTATTTCCACCCATCTAGATTTGTAGGCCAAGAGGAAAACAAGAATATACAACACATGACATTGTCTGGGCAATTGGTAACGTAGATTAAACGTCACGTCCTAAAAATAATATATTCTCAACAATCTCAACCAACATTATTCTCCTTTGAAATAAGAATTAAGCAACTGCAAACGTTAGAGGATGTTAGTGTCACCATCATCGTTCGTACCAGATTACTCACCTACCTACATAAGGTATGATTTTGTAACGATTATTTGACCTGATTGTGCGATGAAATGAAAACTTAAAATATACCTATAAAATATACCGTACCTACCTGAGTATAAACAAGACCTGAATAGGTAATACAAAAAATCTATTGATAATGGAGATCCAGCTAAAGTCTGGAATTTTCTCAAACCTCTAGGAGTTGGAAAACCACGCCAGGCCTCTATTTCTAAAGACCTTAATGTCAATGCTCTCATTAGTCACTTCACTTTTGTTCGTCAATTTAACGCGTTTGATCTCTGAGTTCTCCTTTGAACGTGTGGTACCTGGATGACGGCACCATTGGTGGCTGCCCAGATGTTTTCATTGGAGATGTTAAAAGGTTGATACGAGATATCCAAAAGGCTATCTGGGGCTCCAGATACCCAAAACCACGTATCAACACGTGCGATACGTACCACACAGAAGTCGCAACTGTTTCCATGCTTAGGGCTGGCGTAACAGGAAGTGACGTCAGAATTTTACGCTTAGGTCCCTGGGATCGTACTCTTGGACAAGTCAGACTTTACTCTGCCCCAATATTTCCAGAAGGCATCCCAGGGGTGCTGCGTAGAAGAAGAATGATATTTTGTCGGCAAATAGGCATCACCCTAAGGCAACTATAAGCACGTGTTGCCCTGATGATTTTGCGTAGTTGTTTCTCAATCCCAAAGCTGAAATACACTATTCGTACGGCTCCATTGTGGCTGCAGAGAGAGGCATTAATAGATTATGACACCATCTTGAAGAAGGAAGGAATCTCGGACTCTTATTCTTTACGTGTATATGACCTAATCTCAGTGGAGTCAAGTATCGCTCTCCATCATCATCATCTCATCGTTCCCAGCTTTCTTGGCTTCATCATGGGATGTTGGACCTCGTCACTCGCATTTTGTATTTTAATGGCGGCGGGTTTCACGTCCCTTCGCAGAGGAAGCCTTGGAGTTGTAGCAGGCTCGTTGTCAGCATTCTTGGGATGAGGTCATATGCAAGTCCACTGTGGATGGTCTCGTCGGCCAGAGTGAAGGGCCATAGCTCGTTTACGCGTTCACGCGTGAACTGGAGTCAGGTTTGTGGCAGCCAGCGTTACCGTCTCTACAGCTTGGAACCTTGCTGGATAATGACTCCCTGCGTACAGCAGTAGCGCTTTGTTTGAGTTGCAAGGTGAGCGAGCCGATCTGTGTGTCTGTGGGGTATGTTGGGACATCACGGGCTGCATTGTGTTAGGAGTGCGGGTAGATGGTCTGTAAACCATTCATTGAACGACTTCATCCGCAGGGCTCTCTGTTCTGTCAACGTTCCTTGCGTGTTAGAGCCTCCGGGCTTCTGTCGCACCGATGAGAAACATCCGAACAGTCTCACTCATTTATCCTGCGAGAAGGGGTGTTGTTCAGTGTGGGATGCGGCCTGCATCCGCACTTTTGCTCTCTTGCATTTATCCGCTACTGCAGTTGCTCCCGGTGCCGTTGCTGAATCGACAGCGAGGGTCAAACTCCAAAAGTATAGTGCCTTTATGGCTTATTGCATTTTTGTCCACTAGCAGTGGAGACTATAGGGTTTGGGAGCAACAGGCCAAGATTTTTGTTAAGGAGTTGGGGCGCCGTTTGAGGGACCGTGGGCTTAACTGCCGCTCTGGGGCATTTCTGGGTCAAAGGATTTTTTTGGCAGTGCAGCGTTCCAATGGTAATGGCCATAATAGAAGTCATTTCAGCTACTCGGTCAAGACTGGTGTTTTACCCAAAAAGCTTTATGCTTTCTCATTCTCCGATTTTCGGCCCATATCCATCCATTCATCATAAAAGATTTCGAGCGTCTTATCCATTACCAAGTAAGTATCTTCCTAAGCAAAAACGGTCTCAATCTGGCTTTTGTGCAGGCTGCACAGTTTCTGCACTTGTTAAAATTATAGTCGAATGAAATGGAGTAAAATTATAGGAAAATGGTTATGCAACTGTCCTCACATTGTTGGACTTCATCAACACGGTTGACTTTAACATCCTGCTGGACACTGTTCTCTCGATGAATCCTTCTTCGCTTAGTCTGATACTTCTGCTGGTGTCGCGCAAGGTGGTGTGTTGTGTTCTCTTCTCTTTGCAATTTTCATCAATAGTTATCCAGAAACCTCTCTTCTTCCTACGACCTTTATGCAAATGACCTCCAAATTTATAAGCATAGTGCTGTAGATAGTCTGCCCTCGGCGATTGCTAAAAGAAATGCTGATCTACCTAGATCGTATTTTGAAATGGAGTAAGTATCATGGCTTGAGGGATAATCCCGTCAAGACGCAGATGATCGTGGTTAGCAGTCTTAGAACGGTTTCTAGGGGAGTAGTTCGGCAGTGTAATAATACCATTCAGTCAGAAGGTAAAACTTGGGCATCATCATCGGCTGCTTGAGGTGAGTCGGAAAATTTTCGCCTCAGCGACCAAAAAACGCTTGCGCAATCTCTGTTGCTCCCGATCCGCGACTATGCTAATGCCAGCTATCTTGAGTTGATTAAAAAACAACTTAATAAACATGAGCGCCGCTAGATCTTTGCTATAAGGTTCATATTTGGCTTACGCTCACTAAGACTTCCTCTCTCTTCTTTACTCAGCACTGCGAAATCCCACTACTCCTCGTTATCTCAAAGAGCGCTTTATTTGCCTCAGTTACTCCCACAGCCGGGCACCACGATCTGACCTGACTTTGACTTTGAAGACACCAAGTCACTCGACAACTCGGGCAACTTATTTGCGGTAAGGGCCGCCCGGCTGTTGTAAAATCTGCCGGTTTCAATAAGGCACTCTTCTTCCCTAGCTGTCATCAAAAGCAGGATTCTTGATCTATATTTATCACTCTAATCTCTAACTATTTAACTGACTAATATCTATTTAACTGTCTTGTTGTGTATTTACTTACTTTACTTTTACTTTTTTTTATTTTTACTTTGTTGTAATTACTCTTTTTTATTTCCTGTGTAGAATTTTATATTTATAATAATCTTTCAAGAAATTTATTTTAGTAATAAAGCCGCGAACCTTTGCAAATATTTGTAATAAATTTTGTTATCTTGACTGACAGCCGTTGGCTTAATGTATCTCGACTACGTATGTGTGCACATTTATAACGCTTTAACTTTATTTCACTTTCTCCTAAGATACAGGTTTTTCGCCAAGCTTAGGCGACATGATGAAAGATTTAGCACCAAACGATTGTCGTCAGTTTTACATACTGTAATTTTTTTGGTTTTCAAATTTAAAAAAATTGATTTTGATTTTTTTATTTTGGATAATATTTTGTATTTTTTGTTTCTCCGGTGTAAAATAAAGAATATTCTTATCTTATCTTACAAATTGCCATACACACCAATTAATAAATCTCAATTGTAAAGCAATACGGCGTAATTAACAGAGTTTTATTATATACAGAACATAACATAACATTTACATACAGGCACATATACTGGTTCTGGCCCCACACTAGGATACCCTGTGTCGTGGGAACCAAAAAATGGTAAAAAAATGGTAGTAGGGAGTAACTGACAGTTAAATAGTTCACTTGGTTATAGTAATAGTAATAGGCGACAACTATTTGGTGAACTTGTGCATGGTAGTAGGGTATAACCGACAGTTCAATATTAATTAATTTTTAGTAATTGCCTGTAAGCGACAATTGTACGGCAAATTTGTGTATGGTAGTAGGATATAACCGACAGTTCAATATTAATCAGGTTTTAGTAGTTGCCTATAAGCGACAGCTGTATTATGAACTTGTATTGGTAATAAGATATAACCGATGCTTTATGTTTTTGACGACAAAGGTAAAGAGACATTAGTTCCAACTTTCAAAATAGGTGCTTATGGTAAAGAACCGTAAGCGCCCAGAAGCTCCAAACCAGTAGGAAGTAAAAATACATTACCGACTAGAGACCAAAAATGATGCCACTTTTACAGGGGTACAAACGCCGTTAAGCAAAAAAAGGCCTAAAAAACGGTCGGTAACACCAAAACGACTATTTAAAAACGAAGTTTTTTTGCTTGGGCACAAGGGACAAAAAAGTCATCGTAGAGCCGCGGGAGTAAGCGCATTCGACGCAGAATTTTTTTTTTAAGTAAGATGGCATTCAAAAGTCATTTTGGGCCAAAATGTCGCTTATGCCCTATTGCCTTTTAACCGTCGATGTGTAGTTGTTATGCCCTCTCTCAAACCGAAACTATCAAATATCTTGGAGTAGAAATAGATAAAAACCTAAATTGGCAAAAACAGATAGATGCGTTAAGTTCTAGAGTAAGAAAGTTAATTTGCATTTTCAGAAGAATAAGACATGTACATGATCAACCAACCATCAAAATGACTTACTACGCCCTGTGTCAATCAGTTTTATCGTACGGACTAGTTGCATGGGGTGGAGCCAAAAAAACTGCTTTGATCAAAGTCGAGAGAGCTCAAAGAGCTATTATTAAAGTAGCAATGTTCAAGAAATATCGATACCCTACAAGAGACCTATACCAGGAATTTGAAGTTCTAACCATACGTCAATTATTCATAAAACAAATATTACTTCGACAACATTTTCGGCCTAGACTTAACTTAATTTCACAAAGAAGGAAACACACTATATATAAGGTTCCTTTATTCAAAACTGCTTTTGCTCAGGACTTTTCTTTGTTCTTGGCGCCTTAGGGACTCCACACACGACAGCTATAAGGTAAAGATGTATATTATAGCACGATATATCTCATTACATCTTTCCATAGAAATCGTCAGGAGACCACACACGACAGCTATAATATACATCTTTACATCTTCGTACCTTAAAGGTACTGAGCGATACGAAGATGTATATTTACCTGTCGATACATCTTAATATAATATCTCAATACCTTTTCGTATATTACGATACATCTTTCTTCGAACAGGGTGTTCAAAAAGTTTCTTGGTGATTCAAAAACTCCACTAGGAGTCTTATGTCGCTAAACGACATAGGTATTCAGAGTCCTGTCTCAAAAAATTAATTTGCTCCACATCACTTGTAGTCCTATCTGTAATCACTAAATGGTCTCGCTAAAGGCCGGTTTCCGAATTGAGAACTTCACTTAAGTAAATATTTAAATAACGTTCCGTCACGCTCTTTTCTGAGAAATTTGACGAGACAACACTAGAATTTAGTAGTTACTTAGCGAAATTCTCAATTCAGAAATCGGCCGTTATCTACGTTTCCCAAGCCTGAGGAAGGTATAGGCCATACTCCGCCACGGGGGGCCAAGTCCGGATTGGTGGAGGCTTGTAAGAGTAGTGGCTGGTCTTACTCTATGGCCTCCGACTTGGCTTAACGACTGCCATCTATCGACGGCAGCCAGCACCAACTGCTTAACATGCCTTGCGAAGCATGGAACCGCTCGGAAACATGCCATTAGCGTTAATCATAAACGGTCACCCAACCGCGCACTGAACGCGCCTATGTCGCTTAACCTTCGTGATCGTTTAAGATCACTCAGGCGGCCAGGGCTGCGAGCAATTCTTCGATTCAGTCGATTGATGACCTATGATTTTATAGATATAACATAGGAAGTTACAAATTATATAGTGTTGGAATATAACATTAAAGTTGCCTTTAACATGAAGGATAGTAACAAAAATCAATCTTCCTCAAGAAAAGAAAAAAAAGTGTAGCAACAAAGTGGTCATCAATTTTGTAATAATATCATGCCTGTCGACTAGGTGGCGATGTCTGATAATTCCGCATATAATTTAAACTCTTCGGAATTTTCTTACTTTACTTTACTCGTTACTTTTCCTTGCTTACGTTCTATTTTTGGCACATGTGCCAACGCATACGCTCATCAAAATCTCAATCATCTTCTGATGAACTACCTATCTATTAAATCTAGTAGTAAGTAAGTCGACAGATCCATAACAACACCCTGTATTACCCCTTAGCAGCAGGAACGTGTGTCGGTCGAGACGTATGTCAACGAAATGAAGCGAAATATACATTACGTTACCTGTTGCATGTGTGATACTTTAATATAATGTAAAGCTATACATCCCGGGATGTAATGTATATTATAGCCGTCGTGTGTGAAGTCCCTTATTTGTATAATAAAGTAGAGAAATCATTATCTTTAAGCAATTGTACGAAATTTCAGTGTAAAAGGATTCTTACAAAATTTTTGGGCGAATTGGATTATGGAGTCAACTGAGAATATACTAAGAGTAATAAAATGATTAATAAATTTTATATAACAGAATACTAATGAACTATATAAATAAATATTATTATTAATTATAAAGACGTATGTCTTAAAAATGTCAATTACTTATTGTTACAATTATTATAACATACTTTTATAGTGGAACAAATTATTTTATCTATATTATATTAATGTATATATGTAGGCAAAGGCATAGGTAATTAAACATAAAAAATAATAAATGCATGGGCATGTCATATTAGATTAGATTATTAATTATAGATCGCAATGAAATTATTAATATTTTAAAATTGTTACATTTATTATATTATTCATGTAATGTAATTTGGTCAATGTAATTTAATCAATTCAGAAAGAAAATATAACTAAGAGAAAAGTAATCTGTACACTCTAGACAATTTCCTTGCTCTGTATAATCGCTATCGGATGTCCAGTTAATGAAGACCTAAATTATACTTTGAATATGGCTTTTAAGTGGCTCCTGTTTGCTTGGTCACATCAAGAACGAGAACATACCTTGCCGTCATACAGTTTTTCACTAGTACGGAGGGTAGTAGTATCTTTTTTGGCTGTTGCTAGCATAGTGGATTTAATAATTAATTAATTTAAAAAAAAATTACAATTTTTTTCAAGTTATCTATTACATGAGATTCCCAGGAACGGTTGAGCGATCGAGGGCCGCGACCGATCGATCGAGGGCCGGTAACTTATACTTACGAGTAAGTAACGTTCTGACATGCTCTTTTATGAGTTTGACGAGACAGCACTACAGTTAAGTAGTTACTTAGTAAAATTCTCAATTCAGAAACTGGAGTAAAATGGGATTAGCAACTAAAATTCTTAAAAAAAAATGTAAGACGTCTCTTGAGCACCAAGTTTACGATATTATTTGTAAAAAAAAACGATTTCTCTAAAGTACTCAGAAGCAGTTTAAGCAATCTGTGGTTACTTTCCTTATTACCACACACTATTCAAACTGCCTCTGACCGCCTCTAATTCCTATAATAATAATCACAAAAGACAAGAAGCTTATTTACTTTACTCTACGTAATATTTAACTTAAACGTGTTCAGTGAAATTGTGTGTTATCACAACCCAAAAACTTAAAGAACAAAGTCATTACAAATAAGTAATAAATTACCTTTGGACCTATAATGATAATATACCTAACCTATATCACGAAAAGCATTAATTGTAGAGAAAAATTCTCCAGTGAGATGCAGTGTAATTTCTGAAATGGGCACTTACTGAAATATAATATCGGGTAAGCTTCGTCAGTTACCTTTTTAGAATTCCATACCCAAACAAAACAGACCCTATTACTGAGACTCCGCTGTTCGTCCGTTCTGTGATGGCTGTATCTCGTGTTAGATAGTTGACAACACAATATATTTATTACAAAATATTTCTTTGTATATTCGCTTTGATTAAAAATAAATAATTAAATGAAATGAGACAAATATTGAAGCCTCCCTTCGATATTTATCCCATAGAACAAACGTTATTTTTGGCCGTTTTCGCTCGATAACGGCAACGTGCAGACGCTCGAAATATTAAAATATTGTACTTATAGATAATTGGTACGGGACCCTTCATGCGCAAGTCCGACTCGCACTTGGCAGGTTTTCTGTAATTCATTTAGTAGGTTTAGCAGGCTAAGGTATTTGGCAAAACTACGTTTGCCAGGTCAGCTGTATAATTCTTTATTTCAGTCGTAGACACCCATATGAACCTACTTTACAATACTTTCTTACAAAAAACAAAAAACAAAATTCAACTCCAACTGGCGCTACGTTCAGGAACTGCCCTTTTTAGAAAACAATGCTGCATATTTGGCAATTCAATTTTTGTGGCCGAATGATGATGATGATGAATTCAATTTACCCTTCGTCGTGGCTTCTTGGCTGGCGGTGGCGGTGGCGGTGAAAAAGGTTCGGCGTCACTCTCCACTTCCAGCTTCACCTCTACCAGGGGAGGCACTTCCAATTCCAGGAGCGGCTTCGACGATGATGCTGAGGGGGGCTCGTACGCCCAAGTCCCAGGCTCTATCTGTGTCCAAGAGAAAAAAATGTGTGAAATCATTTATAACACATTGAATTACTAATTTCGCGTAATAAGACGTATTTCCTGGAGCCTGTTTCATAAAACTGCAATTTATAGTTAATAAAACTGCAAATACTGCGACAGTTCGACGTACATGAAATATCAAGTTAATGTCAAATGTACTATGAATTTATGCTTTATTAGGCCCGGCCCGGCGAGACCAAAAGGGCCAAATTCAACACACTCATTGTGAGGTTGTCTAGCTAGAGGGTTGGTCCCCTCTGCTTAGTAACAAGGTCACCCATACCGCCGCCGCCGTACCTGGTCGGATAACGTCAAATCTGTGTTCTTGGTACGGTGTGCAAAATAATCATCACTGGACGTGACTGATAATTATTTTATTTAAATGTGTACTTGTTTCTGTAATTTGTTTTTTTTTTTTGTATTAAAGTGGGGCATACTAAAAGTTTCTGGATCTGGCCACTTAACAAAAGAAGAATTCGAAAGTTGAATTCGTTATATGAATATTATATTACTTTTTATATCGGAGATTCTGGCATCCTTTCTAAAATTGTGTGTCGCCATCAAAATTATTACTCCTGAACTTTTCGTTAAATATTTTTTTTATTATTATCGCTGTGGCTTCTTAAGTCAACAAGTGATTTGCCAGAGATTTCAATTGGCTTTTGGTGATGAAGCACGAAGTCACAGCACTGTGTATTATAGTGGTTGGAGAAGCCAACAAGCCACCCTCGAGTGTTCCGAGGGTGCCTCCTCGCACAAGGAGAGGTTCCGCGCGCTCGCTCTCCACCTTCTCTGCTTTCAGAGAAGCGCTGGAGAGCGACCGACGGGCGACGCAGCATCGCGGCGTCTTCCTCTTGCCCCGTTGTATGGGCGACGGAGCGAGGGAGGGCAGCGCGAGGAAGCGGTTCGGGGCCATTATGACCCCCCCACGAGGAGAGGAGGCGGCGTTTCCTTGCCCCGTTGTATGGGCGATGGGGCGGGGGGCGCCGCTGGGGAGCCAATCTGGGTCCTCACCAGTAGAGTCTCTTCGGGGACGAGCTCTTATTGGGTCAGTGAATTAACCTCTGGCCTATCCTTTGGCCCGGTAGAGTAGCGGGAGGAACACCCCGGGGTTTAGTGGGTAGGCCGGGCCCGAGCAGGAGGCTCGACGGGGCTGTGAGTCCCACACGAAGTCGTTCTGTTGTCCCCTGACAGCAGGGCGGTGAAGTGCGTAAATTTATTCCCCGCGTTAAAAAAAATCTCCTTCATACAATGGTTTCAGTGAACACAAAAATGCATGAACTGGGAAGGAATAACTTTGAAAATTAATAAATGTATCGCAACCTCTTGAGATATCTGTGGTAACCTCAGAGCAAGAATAATGAGAAAATGAAATGAATGAGATAATTATCTGTGATCGTACATAATGAAAGTTATAAATCTAGTTTTATTTTTCAGAATCCAGAAATTTTCAGTACGCTGTAAGTGGTGGTGGTGGTGCCACTGGGCAGTAGCAAGCGCATGGATCATTTATTTTGATTTTGGTGCAAACTAGATAAAATAATTATGTCCTGTGTATTTGCTTTTCTTTTCTGATGGAAAATGAATAAGACAACCTTGATCACAGGTTCATTTTCATCATCGCTGTCATTTAAACCGCTTTCTGATGAACTTTCTGATGAACTTTCTGAACTTTCTTCTCCTCCAAGGGATATCACTAGTTGTTGAATAGTCTCATCTTGAATTTGATCTTTCTCCCAGTACTCCTTCTGAAGTGTTTCGACGCGATCCACTTCCTTCTTCCAATCAGACGAAGTTATTGTGGTTAAAGTGTCTTTTATTAGTTTCTCTACATTTTTTTCAGATTTCTTGACATTTTCGTCGGCCATCTTTTGCTTAACTAAGTCCCCAATGTATTCTATGGGATTAAGGTCGCTATGATGGGGTGGTAAACGGACGATTTCGTGACCACGCTCTCTCATTAATTCATCAATAAAGTATCGTTTCGGCGGCCTCGTCCTTACTATTATTGCGTACAATTCCCTCGGCGACATATTGTCTTCAAATGGAATGTTGTTGTTCCGAAGCCAGTTTTGCATGTCAGCTTTGAGTGATGAACGTGCAGGCGGCTTTTCAGTCTGTATCGAATGGTATGGCAAGTTGTCAATGACAACTATACCATTTGGCGGTAAGTTCGGTATTAGTTTTTCCTTCAGCCATTTAAAAAAATCGCTTGCTTTTAACTCGTCATGGTAATCGCCGGTGGCACTTTTACATTTGTGCAGAAATTCTGTACCAGATATAAACCCGTTTTCTCCTCCAGCATAAATTAGAAGCCATCTTTGTTCTGAGTTAAAGTCTTTCTTCTCGCTGCTGTCGGTACTGTCTTGGGACCCTTTATTTTCAGTACAGTGGGAATGGATCCAGGCCTTGTCCAGGTAGGTGACGGGTTTTTTGTCTGTTCCGAGGTCATTATTGTCTTTCATGCGGCGCAGGTACCGGGACCGCTGTGCGGCGATATCTGGCTTTTGCATGAGAACAGGGCGGGTGTTTTTGCACTTTTTGAATTTATAACCCAATTCCTTGACTAGAATGTTCCTTATAGAGCTTCTTCCGCCTTGAAAATTAAGATCTTTCTTTGCGGCCGCCAGGATTTTCCTCAGAGTTGGGAGTTCTTTGTGTACAGTATAGATGTTGTTGACAATATTTCGTATTGCGCAAATGTCAAAGTTGCCCACGACAATTTTTCTTTTGTATTGCTTACGCTTCTTACCCGGAGTTGACAATTTTTGCCGGGTATTTGGATTAGGACTAGAACACGGGGATACAGGTGACGGTGCACGTAATGCTGCGGCCTCTTTCTTTATGTTCATTAGTGTCCTCTTCGATATTCCAGTTGCAGCACAGGTTCTTTTCACGACTTGGTCCACAGGTAAGATAAATTGCTTATTTGCCTTTTCCATTTCGAAGAACTTAAGCACTCTCAGGATTAAATTCCTTGCTTCGCTGTGTATAGTCTTTCCCATGGCTCTAGAATTGAACTGAACGTCGAAAAAAATACTATAGGCTTAACAACAAAAGGTCTGGAACTAAACACGAAATCAAGCAAATTATCGTGACGCGTGATGGCAACGATGGTGCTGACTTCACTGATGCGATGGGGCGAGCGCGGTGTGTTGAGGGGTGAAGCGGGACGGGCGTCGTATACAGCGAGGTGCGGAGATATAATGACCGCGTTGGAGTTCAGTGTCCCGCAAAATGTGTGACGCGGCGCTCTGTTGTACAGTCGGCGAAAGGTCAACGTTTACATTTGTTTTAATAACAAATTAAATATCATTTTTAGCAGACATTCAATCTTAAGCTGGGCCCTAGTTTAAATAGCTATTGATATTACCTACAGAGATTTCTGGGTGACAACGTTGGGGAGCCCTTTGCCCAGCAGTGGGACTCAAAAGAGTTCATGTAAAAGAAAACATTTAATTTTAAGGATGATACTTAAAATAAATTATTTGAAAAATTAAGTAGGTACCTACCTATGATTATTAAATTTTATTTGGGGGGCCAGTTAGCCACCTAGACACGAAGTGTGTATTTGATTAATAATAAATAATCACTTAAAAAGGAACCACCATTAAATTCAAAGACTGCGGTCTGTATTGCTTAACTTTCCACTCTATCGGATTAAGAATTTACACAACTCCAAAGTGTCTAGTATTTACGTTATTTGACAGCTCAGAGTGGGCAAAATCAGACAACTCCATACCGTGAAGCATTTAGGTAGTAATTGCACCCCTCTGCATCCTAATCTCTAGCACCAACTCCTGAGCGAATCCAATCGGCTAACTGTCAAATTCCATAATAACTTGGTATGCTTAGTATAGCAGCAGTCGAGTACCGGTTGCTGCCTAGTAGTCCAGTCAAATTAGATATTGTATTACTTATTAAGGAGTTTGCATTTAAATTAATTTCCGACAAGGTCCGCATAGGTCTTAGTAACTGGACTTCCGCATAGGTCTTAGTTAGTCTTACTTAAGTAAGTGACTACAAATGCTGTGTCAAAATTACCCACCGATCCCGCTTGTGCGTTGCTTTTTCACATTCATACATAAAGCTCACGTTTGTGTTCCAGAGGGGTAGGTAGAGACCAGAGACTGCCACTTACCACGATTCTGACAAATCACTTTCGCTTCTTCGACATTCATGTAATATACGACTAGTACCTATGTAATATACGATCTAATGTAGCTTCTGTTGATGGATCAAATAAATAAAATAAAATAAATTCATACGCACGCACGAAGGCGCGTTGTTTTTATCCGAGATCAAAGGTCACCTTTTTCACCTTTTTAGAGTACCGGAATGGATGTATGAAAGTTAGTACAGGATGTCAAAAAACCCTAGAAACCGGAAGTGAAAGCTAACTAATTCTTTTATTGAGAAGTCAAAACATTTACTATATTTATTGAACCACATCTTATTTTATGTAATAGCTCAAGTTTTTAATTTATATGATGCTTGTAAGCGCAAGCTATTAACAAACACAGACAAAAAGTCTGAGCAAAACCGTACTCTTTAATTTCAACTCTTTCTGGACAAGCTGTAGATGACAAAATTCTCTACAAAAAAGGTATAGACACTTTTTTTCTTCCGAACCACCGTTCTCCATTTATCACTATGATGGACTGTAGAAAGGTCGTATTTAAAATTAATTATACATAAATAAACAAATGCCTGTACCCTACACTGTAGACTGTCACTTGCCATGATCCTGATTATTCCTGATAGATCACATCCGCTTAATCGACATTCATTAGAGGTTGCATGCACGCATGCAGATTTCGGTTAGTTTTTATAAGTACATTTTGCAAATACGACTTTCCTACAGTAGGTACACATTTCCACATCACCTCTGAAGCAGTGTACAGTCACGAGCAATAATATGTATACACTGTCTCATTTTCTAAAAATCTTAACTTAAGACTATCTAGAAAGAAGTTTAACTTCTAAGAAATTATGTAACCAATGGTTAGATAATTTAGGACAAATTGTCGTACACATGTGCAGTAGAAAACAAAAGATACGTCGTACAAAATGTGACAGTGTATATTATTGCTCGTGACTGTACTTGGTGCTTTTTATAGTTCCGTAGTCAAAAAGGAACCCTCATAGTTTCGCGATGTCGATCGGTCTGTCTGTCCGCGGCGTCTCCAGCAGAGATCCCACTCCTAAATCAATTTGACCATGGCTACGAATAAAATAAGCGGTGTTATTTATAAAAAAGTGAAGTAATGTCTCCCTTAGAATAGCTTTAAGTAAAACTCAATTTAATAGATATTTGTACGAACATCTGATTTACTACCGACCTAAGCCGCACAAAGGACCGTTTTGATGCATTTTTTTTTTATAAATAAGACCGTTAGAACAGTACCAGGCCATTGAAAAGTCGCATCGTGCTTTAGAAAGAGATACTCTGCTAGCTTTGGCTTCGTATAGCGCCGTCTCTGTCAAACGACTGGATCGACAAGAGTGACAGAGACGGCCCTATACGAAGCCAAAGCTAGCCGAGTATCTCTTTCTAAAGCACGATGCTACTTTTAAATGGCCTGGTACTGTATAATAATATGTGAGTGGTTGACCAAAAAGGGACCTCAAGGGGAAATGGATTTCTAGAAAATCGCGTTTGAAGTTTCGTATATATAGACAGGTTTCGACTCGGCTCGGCTCACAAAAAAAATCATAAAAAAATAACTACGGCACCTCAAAATATTCTGGTTAGACCAAAACAAAGCTAAAATACTAGAGATAAAAAAATAACGGTTTCCAATCCCTCCAGGTCCCTTTTTGGTCAACCACTCACATATTTATTATTAAAGTTATTGTTTACTTTGTAGTCCGCGAGATTGAATTTAGGCTTTTCTTTCTTGATCACTTGCTTTATCCTGTTTGATTTTCCGTAGCCACCGCCACGCTCCTTTTTATGCTCCAGTCCACCTTCCTTCAGTCTGCGTCGGATGGTATCCTTTGTTACCTGAAACAATGACAAAAACATTATAGATAGAAGAAACCGAGAGAGCTCTCTATATCTATATAACATTTGCATATTTCTTTAAAAGTTCTACGAAACAGTACACATTCTGTCAGCCTATTTTTTGTTAAGGAATCCATTACTATTTTTAAGTATTGAAATTACTTTAAAACCTCCAGGAATGTGAAGAACTGTTTGTTCTGATTGATTGTTCAAAATAATGTTTGTCTCCATTAGAATAAAAGTATTATGATTGTGATAAGTAGGTACCTAACCATAATTTTTTCATCTAAAAGAGAATTAAAAAAAAACATGACTGCTAAGGTTTATAATAATCAAGGAGAATTTCTCCTTGATAATAATACATTAACTGATGTGCTTCATCTATCGAGGTGAAAGGTACTATCAATAAAAATAAATGTAAGTACTTTACGCGTTGCACAAAACTACAATTCATAGTTTGTAACGTGGCGCCTGCGGCGTCAGCTACTTCAGTACCCCTAATTTCCCTATTCCTTATGGGGCTGCATGTTAAGGTTCCCTGAGGGAGTGGGAAATTAAACTCCGGGGTTAGTTGCAACACTGGACCTCCGTTTATTATAGGGACCAGAGATATTCCACACTTATACTAGTTAAACTAACCTATGCTTGCACTTACACCTAACGGCTTTATGGCAAAGAACTGGGGCCTCGCGGGCCACTTTCTATTGCTTGCGGATCCCTAAACTACTCTCGGGCCGGCAGAGACGGAACCATGAATACAATGCAAAACTCTGGGTGGCGGCGCTGATGCCGCGCCCTTCTCTGGGTGAGCTGCCCCGCGCCTGCCGCCCGCTGCCTACTCAAAATGTAGAATAGTTATTCATCTATACAGTGTCTGACTTGATATGATTTCTACTGTACATCGAATTGCAATGCCACGAATCGTAATTCTATGATAGAGGCTCGTGGTTTCTTATATAAAAAAAAACGTAGTTTGTACATTTCTATTTAATCATTCTATTTAGGCCTGCGTATCAGATTAAACAGAATATGTATTCGCATGTACCAAAATCTATATTTTTGTAGATGAGACTTTTCAGATCAATGCACTAGGTCGTATTTGCCCATGATTTTTTTTGTTGATACGACCTTGAATATTATATCATATTAGGTATCTATATTGAATATTATTAAGCTATGTGATATTTTATTACACCCAGGGCCGGTTTCTGAATTGAGAATTTTCACTAAGTAAATGCTTAATAACGTTCTGTCACGCTCTTTTCTGAGAAATTTGACGAGACACCACTACAGTTAAGTAGTTACTTATCCAAATTCTCAATTCAGAAATCGGCCCCCAGTCACTCAACTCACGTTGAACATTTTAGCTGTCTCAGCCGTGCTCAGATAGGGCTGGTTGGCGTGCGCGGCCACGATAGCCGCGTCCTGCTCGGCAGTGGTCGCCCGCTTGTACACCTGGCGGTGGCGCGCCGTGATGTCGCCGGTTTCCTCGTAGCGTTTCAGCCATAGGTGGATCGAGGGTTTCTAGAAAACAGAAAACAGTACTAAAATGTTATGTATGACCTCATCGGTCCGAAAAAAATACCTACGATATAATCAATTTCAGCCAAAGGTGGATCGAGAGTTTCTAAAAAAAGGTAGGTACTTAAAAGTTAAGACCGGTTTGGCCGCAAAAAAAATATGTTATTTTCCATGTTAGTCATTTTTAATCGAATTAATTGATTAGATTATTCATTTAGGTACATTATTTAAATAATATTATGTAAAAAAAACTTTACAATCCTCGACTTTTCCCAAGGCATGTGTTGGTCTCGCGCACTGAGGGTTATGAAGTTCAAATAATATAATAATAGGTATGTTTTTAACCTGGCAAAACTGTGTCCAATTCGGGACCATTAGTATGAATTTGGAGCCCAACTCATACTTTGCCGATTTCTATTATTTTGTTTGTTGATATAGCAACTGAAGCGCACTTTCAGGCTTAGAGAAATTTTTTGCATTTTTTTTTCTATGTTGTAAAACTAAAAAATAAAATCTTTCAAAACCACATGTAAAAATTGACCTATCTCTGGAACGCGTGGAGGCATCGGGTAGAAATTAAAACTCCTTTGAAACTTAGTTCTAAGTTAACGTAAATAAAAAACTCAATATTTATACATAGATCCATCGACATAAACTATGAAATGTATCAAGTAACATCGTCTTATACTACAAGCACATAATAATATGAGTAAATAGTCTTTGAAGTTCAGAAAAAACTGCGAGAGTCGATTCCTCAAGTACTTTTTATTTTAACTTTATTTAGCAACAAACGGTCATTTAAATGTTAATATTAATCACATGTCATGTTAAAATAAACAGACTTCTAACATTTTTCAAGACACAATCAACGGAGGTAAAAAAAAAACATGTAAGGAACACCCTCTTTGTACGGAACCCTCGGTAGGTAAGACCGACTTGCCCTTTTCCAGTTTCTTCATTGATACTTTTAAACTACCCCCAATTATTTTCTGTATGGAAAAGCGGTTTTTATATTATGCTTTCTTCAAAATTGGTTGGTATTTTGCTATTTTCGTTCGGATAGAACGGAACGGTAGAAAGGAACGGAACACCATTCGTAAGATCATTGAATTTAAAGAATGACTTAAAATATACCTAATTTGATGTTCCGAATTCAACTCTATCACTCAAAGAATAGAACTCCTCTTCTGCCATTGTTGTACAAGCGACGCCGATAGTATGTAGAGTTAGTTTTAGGTTATTATTACATCGTCCAGTCCAAATAGAAAACAGGTAACTGATGTGGGCGAGGTACTCTACTTACTGATATCGCCGTTCTCCTCGCAATCTCACTCACACGGCAACCGCTGTTCCGTAAGGCCACGATAGCAATACGCTGCATTGGCGTCAGCGGTGGCGCCATTTTTGTACACAATAATCACAAAACACAATAAATTTTCACGACACTCGCGGGGTAGTTACCCTTGACCAAATTATTTCGCAAATAATTCGATCGAGACACTTTACGCGACGCGCACAAAAAAGCTGGGCGAGACATAAACTCTCCGAGCCCCGGCCCGTTACTAATGGCAAAAGGCCACGTATAAGTACACACAACAGCGTATCAAGCTTTACCTTATGAGTTTGGACTTTGCACTACTCTTATCGTAAAGTCTTAAAGGCGCCTCACGTCTGCGCTCGATTCCGAGTCTTAACTCCCCCGTCCGAAGAGTCGAATTCAGGTTGCCGGTGTAAAGCGTGACCTGCTGTCGCGTCGAGAGAGTGTTCGGTTCATAAGAGCGGTTTTGCAATGCAGCGCTGTGATTGGCCGAGCGTCTCTCGATCCCTTTCCGATAGCGTATGTAGAGATAGTAGGTAAAGCATGACATGCTGTCGCATGTTCATATTATTATCTTGCTGACTGATACTGTCATTGACATTTGCGTTGGTAACATCGGCAACGTCGCTTTCGGAATTAGTTCGCGCTCTGTTGGCTAAAGAAAGACTCTCGCAGCCGTAGTAAGGTAACTAAACATTTTAATATAGTTAGCTACGTATTTATTATTCATCCGAGCATAATAATAATAATTCGTTCAAACTGTGATTTTTCTTAAATTCGTGTTAATGGGCTAAATTACGCATTTGTTGAATGATTTTTTTTTTTCTATCAATGTACTAGAGTTGTGCGAGTTTTTGTTGTAGTATAGTTCCTGACAAATAACTTGATCAAATTACTTTCACTTTGTATAGAAGTATTTTAGGTGCCACAGCTTCGGTAACTGAATGTGGCTTAGAATTATTGGGGTATTAGTTTCGTCAAATTATAAAATAACTAGCTGTTGCCCGCGACTTCGTCCGCGTGGGCTTTAGTTGAAAATAGTATTTACAAATAAGTCACGTATACTTTTAGCGCATAACATTAATATTTAACTTTAGTAATTTAGAGTTATATACATTTTATTGAAGTAATTTAGAAAATCAGAGAATTTCATACTTACTTTGCACCCCCTTTACCCCCTTAAGGGATGATTTTCGGAAAAATATTTTACACGAGTTTCATGACTTTCAATGAAGAACATTCATACTGCGTTTCATTCAATAACTTCATAAACGGGAAAGTTTCATACTAACTTTGCACCCCCTTTTTACCCCCTTAGTGGGTGAATTCATAAAAAAGGATATCGGAAATAATCAACTTTGAAAATCACAGTACTTTCATACTAACTTTGCACCCCCCTTTTACCCCCTTAAGGGATGATTTTCGGAAAAATATTTTACACGTGTAAAATCATTTGAATAACTTCACAAACGGCAAAGTTTCATACTAACTTTGTACCCCCTTTAAACCCCCTTAGGGGGTGAATTCACAAAAAAAGATATCGGAATTACTCATATTTAAGAACTTTTAACTCAAATACAACTTTTTATTGAGATAAATTTGAAAATCAGAGAACTTTCCTACTAACTTTGCTCCCCCTTTTTACCCCTTTAGGGGATGATAAAATAAAAATATATATATATAAATTTGGAAAAATATTTTACACATATTTCATGAATTTTAATGAAAAACTTGCATATTCAATTTGATTCTAATAACTTCAAAAACGACAAAGTTTCATACTAACTTTGAACCCCCATTTTACCCCAGTAGGGGATGAATTTTCAAAAATCCTTTCTTAGTGCTCCCCTGCGTTACAAAAAGAATCCCTGTGCAAAATTTCAAGTTTCTAACCCTTATAGTTTAGGCCCTGCGTTGATATGTCAGTCAGTCAGTCAGTCAGCTTCTCCTTTTATATATATAGATAAAAAATAAAATTGCTCTTAAGGCTGCTGTACACGGGTAGAGTAATTGATAGAGTCAACTAGCATACAGTGTCTGTACAGTTGTCACGAGGTAAGAAGCAATAGAACAATGAACATCAGTAATCGAGAAATTGAGAAACGCTCTGATAAACGTAACAGATTTATTATTAGACGAGGTACAAAAGGCTGTCAATGAAGAACAAAATAGGAAAAAAAGTATATGGACGAGAGACTGGATTTTTAGAATAGATGCCCGAGGACCTGCAGCGTTACTTTCGAAAGAGTTGGCTGGACAGGATGTAAAAGAATATAACTAACTAAAACTACTATCATCATCCACCCATTAATGTCCTCACCGAGGGGCACGGCACGGGTCTAAAGATAGAAAGAAAGATAAAGGTCTCTTCCCTGAGGAAGATATAGGCCATACGCCATCACGGGGACCAAGTCTGGATTGGTGGAGGCTTGTAAAACTAGAGGCTGGTCTTACTGTCAGAAGTTTTCAAGCCGCCCTAAGGCCTCTGACTTGGCTTAACGACTGCCATCTATCGACGGCAGCCGGCACTAACTGCTTAACGTGCCTTGCGAAGCGCGGAACCGCTCGGAAAAATGCCTCTAGCGTTAGTCATAGACGGTCACCCATCCATGCACTGAACGCGCCTTATGTTGCTTAACCTTCGTGATCGTTTAAGATCACTCAGGCAGCCGAGCTACAAGCGATTCTCGAAATTCGAAAAATACTATAACAAAGAATATACAGACCTACTAACCCTTTATATGGGTCGAGTATTCGGTAGAGTCTTCCGGTCGGTCCGGTCTTTTTGGAAACCCATGGAGGAGGCCTATGTCCAGCAGTGGACTTCTTGTGGCTGAATGATGATGATTCGGTAGAGTAAAGTGGACGCTTTAGTGGGGGAAGGAAAGTGGTAGAGTAGCTCGCCGACGTTGCTAGTTACTCTACTCCACCATAGTACTCTACTCTACCAATGCTGTTTACATTGGTATAGTATTTAGTAGGATAGTACTCTACCGTTTACTCTAACCGTGTACAGCAGACTTTACGTCATTCCGACTGCGCGGAATGTTGTTTTCAAGTTGTTTTAGTTAGGTACCTAGGTAGCTGTCAGTGTTGCCAGTGTGGCTGGATTCGGGAAATATTCCCAGAAGAAGGTACCTCACGCTTATTAAATGTATAGGTACCACGCTCATAAACCATTCCCAGTATGTCCAACATTTTGGACACATTTTAATAGGTGCTTAGTTATAATTTACTAAATTGTTCAAATTATAAACGATTACTTATTCACAAGAAAAACAAAATGGTTATGAACGTCAAACATCAACTTTATTAAATAAACTATTAAAATAACCTAAAAACAATAACTATTATATGAAAACCTCTATTAATTCGTTATCTAATAATAATACGTAGGTAATCGCTTATTTGCGGAAATATGTACAGTCTGTCTAAAAACACTAGAAACCGGAAGTGAAAGTTTACTAGTTAATTGTTTTATTGAGAAGTCAAAACATTTACTGTATTTACTGTTTCATCGTATCCTATTGTGGGGCCAGAAGCACTGTATGTGTGTGCCTGTATGTAAATGTTATGTTATGTTAATTTTGGCGACCGCTGAAAATCAGCGTCATGGTCTCCAACGATCATGGCATATGCTGAGCGGCGGCCATTTTGGTGCCTTATTTATGGTAGTAAGTAGGTAGTTACTCTAATTAGAACCTAAGTCATCCACACGCTAAACCATTATTGTTTTTAATTTTATGTTGATCCTTTTGGTACCAAATAAACGTTTTCTATTCTATTCTATTATGTTATTGAAGCACACTACCTTATTTTATGTAATAGCTCGTTTTTAATTTATATAATGGCTGTAAGCGCAAGCTATTAACTACACAAAAAGTCTGAGCAACACCGTACTCTTTAATTTCTACTCTTTCTGGACAAGCTGTACACATTCATTCGTTACCTACAGGTTTTATGCATTGTTGTAGTTAAAGATTCGTCAATGGATCAAATAGTTAAGTAAATAGTTATGATGTCTGACAAATAACTCGAACAAATTACTTTGACATCGCGTGAACATTTCGCGTAATTAACATTGGTGGGAGAAGCGGAGTGAGCTTCGTACTTTAGTTGACTCTGATTAGGAAATAATTTTAAAAAATGCTTACGGTGTCCAATATTCCTCCATCCATCCATCGCAAAGTTATCCCGCCCCTGAGCGTATTTTCGTTTAAGTTATCTGTCGGGCATTATACGGTTTATCGGTTTACGGTGGTGGAGATGGCCTATAGTTACCTTCCTCAGGGAAGAGACTCGTGCCCCTCGGTGGGGACATGATGGGTTGATGATGATACGGTTTATCCAAGTAGCCAATGCGATGCGTCGTCGAGTAGTCGTTTCATAATACCTACTACAAATCGTAGGAATTTTATTACCTATAAGAATTCGAGGTACATTGCGTAGCAGAGTTTACTTGTCAATCTGATAGGTTAATTAACTCTGTAATGTAAATCGAATTATCATAATAAACCATGATTGCATTTCTAAACAGGCCTCTGCTTAAGACTCGATTGTCTTAGTGGAACGCGACGAGCATGAATGACGAAGTTTCACAGTTTATCAAGCATTACTCTTATCTTCTGACGAAGATATACCTACCTACTAATAAAAATATCACTGCCTACTACACAATCAGTAAACATTTAGCAGTGAACACAACACACTGAGTTTTACACAGTTTAATTTTTTACGCACTAAAAATGTTAGCCATAGTTACTGGCGCCAACAAGGGGTTGGGCTTGGCGATGGTGAAAGAACTGTGCGATAAATTCAATGGAACAGTGTATTTGACGTCACGGGACGAAGCCAGAGGCTTGGCAGCGTGCAAGAGCTTACAAGATCTAGGTTTACACCCTCACTTCCACCAGCTAGACATAACCGACGATGGTAGCATACGAAAATTCGTTGCCTACATAAAACAAACTTACCATGGAGTCGACTTGTTAATTAACAACGCCGGTATACTATTCTTAAAAGATGCGCCAGAACCTTTTACGCACCAAGTGGAGGAGACGATTAGAGTGAACTTCTTTTCTACTGTGAATTTTTGTGAGAATATGTTGCCGCTTATGAAACGCGGTAGCAGGGTCGTGAATATATCAAGCTCCTCGGGCCACCTATCTCGGATTCCTTCGCAAATACTCCGAGACACATTGCAGAGGCAGGATTTGTCTGTGGAGGAGTTAAAACTGCTTCTTAGTGGTTACGTGGAGGATGTTAAAGCTGGGAGGGCTGTATCGGACACGTGGGGTGATTCGCCGTATGTGGTGTCCAAAGTTGGAGTAAACGCATACACCTTCATTCTACACAGAAGACTAGTAGACCGAGGTATGTTCAGTTGTATTTATCAACCGCGCCTATCCATCGTTAGTCCACCGCTGCCCACTGCCGAGTCCCTTTTGCCACAGCCTTTTGCCCTCACAAACCATCTCTCTGTCTAGAGATACATGGTTATTATAATCATCAACCCATTATGCCCCCACCGAGGGACACGGGTCTCTTCCCTGAGGAAGGTATAGGCCATACTCCACCACGGCGGCCTATTAGAGTTGAGAGTTATTGTAAAATCATGGTTATTATAAAAATGCATAATTCCTCAACAAGTTATAAGTACTATGGTACTTATAGTATAACTTTTTTCCTGAGTTTTCAATTTTGTCGTATGTCTTATAATGAAATAGAATGGAAATTATTTTATGTAGCACAATGACTTCCTGACCACGGCTTACAAATTGGTAGAACGCGTTAAGCGCGAATTTAATATAATTTTATTAGCCTGAAGAATAAAAATCAGGGCATAATTTAGAAATGACCCTGTTTACAAGTTTACTGTCAAAAATCCCAATTTTTCGATTTTGTTGTGTGTCGCCCCAGGATGATTCATAGACGTGTAGAGCCGACATAAGGGTTCCACTGTAAACTGCAACCTTTCCAAGCTCAGAATATTATTCAGAGTTTCCAAGGCATCCTCGTATCGTATCCTTGCATTTTCGCATTATTGATTACCTGTAGAACCGAGAAATTTTTTTTTTGAACTAGAATTTTCGTAAGCATTAGACATTGTAACATAATAATATGGTCCGTACGGTGGTCCGACTCTTGGATAAAAATCAAGTGAGTTGATCCAGAGACCCTTTGTAACCAGAAAATAACGTTTTTTTTTCTGATTATTTTCTGTCTTCTACGTTTTAAGAGCAGTGCCACTCCTCCAGTCTACGTTTGCTTCCCAACCATCCTCAGACATCCGGGTATCCTGCGTCCACCCCGGGTACGTCCGATCGGACATGACCCGCGGTGGAGGGTCCGTCTCGCCGGCGGAGGGTGCGCGCGCGCCGATGCGGGCCGCGCTGGGAGACTGCACGGGCGGGTATCTATGGAGCGACGGGCGCACAGTGCCCTGGGACGGGCCCGACCCTAGAGGGTACATTGATGGGCGAGTGCTGTAAGGTCCTAAATTCTGATGTTCAATTTCAAGACCAACTCTCTCGACGACGATATGGCGCGGTGTCGTAATGTCTCCACTACAGACGGCCCCAAGGCAGCGGCTAACGTTATACATAACTGTATGTACATTGACATTCAACAAGCAGAATGTAAATTCTTTACGTTGAAATAAATTCTTGATTCTTGTCAACTTTACGTAATTTTGTGGGGCTTGCTACTTGCTCGTACAATGAGCCCAGTTTCTCGAACGCTAACAGTCTGTTAATCTTCTATCGTTAGGGCCCTGCCTTACAAGGACGTCATGGCGACGTCGCCAGCGACCGTATCCAAGCAGTTAATATTGAAATGTATGGTGCCTAACTCACACGGCGACGGTCGCCATTCAATACAAACTGCTTAGATACGTAGCTGGCGACCTCGCCATGGCGTCCTAGTGAGGCAGGGCACTTAGCACCAGTCAGTTGGCAAAAGTACGTAGGTTCAAAAAAAAAAAGCTACTTTCAGCTGTTAACAGTAGGTTAACGGAATGTTAGCGTTTAAGAAACAGGGGTAACTCTGTTAATCTACTGACAACAGGATTCAGCAGTTTTTTCTGTTTGCGTTTTGGTCAACTGACAGCAGTTCCTATATTACACTCACCAAATCCTGAAAGATCCCAATCGTTTGACAATTTAACGTCAGCATTTGGTGCGCATTTAGGTCTCTGTTAACAGTGGACTAACATATTGTTTGTGCGGGTGAAAATGACGCTAAGCTTAATGTGAACTGTAAAACCATTGACATTTTAAGCAACCCTTGTTGTGTATTAGTCTCGACTCTGATAGTATTTAAAGAA
Organism: Yponomeuta plumbellus; assembly: GCA_947310845.1. Lineage (NCBI taxonomy): Eukaryota > Metazoa > Arthropoda > Insecta > Lepidoptera > Yponomeutidae > Yponomeuta > Yponomeuta plumbellus. Next base: position 7,777,725 of record OX371216.1, on the reverse strand, counting down.
ATGTTTACATCCAGAGGCATGAGACAAACGGCTGATTTCTGAATCGAGAATTTTGCACTAAGTTAACTTACTTTACTAAGTTAACGTTCTGTCACGCTCTTTTCTGAGAAATTTGACGAGACAACACTACAGTTAAGTTATTTACTTGGTTAAAATTCTCAACTCAGAAACCGGCCCTTTATCTTGTACACCTAAAGAATCAGACCACATATTCATAGATTCTGAAATGGTAAATGAATGATGAGACGCTCACTAGGCGATCAAAGGGATCGAAAATATCCTTATGATGAACTGAACTACAGAAGATCTGTCTTTTGTTATTATAAACTTAGGAGTAAAGGAATGATGGGAATGCCTAAATCATAAAATGATAAAAAATGAATTTGTGTCTCATAAAGGTAGTTATTAAAAGAATTGAACTTGTTTTCTTGTTTCGATTTTAATGATCTTTTGTTTTCATTCAAAAAAATAATAAGGTACAAATTGCACATTATTGGCTTCTCATTTGCATTAAAAATCAAAAATAATATTTGTATAATTTGTTATTTACCTACGACCTCTAAAAATAATATTGTAACAAATAAAATATCTCTCTACTTGAACGATGTGCTATCAAAAAACTGGCTTCCCGAGAAAAAAACAAAAAAAATCTCAAGTACGCAAATAAAACGAATATGTTAATTTATTTTACAAATTCCTTTGTTATCATATTTCTCTCGTTAAAATATCCTCTCTTAATACAAAGATTTATCGATCACATCACCAACGGAAAGAAACAGTAGTCTGAAATAGAAAGTATAATGTCGGTCTGCGGGTTGCGCCTACTTGGCGTCGATGCATTCTGGCGGGTGGTGGGGCGCCGAGGGCTGCGGGGCGAAGCCTGGGGGCAGGGGCACGCGCGCGCTGCCCCACAGTTTGTGCGCGCTGGGGGTCCAGCCAGCGCCCGACCCCACGTTCGCGCCCGACCCCACGCCCGCGCCGCCCATCACCTGCGGACAGACAGTACCGTCAGCAACAGCTGAAATTGTGTCCCAACGCCGACGTCAACGAGTAGCGAGAATGCTTCAGGAGAAGATTCATGATTTCTGACGATTGTAGTTATTTAGGTTTCTGAATTTAATCAATTATCCAGTGTGATGTAGACAGTTGTAAAGAAATGGAGATCCCTTCTACGAGCCCTATGTCTCTGATAAGGGATAAGAGGAAATCATCATCATGCAAGAATATACCACGTTTTTTGTGTCATGTTTAACAAATCACAGCATAAGAACATTTACTGTTACTTTTACATTTATGTCTATGTAGAGCCGAAAGCTTTAAAAATTATATTTTTTTATTTCATAATTTATATGAACTTTCCAGTACTTCAACTACACTATGACATGAGATCAAGGGCTAAAATTATATAGAATCAGATACATAAAAACAATTTAACTCAAAGCCCCGAGGACACGCCGGCGGGTCCAATGTAAACTACGGGGCATTCCATTAGGCCCCGTAGACCAGCCGGCGGGTCGGTCTTGCAACGGCACTTTGAATCGAATTTTGAAGATGATATCTATAGACCACAGTTGTATGAGCATGTTTAGTTCTTTGTAAACTGTGATACATTTCAATTATTACTCTGTGAATAATTATACCTTCATTATTAATGAATGTGAAATTCAGTGACGTCTTACTGTCAGAAGTTTTCAAGCCGCCCTAAGGCCTCTGACTTGGCTTAACGACTGCCATCTATCGACGGCAGCCGGCACCAACTGCTTAACGTGCCTTGCGAACCACGGAATCGCTCGAAAAATGCCACTAGCGTTAGCCATAGACGGTGACCCATCCAAGGACAGAACGCGCCGTATGTTGCTTAACCTTAGTGATCGTTTAAGATCACTCAGGCAGCCCAGGCTAGGAGCGATTCCGTGTTAGTTTTCCGAACGAGTTAACGACCGATGAAATTGCGCCATTAGGCTGGTAAGGACTGACCTTGGTGCCGTTGACTCCGAGCTGGTTAAACCTGGCGAAGAGTTGTTGCTGCTGCTGGCTGAGCCCTTGCTGGGCGGCGAGCTGCTGGGACGGCTTCCCGACTGATGTGCTCATGATGGCAGGGTCCATCGCGGTCCAGTCTGCCGAGGTTCATAGCAACAGAGTGCGTATACTGAGTTTTGTCGTTCACTTTCGATAGCGAGAGCGTTTGCGTTTTGCATAGGAGTGACAAAGCGCGCCATCTATTTGTCTCTTTGTTACTCCTATGCAAATCGCAAACGCTCTCACTATCGAGAGTGAATGAAAAAACTCAGTATAAGCACTCAGAGTGCTTAGTGCAAGTTTTTTTAACTACTCGATCGCGTTAACGTAAACGCATATTCTATAGGAGTGACAAAGCGCGCCACCTAGTTGTCTCTCTGTCACTCCTATGCAAATCGCAAACGCTCTCGCTATCGAAAGTGAATGAAAAAACTCGCACTAAGGGCCCAGATCAGTGTGCTTATACTGAGTTTTTTCATTCACTCTCGATAGTGAGAGCGTTTGCGTTTTGCATAGGAGTGACAAAGAGACAACTAGATGGCGCGCTTTGTCACTCCTATGCAAATCGCAAACGCTCTCGCTATCGAAAGTGAAAGACAAAACTCAGTATACGCACTCAGGGCCGGGTTTCATAAGAGTATAACTCGTGGTTTGTCATGATAAGACAATAGGCTATTTGAATCGGCAGTTTCAGAAAGAACATTAGTCACAATCTGCTTTCATTTCAGGAGACATAAAAAACTGACCCCTCAGTGGGACTAATGTTGTTTCTACGTCTACTGAGACGTAGTACGTACACGTGGTTCAACTGATATTCATTAGACTAATGTACTTTCTATAGGGATCTGTAGATCTACCCTCAAGGATACCATAGACAACAATAAGTCAATCACACAAAATTTGGACTAATGTTCTTTCTGAAACTACAGATTCATTGGACAGTGTGAAAAAAGAAACCAGTATTATTTATGCGTATTCGTATACATTGTGTATCTTAAAACCGCTTTAAGGCATTTTATCTAAAAAACAATTATGATTTGAAAAAAAAACACAACATAAAATTTCATAATTATGTATCTGCGGCCATTGTATCGAACTCGGCCTGGATTGGCCGATTCTATGATGTTGATGACGTCACATGTCAGTAAAAATGGCGCCTGTCATTCATTCTTTCTTACGTTCATTGATTGGTTTACTAGGAAGTGACGTCATAATTCCTATGCGACACCATATTGCACAAAATAGCGTTTGGCGGCTTATTTCAAAAGTAAATGTTCGTTTGCCTTTTTTAGAAGAAATTCACGAAAGAATTGAAAATGACCACTTTGTGCGGACTCCATTTATTTGGTGTTTATAAACACCCACAAACAGTATGAGATGGTTTTCAGAAATCGGTAAATTAGCCTATTATAGAACAACTAGCTGACTCGGCAAACACTGTTTTGCCAGATAGGGGTATTAAAAATAGATAATAGCCTTTTCTAAGACCTACCGAATGTACATATAAAATTTCATCAAAATCTACATAAAACCAGCTGACCCGGCAAACGTTGTTTTGCCAGATTGGGGTGTGAAAAATAACAACCTATTCTCAGACCTACCGATTATACTTATAAAATTTCATCAAAATCGGCCAAGCCGTTCCGGAGGAGTGTGCGCACTGACATTGAGACGTGATAATTTTACATATTAGACTAGCTGTCCCGGCAAACGTTGTTTCGCCAGATAGGTCTATGAAAAATAAATAACAACCTATTCTCAGACCTACCAAATATACACATAAAATTTCATCATAATCGGTCAAACAGTTTCGGAGGAGTATGCGCACTAACATTGAGCATTGAATTTAGCATTGAGACATGAGAATTTTATATATTAGATATACATTTAAAAAAATTGTGAATTTTAACACTAGAATATTATATTACCTTGGTGGTGTGCGGGCCGCGGCGGGAAGGCGCTCATGTGGCCAAAGCCGGGCGGCGGCAGGCGCGAGCGACTCACGCGAATGTTGTCGCTGCAAACGGACAGTTAGGTAGCATAAACATTTACGTACAGGCACATACAGTCTGTTAGCTTTTAGAACATACCTCGGGCTCTGGAGTAGGCTTCGGTTTTCGCCGAAAGCACACGAGTGTAATACTACTTCCTGCTCTGTATAAAACTTTCCCTCACTATTTTGAAAAGTTATGTAAAGTTATAAATAACAATACAAAATAAACCTGACCTCATTGCAATATAATCGGTTTTTGATTGCTCAGCCGAGGTATATTCTAAAAGCTAACAGGCTGTACATTGCTTCTGGCGCCACACTAGGATACCCTGTGTCGTGGGAGCCAGAAACGGCGACGTCACAAACATGTAAACATCCAAGACCTGGGTTTCTTTTTTTTTTGTCCCCAGCCGGGATTCGAACCCGGAACCTCTCGCATGGTAGTCAGATGCGCTAACCGCTGCGCCACAGAGGTCTGCTGCTGACCGCAAAAAATGGCGGTCACCCATCCATGCACTGAACGCGCCCTATGTTGCTCAGCCTTCGTGATCGTTTAAGGTCACTCAAGCGGCCGGGGCTACGAGCGAGTCCTTTGCGAAGATACCCTTTAATTTTTATCACAAACATGTTATTTAAGTTATATTATAAAATAAATAAACATAAACATAAACATTAGTTTTATGTTTATGTTTATTATAAAATAAATAAAAATAAAAAATTAAGTAATTTTTTTCAATTGTACAAAAGTGTAACAACAACCATAAAATTTGAGTATTGTATTAAATATAAATTATATATTAAACTAGCTGCCTCGGCGAACGTTGTTTCGCCAATTTTTTTTTTCACTTAGTGCTATGAAAAAGAGATAAGAACAATCATATTCTCAAATCTACCGAATATACATGTAAAGTTTCATGAAAATCGGTGAAGCCGTTTCAGAGTACGCCCACTAACATTGAGACATGAGAATTTCATATATAAGATTACGTTGTATTTAATACAACGTCCGAAGAACAACAGTCTGGGTCATCCGCGTCTTCAGTCCCCGTACGATTTGCCCTGAGGTAAATTTCTTCCCACATACTCGTAATAATTACTTCAGAGACCTTAGGGCGGCTTGAAAACTTCTGACAGTAAGACCAGCCACTAGTCCGACAAGCCTCCAGCAATCTGGACTTTGCCCCCGTGGTGGACCTAATGGCCAATACCTTCTTCAGGGAAGAGACCCGTGCCCCTCGGTGGGGACATAATGGGTTCATCATCATCATCATCATCAACCCATTATGTCCCCACCGAGAGGCACGGGTCTCTTCCCTGAGGAAGGTATAGGCCATACTCCACCACGGGGGCCAAGTCCGGATCGCTCGTAGCCTGGGCTGCCTGAGTGATCTTGAACGATCACTAAGGTTAAGCAACATACGGCGCGTTCAGTCTATGGATGGATCACTGTCTATGACTAACGCTAGTGGCATTTTTTCCGAGCGATTCCGTGCTTCGCAAGGTACGTTAAGCAGTTGGTGCCGGCTGCCGTCGATAGATGGCAGTCGTTAAGCCAAGTCAGAGGCCTTTAGGGGCGGCTTGAAAACTTCTGACAGTAAGACCAGCCACTAGTCTTACAAGCCTCCATGATGGGTTGATAATGATCAATGTTTACTGAAGAAGGAAGACTCACCCGGCGGTGTTCTGCATGAGCTCTGTTTCCATCATCTCGGCGAGCGCCTTCTGAGTCTCCTTGAAGGGGTCGAAGTCGAGGTCGTCGTCTGCGTCGCCGCAAGCGCGGGACCCCGAGGCGGGCTGCTGTCCGACACTCATCCTGAAGTCAGGGCGCGGGATTTTAGGTCTCATCCGCTGATTACGAAAAATAACCCCATTGATTTCTGAAGCGGTGGTGGCGTAGTGGGGTTGATCCTTGCTTCTCGATCATGAGGGTCTGGGTTCGAACCACGCATGTACCAATGACTTTTAGTTACGTACATTTGTTTGTACAGCAACACCATTCGCTGATAAATTGTGCCCGGATAACGGCGACAGGCTTGCCACTTGTCACGTTTGGGACCTAATAAACTCGGCAAAACGTGGGTGCAGTTCTAGAGACTGGTGCCTCTGCCTACCCCTTCGGGGATAACGGGCGTGAGTTTATTATTTATTTTATTTATGATTTCTGAACATCATCATCATCGGCCCATGGTTGTCCACTGCTGGACATAGGAATCTCCCATTGCACGCCACTGAGCACGGCCCTCGGCTATTCTCATCCAGCTATTGCCAGCCGCCCTGCGAAGATCATAGCTCCACCGAGTCCGAGGACGTCCTACACTGCGTTTACCGATCCGCGGTCTCCACTCAAGAACTCGTCTACCCCATCGGTTATCAGTTCTTCGGGTGATATGGCCGGCCCACTGCCACTTCAGCATGTTAATTCGGTGGGCTATGTCGATGACTTTGGTTCTCTGTCGGATCACCTCGTTTCGAATTCGATCTTTCAGAGAAACCCCGAGCATAGCCCTTCCATAGCACGCTGAGCAGTTTCTGAACGTACACAACTCTATTTTTGGAAGGTTGTTTTTGAACGAAAAGGAAAAACGTCATTCGGGGATTTTTGGTGAGAAAAAAGATGGACGAAGTTCGGTAGTAGTTAGAAGTTTTGTAAAGTTGGAAGATAAATAAATATCTGCTATTGGATACTGCGTGCTTTTGGGATACTATTTTTGTTCAGGCTGAATTGGCCGTGTGTTTGCTGAAGTCATAGAAAAGTCATTTAAGGTCAAGGCTATTTACTGAATATCTTAAAAAATATGGACTTATTTACGTATCTTATAAATAGAAATCATACTTCAAGCCTATTTCTCGAAATGGTTTTGAGATTTCCGTTCATGTTCAAAAATGTAGCACGGCCAATAGGCTATTTGAAAATGTGAAAAAAACAGTATTAATTATACGTATTCGTATAAATTATGTCTTTTAAAACCGCTTTAAGGCATTTTAACTAAAAAAAACAATTGTGATTTGTAAAAAAAAACAAGATAAAATTTGAAAGAAAAAAAAAACAGCCTGGATTGGCCGATTCTATGATGACGTCACATACCAGTAAAAATGGCGTCCGTCATTCATTCTTTCTTACCTTCATTGGTTGGTTTACCGGGAAGTGACGTCATAAATCTGTGCGACGCCATATTTCCCAAGATAGCGTTTTGGCGCCTTATTTGAAAAGTAAATTTTCGCTTGCAATTTTTAGAAGCAATACACGAAAGAATAAAATTAAAAACGACCACTTTCAGTGGACTCCACGAACGTCAACAAAAAATATGAGGTGGTGTTTAGAAAACGGTCAAGTAGGTTCGTCTGTAGGTACTATGAAACTGATCGGGTTAGCCGGTACAAACCTGGTCTGCTGCAGTTCCAACCGCTGTGCACTAAGCATATGCCGCGGGTAAAGAGGCGCGAGTCGCTCGGAGCGGTCCTCCCCGCGGCCAAGCAGCATTTGCCGCATCTGTTGCGCCTTGTGGAAGTCCGTGAAGAACTTGTCCATGTTCTCTGCCAGGTACCGCCCTTCCGTCTGCCGGGGAAACGTCGCTTATTATCACCGTCATCAGCCAATTCGGTAGTTGACACGATCAACGATGAATTATTTCATAATATGCTCGATCAAAACCGAAATTACAAAATATTTTGGAAAATTTATCTCTTTTAGTCATTTACTAGTTATTACGATTTTTAAATAGACGAAAAGTCGTAATTCAGTATTTTCATACAAAATTCCGTTTTAAAAGTAACCCATTTGACATTTTGTCAAATACCCAATTGACGCCCACTCCAGGAGATAGGCCTCCATAAGGGTTTTCCAAGTTTCCTGATCTGGTGCCGCGTCTAACGACTCACTGCCACCGAAACCTGCTCGTCAGATCATGTTATCATCATCATCAACCCATTCTGTCCCCACCGAGGAGCACGGGTCTCTTCCCTGAGGAAGGTATAGGCCATACTCCACCACGGGGGCCAAGTCCGGATTGGTGGAGGCTCGTAAGACTAGTGGCTGGTCTTACTGTCAGAAGTTTTCAAGCCACCCTCAGGCCTCTGATTTGGCTTAACGACTGCCATCTATCGACGGCAGCCGGCACCAACTGCTTAACGTGCCTCGCGAAGCACGGAACCGCTCGGAATAATGCCACTAACGTTAGTCATAGACGGTCACCCTTCCATGCACTGAACGCGCCCTATGTTGCTTAACTTATGAGTACCATAAGAGCCACCGCAAACAGGGCGACTTGTCGCCGCGTCAGACGCGACGTCGTCATTTGCTTCTGGCGTCTTGTCGTCGACGATTCGAACAAAATTATATGAAAATTGAAAATCGCCTGTCGCGTGTCGCTAGTGTGCGCCTAGGCTAAAGAATATTCTATGTATCTATCTAACCCCAAAATAGAAAAGGCCAAATCAAGTGTTGTAAAACCACAGTAACAAAACCCCAAACCCAAAGACTCACATTATTCTGTGTTCCATCAAAGCCGTTCATCAGACTGTGCTGCATAGCTTGGTGTTGGACATTTTGCTGCAACATTTGCTGCTGCTGCATGTATGGTGCCATCGGTGACATGTGGGCCATGCCCATGGCATTGGACGCCATGGGGTTGGACGCCATGGGATTGGACCCCATGGGGTTGGAGCCGAGGGCGCTGGCTGACATTGAGTTGACGGGCATGGTATTGGAGAGAGGATTCATATTGCTCAGCTGGTTGGAGGATAAGGAACTGCCGCCGATAGAGTTGTCTACGCGCATGCCGAATGGAAGCATATTGTGGTTCGGATGGTAATTAGCACCTGGAAAAAGGAAGAGAGGCTTTGTTATTTATTGTTTTGGGTCCCAAATTTGGGCATCATCATCATCATTCAGCCACAAGAAGTCCACTGCTGGACATAGGCCTCCTCCATGGATTTCCAAAAAGACCGGTCGGAAGCGGCTTGCATCCAGCGTCTTCCCGCCACTTGGATGAGATCGTCTGTCCATCTTGTGGCTGGTCGTCCTACGCTGCGCTTGCCGATATGTGGTCTCCATTCGAGAACTTTTCGGCCCCATCGGCCATCAGTTCTGCGTGCTATGTGCCCCGCCCACTGCCACTTCTAATCTTACTAATCCGCCGGGCTATGTCGACGACTTTCGTTCGTCTACGGACCTCATCATTTCTGACTCGGACCATGTGGTCTATGGTGTGGTTTCAATTTGGGCATCAAAATGCATCATTTCGAGCAGACGGAGTGAAAAAGGATTGGTAGACCAGCCTGATGTGAGTGCACGGTGTTAAAGAAGTTCAAGTCAGTTATGGTTGCCTCATTTCTATCCTATTGCTGTGCAAACACCTGGGTCACCTCACACCACTTCCGCACCCTTAAAGTCGCAGTACGTCGTACCTAAGAACATTTTACGGAACACTGCGACTTTAAGGCTTAATAATGGATTTATTATGATATAGCATATTGATAACAATCGTGGATGGATTGTTGTAAGCAGCGTATATATGTCCCAACGGCATAGGCTTTCTCTGATAGAGAGAGAGTATGGAGCTTTAATCACTTTATTCCGGATAAACTTACTTGACAAAAAGTCAAATAAATGTATCCGGATTCCCGGAATAAAGTTAATAGTGTCTAGTGCTAACGAAAGGTTTAGTTCAAAAACACCTGCATCATTATTAGTATACAAATTGAGTAAATTGAATTGAGCATATAGGTTGAAATACCTGTGTAATCTCATTTCTTATGTACAATAAAGTGTTCTTTATCAATCTATTTATCTGTCTAAACTAAGTTAAGTCCTTATTTGAACTCTTATTATCAGAGCCCGGAATTATCGTAGCACTTTTGAGCTGTCATAGGGATTTCTCGTTTATCCACTTGCGTTTTTATCGATACATTATAGAACACAACACAACATATCAACGGAGATTAAAAGTAAAGGTAAACAACAGGCGGTCTTATCGCTAAAGGGCGATCTCTTTTAGATAACTTTTGAGTGGCTGAAAATGTTAAATAGAGACTGATTTGAAATGAAAAGTTAATAGGTAACAATTTTACAACATTTTCACAATTTTTTCGCGATAAAAGACTCCATGTTGTCCTAATACAGCTTGCCTCACTTCGGAAACCTTCTAAACTTTGAAACTGAAAATTGTCGCACACAAAGATCACGCGGACGAAATCTCAGGCGGCCGCTAGTATGTCTATATAAAGGTCATCAGATTAATGAACAGTACATGATGAGGGAGAGTGTTGACCCTCCTTTACGATAATCAAATTTAAAGACTATCGATATCATTTAGGCAGAGTCGATAAGAGAGAAATCACTATGGCAAGTCAAAAATGCCACTAAAATTCCGGGCTCTGCTTATTATTATTTTTTTATTTATTTATTTATTAGGTACACCAACAGCAAGCACGCAAACATAACAAAACTTATAATAAATGTGACTTAGGGCTAGCGATTATGCCAATTAAAGGTATACACAGCATTTGTAAACATTTAGGACGGTACTTAGGTACATAGCTTTAAATTACAATCAAAATGTTGTAACATAGCGATAGTACAGATTTTGCATGCAATTAAGAAATTTTATACAATTAATCTTTCAGATTTTAGGAATTAATTTAGACTTAAATGTGCCAAGGCTGTCATGATAAATATCCAAATTTAATTCACTCCAGCACTCATTGTAAGTTCGGAGCATTCTATTCAATGGTGCATTGACGCCTACGTTAGTTCTGCAGATAGGTAAAGAGAAAACGGCTGACTGTTTCAGTCTGGAGTTAGGTCTCGGAACTCTAAAATCAATATGTTCAAGTAAATCCTCACATGCTACCCGGCCATTGATTAGGTTGTGTAGGAATATCAAATCTTGCATCTGTCTACGCTTCCACAAATGCAACATGTTGAAGTGATTCAGTCTGGCGTCGTATGAGGATCTATGACTAATTCCCGGAGACACAAACGCGAGATGTCTTGTAAAAGCTCGTTGGATCGACTCTATGCGCGTGGAGTGGGTGGCATAAAGAGGATTCCAGATAACTGCTCCATATTCTAATATGCTGCGGATTAGGGCATTAAAAATAGCAATTCTGGTGCCAGCAGATCTGAAATCCTTCGTTGAGCGTTTAATGAATCCCAGTAGTTTGGCCGCTCTGCCGATGATATGTTCAATGTGTGGAACGAAACTGAGAGTCGAGTCCAGGATTATGCCCAGGTCACGAACCTCATTAACCCGACTAACCTGCTCTCCATTAATATAGTAATCGGAATCGACTGGATTTTTCTTTTTAGTAAAAATAATGTGCTGGCATTTAAGGGCATTCATCTCCATGCGATTAATAGAACACCAAACTGCTACTCTGTCTAAATCTGACTGCAATTTTAGGACGTCGGAAGAGTCTATGACTTCCTTAAATATCTTCATATCATCCGCGTATAATGAGCAACTACTGTGGTGGACGCATGATACCATATCGTTGACAAAAAGGACGAAAAGGACCGGACCCAGCAAGGAACCTTGAGGAACTCCGGAGGAAGCTATATAGGATTCAGACTGATATCCGTGAATTACTACTGATTGGGGACGGTTCCTCAAATAAGAGTAAAAAAGTATTATATACAACAAACTAATTATTTTTTTAATAGGTACGTAAAAGAAATCAGCTCACCTAATAAATCACTAGCGGAGTCCATTCCTATAACCTGCGCGGCGGCGTAGTGCTTGTGTTCTAACGCGTGCGGCGCGTGCTGTGCGTGCTGCGCGTGCGACGCGTGCCCCGCGTGTGCCGCGTGTGCCGCGTGCGCCGCGTGCGCCGCGTGCGGGCGGGCCAGCAGCTCGCCTTGCCGCATCAGCAGCTCGCTGCGGCTGCGCGCGCGCAGTGCTAGCTCCGAGGGCTGTCGTTCACTGCGCAAACGAGGCATACCCAATACTCAATACTTTATTGCAGCCATAACTTTGGTAGATCTTAATTAACAGGTAATTGTAACATTATGGACCCTGTCGGGCACAGCAAAAGCCTTATAAAGAATGTAACGAGGTGCATTTGCCTCGTTGCCTTTTTTAACATTTTCGGCCATCTACTATTCCAAATTTAATTAGTTTTTGACATTCTCCACACTGTTCGGACGTATCTGATCCATATTATCCTCAGCTTCTATCCAAGGTAGACTAAAATGTCATTATTTTCTGTTTTACCACGACCTGGATTGATTTATTATCCATAACAATCATAAAATATTTAAAGGCACATAAATTGTAAGTGTTCCTGCTTTCTTTTCTACTTCTAATCTATTTTTATATTCACTTTTAGACCTTATTTAGATTTTATATTTCCATTGTTCTCAGGTGCCTTTATTTTACCATATAAATAAACCATATACTTCATTGCCCCTGGATACCCCTCTTTTACTACGGATCGCACCCCTACCTAACCTCGCCGTGCGACACTGGCGCCCAACGTGGGGCGTTCTTAAAATCTTATAACTAAAGTGGTATCCAACACTTACGAACTGTTAAATCTTAACAACTTTACTTGCATATTTAATACCATTAACTTAAGCTTAAAAAAGGTCAAGTAATTCCAGTGTAAGACTAGGTGAGCACTGGTTGCTATATGGATCTCAAAAAAAGAATAATATTTATAAATAATTCATCATCAACCCATTATGTCCCCACCGAGGGGCACGGGTCTCTTCACTGAAGAAGGTATAGGTCATACTCCACCATGGGGGCGAAGTCCGGATTGGTGGAGGCTTGTAAGACTAGTGGCTGGTCTTATTGTCGGAACTTTTCAAGCTGCCCTGAGGCCAGTTAGATAATGATTTCATATTTAGGCGACCTGGTTTTTTTTATTTTTTATTTTTTGCACCGCCATGACACCACACGTGCACATGTAATCTGCACGAGTTCAAATAAATGTTTTTATTATCACACATACCTGTACATATCCCGCTCCATCAGTCCATATCCGTTGACCATCGGTTTCATGAGGTTGCTATCGACAAGATTCAACATCTCTCTGTGCCTCTGCATCATTAGAGCTTCATTATTTATGTGGTTCAATAGGCTGTGCGTGTCGTCTTCGAGAAGACTGTGGTCACTATTGTCTAATAGGTCGTGGTTTTCTAATAGACTGTGTCGGTCAGATTCCAATTCATCTAGCTCGTCTGTTAGGAAGGTCTGCTGTTCGCTCTCGAAGACTGAGCTTGAACTAATCTGTGGCGTTTCTTTGTCTATAGGCACTTCATCTGTATCTGTTGGCTGTTCGTCTGTATTGCTATTGGTGGCACCGTTTCGTTTCGTCTTGTCTGTGTTTTTGTTTTTCTTGGTGTCCTTGTGTCTGGATTTGCCGCTGTCTGTGTGTGTGTCCTTGCCGTTTTTGTTCGTCGCCGTGTGATTCTGTTGCTGCGTGGGGCTGCTCGGTTCTGAGGTGCCATTCTCTTGTGACTTGACTGTGGAGAGACGACGGCTCGGTTAGATAGGAGGAGCATTGACAAAAACTGGCCATGTACGAGTCGGGCTGGCGCGCGAAGGGTTCCTTACCATCACCTTTACAACATTAGCCACTATCATCATCATCACCCATTATGTCCCCACCGAGGGGCACGGGTTTCTTCCTTGAGGAAGTGGCCATAATCCACCATGGGGGCCAAGTTCGGATTAGGTTAGTCATATAACGGTCACCTATCCATGCACTAAACACGCCCTATGTTGTTTAATAAGATAAGATAATTATATTCCTTATTGTACCAGGAAAACACATACAAAACATCTTAATCTTCGTGATTTTTTAAGATCACTCGGGCGGCCGGGGCTACGAGCGATTAATGCGACGAGGGGTGGCCCCTTACCGCTGACTAAATACTTCATACCTGAGGGCTGGGGTTTGGGGCTAGCTAGCTTGGGCGGAGGGTACCCTTACCTCTGACTAAATACTACACGCCTGAGGACTGGGGTTTGGGGCTGGCTTGCATAGGCGGTTTTCCCCCTTGCCGCTGACTGAAAACTACACACCAGAGTGCTGGGGTCTGGGGCTGGATCTTTTGGGCGGGGTGTCCCGTAGCCGCTAACTAAATACTACATACCTGAAAGCTTCGGGTTTGGAACTTTTAAAAAAAACTGTTGAATTTGCCTTTATAAGCACAATCTGTTCAACAAAGTGTGCTATATTTATCTAGTACCTGAGGGCTGGGGTTTGGGGCTGGCTTGCTTGGGCGGGGTGTCGGCTGGGGGTGAGCTACTGAGACTGGGCCACGCGTCCTTGGCACTACCGCTGCTGCTGCTACTCCCACTGCTTCCTCCCCCGTTCATGGACTCCTTTTTAGATCTGCAGAGCAAGGTTTCGGTCTTTTTAGATCTGCAGAGCAAGGTTTCGGTCTTTTTAGATCTGCAGAGCAAGGTTTCGGTCTTTTTAGATCTGCAGAGCAAGGTTTCGGTCTTTTTAGATCTGCAGAGCAAGGTTTCGATCTTTTTAGATCTGCAGAGCAAGGTTTCGGTCTTGAGAATACGCCTTTTGTGAGGTCGCGCATATAAACGAATTACAGGGGTTGATTTTTGAACCACGTGAGTTTTTCAGCGGTCTCCGGAACGCAAATAAAAGGATATCTTCATCAAACTAACAATAACTAATTTAAACGAAAACATAAACATTTACATACAGGCACATACATTGCTTCTGGCCCCACACTAGGATACCCTGTATCGTGGGAACCAGAAACAGCGACGTCACAAACATGTAAACATCCAAGACCTGGAGTTTTTTTTTTCTACCCAGCCGGGGATCGAACCCGGGACCTCTCGCATGGTAAGCAGATGCGCTAACCGTTACGCCACAGAGGTCGTCACTAGTCACCATATTCACTTCACTAGTCACCATAATATACATCTAAGCCTAAAAATTATTGTCGGCACTGTAAGTCTTTTCAATTAAAATTTTCAAGAAAATTTCAATGTACCAGTTTGTAAAACTATGACTGTCTCTTGATAAAATAAATATAAAATAAATGACTTCTCCAGACCGTGGGAAGCCGACTTAAGATAATTATGGTGCCGGCAATGGATAACGCGTGTGCATATGTTATCGCAACCGCGTTGTAATGCGTATGTAATGGACTTTTTACAACTATGACGCTATGGAAGCTAAGTAATTAATTTAAGTGTTTGTGACTCACCTAGATGAATTGACTACATTTATATGTGATGATGTGACCACTGTTGTCGGTATAAAGTTCGATTGGTTGCCTGCAACAGAAAATAGTACATATTAAATTAGAAAAAGGTACCCGAAATCCCGAATCGGTCGTAGCCTGGGCTGCCTGAGTGATTTTAAACGATCACTAAGGTTAAGCAACATACGGCGCGTTCAGTCCATGGATGGGTCACCGTCTATGATGACTAACGCTAGTGGCATTTTTCCGAGCGGTTCCGTGCTTCGCAAGGCACGTTAAGCTGTTGGTGCCGGCTGCCGTCGATAGATGGCAGTCGTTAAGCCAAGTCAGGGGCCTTAGGGCGGCTTGAAAACTTCTGACAGTAAGACCAGCCACTAGTCTTACAAGCCTCCAGCAATCCGGACTCGGCCCCCGTGGTGGAGCATGGCCTATACCTTCCTCAGAGAAGAGAGCCGTCCCCTCGGTGGGGACATAATGGGTTGATGATGACCCGAAATCGGCGTGCGTTCTTGCAACGACTAATGAATGTTGATCAAGCGAAAGAGATCTGTCAGGTTCGTAGCAAGCGGCAGACTCTGGTCTCTGCCTAACTCTCCGGGACACAGGCGTGAGATGTATAACAATAATAACTTCACAAAACAATCACACGACCAGCGGGCTCATTATGTAATTTTCGCAACGGATACTCATACGTCTTAAAAAGTCATGTATACCACTACTGTATAGCACTATCTTCTTTTAATACCCTATGTTAGAGCGAGACAGTACTCCGTACGACGTCGGTTTTTGTGTTGACGTGACTTTTTAAATCGTATGAATATCCGTTGCGAAAATTACATAATGAGCCCACAGGGCCTCGATTCTGTTAGTGCATTATAGATAGATAGATAGATAAGACATTTATTTGTGCTTTGCGTCACACACACATAAAGCATAACACAATGTTCATCATCATAACAATCATCATCATCAGCCCACAGGTGCCCACTGCTGGGTATAGGCCTTTTCCCCCAAATGCCATTTCACACGGTCTCTCGCCATTCGCATCCACGGACCTTCCGCCTTCCGTTTCGCCACACAACGACAGTATAGAATGTAAATAGATCATAACTAGTACATTGTTCACCGAGAGGAGAAAGTGACCGATTACCGTCGAGGGTGTCGTTTGAAGCCCGAGCCGTAGGCGAGGGCTTTAAAACACCTGAGATCGGGAATCGCAGTTTCTCTCGAGTGATACATAGTGCTTTATACTACACCTACAAGGAAAATAAAAAACGAAATCTTTACTAATTGAAATTTATATTGAAATTGTTGCTAGTGGCCAGTGTCATTTTGCGAACTTGGAGATAAAAACTCACTGTAAAAACTTTTTGGCTTTTGATATTTAGGTTACCGGCGCATAGTCTTACCCGAAATTAAAAAAGAAAAACCACGTAAGAAATGGATTTTCATACACTTTTCTCTCCCGCTCAGATGCGTTTTCTCCCCGCATATTTGTTCGATATGCAATGACGTACTTTCTACCGTAAATTTGATAAAGTATCAAGGTACTTTCCAAGCAGGTGTAGTATAAAATTACATTATAGAACGATGACAGTTCCACGGTCGGGTCACGTGACGTGTTATTTCATACCATTGACGCCTAGAAGTTTTGATATGTGTGCGCGCATAAGCTTGAAGCGGCAATGAAACTAAATCTCTACGTTCATGCAGTTTTCACTGTACTACCATGTATTAACAGAATCTAGGTGCTAGTCCCGAACTAGCCTGTGCTATGGTAACATTACAAACAAGGTAAAACCCAGAGGCCATTTGTGCAATTCAGTCATCACTCATATATATTGAGTTAGAGCTTCGACAACCAACTGCCTTGCAGTTCGGCAAAAATGTGATAAAACTATGCTTTCTTTTTCTAACGCTCTCTAAAGCTTTTTTTTTACACATTTCCTTCATTTAATACTTTGTTAAACCACTGTTGGTTTGTGAAGGTAGTGTTTTCGCATAATGGACTAAAAAAAAAGGACAAAACGGACAAAAATATTAAGTTAGAAGACAAATACTGTCTTAATCTCGCCTAATATTATAGATGGGTTTTGTATTGGTCGATTTGTGCTTCTTGCATACAACTTCAGGTAAATAAGGTTCGCCATCGTAGTGAAATATGCCAAGAAGCATCAGAAGCTCGATAATCGTTGCACAAGGTACGTCAGCCGTAGAGAACTCAGTAAATTTATTTTGTTTCTGCATAGAGTTGGTTAGCTTTATTTTTTAACCGGTTTATTTTTGGTGGCAATAACCTTTTTTGTCCATGTTGGAGATTCTATTTTTGTATATTATACATAATAATATACTAGCTATAACAACCTATTCTCAGATCTACCGATTTTACATATATTCATCGATTTTACATATATAATTTCATCAAAATCGGCCAGGCCGTTTCGGAGGAGTGTACTAACACGGTGACACGAGATTTTTATATGTATTAGATTGGTAGGATATACTTATAGATTGTGATCCGGCAATATTACAGTACCGACAAAACCTAATTTCAATTCCATCGACAAAGATGATAGGAGGATTTGATTGAAAATGTAACGATGCGGTTCGGTAAAGCTTGGTATTTATGACGAAACCAATTCAAAAAGTGTTTTGTGCCAACAAATCTCTCTCTCTTTCTGACGGAAGGCATGTGCCCTATAGTGGGCGTATTTAGACTGCTTACTTACTAAGTAACAATGAAAATTGCGATCTTACCATCTTTAGAACTGCCTTTTTCTGCATTCGTACTAGTGTTTCCTGCAAATGTAATTATAGAACGTCAAGTTACGAACTGTTATATTCTGTATCTAAATGATTGTAAAACAAACTAACGTGCGTCATAAGATTACCGAGTTCTGTTACACGCAAAATGAAGTGTTTACTGTAATTACTCATCTGGTTGAGTATTAGCATAATCGTTTAGTTTGAAAGCAGATATAAGTACAAAGTCAGCATTCATTTAAATGTAAATAATACAATGTTGCAGTTCCTATGGGCACGAGTAGACTGGCGAATAACGTGTCTAATCGCTATTATGGATCACGAGGCTAGACGATAATCGTAGTTTTTAAGCGTCTGGCTATCGTATTCAAAATTCCCGCTTTAAAATCTGTACATCAGAGGTTAAGTATGTCAAGTCCATATTTTGAATTTTTCGTTTTTTTTTTATTTATGTGATCAAAGTCCTTAACTTCGCCGAGTGGAATAATGTGTTAAGTCAATTTAGTTACAATACGATTAAAATCAGTTAACACTTCGGCTTTTCAAGTGTTTTAGTTTTGAGCTACAAAGGAGGTTTTGCTGCTCATATCGTTCTTGTATTGTATTCAATAAGACAACGAGTAATATATAACAGGTCATATCTGTAAATTGATAACTCTATATGAGAGACGAGGGATTCACGACAATAATCGAGGTTGGCCGAAGTGTTACTGATTTTAATCGTATTGTACCGTTTCTGAAATTCACAGAATGATATTATATCATGTCCACTTACAGCCCGAGACATATCCTATCAAGTCCCACATAACACAACATGCTACTATAAATAATACTAATAATTCTTACTTGTCAACACGTTCACTTCAACTTACATTAATTTAATAAGTGGTGATAATAAAATTAAATAGTGTGTTTCTTTTTCCATTTTCTGGCTCTCCTGTAAAATTGACGATGTGTGGCTTAACATACTTAACCTCTGAGGTACAGAAATATTCGTTTTATTTCATATTTTCGTTAAAGATGTAACGTAAAAATGTAAAATGTAGCTGCTGTTGTGAGTAGGTTTATATTTTTTATTTTAAAAAGTTTGTAATGGGATTTTTCGGTATGGCAAAGTCACCTGTAGTGCTAGGTTGCTTGTCGTCGGTCCGTTGCGAGCTCGCCAACAGGGCGTTGTGAAGCTTCCGCTCGTACACCTGATGCAGGCCCGCGTGCATCTCTTCCTTCGTGAACGACGCCTTTGGATCACCTGGGGGATTGCGGTCGATGTATTACGAACAAATGCCAACTCACTGGCTACAAAACCTGGTCGACGGGTAACTAGATAGCCACTTAAGACAGCTACTTGTTCCGAAATGTCTCATCAAATGGCCACAATGCTGGGAGATGGCACCACAAAAAGAAGAAATAACTAGAAATAACTCCATGCAAAGTTTGGCTCAAAGAGATTGCTCTAAGCGATAAGACCGTCCATTCTGCAACGCTACTTAGATATAAGAAATCATTTGTGATTCTTTCTTCTAGTTGTGCCCTAAAGCTTTCTCTATCTTTCTATCTAAAGCCTGAATTACACCGGGGCAACACTGCGGCATTGCGGCTTGCCACAAGGCCGCATGCTACAAAGGTGCGGCAGAAGAAGAAGAAGAAGCTGCGACAGTTTGCCACATGACGCAAGGTGTTGCCATGCCACAAGGTTCTTGCCACAATGTGCGACGTTGTAGCATGCGGCCTTGTGGCATACCGCAATGGCGCACAGTGTTGCCCCGGTGTAATACAGGCATAAGACATTCACAGTGATGCCCAGTGTGGCCACATTTAAAGTTCTAAATATAATCCGGCCATGTTGAGAAGCTACTAAAATCATTATTTATTTATTTTATTTTTATTCAGGACAAAAACAGTCCTACAGAAAAACTATAGAAGTATTGGGTAGTTGACAAAATGTCAAATGAGTTACTTTTAGAACGGAATTTCGTATGAAAATACCGTATTATGACGTCACTGTTCAGAGCGCTCTTTTTATGTTTCATCTATTCAAAAATTGTAATAACTAGTAAATGACTAAAAGAGATACATTTTCCGAAACATTTTGTAATTTTTGTTTTAATCGAGCATATGAAATAATTTATTATTGATCGTGTCAACTACCGAATTATTAATTGCTATTATTATAGCTTATACTATTCTTTACTATTAATTTCTACTTTATTTTTAATTTTTATAATTTTTTTCTCATTCCATTTTTTTATTAATTATCCTAAAAGAAAGTTTTTGCTGCCTTTTTCGCCACTACATTCGGCCCTAAGGCAGCGGCTAACATTATAATTTTATGTACATTGACATTCAACAAGCAGAATGTAAATTCTTTACGTTGAAATAAATTTCTGATTTCTGATTTCCTATTTTTTACTAAAATCAAGTTGCCCGTCACCGGGCCGTGGCAAGTGACCTAGCCAACTCACCTAGTTCGTGCAGATACATGCAGTCCGGCTTGGGGCAGGGCTGGTTCTTCATGAAGTTGGCGCAGTACTTAGTGGTGCCGAGGGAGCCTTTCAGCACGCGCCCGTCCAGCGTCACGTTGTTGACGCCTTGGATGGCGCGTAGCGCGTCCGCCGACGTCACGTACGTCACGTACGCCGACGCGGAGGGACCCTGCGGCCGGGGCTTGGTCAGGGGTATTGATGCACTATTCACCATCATCATCATCATCATCATCAGGCTATATGAGTCCACTGCTGGACATAGCCCTGCCCAAATGAGCGCCATCGGGCTTGCCTCATCCAGCATCTGCCTGCAGTTTTTCGCAGACCGTCATCCCACCTGGTCGGAGGGCGTCCTACACTACGTTTGCTGAGTCGCGGCCTCCACTCAAGAACACGGTCACTGGCCGGGGCTTGGTCAGGGGTATTGATGCACTATTCATCTTCATCATCATCCATCATCATCATCATCAGGCTATATGAGTCCACTTCTTGACATAGCCCTGCGCTAATGAGCGCCATAGCGCCCTGTCTTCATCTTGCCGCATCCAGCATCAGCCTGCAGTTTTTCGCAGACCGTCATCCCACCTGATCGGAGGGCGTCCTACACTACGATTGCCGAGTCGCGGTCTTCACTCAAGAACACGTTTACTGCTCTATTGAAGATGCACTATTACCGATGGAAACTAACACCAGCATTGGTAGCACGGCGTCGCTAGACACCAGTTTTAATTACAATAATAGTAAAATTGTGACATTTTAGCGGTATAAAATGCGTAACTCGCGCCTTCGTGCTTCTTATGCAGCTAAATCCCGTAGCGCTGACAACAGCGCTAACAATACTAGCTAAGGCCCATAATTCAGATAAGACCCTACGGCCAGGGCGTGGTCAGTTGTATTGATGCCCTATTGCCAATGGAAACCTAATTCCAGCAATTGCCAACTTGCTCGGCGGCAATTTAACGTAAACAAAGCACTGAGATTAGTAAGGCCCAAAATTGACTAAACAAATTTGGTAATTAGGAACCATGCGGGTGGGACTGGGTCAGGGGTATTGATGCACTATCGCCAAGTGAAACCTAAGACCAACAAAATACGGCAGCGGCAGCGCTAGTTAAGGTCCATATTACTCTAAGCAAGATCATCATGTACGCAGAGGCCGAGGAACCCTGCGGACGAGGTCAGGGGTCATCATCATCAACAATATCAGTCCACGGCTGCCCTAGGAGCCTTTTTGCCCTAAATGCCATCTGCCATGCACTAATATTAATGTTTTCCGCTCCTACTTCCACAGCAAATTAACACATACTTTAAGCCTGTATGGCTATTTCATATTTTGTCGAACTGTACTTCTGCCGTAAAACTATTCTGTCTAAAGCCGAATCTGCCCAATCAAGATTCTGCCGAAAACAGATTCTGCCGTACACCGACAGAGGGATCTTGACCTTGGTGAGGGATGCAAAGTCGTCAATATGCCCAGGCGCGAAAACCTAAACAACTTTGGCATAGATAGATGATGGTGATGATTACATTGTCATCATCATAATGAAAGTTTTTCCTATTGACAATTAGAACTCCCTTACCGCGGTAAAATCGTTCTATAGGTAGATTTTCCGTTTTGACTAGGTATTAATGGCTTTTAAGCATGGCCATCATCACCACGAAAATGTGAGTATATTGTCAGAACTTATTGTCTTTATTATTATAATTAAATTCTTTATAGAACAATAGCAAAAGTAATAGTGTTGTAGAATGAGTACATTCACACAAAACATAATTTTATTATGGACACGTTAGCGCGGCAATTTATGCGATAGGCTACACGTCATTGTTTGTCGTAATTTATTTCTTCTCGGTCACTTTGTATAAACTGCTCGTAAGTTTAACCCACACCATTTTGCATTTTCTCCTTCAATGTACTAACATTTAGTCAGCATAATAATTATGAGTTTTATTTATACTACACAATCACGTCTCCCGGTTCCGAACTATGCTCTGTGGCATAGTTACCAGGCGAAGACATCACAAACATAATATCCACAGACAACCTACAGAAGGTTGGGAAGGGTAAATTTGGGAAAAACAGTAGTTTCTCAAAGTTTTTACAAGAAAGGAAATTATGAAATTTTTTGGTGTCTAAGACCCAGATCCATTTTCAAAAAGCGAATGAATAAAGGAATAATTGAATGAGGCTCACCTGTGACCCAGCATACGTCGTACTCTGGTTTATGACTACTTTGTGAATTTTGCCATATTTGCCAAAGTACTCCTGACGTTTGAGGATCTGAAAGGAAAGAAAATAAGAATGACAGCGAGCGTAATAACACGGATAACTTATATTCTAATAGAAGAGGGGAGTTGCATGATCGCATCAAAGGAGACCAAAGAATCAAATATATCTTTACAAAGAAATTTAATCCCACAGTAAAATATAACTCCCGGTTTCTCTAACTCTACGGGGTCGTTTGTGACCTTTTTGGCTTTTACAATGATTTTCATCATCAACCCATTATGTCCCCACCGAGGGGCACGGGTCTCTTCCCTGAGGAAGGTATAGGCCATATTCCACCACGGGGGCCAAGTCCGGATTGGTGGAGGCTTGTAAGACTAGTGGCTGGTCTTACTGTCAGAAGTTTTCAAGCCGCCCCTAAAGGCCTCTGACTTGGCTTAACGACTGCCATCTATCGACGGCATATACTTCGTCAATACTGAATCAATTCCGATGCTGTTTGATCTAGACCACCGAACCTGCGTACCTCGGGGTCGGAGAGCCTCACCCGCAGCCCCACTATGAAGACGAGGTTGTTCTGTGCGCCGCTAGCCGCCGCGACTCCAGCGCCTTGTTCTAATTCTATATCTAGTGCCTCTACTTGGCGAATTTAAAGTATTCGGATACTAAAAGTTAATAATTTGTTTAGTTTGTTGTAGTTTCTGGGTCCACAAGCGTAGCGCGGGTGTGAGCCGCCCGGGGCGGAAGAATTTGCCACCCTCTTTTTAGTCCAGTCAGACAAAATAGGTATGCCAATTTGCATCAATTCCAAACATGCTGGATTTTATTTACCATATTATTAGAACTAATATGTACAGTTTTATTATTCATTCCATATTATTGGAATTAATGCCCAATTAGTGCCCGGATATCGGCGACAAGCTTGCGTGGGCCCAGCTCTAGTGATTGGTGCCTCTGCCTTCGGGGATGACGGGCCTGAGTTTATTTATTTTTATTTTCAAGGTCACAACTGAGGAGGTTAATTCAGCGTCCCCCATTCTATTGTGAAGAGTACCCTATATTTCTATCGGTTCCGTATCGGTATCTTACTGCGACAAAAATATGATACCTTATGGTTCAAAAGAAGTTAAAAAATATTTTTATTAATTATTTCGAAAATTTGCCGCCCGGGGCGGGCCGCCCCCTCCTTCCCGCTACGCAACGCCCCTGGCTAGGTGACATTTGAGTGCTTTAGAATCAAAAGTGGCAATCTGCTCTTTTTTGGGAAATTGACTTGTAAATAGGGCAGGCAACACTCAGAATTTTAAACCCTTTTTAACGTATTTTAGTATCAGTATCAAATATAGCTACATTTCATAGTAAATCGACTTCAAAGTAACAGGTTAGTTTCACTTACGGCTACCTGTAATAGTTCAAAATAAACATGGCAATCATTTTTGGCACTTTGCTACTAAACAGTCAAAGTGCAGATTGCCGCTTTTGATTCTATAGGACTCATTTGACCCAGGCGTGAATCTGCTTACCTCGGGGTCGGCGAGTCGCACCGGCAGCCCCACCACGAACACGAGGTTGTTCTGTACGACGCGCACGTTGGCGAGCGCCCGCCGCGACTCCAGAGTCTTGTTCCGCCGTTTCTGTTCCCGCGCCTTCTTCTCCGTCTTTATCGCGGCCACCTAGGGACGCAGAGCTACTGTTAGCACCGAAATCATTAAACAACATAAACATAAACATTTACACACAGGCACATACACTGCTTCTGGCCCCACACTAGGATACACTGTGTCGTGGGAACCAGAAACAGCGTCGTCACAAACATGTAAACATCCAAGACCTGGAGTTTTTTTTTTCTCTCCAGCCGGGGATCGAACCCGGGACCTCTCGCATGGTAAGCAGATGTGCTAATGATTTCGGTTTCGAGCACCGAAATCATTATTTATGTTCAATGAAACTTGTTTAGTTATGTCAACAATATATCGCACCCCCGGTGCTAGACTGTCACTTTTGCTAAAATTGAAAAAATGAGTTAGCTAAATATGTAATAACTATTCTAAGGCACCCCTTTAGTTGGTGCGATAAAAGAAAGAAAGTTAAAAGTTGATGTTGTTGTGAAAGCTATTCATGTTTTTTAAATCTTGAAATATCATTAATATGTGAGCTATCAAATCTTCCAAACCTTCTCCTGAATGATTGCATTTTTGCAAAAGTGACAGTCTAGCACCGGGGGTGCGATATGAAAAAGATAAAAGTACAGGAAACCAGCGTGCGTGTAATGCAACGACTACTGAATGTTGATGAAGCGAAAGAGATCTGACAGGATTGTGGCAGGTGGCAGATACAGACGGGAGTTTATATTATGATCTACTCATCCATACAAAAAAAAACTTCTATTATGCTAGCCAAAAAATGTAATAGATATAATTTTATCAGGAATTCCTATCACTGACGTGTTCTTGAACGTGTCAAAATCGGCTAATTAAGTTAGAATAGCCCATTTTAGGTCCTGCCTGGTGTTTACTGCTACTGACTGAGCGGCGTGAAGTCAGTTCTGTGTCTAAATGGGCATATTGGGTCTGGATGAGCCTAAGGGGTTTGAATAGGCCTATTTTTTTCAAGTATATTTTTTTATTTTTAATCTGTTTCCACAGACTCTAGGTCCGTGCCCTTTTTTTTGTTTCAGTTGTATTGGTTTTCCCTTTATTTGCTTCTCCAGAATACTACCACTTAAACTTGCTACATAGTTTGAATAGGCCTATTAGGTCCCGCATGGTCCTTGCCTGGTGCTAATGGAGAGGAGTAGTCTGCATTGTATCTAAATGGGTCTTGGGCCTAAAGGTCAGTACTGTAACGAATTACTTGATTAAAAGATGCTTTTTTAGCAATATATTACTTTTTATTATCTCTTTTATCGGAAAGCCTAGCCTAGCTGGCCCTCGACTGACATCTCTAACAAAAACGTAGCGATTCTCCTTCAAAATATTTAAATTCAAACAAGACGGCTGTGCCAGCCAGTTACTATAAAGAATAATCGCTACAGTACCAATAGTCACATCTATTACGCCTTAGGATTTAGTCTATTAGGACCCAGTAGGCCTACCTATTGTGCCTGGATGGGCCTGTTAAGTCTGTAGGGGCCTGGTACTTACCTGCTCCTGACTGAGCGGCGTGAAGTCTGCCGGGTTCTCCGGGTAGGCCTTGCGACACGCGGGACAGAGCCCGTTGTCGCCCTCCCGGATTCGATTCCAGCAGAACCTGCATATCTGCGGACGAAAGGTGTGATCAGTCAGTATGTGCATAGTAGCGTTTGATTATTGTTATGTAAGTGAGATTGCAGGACGTGCAACGTGTATTTAAAATAACACTAATCATCATCAACAGCCCATTAATTATGTCCAAACCGAGGGGCACGGGTCCGGATTGATGGAGGCTTGCAAGACTAGTGGCTGGTCTTACTGTCAGAAGTTTTCAAGCCGCCCTAACGACTTAACGACTGCCATCTATAGACGGCAGCCGGCACCAACGTGTACATAAAATAATGTAGAACTTTGGATACTGTGGATATTTAAATTAACCAGTAGCGTCACCTCCGACAAACTTTATAAATTGACCAAAGGAAATCCTTCCGTTATTGAATGGATTCCATAGGAATCGTGTGAAAAAACTAGATCAATTGAGCTTGAGATAAAAAGGATCCTACGATCTAGGATATACATAGCTGTGTGAGAACTCGAAACACAGAAAGCAGAACAAAAAAATTAGTTTCAAAATAAGTTTAAACAGCTTTGTTTACTTTTCGCTTAAACCATTTTTTCATTATCTTTAAAATTTTCATAAACGAACTAACAAATTTATTTGTGATGTCGGAAGTTTACAAGGAAGCAACTTTTTAACTAATAATTCGATTTAATCAAATGCGTTATGACCTTGATAAAACCCATTGTTATTCTATGGGCTTTACTTCGACCATATACAGACAGAAATATTTAGAATTGGTTTAACCTAGAAAACGAATTCAATTTTTTATTTAATAATTAATACATTCTACCTAATATAAGTATGACTCATAAAATCGCGTGAAATGTCAATTGAATTTAAAACTTCTATAATTTGGCATAAGACTTAAAACTGTACACTTACCGTAGTTTTACCTGAGAATATAACAAGAACCAGACATTTGCAATCAAGGTTAATGCATACCTTAAGTGGAATGAATTACAAGTATAGGGAAATGGTATTTCTCTGAGAGACAATAACAAACATGAAAGACGGTCTGGACCTTGAGCCTTTGACGGTGATACAGTCAACAGAGTGCTTAGTGCGAGTTTTTTTATTCACTTTCGATAGCGAGAGCGTTTGCAATTTGTATAGGAGTGACGAAACGCGCCACCTAGTTGTCCCTTTGTCACTCCTATACAAATTGCAAACGCTCTCGCTATCGAAACTGAATGAAAAAACTCGCACTAAGCACTCTGTACGTCAACCTTTACGAGCGTACTCTATTCGGTTATTTTATCCCCCAGTTTCTCGTACAGTCGACAGCACGTCAATCTTTACCTTTTAGTTGCAAAGTCGCCCGTAATGCAACCGAGAAGAGTGCATGGGTGTATAGGATGATGTGCTGTCGACTATACAATAACAAGCTGTTAATCTACTGTTAAAAGCTGTCAGTTGGCCAAAGTCCTGCAGTCCATAGATGTCAGTCGCTAAGCCAAGTTAGAGGCCTTAGGGCGGCTCGAAAACTTCTGAATCCGGACTTGGCCCCCGTGGTGGAGTATTTTATTTTATTTTTTTTATTTTATTAGGCACACCAACAGCATACATACAAAACATAGTACAATAGTGTTACAGGAAGATAAAGTTCGTGTATGTACAACACTTATAGGTAAGCACAGCGTTTACATAAATTAAGCTTACATCGTAAATTAGTTGATGATTACTGAGTAGACAATAGACAACTAAACTAAATAATAACATAACATAACATTTACACACAGGCACATACATTGCTTCTGGCCCCACACTAGGATACCCTGTGTCGTGGGAACCAGAAACATCGACGTCACAAACATGTAAACATCCAAGACCTGGAGTTTTTTTTTTTCTTTCTCTCCAGCCGGGGAATTGATTAACTACACTGCCTTTGTATAAACCATTTCTTAAAATCACGGAATGTTTGATGGGTAATGTCATGTATGGCCTATACCTTCCTCAGGGAAGAGACCCGTGCCCCTCGGTGAGGACATACTGGGTTGATGATGAATGATGAATTTTTTACATGCCTAAATAAAAAGATAGTAAAGTAAAAGGAAAGATTTGTTTGAAAACAGCGACTTACTTGATATCCACATGTGCACGGGTAGAAGTGAAGATCGTCGACCTCCAGTGGTTCCATGCACAATGGACATTCCACCTGGTGATAAAAACAAATAAACGTTATTCAACAAACATACACACGTACATAAGCTCACGCCTGTATCCCAGAGGGGTAGGCAGAGACCAGAGACTGCCACTTGCCACGATCCTCACAGATAATTTACACTTCATTCATATTATTTTATTAGTCGTTGCATGTAGGCACGCCGGTTTCGGGTACTTTTTATATTGCCCTTTACAAATACACCCCCTATTTTGTCGAAGTAGGACCGAATTAATAAAAAAAAAACAGAAATCAGATTTTAATTTCGACGTAAAGAATTTGCGTTCTGTTTCTTGTATAATACAATTTAAACAACTAAATAACAACAACAATGGGCTAGTTGCCCTAAAAAATGTAATTAGTCCGTGTTTTAGATTACTCAAAAATAAGGGACACGTATTTTTTTATTTGTGAATTAGACCAAAAATGACAAAGATACAGCCCATTAAAGTTACGTATGACGTCACGCCGTGCTGCATTTTTTAGCACGGAGTGACGTCACACGTAACTTTAATGGGCTATATCTTTGTTATTTTTTGTTTAATCGAAAAAAGAAAAAATACGTGTTCAATATTTTTTTATAATCTAAAATACGGACTAAACAGAATTTAATTATTTTGACCCTGGAAACTACCCTATTTTAGTATAACTGTTTAATCCAGCAACCTCTGCACCCTGTAGTAATGAAGCTTGTCAACATCTGGGCTTAGATGCTGCTTATGATTGTAGTACAATGACAGTTGCATGACTATGTCGATTTCATTTCATTGCCGCTTCAAATCAATGCACGCTCGCGTATTCGTAAATGTAGCGTCAATGGAATTTAAAAAAAAAAAGTCACGTGACCCGACCATGTAACTGTAATTCAACTACAATGCACTAATAAAATCGAGGCCCAAAAGATGGTGATGTATCTGTTTTTTCATTCAATGCAAAAAAAATATATTGTCATGTTGACATCTCCATACAATTCTAGGCTGTCAATGTCTGAATGTTGCTAGTACGTAAAAACCAAATTATCCCATTTTACTTCCAAGTTAAATTGTGTGTGCTACGCAGGTGTATTTTTTTAGACTTTGCTCTTACGAGTAATTCAATTTTAATGTCTTTGATGTGATAAGGATTTTGGTCACATGAGTCTTCTATTCACGGTAAAAAAAATCTACCGAGTTAACCTATAGCTTTTATAGCGGTAACACCGCGTCATTTTTTTTTTGCATTGAATTAAAAAACGGACTATAGTTTACAGCAGCGGCATCTAAACTTTTTAGCCTAGAGGACGGTAACAAATTTAAATTATATGTTACGGATCAGGAAACAGTGAAGATAATCCAAAGATAAGAGGGAGGGAAGACAATAATTTGACATTGAGTTTTGGAAGGGTCTGAAAAATAATTGAAAAAGGAAATCAAAGACATAAATGGATCTTTATTGTTTTGCTTAGTTAGGTACCAATATTATTACCAACTTATTGAAATGAAAAAGCCACTAGATAAGAAAAATACCAAAAATTAAAATGATGAAGAAAAACATGTGGTCAATACAAAACTAAAAGCTGTAAAGCCAAAGAGAGGGAGCTGTTTTTAGTTGATTAGCCAAGTGGATTCTACGTCTCATACGTCATTAGATTCACTAGCTGTTAACTAAATTCAATGCTGTTAAGTTTATGAAGGAAGCTCATTTAGTAATTTGTGATGAGGTACCCATGACAAAGTTATGATAAGTATCCGATTTTCGCCTTGCATTCCTTCGTGAGTAGCCAGAACATGTCCAAAAGAGCAAGATTGGCTATCCGTAACAGTGTGCTGGTTCCAATACTGATGTAAGCATGGTAGCGAGATTTGGGTATGGCAGAAGTCAGAAGAATCATGAAAGTAGGATTAGTGCAGTACAAATGAGATCCTTAAGAAATATGTGTGGTTTTACTTTGAATGACAGAATACGCAATAGTGTGATCAGAGACCGAGGATGTAGAGAAAGAGGATGTAGTGAGTGACTAGAATTGAAAAAAGGAATGTTGCGTTGGTTTGGAGATGTGGAGAGGATGAACGAAGAAAGACTGACAAAGCAAATATATCGGGCGAATGTGAGTGGAAGGGCCGGTAAGGGACGCCCCAGTTGGACATACTTCGACCAAATAGGGGATGTATTAGCAAAGGGCAAGATGAAAAGTACCCGAAACCGATGTGGGTACATGCAACGACTAATGGATGTCGATGAAGCGAAAGTGAATCTGAATGTATTAAGATATTTATATCTACTGGTGGTTGATAAATACAGAGGCGTCACCATATAAAAAAACACAGTGGAATATTATTTTGCGTCTACATTTTACCCGAGCAAAGCCGGTTTTTCGTCTAGTATTTATTATTGCCTAAAATTTAGTACAACTCAAATAATACCTAGGTATAATTTCCACTTTTCGATATTATTTTCTAAAGTTCAAAAATCAAAAACATATATACAAATATAGCCTGATGATGATGATGATGATGATGAAAAATAAAAAATAATGAACAAGGGCCCTAAATGGGACATTCTATGCAAATTTCTTTTCAGATTTTAATTACATGCTAGTCATTGGCGTGTAAAAATTATTTTAAAACACCTGATTTACTGATAATGTCGGAGGACCCAGCCTTAAGGAATCGCTGGCTGACAGCGTTTGTCCCACAATAACATACGATAATCAATGCAAACAAGTTACAGCTATGTTTGTCTCCATTTATCGCGATTTAATTTACTAGCGACCGAAGTAATAAAAGAATCTGAATGCCTAATAGTCCGACCACTCTCTCGAAGCAAATTAATAATTTACTTTACATATTATATTGTTGTGTTTGCCTGGTTCGCACAACAGGTACAGTCTGTTAGCTTTTATACCTCGGCTACTATCGGATAGCAATCAAAAACCGATTATGTTGTAATAAAGTAAGGTTTATTTTGTATTGTTTAACTTTTCAAAATAGTGAAGAAAAGTTTTCTACAGAGCAGGAAGTAGTATTACACTCGTGTGCTTTCGGCGAAAACCGAAGCCTACTCTAGAGCCCGAGGTATATTCTAAAAGCTAACAGACTGTATAATCATTTAGGGCCAGGATAAGCATTTATGGGCAGGTTTCTGAACTGAGAATTTAATACGTAAATACTTAAGTAACGCCCTGTCACGGATCGGCAAACGTCGTGTTGGACGCCCTCCGACCAGGTGGGATGACGATCTGAGAAAAACTGGAGGCAGATGCTGGATATGGCAAGCTAAAGACAAGGCGCTATGGGGCTCATTAGGGGAGGGCTATGTCCAGCAGTGGACTAATATAGCCTGATGATGATGATGTTCTGTCATGTTTTTTCTGAGCAATTTGACAGCACTGCAGTTAAGTAGTGTAAAATAATTTGAGCGAAATTCTCAATTCTGAAACCGGCGCTATATTAACAATTTTCACACAGCAAACTCAATTATCCTAGTCCCAAACTAGGATACACTGTGCAATAGTAACTAGGCAAGGACACCACAACCATGGAAATATACACAGAGTCAGTCCTTGTTTTTATTTGTGTGAAAGGAACATGTCGACAAAATTACTTACACCCAGTTCTCCAATCTGTTATCTAATTCAATCTTTTAAAATAGCCGCTAGTCGGCAGTGCATGAGTAGCCGAGAACCGAAGATTGGTGTACGAGAAACCTAAGTTTAAACGCGTACCTACCAACATTGTAAATGTTATAATACCAAAATGCTAAGTAGCTTCTTACGAACGTGTAGAACACAGGCGTACTGAGAACTGGATGTTTTTGGAAAGTGAGGGTAAACAAATCAACTGAAGCAAGCAGATTTATGCAATAATATTTGCATCACTACAGCGTATGGACGGCCGCTCAATCGACCAACTCTTCTAATGTCAGATTCTGATGCAGGCATATCGTAAAAACCCGCTGGCCATATTTTACTCCTAATTTTTATACCTTTTAATTTTTTTATAAAGTCCGTTTTTTTATATAAAAATTACGCGGTGTTACCGCTATAAAATATATAGGTTTACTCGGTAGATTTTTTTTAGCGTGAATAGAAGACTCGGGTGACCAAAATCTTTATCACATCAAAGACATTAAAATTTAATTCCTCATAAGAGCAAAGTCTAAAAAAACACCTAGGTACGTAGCACAAACAAGTTTTACTTGAAAGTAAAATGGGGCTATTTGGTTTTCGCGTACTAGCAACATTCAGACATTGACAGCCTTTGGATTGTATTGAGGTGTCAACGTGATAATTTATTTTTTTGCATTGAATTACAAAACAGACTTTAGGGTTATACTCTAATGCATACGGATGGGAGGCCCCAACCGGACATACTTCGACCAAATAGGGGATGTAAGGACAAGATAAAAAGTACCTGAAACTATCGTGTCGATGTATGTGAATGTCGATGAAGCGAAAGTGATTTGTCGGGATCATGGCACATGGCAGTCCGTGGTCTCCGCCTAACCCCCTGGGATACGGGCGTGAGCTTATGTGTGTATGCACACGAATCATTCAACAGGTCATGTCAATAGAAGGCTATCTCTGCAACACGTTTCTTCCTTCTTCGACCGGGAAACGGAACTCTATCGCTGGTCTGCGCTGCATATCTAACGGTTTCTGAGTTGAGAACTTTCACTAAGTAAATACTCAACTGTAGTGCTGTCTCGTCAAATTTCTCAGAAAAGAGCATGACAGAACGTTACCTAAGTATTTACTTAGAGAAAATTCTCAATTCAGAAAACGGTCCTAAGCGTCGGCCGTAAGATTTTTGTACTCAACATCGGCCATTGTAAGTTGAGCGACGATTTCAAGCAGAAATCTAGAGATTACGAAGGGAAGGAAGGTCTATCCATGTCCGTTTCTACACTTACAGAGTAAACTAGTCTTGGGGTTGGAGCAAAAGGGGTCCTCACCTCTACAAATCGCGACAAGGCAATGGTCAAGCGCACAAGAAACGTATAGGATCTCAGTTTTTAACATAACATTTACACACAGGCACAAACATTGCATCTTATTTACAGACAACATTTACATCTGACCCCACACTAGGATACCCTGTGTCGTGAGAACCAGAAACAGCGACGTCACAAACATGTAAACATCCAAGACCTAGGTTTTTTGTCCCCAGCCGGGATCCAAACCCGGGACCTCTCGCATGGTAGCCAGATGCGCTAACCGCTGCGCCACAGAGGTCGTCTATTGATGATGACGTTTTTCCGTGCATGACGTACTTCCGGCCTTGTAGACTCTGTTTACATCTTCGAGCTTTATAAATTAATCAAAGCGGCCCAAATCGAAATAGTCGGCCCAGTCACAACATTACTTATTTTGTCGAAAAAATAAATAAGAACCGAACTATTTTTTTTAAGACAATGCTATTCTTTTAGGCCTAAAGCGTCTACTACGCGGCCGTACGTGCCCACAATGAATGCTTGGGCGTCCCAAGCTGACGCATGTATTAAAATGTTACAATGGGCCGGTAAGGAAATTAATACGTAAATACTTTTAAAGTTACATAGTACAATAGGTTATTTGACAGGTTTCTGAAAACTTTAGCAGTTTCTTTGTTCATTGAGCGCTTAGAAAGTGATAATTTGAATTTTTTTTGTGTATTTCTTCTAAAAAAACAAATAAAATGTTAATTTTAAATTAAGCCACCATAACGCCATCTTGAGCAATATGGCGTCGCAGAGGAATCATGACGTCACAGGTCAGTAAACAAGACCAATGAACGTAAGAACGGCATGAATGACAGACGCCACTTTTACTGAACTGTGACGTCATCATAGATTCGGCCAATCCGGGCCGTCATCGATAAAATGGCTACAGATATAATCAATTTTTATCCTGGTTTTTTGGACTAATGATTTATTTTTTTAAGTTCAAATGCTTTAAAGCGGTTCGAAGATTCATAATTTATACGAATAAATAATACTTTTTTTTTTCACACTGTCAAATAGCCTATACAAGCCTAAAAAATACTTAAATTAAAAATAACCAACAACCAGACTGCTGAGTATTAAATACCAGTATGGAAAGTATGCACTTAATTAGCTTTGTGAATTTAGGCCCTGTCTGCTTACGCCCGGTTCCAATATCCACAAAACGCTTCGTTTTTGCTTACGATCGGTTACGATTCCTACGAACCGTCAATAAATTGTAGGGTAGGTAGCACCAAAACGGATCGTAGCCGGTAGGCGTATATTATAGGAACAGGGCACTAGTAGTTCAAACTCAGAAGCCGGGTTGCTGGATACAGTACTGTGTCACTTGCGCAAACACGAAGAATCGATTGAGATATTGTCTGTAAAAATCTGACCAACGTGAAATACAAGGCATACAAGGTACGCAGGACCCAAACGTGCCTCGAAAGCCGGCTACACACGGCCCTAAAATCAGTGGCGTTGTTGGGACAATGGCGGTGGGGATGAAATCGTGAGCTCGCCCGAACCAATTTCTGAGTATAAAATAAAGCATGTAAGTATGTAAATGTTTATGTTATGTTGTTATGTTAAAGCACACGGACCTAAAATCTGAGGCGATATCGGGGAAGTGGTGGGGAGCACCCTAGATCGCCTCGTGTGTAGGCAAATCGTACCCTAATTTCATACTCAGAAATTGGTTCGGGCGAGCTCACGATTTAATCCCCACCACCATTGCCCTGATATCGGCACTGATTTCAGGGCCGTGTGTAGCCGGCTAAAGCCAGCCGTACGATTTGCCTATACACGAGGCGATCTAGGGAGCGATCTAGGGTACTCCCCACCCCCACCACTTCCTCGATATTGCCTTTGATTTTTTAGGGCCGTATGTAGCCAGCATTAAGGTCACCGCACACATATCAACTCGGAAAGGGATCGTCACCGTATCACCTCGAGCCGTTCAGCATTGTTTGTATGAAACTCCCTCCTGCAACGCACACTAATCGGAATCGTAACGTAATCCCCTCGCCTCGGAACAGGCTCCGAACCGCGATGCGGTGCGTGGTCAACTTGCAGTTCCCGCGCTTACGGCTCGTCGTTCCCGCGCTTACGTCTCTCCGTACGCTAGCTCACGGCTCTTCGTCCACCCCAAGTATTACTTTAGAGCAATCTGGTAAGTACCAGTGATCGGCGAGCCGTAAGCGCGGTGTCGCCTAACCGTAGCCGAGTTGACGTACAGGAGCTGCTGATACGCGTTGGTTACGATGCATACGTCAGGTTGACGCCTGGTTGACAGCGAGGCGAAAGGCGATACGGTGACGATCCCTTTCCGAGTTGATATTTGTGCTGTGACCTTTAGCCTCCACCGCAGCGGCTGAAAAAGCACGGGCACGTGTGGACGACGTACGCCCGACAGCCACGTGATCGCAACGGGCTTCGTTTTCTTTTGAACTTAGTTCGTGGGCGTTTTTTCCCTCTGTTTTAATTGTGGTCTCGAACTTTGAAAGTATTTATTGTTTGAAAGTCGAGACGGAGTTCACAATGCTCAGCGTGAATGCTCAGCTCTGCGAATCGGAGCGAAACCTGGTCGGACTTTTCCGACAAAATTCAAGTACATAAGTCTATTCCTAAAACAAAGTGTAGTGTTTAGGCAATCCATAAATTACGTCCCTCGCCCTTGTCACAGCTGGTCACATTTGTGAGACTCCCCTCCTCCCTAGTGTGACGTCATATATTTTGCAATTTTAAATCTCGATTTTATTGAGTTAAAACAGCAGTTCCAAAATTTGTTTTATTTTGTTTCCGACAGAGTTGCAAATAGAATTAGCAACAGCTAGAGTGGCAATTATTATAAAATCAACGATAATTTAGAAGATAAGGATGTCTGACATTAAACTGTAGTTTAATATTAAATTTAATCAGAGGATAACTGTGTCTAGTGTTCAACACATCCAAGAGTAATATTTTTTAAGTTTGAAAGTGTGTTAATTAGGCTAAAACTATTTTGAAAAGAATAAATGTGGAGTTTCTTTGTTAGTTTCTTCTCAATGTAGTCTATTAATTGCGAAACTAACAACTTTGACGTTCATAAAGTAAACATTTTGTAAAATAAAATACCTATTTGACTTTGAAATATTTTTCACTTTTTCATTAATACTTTAAAGTTCGTGTTTTAACACATAGATTATTAGAACACATAGGTTAATAGATTTTGAAATGCGACGTCACGAAATTTAGGGCCCCTTCCAACCCCTTGTCACACAATATCGCACTTCGTCGGCCCCCTCCCTGCCCCTTAACATGTGACATAATTTAAGAATGGCCCCTTACGAAGTTTTAACTTAAAACAAACATCAACATACATACACACATACATACACAAGCTCAAGACTGTATCCCAGAGTGGTAGGCAGAGACCAGGGACTGCCACCTGCCACTATCCTGACA
Source organism: Yponomeuta plumbellus (assembly GCA_947310845.1). Taxonomy (NCBI): domain Eukaryota; kingdom Metazoa; phylum Arthropoda; class Insecta; order Lepidoptera; family Yponomeutidae; genus Yponomeuta; species Yponomeuta plumbellus. Next base: position 7,741,254 of record OX371216.1, on the reverse strand, counting down.
AATCACTTTCGGTGCATCAACTTCCACAATAATTATTTTTTACTAGAAGAATAAATGCACTATCTATCGCCACATAGACACATAACACAAATAGGAAGCAAAAATAAAAAATACAAAATAAACACAACAAGTAGGGGACATCAGCAGCTATGTCCATGCAGCGGCAAAACGGCCTTAGGCTCAGTAATTACTGCGGGTTCATTGCCCACCGCACTGATTTTTATTATTACCTATTATTATTACTACTATTATTATTTACCTGCTCTTCGCCGCTCTGATTCAGAACTGACATCCTAGCCCCAACTGCCACTAACACCGTTGCTCCCAGCGAAATGGACCACAACAGCTTCAGCTTACACGTGTTAAGCTCCACTACCTGCAAATAAGATGATATATGTTATAAATAAAAATAAGTAGTGGCATGCCTTGACGGACACATGTCGAAGACCTCTGTAGCGCAGTGGTTAGCGCATCTGCCTACCGTGCGAGAGGTCCCGGGTTCGAATCCCGGCTGGGGACAAAAAAAAGAAACCCAGGTCTTGGATGTTTACGTGTTTGTGACGTCGCTGTTTCTGGTTCCCACAACACAGGGTATCCTAGTGTGGGGCCAGAAGCAATGTATGTGCCTGTATGTAAATGTTATGTTATGTCCGGCCACAGATAAATATTGGCCGATTGATTGTGTCCAATAACAATAGGTATTACTTAATTCTGGAGTCACTTGATTTTTTTGTCAGAAGAAACATACATACAGAACCTGGCTGTATCCTAGAGGGGTAGGCAGAGTCTAGGAACTGCCACCAGCCACGCTCCTGACAAATCAATTTCGCTTCATTGACATTCATTAGTCGTTGCATGCACGCAAGTCGGTTTCGGGTACTTTTTATCTTGCCCTTTACTAATACATCACCTATTTGGTTGAAGTGGGTCCGCCTGGGGCATCCCTTGCCGGCCCTTCCACTCACATTCGCTCGATATATTTGCTTCGTCAGTCCTTCATCCTCTCCACATGTCCAAACCAACACAACATTCCATTCTCAATTCAGATGAAAGTTAAGTTATGGACCGACTAAAGTTTTTTAATTCCGTTGAATTCTGACAGTTATCATTTTTTGACATATCATAGATTAGAAACCTTTTTTGGCCGGGCACATTTTTCAATTTCAATACGATTGTGAACATCTGAGTTTACACTTTTGATTTGTTAGTAAATGTATCTATTTTATAAAGTGTGGAGCTCCAAATTAAAAGAGGATATAAGGCGAGTGACAACTGTGTTCATTTTCACCACACAAACAGTAAAAAAGTACAAGTAAAGAAAACATATTTTTATTAAAATATCTAATCATCATTAATACTATCTCTATCTTCATCATCATCATCATCATCATCGCTGACATGAATTATTAAGAGAGCTAACAGCGGCATACTTCACTTTTCTAAAAAGGTTTACGAAACCTTGAATCGTAGGGCAGTAAGGGCAACCATGCCTCGTAGGCAGTGATGCCAGCTAAAGAATAAAAAAAAGTAATTAAAGTTAATTCGATATATTGTTCGTGATATTTAAATATTTATTATTTTTGTATTAGGTCACTTGAGTAAGTAAATATTTAGATTAACCTTTTTGTAGATAAAACAAAAAATACATAGCATTTTATTTTTTATTGCCCTCAAATGGGTCAAATTTGTCCCTTTTTTGGTGGAGAACTTTTTCAGTAGCAACACTTATGAAATGTCAGAATTCTACGGAATAAAAAATCAGAGTATAACTGATAGTCTGATATGGTACAGAGGGGGTCACTTTTAATTTCATTCAGCATTTTGCTTATTAAATTGAAGACTACCAATTTTATAATAGGGGTTGATATTTTTTTAATAATTAAGATAAATAAATGGCCTAAGACAAGTTCACAACTACATAGACATCATTTAGTTTATATTTCTACTATGTATATCAATTGTTTGTTCTAAGAAGGAAAATCTCCCTGAAATTAAACTACATTACATTACATACGTAGTTTGTTTTGGAGACCTCTTATTCACATAATATTTACTCTTAGTGGTTTTACCGTTGAAAGAAAGGTTCAATGTGATTATACCTTGGTAATCATAAAAACATAAAATGTTATATTTAGAACAGAAAAAACTAAACTATCAGCCAGTAATAACTGAGCCATTACAATTTAACTTGAGATCTACCATTCAGTTTATTCTAAATTGCAAAATAAAATAAAATATGTTTATTTATTTTTAACGGTAACAGCGGTCAGTGCAAGTTGTAATAAAGAGTGTATTTGGTTATAATTTTACTATAATAATAACAGTAATCAATCCAAACTATCAAACATATTGTCATTGATAATTCACAGCGGAGATAGAATATTGATAAATGGACTCTTAAGTAAATTGTGATAACAAGTCGTACACATGAACCAAAACATCATTATCAGGTTAATTCACAATATCTGTCATATGGTACATCTTTCTAACCTACTGGAAGGGGTAGGTTTTTATTTGACTCCACGGCTTAGGCAACATTTATAAACATTTTTGGAAGTTTTGGTGGCTAGTTATAATAATAAAAAATATTTTGGCCCTGGGTTTCATCTGCTAAAAAAAGGTTGGCATTAAATCTCTTGAAGTCTGTTACATTATGAGATCAGGAATAACCAAAAAGGAATAACAACCTCCTAGATAAATTAAATCCTGGACTATGATAGTATCACAGGCAAACCAAGTGGGCAGTCAAACTAGAACATTTGGTTGTACAGAATTAGTAGGTTACTATCACTGTTATTGATTCAAGAAGGTTGAAGAATAACATGTCTATGAGTAGTTGTGAGTTTGTAACTGTAAAAATAACAAAAACCAGTTTGTTTTGGAGACCTCTCATTCACATAATATTTACTCTTAGTGGTTTTACCGTTGAAAGAAAGGTTCAATGTGATTATACCTTCGTAATCATAAAAACATAAAATGTTATATTTAGAACAGAAAAAACAAAACTATCAGCCAGTAATAACTGAGCCATTACAATTTAATTTCAGATCTAGCATTCAGTTTATTCTAAATTCATTTACAATGTGCATATTTACAAAAATATGTAACTGAGATAAGGGAAAATGTTTGGGAGATTAGGTGTACCAAGCTTATTACCTATGTTCATTATCAGAGCTGGTTAACATAACTTACATTAACAGACATCAACAGAAGGTCAATAGAAGGAAGAAAATGGATGTGATACAAAGAGGGTAGATAATTTTTACTAGTTTGCTTTGTTTCAACTGCTCTATGAGTCACCTGAGAGAAATTAAGGTATAAAATTACAATAAATTGATGGTAAAACAATGAGGAAAGTTGATAAACAACTACATAGAAAGGCAATAAATGTATACCTCTGAATTCGCGACTAAAAGTACACATTTCAAGGAAATAAGAAAATTGATGAGGTTTTCAAGTGTTAATTGAGAAATCTTGGTGTAAACAAAGCCTATATTTCCCAAGAATCGGATGTGGCAGTAAAGGGCTTGCGAGAATGACTCAACCAAGCCTTTGACAACTCCACATTTTGACATTTTAGACTGCAAAATAACAAGGCAATATAGAGCAACTTTGGACCATTTAGAACCTCAAAATCATCAGATGGAAAAACACCACATAAATAGTATTGTCACAAAGTTGTAAAACAGTTTACGTTGCTCATTAGTACTCCCGTAACTGTATGGATACGTCCCGTCAGCTGCCATTCAAAAGAATATGTGGCAAGTCAAACTTTCATTTCTTACGAGGACGCACTAAAAATACACTATAAACACTTGAAATTCACTTTTTCGCGAGTCGGATGCTCTAAATAACTACTTTCGATAACCGATTCCATTCTAAGAGAAAATATCAAAATCGATGTTTACCTTACGTCTCCTCAAATCTTTTCTATTGCAGAAACGAGACTGCTAACCTTCCGCTCGAGTCGAAGATGAATCCTTTTCAATGGACCTACAATGCGGTTCACGGTTCAATTTAACATTAAATGCAAAGCTGAAATAAATACAACTGTCCCGAAGATGTTTTCTGCGAGTTACTATACATTTGTTTTATGAAATGGCCTAATCTTTTACAAGATTCCGTTCTGTGATTCCATAGACCAAATCACAAACTTTTTAATTTTGAAATTCAAAGGAACCAACCATAGACTACTCTAGTCTATGAAATAGTGCACCGAAGTCTTTTGATGAAAGTTTAGTGTTTTAGTTACACATAATGCACTATCCCGCGCGTAATACCGCCGGCGGCTAATGTTGTTTTTTTCTCTTTCACAGTATTAGAGTGAGACGGAACTAAAATCGTATTTTCACGCAATCTTGCGCTTCACTTATGGGCCTTTCACACGAGGCCAATAGGCCAATCCAATGAAAAGCGCAAAATTTGTTTCTGTCGTTTACACACAAGCCAGTTGAGTTGGCCAGTAAGCTTAATCAAACTAATTTCTAATTTAAAAAAAATTGTTAAAATTTAAATATTTTTATTTAAATTTTAACAATTTGTTTTGATTAATTTTAAAAATGATACCCATGGTTTATCAGGCTATAACCAAAAACAATTTAAAATAAAATAAATAAACAACACTCAATGCATGTATTGGATTGGCTTACTGGCCCGGAAAACACATTTACATGAAGTCAATCCAATGGGAAAGTAATGGGGGAAGCATTGGCGCCAGCAAATTCGAAATCGTTCTATTTCATTGGATTGGCTTCATCCATTGGCTTGGCCTATTCACACGAAGACAATATTGGACTGGCTTACTGGATTGTCTTAGCTATTGGCCTCGTGTAAAGCCGGGTCCGCTGCGCCATGTTACGCGTGTTACAAAAAATGTAACACGTTATTAAAACAAAAATTGGGAGTGGTATTAACACTTTACGTGTTACGTAACGTTATGTAACACGTTACGTGTTATACCACGCCCCATTTTTATTATATTAACGTGTTACGCTTTTTGTAACACGCGTAATATGGCGCAGCGGACCCGGCTTTAAAGGCCCATTATGTGGCGTGTACCTTCTTCGAATGATAATTAATCCTAGCTAAAGTCTGATTTTTAATTCTGTAGAATTCTGACAGTTATCAATTTTTGACATATCAGAGATTAGAAACCTTTTTTGGCGGGGCACATTTTTCAATTTCAATACGAGTGTGAACATCTGAGTCTACACTTTTAATTTGTTAGTAAATGTATCTATTTTATAAAATGTGGAGCTCCAAATTAAAAGAGAATTTAAGGCGAGTGACAATTGTGTCCATTTTCACCACACAAACAGTAAAAAAGTACAAGTAAAGAAAACATATTTTTATTAAAACATCTAATCATCATTAATACTAATATCACTATCTTCATCATCATCATCATCGCTGACATGAATTATTAAGAGAGCTAACAGCGGCATACTTCACTTTTCTAAAAAGGTTTACGAAACCTTGATTTTTATTATTATATATTTATTTTTACAGGGCCTGTACGAAACTTTAGCCCTAACGGATGTTCGGAAAACATTTGTTACAAAAAATTGAACTTTACGCCATGATGGCTGAAAACGGAATCCACGAAACCTTGAATTCGTAGGCGGTGATGCCAGTTAAAGAATAAAAAAAAGTAATTAAAGTTAATTCGATATTATGTTCGTGATATTGAAATATTTGTTATTTTTGTATTAGGTTACTTGAGTAAGTAAATATTTAGAAAAAACCTTTTTGTACGTAAAACGTAAAAAATACGTAGCATTTTATTTTTTATTGCCCTCAAATGGGTCAAATTTGTCCCTTTTTCGGTGGAGAACTTTTTCAGTAGCAACACTTATGAAATGTCAGAATTCTACGGAATAAAAAATCAGGGTATATTAAATTAGCGCCATCTTTGAACAAAATATGTGCAACCGTATTAGATGTGTTCTGTGCTTACCGTACGAAATGTTGACTTTACCCAGCAGCAGGGGAAACACGGGAAAACAGAAGAGTAGCCAGATGCCAAGCTTGTTTTGTTTTTAGCATACTACAGTCTGTTAGCTTTTAGAATATACCTCTGGCTCTAGAGTAGGCTTCGGTTCTCGCCGAAAGCACACGAGTGTAATACGACTTCCTGCTCTCTACAAAACTTTTCTTTACTATTTTGAAAAGTTACAATAAGTGAAGTTATCAATAACAATACAAAATAAACCTTACCTTATTGCAATATTATAATCGGTCTATCCGATAGGAGGTATATTCTAAAAGCTAACAGACTGTACTTTATGTCGACTAACAATGATTTTTAAGACCTCCGCTGTAGTGAACCTGGGAGACAGCACTTGTGTCCAAAACGGGAATAGGAATAAAAGAACACAACATAAAATTTGATAATTTATATCTGCCGCCATTATGATGACGTCACATGTTAGTAAAAATGGCGTCTGTCATTCATTGGTTGGTTTACCGGGAAGTGACGTCATAATTCCTATGCGACGCCATAATATTGCCTAAGATAGCGTGTTGGCGGCTTATTTGAAAAGTAAGATAAGCCTCCTCCAGACTACTCGCGAAGATCCTTGACAAAGTACTCAGAAAGGTTGACCGAAGTACGTAGCTACACACTCGATGTTGGACGAAGTGCCTCTCCACACCTACCGTATTCGCCTAACATCGGTCAACTTCGCGAGCAGTGTGGAGGCCATATCAGACATCTAGTTCTCAGAATAGCTTTAGTCCTTATTCTGAGATCTTCCTTTGCCTTAGGTTCAGGGCCACAGGCACTTAATGCTGTAAGAATTTTTTACCAGTCATCTGCATAATAACCGCAGCTATTTAGAGTGTGCCCTTCCCTGGATCACCAAAGCTGTCACCGCGCAATTTAATTTTATATTAATGTTAGTTTAGTGCTAATCTTCTTACGCGCGGTCCCAATGCAGTGCTTGCTTTATGAACATTCAATGTTAACATGTTGCGCGTCCACTACGCATATTTTTTTTAATTAAAAAATAACACGTCCGTCGTCTTCAACTTGCAACAGGTCGGTCAGTATTTTAACACTATGTATGTGTTTTTGATTATGACGATGGTCGTGATCGCGGCAGAAAGAAAATAGGGTCCTAAAAGGTACACAAAATATCTAATCCCCTTAAAAATCCAAGACAATGTTTTATTAAAACAGGTGTATTACAAGCATATCATATATTTTTTTTATAATAATTAAGAATAAATTCTTACATCACGAGTTATAAAATAAATACATTTATTGCCTTAAATTAAGTCCAAAAGTACTCTGTACAAGTTATTGTTACCGATGTACAAACGAGAACATGTAAAAAAATATTTAAAAAACAAAAATATATATTGATGTACGTATAATTAAAATAATTAATTAAAAAGGAGCCTTATCGTGAAGTCAGTAAAATCCACAATCTAAATCCTCATGTTTGTGTGTGATATTACTACGAACAACTTAACAAATTGTGTCAGAATCACAACCAATAGTTTGCATCTTAATTTCATCTCTTATCAAATATTACACAAACTATTTTATTTATCATTGCTCTTCACTTAGCCTAAAACAAGAACCATTATTTACCTTAAGATTTAACTATAATTACAATTAAATTACGTCTATCTAATAGCTAGCAGGTGTATTCTTTAAACTGGACTTGGTGCGTCCCCGCTGTGAACCGCGCTAATCTCGAACTAAGATCCGCTTACACTCTCCATCTTTATCGATCAAATCTAGGCCGGTTTTAGAGTCACGCTGACACTCCGCGCTGACAGGCCAATATGTACTACGTTCTAAGGAGCGTTTTAGAAAAACGCCGATCGTTCAGCGCTGACCAGCCATATATTTTGTCTATCAGCGCTGACGGTCAGCGCGTGGTCAGCGTGACTCTAAAACCAGCCATATGATGCAAGAAGAATTAACAAAAACTAAAGCTTCTACGCATTCTGTTGTTACAGACTTGGGGCAGCCACCTTTCCTCTAAGTTTAAACTGGGTGGATTTTTAATACGGGAATGCATTTTAACTTTTGAGAAAAATTTTGTGCGGTCACAAAATACAAAATAGTTGGTGTAGATAAGAAAGGCAAGATACAACGCACGCAGTACGCAGTTTAGTGGCAAAGAATTTTCGATATTGCAACAATTTTCCAAATAGACCCGAAAGGGTTTATAGACAACAAGAGACAGAAACAGGAAAGGGTTGTAAAACCCTGCCATAAAATTATTTACAGAAAAAAAAAACGAAAGACACATAAATTTCCAATAAACCGATGAAATTTTATATTTTCTCGTGGTCTCAGAGTTGGTCCCGTAGTAAAAGATTGAAAAGATTGTATTTATGAGTGATGACAGAACAATTCTCTAATTTAACGGACCTTCCTGCCACTCTCAGGATAATATCCTGATAATATTATGTATTGCTATGACATAAAATATAGGAATTTGCCCAAAGGTTCAAACGTCACCTGTATGTCAAATGCGAGGAGTTAAAATATTTAGTTAAGAGTTCGTTGTGTTAATTTAATGAATCCACAAAGTTGAAAGTTAAAGATATACTCTTGGCAGTTGGCATCTCTCTCGCTAGCACATTCAAACATTTTTGATTATTGTAAAATAATGAGTACACCTTCGACAAAATGTGGTCAAGAGCGTTGAGCGTTGACTTTTAAGACGTAATATTTTATCGTTAGTTTTTAATACAGAGAATTGGCCACTAAAATTATGCACCTCCGAAGCCATCTCTCTATGAAATTCTAAACAAAAGTACTAAAGTAAAATTGCGCAATTTGTATGACTAAAATAATGAATATAATTATTACAACATAAGGAGGAGTGTCGAAGTGTTAGACTGTACGAGCGATACGGGATGCCAGATGTAGACAGCCTTTAGGGAGTGGGACCCAAGTTTGTGAGAAAAATGGAGAGTGTACTGGGACCTTTAACGGCGCGTGCGCAGGTCGATACCTTCATTGCTTTATAAACAAGGCATTTGTGTGTCTTAGGTCACTCACATACCAAGACCATTCGCCAAGAGTTATTTTTATCACACATAAATTATTCTCAACACCCGACCTATTTCATTTGCCAAATAAATACCGATAAGGTTGTAATTCATTGAGATCATAGCTCATTTTATTATTCATCGGATTGAGAATAAATGATCTGTGATAAAGCTACTTGGCTTATTCTTCTAAAATGTACGATTAGGATATAATTAGAAGTCCATGGACGAAAATGCGAATAAATTAAACATGAAAATACAAGATGTAAAAAATATCACGAAATTATACAAATTCTTGTGGCAAATTAATATGGCATCAGATTGTTTTAAGTACTTTAACTAATGAAAGTAAGGACTAACTTGAACAGTAGCCGCTGATCAGGTGTTGGTTGTAAAAATATCGATAAGTATTGCATTATAAGGACACTGGAAGACAGTTAAATCATTTCTATCAATCAGATCAAAGGAAATTTCACTAAAGAAACGTCTAATTCTTACTGGCCATGATGCCAAACATTAAACCAATTTTTTCTATTAAATAATAATACTAAAATATTTTTTAAATGGACAGATTTACTTCAAACTAGCTGCAAATGATTTATTTCTTCGCCGTGTAATTGAAATTTGGCCCAAATTGTAAAAATTTCGACACATCTTCTTAGGGCTCCATTAATTTCAAATTATTGACTAGATATCTGTGTGCATAGGAATAATGTATTAATAAGGAACCAATAATACACTGGATTCATTAAACAAGTGGCATTTCTCTCTGATTATTAACAGAATAAACGTAAAACTAAGTTATTGCCATGATTAGCAAAAATACATCTAAAACTGTACTTTTATAATTATGAAGGCCGATTTCACAAAAAACGTGGTTTACTGACCGTTCCCTAACAACGCTCTAAGCTAAGCACAAAATTGCACCGACGAGAGTTCAGTTAAACGAGAGTTAATCTCTCCACTGTGAAACCCAGCCGCGTAGCCATGATTCACCACAACGCCTAAGAAAAATTTGTACAATTTGTACAAACGCATTTCACTAACATATTAAAAATCATGCTCAGTCAAGAAACTAGTCTATAACCACCTAGGACAAACAAAAATTATGATAATCAATCCTTAACTATTCGTGTTTACATAAAAAAAACGCGAGTTTTATACAAAGGAGAAATCTCACAATATATCCTCGTGAGGCCCAATGTCCTCAGGTGATCACAAAATCAATTGTTCTTTTAAAGGTCGGGCCTCACGAGGTTATCTAAAAAAACAAAAATCACTAACAAAATATTTTGATCATCCGATATTTCCACTGGCGTATAAGTAAAATACCTTAAGTACTTCAGCGCACGTCTGTACTCCACGCACTCAGACACTTCTCCTGCAAAGGACCGCGTTCAGTCTGTACACATTAAAAAATAATGCCAAAAATGTTACAAAAAACATCTTAACTACATTATCAGGCCATACTTAGATCCGTTTCGCCTTATATACCACAGTCACAACACTTGTGACTAGTTCGTGTTAATTCCGAGTAAAAAATGTACCGTCCGTCCACCGAGCCGCGGCTCAGTTCGACCGGACACGTCTCATCGTTCGAACGAGACAATCCGGAGAACCTGCACTCCAAGGCTAGCGCTCAGCAGACAAACAATAAAACGCAGACAATAACAAGAGACACCCCTAATTCATCTACATCTGAGCAATCGACCGACACACCGTCGAAATTGAACACAAATCTGTCACTAAACCACCTCAGGAAAGTTCTGAACTCAGCGTAGTAGTGTACGGCATTCAGTTTGAACGGTGCGAGCGGCACTAGAAAGAATGCACAAAGTTGCGCGCCGGGGGAGGCGTACGAAACTCAGAAACTCAGCCCCGCCCTCGCCGCGGGCGGGCATCACTTGGGCGGCTGGTAGGGCGGGTACGGCTGGGGCTGTCCGCGGCTTCCGGTCGCGTACAGTTGTTGCTGGAAGTTGTGGAACTGGGCCGCGTAGTTGGGGTCCGCCGTCGAGGGCACCGCGAACCCTTGCCCCTTGAAGCCCTGTCCGCCGCCCATAGAGGGCGGTAAGGGTTGCGCGGCGCCCATGCGGACGTTGCCGGGTCCCATCCCGCCTTTCACGCCGCGGAAGCCGGGCCCGCACATCTGGTTAGGCCCGGGCCCGCCCGGACCGAAAGGGTCGGCCATTTTGGGCGGCGAGTTGAAACCGGCGGGGTAGTGGGGCATCCGAAGCATTCCGCCGGGCGCCCGCATCACGCCACGCATTCCTTGTTCCATCTCCATCGCGCGCGCTCCCGGAGGGAAGTACTGGACGCCGCCCTTCCCGCCGTCCATTTGCATCGGATGCGTGACCTTTTGGAGGAAGTCTAGGGACGGCGGGCCCCGGGGGCCGGAGTTGCACGGCATTTGAGCCCTCGTCGGCAGGTACTGTATCGTGTTGGGCGCGCTCGCTTTGACTTGCACGTTGGCGCCGTTGAAGGGGGGCATCTTGCCGGGGCCCCCCATCCGGGGGCCCATCATGGAGGAGTCGGGGCCCATGGGGCCCATCGGCCCGCCCATGGGGCCGCCGCTCATCTTGGGGCTGAGGTTCATGTCCGGCGGGAAGTCGCCGCCGCCCATCATGCCTTCCATCGGGCCGCCCATCCCAGGGCCCATGTTGTCCATATGGCAGCCTAGAAAAGGAACAACATTAGATTTTACATTCATAAAATACAATTGAAAATAATTCCTGTAGAACACTCATTGAATAATGTAGTTCAAGATTCAGAACGGAGTTTCTTCGCCCCTCTCAAATTCGTCGCTCTAAATTGAATCTCACGTCCTCCGCCAGACACCCCAGATACATCCATGCGTTTAAAGTAGTTGGTCAAGTTATGAGTCGAGCATTACCACATAGGGACCTAAAGTAACAGTTATGTTTTGCGTTCTTTTAATACCTTTACTCACCCTTTAGACATACAAAAAAACGTGACACAATACAAGCAGACCCAAATCAAAACCAAATCTAATACGAAAATAACTATTCACTTGTAATTTACTGTACTCACCTAAATCGTTCATCATCATGTGCGGGTGTGGATGCGGATGCATCTGGTGATGGTGCTGCATATGGTGCGGGGGCCCGGACCCGAAGGGGCTCATGCCGCCGCCTGAGGGCCCCATGGGGCCCCCGGGGCCGGGGCCCCCACCGCCGACCGTGTTTGTGAGCTGCTGCGACATTTGTGCGAGGGACGAGATGGGGTCGAAGGAGGACGTGGAGGTGAGGGGCCCGTTGGGGCCCTGGTTGGGGTTGATGGGGATGTTGTCGGGCCGACTGAGGCTGCACGAGCCGGGGAAGGGCCCGGGTAGGCTCGTACTGTTGGGGCCTCCGGAGAGCGTCGTCTGCGAACAGAAGGGCGATCAGAAATCAGAAATGTATTTCAACGTAAAGAATTTACATTCTGCTTGTTGAATGTCAAAGTACATAAGATAATGTTAGCCGCTGCCTTGGGGCCGAATATAGTGGAGAAAAAGTGAAGAAAAATCTTTTCTCAAATCACATTAAATCTCATACAAAAACTGGTACGAATGTCCATCTAACTAAGAAAGTTAAAATTCAAGACCCATGAGTGCAATCAATACTTGCAATGTCAAACATTATTCGATATTCTTAAGCAAGTATGAAAAAACCAATGCTGCGCCTAGACACACGGACGGCACCCGTTCACGAGCATAACGCGGGGGTCAGCCATATTAGAGGGAAATAGGCGACCCGATCACCGCGCCACCAATGGCGCAAAGTATACCTCATTTGACAATAGTATTTTGTTGGTAGACAACGCCGTAAACGTAGCGCCAAGGACCCCCTAATTACTCGGTCCTAGAGAATCCTGAGCAATAGTTAGGCCGTACGACACCAACGTATCAATAGACAGCGTAGTAAGTAGACAATATTATAGGTAGACAACGCCCTAGTCGGTAGTGTCGGTAGTAAGCGCCATAGACTGCGTGTTCCCGCTCCGTTGCGTCGGCTTGTAAGACTCGAGTGTCACGAGTCGACAAGGTGTCGTTAGTAGACATTGTCGTAAATTGACAGCGTCGTAAAGACGGTGTCGTAGGTAGACAGCGTCGTAAGGACAGTGTCGTAGATAGACAGCGTCGTAAGTAACATAACATAAGATTTACGATTATAAGATTCGATACCTCTGTGCTAGAGTCGTCGTGCTTGACGCTAGCGGCCGAGGAGGTAGGACAGGACTGGGTGTAGCCGGGTCCCATACTCGAGGTGGGCTCCCGCTGCGTCGGCTTGCACGATTCCTGACTCGACCGGCATGAGGACGGGCTTGGCCTGGACTTCTCACCTGGAAGGAGTTTGGTCATCTTAGCTAATCTCTATAGAAAGGCCTCCTTTTCCACAATATATTTTGTGCATTAAAAAAAATTAATAAATATAATTACGCGAGCGTAACCACACAACCAACCCTGTAAGGATACGCCGTCAAAGGCATAAATAGTCGAAGTTTTCAATGGTATTCGGACGGATTGCTGAAAGCACGCATGTCGCTTATGTCATCATCAACCCATTATGCCCCCACCAAGGGGCACGGGTCTCTTCACTGAGGAAGGTATAGGCCATACTCCACCACGGGGGCCAAGTCCGGATTGGTGGAGGCTTGTAAGACTAGTGGCTGGTCTTACTGTCAGAAGTTTTCAAGCCGCCCTAAGGCCTCTGACTTGGCTTAACGACTGCCATCTATCGACGGCAGCCGGCACCAACTGCTTAACGTGCCTTGCGAAGCACGGAACCGCTCGAAAAAATGCCACTAGCGTTAGTCATAGATGGTGACCCAGCCATGGACTGAACGCGCCGTATGTTGCTTAACCCTAGTGATCGTTTAAGATCACTCAGTCAGACCAGGCTACGAGCGATTCAATCATGTCGCTTATGATTGTTATCTTAATTTCGTATTTCCGTCAGTGACGTATTGGTTTCACGGCTTCAGATTTTTCTTCTTCAGTTAAAATTTATTATTAAGCAGCCGACACGGAAATTATATTTTATAAACTTTAACCCATACATAAGTATTTTAAAAGACGCAATGTTTATAAAATATACAAATGTAACCCTTAAATACCTAACCGAATGTCATCTATGTTACACAAAATAAATTATCGATCGAAGTTTTTTATTTTCTACTTGTGATTAGGTCAGCCGCTACCGACGATTGTTGGTGTCAATGGTAGAGAGACTTTAGATAGCGCGGTGTGATAAGCGGAGCGGAAACATATGAGCGGAGCGGTGTGTTTCTAGTACAGTTACACCACAATTTATAAGACAACTAGCTGACCCGGCAAACGTTGTTTCGCCATATAAAATATTTCTCTCAGACCTACCCAATATACATATAAAATTTAATCGAAATCATCATCAACCCACTATGTCCCCACCGAGGAGCACGGGTCTCTTCCATGAGGAAAGTATAGTATAGTCCAACACGGGGGCCAAGTCTGGATTGGCGGCGGCATATAAGACTAGTGGCTGGTCTTACTGTCAGAAGTTTTCAAGCCACCCTAACGCATCTGACTTGGCTTAACGACTGCCATCTATCGACGGCAGCCGGCACCAACTGCTTAACGTGCCTTGCGAAGCACGGAACCGCTTGGAGAAAGGCCACTAGCGTTAGTCATAGACGGTGATCCATCCATGGACTGAACGTGCCGTATGTTGCTTAACCTCAGCGATCGTTTAAGACCACTCGGGCAGCCCCAGTTACGAGCGATTCGCCGTTAATCGAAAACAGTCAAGCCATTCGAAATCAATTTTATACATTAGATCTAAGATCTATTAGACTTTTATAAAATTTTATTTGTAGGTATAATGGGTAGGTCTGAGAATAGATTACTATCTACAGTTCATAGCCTTAAGTAAAAAAAAAACTATAGCGAGACAACGTTCGCCGGGGCAGCCAGTATAATATATATTTTTTTAATAATACCACTGTTTCCAAAGACTGGATCCCCGCGTTTTTTCGTTCCGATCGTTGTGAAGATGATGGTGATTCAAGAACTCACTATTAGCAGCCGAGGTGGGCGTCTGTGGGTTATTGAACCCCGGGCTCTGCTCCATGGAGAAGCGGCCGCCTCGCTCCGACATCGACCCGTCCGGCGTCCCGGGCATCATGCTGTGGAATGGGGAATTTTCGTTCAGATAATCCTGGAAGCCGATGGGGCCAAAAACTTCTTGAGTGGAGACCACACATCGGCAAGCGCAGCGTAGGGCGACCAGCCTCAAGATGGACAGACGATCTCATCCAAGTGGCAGGGAGACGCTAGATGCAAGCCGCTTCTAACCGGTCTTTTTGGAAATCCATGGAGGAGGCCTATCTCCAGCAGTGGACTTCTTGTGGCTGAATGATGATGATGAATCCTGGAAGCCGATGGAGCGAAAAAGTTCTTGAGTGGAGACCACACATCGGCAAGCGCAGCGTAGGAAGACCAGCCTCAAGATGGACAGACGATCTCATCCAAGTGGCGGGAAGACGCTGGATGCAAGCCACTTCTAACCGGTCTTTTTGGAAATCCATGGAGGAGGCCTATCTCCAGCAGTGGACTTCTTGTGGCTGAATGATGATGATGATGATAATCCTGGAAAGCAGGAGGGGAGGCCTTTGCCCAGCAGTGGGACACAAAAGAGGCTACGTAAAAAAAATCCTGGGCGTCGGTAGCCCAGTGAGTGGAACAAAGGACTTGGAAGCGAGAGATGCAAGTTTGATTCCCAGTGCGGAGATTTATTTATTTTGGTTGGCACAATATTACAGTCTAAAACTGTAATGTTGGACAATTTTGGTAAATATATTATACAATAAAAAAAAAATTAAGGACGTAGCACGCAAGGGCGGGGCCCATAGCACGCAGAACTGATGGACGATGGGGCCGAAAGGTGCTTGAATGGAGACCACACATCGGCAAGCGCAGCGTAGGACGACCAGCCTCAAGATGGACATACAATCTCATCCAAGTGGCAGGGAGACGCTGGATGCAAGCCGCTTCCAACCGGTCATTTTGGAAATCCATGGAGGAGGTCCAGGAGTGGACTTCTTGTGGCTGAATGATGACAGTCTACAGAAGATCATCCTATACACAAATGCACTCTACTCCGTTGAACTACGAGCGACTTTGAAATGTGAAAAAATGCAACTAAGATGTCGACTGTACATCTGCGAATTTGTAGCAGCAATACCACACACCAATGGTTGAGAACAACATCGTGAGGAAACCAGCGGCTTGGTTGGCTTACCACGTATTGACTAGTCTTTCCTGTGGGCTAGGCCGAATAAGCTGTTAGGATGGTATAGATAGATAGATAGAATATTATTTATTTATTTATTGAATATTATTTGAAGACCTCTGTGGCGCAGTGGTTAGCGCATCTGACTACCATGCGAGAGGTCCCGGGTTCGAATCCCGGCTGGGGACAAAAAAAAGCCAGGTCTTGGATGTTTACATGTTTGTGACGTCGCTGTTTCTGGTTCCCACGACACAGGGTATCCTAGTGTGGGGCCAGAAGCAACTTATATGTGTAAGTATATGATAATGTGTAAGTTTATTTAATGCACCTTACATAAGTATAAGTATGTTTGTATGTACACCAGGAAGTACACATGAGAATTGTCAATAACATAGTACAGTACAATTCATGTGCTAGGCAAGCCGACTCCATCTAAAAAAACTCTCAGAAACTGCTGCGTCCAAGCGGTTCCTTCACTCTGGTTCAGGTTCCCTTGAGGTTCTTACCTTTTTTAGGGAGCAGGGTACCACCCCTTAGTCGTAAGGTCACTGTATAATTGTTTTCTTGAATACATATCTTTTATCTTAGAATATTCTTTATTACTTTACTAAAAGTATTTGTCTTATCTTATTTTACCCACATAGTGTGCATTGTGAAAGTGTCACTGGACTGTGCATAAATCACCTCATTACATAGATGCAAAGACTTAAGTTTGACCACTCTTTAATAAACAAACATTTACATACAGGCACATAAATTGCTTCTGCCCCCACACTAGGATACACTGTGTAGTGGGAACCAGAAACAGCGAAATCACAAACATGTAAACATACAAGAAATACTTTTTTTTGTCCCCGAGCCTCGAGAGTGGCTGTTGGGGGATACCCCGATAGGGAACTCTGGCGTAGGGTATAGTAATTTCCAAAACCGTCCATAACTACGATGGTGATGAAGGTAGCCCCTTACCCGGCTGGAGACTTCTGGTTAGAGTTAGACTGCGGCGTCTGCCCGCCGCTGTTGGAAGGCGGCCCGGTGTCCTTGAGCGAGGTATTCGGCTGCTTCTGTATCGTCAGCTCTTGACCTGTCCCCAAGAGAAAACAGTGTTAAGAGGCGCGGGAATAAGTCTTAATAAGGGTGCCGGAATGACTATTACTCTGTGCCGAGGGAAAACTGCCTTAAAGGGCGTGTGAATAAGACAGGTAATGATTTGATGGCCTAGTAAACGTTCTGAGCTGTCGGAACCGATTGTCTTGAACTGTGGCTGTGTATGGTTGTCAAACTGATTCATGGCCGCTTCCTATAAACTTGTACTTTTAAACAGCCTATATACGTCCCACTATAGGACACAGAACTTCTCTCAGAGAGAGAGAAACGATCCACGGCAACTGATGACGTAAAAAAATCTGCTGTCGAAAGAATTATCTTTATTATAAAGAGAAACGAGCACAAGTCAGGGATTGAAAACGAAAAGTAGTTCTCTCTGGCTTAGCCTGTATTCAATATCCAACTGGATATGTGTCAGTAACGTTTTATTCTTGCTCTTGTATTTGTTCGAAATAATTAAATAATTCTATACACAGTCCTGTACAAGCGAAATAAATCTAATCGGGTCTAACAAAAAACTAGTCCAATTGCTATCATGCAGCTGTAAAATGTAGCAATATTATTCGAATCATGTTTATGTTTATCATGAACGTTACCTTTTCTCTTCTATCACACTAACTACAACAATTACCTAAACAAATCCTTTTCTAATATATCAATATGGTAGAATATAATATACAAAAGATCTTTTCGTTTTTCACCCAGGAAAATTGTTTCTAATGCATATTTGTCTAACTTAGGAAGGCTGAATCATATCGGAAGAAAAAATTAACTTACTAAACTATAAATAATATCCTTTAATACAATTTCTGACCATCGGAAGCGATGCTCGATCGTTTACTCGAGCCCGTAACGTAGATGGATGAGGCACCAGACAAATATGGCGGCTGACACGTGAATGCAGAATAATGAGAGGATACGATACAACATTAGCCATAGAGTAAAAATGAAGATCTATGTTAGCACATTTTCACCAACCACCACCAGTAATGAAGACAAAATGTGTAAAATTTAAACATAAGTATAACGAACACGTAAAACACAAAGGCATGACACAAGTCGTATTTCATAGGTGAAAAGTCATGGGGTGGAATTTTCAACTTTGATAACACGACTGGTTCTAGTTACACACAACATTCAGTAAAAATTAACACAACAAGCTGTGAAGTTAGCAAGTGACAGTGAGCAAGATAGAAAAGTCTATTCGATACATCTCTCTCGCTTTGTTGTTGGCCATCTTGCAAACCTCACGTTGAAGAAACACTGAAAGGCGTACGTGAAATCGTGGCCGGAAAAAATGTCTCTGCACAAGTTCACAGGCATTCACACAATATGGACAGCGTTGTTTTACAGTGCAATTTTAGTCTCCTTCGACTCGTATACGCTTTTTCCACTGATGATTTCGATCTTATTTTTACAATTATCAGTTATTATAAATTCGTCGGTTCTTTCATAAGTATGTACTTTAGTTCCAAAAGATCCTTCTTATCTATTCGACGCGGATGGAAATCGAGATTTTTAAAACTAAGTTGACGAATTCTACGATTAATAAAATGCGAGAAAATATATCAGAATGACCAGCCAAACAAATCTTCAAGTCGAAAGCAACAAAAATTGCTCTAAATCGTACATAAAAACCATTATCGGTCTTATTTATAAAAAAAATGAGATAATACTTTTTAAATTTTCTAGACTTATAAAAAGTTCGAGCTAAAACACTTGTTTTTTTAAAATGTCATATTACGCATTTATTTCATTATTATGACATGTAGTCTGTGGTTGCGTCAGAAACTATAGAATCTGGTGAATTTCTAAAATGGAATTCATGAAGTTTTGCGAGGTTTCTTTAAAACTCGAAGGTGAATTGAAGAAACTTAAAAACACGATGGAAAATTGAAAATGTACCTTCCAAGACGAAGAAAAGTACATGTAATTGCAGTTTTTGGCCGCCATCTGGCAACACTGACAGACACAGCTTGTGTTTGACATTCATTCACTCGCATGTAGAGTGCACACCACAGATTAAAGACACTTAAAGAAGTTGGTTTAAGGGCCATTTAACGAGGATTTTGCGGAGGGCTTTAACGTGGAGATTTGACTTTTCGCGATTTAGTTAAGGTATGTCTTAAGACCGACCTAAGCCTATGTGACGTTTTTTTAATAAATAAGACCGTAACTTTGCGATAAAAAAATTCGTGAATGTAGTTGGACGGAGACAGTTCACGGAACGCTTTGGCAATCGATCTCTAGGCGTTTTCCGACCCCGAGTCCACGTGACGTTACCTTCGAACTGGTTGAGATAGGATATCTGCTGTGGCGAGGGCACGGGCATCAAACTCGGCTCCTTCCCGTGCGGCGCGCCTTGCTGGTTCTTCTGTTGCTGCGCCGCTAGGCACTGCAGCGTCCGCACAAACACGCCGTCGTCTAATTTCTCTAGGATCTCTTTATTCGGCAGATCCAGATACGCGGGTCGGATTGGCAAGCGTCAAGCGGATTTACGGGTGCGTTCGTGGGGGGGCGGGGCGGGGGGGAAACAAAAAATAACGCATTACAACTACAGAAAAAAAAACGTGAAGTGTGGGAGGTGCTTCAGTTGGCGTTTGTTTCGCCTACCATAATTAAATGCGTTTAGGGCATGACTCCATGTATAAGAGTTACTTCTAAACGAGGGTTGGCAAGGTAAAATTGATGAAATCTTAAAGTCCGTTTTTTAATTCGATGCAAAAAAAATGACGCGGTGTTACCGTTATAAAATATATAGGTTTACTCGGTAGATTTCTTTTACCGTGAATAGTAGACTCGTGTGACCAAAATCCTTATCACGTCAAAGACATTTAAGTTTAATTCCTCTTAAGAGCAAAGTCTAAAAAAAATACCTACGTACCTAGCACAAAGAATTTTTACTTGGAAGTAAAATGGGGTAACTTGGTTTTTGATTACTAGCAACATTCAGACATTGGATTGTATTGAGATGTCAACTTTGAACTAAAAAACAGACTTTAGTCACATCGAATACCAGCGATTTTATGCGAATTTATTGCTTAGAAAGGAATGGGGTGACCCGTGTAGAGTTCAATATCCTCATACGCAGAATAAGTCTTTATAAACAAAAAAAATGGTAGGCAAAATGTTTCATTTGTTTCTTCTAAGATAAAAAAATTGAAGCAACTCCCAGAGAAACCAAAATCAACTATAAAAAAAACACTTGTGGTTGGGAAAATGTCTAACACTCGTGATACAAATCTGTAACATGCTCGTCTACATCTATGGCTTCTGTTCAACTCAAAAAAACACGCCACGTTTTCATGCCAATAACAGCACTTACAACCACGGACAAGCAATAAAAGAGAAATCCGCTCTGTCTTTATAAAAAGTGGAACGGACTCAATGTAACAGAAGTACACATCTATGGCCTGACAGGTGTCGATGGCAGAGAGACGAATCCTCAATTTTCTAGTCCGTGATTACAACTTGAGTAACGAGCCGCTTGCTTTAGGCTGATACTGTTAAAATATTGATTGTAAAGTGAAAACTAGACTCAAGCGACTCGTTAGATTTTATCGAACTTATACGAACGACCACAGGAGGTTGTGACGATTTGTCTTATTTAGATTTCATGACTAAATTGTACATATTTAATAGGTTTCTTTTATTTTATTTACAGGGTAGATGAAACTCTATCAATTCGAAAAAAATGTATGCTTCATAATTTCGAATTCGCGACACTCATCAGCTGCTCCATAGTTTACTGTCTAAGAGATACGACATTAAATCTAAGGTACAGCTAAAATTTTTTTTATCATTGCGAAGTTATCCTACAGAAAAAAATTTTAGTACAAATTAAGCCTCATATGCATAAACATATCAGTATTACGTAAAAGTGTTACACATAATATGTTACACATAACACTTTTACATATTATCTAAGACATAAAAACTCTCCCTTACTTAGAAATACACAACAAAAATAAAGTACAAAAGAATCAGAGGCAACTACACTGGCCTGCAAAAGTAAGTATCACACTATTTTTTTTTCTAAACTATGGGAGTTAGAGATTTAAAATAAAAAACGTTTTATAGCAAATTTTATCAGCTTTCTTTTAAACTATACTAAACTGTACATTAGTAACATTTTTAATGAGTCGTGCTGCAACTTCAGTTACTGGAGCGCCATTCTGTGTAACCTGTGCTTCCCGTAACATCGCTTAACTTGATTTCTCAGCAAGTTTATCTAACTTAGCGTAACAAAAGCGTAACGATCAAGGAAAAATTTGAAAACAAAAACAGAACCAAAAAAAAAATATGGTAAAACGAATAAGGATTGTTTTTGTTATTAAAGTTTTTTTCGGGCATATCTTGCAAAAAGGTTATCGACTATGAAGTTTTTATATGCAGTATTAAACTCTTTTTTCGAGTCCTTTTTATTTTGAAAGTATATCTTGTGTACTTAAAAAGTTATTGCAATTTTAAGAGTGTGATACTTAGTTTTGCAGGCCAGTGTAATACACACCAGGATCCCAAAAACAGAACCGGATATATCCAGATACATTCTAGAACCAATCCGGACTTGGGCCCAGCGATGGAGTACGGCAGTGTGACCAGATTTAGCAGAATTCTGCGATTTTAGCAGAATACGACCTCCAATTTACAGGTTAGCATATTATGTCGCAGAATCGAAAAACTTGGCAGATTTTAGCAGAATTAAACAAAAGATAGCATGATATTAGCATGATGCTAAATTAATTGATTATCTTGGATGTTTATGAAAAAAAAAGCACAATGACCATTTTTAATTTCTAGAAAAATGTTTCTTTCTCATTTTGAGAGAAATCCCCATACTTGTTTTCACTTACGAGTTCTATGTATGCAGAGTATTTGTTTGTACACTACATACAATACAAGTCGCAAGCGAAAACAAGTAGAGGAATATACCCAGTTTGGCCACTTTTTGGCTAGATCTAGCCGATTTTCGACGGGTTTAGCTACAAAACAAACTGTGTTATCCACTTAACAATATCTAGTAACTTCTAGCTATTTTTGGCTAATTTTCCTGATTGCAATCAAGGTGCATGCGAACGTATTTTGTACTAGATCGTGTAGGCAAATCGGTTGACCATGTCTATCAATCTATAGTTTAAGAAGGTAACGTAGGCAGCACAGCTGACCATTTCGGAGATTTCCCGATAGTTTAAATTTTAAGGGAACTCGAATCAACCGAATGAAAAAGCTTTTCTTATCTTATCACTTTATTGACTTCAGCATAGGTAGAAACACAGAACAGAAAAAAAGAGTAGAAAGGGTGACATGACCTATTAGCAGGAAAACCAGTGTGACCAAACTCACACATAAGCCAAAACCCACACTATGAATGCCAAGCTGCCATTGGTAAATAAAGGCAATGCCGAAAAGGTCTACATCATAAAAGTTCCACGTAACATATGAACATTTTGGTGATATAAACAACGATCAAAATCAAATGATAATGATGAAATTAAGTTTGACATTAGATCTTTGTTTCGTAGTACCGCTACTCTACACTAGATGGAACTCCCGCCGCGTCTGACCGTCGAGAAGTGTTGTAGTATGTGATAGACCATAAAGTCGAAAATTAAAAAACAAGTATCTGCAATGGTCCTTCTCAGCTATAGGGATGGGACATATTGCGAGTTTTAGTAAGAACTTATCGACAAATTATAGAATTGTTTCGTAAAGCGACAGTTGATAATTAATTCAATTACAATTCGATGTAAATTACGCAGCCGGTTAGTATACTAACCTACCTTCTGGATGATCGGCTACGCAACGTATATGGAATATAAATATATACGGACCAAAAATCTAATGCACGTCAACAGCTAACGAATAGTAATTTATCTAATCTTCCGAACAGACGTAAAAAACAATACTTGTCGATTTGGATCTCCTTGTGTTGGTTGAAACTCTGTTAGAATATAGAATTTAAAAATGAAAGAGTAAAATAATTACATTGATAGTCTTATTTTTCAATCCCTGACAAGCTAGTGAGGAGGAACTGTATCGCGAATCTAGATGTGCATGTCTTCGGAAGTAGGAATAAAATAACGACAATTATTTTCCCAAAGTACCTAATTAGACGCAGGTACTCCACTTAAAGTACCGATAATTATTTATTACTGCTAAGTCATAGACAAAATATTATCGATAGATTTTTGTTGAGTTATCGATAGATGTTGTGTCCCAGCTGGCAATTGAGTAACATTTGAGTAGCATTCAAATGTTGACAGAAGTTTCTAGAAAAAGTACACAGATTTCGACGAAAATTGAACATTATATACCAGTAAATAAAGGTGTTTTACTTTTTCACTTTCGGATTTTTTTCCTTGTTCATGTCATTACAAATTTAATTTCTATTAAATTAAATACAATGGAAATACTACTTACCGATGGAATGTTACGGCATGATCGGTACATTTTGGTCCCCAACTTTTATTTTTGCACTCTAACACAGCACAATAAGGCATTTTAGCAGAGTTTTCACAATTGTTTTCTTTACTAGAAGCGCACGGCAACTGAGGTAAGAAAAACTGTCATAGACTACGCTTATGCAATACATTGCTAACGTGAGGCACTCGGGCACCGCCCACATACGATTTCTACTCTTTTTTTTTCTGTGGGTAGAAAGATGACGCGAGTCACGCGTTTTGTGGCGCTAAAATGTCAGAATTTGACAGTTAATGTACTGGAAAGTCGGGAAGTCGGTTTTGCTCAGACTTTTTGTCTGTGTTTGTTAATAGCTTGCGTTTATATTAAAAACTTGAGCTATTACATATGCCTTCTAATGGCGGTAGGTAATTAGCATACCAATAGGTAAACAATGGCCGCCTGCTCGCTGCGGGCGTTTGCCAAGCGAAGGGATATAATAAGGTACCTATTGTGCTTCCATATATATTAAATGTTTTGACTTTTTAATAAAACAAGTAGTAAACTTTCACTTCCGGTATCTCGTATTTTTTGGACTTTCGCTAAATTCGGCTGCTCCATATAAAAATATATATCGATGAAACTTACTGTAGAAACCATTTTTTTTAAATAAATTAATAAATTTCTCAAGGTATTTTACTGTATTTTCCAAAATAGCAGAATTTTCGCAGTTTTTACAAAAAGTTTAGCAGAATTTAGCAGATTTTGACCAAGTGCCTAGCAGAATGGCCAATTTAAATCTGGTCACACTGGAGTACGGTCTATACCTTCCTCAGGGAAGAGACCCGTGCCCATCAGTGGGGACATAATGGGTTGATTTACAAATATTGTATGTTTATTTTATCTTAGAGGATTTTAGCCGTAATATAATAGTTTGCTTTGAGCACGTTTAATGTTTCTTTTTATTACTGTACAAATATTATGTTGTATTTCTGGATCCCACGACTCAGGGTATTGTAGTGTGGGGCCACAAGCAATGCACGTGCCTGTATTTAAATGTTTATTTAAGTTCACCCTGAATGGATCACCAAGCCCCAAGATTTTAATTCAGTTTGGGGTTCAGAGTTACTTTATACATTAAGTTTCGTTCTGTTTAATAAAAAATTTTTGGTTTGATTTTGATGATGATTCTAGGACCACCAAATCCGTCACAACCTCCGGTCGAATCTCAGCCTTATCAGTAGCCGGTTAAGATTCAAAACTGTGTACTTACCGGGCGGCTCCCCAGGGTTTTTGGGCTTGCAGTGCGCTGGGCTGTTGAGCCCTGAGCCCGCGCGGCTGGCTTCCGCCGACATGGGCTGGTGAGACTGGTGGCTCGGCGACTGCGTGGCTGCGGGTTCGAGTCACGTCAAGTTAATCAATAACATAACATTTACATACAGGCACACACATTGCTTCTGGCCCCACACTAGGATAGCCTGCGTCGTGGGAACCAGAAACAGCGACGTCACAACAAAGTAAGCCAGTCATAGGGCCGATTTCTGAATAGGCTATTTGACCGATTTCTGAAAGACATCTCGTATTGTTTGTTGGTTGGTGTTCATGGAGTCCTCAGAAAGTGGTCATTTTAAAATCTTTCGTATATTTCTTCTAAAAAAGACAAACGAAAATTTACTTTTGAAATAAGGCCTGGTGTATATTTGCTTTATTTTCATGCTTTTTTACACACAGGAAAATACATTGTTTCTGGCCCCACACTAGGATACCCTGTGTCGTGGGAACCAGAAACAGCGACGTCACAAACATATTAACATCCAAGACCTGGAGTTTGTTTTTTCTCTCCAGCCGGGGATCGAACGCGGGACCTCCCGCATGGTAAGCAGATGCGCTAACCGCTACGTCACAGAGGTCGTCTCACACTAGGGGATTCCCTGAGTCGTGGGAACCAGAAACAGCGACATCACAAACATGTAAACATCCAAGGCCTGGGGGATTTCTTTTGTACTCAGCCGGAGTTCGAACCCGGGACCTCTCGCATAGCAGGCGCTAACCGCTATATATTTTGCAGTAAACAGCGCTAACCTATCAAAGATCTACATTCACCACACTTTCTTATGCATTGCCGCCAAACCCATCCCCAAACACATCGCGGTCCGGTTTCAGCGAGCAATCAATTCGGTTTTTGACACTGCGCTAACCGCTGCGCCACAGGGGTGGTCAGTTATAGATTCAAATTACCTATAGGCACGGAGGCGGATCTGTGAAGGGGCGAGGCCCCGTAAGGCGGCGGAGGGAGGCAGCCGCCGCGCTCCGAGCACGGCGACTTTACTTGTGTACCTGAAATTATAATAATAATAATATAATAATAATAAACTCACGCCCGATATCCCCGAAGGGGTAGGCAGAGGCACCAGTCACTGGAACTGGGCCCACGTTTTGCCGAGTTTATTAGGTCCCAAACGTGACAAGTGGCAAGCCTGTCGCCGTTATCCGGGCACAATTTATCAGCGAATGGTGTTGCTGTACAAACAAATGTACGTAACTAAAAGTCATTGGTACATGCGTGGTTCGAACCCAGACTCTCAAGATCGAGAAGCAAGGGTCAACCCCACTACGCCACCACCGCTTACCTGAAATTATAATGAAAACATTAAAGAACATACATACATAAGCTAAACCCTTAAACGGCCATGGATAGGATAAATTTTTCATTGGTTTTGGACTTCATCTTAAAGCGATAAGGTTCAACTTAAAGTGGGAACTATTATCCCTATGGCCGATTAAGGGTTAAGATGAGTAGGCATAAACCAGGGACTGCCACCTGCCACGATCCTGAGAAATCACTTTTGCTTCGACATTCATTAGCCGTTGCATGCACGCACGTCTGTTTCGGGTACTTTATATCTTGCCCTTTGCTAATACATCCCCTATTTGGTCGAAGTATGTCCTCCTGGGGCGCCCCTTACCGGCCCCTCCACTCACATTAGCTCGATATATTTGCTTCGTCAGCCTTTCTTACTTCATCCTCCAC
This sequence comes from Yponomeuta plumbellus, assembly GCA_947310845.1. NCBI lineage: Eukaryota > Metazoa > Arthropoda > Insecta > Lepidoptera > Yponomeutidae > Yponomeuta > Yponomeuta plumbellus. The sequence continues at coordinate 7,714,437 of OX371216.1, read as the reverse complement.
ATGCCCAAGCCAAAGCAACATTCCTTTCACTACATCTTCATAACGTTAAATAAGTGAATCATAATTGTGTTTGTTTTATACAGAGTGTCTCATTCAAATCGGTCAGTATGGGAAAGTCTGAAACTATAAGACATACGAAGATCTGTTCTGAGGAACCATGTCATCGATTTTAATAACAAGAAAAACTGCATTCATACATTTTAAAAAACCTCTGTACTCCGTTCGGGAATCGAACCCGGTTGTTTTGAAAAAAAAAACCTACCTACACTATTTCTATTTAGATATCGATTGTGTAGGTCTTATGCAGTAAATGTCTGTATGAAACATGATGTCTAAAATGAATAAAATGCATTGTTTTCACATGCTTTAATTTATTTTAGTAGGTGCTCGAAGTGACCGCCGCCGCCTTTTTTTAATACAATATTCAACACGTTTAGGTAACAATGTTTTTTAAAATGTATGAATGCAGTTTTTCTTGTTATTAAAATCGATGACATGGTTCCTCAGAACAGATCTTCGTATGTCTTATAGTTTCAGACTTTCCCATACTGACCGATTTTAATGAGACACTCTGTATAGGTACGAGTATATAGGCATGAGTGCGTGTTTGTTCCGTTTTGATCAGCTGACCGGAAGGAACTAACTGTAAATCAGTGTTGTGGGTGTAAACCCTCAGCTAATACAGAGCTTGAGGTCTTTTCCCGCTGCATCGACATACAGCATACATCTACTGTACTCTTAAGCTTTGTTTTTCTCACTGTAGCTTCACATTTCTTCTACTTTTGACCAATATGTGCCTTATTTTTCTGTACTTTACTTTATCTGTATAATTATTGTATGTCTATGTGGCGTTAAATAAATGTTTTTATCCTTCATCTTCCATTCATTATCCACAGTATGGAGTTGTCTGATTTAGCCCTTTTGTTCCCGGTATGTCACACCACCTTATGTCACTCTGTTACATTCTGGGACTTTTTTTTCCAGTAGGTATCTCATACTCCTACTCCGAACTGTCATATACATTCTTATGTTGACTCTTTCGAGTTGTCTAAATGCTTAACACGATAGAGTGGAAAGTTACGAATATAAGGGCAAGGCCTACATTCTGCTAATTCATTGTAGTTTAATGACAACTGCATGAATATGGCGATTCAGTTTCATTGCCGCTTCAATTCAACGCGACCACGTGTATCAATAATTCTAGGCGTCACTGGTATGAAAAAACACATGTGACCCGACCGTGTATCTGTCATCGTACTACAATGCACTAACAGAATCGAGGCCCAGGTTTTCTGCGAATCAGAGCGAAGCCTGGTCGGACTCTTCCGACAAAAAGTCGGAGTAACCATAAGAAAGTAAGTGATAAATTGTTGAGATACTCACTCAGATCGTTGTCTATAGACTTGGGGTCGTCGAAGAACTGGTGCTGTATCTTCTGCCAGTCGATGTCGGCGGCGGGGCTTTTGGGGCTACGCATCCCCTTGTGGAGCCCCATCGGGGGGCCCCCGGGGCCCAGCCCGCCGGGGTCGCCGGGGCCCATCTGCGGGGGGAAGCGGGGAGGGTTCAAATGTCATCTGCATATCCTACTAATAAACAGTGTTACATTACATTTCCATGTTTGTGAGGTCCTGCCTGGTTACTATGTCAGTGTCCTAAATTGGGACCAGGAGAGTAATAATGTTAAAAAAACACGTGAAATTAGAGTTTCACATTGATTTACATTAACTTTTGTTATACTTATTTTGCTTTCTATATTTTTAATGTTATTATAGTGTTTTTGCTTCGTTGTGTTCTCTGCTCCCGAAAAATACCGGACGCCAGAAGGCGCCACTGTCGTGCATATTATGCCGATATGCACGACAACTAACTCAATAGTTAGTTGCTAGTTTTTTTTCCAAAGAATTTTATTGAAATAAATACAAATTGCGGTGGCATATGACCGAAAAACTTAGAAAAATACACACGTACATAAAAACATACATAAACTAACAAAATAACAAAACGCATACAATTTTTTTTTTTAAATAAAGTGTTTTTCTTTTAAATAAAAATATTGTCCATGGGTCCGTTGACGCCCACATCGTGGTCAGGCGCACAATAGCCGTTCCCTATGACTGCTTATTCTGCAATTGAGGAGCGTTTAAATCGTAACCGACGACTTACGTTGCGCCCGCGGCCATACTCGTCGCACATAGGTCCGTTGACCCCCATATGGTGGTCGGGTGCGCAATCTCCGTGCCCCATCCCCATCATCCCGTCCATCATCATGCCACCTGGAAAGGAGCGGTGATGCATTCAAGTTTGATGTTATTATTATTATTAATACTTTTATTGCACTTATGTTCCATCAGACTAATGACTCCACGCCCATTGTAATAAAATAAAAAAACGCTTTAAAGCTTGATATTTCGTAAACGGAATCTAAGAATGGTTTACCTACACCAACAGTATTTTTAAACGACCCGGATCAACTATGGAACGCTAAAAAGTATTGGACAACCTATTAGCTTCTCCCTCATTCAGCATTACCGTCTTTATTGATTAAGCAAGGGAGAGAAATACTTTTTCAGTACCTTTCTTATTTATGCAAATAACTACCGATCAACTGCAGTTTGATTCGCAGTTTCAAAGTTCGCAGTTTGGAGAAGCAACTTTGTCAACAACAAAAAGGTTTCCTCTATAAAATGTGTTATAATACGGCCTTGAAAAGAACATTTGAGAAGAACAAACCATTGTAATAGTGGCCCGATCGGGTCCTTTAAAATTCTAGATTACGTACAACGTGTCATAAAGAACCGATCAGGCGTCCCGCTTTAGGCATGCGAATGACTCACCGTTCATCGCGTTCATGTTAGGCCCGCCCATCATCCGCGGCCCCATGTGCGGCCCGCCCATCATGCAGGGCTTCGGCCCGCCCATCCCGCCCATCGGGTTCGCCATACGCTGCGGGGAACACCGTTTTGTGAAGTGCCGTTAAACGGGGTTATTACAAACTGGATTACGAATAGAATAAAAAGAGGGAAATGCTGTTTTGTCACTTATTTCCTACTGAAATTGTACCTATATAGGATTTTCATTATTATGACAGGTATAATCAGATACGAAGAGATTCCGCTATAGTTTTAAGTTCAGTAGGTAATCGGCGAGAAAAAATACGTTTCTACTGTTTGTTTCTATACGTACTTCATATACGTATTTGATCTACACATATACATATTTGATTCATATACATATTTGATACACAGTTTCTAATCACCTAGTTTCATTATACGTTTTACACATTAATAATTTTATTTATAACAAGTTTAGTAGTTCCCATTAAAACACTCGTTCGATTCTCACTGGACGCCTCATACTTGATTTGTAGAAACAGCTTCAGTCTGTTTATCCAAGTAATAATAATAAAAAAGTTTATTTGCACACATAAAGTTTACCGAAGTATCTACAAATTTTGTTACATATAAGGTACTTTCACGATACAAAACTGTGCACACTGGCGTCTAAACTAGGCCTTTATCCAAGTTTGTGTTATCCTTGGCTGATCACCATAGCACAAGGCATACTAGTTTGGACCATGAAAATTGTATTGTGTAAACTTTTTAATTGAAGTTTACGCCAGATTGTAACTTAAAAAACGTGCAGTGACTATAAAAAGATATTATTAATATAAACTCACCCCCATAGGTCCGCCGCACCCTCTCCCCATGTGCATATCCGCACACATACCAGACTTCATATCGGGCCCTCCGCACGGGCCCCGGATCCCCTTCATCCCGCAGGGCCCCATCGACATAGGCCCGTTGGGGCCCATGCCGCCCATCATAGGCCCGTTGGGGCCCATCATGCCGTTGGGACCCATGGAGTGCCCCATCCCACCCATCGGGCCGCCCATCCCGCCCATGGGGCCGCCCATCCCGCCCATGTGGGGTCCGGACGACATGCAGCTTCTCGACGACATGCTGTTCGGCATAGAGACCATAGGGTTTGGTCCCATGCCGGACATGTTTGGCGGGAAGTTCATGTTCCCTTGTGAGCTGGGGGGAGTTTCGTTGGGCTGTTGCCCGTCCGTCGGCGGAGGGCCGTTGCCGCCGCTCTCCGGGAACAAAAGCTGCTGCATTTTGCGTATGGTCGCCAGCTGTTCTTCCCGGTGGGCCCGCTGTTCAGGCGTTAGGTTCTCGTCGGGGATCTTGACGCCTGGCGAGTGGAGAGGATTTGTCGTTTGTTATTGGGGCCGGAAAACTTGGAAAACTACGAGGGAGGCTTATGGCTTGGATTGAGTGTCCAATGGCAAATGATAATGAATTAGGACAGGTGAATGCTTGATCCCAATCACGCCTGATGGTAAGTGAAGACGGGGCTTAATATGTATGTATGGTATACAGAGGATGCATTATGATAGGTGGGTTAAGGATTTTCAAGGCAAAGATTGTGGAGGTAATCTTGACCTTGAAAATAACAACGGTTTTAAATTGTTACTGTCAAGGTCAGGAATATGTAGATTAATGCCGCTTCCAGACGATGTGCACTGCACATCTCATATCAGGCATTACCTCTACCTTCTTCTGTCAGCCGTTAGTTGGCTAATAAAAATTCTAAATAGTACGGTTTCACTGATTTTGTGCATATTTGCTGTATCTGAAAATAGGTCGTACGTCGCTAATTTTATTAATATGGCAGTCTTTGCCTGGTCAGCTAGTTATTATAAAAAATCAGTTGTTAACAGTACCCCAAACGAATGAATACAAGTGGCAGACCCTGTTCTCTGCCTATCCCCCCGGGATACAGGAGTGAGTTTATGTTATGTTTAAAATCAATTGATGACAATATATCAGTAGAACGTGTATTTAGCGCAAGTGTAGCGTTATATCACGTAATAAGCAAGGCAGAGAAACATAAGCTCACGCCTGTATCCCAGAGAGACAAGGGACTGCCACGTGCCACAATCCTGACAAATCCCTCATCGACATTAATTAGTCGTTGCATGCACGCACGCCGGTTTCGGTTACAAGACAGAGATAACAAACGCATTTAAAAATAAAATTAACTGGGTTCACATCTCTTTACTATATTATTTACGTAGCATTTTCGGGAAAACAAAATCTTGGAAACCTAGGTTTGTATTTACTTTTGGATTTTTAAAATTAATATCCTGTCCTATGCCCTGCGATGGGATGTTTAAGGGGCGGGTCGATTTTGCACCTAGTGCCGTGGACATTGGGGTCCTCGCCTTTGGGGCCTGGTCAACCTTACACCCTGCGGGGTCAACCTTACCCCTTGTGGTGTCCTCACCTTTGAGGCCCGGTCAACCTTACACCCTGTGGGATCCTCACCGTTGGGACCCGGTCAACCTTACACCCAGTGCGGTCCTCACCTATGGGGCTGGGTCGACCTTACACCCCGTGGGGTCCTCACCTTTGGGGCCGGGGTCGTCGGGCCCGCCGGAGTCGGCGGCGGCGGCGCCGGCCTCCGAACACGGGGGCAGCGGCCCGGGGCCGGAGTTCATGCCGTTCGACATTACAGAGGGGTTTTTCTGTCGGGGAAAGAATTTATCCATTAATTTATTTATTCTCCATAAATACCTTTCATTACAGGCTTCACCTAATGCGAATGGTATGCTACTTAAAAATAATATGTATGATCTACATCAGGGGTGGCCAACTTGGTTAGACCCAAGATGTCCTGTTTACTAACGAAACCCTGTGCGATCTACTCATTACATACTTCTTGAAACCTTAAATGAAAGAGCATAGTTCAGTACACAATCATGTAATATTTTTTATTTTATTAAGAGAGAAATTCGTAGCGACTACTACTTAAAGAGTCTAATGTATGAGCGTCTGTCAAGCGAGAACGGTGTTTATTTTTTGTTTGTTTTAAGTAGGAAAATGTAGTCTCACTGGACTCACATACCTAAATTGTTAGTCAGCCAAAACACTAATGAAGTTGTTCTACACATTTCTTGAAATTTAGGTATTTTTCATTGGAAACCAATGCCCAGAAATCTTCACCTGAGAATGATCTTTCTTTTCGTTTTTCGTTAATTTCGTTTTGTAACATCATCATGTGCTCCATTTGAAATGTATTTGTAGCCAATTCATAGATATCACTATGATCAATGGAATCATTAAACGGATAACTGATGAATTGAACCAACTTCTCAATTTTTCTGAAATCACTATAGCGAATTTCAAAGTCTGCTACCACTGCCCTAATTTCTGTCATGTACATTTTTTCATTTGTGTGTGTCTCAGAAGTGAAATTGTAGGTAGGATGTTTTTCCATAATTATGATCCTTGATGTTCACAAATTGTTCAAATTTTTTCTTCTCTATGTCAACTATCATAGACGCTGTTTGACTTTGAAATGCTGCAATAAAACTCGTCATTTTTGTTAATGTTTTATTCTTGCCTTGTAGATTCAGATTTAATGTTCTCAGTTTTCCAGTAAAATCTGCAAAAAGCTAAATCACATTTCCTACGTATTTATATTTTTTGCCTTGCCACGATCGACTGGACTAACAGCCGCGATCGACCGGTCGATCGCGATCGACCTGTTGGCCATCCCTGATCTACATTGTCAGAAAAAAATCTAAATAAATTTAATGTTTAGTTGGACTCCAGAAAATTCCTATTTTAGTACATCAAGTACATACATCCACCTGTATTGGATTTCAGTCCTTCACTTGACACTTGAGGACAGTTGACTCTTTTTACCAAAGTTTCACTTCGGACGTTTAGACTGTCCATATGGAATCTTCATCACAGAGCGAAAGGATATAGTTCCCGACACTATATTGGTTGGTTAACATCTTATCATTATAAAGGCTTCGGCTTGGGTTTTACTTTCCATATGAATTTTGTTCACATACTTGTTCACATAATTGGGTAGTTGACAAAATGTCAAATAAGTTACTTTTAAAACGGAATTTTGTATGAAAATAGCGGTTTATGACGTCATATTTCAGAGCACTATTTTTATGTTTCATCTTTTAAAAATTGTAACAACTAGTAATTGACTAAAAGAGATACATTTTCCGAATTATTTTTTAATTTTTGTTTTAATCGAGCATATCAAATAATTTATTGTTGGTCGTGTCAACTACCGTATTCTATGAATAACTAAAAACTAAAAATAATGAACACTCACGGTGTCCCAGGGCATTTCACCATCAGCACCGAGGCCGTCCATGACACCGCAGGACGGGGTGCCCCCTGGAAACCCATCCATGGGGCCCATCTGGCCCATGGGTCCCATCTGGCCCGGGCCGCCCTTCATCATCATCATCTGGGCACCGGGGCCCCCCATACGCGCGGGGCCCATCGGTCCCATGGGGCCCATGCCGCCGTGGCTCATGTGGGGCATGGGCCCGCCCATCATGTGGCCCATCTGGCTGGGGCGTCCCATGGGGCCCATGGCGGGGCCTCCGGGGCCCCCGCGCATCGCGCCGCGGGTCTTCGACATGGCTAGATTATTGAGCCACTGCGCCGGGCTTTGCTTGTTGAACTGGCCCATCTTTAGAGGGTGTTTCTGTGGAAGGAAAAATACATTAACTGGGTATTAAGGCAGATAAGGAGCGACAAAATCGAAATAGAGGTGGTTATCACCATGGATAGAAAGCGAGGAAAAAACAACATTACGCTCACCCCTGTATACCGGAGGAGTATGCAGAGACCAGGGTCTGCTACATGCCACAATACCGACCGATCCCTTTCGCTTCATCAATGGACAATAATTAGGGATTTTTTTCCTTTGCTGTATATGAAAAGGAAGCTAAACTGGATAGCCCTACGTTCTTAGTTTTTACCTCAGATAAGATTTTCATTCATGATTTTGGTTTTGAAAACCTTCTCATTCTAAAAGGGCGTATAAGCAAAACGGAACGGAATAATAGTCGTGTATCCACGATATCCAACGTTGAAGCATTTAAAAAAAACTGTCACTGCTCTGTCAGTGATTTCGTCTTATCTGTCCAGTTGATAGCGGCGCTAGTGGAGAATTTAGTAGTAACATTTAAGAAATTTACCTAGGAAAATGAGAATATTTTAATCCGTCTTTAAATTTTAGTGAACATTTATATCTATGAATCTTAGTAAGTGAATAAATAAAACAAGAAATGGGGAAAAGAATTTACAATTAATTAGTTAGTTACAATTTTGCCCACTTGAACATATAATTTGGTGGCGCTGTACCTACTTCAGTATTTATTTTTTAAAGGCAACAGACTTATTACTTTTGACAGATTCGAATGAATGATACTTTCTGACTTTGTATTAATCTGTGATGGCGTAATGATCTGTATCACTGAGCGAAATTAAATAAAGAAATTATTTTCTCGAAAACTACAGCACCTAAAAATAAACAAAAAATATATTCTTATTTAGTGACCGCTCATATCCATATCCTAGAAGAAACTTTCTTGATTCGTGACCATAGAAATATTGTCCATTCAATCAATTAATCCAGAAAGCGGAGTAGAAATACCACTCGCTAAATGTGTGTGAAGGAAAACATTGTGAGGAAACCTGAGCTATACACATATGTCAGCGCTTGAAATCACCAATCCACGGTGGGCACGCGTCGTGATTAAAGTCCCTGCTCTCTCTTTGAGAGATGGCCTGTGCCCAGTGGCGTGCCTAGGGCCTCCAATTAGGGCAAGCCCAACTTATATTTTGGTACCTAATTAATAAAAGACCATAATAAATAAAACTTGCTTTCTCTTCGGTCTTCAGTATCATGTGGACTTGCTTGCATAGGTCGAGCTATCCAAAGCACACTCAGAGCATGCTATTACTAGATAGAATTTTACACACATTCAGTACCTAATTACATACCTACCTTCGGTGGCTTTGAAAAAGCAGTTTGGTTTTCTTTGATTGAATTAAAGTGAGGTACAAAGTTGACCATTGCTAGAAACGGAACGAAATAAAAAAAAAATTGTTAAAAGTATAATAGTTACGTATAACGAGCGCTACAATCAGCCTTAAACATTCCATTGCAATGCAATTTTGTTAGATAACTAAATATCTCGGCCCCGGTTTGTCGCTTTGTGATGACGATGCCTGTGTCAGTTTGTTTACCAAAATTACCTACTATAGGAAATCACAGCACTAACGTGTGTTTACGAATTCATTGCCCTTTAATGGCGTTATCTACGTTCTTATGATCGCCGTAACCAGACATATTCCAAGTTGATTTCACGATCGAAAAAAATATACAGCACCAACAATAACTTGGTAGGTATAAGAACAGCCCACAACCCAATGAGTCATAAAGACAGAAAAATCGGTTAAATTGTCTTTTGTGTGATTTACTGTGCTGAGAAATACACTATCAGGCGCCAATTTTGGCGAAGATAACAATGTTTATTTTTGAGCAAAGTTCAAAGATTTTACCTTTTCCTCGCCGATCAATACCTTCACACACTTTATAACCACACAAGGCACAATTTTCTCCATTGTTCGAGACACCGATACCACTAATCAATCAATTAAACACTCAACTAATACCTAGTATGAAAACAAAACTTTCAAGGAACTCAAGCAAACAAACCGCACACGCACATCGCACAAATGCAATGGAGTAAAGTTGGTTGAAGCGTTTCTGTCCTTGAAACCCGCTCCGCAATAGATGAATCGCGCGCAACTTTAGGCGCAAAGCCAGGCTTAAAGTTCCATACTGTTTAGTACGATAGATTCCAAAATCTCGGTGTCGATTTGCCTATGTTAGAGGGAGAAAAAGCAAGGATTTGAAAGCCCCTTAAAAGCCCTGTAGTGGGAGCGAGATGGACCGATTGATCGAGTTCGAGACGAATTGGTCCCAAACACGATGCGGCCGGTGCGGCGCGAGGGCGTATTGTTTACTTATTATTACCTAGGTTGTTTTGTTTGACCTTGTGAACTCGTGGCATAGCAAAATGCGGCGTACTACTTTTTTGTTCGATGCACCTAATTGCGTAGTACTACTTTTTTGTTTGATGCATTTAGGTAAACGTGTATAGATTTGACATAGAGCGTCTTGGGCATGCCGGGCTTTTGGGCTTGTATGGAGGTACCGCCACTGCCAGTGCCCCATAGTGGGATGTACATAGGCTGCTTATAATGGTAGACTGGTGAAAAGTAACATGCAATGTATCATGCAATGAAAGAATTTGCCATACACATTGCCGCAATGTATCATGAAAGGTAACACACACTTTGAAACCGATTCTCATAGTTAAATGAAAGGCAGAATGTTGCATAGCATATTACGTTTCACCAGTCTGTACGCACCATTACAGGGTGAAATTAGCCCTATTTCGAGGATTTATTATTATTATTTAATACACTAGCAGCTTAGAGCTGATGCGTATATGTCTTATCACTGCCCTTGATTGTTTTTAGTTTTTATATAATTATCCAGTCTATTTTTAAAACTGTTTACTGAGTCTGCACTAACAATAGGGTCAGGAAGTTTGTCCCACTCTCGCACGACACGATTTGGAAGGAAATGCTTCAGAGGGTTACTTGCGCACAGAGAGTTCATCATCATCAAGCCACTATGTCCCTCACCGAGGAGCACGGGTCTCTTCCCTGAGGAAGGTATAGGCCATACTTCACCACGGGGGCCTAGTCCGGATTGGTGTTGAGAGTTGGACAGAGAGTTGCTTAGTCAGTATCACTCACCTCCAGGTACTTCTTAGTGCCGGGCTGCGCGCAGTGATACGCGATGATGGAGTGATGCTGGCCCGAGATGACAGCCTCCGCCCCCTGGTTGGCCAGCGAGGTCGTGAACACGAAGATCTGACTCTGCTGCTGGGGACAGGGCGGGGGGCTTTTAGCGATGCTCTAAAGTCGGGGCGATTAAAGGCGTTTTTCGTTCGGAAGCCCTTATAAAATACAGATCTTTTGTGAATTTCCCTATGACTCCGCTAAATTTTGTTTCCCAAGCACAATAAAAACTAGAGTCACTATAAAAAACCTTTAAGTGTTTAAAGTGCCTTTAAAATTTGCGATTCGATTCTTCCAGGATTCTATCATCAAAATCTTGACTTGGTGACCTGTTTGACAGTTTGCACTTACAAACAGAAAAATATTTTCCAAATCAGTTCATGCTCCTTTGAGTAATCGGGACATACATAAAAAATATATATTATATCACGACGAAGTGAGAACCTCCACCTTTTTTGAAATCGGTTAAAAAGTGAGTTGTCGGTTTGAGTCTAAAAATTGTATTTTTTTGTTTTTCGGTGTAGATATTGTTAACTTTATGTTTCTGTGGCAATAAAAAGGAGTGTCTTCTTGCTTTCTTTCAAAATAAAATCTGTATTGAACATTAGAATGATTCCCTTTCACCGGGTTGGAATTCGGCCTACCTAACCTTAGGCCAACGAGGAAGTCTTACCTCCATGCTGCCGGCCTGCTTGCTCATGACATTAGACGGCAACGGCTGAGGCTCCCCCGAGGCCATGGACCCCATGGACACGCCGCCCATCCGGCACGAGTTGAGCGGGTCCGCCCCGGACGGGTTGCGGCAATTGCCGTCGTTCTGGGGAGAAAATAATTTTTCAAAATAATTATTAATATATTTTTCAGAAAATAATTAATTAGCCTTTTGTGTTTTTGAGAATGCCGAACCACACGCGTCGATATGTAAGAGGCTGTCACATCCATATACGTAAACTTAGGCCTGTATCCCAGAGGGGTAGGCAGAGACGACGATTTGGCACTTGCCACGAACCACTTTTGCATTATCATCAGCAGAACTCACCTGTAAATTGGCCGCTGAGCCACGTAGGCCCGTCTGAGGGTCGAGGATATCGTTGGAGTCTGAGGAAAGCCTCTCCGACTTGAGCGAGCCCGGCCCGCCCATCTCGCACGAGGGGGACTTTGTTGGGTCTCCTGTGGAGGGACATATTGGATATTGGCAAGCAGTAAAACAGCAGATTGTTGGTAGCACTGAAAATATGTAATGAAATCCTAACAGGTAAGACCGCAACATAAGTGTTAATTAAAAAAAATTCCTATAAACACAGAGATAACAAAGAAACAAAAATACTGTTGTATTAAGGTTTATTGCAGTCTTGGCAACATTGAAAATATGTCATTACATCCTAGCAATACCATGGGTACTATGGGAAGCCTGTGGAGGGACATTTGATATTGACATACGAGAAAACTGTAGTGCAAACATTTAATGCAGCTTGGCAACATTGACAATACAATATTACATTCTAGCAATACCGTGGCTCGCCTGTAGAGGGACAATTGGAGGGATATTTGATATTGTCGCGGTCCTATCCCGAACCATCTAGAAGCCTTCTAGAAGCCTATCGAATAGTCGCCGCATGCTGCGCTGCAAGCAATAATGATTCGTGTGTCCACTAGCGTAAGGTTCAAAACTCTTTGAATGGGTTACTGTTCGAGTGACGTTGCCGCGAGTAGGTACGTAGGTACGGGAATGTTCTAGAACCCTTGCCGCCGGATATAAATAGCGGCCGCCGCGCCGCGCTGTCAGTTCCGTTTGGAATAGCGAAGAGTGAACTTCGATTGGACCTGCGATTGGATTCTACGTGTGGACTTCGTGTCGTGAAGACCTGCAGACCAGACCCTGCGTGAATAAATCCTAAGAAGTTGTCATTGGCGTTTTACATCCAAATCCAGAACCCTAGCCCGTAACAATATTAATAAATAAGAAAACTTTGGTACGGCTAGTTCTTACATTAAGACTGACTGACAGTTACTCCTTACTATCTCTCTATCCGTATTGGCAGTTCCCTACAACCCTATGATAGATAAAAGCGACTTGCAGGGACAAGAAAGTGACGTGTCCCCAAATCACTTTCGGTCGCCACATTCGACATCTGCAGAGAGAGCATTCTTTGGTCTTGGTTGGTACCACTGACGGCGCAAAACTCATCATTGCTCTAGGTAATTTTGGCCTTCATGAAAGTTACTTGTAGAGCCAAGTAAGTGACTTGTCCCCAAGTCACTTTTAGTCGTCACATTCGAACTATGGCCCTGGTTGCTACTATCTAATCAGCCCATAAATAGAGACCACTGTTGGGCTTAGGCCTCTTCTCTTTCACGCAAACGCAATGTTTCCCAGCCGCTTTCACAATGTCGTCGGCCCATCGGGCTGGTGGTCTGCCCACCGACCGTCGGCCCTTTCTTGGCCACGACTTAGTGGCTACCTTAGTCCACCGGCCGTCTTCCCGCCTAACCAAATGTCCCGCCCGTCTCCATTTTAGTTTTGTTTGTTTGGACAACTCACCATCGTTGTCCATAAGTCCGTCGATCTCTGTCTTGATGCCGTCGACGCCAAGGTCGGCGCCCCCGTCGTCGCCCCCGGCGCCCTGCTGGCTGTGCGGCCCCTCCATCTTCACCCGGTGCTCGTCAGGCTCCTTCTTAAGCGCCGCCGGCGTGGGGAGGGACGCCGACGGCGGCCGCGAGCCGTGGCCTGCCGGGTGAAATTGGGTATTTGACAAAAAGTCAAATGAGTTACTTTTAATACGAAATTTCGTATGAAAATACTTGCTTATATCGTCACATTTTAGAGCACTCTTTTTATGTTTCATCTTAGCAAACGATTAAAAGAGATACATTTTTCGAAACATTTTGTAATTTTTGTTTTAATCGAGCATTTCAAAATGAGTTACTTTCAAAACGAAATTTTGTATGAAAATACTTGCTTAAGACGTCACATTTTAGAGCACTCTTTTTATGTTTCATCTATTTAAAATTTTTAATAACTAGTAAATGATTAAAAGAGATACATTTTTCGAAACATTTTGTAATTTTTTTTTAATCGAGAATATCAAATAATTTATTGTTGATAGTGTCAAAAACCGAATTGATTGCTCGCTGAAACCGGACCGCGATGTGTTTGGGGATGGGTTTGGCGGCAATGCATAAGAAAGTGTGGTGAATGTAGATCTTTGATAGGTTAGCGCTGTTTACTGCAAAATATATATAGCGGTTAGCACCTGCCATGCGAGAGGTCCCGGGTTCGAGTCCCGGCTGGGGACAAAAAAAAACCCAGGTCTTGGATGTTTACATGTTTGTGATACCCACGACACAGGGTATCCTAGTGTGGGGCCAGAAGCAATGTATGTACCATATGTAAATTTTAATATTACTTACTCTGCCTTCGTAAGGAAGAACGCAGTAATCGTAAAAACGCAGTTTTGAGTAAATAGCGAAAAACATATCACAAACATATCATTTCATGAGATAACTGCATATTTTCTTACTGAAATTTCAGGTTTCTAGTAGACCTACAGCCACCAATATTTATTCACCTATAGATGTACCACCAGGGAGCTCAATTTTGCATCCAAAGTAAAAACGCAGTAATGGCTATTACTGCGTTCTTCCTTACGAGGGCAGTACTGCTTACCGACTACCCCTCCGGGATACGAGCGTAAGTTTATTTTATGATTTAGATATATCTTATGTTGCATTAAGCAACATACGGCGAGTTCAGTCCATGGATGGGTCACCGTCTATTAACTAGTCTAGTCTACTAACTGCTTAACGTGCCTTGCGAAGCACGGAACCGCTCGGAAAAATGCCACTAGCGTTAGTCATAGACGGTGACCCATCCATGGACTGAACTCGCCGTATGTTGCTTAACCTTAGTGATCGTTTAAGATCACTCAGGCAGCCCAGGCTACGAGCGATTCGGCGGAAAACGACGGTTAGTCAATAATTATTATATTAGACTAGCTGTGCCCCGCGGTGTTACGCGCGGTTTATTAGGGAAAATAAAATGTGTATTAACAGTAAAAATAATAACTATTCACATTCTTAGGGATTTCCCCATGGGATTAATATATTTTCCCGCAGTAAAAAATAGCCTATGTGTTAATCCAGGGTGTCAGCTAACTCCATACCAAATTTTATTAAAATCGCTCCAGCCGTTTAGACGTGAAGAAGTAACAAACATACACACTCACACACTCACAAACTTTCGCCTTTATAATATTAGTGTGATTATACAAACTCACACCTATATTCCGGACGTGTAAGAGATTGGCAAGCCCCGTTTTTTTTCAATCGCCGCGTTACAGAAGAAACTCTTTCGCTTCACCGTGAAGCGACACGCTGCACGCCTATTTTGAGTACTTTTTGAATGAAACAACTAATTGATATCAAAGCATTGTAATTTCCATGAAGATATGGCAGCGTTATCTAAGTGCACTGGAATGAATTTATTACACCCACGGTTGGTAAAAATAACGCTTTCACCGGTTTTTAAGTGTTTTATCGATTAATGTTATTGAGTCCGTTTGTAAGGATTATCCATGTCGGGAGCAAGCGCTTCTACTGAATACTTTTAACCTCCTGAGGCCCGACCTTGAAAATAACAATGTTTTTTTTACTATTTTTAGGACACGGGGACTTAGGAAGTTAAGGATAATATTAGCACAAAAAAGCCCGGACCCTGCAGCCGACGACGGACCGTCAACGGGCACGGGCTTTTCTTGCAATTGTATTGTAGACTCTAATCCAGCAAGTATTTAAGGCTTATTTTAGTTTGAATCGTTGCGCACGTCGTGGCCGGCCCTTTTTAACGCGGATAGATCTTTAACAAATATTTTGCACTACATACACCTGTACCACTGATAATAATAACTTCATAAACCCGAAAAGTCTACAGCTGTTTCGTACTAAACTTAAGAACCTATGTATAATGGCTAAAATAAAAAAAAGAACCACCAAACTGAGGTTATCAACAACTGTGCCAATCTAGTACCTACTTACTAATTTCGAGGGAAAAACCCTGTGATATCAACAGGATGACGAATAGGGGCTTCCTGTTAAAATTGAACATTGAATTGAATTAAACATGATATTGAAAGAGTCGGGATTTCAGATTATGTTGTCAGAGTTGCTCCCAGTTCTCGTACGCTAACGGCCGGTTTCTTGAGTTGAGAAAATTGAGAATTTTCACTGAGTAAATACGTAACGTAACGTGCTGTCACGCTCTTTTCTGAGAAATTTGACGAGACAGCACTACAGTTAAGTATTTACTTAGTGCAAATTCTCATTCAGAAATCGGCCCTTAAAATCTCAATTTCTGTACGCACTTTAGCCAATTGACTGCTGTTAACAGATTGGATACAAGAAACCAGGGATGTGGCTTTCTCAGTTTCTGAGATGTCCATATTCATCAGGGGCCCGAAAGGACGTGTACACATTAACAAAACCACATAATATGTGATATTATCTTAGGTAAAAATTAAGATGAATGATCCTATCGTAGGATGGAAACCAATTCGGCTATCTTGCCTTTCGAGGTTCCCAATACAAATAACGACCTGGTGCTCAGTAAAAACCATTGGTCGTAATTTGTGTCAGGCATGTTTCACTACGCGTGTCGATGTTGAACGCGTAAGTACATGCGGCGACCACTCCGGAGTGGAAAATAGGTAGGAATTCAGGCGCCAGAAGAGGTAAGAGTTACGCGGTAGAAAGAGAGGCAACATGTAGGTATGATGTAGGTGAATATAACGTAGCTTTTTTAGCGCGATCTGAATTGCACCTAATTGTATCGCTGTTAGAGTCCCTTTTTCTTTAATTGATTTTGCGGAGTGAATCTTCTGTACCTGTGGTACTATCATGCTCCTAAGAGCAATTACACTAAGAGCAAAGCTACGTTATATTCACCTACATGTTCCCTATCTTTCTACCGCGCAACTCTTACCTCTTCTGGCGCCTGAATTTCTACCTGTTTGCCACTCCGGAGTGGTCGCCGCATGTACTTACGCAGTCGATACCGACACGCGTAGTGAAACAGGCCTGGTTTAACTTGCAATGTTAAGAATGTCAGAATTTCTGTGTCACTTTGAATCAATTGTTACAATCTTATTTATTTCACTGCTCGAAATATTTCCGTTTCTCGTTGGTGTTAAGTAAGATTAGATAAATTAAACTCAGGGTTACCCTGGGCCTCGATTCTGTTAGTGGATTACAATTCAATTACAGTTGCATGGCGGGGTCAAGTGACATGTTTTTTTATTTCCATTGTCGCCTTGAATTACAAATACGCGAGCGCGCGTTGATTTGAAGCGGTAATGAAATGAACGCAGTCATGAAACTGTCATTGTACTGTAATGCATTACATTCCGTTTTTTAATACAATGCAAAAAAAATGACGCGGTGTTACCGTTATAAAATATATAGGTTTACTCGGTAGATTTTTTTTCCCGTGAATAGAAGACTTGTGTGACCAAAATCCTTATCACATCAAAGACATTAAAGTTTAATTCCTCGTAAGAGCAAAGTAAAAAAAAAAGCACCTACGTAGCCCAAGCAATTTTTACTTGGAGGTAAATGGGGTAATTTGGTTTTTGCGTACTAGCAACATTCAGACATTGGATTGTATTGAGATGTCAACGTGACTGTTTTATTTTTTTGCATTGAACTAAAAAGCAGACTGTAGTAGAATACGAGTATAGGCTCCGGTGGTATTACGGGGGTTAGTCTCATGTCCTTACCCGGCTCGGCGGGGTCGTTTGGCTCATCCTTGAGCCGGGCGCCGCCGCCCTTCTCCTTCTCCTTGATCATGCCCCTGCGTGCCTTCGCCAACTTGACTGTAAGTAGAGACGTCCATTCAATTAATTATTTTCTATGGCAACCCTAAGATTTATATCTCCCTATTGAATCCGCTACTTGACTCTTTTTTCAAGTATGTCTTAAATGCTAAATATCTCTTCCATTAGACCAAAAAATATTTTAGTATATTTTTTGAGGACCTCCGCGGTCCGCCATTTTTGTCTATGATTTGAAGTCCTCTATGTTTGTAAACAAAGTTTGACATTCAACATAGGTAGAGTTCGTGCCACGAAAGAAGTATGAGTCACAATAGAACCTACGCACGCACGACTGACAGATGTTTGTTTACAACCAAAGGTGCTTTCAAGATGGCGGATAGTGTTTTCACCGTTCCGATTTAAAAGCAAAAAATATTTTTTTTTATTTGCAAATTTAGCAGTCATCCTGCATATTTACTTAGTAAAGTCAATATATTTCAGTTTCTTACGTTAGATACTACAGGAAATATCCATTTATCGCATCCAATTTGATACGAGTCAAGTGGCGTATTAGGTTACACCTGTAAGGATAGGGAATGTTAACGCTGGCGTGAATCATCAGAACGTAAAAAAGAAGAAGTCAACCTGTCAGCTGGACAGACAGTGAAAAAACAACGTAATAACGTTTTTGAAACTCGCAATAGAGCAACAGAATTTATTTCTTGTATTAAACAACTGTACCGCTATTCGAAGCCTCTTAATATGAGAGTGGCATCCTTGCTTCTCTCTGATTGGTCGTTCCATATATCTGTCCCTGTCTAACATCCCCCTCTCCGTCCCTCCACCGGGCAGCCCACTTTTTTGGTTGGGGCCGTCCGGCTAGCTCATTGGCGTTTTGATTCTCGCACTGAGCGGTCGTTCGCAGGAGCTTCATCAACCAAGTGAGTGCTCGAATCATTTTTTCTATTTTATTTCTCTTAAACATTTCCATAAAAATCTTTGAATTCATTCCTAACGGTTTTTACCGTTCGATAACAATATTAAGATATTTTCTGTCCTAGTGTCTAAATAATTCGTTATTCTATTGTAGTCTCATTATAGTCTATTAAACGTTGGCCTGTAATAAAATTAATATCGATTTTTTGCTCTGACTCGAACGCGTAGGTGACAGCATGTCATTGTCGTCGCCACCCGAATTAGAACAAGATGCGCCGACGCCATCGCGGTCTGCATCACCGCATGGCCGCCCTCGCGGTGCTAAAAAGCGAAAATCATCCTCTTCTAGGAGTGACGAAGAAAGTAGACGAATAGAAGCGATTTTAAGTACCTTAACGACACAAGTAAGTGGTATACAAAATTTTTTATCGCAAAGATACCCGGCTCAAAACAATTTTGACAAATCCAATAACGAACCCGATAACGATAACGAAAGTGTTATTTCCCTAAACGTCAGTGATGATTTATACAATGATATGGAAAGACAACTTCCAGACCCAACGCCTGCTCCTCAGGCGCAGCCATTAACAGAATTTTCTCTGTCCGTCAATACAGTTCTAAAAGAACCCGCTATTCCCAAATCGGATCCCAACCGGGTAGATCGCTTGAAAAGTATACAGTATTTAGAAACTGAGCGTTGGTCGGACGTAAGGTATTCAGAAGCACAGAGAAAATATTGTTCCACCCCCGGGTTCACAGACCTAGAATGTAATGACGAACTGAAACCTTATGATAAATTCCCTAACCTCTCTTTGACTGAAAGGGGATTTGCTGCAATTACTCAGGGACTGCTTAAGCAACAAGAATCTTTTGAAAAAGGCTTTCAGGACCTAATGAACTATTTAAAAACAGAACAATCTCTCACGATTGAAAGCATTGAGGGAAAAGTAAACGAAATTTTTGCTCGCGGAGAGTATTTGACAATATCAAATGATCTTTTGCAAATGTCGTGTGGACATCGCGCCGACATGATCCAACAACGCAGAGACGCTATTTTGCGGTCTGTAAAAGACAAATACGTAAAATCTAACCTAAGAAAAATACCACCATCCTGTGACAATCTATTTAAGGCAGATGACCTTTCGTCAGCCCTAGAGAAAAATGGCGGCATATCGAAGATATTATGGCCCACAAAGCCGCAACCCTCTACGTCTAAAGGCCCTTCGGCTTCGCAAGCTAATCTAAGACATACTCGAACGCCTGCGCAGGGCACGTTCAATGCACAAACGGGTCATACCAACAACTTTAACACACCGCCAGCGCATGGCGCTATTTTCCATCCATACGCTTTCCCTCCTGCGCAAGGAGTGGTTCCGTACTTCAATCATGCAAGAATGCCCGCGCAGGGCCAACCCTTTCGTCCCAGAGGCCCTAGAGCCCCTGAAAATCCAAATATCAGGCAGCAAAAGCCATACCCGAGCCGCAGAGGCCAATCCAGGCGTAAGTACTGACTCACATTTCCAAGCGGGCCGCCTCCAGAACTTTCTCCACGCATGGAGAAAGTTTTCAGCGCCTCCCATGCTGTTAAAGATAATTTCCGAGGGATACCGAATCCCGTTCTACAACAAGGCCCCGCTCCATATGCCAGGGACTGGCAAAGATATTCATACTCCCTATTCAAAGGATATGGCAGACCAAATCCAAGCAATGAAAAAGATGGGCGTGTTAGAGCAAACACCACTCTCACCCAGCTTTCTATCCAGCATTTTCCTGAACGAAAAAGAGGACGGTTCGTATCGACCGATATTTAATTTGCGCCGGCTCAACCTACACGTACGCTTGACAAAATTCAGGCTTATCAACCAGCAGAGAGTGCCCAGTTTCTTACAACCGAACGATTGGCTAGGCTTTGCATAGACCTTTCCAATGCATATTTTCATCTAAGCATAGCCCCCAGTCACAGACGTTACCTCAGACTCATTTTCCAGGGTCAACTCCTGCAAATGACTTGTCTGCCTTTCGGACTAGCGTCAGCACCAAAAATATTTGCCACCCTGATCAATTGGGTCGCTCAAGTACTACAAGATCGAGGAATACGTACCCTGGTCTACTTAGACGATTTTTTACTAGCGCATCAGTGCAGGAAAATCCTAATGTCACATATAAAATATACCGTAAAGTTACTAGAATACCTTGGCTGGCAAATAAACTACAAGAAGTGTGTGTTGGTGCCTCAGAAGTGTATTCAGTACCTAGGGGTAATTTGGGACCCACATCGCAATCGCAGGCAACTTCCTTTACAAAAACAACAAATTATAAAACAAAAATATTACGCATGCTAAACAAACAGAAATCAAACCTCAGAGAAACCCAAAGTCTGATAGGTTCATTAAATTTTGCAAGCTTAGTGGTCCCTTACGGTCGACTCAATTTCCGCAAGCTTCTAGAACATTCCAATCTTCTTCTCAAGAAGGACACCCTGAAAGTGTTCCCTCTCCCCGAGGCAGTGATAACAGAACTTTTGTGGTGGCTGAAAAACCACCAGAAAGGCTCTCATATCCACCAGCCTATGTTGTCCCATTACATATCGACCGATGCATCTCAAATGGGGTGGGGAGCTCAACTAGACAACATCAAAGTCAATGGATCTTGGAGCCCCCAAGAGCAAGAGCTCCATTCAAACCACAAAGAGATGCTAGCGATCTTAAAAGTACTGCAAAGTTACAAACATTTATTAACGGGGAGTTTAATTTCGATGCAGTCAGACAACAAAACCGTCATATCATACCTCCGGAACGAAGGGGGGGACCAAATCCCGTACCCTTATGAATCTTACTTATAGAGTGTTTCGACTCCTACAAACGCACCAGATTCAAATCTGCCTGCACCATCTACCTGGAAGATACAACATAGAAGCAAGCCACCTATCGCGCGGCTCCCATCACCCAGAATGGCACCTACTTCCAGCTCTAACGAATATAGTATTTTCAAAGTGGGGCCTTCCCCAAATAGACCTGTTCGCATCTCACAGAGCCCACGTAGTCCCCATTTATTGCTCTCTAGATGCAACGGACAGTCGCGCCCCCTTCGTCGATGCGTTCTCAAGGACGTGGCAATTCAAGTTAGCCTGGGTGTTTCCACCCCCATTCCTAATACCAATTAAGAGTCCTGACTCACCTAAACACGGCGATCGGCACGTATCTAATAGTGGCTCCTCGGTGGGAGAAAGCTTTTTGGCGCCCCGACCTAAAGAGGCGGGCGACAGCAGCGCCATTCACAGTAACAAACCTACCAGAAGTGATGTTAGATACAGTGACCGGCAGAGCCCCTGCCAAAGTCAACGAACTGACCCTAGAAATTTGGAGGTGTGGGGGTGGGAATTAGCTCTCACAGACTGATCCCCAAAACAAATACAACTTTTAAAAAGCAGCTGGAGAGACAGTACTAAGAAATCATATACCTCTGCCTGGAGACGTTGGTGCTCATGGGCTAAAGATAATAATATCCCATTCAGATCACCCTCGGGCTCGGACATCGCTCGTTTCTTATCGGACCTTTGTCAAAAACACAAATTTTCTTATATTACGATTTTGCTGCATAGGTCGGTAGTATCAACCTTATGTGATCCTAATAGGGTAGATCACCTTAGCTCACATCCCCTGGTTACTCGAATCCTAAAAGCTATAGCTCTCCAAACACCTAAGCAGCAAAAACCCCCCATTTGGGACTTAGATAGACTATATTTCTGGTTAGCTAATAAAAACACCTCTAATTTGAGCTTGTACGAGTGTTCTAGAAACACAGCTTGTATTCTACTACTGTCCTCTGGGCGCAGAGTCCATGACCTTACACTCTTGTCCATAGATCCCAAGTATTTCACAATCACAGATGATTATGTTACCTTTTGGCCCTTGTTCGGGTCCAAAACAGATAATGCCAACTACAGACAATCTGGGTGGCGGTTTATGACAAATACAGAGTCAAATGCTCTCAACCCCTTATTCTGGATCAAATCTCTGATAAAATTATCAAAACACCGACGAGACTCTTGTAGAGCGAGCAGCCTATTCCTGACAGTATGTGGAAAACCACGTGCCGCATCACGCACTGTGATCGCTAACTGGGTGAAGTCTGCGCTAGAAGAAGCGGGCGTGCATGCCTCGGCCGGCAGCGCTCCGCAGTCGCCTCCAAGAACTGGCTCCTGAACCTCCCGCTGGACGAGATCCTCGCAAGGGGAAACTGGCGCTCGCAGAACACCTTTGCCAAGTTCTACAGACGTGAGGTTAAGTCGCACACAGAAGTGCCTTTAGTATCAAGATTATTTCAACCCATCCAATGAATGAAAAGTATATGTCTAATCTGAGAATTTAGTATTTAGTTGCTACCTACCTAATATGTATGTAAATTGTCCATCCCTCTATGGGTTGAAACGGTCAGAAAATTATTGAATTGTTAGCATCTTTAATTGAAAATAAGGAAAAATGTTGGGTTAATGACTGAATTATGGTAATAATAACAATGCTTTAATAAAGCTTATGTGCATTAATAGAATATAATATAAGTGCACTCTTTCTCTTTTAATAAATAATAGGAGTTACTGTTGATTTTATTTCAGTGTTTGGCATAAGAATAAAAAAGGAGTGATTGAATGTTGATGTCATTGTTTTATTCCTTAAAATTTCTTTCCTCATACCAAGGTTAGCCACTATTGAATACAAATTGTGTGATAGGTACCTCATTCCCTATTGCATGTTACTGTCTAGGTATACAATACTTATACAGCAATCCAAGTTGTTAGAAATCCTAACTACACATCCTTATGGTTAACACTTTGATATCATACATACATCACATTGGCGTCCCTCCACCAGGCGATAACAGACACGTCTCATATTAAGAGGCTTCGAATAGCGGTACAGTTGTTTAATGACGGCGTTTTACCTACAACTAAAACGCTAATTAAATAACTTACCCTATTCGAAGCCTCACTTTTCAAGCCTGCCTGGTGGCAATATGAGACTAAATGAGCTAGCCGGACGGCCCCAACCAAAAAAGTGGGCTGCCCGGTGGAGGGACGGAGAGGGGGATGTTAGACAGGGACAGATATATGGAACGACCAATCAGAGAGAAGCAAGGATGCCACTCTCATATTAAGAGGCTTCGAATAGGGTAAGTTATTTAATTAGCGTTTTAGTTGTAGGTAAAACGCCGTCATTTTTATTATTTTCTAATTAAAGCCAAAGTAGGAAAAACTTCCGTATTTTATTTGTCGAGAAGACCTACGGCTTCAACAGGGAATGTTTGGAAATAAAGAAATAAATAAAGATATTAAGATCTTCCCCCTCCCCAAGATGACCCCCAGATGACCCCCAAAGGGCCAGTTTTTGAATTGATAATTTCACTAAGTAGGTATTTACCTATGTATTTACATAAGTAGGTAAAAACATAAATACGTTCTGTCATATTTTAATAATAGCGAGAAAATGGCATTTGGGGGGACTGGATTGATGCATAACTAAGGAAAAATAAGATAAAATACTTATGACAAAAAATACTAATATTTTGTGAAAGATAATTAGCGACAAATGAAGTGCATGAACCAGGGCTTCTTGACCAGAGGAGGTACTCTAGTTTGTTATAGATTTTTTAAACTTTTCTTACCTCCCACAAAAAAAAAATATTATCGCACCCCCAGTGCTAGACTGTCACTTTTGCTAAAATTGCAAAAATGAGTTAGCTAAATATGTAATAACTATTCTAAGACACCCCTTACTTAGTGCGATAAAAGAAAGAAAGTTAAAAGTTGATGTTGTTGTAAAAGCTATTCATGTTGTTTAAATCTTGAAATATCATTAATATGTGAGCTATCAAATCTTTCAAACCTTCTCCTGAATAATTGCATTTTTGCAAAAGTGACAGTCTAGCACCGGGGGTGTGTTATGTTCCATTTATCTATACTTGGCATTTTTTTTGTACTTTAAACGACACTGAATTGAAAACCTTCAGCGGTAGAAAATTCGATACCGTTTGCAAATTTAATACTAACAAAATTTGTAAACTGTTTTGAGTTTTCTACCGCTAAAGGTTTTTTATTTAGTGTCGTTTAAAGTCTGAAAAAAATGCCAAGTATAGATAAATGGATTAATACACTTCTCTCATTGTCTTATCAGTACTTTTTTAAGAGCTGAGGAGTATTTATTTGGGAAGCAAACAAAACAATAGACGAAATAGCCTATTTGACAGGTTTTGAAAACCATCTCAGATTTTTGTTAGTGTTCATAGAGTGCCCAGAATGCGGTAATCTTTAATTCTTTCGTGTATTTCTTGTAAAAAAAAAGCAAATAAAAATGAATTTTTAAAATAAGCCGCCAAAACGCCATCTTCAGCAGCAGAACCAATGAACGTAAGAACGACATGAATGACAGACGCCATATTTACTGAGCTGTGACGTCGTCATAGATTCAGCCAATCCAGGACAAATGATTAATTTTGAAATGCGGTTTGAAGACTCATAATTTACATGAATATTTATAAATAATACTTTTTTTTTACACGGTCAAATAGCCTATTACTTAAAAATTGAGAAGACACAAATATCAATAAATCCTCTGTTATGTATCTTTTGTAAATACCTCATGGACAACCTCGCAAAAACTTGTCAATATTATAAAAATAACAGTTGGCAGTGAAAAGATTTGGAAAAAATTTAACAAATTATATACATAATTCTTTTTTGCATTGCGATTTTATTGTTTTTTTATTTTATTTTAAAAGTAAAAGTAAAGTATGTTGTTTTTTTTTGTGCATCTGACCATATTATAAAAACTTGTCAAATAGACATAGGTCCAGTTTCTGAATTGTTCAATACGGTATTTCGTCGCCTTACTTTCTCAACCTCGTATCTATAAAATCGCAAATGTTCAGGAGACACAAAAAACTGTTTGTTTTTTCTTCAACAAAATTTCAACAAAACACTTGTTGAATACTACTTTTGGAGCTGGTTTTACCATAATATCATTTTTATTTTTATTTATAAGTTTATTTTTGTAGATACGAGGTTGCTGAATTTAGCTTTTCAATACTTTCCATTTACCATGTGGCTAACTTACGAGGTAATTGAATTAAAACTATGATATAATTACAGTATTTTTATTAAAAAACTAACAAATCGTGGAGCAAAGTGTCATAGAAACTATGGTAGTCTT
The DNA here is from genome assembly GCA_947310845.1 of Yponomeuta plumbellus. Lineage (NCBI taxonomy): Eukaryota > Metazoa > Arthropoda > Insecta > Lepidoptera > Yponomeutidae > Yponomeuta > Yponomeuta plumbellus. The sequence goes on along the minus strand of OX371216.1, from coordinate 7,688,784 downwards.
TAGGAATAAGATTTTTTGTGCTTTGGAGGTCGTTGAATTTACGTGTCGTTATGGGTAAAGACTGACTATAGTTTTTCTGCTTTAGATGTTGAACGTTGAGGCAACAGTTTCCAATAGTGATGAAAGGACTCGAGTCTTATAAGCCTTTTAAAAGAAACTCTCCTCAATTTTTACGCCTCGAGACTAAATCGAGTTTTTCAGCCTTTTAGCACTGAGCCTTTAAAGCCTTTTAAGCCTTTTAGTGTTTTAAGGAGCCTTTTATGCAATTAGCCTTTGAGTCTTTTAGCACGTTTTTATTGAAGCTTAAAAGGCTCTAAAGGCTCAGTGCTAAAAGGCTGAAAGACTCGATTTAGTCTCGAGGCGTGAAACTTGAGAGATTCTTTTAAAAGGCTTAAAAGACTCGACTCCTTCCATCACTGCTATAGATTAAAAATTAAAATTAATGTCTTTTTAGAGTCTAAGCCTTTAAGAAAATGCATGAGACATGACGTAAAAATATTTGCGTCTAATCGTCCTTCAGCCCCATGCCATACGTAGAATACGGCACACAATTTTTTTTATTATTTTCAATCGAGAACAACAAACGAATCTAAAAGTTTTAAGACCAAATTGCAACATCTTTCTTTGCAATGTTATAGACGAACTTCACACCATAAGTGCAGCAACCTCGCTTCTCAATTAACAAAGTAATGAAAAATAGACCCAAAGGCATAGGCATAAGATCACAAGACCTCGTAAGTTAAAGATACGAGTTTGGTACAGTTATGAAAATGGTATGAATGACTTGTGTGATAATTGCAACGATGTTTGCGACTAACCTCGTGCTTGTATTGAAATAGAAGTTCAGTTATAAGGCATCACTCATAGCAGAGATATGAGCAAAAAAATAATATCGAAAAATTGAGTTACGAGGTTGAAAAAGTAAGACGACGATTTGACACTAATCAACAATAAATTATTTGAGATGCTCGAAAAAAACCAAAATTACAAAATGTTTCGGAAAATGTATTCTTTTAATCATGTACTAGTTATTACAATTTTTTTATAGATGAAACATAAAAAGAGTGCTCTGAAATGTGACGTCACAAACAAGTATTTTCATACAAAATTCAGTTTTAATTAAGTAACTTATTTGACAAAATATACCCAATTGAAGTAATTGGGTTTTTGGCAGTTAATTACTGTAGTGCTTTCTCGTCTCAGAAAAGAGTGTGACAGATTGTTACAGTGTGACAGACTGGCCCATATCCACTAAGGGCCGATTTCTGAATTGAGAACTTTCTCTAAGTAAATACTTAAGTAACATTCTATCACTCTCTTTACAGAGAATTTTGACGAGACAGCACTACAGTTAAGTATTTACTTAGAGAAAATTCTCAACTCAGAAACCGACTCTAAGCCTCTTGTACATCTGTTGCACTTTTTGCAACACTCATCATCCTACAAACTCTGAATGATGAATATTTTTACTAGAAAGCCAAACCTAGTTAGCCATCTTCTAGTAAAAGTATTATATACTGTACTTTTTCTGGAATCATAATTGTTTTTCTCTATGTTTGTATGAGTGGCAAATATTTTTATTTACTTATTGAGCTGCGATGGAAATATATCTCACCATTACTCGTGTTTAAACAGCTGTTTCAGACAGAAATTTACATATTTGCGTACCATTCAGTTTATTGATACATTTGGCTTAGAAATTAATATTATAAGTTGTTATTATACACCTAATTTCCTTAGAATACTACCTTATTTATGTGTTGTTTTCAGGTACACCTTGGAACTTGTGTATTATATAAATATACGCTTAGGAACTGTGATTTTCTGCAACTAAAATGAATTATGCTATTTTATTGTGACTTTAATATGATATTACAGTCTGATCAATACTTAGATACATCATCTATTAAGTAGTTAATGAGGCAAATTAAAACAAACACATTATTTATAGGTTAAACGGCAAACAAAATTATATTAGTAAATGTATCTAATTTCCAAAGGTGTGTTTATAACGCATAGATTGGCCACCCACGCCCTGTACTTGCAAGCGAATGTAAAAACAACCACTTATAAGGTGATATGGGCTTAACTGGTTAATTAATAGTGGTTTCAATTCATAAATAGCCTACCTGCCTTGTGTCAGGCAATAGGTTTGAGCAAGGATTCGCGCGCGACGGGTCGCGGGCCTGATTATTGGCACGTGTCCCATGTGAATGCCACTTCAAGAATGGCATAAACTTGCTGCAAGCGGGTGTTATTATAAATAGAGGAACCTTGGCTGAGACGCGTCGCGACCGCGCGGAGGCGCCTGCTACCGCCTCCCACCGGCCACGCACCCTGATCTTAGCCAGATATGCAATTAAAAAGCGAGTACACAGCGAAATCCCATAAAAATTCCTGGTTTATTCTCCATACATAAACAATGAGATCGGGTGTAGACAGGCGCGCGCTACCTCGACGCACGTTTACTTTGTAACATTTATGGCCAAAGATACTTCATTGAGGCTATATTCTTCGGCTGGACACCGCGCCTAGCATCATTTTATATCATTCGTGTGATCTAATTAAGGTTTTTTCGATGGGAATGCAGTGGGAAACAAAAAATCGGGATCGCTGACATTTTTGTTTATGGTACATCGTCGTGATCCAGAATCCACAAATAGCGAATAAACTTACATGATTACCGCCTCCCGACGGATACACAATCACTTGATAACACTACACTTTTCGCCTTGTCACATTTAGGTAAGTTTCATTGTAAAACAATGCCTGATTTTTAATTTCTTTCTATCACCATTGAACACAAATCACCACGCACACACAACACAACATACATATGCGCACACATGCAAAAACCAAGAATATATACGACGTGTGTACACGCATCTAACGCACACTTTTACAAAAATACCACTACTCTCGCAATCGTCAAAATTTCATCCTACAAAAACGCAGATTCTCTGCTCTACAACCATAGACAATAGTCAAAGCCAAGCGTTAGTCTATGGTCTATGTAAAATACGGAAAAGAAAGTTGAATAAAATATTATTTAGCTATCGAAAGTGTATGAAAATAAACTGATCGTGCTTCACAATGTTCAATAACATTTCGGCTCATGAAAATTTTAAATGGCTGAACAACAATTATATCATAATCCTTCCATTCCACGAAAGTTTTGAGAAACAAATAGGATTGTCTATGATCTATGGTGAAGGGAGGAGGAACGATTTTCGCTTCGTTGTCGTCTAATTTATAATTTTTACGGTGTTTTGTGATAACAATCGTACAATCCGATTGGAATTATCGACTTTACTTGGTGCTCTTGTTATTTTTACGTGTGGTCGTGTGTCCGACGCATCGCATGAAACAGTAGTGAATCCAATCGGACCGCTCCCTGCGCGTATCGTAGAGTACGTCAGTTAAGTATTTTTCATGCTTGTACTACTTGCCGTAGTAAAAGCTGTTGGAAAGTGCATTCATACTGGGAATTGATGGCGTAAAAAACTTATCTCACGTTCTATATTAGTGTGATCGCTATGAGGTGATTTGTGACGAGTGGATCTTTGACGATTTGTGGCCATTTCGTATTTCGGGTAAGTCATGTTTTCCCTTTAGCCTTTTCGTGTCGATCACGACTGATAATGGGTTTTACGTGAATATGATTTGCTGAGTAATCGCTCAACGAGCGGCTTGAATGTTTAGTGTGTAGTAATTTCGAGATTTACATGAGTGGTTGTGGAGATCTTGATCATGAATGAAGTTTCCTGCAATGTTTTCCTATGAGCTTATGTTGGGGGGTAGACGTCAGTATGGTTTCGCGCAATTTTTGTTGTAGTTGGTCTCAATAAATGCAAAGCTTAACCCAAAATGCAAATGAATTTAGAGCCGCCTATTGGAAATCTGATAAGAATTGCCATAACCTGTCGAATTGATTTACTAAATCGATGTGAATATAGAAAGTTTTGCTAAAAGAGAAGGTCAATGAGGGAAGATTATACTCTGTCTTATCTCAAAAATTGTGCACCTGACTGTACCTATTTAGTAGTAAATTTATAAATTGTTTATTTTAATTAATACAATAATTGGGCTAGAATAAAACAAATGTTGCATAAACACAGGATACCTGTTAAAGTAAACGGGATTATGGAAAATAAGGATTGTGGCTTTAATATATGTACCAGTTTATTTAGTCGTTTTTTCAAGAAGTGACAGATTAATCAAACAAAAGGAAAACACTTTTTTTGTCTGACACAAGTCTGACATTAACAACAAAAAGGTTGTCCTAACATCCACCTCTGTTTGTGATGCCTGCCATCTTCTTGAGCATTTCAATTCTGGGCCCATAAAGTGGTTTGGTCAGCATGTCTGCAATCTGCCTGCTTCCTGGAACATAGCAGATGCTAATGCTTCCATTTTGTAAGCATTCTCTCACAAAAAATGCTCTGAGCCTGATGTGTAAAACTTGAAAGAGAAGAATCTACCTTGACTGTTGAGGACATAGAAAGAGTTGGCAAAGAATCCACCAGAGTTCCACCAGAGGACCAAACACATCAGGCTCAGAGCATTTTTTGTAACGCATAACTTGGTCGAGTGTTTCATCCGTCATGTTCGTTGTCATCAATGTTAAGACGGCACTGTCAATACTTTGGAAATCTCGTATTTCCTTATCATATTTTGCCTTGGTGGCAACATCAGCCGTTTCAGTTAGCTCAGCGGGCTTTAGCATCTTCCCTTCGATCAACTCTGTCGCACCGGGAATAGCCCTATATACTGTTTCTATCCTATACTTCCAGTGCTTATAGTTCTTTCACCTTTTCACTATCTCTGCCCATAAACCATCCGGTATTCTTTCATGTGCATGCATGACGGCTCGCGCTGCTTCAACTACTGTGCGATTTTCCCGCTCTACGCATCCAGCTTGTTCGGGTGTGTGAGGCATCGTCAATCGTTGCGTTATGCCATGCTCTTGTAAGATCATCCGAAATTCATCGCTGATATATCTGCATTAAAGAACATTTGGCACGATCTAAATGGCCAACTCGAGACAAATCTACCGGAAATACTGCTGATTTGTAAGATACTTGGCACTCTACCGCAAGATTATTTTGCTTTCAAGTCAAGTTGGCTCCTGATTACGAAAAAGGATAGGACAATAGAGAATCTTACCGCCCAACTAAGTGGATATGAGAAAGCCTTAAATAGCAAAACTGAAGACGAACATAACGAAGTGTTAGTCGTGAAGACAGAAAAGAAAAAGAGACTAGAAGTGTTTAAATGCAACTACTGTGGTGAAGTTGGGCACAGAGTACGCAAATGCCGAAAATGGATAAATGATGGACGCCCGCCAAAGCAGATAGCTGATACACAGAAGACCAGAGCAAACATCAAGCCTCCGAGTAGATTCCAAGACTACAACATGAATTCAGTACCTTCTATCGCCATGATGTAGTCTTGGAATCTACTCGGAGGCTTGATGTTTGCTACATATATTAAAGCCACAATCCTTATTTTCCATAATCCCGTTTACTTTAACATGGTAGCAGAGCGTGGTTAGTCGTTTTTTCAAGAAGTGACAGATTAATCAAACAAAAGGAAAACACTTTTTTTGTCTGACACAAGTCTGACATTAACAACAAAAAGGTTGTCCTAACAATACCTACTTATCTACAAAAACTAAATTTTGTTTGTTTTTTAATTTTCATAAATAACAAAACATGGACACTGAAACCTCAATTTTAAACTAAACAAGATTATTTCAGTGTTATTTCTTATGAAATCTCAGTGGCGGATTAACACATTTGCCACCAGTAGGCTATTAAAGTTTTGCCGCCCCTTCTGACCTCTGCATTTCGACAAAAGAGGGTGAAAGAAAATATTTTAGAATTAAAATACTAATTATTCATAGTTTTTAAAATAATCTGTATCTTATGAAAAATTAAGAACTGATTAGGTATATTCATTAAATTATTAAATTTTCTAAACTAATAATATTTATTGTAAACCAGTTTAGTAAGTTTCCTGAACTTCGAAAGAATATAATCCATGAAATCGATAAATACGCACGTACAGCAGCATACGAATTTTTAGTAAGCAAGATACTGATATATTATAACACCACTGGATGCCGGAAAATACTATTTTTGGGGCAAATTTGCCGCCCCCTAAATCCACCTACGCAAATATGTAATATAAAAAAGTATGTATTAGCAGATTGGCAAACGTCTATTCCCACTTTTCAGGTTAAGTTAAATGGTGAAATCTAATAACATTCAGGTATTTTTTAAATTTTTATATCCGTAAGACAAAAAAAAATTTTTTGAGGCAAATTTGCCGCCCCCTAAAATCTGCCGCCCTAGGCTCCAGCCTACTCAGCCTATTGGTAAATCCACCACTGTGAAATCTAAATCCAATTTCAACAACATCTCCAATTATCCAGCACATAACATTTGCAAATAAACCTACCTACTACCGATTAACAATAAAACACCCATCAAACCACCTCACAGGCCCCCCATTCACAAAAATGAATTGTACTCAACAATCATTGTTTACCTCTACAGGATGTACAGAAAAGTTCATCCATGCAGCAGGTAGTGTTCCTCATACGTAAATAAGTATTACACTATCTGAATTTTCAATTATTACAGTTTTATAAAGATGTTACAGTGTTATTTATTAACACTAAAAGACTCCTCAAAGGCAGTTTACGTTTTAGGCAAGACTGTTTGTTTTGTGTGTTTTTGAAGAGAGTTATAGAGGCATCGTGTTTTTAAAAAAAGGAAAGGAAAGTTTAACCAAACTTAGTTCGTTTATGCACTCTGCAGTGGATCTATGCACAGTACTAACAACTGACTTGTGACTTATATAGCCTATATACATCCCTGTAGGGCACTCTCAGCTCTCAGAGAGAAAGGCAATTTCCAGAAACTTTACATTATATTCAGTTATACAGTTTATTCGGTAGGTGTGAGAATAGGTTGTTATCCATTTTTATACCCATATCAGCTAGTCTTTCTTTTCTTTTTCTTCTAATATATAAAATTCTTGTGTCACAATGTTAGAAATCGGCTTGGCCGATTTTGATGAAATTTTATATATACAATCGTTAGGTCTGAGAATAGGTTGTTATCTACTTTTCATACCCCTGTCTGGCAAAACAACGTTTGCAGATTCAGCTAGTATAATATAAGAACCTATTTAACACATACTTTAAGCCATACATTATTTCATATTTTGTCGAACTGTACTTCTGCCGTAAAACTATTCTGTCTAAAGCTGAATCTGCCCAATCGAGATTCTGCCGAAAACAGATTCTGCCGTACACCGACAGAGGGGAAGAAACCGGCCAAGTGCGAGTAGGACTTACGCACTAAGGGCTCCGTACATATTTGTAATTTGTAATACACATTAGCAATAGCGGTTAGAATCTCGTCGTTTCAGAGGCTGGCATGAGGATGACCATAATTTTGCGGGAAATTTCCAAAAAAAGCTGCACATGTTGTGAGACCTGTGTATCGATAGAGAATAACAAAAATTGTTGCAGAATCATGGTCACCCTTGGTTTTATTTTATTCAGTACAGAACCTTTAATAGAAGTTTGACTAACACTTGGCCGTTTTTTATCATTTGGTAGACTATGAAGACTGCACTAATTTATCACATAATGTTTGACACTTTTAAGTGTTACAGTTTGTTGGGCTGAGCAAAAGCAAAACATTTCTTTCTTTTATGGGGATCCATTTTAAGGTTGTGCATTTGAATTGCGCTACGATGAAATCTCACTTATCAAAGTATTATTAAGCATTTTTTGTTGCATTTGCTGTTAAAATTCAACTGGCTTCATTGTAGCTAACTCAAATGGCACAGGCATTTAAAAATAATTATTCAAATAAACAGGCATACTGTTGTGCAAGCTCACAAATCGCTCGTAGCCTGGGCTGCCTGATTGATCTTAAACGGTCACTAAGGTTAAGCAACATACGGCGTGTTCAGTCTATGGATGGGTCACCGTCTATGACTAACGCTAGTGGCATTTTTCCGAGCGATTCCGTGCTTCGCAAGGCACGTTAAGCAGTTGGTGCCGGCTGCCGATGATAGGTGGCAGTAGTTAAGCCAAGTAAGAGGCCATAGGGCGGCTTGAAAACTTCTGACAGTAAGACCAGCCACTAGTCTTACAAGCCTCCACCAATCCGGACTTGGCCCCCGTGGTGGAGTATGGCCTATACCTTCAGGGAAGAGACCCGTGCCCCTCGGTGGAGACATGATGGGTTGATGATTATGATGACTGTTGTGCAAGATATCAATTGTCATGGAAAGGCGTAGTACCTATGATCGGCGTGTCAAGCTCGTCGAAACTATGCAGCGTCATCTTCGAAATTCCTGCAATAAAAAATTCGCAAAGAATAAAATTGTTATGATAATCCTGGACATTGACATTCTCGAGTTCGTCATTATCAACCTTTAGGATTTGTCTGAGCACAGGCCACTTAGAAAGAGATTACAACCGTTAATGGCTGTATGGGCCCATTACTGAGTGATTTATTCTGAGGAATATACTTTGCTTAGTTCATCGTCTGAGTGTATCAACCCTGCGTCTAAGGGGGCGTACATTAATTACGCAAAAGCAAAATTAGTCCGTCCAGCCAAATCTCACTAAGAGGGTTGATCAAACAAAGGTGCCAAACCGCCTGGATTATAGAGATGGTTGGGTGAAAAAGCTCCCGCATGACGAGATTTTAAAATTGGTAAAATTGTGAACGAAATAATTTATTATAGTAAATTCAGTACATACAATATTCCAGGGAATATTCTGCCTATTCCATCTCTACCCGGGTTGACAGCACATTATCCATAAATACTTACTAAGTTAGAGACTACCATTCGCCCGTTCCCGTGATTTCCTGTCGGCCGCACGTGGCTGGGCGTTTTTTGCGCTAGTAGGTATTGTAGTCTCTTATATTAAAACTATTTAGGGCCCTCGCCCACGGCGACTTTTTTCAGCGATTCCGTCGCGCGTTCGCATTGATACAGTTGCGATGCGGTCGCCAGCTGTGTGATCTCGCCCACGTAAACACGATTCTGTCGCGATACAAACGCGATATCGTCGCGCTTCTGTTGCGATGCAAATGCGATTCAGTAACGACACAAAAAGGCCTGTTATCGCCACAGTTGCAAACTGATGTTGTCGTCCGTCGCGCGTTATCATCGATACAGCCACGATGCTGTAGCGCGTCAGTAGCGCCTTGGCATCGCTTCTGAGGTGCGTTGCAAATGCGACTAACGCGCGTTTGTAGCGATGCTGTCGAGCATAAATTACATCAGTCATTCAAGAGCACCACTACAAAAACTCGCCGTGGGCGACGGCCCGTAGGGGTTATTTTAGCATGCCTTAACGTTGCCGGTCTGGAGTAACGTGGACGTTTCAACTATTGATTAATTTGATATAACTTTACGTGAAGCGCGATGTGGCACTTATTCCTGTCGCTGTATCAGGTCTCTTTATTTATTTATTCAGTTAGGAGAATCATCAGCTTATAAAACTAATCAAGTGGAATAAAAATAGGTAACTATGAGCTAATAACAGACTCTCGCCTATAGACACAACTTAAATAAAGAAAAAAAAAATCTATTCCAAGCATTATACAGGGTTACAGGGAAAGTCGTACACAATATTAAAGGAGGTTATTATTTAGGTCATTTCTGATGGATTTTATTCTATTATATAGGGTTCGAAAGTTAACCGTTATGGAGATATTGACTGTTAAAGATTTAAAAAAATATCAATTTTTTTTTGTTTTTTGATTGATTTTTTCTCAGAATAGAGCTCATAAAGTGTTTTTTTTAATGTATTTAGTTAGAAGGCATGTCAATTGATAAAAAATATCAGCAAAAGCTGCACCTACTACTAACAGCTTTAAAAAACTGCTTGGCAACGGTTAGAATTAAATAATTTTTCTCTAAACATTTTTCACATTAAAAACTTCTACGAATCTTTCAAAAAGGTACAACATTTAATAGGTGTGTGCATGAAATTTTAAAATAATGTTATTTGAGTAGGCTCTAGTGGTAGTACCTACATAACTGAACTTCGATACAAAAAAAATATTTTTACTTCCTGGCACCTTTAAACTATGTAAAAAGGTCAGATAGGCTTTTTTGTGCTCTGGAGACATGCTGTCTCAGGTGTTCAGGTACCTACCTATTTCAGTATTTCTTTTTTAGAATATTCTATCTATCTATTATTTTTGAGTTAGTCTTCTCGTGTGATTCTTCCGTGGTAGATGTGTTTAATACGTGCTCTGCAAATGATTTGCGTTTTAGAAACATCTACGTCTCTTTAGGTGTAAAAAAACGTATATCACTTGCTATTACATCGAAAAAACGTTAGCCAAGTGTCACTTAAGATGACAAACGGTAAATGTTTAGCTGAGGTAAATACGTGTTCTTTGATAATTTCCCGTAAAACGCGACTTAGTATGGATTTTGGTATTTATTCATCTTCATTGTGTGACTACCTACTCAAATGACATTATTTTAAAATTTTATGCACATACCTATTAAATTTTATACCTTTTTGAATAGCTAAAGAGTCTTAGAAGTTTTTAAAATTATTTGCAGAATAAGTTCCATGCGTTAATTTTTTTTAAGAGCTTCAATGTGAAAAATATTTAGAGAAAAATTATTTAATTCTAACCGTTGCCGAGCAGTTTTTTAAAGCTGTTAGTAGTAAGTGCAGCTATTGCTGATATTTTTTATCAATTGACATGCCTTTTAACTAAATACGTAAATTAAACACTTTATGAGCTCTATTCTGAGAAAAAAAAATATTTTTTTAAATTCTTTAACAGTCAATATCTCCATAACGGTTAACTTTCGAACCCTATATAATAGAATAAAATCCATCAGAAATGACCTAAATAATAACCTCCTTTAATATTGTGTACGACTTTCCCTGTAACCCTGTATAATATTTATTCCGTCGAAAGTAAATGTAATTTGTCCAACTCCTCATGATATCTATTAGTTTATTTATGACGTTTTTATACTCACGCCTCTGCTCACCACATTGAGCGCAGGCGTGATGTCAGCCATGTTACGCGCTGGCTGCACGGCCCGGGAACTGGGAAGTTGTATTCAAAAATATGTCTTAAAACGTGCGTAGTTTTATTATGTCACAGCCTCATTTATCAATAGACTATTATTTAATTTACAATAATAAAAACTATAATGAATGACCGACGTTATAGGCATAATTATTAGATTCCGAATTTGTGTCCTCCATTACGGAACCCTAAAAAAATAGGTTGCGCATCGCCAAGCGCGTCACTAAAGTACAAACTGCAGTGAAACTTAAAGTATTAGCTTCAGGACAATTAATGTGGATATTTTTGTGAATTATCACAACTATGCCGCTGTTAATGTCTGAGTTTGCGACCGCTAATTGCCTCTGCCATTAACCTCAATTGAGTGTGAATGCACTTAGCCCCTGTTTCCGCATTCTAACCGGCATCTATCAGTGCGAAATTCACGCAAAACTGCAGTTTCAAGATGGAATAATTCATGATAGAATGGGGCATACGAACAGTTTCATGAAGAGCTATGAAGTACGAGTACAATGACGCTTTCTTTATATTATTGTGAATGTGTTAATTCTCATTTTGAGTGAAGTAGACCTGTTGTCTCGTATTGTTTTGCGTTGCAGACAAACGTTTTCTCTTATAAGAGAAAAAGAATGGTAAATAAGTTGGGAACTTATTTGTCCATAGTTTTAGCGAGTTTTGGCAATTGTTACGATATGATTCAGTCTTGGGGTTAACTGTAAGATAGTTATATAGAGAGATATTAAAATTCTTTATTGCATTGCTTTACTGTTTTAGTACAAAAGCTAACCATTCTTGCGTGGAGATTATTTCCAAATCGACTGTCTTGTTGGTCTAGCGATTATGAGTTTGCTCACCAGGCCAGATGTACCTAGTTTGTTCGATTACCGAGAAAATTGCGGCGTACATAAAATTTTACAAATCGCTTCAGGCGGGATGATTTTCCATGTTTTTGATGTCGTTGATGACATCAAGGACAGTACTCCTATTTATTTTCCACCTTTTGCAAAGCCTTTTATATATGTCCGCTCTGAAACCTCGACTGAAACGTAAGCATCATTAATATTTTTCTTCAAAACATGGTAAGGATCGAATCTCTTCGTAAACAGGAGGCGCGAATAGAATAGGTACTCGACAAAGCCTTCAGCGCAGAATGGAACAGCAAATAACAATGCTTGACGATTGATAATGACTCGCGAATTTCGTGCACGAATTTGAGGATTTTGAAATTCGCCTTGAAATCCCTAAGAGCATCACTCTGGGTTTTCGAAAGTTTCATCTCTCTTATTATGATTTGTACATCCGACACTCGACAAACTCATTGAACAGCGGCGATTAAGTCATGGTCTCCTCCTCGGTTCGTGTTATCGCTTGTAGCCCCGGCCGCCTGAGTGATATTAAACGATCTCGAAGGTTAAGCAACATCGGGCGCGCACAGTGCATGGATGGGTGACCGTTCTATGACTAACGCTAGTGGCATTTTTCCGAGCGGTTCCGTGCTTCGCAAGGCATGCTAAGCAGTTGGTGCCGGCTGCCGTCGATAGATGGCAGGGGGGGGATGGCTTAGGGGGTGGCCCGAAAACTTCTGACAGTAAGACCAGCCACTAGTCTTACAAGCCTCCACCAATCCGGACTTGGTCCCCGTGGTGGAGTATGGCCTATACCTTCCGCAGGGAAGAGAGCCGTGCCTCAGTTACTTATTAACAAATTTAATAAGAGGCAACAAAATTATGAAACTTATTAAAGTAGTTAATGAACTAATTTAAGTTTTTTACACATAGTAATACAGTGCTAGATTTAGTTCTGCAAGGATACAAAGAAGTAATAATTACAGTAATCTAGCGAGCATCGAACTACGTTTCTACAATATAATAAGTAATATCAAGTTCAAAGTTTGTCATTTTACATGTTTGTATGTTTCGGGCAATCTCAGAAACTAATTGTCTCATTTATCTAGAATTAACGTTAGTATGTAATAAATAAATAACTTGCACCCCACCAATGAGTTCTCCTAGTGCCAAAGTAGGATACCCTGTACTGTGGTAACTAGGCAAGTACCCCACACACATGGAATTAAACCCAGATTGAGCCCATTTGTACAAATGTACTGCGGCCGTAATCAGGCGATACCGCCAGGCCAACCACTCAGAATACTTAGAATGGACCTTCATGATGGACGTGGACTACACAATATTATTAATAATATGCTGTATAGTATGCTGAGTCGGGTCCTTTCACAAACGCAGTGCACTGACATTCCTTGCATGTTTCTTTTTAATTTAAATTTAAAATTGTTTACTTTGTATTTGTATTCTGTCATTGTTCTGTGTTTTCAGTGAATAAAATATTTCAATTCAATTTAATTCAATAAACCTGGGGCCTAATTCTTGGTCGCTTGTCCCCAGGTGTCGAGCCGTCCCCTTGCTCAATAGCCGACGCGATGGCGCTGGTCACCCATTGAGGGCCGCTTTCACCGACCAAGACATGAAAAGAACCCCGCAGACATGGACGGCGTGAAGAAAATACACTCGGGCACGCTGTATCGGTGAGTAAAGCTTTTAATATCGTAGTTTCATATGGAGGGTTTCATGTAAAATGCGCAATCCCGAATTCTAAACTTAAGAGCGCTTTTACATTTAGGCGACTTTAGCAGCGCGACGGTCGTCCGAAATACGCGCGACATTCAGCAAAATTAGCGAGATCGACACCGAAAGATTTATGATTAAAATCCACTAATATCACACGCCTCACTAGTCAAAGCCGCAGGGCAGAAGCGCGCTGCTGCCGCGCGGCGGCAGTGCCGCTGTTTTATAATGTAAAGGCATCCGCTGCTGACGCCCTAATGTGAAAGCGGCTTAAAACGTTTTTTCTCAGCGTTTTTTTTTTTAAGATCATAGCTTTAGTAATTTAATTTAATACAATCAATCAGTCATCCCGCACTCATTCACAGCTGGACAAAAGCCTCCCCAAGACCAGCCACATATTTTTGTCCTTGACGATCCTCCTCCAGCCGCTGCCAGCAATTTCCCCCAGATCGTCGGTCGCTGCGTTGGCTTGATTAGGCTATGTCAATCACCCTAGTTTTTGGAAAATCCTGATCTGATTTATCTCATGTCTTTTTCGATCCATCGAAGAGATTCTGAGCAAATAACGCTGAGCTTCTTTGAAACGGTAGACTTGTTTATATTTCGGCTCCTTTTCCCATAACTGGCAGGACGCACTGGTTGAAGACTATTTTCTTAAAACTCTGAGGAATGGCCAAGGAGAAAACCTGGCACAGTTTTCCGAGCAGGTTAACCCAGTTAGATTCTTCTCGCGGCCTCTTTCTCGAAGTTGCTTCTGCCCAGTTGAGTGGTCTGCCGGGTAGACGTATTCCTGGACAATTTTGAGGGCCACCTCACGTAGAACTCCGGCATGATTCTATCGTTGAACGTATCGTTTATCGTATCGTATCGGGAGGCATGGTTAAGGTCGCGGAGCATCGCACTGAGTTCCTGCATCGATTCTAATATTATAATTAAATCGTCGGCAAAGCGCAGCTGCGGGATGTATTCGCCTTAATATAATACCTCGTCTAGTCCAGTTCATTGTTTAGAAGACGTCCTCCAACGCTTATACAACGGAACAACTTATTTTTGCAATAGCGCAAAACCTGAAAACTTTACTATCCATAAATCAAACCACATTTAAAGTTTAAAATTCCTGAATGATGATTTGAAAAACAAAATCGAAAATTTTAAGCTTTTGCCTATTTGTAAATGGTTTAGTTATCGATACCGTTTTTCAGTTTGGATTGTTTTTCGGGGTTTTCGTTATCTCAATGACATGTTGTAGTGCAGTGCAGTAGACAGCGCATCAACTTTTAAATTTGAGTTGCAAAGTCGCCCGTAATATAATTGAGTAAAGGGAATAATGTTAAGCATGCTGTCAACTGTACTGTCAATAGTACCTTTATTTATCTCACCTATGTGCACGCACACAGAAACAGTGGTTCCAGCGTCATCGAGTAAATTGTTCTACATAAAAGGTATGCCCATCCTAATTAACACGTACGGTTTTAATCATTATCGATCAGACTGAACAAATTGAGGAATATTATATTCAAAGGTCGAAAGTTATTGTAGATGAAACACTCTGTATAAATAGATGCGTCTCAGTAATAGGGAATTTAGAAGTAAACTTGTATTTCAGTAGAGACGGAAGTAGAGAGGAAGTAGTGACATGTTACATCCAGAACTTTAATGACAAGTTTAGGGACTTCACACACGACTGCTATAATATACATTACATCCCGGGAGGTATTGCTTTACATTATATTAAAGTATCACACACGGAACAGGTAACGTAATGTATATTTCGCTTCATTTCGTTGACATACGTCTCGACCGACACACTTTCCGGCTGCTAAGGCGTTATACAGGGTGTTATGGATCTGTCGACTTACTACTAGATTTAATAGATAGGTAGTTCATCAGAAGATGATTGAGATTTTGATGCGCGTATGCGCGCACGTGCCAAAAATAGAACGATGTGCATTGAACATCATATAAAGTAAGGAAAATTCCGAAGAGTTTAAATTATATGCGGAATTATCAGACATCGCCAGCAAGTGGACAGGCAATGATATTATTACAAAATTGATGACCACTGTGTTGCTACACTTTTTTTTCTTTTCTTGAGGTAGATTGATTTTTGTTACTATCCTTCATGTTAAAGGCAACTTTAATGTTATATTCCATCACTATATACAAGTTGTAACTTCCTATGTTATATCTATAAAATCATAGGTCATCAATTATTATTATTATTATTATTAATACGTTTATTGCACATAAGTAAAAATTACAATGACAACGCGGCGGACTTAATGCTACAAGCATTTTCTACCAGTCAACCGCAGGAGGTGTATCAATCGACTGAATCGAAGAATTGCTCGCAGCTCTGGCCGCCTGAGTGATCTTAAACGATCACGAACGTTAAGCAACATAGGGCGCGTTCAGTGCGCGGATGGGTGACCGTTTATGATTAACGCTAATGGCATTTTTCCGAGCGGTTCCATGTTTCGCAAGGCATGTTAAGCAGTTGGTGCTGGCTGCCGTCGATAGATGGCAGTCGTTAAGCCAAGTCAGAGGCCATAGAGCAAGACCAGCCACTAGTCTTACAAGCCTCCATCAATCCGGACTTGGGCCCCCGTGGCGGAGTATGGCCTATACCTTCCTCAGGCTTACGAAACGTAGCTAACGGCCGATTTCTGAATTGAGAATTTCGCTAAGTAACTACTTAACTCTAGTGTTGTCTCGTCAAGTTTCTCAGAAAAGAGCGTGACAGAACGTTATTTAAATATTTAAGTGAAATTCTCAATTCGGAAACCGGCCTTTAGCGAGACTATTTATATGGAGCAAATTTATGTGGAGCAAATGATTTTTTTTGAGATAGGACTGTGAATACCTATGTCGTTTAGCGACATAAGACTCCTAGTCGAGTTTTATGAATCACCAAGAAACTTTTTGAACACCCTTTACGAAGGAAGATATATCGGAAAGGTATTGGGAGGTATTGAAAGGTATCGAAAGGTAAATATACATCTTCGTATCGCACAGTACCTTTAAGGTACGAAGATGTAAGGATGTATATTATAGCTGTCGTGTGTGGTCTCCTGACGATTTCTATGGAAAGATGTAATGAGATATATCGTGCTATAATATACATCCTTACCTTATAGCCGTCGTGTTTGGAGTCCCTTATCTGTTGTCGGTATTAAATACTTTTTTATTAAACACACTTCCAAAACACTGCCAATCACTCCATTCAACACATTCAGGAAAAAAAATTGACGTTTTACTTTTGCGTTCCCACATGAAAAAACTGACGTTTCCACTTGCTCCTCGGCTCTCCTACTGGTAGGAGTACGAGGACCAATGTGTCCTTATGCTCCTATCGTGACATTATATGCAATTAGTTCACTTAACCCTTCATTTGGCTGTAATTAGCATAACAATAGTTAAACAATGGCCGCGTGCCCGCTGCGGGCATTTGCCAAGCGAAGGGTTATGTACAGAACAACATCTCTTGGACAACATTCAGAGCTTTTACAGTCGATTCCTCGACGCGAGTGAGAAATTTCCTCAAATGGAGGAAATCTATAATGTTTTATAATACCGTTTCTGGCTTGGAGGCTCTGAGAAACGTCTTAGAATACGAGTGTAGCCTGCCTCTGAGAGAAGACCGCGGTGTGACCTGCAGTGGAACTGGTGCCCTGCAGGCTACGCTGCATACGAAATGACATGTACGAATAGCGCACCGCCCATCTTGTTTCATACCAGAGCGAGTAGGATGTTTGTCACTCAATCAATGGCTCCACCTTTGACATTGGACTACGCCCACGCTAATTGCTTTTTCTTCTCATGCTCTTGCAAAATGGCCCCCTTAGATATTTCTGCAGTCCGGTTAGCGTTTCTAGATAAGTAAACTACTACTACATTCCGGCTAGCGGCTGGGCGATAGGGAATCAAGTTATTGAGGGCGTATTTACATTTATAATGTTACGTTATATTTATTTATCTCTTGTCCACTTTGTTAACGTTATCAATCAGTTGTGTTATGGCTTTGAAAAGAACGATTAAAAATCATTGTTATGGTGAGCCGATTGAACCACCTAAAATTCTACAGGTTAAAGAGGGACCGCCAGAAGATTATAATGGAACTAAATAATCAGGAATATTTTGGAATATTATCACAATAAAGCTATGATGGAAAAATGAACTTTGTTTCTAGGTGTTTAAGCTTTATTCGTAAATTAATTGAAATAACCTGGGCCCAGTCCTATACTTGAGCCATCACAAACGTGCGAACCGAGTCATAAAAGCGCGGGCGAGAGTTCCGATATGTATGCCTGATGTGCCTCCTGTGTGTAAGAGAGAGACCTGATACAAATGTTTATGACTCGGCTCACACGTTTGTAATGGCCCAAGTATAGTGATTGGTGCCTCTGCCTACCCCCTCGGGGATAACGGGCGTGAGTTTTTTTTATTGAAATACTCGTGAAGTTGTGATTTCGCACACTTTGTGCGATACTAACCCCCGATTAATCTACTGTTAACCGCTGTCAGTTGTTTTTTTGTATGCATTTTTGCCAACTGACTGAGGTGTTAACATTAGATTAACAGACTGTTAGCGTTTGAGAAACTAGGGGTAAGCTCTCTATTGGGTGTGGAGCTGAACACAGAAGAAAACGCCCTCCGTCGTGACATAAAACTGTAGGGATTTATCACGACATACCTTTGACCGAAACTAATTCTGATTTCCCATGGTATTGAATCCTACGTATTTCTGCCGAATTGAAATACTCGTACCAACTGGGTAGCTGAAATTACCGGCGAATTTCCGGTTACGTTGCTATGCGAAGGCTCAAATATGGCGTATCTAATGAAGGCGCAGTAACTCTACCGTTGACTCATGTAACCGATTAGGGGATCGCTGTAATATTTATTCATATCTTTACATATTGGCTCATAGAGGAGCGTAAGATCGCGGTCAGTAACATGTTACCACTTGGAACGGTAATTTGTGATAGCTTTCACTTCAGGCCAGCCAATCAGAATCAGAATAAGAATCAGAAATTTTTTTCAACGTAAAGAATTTACATTCTGCTTGTTGAATGTCAATGTACATAAAATTATAATGTTAGCCGCTGCCTTAGGGCCGAATGTAGTGGAGAAAAGGGCAGCAAAAAAAAAACTCCACTCTGACCATCTTTTCTCAAAACATCTTAAATCTAATACAATGTTTGGTAGGTACGAATGTCTATCTACCTAAGAATGTCAAAGTTCAAGACCCATGAGTGCAATCAATACTTGCAATGTCAAACATTATTTGATATTCTTAAACAAGTATGAAAACGCCAATGCTGCGGCCAGACACACGGACGGCACCCGTTCACGAGCATATCGCAGGGGTCAGCCATCGCCAGTCTCAACCATATTTGAGGGAAATAGGCGACCCGGCCGACCGCGCCACCATTCGCATGGCCTTTGGCAAACTTGTGTGATAAAGTTCTTGTCTATTATCTATAATAATAGCATAGTTTTGGTATGCAATCACAGCGTTTATAAATTTCTGTAAAATTTAACATGTTCATGATTATCTACGGAACACCAGCGACCATCTCGTTGTAGAATTGGTTTACTGCCAATGTCCAAGGACTTGGCGTTTTGATCCAAGGGATCCTTGGCCGTCCTTATTTGGCTTGTCATTTCAAGTGCATTACGACATTAGTGCATTGTCATGCATTACGACTGATAGGATCTTATGTAAACCACACTAGTTTAAGTTCGTTATTGTCGAGTCCTGTCTACCAGCTGTAATATAACCACTGTAAACCTTGCATGGCAATAAATTACTATTCTTTCTTTCTTTCAAGTGCTTGTGCCCAAGATTACACATGAGCGCCTATCAGAGCGCCTAATAGACTATTTGACAATTTCTGAAAACCATCTCATATTTTTTGTTGGTGTTCATGGAGTCTTCAGAAAGTGGTCATTTTAAATGCATTCGTGTACATATTTCTTCTAAAAAAGGCAAACGAAAATCTACTTTTGAAATAACCCGCCAAAACGCTATCTTGCGCAATATGGCGTGGCACAGGAATTATGACGTCACGTGTCTGTAAACAAACCAATGAACGTAAGAACGACATGAATGACAGACGCCATTTTTACTGAACTGTGACGTCATCATACATAATTATCAAATTTTATAGATTATAGATATTATAAATATTAATTTTAATATACTGTTCTTTTTTTCACACTGTCCAATAGCCTATTATGCCCACCAAATCCTGACGGAATGCGTTTGCGATAGCATTTGCATGGAATTTGACAAATGATTGGAATCTTTGAACTAAAACTTTCGTAAGCATAACACATCATCAACCCATTATGTCCCCACCGAGGGGCACGGGTCTGTTCCCTGAGGCAGGCTTAGGCCATACTCCACCACGGGGGCCAAGTCCGGGTTGGTATTCAAGTCGTGATTGAAGCATTACACATCAGAGCGAAACCCAGTCGGACTCTTTCGACAAAAATTCAAATATGTAAGTGTATCCGGAATAAAGTGAATAATGATTGGAATCCCTTGCATCTGCCTACCGGTGCGAGAGGACCCGGGTTCGAAACCCGGCTGGGGACAAAAAAAAAAGAAACCCAGGTCTTGGATGTTTACATGTTTGTGACCTCGCTGTTTCTGGTTCCCACGACACAGGGTATTCTAGTGTGGGGCCAGAAGCAATGAATGTGCCTGTATGTAAATGTTAACTTGGTGCGCGTACAGCCGACAGCACGTCACGGCACCCATTGCAGACTTTGAACCAGGGACGGAGCACTGGCATTTTTGTGCGCGAGCGAGTGCAGCATATTATTGTCGTTTCGCCTTTTCTTTCACGCATGGGTGCTACTTGTGACGTCATCGCCCTAAAACTGGTTTTGTTCGATCGAGGCATCGAGCGGTCTCATCGTGGCTGCGCGTGATATTCGCAGTCCCTTTCGTGCAATCCAACATATAGAATCGGGTGAAGTTGTAGGTAGATATATTTGTATACCGTGACGTGCTGTCGACTGTACGTGCTGGTCAGCGTGGCCACTCATGCTTTGTTCCGACACTCTAGTGTCGCCTGACCAACGACATTTTCTGTCCGGATTCCTAAATGGATCTCTCTAATCCAGATTGTTTGTGGCCAGAAAATACCTGGTGTGCCTCAGATATTTGTTGATAAATACTTGGAACCGGCCAGAGGTATGAATGAAGGCGGTTGCTTCGATTTAGTGGTTGGCACGTGTAATGTGGCATTGTTCCCTACATCAGTCAATTCAAGAAAATTATATATATAAATTAGATTTGGTTTTCGTGCCATAAGTTGTAATTGTGTTCCTGTAAGTACCTATAAAGTACAGTAGCTATGCTGGGATACCGCCGTTTAGCCAAAGTATTTTTCGCCAAATTTTACTTCCCAATAAACTTATGGCATCAGTTTCATTTCCCAAATGAAACTTTAGCAAGTTTTCATTTCGCATTTTATTCATTTGGTCAAATTATCATTTCGCATAATTTTACTGCGTCAAGTTTTATTAAGACAAACGTTTATTATGCTAACGTTTTATTTTGGCAAGTGTTATTTTCAAATAATGGAACGGGGGGTCGGCGATGTAAAGAATACGTGACAACAGAAATATAGGTGCGACGACGCGCGTAGCGAAGCGGAGCGCGTCGGAGCGTTAGGTTCTCTATGTAAGATCGAAAACAGACTCGACTTTGATGCGTTCTTACCTTGCCTCTTGTTGCCTCTTTGGTAAAATGAATTTTGAACAAGTATTTATTTGGTAAACAATAACTTGCCATAATAACTTGTTTATTTGCTTTAAGTTGTTTTGAGAAATGTTTTTTGCCAAGTGATAATTTGCGGAAAATAGTTTGGGAAGTAATACTTTGGGAAACGATTTTTGGCAATACATTAGTGAACCAGCTATGCTATTTAGTATTTCCTACGAAAATGACATGTATCACTCAGTGTACCAAACCTTCAATAAAATCATCATCATCATCATCAAGCCATTAAATCCCCACCGAGTGGCACGGGTCTCTTTCCTGAGGAAGGTATAGGCCATAATACTCCACCTCGGGGGCTAAGTCCGGATTGGTGGAAGCTTGTAAGACTAGTGAGTGGTCTTACTGTCAGAAGTTTTTCAAGCTGCCCTAAGGCCTCTGACTTGGCTTAACGACTGCCATCTATCGACGGCAGCCGGCACTAACTGCTTAGCGTACCTTGCGAAGCACGGAACCGCTCGGAAAATAAAATAAAAGATTTAAAAAGTATATTATGTTTGAAATTAATGTAGTGATAGTAAACGTTTAAGTAAAAACTCTTTTTACAAACCTTGATACGGCTTGGTACTTGACCACCAAGCCCTACCAAGTGGTAGTAGTTTCCAGTTTTCCACCGCTAGAATCTACTGTTAAAGAGCAGCCGACCGACACAGTGTAGTAATCAGAATCAAATCGATTATACGTGACATATCTCTCCCGCCATTGTTGCATATTACAGTAGTCCACTGTGACACTCTGGTGAACCCTGGTACCGTACTGTTTTTGAGAGTTCGGAAGGTCATTCGCAGAATGTTCAGACGGGTGGAAATAGAACAGTCGTGCATTTGATGCTTTGCTATGGCCGTTTGGCGTAAAAACTAATGCACCTTGTGATGGATGTCGAGGTGATTCAAGTTTGTAGAGATTTTACTGTTGTAGGTAAACTTGTGATCTGGATTTTGAAACTTACCGTGAATTCACCAAACAGTTGACTAGACCCAAGGCCCAAATGACCCCCGGTTTCTGGATCGCTAACAGCCTGTTATTCTACTGTTAACTGCAGCTTTTTTGTATGCACTTTTGCCAACTGACAGTGTTAACAATAGATGAACCAACTGTTAGCGTTCGAGAAACCGGGGTTCAATGAGTCTTTAGTGAGTCTTCAAGAAGAAATTCTCGGAAAAAAGTAAAATTGCCCTCTATAAAGTCTCTTAAGGGCCGGTTCCTGAATTGAGAATTTGCCTAAGTAACTACTTAACCATAGTGGTGTCTCGTCAAATTTCTCAGAAAAGAGCGTGACAGGGCGTTCCTTAGTGAAATTCTTCATTCAGAAACCGCCTCTTAACGCCGGTTTCACGAACGCTAACAGTCTGTTAATCTATTGTTAACAGCTGTCAGTTGTCAAAATGCATACAAAAAAAGCAACTGACAGCTCTTAACAGTAGATTAACAGACTATTAGCATTCGAGAAACCGGGGGACTTCAAAATCTGACTTAACTCCGTTAAGAAAGTACCGATCACTTTTCAATAACAACAATCAATAATCTCTTACAGATACTTTGTAGAAAGTCTCATCTAAAGCTACTAAATTAAGCCTTTCTTCTTCTAATAAAAACCATGCAAGCTTTCTAACGAAGGATATTTTACGCCCGTCTCTCAGCTTCCCACTGACTTTATTGTATTACTCAAGAACAAACGCGAATAGGAGACAGATGGTCCTCTCCGCGTTAACCCTTAACCAGGCATGGGTAGTAAAAATTTTTCATTGGCTTTGGACTTTATTTCCAAGTTGTAAGGTTCAATTTAAAGTGGTACCTATTAGACCATTGCCTGGTGAAGGCACTCCACTCCACTGCGACCACTCCGTCAATCGATCAGCCCGTATTTGTCCCTCGGTGAGCATAGATATCTCTTCACCTTTCCCAGCAATGCATGCTGAGTTGGTGACCCTTTTTATTGCCACGGAGACACAATGTCGCATTTGTATGTTGGTCCTATTGTTATTTTTTTTGTTGTCATTGTGTTTTTTTTTGTGGAGCCTTGTAAGACTAGTGGCCGGTTTTACTGTTAGAAGTTTTCAAGCCTCCCTAAGGCCACTAACTTGGCCCCCGTGGTGGCCTATACCTTCCCCAGGGAAGAGACCCGGTGCCCCTCGGTGGGGACATACGGGTTGATGATGATGATGATGATGATGTGTTTTTTATGTGTGCTTTTGTGGCAGGGTGAATGCTTTCTTTGTTTCTTCTTCTTTCTTTCTACTTCTCGGCCCCCGTTAAGTATAAGTTTAACGCAAAATTACCAAAAGGTACTTTTTAAAGGTGATCTTGATAAAAAGTCATTGGCATACTTTAATTTCTATTTCAGAAGTTTTTTTAATCCAAGCCTCCTATGTCCGGGCGCTTCTATGGAATCGTTCCAGTGTGCGACGCTTCGACTCTGTGTCAGTTTGAATTGAGCCTTTGTTGTGGGTTACTAGTGGGCGGGCCTTCTATTTCCTTAATATTTTGTTGAACCAACTAAGCCGATGTTTTCCGGATAATGGGAAAACTCTTTTCATCTTTTTTGTTTTGTTCTTAATTGGGTAATGCGAGCATCTTAGGCTTATTAATAAAGTTACCTGTTTTGTGTTGTAAACTTACAATTGGGATGGAAATTGGTGGTCTAATTTCCATGAAAAATGTGCCGGATCTAATTCAAAAGGGTCGAATACTCTGCGGTGGGTACTCCTACGATTTTTCTTTATGTAGCCTCGATTCAGTGTCAGTGCTGTGCTATGGCCTTCCCTTCAGCCTCCTAATGTTATCAGGATAAGAAGATTAATTTTGAATACGAAGATTAATTTTAAATACTTTCTGTGAACAAAGACTTATAATTCGCTGAGAGTTTTCTTTCTCGTGGTCTGTATTGTGTTTAATTTTATCTTAAATTTCCAATCTTTCTTCTTCAGCTGCGGACGCATCTCGTAAAAGAACAGCTTACTCACTTATTATGGTATACAAATAAACAGCTTTCGGTCCTCGATAGAAAAAAAGGTTTTGTCGATCTGTTAGGTGTTAAAGTTGTATTTCAAACAGTCGAAAACTTAATGTTTTATAATTTCTACGGCACTGTCGTGTCAGTGTAAGTAAATGTCTCTGCTAAACTACAGCGCCGTGCGTTATCCTTAATCGATAGAATATCCTGGCCATATGATTTTCTGGCGTGGCGACACTGTTTATTGCCAATTGCACGGCAGAAAATATTTTTTCCACTGGCATCCACATCGCTGGCCCGCGGCCGCTCATTAGGGCAACGGTAACAGCCTAACAGCCCTGTTATAGTAATTTATCAAGCGAGCATGTCGACCTGGCTAATTACCACTTGTACTATTTACCGCGGCACAGAACGTCGCTCTATTTTTGGATTTATTTGCCGAACACACAAAATGTCGACTGATATTTTTTATGTATGCACTCTTGGAAAACCTTGTGGGAGGTCTATGTCCTGCAGAAGGCATCAAATGGCTATAATGATGATGCTTAGCGATAATTCTTTACCACGTTGCACGATTTCGTGAAACGAGGACGATACCTCGGAGGTAGTGCTATACAAATTTGTGCAAGATCTGTTGACAGAATCTACGAAAAAATCATCAAACTCTTCAATTTGCAAAGGCATACACTACATCATGGATTAATTATAGCGCAATAAAAATACTGTCAGCGGCACCTATAGTCTTAAATGTAGCGAACTTTAAATGTCGTTTCTCTGTAGTGCGAACCTTATTTTATTTTTGTACTTGTTAAATTGACTGCACCTTAAGTAAGTATGCATAATAATACATGTTATTCCGGATACACTTACACTTGTACTTATAAGTTTGTTAAGGAGCATCTATGGATTTCTGTACGTTTGTTGTAGTGTTTTTTTATGCGTCAACTCTCTCGGAACGGGAGCCATCGACTCGACGATCTCATTTCGTTATCGGTTGGATTTCTGGACCGTCCAACTGAAATGACTGACGTTATGTCTGATTTCAATCACTTTTACTTTACGAAATTTCTTTTTATTCCGCCCTGCTCGAAAATTTATCAGGAATAGGGAATGGATGAAAATATCAGAAGTGCTTGGTATTTTTTTTGGTGATAGGAATAACCTTCCTTAGCGCGAGAAAAAAGTTTCAATTTTTTTGGCTTCGTAGTTATTTTTTAAATAATCTTAATATTTTTCCATTCGTAGTTTTGGGCTCAGTACGGCATATCAGACATATTCCTTGGTCCGCTACGTATGAAAAAAAAAATCTGGTGACAATGACAGCTTTTCAAGGTGGATTTTTTTTTATACGTTAACTACGGGGCCGAAAAAATTGAAACTTTTTTCCCGCGTTAAGGAAGGTTATTCCCTATCACCAAAAAAAATATCAAGCACTTCTGATATTTTCATCCATTCCCTATTCGAAATTCCTTTTTAAAAGTGCCTTCTCATCATTGGTCGTCAACTCTTTGCATTGTTCTCTATTCAGTAAACAACTTAAGCGATTAATTGCGCCATTTTGCTTAACCTACTCGAGAAAGGGCGGCGTCCCATGACTCTTTATCGCTCTCGAATTGATTGTTGTAGTAGTAGATAGACATAGATAGTTAAATAGATAATTATATAGAGAACACTTTATAGTACGACCAGAAAAAATAATTACAACTATGTTTTCTTAACTCTAGACAGTTAATGTCTTGACAAAATCTTGATAGATCAAGGACATTCATATTGCTCTATGGACTTAATTCCGTATACACTTACTTGTTTTTGGCGGAAGAGTCCGACCAGGTTTCGCTCTGAATTCATATCGCTCATTACATGAAACATTTTTGTATTTTGTATTTTCTGCACACACTTTTTAAAGACACGGACGTATTTTCAAAGCGTAACTTCTATGTTTCCGTATTCTCTTGGGTGCTGGTACAAGTCATGTGTAGCGACAAATATTACGTCTACGCGAGTGATGTTACACTGGCAGCGTGGTGGAACCTGTTGCCAAGTGATTTGCCGTTAGTTGTCATGCAAAAAAACTATGGCTGCAGGGTGCCACGGTGCAGGGTTTCGCTGCCCTAGAATTGTTCTGACTGGACAGACAACATCCATATCAGGTGGCCATTCTCGTTATCAAAACTGCCTTCTGACTGCCTTTGGTCTGGCGTTAAGTACCTTGTTTATAAGCACACAGATACCTCAAATGCCTTTGATCAAAGGTACATATCACGTCTAAGTCGGGAGATTTGAACAGTTTTGGAAGTGGAAGTCTTCTTTTGGTAGCGATTCAGCCCGATTGGGGTACGCTAGCCGATATACACAGATGTTGGCGCCTTTTTAGGGTTTCCCCAATAGGGAAATAAAAAACCGGCCAAGTGCGGGGCGGACTCGCCCACGTATGGTTCCGTACCTTTATCTATAGATCATGAATATTTCAAGTGTCTATCTGTTGCCGCTATTGATTTTTTTTTTTTTAATTCTTTATTTAACATAACCATTATAAGTGGTAAAAACCAAAACATGGTCATGGTTTACACATTGAAATACACGAAGATCGTATCAGGGTAAATAAAATACCAAAGTTTAAACTCTTTGCGTAAAACGAGGAATTTGTAATGACAGCTTGTACTTATGGAATACTTACATCAATAGTTTTGCATGTTACTTTCAGTAGTTCAAATTTCTTGCCATAAAATGTATTCACAAGTATACTGATTAATTCTTACGTATCACTAAATTAAATTTATATTATAGATAGATAGATAAAATATTCTTTATTGTACTCATAAATTACATTTACAGATTTTTAATAAATCGAAGTAGGTACAATTGGCGGCCTTATTACTATCATAAAATTCGTAACACAGTTGTTGTTAGCGAGTTGCCGTTAACGTCTCAGAGCCCCCTTTAAATATGTATTTTATTGAAATTATTTATATTTCAATCAATTAAATATTCAGTAAATATTTCAAGTGCCTGTTGCCGTTATTAATATGGAGCGAAAACGGCAAATAAATAATATTTGTTGTATGGGAGCCCCACTAAAATATTTATTTCATTCTGTTTTTAGTATTTGTTATAGCGGCAACAGAAATACATGTGCGAAAAGGTCTACTGTCTAGCTATTACGGGTCTTGAGATACTGGTGACACACAGCCGCTAGCCGGACAGAGGAGTTTTCTAAGCAATAGTGTCCTTTGGGTACGTAACTCTAAAAACGGTACGTTCATAGGGTCATTTTGAAGTCCGTACGTTCGTTTGTCCCTGCAGTCGGGAGTGAAATGAAAGTCAGAAATGAACATTTTGTGGTACAGTCGACAGCACATCATGCTGTACGACCATGCACTCTACTCCGTTGCATTACGGGCGATTTTACAACTAAAATGTGGAGGTTGATGTGCTGTCGACTGTACACATGTAGCGCCATATAGGAGGAGTTGTATAAAAAAAAAATCTTACAGAAAAGAACCTTTTCCCGTGGCTGGGTTATAGTGTTTAAACTGTTGCATAAATACGAAAGTGTTTCTGGGTTTGAACTCTCTTTCACACAGGAACGGAGCAACTGATTGACGTAATTTTACGCACAGACATAGTTCATTTGTCGGAGAGGGAATAGGTTATTTTTATCCCAGTCCGACGCAAACCGGGTTAGTAGTTAGTGAAATAAAGGATTTCTGCAACGGAAGATAAATAGAGATTGGTTATGAATCATTGATCTAGAATCTCAGCTTAGAGACAGTCATAGTTACTCTTCGTAGTGTAATGCAAACTACAACGGGCCTACCATGATACGGACGCAAAATTACAAACCAAACTGAAATAAACCTTAAATTATTATTGTTAGAGATGACAAAACTATACAAAAGCTCCGCCACTACCGGCTGAGGACCTCTTTTGGACTTGTGTTGTAGTCACTAACTAATAACGTATTTAAGGATTATTTTAGATTAAAATCGTCTCTGGCCGTTTATGGATAGCCCCTTATTGCTAACAGTAATTTTCTTCAGTGTCAATGAAACCACAATTCCCGTACTAACGGAACGATTCCGCATTTTAGAGTCTCACCCCCAGGCTGGGATCCACTGTGCTAGACAGCATAGCGGTCAACAACCTGCAAACTAAACCCGGCTTAAATTCCCCGAATTAATTGTCCACGCCGACAACGAATCCTCTAAATGTTTACGCGGTCAATAATTAGATTAGATTAGAACTCTTTATTGTACACACCAGAAAAAAAATACATTAGGAACCTTACATAGTTATTCTTTTCTAAGGGGCTCCAAACAGTAACACTAGAGCGCCACCCAGGAAAATTCATATATTGTGGTACAGATCGGTTATACAGAAATGTCAGACCATTTTTTTTACTGGCGCTGACTATTAGGATCCCTGATCCTAGATAAACATAAAATAAACATTTACATTCAGGCACATACATTGCTTCTGGCCCCACACTAGGATACCCTGTGTCAGGAAGATGATCCCCGAGAATCCATTTAAGCCCTTCTCTCTCTCTGAGAGAAGGCTGGTCCCCTACAGTGGAACGTGTATAGGCTGCATTACTTGTAATCACTCCATCAAAACATAATTATGTAGAATTAGATAGATAGACAGATAGAATATTCTTTATTGTATGTACACCAGGAATTACACATGAGATGTAACAATAACATAGTACAGTACAATTGGCGGCCTTATTACTAAAAGTAATTAGCATGCAGATTTTTTAAGGACTTTTTTAATCTCGAGATCCACATTGAAAATGTCAATCTATATATATAAAATTGAAAATCCTGACTGACTGATTCATTCACTCATCAACGCTCAGCCCAAGCCGTTTGACCTAGGAAGCTGAAATTTTGCACAGAGAATCTATATATAATGTAGGCAAGGAAAAAGAACGCATTTTTTTAAATTCGACCCCTAAGGGGGTGAAACGGGTTGCCAAAATTTGTATGGGAGGTATAAAGAATGTTGTCTAACACGTGTTTCTACATTTAACCCTTAAGGGGTGAACGGGGTGGCAAAATTTAGTCCACGCGGACGGAGTCGCGGGCGAAAGCTAGTATATTCATATTCACCATAAAATATAATTTAAAAAAAAACCACTCGACACAGTCTCTAGAACTGATCCCAAATTAGATACTCCGCGTGCTATGGTAACCATCCAAGGAAATTAAAAACAATGAAATACACCCAATTCGTTGTATTTTCTACATGTTCGTTAATTTATATATGTAATACCGGCAGAGGCTGAACAAAAAACAATAGAGCCTAAAACATTTTGATAATTCGATAGTCCCCAAAGTTACGAAGTTGATTACGCGACCTACCTATATTACTCCCTTCTGGGCGCTTTGCTTTATTTCGCTGGGGCAATTTTATGGTAGACTTGCCTTGGGCTGCGGCTTACAGGATTCGCAATTCGATTTCTAAAGGAAAGTTGATGTGTTGTGAATTGTAAGGTTATTTCGTTTAAGTTCCTAAAAAAGATTACGTCGCGAATCGATGATATGAATAACGAACTCTGGGATCAGCAAACAGATTAATTGTTTCCTTCCTTATTTAGTAAAAATATTTAAAAGTGTATTCTGGAGCAAAACTGTAAGCAAACGATTTTTTTAAAATGTTTTTAATGGTTTGCTTACATCCAAATTTTTTGTGAAACCTAATGAATCAGATTGATTTGCATTGAATTTTCTCTATCTAAATTCAATTATTTGAGGGAGGTCTCGAATTCACTTGAATAGACTATGCAGCCAATCCCCTCGAGTTATGTTTGGATAACGGCGACAGGCATACTTTTGTCACGTCGAGAGCGAATACTCGGAAACTTGTAAGAGAATAATGGAGGCCAGACTACTGATTGAAACGAAAAAAAAAAGCAATCCAATGGTTCAATAAAACATAACATATCAACACAATAATCATTGCATGTACGCGCGCCGAATTCGGGTACTTTTAAATACATTAAAGAAATAAAGCAAGAAAGAAAGAAGACTCTTATTAGAAAACTATTACTACCACTACATTACTATTGGGTCAACGAAAGCCTGCCTGGGGCGAGCCTTACCTTCAATGGTGCTAGTATTAAAACAATGATTTCTTCCCTTTATACAGGAAAATACTAGAAATGACGGTCAATTGAGCCAACTAGGCCGAAGAAAATTAGTGAATTGTTGCCTAAGAACGTTTGTGATGAGTTGGTGATACAATGCCTCCGCGGATTGCCGACAATTGTACTTTGTATCATTACAAATGTTATCTGCCTCGTTGGCCTAACGGTATCACGTCTCCAGTATTCATGGAGGTCGTGGTTTTGGTTCCCACTGCGGGGCCGCGGTACATTAAAACATAAAAAATAAAAGGTACCTATTACATTCAGTATTTAAGGCAAAGCTGCATAAAGGTAATGGTACAAATGGCCATAGGGTAGCTAGGGGGGGCATGATGGGCCCGGCCCGGCCCTGCTAGAAAGCTGTGGGCCCACCCTAGAAAAATAACCTCCCTCACACATAAAATTAAAACAACTTCATCCTCAATTACCAACCGAAACCGAAAACCGTCATCAAAAAATGACCGAAGTAACTAGGTGGCATCGGCATTGAGTTTCTTTGTGGTAACGTCGTCGTTACGTCGCTTGTATCTGTAATCTGCTTTGTGGTTTTAGCGACCGAAATGCCAAGATTGCCAAGAATTTAAATGACAGATTTATGGCTGGGGCCATGGCCCACCCTGAGAAAAATCTTTAGCTACGCCAATGGAAATGGCCTCTGTCTCGGCTCAGCGCGAAGCTTGGTCTGCCCAGGCGAGTACACAAACTCTCAATGTATGCCCCTCGTGTCGACGCCCTATCCAACTGGAACGTGAGGAACGGTTCTGTGTCAACCTGCCTAATCTGAACTCCTTCGACATGGACTGCTAACAAAGGTTTTACGTGCTCTGAAAGGTCGAACTCGAGATATTCGGCCTTACTTATAAAGATTATGAGCTGTGTATACAGCCGTTATGCGAGGTCTTACAAACTGGTTATTTGTACGCGATTAAACCAGTATAAATTGATATACGTCGAATAGTTATTTAGAGTGTATAACTTTTTATTAGTAAGGCCGATTGAGTTTTAGTGAAGTTGGTCATCAGTCACCATGCGCACAGTCGGCTTGTGACTACGTTTAACTGCTTCTGTAATGCTCCTGGATTAGGGGCAGTTGCAACGTCTGCGATGTTATCCGCGAACATACATATTGCGTTCTGCATATCGTTCAAGAGCACCAAGAACACTATATTTGATAGCGAAAAGCCTTGCTGTTCGTCCAGGGTATGTAAACATAAACATAAATATTTACGTACAGGGACATGCATTGCTTTTGACCCCGTACCAGGATACCTTGTCGTGGGAACCAGAAAGAGCGACATCACAAACATGTAAACGTCCGAGACCTGGGGTTTTTTTTTCTCTCCATATTCCATGTTTGTGATGTCCTTCCCTGCTTACCACAGCACATGTATCCTATCCTGTCCTGTTGTGTGTTGAGTTATTATCATATTCTCTATTTCACAAAATACGGGACAACCATAATTACAGGAATCACTTCACCAATAAAAATACTTTGTCACTTGACCCAAAGTCAATAATTCCTTTCCAATTCCAGTCCCCTAATCACTGTGGGTCAAATTGATAGACCACGCAAGTACGTAATTTCATATATTATTTTGAATCGTATCAATTAAAATAAGCAAGTTAACTATGCTTCGTTAAATTCTCGTTTGTTTGATAACACGGCTTTGTAATTGGGGACCCGCATTTTTATCAATATTAGTTTATTGGTTCGATTGATTGTGTAGATTCAGCTTGGTTACTATTTGGATCTCCTGTTCTCTGATTTAAAAACATCATCATCAACCCATTGTGTCTCCACCGAGGGGCACGGGTCTCTTCCCTGAGGAAGATTTAGGCCATACTCCACCACGGGGGCCAACTCCGGATTGGTGGAGGCTTGTAGACTAGTGGGTGGTCCTACTGTCAGAAGTTTTCCAAGCCACCAGGGCCTCTGACTTGGCTTAACGACTGCCATCTATCGACGGCAGCCGGCACTAACTGCTTAACGTGCCTTGCTAATCACGGAAACGCTCGGAAAAATGCCACTAGCGTTAGGTAGTCATAGAACGGTCACCCAACCATTTTGATCAAATAGGTTCCCCTATTCGCAAAGGGCCAGATAAAAGTACCCGAAACCGGGGTGTGTTCGTGCAACGACTAATGAATGTCGATGAATCTGATAAAAGTGATATGTGAGGATCGTGGCAGGTGGCAGTCCCTGGTCTCTGCCTACCCTTCTGGGATACAGGCGTGAGTTTATGTAGGTTAGGTACGTCGCTTATGTCGAATCGCCTAGCCGTCGCATTTTTCTCCCACTATTGATCAGTAAGTTATGGCGTCTCCCAACTTTTTCCCAGCACAGTCTGGAAAGTTATTCTTGTGCCATTATCTTGATGCATTTCAATAAACTTATCTCTCCGGCTTATCGTTCTCAGAATGCAACTTATGTGCGTGATAAATTGGAAGGTGAATGTCAAATTATCTATTGCACAGAGTGCGGTTACAGTTTGTGCTGATAATAATTATTACAATTTGAATCGTGCGAAAGTAAATGTTTTTTTTTTTAGTAATCTTGGCTAACTGTGAAGGAATGTATCGTGAGCACACCTGGGCCTCAATTCTGCTAGTCTATTATAATTGAGTGACAGATACTCGGTCGAGTCATGTGACGTCTTTCTTTATACCATTGACGCCTAGAAGGTTTGGTACTTGTGCGCGCGTAGATTAAAAGCGGCAATGAAATTAAATCGTTCATACAGTTGTCATTGTAATACAATGAATTAGCAGAATTGGGGCCATGGGCTGAGTTTCATAAAATTACAATTCGTAGTTAGTAGAGTCTACTTGTTAATCTGTGGATTATAGACGTTGCAATGTACACGGCTTTGTTATCATAGTAAACCATGAACTGTGAATTCAAATATTTTATTCCATAATAAAGACAAAATGTTTGCTTTATGAACTTAAAGTTGTTGGTTTCAAAGTTAATAGACTATGTGGAGAAGAAACTTACAAAGAAACTCCACGTTTATTCTGTAGTTCTATGAAACAGCCCCTTGAGTGTCTGTATATTTACTCGTGGATACTCGTGGTTACTGAGCACTTAATCTCTCTCGCTCTCTAAGGGCCGATTTTACCAACCTAAGATAAAACTTATGCATCAAATAAAGTATTACACAACAAAAATAAAAAAAAAATCATTTCCTTTCGTTTGGTATCACAGATGACATTTTATTTTTGTTGTGTAATACTTAATTCGGTGGATAAGTTTTATCTAAGGTTGGTAAAATCGGCCCTAAGACAGATTTTCTCAAACTAATAGCTTCGCGTAACCCTCGATTGCAAACCGCTTATTAAAAGCAGAACAACTATATGAAAATAAACTGTAACTTTGTCATTTGCATATGCATCGTTTATTGGCACCTTTACTCACACTAGATGGGTGATTGGACCCTTTCGACGCATCAGTGCCTGGGACATAGTGTTTAGATGAAGGAGGCTTTCCCAGCACCTATACGATCATGACAGCTTAGTCGGCCTAGCCCACAGGACGGAAAATAAATCTTTTAGCGAATTCCCAACGATATAAAATAAAGAACCCTTAGGGATTCGCGTACTCCACTTTAAGAATCCCTGCTCTAAGAGAATGCTCTATATCGTTATGTAAGCACTATTATAGATTTTCGTGTAGAACGGCCTACACTTTAAAAGGTCGATTGAGTCATCAAATTATTGATCGTTTCCAGGAAGCGTCCTATCGATCTATAATTTTATGATTCCAGTGAACCGTGACCGCAACACACTTCATCAATTTATTTTCCTGTTTAGCTCCTTGATCTAATCATGACATACATAGTGTTTTTTTGCTTCCTCTCTGTATTATGAGAAAATATTAGTAATGACTTATTTGCATTATATGGGCTACTCCTACGTCTACTCAAAACGAAGTATCTGCGATCAATGCACTTCTTTTCTGTTTCTTCCTGGGCCTTGACCACACTGTTGGGACGTGAGGCGAGGGCGGTGTCTTTCCAATTCACTTTTTAAAATGCACTGAAAGGCTTCGTCCGGTGAAACTCACACAAAAGAGACGGGACGGGGCGCGATATCTAAACAACTCGTCGCGTATTCGCGTCGGGCGCGGAACGCCCTCATCCGACGTGTTTTCTGTGTACTCCAAGGCCTAGATCCTGCCCATGTCAGGTGTATGAAGATGGCAGATTTTTTCTCCGTGAGATCCGGTCTGAGTTGGGGGAGGTCTTTGCCCAGCAGTGGGACACAATCGAGGCTACGTAAAAAAAAAAAGATCCACTCCGATTCATAAAGTAGCATCAAAATTAAGCTAGGAATCAGTAAAGCTAATCGTAGATCCCTTAAGTCAGGTGTTCTCAAAGTGTGGCCCCAAGGCAACCGTGTCTTGGGGCGCTGTATGATGAGTAAATAATCGCGAGGCACTTCACTTTTCTCCTCTCTGGAAAATATACATTTTAAGTGATAGAGATGAATGTCTGAACATTATTCCGACAAATATCAGCGCCGCAGACTAAAAAAAGTCTAGAAACCCTTGCCCCCTTGCCCTAACCTAGTTGAAAACATTCGTTGTTTCAGCAACGGGCCGGTAGAGGGCGCGTACGGGCCGCAGCACAGTCCCGTGTCGCGCTCGGACGCGTCCACCGAGGACGCCGAGCTCTCGGCTGCGCTCGCACACCAGCACCACCGCGCCATGCAGGTAAGCAGTCGCTTGCTGTCGCTACCGCCCCTTATTTTTCTGTGTTGCACCGATAGATGGCGCTAGGGAGTAGACTTGTAAGAGGCTAATGAGGGTCTTGTAGCAATGGTCCGCACTACAGCCTCGTGACGGTATGGGACGAGGACGCCGAGCTGTCGGTTGCGCTCGGGCAGCCAGTACCACTGCGTCATGCATATAAGCTGTCTCGTTGCCGCCACCTCCGCTTGTTTGTCCCTGTTGCTCCGGTAGATGGCGCTGTATAACGCTAGTGAGTAAGCTTATAGAGGTTACGCTATATGGCCTAGTCATATATCAATGGGCCCACACCCCGTGACGCTCTCGGACTCTCAAGACGCCAACCTCTTGACTGGACACAACTGAAGAACGTTGGTAATTGTCATGCATTACATCATTATTATAGTAATTAATTAATTGTTATTGATTTCATAGGACAACCTGCGTACGATATGGTTCTACAGACAAGCCACCGCATGTTTGGCTCGTGCTGTTTAGATGAAGCCAGTCAGCCTGCATCTTTCTTGTGGTATGCCCACGTTGTTGAGGTTAGCGGGGCTTGAGGGGTTAGCGGGCGGAGGTCACTGGCTTGAAAATAGACAGGCGCTCTATTGTCGCCAGCGCTGGCTTAGCATGATTTTTTTTAAACAATCCCAATACCAAGCTAGTGTGCTGGCTTTATAAAGAAGGCTTCCTCGATTCCCTCAGTTTCCATAGAGTTTCGATAGGAAGCGAATAAATCTAATGTTGATATGTCTTCCCAGGCGGGCGAGTACCCGGTGGGCGGCGCGGGAGTAGACGGCGACTACGGACAGTACGTGTCGTCGCCGGCGTCCCACTACAGCCATATGGCGCACCTCACCATGGCTCCCTCGCAGAAGTATCCGCACGTGAGTTGACATACCCGTTATTGCAACAATACAGTCAACGGAAGTCGTTGGGTACCGGCTGTCTTTCCACTTAGTTAGGTAAACTTGACCGATTTCTGAAAACCATCCCATATTTTTGTTGGTGTTCATGAAGTCCTCAGAAAGTGGTTATTTTAAACTCTTTCGTGTATTTTTTCTAAAAAAGGCAAACGAAAATTTACTTTTGAAATGCCGCCAAAGCGCTATCTTGGGCAATATGGCGTCGCATAGGAAATATGACGTCATTTGCCAGTAAACCAACCAATGAACTTAAGAAAGATACAATGGCTGCAGATACATAATTGAGGCCCAATGTCTTCAAGTGATCACAAAATCAATTGTTCTTTTCAAGGTCGGGCCTTACGAGGATATAGATGCATATAATCCACTTATCTATACTTGACTTTTTTTCCAAACTTTAAACGACACTAAATTAAAAACCTTTAGCGATAGAAAACTCGAAACAGTCTACACATTTAGTGCTAGCTAGTACTAAATTTGCAAACTGTTTCGAGTTTTCTACTGCTAAAGGTTTTTGATTTAGTGTCTTTGAAAGTTTGGAAAAAAAATCAAGTATAGATAAATGGAGTGTAGTCAGCAACATCCACTTTTTTCACATCCAAAAGTATTAGCTATTTTACGGAATAATCAGACTTCTTTCAGGACTTTTTTATACAGGTATTTTTAGTACATTACTTTTACATTACTGTATATAACTCATATTAACTAGAAGCTACTACATTAAAATTGTGAGTAAAAATATCTTGTGTACGCTTTTCAGTTAAAGTGGATGTTGCTGACTATGCTTCTATATGACTCAGTTATCAAATTTTATCTTGTGTTTTATTTACAAATATTAATGTTTTTTTTTAATTTATACGAATACGTCCAAATAATTCCACTGCCTATTACCTTAATTTCTCGACGAGGCTTCTTATGATGACATTTCGTTTCGTCCACAGCAGGTGATGGACTCAGTGTCGGTGGGCGGCGGTGGCGGCTACGGAAGCGCGGTCGGGGCCGGCCATTACGGCACTTACGGCCACTATGGGGCCACGTACGCGCCGCACAGCGCTTACCTGGTCGACCCTCAGCCGCCACAATATATTGGCCAGGTGAGAATACGGTATTTGACACTATCAACAATAAATTATTTGAGATGCTCGATTAAAACAAAAATTACGAAATTATTTGGAAAATGTATTTCTTTTAATCATTTACTAGTTATTACAATTTTTAAATAGATGAAACATAAAAAGAGTGCTCTGAAATGTGACGTCACAAGCCATTATTTTCATACAAAATTCCTTTTTAAAAGTAACTCATTTGACATCCTGTCAAATACCCAATTACTGACCAACCACTGACTAATGGTAGGGAAGGAATCTGCTACAAGTGACTTTGACATCCTTGTTGGTCTAGCGGTGACACGCTTGATTATCAAAACGTAGATCGTCGATTCTCGCTGGAAGTTGTCGTAGTCGATTAAAATATTTTTATTCACAGTAAGGGCGTTTTTATTGTCACGCGGATTTGCTCACGCATTCGGGATTGGCCCACATGCGTAAAATTTCACGCTGCGGATCATACGCCGTTTGAGTTTCACTTTTCTACGGGCTGCGTAACGGTATAGACGTGCTGTAAAATGATCAATGTCAGAAGAATATGAGATATGAACTTCAAATTATTACTCGCTCTGTATCGATTTTTATTTCGGTAGTACACTACGGCGCGTGCGCCCCGTCCGACTCTGAAATGGGCGCTGAAGTTGTAGGCACGCTCACGCATGCGCCCCGCGTCCCGCCTGCGTTTATCACGCTTTACGCGCCCTTAGGGCGTTTTTAGTGTCACGCGGATTTGGTCACGCACGCGGGATTAGCCCGCATGCGTAGCACCCGCAAAGAATAATTTCATACGTGTATCTAATGTAAAGCGTGAAACTCTACAGTAGTGTTTTTGTCCACAGGAGTACGTAGAGGGCGGCGGAAGTGCGTCACCGCGGAGCGCCTCTCCGGGCGCCATGCCGTCTCAACACAACCTGCACTTGCAGCAGAGGTCAATTTAAATCAACATAAACATTTACATACAGACACAGTACTTCTGGAACCGCACTAGGATACCCTCTGTCGTGGGAACCA
Organism: Yponomeuta plumbellus; assembly: GCA_947310845.1. Lineage (NCBI taxonomy): Eukaryota > Metazoa > Arthropoda > Insecta > Lepidoptera > Yponomeutidae > Yponomeuta > Yponomeuta plumbellus. The sequence continues at coordinate 7,650,429 of OX371216.1, read as the reverse complement.
GAAACAGCGACATCACAAACATGTAATCTTCCAAGACCTGGGTTTTTTGTCCCCAGCCGGGATTCGAACCCGGGACCTCGCATGGTAGGCAGTTGTGCTAACCGCTGCGCCACTCCAATATTAAACAGACAAAACAAAAAACTAACGTGACATAAAGACATAGTGAGGGCATAGAAAGAGCCGGTTAAGGACGTCGCAGGTGGACATACTGACCAAATAGGGGTTGTATTTGCGAAAAGCAAGATTATTTGCGAAAAAGTACCTGAAACCGCCGTGCGTGCATGCCACGACTAATGAATGAAAGAGGTTGGCCAGGATATTGGCGAGTGACAAACTCTGGCTCTGTTGTCGTGATTATTGTCGCGTGCATACTACGCATACTCTCTCTTTTAACCCCTAAAAAAAATAAAGAAATTTTATGCAGATTCTAGATATATATAACACTTATTGAATAATTTCGTGGTACTTTCTCTAATTTGAAAAATGCGGAACTCCGTCCCTAACATTTCAGGGGTATAGGTCATAGGGCGATAGGGCATTGTAATTAGGCACCAATAGGTTCTAGAGGTCGCGCGCGTGACGGGTTAAGGGGTTAAAAGAGACGTGTGCCAGTGGTTCGTGTGAAGGCCACATAAGAAAACTAGCTGTGCCCCGCGGTGTTACCCGCGGTTCATCGATTTTCCCGTAGGAATAAGATATTTCCCCGCGGTAAAACGTAGCCTATGTTTTAATCCAGGGTATCGGCTAACTCCATACCAAATTTTATTAAAATCCGTCCAGCCGTTTCAGCGCTAAAGACTGACAAACATATAAACACACACACAAACTTTCACGTTTATAATATTAGTGTGATACAAATATCTCCCGCAGCCACTCTCCACTTGTGCGCGCGCTCTCATCTCTCAACGCTCTCCTGAGGTCAGCACCGGTGTGTGATTTGTTTGCTGACCGGCTTACAGGTGTAGCGGAAGAATGCTTGAAGTACTGCGAGCGTGATGAATGAAAGGGTGTCCTATTTGTGATCATTTGCTTTTAATTCTATTACTGAGTGTAATCTAACTTCAAATTTATTTATATGTTTGATTATGTTTACTAATGAATGAATTGTCTAACGCAATGGTTTTACTGTAATGTTATGCAATTTAAATAAATCACACTAATATTATAAACGTGAAAGTTTGTGTGTGTGTTTATATGTTTGTCAGTCTTTAGCGCTGAAACGGCTGGACGGATTTTAATAAAATTTGGTATGGAGTTAGCCGATACCATAGATTAAAACATAGGCTACGTTTTACCGCGGTGAAATATCTTATTCCTACGGGAAAATCGATGAACCGCGGGTAACACCGCGGGGCACAGCTAGTAAATAATAATAATAACCTCCTTTCTCTCCCGGCAGGTACGATTCGACGTCTTTAGAGCAGCTGGGACGTCATTACTGCGTGACGTCACCGCGCGGCGAGTACGCGGCCGACGCGTACGGTTACGCGCACCACTACCCCGCGCCGCACGCCGCGCAGCCCTTTAATGTAAGTCAATAAGTCGGGATACCGCCGTTTAGCCAAAGTATTTTTCGCCAAATTTTACTTCCCAATAAACTTATGGCATCAGTTTCATTTCCCCAATGAAACTTTAGCAAGTTTTCATTTCGCATTTTATTCATTTGGTCAAATTATCATTTCGCATAATTTTACTGCGTCAAGTTTTATTAAGACAAACGTTTATTATGCTAACGTTTTCTTTTGGCAAGTGTTAACAACAGAAATATAGGTGCGACGACGCGCGTAACGAAGCGGAGCGCGTCGGAGCGTTAGGTTCTCTATGTAAGATCGAAAACAGACTCGACTTTGAGCTATGATAATTTTGACCAAGTATTTATTTGGTAAACAATAACTTGCCATAATAACTTTTGCTAACTGTTTAGTTGCTTTAAGTTGTTTTGAGAAATGTTTTTTTGCCAAGTGATAATTTGCGGAAAATAGTTCTTTGGGAAACGATTTTTGGCAATACATTAGTAAACCCAATAAGTCATTTGGTTAATCCATACACGATAGTCTCTGGAACAGCTGCATAGTCAAGAGTCGCGCGTTTGTGGCGGTAAAATGACAGAATTTGACAGTTAGTGTACTGGAAAGTCGCGACTTTTGACGTAATGGCGCGTGATTCGCGTCGTTGTACTACCTATACTGGGTAGTTGTTACTGCGTGACGAGTATGAGTGAGTCAATCAATCAGTTATTAACTCAATTCCGGATCTTACTTGCTTTTTTGTCCGAAGAGTCCGACCGGATTGTGCTCTGATTCGCAAAGGTTAGAGGTTAGAGGTGTTGTCAGTTACTAGTGTCAGAGCGAAATCAGGTCGGACTACAGACAAAAAATTCAGCGTGTCAAGAAATACAAGTAAATTATCTATCTATCTGTTATTGCAAAGTCGATGAACCCACAAATAACAAGTAAATAAATGAACTTATGAAACTCGTGCCGTAATCTTACGCAGGATAAAAGTGATTCTGTCTTCTCCCATCGGTTATAAATCCCTCATTCACAGAGTATTCTTATCCCACAGGACTCTCAAAATGGGTTGAGCCTGGGCAGCGCGGGCGGACAGTCCATGTACGGAGACGAGGAGGAACTACAGAAGCAGATGGCTGGTATGGCGTTAGGTGAGACACTATAACAGTATTGTCTATTGGCACAACCATGTTTAAACCGTTTTAAATTTTTATTTTGATTTTTACAATAATGTTTTGCCATTCATTCATTCATTAATTCATTCATTAATAACTGACAACACTAAAGCCCATTACACAATGAAAAAAATAAGGTATAAGAATAAGAAATAATAAATAAGGAACAAGAAATAAGGAATAGCGGAATCCAGCAATGGCAGCACTGTTGAGCAAGACCCAATAGAGTATAAGGAATAATAAATAAGAAATAAGAATAAAATTTTCGTCGCGGTGGGAATCTGTTCCTTATTTCTTATCGCCAGCCAATCGCAGGGCATTTTTTTAACGAACTGTCGTGAGTGTCAGTGTTGCCACCTTGCCCAAGGAAAAAGTAGCTAAACCTTAGTAAAAAAGTGGCTATACTCTGATTTTTTATTCCGTAGAATTCTGACATTTCATAAGTGTTGCTACTGAAAAAGTTCTCCACCGAAAAAGGGACAAATTTGACCCATTTGAGGGCAATAAAAAATAAAATGCTACGTATTTTTTATGTTTTACCTACAAAAAGGTTAATCTAAATATTTACTTACTCAAGTGACCTAATACAATAATAACAAATGTTTCAGTATCATGAAAAATATATCAAATTAACCTTAATTACTTTATTTTATTCTTTAGCTGGCATCACTGCCTACGAATTCAAGGTTTCGTAAACCTTTTTAGAAAAGTGAAGTATGCCGCTGTTAGCTCTCTTAATAATTCATGTCAGCGATGATGATGATGATGATGATAGTGATGTTAGTATTAATAATGATTAGATATTTTAATAAAAATATGTTTTCTTTACTTGTACTTTTTTACTGTTTGTGTGGTGAAAAGGGACACAATTGTCACTCGCCTTAAATTCTCTTTTAATGTGGAGCTCCACACTTTATAAAATGGATACATTCACTAACAAATTTAATGTGTAGACGCAGATGTTCATACTCGTATTGAAATTGAAAAATGTGCCCGGCCAAAAAAGGTTTCTAATCTCTGACATGTCAAAAAATGATAACTGTCAGAATTCTACGGAATTAAAAATCAGACTTTAGTTACCAATAAATAAAGGCTCACTGCAAACAACATAATACTTTAAAGAGTTGCGTTCAAAAACTACTGGCGATGTCGAAAAAGAAAAAAACATACAATCAATGACGTTTGTCTAGTTGCAACCAATTTAGGAATGTCTTTCAATACGATAATCTGCTTTAACATCAATTAATATGAAAAAACGCCATGACATTAATGAAGAAGAGAGAAGTAACACAAAAGTAACATATTGGGTCATGTAATATGGAGGTAACATAAGAGGGCCAAAAGTAACGTAAAATGTTATTTTGTAATATTCTGGCAACGCTGCACTCGTGCTTCGTGCACACACCAGCTGCAGGTCCGCTGTGATTGGCTGAATATTGTAGCCTATCGTCTATTGTGTTTTGGTTGCTGTGCTATTTCTTATTCCTTATTTATTATTTATTATTCTTATACCTTATTTTTTTCATTGTGTAATGGGCTTCAACCCTCGTTTCTCGTACACTAACAAGCTGTGAATCTACTGTTGACAGCTGTCAGTTGGATAAGTGCATACAGAAAAAACATTTAATAGCGGCGGCGGCGCGCCGTAGATTTACAGCTTGTTAACAAGAAACTGGGGTTAAAACCTCTATGTGGAAGAAAAACTACTGTACATGTTTTTCCAGATAGAGGAGGATATAATTTGCCAGGCAGTGGCATAATAGTTGTCACCTTAAATTGAACCTTATCACTTTGAGATAAAGTTCAAAACCAATGAAAAATGTATACTAGTTCTGCCCGTTAAAAGGTTTAAAGACCATACGGCGATTTTTGCCTTCATTGGTGTCGTAGTTTCTTGACAGAACTGTAAAGATAGTATGAAAAACCACCAAAAATTCGACACGGCCTCAATATACTGATATTTGGTCCCTCAGCGCATGCAGGCGTGGGTTCCCGCGAGGAGGGCGGAGGACTGCAGTGGCGCGACCCCAACCTGCCCGAGGTCATCGGTTTCCTCAACTCTCCCTCCGACGTGGTCAAGGCCAACGCCGCGGCCTACTTGCAGCATCTCACCTATATGGACGACCCTAACAAGCAAAAGACGAGGAGTCTAGGTAAGTTTGAAGACCTCTGTGGCGCAGCAGTTAGCGCATCTGGCTACCATGGGAGAGGTCCCGGGCTTGAATCCCGGCTGGGGACAAAAAAAAAAGAAACCCAGGTCTTGGATGTTTACATGTTTGTGACGTCGTTGTTTCGGGTTCCCACGACACAGGGTATCCTAGTGTGGGGCCATAAGCAATGTATACATACTTTGCACATGTGCCTGTATGTAAATGCTATGTTATGTTATGTTATGTTATGTGAATCGTTATGTTATGAATCGCTCGTAGCCTGGGCTGCCTGAGTGATCTTAAACGATCACTAAGGTTAAGCAACATACGGCGCGTTCAGTCCATGGATGGGTCACCGTCTATGACTAACACTAGTGGCATATTTCCGAGCGGTTCCGTGCTTCGCAAGGCACGTTAAGCAGTTGGTGCCGGCTGCCGTCGATAGATGGTAGTCGTTAAGCCAAGTCAGAGGCCTTAGGGCGACTTGAAAACTTCTGACAGTAAGACCAGCCACTAGTCTTACAAACCTCCACCAATCCGGAGTGGCCCCCGTGGTGGAGTATGGCCTATACCTTCCTCAGGGAGGAGACCCGTGCCCCTTGGTGGGGACATAATGGGTTGACGATGACGACGATGATGTTATGTTATGTTATGTTATGTTATACTAAAGGTGCCTGGCGTACACTGAACTGAACAAAATGGCTTTCCTCCCTCGCCAGGTGGCATCCCGCCGTTGGTCCGGCTTGTCTCCCATGAGAACCCCGAGGTTTGCCGCAATGCGTGCGGTGCGCTAAGGAACCTCTCCTACGGCCGGCAGAATGACGAAAACAAGCGCGCCATTAGGGACGCCGGTGGCATTCCGGCGCTGATGGCTTTGCTCTGTCACGCCACTGACATGGAGGTACAGACTAACTGCATTTCGTTGTCTTACTTACTTACTCTTAAAAAAATGCAGCAAAATCTTATATCAAAAACATACTAAGGGCTGATTTTTCAATAGTCAGATAACTTTTATCTGAGGAACAAAAATGGCGGTTTGACAGGTTATGTATGAAAGTTATGTCAAACCGCCATTAGTTAATTTATATTTGATTTTTCAATAGTCAAAGTTATTTGACTATTGAAAAATCATCCCTAAAGCTAAAAAAGATTAGTATCTTAGTTTTACTTATAGCTAACAGTTCTCATCAAAGAAATGGCATTTAATTTTTTACCGAACCTCCATAGTATAAAAAGACAGACAGTTTTATTTCTCTCCTGAAAAGTTGTCTTTTTTAAGATACGAGTTTGAAAAGCAACGATTTATCATTTAGAAACGCACCAAAATTTAAAAAATAGACTAGAACGTTTGCGTAGTCGATGGCGGCACTAGCTGGCCTGTATTGGAAGCTGCCGCGAACGACGTCAGAAGTGAAAATCTGTGATTGAGGCCCTATGCTCCCCTAGGAGTTAAAGGACGAAAGGGGAAAGTTTGTTTAGCAAAATAGAACGATCAAGAAACAGTGACGAGGACGTTCTGTGCTGGCTTCCAAAGCTGACAAATTAAAATTAAAGTGTTTATTTGTACCCAACACCAAGTAATCTTATAACAATATAAATGTATTGATTAAAAATTGCTTGTTACATAAAATGTGCAATATAGCAATGAACGCTTCATAGTTTGAAGAAGCAATGTATGTGCCTGTTTGTAAATGTTTATGTTTAATTTCGGGAACCCAAGAGACATGTCTGGCCGTAGCATTGATGATTTTCCTAGAAAAATAACTTAATGTTTTGACTTTTATGGAATCTTATCATATTCTTTGATGTAGTGAGCTTTAAATTATTTTAGAAACGATGGCCAGAGTGGAGTTTTTTTTCCCGCTGCCCTTTTCTCAACTACAAATACGGCCCGAAGGCAGCGGCTAACATAGTCCATACACATTTAACAAACAGAATATAAATTCTTTACGTTGAAATACATCATTTTGATTTGAATAAATTGTTGCACACAGAAAAAAAGAAATTGAGAGTCATTTCTAAAGCAGTCCCACTTTTCTCCCTCCAGGTGAAAGAGCTAGTGACGGGCGTGATATGGAACATGTCGTCATGCGAGGACCTGAAACAGTCGATCATTGATGACGCATCGCAGGTCATCGTGAACAAAGTCATCATTCCACACTCCGGCTGGCATCCTACCAACCCCGGAGACACCTACTGGTCAACGGGTAAAAGATTCAAAGTCAACATTTTACATTCCATGTTTATACTATGTTTTATTTAGAGAAGGCCCAAGTACGAGTTGGACTGTAATAGTGTTTAATGTATGCAACATTTCACACTATATTATGTTAATATCGAGTAAACAACGACAAAAAATCACGTTTGTTGTATGGGAGCAATCCTTAATTATTTATTTTATTTTAATTATTATTCTTAAAGTGAATATGAAACCGAATATTCTGTGGATATTTCAAACGTCTATCTGCCTAACGTGAGTTTAGACTCTATGTTATGCCCCTCTGGTGCCTTTATTAATATCAAGGAAAACAATTGTTTTTTGCATTTGTATAATATCTATTTTATTTAAATTATTATTTTTAACGTGGATATACAACTGAATTATTCGGACAGCAGAGTCTTATTATTATTATAATTAACAGAGTCTCTGGGTTCGAAAGATAGAATGTATTTATATTGCTACAAAAGCACACACAAAAAATGAAATTGATTCCCACAATGGCAACGAAGAAAAATTACAATAGGACCAACAAACACAAGGGACATTCCACCGTGACAAGAAAAAGGCCACCAACTCATCATCATCATCATCATCAACCCATCATGTCCCCACCGAGGGGCACGGGTCTCTTCCCTGAGGAAGGTATAGGCCATACTCCACCACGGGGGCCAAGTCCGGATCGGTGGAGGCTTGTAAGACTAGTGGCTGGTCTTACTGTCAGAAGTTTTCAAGCCGCCCTAAGGCCTCTGACTTGGCTTAACGACTGCCATCTATCGACGGCAGCCGGCACCAACTGCTTAACGTGCCTTGCGAAGCACGGAACCGCTCGGAAAAATGCCACTAGCGTTAGTCATAGACGGTGATGGGTCACTGATGGACTGAACGCGCCGTATGTTGCTTAACCTTAGTGATCGTTTAAGATCAGTCAGGCAGCCCAGGCTACGAGCGATTCAGCACCACCAACTCGGCACAGCACAAACTCCGTCCCCCCGCAGTTTTCCGGAACGCGTCGGGCGTCCTCCGCAACGCGTCGTCGGCCGGCGAGTACGCGCGCCGCCGCCTGCGCTGCCTTCCCGGCCTGGGCGAGGCGCTGCTTCACGCGGTGCGCGCCGCCGTGCAGGCCAACGCCATCGGCACCAAGATCGTCGAGAACTGCGTCTGCGTGCTGCGCAACCTGTCCTACAGGTGGGCTGGGGGTGGGGTTACAGACCGGTGCCGTCGGCACCAGGATCGGCGAGAACTGCGTCTGCGTGCCGCGCAACCTGTCCTACAGGTGGGCTGGGGGTGGCGTTACAGACCGGTGCCGTCGGCACCAGGATCGGCGAGAACTGCGTCTGCGTGCTTTGGAACTTATACAAGGTGGTGGGGATTAGGTACAGGCCAAGGGCACCAAGATTGTGGAGAACTGCGTCTGCGTGCTGCGGAATTGTCATACACATCGGTGAGGTTTATGGTTCAATTTAGTTAGACTAAAAAAGATAGTATTGGCTAGATGCAAAGATAAGCGTAAAATAAAGCCAATATGCGGGCCAACTTCTTCGAGTATAAAACTAAGACTGATGAATTTTGAAGATCAAAAACATAAACTTCTACTTATTCTTCTTTATGTGCTGTTTTCTATCGTAGCTTGGCCATTCAGCTAAAAAAAATATTTTCAGATGTTACTTTATTTAAAAAACACATTTTATAAGACTTTTTGTCTACTCTTCTGCGTGGCAATAATGTCCGTAACAATATAGGTATGTATATTTTTATTTGATTGCAGATGTCAAGAGATCGAAGATCCCCTGTACGACACGAGAGCTCCGCCCTCGCAGTCCGCAAGCCAGGCGCGGATACAGGCCAGCGCCTCCAAAGGTTAGTCATACTATGTCGTCATCTGCTCATAGTAGAGCCCTTTTGCCTGTATTTTTCATTGAAGAAAAGGACTGGGAAACTTTTTCTCTCGCTCGTACAATATAGCATTCTATATTTTCAGTCCCTTTTTCAAATTCACCGTACTATACTCTTGTATTCTGTAAATTTAATAAGTTCTTTAGTAACTTTTTTGAGCAACTTACGCAAGTTCTCCATTTTTATTCAAATTTAAATTGAAAATGCTACTATAATTTAATGGAATTTCTAACTGATTGATTTATTATCATACGACCTTATGATTCTTCCTCTGATTCTTCTAAATACAAACATTACTTTGAAATGTTTGACAAGTTGATATTGTTTCACAGATTTTTTCTTTCAGACTGTATTTATGTTTACTAATACAAACATAATGGACATAAACATAGCTCGGATAGAAAGTATTGTGAGATACATATTTTGATTCCCTCTAAAATATTTTGTAAGTCCTGATGGGCGAAACGTGGACGTATTTCAGTGTAACAACCAAATATCTCATGTTTGACAAATAAATAATATTTATCTTTATAAGAATCTAAGCCAATCCAACTGTCCTCCAGGCGAGAACCTCGGCTGCTTTGGCGGCAGCAAGAAGAAGAAAGATGGCGCCGGTTCGACGTCCAACTCGACGAGTCCACACGGCAAGGGGGACGAGGCGCCCCCGACGGAGTCCTGTCCGGGATACAGCGTGCCCAAGGGGACGGAGTCGCTTTGGTCGCCAGAGGTGAGTCACTGTGGTCGCCTGACATGTTCCATACCATTATCTATAAAAAGCGCAATCAATCATGTTTGTTTTATGGGATAACGGGGGCCCCTTAAATGTTGATTTTACTCAAATTAGAAATACATAAACTGTCTAACTATTACGGTTCATGAGATACAGCCTGGCGACAGACGGATGGACAGCGGGGTCTCAGTAACTGGGTCCGTTTTGCCCTTTGGGTTCGGAACCCTAAAAAAGCCCCTCAACGGAAAGAGGCTGATTCTCAGAAAATGGCTCATTTTGCATAATTTCTTTGGCGCATGATTTTTCATATTAACTCAATAAAAAGCAACAGGTTTATTGGCCCCTGAAGATTGTATTGTAACGTATTGGTAGGTTTTGGTGGCATCTACTACAATAATGTTACTTTTTATTGAGTTAATATGAAAAGAAAAATGCGCCAAAGAAATTATACAGTTCTGAGAATCACCCTAAAGCAACTCGGCAGTGCAATGCACCGACCTCTGTGGCGTAGGGGTTAGCGCATATGCTAAGCATATGCTTAGCATGCGAGAGGAGGACCTCCGTTCGAGGGTTCGAACCCCGGCTGGGGAGAAAAAAAACCCCAGGTCTTGGATGTTTACATGTTTGTGACGTCGCTGTTTCTGGTTACCACGACACAGGGTATCCTAGTGTGGGGCCAGAAGCAATGTATAATCTGTCAAGAAAATGTAGAAATTAAAGAGTTCGGTTTTGCTCGGACTTTTTGTCTGCATTTGTTAATAACTTGCACTTACAAGCATTATATAAATTAAAAACTTGAGCTTTTACATATATTAAGGAATGTGCTTCAATAGATATAGTAAATGTTTAGGTTTTTCAATAAAACAATTAGTTAACTTTCACTTCCGGTTTCTAGTATTTTTTGACAAACTGTATGTGTCTGTATGTAAATTGATGGAATAAATCAAAGATGTATGTAAATACACTGAGACTACTTTAATATTGAAATAAATACACTGGTTAAATATGATGTCACTGAGTACAGATCCGACGCCGGACCTTCCCTTTATATGTCCCACATCCGGTAGGGGCTGCCGCTCTCGAATTGGACTTTTCAGTCACTCAAAAAAGTGTCGAAGTCCCACAGGATACATCCCCAGGCACTGCTTGAATCGTCCGTAACGGACGCGAAAGCCTGTGATGATGATGAGTACAGAGATCAGAGAGAAAAACAATATGGCTGACTTCAATATCAAGTTCTTCAATATTTATATAGATAATTAGACTTATTATATCAAGACTTCAATATTATATATCAATATAATATCAAGTGTCAGCTAACGTTAAAGGCGCGAAATTCAAATTACATCCAACATAGATGTTACGTTTATGTGTATATCTACTCTGATACTATAATACAGAGATTATAAAACTGAAAACAAAACTCTTATGTATGGCAAACATTACGCATAGGTAGGCCAAAAAGAAAAAATAAAAAGTTTTATTACGATACAGGTCTTGTATGGACACCTGTATCATAATATAACTTTTTAATCATAACGATACACCTATACAAGCTCCTGTTGGACCAAGAAGGTTGAACCTCTGCTTTAAAAAAAAGGTTTCAATGAACGAGTCCGCGGCGACGCAACAAGCATGCGCAATCGATGTAGCGCCTTGGCGATTTGGCGCCAACATTTTACATTTAAAAAAAAAACGTTTCAATATAAACAAAGTTTGGTTCTGTTTGTAAAATAATTTAGTTTTTGTGTAAAAACATGTCTGAAAGCGAGGATAGTGGTAATTGTACACCACCAGACATTCTGGAAGCTGCGTCAAACATGACTATGAACCTGTTACCGGCGAAATCTAGGAGCAACTATAATAAATGTTACTACGAGTTCATGGTATGGAAAAATAAATTTGTTGATATTCAGCGTTTTATTTGCAATATTATTGCATGTATTAAAATTGCAATAACTGTTTAAGTACACAAGATATACTTTCAAAATAAAAAGGACTCGAAAAAAAGTTTAATACTGCATATAAAAACTTCATAGTCGATAACCTTTTTGTAAGATATGCCCGAAAAAAACTTTAATAACAAAAACAATCCTTATTCGTTTTACCATATTTTTTTTGTTTCTGTTTTTGTTTTCAAATTTTTCCTTGATCGATACGCTTTTGTTACGCTAAGTTAGATAAACTTGCTGAGAAATCAAGTTAAGCGATGTTACGGGAAGCACAGGTTACACAGATTGACGCTCCAGTAACTGAAGTTGCAGCACGACTTATTAAAAATGTTACTAATGTACAGTTTACTATAGTTTAAAAGAAAGCTGATAAAATTTGCTATAAAACGTTTTTTATTTTAAATCTCTAACTCCCATAGTTTAGAAATTTTTTTAATTTAAAAGTGTGATACTTACTTTTGCAGGCTAGTGTAGTATGAGAGTAGATAAAGTAGTGTATGACACTGTACATAACTTGGTCTTATGACACTCGTGTGATACTATATAAACTACTATTATGATATTGTTGCATAATAAGGGTTCTTATAACACGAGTGTGTTTTAAAAAAACGAGCCGTGTCATAAGACCAAGTTATGTACAGTGTCATACACTACTTTATCTACTCTCATACTATAATACATACAATAATATTGCGAATAAAACGCTGAATATCAACAAATTTACTTTTGCATTCCGTGAACTCGTGGTAACATTTATTATAGTGGCTCCTAGATTTCGCCGGTAACAGGTTCATAGTCATGTTTGAGGCAGCTTCCAGAATGTCTGGTGGTGTACAATTGCCACTATCCTCGCTTTCAGACATGTTTTTACACAAAACCTAATTTATTTTCCAAACAGAACCAAACTTTGTTTATATTGAAAAGTTTTTTTAAATATAAAATTTAAAAAAACTTTCGTTGAAAGCGGACTCTTTCGTTGAAAACTTTTTTTTTAAAGTAGAGGTTCAATCTTCTTGGTCCAGATGGAGGTTGTATAGTGTATCGTTATGATTACAGGTCAGTTAAGTAAAGCTGGCACGTTCAACACATTTACACGTTGCGCTTGTGTAGTGTCTGTGAATAGCGCGCGGCGTGACGTGACGTGCAGTTTTGTTTTCAGTTTTATAATCTCTGTATTATAGTATCAGAGTAGATAAACTTATAAACAATACAAAAACTGTGTTTGTACCGTATTTTGTGGATTGTAAACGCTGGCAGGCTTTGCCGCAGCGTGGTTTGCTGTCGCTCCCTGTTTCCCGTCGGAACGAACTCGCATCCCATCGAATAGGTGGTCGAATAGGTAGTACTATAATGGTACGGTCACACTATCCCGATAACGTGAAGATTTGCGTTGTCGCGACATGTCTGCCCAAAAAATTCGTCCTATCGCGAATACAAACACCCTTCGCGCTGCTGTCGGTAAAATACCGCACATCAAAGGGCAAAATGAATTTGGCAACGCTCTAGATTGTCGCGACGTAGCGAAGGTTTACTTGATGTGGCCAAGCTCTTCGCCGTAGAGGGAACACGAAATTTTGTCGCGACAACGCGAACACGAATGTTCGCCTTCAGCTGGGTACTGACCAACGTTACGCGGTGTAATGTAACATGTTACACGTCAAGCATTTGTGCAGTCAGTACGTCGTTGACCGTAGAATTCGCCGTAACAAAACGTACTGACGGCAGTGAATGCTCGCTGTGTAACATGTTACATGAGGGGTGTAAAAGCAAAGCCGACTCTGTCCATGTAGTGTCAAACTAAGTTATAAATAAGCGAAATTCGTTTTTTTTTTAGTCAACAGGGGTCATAGAAAAAGTTTGTTTATTTAAGGAATTAAAATAAAGTCTAAGATATTCAAAAGCTGGTTTAAAGTGCTTATAACATTCGAATATACGCAGGTACAAACTAAACTACATTCACAGGTTAAAATGTTCAAAAAGTGGACAGAGTCGAGTTTGCTTTTATACCCCTCACATTACACCTCGTAACGTTGGTCAGTACCCAGCTTTCGAGTGTGGCCGCAGTGTAATGGTCGCTCGTCCCGCAGGTGGTGCCGTTGTACATGGCGCTGCTGCAGACGTGCTCGAACCCCGAGACGCTGGAGGCGGCGGCCGGCGCGCTGCAAAACCTGGCCGCCTGCTACTGGCAGCCCTCCATAGACATCCGCGCCGCCGTGCGCAAGGAGAAGGGTGAGCTCCACCTTCTTAAGTTGGTCGCACATTTGAATCGGTAGCTTCAGAAAGAGGTTTACTAATGTATTGCCAAAAATCGTTTCCCAAAGTATTACTTCCCAGACTATTTTCCGCAAATTATCACTTGGCAAAAAAACATTTCTCAAAACAACTTAAAGCAAATAAACAATTGGCAAAAGTTATTATGGCAAGTTATTGTTTACCAAATAAATACTTGTTCAAAATTCATTTTACCAAAGAGGCAACAAGAGGCAAGGTAAGAACGCATCAAAGTCGAGTCTGTTTTCGATCTTACATAGAGAACCTAACGCTCCGACGCGCTCCGCTTCGCTACGCGCGTCGTCGCACCTATATTTCTGTTGTCACGTATTCTTTACATCGCCGACCCCCCGTTCCATTAATGAAAATAACACTTGCCAAAATAAAACGTTAGCATAATAAACGTTTGTCTTAATAAAACTTGACGCAGTAAAATTATGCGAAATGATAATTTGACCAAATGAATAAAATGCGAAATGAAAACTTGCTAAAGTTTCATTTGGGAAATGAAACTGATGCCATAAGTTTATTGGGAAGTAAAATTTGGCGAAAAATAGTTTGGCTAAACGGCGGTATCCCTCAGAAAGAACATTAGTTTCAATCTGCTTACTTTTCAGTAGACATAAAAAACTGATTTCATAGTGGGACTAATGTTGTTTCTGCGTCTACTGAGATTTTCAGTGCCACGTAGTTCAATTGATATTCATTGGACTAATGTTCTTTCAATAGGGATCTGTAGATTTACCCTCAAGGATACCTTAGACGACAATAAGTCAGTCACACAAAATTTGGACTAATGTTCTTTCTGAAACTACCAATTCATTTGTCAGTAACGTACGCGCCGCGCGCGCCGAACGCGCCGCATTTTAGAATTCGTTGTAGGCAATTATATGAAACCTCGCATATTTATCCGCACCGTACGCGCCGCATTTCGTAAAATACGGTAGGCATCCGAACTCCGAAGGAAGCATTCTGATGACGTCATATAACGCGGCGCGTACGCCGCGTGCGGCGCGTGCTGTCACTCAGTGTTGCCTCATTCGGATCAGAAGAGCTGAATATGCTCCATATACGTTCCTTTTTGAATTAATATTGTGAATCCAGAGTCTTTTTTTTCTTGGAATTTCGTTTTCTTCTTCCTCTGTTAATAAGCAGGGTATTACAACAATTTCTTCCTTAGCACAATGTCACCGCACCGTTTCACACCAGAGGCAAGAAAAAACTGCAAAAATTGTTGGCAACACACAGAAATGCGGCGCGTCCGGCACATACGTTGCTGACAAATATGCGACCCAATTTTAAAATACGGCGCGTTCGGCGCGTGCGGCGCGTACGTTACTGACAAATGTGCGATAACCTTTACACTTCTTGCGCTGCCATCTCCTACACTCTGTTTTTTAATTCAATGCAAAAAAAATAATATTGTCACGTTGACATCTCCATACAATTCTTAGGCTGTCAATATCTGAATGTTGCTAGTACGTAAAAACCAAATAACCCCATTTTACTTCCAAGGTGTTTTTTTTAGACTTTGCTCCTACGAGTTATTCAATTTTAATGTCTTTGATGTGATAGGATTTTGGTAACATGAGTCTTCTATTCACGGTAAAAAAAATCTACCGAGTTAACCTATAGCTTTTATAGCGGTAACACCGCGTCATTTTTTTTTGCATCGAATTAAAAAACGGACTATAGCGAGGTCGGCCATCGTTGTGGCCGCTTTGTCGCGATCCATTTGTAATTATTATTATGATTATTGACAAACTGCAATCGTAGTGTAGGACACCCTCCAACCAGGTGGGATGACGATCTGCGAAAAACTGCAGGCAGATGCTGGATGCGGCAAGCTGAAGACAGGGCGCTATGGCGCTCATTAGGGGAGGGCTATGTCCAGCAGTGGACTTATATAGCCTGACGATGATTATTATTGAATTCTTTATTGCATTTAAACAGAAGTTTCGCACATAGGCAAGCTTAATGCTACTTAGCATTTTCTTCCAACTAACCTAGGTAATTCTTGTTAATGATATTTCCTTGTCATGTATCTACTTTTAATTACTTATTCATTGTTTTTCTTGCGTGGTACTACTGTCTGTA
Organism: Yponomeuta plumbellus; assembly: GCA_947310845.1. Taxonomy (NCBI): domain Eukaryota; kingdom Metazoa; phylum Arthropoda; class Insecta; order Lepidoptera; family Yponomeutidae; genus Yponomeuta; species Yponomeuta plumbellus. The sequence continues at coordinate 7,634,429 of OX371216.1, read as the reverse complement.
ACCTGTTTTCTGTGACAAGTAAATAAAAAAAAAAAAATGGAGAATTTTCGCACAACGATCTCATTTTATTAACCTCTTCACTCGCACCCCCAATTCACCCCACTGACATTAATTGAAAGGGGTGTCATGGCGGCGCAAAAAAAATAAATGACCAGGTTGAATAAATATCAAATTATTATCTAACCAATTTACGGATTTGTTTGAAATAAAAAGAATTATACTCTAGAATAATGACATTACTAAGCAATAACAACTTTATCAAAATTCAGACACACAAATTTTTACATTCAGAGTACGAAAATGCAATTACTAGAAATAAGGGCCTAGTGTCCCAAATTTTTGTGTGTGTGCGAACTATTACGTAACTTTAGGAAAAGATAATTTATGTAACAAGGTGCTGAATATACACCTATTCATTCTATCAAGCTTGTTTTTGTCTTCCCATATAAGATTTATTACCAAAACAGGATCAAACTTTTTGCGAGAATGCTAACGTTTCCTACTGAACAGTGTAAGAGGGACAATTTGAATTTGAAAATGTACTGTAATCGTGGGTCTTTACGAAGTGAAAACCACTTTTATTGAATGAAAATACTGTAATCTTATTGGAATACTATGCTTTTTATAGAAATATTCTACAAAATCTAGTAAAAATGAAAAATATCGACTGCATTATATTTTGTACCAAGGTCACAAATAAAAGGGTAAATGGAGAAATAAAACAGTAGACTCATAATGAAATATTTATTTTCCTTTTTTACACTATTTACAATAAATATTCAGACAAAAATAAAGAATAAAACAATAAAATAGTATTTTAGTTGTTTTGTCTTGTTTAGGAGGGATGGGGTAAGGGAGAGTTTTTATTGGGCAAGAATCGATAAAATGCGGGGAAAACAATTTTCGATAAAACGCATGCAGAATATTTATTACCAACTTGCTATTAGTGAAATAAAAAGGTAGCCTAATGCGTCACCCGGCAGCAAAAAACAAGTCGGAGCTCAAGTGGCGGCGTGTGCCGCGCATTGAGTATCAAGTTCGGCGTCAAGTAGTTTGTTTATACTAACCGCCAGTAAGTAAGTATCTAACCATAACATTGCGCAACATCTCCCTGCGCACTTCGTCATCCCTACTGCTGCTGCTGGAGAGCCTGCTGGAAAAAATAAACAGTTAAAAAAAGTAGTACTTTTAATTTTCTCTATAAATATAGAATAATTTACTACGATAATAATTACCTCTCATCCCGGGAAGCCAAACCTCGTTCATATCTGTAAACAATAATATATTTATTATTTATCTACTTGCAAAAAAAAGTTACCTCTGCATAATCTAGATAGAAAAAAAAAATGTATTGTACCTAGAGGTAGAAGGTGGGACGCTCAGTGCCTCCAGTGGCACTAGCTCCCCGTCCTCTTCCTCCACCATGATGTCCATTGCCTGGAAGAAGTATAAACCTAAAATAACGGAACGAACAAGAAATAATACAAAATTAATATTTATAATTATAATTATTATAACATACCATCAGGTTTGCCACCCCAGTCTCCTCCTCGTCCTCCTCCTCCTCCTCCAGCTCAACCTCCAACTCCCCCTCGCTCTCGTCCTCTTCCTCATTGTCTTCCAATAAGTCGAGAAACTCTTGGGGTTTGGGTGCCCGGGTCTCCACATCTATAAAATAAATAATAATAATTTTCCTATGAACTACGAGTGTTATATTAGAATCTAATTGGAAATTTCATTCTAATATAACATTCGTATTCATATTCTCACTAGAAACTTATAGTAACGGTGTATTGAAGTTGATAAAAATTAAATGTCGATAATCAATTGAACTAATCACTAAGCCCATCACTATAGAACCGGATGAGAAGGCCGGAGGTCGTTACCCTAATGGTCGATTTCCGGTTTACGAACTGATCGGAAAACAACGGCAAATGTTTTGTTTTTGTAATATTTTTCACTATTACTTAGTAATTCCACATAAAAATGAATAAAATAACAAAGTACGATAGTTTTACTGGCCAAATATAGTGGGTTTTATCCAAAATACTCAAACAATGATCAAAAATTTTGAAAGAAAGTACAACTCTTTTCAAAAATGCTATATCGAACATTTTCTTGGGCCAAATTTAAAGTATTTATAGCATTCTTTAGGTAAAACTATGTGTAATGATTGAAATAAATGCATAAAGTAACACGTAAATACTTTTTTCACTTACCTTTCTAACAAAAAACCAGTTTTTCTTGTAGATTTGTTCTCCGCTCTCGCCACTTTCTAACAAGAAATTTTCGACTAAGATTGACAAGTTTTTTTTTTAGGAAGTCTTAGAGTATTTTACCACAGATTAAAGGCAATTTCATGCCGAACATAAGCGAACAATAACCATAAACCGATACCATATACCGTCAAACACATTTTCGCATTTTTTTGGTCTGTTGCCCTTTGGGACAACTCTGTCTCAGTTGCGCGTTTGACGTTACCCGATGCGCTGAGACAGATCTGTCTCTGCTGCTAGTGAGAAGGTTAAGATAAATAAACGTGGTTATTTATTGTCTCTATGGTTAATACTTTTCTTAACGAGACCTGTCAAAAAGTTTCGGGCTCAAACTAGGACATCGTAACTGGACATCCCACATAACGCCTATCTATGATTTAGCCTAATTAATATTTAAAAAAAACTACTTAATGTTTAAAAAACTAATTAATATTTTTTTATTATCACAACAACTAGAAAAAGGTTGTTTGGTTTCATTTTGTAATTTTTCTTAACTTTTCATATTGTCATTGTTTCTTCAATTATTTATTATATCTGATTTATTGATTGCGAAGTCTTCAACTGCTCGACATAGGCCTCCCCCAAAGGGCGTCATTTTTTTATAGACGCGGACGTCCTTATTCAACCCCTACCTCAGATCGTGGGTTCAGCGAGCTGGTGGATGTTTTGCGCTGCGTTCGCAGTTACTGGTCTCCACGCGAGAGCCTTTGTACCCCATCGACCACCAGTTCTTCGCCACCTGTGACCAGTCCACTTCAGCGATTCTCGATTTATGTATATCATTCAAATCGGCTGGGGAGAAAAAAAAACTCCAGGTCTTGGATGTTTACATGTTGTTACTGGTTCCCACGACACAGGGTATCCTAGTGTGGGGCCAGAAGCAATGTATGTGCCTGTATGTAAATGTTTATGTTATGTTTATTCCTACAGGCTTGCCTATCCTGGTAGAACTTCTACGGATGGAAGTGGACCGCGTGGTGTGCGCAGTGGCCACCGCCCTTCGCAACCTGGCTATTGACCAGCGTAATAAGGAGCTCATCGGAAAATACGCCATGCGAGACTTGGTGCAGAAGCTGCCCAGTGGCCAGGGACAGTTGGAGCAGGTAAACCTTCACTCCTCAGCAGAAGCTTTCGACAAGTGCCTCAAGGCCCAAAAGCTTTTGATCTCCTGATCATCGGTAAGTATGCGCAAACGCTGCCCAGTCTACAGGTACAGCTGCATCTAAGGAGGTAAGTGAGACCAAATATTTGTCTATCTATCTTCGAAACTCGGCCGCCATCTTGATATTCTAGAAAATTCCATACATGGGTCTAGCAATACGTTGCCGTTTACAGCGTAGCTCTCGCGAGTGCCATTAGCTGCGGACTTTTGCGTAGAGGTCGAAAAAGGGTCAAATTTTGGGCCGCCATATTGGCGACGCCATTTTGAATTTACCTAACGGATTTGAATTCGGTAACCCCAAAAACCCCTCAATATTGTGATAAGCTTATCTGATGAGCCCGATCAAACTTTGATCACCGATATTAGATCTCTGTGATTTATCTAATCGATCGCCGAGATTCGGTCTGTCTGCCAATCAGTTAATGTACCGTGAACAGCTGTCAGTTTTAGTTGTTGAGTGCTTCGTAAAAAAACTACTTTATAGAAAGAAGCGCTTGATACTAGATAGTATTGCCAGCTAAATTAAGTTAGTCAAATTCTCGCATCTAAACCTCTTTCTCTACCCCTAGGGCACGTCCGATGACACGATAGCGGCAGTCCTGGCGACTCTAAACGAGGTCATCAAGAAAAGCGGGGAATTCTCCCGCTCGCTTCTGGAGGCGGGTGGGGTGGAGCGGCTTCTGAATCTCACCAAGATGCGACAGCGGCACACGGCGCGGGTGCTCAAGTTTGCAGGTCTGTACCGTGGGTAAACCTGCAGCAAATAGAGAGAGAACATGTCCACTTCTGGAGGCGTTCGGCGTGAACTAACATGCATAAGGCCCGTTTCTGAGTTAAGAATTTTCACTCAGTATATCGCTCGCTCGAATCGCTCGTAGCCTGGGCTGCCTGAGTGATCTTAAAACGATCACTGAGGTTAAGCAACATACGGCGCGTTCAGTCCATGGATGGGTCACCGTCTATGACTAACGCTAGTGGCATTTTTCCGAGCGGTTCCGTGCTTCGCAAGGCAGTCTAAAAATCAGTCCACAAACCCTCCGTCCTCTTATGGCCTATACCTTCCTCAGGGAAGAGACCCGTGCCCCTTGGTGGGGACATAATGGGTTGATGATGACTCAGTATATTATTATACTTAAGTAACGTTCTGTCACGCTCTTTTCTGAGAAATTTGACGAGACAGCACTAGAGTTAGTAGTAAGTAGTTACTCAGCGAAATTCGCAATTCAGAAATCGAGCTTTAACCCGCTGGCTCGCCGGCTACCAAATTTGGTATCGGGTACTCGGAAGCGAAATTAAACGTTATATTCATTAACCATCGTTCTAAAGTCTCTTGTGTCAAGGCAACTTATCATTTGCAGAGTCGAGCCAAAGGGTTAAGGGGTCATCCATAAATTACGTCACACGCTAAGGGGGAGGGAGGGGGTCGACTACGTGTGATATTGTGTGACCAGGGGGTGGGAGGGGTCTTACATTTTGTGACGTCACATTTCAAAATCTAAGTGTTAATACACGAACTTAGAACTATCAACGAAAAACACAAAAACTTTTGCAACATCTATTCCTAACTCTATCGGAAATAAAACTAACTTCGGAACTGCTGTTTTAATCCAATAGAAATCTACATGTAAAATTGCAAAATATGTGACGTCACACTAGGGAGGGGGGAGTCTCACAAATGTGACCAGCTGTGACAAGGAGGGGGGATTGGTCGACGTAATTCAAAGTCAACGACAACAAACGTGATTGACGTAATTTATGGATGGCCCCTAAAACCTTCAGAACATTTAGGGCCGGTGTCAGAATTGACAATTCCACTAAGCTACTACTTATCTGTAGTGTTGTCTCGTCAAATTTCTTAGAAAGAGCGTGACAAAAGGTTACTAAAGTATTTACTTAGTGAAATTGTCAACCTCTCACGCACTCACTTTTACACTTACTCACTTTCACACTCACTCACTCACTTACTCATTCATTCACTCGTTCAAATCTTCTTTCCAGGACAAGTGCTGATGACGATGTGGTCGCACGCGGAGTTGCGGGAAGTGTATCGCAAGCATGGCTGGCGCGAGGCGGATTTCCTCACGCCGGCACGCCAGCAGCCGCGCGGGTCGGCCAATAACAGCGGTGAGGCTCTCCTCACACTCCCCACACGTTCCTTCATGGTCCATAGAGTTAATATGGTTTATAGAGGATTGCCGAAAAATTTGTATTTTTAACAAAAACCATAAAAATTGAATGCACTACTGAGTGTAAGGTTATTTCAAGCACATATAACATAATTATTCGTTTGACCATGAAATGCTGTTTGTACAGCCGACAGCAAATTTACAATTTACTTTACGGACGACTTTGCAACGAAAATGTTACGGTGAATCTGCTGTCCATTGTCACACTCTTTCTTACACTGATATCTCAGGTAGTTCAGGTAAATTCAACTCTCTATACTTTGCTTACTCGATAATTGCATTCCTCACTCACGCTATGTGCTGTCTCACTGGTGAACTGAGTCTATCACTCTATCCTATGTCACTGGTAAAAAAAATATAATATGCTGGCCACCATACCGCTATGGCCCTGTTCTATAAACAATGGTACGTAGCCATGGTATTGACAGTTAAAATTTGACGATACTTCCATACAACTTACCCCAGTTTCTGGTACACTAACAATCTGTTGCTGGTTGGCAAAAGCGTAAAAAAAAATGTTCACTGCTGTTAACAGTGTTTTAACAGACTGTTAGCGTACAAGAAATCGGGAGTTAGTCTCTTACAAGTACAAGTCAAGTACAAAACTGTCGTCTCTTTTCCCATTATCAAATCTGACTAATAAGGCACTTGAAATTACTATCAATCGTTGAAAAAAAATCTCGGTGCCTCTGATGTTTATAATTTAAGTATAACTCTCACTGTATTTTGTGTACAGAACAGACTTCTGTAACGATTTAACACGTGCGTGTTGTGTGAATCATTCATTAATCATCCTAACTATTAATCTAAATGGACGTAGCTTGACTAAAATGCTGACTTTCTATACAAATATAACTTATTTTGATAGGGTTTGTCGAAATTTAAACAGCTCGTATAATGCTGTTTTAGTTCTCGGCATGCCCTCCAAAATAATTGCTAACTAAATATCGATTCACACACACGCTAAACTACCCGCACTGAACGAATAAACCTGTCTGATTATGTGCATATGTGTGCAAAAGAAGACTATGTATTAGGGGCTGTTTCACAATCTATACATTTTTTTACGATTTAGTTCTATTCGCTTATCACTGTAAACAATGGTTTTCATTTGCTATTTTCGGTATCGGAACTGAGTCGAATATTTCGAATTAGGCTGCATTCGTAAATTTTATTAAAGCGAATAAAAAAAGTGTTTGTCTACGAAACTACAATTACGTCTTTGTGTATTTCATAGACTGAAACCTACGAAAAAATAATAATTACAAGCACTATGGCAGGATGTCAGTTTCTCTTATGTGAATCCAAATCAGTGCTAAGGTGTAAGACGCCGTTTGTTTTCTTATTAACGTGTGCCTGCTGCCAGACAGCCTAAGTCATAATATAATGGATACCATAAGAGGAATTTTAAACCACGCCTGCGCCCCGGAGGGATAGGCAGAGATCAGGTTATGTCTGAGGAGGAGCCGACACGATAGAAGAAGAAACCCTTCTTTGAATAACTAAGGTCCGACGAATCCTAATTTAAATCACGCGGTCTCCGCCGGTGAGACCCGAAATACGTCAGGTTATTTACTGGGCATTTATATAAAAATAGGATATATGTTTTTCCAATATCGTCGGTCGGAATAATTACCGAAACATTTCCAAAAATACGATTTTTGTGTTAAGTATGCAGAATGGAGGAAATTTTGAAGATACTTCCGAATCACTAACGTAATTAAATAATTTTTTTATCCGTCACAAAAAGACTAATACCAGTAGAGAAACAATGATTTTACTGTAACATATGACAATTTTTTAAATCTTTAAACGTCAATTACTCAAAATATAATATTTTGAAATGTTCCGGTAATTATTCCGACCGACGATATGACAACGTATTTTGAAAGGGTCTATAGAAGCTCCGATAACCTGCCTTTATTTAATGATGTTTTAGATTCATTATGACCTTCGAAAGAAGTTATTGTTGTGCTAAACGACAAACAATGTCGACAAACATATAAAAAAAAACTGCAGCTACTTTCAACACGCATGTTGTGTTATTAAAGATGATGTGATAAAACTGTATCAATTCGTTGTTAAGCGATTCCACGATCCTCACAGCCCTCTCCATCGCATTTTCTTGTCCGATTGTGAAACAGCGTCTCTCTGAACAAGCCCAGACACGTTAGATTCGTTCCCTGCCCGCCCCTGTAAATATCCCGCGCTAACAGGCCAAGGCACGCCGTCGACGGCTGCGCCGCACTCGCCTAGCAACGCCAACAGCACGCTCAGCCGGCCCATGGCTAGCACGGGCGGGACTAGATACGAGGACCGCACCATAAGGAGACACCGTGACGTGAGTACTAACAAGGAGCCTCCCAGTGTTGCCATTTTAGCCAATTTGTAGCAAAAAATTTTGTCTGTGAAAAACAAAAAGTTGGTGTCTACATTTTTTAGCTGCTTTTTTGGCACATTTAAATGTTTATTCCTTGAAATATCATTAATTTCGGAAAATTTATCTCTTTTAGTCAATTACTATTTATTACAATTTTTAAATAGATGAAACATAAAAAGAGTGCTCTGAAATATGACGTCATAATTCGGTATTTTCATATAAAATTCCGTTTTAAACGTACAATAACTTATTTGACATTTTGTTAACTACCCAATTGACTACCAATTGCCCACGTATTTATTTGTCTTTCCTGTGGGCTAGGCCGACTAAGTTGTCAGGATGGTATAGGTGCTGGGCAAGCCTATATCTAAAAACAATGTTCCAGGCACTATAGCGTTCGAGTGGTCCCTTCGGCCATCTAGTATGAGTAAAGGTGCCACTGGACGCTGCATAAATCATGTCGTTGCGTAGGTGCAAAAGCCGAAGGAGGCTTGGAGGTGGAGATGTTACAAGGAAAACATCACACTCCCGCTATAACATTGACACATACCTCCCAAATAGTGACCTCCCAAATAGTGACTATGGACCACACTCAATTGAAAGAAAATATTTTTTCGAATCCTCGTGCTTTTATAGTTACTACGACATTATTTTAGCGGGGGTGCGACATGTAGCCACAGTTTCAATAAAAACCTAGTTTTCGATTGGTTTTACAGGGATCTGGTTTTTATAAATAAAGCCGTCACAACAATGTGTTTATTAAGTTCACTACAAATACTGTCAAAAACAGTTGTATTTCCGTTTAGGCTTAGACTTTAGGCCCAGCTGATTGCTTTAGGGAATAGAAATCCAAGCCAAAAATGGATTACCGAAAGTAAATATTTATTAACTTAAAACACTCTTATTCGTCTAGAACAGTATTTCTCGAAGTGTGTAGGATCTAACATCCTGTTGCGACACTATACCTTTGTAACATGTAATTACTGGTGAGCCTCAAATAAAATATATCAAGTTACAAGTAACTAAAGATTGATTTTCTTGGTTTGAATAACCGAGATACACTGGTCTAAGACAAACAAACTATTTCCACAGTTTACACAGTTTCCTACTGTCAAGGTACATTGACAGGGCTTGCCATCTTACAGCTTTGCTCCGTACAAACTCTGGTGATCGTGTCTGTCTCAGCGACTATTTTGCTTACCACTGACCGCCTGTGAATATCACTGTAATATGACTGCACAATAACAAAACTAACTTCCTCATGAAATCGTCATGAAAACTGTCCAAACATTTAGGGAGTTCAATATCAAAACTAAGGCTTTCAAATCCGATTGTGTTTATATGGAGTTTCATAAGCAGGCATCGGTTCCTGCACATATCATGGTTTGTTAAAGATAGGTACTGAATAAATATTTCAATCTCGCATGCGTATGATATGAGCGACAGACAAACTGCTGTCCAGTCCCAACGGAATCTCCTCTGCATGCCCTTGTCACGAACAAAGTGTATTAATAACGCATTCTCTTCGCAGAATGACGAGCAACAACTCGACATGAGCAATTACGCGGACGGACTCGGTGTGGGTAACCCCAACGGGCGGCCGATGAACCTTCAGGGGGTGCAGGCGCAAATGCCGATGCCGCCCAGCAGTCGCTAAGAAGACCAGCTGCCGCTCGGATACCCAGCAGTCGCAGGGATGCCCAGCGTTAGTCCGCCCACAACTGCTCAGGCGCTCAGCAACCGCTAAGACGAACAGGGGAGCTAGGAACCCCTGCTACCTGCATACTGCCGTGGTAACTGCTAGGACTTCCGGTTGCAGCCAAGATGCCCAGCCGCTAGGATCCCAGCGGACGTTAGTACCCCACACCACCGCTAAGACAATCGGCAACTGCTAACATGAACAACGGGCGCTAGGATTCCCTAAGCTGGCACAAATGTAGCATTTGCTAGGATTATGACATCCGGTTGCAACCAAGGTGCTTAGGCAGCTAGGCAACAAGTGAACGTTATTACGCCCCCAACTGATAGGACGCCCAGCATTCGCTAGGGTACCCAGCGGTCGCTAGGATGCCCAGTCGTCGCTAGGATACGAAGGGCAGTTTAAGCGGTCCCTAGATCACTTTGTACCGGCGGAGGGGAAGAGTGGAGTGGAATGGAGCCTTCTGAGAGATCGGCGAATTACTTGACAGGTATTTGGACTCTATTTATTTCAACATTTTTGTGATAGAGAGCCGGTGTGTTGCAGAAAAGGCCAGTGAAACTTATGGGTGTTATAATACTCACCAATAAAACTACTTCTAGAAAATCCACTAATAGAAAAAACGAAATCAGACGTTCCATAAAACATTCGTGAACTCGCTATAGATTTCCCGGCCTCTGAGTAAAGAATCGGGTCTAAATGCCAGAATTACCTGCTAGGTTACTGTCAAAGAAGAGAGGACACTGACTACGATAATCCTCCTAAGAAATATCGTTGGTTTTCGATTATTTTTTTCAAGGTCTGGACTTTGGAGCTTAAGAAAGAAGTATACCGTGTCATTTGTTTCGCAGGTTTCTCAGTCGATTGTAAAAAAGGTCTGTTTTTAGGCCTAAACACATGATAGGTAGATAGTGGCTGTGCTAAGCGGTCTTACAGCGTTTATAACTGTACTTTTAACCGACTTTTATCTGCGCAAGTGTGATGGATGGATTAAGCATTTGATGATATTTTTTAAACCTCCACCGTTTTACGAGGGTGTCACTTTAATACTTTTTAACATGACTCTCGACCACGAGTCAAAAATTGGTCTGCAATACTAAAAAAAAAACCTCATATTGACGAATACTTTTTTCGTGTATAGACGCAATACTGTTCGGTAAGTATTTAAATTTGTTTTAAACAAGTGATCACCTTTATTAAACACGTATTCCAAGGATGGTTTAAAAATCATGGGTCGTATAATTTACTTATATTTCCAAATCTTCTGTTAGCAGTTACTTTGCCGCCAAAGTGGTTTATATCAGGCACTCAAGAGTCAGCTTAATTGTGACGAAGATTTTGAGAGTTCTGTATCGATGACATAAATGTTCTTACGAGTAATAAAACGGCAATAGATATATAATTCAACATCTTTTCTAATTTTTTTATAAAGGTGTTGTTAGTCTGAGCTATATCCATGATTAGGTATACGCGATTATAATACTAATCGTGGAAGTTAAGCCTACTTATAAAATTATGATACTGGACAGTGCTGTAATAAGATAACCTAGTACATACTCCATTGTATTTATTTAGCTGCTTTTGTATAGTTAAACAATGATTTTCCATTAAAATAAGGCCTAAGATAACTTATCAGCATTTATAAGCCGCCATTTTGTTATTGTTTTTTAGAAAAGAAAATGTCAATTCCCAAGATGTATGTAAATAGTTCGTGCCATTTGTGTATGTATTTAAATGAGTAAAGGAAGGGAGTGACTTCATAAAATTGTTTATGAATGCGTGCAAAATGTGTGGAAGCTCACCGAATGACGTTATAATTCCAATTTTATTGGAAACTTAGAAGTTTACATTCTTTTGAAAGTACTCCAATGATCGTGTATTTCCTAGATGTGTCATTGGAACGTGTTATTAGAAAACGCGCTTGGCATAGAGTTTAGAATACGGGAATCATCGAGTTCACATTAGTTTACTTAGTTTGATCCAATGTACCAAATGTAGTACAGACACGAGTCGAGGCGTAGTACACCTCATAGATTGTAAAAGTTACGTGTAGAGCATAAACCTTTTGTAATATTTTATATCCATTCCATGACCCTCGTAAGATTAATTATATCTACTGTAAGTGTATTTTTCACGTCTTCTCTTAATGTTGTTCTTACAAGCTGCATTCGGTCTGCAAAATATGGATTTTGTCATATTTTACAGATGGTTTATGTATGTACATAGTAAGACCCGAGTAACAGAACTAACCTGACAGCGCTGATCGGTATTTATAACTCTATTTCGTTATTTCATAGTCCTTATTGCTTTGTGATACGGCCTATGTGAGTACCATCGAACAGCGCTTTGGCTTAGTTCCGTGAAATCCAGTGCCTATTTCACAGAACTACAATTCATTATTTATTAAGACTATTGAATTTACATTGTTACGGTTGAAACCACAGAATAACTAGTAGAAATACTCGAATGCACGACTAATTGTCATAATAACTACGAATTGTAGTTATATGAAACGCGGCCTAGAGTGTAATAAATTCTTTAGGGAAGGCATGCATGAATTTCTTATGATCTACAATGTTAAGGTCTCTTATTACGCCTTCTCTATTGTGGTTGTAATGACTCGAACATTGTAAAACAAACCTAATTATCCGTCTTATAGGAACTTGTAAGGATTTTACACGTATTTGTCACGCGCAAATTTTTTCCGTATCGAAATTACGTGTTAAGGGGATGCATCGTTTGTGTATTGCGCGTTGTATTAGATACCTTGCATTTTTGGGAAGTTCTTAAACTATAGAAGTGGTTAGGCACAAAACTATGATTTGTTAATTTGTTTTTCCTTTAAAGTCCTTAACAATGGCAGCTGAATCTTAGTCAGTATTTTTTTTGTTGTGAAACAAAATATCGATTCAATATTCGCAAACAATATTGATCTCTTAAAGTAAGAAAATATACAATTTACCTTGTTCCCTCCGTATTGACTTTTGCTCTTTAAGTCTTAAGTTTAATTTTATTTATTTGCTGAAAATAATTGTAAGTAAAAAATTAAGCATGTTGTGTGTGTTTTATTCGGTTGTAATGTTTATACATATACACAATTTTGCATTTCGGTGCGTTCCTTTAAATTGAACGTTGACCATACTGACTGAGCAAATCTGGTACAAAGAAACCTCACACCAGTGCATTATATTATATATGTTATATTTTTTAAGTCGAACGTATGTAAGGTTTTGTATATTTAATGTAAAAAATGCCGGCAATTGTACAAGACTTTCCTGATATTATAAATATTTAAAAATACCTTGCCACGGATGCACATGCCGCTTCTATGAAGCGCCTAATCTTTGTATCATCTTAAACTCACAACACATTAAGTGAAAGTGAAATATTTAATTTACTATTGTCATCTTAATAATTTCGTCATTTAACGTAAGATTTTACCTTTGATTTCTTAGATGAAATAGAATAAATATATAGGCATTATTAGAGGTTTTATGTTAAAAAATAGATAAATATTTATAGCGTCTGTATTGTCTATTGCAGATATTTTATTTGGGCCATAATTGTTTTGGCTTGTTGTACAATTTATTTCGTAACAAATCATTGTAAGTTTCGTTTTATGCGATATTAAAGATGTATATCTTTAATATCGCATAAAACCTAAACGAATAGATAGATGATATTATTTGGATCAACCCTAACGGAAACAAAGTCACTGGATCACGACATAAATTAAGAAATCGTGCGAAGGATTTTGTTTGGTGTTTAGAGTGCCGAGTGACGCTATGTTTGCGCTATGTTTGACAAGAGACTCGCATTTAAGTATTCTTCTAAAAGAAAAGTGTTAGCACCTAAATACTCCACTTATTTATATCATTCTTAGAAATTTTATATTGTAATCGAGAAACTTATTTAACATTTTTGCAGTTTTATATTTTGTCGTTACGACCCTGCAAGTTATTAGTAAATAATAATTATTAAATAAAAGTAAACTTAGTTCAATGTCATCTCATGTTGTATGTAGCTTTTAGAGCGTTCTCTCAAATAGAGATATATTATTGAGATATAATTATTATATTGTACACACCTCACAGAGAATTAAATGGATGATTTTTATTTTTATTACTTAGTGTTTTTTATTTTTTGTTTCCTTTTCTTTGCTTTTAAACAACACACTTAGTATGGCCTACATTTTGGAATTTTGTACCTAATACTTTGAAAAGACTTGATCATGGAATTTGATATCGATTTAACATGAGGAGATGACTAGTTATGTTTCTATCGTTTTTTGCTTTGATATTTACGTTTTGGCACTAGACCTTAAGTTTAGAAAAACGTGAAGACTTGAGGTTATTTTGTTCTACACTTCTGAATAGGATGTTGTCTCAAAATGTTACTTTCTCCATTGGTCGTCTGCGAAATACGTTGGTACTGGTGGACGCGTGAAAATCGCGTGTTTTATTGTTCATTGGTAATTTTGTATGGAAACAATCTGTCTTAATTAGTCTGTTAAGTAAAAAAAAAGTAAGTACCTAAGTGAAGTTAAGTGAAAAGTCTCCTATTTATACGAATGCTCACGTTTTATATTATCAGTAGTGTCCTTAAACGTATAAAGAAATCAGTTATTGAATTTATAGGTGTAAAAGTCGTATTATAATAAATATTGATAAACATCGGTAAAAAAGTATTACTAATGAATGATGCATTATAGGGCATGCACACATTTAAACACTAGTTTTTTTAGATATTTTTCTTTTTTTATAACGATAATAAACATAAAAATTGTTACGATTAAGTGTTTTTACAATGTTTATGAAGGGCATGGTGATGCTACAATTATTCCACATCAGTATTATTCAGTAATCTCATGTACCAACGTTGCTAATACACTTACATTTAAATGAAACTCGTCTTTTATTATTTTATGTGTGACCTACCCTAGTCAATCTGGGTACACTTTACGTGGTTTACGATTAGCTCGAACAATACGCTGTGAAGCTTATTCGCATTGAATGGTTTTCTACTTCTTCTTTGTCCAACCCTCTTTCCAGTTCAGCTGCGTTCGGATGGGCCCTTAGTGCGAGTTTTTTCATTCACTGTCGATAGCGAAAGCGTTTGCAATTTGTATGGGAGTGAGTGACAGAGAGACAACTAGGTGGCGCGCTTTGTCACTCCTATAGAATATGAGTTTACGTTAACGCGATCGAGTAGTTAAAAAAACTCGCACTAAGGACACTGGTACATCTAGGCCAGAGAGATCAGAATCTGTTCGGGGTTCTGTATACCTATTTGACGACGTTAGAACCAGAATGATCTAAGTGACATTTATACCAATAATGAGGCTTTTACACAAAGGAATAGAAAATCTTTCAGGCTGATGGTTTTCCTGCACCCACGATATATAGAAAACCCTCGACTATACCACACTATGGGATAACTATACGAGAAAATACTCATTGAGGCGTATCATTGTAGGCATTTCATTTTAATGTTGTTGGTATAATTTGGATGTAGCGTCACATCCCTAATTTAGATAACATTTACATACAGGCACATACATTGATACCCTGTGTCGTGGGAACCAGAAACAGCGACGTCACAAACATGTAAACATCCAAGACCTGGGTTTCTTTTTTTTTTGTCCCCAGCCGGTATTCGAACCCGGGACCTCGCGCATGGATCTGTTTTTTTTTATTAATTATGCTTTGCCCAAGTTTAACATTCCTGTTGACTTTCCATACATTTAAAGGAAGACGTAGGTACTCGTTAGTGTAGAAGAGCCGTTATTCCATGCCTCTATATTACACTCGCAAAACCTGAGCGATTCCCAATCGAATTCAGTCATTTTCAATTCATCCAATCATCAGTCAATCGAATGTGCTAGTTTCCCCTAAAAATGTAATTAGTCCGTCTTTTAGATTATTCAAAAATAAGGGACACGTATTTTTTATTTGTCTCGAGGAATCTTAGGAATTCTTAGGAATCGCTCGTAGCCTGGGCTGCCTGAGTGATCTTGAACGATCACTAAGGTTAAGCAACATACGGCACGTTCAGTCCATGGATGGGTCACCGTCTATGACTAACGCTAGTGGCATTTTTTCCGAGCGATTCCGTGCTTCGCAAGGCACGTTAAGCAATTGGTGCCGGCTGCCGTCGATAGATGGCAGTCGTTAAGCCAAGTCAGAGGCCTTAGGGCGGCTTGAAAACTTCTGACAGTAAGACCAGCCACTAGTCTTACAAGCCTCCACCAATCCGGACTTGGCCCCCGTGGTGGAGTATGGCCTGTACCTTCCTCAGGGAAGAGACCCGTGCCCCTCGGTGGGGACATAATGGGTTGATGATGATGATTTTTTATTTGTAAATCAGACCAAAAATGACAAAGATATAGCCCATTAAAGTTACGTGTGACGTCACGCCGTGCTGCATTTTTAAGCATGGACTGATGTCACACGTAACTTTAATGGGCGATATCTTTGTTATTTATTGTTTAATCGAAAAAAGAAAAAATACGTGTCCAATATTTTTTTCTAATCTAAAATACGGACTAAATAGAATTTAATTATTTTGACCCTGGAAACTACCCTATTCAATTCTCCCATTCCAATCCAATAATTCCAATCTATCTAATTGTCAAATTAGTATAGAATTTAACAGACGATTGGAATCGCTCTGGATTTGGTGTGCATAATTAGGTTCCTGACCTTGTAAGGGTCAGTGAATTCATTGTCGACCATCTGCCGGTCTTAGCGAACGTCATTAGTTGAAGAGAAAATTCTTAACTAAGATTTTTAATCATTTAATCGTGCTCTCGAATGAGAGCAACCAGAAAAAAATTTGCATGTAAGTTTTTTTCTTAGTTATAGACACTCCGGACTCGTGGTCCCCCTAAGATGTCGTAGTCCCCTTGATTCACACTTGACCGTGGGATGCAATGTGGCAATTATGATACGGTGACTTATTCAGTCTGAATTTGAGGAATCCCAGTTGCAGGTTGCGGAACGTGGCCAAGTATCTACATAAACATAACGGCAATGAAAAATCATAAATCTCCAGAATTTATTTATTTAATTAAACGAATCGCTCGTAGCCTGGGCTGCCTGAGTGATCTTAAACGATCACTAAGGTTAAGCAACATACGGCGCGTTCAGTCTATGGCAACGCTAGTGGCATTTTTCCGAGCGGTTCCGTGTTTCGCAAGGCACGTTAAGCAGTTGGTGCCGGCTGCCGTCGATAGATGGCAGTCGTTAAGCCAAGTCAGAGGCCTTAGGGCGGCTTGAAAACTTCTGACAGTAAGACCAGCCACTAGTCTTACAAGCCTCCACCAATCCGGACTTGGCCCCCGCGGTGGAGTACCTATGGCCTATATCTTCCTCAGGGAAGAGACCCGTGCCCCTCGGTGGGGACATGATGGGTTGATGATGATGATGATCCTATTGTTTCTAAATGCCCTACTCTTTTCTAGTTATGAAGGGATTGCCTAAGTGGCCAGTGGGCCATGTGCACAGATAAGTTGTACTATACCTGTGTACGAGTAATCTCCTTTTTTAAACATTAAAGTGTTCTCTATCTCTATCTATACTTAAGTATTGAACCGATAAGTATCAAGCCAATTACATACCACATTGCATCCCACGGTCAAGGGGGACTACGAGTAAATGCAAATTCCTCGTCGTCCCCCCAGGGTAACATCTTTGTCCGGAGTGGTTATAGATATCACTTTCTAACATTTCTGTTGACCTTTCCGTAGATATCAGGGAAGGCGTCGGTGCAGTAGGGCAGGGATTCCCTGACTTTGTCGTACAGGGTGTGGTCGAACATCTGTCGGAACTCGTCCCGCGTCGTGTATGTGTCTGCATAGAGCATTTGGAAGCCGTCGTTTTTGATCACAAAGTCCTCCACACGGCGCGTTGAGGGCACCTAGATGAGGAAGTGATGCACATACAATCATAGTTGTGAACCTATCCTCAATCATTCAGCCACAAGAAGTCCACAGCTGGACATAGGCCTCCTCCATGGATTTCCAAAAAGACCGGTTGGAAGCGGCTCGCATCCAGCGTCTTCCTGCCACTTGGATGAGACTGTCCATCTTGTGGCTGGTCGTCCCACGCTGCGCTTGCCGATGTGTGATCTCCACTCAAGAACTTTTTGGGCCCATCGGCTATCAGTTGTGCGTGCTATGTGCCCCGCCCACTGCCACTTCAACTTACTCATCCGAAACCTATCCTGTTTAGCTTCAAAGCTGAGCTCAAATTGTCATCATCATCATCAGCCCATCTCTGCTTACTGCTGCCTTTTCCACAAGACGCCATCTTTCGCGATCTGCCAACTTCACCACGTCCGACCCCCGACACCCGACCATCGGGACGTCCGACCATCGGGCTTTTGGTCTACCCACTGACCGCCCTCCGGTTGTCAGTTTCTTGAACTGTTATTATTTAGGTGTCAATACATTAGACATCATAGTTACCAATCATTATTACCTACGTGACTGACTGTGCATGGTCGTATTTTAGGTCTCATAGGTGGAGGACGCGGTATTATAGCTATTCTTTGGGATTTTCTTTAGACAAAGCAACAAAAAAATAAAAAAAAATATCATCTTAAATGTCCAATGCAAACGCATTCCAACTGCGCGGAATCTACTGGGCATTAAACCTAGTTGTATTACTTACCTACAGAATTGAGCTGTAGGAACAAGTACTAGTCCACAAGAAATCTAGTGCATACATACATAAGCTCACGCTTGTATCCCAGAGGGGTCGGCAGAGACCAGTGACTGCCACCTGCTACGATCCTGACAAACCACTTTCGCTTCATCGACATTCATTAGTCGTTTCATGCACGCACGTCGGTTTCGGGTGATATAAATGACTAGGATATCTATCTAGTCTACATAAATGCTATTACCGTTTCATATCCGCTAGCTTTAGGCACCCCGTAGACGCCGATGTCCACAAACATCTGTGCCCCGTCTCCTTTCACCCGGAGCTGGCCGGGGTCCTTCTCCAACTTGAAGGGACACAGCCACATCGGGTACACCTGGAAACAAATATTGAGCACATATACAGGGTGACCCAAAAATGACACGTCACTGACACCGGAGGCAGACCTGCCCAAAAGGCATCGAACCAACCTAACATGACCTCAGTAAAAGTTGCGCGGTTTTTGAGATAAAAAAAAAAAAAATAAATAAACTCACGCCCGTTATCCCCGAAGGGGTAGGCAGAGGCACCAGTCTCTAGAACTGGATCCACGTTTTGCCGAGTTTATTAGGTCCCAAACGTGACAAGTGGCAAGCCTGTCGCCGTTATCCGGGCACAATTTATCAGCGAATGGTGTTGCTGTACAAACAAACAAATGTACGTAACTAAAAGTCATTGGTACATGCGTGGTTCGAACCCAGACCCTCATGATCGAGAAGCAAGGGTCAACCCCACTACGCCACCACCGCTTTTGAGATAATATGGCCAATTTAATCTTTTTCTAAATTTTCACTTTTTTCAACAAGTTTAGTGCTAGCATTAAGTTAGATAGCCCTCGTGTTTGGTTTTTTTATTTGTACACACTCGGTCACGAACTTACTAACTTAGCGTAAGTGCTAGCATACCACTAAAGTTGTTAAAAAAAGTGAAAATTTAGAATAAGTTTAAATTGGCCATATCTCGAAGGCCGTGCAACTTTTACTGAGGTCATGTTAGGTGGGTTCCACGCCTCTTGAGCAGGTCTAACTCCAGTGTCACTGTGACGTGTCATTTTTGGAACACGCTGTAGATAGTACCGCCGACAGCAGGGTAGAGTTTCATAAATCTACAATTCGTAATTTATTATGATAATTTTAGGTACTTACATTGCGTAGAAGCTACTACTTGTTGTTAATCAACTGCAGTGTATGTAGGTGCAGCGAATTGTAGTTCTACGAAACATGCCCCTGGTCAAACATAAACATTTACATACGGCACATACATTGCTTCTGGCCCCACACTAGGATACCCTGTGTCGTGGGAACCGGAAACAGCGACATCACAAACATGTAAACATCCAAGACCTGGGGTTTTTTTTTCGTCCCCAGCCGGGATTCGAACCCGGGACCTCTCGCATGGTAGGCAGATGCACTAACCGCTGCGCCACAGAGGTCGTCGCTCAATAGCCACTCTAGCCGCCCTACAGGCACCAACATTTCCTGTCTATGTTTATAACGATTTTACCAAAAGCAACGTAAAGAAGCTTTCTTCGAGTTAAATCTATACTCCATTCCAGGAAACTAACTCCCAAAGAACATCAACCATGTGTGCCCATTGGTTAATGCGCGTGACCTTCAATAGCCACTGCCCTACTCTGTGAACCAGACCGTTTTTACCCATGAGTTTGGATCAATATAGATAGATAGATAGATAAAAGATTTATTTCCATAGGACACTCACACGTACATATAGCAACAAATGAAATCAGAAAGTAACAGCACATTATAAACACTGACAAAACAAAAACACACTTATGCAATACAAACATTTTATGTGGTAGGAGAAATATCTATCTATAGGATGTGAGCGGATAAAAATGTGACGTGTGTGTGGCAAATGCAAAGGTTTCAACTCAGTATGTGCTGGGAGTTTCAAAAGAAAACTCCAACGCTGGTATTCTGCCGATACCCAGTGTGAGCGGCGCGCAGAGCCCAAAGAAGTGATGCTTATTGAATAGGTATGAGTTCGACTCGTGGAACCTTGTGTTCTGAGCGTGGAACGGAGTACTGATAACTTACACCCTCATAAGTAGCTAGCCCTCCACCATTCCGGACTAAGCCCCCGTGGTGGAGTTATAGCCTATAGCTTCCTCAGGGAAGAGACCTGTGCCCCTTGGTGGGAACATAATGGGTTGATGATGAAGTAGCTGTATCACTACCTCAAACTCCTTATGGAAGACTTGCACTGCATCCTCCAGCCGTCCCACCGGCACCAGCATGTCCTGTATGACGTGGCAGCGCTCGTACAGCCTGCCCACTGCTTCGGGCTGCGTTAGCTTCAGCAGGGAAACCTCAGGCGGCATCAGCCATCCAAGAGTGTAGCGGAACAGGGGGTTGTTACCGAATGGAACGATGTCCTGGGAAAGATTTTAACTTAGCTGTAGGTTTATTAGGGAGAGCATCTTCAAAACTGCGCGCAGACGCCCGTAATGGCACGTGGAGTGGCGACACGTTGTGAAATTCGGGTGAGATTGCATTCGGGTCAGGTTCTCGGCCTATTCTGAGCTGAATTTATGGTGAAGATTTGAAAGAATGAGTGATCAGCATTATACGATTCGAGTAGTTTTTGGGCTTTATAGAAAAAGAGAGATTTATTCTATGCAGAATAACCGTAACGTGATACATGTGGTACCTAGGTACAATAGTTCTCAAAAAATAAGCTAGGTAATATTGCATCCATTAAATAAGCCCACGATTTGTGACGCGGTAGAACGCCAGCTTCTTCGGAAGGTCCTGATTTCGAATTCTGGTAACTATGTTGTTTTCGAAGTTGCGTTCATCTGTGCAGATGTAGTAGCGATCCCACTCGCTAACTGTGAAGAAAAACATCGAGAGAAAATCCTAGAAAACCTACCTACTTTAGCTCTTGCTGTGTACAATGGCCCAACTATAATGCTAAGTGCGGAAATCTCAGGTCAAACTTGAACTAGCACTGCGTCGTGACCTTAGTGGTGAATTAAAATGCCAGACTAACCTGCAGCTCCCAAAACAGGCTCCTTGTATGCCGGTGGTAGTAGTCTCTCAGAGGGACGTACTCGATGATACTTCGCTTGTTTCCCTTCTGGTACCGGGTCAAGTGACGCTCCACTTGCTTGAAGAACCATTCCGCGTACCATTTACCGATAGGATTAAACTGTGAAGAGTTAAAATGAACTGAGCAGAAGAAAAGAAAAGATCTGAGCTTCAGATATGACAAAGCTTAGGGATAACATCGATTCCGTCGAACTTCTCTAATCCACAGACATGAAAATCTTCGAGCCTTTGGCCCTTAAAAAAGAAAAAGAAAGCAATCTGAAGCAAAACTGAGGATTCCTAATAGCTACAGTTGCCAATACAAAAGTGAGCCAAAAATGTGTATTAGTGGTTAAGGCATCATGTGCTTTGCACCTTGCCGTCCCTGCCAACTTGATCCATCATGTCTCCAGTCATCAAAACTCCGGTATCCTTGCTGAAGAGCAGAGCCTCCACGAACTGATGTGCTCCCGGTCTCAGCGACTCTTCCCGAAACTTGTTTGCCAGCTCAGTCAAACTTGTGAAAGGAGTGTACTCTAGGCGCACATATCTGAGGATATGAAAGTGTGTTTTCAAGGAATGTGTTGAGTGTTAACGGAGAGACCCACGGGTATATTGAGAATCAATCGAAACGTGGAACCAATCCTCAGTAGATTTATGCTGTCTCGGAGCTTGAATTTATCTATGGGGCTAAATAATCTTTTGGAGCAACATAAGCACAATATAAAGTGAAATCAAACTCACTTTTTAGCCGGTACTAGTTTGATGACAACTGATGTGAGGAATCCCAGGGTACCATACGACCACGGAACGGCATAGAACAAATCTGGATTCTCGGTCTGGAAAATCACAAAATCCTGAAGGATCAAAGTCTCTAAACTTGTATCTTCCCCTCGGTACTCTTGCAAGACGTGAATGCGTTAGCATCGTTTACCACCAAAAATGGTTTCGGACAATCGATCAGTGAAACAAATCCTAAGAAAACTCCATGTTACTCAAAACTCAAAAGTGGTATCACTGAAGATAAATAAGCGTGTTTTGTGAATCCATGAAGTTCACACAGTCATCATGATCAACCCATCATGTCCCCACCCCGAGGGGCACGGGTCTCTTCCCTGAGGCCATACTCCACCACGGGGGCCTAGTCCGGATTGGCGGAGGCTTGTAAGACTAGTGGCTGGGACTTACTGTCAGAAGTTTTCAAGCCGCACTAAGGCCTCTGACTTGGCTTAACGAAGTTCACACAGTTCCACGATGTAATTAGCAGACTACTGGGTAAAGGTTTTCCATGCTGATTTCTTCCTCTTCCTGACGTTACCAACTCGCACTCTTCCGACAAGAATGTATTAAGATCATCCCGCCTTCACCTAGGTCTGCCGCGTCGCCAGTCTTCATGTTCCAAGCCCCAGTCGATCACAAACCTATTTTTCATAGAGTTCATCCGGCAGATATCCGTATAGTTCTTGAACCTTGTGATAATTACCTACACCAAAATCTGGTATTTTACATCTTGTGCGCAGCGTCGTATTCTGAACGTGGTCAACTTAATTCCCTTGGATGTTAGGTACCTTGCTGCAGGTGACCACTGATCCATCAGCGAGCACCAGTTCGTACTGCAGGCAGATGTGCTGGAAGAGCCCGTGGACGTGCGAGGAGGTCTCCACGCCCGTGCCCATCACCAGACCACCCACTGTGAGGGAGTCCAGTTCCGGCACCACGGCGAGGGCTAGGCCTAGTGGCTCTAGCGTCTTGGAGAGTTGGCCCATAGAGACGAGCGGCTCGCAGCGTACTGTCTGGAAAAAAATACTTGACTTGTCAAAAACTTTTTAAAAATGCCATTGATACCGAAGAATTGACAAGATTCAACAGTCAAGAATAAGAAACAAACAGCTGTCTAGAATTGAGGAAGGAATGTTACGTTGGTTTGGACATGTGTAAATATATTTGGTGAATGTGAGTAGAAGGGCCAGTAAGGGATGCCCCTGGTATGTCCGCCTTAGACCAAAAAACGGTATTAGCAAAGGGCAAGATAAAAATTACCCGAATCCGGCGTGCTTGCATGTAACGACTAATGAATGTCGATGAAGCGAAAGTGATTTGTCAGGATCGTGGCACATTTGTCAGGATCTGCCTACCCCTCTGGGATACAGGCGTGAGCTTATGTATGTACATATGTATTCAACAGTCACTAATTCGATGATTTTAAAAATAGGTATGCCTTCAATTTCGAAGAAATCACATTAGGTACCTACTTATAATTATTCATGTTTGTGATGTTCTTAATGATAGGATGACCATGAGCATGGCATGAACTAGGATTAGTTCGGCACCAGGTCAAGTTGTGTGGAAGTTATTACTATTATCTGTTCATCCAGCTTTTTATCAATAGTTCAAGAGACTAATTTACGTCCGCTATTTACCTAATAAGGCGGTTAGGTAGTTTTCCTCTTTGTGTATCATGTACTTAGGTACATAATGTATCTACCACACTTGTCTTTCCGATCCGATTACATATTGAAATTCTATGTAC
Organism: Yponomeuta plumbellus; assembly: GCA_947310845.1. Lineage (NCBI taxonomy): Eukaryota > Metazoa > Arthropoda > Insecta > Lepidoptera > Yponomeutidae > Yponomeuta > Yponomeuta plumbellus. Next base: position 7,610,444 of record OX371216.1, on the reverse strand, counting down.
CTACTGTAATTTGCCTTACCATATTCTCCTTATTAACTTCCAACACATCAACCAGGTTGACCTTGATGTTGGTGAAGGACTTCTTGTAGATGCTCTGCCGGAACGACATGGTCTGCCAAGTAGGCCTTGCGGTGCATAGCTTCGTTTGGCGGCCAGCCCGCAGCCACTCAGTTATCTGTGAACGGATGAGGGTATTGACTAAGTTGGGATCGCTAGATGGAGATTGTATAGGCTCTACAGTAAAATGACGTAACGTGAAATTCGATATTAGAACCTTGTAGTGATTTTGTGCAGCTGATGCGCTACCACTGGATTAGTGTTAAATTGTGGCTTCGATTGAAATATCATAGGATCCAATCTTGACCACCTTATTTCCCGAACTATCATCATCATCGACCCATTATGTCTCCACCGAGGGGCACGGGGCTCTTCCCTGAGGAAGGTATAGGCCATACTCCACCACGGCGGCCAAGTCCGGATTGGTAGAGGCTTGTAAGACTAGTGGCTGGTCTTACTGTCAGAAGTTTTCAAGCCGTCCTAAGGCCTCTGACTTGGCTTAACAATTGCTACCTATCTACGGCAGCCGACACCAACTTCTTAACGTGCCTTGCGAAGCACGGAACCGCTCGGAAAAATGCCGCTAGCGTTAGTCATAGACAGTGACCCATCCATGAACTGAACGCGGCGTATGTTGCTTCACCTCTTAACCTCTTTTCCCGAACTATGAAAATCAGAAATTTATTTCAACGTAAAGAATTTACATTCATTCTGTTTGTTGAATGTCAATGTATGCAGGTACTTATGATGTTAGCCGCTGCCATGGAGCCGAACGTAGTGGGGAATAAGTCACCTTAGATCTAATACGTAAGTTGGTATGAATAGATGGACATTCATACCAACTTACGTAAGCAGCTCAAGACCCATCAGTGCAATCAATACTTGCGTGATCAATGGTTATTGACAACTTCTGTGACAACGGTTAGCGCATCTGCCTACCATGAGAGAGGTCCCGGGTTCGAATCCCGGCTGAGGAAAAAAAATCTCCAGGTCTTGGATGTTTACATGTTTGTGATGTCGCTGTTTCTAGTTCCCACGACACAGGGTATCCTAGTGTGGGGCCAGAAGCAATGTATGTATGTAAATGTTAATGTTTATTAACCTCATAAGGCCCAATGTACTCAAGTGATCAAAAAAACAAAAATTTTTATTTTCAAGGTCGGGCCTTACGAGACAATTTTTGTAACCAAAAAACCACCTGCTTCTGCACGCCTTGCACCTTCCGGTCGTGCATCTTGGGCGCGCTGTTCAGCCAGAAGACCAGCCGGCTCCGCAGCGAGGAGTAGAGCGTCCAGAGCAATGACAGCGGTAGCAACGCCAGCACCACCACTATCCACCGGTACTCCACGAGGACGTACTCTGTCCACGTCTCCGTCTGCACAGCCGCCATTGTCCGCTATGGAAATTCAAGGGATCAGGTAACTAACATCTTTTTGGTCGTGCACCTCAGGCTTTCTGAAGTGAGAATTCACACTAAGTAAATAACGTTCTGTCACGCTCTTTTCTAAAGAAATTTGACGAGACAGCACTACACTTAAGTAACTACACTTACTTAGCGAAATTCTGAAATCGGACGGTAACATTCTGTTAAACCGGCAATAAATGCATTTCTTTTCTTATGTAGAGTAACCTTCCACTGCAGGGCACATAATGCCACCTCTCAGAGAGGGTATGGGTTTAACAGTCACGTGTGCCCACCGCGGATTGGCAATTTCGAGCGCTGACGTATGTGAACGCCTTAGGTTTCCTCACGATGTTTTCCTTGACGGTAATCGAGTGATATGGCTACTACAACTTCACAGATGTACTTACCCATTTAAGGCCGCCGTACTCATTTGAGTACAGTAAGTTACGCACCCTACAAAAATAAATAAAAATAACATGTTTTTTAGATTCTTAAATTTTTGATGAGGGTACATTAATATCTTTAGGTTAAGAAAAAAGTGGGTAGTCTGATTTTTTTTGTGATTTAGTGTCAGTTCAAAACTACGTATCAACAGCACAGATTTGATCAACAGGTCGTTGAAGTAAGTATATTATTATCATTTTTTAAATCTATTTGAGAAACTAGTGTTCGAAATTATGTTTTGCTTCAGTCAGGTATACTATAATTGATATTATGAGTTAAAATTTACGCATAATATATTGAGTAGTAAGATTTTACACTTAGTTTTATCTTGCTGTACTTGATTGAGTACACTGGCCCAATCCATATAAGACTTTTTCTCTTTTTTTTCAGATTCTCTATAATGAGCAAACAAAGTTATAACTTAACTATGGACTACAGGACACTTGAAGAAGCCGTCGAAGCGATCTTGGAAGATAGTGATGATGACATGGAAAGTCAATCATTGCCACGCGATGTTCCGGGGAGTATTGAAGTAATTATCAACAATGAAGGGATTTTATCTGGTGATGATGAAGACGATAGTGATAATGAACCACTGGCTGCTAAGCGGTAACGACAACATCAACCAGAAGCTCCCGTTTGGCGAAAATGCTCTCCTTCATACTCGAAAACAGCTCGGAAGACACCTGAAGTACAACAAAAGCAGAGTGCCATAAAAGAAGAGCTAAAAGACCTCAACACTATTCAGATTTTTGGAAAAAATATCGATGAAGAAGTTCTGGAGCTTATTCTATCGAACAGTGTCCTATATGCCAATCAAAACAATAGATATTCATTTGAACTGAATTCTTCAGACCTGAGAAAGTTTATTGGTGTTTTACTTATATCTGGATATCACAAGTTGCCCCGACAATCTCTATACTGGTCCTTAGATGAAGATGTTGGGGTAGAGTTAGTGTCAAGAGCCATTTCACGAAATAGGTTCCGTGAAATCAAGAGGAATCTCCATCTCGTGAATAACGACGACGCACCTAATAGCAGTGACAAGATATTCAAGGTGAGACCATTAGCTGCTATTCTCATGAAAAAATTCAATCAATGGGGTGTGTTTCATGACAGCATTTCTATAGATGAGTCCATGGTAAAATACTTTGGACACCACCCATCCAAGCAATTTATTCGTGGTAAGCCTGTCAGATTTGGCTATAAGAACTGGGTAGCAGCAAGTTCAACTGGTTATTGTTACACGTTTGACTTTTACTGTGGGAAGTCTCCCTGTGCCACAGACGAGCCTCTCGGAACCAGAGTTGTAAAATCTTTGCTGGAAAAACTACAAACCAACCCACAAAACCATTATGTCTTCTTCGAAAAATTTTTTACAAGTTATAACCTTTTGGTGGACTTACGAAATTTAGGATACTCTGCTACTGGTACTATTCGTGATAACCGAACAAAAAAGTATCCATTGTTGAATGTAAAGGAGATGAAGAAGAAGGATAGAGCTACATTTGACCACAGATTTGACAAGACTAATGAACTTTTATTAGTAAAATGGAAAGATAATAGTGTGTATACAATGGCAACTAACTATGATGACATCGAACCCATGGGTACTGTAAAACGTTGGTGTCCTGTAAAAAGAGAGAAAGTAGATGTCAAGATTCCACTACTATTTCAAAATTATAATAAGAGTATGGGTGGTGTAGATGAACTTGACCAATCTATTTCCCTGTACAGAATCGGCATCTCTGGGAAAAAATGGTGGTGGGTTTTATTTACGTACATGATCGACATGGCAGTTGCAAATGCATGGCGCTTGCACGTCATGAGCAAAGAAGAACCCATGGACCAACTGCTGTTTCGACGTAGTATCGCCAGATATTATTTACGGCAAGAGTCGCATAAAAGAGCTCGACCATCATCGTCAGCAATCGAAGGTCTACCTCAGGATGGTACAGGACACTTTCCTCAGAAGATGGATAAACAGTTGCGTTGTGCAGTCTGCCACTGTAGAGTCCGCTGGCAATGTAAAGTGTTGTAAAACTCTTTGTATAGAAAAGCAATGTTTCGAAAAATGTCATGTGTAAGCGGCCGTTGTACTCAAATGAGTACGTACAGTCTGAAAAAACTTACTAAACTTTTTTTTTTATATTTTTTTGATTTTATTAAATATTATTGTTTACCCTATCTTTAATACTACAATAAAACAAAATCTTTTTTCTTTTCCTTTCATGGCCTCAAATGGGTTAACTTAGAAAACAAAGTCCTTGGTGAGTGGGTGCGTGGATGAGGGTTCGAACTTACTATGCTAATACTAAGCAAGCTACTATGACCACTCCTAATTGCTACCATAAACAATTATGTCATCATCATCATCAACCCATTATGTCCCCACCGAGGGGCACGGGTCTCTTCCCTGAGGAAGGTAGGTATAGGCCGTACTCCACCACGGGGGCCAAGTCCAGATTGGTGGAGATTATAAGACTAGTAACAGAAGTTTTCAAGCCGCGCAGCCGTAAATAGAAATAAGTAGTTATTTAGTGAAATTCTTATTTCGGACACCAGCCAAGCCAATCTTTAAGGTTCATTCTAAATAATACTGGTGAAAGAATGTTTGCAATCGGTTAAGTACTTTCCGAGATATACCTTAAGTACAAAGTTACAAATATATAAATTAACAAACTTTTCTTCCTTATAATATAGTGCAGAAAAGTCGATTCAACTAACACCATGAACACGCAGTTAAAACCTGTTTGTAAGAGGAACTCTCACAATCCGACTTTAACTCTGTCTTAAGAGCGTTTTAGTGGTATCGATTTTTTATAAATAAAATAAATAAATAAAACCGGACTTAGATATTTGCTCACCTAACTCAAGTCTACGTCCAACGGTTATCAAACACCTGCCTAGACTGACGCTATCGGGTTCCTGATTAATTAATTAACAATGTTTGCCGCTGGATTAACAAGTACGTTATCAGTTATCACTAGACTTGCATGGTCAAGGTATGATAACTCTAGCCGGGTGTGACTTCATGTTGTGATTTATAAAGAAAATTATTTCCAACACTTCCCAAATTACTTTACTTTTAATGACTTTTAGTTACGCACAAATGTTTGTCTGTACAGCAACCCCAAATAAATTGTGCCCGGATAACGGCGACCGGCTTGCCACTTGTCACGTTTATGACCTAATAAACTCGGCAAATGTGAGCCCAGTTCTAGTGATTGTTGCCTCTGCCTACCCCCTCGGGAATAACGGGGGTGAGTTTATTTATTTTTTACTTCTCAAATCCGTGGTGGGCACGCGTGGTGATAAAGAACATATTCTCTGAGAGAAGGCCCTGCAGTGGGACGTAAGTATTTAGGCGTAATACTTCTCAAATACAATATAAACAGTCGATGGTTAATGCGTTTAATTTAGAGATTAACTGTAGATTTTTAAAATTTTACAAAAAATTGTTAACTTAAACACTAGCAAAGGTGCACGCTGTGGCAACCTTAATAGGCTAGGTACTTACCTTAAACCCTTCATGTTTTATAATTAAGACGTATTAGTGTACTAGCTACTGGTTGTCCTAATTAAATAAATAAATAAACACTCCTCAGCTTTTGTTTTATTTAACTTTTAACTTTTATTTAAAATTTTGAAAATAAAATGTATAAAGTAGATCGGTAGGTCTACATGACTATTTAGGTACACGATTAACATAACATTTACATACTGGCACATACATTGTTTCCGGCCCACACTAGGATACCCTGTGTCGTGGGAACCAGAAACAGCGACGTCACAAACATGTAAACGTCCAAGACCGGGGTTACTTTTTTTGTCCCCAGCCGGGATTCGAACCCGGGACCTCTCGCATGGTAGGCAGATGCGCTAACCACAGAGGTCGTCGAAACAAGAGCTCTATGATGCCGAATGTCCTGCCTCCTTAGAATGATCTTATAACCCGCGCGGGAGAGAGAGGATGGCTCGATAAGAGATGTATAAGACATCATTCTCAGGAGGAATATATTTAGGCTGTGGATGATGTTGGCTGTGTTAAAATGGAAACGCTGTTTCATTTATGGTGGCGTTAGCTAGAAAAACACGCAGCATTAATTTGCTGGTACAAAAGTCGGCCAATACGAGTACGACCTAACTCGTGACGTCGCTGTTTCTGGTTCCCACGACACAGGGTATCCTAGTGTGGGGCCAGAAGCAATGTATGTGCCTGTATGTAAATGTTATGTTAATTTCGGAGGAGTTTGCGCACGGTGAATTTTAACTCGAGAATATTGTTAAATTAGAAAAAAGAAGAAGAACATATAACTGAGTGGGGTAAGGCATTAGAAATTGATACGCCCTCGACTGTACTTTCAGATTCAGAGTCTATCTAACTAGTTCTCCAAACTAGAAACAAATAAAAGCAATTTATAAAGACAGGATGGTGAACACTTACGTTTTATAGTTTTTTCACTACTATGGACCGAGGAGTGTCGCGACTGGATTCGACGTACCTACTACTTAGTGACAGACCGGACTGACCGGCGTCTGATAGCCAACTAAATTGTTTGGAACCAGCGAATGCCAAGGCCGCTTTAATAATCCAATCTGTGAAAAGACGTGAATGATAAATGATATACCGTATCAGTATTCAGTAGCCATCGGTTATCATATCATGCTAAGGAACGGTGTTTCTGGCCGCATCTTTCGTACTAGTGATAGTGTGCCACTGGAGGTCACCAGAACGAGGTGTTTCCGTATTTTTACAGTTAGGCGATCAAGATTCACTATGACTATTTTAACTTAAGGATTTCGGCTGGAATTTTCAGAGGAACTGAGGAAAGGATGTCGACTTATGCTAAATTAATGAATCCAATTCAGCTGAATTGGATAACGTAATAACGTAACGTAACGATAACGTAACGATAACGTAACAATAACGTAACGATAATGAAACGATAACGTAACGATAACGAATAACGTAGCTGTTAAGGGCGACTTTGCAACGAAATATAGGGAGTCGGAAACCTGTGCTAGTGAAGTTCTGTGGCCGGATACCTATCGATTGGATTGGTATCCAAAGGTGGTATGTTCCGCCATGTTTTTTACTTTCCTGATATATGAAAATTTTTGTTTTACTTTCTGTTAAATTTGTAATATGCTAATACTATTCATAACTATCTATAATTCACCATATTAATCGTAAAAATGTGAAAAAAGTAAAATAAAACGCATAAATTCACTACTCAAGTCTTAAGAAAAACCCCAAAGGTAGACCGTATCATTTTTCTTTTTTTTTTCTTATCCTACTAATTTCCTTTCCTTTCGGAGTTATATTGTATTGAAAAAAAAACTAACATTTTCAATAAAATATAACTCCGAAACGACAAAAATTTGGTTGTTGGCGTCATAGTAACTTTTGTTCAGCTCGCTGAGCCCTATTTGGCTGAGGTCCAAAATTGCATTCCTTTGACAGCCGTAATATTTTTTTTTTTAGTTCTTCGGAAAACGGCTCATTACGTCCCACTCTCAGAATAAGGACTTGTTCTGAGATCCTACTGTAGTATGGGCGGATGGGATTCAAACGCTCAGGTAAGTAAACATTTCATTGTTACCAAGCGCTTGACGCTTTTTTTAATTAGACTTTAAAAAAAAACTCGAGAAGTGCCAGTCGCACGCGCACAGGTTTTTCCGAACTTCAAGGACTATTTTTCTTTATAATTGAATGGAATAAATACAATAGAACTGTAAATTCTTAAAATGGTAATATTTAGAGATCAAAAACAATCACAAATAATTTTAAAAAAAACTACGCTAAACATTTATCCTAATTTAAACAAAATATTTAATTACAAATATATCCTGCCTCCACCAATCCGGACTAGGCCCCCATGGTGGAGGATGGCCTATACCTTCCTCAGGAAAGAGACGTGTGCCCCTCGGTGTCGACAAAATGGGTTGATGATGATATCCTGGGTATACTAGTGTGTGGCCAGAAGCAATGTAAATGTCTGTATGACAGTTTTCAGATTTGTTCATGTATTTCTACTATAAGACGACATTATAATTTATTCCAGGCCATCTAGGTTAATAAAGGAAAATACTTCAAATTTAAATTTTGATGCCTTTGAGTTTCATCATAAATGCTTTTTTCACGGCAGAAATTTTGATATTTTGACAACTTTTAGGAACCGTAGATTTAAATCCAATTCAATAATTGTCCTTCTTTTTTTACGTTAACTTAGAAGTCAGATTTTTCCACGGTTTCTAGGGTCCGTAGACGAGTTTTGGTCTTAATTTCAACTCGATACCTCAAGGCGTTCCCTAGAAAAGGGTCTCGAGTTTTCGACACACCGGTGAATGGACCAACTCTCGGACGGACGTACAGTCGACAGCACGTCAACCTTCACATTTTAGTTGTAAAGTCGCCCGTGATGAAACGGAATAGAGTTCATGAGTGTTACGCTGATGTGCCGTCGACTGTACAAGAAATTGATCCTATAGGGTTCAGTTTTCTTTCTTTTTGACGTTACGGAACCTAAATTTGAGCATTTTAAACTTTGGCTTCCTGTAAGCGGCTTAATTACTGAATAGTTACTGAAGGAATGGTTTTTTGGTTTAAGACAATCAATCACACTTTGTAGGTTTTCGGTTTGTATCATTTAATATGAATCATATACTCGTAACCTTTACCGTTTAAGTTAACACTTTAAGACTTTTTTCTTATCACGCGTACTTGAACTAGTGACCTTGCCCAATTCGATGGCAATATATAACTGCTTACCTACTTAGTAAAGACGACAGATTTGTCAGTCTGGTATAGTCGACAGCACGTCAACCTTCACATTTTATTTGCAAAGTCGACCGTAATGCAATGGAGAAGAGTGGATGGGTATCTATGATGATGTGCTGTCGACGTACAGTCAAACACTCGTATTCGCGTCGACGCCATTGTAGGACGGCCTGGAGAAGAACAGCGCAAAGCAGAAGCGACTAGCACTAACATTACGTAAGAAATATCATGTCCTAAGTTTATCTGTGTAAGAGAAGTCTTGCAGCAAACATTTTATTTTCACGAAAAATTTTGTGTTGACACGGAACACTATCAAGATGACAATTGCTGGAATAGCCCTCAAGACCCTTAGCGCAATGGTCCATAAAAGACAAGGTCAATGAGGCCCTAAGGTCCCAATTTGACCCCACACAATAGACCTGCGCAGAGAAACCCACTTATCAGTTAACCGCACAGGCCAAGTTAACCTATGAATGTTACGTATTTGTACAGTTGAAGAAAAAAGTGTGTATGATACAGAACTAGCTAGTAAAAAAAATGCATTGCATTGAGTTAAAACGGTAGCCATTTCGATACCGTAATTTAAGCCTCGTTAAAGCTTCTTGTAACATCCAACTTTTATAGTCTCACTGCTGGGTAAAGGCCTGCTTAGGGCTTCTAGAGCTATCTAATGAAAAGTCGTCATGACTTATGAGCGGGCTCCCCCAAATAGGAACACTTAAATAACAACGAAATTGACTTAAGAACAAATTAATATTAATTTTAAATTGTGAGCCTTGGGGTTTTAATGGCACTTTCAGAAGAAATTCATGATGACATCAGGCATCAGGCTGCGGTTCTAAATATGCTATTAATGATGCAGCTTAGAATAGTTCCAATAACAAGTTGGATCGCTAAAGAATAGATAGTAGTAGTAGCTATTCTTGCTGCGTTATCTGTTATTCTCAGTTATTAAGCTAGTACCTAGTACTCAAACAGGGTTAGAGCCGATTTCTGAATTGAGAATTTCGCTAAGTAAACACTCAACTGTAGTGCTGTCTCGTCAAATTTCTCAGAAAAGAACGTGACAGAACGTTACTTAAGTATTTTCTTAGTGAAAATCAGAAATCGGCCCTTTGCCGGTTTTTTTTTAAGTATCTGTTGATAGACAGACGGGAACGTGACACTAGGTTTGCCATTAACGTTTTAACATTTTCACGTAGTAGAATAAAAAAATAATAGTAACGAGTCAATATAACATTTACATACAGGCACATACATTGCTTCTGGCACGACACAGGCTATCCTAGTGTGGGACTAGGATAGCCTGTGTCGTGGGAACCAGAACAGCGACGTCACAAACATGTAAAAATCCAAGACCTGGGTTTCTTTTTTTTTCTCCCCAGCTGGTATTCGAACCCGAGATCTCTCGCATGGTAGTCAGATGCGCTAACTGCTGTGCGCCACAGAGGTCGTCATAGATAGGAACCACTATTTATTTGGAGAGAACGTAAAAAAAGGTACGGCCTTTTACGAGTATGCCGCAAAAAAACGTACATTCCGACATGGAATCAAAATTCAAAAATCAAAATCAAATACAAGAATTTATTTCAACGTAAAGAATTTACATTCTGCTTGTTGAATGTCAATGTACATACAGTTATGCCATACGTCCTTGTCTTCTAAATAATCGTTGATTTTATAATAAGCTTTTTTGCAAAGAGTGTGCTTAACACAATTCTTAAATCGCGTTGGGGGTAACTCTAATATATCTTGGGGTATCTTGTTGTAGAACCTTATACAGTGCCCCATAAAGGAAGTATTAACTTTTGCAAGTCTAAATCGTGGAATTTATGTTTATTCCTAGTATTAACGTTATGATGGCTACCAAGAGTTTCGAAGTCCTTAATATTTTTCCGAACGTACATAATATTTTCATAAATGTATTGGCTTGCAACTGTTAAGATGTTAGTTTCTTTGAAAAAATCTCTTAGCGAGTCCCTACTACCTAGCTTGTAAATAATAAAATTCATAGGGCACTTCCCGTTAACCTGGAAATATGAAATTTGGCAAGTAATATCACCTATTAACTTTATTCTGGAGTAAGTGTTCACTTGTTAGCTAAGCGAATCAGAGCGAACCCTGGGGCTCGATTCTGTTAGTGCATTATAGTACTATGACAGATGCACGGTCGGATCACGTGACGTCTTTTTTCATGCCATTGACGCAAATGTTAAAACTATATATACAATGGTGGATTTACCAATAGGCTGAGTAGGCTGGAGCCTAGGGCGGCAGATTTTAGGGGCGGCAAATTTGCCCCAAAAATTTTTTTTGTCTTACGGAGATAAAAATTAAAAAAATACCTGAATGTTATTAGATTTCACCATTTAACTTAACCTGAAAAGTGGGAAATTTGACGTTTGCCAATCTGCTAATAGATACATTTTATATTACATATTTGCGTAGGTAGTTTTAGGGGGCGGCAAATTTGCCCCAAAAATTTTTTTTGTCTTACGGAGATAAAAATTAAAAAAATACCTGAATGTTATTACATTTCACCATTTAACTTAACTTGAAAAGTGGGAAATTTGACGTTTGCCAATCTGCTAATAGATACATTTTATATTACATATTTGCGTCGGTAGTTTTAGGGGGCGGCAAATTTGCCCCAAAAATAGTTTTTTTTTGTCTATTTTATTTTTATTTTTTATTTAATAGGTAAGCCCACGGCCCTCTTATAAAACATTTATACTTAATTAAAATTGAACAGTTTTAACAGACAGACAGACAGACAGTTCTAACAGAAATACAAAAACGAAATACCTGAATGTTATTAGGTTTCACCATTTAACTTAACCTGAAAAGTGGGAAATTTGACGTTTGCCAATCTGCTAATACATACTTCATATACTTTTTTATATTACATATTTGCGTAGGTAGTTATTTTGATGGCTCATTGTCATTCGCTAAGAGTATCTATCTGGCCGGAATGAAAGCTGCGACATCAGTTTATCCAAACTTGGTTAAGTTTGGATAATTTTTTTCTTAACTTGAATTAAAGCTTTATTTAATAAGTAAGTACTAAATATTCACAAAAAAAATTGAACCGTTATCACCAATAGTTTAGGACTTAGAGTACATACACATAGCTACGAGCACTTTCTAAGCAATCGGGTTTCTGCGCTAACATGCTGAAATACTACGCTATTAACATTTTATTCCTTCATTCTAACATGAATCGTTTGTAGATAAAAAATATAAAACTAAAAGATTTCTTTAATTCTTCACAAAAAAATTAAAACATAATCGCCAATAGTTTGACGGTTTTATTAATTGAGATTGAAACAGTATTTATGAAAATAGAGAGATTTATTTTGTAATTTTTACAATTTTACTATTTGCACTAGCTCTTTACACATATTAAGCCCTCGTTGATGGGAAGAAAAGCATGCCAAGAAATGCAAAGAATGTAAAGAATTACATTTAAAGCTTTAATTAAAGTTAAAAAAATTAAAAACTTCAACTTTTTTACTATAAGAATCTTATAATTATACTAGCTGTGCCCCGCGGTGTTACCCGCGGTTTATCGATTTTCCCGTAGGAATAAGATATTTCCCCGCGGTAAAACGTAGCCGATGTTTTAATCCAGGGTATCGGCTAACTCCATACCAAATTTTATTAAAATCCGTCCAGCCGTTTCAGCGCTAAAGACTGACAAACATATAAACACACACACAAACTTTCACGTTTATAATATTAGTGTGATTCCTTTTATAACAAAATTTTATAACCTATCTGTGGGAAAAGCTTAGGAGTTGGCAAAATGTACTGTGTTAACTTAATATTCTTTATGTAATAAGGTTTTGTGAATTCTGTTTTTTCTCCTTGAATAAATAAAATAAAATAAAATAAAATAAAATAAAAATAAAAATAGTTAGGTATTATAATCTTATTATTCTTAGTAAATTTTTAAAAGCTCATAACTCAGCAATAAAGCATCATACGAAAAAAAAAATTGGGTGTACACATCCACGTCCACTAGAAATATAACTGACCAAAGTATCTTAATAATATATGCAGCATTATAATACAGGGCGTCCCAAAATTATGGGGCATGAAGGAAAAGTACGTTAAATATCGTAGATAGTGTATTTTGCTGAAGGAAGACTTTATGTTATTTTTAAAAGTTAGTAATTCTGCATTCAAAGATTTTGTAAAAATTACTTGCCTCGTCTGGGAATCAAACCGATTAAATGTAAAAAAAACACCCCTACTTTTATGATGCCAATCAATAGAATGGCCACAAAATAATAACTCTTCATAAGTAACATAGTATTTTAAAAGAAATGAACAGCATGAAATTAATCATTTTAATCAAATTAAAAACATACTGCCGTAGTCAATGTTGAAAATGAAAAATGAAAATCAACAGGCAGTGGACTCGTTAAAATATTCGAAATTTGCGTAAGGTAAGAGGGATAAATTTGGAGCACTTAATTAATTAATTTACAAAAAAAAATACTCACTTAATTGACTACGGCAGTTTCATGTATGTTTTTAATTTGATTAAAATAATTAATGTGACCCTGTTCCTTTTTTTTTTAAATACTATGTTACTTAAGAAGAGTTATTACTTTTTGGCCATTCTTTCGATTGGCATCATAAAAGGGGTGTTTTTTTTACATTTAAGTCGGTTCGATTCCCAGACGAGGCAAGACATTTTTAGAAAATCTTTGAATGCAGAATTACTAACTTTTCTAACAAAGTCTTCTTTCAGCAAAATACCCTATCTACGATATATAAGGTACTTTACCTTCATGTCTCATAATTTTGGGACGCCCTGTATATGCAATACATGATTGAGCTTTTCTTAGCTCAGAGATAAAATTACTTCATTTATCTTTTTTTGGCAATATTTGTGATGAGAATTATACCAATTATTTAGAAACCGTGCAGTTATTTTTGGTATCCAATGGTGTTATAATATATCAGTATCTTGCTTACTAAAAATTCGTATGCTGCTGTACGTGCGTATTTATCGATTTCATGGATTATATTATTTCAAAGTTCAGGAAATTTACTAAACTGGTTTACAATAAATATTATTAGCTTAGAAAATTTAATAATTTAATGAATATACCTAATCAGTTTTTAATTTTTCATAAGATACAGATTATTTTAAAAACAATGAATCATTTTTTAGTCTTTTAATTCTAAAATATTTTCCTTCACCTTCTTTTGTCGAAATGCAGAGGTCAGAAGGGGCGGCAAAATTTGAATAGCCTACTATATATATATTTGTAGTTGAATCATTGTAAAAAAATGTCTTGAAGTTTGGGAAAAGCTCATAAAATACAACAAGTACGGAACCTTACGATGTGGGACCTTAAGATAAACATACGCCTTTCAGGTACGGAACCCAAAGATGTACCTACTCCTATGTTGAGCTTATTTCAACTATCTCAGAATTTCACCGAACATTCGTTTACAATAAATAAATAAAAAAATCATTGTGAGCAGACGGAGCCCGCGTCGTCGGTTGCTCGTCTCTGACACAATGACACTTTTGACGATCATTGTACGCGGTTCTGTATCACTCCTCGCAAGACGCTTCGGCACAAGAGACGTGCGAAATGATCACAATACACGGAAACACTTGAGATTATTAATACTCGATAATTTTAATAAAATACTAAATTGTTTATTCAATACATTCGGTGAAAAGTGAGTTTCAGTGCTAGTCCGCATAGAAACTAGAACAATGAAGTCTACTGTAGTGATTTATTTAGTTTTGTGTTGTTTTATTAGAGATTCGATAAGTGGTAAGTATCTCTGTTGTTTGGAACCCAGTAGTGTGCCAAAATAAATTGAGTATACCTAGTGTATGAATGCCTTCAATAACTGACTTTGCATCAACATATTTCGGTTATCACTGGCGGGGAAAGCGGAATGAGGCATGGAATTCTTCTTTAGTTTAAGATTAGCAAATTGTGTTAAAAAAAATTGTTGACGCATCCGGCGCGGTTTTTTGTTCAACTTATTAGTCGGGAATTGTACCTCCCTACTTCATTCATAAGTTTCATAACATTATCAAACTGCTAAGAAATCTGTAAAGTAAATTGAAGATTTGAAAATAGTATTTCGGCTGATAACGCTTGGCCGATAATTTTTTTTAGCTCAGTAATAATTATGAAATAAGTAATAAGTAATTAATATATTCTTGACGACTCGCGACCTATCGATAAAACAGGGGCTTTAAGTGCTTAACACAAGCATTGGTAAGGATTCTCTTTGACCGGGTTAAATGGTAAAAAATGTAGCTATTTCATAGTATGGACACAATCGCTTGTAGCCCCGGCTGCCTGAGTGATCTTAAAGCAAAGGTCAAGCAACACAGGGCGCGTTCAGTGCATGGATGGGTAACCCTTCTATGACTAACATTAGTGGCATTTTTCCGAGCGATCCGTGCTTCGCGAGGCACGTTAAGCAGTTGTTGCCGGCTATCTTCGATAGATCAGTCGTTAAGCCAAGAGGCCGTGGCTTGAAAACTTCTGACAGTAAGACCAGCCACTAGTCTTACAAGCCTCCACGCTCCACCAATCCGGTCCCCGTGGTGGAGTAGGTACGGCCTATACCATCCTCAGGGAAGAGACCCGTGCCCCTCGGTGGGGACATAATGGCTTGATGATGATGATGATGACATATTATTGTTTTTGGTGGCAATAAGCACAGTGGCGTAACTATGCCGTCTGAGGCCCGTGGCAAAATCTTTTGATGGGCCCTGTTAGTAAAAATTGTCGCGTTGTACCTATGTACCGAATTTAATTTTAATAAACCACTTAAATAGTTACCCAACACTAATAACAATTTGATTTTCAAGAGCATGGCTTCATTTACATTCACCAGCCTGTGCCCCCGCGCGCCTGCCAGCCTGCCACCGACGCACATAGCTTTGTGATTTTTAGGTGATATCGTGAGAAAACCTGCATCCATTTACAATGAAATGATAATTTAATTTCAATAAGATATTTGTTAAGAAAAATCTTTTCTTCTAGCTTTTTATAGCATAAAAGTGTCTATAGCATCATCAAAGTTTAAAGAACAAAAAATGTAGAAACCAATGGATGCTTTCTAAAATTAATCAACATAATGTGAGTGGTTGACCAAAAAGGGACCTTTTTTTTTGTTAACGGGGTGAAATGCTTTGTGCACCATAACCGCCACCCTTGGGGGAGGGCGACGGCCGTGTGTCGGACTCTCCTCTCCTAATAGTAGGAGAGGCATACCTTCTAAAACACCCCGTGGGCCGTCCTGTCGCTCGTGCAATGGGGCGCCGCCGGATCTCGCAAGTGGTGTGAACCACAACGCGAATGCGACAGCGGCGCCCCGGCGACGTCGACCCGACTCGCAAGGAGTCGGGCCCACCCTCACTGGAGAAGGGGCATGGGCCCCCCACCCCCTTCTCCCGTCACGATGTCATACGGCAGGTCCCCCAACCTGCTGAGCAGAGAGACATAGAGGAGGGCCCCCACCGTGTGTTTTTTATAGAGGTTGTCTCCTCGCGGCCCGAAGGCCCCCGGCCCCACTCAGTGTGGGGATACGGGTGCGGGGCCCATAGTGGACCCCGCGGGACATCCAGCAGCGCAAGCCACTGGACGTCCCCCTCCCTCTGGTTTTGGTCCGCGCCGGCCGAAGCCGGTACCCCCCATATCTGGAGGGCGTTCCCCTATCCGCCACCCGGGGGACGCGTCCGATAGAAGGCCAGAAACTCCACACGGACCCAAAAAGGGACCTGGAGGGATTGGAAACCGTTATTTTTTTTATTTGAATTTTTTCATCTGTGGTATTTTAGCTTTATTTTGGTCTAACCAGAATATTTTTAGGTGCCGTAGTTATTTTTTTATGATTTTTTTTGTGAGCCGAGCACGAGTCGAAAACTATAGAAGGACGTAACTTCAGACTGAGCTCGCGGCCTCATGGGCCGGGGCCCCCTTAGGTCGGGGGCCCGTGGCATTTTGCCAGCCCTGCCACGCTATAGTTACGCCACTGAATAAGCAGTGATCAGTATTAGCTTGCTTCAGATTCAGGAGGTCGTAGGTTCGAACCCTCATCCACGCAACCACCCGCCAATGACTTTGCTTTCTAAGTTAAGTACATTTGTGAAGTTGTAGTAGCCATACCACTCGATTAGACTGAAGGAAAACATCGTGAGCAAACCTCGCTTGAAATTGCCAATCCGCGGTGGGCACGCGTGACGATTAAGTCCATACCCTCTCCGAGATGTGGCCTGTGACCTGGAAGTTTAGGGTGCTTACAGACGAGCGGCAGTATATCGGCGACTGTTGCGACTTAAGTCGGCGACAGTCTCGGATAACCGCCGACGACAGATTTTCAAATTAGTCGACCGTCGCCGACGCATCGCGAATACCGCCGATGGTCGCCGACAGTCGCCGATGCATCGCGACTGTCGAAGACGGGCAGTCACTAGCGTATAGTGAGATGGCAACATGTCATGGCAGCGAAACGGCGCGAGTCGGGACTGTCGCCGACAGTCGCCTACAGTCGCTAACCATCGCCTACCAATGTCGCGAGCAGTCGCCGACGTAATGTCGCTCGTCTGTAAGCTCCTTTACTCTACATAAGAAAAGAAATGCATTTACCGCCGGTTTAACAGAATGTTAGCATTCGAGAAACCGGGGGGTAGTCTTGCAATTTCAAAGTTTTCCTCATCAGTGGCTCGTTCGGTTATTTTTCGGGAAGATTCCTAAGGGGATAATGTTACACCGCGCACTTTTATGACTTCACGCCACTTTGTCTGGAACGGACAGCTCTTAACCCATTTGTAGTCCCTTATGATCTATGAAAATAGCTGCTACTTAGTGAAGTTTCATGGGTGGAGTGGGAATTTCATAATTTCCCTTCCAGTCAGCCAATTTCTCCACGAACTAAGCACGGTTGCGGTTGGATAGCCGGAGTTTGGAATACTAAATATTTGTATTACCTACTAGTTAAACATTTACATACAGGCACATACATTGCTTCTAGCCAGTTGGCCCCACACTAGGATGCCCTGTGTCGCGGGAACATGAAACAGCAACATCACAAACATGTAAACATCCAAGACCTCGGGCTTTTGATTTTTTTGTCCCCAGCCGGGATTCGAACCCGGGACCTCTTGGTTGGCAGAAGATCCGCTCCTTATGCGCTAAACAGGTTGTCAAAGCTGTCCCGACAAAAGTGGTTTTGCT
This sequence comes from Yponomeuta plumbellus, assembly GCA_947310845.1. Lineage (NCBI taxonomy): Eukaryota > Metazoa > Arthropoda > Insecta > Lepidoptera > Yponomeutidae > Yponomeuta > Yponomeuta plumbellus. Next base: position 7,592,524 of record OX371216.1, on the reverse strand, counting down.
ATATTAGTTAACCTGACCTATTATCAGACCTAGCAAATAAATATACTTAGGTACATAAAAAAATCATAAAAATAGGTGAAGCCGTTTCGGAGGAGTTCAATAAAATAAACACTGTGACACGATATTTTTATATATTATAAAATGTAGCATGCTCCATTAATTGAAAGTACCAGGATGACGCTTTGCTCGGTATTTTTTTGGTAAATCATGTTTTTTGGATTTTTTTTTTTTATTTCTTTTAGAAAATATATTTGGATACGAATTAGGTGCGTTGATAATAGGGCTCCTGATAATAGTTTTTCACACAAAAAAGGAGCTTGAAAAAAAAGAGAAACTTCATGCACAAGTCTCGAACGAGAGTCTTCTGTATAAGGTATCGTCCTATTTCCCACCTGGGCTACGACAACCTTACTGATTAATGCGAAATTTACGTTCTTATAGGGTAGTAGTTATTTCTTTGCCCAAAAACACGGTTAAAACGACGTTTTCTTAAAATGAAACCTAGCTGGATCAATTAATCGCCCCCGAAACCCTCTGTTTACAAAATTTCATGAAAATTGTTGGAGCCGTTTCCGAGATTCTGATTATATAATTATATACATACATATATACATGAATTGCTCGTTTAAAGAGATTAGATAGATAGATTAGTGAGTCGCGTTTATGGTGAAATAGGCCTTAAGCACGTAAAAAATGTTTACTTAATTTATTTATAAAATTTACAGAATTCTATGTTAGTTTTGATAAACAATTTTCACATGAGAGGAAATGTTTTGGACCGATATACGGGGATTACCTAAAGCAGCTCATCGTCCAAGCTGACCCGGCGAACTTCGTGTCGCCTAACAGTCAATAAATGTCGTGTTACAGATTAACTGAACTTAATTTATGATTTCATGAAAGCAATACAAAATAATATTAAGTTCATTACTTTATGGTAAAAATGGTTATTACCAGCGCGAAATTTTTTGTAGACCTTCATAAGGTGTAATAGTAGTACATTATTTTGATCTATCTCGTAGGGTTCAGCCAGCGTTTGCAATGTGTGCGCAAAAAATCTGTTTATTTACGACATCACATTAAAATTATCAGTGTTTCTCTACTATATTATGTATATATTATACATATAAACCTTACCCTTGAATCACTCTATCTTATAAAAAATACCGCATCAAAATCCGTTGCGTAGTTTTAAAGATCTAAGCACACTACACAGACAGACAGCGGGAGGCGACGTTGTTTTATACTATGTAGTGATAGTGAAGTGTAGTGATTTACTCAAAATAAAAAACCTTAAAATACACAATTTCCCCGAACTGTAAGCAGTGTATTGACTCATAACTCTGATACAACCTCGTAAATATAAAAAAAAAAATGCGTTCCTAAATCGAAAAGTTTATCTACACACAATATTTTTAAATTATGAATCCAACGATACCTTACACTTATGGATAGATGAGAAAAAGAATGTCAGACAGACGGATATACAAACAGACAGACAGACGGGCGGACATTATAGGTACCTATTCCTAAGGGTTCCTTATTAATTATCAATTATTTTGGTTTTTTTTGAGGAATTGCAATTATTTTACTTAAAATAATTGCAATTCCTCAAATATTTCCAAATTGAAGCAAGTTGTAAGTAAACACATTGAAATCTGAGCAGTGGGTGCATCGCGTGGCAAGGGTCATCGGGATTATCAGCACAAAACGTTGCGAATCAACACCAGTTCTAGTGTTGCCAGATCCAATTTTCCAACTATCGTGGCGCGTAGGGACCGATTTCTTGAGTTGAAAATTTTCACCAAGAAAATTAACTGTAGTGTTGTCTCGTCAAATTTCTCAGAAAAGAGCGACAGAACGTTACTCAAGTATTAACTTAGTGAAAATTCTCAACTCAGAAACCGGCCCTTATTCGTTGATTTTATCAGAAGATAAGATAAGATGCTTTTGCAAAGAGTCTGATTCTTTCTTAAGCCGCGTCGGAGGTAACTCTAATAACATATTATCTTGGCGAATCTTGTAGTAGAACCTTATACAGTGCCCAGTAAAGGACGTAAACTTTTGCAAGTCTAGATCGTTGAAATGACAAGGACTACTTACGAGTTTGTTTATTTTCAAAGTTACGAACATCTGTGAAGTTGTAGTTAGTAAGTAGTACTTGTAGCGTGGGAAAATAGCAGTTCTTCGTTAGGCTGCGGTTCCACTGAGGCGGAGCGGAGCAGAGCGGAGACGAGCTGTGCCGTGATTCACCAATCACATGGCTTGAAATGCACATCTCTTCTCCACTTCGCTATGTGATTGGTGAATCACGGCACTGCTCGTCTCCGCTCTGCTTCGCCCCGTCTCAGTAGAACCGCAGCCTTAGCATAATATGCTAAGGCTGCGGTTCTTATTATTAAGATGCGCAATTGTGGCTGCAATGACATAATATGACTGTATATCTTAGGGCTAATGAAAATGTGGGATTTCTAAGGCATCTGCTCAAGGTACTGGAACGCGTCTCAATAGAAATGAAAAACTGTATAGGCATTAGGCATCTCACTTCTGGCAACACTAGTTTTGACTGCCAACTTGTTGACGCTCATTCATTCACACTTTGGCTATTTTAGTTCCGGAACTTTATAATCTTAATGATGATGCCATAAACAGATGCTCAATAGGTACTTCTAAAGTACGTACCTACCCACTTGTATACTTTTTGTCCACCATATTCCATTTCAAATTCGCAGTAGTTTGAATTGAAGCACGAGATTTCGAAGGAAAAACCCGGAAACTGAGATTGAGTTCTTTTGGAAGATCTTTTAGATCTGCTAAATCTACAGACTCGCATTGAATCTCGTAGAGAATAAGAAAAGTGTCCTAAGTGTGGCATTTTTTTTTTGACATTTCATTAATTTAAAATTTCATTATTTATGAATAAAATGTTTTCTTGTGCGTAACGCCAGTGCATGTGTGCATGATAGCAACTAAGAATATTTTTTAAGTGAAAATGACCTAAAATTTATAAAGTGATATGGCTTAGCTTTTATCGTTTGCACTTGACGGGTCCGGCAGGGGTTTCGCGGGGCGGGGCGGGAGAGTGCGCCCGCGCGCTCGCCGCGGGGCCGCAAAACCGGGGATTTTAGGTGATTTAAAAAAAAATATTTTTTTTATATTTTTTTTCTTTGCTTTAGCATAATGTAAATAAGCACCCCTGCGTCGGATTTAACTGTACAAATTAACACCCTGTATAGTTCTAACCGGCAAATTTTGTAACTTACCCCGTTCTCTCTTCAGAGCTCTCGCCCGAAGAGCTAGCCGAGCTGAAAGAATCCTGCTGCAGCCATGGAGAGACCCAGGGACCCAACACTAGGAGTCGAGATGAGTGCTCCGCCGTGGGGCCACCGGATGACCTGGACCCTGATGATGTGGAGCAGGTCAACATTTGTGTCAAAGAAGCAAGGGCGTGCTGCCTGAGGCATTACGAGTAAGTTTTATTGTATCGATCTTGGAGCTGGGTCTATTTTTCCACAGTCACTGGTTTTGGTTTTCGCAAAATTGACTAAGACCAAGAGCGTTTGGTCCATACCAAACCATTCATATGTCAGTCAAACTTGTAGGAAGAGAGCTAAGAGCCGAATATACCGGGTGTAACAATGTGTACATGCGAGAAAATAAGCACGTAAGGTGGTCTGGAAGAAATTGCTGTTAGCTACAAGTTTATTATAAGTTCTATAAGTAAGTAGCAACGTTCTGTCACGCTCCTTTCTGAGAAATTTGACGAGACAGCATGCTACTTAGCGAAAATTGTCAATTCAGAAATCGGCCCTATGACTTGTACTACAGAATACATAATAGTACAAGTACAGAAGATTCACTCCGCAAAATTAATTAAAGAAAATGGGACTCTAGCAGCGATAGAATTAGGTGCAATTCAGATCGCACGGCGCGCGGCGCTATAAAACAAAACCTACGGTTATATTCACCTACACCGTTGCCTCTCTTTCCATCGCGTAACTTTTACCTCTTCTGGTTGTCTTCGTTGCATGAATAACTATTTAATCTTAATCTTTTATTACCAGTTAACTTTTGTGAACAAATAACGTTCTAGATAAACCGAGGCTAGGTATTAGTAGTATGTTGGTAGATCAGAAAACTATTTTACTTTTACAGTGTAGGTATGTATAAGTACTTCAACGTAAGAAGATAGCCCTACAGAATACTTTAGTGTGTACCTCATTTATGAAACACCGTATAAACCATCCTCGTCCTTCAAGAAATATTCTAAAAAAAGAATTAGCGTAATTGATTCAGCCGCTCCCGAGATTTGCGCTTAGCAAGACATTTAGCGATTCATTTTTATATTATAGAAGATATCAAACATAACGAATAGAAGATACAAACAAACAAACGGAACACGTCAACTATTTTGCTAAAATAGTCTTTAAAAATGGGTAGGTAACGAATTCATAAAATAATTAGAACCTATTTCTCTAACCATTATTATGCTATTGATTGAACAGAACCAATGACTTTTAGTTATGTACAATTTTGTTTGTACAGCAACACCATTCGCTGATAAATTGTGCCCGGATAACGGCGACAGGCTTGCCACTTGTCACGTTTGGGACCTAATAAACTCTGCAAAACGTGGGTCCAGTTCTAGAGACTGGTGCCTCTGCCTACCCCTTCGGGGATAACGGGCGTGAGTTTATTATTATTATTTATTATTATGATTGAACGGACAAAAATTGAACCTAAGTGGATAGGTATATAACGAAACAGATCGTCAATTTCAAACCTGAGAAATAAAGTATCACGAATGAAAATTTCATAATAACCACTCTCAATCCGTGTATAAGCAGTTCAACACTGCAAAGTATTTTTTGCCTCCTTTAGGTTTCTCCATTTTTAAAGGATCGGTCGGATCTGTTAGGAACAAAATTCGCGCGCGCGTCACTGCTCGCTCGTGAGTCCCTACCTATTATTCCATCTGGATGGGCGGCCGCATGTGCTTACGTTTTCGATACCTACGCGCTTAGTGGAACAGGCCTGCTTGTACCTAATAAAAAATCTTCCAATTTGTGAGGAATCGACGTCAGAGGTAACTGAACTTGGGTTGGGTTAAGTAAGGTTATCTGTGCCGGGCTGGCAGTTTTTGGATTCCTGAGGCCTTGCCCTGGATATTATTTTTATAAGCTGGTAGGTACCTATATTATTCATATCTAATACGTGTGAGTAATGAGCTCAGGCATAAACTGTGTCAGCCCGGTACAAGGAAAATGAAAAACTCACGCCTATGTCCAAGAGGGGTAGGCAGAGGGGATCTCACGTTTACGAATATTTTTTCAAGAAATATTTTGGGGCCGTAATAGGGTAGTTTCCAGGGTCAAAATAATTAAATTCTATTTAGTCCGTATTTTAGATTATAAAAAAAGATTGGACACGTATTTTTTCTTTTTTCGATTAAACAAAAAATAACAAAGATATAGCCCATTAAAGTTACGTGTGACGTCACTCCGTGCTAAAAAATGCAGCACGGCGGCGTGACGTCACACGTAACTTTAATGAGCTATATCTTTGTCAGTTTTGGTCTAATTTACAAATAAAAAAATACGTGTCCCTTATTTTTGAATAATCTAAAAGACGGACTATTTACATTTTTTAGGACAACTAGCCCATTAGGGGTAAATAAATTATTCATAAATTACTTCACACGAATGAACGATAATTTTTTACTCCTTCCATCCTTGTCACTGCTGGTCACATTTGTGAGACTCCCCACTCCCTATGTGACGTTACATATTGTGTAAATTATAATAGGTACTAGAAATTATTAAATTAAAACAGCAGTTCCAAAATTAGTTTTATTTCCGATGAGGCTGCTGTCCACGGGTGGAGTAAACGGTAGAGTCAACTAGCATACTATTTTGCCAGTTCCAAGTACTTTAACTGTTTACACGTAAATTTTCATTTTGTCAGTAGAGTTGTCACTAGGTAAGAAGCACTAGAGCAATGAACGTCACTAATCGAGAAATTGTAAGAAACAATGTTTGAACTAGTTACTCTACCAACCGCTTACATGGGTCGAGTATTCGGTAGAGTAGAGTGGGCGCTGGAGTGGGGGAAAGAAAGTGGTAGAGTAGCTCGCCCACGTTGCTAGAGTTACTCTACTCTACCAAATTTCAGTACTGTACTCTACCCATGCTGTCTACATTGGTATAGTTAGTACTCTACCGCTCTACTATACCGTTTACTCTACCCGTGGACAGCAGCCTATAGAGTTACAAATAGAGGTAGGAAAAGATAGAGTAGCAAATGTTTTTGAGTTTTTCGTTAATAGTTCAAAGTTTGTGTTGTAACTCTTAGATTACAATCGATTTTGAAATGTGATGTCACAAAATTAGGTCTCCTCCTACCCCCTTGTCACACAAAATCACACTTGGTGAATCCCCTCTCTCCCCCTTAACGTGTGACGTATTATATAGATGGCCCCTATTTTGAGACCCTGTATACTAAAATTTACACATTTTGTTTTGTACTGCACATGTGTACGACACTTGTTCTAAATTATCTAACCGTTGGTTACATAATTTAGGACAAATTGTCGTACACTTCTTTCTAGATTGTTTTAAGTTAAGATTCTTAGAAAATGTGACAGTGTATTAATATATTATTGCTCGTTACTGTACATGAAATAGTTTTTACGCTACGTTTGTCAGTTGGTGATCTCCACTCGAGTACTTTAGTTGGTCTCCACTTTAGTTGGTCATTCTTTATAAGTACCATTGAATTTTAGTACTTAAACTTTTTTACTTTAGTTAGCAAATAGTTCCCGGTATTCTTGTCCAAGTGCCAAGATCCGCTTATTAGACAATATACCTATCCATTCACACGTTGTCATGATCATATGATAGCATCTAACCTCAGTAAGAAGGTAGGAATACTATGTTGCTGCTCTAAGAATAAACTCATTGTCAGCTCGGTGACTCTATTAGAGGAAATGGCAACTAAAGTGAGATGTGATGCTCTGTTAACTAGGTACAGTCGACAGCACATTAGCTTTTAGCTAAAATACTTAAAATTCAGTGCTATAACTGTGCACTCTTATCAGTTACGTAACTGGCAACTCTGTAACTAAAATAACATAACCATTTACATACAGACACATACATTGCTTCTGGCCCCACACTAGGATACCTGCCATGTGTCGTGGGAACTAGAAATAGCGACATCACAAACATGTAGGTAAGCATCGAAGACTTGGGGTTTTTTTTTGTCCTCAGCCGGGTTTCGAACCTGCGTCCGGGACCGGACCACGGTAGGCAGAAGCGCTAACCGCTGCGCCATGGAGGTCGTGGAAAATATAAAGTGTGACGTGGTGTCGACTGTAAAAACGAAGTATCCACTCCAACTGGCTTTTCACACTAACACTTCAATAATATCAGTTTCTATGGAACGCGCCACTAAAGGTACCTACTCCATTCCACGCAGCGAGTTCCCAAAGAAAATGTTCCAATACCGCGCATGATGATCAATGATGTGCAAGGAATTGGTGCCCTATGAGTTAGAATAGAGAGAAATAAAGAAAAGTTATAATAAAAAAAAAAATACAATAGGCGACTTTATTGCTAACAGCTATCTCTTCCAGACAACCTTGTGACGGAAAGGCTGCCGAAGGAAAAAGAGTGACGAGACAATATACATAGAAGCACATCATATTGGTGCCAATAAAACCTTTTTTTTACTGAGCCTCTTTTGTGTCCACTGCTGGGCAAAGGTCTTCCCTGCTGCTTTCCATCTCTCTCTGTCTCCAGCCACCTCGCACCATCTCGGGAGGAACGCATTTAGGGAGTCCCGCCATCTTCGCCTTGGTCTGCCGCGATGTCGGTGTCCATGTTGCGGAACCCAGTCGGTCGTAATTTTGGTCCACCTATCTAAAACCTCACCATAGCATCATCAACCCATTATTTCCCTACCGAAGCGCACCACGGGTCTTTTCCGTGAGAAAGGTATAGGCTATACTCCACCACGGGGGCCAAGTCCGGATTGGTGGAGGCTTGTAAGACTAGTGGCTGGTCTCAATGTCAGAAGTTTTCAAGCCGCCTTAAGGCCTCTGATTTGGCTTAACGACTGCCATATCGACGGCAGCCGGCACCAACTGCTTAACTTGCCTTGCGAAGCACGGAACCGCTCGGAAAAATGCCTCTAGAGTTAGTCATAGACGGTCACCCATCCATGCACTGACCGCGCCGTTTGTTGCTTAACCTTCGTGACACTCAGGCAAAAAAGGAAAAAATACCTTATACTTGACTAAAATTATTACTGTTGGCGTATAATCTATTACTTACTTAAACATCATTACGTTTCCAGGCAAAAAGATTACTGCGCTGCAGGGATAACGTTTGCTGCAGCCAAACGATGTACTGTGCCCAAAACTGACATTGGCAAGGTGAGCTACCTAGCTGGCCCTCATCTTCAGTGCATTATCATGATGCCATCTACTCCGGCTTTCCAGAACAGGGACGGAGATCGTTGGCGTATATCTACGTAGAATTATGTTCCATAGAGTTTTTCCCTCAAAAGCGATAGTTTACCGAGGCAATTACCCGTAACGCAGTATCTTCGCCAGAGATAGGTACCTAAAGAATTGTCCGAGGCAATTCCCCGTAACCCAGTATCTTCGGCAGAGACACCTGCCTAAAGAATTGTTCTGGAACAGAAGGCACTCAATTCACTTTTCTGGCTTTGTTAGAATAAAATAGGCTTAAATATCCAATGTCTTCATGGTCATTGAGAACACTGGACAAAATCTAATGACTGACAAGACAAGACAAAACTTAGCTTTACATTTAACTCCCAAGACGGGTTCGATTCCCGCTGTAGGCCACCGTACTTATCGAAGTACGCCCACAGAGCCACAAATCGTTGTACAGTCACGAGCAATAATATTTAAACACTGTCACATTTTCTAAAAATCTTAACTCAAAACAATCTAGAAAGAAGTGTACGACAATTTGTCCTAAATTGTGTAACCAATGGTTAGATAATTTAGGACAAATTGTCGTACGTGTGAATTACAAAACAATATGTGTACGTCGTACAAAATGTGACAGTGTATTACATATATGTTATTGCTCGTGACTCACATGGCTCACTCTGGCTCATAGGGTTTTTTATTTGAGAACATAATTACTGGACACATACTAGTCCTTTCCGGTACTTACCTGACTTTTCGATCTTCAGACATGCTGCGACGAGTGTTCCTTCGGTCAACTGACAGGGGAGTCCCAGGGAAGGGAGGGCTGCGGAGAACCTGCTTCTGACTACCTCAGCCCCACCTCAGCTCTGAGGAAGAATGCTTATCATCAGTGCTGCTTGGTAATCAATAATCATATACTTAAGTTCAACCAAAACAGGAGTCGTCAGGACTTGAAGAAGTCGCCGTGGCCGATATCGGTCGGTCCCATCATCTTTATTATCATCCTCGTCATCGTCATTTAACACCCACTGCAGGGCATAGGGCTCCCTTATGGTTTTCCATGATTCCCGGTTTTGAGCCGCCCGCATACAGCGATTCCCTGCCGCCGAAAGCATCAGACCATCTGTTGGGGTTATCCACGCTGCGTCATCCGGTCCACGGTCGCTAGGTCAGAATTTTTCCGCCCCAACGGTCATCAGACATCATAATCACCATTTGAACCAAGTAAGCGATGTGTGGAAATTGTATGCTGCAGTTTCAAATCCCTGCACCGCGCCCTTGAAATATATGGATGGAGTGACTGGAATGACAAACTATGACGAAGTAGCTACCTAATTAGGAACCGCCAAGGTGGTAAAGGATGAAAGGAAATTTCTCGTAGTTCGTCTTTTTGATACACAGTTCCACCTCATGTTAGTCCTATCTAACTTCTGGTGGCACAATCAACTTTAACATTATTATTCGATGATACTGACATCTGTTCAAACATTGATTCACCTGCCAGATGGACTGAATTTTCAAAAAACACAAAGTTATCAGGAAGTATTAAATATGTTTTGTTTGTCGATTTGATATGTTCAGACGTCCTCGATACGGTAAATGTTATATCATGACGGAAACGTGCTATCAAAGTATCCATCATTCTTTTTTACTTCCTTTATGTTACTGTATACAGTACCTAGCTAACTAGATCCTTTAAACATATTATATCCTCGTGAGGCCCAATGTCTTCAAGTAATCACGAAATCAATTGTTCTTTACAAGGTCGGGCCTTACGAGGATATGTTGGTAAAGACACCGCACTGTCGCACAGAACTTTAAAAGACAAAAGACCTACCGGTTAGAACAGAATGTTTTTTTTAGGAAGCCGCAGAAAGAATGCAAATAACCACGACTCAAGCCCCAACCACAACAGAGAAGAAAGTTGAGACAACCACGCAGAGGAGAGAGACATGCAAAAAGGACTCCTGCGAGCAGGTCTGCAAGGATGACGATGGGCATGTGACCTGTCAATGTCGGGACGGGTTCCAGCTGAATGGTGATGGGAAGACTTGCAAAGGTAAAGACATACGAATAGGATGAGAGTGAATCCAATCACACACCGATTGTAATAACCGGTGTTTTGAAAGAGATCTCCTTTGTGACTGAAATACAAAGGTAAAGGCAAATCCATATATTGGACTTGGGGGTGAATACCGAGCTGATGGTGGTATTTATTACTTTTCTTTCCTGCCTGTAATCAAGAACCACGCAAGCAAGAAGGTTTCTGCAGGTGGGGATCAACCTTCTTGCTTGCATTGTGTTATCGTCCTTGGTCACTTCGACACACCCAGAATCTGAAAACACTGAAAACTACACAGAGCATGCGCTCGGTTAAAATTTTCTATCCGCCTTGACGACTGTCTCCTTTCCAGACACGAACGAGTGCGCGCTGGACTTGGACAATCTGTGTCCGGAGGAGGGGACCGTGTGTCACAACACAGTTGGCTCCTACAAGTGTGTCCCCATAAGGAAACGTGACGTGGGTCGCAGCTGCCCGCCCGGCTTCAAAAAGAATGAAGTCAACCAAGTTTGTGATGGTGAGGGAGCAAATAATACGTTTTAGGTTCTACGTACGTTGCTAGAGGGGTCAGACTTTGCACAAATTATCGAATATCTTATATAGTTGCTCTGCGCTCTGCTGTAGAACATCCTAACGATGCCTCATGTTTCATTAGTATAGTGGCTGGGCCGGACCGGCTTTTTTCGTCGTTTTTCAGTAGTTCGGTAGAAATACCTTCAACTATATTTAATTTCATTCAGGTACCTATTAGGTATTTGGGTTAAAGCAAACATTTTTAAAGTAAAGAAATTGAGACTTGGTATTTCTGGAATGAGACAACTTGAATAACTTGATAAATGTCATTGTTTCCCATATATAAGATATGATAAGATAATTGTTTATTGCTACATTATTGATACAATGCTATTAGTGATTTATTATCACGCTGACGAAAGCTGAAAACAATGAAATATAATATTCCATACTTCCTTTAAAATTCCAGATATAAACGAGTGCCAGTTGCCCAGACCTCCATGTCCAAAATACCTCTGCGAGAACACAATAGGGGGCTACAGTTGCGCGGGGAAACCCGGCAAGCCAGTCGAAGAGGGGCCCCGTGCCCCGGTCAAACCCAGGGGCCCTGACAGCCCTGAGGGCCCCACGACCCCTAAGAGCAACATGTGCCCACCTGGGTTCCGAAGCGGGCCGGATGACGACTGTCTTGGTGAGGACTTCAATGTTTAAGAATTCTGGTTTGTATCTTCTACTTCTGGAAGATGATAATGATTATGTATACAGTCAGGGCGTTTAGTTGACGAAACTTACTGGTTTTTTTTCTTCCGCTTGCACAATATCTAGTACTATAGTTTACATATTATACTTAATCGTTGCACTTAGGATCTGTCACTTTGGGATATCCACGAAAAGGCACGTACGGGTAAGAAAGAACTCTGTCTTTCAAGGTTCAATCCAATTATTCACATTTTGGATGACGTGTAAAGTAAATGAATACCAAAACTTAACGAATATTTACAAAAACCTAACTCAACCTTTCCTTAGATAAGAAACCTTACCTATCGTAATCCAACCTATTTATACTCAGATATCGAACCTAATCCTCAGATATTAAACTTAACCCAATCAGTGTAAACTCAGATACAAAACCTAACTTAACCTATCCCCAGACATCGACGAGTGCGAAGAACACCTGGACGACTGCCAGCGCCTCTCGCAGCACTGCATCAACAGCCACGGCAGTTTCTTCTGCCAAGACCACGTCTCCAAACGCTGTGGACCGGGGTTCGTTGTCAACCGAGCTACAGGGATTTGTGAAGGTGCGTTGGCACATCGCTTGTCTATCTATTTTTCTATCTACACAGTATATGAAAGACGCCTACTGTTTGGCATCGGCAACTTCACCGGTTTTCTGCTAATTTCGTCTATTTTCCTTTTTTCGCCCTCTTAACGCCCAGGCGGCTTAGGCGGCCTACCCATCAGACGACAAGTCATAAATTCAGAGGTTGTCATTTCTGTGCATTCTCCAGAATTGTCTAAACTAGTTGTTTCGATGATGGATTACATGAGTTGGCATTCATTATAATAGACCATACGTTTTTAGGAACAAACTCCTTATATTAAAAAATACCCCAAATAGGAACGCAAATGCTCCAAAAGTCAGATAGTTCTGGATATGCCTTGAGAAGTCCACTGAATAGGTTAGTGCCAAGCACATGACAACTCTGCGTGCGCATCATAAAGTGCGACATTCCTACATCGCGCAATGAAATTATTTCACATGACGTACCACAAATACAACGAAAAACAGTCAGACCGGGCAGCCGTCCCCAGGCATACGAACTGCCTGGCGGGAAATTTCCCTTCAGTTATAGTACGATCACCCGCTCTTTCCTATACCTAGGTTTTGTTAGTTCCAGAGTCAAATCTAGAATGAGCGCCTGACCTCAAAGTATTATTTTGCAGATATAAACGAATGCGAAGAGAACTCGGAGGCATGCAAGCGCAGCGAGATCTGCGTCAACTTGCCAGGAGCGTACGACTGCAAATCCAAAATCAGCACTTTACCCAAGTAAGAAAACTACTTTACTTTTGAAAATATCGACCACACATTTTTATTTGTCTCATTTCTTATCATGTATTTGATAGAATTTAATACACTCTCAGGTATTTCCTGGCACAAAATATTTATACTAATAAAAATAGTTGTACTAAAGAATTTATTTCGCTGTTTTCAGATTAGGTTCACAGAAATGTCAAGAAGGAACAAGACAACGGTCAGGAGGAATCGGCTGCGAAGGTGTGTATAATATCTTAAAGACCATCGTATCAATGTAACCCAATGACCAGTAGGTAACAAATGTTCTTGATGTAAGTTTAATGCATATTAACTTTGCATTGTGCAATGCCATACTATTAATGAAATCTTAGATATCGTTCTGCGATAAGACCTGCGACGAAGTATGGTGCTCGGCACTGGCGGACAAAAGAGCCAGGAGGCACCAAATCCGTACAGACCCGACGCCGGACCTTCTCTTTATATGTCCCACATGCGGTAGGGGCTGCCGCTCTCGAATTGGACTTTTCAGTCACTCAAAAAATTGTCGAAGTCCCACAGGGTACTGCTTGAATCGTCCGTAACGGACGCAAAGGCCTATGATGATGATGAGATATCGTTCGATCATGAATAAGCACGGAGGCATTTACGAGTAATGCACTTACATGTATTTTCGGCAGATATCGACGAGTGTCGCGACGGCACTCACCTCTGCGACGCTATGCAGAACTGCATCAACACGTATGGCGGCCACGAGTGTCGCTGCAAGAACGGATTCGAACTGGACCCAGCAACTGGCTCTTGTGTTGGTGAGCTTTAAAATACTGAAGAATGAATTCGGCGCCACTAAGTCAAAAGCCTGACTTGGACTATTATGACCACAGACATCATGATTATGACACAAAAACTTCTAAAATCAAACGGAATTTCGTTGGCCAAAGTCAAGGAGATTCCATCGCTTGAGCCTGTTAATTTCTGTGTCCCAGTTTACTAAGTCGTGCAGTGTTCTTTTAGGTTTTTTTACAGATGTTGCTTGACCTCCGCTTCAATGGTTAGACTAAATAGAAATGCAATTTCCCCGAAAACAGCTCGGCTCTTAATATTCTGCTGTTTTGGTGTCGCTATGTCCAGTGTCACTAGAATGTTTTCACTAATGACCTGACCTTCCCTCAGAGAGTTCAGAATATCAATACCTACCGCGGTTTTTCGATTAAAAACACTTAGGTTTCCGCATGATATTTTCCTTTACAGTTAGCGAGTGGTATTTCGTGTCAACAAATTCACAAATGTACGTGACTTAAAAAGACAACAAAGTCATTGGGTACCTACAGCATAAGTAATTGCTGGCAATTCGAACATAAAAAGCATGACCTGAATTGAAATGTTATATTATCGAGGATCTCAACTCCACAGACATTGACGAATGCTCTCTAAAAGCGGACTCTTGCGGCGCCGGCATGTTCTGCCTAAACGTGCCTGGCTCCTACACCTGCACCAGACGAGCCCCATCCTCCAGCACCACTGCCCACCCTCCTGACGACTACGAGTATTTCTACTCAGAGTAAGTACACTTATCAAGGCTTACTTACTAGTTTTCGGCCATTGCTCTTCCGCGCGTTGATGTAAGGGACATCAGAGTGGCAAATTGATCTACAATGATGATCAATACCTACAGTGAAAAGGACTCTCCTGTATGGAATAGAAAAATCCCGTATTCACCTTATTGTTCATTATACTTTCAGTGAAGATAATGACACAATAGCAGCACCGAACTACGTCAGACCCAACGTTACTCCTACTACGAGACCTCCACCAAGCAGTCCTACTATACCCTCTACAACTCCGAGGTCTACCACCCCCAAGCCAACGATTCCTAAGCCACAGCCCCCACCAAGGCCAGTTCTGCCTCCCATGCCAACACTCCCCCCTAGGCCAACGTTACCACCGAGGCCTATCCCACCGTCCACGACCCCCCAACCAACTAATACAGCAAAACCAACTACGGCAGAAGCCCCAACGACAACCGAGGCACCAACTACGCCCGAACCATCTACCCCGACTCTGAAACCTACAACAAAACCTTCAACTACTCCAGTACCCTTCACTCCCCGACCAACCACTCCAAGGCAGTACAATCCTTATCCACGCCCCTTCACGAACCAACCGCCGATAGAAAGACCATGGAGACTTAAGCCAACGGAAGCAACGACCAAGAAGGCGGAACTACCCGAAGTGACCATACCGACTCCCACAGAGGTTAATGTGATAGAAACAGAAAGCACAAACGGGACGTATTCGGTGGATACCGGTGACATACCGAAGGACACATGGACGAATGTAATAGGGCGGGAGCCTGACCAACCGGATTCGGACTTTGATTTTGATAATTTGCACTGCTTGAATGGCTACGAGAAGAATGACAAGGGAAAGTGTGTTGGTAAGTTCTGATTATTTATAAAAATGCTTTTCAGTTGCCTTATGATTTCATACTAGCTCGGGGTCTGAGCTCATATTATATTTTAATCGACTGCTTCAAACTCTTGATTTGGCTCCAAATGAATACTTTGACAGCTGCTAGACAAGTATTTAGGCTTATTTCAAGCCACGATAATTAATCTACTCTCGGCGAGCTAGCAGCCACTTAGCTGGGTGCCAACATGCAATCTCGAGGGTCTTCAATCTGAATTCGCCGGCTCTTCTTTTTGTCCAATCTAACGAATTGGATTTGTCGAGATGCGCATTGAATATGCTCCATAGGTTGTGTTTCGGGTCGATGTGGCGAGCCCTGCCCCTTGGAATATTCCTTACGCTTTTATATTCCGCAGATATCGACGAGTGCTCGTCTGGTCGCTTTATCTGCAGCGCCCAAGAGGTGTGTGTGAACGATGCCGGCGGTTACTACTGCGACTGCGCGCCCGGCTACGTCCGGAACCCGACTGGCTGGTGCACTGTCGAGACAACCTCTTCAACCACCTCGTCGACCACTACAAGCACTACCGGTAATTTCAGGAGTGTTCATTTCAATACTAAACATAAGTGGTTTTGCTTGGATAGTTGCTTGAAGTTACATAATTGAATTGTGTTAATACTTTTGCACACGGCACTTGTGCCAAAGATCCGAAGTCAGATATAGCGCCTTGTGACCCCCCTTGTTTTCTATTGTTTCAGCGCCACCACCACCATCTCCACCTGACTGGACGTACTCCCCTCCCAGCAAGCCGAGGGAACGCTTACCGCCCATAATTTGCGAACTTGGCTTCGAATGGAACTTTAATTCTGGGTCATGTGTTGGTGAGCATTAGTTTCTTTGTGGTATTAGTACGAGTAGAGATAGGTACCTACTACAAAAACCCGTTAATTCAATTAAACAAGATTAAAATTAGATTGACATTGTTAATTAGGCATGGATTGTTCCAATTGACCTCTGTTTCATAAAGCTACAATCTAGGTAGCCTCCAGTATTGGAAGGTTGGTTGGAAATCCACCCAACCTTCCTGCAGTGTAAGTTGCACACACACATACAGGGCCTTGAAAGCAAGATATCTTTTATAGTCCGAGCTCTAGATACTATCAAGGAGCTACTGGCAATTTATTCAAACGCACAGTCTAGCTAACCAAAGCGTCTATCGAAGAGTTTGCTCTTCGTAAATTTAATAAGCCTATATAAACGTACTCCAACAGACATTGACGAATGCGTCACCGGCAAAGCGAGCTGCTCAGCCGACGAACAATGCCAGAATACTGACGGCGGCTACAGGTGTATCAGAGAACATAACGCACCTAAACCGACTGTTCCCGGCGTACCTGGTAAGTGGCGTGTAGTGTGGATACAATTTGATTATAAAGAGAAAATTAGTGGTAGCTAACTATAATCATAATTTCAACTCGACAATTATGTCGATCACTTGCCCTGGTCCCAAACTAGGATACCCTATAAGATGCTGTGGTAACCGGGAGAGGACATCACACATTTATGGAAATACACCCAAACTGAGACCGTTTGTACAAATGTACGGAGGCCCCCAATGGGGATCGGAGTTACTACTACGACGGTAATCAGACGTGATACCTAGACCAACGAGGTAGACTCAGTTGGCTTGAGGAGAGTCTTCAAAAGCCCATTATATCATTCTGTCTACCTATACTCAATCAAAAGCATCTCTACATTTCTCTAAATTCTATAATATTATCTAATATCTAAATTTATCTAAATTTCTTTTCTATCCCGTCTACGCTATCTTGAACGAGATAAATGACTTGAAATTATGCTTATGTGATGCCTTGTTGACACTGGTCTCAATAGAATTACTAAAAGCATGGAGTTCAGTGCTTGACACCCATCGACTATTCCAGACTTCACGAATGGCGAATCGTCCTTTCTCGATGGACGACATATACCCAAAGGATTTTTTCAGAAGATGATTTAGATACAAATAATATTAACGCCGAACATTATCTCTCTATAAC
Source organism: Yponomeuta plumbellus (assembly GCA_947310845.1). Classification (NCBI taxonomy): domain Eukaryota; kingdom Metazoa; phylum Arthropoda; class Insecta; order Lepidoptera; family Yponomeutidae; genus Yponomeuta; species Yponomeuta plumbellus. The sequence continues at coordinate 7,574,980 of OX371216.1, read as the reverse complement.
CTTGGCTGCCGTAATTTTTTTTAAGCAAATATCCTTATTTCCGCTGATGAAACATCACGCTTTCTCTCGTGCTCGAGGCAAAAGGTCATCTCACGACCTGGTTATGGTGCCTACTGCAGAAAGCACGCCACGAGGCTATGACTGTTGCTACCCCATATTTATGTCATCTGTTTCCTCTATCACTCTTCAGCCTTCGTAGGACTCGTTCCACGTTCGCCCAGGGTCATCACGGTGGGTTCACAGTACGGGTCGCGGGGCGCCCGATACCACAAGCCCACCTACGCACGGTTACCCGGGTCTGGTGGCCTTCACATCATGTGCCCGTGGGGGTACAAGCTTACGGAGAACCGCCAGTGCCTTGGTAAGTTTCTCTGTGTATTATTAGCCTTTTAGAGGACCAGGTTTCTCCTGGAGTTAAGAACGCGAAGAGCCGAATTCATTAACTACAAAGAGGTCCGTGTCCGAGGTACACCAATTCTTGCCGGTGTGGAAGAGGTTAAGTTTATCCAATACTTCGTTGGGGAAACACAGTTTATTATAGCACTGCTTAGATTTTGTCACCATCCCTTGGTCTATTGCTTTATAGCATGACTTACAATACTCTCTACTCCTTATACTTTCTTGTCTGCGTCCAAGACCTCATTTTCTTAGTCAATCAAGGGTAATGAGGTAAACCTCATGCTAAGCATCATGGTAAACCATAGCTGTTCCTAATGAAATGATCAAGTCGTTCATTGATGCGATGTTTATTTTTACTCCTTTCATATTATCGGAATAAACCCTTACTAAACGTCATTATGAATGTGAGATCTGGTCGCTGTCTGCGACTTTGAACCTTCTTAAGGGCCTCATAAGAATGCTCAAAGTCGCCCAGCGAGCTATGTTAGAAATATGAAGTAATGAGGAGATTCGCAGAAAAATTTAGTCAAGCCGCTTGATAGAGGCGGCACAAGACAGGGAAACTTGAAAACCCATTAAGGAGGCCTGCAGTGGGTGTCAAATGGCTGATGATGAAACGGTGTCAGATTATAATGAACAGTTCTCCATATACGAACCCAAGCTCAGATTCTCGTGATGTCTGCAGATATTGACGAATGCGCACTGCGCTCATCGGAGTGCGGCGCCGAGCAGAACTGCGAGAACTTCCCCGGGGGTTACTCGTGCCAGTGCCCCGCGGGACATATGCTGGATCCCGTCGACCGCTCGCGCTGCGTCGACGTCGACGAGTGTGCTTATAACAATGTGAGTAGTGTATATTAATGTACATGTTTGTAATGTGTAGTGCTTACGAAAATTATAGTTCAAAAATTATTTCACCACCTAGTTTCAAGTGTTAGATGAAAAGATAGAAATGTTCCAAAGTGACAATGAAAGTCTGAGTCAATTTTAAGGGTACAAAATTATAGAGACGAGAGCAGGCATTCGCCTTCAGCCACAAGGTACACTAGTCTGATCTCAAGATTCTCAAGTAATAACAAACAGGAAACTGTAAACTTTTAGTCCGGATCATCTACGGGTATTTTTTTTATTTAAAAAAAACACCCTTAAGTGGATCCGGGCTAAAAGTTTACAATGTGTTGTGCTTACGAAAGTTTTAGTTAAAAAAAAACAGGGAACTAGTTAAGTCCACCAACTCCTGTCGGTATCCTGAGATAGGCGATAGCAATAAGTATGGAATTTGGCGGTTCTAGCAGTCTCCCAAAATTTCAGTGCGAAAAAAGACACAATTTCTTTCCAGCCCTGCCTAGTCCAGTCCCAGTGCATCAACACGGTCGGCTCTTACCGCTGCGCGTGCGGCGCCGGCTTCCGCAACGCGCCCTCCAACGACCGCATCTGTGTGGACGTGGACGAGTGCAGCGAGCAGCGCGAGGTCTGCCAGCAGGGCTGCATCAACGTCTGGGGGGGCTACCGCTGCACTTGCTCCAGAGGATATCGCCTCAGCGGGGATAACAGGTGAGGTTTCTTTTATTTGGCAGTGTCTGCGCTCAGATAGATCTGCATTGACGTGGACTACAAACTAGCGGCCCAAGGTCAACCGGCATTGGTGCATCAACGTTTGGGGAGTTACCGGTGCACTTGCAAGAAGGGGTATCGGCTTAGCTGCACACATTTCATGAAACATCGAGAAGCACTTGATAAACCCTTCCGACAGGCTACGTATTTATGTATCCACTGGATACTATCCAGAGCAGACATTTCAGGGATATTGGACCCCAAGTTCACCCCAATCTAGAGCTTAGAAGTGGTTTTATGATATTTGATCTGGGTCTCTTTCCAGCACTTGCACTGATGTGGACGAGTGCGCGGAGTCGGCGGGGCGGGGCGGGCGCCTCTGCGCGGGCGACTGCGTAAACGTGCCCGGTAGTTACCGCTGTGCGTGCCCTGAAGGGTACAAAGCTTCTGACGACGGGCGGAATTGCATCGGTAAGAGAGACAGACGACTCACATAGTCTATAAGATTAGCAAGCTAAAGTTGCAACGGTCTGAAGAACCGGTGGTCGATGAAGTATGAAGGTTCTCGAGTTGAGACCGCCACCTGGCAAACGCAGCGTAGAACGCTTCCAGCTCGCTGGACTGACAATTTGACGCAGATTGCTTGCAGCGGCTTGGTAAGTGGTAAGTCGTTGGACGCACAGAATGCGAGAACTTGAGTTGAGCGAGGGCGAAAGGACGTGTCGTCTTTCCAATGTATTTTGAAACTAAATGTACTGAAAGGACGGGACGAAGCCCACATATATAAGAGGGCTATAGAACGCTACACATTGTAACATATTATCCGGATTCACTTACTTGATTTTCGTCGGAAGAGTTCGACCAGTTCTCGCTCTGATTCGCAGGGCTTAGTCATGGTTGGGAAAGGAAAATCTGAAAAGATGCTGCAAGAACCAAGATGTCGTGAGCTATTACAGTCTATAAGTATTACTTTGTTACAATCTGTAGAACGCGTCGAGTCTTTTCCGTGCCCTCGCCCCCAAGAACTTCCTGTGTGCCTCACACCTAAAGACAGAGCACAGGCGGAAGTGACGTGCTTAGGGAGAGGTCTTGTCTACCTACGAGTCCTACGATTAACTCATTACGGGCCATCCATAAATTACGTCACACGAATTTCATGATTTTTTGACCACTCCCCCCTCCTTGTCACAGCTCTGCTGGTCATATTTGTGTGACTCCCCCCTCCCTAGTGTGACGTCACATATTTCGCAATTTAACATTTAGATTTCTATTGGATTAAAACAGGAGTTCCGAAGTTATTTAGTTTTATTTCCGATAGAATTAGGAATAGATCGAGTTGCGAAAGTTTTTGTATTTTTCGTTGATAGTTCTAAATTCGTGTTTTAACACTTAGATTAAAATAGATTTTTAAATGTGACGTCACAAAATGTATGAACCCCTCCCACCCCCTTGTCACACAATGTCACGCTCCGTCGACCCCCTCCCTCCCCCTTAGCGTGTGACGTAATTTATGGATGGATATCTGTCCCCAGACATAGACGAATGCGAGACCGGCGTGGCGACCTGCGCAAACGCAGGGCCGGGCCAGGTGTGTCAGAACACGCGGGGCAGCTACCACTGCCACACCATCGACTGCCCGCCCGGATACAGGCTGGAGTCTAAACAGTAAGCGCCATTCAGCTTTACGTGCACCAAATCCTGAAACATTTCAATCATCTGTCAAATTCCATAATATACAGGGTGTTAATTTGCAAGCGTGCCATATTTAAAGAAAAAATAGTAATTAATGTTACCAGTTAATGCAGTCTACTAACAGTCTCCCATATTCAAGGAAACCGTCGATAAAAATAAAACTTATATTTAGGGTTTGAATAGGAATAACCTAAGATGGAAAGTGCTGCGACACGCACGTAATGGGAAAAGACCGAGACCCCGCCCCGTTGCCAAGTTGGCACCGAGTGAAAGAAACAGCAATAACAACAAGAAACATATGATTTCAGATTTCCCTTCCTACTCTCACGGGCTTAGGACCGACAAAACAACCAATTTCTTTGGTACTCCTACCAAAGTTAGTAGGTATTAAAATATTGCGCAAATTAGTTTATTTACAAGTTAGAATAAAAAAGTAGGAAGTAGATAACATACCCAAGTACTAACCTACCTTCAAATAAATCGTTGATCTGGCGTAGTTAAAAGTCTGAAATCACCGTTATTTACACTAATTGAGACGTTATTTACAGGGTACTTACAATGATTAAGTTGTACGGAGCAATTGTTCGAAGTGGCCACCGTTCTGCGCTATGCAAAGTCTCGCACGACGACACAAATCACTTTTTAAATTTTGCAACACAAACACATTTTGCCTAACAGTTTGGAAGGCAGAAATAATCCTTTCACGCAACACAACCGCATTGTTAACTACAATACAATACACTAGTCTTTTAACTTCTCCCCACAAATAAAAGTCTAGGGGAGTAAGATCCGGGGACCGCGCTGGCCAGGCCACTGGGCCTTCGCCTCCTATCCATTATCCAGCGGTCACCAAAAGTGTCATTGAGGTACTCGCGCACTATGAGTCCGTAGTGCGGAGGAGCACCGTCCTGCTGAAAATAGAGGTTTTGAAGATCGTTCAATGACACGTCCTCCAACATCTCATCAACCATGTGGTGCACGGCGGTGGCGGCGCGCGCACATTAGGTAGTAATGAAAGAGCGTGCGATACCGGCACGTGCGCACGTCACAAAGGATGTCCGGTCACTGAGTGGCTAGGCTAATTGGGGGTGCGCTCGCGTGGCGTATTTGTTCTATCTGCGCATGCGCATGCCGCTCGGGGTGCGAATGTGTGTGTTTGTGTGGATGCGCGTGGTTGCCAAACCGTCGTCCGAAAATTTAGGGATGTGCGAGATAATTCGATATTAGAGCTGGGCGTTCTCTTTATCGATAAAAAATGTGACGTCAGAGAACAAAAGAAAAAAAATCGACTCTTCTTTTATGATTGATTTTTGTTTATAATCAGCAGTATAATCACGTCCTAAAATATGGCACGCTTGCAAATTAACAGCCTGTATAATCGTCGTATGTATCATCTTCAAAATTCGTTTCAAAATGCCGTTGCCGACCTACCCGCCGGGGGGTCTACGGGGTCTGATGGAATGCGCCGTAGTTTACATTGGACCCGCCGGCGGGATAAGATGAGAATATTCTTTATTGCACACAAGAAACCAGAGACAAATAAAATTTTCAGTAAGTAAATATTTCATCATCATCATCATTCAGCCTCAAGAAGTCCAGCAGTGGACTTAGGCCTCCTCTATGGATTTCCAAAAAGACCGGTAGGAAGCGGCTTGCATCCAGCGTCTTCCTGCCACTTGGATGAGATCTTCTGTCCATCTTGTGGCTGGTCGTCTTACCCTACGCTTGCCGATATGTAGTCTCCATTCGAGAACTTTTCGGCCCCATCGGCCATCAGTTCTGTGTGCTATGTCGACGACTTTCGTTTGTCTACGGATGTCATCATTAATCAAGTAAATATTTAGTATAATGTATATACGCTATTTTCTGAGAAATTTGACGAGACGGCACTACAGTTGAGTAAGTAGTTACTTAGCGAAATTCTCAAGTCAGAATTTGTCCTTAAGCATTAAATAACTTATTTTCTCAACAGCATCTGCCGCCGCATCCAGCAGTACTGCGCCTTCACAGACCGCGCATGCCAGCGGCAGCCCGGCAGTTACAGCTACAACTTCATCACTTTCGCCTCCAACATCTACCTGCCTTCCGGAGGGGTAAGTTACTCAGGGTCCTAGAGTCTACAATTTAAAAGAAAAATGTCACTACAATGTGTATGGAACGGTCACCCATCCGTGCACTGAACGCGCCCTATGTTGCTTAACCTTCGTGACCGTTTAAGATCACTCAGGCAGCCAGGGCTACGAGCGCTTCACTATAATAACACTACAATTACCTACAGAAGTTCCGAGGTAACAAACATAAAAAGAAATACAGTCGAATTGAGAGCCTCCTACTTTTTTGAAGTCGGTTAAAAACCCAAATACCCAAGTATAGATTAGTAGGTATCATAGCGCCGATGGTCGATAGGGTGCAAAGGTTCTCGAGTGGAGACTACGAACTGCAAACAGGTGTCCTAAGCTCATAGGACTCCCACCAGCTCGCTGGACCGACGAACTGAGGCAGATTGCTGACAGTGGCGTGCCTTTCTCCAGCAGTGGAGGATTGATTGAAGTTTTCGTTGCAATATAAATTGTCCTTGCTACATTTTTAAACATGAACGGAAATCTCAAAACCATTTCGATAATGATTATGCTTTCAGTAGGTACACTTTCTATTCGTCTGATTTGTAAATAGGCAAGTCTTAGATATTTTTAAGATATTCAGTAAAAAGCCTTGACCATGAGTAAGTATTAATCTTTTGTCTTATCTAAAAAAAAATGATCCAACAAAATCAAATGACGTCAGTAACATTAGTTTTTTTTTATGTAGGCAAAGACTATCTCTTTAATCATACTATGATGACGTCACAAACACCAACATTTAAAAAAAATATTAAAAATAGACAATGGTTAAAACTCAAAAGTACAGAAATTAGTTTCTTAAAATGGTCAATATTATCAAAATAAATTATAAAAAAACATGTATTAAAAATAAGTAAACCTCCCTACTTCCGTTCTCAGGTGAACCTGTTCACGGTGCACGGGCCCGCCATGGCGGACGCCATCTTGAACTTCGAGCTGCAGCTGACTCGTGCGCAGGCGCCGCAGGGCGTTCGCCCGACAGACTTGACCTGTTTCGAGTGAGTTCTTGCTGTTTTTCTAGTGTTCCTTTAGTCTTGTAAAACTGCTGCAGAGGGTAGTGTGTGGGGAGATTAAAATACCCAGCGGGTCACAATATATGAGTAACCCATTTTTGGAAATTAAAATTCAAATATTTTATTCATAATTGGTGGTAAGCGCATCTGCTTGCCATGCGGGAGGTCGCGGGTTCGATCTCAGGCTGGGGAGAAAAAAACTCCGGGTCTTGGATGTTTACATGTTTGTGACGTCGCTGTTTCTGGTTCCCACGACACAGGGTATCCTAGTGTGGGGCCAGAAGCAATGTAAACAAAATGTTTACTTTATGAACGTCAAAGTTGTTAATTTCACAATTAATAGATTACGTGGAGATGAAACTAACAAAGGAATTCCACATTTATGCTTTTTAAAACAGATTAATTAACAAACTTTTAATTTCAACATTAATTTCAAACTATTAACTTTTGCGAGTCAAAGGGCTTCTCACACGTACCACAACCACACGACGTCGCAACGACAAAATGCGGTCAAGCAGTGGTTACGTGTGAATTGTGTCGCTGCATCTTTTTGTAGTTGCATTGTGGTACCGACAAAATGTCAATGTAGTTGCGTTGTCGCCAGTAGTTGCGTTGTGGTACCGACAAAATTTTGATGTGGTTGCGTTGTCGCCAGTAGTTTCGATGCGGTTACGTCGTGTGCAGACACAGTACGACTCTGGCATTCATAGGTTGCGTTGTGGTTGGGATGTGGTTGCGATGTGGTTGCGATGTGGTCGCGATGTGGCCGGTATGACACACACGGTCGATAACGACTGCAAAATGTGGTTCGTGTGAATAGTCCTATTCATTTTCCATAATGTACAAAATATACGCCTGACCAAGTGGTGTAGTTGACCTGTGGTTGTGGTTGTGGTGTGGTTGTGTGTGGTACGTGTGAAAAGGCCCTAAATCGTGGAAATGGCAATTTAAGTTTATTCCTAGTATTAACATTATGATTTATGCTGATAGAGCTTAAATCAGAGGTCAAATCAAATGTATTTTCTTTGCCTTCGCCAGCATGCGGCCATCAGCGCACCACTGCGCGATCGCGCTGCTCTGTTCCCTGCAGGGGCCACAAGTCGCTGAACTGGAGCTGACAATGTCGGTGTACCAGCGAGGCCAGTACGTCGGCAACATGGTGGCAAGGGTCATCGTCATCGTGTCGCAGTACGACTTCTAGACGAAGCTTTATGACTGTGGCTAAAGGTCATAGCCCACTTACGCGACTCTGCTCCCACCCGGCAAAAATAATATCATTAAAATATGGGCTTTAAATATTGCTTTTTAGATATATTTTACATTGGCATCAATGACAGCAGACTGCTCGCTGTGATATATGATAATGTGATAATGATATTATATTTGCCGAGTGGTAGCAGAGTCGTGTAAGTGGGCTATGATCTTTAGCCGGCGTTTCGTATTGTTAACCCATTGAAACAAACCGTTTATATATATCTTTTAATAGTTAACCACAAGGTAACCTAAATAGAGCTCCAATATTTGAACTATAGGTACTTTTCGAAAACATAGAAAAAGCGTTTTTATTCTATGTATATTTAGGTTGACGTTCGACTTATCGCCAAAAGGATGGCGTAATTTCATCAAATACATAGTTGTTTTTGATGGATTGCACAAATGTTTGTTCATATTTCTGTCACTTCGAGACTTACAGTATCGTTTAAGTTAGTAAAAACTGTTTAAGCTACGCATCTATGGAGATGCTTTTCAACCGTCTCAATAGTGATTATGTAGGACTAGATGGCGCATCCAGTAATATTATACAGACTTTGGACTTTGCATCTGATGACTATACAAGCATCCAGTGACCACCGCACGATGCAGTGCCTGGGATATTGTTTAGTTTAGATATCAAAATCTGTTGATAAATATGAATAAAGACATCAGATATAAGCGATGTAAATAAGCCTATTAGTAGTAAGAACACACTCCTTGAAAAATTGTATAGATTGTCTACTTAAAGTTATCTAGCCAATAAACACACTGCCTAGTGTGCTAGGTTTATAAAAATGTTATCTGACTATTATTTATTTATTAAGTGCAATAAATATTTTTTGTTACCATGTACGCTTCTTTTATTTTGCAAAACTAAAGAATGAACCGGCCTGCGTGCATGCAACGACTAATAAACGTCGATGAAGCGAAAGTGATCTGCCAGGATCGTGGCAAGTGGCAGGCCTTGACCTTTGCCTACCCCTCTGGGATACAGGCGTGAGCTTACGTATCATCATCATCATCAACCCATTATGTCCCCAACGAGGGGCACAGGTCTCTTCCCTGAGGAAGGTATAGGCCATACTCCACCACGGGGGCCTGGTCCGGATTGGTGGAAGCTTTAAGACTAGTGCCTGGTGGTACTGTCATAACTTTTCAAGCCGCCCTAAGGCCTCTGACTTGGCTTAACGACTGCCATCTATCTACGGCAGCCGGCACCAACTGCTTAACGTACTTTGCGAAGCGCGGAACCGCTCGGAAAAACGCCACTAGCGTTAGTCATAGACGGTCACCTATCCATGCACCGACCGCGCAATATGTTGCTTAACCTTCGTGATCGTTTAACTCACTCAGGCAGCCGGGGCTGCGAGCGATTCACTATAATAACGCTACAATATACCTAACCATAATGAGTCAGAAGTACCGTTAACAAACATAAAAAAATACAGTCTGAAGGGAGCTTTTCAAAGCGTCAAAAAATATAGTACCGAAAATTACCGATAGATGGTGCTGACGTCACATAATACGTCAAAATTGACATGACATCACTGTACCTTCTCTGTGGTTCCTGTCCTATGTTTTTCAAAAATGCACAATGCATGGGCTAGTCATGAGCAAAGACACAATTCACGTACGTATGTAATGAACAAAGTAAACATACTTCGATAACTTTCAAGTTTCTAACAGTTTCGAAACTAAGTCTAGCTTAAATCACAGACTACAGAGATGTTTAGACTATCACAGATTAATAACGATTAAAACCACAGACCTAAAATCATTATAACATTTTGTTCTTCTTGCAGCGCCATCTAGTTTTTTTTTAATGAACTCAACTGACAGCTGTCATTGAAAAGCCCTCATTGAGAACCACCTCCGAACCACTTGAGCTTACGCGTATTATGCATGTAAAGAATGAAGACTCCTAGAAGTAAAAGAAATGTTTGTTTCGAATAATATATCTTTTAATAAGCAAGCGATTTTTTTTTGTGTTACACCTTTCTGATATTTTTGAGATATTGTTATTTACAGTTTCACATAACACAATGCACTATTTTACGTAACTAAAATTAGTAAATGATTAGAACATCTTTTCATCACAACAAAATTAATCTATAATATAATAAACGGTGTAAATAATCAGCCGAGTAAGCCAGTTCCAGGCACCATTGATGTGGTGCAATACAGTATGTAATACAAAAAAATATCGATACTTTTTTTTTGTTACATACTGTATATCTGTTGTTATCTTTCTAGTTTATTGCTTCTTGTTCATTTGCGTTACCTTATTTTACAATGTATCATCATCATTAGGCATTTGCCGCCCTCTACAGGACAGAGGCCTCCTTCATAGTTTTCAAAGTTTCCCGGCCCGATACCGCCCACATCGATCGACATTAAATGTCTGCATAACGCACTGTATATTATTTTTCATTATTTGTAAACAAGCACCCAGCTGATTATTTACACCGTGTATAATGTTTACAATATAAACAACAGACAAAAACAACATTTAAGTTTGTCTCACTATCGTGATGCACACTGGTCCCTTCCCGTTCGATCCACAACTTTTTTTATAAAGAAATAAGGCCTTCTATTTACTTCACATTTATTACAATCTGACACGAGTTTTTAGTATGGGTTTTTTTTTTCTTTCATAGCAATTAAACATCTGTTTCATTTGTAACATTCACTAAAACCTTCATTGGTATACTACTAGCGCCCACCAATGATAAAATCATGTTGATATTCTTTTACGGATCATATTTGCAAAAAACTATGGTAAAATGGTGAATGCCCGAGAACTGAGGACTGCCGAACTTGAGACTACGAGTAGATTATAATAATATACGCCAAAAATACGCCATCCTTGGCGTCAACGCCTCCTAGTTCTCAAGTTCTCCAATTTGGGTACAATAAATCACTATTTTCATCATTGAGAGAATCAAAGGTCAAAGGTCTACTAAAGTACGTTTTTTAATTCGATGCAAAAAAAATGAGGCGGTGTTACCGCTATAAAATATATAGGTTTACTCGGTAGATTATTTTTACCGTGAATAGAAGACTCGTGTGACCAAAATCCTTATCACATCAAAGACATTAAAATTTAATTCCTCATAAGAGCAAAGTCTAAAATAAACACCTTCGTAGCACAAACAATTTTTACTTGGAAGTAAAATGGGGTTATTCAGTTTTTGCGTACTAGCAACACTCAGACCAGCCTTTGGATTGTATTGAGATGTCAACGTAACAGTTTTATTTTTTGCATTGAATGAAAAAACAGACTTTAAATAAAATATAGTTAGTAAGTAAAACGGTAACGTTATTGATCTCGTCAAAAGCTGAAGTCGTAATGAATATAAAAAAAAGTCTAGAAATGGGCACCATAATATTGAAATTTTATTTAAAATTGATAAAATGAAAAGAAATATAAAAAAATTGTGTAAAAAGGTTTACAACCTGAACACACATTTCTTGCAATATAATAACAAAGATGATGGATGATACAGCCTATAAGGGCACAGGTGCTAGGGCACTGTAGGCAGTGGGATGCCCTTCTCTCAGAGAGAGGACAATAACAAAGAATAAAACTACTTGATTTGATTCATGTTACGTCCATAAGGCACAACACTATCATGTCCCATACAACTCAAACGTGTGTGTAAATAGACTACCGTATTTCTTTACACCTAGCCCAACACAAATACTTGCATTCCCGTTTCCAAGAGGAGTGGATCATACACAACTTTATGACACGAATTTCGTAAGACTACTAAATTTGTTTTATTAGGTTTTTAGGGCTTCGTGATTTGATACACTCCTCTGAAGAAATAGAGAAAATGTTGGTCTAATATTATGATCTAATCAGTCTATAATAAGTGTCTTTACGCACACATCACACCGTGTTTGTCTATGTACATACATGAAAATCTATTCCGGAATACAGACGCCCGCGCCCGCTGAAGGCTAGATACACTGTCTGTTTAGACATGATATCAATAGATAAAACAACTAACATTTTCTGTTCAAAAGGAATGCAAGAAACAGCTAACCTTACAATATTGACTTACAAATAACAAATGAGAATAAATTCCAGTATTTATTTAAGAATTCCATACCATGAACATTTATTTATCAATACAATCTTAGTAATGGTAGACTGTTTTGTGACCGAAAATTAGCGTAGCGAAAAACGAGCGTAGAAAACGGACATTTATAAAAACAAGATTCTTTAGAACATTCCTCAGAGGCAGTACATAATAATAATGTGTGTGTTACATCTTTCCGACTGCCACATACGATCCACATAATAATTTGTATTCCGGATACACTTACTTGACTTTTTGTCGGAAGAGTCCGACCACGTTCCGCTCTGGTTCACAGAGCTTATCGTTGCTTTTCTTTCTCAAACACGTATCTTAAAAAAGACAACTTTTTAGGAGAGAAATACAACTATCTTTTTATACTATGGAGTTTCGGTAAAAAATTAAATGCTATTTCTTAGATGTGCTATAAATTTAGGTAAAACTAAGATACTACTCTTTTCTAGCTTTAGTATAGACGCATTTTTTGAGATAAGACTGCTGCGTTTTTAAAAATACGAGTTTCAGAAATAAGGCATCATGGTGAGCAGAGACGAATCTCGCGTTTGTCGGTTAGTCGTCTCTGACTCTGATTAAGCTCTGCTAATCAGAGTGAAACCTGGTCTTCCAAACTTTCCAAAGTCAAGTAAGTGTATCCGGAATTAGGTTAATAATGTGTACTGATTATGAAAGTTTGTTTCTAAAACGATTCATATAATTATTATTTAAACTGATCGTGAGTATCTAGTGTTTAAAGAATCGTGTTTTTATACAAACAGACCGTTAAAGTTTAAGTAGTAAAGAAGTCAAAATAAAGGTTTGGTAAGTTACTGTGGTCAGTGGGATAAATAATACTAATACTTATTTGTGATATCATTACCTCTGATAAATAAAGTAAACAGTATAACACTAAGCAAATGCACAATACCGATGGAAAAACCCATTATAAATAACATAAAATAGAAATAGAAAATGGAGTGTATAAATAGAAATAGAAACATTATTAACTTTATTCCGGATACAGTTACTTGATTTTTCGTCGGAAGAGTCCGACCAGGCTTCGCTCGGATTCGCAGAGCTTAATCATGGTGAGTCGAGACGGAGCTCGCGACGTCGGTTGCTCGTCTCTGAGATCTGGTCGGACTCATCCGACGAAAAATCAAGTAAGTGTATCGGGAATAAAGAAAACAATGTGAAGTACTTACGAAAATTTTACTTCAGAAATAAAAACAATTTAAGAATTTAAGTAGCTTCTGTCAAAGGTGAAAACCTGATATGGCATATAAATTCGTAGAATTATTTCCTGATATAAAAATATATATCGTTATAATATTGTTCAGAAATCTGGAACCTTCCTACTTTCTGAAAAAAACTTTATTAAGATTAACAAACATTCATTATTCTGATTAACTACGTTTAACTGGCTATAACCAACAACTCTATCTAACTCACGTTTAGCTAGTACATTCAAATTTATTATTTAGAAAGACTATACATATACTTACTAACTGTTGAATTGCAGTAAATTGTTTAAACAAACTATAAAATATAATAATACAATAATAACAAACTCACGCCCGTTATCCCCGAGGGGGAAGGCAGAGGCACCAATCACTAGAACTGGGCCCACGTTTTGCCGAGTTTATTAGGTCCCAAACGTGACAAGTGGCAAGCCTGTCGCCGTTATCCGGGCACAATTTATCAGCGAATAGTGTTGCTGTACAAACAAACAAATGTACGTAACTAAAAGTCATTGGTACATGCGTGGTTCGAACCCAGACCCTCATGATGAACTATAAAACTTTAAAATATAATATACAGGTAACAAAATCCCCATATACATTTGAAAATGGAGGGTTCTACTTATCAATACGAACTTGTCTTACGAGGAAACCCCGAAAAAAATATCAGTCATCCATAAAATGTCACAGTAATTTCGGGGTTTCTTTGCCCAACAGTGACAAAGTTAACCCCAATATACCCCCAATAGGATGACGTCACGTATTTTGCAATTTTACATCTACAATTAATTTTTAACTGTGTTAGTTTAAAAAAACTTTTTTTTCTAATCTACATAGATTGACGAAAAAAATATCAGAGTCATCCCTAAAGTTACCCCCAATATACCCCCAATAGGATGACGCCACGTATTTTGCAATTTTACATCGGCAATTTTTTTTAAGCTGTTCTAGTTATAAAAAAAATAGATTGACGAAAAAAATATCAGTCATCCATAAAGTATGTCACAGTAATTTCGGGATATCTTTGCCCAACTGTGACAAAGTTGATCACATTTGTGAGACCACCAATAGGATGACGTCGCGTATTTTGCAATTTACATCCACAATTTTTTTCAACTAAAACAGCAGTTCCGAAATTAGTTTTTATTCACACAAGTGACGTCACAAGCAAACGCTGCTCACGTCAAAATTTGACGTATTTTGACATTGGGTGCTGATTTTCAGGCGCAAATTTGTCAACGCATAGTATTCAAGCATTCCGACTTTTATAAGTCGGCGGCCGTTATTTGTAAAAAATTGTAACACACCACAAGATTTTTTCTATGGGACACTCTGAAAACTGTTTTACCCCCTGTAAATAAGGGAAATTGACTACACCCGTGTTGTTAGCTAAGCGACGATATCGTAACTCATTCATATCCATATCTTCTCCATACTAAAGTCCGTACCACCCTCATATTGAAAGCTGTCCGCATTAACAGGGAGTATCGCCATGTTTAAATCTACATGGGAATTTTGTTAAAATGGAAGCATCATAATAATAAAAAAAGTACACATCGTAACAAAAATACAAAATGCGAAACATAACAACGTAATATCATAATCGCAGTCAAATCTCTTAAGCTTATATGACAATTCATAAGTAATAATGATTATTTTAAAACGCAAGGTTCTTAATTAAAATTGTAAATATAACACTTAGCTCAATAGAAGCTAGAGGAAAAACATGGCATTTATTTTAGATCACTCGCGTGATTTGTTTATTTATTTTTTGTTTAGTTTATTCCCTACAAAACATAATTAACAACGTAAATAATAATTATAAAAAAATATATGTAATTTTAATTATCATAATTACTTCTTTCATAATTATTATTTACCGTTGTTAGAGACCCTCAATAAAATCGGTAAAATTATATTGTAGCCAATGGTGCTACAGTCTGTAAAATATAGCTTGAGCTCCACGACAGCTGTCACATTGACAGGGCTAGGTTACGATATTGCTTACAGTGCCACCATCTTATCTGTTCAGTTGATAGCGGCGCTAGTGGAGAATTTAGTAGTAACATTTGAGGAATTTACCGAGAAAAATGAGAATATTTTAACCCGTCTTTAAATTTTAATGAAAATATATCTATAAATCTTAGTAAGTGAATAACTAAAACAAAAAATGGGGAACAGGATTTACAATTTATATGTTAGTTACAATTTTTCCCACCTGAACAGATAAGTTGGTGGCGCTGTAGACATCGAATAGTGTGCAGTAAGTACGGAGTTTTCACAGTACAAATATTCTGTGAAAAAATTCAAAACTTCATGGACGCAAATGTCCATGACAGCTGTCGCGGAGCTCAAGCTATATTTTACAGACTATAGTAGAAAATTCAATACATTATACATATTTTTTTAAAAACCTAAACATACTGCAATATCATGCATCATCTTATATATTGCGTCTAGTGCCCAGTCACACTAGACAGGGCCCTCCAGCTGTTTTTGATCACTTTGTATTCGTAGAAAACTAGGAGCTGCCTGATTTCGAAGTTTTCAAAGCGCTTTCTATTATACTATTAATTAATTTTAATTCTGTTGTAAATTTAAACTAAGATTAATAACAATGAATCCATATATGCATGTAACATAATTCATTTGGCAACAAACAATTCTTATTTTACTTTACTTTACATACTTATAAAACGACTCATTTTCTGGAACTGAGCTATTTTGTTTACACGAACATTATGGATGGAAAGAATCCAATAAATCAGTTAAGCCAATATTTACGATGAATTTGTAAACAATTATAAACAATACACGCTGAAGTCTGGCTGTTTTGTAAGCAGCGGTTATGTAATTTGTAAATAAAAATGCAATCTATTTAGAATATTACTTTTGAGTGTAGATGTAAAAAATATTTGACAAATCCTGATACGAAAACTTCTCGAACAAGCAATACTGGCTACGTTTATCTAAACAATGCCCCGGGGCCCCTACCTCTCCAGAAGAATCTGGGGCCTACAGATTCAAGTTTGGGTGGATACATATATTATGTATTTGGAGAGCACCTTTTAAAAAACAAACTTGCGTATGGTTTAGGCACGTTAAATTTTCAGTGGCTTCCAAACCACTCGGAATTCATGTATATTAATTTTCATTTACAATCTCTATCTTTTGAGCAACATTTTGCTTTGTGACAGAAACCTCAAGTTTCACTATTATTATTTTATTCACAGAATGAACTCAGGCTCAGATTTCTTAGTGGGGTCACGACATTTAGAACCGTTCAAATATTATAGATAGAAATACTTAGAAATGTAACTTCAAAATCTAATCTCTATACATCCAGCTAGAAATTTCTTTTTGACAGACTTGCCATATTAGAAAAAAGTACGAAAACACAATTTATTTCATGATAGTTTTTAAAAACGTCCTGAAAAAGGGGTAAGTGATTTCATCAAGTCTATCAAAAAGCGTTACACTTAAATACAACATCAATATTCTGAATTAGCTATGTGCTTTGCACAACACGATTATTAGTAACTAAGTTTATTTATTACAGAAAAAACGCTTCTAAAAGGCCGTTCACACGTTTCCGGTCAGTTCAGTTAGTTTATTTACTACAATAATATTGGCAACATAAATCTACATACAACTCACTTAGGTGCATGGATCGCTAAATCGATAAAACTCCTTATATTTTTTCAATATTTTGGAGTTGGTCTCACAACATAATTTGTCTATATTCTTGAGAAGAACAATCCCCCGAACTTTTCTGCAGTACCCAGCAAACAGACTCCCAAAAAGGTCCCAGCTATTTAGGGTTGCCAGTCCCAAAAATACAAAAAAGTCGGGCTTTTCTCAGGTCTATATTTAACCAGACATTTTGCCATGAAAGAATGATATGCCACGATTTCGAAATCCCGACTTGTGCCTCTTCCGACTAAAAGACGGCAACCCTGCATATTTCTGTCTAATCAGCTCATGACTAGATCAACACACATAACTTTTACTGCTGAGTCCATCACTGAATTCGAAAATAAAATCCACGCTGTTCTTTTTCCAATTAATCGTATCTAGACGAATAGAACTAACAATCAGTTCCACATGATCCTCTAAAGCACCCCTTGTAGTCAATCTCAATAAACATTCAATCAATTCAAGTTGCCCGTTCACTATAAGGTTACAAACTAACATTGAACTAAGCACTGGAAACGAGCAGAAAGGCCATCTACCAGCTACATCTACATTCACCGAGATCATTTCTTCTTGACGGTCGAGCCACTGGCACAACTACTCGACCGTGTCTGAATACCCCCGTCTTTCTTCAGTAAACTCATGCCGAACGCCGGACACTTCTTTCTCAACGCCTTTATTTTGTACAGTTTGTTACCTTGAGAATTCGTCGTCTCCTCAAAGTTTTCAGGTGTGACGTCGGCAGTGATTACAGAGTTAGAGATGCAATCCATAGGCTCAGGACTGGCCGATTTGTCGCGTTTTCTACGGAACCTGAACGGCGTTTCGAGTGAGTCCGCCGATATGTTCGTTATGTTGGTGTCACTGGAGGAGAGATCCTGATTAGACTGCTCCAAACCGGTTTTGATTGGTAGGTTGCTCTTAGGCAGCTTCTTTCGGGAGCTCGAGTTCGACCGCACGATGAGTTTCTTCCGCGTGTTGATATTCGAAGGGGTTTTGTTTGCGCCCTGCAGCGACTTCAAATTCGGCTCGGACGGCAAGCGATTCTTCCCGTTCAAATGGCAGTTCTCCGTCAAAGCGGATAGGGTCGAGGTTACGTTGGTGAGCGTGGTCGCGACTATGGTATCGGACGCGCTTGTGTGTTTTAGATTATTTTTTCGCGTCAACGTCTTAAGGGGAC
The DNA here is from genome assembly GCA_947310845.1 of Yponomeuta plumbellus. Taxonomy (NCBI): domain Eukaryota; kingdom Metazoa; phylum Arthropoda; class Insecta; order Lepidoptera; family Yponomeutidae; genus Yponomeuta; species Yponomeuta plumbellus. Next base: position 7,556,755 of record OX371216.1, on the reverse strand, counting down.
TGCTGCCGTGAGTATAGCCCAGCGTTGGGCGCGCTAAGTTAGCCCTTTGTCCGTGGAAGCTGCTCTTTGCAGACAGTTGCGATTTGACACTGCCCACCATTTTTGTGGCTTGCGAGTTGGCACTCCTCGTTGGCGGGAAAGTGGAGGTTTTGGCGGCGTAGTGGGATTTGAGGGTGGTGTTTAGGAGGCGCGGTTGCGGTTTCAAATTGGTGTTGTTGGCGTTGCGAAGGTTGTTAGTTGGCATCATGTAGTTGTGTTTTGGCGTGAACACGGTCTTCGTTGGCAGCATGGCGGTGGCCGTGGTCTTGTACTTACCGATGACGGCGGTGACGTTGTTCTCGGAGTCTGTCTCGTTGGCGTTTAGCACGTTCGCGTTATCGAGCTGGAATAGGAGGGATTTTGCTATTATTTAGATTAATTACATATTTCGGTAAGGGCGGTGTTGCGAATTTGTCTTACTCCCTTTCACCAATTTGTGTCGTGTAACCCATTACCTATTTCCTATTCCAATTGCCAACCTTCCTTTTGGTTTTTAATCCTGACTAAGTGGTCAGATAGAATCCCATCACCGAATATACTGTTTCTGGTTCCCACGACACAGGGTATCCTAGTGTGGGGCCAGAAGCAATGTATGTGCCTGTTTGTAAATGTTTATGTTTATTTCTTAGATATAAGAAATAATTAATAATTTGTAATAATTAAGTTTTGCACGACAATAATAAGATTTTATTTTATTTTTTCTGGTTGTTGAATAAAGTGTTCTTTATCTACACATTTATTCCTTCACTTCTCAATAGATTTGTAACCTAGTATTCGGGTGCACTGAGACTAATCAGCATCTACACGATGTTGCACGCAAAAAGGCCATCTCAACATAAGCACTCACCTTGCCGTTATCGTTCTTGTTGTTCAATATGGCGTCGAGCGAGACGGGCCGGTCGTTGGGTACCGGCGCCGGCGCCGGCTCCGGCGGCCGGTCGCAGTATATGCCGCGTGTGAACACCGGCAGCGAAGTGATGCTGTGCCGGCGCCGGTACGCCTCGCCTTCTGCCAGCATTCGCGCCTGGATGCTGGAGTGGACACGCTAGTATTGTAGACTAAGACAATTATTTTTCACTCCATCTGCTCGAAATTATGCATTTTGATGCCCAAATTTGGGACCCAAAACACGCTATTGTTGTTCAAGCTAAGATGCATCAAAGTGAATAGACTCAAAATTGGGTTTTGAATCTGTTTACCTTTAGGTACCTTCAAGTAAATAGACTCGAAATCCAATTATGAATTTACTAGCTGTGCCCCGCGGTATTACCCGCGGTTCATCGATTTTCCCGTAGGAATAAGATATTTCCCCGCGGTAAAACGTAGCCTATGTTTTAATCCAGGGTATCGGCTAACTCCATACCAAATTTTATTAAAATCCGTCCAGCCGTTTCAGCGCTAAAGACTGACAAACATATAAACAGACACACAAACTTTCACGTTTATAATATTAGTGTGATATACTAATGCACTCATTTACTAAGAAGTCGGCCTTCTCTTTCACTCCTGAGGATTCGTAATAGCGATAGCGAAATAGATCACTACGTTTACCTATTCGCGGCCTCCACTCAAGAACTCGTCTTCCCCATCGGTGTCGGTTCTTCGGGTGATATGGCCGGCCCACTGCCACTTCAGCATGCTAATTCGGTGGGCGATGTCAGTGACTTTGGTGATCTGTCGGACCACCTCTACGCAAGGCGGCTGGCAAGAACTGGACGGAACAGCCGAGGACCGTGCTCAGTGGCGTGCATTGGGAGAGGCCTATGATGATGATGATAGATAGATAGATAGAGATAGAGAATAACACTTTATTGTACATAAAAAAGGAAATTACACAGGTATTTCTTAATCTAAGAGTACAGAGGGCGGCCTTATCACTAAAAGTGATCTTTTCCAGACAACCTTTGGATGGACTGGAGCGAAATATTGGAGAAGGAAGCAGATGTACAAAATAAGTAAAATAATAATTCAAGAATCAAGAATCAAGAATTTATTTCAACTTAAAGAATTTACATTCTGCTTGTTGAATGTCAATGTACATACAGTTATGTATAACGTTAGCCGCTGCCTTGGGGCCGTCTGTAGCGGAGAAAAAGGCAGCGAAAAAAAAAACTCCACTCTGACCATCTTTTCTCAAATCACCTTAAAGCTAATACAAATAAAACATACAATATACAATTACTGAGTTATATCAATTTTATTATACATGCCTAGGCTACCAAACTGAATGAATTTTAAGAGAAACGGATAGAAAGCACTCACTTCTCGAGGAACCACTGCTGGTGTCCGATGACGGAGCCGGGGCGGCAGACGCGGAGCCAGGCGATGGCGGGCCGCGCCGCGAACGCGTGGTGCTTCATCATGTAACAGGCGATCAGCGTCCCGGTGCGCCCCAGGCCCGCTGCGAATACCCACTGACTTATCGCACCTCCAGAACTATAGTGACCTAACTCAAAATTTGGGTAAAATGAGTTAAGTACTCAGAATGACTCAAAAAGGTATACTCTTTCATGCCTATATTAAAAAACCGACTTTATTTGGTCAGAGACAGATGGAGGAATATTTCGGTCTGTTTTTTCTTGAGCAACTCGCTCAGAGCGCCGAATACATTTTCTTAATTTCCCAAAAGTTGCAAATTTTTAGTTAGGTCACTTTAGTTCTGGAGGTGCGTTATGCCCGGTCCCAATAACCTACCAACCAGCTACCACCAGTTAAAATGCTAACCAGTGATAGGCCACTCAATAGAAAAGAAAAACTGAACATTTGTTACGCTTTATTGCACAAAAGAAATAAAGCAATGCATAAAATCTTAAATAACAGGTATGTGTCGATGTACAAAGGCAGACTTATTTTGAACAATAGTTTTGGAAGAAGGTTTTGAACAATAAAACAGAGAGCGGGAATATTTTGACGACCTCTGTGGCGCAGTGGTTAGCGCATCCGCCTACCATGCGAGAGGTCTCGGGTTCGAATCCCGGCTGGGGAGAAAAAAAAAAAAAACCCAGGTCTTGGATGTATCCTAGTGTGGGGCCAGAAGCAATGTATGTGCTTGTATGTAAAAAAAAAATGTAAATGTTAAATGTTATGTTAAGAGAAGTAAAACATTTCAATATGATATTGACAGCTAACCGTCAGTTAGATAGGTTATTGGGACCAAGCATTAGCATTGGTTTTACAGTGACGTTTACGACAGTGCGATTGGTAAGCGTCGCGAGCTACGAGCTTCAAATGTCTTAGATAATTACATTAAGACGCTGAGGCCCGCGCTAACGGAAATATGGATTACAGGCCGCGCGGTAAGAAAGAGAAAGAAAGAGGTAATTTATCATGGAATTCAAATTTTTTTTTATGCCGTAATAAAGGAGTTAACTTTTGATAAATGTAGTCTGGGTGTTGTACGCATAGATTCTTCATGATTGTAATGATTACAATTATAATTTACAAAATTAACATGGCTGATTTTGGCATCACACATCACATCATTTTTTTCCGTAAACCCATAAAGTAGAATCAGATACTAATACAAAGCGTTTTAGTACAAAGCTTACAAAAACTCTCTGAAACGGCTTCACCGATTTTTAGGATTTTTTGTATATATTTGGTAGGTAGCGCGAGCTCCAGGCCAGTGACTGGGGGGAGACCGCGCAGGACAGAGACAAGTGGCGATTTCTTGTATATCAGATTTTTTTACTCCTAAGTCTCCTACAGTATTTTGACTCCTAAGATACAGGATCCCCTAGTTTAGGAGTCAGGGACTTAACTAGTTATGTAAATAAATTGTAACTTAGTAAGTACTTACAGAAATGTGATTAACTTGGTCAATAAATTTATTATTATTATTATCAGAGGCCAAGATCCACTTCGGGTCGCTGAGCGATCGCAGTAAGTAAGAAGTATATTTGGTAGGTCTGGGAATAGGTCGTAAGGTAGTTTATGTAGCAAAACCACGTTTGCAGGGTCAGCTAGTAATTTATATATTTAACCAAGAGAATTTTGGTGGGCCCATCGACTAAATGGAACGGGTCAGTTAAATGAAATTTGGAATGAGAAATGTTTAAAAAAAAAACATATTTATGTGTGGACGATAGACAACAATATCGCTAACTAATATAAATCCATTCACCCAAAAATTTATTTTTGCTGTGAATGGATTTATAAAACAAAATTCAATAAAAAAAATTACAAAAAAATCCTGACCGGGTGAGAAGTGGACCACAATATTTTTCATATTTATTAAGCAACTGAAAAGATAGAAACAAGTTGACTTCTTTTTATAGAATAAAATGTTAATATGAAAAGCTAAAGCTAAAAATAATCTGCGAACAACCACTGTAACTTGAGCTTACCTTTACAATGCACGGCCACTGCCCCCTTGGCCACCTCGCATATCCGAATGAACCGGTTGACGATGAGGTCAGAGGGCACCGAGCCATCCACGAAGAAGAGGTCCCGGTGTTCGAAACCGTGCGATGTGAACTGCCGCGCGTCGTATGATTTCTTGTTCAGTCTGTGAAAAGGAATTAAACGAACTTACCTGTGAATAAGGTTCTATCATTATGAAATGATAACTTTTGTTTTATTTTATGTAGCTTTGTCAAGTATATTAGCATAGTTAATTAAATTGAACTATTCTATATTAGCATAGTTAGTAAGGACAGCTTGAGTATCAAGTCAAAATAAGATGATTTATTTGGCAAAAGACAACTTACATTACTAAACTTAATTGTCAATAATATCTATGATTTTTTTTTAAACTCATTTGTATCGCAGCCTCTCTGCTGGACATAAGGACCTCCCTCTTAACCTAACACTTGCTACCACCTGTGACTCCGAAAGAAAGTAATATCTTTCGAAAAAAGGATACATCTGGGGTTCCACAGGAAAGTATCTTGGGGCCTACACTCTTTTTATTTCACATAAATTATCCTCGCTACCAACTTCTTGGTTTTCTCTCTTCTTCTCTCAGCCGACGAAGATAATGACGTTAAACAGTTAAAGTTATCGTCGTAAATCTTCAGGCTGTAAAACTTTGGTTTAATCTGGAGCGGAGGAGCGGTGCCAACATCGTAAGACACCTGACATTTTTAGTGGCGCTAGGATGCCGTAACAGCCTCGAGTTGGCCAGACATTTAATTTAATTTCAATTTTAGTAGTGAGATGGATTCCAAATGATGTAGATTTAATTGTTTTAAGTACTTTGAGATATATGAGGGTATCAAAAATACAAATACAGACACATTTCGCCCTCAATAAATTACTCGCTCGAAATCTATGACACTGAAGGTCGTGGATTCTAATACTGGCCCTAGCAAGGACTTTGTGTTCTAAGCTACGTCCTTTTGTGATGTTATAGTAGCAACACAGCTTTGAATGAAAACATTGTGAGGAAACCTGAGTGTCTGAGGTGTTTACATACCTCAGCGCTAGATATTGCCAAGCGGCGATGGGCACGGCTCTCTTTCTCTGAGAGAACTTTTCTGTTAACACTGTTCCGACAGTGGGACGTAATATGCTTTTCTTTCTTACTTACCTTTCTCTCTCTCTCTTCGTAAAGTAAAAAGTAAAAAAGTATTTTATTCGTAAAACATGAGTACATGATGTTGGAATTGTTACGTAATGAGTCCTATGCATGTTTTGCCTTAATACGAGTAGGCATACGAATTTCGAGAAGGCACATTGAGAGGAAAACAGACTTTTATATTGAAAATTTAAAACAGAAAACGCAAATTATCATATTTATTATAATATTAAACATGTTCATTTCAAACTTAATATGTATTAAGTAGGTCATCTTAGTAATATTATTGTCATCGTTCGTTCGTTCTTTCTCTCTTATCTCACTCACCTGACGATGGTGGTAACGTTATGGCGGCGGAAGTAGTCGTGGTAATGTTCGGGGCTGTGGAGCGGGTAGCCCCGATCCAGCCTGGAGCGGTGGTGCGGTCCGGAGAAGGCCAACATCTTGCCCGGGATTATCCAGTTCAGATCGCCGTTCTCCACTTTCTGTTGGTGAAGTTATTTAACTTAGTTATTCGTATATTGGACGGGTCAGACAGGGACGGATGGTCACAGAATTGTGGCCAAACTGGTATTATAATATGAATTCTACTAAAAGTTTGTTAAGTCGTAGATTGGATGGGTGAGATGGGAAGATGGACGGTCATAAATTGGTGACCAGACCAGTATTATGATATTAGTTCTGCTGAATATGAGTTCGATGGCTTTCTATTAGGGCGGGTGATTGACGACGTTGTGACAGTTGTATGGAAGGACTAAAGTGTAGCTGGAGTAGACATTTGAGCAATATCTTAGCGACCGTCTTTAAAATTGTTTGGAAAATATTGTATACGCACAAAGAACAAGAAGAGCCCCAAAATAGGGACTCCTATCGGGGTTTGCTAATTGGTAAAGAAATATTTTCATTTTAACTTAAATAAGTTTTCTAACATTTACAGTTTCGGAGAGCTCTATAGTACTTGATGAAATAAATTTATATTTTTAAGATAGATAGATAGAATATTGTACTCATAAATTACATTTACAGATTTTTATATACTTTTTTACTATATCCTCGTGAGGCCCAATGTCTTCAAGTGATCACAAAATCAATTGTTCTTTTCAAGGTCGGGCCTCACGAGGATATCATCATCAACCACTGAGGGGTACGGGGCTCTTCCTTGAGGAAGGTATAGGCCATACTCCACCACGGGCGCCAAGTCCGGATTGGTGGAGGCTTGTAAGACTAGTGGCTGGTCTTACTGTCAGACGTTTTCAAGTCGCCTTAAGGCCTCCGACTTGGCTTAACGTCTGCCATCTATCGACTGCTTAACGTGCCTTGCGAAGCACGGAACCGCTCGGAAAAATGCCACTAGCGTTACTTACAGACGGTCACCCCTCCACGGAGTGAACGCGAACCCCGTGAATCGGGTGAAAAGGCAAGTCAAATATTAGTTATCAGAAAATAAATTGCATGAAAAAAAATTATAGGCATTAAAAAAAAAAATCCTGTTGCCACAAATCTTTACTTTTTCCAATTTTTTTTTTGTTACAAAACAAAAAAAAAATTAATAATGCTTCTTTAAACTGTTAACAAAATTTCAAAACCAGCTGCTCCAGCTTTGAAGAAAAGGAGACTTTAATTTTTAAAAAAACTTAAAAAATTACCCATTTTTAATTTTAATTTTAGTTTTCATTATGTTTGTGAAATTTCTTGAATAAATAATAAAAAAAATATATATTGTACTTAAAATAAAAAAATCGATTTTTTTTTATATTTTTCTGATAATACAAGCAGTATGACTTGCCATGTCACCCGGTTCCGGCTTGACGTTGAGTTTTGGGACACCCTATGTAAAACGGGTCTAATCGCGATCATTTATTAGGCAAAATTACGTTACCTTCTATTGACGTAGTCTCACCTCATAATGAAGGTACTGATCAGCGTCGAAATGCTCGAACCGGAAGAAGCCGGCGCGATGTGCGGCGTCCAACCCACGGAGCACGTCCGCTAGGGAAATGTCGAACAGGGGCGGACCGCCGGACGCGTCCCGGAACGTCAGAAGGGACCATTCCGAGTCTGCGGTGAGGTTTGCGTACACGTCGTCTGGGACGCCGTTCAGGTAAATAATCTGGAGGGTAAGGCAGCAGGTTTTGATGTTTATACTCTGTAATAGTTACATGGTTATGATTGTTTATTAGGCAAAATCAATTGACTTGAATCGCTCGTAGCCTGGGCTGCCTGAGTGATCTTAAAACGATCACTAAGGTTAAGCAACATACGGCGCGTTCAGTCCATGGATGGGTCACCGTCTATGACTAACGCTAGTGGCATTTTTCCGAGCGATTCCGTGCTTCGCAAGGCACGTTAAGCAGTTGGTGCCGGCTGCCGTCGATAGATGGCAGTCGTTAAGCCAAGTCAGAGGCCTTAGGGCGGCTTGAAAACTTCTGACAGTAAGACCAGCCACTAGTCTTACAAGCGTCCACCAATCCGGACTTGGCCCCCGTGGTGGAGTATGGCCTATACCTTCCTCAGGGAAGAGACCCGTGCCCCTCGGTGGGGACATAATGGGTTGATGATGAATTGACTTGATTCTTCCGTTTGTTTCAGATTGACTAAAACTTTAATTTGTATTTCCGTACGTTCTGTATGGGGATAGGATGCGATTTCTGACATTTCTAGTACAGTCGACAGCACGTCATCCTTCACATTTTAGTTGCAAAGTCGCCCGTACTGTAACGATGTAGAGTGCATGGGTGTATAGCATGATGTGCTGTCGACTGTACTCAAACCTCTGTCGGTCCAGTAGAGACTTTTGATCCTTATAAGCAGAAACAGGATCGGTTGGCATCAATAAAAGTTTATGTGTAAAATAAACATTTTCTTGGTGACTGTACATTTTTTCCAAAGTATGTGAATGCCGCTCGGAATATCTTAAAAATTTATGGATAGACTCCTAAAAACTTTTCCTGTAACTATAACGGTTAACGTACCTGCCCTTGCTCTCACGTCTCAAAAATTCACCCTGTATATTGATTGGCACTGAAGTGCTGACAAAGACAAATTAAGTACAGGTGGTATCCGGACATAATAGAACCATATGGGGCATTCGTTGAATTGTTACCAGTCCGTTTATACATTGGGGAATGAATGCCTCGTTGGGGTCTAGTCGTTAAGGCGCTTACTTACCAAGACAGCGGTCGTGGGTTCAATTCCCACCTGAGGCTGCCGTACATGTGTACAAATGACCTCAGTCTGGTTATATTCCATGTTTGTAAAGTCTGTTTTTTCATTCAATGCAAAAAAATAAAACTGTTACGTTGACATCTCAATACAATCCAACGGCTGTCAATGTCTGAATGTTGCTAGTACGCAAAAACCAACTAACCCCATTTTACTTCCAAGTAAAAATTGTTTGTGCTACGTAGGTGTTTTTTTTTAGACTTTGCTCTTTGCTTTAAAGGAGAATGATCAATTTACTGTAGGAGTTCGTCTATTTTGCATCTTTTTGCGCATTGATGAAACCAGAGGTAAACTATACGAAATTAGCTCTGGATTATGCAGGGAAAATATTATGAAAATATTGGATGGGAGTTTCGAGAAATCTTAATTTTGAGCCCATGTTTTGAGGTTATGACAACTTTGGTGGTTTGGTATTATTTGGCATCATGAAGTTCTTGGTTGGCATTGGCACCTTGGAAGGTTGTGCTTTATGCCACAGATTATTTATGCTTTTAGCCAGTGACATGTTAGGCGTTTACATACTGCGACTTTTTTTACATACTTTTTGAAGATAGCGCGTGTTGTAACGGTGTACGATTGCGAGTGTATCCATGCACTACCAAATCGTCTAAATCACGACTATAATTATCGTTGCAAAAAGTCGCAGTGTTTAAGGAGCCTAATAGGGGACAAAGAGATAATTTCTGATTTAAATAAGCACAAACAGTGTTAGGACCTGCGCACAATTAATACAAGACTATCTTAAGCCCATGTAGTGCATCCTACTTGGAGCGTTCGCGCGCCTCACGCGTGCTGGCCGGCGGAATACTCTCGCCACCGCGCAAGACAAGTGTCAATGAAAAACACTCACGTCAGGTCTCTCGTTTTTGCTTCCACGAATTTTGTGGCGCACCAAAATATATCTTGCTAAACCCTTCTGATTCTTTTCATTGTTGAGGAGGAAAGTATCCCCCTCACATTGGTGACCCGCAGACGAACGAAGAAACAGGATTGCCAGCAGTGAATAAACTTTTCACCGACTTCAATGGATGCCGACGACTCCACTTTTAAGGATGCAGTTCCTTTCAGTTTAGAAGAATTGTTCACGAAACTGCAAGAAATCTTGGCGACAGAAATCACCCAGCAAATAGCGCTAAGTGGACGAAACTTGCAAAGGCGACACAGGTCCGTATCCAGGGGGCGTCATCGATCCCGACATAGATACCCCGGGGTATGTTGGTACCATAGTATTTTTGGGAACAAAGCGAGAAAATGCACCTCCCCTTGCAATTTTAAGACGGCAGCAAGTCGGAAAACAAACCGGACAGTCAATAATGGCGGCAGACGACTGTCGTACTACATCCAGCCGCCTATTTGTAACGGATCCAAGAAGCAAGACTGTTTGTACATAAAGACCTCGAGAGTTGCACACACGTTTTTTTACGCAAAGATGCATTATGCGCCGCATTAGAAGCTCCGTACACAGGACCGTTTAAGGTGCTAAGGAGAACGAGCAAAACAGTTACTGTCGACTCATCGCGAGGACCAGTGACTGTTTCTATGGATCGTGTCAAACCGGCCTACATCCTTGCCGATGAACACCCATCACCATCCATCTCAATCACACCCACGGAAGGAAGCAAAGTACCTGCAGCACCGTCAAATGCACAGAATGCGCCCACTGCGACCATCCCGCGCCGCGACTACACGACGCGGTCAGGACGAAGAGTCCAGTTCAAGGACGTATCCCCGGAGTAATCCTCTCCAAGGGGGCTGATGTAGTGCATCCTACATGGAGCATTCGCGCGCCTCACGCGTGCTGGCCGGCGGAATACTCTCGCCACCGCGCCAGACAAGTGTCAATGAAAAACATTCATGTCAAGTCTCTCGTTTTTGCTTCCACGAATTTTCTGGCGCACCAAAATATATCCTGCTAAACCCTTCTGATTCTTTTCATTGTTGAGGAGGAAAGTATCCCCCTCACACCCACAATAGCTGTTTATTTTAGTTATTTTATTCCACATATTGTTCATACATCATCATCATTTCAGCCATTGGACGTCCACTGCTGGACATAAGCCGCCCCCAACGATTTCCAGAAGGGCCGGCCGGTTGGATTGTTCATACAAATAGTCATTTTAACAATAAACTACACTAATTAAACAGTATAAAATACACTGGAATCAATTTGCAAAAATAAAACCGCTCGTTTGAATTCCCGTCAAAACAATCCTCATTTGCACTTTCGCATTTTATGTATGTACACGATTTGCGATTTGTGCAATAATTCAATGTAATCTGTATTTGTAATCTGTATTGACTGACAGGCTCAAAAGTACTAGTATCCAGGGCCGTTAAACCTATTAAAAAAAAAAGTATTGAATGACTGCAGTTTTTTAGTAATAAATCAATACAAATATTTTTTATTTCTTACTTTTAAACCCCTGATTCTTTTATTTTATCAAATAAAACTATGAAATCATTTTTCAAAAGAAACATTTTGAGATATAAATGCTTAAAGCGCAACGCAAAAGCAACATAGACTGTTTTTGGTCATTCTCCTTTAATTCCTAAATTTTAATGTCTTTGATGTGATAAGGATTTTGGTCAAACGAGTCTTCTATTCACGGTAAAAAAAAAAACTACGGAGTAAACATATTTATTTTACAGAGGTCTTTTTTTTTGCATCGAATTAAAAAACGGACTTTAATGTCCTTGCCTGGTTGCCATAGCATACAGTATCCTAGTTTAGGACCAGGTCAAGTGATTGTGTTATGCGGAAGTTATTATTATTATTATTTCAAGTCAATATTTTGCAAGACTCCGCATGGATAATTACTTTTCTGCAAAGAACGTGCAATCGGAGGCGCATTCTCTCATACTTTCATTTTTACCTTTTTTCGCTTACACCATTGTTCTCCAAGTCGTGTGTAAGTGGGCAGCCACAATAGTTTCGTCCCACGTTCGTAGTAAAATAGTTAAAGAGAGATCCATTGGAGAATTGGTGTCTAATGGGTCCCAATTAAAAATAATTTAATTTTTACTGGCTTTTGTTGCCTCATGGCATGTCTTGGGCTTGTGTTTTGTTTCAAGTTCGGTTCGAATATGAAATATTTATTATAATTTTTATTTTCACACATTTATTTTTGCAGGTTAAACTTATTTCTGAACTTTTAATAATAAACGAATGATTAAAAAAAAAATTTACTAATTTTTTTTAATAAAAAAGGAATTACCAAGGAGAGTTAATTCTCCTTGGAATTACGAATAAAAAGTGAAAAAAAAAATAATAATAAAACTGCATGAAACAATAGGGAATGGATGAAAATATCAGAAGTGCTTGATATTTTTTTTGGTGATAGGAATAACCTTCCTTAACGCGAGAAAAAAGTTTCAATTTTTTTGGCTTCGTAGTTAATTTTTAAATAATAATTAATAATTAATAACTTTGCACCAGGTAATGTTCAATCGTTTCTGACTTAAATTAAAACCTTTCATCAACTATTGCAGTGTAGACTATTCACGGTATCTACATATTAAAATTTGTTCCATCCACGATTTCCACCAAAAGAAGACTCAAATAAATGGCGGACAAAATGACACCTAAAGTGCTAACCTAACTTGACGAATGCCAGTTATCATGACATCAGATACGGCGAGCTAAGTGGGACCCTCGGAGCTCTATCGGATTATTAGACTCGCGTTTCAGTAGGCGCTTTATTTAACTTGGGTTACCTTTGGGCTACCTTTTTGTGCCGCTCGCTTTAGAAACTACTGGAGTTTGGGGTGCCCAGGGGAAAGTATTCGTTAAAGAGATAGGGCGACGACGTCTCAGGAACCGAGGTTTTGACTACCGCTCAGGGGCATTTCTGATGCAAAGGATATCCCTCGCTGTGCGGCGCGGTAATGCTGCCTAATGGGTACCTTTGGGTCGGTGTGTCTAGGGGCGGTTTATTTGATTGACTGCCATTGTGACATTGTTTTTATTTTCCACTCTTTTTGTAGCTATTATTTTTATTGTAAATTTTAATTTGACTTAATGTAACAACCATTTATCTCATATGCATGATTTATTTACTATGACTGACACTTGTTGGAGCACATAAATTGATCACACTTGGGTTTGTAATAGGGGGTGAAGAAAAAGTTCCTAGCCTGCCGCTCGTGTGGGATTTAACACATGTTTTAATGTGTGTACCTATTATTCGTATTTGCACTAACTACCCGTCTCTCCTTTTCCTTCGGCAACCTTTCCGTCACAAGGTTGTCTGGAAGTAGGTAGTAATTGCTGTTTAGAATAAGGGCACCCATTTTTCTTTTTTAAGATGTAGCTTTTATTTGAATTGAATTCAATTGAATTGAATTGAACTCCAAGTCTTGGCTGTTTAAGTGCATGTTTGTGATGTTGCTGTTTCTGGATCCCACGACACAGGGTATCCTAGTGTGGGGCCAGAAGCAATGTATGTGCCATATGTTTTTTATGGGCTGATTGATACCTGATAGCTTCCAATTAGGTAGGCGGCGTTCAATCTCAGCGTCTCATTGTTGCTCGTATAGAAGACGATCTTCTTCTTGGGATTTTTCTCCAGCTCCTCGTTGAGGCGATTGCAAAACTGGTACAGATGGCACAGGTGATAAGGTCCAAAGTCGAAGTAGAAGCTCTCGTAGACGATGTCATCTTCTATGTGAAAATATTTGCTGTTTCGCGTCGCTTTCGGCTTGTACCCCGTTTTGAGGGTCGCGAAGTAGAGGCGATCTGTGAATAGGAGATTGGACTTTATTAGCAGTGTCGTAGGGGCGAGATTTGTGCCTACCGTTTCCCATATATTAGGTACAAATACATTATGAATGATTTTTGAGTTCATCAGATTAATTCGATTCAATTCAATTAAAAAAAAATTGTTAGTTTCTCCTCCATGTATTCTATTAAATGTGAAACTAACAACTTTGACATTGAAATGAATAATTCAATAAAAAAAAATATATTTAAAATAAAAATATTTTTTTTACTTCAAAGTTGTTAATAGATTAAATAGAGAAGAAACTAACAAAGAGACTCAACATTTATTCATTTCAAAACAGTTATAGCCTAGTTAACGTACTTTCAAACTTAAAAATTACTACTCCTGGATGTGTTGAACACTAGACACAATTATCCTTGGATTAAATTTAATATTAAACTAAGGCCGTCTATTTTAACTTTTGAACACACTTTCCTTTTTAAATTTTTTGTTATATAAAGCTACAAGCTTACTTATAGCCGTCGCAAACAGGGCGACTTGTCGCCGCGTCAGACGCGACATTGTCATTTGCTTCTGGCGTCTTGTCGTCGACTCTGACGCCCAGTGTGCGGAGATTCGAACAAAATAATATAATATAAAAATTGATGGCCGTAGCATGCCGTCGCGTCTAGTCGCCGAGCTGTCGCCTGTCGCATGTCGCTAGTGTGCGCCTAGGCTTAATGTACTGAGATATGAGCGCTTTGTACGTTCCTAAGTAAAAGTAACTAATAGCCCTTACCGTAAGTGTTTTACCGCGGCAGTTGCGAGCCATAATATGCAAATAGTGACATTTTAAAATGTAAAGCCGGCTGTACACATGGGGCCAAGGTGTTGGGCCAACGTGTTGGGCAAAAATGATGGATAACCAAGATTGCTGTTCACACATTGGCTTACTGATCATTCTGCATTGGCGCTTCAAAGATGGACGTAGAAGTTCTTGCAGCCGCGGCAATTTATTTATACAGTGCGTTTAATTATTACGTACATGTGCACCAAAGTAGAGTGACTAAAAAGAAATGGCGCAAAAGAAGGTGGTGGACGGTAACTATTCATCGGAATAGAACGAGGTAAATGTGTTATTAGTTATTATTGATATACAGGGTGATAATAATTTTGCAAAAAGGCCGAATGACACCTGTCTAAGAACATGAACTCATCAAACACAAACCCGTTATTGAAAACCGCATCAAAATCGGATCATTAGTTTGCGGAGCGCGCCAAGATCCTTTGATGTGTGCACAAAAAACCGACACTATTCGGATGGCCTGCCAATGTTGGCGCCAACTAGACCGATTAAGCCAACATACCGCCAGGTAGCTCTCTATACGTTGGCCCAACACGTTGGCCCAACTCCTTGGCCCCATGTGTACAGCCGGCTTAAGACACTTTACAATGTAGTGGGCGGCCGGTTTTACATATTCCATGCAGTTATCTGTTTCTTTTGAGATTTAAATAAAGTCGTAGCCGACTATGTATTGTAGTCCTCTACCCTATAAGCCTTTTTTATGTATCCTATAGACGTCCCACCTGTTGAGTTTTTTTCCATGTCGTCAAAGATATAAAATCGCCTTCCAAAATGTATTCGAAATATTGACGAAGAATATTTGTTCAAAAATATGTTAAAACAACTACCTATTGCGAGACAAGCAAGTAAGCTATAATACCTGTCAAAAATGTTGCATAGTGTTGGTGCTGCTAAGGGCTAGAAAGGAGCCGGGGATCTCTGGGCCCAATTGTAATAAGCTGAAATATGGTTTAAAAAAAGCGGTATTTTTTTCTGTTTCAAAATATAAAAAATCTGCTCAATTCACAATCTGGGAGACGAGAAATCTTAAAAACAAGTTTATTGCACTGATGAAATAAAGTATCGATTACTATAATCGATTACTGTGAATGATTTCAACAATTATTATTGAACATAAAAACACTCGCATCGGATGATGGATTCAATCAAAGTGAACAAAATCTACGGAATAAATTATTATATTGTCAATAGTTTACAATAAAAAAGATTATCAACTTTAAAATCGATTCTCGTAGATTCTCGTTTACAGATCGATTTATTACTTTTTTTAGTTCGTCCCGCAAGGAACCGGCTAAGGTCTTAGACCATGCTGCCACGTCTTTGGTTTCTGTTCTTCATTATGAGTTTTTGGGAGGTTAGTCTTCAGTATAATATATTTTTCATGCTGCCACGTCTTTGGTTTCTGTTCTTCATTATGAATTTTTGGGAGGTTAAAGTCTTCAGTAATATATTTTCGTCTTCAGTTTTAATTATATAATATGTCCAATCCAATTTTAGTAAAATCCGTGTATTTTTACGTCGTGTCCGTCGAATTAGTCAATCCGTGATTTTAAGTCAATTAAGGCAACACATACTCTTTTCTTTTTTGGTCAAAACGTCAAAACAAAGACAAACAAACCAAAAATATTATCGACGACCTCTGTGGCGTAGCGGTTAGCGCATCTGCTTACCATGCGAGAGGTCCCGGGTTCGATCCCCGGCTGGGGAGAAAAAAAAAATAAGTTCAGGTCTTGGATGTTTACATGTTTGTGACGTCGCTGTTTCTTGTTCCCACGACACAGGGTATCCTAGTGTGGGGCCAGAAGCAATGTATGTGCCTGTATGTAAATGTTTATGTTAAAAAAAAAAATGTTTATGTTTATTACCTAACCTTACAAATTCTAAATTAATTAAACAAGTCCATTTACAAAATATTTTACACGGCTAAAAGTCGTATTCGACTATTAAACAAAATCAATATACAAAAAGAACAAAATCTGTCCTACAGTGTTAATTATGAATTTGAACAAAGACAAAAATGTGGAAGTATTTACAAGAAGATCCTGAATGGAGCGCGGCACTGACTCTGGACTGCTAAAGATTTCAATCAGCTCATCCATTAGCACAAGGCGCTGGATGCCAAAGGATGTGCATTCGAAGAATAGATGATGTAAGGATTGCTCAGTTTGGGAGCTGCAATGGTCCAGAACGGACTCTGAACCATTTTTAAACGGAAGAGATGATGAGAGTTGATAACACCAAAAGAAGAAGAAACAGAATTACGATTTGTAAGAGAGTCATTAACTACATTATGCAATATGTTACAAAAACTGTTATGTGCTGTCAACGGAGTGTAATTTCCAACCTGAAAATCAGACAGTTGTGTGTCTACATATTGTTCATATAATGTCCAATCGATCATTTTAAAGTTAGGATAGATGGGCAAAGGATTAGCACTATTGCTGTTTACAAGACCATCATCATTAATACTATTATTTACAAGAACCTTATTAATTACAGGAAGATGGTAGCTGCCAAGAGGATCATTATGTACAGACCAATCGCAAGACAGAGCCAGTGATGGGGTAGCCAGTGATAAATCCAAAGCATTGGGACGGCATGTCAAGGAGCCCACAGTAGTAACCTCGCCGGAATTCAAAACAACCAAATTTTTTTCATCAATAATTTCCAAAATATCTCTAGGATTAATAGAATGGCACCCCCACAAACTATGGTGTGTATTAAAATCACCTGCAAATAACAAGGGTTCGGGAATCGACTCTATTATTGACTGAAATTTAAGTTTATCAAAAGATGGGACAGAGTTTGTAGGACAGTAAAAACTTGCAATACTCATTTCTTTATTATTTACAGATATCCTTACACAAATGTTTTGTAATGAGTTGTCCGAATATGTATTATTTTTTTTATAATTTATACTATTATGTATTAAAATTGCTACACCATTATGTATATTACGAATATCGTTTCTTTCTATTCGATATCCTTTTATGTTAAAAGCTTTAATAGGAAGCCAAGTCTCTGATATTATTGCTACATGTATATCGTTTTCATAAATAAATTGTGTTTTATTGCTAATAATATTCTGGGAGTTCCACTGCATAATATTAAGTTGATCCATTGTTAGAAGAAGTGGTATTTCTTACAGTTTGTGCTAAGATTTCTTTAATTTTTGTAGAGTTGATTGGGGTGTTTTTCTGATTTGTAACTATATTTGTAATTGCTTGAATGAGTATGTTTATAAAAAAATCTGACTTCGTTAAATTTGTGTTTCGATGTTCGATTTTGTTAATTGGGGGAAGGAGTTTTCACTGAATAAATCTGAGTATGTGACGGCCCTTGACTTAATTTTGTTTTCCTCTATTTTAATTTTTTTTTTGTGGACATGTGTTAGAGATTGTGTTGTGATTGCCTCCGCAGTTGCAGCATTTCGCGTTTTTAGGATCCTCTTTACATGTTTTAAAATGGTGATTTTCTGTGCAGATCGAACACACAACCGAATTTCGGCAGTATTTGGCAATGTGGCCAAACTTCATGCACTGAAGACATTGCTTTACTGGTGGTATATAAGCGCTTACCTCGTGTCTCCAAGAATCGAGATAGACGTATTGAGGCAATTCAGTGGAAGCGAAAGTTACCGCGACTGTCTGGGTGGGAAGATGTGACACGTCGCCGTCGTCACTCCGCACCCGACGCATGAAACGTCTCACTTGAATTAATTTCGAGAGCTGCCAATCAACGAAAAGATTTGTTTGTTGGAAAGGTCACTAGGGACTGAGGTAAGAACCCCTGTTGCTTCAGTGTCGCTAGCCGGTATAGTGGCCTTTAGGTCTAGTTCGTCAAGTATTTTTTTATTCTGCAGAAACACATTTGCGTTGTTTGACAAATCGAACGTAATGCCAATCTTGAATTTATTTACTGACTTCAGATGTAGAATGCCAGTGACGCAGAATTTGCGTATGGCATGGGAGAGAGCTAGCCTGTCTTCGTCGGAAAACGGTTTTTCATTTTCGTGTGACACGAACACTATGTATTCCGATTTTTTACTGTTTTCAGGATACTTCCTAGAGTAACCTGGAACATTGAAAACATTGTACTTCCTGGAGGAGTCATCATCCGAGTCCGAAGTATCCATAGATGGTGATGATCGCTCGTCAGGGGATCAGTTTTTTCCGCTTCTTTCCCGCCCCCATCTTCTAATTACAATATGTACAAACTTGTCTACCAACTATATGTACAATTCACTTTGTATTTACATAAAAATATAAAAGTTATCAATTTATTGAAAATTGTTTAAATTTCGCCGCCTTTACTCATCCAAGGTTCCCGTGCTTTTTCTCGATTTATTACTTATGTTTGTCAAATGTATTTAATCTGTGCTGAAAGTGACAGCTTCCGGACTTTCAATCGGGAGACGATAATGCACGTAACGCGAATGCACATCCTGAGAACGTACGCCCCGGTAATGTACAGCCATGGAATCCGTGTACATGTACAATTGTACACGGATTCCCGTCCGTACGTTCTCGGGTCGTGCTATATCAGGCTGTACAAAATCGGTACCCACTCGTTTCCATACCCACTCAAACGTCTAGGGTGCGCGAGCGACACTAGCCTCTTCGTCACTAAGGTCACTTTTTTCGCGCTTTTTTTCGCACTCACCCGCGACCTTGATGACAAAAAACATTGTAGCTGAAAGACTACTATAGCTACACTAAAACAAAAAATATCTACAGAAAGTTAAAAAAGTGCACAATTTTATAAAATTACAAAAAAAATACTTAGTCTAATTTGAAAACTAGAAAAAAATGTACAATTTGCTTATTTCCATAAAAAAAGTTTGAGTTTACTTTATTTTGCACTTGACCATCAGATTTACAGTTTTTGCTGATATTTATCTTATTAGAAACAAACTAGATAATCTAACGATTAAAATGATACTAGTATCATAGCGTAAATATATTGCTTTCTATCAAAATAAATCGAAAGTATCTACGTACTCCTCATTACGTATCTGGGAACAAGTTGCTTTGTAGGGGTGATCTTCAATAATTCAGACTTTTTTCAAATGTAAATGTATATGAATAAAACAATGAAATAATCTAGTATATTTCACAAAAAAATATTGATAATTATAAAGGAACAATAATGAAATGATTCAACACTGAATCGTGAAACAAAAACCGTGAGGCGATGCTGTATCGTTTCAAGTAGGATTACTCAAGTTATACGTCTTAATACAACCGTAACGAAACACATCCGTAAAGAAAATATCTTCACGATTAATTTGATATACAATGATCGTAAAAATAAGTCGTATTTATGTATTATTTACCACATTCATTAACCTAAAAAATCCATGTGTAAATAAACACTGAACCGGTAACCTCTGACCGAATGAACTTTTGAGAATTTTTTTCTTCAAATATTTGTTGTCATCAAGGCTGAACAAAAGTTGTCTGTGGATAGTGTAACTATACTAGCGGCATCTAGTATCGAGTAGCAGAACGATCTTTGGCTGCGTTCAAAGAAAAAAACGAAAAATAAATGCAGCATCGTCGCATCTGGTTTTGATAGTCCCAGAGGACGTTAGACTGTATTGTCATTTCTGGGACCGTAGTCCCAATGGACGTTTCAGTGGATAAAGCGTATTTCATTCACTTCGCAGCAATTCCAGAAATTCTATTCTGTATTCCCCAAATGTCAAAAAGTCCTGATATATAGTGAAATTAATTTCTAAACGAATCCCAAAAGAAATACACACTCCACAATCACACATTCCAGTAAAACGCGCAAAACCTATGATCTGAACAACGTAGTGATTGTATTCTCTGTGATGTGAACGAGGCACCGAATGGTCACGGATTCCAGGGCTGTACGTTCCGGGAATGCACGGACGGGAATGTACAGGCAGGAATGCACATCCCGATAATTGGTGTCATTTGGCCACGAATTCGAGGGCTGTACATTCTCGTGCCGTACTGTTATAACTCCTTGAGTTTAGACAATCGATACGAGCGTTGCCTAGTGATTGTTGTTTATGATTTGATTTGTCATTCTGCATGAAAAACGTTCAGTCCACAAAACTTTATTTCATTAAAATCGTAATATGTATATACTTCGCTATCACGCTAGATTCCACTGCCAGCTAAGTGATCACTCTGCTACACGTACATTCTCGGTCCGTGCTGTTCCCGACGGTTAGGACATAGACATAGATATATATAGTTATAGGGAACATTACTCTGTATAGAATAGATTTTTATAGTGAACATGTACATTAAAGATAGTTTTTACAAGTTCTAGATAGCATAGTTATAGATACATATAGTTTTAAATGTTATTTTCATAGTTAGTTATAGTTTACACTTGTTTTATAGTTCGTAAGTTTTTGTACTTTTATACTTTTGTTGATTTTACGAATAAAGAATACCCCGTGCTGTCTTTTTAATGGTAGGGTCAGGAGCCGATAGATATAGGGAATAGTTAGGAATAGACAAATAGTTGCATAAAGATAGAATAGTCCTTTGAAAAAGGAATAATAGATAGGTCTTTAAGACAAAATAGATAATAGGAAATGTTCACTTTGAACATATAGGGCGACCAATCAGAGCATAGATTATTAGCCAATAGGCGTAGAGGCGATGGGGTATATCTCCCCACTCTCGCGCACTCTGATTGGTCAAAATAGGGCGACCAATCAGAGAACATTATTAGCCAATAGGCGTAGAGGCGATGCGGTATATCTCCCCACTCTCGCGCACTCTGATTGGTCGAAACGCCACAAGCTCGCACAAATCACTGGCGCTTGCGAACCAACCTCGCGCTATATTAAGCGGCCTTGTGGTTCGAATAGTCATTGGAAATTGTTTGCTCCATCCTCCCCGTTTGCCTCCATCCTCACGGAGGAAACCCCATCCCGCCCCGTCGCCACGCCAGAAGACGTTGAGTGCCTGACGTCCGAGCTGACTGCTTGCATCCGGAGCGCGCTCGACAAATCCTCGCGCACAGTTCCGAGCGGGGGGAAATCCACTCCTCTACCCGCTCGGATCATGGACCTGATCCGCGAAAAGCGCCGCCTCCGGAAGCAGTGGCAGCACTCCCGCTGCCCCCAGCTCAAGACGCGCCTCAACGCTCTGACGGCCAAAGTGACGGCGGCGCTAGACGCCAACGCCGAAGAATCTTGGGAGCGCCACATCGAGTCCGTGGGCGATGATACCCCCTCCGTTCATCGCCTATGCCGGCAGCTGTCGACCGAACCCCCGCCTGTTCGGCCGCTGCTGGGCAGCGACGGCCACCCAAGATTCAAGGCACAAGATCGAGCTGAAGTCTTCGCCGAGTGCCTCGAGAAGGCGTTCATCCCGAACCCCACCGACGACACGGAGCACGTCGCAGCAGTCGAGCAACACCTTCGAGCCTACTTCGCAGCACCGATGGCCCCGGCTGAAGACCCTGTGGTTTTTACGCCCGGCCAAGTGCAGCGAATGATCCAGCGCACCAAGCCAAGAAAAGCACCGGGCCAGGATCGCATAACGAACACGGCGCTCCGGCACCTCCCGCAACGCTCAATTGCGGCCGTGACGCGCCTGTTCAATGGCATCCTGCGCACCGGTCACTTTCCACAAACGTGGAAAACTGGCCTGGTCATCCTCTTGCCAAAGCCGGGCAAGAATCCACAGAAGCCCGAAAGCTACCGGCCCATCACGCTGCTGAGTACCCTCTCGAAGGTGTTCGAAAAGCTCCTGCTGCATCACCTGCTCCCGCACGTCCAGCCTCGTCCGGAACAGTTCGGGTTCCGGCCTGAGCACTCGACGACGCTTCAGCTCACCAGGGTAGTGCACGACATGACGGTGCGCCTCAACAAAAAGGAGTGCACCGTCGCAGTACTCCTGGATATGGAGAAGGCGTTCGACAGGGTATGGCATGAGGGGTTGCTGTACAAACTGTCGACGTCCGCTGCCCCTCGACGTCTCGTCGCGGTCGTGGCCTCGTTCCTGAGGGATCGCCGCTTCAGAGTGGCGGTGGAGGACGCCGTGTCCGAGGAGCGCCACATCCTTGCCGGCGTCCCCCAGGGAAGCTGCCTGTCCCCGGCCTGTTACGCCCGATACACCGACGACATACCAGTCCCGGAGGGCGTCCAATTGGCGCTATACGCCGACGACGCCGCCTACCTGGCGTCGTCCATGTCACCCAAGCACGCTGCAACCAAGATGCAGCGTGCCCTCGACGCTCTCCCCGACTGGCTGAAGAAGTGGCGTCTGTCTGTCAATGTCGGGAAGACACAGGCCATGCTGACAGGCCGCCGCCACCTGCCGCCGCCGCTCCGGCTGCACGGACGGGTCATCGAGTGGCAGAACCAGGTGAAATACCTGGGGGTCACCATCGACCGTGGACTAACGATGGCTGCGCACGTCAGCGCAGTCGTCAACCAGGTGAAGGTGACGCGCGCGAAGCTGCGTCCAATCTTCACCTCCCGCCTCCCTCTGCGAGCGAAGCTCGGGGTCTACAAGACCTATGTCAGGCCCCGCCTCACGTACGCTGCGCCGGCATGGTTCGCGCTTGTCTCGGAGTCGAATAAGAAGCGGCTCCGAGCCCAGGAGAACCTCTCCCTACGCACCATCGTCGGCGCGCCTCGCTGCGTGAGGAATGCGACGATCGCGAGGGACCTCAAGTGGGAGGAGCTGGACGCCTTCGTGGCGCGGCTGGCGAACGATATGTTCGCGCGTGCGGACCGGTCGCAGCTGCAGCACCTGCGTGGACTGGCGCCACTGCACGCGCGACCGCCCGACAGCCGCGCCAAGCCCGTCCCCCGAAGCCTGGTCGAGTCCACGGCCAATTCGGTCTAAAGAAGATCACCTGCGACCCCCAGTGAAGACCACCGCCTGGAAGGCCACCCATTGACCTGTCCATAGCCGCGGACAGCGGTAGATCCCTCGGGAAGAGGGCCACGCCCTGACCCCGACCCTCCACTTTCCCCAGGGGGAAGTGTGAGAAGACCGCAAGACGACGACGAATAGTCATCGGAAATAAATTCCTAACAAAGACGGAGAAAACTAGAAGAAGAAAAGGAAAAGCTCTCAACTCCACTTGAGCTCTCTGCAGTCCAGTTCGCACACTCGCTTCGCTCCGGTGTAACACCGAGAGGCTCCTGACCCCCATCGAAACAGCACGGTCGATCTTCATAGAACGCGCCTTTCACTGCTCCACCTTCGAGTCGCCACGCTATAGTTTCCCGCCTGGCGGCCCACGCTATAGTTTCCCGCGTGGTCACCGAGGGCAGAGGAAGGCGAACCCATAGACCAGGGCATCTCGAACCAACCGGCGCAACCTGTGCACCAAGCGACGGTGAAACCCCTCTCCACACGCGCGGCGGGCACACATCGAACATAGTATACAGTCCACTGAACGCTCGCCCGCTGCCGTGTGACGTCACCCCTTCGCCCTTCGCCTTCGTCGTCGCGCACACGTGCAATATAGTGACCCTTTCAATCTATGATCATGATCACCGGATTACCTACTCGTCTTGTATCGGTTATTGTATGCGTAGGTATTTCAATTATATTCATCGACCAGTGCTTTCTCTCTACGGACTTCTAGTATATTGTTTAACTTCTACGACTATGGCATACCGACTAATCGATGTAATACACTGGGCCGACGAGTTTTAGAGGATGAAATGACACAAATCCTTGTCTTCCCTGTCTTTTAACCTATTTGTGAGTTTCGTTACATTTTCCCACTCAATACAATAAGAACTACAATTAATGTAATAAATAACTGTCTATCATATGATCATATTTATAAAATCAGCTGTTAAGTATAGGTTATTGTCAATTTGTTGCATAGTCTCAGTTTTACTAAATCTCTTTTAAGTTTGCTCTCAGATTGCTAAAATCCGCAAAATTTTCAAAGATGGTCTGAAATATATAAGCTGTTTATTGACACCACTCTCGTCTTTTTACATCTGGGCCCAAGAATGCGAAATGTGTGAATTAACGAAAGAATGACGACGAATGACGAAAGAATGTGAAAGCGTTTCCGTCTCCTTTACTTTGTTGCAATTAAAATCTATGCAACTGTATGACATAATGATATGTATTCGCAAATAAATTATTAGAGTTTGGGTTTTAAACATAAACATTTACATACATTGCTCCTGGACCCACGCTAACGGAACCCCTATTTTTCTTCTTTTAAGTCAACACAATCCCATTTACAATTACTTGTGAGTCAACGACGCTGGTATAATTTGTTTATGCCGAAGTAATGTTCAGCTCTAGTTATGTTTAGTTTTCATGATTACATATTTTACAACAGTTATTATTTTGGTAAGTGTGTAGTAAATACGTATAACTTACGACACAAATATAAATGTGCAATTCATAACAACGATTAAGCCTAATAAACCGATTTAAAAAGCGGCCAAGTGCGAGTCGGACTCGCCCATGAAGGGTTCCGTAGCAGCAAGTGTTTTTTGTTTAATTTTTATATATGAAGTTGATTGAATGAAAGATAAATTGCGGTTTACGATTTGACGTATTAAAAAAACTACTTACTAGATCCCGTTCAAACCAATTTTCGGTGGAAGTTTGCATGGTAATTGCATTGCAATTGCATTTGCATTGCAAGTACATCATATATTTTTTTTAGTTTTACCGTTCACTTATTTTAGAAGTTACAGGGAGTGACACACATTTTACCACTTTGGAAGTGTCTCTCGCGCAAACTATTCAGTTTAAAAAATATATATATTAGAAACCTCAATGTAATTTTTGAAGACCTATCAGCACACCCGTAGGGGTTTATTGAAAAAAAAATTGTTGCGTTTCAGTTCTAAGTGTGGAGAACCCCCAAAATTTACTGTTTTTTTTTTTTCAATTTTTGTGTGAAAATCTTAATGCGGTTCACAAAATACATCTTGCCAAGTTTACGTATAATTCTTATAGTCTCGGAAAAAAGTGGCCGTGTCGTACGGACGGACAGACAGACATGACGAAATTGCCTGTAAGTTTACCTTTAATAAATAAATATATAAAATCAGCCCATTTACGTCCGCCAAAATCCTCCGACGCAGGGTTTAAGCTTTAATTAGATTTCGACGCCTATCACTATTATAAATAAACTAGCGACTCGCCCCGGCTTCGCACGGGTGCACAAAAACGTTTCCACGGAAACACCTGAATTAGTTCCCTGGAAAATTGCCGGGGTAGTAATTTTTTTACACCTTGAGTTACATTATTAGAGATTTCGTACGGAACCCTAAACTTTTTGGAAATCCAATATAGCCTATGTTACTCACGAAGAATGTAGCTTTCTAATAGTGAAAGAATTTTTAAAATCGGCCCAGTAGTTTCTGAGCCTATTCATTACAAACATACACACAAAAATACAAATATTTTCTCATTATGTATTATCTATATAAATAAAATTCAAAGTCCTGACTGACTGATTCATTCACTCATCAACGCCCAGCCCAAGCCGTTGTACCTACGATGCTGAAATTTTGCACAGAGGGTCTATACAGTGTGTCCCTGGATAAAGTGCAATCCCGAAAGGGGATGAAACTAGACCATGAATCATTGACTAGAAAAATATAAAAAAAAATTATAAAAAAATATTGTAGGATTTATTGGTATTTTAAGATTTTCATGTTTCATTAAGGACTCTATGTACAAAAGTATTGATTTCTTCCAAAATAATGGGTCTATTTCTTTGAAATAAAAAAAAGCAGTATGCCTAATACCTGGCGATGACCATGAAATAATAAATAGTCCGCTAAAAAGTAACTATCTTGGGTAAAAAAATGTATTTTTATGAAAAAAATGATTTTTTTAGACGTTTATTTTAAAAAACTTCAAATACTAAAAAAATGTGCCCTATAACTATGTAATTTTATAGCTTACTTTTATTCTTTACCATTTTAGCTTCCAAATAAAAAAAAAACAATGTTCTAACTAAAAAAACACGCTATCTACTAACTTTTAAAGTGGAGCCTAATCGTGTTACCGTGCAGGTAGAGACCGTTTTTTCCATTGTTTCCGTCCTACTCTGTGCCCTTCGGCAGTCGCAGTCCTTTTGTTCTACACTCAGGTAGAGGGAAGGCGAGGGGAGGGGAGGCAGGGGGTTCGAAACAGGACTTACACAGTCGCTCCGATATTCTCGCCGCTGCTACTACTGTTCTCGTTCTCGCATTGTGTTCTCGTTGATTTGTTATTAAGTTTTTGTTACATTGTTGACTGTTACGTTTTCTACTGTTCGTTACGTTTGGACTGTTCCTGTTCTGCTGTTAAGTGTTGACGAAATGCCGCGATTGACAGAGTTCTCACCTCGAGAAATAGCCGACATGCATTATTATTATGGCATGTCACATGGTCGCACAACAGTCGCTCGGACTGCATACATAAATGCTTTCCCGGGCAGACTCATACCCTCAGCTCGAAATTTTCAAGAGATTCATAGGAGGCTCTCCAACATTGGACTTGGTTTGGCACGAGATCGCCGTGAGCAACCAGCTGTCGTTATTGACAATGCGATGACATGCGAAGAGGCCATTTTAAACGATCTGTTTGCTGACCCTACAACAAGCATAAGACGATTAGCGTTGCGTCATGGCATATCGAAGACGTCTGTCTGGCGAATTTTGAAAAAGGAGGGATTGCATCCTTTTCATTACCAACGAGTACAACATTTACACGAAAATGTAGATAATCGTCCAAGATGCGTAATGTCGACGTGGATTCTAAGAAAAATTAGAGCTGACCCAAATTTTCCCAAACGCATTTTTTGGATGGACGAAGCGACATTTACCCGAGACGGCATTACAAACTGCAGAAATTTGCACCAGTGGTCTCACGAAAATCCACGATTGCAGCGGGCATCTACTTTTCAAGTAAAATTTTCAATAAACGTATGGGCAGTCTTAATCGACGACATTTTAATTGGTCCAGTCATTTTACCCAGAACCCTAAATGCTGAACGTTTTTTAGAATTACTACAAAATTTACCCATGTTGATGGAAGATGTTCCCCTGGCTACGAGACGGCGTGGGCGTATGTATCTCCAAATGGATGGATATCTGCACATTATGGGCGGGAGGTGCGGCGATTTTTGAACGAAAATTACCCGAACCGGTGGATTGGACGAGGAGGGCCAGTAGGCTGGCCAGCGCGTTCACCTGATCTGACACCCCTAGATTATTTTTTATGGGGTGTCATGAAGCAAAGAGTATACAGCACGCCAATAAATACCGAGGCACAGTTGCACGACCGAATAATTCAGTGCGCAAATGACATTAAAAATGATCCAGGAATGATTCGCAGAGCCACTAACCAAATTAATATTCGTGCAGTAATGTGCTTGCAAAATCGAGGAGGCCATTTTGAACATTTAATGCATTAAATAAAAATGCAAAATTGTAAATTACGGATAATTTTATTAATAAAGTTATTGTGATTAAAGTCTGACTTTTATTACCTACTAAAATGTAAATAACTCTTACCTAGCCAATTTTTTAGTTAGAACATTGTTTTTTTTTTATTTGGAAGCTAAAATGGTAAAGAATAAAAGTAAGCTATAAAATTACATAGTTATAGGGCACATTTTTTTAGTAATTTGAAGTTTTTTAAAATAAACGTCTAAAAAAATCATTTTTTTCATAAAAATACATTTTTTTACCCAAGATAGTTACTTTTTTGCGGACTATTTATTTTTTCATGGTCATCGCCAGGTATTAGGCATACTGTTTTTTTTATTCCAAAGAAATAGACCCATTATTTTGGAAGAAATCAATACTTTTGTACATAGAGTTTTTAATGAAACATGAAAATCTTAAAATACCAATAAATCCTACAATAATTTTCTAGTCAATGATTCATGGTCTAGTTTCATCCCCTTTCGGGATTGCACTTTATCCAGGGACACACTGTAGACAGTGTGAGTCTTCATAAAGTGCACATATCAAAATCAGGGAAACTAAACCCCATTTCATAGACGGAAAAAAAAAGAAATTAAAAAAAATGTTTGTATTTTTTATGATTTTTTAAAAATTATGAGTTGCACCTGTTGACCCTATTTAGATAAATCGTCATAATTTTTAAACTAAGTGTGTTATCTTACACTAATTAATTTTACATAATTTTTAAAAAATCATAAAAAATACAAACATTTTTTTTAAATTTTTTTTTATTTTTTCCGTCGATGAAATGGGGTGTAGTTTCCCTGATTTTGATAAGTGCACTTTATGAAGACTCACACTGTATAATACAGGGTGTCCCAAGACTCGACGTCAACCCGAAGCCGGGTGAAAAGACAAGTCAAGCTGGTTGTCAGAAAAATTTAAAAAAAAATCTAAGTTGTATGATTTCAAAATTATAGGCATTTTTTTAAAAATCGTAAAATTACACACCCTGTGACAGCCTTTTTACTCCTGTTGCCACAAATCTTTACTTTTTCCAATTATTTTTTTTGCTGTGTAACCCTGAATAATGCTTCTCTAAACTGTAATCAAAATTTTGAAACCAGCTGCTCTAGCTTGCATAAAAAATAGGACTTATTTCCTAGAAAAACTTTCAAAATAAAAAATTGCCTAGTTTTAACTGACTGTATTGAAAAAAAAATGTACTACGCGAGTTTGGCAAGTTATGTCAAAAGTTGGCGCATTTAGTAAAGATTCCAAAATGGTATAATACTTGGTAAATTGTAGCTGATAACATGGATAAAAAAAAAATCCTGTAAAACCCACTTTTTAACAAATTTTTCTTACTTGCGATTTTCCAAAGAGTCGTAAATTGTAGCTTGAGATGAATCAGGCATTCTAAGAAGTATAAGCGAGATAGGTATTGACGCTTAAGTGACTAAGAAGAAAAGAGTCACCTTATCAAGTGCGAGCGAGATAGGTATGGACGCTAAAGTGACTGAAACGGAGAGAGTCATCTTACTAAGTGCGAGCGAGACAGAGAATGACGCCAGGTATTCGCTTCTGTACTCACACATCACAATCACAAATCAGTACGTTACGCTCCTTCGTTTACTGCACTTGTTTTCGTATTCGTTTGTGTTGATTTCGTACTAACTACTTTTGGCTTCGTTTATGGACTTGTGATTGCTTGTGATTTGGATCCGAACTGTTTATTTTCCCTCAACGACGACCTTTGCTTTCTCCTGGACTATCGTGTGACTAGTGCCAAGATGTCTGCGTATACCACTCGCGAATACGCTAATATGCACCTTATTTATGGTGAATGCAGGTAATGCCAGTGCTGCCGCCAAACTTTACCGTGAAAGGTACCCAAACGCTGCTCGTTACCCTGATCATCGAGTGTTTACGAATGTGCATCGTTTACTCTTCTCAAGAGCATGGTGGAGGAAGACCCGCCAACCCGATGGAAGACGAGGTGCTAGAAGCTGTCGAAGAAGACCCAAGCACTTCAGTTAGGGCTATTGAAATAACCACCGGAGTGCCCAAAAGTACAGCCCATCGTATTTTAAAAAGACATGAATTACACGGGGTCCTGCTGTTTGACCAAAAGTCATTTGACAAAATTACACTTGACAAACAATGTTTGACAAAAAATGCTTTCGCCAATTGATCATTTTACTACTAATCATTTTACAAATGACTCACTTATCCAAATGATCAACACTTAAATTTACATTTTACAAATAATTATTTTACTTAATGAACATTTAACAACTGAGTTATCAGACAAAACTACTATTGGTCTAAAAACGTTTGATAAAATGTATTATTTGACAAATGTTTCGTTTATTAATCAATCTTACGAACGGGGGGTCGGCGATGTAAAGAATACGTGACAACAGAAATATAGGTGCGACGACGCGCGTAGCGAAGCGGAGCGCGTCGGAGCGTTAGGTTCTCTATGTAAGATCGAAAACAGACTCGACTTTGATGCGTTCAACATTTTGTTAAATGACATTTGGACAAATGCTTCATTTGCGAAACATATTATTTGGTGAAATTAAAAAAGGTCAATTGACATTTTAATATTCAAAACATTTAACAAATGTAGTGTTTGCTAATGGATCATTTGCTAAGTGAGTTTTTGTAAGATGATACTTTTGTCAAATGTCTCGTTTGCCAAATGAACATTTGGTTAAACGTTGTTTGTCGAATGACCATTTGTCAATAATTTTTTGGTCAACCATTAGTAATCCGAATTACACCCATACCACGTACAGCGAGTACAGACGTTACTACCCGGGGACTACCAAAATCGAGTAAATTTTTCCCGGACAATATTGGAGAGGTACAGGGATGACCCGCTTTTCTTAACGAAAATTTTATGGTCTGATGAATCGACATTCAAAAAGGACGGCTACATGAACATGCATAACTTGCATGAATGGCATGTAGAAAACCCTCATCTAACGAGGCAGGATCGGTCCCAGTACCGATTCAAAGTAAACATGTGGACCGGAATTTTAAATGGTCAAATAATTGGTCCTTTTGAGTTGCCTGATGCGTTGAATGGCGAGGTCTACTTGGACTTTCTACAGAACCATCTACCAAGTTTACTAGAAGACGTGCCGTTAAACATTTACAAAGAAATGTGGTTCCAGCACGATGGGTGCCCAGCACACTATGCTCGCTCCGTTCGACAATATCTCGATGAAGAGTTTCCCGGGAGATGGATCGGACGGTCTGGCCCAATCTCGTGGCGCCGGCCCGTTCACCGGACTTGAATCCATTAGACTTTTTTACTGGGGAGCAGTCAAAGAAAAAGTGTATTCAAAGCCAATTGAAAGTGAATTTGAACTACGGCAAAGAATAGCAGAAGCAGCTGAATTCGTAAATAATGGACGATTCGCTCGAAAGATAGCTCGATCATTTTTAAAGAGACGTCGGGCTTGTATTGTCGCCGAAGGAAGACATTTTGATCATTTGTTGTAGTAAAAATAGTTGTATTGGTACATTCATGAAAAATTTTAAAAATTATTGTAAATTTAATAAATAAACCTTAGTATTAAAAATTTTGTGTCAATTAAAATTTAAACTTTTACAAAAAAATGGTGCCTATTTCATACCACACACAAAGAGAACTAAACAAAATTTAGTGGACAATCTGTTTTTTCAATCGGTTTATGATAGACAAGCACAGGTACAATTAAGTTAAATTTAATCAGTGTGTGCATTGGAATCGGCTCCAATGTAAAAAGCCATAAGTTTTGCCATTTTCACCAAGTAAGAAAAATTTGTTAAAAACTGGGTTTTACAGGAAAAACAATTTTTTATCCATGTTATCAGCTACAATTTACCAAGTATTATACCATTTTGGAATCTTTACTAAATGCGCCAACTTTTGACATAACTTGCCAAACTCGCGTAGTACATTTTTTTTTCAATACAGTCAGTTAAAACTAGGCAATTTTTTATTTTGAAAGTTTTTCTAGGAAATAAGTCCTATTTTTTATGCAAGCTAGAGCAGCTGGTTTCAAAATTTTGATTACAGTTTAGAGAAGCATTATTCAGGGTTACACAGCAAAAAAAATAATTGGAAAAAGTAAAGATTTGTGGCAACAGGAGTAAAAAGACTGTCACAGGGTGTGCAATTTTGCGATTTTTAAAAAAATGCCTATAATTTTGAAATCATACAACTTAGATTTTTTTTATATTTTTCTGACAACCAGCTTGACTTGCCTTTTCACCCGGCTCCGGGTTGACGTCGAGTTTTGGGACACCCTGTATAGGCAAGGAATAAGACCGGATTTTTTTAAATTCAACCCCTAAGGGGGCGAAAAGGGTTGCCAAAATTTGTATGGGAGGTATAAAGAATGTTTCTAATTTTCTCGAAACTTAAAATAAATACTCTTCAACATAATTGATTGAACACGTGTTTTGCCGTTTTTCTAAATTTAACCCTTAAGGGAGTGAACGGGGTTACAAAATTTTGAAGTAATGTCCACGCGAACGGAGTCGCGGGCGAAAGCTAGTATTAGTATATTAGTACTCGTAGAAGTATAATATAGATAATATTGACTTAATATTGAATGTAAGCTACAAGGTAAACCCTATCTTGTCCATGCAAAGTTTCAAGTTCACACGTCAGCCGGTATTCCGCAGTCTATTTCCATCTAAGCCCCACAGTTTATCAGTGACGTGTGGTGGACGCTATAATTACTTCCAGCCTTCCGCGGATTGCGTGCTGAGGGTTAGCAGGCGTTTGCTGCAAGGTGCAAATAGTGGGAAGTTTTGGGGAAGCTATTCGAAGTGTTATTACAAATTATAATTATTATTTATTACAAATTGGTAATTCTGTTTAAAGTCAATTCCCACTAAATAATAAATAAGTGTGTGACAAACTGAGATTCCAGTTTCTTGAAAATTCCCAGTTGTTACAGTATGACATACTGGGAAAATTCCCCAGTATGTAACAGTGTAACATAAGGTGGTATGACATAACGGGAACAAAATATTTTATTTTTTACTTGGAAATCCGACCGGACAAAGTAAGAATAACATCTGCAATCAATTATCGTAACATAAAGCCAAAAATTAAGTTAAGATTCAGTTAAAATGCCTTTATTCAAACAAATAGAATTATTTTACTGGCAGGCGTTGAAATACAAGTTATAGTCTAAATTTTGATGCGTAAAGTTAGTCCTTATGAGACCGAGAAACGACTTTACAAGTAACGAAAAATATTGAAAAAAGGTAGTTTGCTGTTCGCTTTAATTAAAAATTAACTAGGTACTTTTTCAGTACGAAACACTGCCACGAAATATTAAAGTATTGCATGAAGTTAAAATAAGACTACTAGAGGCGTTGATTCATCATCATCATTTTAATCGTTCATCAGGCATCTCAGGATCGTGACCAACGGCAAACTAACTCTGCCTACCTTCCCGAGATGCAAGCCGAGTTTTTGTACTGATGTGTGTTTGTCCAAAGCAGTGACCTTAGCAATCACTCAGAGGCGACGCTGCCTCGTAAACTAACAATATCATTCATTACAAAAGGCCATTTGTTTGGACGGGCTTTGCTAAAATAGCAGTGACCATACAACGCCGACGCTCGTCCTTCGGCCGCACCCAGCGTTCGTAGCGACCATCATTGTTTACCCACGTTAGCTAACTAACTGAACCCCAGAATTGTATGGCTACGTGGTGCAGAAGCGGCGGAATGAGGACGGCCGAGGAAAAATAATTGAACTAAAGCTTTCGTAAGCACTATACTTGAGCCAATCCACCAAAGCCCTCCACCAATCCGGACTTGGCCCCCGTGGTGGAGTATGGCCTATACCTTCCTCAGGGAAGAGACCCGTGCCCCTTGGTGGGGACAAAATGGGTTGATGATGATACTTGAGCCATTACAAACGTGCGAACAGAGTCATAAAAGTGCGAGCGAGAGTTCCGATATGCCTCCTATATTATATTTTGTAACCATTGATTCCACCTTGTTTTTAATACTTTTCGCTCGAATTTGCTAAAAATATATTATAACAAGTAACCCATATATTTGAATTTATTTATCTACAACGCACCTATCTTACTAAAATATGTGAGAGAGAGGTCTGATACAAATGTTTATGACTCAGTTCGCACCTTTGTAATGGCTCAAGTATAGTAGACCTTATTAGCTTTATTCCGGATACACTTATGTACTTGACTTTTTTTCGGAAGAGTGCGACCAGGGGTCTCGATTCTGTTAATTGAATTACAGTTATATGGTCGGGTCACGGGCCATATTTTTAAATCACGCGTGCGCGTTGATTGGTCTCGATTCTGTTAATTGAATTACAGTTATATGGTCGGGTCACGGGCCATATTTTTAAATCACGCGTGCGCGTTGATTGGTCTCGATTCTGTTAATTGAATTACAGTTATATGGTCGGGTCACGGGCCATATTTTTAAATCACGCGTGCGCGTTGATTGGTCTCGATTCTGTTAATTGAATTACAGTTATATGGTCGGGTCACGGGCCATATTTTTAAATCACGCGTGCGCGTTGATTGGTCTCGATTCTGTTAATTGAATTACAGTTATATGGTCGGGTCACGGGCCATATTTTTAATACACGCGTGCGCGTTGATTTCAGGCGGCAATGAAATGAAATCGACAACCTTACAAGCCTCCACCAATCCGGACTTGGCCCCCATGGTGGAGTATGGCCTATAGCTTCCTCAGGGAAGAGACCCGTGCCCGTCGGTGGGGACATAATGGGTGGATGATGATGATGATGAATCATGGTGAGCAGAGACGAAGCTCGCGTCGTCGGTTGATCGTTTCTGTCTCGTCTCTGACAAAAAGTCAAGGAAGTGTATCCGGAATAAAGTTGATAATGAAAAAAGAATTGTCATGCCTTGGGAAACCTATGTCTAGCAGTGGAGAAATAAGGGCTGACGATTGATGGTTAACAAGAGCTGTTGGAAAGTGCAGACATGGCCAACAATGGGAGACTCTTCTAGGAAACCCAAAGAATAATCGGGAGGTCTAGAACGAATTCCCGGGACTGATGGCATTCCTGGAGGAGTTGGGGTAGCAGAAATCGTTTCTAAACTCATCCGACAAACGCAAGACAGACTCATTGTCGTCACAAACACATAACAATGGCGAATTTCTATATTCCACTCAGTTACAGTGGAACATTAGTTAGTCGTATGGACCCGAATAGATGGGCGAAAATGTTCACTGATCGGATTTTACGCGACGGATATTGCGGACGTGGTCGGTCAAGGCGGAGATGGCAGGACGACCTTTGACCTTTTGCCAGGATGGGAGAGGATGGGTCAGGACACAGAGGATTGAAGGTTCATGGGGAACGCCTTTGCCTTGCAGCGGAACACAAACCCGGCTAGCTAAAAAGTAGTAAACAATGTCGGCTTGAAAACTTCTAACAGAAAGACCAGCCACTGGTCTTACAAGCCTCCACCAATCCGGATTAGGCCCCCTCAGGGAACAGACCCGTGCCCCTTGGTGGGGACATAATGGGTAGATGATGAATGGCGGCTAACATTGTACTTAACATTGACATTCAACAAACAGAATGTAAATTGTTTACGTTGAAATAAACTTCTGATTTCTGAGTTAACGATTGGCAGTTTTATAAATCACATATAGCGTAACTGTCAAATGATCACGCTACTAAGGCCAACAGGGATCCCATGCTGCGGTGGCTAGGCCTGCTTAGAAACTCACTGTGACGACCCGTAAGGACCATAATATTGGTACAAGTTAATAAAATAAGTTAAGTACAAGTTAAGGCATCTTTGTAATATTCTGTCCTGTGCGTAATTTTGTTATCCAACGTATCTTCAGACTACATTAAAATTTATAGAAAGTACTTTTTTTACAATGATTAAAAATGTTGTCGCAATAACAGCCTATAAGGAGCAATTCCCATAGAAACGTAGCTCAGTTTTTATTCCCGCCAAGCCCCGAGGAGCTACGGCGCATTCCGTCAAGCCCCGTAGACCGGCCGGCGTGATAATTTTTGATAAATTTCAAATATTACTCTGTGATTAACTAACTTAGCTGTGAAAGAAAGTGTTCTAGGCCTGAGGGGTCAAGGGCCAATCCCAGAGGCCTCACGGGTCTCCTAAAGCGTCTTACGTAACTCCAAGGTCGGGTTACGCCGGCATTATCGGCGTTGCACCTCGCGCTCTGAACTTGAGGGCTTAAATGCAGTTCTGCATTCTATACAGGGTGTTATTAGCTTGCAGAGTATTATTTCCGCTTAGAGAAGGTGTTAGTTCCTTAACACCCTGTATAACCCCGTCGTGGGTTCTAATTCCGGCATACACTAATGACTTTGTATAGTTACGCATATTTGTAGATTCTTTTTTTTTAGAATTCGACATGTATATTTCGCAGTAAAGTAGTTAAATCAGAGAGTCAATTGAATCTCTAGACAGTTCGATATTCAATCAAGTCGCTAGTAGCATTTTCATTTAAATAAAGTAGCATCGAACACGTTTAACTATCTGACTGACCGAAAGCCAGGATGTTGAACATGTAAAACAAGATGGCGGTCACGACAACAGCTGATTACTTTTAGTCTTTCTTTTGGCAAACGTTGCAACATTGGTTTGTTGTGTGAGTGGTTTTTTGTTTCAAATTGTGGTCTTTGGTGAAATTGTAAACATGTTGTCGACTCCTCGTCTCGACTCATCGTGAAGAACTGAGAGCTCGGAAATTCCGTTTTGTTTTATTGTAAATGGTTACTCAGCAAAATTAAGAAGAAGAGTCTTGTTTATGTAGTGAGTTCTTGATGCAAAGATGGCTTTAGAAGACTCAACACGTTTGTTCAAAGAAACATTTTACACATTCTACACATTTGTCACCCTACGAAAGTTGAAATACCTAAGAACGTTTAGGAAACTCGTTAAACGTTTCGTTCACTCACTTGTCTGACGGAACTTTAGCAACTTGATTGAATATCGATCTTTGATTGACTGTCTAGAGATTCAATTGACTCTCTGATTTAACTACTTTACTGCGACATATATAGGTAGGTTTGAGAATAGGTTGTGATCTATTTTTCATTGCCCTAAGTGATAAGGGAGGTCCGTCCAAACTTTTTTTTTAATTATAAAAAAAAGTCACGCCCGTTATCCCCGAGGGGGTAGGCAGAGGCACCAATCACTAGAACTGGGGCCACGTTTTGCCGAGTTTATTAGGTCCCAAACGTGACAAGTGGCAAGCCTGTCGCCGTTATCCGGGCACAATTTATCAGCGAATAGTGTTGATGGACAAACAAACAAACGTACGTAACTAAAAGTCATTGGGACATGCGTGGTTCGAACCCAGACACTCATGATTATTCAATTATAAGGGTAATACATTTTTGACGGTCCATGCGCCGAACACCCATTGTATGAACATTGTATGAAATCACTGTTACACCCTGTAACTTACGCTGTTTTTGTATGTTTATTGCTCCGTGTGTGTGTTTATTGCTGTTGGGTGGTTTAACTAACTTTGGACGGGCGTCCGGCGCACGGCTGTTTTCTGCAAAGGCTGGAGTATACGAAAACCTATTTAATTATGCACCGTTTCACCGCGTGAACTCGACGGGATCAATATTTGTACAGCCTGAACTGTTCAGTACAAAAAAGAAATATTACGATGGTTAATGAAATTAAACGATCACTTTTGCGATGTCTTAAGGAGGAAGTTTAAGGAAGGTTAGCACACACACACACACACACACACACACACACACACACACACACACACACACACACACACACACACACACGCACACACGCACACACGCACGCACGCACGCACGCACGCACGCACGCACGCACGCACGCACGCACGCACGCACGCTTTTTTTTTCAAGACTTTAAATGAAAATGGCTGCCTCTTATTATGTTTGTTACAATGTTAAAATTAATTAACTTGTGCTGTGGGTTTTATCAAAAAACAAAATAAAAATAAAGACAACTATGGTTTGGCGTTATAATTGAAGTCCCTACTAATACAGAGTGCGTATACTGAGTTTTTTAATTCACTCTCGATAGTGAGAGCGTTTGCGTTTTGCATAGGAGTGACAAAGAGACAACTAGATGGCGCGCTTTGTCACTCCTATGCAGATCGCAAACGCTCTCACTATCGAGAGTGAATGAAAAAACTCAGTATACGCACTCTGGTGTCGTGAGACGCTCAACCAATTACAATATCGACAATAACGACGAGTTTTATCTATGAACAACGATAAAAGAAGCGATGAAAGAAGAAAAGTGCTTATACGTTTCACTGCAGGTATTTTCAACTTCATAATATTCATCTACATTCTAAGCGAGTCAGTACTCGTCCGGAAAACGGCGGAAGGTAAACAAAGCAGCAATTTTTCACACTACATAGTTCATTCATGAAATTGACATCAAAGTGTGAAGGCTGTTTCATTTGGTTGGTTATCAAAGTATCATTCCTGTAGTGCAGTCATCAGAAATGTAAGCATGTCACAGACTTGTAGGACATGCAGTAAAATCAGGGGTGATTTATTACGATACTTAATTACACACAAAATCACAATACAAGAAAGCTAACATGAGAAAACATATGTACGAAGGTGAGCTTATCTCTGTGAGAGATTTCTACCAGTAAACCGTAAAGAAATGGAGTGGATGTATGGAGTGAAAGGGATATTATGCATAATTAATTATGCAACTTCATTTAAGGTTTCTCAAGCTGTTTATTTTTAATTTACATGTACTTTAAAGTACGTATATAGGACGTATATATAACCTGCTTATAAAATATATTTTTTTACAGCTGCTTTAGTTCAGTTACTGCAGTAGAACTTATAGTTTATAGGTTTGGAAAAGGAAATTTTTGGATTCTCTTTTCAGGTTGGTAATAAGTTTTTATGAGATATCTTAAGCGATCTTAAATGATCACATATTATGCGTTCAGTGCGTGGATGGGTGACAGTCTATGACTAACGCTAGTGGCATTTTCCGAGCGGTTCGGTGCTTCGCAAGGCACGTCAAGCAGTTGGTGACTTGGTGACGGCTGCCGTCGATAGATGGCAGTCATTAAAGCTAAGTCAGAGGCCTAAGGGTGTCTTGAAAACTTCTGACAGTAAGACCAGCTACTAGTCTTAAAAGCCTCCACCAATCCAGACTTGGCCCCCGTTGTGGAGCATGGCCTATACCAGGGATGGCCGACAGGTCGATCGCAATCGACCGGTCGATCGCGGCTGTTAGTCCAGTCGATCGTGGCAAGGCAAAAAGTATAAATACGTAGGAAATGTGATTTAGCTTTTTGCAGATTTTACTGGAAAACTGAGAACATTACATCTAAATCAACAAGGCAAGAATAAAACATTAACAGAAATGACGAGTTTTATTGCAGCATTTCAAAGTCAAACAGCGTCTATGATAGTTGACATAGAGAAGAAAAAATTTGAACAATTTGTGAACATCAAGGATCATAATTATGGAAAAACATCCTACCTACAATTTCACTTCTGAGACACACACAAATGAAAAAATGTACATGACAGAAATTAGGGCAGTGGTAGCAGACTTTGAAATTCGCTATAGTGATTTCAGAAAAATTGAGAAGTTGGTTCAATTCATCAGTTATCCGTTTAATGATTCCATTGATCATAGTGATATCTATGAATTGGCTACAAATACATTTCAAATGGAGCACATGATGATGTTACAAAACGAAATTATTAGAAATATATAATAAATATTATTAATTAAATTAACGCTGCGACATTTCTAAAAGCAAGATCATTCTCAGGTCAAGATTTCTGGGCATTGGTTTCCAATGAAAAATACCGAAATTTGAAGAAATGTGTTGAACAACTTCATTAGTGTTTTGGCTGACTAACAATTTAGGTATGTGAGTCCAGTGAGACTACATTTTCCTACTTAAAACAAACAAAAAATAAACACCGTTCTCGCTTGACAGACGCTCATACATTAGATTCTTTAAGTAGTAGTCGCTACGAATAATTTGCATTTTCTCTCTTAATAAAATAAAAAATATTACATGATTGTGTACTGAACTATGCTCTTTCATTTAAGGTTTCAAGAAGTATGTAATGAGTAGATCGCATAGGGTTTCGTTAGTAAACAGGAGATCTTGGGTCTAACCAAGTTGGCCACCCCTGGCCTATACCTTCCACAGGGAAGAGACCTGTACCCCTCGTTGGGGACATAATAGGTTGATGATAATTATTCTTAACTTGAAGACATAGATCACATCCCCACTCACGCAGTTAATGCTAGGTACACCGGAGATAATAATTAACTAGATTGATGACTCATATAATAAGAGAATATCTGAGAATGTAGAAGAAGAAGAAGAATATTCTTAATTGTACTCATAAATAACATTTACAAATTTTAATTGTATTTAATTTTTACAGATTTTACAATTTACAGAATACACATACTTACTGCAAATTTGAAGGTTTATTCTGCTGCAGGGGGCAAAGATAAGCCATTCAATGAGAAGTGTAAAATGGAACAAATTAATTTAGAAGTATAAAGATACAGGTTTTCCAAAAAAGCTGCCAAGTGTAAAATCTCGGCAGAAGTATTTTACAGGGCTAATCAAATCCCTGTGTGAAACCACTGCCTGGATATTTTATATGCCGCTTTTTTAAGGGAATTTTTTTTTTACAACTGTTATTTAAACAATACAGAAGTTATTATGATCAGTTAAAAATTTTATGGGCAGTGATTTAATTTTTCGGCGGTTATTAAATTAGTGAGTCAGTAAAACATAAGCAGTAAGTAAAAAAATATTGGTCTGTTATTTCATCATTCAATATCAGTGCAAAAATTACTCAAGTAGTTTAATAAATTAATGAGCAGTAAAACGGTTGGAATGGGCAGTTCGAAGTGAGCAGTAGCATCCGGACGTCACTTTGATTGAAAAGAGAGGTACACTTTCGTTAAAAGAGGCGGAGTTTAAAGTGTTTGTATTTTTCGTGTTTGTATATTTAAAGTTTTTGTATCCTAATTTTAACATGTATCCTAATGCCAA
Organism: Yponomeuta plumbellus; assembly: GCA_947310845.1. Lineage (NCBI taxonomy): Eukaryota > Metazoa > Arthropoda > Insecta > Lepidoptera > Yponomeutidae > Yponomeuta > Yponomeuta plumbellus. The sequence continues at coordinate 7,515,938 of OX371216.1, read as the reverse complement.
ATTATAAATACAGATAGTAAGGCAAACCTGCTTTTGTTATACAATTTTCTGTCGCTGATTCATTTGAATATTGACATGTATCTTAGTTTTTGTATCCTAATTTTAACATGTCTCCTAATGCCAAATTATAAATACTTACAGATTGTCGTAATGTTCTTTAGTTTTACTCTCCGACCATGTAAAACATTTTAAGGTAATGTGTTCAATGTTCATATTCGGCATTTAATGTGAAGAAGGAAAAAAATATGATGCATGGTTAATACGGTTATGCTTCATATTTTTTCCCTTCGTGACATTCAATGCTGAAATACACAAGGAATACATTTTACCGCCTCATCGTTTATAGAACTGCCTAAAATAAAATGTATTTACTAACCAATTACGATTTGTTAACTGTATGCGCCTGACCGCCCAGTTCAACTATTCCACTGCTCAGTATTTATTGAACTACCCATTTAAATTATTTTATGACTCATTTTAATTTAGTTTACTGCTCAGCTTTTACTGCTAAACTAGTTTGCAAACATGCGTTTTTTATTTATTTACCTACCATAACTCAAATATTGAACTGCCGCTTTAATTCTATGCCCTTTTTTAACACATAATTTATGCACTTATCAGAAAAATCCCGTTTGGTGTTTGAGAACCCCCTTAAATATTTATTTTATTCCGTTTTTAGTATTTGTTGTTACAGCGGCAACAGAAATACATTGTCAGTGAAAATTTCAACTGTCTAACTATCACGGTTCATGAGATGCAGCCTGGTGACAGACGGACGGACAGTGGAGTTTCAGTAATAGCGTCCGTTTTACCCTTTGGGTATGGAATGCTAAAAAATCTCAGAATGAAAAGTTACCAGTTACTGCTAACATTGTAAGAAAACTAACGGCCTTACTGATAAAAAAAAGTTATACGCTATGAATAACTATTTGACGAATATCAATTTATACCGGTTTAATTGCATTTAGTGTACAAATAACCAGTTTGTCAGACCTCGCATAACGGCTGTATACACAGCTCATAACTTTTATTAGTAAGGCCGTAAAAGTTTTATAACAAAACATACCTTTTATTATCTCTGTAGAAGATATAATAACATCGCTCTCGTCCATCCTTGCTCTGTGGCATAAAAATTTCTTTATCTTGACGTCGGTGAGTTAACACTTTAGGATATTCAACACATTCCCTTAGGATATGAGGCTTTGCTTATAAAGATGTTATTATGAAGAAGTATTGTAGTTGGATGTTTTCTTTGTTGATCTGAAAAGACAAAACATCAATTTGTAAATACAGTGATAAATTGTGATACTCAAAATGAGTGAAAGATCAAATTATCTTTTTCTTCATAAACAAGCATTAACTTTCATTATAAGGTTGTCTGAAAGAAACAAACTGCAAACGTTTTTGCTGTGTTAAAATCCTATTGAATGTGAGGTGCAGACTTGGCTTTTATCTATTGAATGTGAGGTGCAGACTTGGCTTTTATCTATTTAAATGCAAGAGAACTCCATACAAAAAAGTAATCTCTACTGCAAGAGCAGACAAAATCCAAAGTTTTTAGCCAGTTGGTGTACAATAAGGGATATGTTTGTTTGTTTTAATAATTTACTTAGTTTGGTACATGTCATACTAAAAAATCTCTTGCATGTGATGTAGAGATGAAAGCACTGTGTTTCAAGTATGATTCATTCAATAAAAGTTATCAACCCATCTGGACAGTCCTTTTAAAGGTATGTTGTTTGAAAGTGGTCTTCTTTACAATGTATTCAACTTAGCCATTCTAATTAGACAAAAAAATCTTATTCAACCAAGTACTTATTTGAATCGAACTGTGTTAAATATAAAGACTAAACACATAGTAGGATTTAGACACTATCCGTGACATAGAAGTGAGGCCTTTGACATATTGTCTAATAGGTACCTAATCCTTACTTAACAGAAGGTAACAAAAACATTACCTTTTAAGATTTCCAGCTCCAACCGCAAGGTAAAACTAACACAAAACACTCGCTAAACTGCAGGTTTATTTGAAGAATTCGTTCATCCGACTCGGCTTGAGATAGATTTCATGGTCGCGATGGAATGATCGCGGAATGAAAATGCATGTAGGAGTTCATTTATTAGAAGCGTGGGACGACCACTCAGCTCTAAAGTAAGGTCATATACACTGCAAATGTGAGGAGTCCTAGCGCTGTTAGCTACTGCGAGTATGCATTAATTTGCATACTGTTTTTGTTCACGGCCCCAGCGATATCACTTACGATATCTACCGATATTGATAACATGTAAACACTAGCGCACCGGTAGCACAGGTAAAGCGGCGGGCTGTGACGGCGGAGGGTCACCGATTCGCATCACAACACAACCGCGGGCGGCCAGGCAAGGCAAAGCGAACGCAATTATTTATTTGCAATCTCGTTAGAAAATGACGTTGTCCATCGCTCGCCAAGAAAGAAGCCCAACTTTTTAATCAGTGACAGGAGAAGCCGTTGGAAACAGAACTGTCAGTCATAGGTAACATTCAAGTATACTGGAACGCTATTTTGCTCAAAGACCTAAATTTTTTATTTTTTGAGAGCGTAAAACTAGATGGCACCACACGGCTTATGAGCTTAGCAAGTTGAACGACAGATGACACCAAGCATTGAAGCTTTTATGAATTCAACCAAATTCAACTAAGGTAATATAATATAATTCAACCTATATAATTAGAAATTACTTTATATTAGTTTATAGTAGATTAGTTTAAATAAATAATTATTTAATAAATAAATAAATAATAAATTATTTGAGATGCTCGATTAAAACAATAATTACAAAATGATTCGGAAAAAAAAAACTAAGGTAAAATAGTAATATACCCGGCGCCGAAAGTCCAACTAAATGAAAACATAGTATTTCATAGTAACATAATATTTCAAGTATAATCTAAGAATATCGCACTATTTATATTAGTCTAACCATGATATGTACTGAAAGAAAGAAATACTTGCCTTGTATTTTCAGCAATGAGCCGTTTTCAGAAGAAAAAAATATATATTACGGCTGTCAAACTTATGTAATTTTGGATCTCAGCCCAATAGCCATGTGTGATACATCATAAAATAGGTCTCAGCGAGCTGAACAAAAGTTACTATGACGCCAACAGCCAAATGTTTGTCGTTTCGGAGTTATATTTTATTGAAAATTTTAGTTTTTTTTCAATACAATATAACTCCGAAAGGACAAACAATTGGCTGTTGGCGTCATAGTAACATTTGTTCAGCTCGCTGAGACCTATTTTATGACGTATCACACATGGCTATTGGGCTGAGGTCCAAAATTGCATTCTTTTGACAGCCGTAATATTATTATTTTTTTTAGTTCTTCTGAAAACGGCTCATTATGCTACGGCTAATGACTAAAAATCAGTCTTTTTGTATAATATCTTCGTTCATATTAAACTAGAATGATGATGATGATGAATATCGTTTTAGCAATAAAAGAAAATTATTATATGTCAACATTTCTATAATTTGTCTATTCAACAGTCAGATCCATTATTTAGGTAGGTAACAGAATAGTTTTATAGGTATTTAATTTAATAGTTGGTTTACAACTTTACATCTATCTGCCGCAGCTTTTACAGCGCCGATGACTGCTGACCGAAAACCTGGGAAAAAAATTACTATGAATTAGGTACTCGGTAGAGAAGGTACTTTACAAATGAAAGAACCACAAAAACACTACAGATATGACAAGCGCGAATTACCTAAGCGGTGGCACCCACCAATAATGGGAGGACTTTACCACCATTTTACTAGGTTGGGAGAAGGTGGTTACGTGGATGAGAGGGACGACTAAAGGGAAGGCCTTAGGACATAATCGGGGCTACATAAACCGACACACGTTTAAACACAAAATAATACAAAATATAGGTACACTTAAACAATGATCAGACTAGGCATGTTGGTACCATCGCGGTTTACCTACGAGTCCTACGACAATTATTAGTTAGCTAGTTCAACAAAGATTAGATTAGGTTAAGTAATGCTCTTAGTTGCACAGCATACATCATAATATATTTAACCATTCTGATCCAGTCTCGTCAGCGGTGGACCCAGTGGTGCTGGTAACGTTGTTAGTTACCGTTTCGATTGCGCGGCCATGTTCTGTTTTCAAAAAGTGCTTATGTCAGGATTCTGTCGAAATTTGTCAAAACTGAATGGTGTAAACCAAAAATTTGTCAAAGCAGTATTAAAGAAGTTATTGAGGTTTGAAGATGGCCGCGCGAACCTCCCGCGTAGAACTGCGCGGCCATGTCAGATCTCGGCATCTACAGGGTCTACAGGCCTGGTTTTTTTGTCAATGCATGTTTGAATTTGTCAACAAATGTCGAAGAAAGAAAATTCGTTCTATCACCATTACTTCCGAAGATATCGACGCCTGAACGCCATGGCCGCGCAATCCTCCGGTTCCGATTTCTTTAGTTTGTTTTTTTCGTAATCAGGCTTATCTAAATTAGTCAAGACCGATGTTCAGAGCTTGGTCTGAATTTGTCAAAGCCGATGAGGTCTGAATTTACACTCGTTTTCTCATCAGACAAACAAAATTACTAAAAAACCTAAGGACGCTGGCCGCGCAATCGAAACGCTTTTTCATATGCCGATATCTAGTAAACAAAAGAAGTCTGAGATATGATTTATGTACCAAATTCTTTGAAATTTTAGGCTCCTTCGATTAACATATCGTTTCACCACAAAACCTATCGTAACGAGATTTATTTAAAAAAATATAACCTCTCACACAATGTTTGGATAGGGTGACCATAATATCAGGTTTAATTTTAACCACGGAACCATACAATTTGCCTGCAACATTATATAATAGAATATATGACCAGTTTATATAATCATTTAAGGGTCCATATATTGCTCAGTTCCTCAAATTCCATCCAGCTCGCTTAGTACTCACGGAATGCATTAGATCAAAAGATTTTCTAAGATTGAGTTCCATTATGGAAAAAAAAATAGGATTTTTAACTAGATTTGGTACAATTACCTACCAAGTTTTCTTTGTTTTTTGTTTTTGCAATAACAAGCAATAAAAAATCGTTGAAATGTATTCTGCAGTTTCATGATTTCAGTTTCAATAGCTGTTAAATGGATGACACATCGCATAGTAATATTATTGTAAGACACATTATCAACGTACCTTATTCGACATTGTCTTTTTTATCCAAAATTCCAGATTTTTCTGAAATTCCAATTATTATCAGCTAAAACTTAAAAATTAGGTACTCTTTATTTAGCCACATGCAGTTTTTTAAACAAAATACTTCTGAGAAGTGTACCCTAATCTTTACAAAACGTCCCATAAAAATGTCACCGAAAACAAACCTTTTTGTGTGATACCATTTTACCGTACTTCTTCTCCGTAATTCGCTTGTATGCGCCTTTGTATCGCGCCGCCTTGGCCTGTGATGGCTCTGTCAAAGGCTGCCGCCCGCCCGTAAAACAAAGGACGCCGGTGCAGCATACATCAGCCATTGACTTTACTGTACTAGTGTCTAATTTTACTTTACCTCTACTTACTCATATTTGGTATAATGCACGCATGAGCATAATTTATACTATTTTTTTTATTCCAATAACCAGAACTGCTTGCTAGTATAACGACACTAACTAAGCAAGCGCGGTTTAACATGCAGCCCATGATACGAACCTCTTTCCTACTTTAGAAGAATCTTTTATGTTATATTATTTGTAGTTGTTAAAGTATAGAGGTTCAATTGGCAATCGACTCACGCTTGACACAAGATTTACATATAGAATGTTGATATTTGTGGTATGTCAATTTGAATGTTAGACATATCACTCTTCTGACTGACTGAATGCAGGAAACTCGTGTTTGTTGATTATTAAATCATAATAAATATTCTAATGGATATCTAGTGCCTTCACTTTATTCAATAAAGCCCCAAAGACCTCCTACAAATTTAAATAACAGGTCATGGGCTCGCAATAGCTTTTAAAGATCAGTATAATCGTTTTTCAGTGTTTCAGAAATATAAGTCTTTTTTCGTACACATCGAGTTACGAAGATAAGCATAGCAACCAAACAGTTGTTGACAAAATAAGCATAGCAACCAAGGTGACATTTTAAAATTTTGAAGAAGAAATAAACTGTACGTATTTCTTGAATAATTATGGAGAACATTAATAAATTAAATGCAAATACCAATTATCCCAATTGGAGGAAGCTTACAAAATTGTTTTTAGAAGCAAAAGGAATCGGAAACGACAGCGAGGAAAAAGGTAAAGACGCAAAATCAAAATATTTTATTTTAAATTCGATTGATGAAAACATTTTACATTATGTTATTAATTGCGCAACTACAAAAGACATCTTTGAGAAATTAGATATTGTATACAATTATAACGTCGAGAAAGATAGTCATCTCAAAGTCATTGAATTTTATAATTACAAATTCAGTGGAAATATAATACAGGACATAAGTAAACTACAGAATTTGGCTTTTGAATTGGAATCTACTCAAAATAAAATAAATGAAGAAATGATAATTCAAAAGATTTTAACAATTTTGCCCACAACATTAAACCATTTTAGAACAGTTTGGGAAATAACCCCGAAATGTGATAAAAATATTCACACTCTCATAGAAAGAATTCAAAAGGAAATACGGTTAATCGAAAATACAACTGAAATACCCGCTAATATTAATGAAGTTTTTAAGAGCGATGAAAGAAAGTGCTTTATCTGCAACAAAATAGGACATATTGCCAGATTTTGTAACAATAAACAATGTGCAATATGTAATAAAAATGGACACACTTCTATTGAATGTTTTTCAACAAAAACTTGCAAGAAATGTAATAAAAAGGGACACATAGAAAAGTTTTGTCGCATGTTTACCATGAAAAGATAAACACAGAAATAAGATGTGCAAATGCTGGGTCACGTATCGGATGTGCGGGCTAAAGTGAACTTTATTCTTTTTCGGTTAATGTCGGGGTTTATTTTATATCTTATGGTAGTATGTAAGGTTTTATAGGGTGTGTAAACATTTAATATGTATAAAAGGAAAAACACTTAAGGATTATTGAAATACGTAACAAGTTCAGACAGATTTAAAGGGGTGCTTAATAATGACAGATTTAAGGGGGTGCTTAATGATGATTCACTTAAGGGGGTGTATGTAATGTAATATTAATTGAATCATTATTTAACATTTAACTTGTCAAAAGAAGAGTAAAAATTTTAAAATTTTTTATTTCTTTACACATTTTCTGAAGATATCCTTAAGTAATTTTTCTAGATCTTTAAAATTGAATATATATGAGGTATTGTATTTTTATATGTTTAGTGATGGTGAATCGAGTGGAAGAAAATAAAAGAATATAGTTAAGGTTATTTTTATATGATGGTGATGAGTCGAGTGGGAGAAAAGCAAATAAGATAGTTGAGGTTATTTATATATGATGATGGTGGTCGAGTCGAGTGGGAGAAAATAAAGATGATAGTTATACTTATGTATTTATATATGATAATGATGACGAGTCGAGTGGGAGAAAATAAAATAGATACCTAGTTATACTTATTTATATGATGATGATATCATAGTGGTGTTGATATGAGTGGGAGAAGATGAAGATAAAACAAGATAGTTGTAGTTATTTATGTCAGTGGTGACGTGATGTGTCGAGTGGTGAAAATAGAGATAGATATGGAATAAATAGTTCATATTGTTTGTGGTGAAAGATATACAGGGTGAAAATGTTTATATAGTAAAGTTGAAAATTTGATATACAGGTTGAATATTTTGATATTGTATTTTAAAATATACAGGTTGAGTTATTATTGGGTAGTGAATTTTCGAAATTAAGTTGATGATGTATAAAATATAATTTTGGGAAACATTGTTTAGATGCAGTAGGTAAATTAAATTAATTAAAGAAATTGTTATTAATGTTTTTACAAGCAGAGTCGATTGAGGGGGTGTGTTAAAGTATAGAGGTTCAATTGGCAATCGACTCACGCTTGACACAAGATTTAAATATAGAATGTTGATATTTGTGGTATGTCAATTTGAATGTTAGACATATCACTCTTCTGACTGACTCAATGCAGGAAACTCGTGTTTGTTGATTATTAAATCATAATAAATATTCTAATGGATATCTAGTGCCTTCACTTTATTCAATAAAGCCCCAAAGACCTCCTACAAATTTAAATAACAGTAGTGACATTGTCAATCAGTGTTGTGCATTTCTATTACCTTTGTTTGTCTTGTTATTGTTGTGCTAAAATATGTAGCCGTATTTTATGTTGAATAAAGCATATTTATTCCTCGATATCAGTTGTTAAATGTTACAATTTATTCAACATATGATTTTCGCATCACCTACATCGATAATCAAGCATCATGGCTAATCCGGAGCCTCCTCCGAGCTCAAGCTTATCTCGCTACCTACGCCCAAACAGGTTTGACATCGAACCCTCTACCAGTGGCTCAGACCTTCAATGGCAGCACTGGAAATACTCTTTCGAAAGCTTCTTGGCAGAAGAGGCATCGTCCGCCACAGATGCAGTAAAAATGAAACTTCTGGTGAACCATATTTCGCCATCCATTTTTAACATTGTACGGGAATGTACAAAGTACAGCAATGCAATAAAACTGCTCAATGACACCTACGAAAAGAGAAGGAACATAACGCTTGCCCGCCATCGACTCACAACTCGTAAACAGCAGACTGGGGAGACTGTATCAGAATTTTCTAGAGCCCTCTTTAGTCTAGCGCACGACTGTCATTTTAAGGCTGTGACCTCCGAAGAACATCAAAACGAGTCTGTTCGTGGTGCCTTTATTGCTGGTCTTGCGACGCAAAGGATAAGAGAACGACTGCTCGAAAAATCTGAAATGTCACTTGAAGATACATTAAATTTAGCAATTTCACTTGAGACAGCGGAAAATACATCGAAAATCTTGCAAACAAGTAACTCAGCCGCTCCACTAAATGCCGCGACAGTACATCACCAATCTGGAGAAGTTGAGCAACAACAATTAGCTGCCACTAATACTCGTGCTACCTACAAGAACACGAATCACGATTTCTCACGCCCCAAACAAGGAAACTGCTTCTTTTGTGGTGGACGATTTCATCAAAGAGCAAAATGTCCCGCTCGCGATGCTCAATGCCAACTTTGCTCTCGAAAAGGCCATTTTGCAAATGTTTGCCGCAGCTCGGGGCGCCCTCACCAGGACGTAAGCGCTGCTGTAACAACTGACGAGCAGCAAAACTCCTCATCGAGCGCATCGGACTCTGAAGCTACGTGTGCGGCGGCCCCAGGAAGTATACGTAAGGCAACCATCTCTATCACTGTAAATGATTATAAAGCCGATGCCCTGATCGACACTGGGAGCTCTATCAGTTTTATCGACTCGAATCTATCCCAGACAATGAAACTAAGAACGAAACCCTGCTATCAAACCATCTCTCTCGCTTCTAACAACAATGTATCTCATGTTAACGGCATTTGCAACGCGACGATTAAAATTAATGGCCACACATACAAGCAGCAGCCCTTATTTGTTATCAACAACCTATGCGCTGATGTCATCATCGGACATGACTTATTGAAACACCATTCTTCTCTGGTGTTACAGTTTGGTGGAGATAAAGAGTCGCTGAAGATATGCAACGTGCTACAAGCGACAGTACCTCCAGCGTCAGTATTCACAAACCTTTCACCTAACATCAAACCCATCGCTATCGCATCCCGTCGTCACTCAGAAGAGGATGAATCATTCATATCAAAGGAAATAGCCAGCCTCCTCGAGAACAAAATCATCGAGCCTAGCATATCCCCATGGCGCGCCCAAGTTCTTGTGGCCGGGGGTGGGAATCATAAAAGGCGCATGGTCATCGATTATTCCCGCACCATCAACCGATACACAGATTTAGATGCGTATCCAATTCCAAACATAGACTCGATTGTCACGAAAGTTGCTAAATACAATTTTTTTAGCCAAATCGATTTAAAAAGTGTGTACCACCAAGTACCAATTTTACAAAGAGAAAAGATTTATACAGCGTTTGAAGCATGCGGGAACCTGTACCAATTTACACGCATACCTTTCGGGGTTACTAACGGTGTGGCAGCATTTCAAAGAACCCTTCATCACATCATTCGCACTGAAAATTTGGCCGGAACGTTTGCATATTTGGATGATGTCACTGTTTGTGGAAAAGACAAAATAGAACACGATGAAAATTTACGAAGATTCATGGAAACTGCGAAAAAGTATAATCTTACATTAAATTTAAACAAATGCAATTTTGAAACAGAATCAATAAACCTTTTAGGTTACACAATCCATCAAAATCTTATCAAGCCTGATAAAACTCGACTAGAACCACTAACAAATCTTCCTGCTCCTACGGACTCAGCTTCTCTCAAACGGACACTGGGCCTTTTTGCTCATTACTCAAAGTGGATCAACAACTTTTCCGCCAAAATTAGACCATTAGTCGAATCCAAACTACCTTTATCTCAACAAGCACTCGACTGTTTTGCGAAACTTAAGTCTGAAGTCACACAATGTGCCCTTGCTTCTATTGACGATAAGGAGATTTTCACCGTAGAAACTGATGCGTCGGACTACGCCGTAGCTGCTACTCTTTCGCAAAAAGGACGGCCCGTCGCATTTTTCACTCGAATGCTTAATGATTCAGAACGCCGGCACCCTTCAATAGAAAAGGAAGCAAGTGCAATTGTAGAAGCTCTAAGAAAATGGCGACACTATTTGATTGGCAAACATTTTATACTACTTACAGATCAACGCTCTGTCTCATTTATGTTTGATCAAACACATTCGAGCAAAATAAAAAATGAGAAAATTGAACGCTGGCGTTTAGAACTTTCCTGCTATAAATATGACATCTCATATCGACCAGGCAAAGAAAACTTAGCAGCAGATGCTTTATCAATAGTATGTGCACTGGTGAATGGACCTTCCATCAATAAATTAATTGAGCTACACAAATCACTATGTCATCCCGGCGTAGCCCGAATGACACATTGGATTAGATCTAAAAATCTTCCATATTCTATAGAAGAAATAAGGAGAATGACATCTGCATGTCCTGTATGCTCTGAGATTAAGCCTAAATACGCTAATACTGAAGGACATCTGATAAAAGCTACTGCGCCTTTCGAAAGACTCAACCTCTACTTTAAAGGCCCTTTACCCTCAAGTTCTGCAAACAAGTACATATTAACTATCATTGACGAATACAGTAGGTTCCCTTTTGCATATGCCTGCAAAGACATGACCTCCGACACTGTAATTAAATGTTTGAAAGACCTATTTTCATTATTTGGCACGCCAGCATACATACATTCCGACAGAGGAACGTCATTTTTATCGGAAGAGATGAAACAGTTTTTGACACATCTTGGGATAGCTAGTAGCCGGACTAGCCCGTATAATCCACAAGGGAACGGATTAGTAGAACGTTTAAACGGTACTTTGTGGAAAACCATACAACTTCATCTCAAGTCGAATAATCTCGACGGAGCTGATTGGGAAAGAGCCCTGCCTGTTGCACTCCACGCTATCCGATCTCTTCTTTCAACTGGCATAAACACAACTTCGCATGAAAGAATGTTTAATCACCCGAGACGCTCTTGTAACGGTTCCTCGCTCCCGACGTGGTTGATGTCACCGGGTCCAGTATTTATGAAGAAGAACGTACGAAGTTCTAAGTACGACGCAGCCATCGAAGAAGTAGAACTTCTCCAAAGCAACCCGGAATATTCATACATTCGACTACCTGATGGACGCGAGACTACCGTCTCTAATCGGCGACTGGCTCCCATTTCGCCGGGGAATGTTGAAGAAGATGCATTCTCTGACGACGAATCTCCTCCTGATACACTTCAAGCTGAGACCCAACAGCCCGACGTGGATGTGTCCCATCCAACTCAAGCCGAAGAGGTTCTACCATCGCCGCCAGCTACCACACAAGCAGATGTCGATTCGACTCGTCGTTCTACACGAACACGAAGACCACCTGCATACCTTCGGGACTATGTGTCTTCCATAAACGGGGGGTGAATGATACGAACCTCTTTCCTACTTTAGAAGAATCTTTTATGTTATATTATTTGTAGTGACATTGTCAATCAGTGTTGTGCATTTCTATTACCTTTGTTTGTCTTGTTATTGTTGTGCTAAAATATGTAGCCGTATTTTATGTTGAATAAAGCATATTTATTCCTCGATATCAGTTGTTGAATGTTACTTCGTTCTGTGCTAGCACATGTAACCTAACGCACCCATAGCCGGCAGTAATACTCCCTTACGTGAGTATTACTTCCAGGTTGTAACTTGGCAGCAGCCGTATGGACACGGCCTCCACTACCTTTTTTGTACCATGGTTAAGCTAAGTATTTAAAAAAAAAAGACGTTTAAAGTACCCACTAGTAGCTAACATATACAAAGGAAGGACTGTAAAGGTCACTGTACCAATGAGCGGTACGTGAATTTACGTGAAACCTGATATTATGGTCACCCTATCCAAACATTGTGTGAGAGGTTATATTTTTTTAAATAACTCTCGTTACGATAGGTTTCTGTGGTGAAATGATATGTTAATCGAAGGAGCCTAAAATGTCAAAGAATTTGGTACATAAATCATATCTCAGACTTCTTTTGTTTACTAGATATCGGCATATGAAAAAGTGTTTCGATTGCGCGGCCAGCGTCCTTAGGTTTTTTAGTAATTTTGTTTGTCTGATGAGAAAACGAGTGTAAATTCAGACCTCATCGGCTTTGACAAATTCAGACCAAGCTCTGAACATCGGTCTTGACGAATTTAGATAAGCCTGATTACGAAAAAAACAAACTAAAGAAATCGGAACCGGAGGATTGCGCGGCCATGGCGTTCAGGCGTCGATATCTTCGTAAGTAATGGTGATGGAACGAATTTTCTTCCTTCGACATTTGTTGACAAATTCAAACATGCATTGACAAAAAAACCAGGCCTGTAGACCCTGTAGATGCCGAGATCTGACATGGCCGCGCAGTTCTCCGCGGGAGGTTCGCGTGGCCATCTTCAAACCTCAATAACTTCTTTAATACTGCTTTGACAAATTTTTGGTTTTCACCATTCAGTTTTGACAAATTTCGACAGAATCCTGAAATAAGCACTTTTTGAAAACAGAACATGGCCGCGCAATCGAAACGGTAACCGTTGTTATACCACAAAATAAATATACACAAAAAAAACTTAACTAACAATCCATAAAATCTGACTGATGATTAACTCATACTTGGCAGCGGCTAGTAACAGACTGGGTCTCATAAAACTAGTTTATTATGACAATTCGGTGTATGGGTCAGATTATTTCTGATTTAGAATCTCTGGATAAATTAACTGATACAACAATCAAATTGTCATAGTAAACAATGAATGTAGAAACATTGAACCTGACGCTTGATAGCGTCACGAGCTAAACAAGACGGTTATCGCTAAGCTAGTTCAGGGGACAACCGTGTTTTACCATTCTGCTCCAGGTGGTAAGTCCCGTCAGCTGTAGACCCAGCTGGGCTGGTGACGTTGTCCTTCAACTGGGCCGGGTGGCCCCCTTGCCGGACCATGGCAGCTGATCCTAGCGTGGTTTGGGCAGCCAGGCGGAGGGCCAAGTCCCGGGGCAGACCACAGCGGACCCCACCGTCAGCGAGTGACTCTATTAGCATGTAGACCTGGAAAGGTATTTAAATGATGAAATGAAAATTAATGAAAATGAAAATAGTTTATTTACTTAAACAGATATTAACATTAGCACATTCGGGCAAGATTTTCCTTGAATAAATTCAATGGTATGTAGAATACTTGTATCAGGAAGCTCCGCTTTTCCACACTTGGACGTAAGACTAGTTGGTCCTGCATTACATTAGATCCTTGAAATTTAGATGACACAACATGCTATGTGAAATACTAATTAACATGTTTTTAAGATAGGTAAAACTATAGTATTATGTGTATGTATAGTGTATGATGATATGTGTGTGTGTGTGTGTGTGTGTGTGTGTGAGTGATTTAAGATATGATTTAAAGATTCAGGGTTTGTTTCACAGTCGCTTATATGTTTTGACTGATGGGTAATACATGCGATGAGACAAAGAGCTTCTTTAGCTTTTGTATGTAGTTCAAAGACGAATCTTTGATCTACAGAGGCTGCAAGGGAAATTCACAAGTTTTAGAAGTTTTATTTTTATGGTGACGTCAGTCCATTTTAAAGATACTCCTAGTTTAGTTTTTGTAGTAGTATAGTGTGTTAGTAGTGTACGAGAAACGAGGAGAAAGTGAACGTTATAAGTTCATACTGTTAACAGCTGTCAATTGTTCTCTTTTTGTACACCCTTTCAGCTGTTAACATTAGATTAAAAATTTACGAGAAATAATTTAAAGTAATGGGCAATATAAAATTTTTTCTAACCCTTTTATTCCAGATTAAGAACAAATTCTATCAATCCATTCCATTAAAATTCAATGTCCATTCTAATAATTGTATCATAATATTGCTCTATCTATAAGTGAGACACTTCTCTTTTACGCCGACTGGTCTTTTGCTAGCCTCGTCCAATGTTTCTCAGCCGCAACACCGCAATTTAATTAAGTTGAAACCCAAACAAAAGTATGCCCAAATAACTCACATAAGCTGGCCCACTGCCGCTGAGCGCTGTCACTGCGTCCATCTGGTACTCGGGCACTTCGTCGCAGGTGCCCACGGCTTGGAAGAGCTTGGTGGTCAGCTGGGCATCTTCGGCGGTGGCCCTGGAGCCCCGGCTAAGGGCTGCGGCACCTTCCTTGACCAGCGCCGGGGTATTGGGCATCACGCGGATTACACGCGCTTCGAACGGGAGGTTCTAGAATTCAGCGAAATGGTATAATGCACCGTAACTTGACCAAATATCCGCGTCTTTGCGATGGAGAGTTCTGTACTATCATAAATACGTTATCTCAGTTTAAGAACCCTACGCAAAGGTTCTCGTACGGTACGTTTAGTTCGGTCAATCTTTAATACAGCACTAATTTGATTATTCCATCAGGAAATTTTGGTCCACTGCTGGATATAATATTATGAGGACTACAACGAAATAAATAGTAAGAGAAATAAGGAACACGAGATTAAAAGAAAATTAAGGTTCCGTAATTTTAACTTTTACCCTGCGGAACATATTAAAAATCTAGGTTCTTAATAGAATCTTAATTTTATTTTTTAGGAAGTACCTAAATGACCGTTCTAGTTACAAAGGATTTTTCTCATTGCACTTACCTATATAATATTTATTTCGATAAAACAGAGATCCATAGGGTTGTTAAAAACTAAAACTAAATTGGGGTAAAAACTACGTTAGTAGGCTTGATAGGTATCGACCTACTTTAAAACCGTTTGGACAGCTTACATGTAATAAAATAAATTAAACTATTTTCATCACATGCGAGCCATCCAAAAAGGTTCCATATTGGACAGTCCGGCCTATCCACCAACCAGTACCTGTAGGAAGCCGTTGATACTGCCTCGGACGCAGCCTAGCAGGGACGCCCGCTTGTATATGAAGACTTTTTTTTACCTTCTCAATAGAAGCGGTGCTGACGCCCATGGCAACCGATATAAATAGCTTGTTCTTGGTAGCTGGAAGATTCTTGATCTCAGAAAGGGCTGGGGCGACTACATCCGGTTTCACGGAGACTATGACCACCTCGGAACGCTCCACGACTGATTTGTTCTCGAAGAAAGCTGCGGCTCCTAGTTTCTAGTGAAATAAACAGAAAAAAATTTTCTTTTAATCATAACAGTCGATTACCGATGGGTATTGATTGCCGGTATAATAATAATATTATACAATAAGTATTTTGAGAATGGTTATAAATTGATAGTCCCTATTTTTATCTCTATGAAAAAAAATATGTGTAAAAAGGTAACTGATTTCACTGCGAAAGAACTTAGACTTCCATTTTTTATAAATCAAGTAAAAAGGTAAATAAGAATATAGTCATCTACTATATTCAATAATCCTATAAATACGTAGATATCGTTGAAAACTACAATTCAAATACTCTTAAAAAAATACAATTAGTACCTTGAAGGCATCAGCGCTGATTTTGTCCGATGGGTGACAACTGGCCGTTATTTCTTCTGGCTTCGCCAAACCTGAGGAAAAATGCGTAATATATTACTAAATTAAAACATAAGTTACATACATAATTCTTAAAAAGACCTGTTTGGTTACCGGCTGATATAAATCCATTGGCCAAAGCAAAAGCCAGGCGGCCACCTCCAATAAAACCGATTTTCATAGCTTCCGTCAGAGATACTGCAATAAAAATTAAAATAAAATTATATACAAGAAAATATATGTAAATATATGTATGAAAATATATGCCGAAAGTACGCAGCTAAAGTTACGCGACGGACGACACTTATACAGTCAACAGCTCACCAACCTTTACATTTTCGTTACAAAGTCATCAAGTAGAGCGTCGATTATCCGAACGTCGGTTATCCGAACGACCGCTTATCCGAACGCCCCCGCCCGACCCGCGCATGCCTCTCGCGTCTCAAAACTCGATGTCAAGCCGAAACCGGGTGAAAAGCCAAGTCATACCGGTTATGAGAAAAATATAAAAAAAAAACAGCATATATAAGCATTATTATTCAGAGTTACAAAATTAAAAAAATAAGAAAAAGTAACGAGATTTGTGGCTACTGAATATTTCAAGTTTTTTAAATGTTTATAATTTTGTATGCATGCAATTTTTTTTTTTTTTGTGTTATTCTGATAACCAGTATTACTTGCCTTTTCACCCGATTCCGACTTGACGTCGAGTTTTGGGACACCCTGTATAGGTAGTTCGATTATCCGAAAATACCGGTTTTCCGGACACCCATGTCCCCCAATTAGTTCGGATAATCGACGCTCTACTGTAATGAGATGATTAAATCGATTGTAGCGCATACGTTTAATAATCTTGAATTTGCTGTCGAGCACGAGACATGATAAACGTGACGTAATTTTAGACATAGGTACGTGCTTCATAGATAAAGATCGTTTTTTTTTATTTCATTAATTATAAATAATTAAACTAGTAAAACCCTGACAGTAACGTTAATAATTATGAATCAGTATTCAATGACTCCGTTTAAAAATTGTAATTGTTAAAATGTAGTTGAATTTTACACATTTAAATTGTAATCTTCCATTTGAAATTTTTTTATTGACGAACTGCGTATGAAAATGCGTATCGGCCAGTTTTAAGTCACGTAACTTCAGCATCTAATAGGGTTGGTTGAAACGGTATCCCAAAATGTTCTTTGAAATTAAAAGCAAACAACGTAGGTAACTCACTATAAAAACTACTTGTTATTTAAAAATATATATTATTTTTCTCTGCACAACCGCTGTGAACTACCGAAAGCAAGAGACTGAGGCACAGCTATGAGATAATATTTATTGACAATAGATTGTGGAGCGAGAGGTTATTCAGTGTTATCGTATAATGGGGATCGTTTATATCATTTGTTAATAATGTTGTAACCACGTGAAAACATATAATTTATTTATTTTATTTCGGCAGTAATCCTGCATATTAAGTACTTAGGTAGGTACTTACAGTATGTCCAAAAAGAGTAGAAACCGGAAGTGAAAGTTTACTAATTGTTTTATTGAGAAGTCAAAACATTTACTATATTTATTGGAGCACAATACTTTATTTTATGTAATAGCTCAAGTTTTTAATTTATATAATGCTTGTAAGCGCAAGATATTAACCAACACAGACAAAAAGTCTGAGCAAAACCGTACTCTTTAATTTCTACTCTTTCTGGACAAGATGTAGATGACCAACACTTCCTTTTTTCCTCTGTGCTAATACAAAGGCCGACTTGCACAACTTTTTAAATATCACGTAAATCTCCATTTAAATCGACTTTGGCAAAAGTGGTGAAACCGTTGCTATGGGCCCTAGTTTTATTATGCCTGAGAAATATACGAACAAAAAATGGCTTTGACTTCGTATAGGCTGGACGGGTCATATTGACAAAGGGTGCTTCTGTTCAGACTAATGAAAGTTGATGAAGAGAAAGAGATAGTAGCCAGTGGCAGATCCTGGATTCTGCTCCCACGACATAAGCGTGAGTTTATGTATGAAAGAGATGAAACTATGAAGTTTTAACCTCTTCAGTACTGACCTTGAAAATAACAATAGAAAACCATTGTTTTTCAAGGTCAGGTCTGAGGAGGTTAACGTCACACTAGCTAGTGCCTACTACAAGTATCTTATCCTATCTGCAAGTATCTTTTTTTGAAGAAAAACTAATAGTATCTTTGGTCCAATAATCCTTGGTCTAAGCGTGTGCTTTTGTTTGATTACTTAGTTTAATAATAACACTATTGTAAAACATCGATAACGGAGCTGATGGGAGCCTAACTGCCTATTTACCGTCCGGCCGCTGGGAGAATACGATCCTGACAGGTCATGTTAGAATGGACGACGTAACCTTCAAGTGGCGTAAAATTTTCGATTAAAATATTTTTATGTCCTATTTATCCTACTAGCAAATAATTGGCATTGAAACTATATCATTGTGTAAACTTACAATCAATGTTATATTTTGCACAGTGATTTAAATGTTAAATAAGATGAAATCAATATTTAATGTTCGTGCGTAAAATCATTACTACGCTGTCACAAGGCTATGCCAACCGTATTTTTTTGTAGTAACGTACCAAAAATAATGAAAATAATAACGGTCCCTTTAGCGATACGAAGTTGATGAACAGGCTTAAGAAAAAGATCATCGCGTTCTCAGAATCTCTCCGTACCACTGCCGTACAAAGCGATTGAGCTGATCTGGGCTCAAAAAAAGGTCGCACAGCTGGCCACAACACTTCACCGCCATTTGGCACAAAAAAAATGATGACCCTTCTAAAATGCCTGCGAAAATGGCACAAGAGATGACTAAGTGAAGGTCGTCTAAAAAACAAAACTACTTAATCGTGAGTCAGTAGCAAAAGCTAGTTATGAATAACGTAAGGAATGATAACGTTGATTTTCTCCCATCACTAGTCATATGAAACAGACAGGAACTCATGATCGTATACTCCCAGCGGCCGAACAATATTTTTTTAAAGTTTATGTTGTCTGCTTGAAATACAATAATTCTGTTTTTTGTCCCTATTAAAGAAAAAAAAGAAAAATCTTTGTCTATCTGTGTGCCAAGTTTTATGTTAAGCCGTTCAGCCGTTAAGTGCGTGATTAAGTAAGAAACACCCAAACATCTTCAGAAAATTTAAGTAGGTACAATACTAAAGTTCATGGCATCGGCGCAAAGGAATTGTAAAAATTTCAAGTAGGTATTCACCAACTTAGGTAATTGTTATCGTCTGCTTATCGTTGGTCACTGCACCCAGGAGTCCGAAGTCTTATCGTCCAGTCGGTCTGTCAATGTTCAATTAAATGGGTTGGGTGAGATGCGACTCGCACTCTTTATTGATCGAGCCTTGAGAGTAATATGCACCTATTAAATCGTAATGAACGCTAACACAGTACATCTGCTATGCCGAGAGCATTTCATCTTTGGAAAACCCCTGTATTCAGGCAGTTAAAATAGAGATGAGTGACGCGAGAGTGGCGTAAACATTGCAAAACAAATAAAAAACCAAATGTCGGCTGCAAAGCTGTTTTTTTATAGAGTACCAAAAAGTTGGGCCTTAATGGACGCTGAACGTTCAGACTTCAGAGTAAAGGATTATTATCCACATTAGAAAGGGCAGCGTGCGGGTGAAACGGTACAGACTAAAATAGGCCCTAAATCTTTTGAGGTTAGAGACTTTAATATTATCACAAAAAATCTCGGCGCCCCGCGCGGTGCCGACGAGCTATCACGTGACGGACTTCTTACGCCTATTTATTATTATCTATCTGTAATTTGGTTAATCTAATACATATGTAAGTATAAAATTCTCGTGTCACAGTGTTAGTGCGCATACTCATCCGAAACGGCTTGACCGATTTTGATGAAATTTTATTTGGCTATTTTAATAAGGCCGCCAATTATACCGTATTATGTTATGGTGTACATACAATAAAGAATATCCTATCTATCTATAGAATATTCGTTTGAGATTAGGTTGTTATCCATTTTCCAAAGCCCTAAGCAAAAAAATACATCGGGTCAGCTAGTAATTATGTAGAATTATTGAAAACAATAAACATAAAAAAAAACACACAGCATTGTTAAAAAGGCGAACTCTTATGTTCTTATGTTGGTTTAGATGCCTTAATTTGCATACATATATGTATTCATAATCTCACGCCTCTATACCAGGAGGGGTAGGCAGAGACCAGGGACTGCCACTTGCCACGATCCTAACACATCACTTTCGCTTCACAAACATTCATTAGTCGTTGGTTATGCACGCTGGTTTCGGGCATTTTTAATCTTAAGCCTTAATCTGTGACTAGAAATTATGATTTCTGTAAATCATGCCGCCCACAAGTCGCCATTACCAGCACGTGTTTTGACAACAAGTTGAGATTTTCATCATCAACCCATCATGCCCCCACCGAGGGGCACGGTTCTCTTCCCTGAGGAAGGTATAGGCCATACTCCACCACGGGGGCCAAGTCCAGATTGGTGGAGGCTTGTAAGACTAGTGGCTGGTCTTACTGTCAGAAGTTTTCAAGCCACCCTAAGGCCTCTGACTTGGCTTAACGACTGCCATCTATCGACGGTAGCCGGCACCAACTGCTTAGCGTGCCTTGCGAAGCACGGAATCGCTCGGAAAAATGCCACTAGCGTTAGTCATAGACGGTGACCCATCCATGGACTGAACGCGCCGCATGTTGCTTAACCTTAGTGATCGTTTAAGATCACTCAGGCAGCCCAGGCTACGAGCGATTCAGTTGCCAGAGTTGAGATTTTATCAATATCAATATTTAATATTCTCCGTGGTGCAGCGGATAGTGCATCTGCCTACCATACGAGAGGTCCCGAGTTCGAATCCCGGCTAGTGCAAAAAATAACACCCCGGGTCTTGGATGTTTACATGTTTGTGATGTCGCTGTTTCTGGTTCCCACGACACAGGGTATTTGTGGGGCCAGAAGCAATGTATGTGCCTGTATATACATGTTTGTTATGTTTAAAGAAAAATATAGCAATATATTTGTGATGTCTTGCTGTTTTAATTGTTATTTAAATATTTTTACATATTATAATAATTAATTTAACCAATATAAAGTTAGATACTGTACCTACGTAAAACCCGCACAAATAAGTATCGGGATTCGTCTTTTGGTCTCCACGTCACAGGCTATGCAAGGTATAGAAAGACCTGTGACGTAGTGTACCTATAGTACCTACAACTACCCACGTTTAAATTACAAGAAAGCTAAAATGCGATTATAGGTATCAAATAACGCATGCATATCAGTAGGTTCCTATAAATGCAGCTATCTGTGCGAGTAGACCTTGATCTTACCATTTAAAATTACCTAACAACTAGGTCGATAAGCCAGACGCTTACTAAAGTGGACTGAATATTATTATGTGGTAGGATACTTAGATAAAGCGGAGATTCGCGAATATCCTAGGAAAAATTGTTGGAATCTATATTGAGTTAAAACAAATCGAAGTATAGTTGTAAGTATATAGTAGAAGTATCTTGAATAGAAAACTTAAACGTTAAAAAATATAATAGTTAATTAACTATCGTCGTTAGTTCTTATAGTATTTTAATACGGTATTTGACACTATCAACAATAAATTATTTGAGATGCTCGATTAAAACAAAAATTACAAAATGACTCGGAAAATGTATTTCTTTTAATCATATACTAGTTATTACAATTTTTAAATAGATGAAACATATAAAGAGTGCTCTGAAATGTGACGTCACAAGCAAGTATTTTCATACAAAATTCCGATTTAAAAGTAACTCATTTGACATCCTGTCAAATACCCAATTAAGGCGTGAAAATATGTTTGCTTGTTTTTTTCTTCTGAAAAGTTATATTGAACATTGTATTTTTACTGTAGCTTAAAAGAGTTCTGTGCTGTGTGATGGATGAATGTGCCAACGAAAAACTAAGCATTCATGTTGTAAGTTAACCAATTACTATCATTTCATGTTAAGAGATGATAGATACTCGTAGATACAATATTCTTGCCTTGACCTATATATCTATAAAATATTTTACATAGGTATCAAGGTATTACACAAAATAGGTATTACACGAGATTTTGAGAAATATCTACTAACCGTTGAGGTCCTTGTGAGAAAACAGCTCTGTGCCTACTTCTCTATCATCCGGCTCTTCGCAAATATCATAGGATATTCGGCAAACACCGTTTTATCTAAAGAACCTACCACACAGATACCATGTTTTTACTTTGAGCGAAAAACTAGTACAAAATATGTACAGACCTAAAGTAAGAAAGCTAAAAAGCCATTAGGTAAGCACGTACTTATGCCTATCTTATTTGTTTTGATAAGATAATACAACGTAAAGACCAAAGTTAAAATTTACTATTGAGTGAAGCCGACGGAATATCGCCCTTTGTACGCCTAGGCCTGTCCGGGACATTTTTCTCTTGACCTCAATCACCTAGATTTTTTTTTAACTAAACTGAGTTTTTTTAAATTGACATGCGTGGTATTTTTTTTTATATTACGACATACTTCTCTTATTAGGTATTGTACTGCACTAATATTTTGCTATGTCACGGTAACGTGCTATTTATTCCCATTTTTGTGCACATTGAAAAAAAAACCGGATAAGACCGGGCTTGCCCACCGAGAGTAAGGCCCTTTTTACTGACATTTTCCCAAACTTCAAAGATTTTTTTTTAATGATGTAATTACAAATGTATAGTTTTCAGGGTTTTCCCTGCATTTGCAGTATATTACAATATTACTTGCCAAATTTAATAGCTCTAGGTCAAAAGGAAGTACCTTGAATTATCATTAGTAGTGTCAAAATATATTTATTTTTATTTTTTATTTGGGACCTAATAAATTCGGCAGAACGTGGGCCCAGTTCTAGTGATTGGTGCGTCTGCCTACCCCCTCGGGGATAATTTTATTATTTTTATACTTTTTTGGCGGCAAAAAACGCCCTATCTTTTTTACGTTAATTTAGAAGTTTGATTTTTTTCACAGGTTACATATACATATGCGCATTCCCGATATAAAGAGTCCTTACTTGACAGACAAATGGACGGATGGATAACAAAGTTGGCAAAGTATTTTGCTATTTTATTTTTCATTGTTTTATTTTTTTTTATCGCACACCAAAACACAATAGACACAAAAATAAACAGTGAAACATTTAAAAAAAAAAAAACAATGCAGAGAAGGCAACATGAGAAAATACACGCACAAAATCAAGCTGTACATGGGTTTTCTCTGTGAGAGATTTGTCCTAGCAAACCTTGGTTGGTCGGAGTGGAGATGTGAAATGGGTCTAATGCACATGCACTTACACAAATAACGAATAGACATGTACACAAATAACGAAATAATATTAATATAAACAAAATAATATTAATAAAATGTAATATACAATACGTACTTTATTATCTACAATTAAGTATTCCCTATCTATGTAAAATATCTTAATAAACCTGTCATTAGGTAATGGAAAAATTGTTTATGAGATAAATATTTTTTGTTTTTAATCAAAACTGAAAGTCGACTGCCGTCACATACAATAATCGTAATTTGATTTCTTTTTCGTGGTGATAAACTCCAGAATCGTTTGCTATTTGCCTGTGCATCGAGTAATAATAAACTAAGCTAGCTAAACTTCGCTCAACTTGAAAGAAAGTCTTAACTACTGGATGTAAATTAATATCTAAAAAAATATATGCATACAACATAATTTATACATTACTACTTACATTTAATCATTTTGTTATATTGTAAGTCTTTTCTCCGCACAATGAACACTCAAGCTTTTGCGTACTTAATAATTTGTTCGGTGTCACTTTATAACAAACGTTTAATACGAAGTTTCTAAAAGCAATCAACTTCTTTGCCGTTGTCGTTTCGACAATTACTAACTGGTTGTGTGTACGTGTAATCTAATGGACAGACAGTGCCTCACTAACATGCGAACACAATATTATTATCAGGACTGCATTAACTGTCCTGTGTGCCCACAAAATTATAATATACTAGCTTATGCCCGCGACTTCGTCTGCATGGAATGAGTAATTTCCAAGATTAAAATTATGCGAGGTCCTTCCCCGGGACTCAAGCTACCTCCGTATCAAATTTCATCTAAATCCGTTTTGTCGTTACTGCGTGATTGAGCAAAACATCCAAACATTTCGTATAAGTAGGATAAGCACTTGGCACATCATGATCATCAACCCATCATGTCCCCACCGAGGGGCACGGGTCTCTTCCCTGAGGAAGGTATAGGCCATACTCCACCACGGGGGCCAAGTCCGGCACATGGTGGTCATATTACAGAATTTCCGTAAATAATAATAATAGTAACTAACTTCTCCAGCAAAGTCAGCATGACGAAACTAATCGCGCGGGTTAAATGACAAAAGTTGCGAGTTTTTAGTGCAATAATTGATACCTATCCAGAGTCTCGATTCTGTTAGTGCATTACAGTACGATGAAAAATACACGGTCTAGTCACGTGACGTGTTTTTTCATACCATTGACGAATAGAAGGCTTGAGATGTGTGCGCGCGTAGACTTGAAGCGGCAATGAACCTAAATCGCCACGTCCATTCAGTTGTCATTGTACTACAATGCGCTAACAGAATCTAGAGCCAGGCAAGAACTTCACAAACACGAAAATGTGTACAAACCTACGGCGCTTCCCAGTGGGAATCAAAACCTCTACCCAAGACCTCTGTAATCAGACGTGATACGGCTAGAGCAAGAAGGCACGCAGGTAATAAAAAATTACACATTGAACTGTTGCATTTACACATCCACAAAACGGTGACTGAGTGGCAGGAATTTTATCGATGAAGCAGTAATTTAT
This sequence comes from Yponomeuta plumbellus, assembly GCA_947310845.1. Taxonomy (NCBI): domain Eukaryota; kingdom Metazoa; phylum Arthropoda; class Insecta; order Lepidoptera; family Yponomeutidae; genus Yponomeuta; species Yponomeuta plumbellus. The sequence continues at coordinate 7,490,852 of OX371216.1, read as the reverse complement.
ACTTTGTAACACCGAACTAATACACTCCCACGCAAGTCATGTTTCACAATCTCTTCATAATTATATTCCTGTTATCTTTCGTGACATATTTTTTTGTTCTTGAATAAGTAATTGTTTTTTTTATCTCTCCAATATGCAAACATTAGGAAATAGCCATACGTGCACTCCTAACTTATATTAATAGACAGGTTAAAATCAGTCAAGCAGTTTCGGAAGAGTAGGTATGCTAATACTGTAACACGAGAATTTTATATATTAGGTAGATATTGTTTAATAATAATATTAATTAATATTATTTTATAATATTCCTTGTCTATGAATGTCGATGAAGCGAAAGTGATTTGTTAGAATCGTGGCAGGTGGCAGTCCCTTGTCTCTCCCTTCCCCTCTGAGATACAGGCGTCAGCTTTTGTATGTATAATATTGTTTATGATCAATGCTAAATCCAATACTATGTTTATGTTTAAAAACAAAATAATAAAAAAATCCTCAGGTTCCTTCCTTACACATCCAACATCCAAGGAAAATGTGACGCAAGGCGGAAGTCTATGGAATTTTATTTTATTGAATGACAACGGAATTGGCATAATGACCTCTTTAGCTAGATTAAACGTAATTACATCAAAGATAAAAATAATACCACATAGGTAAGACTTTCAGATAAGGGGGATTAGCAGTCAAATAGGGTTGACAAACGTTACTTAGTTTGATGAAACAGTAGCGCTTTGGTGTGGGATCCATATGAAAAGGTTTAACAATGGGCTATTTGATAGGTTCCTGAAAACCATCTCAGTTTCTTTGTTAGTGTTCCCTGTGTCGCGTTCATACGCGAAACGCCGCAGGACCCAAGGTAGAGTAACATGAAATTAATCTGTGATAGAACTGTCAGTTATTTTGCCTAGTGTTAACACTGCTTTGCCTTTGCTTGTTGGCATCCCTATAGAGCGGCGAGCGTAATGGCGACACTTCTGGGAGCATGGCGGGAACGGCAACACGGAGGTGGAGAACTTCGTGAGTGCTATGGAAAGTAACCAGGAGGGAGAGACCCTGGTGAGTGATTTTATGTTGTCGTAGTCATAAAACCAGCTAAGGAATGAATGTGTTTCCTAATGAATCCAATGGTTCAGTACACATGTACAATGGCAATAGAATGGTAAATTGGACAGGCAGGGCACCGGCAAACTGCCCGCCAAGGAGTGTGTTCGGAAACACACTGGCAAATGTTATAGCCCTTATGTAGTGAAAATGGTCGACTACGATGTTGGAGAAACCGTGGCAGGGCTATGGGGAAGGTGGAGGCCCTCGTAGGAGCAAAGCTCCTACGCCCGACTGGTACCTCAATGAGAACGGGTAACTCTGGACAGACCAGGCCCTATATGAATAGCAGTACCAGGGCACAGCTCTAAGGCTAAAGGTCACAGACCTAGGATGCTGTGCTCAGATCGGGGACGTAGTGATCATCGTCATTGGCACGGGAACCCTGATAGATCAGACCCGAATGGAAAGGCTAAGCCACATGGATCGTGAAGGCAATCACGATAGCAATTATAATTGCATTAAGTACATAGTTAACCGAATAAGTAATCTTTGTTGCCCTTGTGGATCTGTACTTGAACCTAAGGCCTAGGTAATTATGTGTGAACATGTCTTTAGGTACAGATGGCGCGACACCCTGAGTGCTCAATGAAGTGGATAATTTTATATTTTTTGTGCAGGTACTTCTTCTAAAAAAAGCAAATAAAACTTCACTTTTAAAATAAGCCGCCAGAACGTCACCTTGAGCAATATTATGGCGTCATGACGTCACAGGTCACTAAATAAAACCAATGAACGTAATGAACGACATGAATGACTATCGTACTAACATTAAAGACTTATGAAAAACATAATCAATAATAATATACCTACCACAAAATCGGATCGTGAGACCTGCCTGAAAAAATATGAAGTTATAGTTTTTTCAAAGAAAGATACCATGGAACGAAAGGACCATAGTAGTAACACATTATTTAGAGCTAACACATAATTGTCTCACAAGATTCTAAACCCGGCGTCGCTCAGGTAAAATGTAGATTGTAGAGTCGTCCCAATTTTTAGTTAATTGTTAAGGGGATCCACTAAATTTGAAATGAAATTTATTATCACATGAAATCAAATTTGCAAAACGACCAACAAAATTTTTAGGACCCACGACAAAATATCTAGGATCACGAATCTGAGATTAGATGAGAGCTTTTATGCAAAAAACGTTCGTTTTTACATAATTGAGAGATTATACCTACAGACAATTTTTACACATTAGATCTGTAAAATCAAAATTTTATCGTTTTTTTCGTTGACGCTAGTGTTACTCTCTGATCCCCTTAACGAAGTTCAATAAAATTAACCAAGATGATAAATGAAATTTCGATTTTATTCCAGAGAGAAAATATCAAATATTTAGGACGGTTTTGTTAGTACTGTACGTACTGTTAATTAATTGTTAAGGACATTTTTTTAATCAAAATATAAATAGGTACCTCTCCGTATGTCGTACCATACGTAGACTTAAGAATTTAAGATTGATTGAGCCCACGAAGTCCCGAACTCTTGACTAATAATAGAAGCACAGTGAAAAATGGAAGTAAACGTGTAACACCTCTTTCACAGAGCCGTGGAGGGAGAGCACTATTTCTAAAACAGCGCCATCTGTGTTTTATGCATTGCATCTGGATGTAGTCACCTAATGAAGAACTATGTTGTCTATGGTATTTTAGGTCTGTGAGCAAAAATTTGGACGTGTTCCAGATTTTATCCATGAAAATACTTTTCATATTTCCTATAAATACTTTCACCTAAATACTTTTATATTATTATTTTGTATTCACAGTAGCTATAAAACAAGAAGTTAAAAAAAGTTATTAATATAATTTTAAAGATAGTCTAAGCTCACAATAAACATTCTTGATTCTGGATTCTTGATATCTGAGGATTAGTTTTATCATTCATTCATACATGTGAACGTCATTCATTCACTCAATAGCGCTGCGTCTGCCGCGCGGCGCGCGATTTGCCTTTTGCCGATTTCTTTCACTCAGTCAGTGATCGTTCGTTCTTCGTCGGTGGTATTGAATTTTGTGACAGTTTACCTGTGATTATAAAGGCGAACTTAATATTTTTTCTCGCATGAAAGTGATCAAATATTGTATTGAATATGGCGCTGGAGGGTGTGAAAAGTGAAAAAAGTGACGAACACAACGGGAATGTGCCAGAGGGAAAAGCGAACGGCACCGACAACAAAAGTAAACAGGTACAAACCCCGCTCGTATTTAGCTTGATTTATACATGAATCCTGTTTTTTACCGCTGTATCTTTTACTGAATAAATGTATCTAGAGCCAGCACTACAAGTTCCACTCAGAGAAAAATATTACACCGTTTGTAACATGCAAAAAATTAGCCCTTACTGCGGTTTACCGCAAAGCAGTAGAATCGCATTTTCGCGCAGATGTGTACAGAATTGGTGTCAGGTTAAACAGGGATATGACCTATTTCGGGCGTGAACAGACGGCACGTTACCTAAGAGACAAAACGAAGCCAAGCCCATTTAAAAATGTAAATACGCCAAGTAATAGCCCCGCCGCCGCCGAGTTGAATTCTACGGGATTATTTTGTTCGTCTCGAAACTGATTTGTTGCATCGCCCAGCAATTGATTCAATTGACTAGGTAAAGTTCGGGGCCTTTATAGCCCTACCGATCGCAGTTTCATTTAGACTTACATTCATGAGCAACCATCTCATAAGTAGACATCTCACTGCAGTAGGTACCTACACCTTCTCTTGGAGAAAGATTTTTTGCAGACTAGTAATTCCAAGTATATGAACTTCCTCATGATGTTTTTCACATAGGAAACTCGATTAGATATTAGTTTTGTACAGTATATTTTTTCATCATCAGGCTATATTAGTCCACTGCTGGACATAGCCCTCCCCTAATGAGCGCCATAGCACCCTGTATATTTTTTATAACAACATCATCTATCTATCTATTTCTATCTATCTATCTATCATCTGCTATATCCAGCAATAGCACAACATCCATTTATATCTGCTTCAAATCTGGTCAGATACAGTATCTTATTAGAATGTCATAGAATGAGGAAAAAATATATACCTACATATACTATTGCTACAATTTTCTTTAATTGATTAATGAAACATAACATCCACACATCGCCACATCCTGCCTTGGTCTCAAACTAGGATACCTTCCTTGTGCTATGGTATCCTAGTTTGGTACACACAAACATCCAAAATGTATAAACACACAACCTCCAGAACTTTATTTGTTAGAGATCCAATGTTTATAATACACTCACAGTTTTACATGCATACATTTATAAGCTCACGCCTGTATCCCACCACCTGCCACGATCCTGACAGATCACTTTCGCTTTATCACTCAGTCTTATTATTTATTAAACCAAAATTCTTTAAAACACTCCTTAAATGTAGTGTTATCAGTTCGTAGAAAAGAGCAATTTAAAACTGTTGTTATGTTGAGCCGATCGCTGTGCCAATAATTGGGCCAATGGCCATAACCATCATTTTTAAATTTTCTTTTCAAGGTTGTTACACAATTGATTAAAGTGTTTGAGAAGTGCTTTGAGGCATTAGGCTATTTGACATTGTGAAAAAAAAACAGTATTATTTATTATATTTTTTAAATACGTTATGTTACAAGTGTTTCTTATTATCTAGCCGCTCTCGGAAACCTGTTCGGTTTATCTGTTAGCGGCGGTCGTTCTTATAATTTTTAAGTTTCGTATAATTTTTTAGTCTTAAAACCGCCTTACACCTTTGCCAGGCAAGGGCATAATAGTTGCCACCTCAAATTGAACCTTATCACTTTGAGGGCCAGTTCTAGTGATTGGTGCCTTTGGTGCCTCTGCCTACCCACTCGGGGATAACGATATGAGTTTTTTTAATTTTTATTTATAATTAATTTTTATTTTATTTATTAAGAAGTGTTCTCCCATGCATTGGCTTGTAAGTACCAATCACAGTAAGTTGAGCCTTGTTAAATTGTTCAGCTCGAAGCTGGAGTTGGGTGTTAAATAATGCCAATTGACCCAGTCTACTGACCCAATTAGAGGTTGACACTGCACCACTAATGGCTTGTGATGTCATGGGACTGCTTTGTCTACAATCCTACTAAAAAATCTATAGAATGGCCGAGAATAAACTAGGTGCATGTTTGATTTCACACGGCTTAAGCAAACCTAGAAAAAGAAAAGAAATGAAGAAAAGAAAATTAATTTTCTTTTTCAATGCCATAAATAAAAAGATCATTTGTATAGTTGTTAACTCCGATCTACAAATTTATTACGCACTTTAATTTTGATGTGCATTTAGTTTGTGTACCGAAGACCGATACGAAATTATTAATATGTACGAGTGGGGAAATCTCACATGATTAAAAAAAAAAGAAAATACAACGGGATCGATGTTCCTAATTCCTGATTGTCAGTTGAACTCACTGACCACTATAATGCACGCTCTTGCTCTCACACGCACGCTAAAGGGCTACTATATAAACAATACCTACACTGCCCCTTCACCAGTTACGATTTAAATACACACTCATTCCGAAAAGGGCCAGTAAGAACACGCTCTTCACCAGAGATGACATACTGCCATACTGGCCTGACTTACTTAAGGCAAGCTAAAAGTAAATAGTAACCAGTAATTGGCCATTTTTGCCATTTCATTCAATTAACATTTCAGTATAATTTCTATTTATCAGATTGTATATTTACAATCTCTTCATTTTTTCAAAGTCTACATTTTATAAGATCTATATAAATAAAATTGAAAGTCCTGACTGATTGACTGACTCACTCATCAACGCCCAGCCCAAGCCGTTGGACCTAGGAAGCTGGAATTTTGCACAGAGGGTCTATATATAATGTAGGCAAGGAATAAGACCGGATTTTTTTTTATTCAACCCCTAAGGGTGCGAAAAGGGTTGCCAAAATTTGTATGGGAGGTATAAAGAATGTTGTCTAATTTTCATGAAACTTAAAATAAATACTCTTCAACAAAATTGGTTAAACACGTGTTTCGCCGTTTTTCTAAATTTAACCCGGGAGTGAACGGGGTTGCAAAATTTTGAACTAAAGTCCACGCGGACGGAGTCGCGGGCGAAAGCTAGTATTCAATAAAAAGCCTTGACCTTAAATTACTTTTCTATGACGTCAGCAAACACAGTATGAGTACGAATCCTTTGCCTTACTTAAAAAAAAATACAATTGACAGTTGTTTTTTTTTTACCTTGTTGGCAAAGACTATCTCTTTAATCGTGCTCTGATGACGTCACAAACACCAAACATTTCATTATCGTGTTGACAGCTAACTGTCAGTTATCTGTAGAAAGGTTATTGGGACCGGGCATTACTGGCCCATAATGATCGCCATAGCTTACAGATTTTGGGAAACTAGTAGTAACTTGTAACCAGTAGCCGTTTACCCACAAAGAGCAAGGCTGGGCAACCAAGCGCACCTAATGGGCCCGAGTGACGCAGTGGACCTGCCATAAAATTGCCATAATTTCCGGCGGCTCTTCGCTCAAGGTCAAGGTCTGCTGCGGTTGTAATTTTGGATAAATAAAAGTAATCGGCCTAGCCCTGCTGGGTTTTTTGCAATACCGGATCTAGGGCTAAACAGCCGGGCTGCATTTCAATAGGGTAGTTTCCAGGGTCAAAATAATTAAATTCTATTTAGTCCGTATTTTAGATTATAAAAAAATATTGGACACGTATTTTTTCTTTTTTCGTTTAAACAAAAAGTAACAAAGATATAGCCCATTAAACTTGCGTGTGACGTCACTCCGTGCTAAAAAATGCAGCATGGCGTGACGTCACACGTTACTTTAATGGGCTATATCTTTGTCATTTTTGGTCTAATTTACAAATAAAAAATACGTGTCCCTTATTTTTCAATAATCTAAAAGACGGACTAATTACATTTTTTAGGGCAACTAGCCTATTGGCTTCCGACTGCAAAGTTGCCGTTCCAATAGGATACCGCCAAACTAGGACACCCTATGTCAGGGCAACCAGGCGAGGACGTTACAAACATGGGGAAACACCCAGACTGAAGCCAATCCGCTACTTGACTCTTTTTTCAAGTATGTCTTAAATGCTAAATATCTCTTCCATTAGACCAAAAAATATTTTAGTATATTTTTTGAGGACCTAAAAGCAACAAAAACATTATTTTAAAACGTTGCTTTGCTAAACGGCCAAAAACGCGGTCCGCCATTTTTGTCTATGGTTTGAAGTCCTCTACGTTTGTAAACAAAGTTTGACATTCAACATAGGTAGAGTTCGTGCCACGAAAGAAGTATGAGTCACAATAGAACCTACGCACGCACGACTGACAGATGTTTGTTTACAACCAAAGGTGCTTTCAAGATGGCGGATAGTGTTTTCACCGTTCCGATTTAAAAGCGAAAAATATTTTTTTTATTTGCTAATTTTGGAGCCATCCTGCATTATATTTACTTAGCAAAGTCAATATATTTCGGTTTCTTACGTTAGATACTACAGGAAATATCCATTTATCGCGTCAAATTTGATACGAGGCAAGTAGCGTATTGTACGTAATTAGTAGTACGGCGGTCCGCAGTGGGAATCGAACCCACGACCTCTGTCTTGGTAGGTAGGTCAGGAGGCAACGAGGAGGCATTATAATAAAATTATGATACACCTTTTAGCAGCAGAGGTAAATAGTGATTAGGGGCCATCCATAAATTACGTCACACAAATTTCATGACTTTTTGACCCCTCCTTGTCACAGCTGGTCACATTTGTGAGACTCCCCCCTCGCTAGTGTGACGTCACATATTTTGCAATTTTACATGTAGATTTCTATTGAATTAAAACAGCAGTTCCGAAGTTAGTTTTATTTCCGATAGAGTTAGGAATAGATAGAGTTGCAAGTTTTTGTATTTTTCGTTGATAGCTCTAAGTTCGTGTTTTAACACTTAGATTAAAATAGATTTTTAAATGTGACGTCACAAAATGTAAGACCCCCTCCCACCCCCTTGTCACACAATGTCACACTTCGTCCACCCCCTCCCTCCTCCTTAGCGCGTGACGTAATTTATGGATGGCCCCTTATGAGTATAGGTTTCGCTGAAAATCAGCGCTGTAGGATGCCCAGCATCTATCAGCACAGGCTGAGCGACAGTCCTGTTGCCAAGCTGTTTCACTTTAAATCTTGGTTAAAATTGTATATTATTAATTTTAGTTTATAATAAGTTATTACTACTTTAAGTATGAAACATTATTATTTATTTATTTAAATTGCATAACATTACAGTAAAAACCATTGCGTTAGACAATTCATTCATTAGTAAACATAATCAAACATATAAATCAATTTGGAATTAGATCACACTCAACAATAAAATTAAAAACAATAAAAACAAATGATCACAAATAGGACACCCTTTCATTCATCACGCTCGCAGTACTTAAAGCATATCTGTTCATATCTGTTCTTGTTGAAACATATCTGTTCTTGGCAATAAATGGTTATTCTATTCTATTCTATTCTAAATGGGTAACTAGGCACGCGACAGGCTATTTGACAGTGTGAAAAAAACTGTATTACTTATACTTACTCATATAAAATCAGTCGTAAGACCGCTTTAAGGTATTGAACTAAAAAAACAGTTATAATTATGTAGCCATTGTACCTATCGAAAACGGCCTGGATTGGCCGATTCTATGATGACGTCACATGCCAGTGAAATGGCGTCTGTCATGCATGTCGTTCTTACGTCTATTGGTTTGTTTACTGGTAAGTGACGTCATAATTCCAGTTCGACACCATGTTGACAATGATAGCGTTTTGGCGGCTTATTTAAAACGTAAATTTTCGTTTGCCTTTTTTTAGAAGAAATACACGAAAGAAGGACTCCATGAACATCAACAAAAAAATATGCGATGGTTTTTAGAAATCGGCCAAATAGCCGCATAGGGCAGCTCCCTCAATGAGTCAGATTTTCCTCCGCCTCCTCTTATCAGGCCGTGAATAGGCTAGTTTCCAAAAAAAATGTAATTAGTCCGTCTTTTAGATTATTCAAAAATAAGGGACACGTATTTTTTTATTTGTAAATTAGACCAAAAATGACAAAGATATAGCCCATTAAAGTTACGTGTGACGTCACGCAGTGCTGCATTTTTTAGCACTAAGTGACGTCACACGTAACTTTAATGGGCTATATCTTTGTTATTTTTTGTTTAATCGAAAAAAGATAAATTACGTGTCCAATTTTTTTTTATAATCTAAAATACGGACTAAATAGAATTTAATTATTTTGACCCTGGAAACTACCCTATTGTAAGCGGCCGGATGACCTTGAATTTTTCACGTTCCGTCATTCACCAGCTAGTGCTTGGTAATTTTCAACACGTAAATACACTTTAGCTTTAGTTCGTTGTTGCATTTCCCTCTTATCGGCGCTGTTTACCCGCGATAATACGATGGTTCGTAAGCTGGTTTTCTTTTGAAATATTAGTCTTTGTCGAGTAGGGTAGTAAAACCTGGACCTAGATAATGTTAAATACATAGAATGAATCGCTCGTAGCCTGGGCTGCCTGAGTGATCTTAAAAACGCTCACTAAGGTTAAGCAACATACGGCGCGTTCAGTCCATGGATGGGTCACCGTCTATGACTAACGCTAGTGGCATTTTTTCCGAGCGATTCCGTGCTTCGCAAGGTACGTTAAGCAGCTGGTGCCGGCTGCCGTCGATAGATGGCAGTCGTTAAGCCAAGTCAGAGGCCTTTAGGGGCGGCTTGAAAACTTCTGACAGTAAGACCAGCCACTAGTCTTACAAGCCTCCACCAATCCGGACTTGGCCCCCGTGGTGGAATATGGCCTATACCTTCCTCAGGGAAGAGACCCGTGCCCCTCGGTGGGGACATAATGGGTTGATGATGACATAGAATGAATACATACAATACAATTCAATGACAACTGCATGAACGGGGCGATTTAGTTTCATTGCCTTTTAGTTTACCTTTATAGTTTAGCCTTGAGTTTATATTTGTATGTATGTACCGGTCACATTAATGAGTTTGTAAAAATAATTCATGGATTGTTCCATGTTTGAAATTGCCATTTAATGGAGGACATCAGTCTGTTATCCTATAATTGCGTTCCAGGAGGATACTAATTATATTATTTTATTAAATTCCTTTCTGTTTTTTTTTTTTATGTCATTTATTACAAACATAAACATAAAGCTTCGTCAAAAGCTTTCTGTTTAATTTAAATTCCGTTTTGCGTCATCACACACATCACTACTAAGACAGACAACTATTCTCTTTGGACTCTGCTTTCTTCATGTAAACATTCAAGACCACGGTTTTTATTAGGTCCCCAGCCGGGATTCGAACCCGGGAGCTCTCGCATGGTAGGCAGATGCGCTAACCGCTGCGAAACAGAGGTCGTCAAAAACATACATAATAAAAATACAGTGGGTCTCCCTCAGATGGGTGCTAAATTCACAATGCACCAAAGATGATACCAAAAAATAAGCAATATCTTATGGCATCCGACCTATCGAAAGGGAAACTTGCGAACAATAGAATCGGCACTTGTTTTGTCCGCCTCGTACCAAGGCCATGATGCTGAGCCTTCGAGAAGACGACCCGACCTTGAGGGGGAGGGCGTGACGTCACACGTGAAGAGCTTCGATAATACCTATTAAAACAGAAGTACTGTTGAGCTCCTACAATTTCCGCACTAAATTCTGAATTCTTACAATCGCGGAACGAATTTCATACTGGTTGTTGACTTGTGGGTGAAGCGGCCGATGTTCATAGTAATCCAATGTAGTCACAGTTCACTGTAAACGGAAAAGGGCCTCGATTCTGTTAGTGCATTATAGTTAAATTACAGTTACATGGTCGGGCCACATGACATCATAAATTCCATTGATGTCTATAAATTTATATTCGTGCTCGCGTTGACTTGAAGCGGCAATGGATTGAAATCAATGCGTTCAAGCATCTATCATTGCACTACAATGCACTAGCAGAATCTAGGTCCTGAACGCGTGCCGCACAACCTATCGCTTTCTCAACTTGAACATTTGGATGATCGCTCGCATCCAAACTTTTGTACATGTAAGTAAGTAGGTATTTGTAGTTTGCGGCAGTATTGCACCCGTACAGAGGCCTGATTCTGCGCACAAAATACTGTCAAAATCCTTCCATTTGCGATTGCAATTAGTATGGAATTTGCTCTGGATTCCAACTGGATGGGATGCAATCTGGATGCTCTGAATTTGATTAGGATTTTTGCGCGTAATATAGGGGCGGTTCTTCTACATCACTGCTTATTTTTACAGTGAGAGGCATTCCGTCCTCTCTCTCGAGATGGTAGGACAGTCGTAGACATTCGAAGGTGCCCTTCTTTGATATTGACTACTATGCTGCGTGAGATAAGAGCTAATATCAACTTTCGCTGACTGTTATTGGGGACAAAAGTGCTTGGTCATCTTTTCTACATTAACGCCTAGATGCTGGGATAGGAGATAACTGGAAGTGCAGTCGAAAGCATATTGATATATCGTGTGTGCTTTTTACAAACCATAGCTTAAAGAATACAAACAGATCTATTAAATACGCTTCTTTCGAGGGTCGATCAGTGCCGGTCGACTATAATTTTATTCGAAGAATACTTGATTGTTTATATTGTGAACCTGTGTTTAAAACTCGCACTTATTCCGCGCTTAATAAAAGCTGGCATAGCCAACCTGGCACGATGAGATCCACCATACCACGCCGCCTTGAAAATTCAGTTCCCAAACTAGCTAATACTTTCGACTTCCATTGTACTTTCACCCTATTTTATTTACGGGTCCAGTCGAAACTGATCCCTGTCCGTTAGCTTATCAGAGTGTCTAAGGGGCAGGGTAGAGTGGTCGATGCGCTAGTGCCCTATTTAAAGGGAGAGAGTCAGGAGATTAATGGTAGCCAATTATTTGTTAGTAGCCAGTATAGTTACGAAGTAGCGGGTAGTAAGATCAAATGAATGTCTGATATTATTAAGACTCTTACTAGGATAACTTATGGGTGTCCATGGGTGACACACTGACAAACAAACCGCTCATAGGCTTAGTTTGTATGTTTACAAAGCTGACTGGTGGGTCGGGTCTTGGTTCATAAGCAGTGCCCTCAGTGTATTTCCATGTTTGTAAAGTCCTTGCTTGGTCACCACAGCACAGGGCATCCTAATTGAAAAGGACCTAGATTTTGTTGATGCATTGTAGTATAAGGACAACTGCATGAACGTGGCGATTTACTTTCATTGCCGCTTCAAGTCTGCGCGCGGCCACATAGTTAGTTAGTTAGACCTAAGATTTCCGCACTTAGCCCCGTAGTTTGGCCCAATGGCCCAACTGACTCACTGAATAGATATTTCCACAACAAGGGACTAACCGACACCCCGCTTTGCCGGGGATGCCTGAAAGAAGAGGAAACACCCGCCCACGCTAGCTGGAGTAAACTCACAGCCTTGCTACGCACAATTACGTAGCAAGGCTGTGACCGTAGCAAGGGAGTAAAGACTCCAGCCAGCCTATCTCTTTCCAGAAGGCCAGTAGTGCTCTGATATCACTGCAAGGATCCCAGCTTCCCAACGATGGCGGTCCGTTGTTTTCCACGCCTTCACAGGAGATGGTCACGTGGGCGGGTGTTTCCTCTTCTTTCAGTTATCTCCGGCAAAGCGGGCTGTCGGTTAGTCCCATGTTGTGGAAATGTCTATTCAGTGAGCAGTGGCCTGTCAGTATTACCACCAGCTCTGCGCAGGTCATCTATTCTCAGACGGAGCAGGCTGCGTGAAAGACGTTTCGAGAATGTTGGTAGAGTTTCTGTTGTCCACAGTTCAGCGCGGCCACATATCAAACCTTCTAGTAGTCAATGGTATGAAAAAATACGTCACGTGACCCGACTGTCTATCTGTCATCGTACTATAATACACTAACAGATTCGAGGCCTAGTGGACAAAGGTGACTTTGATACGTGCGCGCACGTAGACTTTTAGCCGCAAAGAAATTACATCGATGAGCTTATACTGTCGTCATTGTACTACAATTTAAAGTGCATTAACATGACCTAGGCTCTGGAGTTACCCTGTCGATGTCATGCAGACATTCGGGTTCGAGACAGTAAATTGAATGTTTCGTCGGAGGTGATCGAAATATTGATCGAACTTACTGTTAAGTATTATATTACGTTCAATTTCGTTCCAACAAACGGAAACCTTTTAAAAGTTCTCATTTGCATGAAATCGATAGTCGTTCTACGTAGCTTGACGATAAGAATCTTACACTCATTAAGGTTTAACCTAAGAACAAAGCATTCCGTAATTAAACTCAGCAGTTCAGAGCGAAACCTAGTCGTACACACAGAACAGAAATTTCAAGTAAATCCTGATAAGTTATCGCATTATGGTGAAATTACAGCGTCCGATGATCGGCGCTCGCCGATGCAAATTCTTTCTAATGCTTGTAGTTACTTTGAAAGAATTATAAGATAAGATAAGAATTCCAGATTTTTGAACTACAACTTTCGTTAGCACTACACGTTATAGATTAAATTCAAGTGTGAAACAACCTATAGTCCAAATTTTGCCCACCGCGAAGCTCCAAAACTAAAATGTAATTAAACATAAAATATAGATAAACTTCTTTATTTGCAATTATACGTATGTACAGTGTGAATGAGAAATAATATTAGTTCGAACATCTCTGGGCTTTCCCGGTAGGCACCAATCACCAGCTCTAGAACAGGGCCCTCGTTTTGCCGAGTTTATTAGGTCCCAACGCGTTGGGACGTGACAATGTGGCAAAATGCAAGGATGTATATAAAATTTGCCAGTGACAGATTACAGTCTGGAATAGGCTGGGCTACGTTTTTCCTGGAAAAATACACCTAAAAAAAATTCCACGCGTGCAACAGCTAGTAGACCATAAATATTCTTACGACCAAAGCCTCCTGCCCTCATAAAGCCACTTGTTTACAAAGTCAAGGTACGTACGACTGCCCCAGTCAGGCGCCTGCGATGACGTCAGCGCGTGAATGGGGTGTGGGAAACCATTACGGGGTTGCCATGGCAACTGGAACTAGACAGAATGTCTACCTATCTCACGAGATTTGATATGAGCATGAACCTTATAAATCCGTGGATATGAGTTGATTATATTTACTTATCAAGGAAAATGGGTAATTTAAACAGTAACCTGCTGCATTAAATTAATTAATTACATACAACGAGCACTGCATTAAAGGTAATAAAAAAATATTTATTGCTTTCTAAGTAACATTACAAAACAAATCGTATCTTTTTTTTACAGATCGATTGTTATCAGTATAAAATGTACAGCTTGTCCAGAAAGAGTAGAAATTAAAGAATGCGGTTTTGCTCAGACTTTTAGTCTGTGTTTGTTAATAGCTTGCGCTTACATGCATTAGGTACCTACATAAATAAAAAACTTGAGTTATTACATAAAATAACGTATTGTGCTTCAATAAATTTAGTAAATGTTTTGACTTTTCAATAAAACAATACGGTAGTTGACACGACCAACAATAAATTATTTGATAGGCTCGATTAAAACAAAAATTACAAAATATTTCGGAAAATATATCTCTTTTAGTCAATTACTAGTTTATACACAATTTTTGAATAGATGAAAAATAAAAAGAGTGCTCTGAAATATGACGTCATAAACCGGTATTTTCATACAAAATTCCGTTTTAAAACTTATTTGACATGTTGTCAACTTCCCAATTTAGTAAACTTTCACTTCCGGTTTCTAATATTTTTGGACAAAGTGTAAAAATAACGCTCCTTTTTAAGGTTCCGACCCTTGAAAGGAATAAAGGGAACGGAAAAGGAAAACCTAATATGGTCACTTTGTTGTCCGTTCGTTCGTCTGTATGTCAAGATTCTTTATCTCGAGAACGCGTGGTGGTATAGAGTTGGAATTGGGTATTTGACAGGATGTCAAATGAGTTACTTTTAAAACGGAATTTTGTATGAAAATACTTGCTTGTGACGTCACATTTCAGAGCACTCTTTTTATGTTTCATCTATTTAAAAATTGTAATAACTAGTAAATGATTGAAAGAAATACATTTTCCGAATCATTTTGTAATTTTTGTTTTAATCGACCATCTCAAAAAATATATTGTTGATAGTGTCAAATACCGAATTAAAACCATTTACTCAAATCTGGGGTCCCTTGAAGCTCTGAAAAACTGAAACTTCTAAGCTAACGTAAGATAAGATAAGAATATCCTTTGTTGCACACAGGAAACAAGAGACAAATAAAAGTAAAAAACATAAATAAAAGATACTTCGACACGCAAGGGAATCAATTATAGGGTAGGTACTTTCCGTTGAAATTTGGCAGATAATATCTCTCTTTATTTATTTTATTAAATCATAAAAAAATTGTCTTTGAAATTTTGGAAAAACTAGAGAAAAAGTGCGAAGCCGTTTTTTTTTAATATTATGACACAAAAATAAAAACATAAAGAAGTGATGTATCAGCAAAGGGCAAGATAAAAAGTTCCCTAAACCGATGTGTGTGCATGCAACGTCTAATGAATGTCGATGAAGCGAAAGTGATTTGTCAGGATCGTGGCAGGTGGCAGTCCCTGGTCTCTGCCTACCCCTCTGGGATACAGGCGTGAGCTTATGTATGTATGTACACAAAGTAAAATTGATTTCCGTGCTATTTTAAACTGGCAATGCCGGCGACCTCGTTGTCATGGTCAACCCATAACCTATGTCCACGCTGAAGCTCCCTTCTAAATACTGGCGAAAGAATTTTTGAAATCGATTCAGTGCTTTTGAAAATTACCCCACACAAAGTTACAAACATACAAACTTTAGTGCAGCTACTTCTTTGAACCCCGAAAATATCGAACCACGACAACCCCTTTTTTTCTACCCTCCTAGATTGATACGAGTAGATAGATAGTAGATAGGAAAACAAATTATTAACTCTATTATTATTTTATATCACGTGATACTTACCCTTGCCATAGCGTGATACAGCCTAACTTATGTAATAATATTTTAATTCTAAAAATGCGGAACAGCGAAATGTTTTATTAAATGTAATTAAAATGATAACAAACAAACGTAGGTATTACGTTACATAAAATAATACTTTATGTGTTAGCTGTGTGAAAAGAAAGAAAAACAATGAAGAAAGATACTCGCACGATAAGTCTACAATAATTTGTTTACATTCATATAATTAAGGAAGGGCATCTGCACACTGCAAGCTGTGCTAACTTAGAACTTGCTTCGGTAGCATGAGATTCTCCGCTTCTCTTCGCAGAGAAGACGACGAAGACGAAACAAAGACACAAGGGATTGGATTGGACCACAGCTAGCCTTTGGGTGAAAGTAAACAAAATGTGTTGCGGGGCGTCTCGTTCATATGCTAACGCCCATCCCATCTGACGTGTAAGCTTTGTTCATCTGTTGTCATGTCACTGCTGTCTACTGCAGCGCTAGCTGCGCTCTTATTACCAAAACATAATTACTTCCACTGAATCGCTCGTAGCCTGGCCTGCCTGATGCCCGGTTCCAATATCCACAAAACGCTTCGTTTTTGCTTACGATCGGTTACAATTCCTACGAAATTCCTACGAACCGTCAATAAATTGTATGGAAAACGGATCGTAGCCGGTAGGCGTATATTATAGGAACCGGGCATAGTGATCTTAAACGATCGCTAAGGTTAAGCAACATACGGCGCGTTCTGTCCATGGATGGGTTACCGTCTATGACTAACGCTAGTGGCATTTTTCCGCGCGATTCCGTGCTTCGCAAGGCACTTAAAGCAGTTGGTGCCGGCTGCCGTCGATAGATGGCAGTCGTTAAGCCAAGTCAGAGGCCTTAGGGTGGCTTGAAAACTTCTGACAGTAAGACCAGCCACTAGTCTTACAAGCCTCCACCAATCCGGTCTTGGCCCCCGTGGTGGAGTATGGCCTATACCTTCCTCAGGGAAGAGACCCGTGCACCTCGGTGGGGACATGATGGGTTGATGATGATGAATTACTTCCACATTATCACCACTTGCCCCTAACTGAGATACCCTAGGACGCCCTGTATGTAGTACTGGTTACTACAGCACAGGGCATAAGATGGAGAAACGCCCAGACTGAGGCCACAGAGTAACTAGAGACCACATACTGCTAACAGTGTGAGGACTAGAGATAAATGACTGGAATACGAACCCAACGCTGTGAATTATCAATAACATTTAAACATAACATTTACATACAGGCACATACATTGCTTCTGGCCCCACACTAGGATACCCTGTGTCGTAAGAACCAGAAACAGCGAAGTCACAAACATGTAAACATTCAAAGACCTTGGTTTCTTTTTTTTTATTATAATATCCGTTGCTCGCATTGGCTAGCTTAGTTCGCTCTGTCGCACTGGATATCATTCATTACATTAGTAACCAGAGACAACATGCTACAAACACTTGTGGATGGGCTATCAAACCCATTCACGTCACGCTTATACGACCTGTTGTTGACAAACATAATCGAACTTACGACAGGCGCGTGCGCATACTATTAGATTATTGTTGTAATGATTACCGATTAGTGGACCGCCTGCGGCTTTTGGTTGGCGCCTATTTATTGTACTTTGTGTTAAAGTGTTTTTGTAATAACTAATAATAATAAATACAAGAAAAGAGAAATCTAATGAATAACCGGTGATTCTGCTGTCGTGCGTGCCTTATCATTACATAAAGACATGGCAGGCGGGTTTGTTTTGTTTATGGGTCGTGAATGCGGTGGCAATTACAGAGAGAACATTAACAGGAATGACCCTTAGCCCCCCTCAAATATTCGAGTGGTGATGTAAATTCATGTATTTACCTACCGAATTTTGTCGGCATACACACTTCTCCAAACATTTTATTAATCAAGTAAATTATTTTTTAAACTTAATAAAAACTAAATGTTTACTGTATGAATGTTAATAGGTAACGTGAAGAAGAAGCTAACTAAGAAACTCCCCACTTGTACTTTACAAAACAGTTGTAGATTAATTAACAAAGTTTTAAACTTAAAACTTTAACTTGCCTACCCCTTCGGGGATAACGGGCGTGAGTTTATTATTATTTTTATTATTATTATTATTAAACTTAAAAGTTATTACTCATATCCATGAGTAATCATTTTTAACCCAGAACCCTGAAACTATTTCACATCACAGAAGTTTAAAATAGTTTAGTATGTTATTACTTGTGACTCTAAAGATTCGAGAAAAATTATTAAAAATTTCAAAGTCGATTGGGAAAGCCGGAAAATGGGTGGTGTTAACACCTGGTAGGAGAATGCCCTACTATACTAACCTACCTTACCTACCTACATTTTAATATTCACCACATCTTTGTCTTCTAAGTAATCGTTGATTTTATAGTAAGCTTTTATGCACAGAGTATTCTGAACACATTTCTCTGTGTATCGTAATAATGTTTAATTTGTTGGATGTTGGTTGAAGCGAAAGAGAAATATGAGGATCGTGGCAGGTGGCCATCCCTGGGCCTAGATTATGTTAGTGCACGACAGTACAATCACGGTCGGGTCACTTGACGTGTTTTTTTTTTCATAACATCGTCGCGTGCCGCCTAGAAGGTTTGGTATATGTCCGTGCGTTCACTTGTAGCTACACTGAAATGAAATCTGCGGTTGTCTACAATGCATTAACCGAATATGGGCCAAGGGCCTACATTCTGCTAATGCATCGTAGTACAATGACAACTGCTTGAACATGGCGATTTAGTTTCATTGCCGCTTCATGTCAACGCGAGCAATGTATCAATAATTCTAGACGTCAATGGTATGAAAAAACCCGTCACGTGACCCGACCGTGTATCTGTCATCGTACTATAATGCACTAACAGAATCGAGGCCCTGGTCTCCATCTTCCCCTCCGGGATTCGAAATAAGTTTTGTTGCATTTGTCTCATGGAAAACATCGGAAAAATACACGAAAATAAAATTGTTTCTGAGCCGATACCTACGAAGTCTGCTGGCCAGCCAGTTAGTGTTATTGATTAATTAACGATCAATATCATTAAACTGCAATTAAAACAAGGAGGTATTGTATTTTCATCGTTGTGAATTAATATTATTGCTCTACATATAATGTTTAATTGGTTGAGGAAAATCGCGTGGGAACCAAAATTTTACAAGTTGTTGTTATTTGATACGCAGCCAATTTATAGCTAATGCATCAAAATTTTACAAGTTGTTGTTATTTGATACGCGGCCAATTTATAGCTAATGCATCAAAATTTTCTCACTGCTATAAAAAATAAATAAACTCACGCCTGTTATCCTGAGGGGGTAGGCAGAGGTACCAATCACAAAAACTGGGCCCACGTTTTGTAACGTTTGGGACCTAATAAACTCGGCAAAACGTGGGCCCTTTCTTAGTGCTTTTGATGGTTATTTGATTTAATAAACCTAATTGTTTAGTCTTCTTAAATTGTTACCCTATTACTAAGGTTCGTGACTATTCGTAAAGCCTGTATTACACCAGGGCAACACTGTGCGGCATTGCGGTATGCCACAAGGCCGCATGCTACTACTTCGCACATTGTGGCAAGAACCTTGTGGCATGGCAACCCTTTGGGTCATGTGGCAAACTGTCGCGGCTTCTTCTTCTTCTGCCGCACCTTTGTAGCATGCGGCCTTGTGGCATGCCGCAATGCCGCACAGTGTTGCCCCGGTGTAATACAGGCTTTAGGCTATTGCAATTATATTAAACAAACTCAACAAATCAAACATAATAAAATTTAGTGCAGCCGTCCTTGGTAACTGCTTCATATATATAATATTTCACTGTAAAATTAGCCTTAATGTGAACAGAGCAAAAGCTTTTATCTGTGTCACTTATTCAATTTGTTAACCCTCTATTTCCCATTACAATCGAAAGTAATCTTGGTACTATATTTAAAAGCTTTTACAAAGCCCGGTTCCATACAATCGGGCTTTGTTTTTAGCTCAATACCGAGGTGAAAGTGGTTGACATTTTGTTCTTTGTCGGTCGATACCTCCTGTCAGGGTATTTATATTGAGACTAGCTGTTGCCCGCGACTACGTCCGCGTGGGCTTTAGTTGAGTAAAGTGTTTGCAAATAAGATAGCGATACTTTTAGCGCATGGGAAAGAGCTTTTATACTAACTTCGCAACCCCGTCTTACCCCCTTAAGGGATGATTTTCGAAAAACTACTTTACACGTCATTCATGACTTTCAATGAAGGACCTTCATGCTGAATTTCATTCGAATAACTTCAAAAATGGCTAAGTTTCATACTAACTTTGCACCCCCTTTTACCCCCTTAAGGGATGATTTTCAAAAAACTATTTTACATGTGTTTCATGACTTTCAATGAAGGACCTTCATATTGAATATCATTCGAATAACTCCAACAACGGCAAAGTTTCATACTAAGTTTGCACCCCCTTTTTCCCCCTTAAGGGATGATTTTTTAAAAACTATTTTACACGTGTTTCATAATTTTAAATGAAGAACCTTCGTACCAAATTTCATTCGAATAACTTAAAAAACGGCAAAGTTTCATACTAACTTTGCACCCCCATTTTACCCCCTTAGGGGATGAATTTTCAAAAATCCTTTCGTAGTGCTCCCCTACGTTACAAAAGGAACCCCTGTGCAAAATTTCAAGTTTCTGACCCTTATAGTTTAGGCCCTGCGTTGATATGTCAGTCAGTCAGTCAGTCAGTCAGCTTCTCCTTTTATATATATAGATGAAAGTAAAAAACCTTCAGCCTGACGGTCTATTTGTTTATTAGCCGACTGCGAAGCCAATTCCGGGTTATGTTTGTATGTGCGTATGATGTCTTAGTGCCCTGCCTCACTAGGACGCCATGGCGACGTTGCCAGACCGTCGCCAAGTGAGTTAGGCACCATACATTTCAATATTAACAGCTTGGATACGGTAGCTGGCGACGTCGCCATGGCCTCCTATAGTCCGTTTTTTAATTCGATGCAAAAAAAAAATGACGCGGTGTTACTATAGGTTAACTCAATAGATTTTTTTTACCGTGAATAGAAGACTCATGTGACCACATCACATCAAAGACATTAAAATTGAATTACTCTTAAGAGCAAAGTCTAAAAAAAAACACCTGCGTAGCACACACAATTTAACTTGGAAGTAAAATGGGGTTATTTGGTTTTTACGTACTAGCAACATTCAGACATTGACAGCCTAAGAATTGTATGGAGATGTCAACGTGACAATATTTTTTTTTACATTTAAGGAAAAAACAGACTGTAGTGAGGCAGGGCACTAAGAGACGATGATGATGACAATGCAGAGTCTAGATGGATGGGTCGATTTAACTAATGAGGTGTCAAATGAATGAAATTCATGATGCATTTGAATTGGCGGAAGATGGGGATGGGGATAGCAAGAGGTCGCAGGATATGTGAAAGAAAGAACGCATTTATTGACATTGCAACAAAAGAACACATAAAAAAATTATTATTAAATTCACACAATGTCAAAAAAAAGGAGGAAAAGGCATGTATTAATAGAGCCTTTCCTCCAAATTTCATAGATTTATACTAGGCACAGAGCAGCGCTGGGCTAGTAATGATAAAACAAAACACCCGACTGCAAAATAAATCTTTTAACAAGGCTGAAATCAGTTCATTGCTTTTTCGTAAACACGTTTTCAACTGACAGCTGTGAACCTAGATTAATAAATTGTTATATGATAGACTTAATTACTGGATATAAATCGAAAATTCAGTGAATGAAATTCAAGCGTTTTTTGGCTGTCGGTTTTTTTTACACCGGTATTGTATATTTTTACGAGTGGGACAGCTTGTTTTGTTCAACGGTCTCTTTTATAGCTATTGTTTTGGTAACGGTGCCTTCATTTGATGAAACTGACACTTCGCTTCACTGAGTTTTGAATTTTATTTTTATCACATTTTTGCGGAATTTTTAACATAAACATTTTCGTGTTTCGGACAAAAGTTTGACACTATTCACATTTTCACACCTCCTTCGCAAACTGCGCTGTGATTCTTTGAACATCAGTGATTTTAGAACTCATTGTTTATTTATTTGTAGCATTTCGTAGTATTGACAGCACTGCACCAGACTTTGTTCACGTGGGATTCTGATAAAAAAATCCAGGACTTGGTGATTTCCCCGACACTATAGGTTACATAGATGACTGACGTGATGTTATTGAAGTTTTAGCTAGGATAAATTTTAATTGTTATCAAAACATAATGATAACCGGGGGGAAATGTAGCGATTCCTCTTTATAGTAACTGGCTGGGACAGCCGTCTAGGATGATTTTGAATAGTTGAAAAGGAATCGCTACGTTTTTGTTGAGATGTCAGTCGAGGACTACATAGCTAGGCTAGGCGTTTCTCGATAAAAATATAATAATATAGATAGATAGATAGAGAACACTTTATTGTACATAAAAAAGGAGATTACACAGGTATTTCTTAATCTAAGAGTACAGACAGTGGCCTTATCACTAAAAGTGATCTCTTCCAGACAACCTTTGGATGGACTGGAGCAAAAGTAAATATAAGTTAATATTGCTAAAAAAGTATCTTTCAATCAAAGCAAAGCGCTACATACGTACGTGCTAAATTTATAACAACATTATAATTTTTTCTGCCTGAGGGGTAGGCAGAGACCAGGGCCTGTTTCATTGAACTACCATTTTGTGGTTTACTTTGACAATCCGTTGTACATCGCAAGGTCGATTAACCCACTGGAGACCTTTGGTTCAGGTGTTTTCCGGGGAGGATTGTTAGGTTAGGTAGGGTTTTGTTTTGTGTCCTTAAACTATGTATTTGTATCTGTGGTATCGACGAAATAGTTGGTCGATTTTGTGCATGTGTTTGTAGTAATTAACCCACTGATTAACTACCCAACCAGCAAAATAGTCTCAGGGTCCGCATTTTATAAGAGTGGTAGGCTTAAATCGCTCTAATAACTGTTTTGTAATATGTATTCGTTCTTATATCAGTCTAGAACAAGTCACTTCGTACTCAAGAACAGTCAGTCTTATTGATTGGTCTTATATATGTATATAAGAGCATGTTATAAAAGTATTTTAAGCCTCTACGCATTTGATCTTAAAATAGACTTGATGAATGCTATTATAAAATTTTCATGTCTAATATCAGCATTGCATAAGAGTATTGTTAGTATGGTTGTTTTTGATCTTATTGAAAGCTATAATAAGATTAACAGCTCTAGTTTAGTAAGATATAAGAGTGATATTGGATCAATACATTTACAATATAATACACAAGAACAATATAAGATGGTTTAATCTTACATCGATCCTGGAAACACAACTGTAAGAGTAATGTTGGATCAATATACTTACAATACAATAGACAAGATCAAAATAAGATCGCTTAATCTTATATCGATCCTCGAAACACAACTGCAAGAGTAATATTGGATCATACTTACAATACAATAGACAAGATCAATATAAGATCGCTTAATCTTACATCGATCCTGAAAACACAACTGTAAGAGCAATGTTGGATCAATATACTTACAATACAATAGACAAGATCAATATAAGATCGCTTAATCTTACATCGATCCTGAAAATACAACTGTAAGAGCAAATTTTATTGGGCCAATGTTTTGTAAGTGAAAGTGTGATTTAATTTTTTATAACGAGAAATGGTATCATGGATTACAAAAATTGGAATAAAACGCACAAGTCCTTGTGGGTATCGGTGGCAAGTTCAGAAGAAGTACGAAATGATAAATAATTCAAATGTTCTGTTGCTGCCAGGACAAGCATGTGGGGACAAAAATATTTGTGAGGGTTCTGCAGGTTCTGCTTATATACGATATTCATGAAAGTGTGTTACATAATTGATCTTAGTGAAAATGAATTGCTATTTATTTTAAACAGGCAACCACCCCCACCCCGATAACCATCCCCGTCCCCGTCCCCGTCCCCGTCGCCGTCCCCGTCCCCGTCGCCGTCCCCGTCCCCGCGCCGTCCCCGTCCCCGTCCCCGTCTCCGTCCCCGTCCCCATCCCCATTCCCATCCCATCCCCATCCCCATCCCCACCCCCATACTCATCCCCATTCTCATCTCCATACTCATCCCCATCACCATTCCCATACTCATACCCATCCTCATCCCCATCCTCATCCCCATCCTCATCCCCATTGACATCAGTAACCTTGGCGCTTAATAAAAATACATTTACTTAAGTTGCAAAAAAAAAAAACAATTGAAGGTTTTATTATTACGAGAACCTAAGGAACCCTAATTAATACAACATGGCCGTGCC
Organism: Yponomeuta plumbellus; assembly: GCA_947310845.1. Classification (NCBI taxonomy): domain Eukaryota; kingdom Metazoa; phylum Arthropoda; class Insecta; order Lepidoptera; family Yponomeutidae; genus Yponomeuta; species Yponomeuta plumbellus. The sequence continues at coordinate 7,466,406 of OX371216.1, read as the reverse complement.
ATTGGTATTCAGAATGCAAATGTAGTCTAATAGTGCTCTAGGATAATGCAAATATAGGAGGACGCAAATATCAGTACAATAAAAAAAGAAAATAATAAAATAATATACAAAATGTAATATTTGATAAGGCGCACGAAATTTGATGCGTAAAACAGGGTCTAGTTTACAGTAAATAATTATTCCCACGAGAATATTTACTATAAAATATCAACAAACACCAGACGATAAAGACAGTTTTATTATTTGCTATTTTTATTGTCACGCTGCATTTATCACACGCAAGCACCCATTACAATGAATTGTTTCGCGATGACTTTCTGGTCTTACGTCAAACTAAAATAAGATTGATGATACTAAGAATATTCTTAAGTAAGACCAATTTTAGCCTACGTAGTCTTAAAAGATACTTAGGTAAAAGCGATATTAGCCTAAAGCAGCTTAAATTAGTTTTGGCTAGATTACTATAATAGTGAACAGCATTCAATAAGATTGATATTAGAATGATATTAAATCAAGTACGCTTATAATCGTGCCCAAATGCAGGCTTATACGATGATTTAGGATCAATATTAGAGCGAAAAAATAGTAGTCTTGAGACTGTTTTAAGACTGGTTTTTGCTGGTTGGGTAGTATGCTCTGCTTAGCAATGTACACCGAATTGTCAGAATAAACTACGAATTTCATTTTTATGAATCTCGGCAATTGTCACTTGGCACAATCAAGACAAACCTCTTTCGCTTTATCAACATTCATTGGTCGCTGCATCCAGATTCGATTCCCAGTGGGAGCATGGTACTTATGACTTTTCTAAGTTGTGTTCTAAGTTTTACCCAGATGTTAAGGTTCTTTAATTTAATTATTGCAGCTTTTCAACCTACAATGTCTAACCCGTTTAGGATCAACACTTCGTCGGCCACACAGGTATAAGCAAAAATTAAAAATACTAACCAAAATAAACTTCAATTAAAATTCCGAACATCCGAACAAAAAGCTGCAAGCCGTATCTTGGTTCAATGCAGCTTCGGAAGAATTTAATTCACACAGACTGTGTAAGTTTCTCGATCCAATTTAAAAAGAACTCTCTTTTGATTGCGTCTGAGTTCACGCCCATCGGTCGCTGCTTTGGTCTCGACCCAGTAATGGCAAAATACCGGCGAAGTGCATGTCGAACTCAAGGGTTCCGCCCGAACACCTCTTTCGTTAATATCGGGACTCTTGAGCTCGAGACCTACTAAGGTTTTGACACGCATTTGACTGATTTTAATTATTTACAGTAACTTAAATAAAAAAAAAATAACATCTTGAATATCTGCATAGGTAGGTAGTACGCTAAAATGTCAGAATTTGACAGTTAATGTACTGGAAAGTCGCGACTTGTGACGTTAGGGCACGCGACTCGCGTCCTCGTACTACATATGCAATGCAGGAAAATGCAGGAATCCTCTTTTTTTTTAATTGTAATCGCCTAACGCATATTCTGTAAACATTTCATCTGGCTATCAACGACTGTTGAAGCTATACAGCCCTCCATTATTATAATAGGTCGACAGACGTCGTTATAGACTTAGTGATCTGGTCCCGTGGGCATCTTTAAGGAACCCTGAAAACACCATAACAATGTAACAGAAGTACTCTTTAGTGTCATTATTGATGATGGTGGGAAGTAATGTAAATGAAAGCGATACTACGTACTAGTTCTAATTTGGTGGGAATTATGGACAGACGTGGTTAAAGTAGCGCTTTAGCATAATGGATGATGGTGGATGGCCATTTCTTCTTACATCGATCGACGCTGGTGTTAACTCTTCTGTAAGTTAGGATCAGCAAACCATTGTATATAAAAATGCAGTTGGTAATTACTACTCTAGTCCGTTATTATAGTAGTAGTAGTTATTATGTTGACGTCACTAAATGGTAAAACAGTTAATTAGACGGTAAAAAACATGATTCTATAGTTAGCGTAAACAAATATATAAATTTTGTTCCCCATGTTTGAGAAATTGACCTTGCTAGGGGAACGATTGGGCAAAAACCTCGCTGTCATGACTCTAATAAGCCCTAGTAGTATTAAATTTTAAATTTGCGTTTAAATTAAGTCTGTTTAACGTAATACTTGTTTTACACAGCTGATGATGACGATCAGTCCCTCTGTCTTGTTTTGTGATAATGGCTTTAGTTTAGTCTCGCTTTACGATCGGCACCTTAATATTTTTCGGGATTGGCTTTTCATGTCCTAAAAACGACCCGAGATCAGAATCTCTGTGCATTAGTTCTGTTTGGTATCAATCGTTTGTTTCCTTACGTCTGGCGCATTGACGCTGCCTCGCAGGTAGGTACATTGGTCTATGGTTATCTGCAAGGTTGATCGAGTTTGTCTACCAAGTTTTAAAATACTCTATTGGTCTGGACCACTTTTTAAATCTGTGTTAAGTTATAGGTAATATTAACTTTTCTATCAGATCTTAAAAAAATATTTAAGATTTTTGAGACTTGGATGAGGATGGCGAGGACAGAAAGGAGTGGCATGTCTTTGGAGACCTATTGTTTAATTAAGACAGAAACAAAAGTTGACAAAATATCAAATAAGTTATAAAACGGAATTTTGTATGAAAATACCGAATTATGACGTCATATTTCAGAACACTCTTTATATGTTTCATCAATTTAAAAATTGTAATAACTAGTAATTGACTAAAAGAGATACATTTTCCGAAATATTTTGTCATTTTTGTATTAATCGAGTATTTCAAATAATTTATTATTGGTCGTGTCAAATACCGAATTGTGATTGGGAGTGGCCTCCATCAACAAAAAATAGCTCACACTCTAATAACATCTCTGGGTACTGTATCTTTGGATATTGGGACTCGTTTATTGGTTACCAATAAATCTCAACCATCTTTCGACATCATTAACTTCGTAAATAAAGGAGACTCTTTGTAGTTTTGCGATGGCTCTTCATATTTTCTTTAATCGAGTCGTATCAGACTCACCGGTTATTGCAAAGAGATTCTCATGAATTTTCATATCCTCCAAATACAAAATGTTCCTTTTAAACATAGGTATAATCTACAGAAATCTTTCAACTAGATAAATCTTAAAACATCCTTAGGTGCAGCTAGTACAAATCTCGTGCAATTCAATCGATCGACCAATCTTAATCGTAAGCATTAACACAATCTCTCCGATTCCATTTTAATCGCATCGATCTCGCTTTTAAGACACGACATCGGATCGGATGAAGTCGATGATATTGGATCTGTTCAGAATGTCACGATTACATTAGATTACCGGTATTGGCCACGTCGACAGCCGATGATATGGTTAGATGTGTAAGGTTGAGTGAGTGTCGAACGGAGTGTCCCAGGGACGCCTGAATTATTCTGGGTGGCGTAATCGTGCGTGCCGTGAGTGCGAAAACAAACGCTATTGAATTTTACATACAACATACATTACATAAAATCAGGATCTAGATTCAGCTTATGTATTATACTACAGTGACAGTTGCATGTCTGAGTCGATTTCATTTCATTGCCGCTTCAAATCAATGCGCATTGCGCGTATTCGTAATTGTAGGCGTCAATGGAATTAAAAAGCATGTCACGTGACCCGAGCATGTAAGTGTAACTTAACTATAATGCACTAACAGAATCGAGGGCCAGGCGGAGGAGTAGGCATGGTTTTCCATTTGCCACGATCCTGACAAATCTCTTTCGCTTCACCAATATTAATTAGTCGTTTGCATGCACGCACGCCGGTTTCGTTCTATCAAGGAGAATTAATTGGTTTTACTTGAAAGAAAATCGATGTTATTATTTGTCTTTTCGTTCCATGTTCAGGCCGAAGCATTTATTGACCGATTTTAGTCAGCTTTTGATAGTGCCTGTCTGTTCGAGGCTTTGTAGATTTGGTCCAGTCTGAAGCACGTCGACATAGCCCACCGGATGAGTAAGTCGAAGTAGCAGTGGGCGGGGCACATAGCACGCAGAACTGATGGCCGATGGGGCCGAAAAGTTCTGGAATGGAGACCACACATCGGCAAGCGCAGCGTAGGACGACCAGCCACAAGATGGACAGACGATCTCATCCAAGTGGCAGGGAGACGCTGGATGCAAGCCGCTTCCAACCGGTCTTTTTGGAAATCCATGGAGGGCCTCCTCCAGCAGTGGACTTCTTGTGGCTGAATGATGATGATGATGATGAAGCTCAGGAATAAGGTGAAAACGAAATGTTTCGCTCAATTTTTTGGGGTAACCTCTATGAAATTATTCCGACCTACATAGTCCAATTTAGATTAACGAGAGTGACTAACATAAATTAACAAATTAGAGACGAACACGCGACGACCCCTGAAGTCTATGAAGATACTGAAGGACGAATCTAATAGACAAGCGAGATCAAAAGCATAGTGGGATTAAAACACCACCACACGTGGCCCCACACTAGGATAACCTGTATCGTGGGGACTAGAAACAGCGACGTCACAAACATGTAAACATCCAAGACCTGGTTTTTTTTTTGCCCCCGGGTTCGATTCCCGACCCGGAACCTCTCACAGAGATCGTCGAAGGTTTACGGAAACGATGTTTTTATGTGTATTCCTACAGCATTTAACACTTTTAAGAAAAAACCTCCTAAGTGCGACTCGGTCTCGCGGACGAAGGGATCCGTATGTTGCTCTTATTAATATCGAGCAATAGATCACGTTTGATGTATGCGAACATCCTCAAACATTTGTTATTATAGCGGCAACCGAAATACGTCATCTGTAAAATTTCCAACGGTCTACATATCACGGTTCATGAGATACAGCCTGGTGACCAACAGACGGATAGTGGAGTCTTAGTAATAGGGTCCCAAAAATACATGATGTCCTTATAAATTCGTATGAGATCAGAAATTTTTCGACAATATACTACCAAAATAGCATCAAGAAAAATTAAATTATGCGTACCAGGATAAAAATTGAACTGTTTCAGTAAGTGAAGCATGAATATAAGCTAATATAAACCGGGCATTAAGTATATTAAATTCTTAAGCGATATTTTTATGGCCTATAATATTCTTAAGTGCCAGTGAGATTGCAGAAAATTATGCAAAAGGTGATAATGCTTGGGATCTACCGCAAAGCAGATTATATTTAGATGACATTTGTGCAAGTCTGTACGTAAATAAAAACAAATGCTTGTCACGTCTGCTCGCTCAGCGTCTAATGAGGCCATTGGCCGCTCCTATGTCATGTCAGGTTATTCCAGTGCACCTGCAAACTAACTAAATAGATCTATGGTTAGATTTTTTTGTGGTGTCTTTCAAATAAATTCAAAATATTTATCACAAAATTAGGTGTTGATTACATGACTTCGGATTTTTTTTAATTAGCCGTTACTGTGTCCGACTGCTGGTGAAAGGCCTCCCCTTGAGATATCCACCCACTCCTCCTTGTCCCTGGCCGACTCTTCCCGCCCAGGTAAATATTTGGTCAGGTAGTCGCATTATCTTCGCCTCGTTCTTCCGCATCGCCGTTAGTCATTGCAATGTCTTCGGAATAAAAAGTAATCATTCTGTTGTAGTTAGTTTTGTTCAATGATATATGACACTGTGCTCTTAAGCAGTTCTTTACAAACTCAATAGGTCTACAAAAACTCCCCGTGAACATATTACCATTACCATGCTTGACAGGAACAAAGATTATTAAAGACGCCTTGTGATAATTCACTAGAAAAGAAAGTAAATAGGTAAATAAATTGAATTCAGGACTAAATGAATAAGTATCTGATTTATAGGGACAGTTAAGAGATAGAGAACACGTTATTATAGTATATGAAATAATTAAAATTGTTTATTTTCATTGATAGAACTTGACGTATTTACAGATTGTTTTTAAAAGAAATGTCAGTCATACAAGTTAATTATGAATGCAAATGCAAATGTCAAGGTACACGATGTTTCTAGAGCGAACACCGCAAAAACAGATTCACTGGATTGAGCGAACATCTGGATAACTGCGTGACTGAAGCAATTGAGCTAGATGTGAATTATTCTACGGCCAGGTGTTTACCTATTATAGCTAATCGTAAAACGTAACAAGCCTGTCGATTCGAAGTCAGGAATCATGTAAGATCTCACCGATAGATAAACCTCCAGATGCCTATCTATTTATTTATTGTTCAAAACTGTCGCATGTAAATTTAGTCGCGTGATTACGATTATCGACGCATGATATGAAAGTAATATATCGCGTCTGGATTTTATGGAGCAATAATTCTTTGGAACGGACTACCTGCTATTTATGGCCTCAGTCAATTTCTCCTTGGCTTTCTGATCATGGTCAGATATTACACCTAGTTGTATCTCCCTAATTTTCACATAGACTGCTAACAATCTAAGCTATAATGATGCCAAAGAGATCTACTAGTAAATTAAGTTTTTTTTTCGAAAATTACGTGAGGATGTCCCAGCCGTCAGAAATGTAATTTAATTTTTTAAAGTAATTTTGTATCATTGATATTGTAGAAAACCTAGCTGAAGGAAAATGGAAAACTTGTGATTCCTTAGCACAGTGTTAAGACATCCTAAATCTCAACTCAATGCTTATACCGTATTGATAACAGTAAATATCTCTGATGATTTTGTGCTGATTCGCTAGGCAAACATATCTAACCTTTAGGTTTAACATACTGGGCTAAATTGTTATTGTCGAATTATCGTAAATTACTTGAAATGTCTGTATCCTTTGTTCAGATCAAAACGTGAATCAGAATCAAACATTTATTTCAACGTAAAGAATTTACATTCTGCTTGTTGAATGTCAATGTACATACAGTTATGTATAATGTTAGCCGCTGCCTTGGTGTTCACTACCCATCGCAGTGCCCTCATTAGCAGCTAGTTAATCTACCGCTCTTTTTTCCACCGTTTTCTCCAGCTCCGCCCATCGGTGCATGACGTCATCAGATGCAAGCAGCGACGTGGAAACAAGACAATGCTCCGTGGCACCGCGTTGCCCCATCCGCCCTGTCTACCCAGTTCACGCTTGGAGCTTGTAATTGTTCCTCTAATTGAGCACTTTTGTTTAGCTGTCGTACCTCGGGTTTGTTTGGTGTGCTGTCCTGATTTCAGCGTCTGCTTCTGCCATTCTCTTCCTCTGTTATCACATTTCGTACTCTTGCATCAAAATTGTTTAATAACGTTTATACCTTTGATTGATCATTTGTAATCACAGTCATTGACAGTGGTCGTAGATTTATCGTAAGCTTTAACATAGTTAGGCTATTGCATTAGCATATTTTCTTTATATTGTGTTCGATTTGTATGCACAACTATTAAAGAACCGTTACCTTTTTATTCGTCAAGCTCATGTCAAAAATGGTAACATCTCGTCACACTTGACTTTATGTCCTGCTTGTGGGTCTGATGTCGTAAGTGTTATTTATGACGTAAACGTGAATAATTATCTACCTTATGGTATATTCGTGGATGCAAAATACAGAAAGTCCAGTAGTGAGGAAAGGAAAGAAATAAGCATGACCGTCGTCGTCTAGATGAACGAAAAAATGGATGAGGCTGGTTCAGTGTTAGCAGTTACTATATTTAGACCTGAAAGTGCTTCATCTTAAGGTCGTTTACTAAAAGGTTTTTAATTGTACTACCCAGGAATTCTTTAAAATTACTTTTAGATTATATCAGTCTTCCTTGCCTTCAAGTCGATACTCTGTACTGTACCTTTCAACGCAGACTCGTAAATTCACGGCGACGTGTAATCAGAATGAATCGCTTCATTAGCTTTATTCGCAGTGTTTCAGTTAATTACAGCTGGATTAGCCGTTACACCCACTGCGTGATGTTACACCATAGTAGGAATATTAATTTCATTTACTTTCTATTCACTGTCGCTCATATTTGTGGCCTACATACATGCTATATTTGTTATTTTGGAATGAAATGAAAAACTTTATTGTAAAACGGTTACGAAACATGGTTACTGGCTCCCAAACTGGGATTCCCTGTGCTATGGGTAACCAGGCTACCCACAGCATCGGTTTCCTTAACTTCTCACTTGTTGCCTACAGTGTCTAAGAAATTTATGCTCATCATCATCATCAGGCTATATTAGTCCCTGCTGGACATAATTTATGCTCAATGGGCCTAAATATAATGCCTTATAATTTTGAAAGCTTGCAGGCGAAAGAAATAATCAAGATTAAAGCACTTCTGTTTCAACCGCAGCTGAACCTACCATGTGGATTAGTTGTGAACATTTCTGTGTAGTTTTTATATGCTAAGTTTAGCTAAGCTTATTTAGTCGAATCACTCAAACATACACATTCCGATCCAGTCATTAGTCCCCACTTTTGAAATAAGTGACATTACCACAACCAATTTCGATCTCGATTCTCGACACATTTTACGAGTCCACTCGGTCAGAACAAATAAAACTCGTTGATTGGTGCCGTGTTAAATCAACGTCAATAAAACTTATATTACCGCGGTTGATCAAATATTCATCACCAGACCTCTTATTAGAATTTTATGCCCGAAGTTACGATTGATATTATCTGGGGAATTACTCGATATTTAGTATCACCTCTTAAAGTTATATCACATGCGTACAATAAATTCAGTAGCACACTGTATTGAATTAATTGTACAGACTTTTCTTATTTTTTATAGTTTGGCTCTCACCGGAATCGATATACAAAAGTAACAAAAACAAACTATAGTAAATATGATTCTGACCTTGATGTTCCCGTATGCTAACTACCTGTTAGTAGCTGTCAGTTGGTCTAAACAGTCTCTTAAACAGATTATTATTACTGTATGAGAAATTGGGGCATATCTACACGCAACCAAATTATCGTACTCGTGTGATCCTCATCTCAACCTTTTGTAACATACCTCACCTTTTCTTCTACCATTCCAAGTCAAGACAGAAATATACTTGCGCATACGCACGTAGCGCACTTGATTCGCTACCGGTCACGTACAGTCTTCCTGCCGGCGCAGTTTGACGATAACATTCCTCGTAAACCCCGGAGATTATGATTGTTTTCTTGAAAAAAGTATGCTCTAGCTACCGTTATGATAGTGTCGGAGTAGTTTCAGACGTCATTCTTGTGCAGAGCTCGTTAGAACTGCGATTTGCGCATTCTCAGGCATGTAAATTGTAGTTGGATAATGGCAACAGGCTTGCAACTGGTAATTCCACACGTAGTTGATTGAGATCAAATATAGGGCGAAACACGACAGAGGGTATGTGTATGAGTTGTAATTTGCAGCATTGGGCTTCGAGACTTTTTAATTTATTATGTAAAGACAGAATCTGCCCTTTTATAGAATTTGATTCGGCCGAAACTACTCGGTTTACATTTTCATTTCATTTATTCAAGAACAATATAAAACGTATTTGTTTTTTTTAGTCGACGATTTATATTTTTTAAAACGATTAAAAAAGGGAGGGAAGGCCTTTACGTCCTTTCCGAACGTAAATAAATTAAGAAATCTCTTACAGAAATAAGCTCGCCTTTGTATGTACTCTGTATGTATGAGCATGTGCTCTTTCTAAATTATTATCCCGTTAAATGTTTCCTATGCAATAAAGTATACTTTAGTTTAATTGTTTGCTTGAATTGTAATTAACTAAGCAACCCTCAACCTAAATCTTTATGTTTTATGCTCAAATAAATGTCAATAATGCCTCTATTGTTTCAGCAGGTAGCATAATTTGTAGGTAAATAAACAATGTCAGTTGTGTTTTCCGCCACATTACTTTATAATCCCATCGGATCACTCAAGCTAATTAGAAACACGGTCAAGTGTATTATCATCGGACACGCCTAGATCGTGCACGACACTGACTCTGATGTCATCATGGTCTGCGTGCAGCTGTTGAAATAACATTGAATTAACTCTTGATTTCACTACTTTTAATTATAATTCCATGCCTATTTTGTCCTCCGAGATTATAGACCAAGTAACCCCACTGCACCGAAAAAAATCAGTGCCAGTGTGTTAATGAACTTCATTAGTGACCTCTATTTTATTACCACTAGTATTGAATTACAGATCTATAACAGAGCCGTTACTTCTTAACCGCACCTTAGCAAGGTCTAGACCTTGTCTGTTTTGCTTTGACTTCTCCGATTATGCAACAGAGCTTTTTATCGAAACTATGTCATAGTTACACGATTTAAAAAGAGTTAACCAGCCATTTAGCGACTTTGAGAACAGAATAAGTATATCCTTTATTATGTACCAAGGTTACAAGTTGTGCGTGCCAACACCAAATTCGGTCACAAGCTACACTAAAGCTTAACAAAGTATTCGTAATCGTTCTATTTTCATTTTGACCTCACGCCTCTTGATACTTAGTACATACAGATAGTCCGATTAGTCTCGCACATTTTTTCCTCAAAAATTGCATGTAATGCAGGTGATGCAAGATTAAGAAGTTGTAAAACAGGAAGGTTAGGGCCGCTTGCACCACCGACTAAAATCCATTTTTTCACAACTTTTAAGTTATACAAAACTTGACAGTTCCGCCATACGCTATCTGTCAAAATTAAATTAACTTAAAGTTAAATGGATTTTAGTCGGTGGTGCAAGCCGGCCTTAGCATAATAAAAAAATAAATTTTCTCTCGTACACAACTTGGTATTCACAATATCCGTACAAATAAATATGTGAATGTGAGGACTATGTGTGCATTCAAGCTCTGTGAATACATATCTTAGTATCTGATCTTCGTATTTTATATGCCGAGTGCCACAAGGCACTAACCTTGCCCCCGTTCTTTACGACTTTAACACACAGTATTTCCTGTCTCTTAATACCAGAAAATTAATGTGTATTTATTAAGATGCGAATATCCTCCCCTGGATATCAAAAATATCCAGCGGGAAAGACATAATTTTATGTCCTTTGTCAGGTATAATATTCTAATTACCTCCAACAATGCAGTGCATTATTTACCACAGTTGAATAACCGATCCCTGTGCTTCCGAATTCCACCTAATGACTATTTTAGTAGTTCGTGACTTCACATGGCCGGCGGCAATTTGACGGGCGAAGGGTGTGGGCCGAAAGGATTAACAATAAATCATTATTGTAAACAGTATACATACATACAATACACCGAAAAACTATGCGTAGGCACGCTCGCTGTGCTGCTCTCCATATGAATGTTTGTCTTCTGCATGATACTGAGCTCAGTGAACATAAGGTGAACCTTAAATATTAATTTAAAGCGAGCTTCATTATTCATCAGCAGCTTAGCTATGCATTGAACTGTGTTATCTGTCATTTGAGCAGCTTTGGCAACAACTGTACGTTGTTACCCGATTTATTTTTTATGAAATATACGTTAATTTCTTCGGTACGGTATCAGAAGATAGTAACTAGCCAACTGCCAGTCCTAAACGAGGCATTTTTTAAACAACAGCAGGCAAATATTTTGTTAAATATTAATAAATCATAATTTTAAACGATAACAAAATAATTTTGGTCAACAATACATTGTATCCTTTTTTTAAACATAAAAATTGGTAAGGAAAGAACCCCTCTCTCATTCTGCACAGTCTACGTAGATTAGATAGATTGCAGTTGAATTAACTTCAAAGTTGAGCTCGGATTTATCGAAGCAACACTAAATGTGTATTTACCGAAGCCGCCAATCGCGTTCCTATGTTTTAGTTGCAGCCCCCTATTCACGTATCTGTTTTAATTCAGATCATTTAAATATGAATAACAAATGGGCGGAATGAATTTTAATTAACGGGAGAAGAATATGGCAGCGCCAACGTTGCCCATCGACAATGCATGTTTTGCGGACGAACATAACGCACAAACCATTTCCAAATGTGGTGTTTATTCAATTTAAATCGCTGGTAGTTCAGACCGCAATGGCTGCAATAAAAGAGGATATATCTCCGAGAGATCGTGTCCAAATTTCATAAAAATGTGTACATGGACCATTTCTTCATCTGTCGATATAATTCGACAGATGAATACTTAAACTTCACATTTAAAGATTATTTTACTTGTTTTACAATCTTAAAATCGTTTTTTACAACGTCTTTTGATTTTTGGAAGGATGTAGTTAAATTAATCGATACTGAAGTGAATGTTGTAGTTTCAGGACTTACGTGACGTAGACGTTAACGATGTATAGGACACAGAATAATGAAAGATATGATCCAAAGAAATAATCGAAAGAACATATCTATCTAGATAAAAGCTAAAAAATACTGTCTTGTTTCTCTGTGTAGTGAGCGTAATCTAAGCAATGAGCTTCTGTGTGCTCGCTAATGTATTTTGGAGTCAGTTTATAGTCCCGGAAATTGACGAAAACGCAGTGTGGGTGGACACTGATCGACCCCCATCGCAACGATAACATTATGTCATCCGCTCTGTAGGTGACTTGGTTCTATTAATCGGGAGCGATCCACTGGTCGGTAACAGTGCAGGCATGACCCATAAATAAAAGTAGAACGTTGCCTGTTTGCTTGTTACGTTTTCTTTTCGGATTCTTCGAAACTGTATTCGAATGTAAACTTTTGACGAGCAATCTAAGTACAGTCGATAGCGCTTCAACCTTAACACACATACTACTCGGTTACGGCGCTAACTTTGCAACTGAAGTGAGGTGGACCTAACGTCTACATTATTTTAATCTTGGTCGTGACATGCTCTCAAGGCTGTTATTTTTTTGACTTTAAAAAGTTGTGGTTAGTACCAAAGTTTTTAAGAAATAGGCGATCAAATGAATAAACGGCCTTTCACCGTATTGTCAAGTTGCACCTCACCTCACCACCCGGACACAGTACGTACCTACCCGGCGCTCAATATCCGCCCCTAAATTGCACAAGGGACGCCATTCCCGTGACGTCATCCGCTGGTGCAAGATCCGATGTTTGAATCTTTTTTTACGACTTCTTTATGTATAATCCGACCCAGTTTCTGAGCCACGTCATTAGAGCTTGATAAACGAGATTTCTGTGAGCTTTCTTTGGCTTTAGTGGCGTTTCCTTTGTCGTAGCTGCTAACCTCTCCGCTTAAATGCTTGTTTGTTTTTCAAACGTGCAAAGTTGCTGGTATATCCGTAGAACTGTAGGTACCATCATTCTTCACTATCCGGGCACAGATTCGCAGCCAAAACACTTTGTTTTGAACTCTATAAATCCAAATTGTTTTTCGTAGCTCAATAAACTTTAACAGAAAGGATAAAAATTATACCCTCAGTTTCCACCACTAGTAAATTGAAAACGATGAGAGTCGACTGACCTAGTTTTGTTAGTAAACAATAATGCTACAAATTGGTCCTTCAAGTGTCCGTACAGCCTTGGCACTAATTGAATTCGAATAAAAGCTTTCGGTACCAGCAACAAATAAATAAATTCAATATAATTAAATCCCTACATTATTTACAATAGCGAAGCTACTGTTCTTGAGATTCCTATTAGATTCTCATAATATATTCGGTGACGTCACCTTTCACCAAGTTTTAACCAAAATAAAATGAACGTTGGTGCTGAAAGATGAAAAGCATTTTATTATTTTCGAAGAGGACGATAACTGGTTGAATTAGAATAGTGCGTTGGGATGAGGTACTGGTGACATTGATGTTTGTGGCACTGTAAAACCCTGAGGTAAAGCCTCTCTCCAGCCTATGAAGGAAGCACACTGTTGGGTATTAGCCTCTTTTCCGTTATGCGTCGGCGTACATCTGGTTGTTTCTCAAGAGACTTTTTTGTATGACCAAAACCGTATTTTGCTTATCATTTGAATGACCCACTTCTGCCAGCCTAAAATTATCGAGCTCAATTAACGAAGTTCTGCGTAATCCTATTTAGTGACTCGAGTGCGCTTCGCAGCATTTCGGGGCAGTAAAGTCTGCAAATAGCCATATGATGCAATACGCGCGTCGGCGTAACATTTGTCAGTATGTTTTAATACAGCCGTGACTGGGCTACAAGGAGATTCATGATAATATTTGGAACGAGGAAATGTCTATGATGTCATGGGTTCTACGTTTGGGCTGTTGCGAATAGAAAAGGAATGTGCACTTTGATGTTATTCTTGAAATCTAAATAAATTCCTAGTGCATTTCGCAGATCCAATTGTTCATTTCTGACGTTTTACCTACTTTACATGTCTACAGAAAAGCACTTTCGCCTTGTTACCCGAGGGATAGGCTTAATCCAGGGTTATCCTATTTACCACGATTCAGAGAAAATCACTGTCTTTCGTTTTATCAATATTCATTAGTCGCTGTATGCACTCATGCCTACCTCTAGGAGAGACAGCCATCAGTTAATGTCATGTAATATTTCTTCCGCTTCTTAAACTTCTACTGATATCCCTAATTCTGCTATTATCTATGAAATATAATATTACTTGTTGTAGTATTAGCTTGGTTTTCCGGACCTTCCAAAACACCTACTTCACTTGACCTAATTTTAACCAGACTTTGTGTTGAAAATTTTCCATGTCTCTGGTACTCAACATTTTCATCGATCAGACCCGCCGATACATCTATTCACTTGACCTATTTTTAACCAGAGTATTTGTGTTGAAATATTCCATGTTTTTTCCATTGTGTACCGAAGACACATTGTGCCTCGAATTTTCAGCTCGCGTATAAATGCACACTTTGGAATATATTAAGATAACGAAACAAGGTCGGATTCTGGTTTTCTGCACACTCGGTCTGCAGACGTAGACTTGGAAGGCGTTTTCTTAGTGATAAATTACAGATATTTATATGTATTTTCGGGCGGGTGATGTCAACTGATTAACATAACTAGTTGCCTTCGCGTTCAATGGTAGCCCGAATGTAGTTTGACGAATTACATAATTAAGACCACAAAACTGTTTACTACTTACCTAGTAACTTTATTCGCTGTCTTATTTAGTTGACTAATGGTAGGCAGACAGATACGATTATCTGCAATCCATCTTTACTTATTATTTAGTTATATGCTTAAAAAATATGTCTGACAAGATTATTCATTTTGCAGACGTCACTTGTGATGTATACTCCATTGTTTCTATTTTCAGTCACTGTGTTCACGTTCTAAAAAATGACAAAAAGCAATATCTAAACAGTCCCATTGTTGTTAGTCCTTTCTTGTTCATCCGGGAACAAATAGGCGATTTCTATGTTTGCTCCAATGGCATGGCAGCTGCGATTATTATGCATGTGTACCAACACTAACAATAAGTAAAATTGTTAAAAATCTGAATTTATGCCGTCACACTTAAACGCATTTAGTGTCAGTCGAGCTATAGTTTGTCATTGGTTCCATCAGGCCAATCAATATGAATCTCATGCAATTCTAATTTCGGTATCCATCGCTTCGGTTGGTTTATTCTCAAATTACCATCAACCAACTCCACTCATTATTGCGGAGATCCTGTATTTCTATGCTTTGGATGTTCGGTTGTATAATTCCTATACACAATTTTTTTTATTGGTAACAGTATCCTCATGTATGTCCAAAAATAACAAAAAATTGACTGAAACCTGATAATATAAAGATAATTTTCTGAGATAATTTGGTCTTTCCAATTTCATTATTTTAGCGTTAGGATGAAAGTTGATAATAAATAGAGATAATTTTCTTAGATTTCTATACTTAAACTTTCCTACAAATTTCTCGTAGTCACCAGTTTTATGTCTTCCTAACAGAACTTTTGATTACCTTAACACACGTTTTATCGTCATTTTTACTGCCATGACGCTGTTGCTAGGTGAGGTGTCATCGAGGTTGTTGCTTACCGGATTCCTGTTTAGTAGTGTCATTTAAATAACTATAAACATATACCCTGTTCGAATAAAGCAGTATCGTTTGAAGCACCAAAAACCTTCAGAACTCCTTGTAATAGATAAAGAATAGTGCACTCCGTATTTTGCGATTTGCACAGGAGTGACAAAGAGACAACTAGGTGGCGCGCTCTGTCACTCCTATACAAACTGCAAACGCTCTCGCTATCGAAAGTGAATGAACAAACTCAGTATAAGCACTCTGAGTGCGTATACTGAGTTTTTTCATTCGCTCTCGATGGTGAGAGCGTTTGCGATTTGCATAGGAGTGACAAAGAGGCAACTAGCTGGCGCGCTTTGTCACTCCTATAGAATATGAGTTTACGTTAACGCGATCGAGTAGTTAGTACGTTCTACGTTCAGAGTGCGTATACTGAGTTTTGTCGTTCACTTTCGATAGCGAGAGCGTTTGCGATTTGCATAGGAGTGACAAAGCGCGCCATCTAGTTGTCTCTTTGTCACTCCTATGCATATCGTAAACGCTCTCACTATCGAGAGTGAATGAAAAAACTCAGTATACGCACTCAGAGCGATGGTAAGATTGGCTCTTGGATAAAAAAGTTGGACTTTTTTACTACCAGTTTAGTATCTTCTCCTATCTAACCCGGCTTACCAGTAGTTTCTAACTAGATCCACATTGTTACAGGTATGATGGAGCAGGAGACTTGTTTGCAGTGCGCTGCGCTCGCGCATGTGGATGCAAGATATCAGCGACATGTATCGCATGAGGAAATGAAACTGCTTTAGTGTTGGTGGTGTTGTACATTGGTTTTAGAAACTTCTTGCTTATCTTTTTATTAGGCAATTGAGATAGAGAATTAAAACAAATATGGTCTTTTTATATAATATAGGTATGTGATATAATGAGTTTTGATGCTCTATTTTTTATTACATAGAGGGAGGGAGTCAAAATGGCTTACCATAACAATGGTTTTTAGGTTGTTCTTTTTTTTTCAAGATCTTAACGCTATTGATTGAGTAGTAACCAAGAGAGGTACTGCAGATTCTTGTTTATTTACAAGTTGTACAAGTTGGTATACTGTTTATTTGTTATTGATATTACACATGATTTATTACCAATTTTTTAGTTAGCTTTATTTCGCTTCTTACCTCGTTTACTTTTTAGTTCCCGTTTATATTTTTAATTAGCATTTTGCCATCTTCAATCTATTCGGGGTCGTAAAGTTTATTCTTCTTTTGTACCAAGTCCTAAAACGCTTTCCTCTTGCTACTAACACCACGAAATATAATAACTACGCTACGTCAGACGAACGGACAAGAGGGACCGTGGGAAGCTCGCGATTATTGTCACATGCATCTGCGTCTACGCACGTCTCGCTTGCGATTTTATTTATTATGTAGTCTGCAACGTCAGGGCTTTGCAAATTATAAAGAGATGCAAACCGTTTTCGTTGACAAAGCAAGAAAGAAAGATAAATGGAGTACCTAACATTTATTTAATTCCACATCAAAAGGGAGACAAAATACGTAATAAATCTTGTGTCATCATAGTGTTTGTTATCGAACTACTCCGAAATGATTACACTGATTTTTACGTTTTTTTTTTGTTTGTATGATGTTGAAGACTCCTTGGAACCGTATTTTTGTGTTTTATATACTTTTGTTCTCGTTTTCTGTGATTATATTTTATTTAACCAATTTCACCCTTTCCTTTAAATACAGTCCACTCCCCAACAGTTGGTTCTGGTATGTCTGAGAATAGGTCGTAGGCCAATTAATATGGCCGTTGCCGAGCTTTTTTAACGTAATATCCTCTTCTGTGTTCCACATTTGCACTGCTTGACAAAAACTTCTCCCGTACGCAAACAAAAATTGCCTGCTTATGTTTGCTTGTTCTTGTGATGTCATATGACAAAAACAAAGTAAAAGTCGACTATAAAAGTAATATAAAAAAAGAAACCCAGGTTTTGGATGTTCATGTTTGTGTCGTCGCTGTTTCTGGTTCCCACGACACAGGGTATCCTAGTGTGGGGCCAGAAGCAATGTATGTGCCTGTATGTAAAGTGTTATGTTATGTAATATACAGTTATGCACATAGTGTACACCGGAAAACAATACAACTCTCAGAAAGAAACTTAATACAAAAACAGAGAAACATAAATACCTATGGACTCTGTTGTGCTAAATTTGCCACAAAAAGCAGCTGACTCAGCCTCGTCCTGGGAGTGTGAGCTCTCAACACTGTTTGCAAGTCTTTCTTCTAAGTTAAGTTCTCGTCTACATAGATAGAATATGGTTTGTGCGCACATCATAGACATCAGTTCATATTAATTAACGTGTTTGGTGCAAAGTAACTCAACTGAATAACAGACACGCATGTTGATAAGATGTTGATGTTCTGCCGGCTCGTATATCGAATGATAGTAGGTAGATAGTAAATAACCCAAATAAACAGGTTCCTTAATAAAAAAAACAATCTCACTACAGCAATTCGTAGATTAATTGAACACAATGGTTCGATGATAGAGAGTGGAATGCCAATAATGATGGGCTTGCTGTGAGCGGAACAAAAAACACCTTGTTTAAAGCCATTAATCTCAATTCAAGTTCACTTTCACCCAACTTGTACTCTCTGACAAACAATGAGCAAAAAACGGATGCTGGCTCAACGTCAGTCACACATGTTTTTGACCCAATAGTGCCAGTATTCGAATAAAGAAACCTTTCTTGAAACATTAAACTTAAAACGCGAGTGCTAACGTCTCAAACTTGACGTAAACTCACGCCTGTACACCAAAGGGGTAGGCAGTGACCAGGAAGCCACTTGCCGCGCTCAAACGTCTCAAACATGACATAAATTCACGCCTGTAGACCTAAGGGGTAGGCAGTGACCAGGAAGCCACTTGCCGCGCTCCTGACAGGTCACTTTCCCTTCATCAACGATCATTGGTCGTTGATAGCACGCTCGCCGGTTTCGAGTGCTTTTTATCTTGCCCTTTGATAAATGCATCCCCTTTTTGCCCGTCAAGGTCTCAAAAGCAAGGCCTGAATTAGTCTGTTGATTAAAAATTGTATCTCAGCAGAGACAACTTTCATAAAACTTCGATTTATAATTTTTGATGCACAAGTTTTTTACTTCTCTTGGCGGTTCTACTCAGTATGAGTTGCAGTGCGCTGTCTCGTCCATTGCATTTTAAATTCAATTGTCTCTACGTTAGATGGATGGTTAACAGTTCCCGCGGCGATACGTATTGCTTTCCTCTGGGTTCTGGCCTAATGGCAAAGTAACTTCCGCTGTAATGGTACAGAGTCACCAAGTTACTACAAACTTCTCTGAGATAGACTTCATAACGTCCTTACTCTGGCAAATGGCAGTCTATTACGTTTGTTCCTCTTATTTAGTTCTACTTGTTTTCTACGTTACAGACATTTGTGAAATTAGTTTAAAATTTCTCTGTACTTACTATACTTACACAGTGATTTATTGTCTTTTTGACCTTCAACATGAAAATGATTTTCGGAAGAGCACCACACTGATTATCCTAAACCACAGGTTCTTACCTTTTTTGATGAGCAGGGTACCACCACCCCTTAGTCATAAGGTCAATGTATAATTGTTTTCTTGAATAAAAATATCTTTATATCTTTATACCTACGGTAATAATACATATTTTGGTAGTACTGTATCCCATCAAAAACATAAATGTGAATGATAGAAGAGCCAAGTTCGGTAGGTATTAACCCAGTTGTTACTGAAACTATTTTTTGACTAGTATCACTACAATTTTTTGATATTGTTGCTTTGGGTCATAAAGCTATAAAGGAAAAATACCAAAAAAAATCTGGGTTTTCTGGAAAGCTTGGAAAATTAGGATCGTTTTAACGATCAGTAGTAATAGGCTGGTAGGATATCGCCCACACAAGAACTCGTTTGGCGAGTGTCTCGAATATGTATGAGAAAAACACGAAAATGTTACTAATAAAACAGTTTTATTTTTATTATCAAAATGTACAATAATAAAATTAATATTAGGTAGGTACTTATTCAGTGTGGTATGTATTGAACCATGTTTTTGGATGCAAATGGATCCCACACTTTTGACATGTAAAGTTTGTATTATTTTTGCAAAGCCCACATCGAAGCTGAGAGTTGCCGTACACCATTAGGTGATTAATTCTGTCATAGCGAGAATTTTCCCGATAGGGACACGGACAGCGCTTTTCACTTTTTTATGTCTTTATAAGATACTCCTGGCAATAGTTCCCTGAAATGTAAGATGCTCGTACTCTCCTCCATTACTTTTATAAAGTGGCCATACATTGTGAGTGGCCATGTCCAAGCAGGGCATAATAATGAAAAATACCATTTCTTGCCACGGATAGATGTATAGACCCACGGTATAGACCTATGTTTTGGTGGGACCCTATCGACACCTCCCATATTTTCATTGTAGAGTAAAACTTAAGTATAGTAAAGTTGGAGTAAGAAAAGAAACTGCAAATACGTTAACTGTAACCGAATCTGAACTGTCTAAAGATGAAGATGTAGATGGCTCAGATTGACAATGTTCAATTGGGTGGTTCGACTTCTTTTTGCTAAAGGCGCACTATCCGAATCAATGTCCGAGGACATAATATGAATATATTATATTCTACCTCTGCAGGAGCTCTTAGCTGTGAACCTAGAAAAAATATATAATATTTAACGACAACTCAGCGTAAGAGAAATACGTCAAACATTTCTACAAAGTTTATAAGATTTATATCAAATCTGGAAGATTGGTCAAGATAACATTTTCCTCGTCACCAGAATCTTCATCTGTGACATCAGCATTAGCTTTATCTGGTGGAATTTATTTATCTTCCTTGAAACTGAGGCTTTGTCGTCTAATTGCTCCAATTCGTCAATAATTTCATTCAGAGACAATGGCTTGTTACACCTTGGTCTGGAAATACAAAATGTATCCCCATATTACTACTGATCTTTATAACGATCATGAAAGTTATCATCATATTTCATTATAAAAAAGAATACAATTATGCAATATTATGGCATGGGGTTACTTTATAGGTTATAGATTTGTCAATAACATACAGTAAGTTTGTTATATTTAAAGGCAAATTTATCAAAACTTACCGCTTTGAAGAGATGGCAAATATTTATTCAACTCATACAAGTTAAAATATAAATTCACTTCAAAAGGACAGTTATTTGTTTATTATGACTATGCTAAAACACTGTCAGACGATCGCTGCGACAATTGAATAACAGCAAATGAACGTTTTCCATTAGTTAACATTTTTAAATCGAGGGTACTTTTGATACATTATTTTGATCTTTATAACGATTGGTCGCTGTAAATGGGTAGAACAGACGTCGTTATCGACTTCGCCGACAAAAGAATTGAGATCTATATCGGGGCTCCCAAGTTCTCTGAAGAAAATCATTAAGTTTAGTTACAAGATCACTGAGATGTAAATTGTAATTCAAGCTCAAGATTTGACTGCTAGTTTTTACCAACAAACCAAATTTCAGAAAAGTTACATAGGTATTATATCAACCTAACAGCATAAGTACAATACAAACAGAAAGTACACTAACCCCCGTATGACTAAACGAAGTAGAGTTAATTAAATAAATATTATTTAGCCTGTACGTGAAAACTAGCCAAGTTAAATCTTAAACTTGAATAACAATTTACATCTCTAGTGATCTTGTAACTAAATTTTCATGATTTTCTTCAGAGAACTTGGCAGCACCGATATAGATCTCAATTCTTTTGTCGGCGAAGTCGATAACGACGTCTGTTCTTAATACCTACCGAACTTGGCTCTTCTATCATTCACATTTATGTTTTTGATGGGATATCGCTGCTTTTTGTACAGAGATTATTGGTATTGATCACTAATAAATACATCGTTACAGTGCCACCATCTTATCTGTTCAGTTGAAAGCGGCGCTAGTGGAGAATTTAGTAATAACATTTAAGAAATTTACTTAGAAAAATGAGATTATTTTAACTCGTCTTAAAATTTTAACGAAAATGTATCTATAAATCATAAGAAGTGAATAAATAAAACAAAATATGGGGAACAGGATTAACTATTACGAGTAGTTAGTTAGTTACAATTTTGGCCACCTAAACAGATAACTTGGTGGCGCTGTATTTATTGCCACGGAACCGATAACCGATGAGTTAGAAATCGGCTACGAATAATACGACTTTTCAGAAACTCATTTACATTTCAGAGAAACGTGCATAAGCTTTTTTTTTTAGCCCTATAAAGGGCACCCTCCGGACAGCGTTGCAAAACCAAGAATTATAAATTCGGTAGGGTTGCCAATAAAAAATCGGTAGTTTTCGGTAGATTTTTATTTGTATCAATTTGGACAAATTATTATTTATACCATCCTTGAGACGAAATTTTACTGAACATGGCTTTAGGTATATTAAAATCATAGCAGTTTTTATCGCCTATGTGTCTCTTCGCATGCAAAAGCCCAACTAAGGCATCGGTTGACAGGCGGTTGCGGTTTTTAGTTTTTATTAAATTTACTGCAGAAAAAATCCTTTCCACGTTTGCAGATGAGTGCGGTAAAGATAAAATATGAAAAACGAATGTAGTCACTAATCCGAATAAAGGTGTTCCGTCACCGCCTTTCATTTGAGCCACATTTGCCCAGAAATCTTCGGCATCATCTTTAAACATATTAATTTCTTGAGTGTTCCTAAGCAGGCGCCACTGTGTATCTATGTCCTGGTAGTCTTTCGCATCAACGAGTCCGGGAAATGCTCTGCAGAGTGGGATTAGACTTGGGTGAATTCCTTTTTTTACATTTTCTGGAGCCAAAACATTTAAGTCTTTCAGTGGGTTGTTTTTTAGGGGAAATCTTTGAATAATTTGCTCAGAAGCTTCAATATAAAACTGTAGACATCTTGTTCGAAATAAATTCAACTGATCTGCAGTCAAACTGTTATTATTCAGTAAAGTATCCATAACTTTTGCTCCAAAGTCCATCTCATGTATATCCAAAAAGTTCTGAGGATTTTTAAAGTTCACATCTTCAATGTTAGTTGCATTCAAGTAAGACCTCTTTAAAAAGCAGTCTAACAGAGTTTTCAAGGATGCACACACGTGCGAGTATAAAATGTGAATTCTAGCACCCTCCGCTTGCATTTCTTTGTTCAGCTGGTTAAAAATTGGCAAGACAAAATCTAAAAATTGAAGGAATAAAAGAGATACCGGATCGTTCAATTTATTTAAAATATTTGAGGCCATTAGCAACTCGTTTTGTGAGGCGGCAGCATCGATGAAATATAATTTTAGAGCAGGATATTGCTCTAGAATCCGACTAACAGCTGCATGTACCGACAGCCATCTCGTCTGGCAAGGGTGTAAAATCTTGTGAATTTTTAATTGGCAAAATATTTGAAACTCTTCATACTCTTTTGTTCTTTTCGGACTTGAACCGAAGTAATTATAAATGTCCCGGACTAAATCTTCGACGAATCGAGGGATTTTCTCGCCAGCATAAGATGCGCATAAATGAAAAGAATGGCATATACATTTCATGATGAATAAATTTGGGATTTCTGATTTTAATAAAACCATCACTGAATGTCTTTGTCCCATCATTACATTTGCACCATCGGATGCAAATCCAATCAAATTATCTTTATAAGGAATATTGTTGTCCATGAAAAACTTTACAATGCTTTCACAAAGTGTGGTGGCATCTGCTGAAGAAAGGGGAATCAGGGCGAGAAAAGAATCACGTACTTGATTATTTTTGACATACCTTGCCACCATGCAAAGATGTTTTGTCGTTGATAGGTCTGTTGATTCATCAATAACCAACGAAAATTTAACATTACGTAAATCTTCACAAAGTTCGGCGAAACTCTCTGCACCAATTACATTTTCCACGATAGACTGCACTCTTGGACGTGAGCATTTTAAACTTTTTGCAACTTTAGAGTCTGGACAAATCTGTACAACTAATTTAGAAAGATGATCAGTAATATTATATGGAAGATTATGCTCAGCCACAAACCCAGCAATCCGGATTTCACCTGAAATGAATGAAATTGTTGATTTAACAATTCATTATACAGACTCTATTTTACATTGCTAACGGTGCGGCGCAAAGAATTTGATAACTTACTTACCTTCTTTCACTTGATGTTTAAACTGGGTAACTTCTTTACTAACGAAGTCTGACAATTTTGGTTGAACAGCTAAGCTCTTAACACTCTTTTCGTGAAGTTTAGAACTGGCATGTTTTTTGAGAGCGTCGTATCCCGAAGATATATTTATCTCCTTATTACAAGATTTGCACATTGCAAAAGTAGGTTTTGATAAATGTGGAGACAACCATGCAGAGAATTCCTGTCGTAACTCCCACTCTTTTTTATATTTTTGTTGATATTTCTTTCGCTTGACACCTGTACTGGTCGATGCGCCAGCACCAGAATCAGAATCTGAACTTTCCTCAGACATTATAAAGTTAACTTCGCACTATGAAAATGAATACGTACGAGCTGACGAGCTCTACGAGAAAGAATGAATCGAATATGAAATGTTTTCAAAAAAGAAGTCATTTCATGTTTACAGGGGATTTCCCTTACTGTATCCTATCAAATCCTTCTAGTATTATGAATCTTAATACGTATTCTATAGAGTCCATTTTTATTTATAGTATTTGGAGCATACGGCCAAACAAGGTTCTTCCCCTTGGCATCGAGCTAGACGATAAGATCAGAATATGCGCGAGAAAAGGATAGCTTAATAATTTCGTTAATAAGTGTGATTGAGATGGACTATGGGCAGGGTTCATAGCATGTTCATAGAGTAAAATAGTGTAGTGTTGCTACAAATAATAAAGTATTTAGTTTTTTTCTCGTAAAAACCAGCGGCAAACTAAAAAATCGGTAGACATGCCTTCGTAATCGGTATTTCGGTAAACGAGGGCTAATATCGGGAGATCTACCGAAAAATCGGTAGGTTTTGCAACGCTGCCTCCGGAGGACACGGGGGAGGGAGGTGGTGAATGCTCATGCATAACAGCACGGGCCCGGCCGTGCTGCCAATGTGGGACTCACAGAGTGCGCCTACCCACTAAACACCACCTTGGGGCTGGTTTGGTCCTAAGGACCCCTAAACCTACATCATCCTCGAGGCCGAGGAGGGCGTGCATAAGCAGGCGTTTACAGATATTATATAGTATCGGTTGAGACCAAACCATACCGCGATATAGAACTAAAAAGCGCCGTCTATTGGCAGAATTTGGAACTAAATACTATGAGGGTATTAATATCAATAATTTTCAGTTTTTAGATTTTTTCCTTTGTATATGCCCAATAGTCTACCTGGGTGCCAAATATCAAGTTTCTAGGTCATCTAGAAGTGGGTTAGGTTTTTGATCTATAAGTGAGTCAGTCAGTCAGTCATAAAAATGCCGGTTTTTAAACATTAATATATCTATAACAGTTTGAGCAACATTGATGAAACTTTGGATTCTAGGCAAGATTCTAGGTAAGAAATGTGCCAAGTTTCATATACGTAGGTTAAATAGTTGTAGAGTTGTGAAGGGGTCAAAAGTAGCTCAGCTCGAAGTGATTCCTGTAATATTACACACGGCTGCTGCGTCGCCAGTTCCTTTTTTCCCGAACTTGGCTGGACTCGCTGGCGCGAGTCTAGATATGTTTTACGTAGGTGTTTAAATACAGGCCGTGAACCGTGAACCACAACAAACGCCTTCATGAATAAGTCATAACTTAAGCTGCACAACCGTTGTAAAGTTGTAACAATACGGTTACGAATAACTCTCCTGAGTATAAGCTACCCTAAAAGTTCACCTACTTGTCCAATTCTCGCCCTTATTTCTAGATTCACAAGATCTGTGGCCAATTCTGAAGTAAACTGGACCGGAAGTCACAGGTTCTATTTACGGCAACAAATAAGAAACGTAACTAATATGGATTTGCTATTGTTCTTGGCACGCGTGGACGTTAGGTGACGTCACTTTCTGGGTTGTTTCTGGCGATCACGCCATGAGTAATCCAACTTCAGGTTTGCTTAACCTCCTCAGTCCCGTGTCGACAAAATAACAATACAAAACTATTGTTATTTTCAAGGTCAAGACTGAAGAGGATAAATCCCTGGATGTTTTTCTGACCGTGCCGTGTGAAGTGACCGAAGACTTGGATCCCTTCAATCAATCTACAAGGCCGTCAATTGTACTGTACTATCTAATTGTAAATAAATGCCTGGTGTACCTACATTGTGCATACAATAAAGAATATTCTATCTATCGATATTTCCGCCCATACTCGTCCACTGCTGGACAGCACATAAGCCAGGTAATGTCCACTGTTTCTTCACCGTAACTCGGATTACTTGGCTCAACAGCGTATCATCACCATTATCTCTCGCGCCCCATGCTCTTATGACATCTGTCAGAACCCCGGTGAGTGTGACGCCCACAAGAAGAGTATAGCAATATAATCAATACATCACACCAAACACCTATCACCCATCGCAAGCCACTCCCTTCTGTCATCAGTCATTCTCTTTCAACTGCTGCCGGCGATCTTCTCTCTCAGAGGATTACTTCAGGTATCTCACAGCAATTCGGTATGTAAAGTATTTTTCAGGTATTATTTTTATATTTTTATTTCATAAAACATTTAATTTTAAGCCACTAATTTGAAGCTTTTTATTTTCCAAGTACCTAACGGTTTTTTTTTTATTATTTTTTAAAGTATTATTCGTGATGACGTCATTTCGTAGCCTGAATAGCTTTAAGTCTTTGCCACGTTTTCAGTACATACAAAAACACTAATAGATAACTTCAAACTTGACATTGACAACAAAGGAACGCAGGAAGTAGTCTGTTCAGGGTACGTTATGACGTCATTTAGAGGTCAAATGAAAGTCAAATGGTAACAAGTATTATTGTGAAAATAAACACAATCTTGTGGTATAGAGAGCTAAAAATAGAAAAATAAGGCATAAGACCCTAAAATCTCCAAATGGTTTTGGAATCAGCGTAGGTTAATTTTTACTTTACATACCGAATTGCCAGTCGTGGGCTCCACTCTCAGAGCATTGAATGCATCTGTGGCTCCACTCCACTTCACGGCCTCTGTGGCACAGAGGTAGCGCAGCATATCTGCCTGACATGTGAGAGGTCCCGGGTCTGAATCCCGGCGAGGAGAAAGAAAGAAACCCAAGTCTTGGATGTTTACATGTTTTTGATGTCGCTGTTTCTGGTCCCCACGACACAGGGTACCCTAGTGTGCCTGTATGTAAGTGTCTATGTTTACTTAATCCCAAGACAACTGAGATAGTTACACAATACTCTGGACAACCAGGAGAGGGGAGCGACTTCATCCTTATGTGGTACAGACACCTTTTGTGCGCACGAAGCGTTTCGCCTCGTCGTTTCTAATGCGCACCGCTAAGGAATGGAATTCGCTCCCTTCCTCTGTTTTTCCGGAAAGGTACAATTTGGGTGCCTTTAAGGCTAGAGTGAATAGGCTCTTACTAAACTAACGAGGAACATCGTCGGCTCCATCTTCACTTACCATCAGGTGAGATCGGGGTCAATCGTTGGTCAGTTTTTAATAAATAAATAAATCTTATTAATCTCAACGGTTGCCTTGAAATGTTAGTCGCACTGCTGTTTTGCGTAGCACACATATCTCACGACGAAGTATTCCGCTAATCGCATAATTTCCCAGACGGAGCGCATTCGTCTCAGCACCGCCGCAAATCGAATGGCAGCCGGAACACCAGGGGCTTGTTTCATAAAACTGTCCTTCACGGTTTACTATCATCATCAACCCATTATGTCCCCACTGAGGGGCACGGGTCTTCCCTGAAGAAGTTATAGGCCAAACTTCACCACGGGGGCCAAGTCCGGATTGGTGGAGGCTTGAAAGACTGTTAGCTGGTGTTACGTCAGAAGTTTTCAAGCCGTCCTAAGGCCTCTGACTTGGCTTAACGACTACCATCTATCGACGGCAGCCGGCACAAACTGCTTAACATGGCTTGCGAAGCACGGAACTGCTCGGAAAAATGCCACTAGCGTTAGTCATAGACGGTCACCCTTCCATTTACTGAACGCGCCCTATGTTGCTTAACGTTCGTGATCGTTTAAGATCACTCAGGCGGCCAGGGCTACGAGCGGTTTACTGTGACAATTCAATATCCGAATGATATCGGTGATAACGACCGATGAACGATATCCCGATGAAAAGAGGAGAGTATGAAGGAAGAAAGTCTGACCAAGCAAATATATTAACCGAATGTGAGTAGAAGGGACGCCCTAGGCGGATATACTTCGACCAAGTAAGGGATATATTAGCAAAGGGCAAGATAAAAAGTACTCGAAACTGGTGTGCTAATGATTGTCGAAGAAGCGAAAGTGATTCGTCATGATCGTGGCAGGTGGCAGTCCCTGGTCCCCTGCCTACCCCTCTGGGATACAGGCGTGAGCTTATGTATCTATTCGATATAGATAGATAAATATACAACATTCCTACACTACAAGGAGAAAGAATTACAAAAGGTGTCTTATACATTTCCCAGTCGATTAACCCTCTTTACAAGTGGATTTTCCTATGTAATTTAGGTACCTCGAACTGTCGTAAACGATCATAATAAACCACGAATATGGAATTTGGCCCAGCCCGTGTGAACAAGTCGAATTACCGCTTCAGTAACTCGATAGAAGCTTTCTCACACATCACGCGCAGTGCCTTGCGTAGAACATGACAAAATGCGCGGGCTATTTCTGACTTTTTGCCAGAGCAACGGGTTGTACCGCTCGCTCTTGGAATTTGTAAATAATGCCTTAGTGAGCGAAACGAGCCTGTATCGTTGATGGTAGACGTTCTCAAGGGTAGTGAGACAAAACAAATTAAGATCTTAAATCACATCAATCTATCTAACAATTTCGAATTCGATTCGAATCCCGGCTGGGGACCAAAAAATAACCCAGGTCTTGGATGTTAACAGAAATCAGAAATTTATTTCAACGTAAAGAATTTACATTCTGCTTGTTGAATGTCAATGTACATTATAATGATAATGTTAGCCGCTGCCTTGGGGCCGAATGTAGTTGAGAAAAAGGCAGCAAAAGGCAGCATATTTGCGATGTCGCTGTTTAGATAGATAGATAGATAGATAGATAAAAGATTTATTTCCATAGGACACACACACACGTACATATATCAACAAATGAAATCACAAAGTAACAGCAAATTATTAACACTGACAAAACAGAAACAGAAACATACATAAGCAATACAAGCATTTATGTGATAGGAGAAGTACCTAACTATAGAATGTGAGCGGATAAATAGCGTGACTACGTGTGTGTGGCAAATGCAAATGGGTTTCGACTCAGCATGTGCTGGGAGTTTCAAAAGAAAACTCCAGCGCTGGTATTCTGCCGATACCCAGTGTGAGCGGCGCGCAGAGCCCAAAGAAGTGATGCATGCGAAGTAGTGCCTGTGCAAACTTTAACAATTCAAAGTCGCAGATAATAATAATGTTAATATTATTTGGTGAAAAAAGTAAACATAAATAAAATAAAAAATATAAAAGATGTCAATGTTTACCTTGCCATAATGTCCGATTTAAAGAATTATAAAATGTTATTGTAAAATTTAAATTAAATATAAATTGATTCACAGATAGATCGATATAGGTATATATATTATATTAAATAAAATGTCCAGGTAAGATAAAGTCACAGTTTTACATAGATTAAACTCTTGTTATTATTATATTCATAAATTTTGTAAAATTATTTATTAAATCATTGCATAAATTACATTATATTATACTATAAACTAATAATTAATTCAAATAATTGAAATGAATAATTTGATTACAATAATAAAATATAACAGTCGGAAAATATAACCTGCTAGGGCAGCAGTTTTTGCTGGTCCAGAAGAAATTTCTTAAAGTGTACCCTGAAAGTCACCTTAGATTGGTGCTGGCGGAGAGGTGGGGGTATATCATTCCAACACTTTGAGGCCTGATACCGGAAACTGCCACGAAAAGCGGCAGTTCGGTGGTGGGGCACACAAAGTGGGTTCGAAGATATCCTAACGCAACCTCCCATGGCTCTCCTCCAAATAAGCTTCTTAAATAGGTACGCTGGCTTTTTAGTCTTTATGACACCAAACAATAAAACTGCCATAAAAAGCTTCAGTCTACTATTCATTTTTAAGAGATTTGCGCTGTTTATATAAGGTGTTACATGAGATCTAGTTGGAACAAAGAAACAAAAACGAGCGCACGCGTTTTGAACCCGTTGGAGCAACTTCTGACTTTTAACAAATGTGCAAGGGCCGTAGGCAGTTAAAGCATAAGTCAACTTTGACAACACCAGAGATTCACAAAGAAGGACTCTAATATTGACACTCAAGAAGCGTCTCAGTTCATACAGCACCCTTAAGCGAAAAAAGCAGCCACGTACAACTTCCACGACATGCTTCTTGAAGCGTAAGCCATTGTCCATTACTACCCCCAAGTTTCGAGCCTCTTGAACAAAGTCCACGCGCGTGCCATTTATGCGGATTACCGGATCAAAGGACATAATGGCCTCCCTCTGCATTTTTGACCCCATAACCATTATTTTTGATTTGGAGTGGTTTAGTATAAGGCAGTTATTCACACACCATGTATGGATACGGCCAAGGTCTTCGTTCAGCTTAGCAGCTGTTGCAGCAATGTCACTCATGTTGCATGGAATCTGAAGCTGCAGATCATCTGCATATAAATGATAGTGGCAATGCTTTATACACTTAACAATGTCTGCCGAAAAAATCGTGAAAAGGAGAGGACCCAGGATGGACCCCTGCGGAACTCCCCGGCCCACTGTGCAACGTGTAGATGTCAAATTTGTCCCATCAGTCTTCCGTACCACAACTAGCTCAAGTCTGCCATACAAATAGCTCTCAAACCATTTAATAGTTTCCATCTGAAACCCATAGTAGGCAAGCTTGGACAGCAGCAGGTCAAAGTCAATACAATCGAAGGCCCTAGAAAAGTCCAATAACGCAAGAAATGAACCTTTTCCTTCATCTTGAGCACCCAAAATATGGTCGATGACGTCAAGAAGAGCGGTAGAAGTACTGTGGTGCTTACGGAAGCCTGATTGGTGAGCCGGTAAGATGAAGTTGTCCTCACAGTATTTTAAAACTTGGTTATATACAACTTTTTCCAGTATTTTAGATAAATAAGGCAGTACACTAATAGGCCTTAAGTCACCATAACCAGTGGGATTGCTGTTCTTTGTTTCTGGTTTCCATGACACAGGGTATCCTAGGATGGGGCCAGAAGCAATGTATGTATCTCTATGTCTAACAATGGTTAGGCGAGTGGCGTTTACGATTTATCTTCGCTCGTGTATGTGAACAAAACTTAGAAGGAGCTGCTGATCACATCATCTCATACACCATAATTTTCGTGTCTAAAAGATGAAATTATTACTTCCCATGAAAAAGATAAAATTTTACACTACCCCGGAGATATAAATTTGATATAGCACGCACGGCTAAACATAGCTTAGGAAATGTAATAATTTAATAATAGAGGCATATAGAATCAAAGGCTGCTAAGTGCCATAATTTCCAAATATGAGCGATATGTGTAGTGTATTTCCAGTTTAAACTATGCATTTTTTCAATTTAGTAACAAAATCAGCAAAATACTCATTCAGATCTCATATCGGGTTTAAAGGTTGCTAAGTGTTACCGCATTGGAATCAACACGGCAAAGTGGCAGAGTTTACTTTGTGGTACTTTGCAGCCTTTGATTCTATATGCCTCAGTTTAGCTAATATGTCGAGCGAATGTGAGTGGAAGGGCCGGAAGGAACGGCCCAGGCGGACTTAATTCGGCCAAATACGGGATGTATTAGCAAAGGGCAAGATAAACAGTATCTGAAACTGACGTGCGTGCATGCGATGACTAATGAATGACGATGAAGCGAAAGTGATTTGTCAGGATCGTGGCAGGTGGCAGTCCCACTGGTCTCTGCCTACCCCTCTGGGAAATAGGCGTGAGCTTATGTATGTATGTAGTTTAAAGAAGCTACTTTACTAAATTTTTTGTCTAAAGTTTGACAGGACTTCTGTATACTTTTCTCTGACAGTATATCACCGTGGCCAAGTACGCTGCGTAATAAAAGCTCGGAAGTGTGTCGCTGCGCGCGCGCCGGTCACGTTGCGGTTTCTAGTTGCGTCTGCGCCCGTAACCGTTGTAAAAAGTGTTTCATGTCTTCTGGAACTCCGTCTTACGGTGCAGATAGACATGTCATTTCCGAAAAACTTGTCATCTAGACTTCGTTCGTTTTTCGGAATCCCTGTAAAAATACCGTACAAGTACGAGTCGGGGTTTTTTCTGAGGTTTTCCCGAACTTCAAAAACAAATTAATGATTTAATTATGATTTTCAATTACTTGTAGATTTTTCGATTTCCACTGAAGGACACAGGCCTTCTCTCAAAAAGAGAGTATCCTCCACCGCGGACTGGCAAATTCAAGCGCTGAGGTATGTAAAACGCTTATTCAGGTTTCCTCACGATGTTTTCTTTCGTAGTTAGCGAATCGCTACTAAGTAACTTAGAAAACGAAGTCATTGGAACATGCCGGCATTCGAACCCACGACCTACATGTACATACTAGCTGTTGCCCGCGACTACGTCCGCGCGGGCTTTGGTTTAGTAAAGAGTTTGCAAATAAGATAGGGATAGTTTTAGCGCATGCTAAAACTTTACAAAAACTTTAAAACTTTTAACACTTTAAAAGTTCGTAGATAGCGTGTTTTTTTTGTTAGAACATTGTTTTTTTTTATTTGTAAGCTAAAATGGTAAAGAATAAAAGTAAGCTATAAAATTACATAGTTATAGGGCACATTTTTTTAGTAATTTGAAGTTTTTTAAAATAAACGTCTAAAAAAATCATTTTTTTCATAAAAATACATTTTTTACCCAAGATAGTTACTTTTTTGCGGACTATTTATTATTTCATGGTCATCGCCAGGTATTAGGCATACTGTTTTTTTTTATTTCAAAGAAATAGACCCATTATTTTGGAAGAAATCAATACTTTTGTACATAGAGAGAAACATGACAATCTTAAAATACCAATAAATCCTACAATAATTTTTTATAATTTTTTTTTATATTTTTCTAGTCAATGATTCATGGTCTAGTTTCATCCCCTTTCGGGATTGCACTTTATCCAGGGACACACTGTATATAGATAGAACACCTCTAGACTCAATTAGGTTTTCCTTCAGAGTTAGTGAGAGGTATTGAAGATTTTCCACCAATCGGGACTTGGCCCCAATGGCGGAGTATGGCCTATACCTTCCTCAGGAAAGGGAAGAGACCCGTCCCCCTCGGTGGGGACATAATGGGTTGATGATGATTGAAGATTAATAAAAGTCGCGGAGAAAGTTTAAGGACTCTTGCTGGAGATAAAGAGACGTGGAATGGAATTTCTTAATAGGAAAATGTTGCGATAATCGCATAAAAGTGTGAGGATTAAAGAAAACAGAGAAGAATACATTTTATTGAGTATTGCTCCATGCCCTGCCTGCTAGCGGATACTCAAAGACAGTCCATTTGCACCTCAACTGGTGGTTCGGTCGTAAATAACATAGCTTTTGTTGTTTTACTGTTCCTTGGCTTTCCTTATACACTTTGTTTGAAGTTACTGCTTCATTCGGTTGGGAAATTGGATACGATTCGTGGAAGCCTCCTAAAGGCGTCTTTGTTGTTCGAAACACGAGTTTTCTTTGTGTTTTGGTAAATTACATCGAACATTATGTGTCTCAAGAAATGTTCTAGTAAAGCACGTGTAAAGGTAGAAGATAGGTTGTTTCACTCTGGCAGCGTCTATCTGCAGTGAATATAGTCATACTCTAAGCATAAATATCTTCTTTTTTATATCCTCTTTTGTAAAACTACCGTGGATGCCCCTAATTTATTTAGAATGAGGGCTTTTCAATGACGGCTGTCAGTTTATTTCATTAAAAATAAACTAGATGGCGCTGCAAGGAGAACAAATGTCATCATAAGTTTTAAATGTTGTACTTCGTTATTAATCTGTGATAATTTAAACATATCTTTGTAGTCTGTGAACTAAAGCGAACTTTGTTTCTAAACTGTTGAAACTTAAAAGGTATCGAAGTATTATTACTTTGTTCATTACATACTTACGTGAATTGTGGTTTTACTCGCCCATGCAATTTTTTTTTATTTTTTTTATTCTTTGTAACAACATAGGACAGAAACCACAGAAAAGGTACAGTGATGTGATGTCATTTTTGACAGTTTGTGTGTCGTCAGCACCATCTATCGGTAACTTGCGGTACTGTTTTTTTTAATGACGCTTTCTAAAAGCTCTCATTATGTATCTCTAGAAGAGCTAAAATGCTACGTATATACCTAATGCGGCGCTGGAATCTTCTACATTTTTGTACGATAGTGGGTTATTGAAAATGAGAAAGTAAAGTCATCGGGGGGTTAGGCTACCCACCGACTTCCTACCAAATAGAGAAGTTTTAAGAAAAAAAAGATAATTTACTTACTTACTGATTACTCACCAGTAATGCAATGTCAATGTAATATGTAAACTTCTAATAAATATACTAGTATACTATACTACTATATGATATCCCATTAATTATTTGCCATTATTATGTACATACACACAATAAATAAGTACTTTCATATACCTATACATAATTAAAGTAAACGAAGTTGAAGTCGATAAAGTCTGCGTATATTTCTGACTATACGTATAAGTGTATATAAATTCGACCTAACCGACCATAATGGTAACATTTGAACGCGCGGAGCGTTGACCAATCACACCTTGCTGCGCTTGCGCATACAAATGTGGAGCCCTGCGATGAACCAGAGAAGGTTTTCTCTTCCTACAAAATAATAATTTGATAGATTGATATTTTTGCTTTTTTAATTTGTCTTCAGTGCTTAAGAAAAAGTGAGTAATTAAATATTCATATCACTCCCGGAAAGTAGTTTAACAGAGTTTTAACCTTTATAAAACTACTATATTACAGGATTTCAATAAAACGATAGTAAGATAGGCTACCAGCCTCCAATGATGAAGAGGAGTTTTAAGAAGAAGAGCCAAAGTGGCATTGGTCTGTATAACAACCTTTTATTCCTACTTCGATAATAAACCCACGATTTCTTTGGTGATAGTTTCCTATACAAGTTCGTCGTGTAGCGCTCATGAAAGTTACTAACAAACCATAAATTTACGCCTGCATCCCGGAGGGTAGGCATATACCAGTGGTTGCCACAAGAATGGAGGTTTAGTTTAGAAAAAGCTTAACCTCTTAAGTCCTGACCTTGAAAATAACAATAGCTTTCTATTGTTATTTTGTCGACACGGGACTGAGGAGGTTAGTGACAGTTGAAGGCTACAAGATCGTGACGCATGTTAGTGTCACTCTCGCAGTAGACTCCCGGGTTTTGTAGCCCTAAGTTATTCCCCTATTGAGCTGCAAAATGTTTGTTTTGGCGCGACTTTCTCTGTCCGAGTGTCTGGGGCTTGCATTTCCTTATAGGTCGTGTGGCGTTTCGTAACGACTTGTCCTTTGAGAAGTTTTGACTCTTGGATATCTTGAGTTCCTACTGGTAAATAATCAGTAATGAATTTCTAGTTTTAATCGTTTTTACATATCTCTTGCTCTGTCACTTACTCCCTGAATGCCGGGGTGTATGGATATCTTTACAGCATAGGTTTCAAAACATACCATGTAATGTTAACATTACAGCATAGGTTTTGGAATTTGAAAAAAGAACTGTCATACTCATACTGCAAGAAGAAAATTTTTTAAAAGTTAATATATTTTTTCTCGGGATCGATTATTTACTCGAATCGGAATCGAGACAATTTATATTAGAACTAGCTGTTGCCCGCGACTACGTCCGCGTGGGCTTTAGTTGAGTAAAGAGTTTGCCAAAAACCTCGGGGTTATTCACCAACTGGACACACCTGTGTCGTGTGGGTTAAATTCAAATTATTATCATTTATTCTTTCGTCATCTGGACAGACAAAGATTTTTATGTGTGTCCAGATGGTGAAAGCTAAAATAATAATTTTTATGTTTTCACCAACTGGCCACACTCTGTTTTTTTGCAGAAAAGGGTACAGTCAGGTTAACAATCGTCTCGCTCATGGAATTATTGACCACTAACAATGATCGCGATCATAGTGTTCATGCTGATAGTTTCAATTTTTTTCTT
Source organism: Yponomeuta plumbellus (assembly GCA_947310845.1). Taxonomy (NCBI): domain Eukaryota; kingdom Metazoa; phylum Arthropoda; class Insecta; order Lepidoptera; family Yponomeutidae; genus Yponomeuta; species Yponomeuta plumbellus. Next base: position 7,430,313 of record OX371216.1, on the reverse strand, counting down.
GCTATAGGACCTTCATCATAAGTTTTATTCCCTGAATCTCGATTCCCATAATGTCGCTTTGCGTTTTATTTTAATTGCCAGTACTTCGCTCCTTGCTTCACAGTGGTTTCCAGTACGCCCCGTCGCAGTTATGGTATAGTCCAGAGCGGTTAAAAGTACTAGGGTAACAAAAGTTAGTGGGTATAGTAAAGATAAAGATAAAGATAAAGATTATTTATTTGTCAAACATGAGATATAAGGTTGTTACATTGAAATACGTCCTGTACATGTTTCGCCCATCGGGACTTACAAAATATTTAGAGAGAGCACCATCGTTTGTCATTAAAATATATCTCTATCACAAAATACTTTCCATACGAGCTATATTTACGTCAATTATGTTAAAAAAAAAATGAAATATCAACTTGTCAAATATTAAAGTACATTTCAAAGTCAAGTTTGTGTGTAGAAGAGTCAGTACATAGTCATATAATAATAAATCAATCAGTTAGAAATTCTGTTAGCTTATAGTAGCATTTTTTTCAATTTAAATTTGAATTGGCCCATGTCAAATTCTCGTATATCTCTTGGTATTTTATTATAAATCATAGGCCCCATACAATATAGACTTTTATGCATAAGTGCGGTATTGGCTCTACGTATACATACTCTATTTTCATCCCGTTGTAAGCGGGTTCTGACTAGCGAGATCGGTCGGAAAATGCCTGGGTTCGATTTTACAAAGAGTGCTACATCTAAAATATACATTGACGGAAGTGTTAGAATATTGTAGTTTTGAAAGTATGGTTTACAACTATCCGTCTTTTTCAGTCCAAACATTGCCCTTAGACACCTTTTTTGTACTTTGAATGCTATCTCTCGGTCCGTTGAGTTACCCCAAAAGATCAGACCATACCGCAACAATGAAGCTACCGTGCCATGATATGCAGTAATTAGAGCATCAATATTAGTGACAGGGGCAAGTTTATAGAGGAGATGAGCAGACGAGCTAACTTTTTTGCAAAGTTCCGCAATATGCGCTTTCCAGTTTAAATTTCGGTCCACCGTTAGTCCTAAGAATTTTGTGGTCTCTACTTGTTGTATTTTAATATTTTCATAATGAATATCCAAATTTGCTGTTGGTAACCTTTGGCTAAATTGCATAAAATTAGTTTTACTTAAATTTACCTTCAAGTTATTATTGTTTAACCAAATTATAATAGATTGTAGAGTCCGATTTATATCACATTCGTAAAAAGTTTCTTGGTCACATTGGATTGTGACAGTGCTATCATCTGCAAATAGGGTCATCGGGTGTGGAGTGGCTCTGGGAAGATCATTAATGTACAGTAAGAATAGTAACGGTCCCATTACACTGCCCTGTGGGACGCCATGGCGAACTTCACGCTCACGTGACCTATAAATATCTTCATGTTTAGTTTTAGGATTGATTTTTGAGATTTCTGTACATTGTGTCCTGTTTTTAAGATATGACTCTATTAATTTCCACACATTTCCCATTATTCCGTATGCCTCAAGCTTTCGCAGTAAGATAGTATGTTCTACGTAATCGAAAGCCTGTGTCATATCCATGTATAACGCAGAGACTGGAACTCTTGCATCTACACATGTCATAACTGTGTTTAAGAAATCGTAAACAGCCAGATTAATCGTCTTATTTTGCCTGAATCCCTTTTGTTCCTTAGTTAATATGTTCCAGATAGGCGTACATTTTCGCATAAATATATTTCTCAAAAATTTTTGCTATTATCGGAATAAGGGCAATTGGTCTATAAAATTCCATTAGGTGTCGGTTTTCTTTTTTAAAGACTGGTTTTATTATCGCTTGTTTCAAATTATTAGGATATATACCCGCTGCTATGCTTAGATTAATAATATGACTTAGATGATGGCAAATTTCTAGGGCTACGTATTTTATTATCTTTGTAGAGACGCCATCGTATCCCACACTGTTTGTATTTTTTAATGATTTAATTATTCTAAAAATATCGTATGGAATACTAGCCTCCATGAACATCGAATTACTACACGGTGTAATATAGGATCCTAATAAACGTGTGTGTGTGCCAGCATTGTCAATGGGCTTAATTTTGTCAATGAAAAAGTCATTAAATGCATTTGATATGGCTTGTGGATCTGTAATCGTCTTTTTGTCAATTTCTATTTTAGAGATAGAGTCTTTAGGTATGGTTTGCTTCGAACTATTTATTATTTGCCATGTGGCCTTAGACTTATTGTCCGACATTTTTATTTTATAATTATTTTGGGCGCGTTTTGTTAAACGTACGATTTTTTTGAAAATTTGTGTATAATTTTTAAAATTTGTTTTATTTAGTGTATTAGGTTCAAGTCTGTACAACCATAGTAACTTTCTCTTTTTTCGGCTGCAAGCTTTTATACCACGCGAAACCCAGCTAGGGCGTTTAACTGTTTTTATTGTGACTACTTTATAGGGAAAGCAAAGGTCGTAGAACAATCGAAATTCTTCTATGAATTCATTATACGCGGTGTTTGGGTCACTGGTTTCATATATTTTGGAAAAAGAAAGAGTTTTAATAATTTCCTTAAATTTCCCCATATTTTTGTTTATTGTAGTCTCTCCGTTTGGTACGCCAAAAAGGTAGGAGGCAGACTTTTTTTGCTGGACATTTTAGCAGCTGAGCAGTATGGTCAGATAATGATAATTCTATCACTTCCGCTTTACAATTTTTTCTGAAGTCATGTGCAAAATTATCTATACAGCTTCCACTTACAAGTCTCGTTGGCTGTCTTAATTCTAGTTTTAGGTTAAAGTTCAAAAGTAAACACTCAAACTCTAGTTTAACAGCACTTTCTTTTAGTAAATCTATATTAAAGTCGCCAGCAACTATTAAATGCTTACGTTTCCTCGATAGTTCCAATAGCAGTCCGTCCAGGCGCTCGTAAACAACCCTGTTTAATACTGCGTAGTAATAAGCAACACCATGAACTAAGCCGCATGTTTTTCATGAGATTTTATTTTAGCCGCTATCTCTTACATACTTCTGCTACCCTAGTACTTTTGTCCTATTTACTATAAAATTATTGTAAAATTACCCGTTTCCAGCGGTGGAACGTTTGATGGAGGATGATGATTGTGACAGAAAACATTCTGCGCATTACTGTACTTCGTCATAAATTCGGGTAAAATTCGAATGTGTGTCCCGTTGACGAAAACATTAAAACGATTTAAATACGTTTCACCATCTGGACACACATACAAATCTTTGTGTGTCCAGATGACGAAAGAATAAATGATACTAATTTGAGTTTAACCAACTCGACACAGGTGTGTCCAGTCATGTGTGTCCAGTTGGTGAATAACCCAAACCTCGTATTCAATTGATGTCATACAGCCCTTGGTTAACAATCTACTATTAAGTATGCGTCTGCTCTCACATGCTAACATTTTTACTGATTGTACAAAGTGTAATGTTTGGTTTGAGGCATTGTTAGATAATAAAATTACAAATTTAAAAAACATTTGTAATTTGATTTCGCATTTTATTTTCGCATGTTTTGTTTGGTTTTGTTCAGGTAAGTGTTGTTGCTCCTAAAATCAACATTTACATTTTTTTTAACATTTACATACAGGCACATACATTGCTTTTGGCCCCACAAAAGCAAAAACAATATAATTGAACTGCATTTACCAGGGTATCATACACCGTTAGCTTCCATTTTCCAATAAATCATCCTAGATTAGAAAGAGAAAGCCCTATTAGCTCGCGAACCTCATCAGCTGGTGGGAGAGAGCTACCAGCTGAAAGGCGCGCTATTTATCTTCACTTTATCTGATTTTGACTGGGTGTTTAATAGCTAGATAGTTCCTGCTTACCGCCGCTTTTTGATAATCTCGTTGAGTAAATACTTAAGTATCGGCTGAAAAAAAAAATCTTTAAAATTATATTTGACGACCTCTGAGGCGCAGTGGTTAGCGCGTCTGGCTACTATGCGAGAGGTCCCGGGTTCTAATCCCAGCTGGGGACAAAAAAAATAAACCCAGGTCTTGGATGTTTACATGTTTGTGACGTCGCTGTTTCTGGTTCCCACGACACAGGGTAACCTATTGTGGGGCCAGAAGCAATGTATGTGCCTGTATGTAAATGTTATGTTATGTTAATAATGTGTAGTGCTTGCGAAAGTTTCAGTCTTTAATTTAAACTAGCTGTGCCCCGCGGTATTACCCGCGGTTTATTAGGGAAAATAAATTGTGTATTAATGGTAATAATAATAACTATCCCGGTACATTATCCGCGAATTTATTTTCATCGATTTTCCTATGGGAATAAGATATTTTCCCGCAGTAAAACGTAGCCTATGTGTTAATCCAGGGTGTCAGCTAACTCCATACCAAATTTTATTAAAATCGCTCCAGCCGTTTGGATGTGAAGAAGTAAGAAACATACACACACTCTCACAAACTTTCGCCTTTAAAATATTAGTGTGAAGTGTTATAAAATAATATGTATGCGCCTCAATCTGTATCTTTTTTTATGTTTGTCATGTCCTTGCATGTCACTGGGACATGAAATATATTTTAAGCAGCTATTAGGTTGCAAAGGCAAGATTGAGAGAAGGTGTGTTGGGATAAGAAGGAAGTCGTGGCTCAAAATATCAGGGAATGGACGGATGAAGCCAGGGCCGAAGTCCTGGACCCGGATTCTGTTAATGCATTGTAGTACAATTACAATTGCATGAACATGGCAATTTCGTTTCATGGCCGGTTCAACACTGCGCGCGCACACATATCAAACCTTCTAGGCGTCAATGGTATGAAGAAAACACGTCACGTGACCCGACCGTGTATCTGTCATCGTGCTATAATGCACTAAGGGACTAGTCATAGAAAGCGCCCGAGGCGCGCGTACGATACGTTTCGGACGCTCTTTAAAATTGTATGAAGTTCTATGCAACGGATTACATCAAGCGTCTGCGTCCGTGGTGCGCGCGTCATACGCCCCTCCTTCGCGGATTAGAAAAGTGTGCTCATCCTAGCATAGTTTGACGAGCGTACGATAGGCGTCCACCTTGGACCAGCATCACCTGGACGAGGCTAGCCGCAGACAGGCACACTTGGCGCGGGTTGGAGGAGGCCTATGCTCGACATTCCGTGTGGAGTTTCTGGTCTCCCATCGGACGCGTCCCCGGGTGGCGGATAGGGGAACGCCCCCCAGATATGGGGGGTACCGGCTTCGGCCGGCGCGGACCAAAGCCAGGAGGGGGGACCTGCAGCGGCATTGTGCTGCTGGAGGTTCGGCGGGGTCCATTGAGGGCTCCGCGACGGCGGGCCCGGTATATGCGCTTGCGCAGCTACCGGGCAGGCTTCGGCCACCGTCGGCATACCGTAATCCCACACTGAGTGGGACCGGGGGCTCTCGGGCTGCGAGGAGACAACCTCTATAAAAAATCCTCAATCCTCGGCGCTGAGGCACGTGGCGCTGGGGTGCTCGCAAGAGCGGCTGGGGAGGTCATCAGTCGCTAACGGCCGCAGGCTCAGTGCTGGCCCTGGGTGTTAGCCCCTAAAAGAGCACCCGCGCCGTGTTGGGAAAGCGGCGCGTGTACACTCCCATCCACCCTTTCAGATGTAGCCGAGATGCTAAAAAACTAAAGTTATCATGAAGTCGTCTATTGGAAAAAAACTACCCCAGGAGGGTACCTGCTCAGCAGGAGAATCCCTCCCCGGCGTCACTTTGGCGTCGGGCTGCGCCTCGTATTCTGGGGGGCGCACCAAAGACCTTCTCTCCTTGGGGCCCAGTGCCTCAAGTGAGTCACCTACTGCCACGGGTAGTTTTGCCGCTTCCGGCGCCACAGGTGGTGTTGGAAGCGACAAGGTCGTGGCAGACCATTCGGACTTAGATCCGCAAAGCCCCATCATATCTGGCGGGGGAGGCGTTTACCGCTCAACCCGATCCCGATCGATGGCTGACCTGGCGAGCATAACGGAAACTGATCTGCGCATGGAGGGGAACCAAGCTGGCAACAGTAATGGCTCGACGACGAGCATGGAGTTGGAGACGATGGATTCCGCCGTCGTCTCCGTGCCCGTGGTTCATGGCCGAGTGTGGAGGAAGAGACGGACCGAGAGCTTAGCTCTCAGCTCAGAGTCGGGCTCTGGAGGGGAGGAGCAGCCCTCCAAAGTGGCCGCTAAACAGCCGCGAAGATCGACGGCCAAGGCCAAGAGTGACTTCGCAAAGTGCCGGAAGGCCGAGGCTGAGCTGAGGGCGGAGCGAAAGCTGGAGGAGCTGGACGCCGAGCTCCGGAAGGTCCGGGCCCGGAACGTCGAAGCTGGGCTGCTCTCGGAGTCGGGAGCGTCGTCGCCTGCTGACGCCAGGACCGCGTCTGACCTCAGGCTCCAGATCAAAAATAGTCTGGAAATGGTGGAATCGGTGTCCAAAGGTTCGAAGAACCTGAAGGGCACCTTCCAGAGGCGCCTGAACGACGCGGCAGCGTCGATCCGGGAGGTGGCGGAGGCGTTTTACAGCCGTACCGCCTCCGAGGAGACGAAGGTTTTGCAGACGAATAACGCCCGCCTACAGAAGGAGATGGAGGAGCTCCGCAAGGAGCTCACCGAATTACGGGCCGAGCTTGGGAGGCCCCGGCAGACCGACGTGGCCCCTACCAACCCAGACGCGTCGAGGGATGAGGCATTTGAGGCATTTGGGCGCGGCTTAGTGTCGCAACTCGGGGCAATATTGGATGCCCGTTTTGCCTCGATTGAGGACCGGCTCCTACCGGAGCCCCGCTTGCGGCCGCCTCTGGCTGCAGACAGGAGGGCAAGCCGGACCTCTGTAGGCGTTGCGACGCCGGTCCCGGGCCCTGCTGAGGCGCCCGCTGCTGCCCCAAAGAGGAAGCGAGCAAAGCCCCAAAAGGACGTGGCCTCACAGCAGGTGCCAGCGGCCGCCCCAAAGCCGGCAAAGGGCACACCGAAGCCGCCGATGGCGAAAGCAAAGACCAGCACTAGCGAGCCGCGCCCACTACCGCCGCCACCGCAAACTATGGACGCGCCGTGGAACGTGGTGGCCCGGCGCGGCCAAAAGAAGAAGTCGGCCACAGTGTCGGCACCGGCGCCGTCAAAAGCGCCTGCGGCGCGTAAACTGCGCCCCCCTCGTTCATCGGCGGTCGTGCTGACGTTGCAGCCGAGCGCTGTGGAGCGGGGGGTAACATATGCGTCGGTGCTGGCTGATGCCAAGGCTCGGGTAGATCTGGCGGCCCTCGGAATCGAGGGCGTGAGGTTCCGCACTGGGGCCACTGGTGCCCGCATCTTAGAGGTGCCGGGCACCACCAGTGCGGATAAAGCGGACTCGCTGGCTGCAAAGCTGAAGGAGTCCTTGAAGGAGGAGGACGTTCGAGTCTCCAGACCGACGAAGTGCGTGGAGATGCGCATCGCCGGTTTGGACGACTCGACGTCCAAGGTTGAGGCCATTGCGGCAGTGGCGAAGGTGGGTGGATGCCCCCCGGACTCAATTAGATCCGGGGAGATCAATCGGGGCACGTCCGGGATGGGCACCCTTTGGTTGAGCTGCCCCGTAGCGGCTGCCAAAAAGGTGGTGGGTGGAGGTCGCCTGCTCGTGGGCTGGACCTCGGTGCAGGTGAAACTGCTCGAGGCCCGACCCATGAGGTGCTACCGGTGCCTAGAGCATGGGCACGTGGGGGCCAAGTGCTCCGGCACAGACCGCAGCGGCTTGTGCTTCCGCTGCGGAAAGCCGGGGCACAAAGCGGCCCAATGCACAGCGACCGAGCCTCGCTGCGCATTGTGCGCCGCGGCCGGCGGTACGACCGTGGACCACCGCTTAGGGAGCAAGGCATGTCCAGCCTCGCTCCCCAAGAAGCGAAGAAAAAGGAAGGGACAGACGCGCAGCGATGGTCTCAGGGTCCCCTCGCAGCCTTCTCAGTGCCCAGCGCCGCAAAAAGAGGACCCCATGGACACCGCTCTTTAGATGGCTGCTCCATATCTGCAGGCGAATATCAACCACTGTGCCAGAGCTCAGGACCTGTTGCTTCAGAGCATGGCAGAGTGGTTGATCCAAGTAGCCGTGGTCTCTGAGCCCTACTTGGTCCCCACTCGGGATAACTGGGTGTCGGACCGGGAGGACTTGGTGGCCATCATCGCCCGTCCGGCGGCGGGCTCCTGTCCCTTCGACGTCACTGCGAAGGGCAAGGGATGCGTGTTGGCCGTCACGGGCGGTGTTGCAGTTATTGGGGTGTACTTTCCGCCCAGCAGGAGCCTCGCCGACTTCGAGCAAATGCTCGTGGAAGTCGGGGCTCTTGCGGTACGAGCATGCCCCAACCCCGTGCTAGTGGCGGGGGATTTCAACGCCAAGTCAACGGCGTGGGGATCTCCAGCTACGGATGCGCGGGGGGAGGAGCTAGAAGACTGGGCGGTGTCCATGGGGCTGGTCCTCCTCAATAGAGGATCGGTGGACACCTGCGTGCGACAACAGGGCGGGTCAATTGTGGACATCACGTTCGCGAGCCCCGCCCTCGCACGCCGAGTGACGGGCTGGTGCGTTAGGGAGGATGTGGAGACACTATCGGACCATCGGTATATACGGTTTGATGTCTCTACACTGCCTGACGCACCGGCTGGGAACCGCCGATCCCCCGTTGTTGGGGGTCCGCGCTGGCAGCTGAGGCGGCTGGACCGGGAGGTTGCTAAGGAGGCGGCCCTGGTGGAAGCTTGGGTGGCTGGGCCCGATCCTGGGTCCGATGTGGACGGCGGAGCGGAGCGGCTCGTCGGTGCTCTTAGCCGCATCTGCGATGCAGCTATGCCAAGGGCAAAGCCGGCGGCTTCGCCGAGTCACCGGGTGTATTGGTGGTGCGATGAGATCGCCAGCCTACGCCGAGCGTGTGTGGCGGCGCGCCGGCAATACACTCGGTGCAGAAGGAGAAGAACCCAGGACCGGGCCGAGCAGGATACGCTGTACGCCACGTACAGGGCCGCTTGCAAGGAGCTGCAGGCCGCCATCGCCCGGGCGAAGGCAGCGGCGTGGGAAGAGTGGCTCGAGACTCTGAACGCGGATCCGTGGGGGCGCCCCTATAAGGTGGTGAGGCAAAAGCTCCGCCCCTGGGCGCCCCCGCTGACAAGTAGTCTCGAGCCGGACTTTGTCGGGAGGGTCGTCACGACGCTGTTCCCGCGAAGGGCGGAGTTTCACCCCCCACAAATGGCGCCGCTGCCTCGGTCCGAGGAGGAGGAGACTGAGCCGGAGGAGGTGCCGCCGGTCTCGGAGGCAGAACTCGGGGCGGCGATTCTGAAACTTAGGTTGAAGAACACCGCCCCGGGTCCGGATGGTGTGCCGGGGCGCATTGCGGTGCTAGCGATGAAGGAGCTAGGAGACCTGGCGGTGTCTCTGTTTTCCGCGTGTCTCGTCGAGGGTCGGTTCCCGCGACCCTGGAAAACGGGTAGGCTCGTACTTCTGCGGAAGGACGGCCGCCCGGCCGAATCGCCGTCGGGCTATCGGCCCATCGTACTGCTCGACGAGATGGGCAAGCTCTTTGAGCGGGTGCTCGCTGCACGTCTCGTCGGGCATGTGACGTCGGTGGGTCCCGACTTGAACGACGCGCAGTTCGGCTTCCGTCGCGGGCGATCGACAATCGACGCAGTCGCGCGGGTCCGAGACATCGCAGAGGAGGCGGTCGCCCGGGGCGGGGTGGTGTTGGCGGTTTCGCTGGATATCGCGAACGCCTTCAACACCCTGCCTTGGGAGACCGTGAAGGAGGCTCTGCGGTACCACGGCGTGCCCCGGTACCTGAGGAGGGTGATGGCGGACTACTTCGTCGACCGGGCCATTGCGTATCCGGCCCGGGACGAGTGGTCCACCATAGAAATGTCGTGCGGTGTCCCACAGAGGTCGGTCCTCGGGCCGCTCCTGTGGAACATCGGTTACGACTGGGTGCTGCGCGGGGCCAACTTGCGGGGGGTCGGCGTGACATGCTACGCCGACGACACCCTCGTGACGGCCCGAGGCGCGACCCACAGGGAGGCGACCCTCCTCGGAACGGCGGGCGTAGCCCAGGTCGTCCGGAGAATCCGGAGCCTGGGCCTGGAGGTGGCCCTCAGTAAGTCCGAGGCCCTGGTTTTCCACGGGCCTCGAAAGGCGCCGCCTCCAGGAATGGCTATAGTGGTGGGTGGAACCTCCATTGCCGTCGCGCCGCACATGCGGTACTTGGGCATAGTGCTCGACGGCCGATGGAGGTTCACGGAGCACTTCCGGCGCTTGGCCCCCAGACTGGTGGCCTCGGCCGGAGCGCTCGCGAGACTGCTCCCCAATATTGGGGGGCCTGGGGGGAGCTGTCGCCGCCTGTACGCAGGTGTGGTGCGCTCTAATGGCGCTCTACGGAGCGCCAATATGGGTGGACGGACTGGGCGCTGCAAACCGGACCCTGCTGCGGCGCCCGCAGCGAGTCATGGCGACCAGGGCGGCTCGAGCGTACCGCACCGTCTCGTACGAGGCGGCGACGGTGCTGGCCAGTAGCCCGCCGTGGGACCTCGAAGCCGAGGTACTTGCGGCGGTCTACTGGCGCAGCGCGGAGGTTCGCGCCAATGGCGGGATGCCGCTTCCGGAGGAGATCGTGCGGTGGAGAGAGGGAGCCCGCGACGATCTCTTCCGGGACTGGTGGGAGAGGCTGGCGCAACCTACCGCCGGCCTCGAGGTGGTGGCCGCCGTTCGACCCGTGCGGGCACGGCTGCTTCGGTGTGTACCTGTGCCGGATTGTGGGTCGGGAGCCGTCGACGGCGTGCCACCACTGCGACGCGACGGAGGACACGGCGCAGCACACGCGCACCGTATGCCTCGCGTGGGCGGAGCCGCGTGCCGAATTGGCCGCGGCTATTGGGGCGGACCTCTCGCTGCCGGCCATCGTCAGTGCGATGGTCGGCAGCGAAGAGGCTTGGTCGGCGGTCCTCGCCTTCAGCGAGGCCGTCATGGTGGAGAAAGAGGCGGCGGAGAGGGCGCGAGAGAATGATCCCCTTTCGCTCCCTCTTCGCCGTCGGAGGACCGGCCGCAGACGGCGGGCGTATGCCGACCGTCTGCCGCCTTAATGGGGGCCTTCGGGCGGTGGGTCGGGGGACTCACCGCTCGATTCAGAGGTCCCGTGCTGGAAGGCGCTCCATGTGTTCCGGAGTGCCTTTAGCGGAGTGGGGGGAGAAAACACTTCCCCCCTGAAGAAGTGCCCGCGAGGGCGCCCGCTGACGGGGTTGCGGTAGTGTGCGCAAGCGTTCCCGTGGCCCCGTTGCGAGTGGGATGGAACACCCCAGGAGTTTTAGTCGGTATACTGCCCTTTTCAGGGCGGGGAGTCTGACATAACCGCCGTGCTCCCCCGAGCCGGCGGTACCCGTAAAGTGGTTTCTCCTGGGTCAAAAAAAAAAAAAAAAAGGCCTATGCTCGACATACGAGCAATCCAAATTAAAATAGACATTGCCCAGAGTAACTTAATTTAAATGAACTAATGATAACTATTTATATTTATTGAATTTTATTGACATTAATTTTTACTATTATACTTCAGCCTGAAAGCTAATTATTATTTTAAGTGAGTGAAATTGAATTAATTGAGTCATTATTATGTAATTATAAAATAAAAACAATTATATCACTTCATTATTAAATTGGCTTGAATGTTAATAGAATTGTTACTGTATTTTATGTCAAGTTATCTTGAGAACAAATCCACTATGCATGTAGTGTTTTTTTTTTAATAAATGGCTTATTATTACGATAGGCGTCTAACGCTCGCTCGACGCGCGCCCAAAGCGCAGTGTATCGTACGCGCGCCTCGGGCGCTTTCTATGACGAGTCCCTAACAGAATCGGGGCCCTGATTTTCTGTGCTAGAAATAAAGGAGAATACTGTTTAGACTGCATGACGTTAAGGTAGAGCTGCTGTCTGCTGTACAGCAGCAGTCGTATTTATGAAAACTCATTGCCTTAAAACACTCCTTAAATATTTACATTTACATTTTTTACATTTTTACATATAGGCACATACATTGCTTCTGGCCCCACACTAGGACACCTTGTGTCGTGGGAACCGGAAACAGCGACGTCACAACATGTAAACATCCAAGACTTGGAGTTTTTTTTTATCCCCAGCCGGGGATCGAACCCGGAACCTCTCGCATGGTAAGCTGATGCGCTAGCCGTTACGCCACAGAGGTCGTCAAACAGTTTAAATAGTCTATAGCAGCCATTCTCTAAGTGTGTTCCGCGGGACCCTAGGGTTCCGCGATAGCCCTGCAGGGGTTCCGCGAGAATTTAGAAAAAAAAAAACAAAACACATCTGTCTGGTCGAACGTTTTGACGCGGCGTATCACGAGGCGCAGCCGAACTTAGCCGCCACCCACAACATTACAATGAGTGTTTTTCCTTATGTCAAAGTTAGTTTTAAAAGGATCCCTAGGTGGCGCTGCCGTACCGATAATAAACGTCAAAGCAAAAAATAATACTATTGTTCTGTGGAATTTGTGATGGTTGGTTACCTAGAAGAAAAAATGCTGTTGTCGTTTGGTGATAAGTGCGCTTTTGGATACTTTGGAGTCTTTGCTATGGATTGTGGGTTTGAATTTTTATTTTTATTACGAGAAACCTCGTCCGAATAGCAACCTTGGTTCCTTCTCTTGTTTAGTGATCTGTGGACTGACTTTGACATTGATTGCTACGAATCACAAATTCGTATGAAGAAACGAATGACGCCATCTAGTGTATCTCAAGGAACTAAGAAAAAAAAAGAAAGGAAAAACGCCCATTATTAGTAGTATCTGTTACATTGTAGGTACTTTCATTATGCTTATTAACAAAAAAATACATTTTTAAAACCAATTGGAATTGGATGTTTACATATTTGTGACGTCGCTGTTTCTGGTTCCCACGACACAGTGTATCCTAGTGTGGGGCCAGAAGCAATGTATGTGCCTGTATGTAAAAGTTATTTTATGTTAATTGTTTTAATTGTTGGGTTCCGTCAAATATTTCGCTTTCCAAAAGGGTTCCGTCACCAAAAAAGTTTGAGAACCGCTGGTCTATAGTAAAGGGAAAGCCTTTAGGTACTCGTGTTTTGAATCGTGTAAACCAAAGGTGCTGTACGTAGTACTCGTGAAACTAGTACACGTCACTGACCTAGTATAATAATAACCATAATCGAACTAATGAAATGTGAAAGCTAAATGCCTAGTAGCCCTCTTCCATTAAGACTAAATGCAATCACAAGTTACTCATTGGCAACACGGCGGGTATCGAACCTACACTTTCCCTGTCAGTTAATACTTTCGCCTTCACTTCTCTGTTTAAGATATTGGGTACAAGAGCGAAATTCACAGGTACAACAGAAGAACGGTTTGGAATAATATTATGGTGGATAGAAAGTTAAATTGGGGTGAATTGTTTTTAACACGCTTTTATTAGGTCGACCTGTATGTAACTAACTTTGTAATGGAATCTAAGGTAACTAATTTAACCACCTTTCAAGGATCGTAGCGTAATGAAAATTGCAGCTGTATGTAGTTCTGAGGACAATACAATAATATGGTACTGTCGAACTGATCTGATAATGGACTGAAGATATGAACTGGAACTTCATGATGGAACATCGTATCATAGCTGTTTTTGGATTTCTTAGAAAAGTCTTGTAAAAAACTTTGATATTAGATAGTAATGTGATATTCATCATTCAAATCTAAGGGAACACTAGTCGCGCTGCAACTCCAGTTACTGGAGTGCCATTCTGTGTAACCTGTGCTTCCCGTAACATCGCTTAACTTGGTTTCTCAGCAAGTTATACAAAATGTCTTTCCTGTTCCAGCGCCCCACGCTTTTACAATCAAATATTATAATTAAAAGCACATAGTGTACATTTCAGCCCAGAAATAGAGACAACTTGAACGATCCAAAATACATCAATACAAACTAAAATAAACCTTAAATTCTTTTAATATTAGAGACTAAAATACTAGCCCAAAAACGTCGGCGTGCGGCCGGTGAGCACGTCACGGGAACGAGCTTTTTTTCCAATCGTCTAACTGTCAAATTCACTATTAATTTTTATCGAATATTTTTTTTATTTGGTTCTTGTTCACATCCATGTTTTTGTCTATGAAACGTAATTTTGTTTCAATTTATCATGTCCTAATCCGTACCACTTTAACCTAGAGTCTCTATTAAACAATTCACATTTATTTAAACGTTTTTTTTTTCTTTTTATCTAACCTAACCTAACCTAACACTTAAATTCACAACTTTACTCGTAAATTAGTCAAAACTATTCCGCGTTCCGGGCGACGTATCGCTGACATATTAGCAGAATTTAGTCTTTTAGAGTCTGTACTTCTTTTTATTCTTGTTCGCTGCCCAAGTGAAGTATGACTCGTGTCGGTGCAGGAACCAGTTTCGGCTGGTCCGTCTAGCTTCCGAATTACTGTAGAGGTAAAGGTCAGGGTAGGTTGTACAATGCAGACATGAAAGAAGCTACGAGAAAGCTTTGAGGAAGGAACTCACTGTACAATGTTTTATTTGATTGATGTTGGCAAATGAACTTATGCTTTCTTGGGATAAAAGGATGAAAAAAGAAAGCGGAAAATAGAGTTTAATAGCTAGATAACAGGAATATTATATTTGTTTGTGTAATTTAATGTTTATTTACTGTATCCAATGTGAGGTCAGCGAGCAGTAAATTACCAGTGTCTTACATCCGTATTCCATTTTCCTTTGTTTTTAGGGATAAGAAAACAAAAAAAGTTAATAAATAAATATAAGTACCTACGGTTGGCGGCTGTTTATAGCTACCGTATTTGGTAGCCGCCGAGCCCTTCAACTTTAAATTAAACATCTAAAAAGTAGTAGTTAAAAAAATTCGTTCTGGGTCTCAAAAATAAAAAAAATTGTTGCAGCAGTCCATACGTAACCGCGGAAAGTGCATGTCTATATGATAGGTAAAGGTTGATGTGATGTAAACTGCACTCTATAAAACTTTTAAGACTTACCCTCGGTTTCTCGTACACTAACAAGCTGTTAATCTACTGTTTACAGCTGTCAGTTGGCCAAAGTGCATACGAAAATAACCTTTAACAGCTCTTAACAGTAGATTAACAGATTGTTGGTGTTTGAGAAACCGGGGGTAAATGTTATAATATGTGAGTGGTTGACCAAAAAGGGACCTCAAGGGAAAATAATTGATTTCGAGAAAATCGCGTTTAAAGTTTCGTGTTTATACAGGTTTCGACTCGTGCTCGGCTCACAAAAAAAAGTTATAAAAAAATAACTACGGCACCAAAAAGTACTTTGGTTAGACCAAAACAAAGATACCACAAATTAAAAAATTCAAATAAAAAAAATAACGGTTTTCAATCCCTCCAGGTCCCTTTTTGGTCAACTACTCACATATGCATTGAGAACAGTAAAAAAATTCAATCATCCGTAGGGCCTTACAATAGCCTCCTGAGTTTGAACAAATTAATATTTTACCCATCACGAATGAAAACCAGCCATAAGCTCTCGTTATCGGCACATCATGCATCGTGCCAATGAAACATTATCACCGTTGCGCAATAAAACCCATCCAGTATGGGCAAAACGGGATTCTTTACGAGACGTTGCGTGAATCACCAACTATTACTCGCAGTTATTAAGTACTGCCATTTACAGTTAGCTAACTCAACTCGACAACATGGCATTCACCTGTAAATAAATACATAATTGCATAAACCAATCCGGCCTTGGCCCCCGTGGTGGAGTATGGCCTATACCTTCCTCAGGGAAGAGACCCGTGCCCCTCGGTGGGGACATAATGGGTCGATGATGCTACATAAGCCACGCCTCTATCCCGGAGAGGTAGGCTGAGACCAGGGCCTCGATTCTGTACGCGCATTATAGTACGATGACAGATACATGGTCGGGTCACGTGACTTGTTCTTTCATACCATTGACGCCTAGATTGTTTGATATGTGTGCGCGCGTAGACTTGACGCGGCAATGAAACTGAATCGCCATGTTCATGCATCATTGTCATTGTACTACAATGCATTAGCAGAATTTATGCCCAGGGACTGCCACCTGCCACGATCCTGACAAATCTCTTTCGCTACTTCTTTTGCTTTTTTTCCTTTCATTGCCTACTTTAACAGCATCAGAGAAGAGGTTCTACGAATCATGTTTTTAATTATAAGACCGTTAGTTTGTATTGTCCTGTAAAACCCCTTTCGTTGATTGTTACATGATATTGTTGTTGTTACAATCAGTATCTCATCGTGACGTGACTACGTAACGGCTGCCAGTTCCAACAGGGTTGCCATAGCAACTGTCTGGAACTGACGGCTCATTTCCTTCCTCATTCACACACACAGAAATAACACAATGCAGCTACAGGCGCAAGGCAGAGCCCCCGCCATCCACCACTGAAGTCCATTGAGTTAAGACATTATCGTCCTTATTTCAATGCAGATGGGGTCTTCTCCGTGGGACATAAAGTAAATATGACTAAGTAAATACTTTTTCTCAAACATGCTTGGAAATTTGAGTGCGGCCAAATAAATTACATTTTGAAAACAATTGTTTTATTGTAATGTTCCGTCAAGTATTTCACTTTCCAAAAGGGTTAGGTCACCAAAAAAGTTTGAGAACCGCTGGTCTAGTTAGACCTGATATTTTCGTACATAGAACTTGATCTGCACGCAGACCTACTTCTTGATGTATTGATAAACCACTCTTAGAGAAGGAAAATCGAGTTACCTTGTTTCAGAGTACCCTAAGGACAATGAGATCACGTCTATTCACGAGCCGTGTGACCTTAAAAAGGATTTTACTAACCGTACATCCACAATGGCGTCATTCATACAATTACAAGCCCTCGTTATACTCGCCGGCGTCGTAAATGGGATTATTGTTTTATTTTTTTGTTTGCGACCTGAATTGTGCCACAATTAGGTCAGAGTAGAAGGTACGGTAAATAGAACGAACGCCAGTTGTTACCGACGTTCGCCCGACTTGTCTGTAGTACGTATGTCGATGTGAATGTACAGTCGACAGCACGTCAACCTTCACATTTTCTTTGCAAAGTCGCTCGTAATGCTACGGAGTAGAGTGCATGTGTGTATATGATGATGTGCTGTCGACTGTACTAATAGGTATATAATTCATCTTCTTCTTGAAGTGCCTCTCCATCCCTGGAGGTTGGCAGTCAGCTCTTTACAACGGTCTCTGTTCAGTGCAATTCTGAACAGCTCCTCTGCGGTTTTAACACCGGTCCACTCTTTGATGTTGCACAGCCATGACATCCTTCTTCTGCTCGGCCTCCTCTTATCTAATATTTAATAACTAATATATACTAAGTATACTTAAATATTTACTAATTATAAATAACTAGGTCCCACGTTTTGCGGTTTTGCCGAGCTTATAAGGTCCCAACGTGCAACAAGTGGTAGTGATTGGTGCCCCTGCCTACCACCTCGGGGATAATGGGCGTGAGGTTTTTTTTTATAAATAATTGTTCTGTTACGGCTCACTTCTAAAATATGGGATTTAGTAGACAAAAAAGGAACAAACACAAGCATTGCTTCGTTAGGTTTCAATTCATAACATTCACTCCGATACAGTCAACCGTAAATAATAATATATCGATACTTGCTCCAGTCTGGGGAATACAAAATGTATCGATGAAGAGAATAACATCGTTAGGCAATATAGGGCGCGTTCAGTGCATGGATGGGTGACCGTCTATGGACTAACGGTAGTGGCATTTTTCCTAGCGGTTCCGTGCTTCGCAAGGCACGTTAAGCAGTTGGTGCCGGCTGCCGTCGATAGATGGCAGTCGTTAAGCCAAGTCAGAGGCCTTTAGGGGCGGCTTGAAAACTTCTGACAGTAAGACCAGCCACTAGTCTTACAAGCCTCCACCAATCCGGACTTGGCCCCCGTGGTGGAGTATGGCCTATACCTTCCTCAGGGAAGAGACCCGTGCCCCTCGGTGGGGACATAATGGGTTGATGATGATGATGATGATTTTCTGTTATTTCCCCGTTTTCCAGTATAGCCCTCCTCTACCATCTGTACCCTTGTCGTAGGGCGGTCGAAGTTGAGCTTCTGTGTCTAAGCATGTACTCTATGTATGGAAAAAATTAGTTACCAACTCGTGTAATTCGGTCAAGGTCGTCGTGACCGCTTCCGGGAAAAGCTATGGGAGCGACCGACCGTCACCGAGTGTGATATTGATGTGTGTACAATTGTACATATTTATTTTATTATCACGTGGAGGGTGTTATGTTTGTGGCCAGACTTTCGTTTCGCCTATGAGTTGTATTTCTACTTATTTTGACCTGCTTTTAGATTCGACGAGTACTATTTTGCAATAAACTGGTGTTCGTTGGCCTTGAAGTTTTAAATGACACCTACGAACTTTAAGCGATATGTTTCAGGAATTTATATTACCACCAATGTCCAGCAGTGGACAACCATAGGCCGATGATGATGATGATGATGATATTACCACATTTTTTGGTGAAAACCTAAACAACTATGTTGTACGGGCTAAGCACCGTGCATCGCTGCGTGTGCTGACTCGGCATTGTCCAGCACACCGCTACCGCCCGCCAGTCGGCTCGAGCCACTCGCCCAATACACACTTATATTTAACTAAACAATGTAATTCTGTGTCACGATTAAACTACTGCAATGAAAAGATAAACTACGACTTCTTCTTCTTCCACCACCGTCCAACAAACAACATCTGCTGTGCGACAGAGCGAGGGCTGCACACGCTCTCTTCTGCTCGTACATATGTACTTACTAAATTGTCTAATCTGTCTCTAATTTTTGCCTAAACAATTTTCTTTTCCGGCGTTTGTCAAGTCAGTTGTGTGTGGGCTTAAAATTTAAACCAATCGACCGATGACAGCATATCAACAACACTTATCTGACATCAATCAGTGTATTAAATAAATGAATTAATAGTCTGCGATAGAGCCTGCGTGGGCAGACGAGTCTTACTAGAGGGACACGGTGGGGGCTAACTACAGAAGTTAAACTGAGAAATTAACACTCTGACTCTGATGAAATGAAACGTTGGTGCGCTAACCCTCTTTTTTTAAAAACTTCGAGGATTTATACACATTTTTTTTTATACTTAATAAGCATAACATCCTCTTCAGTCCTGGCCTTCAAAATAACAATATAAAACCATTGTAATTTTCAAGGTCAGTACTGAGGAGGTAAAGCTTATAAATCGCAAGGCAATAATACTGTAAATGCGTAAGTTTAGATGTATGTTTGTTATTTAGTCACGCTAGAAGGGTAAACGTATCTGAATTACATTTGTGACAGTGATATAATATTATATATAGTGTAGTCCGGAATAACACGTAATTTTTAAGCAGGGAAATTACATAAAATTACCATCAAAATTACCGCGCGAATTCGCGGCAACAGCTATTGTATCGTTGTTTTAAATTTACATCAATATCGTGTTTATCTTCTGTACCGTATCTCTTAGTTTTGTAACAGTTGAAGACAATACAAATAATTTGGCCGAAACAAAGAAAGTTTAGCATTTGATCTCCTTTTCACGAAGTACTGATTTAACCTTCTTCGACGATGCCTAGGCATGAGTCAGCAAGAAAGTTGGTTCAGTTTATAATCTTGGGATAGCCAAAGACGCTGCTCGGAAATGTGCAGACCAGATACCAGTTTTTGCCTTGCCCTGAATCTTGAGCTCAAGTCGAAAGTAGTATGTTTTACTCAGAAAAAGACGTGCCGGAGGGATAAAGAAGTACCACTATCCAGATTTTTTTTTTTTTCACATCAAGTGCTCAACATAGAAGGCATCATTCCAGGAAGAAGGAGATCTGCGTAGTTAGTACGACGATGTTAGTCGCGCGTATTCGATGCCAAAAGTCCCGTCTTTCTAGTATATTATACCTAGTATATACTAGTATACCTGTCAAAAATATAGATATCGAACTTTAATAATTGACATACAAAATTCCAACATTTTGAAATTACGTTACTTTCATAGAACACATGCACAATTTCCACCAAATGTTTCGTCAACACAGATAGAATATTTGTTTAGTTACACAAAAGGAACCCAACCTAACCTAACAAACCTCCCCGGAAAACAGCTGAACCAAAGGTCATTGCCACGCAGTACCGCCAAAGAAATCCTTTGACCAAGAAATGACCCAGAGCGGCATTCAAGCCCACGGTCCCTCAATCGGCGCTGCAACTCCCTTACAAAAATCTTGGGTTCTATCCCCCAAACCCCCACTATGGTTCTCCACCGCTAGTGGAACAAAAATGTAATTGGCCATAGGGCAATTGTGAAGTTTTTAGCCTCACAAAACTCGTGACTATCTGTCGTTGGCGTCGTACTACCCTGGCTGGGAGACCAAAGATATCATGACTAAAGCGCGGTTAAACATACCCAAATTACGATTTGTTTGAAAAACAAAATACCAAATTGGTCGCCAACCTCCGTTAAATTGGACGAATTGTTCAGGCGCTACGCGGAGGCGCTAATTCTATATATATATAAAAGGAGAAGCTGACTGACTGACTGACTGACTGACTGACTGACTGACTGACTGACTGACTGACTGACATATCAACGCAGGGCCTAAACTATAAGGGTTAGAAACTTGAAATTTTGCACAGGGGTTCCTTTTTTAACGTAGGGGAGCACTAAGAAAGGATTTTTGAAAATTCATCCCTTAAGGTGGTAAAATGGGGGTTCAAAGTTAGTATGAAACTTTGCCGTTTTTGAAGTTATTCGAATGAAATTTGGTACGAAGGTTCTTCATTTAAAATAATGAAACACGTGTAAAATAGTTTTTTTAAAATCATCCCTTAAGGGGGAAAAAGGGGGGGTGCAAACTTAGTATGAAACTTAGCCATTTTTGAAGTTATTCGAATGAAATTCAGCATGAAGGTCCTTCATTGAAAGTAATGAAAGATGTGTAATAAGTAGTTTTTCGAAAATCATCCCTTAAGGGGGTAAAAGGGGGGTGCAAAATAAGTATGAAACTTAGCCATTTTTGAAGTTATTCGAATGGAATTCAGCATGAAGGTTCTTTATTAAAAGTCATGAAAGACGTGTAAAGTAGTTTTTCAAAAATTATCCCTTAAGGGGGTAAGAGGGTGTTGCGAAGTTAGTATGAAAGCTCTTTCGCATGCGCTAAAAGTATCCCTATCTTATTTGCAAACACTTTACTCAACTAAAGCCCACGCGGACGTAGTCGCGGGCAATAGCTAGTCTATATATACATATAAAAGGAGAAGCTGACTGACTGACTGACATATCAACGCAGGGCCTAAACTATAAGGGTTAGAAACTTGAAATTTTGCGCAGGGGTTTCTTTTGTAACGTAGGGGAGCACTAAGAAAGGATTTTTAAAATTTCATCCCCTAAGGGGGTAAAATGGGGGTTCTAAGTTAGTAGGAAACTTTGCCGTTTTTGAAGTTATTCAAATGAAATTTAGTACGAAGGTTCTTTATTTAAAATTATGAAACACGTGTAAAACAGTTTTTTTAAATCATCCCTTAAGGGGGAAAAAGGGGGGGTGCAAACTTAGTATGAAACTTAGCCATTTTTGAAGTTATTCGAATGAAATTCAGCATGAAGGTCCTTCATTAAAATTCATGAAAGATGTGTAAAGTAGTTTTTCGAAAATTATCCCTTAAGGGGGTAAGAGGGGGTTGCGAAGTTAGTATGAAAGCTCTTTCGCATGCGCTAAAGGTATCCCTATCTTATTTGTAAACACTTTACTCAACTAAAGCCCACGCGGACGTAGTCGCGGGCAACAGCTAGTATAATTATAAATACATACACTTTTATATAGTAAATATACTGCTAAAATCGTGATTCTTCCTTTGGGCTCTGTCTTGGTTGGATAAAGTTGAATTCCTTATGTCATCTTTACTGAACAGCCCTGCTATTAAGTTTCTGCAGGTTTCTTAGTGTTCATAAAGTATCAGAGATTCCAATCTAGCATTTTAAATTGCTAAATCAAATTCCGCTTGCAGCAGTAAAAACTGTATAAAACATGTTTAGTATTCTTACTTCTAGGCAGGCTCGAGTTTCCTTATAGAGTCAGTGATTCTCGGTAGCTTTTTAGGGTTCCAAGGTCGGGAAAAATGCTATTTACTCCAAATCTACTGAACAACACATATTTTTCAAATATTACTATGACTACCTATAATTCATTTATCTATACTTATCATTTTTTTCAGACTTTAAACGACACTAAATCAAAAACCTTTAGCGGTAGGAAACTCGAAACAGTTTACAAATTTAGTGCTAGCTAGTAATAGTAATCATCAACATTGATTGATTGCCTTTGGTAATACTACATTAATACTTAAAAGAATATCCTAGTCATTAAAATTTTACGGAAAACTAAACAGAACCCGCTTCAGGCGAGTCTACTCGCGCTTGACTGGTTTTTTCTTCCGCGTCTCTTTGAGTTGTCAAGTCTTTACAGATGGGACTTTGCTGCAATAAAGTTTACCTACTTGGCAATATACTGGAATTGAAAGAACTGGAAAAAAAAGCATGACTCAATTTGAAACTCTGATTTCAGTACAGTGCTCCTTTTTTCTGAGCTTCTCCAAGATTGGATTAATGCCCTAGTTGGGGATAGAGCAAGTTGGATTTATCGCTCAACTTGAAAGCCCGCTTGCGACTCGACCAAATTCATCATTAACCCATCATGTCCCCACCGAGGGGCACGGGTCTCTTCCCTGAGGAAGGTATAGGCCATACTCCACCACGGAGGCCAAGTCCGGATTGGTGGAGGCTTGTAAGACTAGTGGCTGGTCTTACTGTCAGAAGTTTTCAAGCCGCCCTAAGGCCTCTGACTTGGCTTAACGACGTCCAAATTAAAATGATGGATTTTGTAGAATTGTCTACAAAATCCGAATTGAAACTTTGTTTAAAGCCGAGGGGCTTTTGTCGGAAAACCTAACAGACTTAGGCCCTTTCTCCACTGATCCGGTCCGGCGTCGGAACCGGAATCAGTCATGAGAAAAATATCGGATGCCGGATTATGCTTCTCCACTTCATCCGACTATAATCGGCAATCGACGTGACTCACGTGACGCAGTGCTTTATTAAAATTCCTCGGTTTTTCTATTTGATTCCACACAATCTATTAATGCGCGGTGGAAAAACGTGTATTGTTTTTGTACGTCGATCACTTCGGACCGGTAAATACCATTCCGATCTAGTAAATTATCGGACCGTTAAAAACCGGATGCCGGAGTAGTGGAGAAGCGTAGTAGTATTCTTGTGTGTTTCTAAATCGGATCGGTAATTAACGTTTGCCGGACCGGAGCAGTGGAGAAAGGCCCTTACTTTCGCACTCGGGTAGTAACAGTTCTCCAATCAGTTTCAATTGTTTTTGTCACCAAAATCTATCTATCCAGCTTGGGCTTGTTAAACCAGTCAATATACATACATGTACAAACCTTCCTGTTACACACATACTTTCTTCCAGCCTTCATCGTGGACCAAAGAGTTATCTCTTTTAAGTTTTTAACCCCAAATGTTTACACGCCCCGTCGACCGCACAGAAAAAAGCCTCCGAGGTCCTTTTTGTGGTCGTGATAATTTGAAATTCGTCCGCGCCGCTTAGGCGATCAGGACGGTGCTTCAATATAGGAGACGAAAGGTCTTCTTCTAGAATGACATAAAAAACTATTAGTTTTTTTTTTTTCAAACGTTTACGGGCTCAGGTAGTGGTGAGTAGGAGGGAGCCGATTACCCAGCAATGGGATATAACTGGGGATAATTAAAAAAAAAAGTAGCTTGGGTAACTGTTTCGCCTTACCGCCTTACAGTATGTTTTAGTCGCTAGTCGCAGCCGCGACTGAAACAAACTCATAGAAATGTACGTAGCAAGCCACGGGGTTGACGCCCCGCCGTTCGCGCCGCGCGATTTTTCGCGCGGGCGATTTCCCCCGTGGCCAGGCCGTTAGACAGGAACGATACTGGCCGATTTTACTTAAGTTATCGTGATGGGCAAGATTGAAGTGTACTACTGCGCGCCTGCAGAAGAAGAAATTAAAATTATCTGAGAATAGGCTGGCTGGAGTGGCCATGACTTGTTAGGCTCAGTAAAAAAAAAATTGCAGAGTCGACGGCCAGGCTTTCAATAGTTGAGTGAGAGATATGGAAAGAAAAATAAATAGTGTTACAGAAATTGAATATCGCGTTTATACATATATAGCAAACTTGGTTTTCTGTAATTCGCAAAATTTGGTAAACATGTTTATCACGGTGTTCAGAAGGCGTCGAATTGAGCACATTTTCAAAGTCAGTCGAAGTCTCATACTACAAATTAACCATTTGGCCTTTGACATAATTATGCCAGAATAGCTTATGATGACTTCGCGCAAACTTTACCGCCCCTTTTCACGGTCTTATCAAAACACACAGAATTCGATTCGCCTTCTGTCCCAACCTCCTCTATGGCAAGAAGATGCGTTGGCGCGCAACCGGTTCCTTTGTGGCGGCAGAACGTGCGCTTGCGCAGCGCATCCCCGCTGTCTGTTGCTGGGAGATAGGTGGGTGTTTGGGGTAAGCTATTTGTTGGGTTTAATGCCGGATAAATAACTTGACTCTGAGCTCGCATGGACTTATAGGTACGGGGCTCAGAGCATGGGAATAATGTCTAAAAATTCCACGCTTTTTAGTCAAATAAACAAATAGCAAAAAAGCGCGTGCGTCTTACGTGGCTATCGCAAACTCATCCCGACAGCGCAGATATTTGTTCAAATTGTCTCCTCAACGACCTCTGTGACGCAACGGTTACCGTATCTGCCTACTATGCGAGTGGTCCCGTGTTGGAAACCCGGTTGGGGACAAAAAAACCCAGGTCTTGGATGTTTAAATATTTGTGATATCGCAGTTTGTGGTTCCCGCGACACAGGGTATCCTAGTGTGGGGCTAGGAGTAATGTATGTGCCTGTATGTAAATGTTTGTGTTTGACTACCTAGCATAAAACGCGTAGGTGGTAGAACATTACAGGGTGTATGAATCCTCGTTTCGCATAATACTTTACAAGTAATTTCCTGCATAAATATGAGTATGCCTTTAATTAATTCAGACAAAGCGCCTCAAGCGATTTTGATTAAGCGAAACTGTTTACCCAAGATCGTGGCTAGTGGCAAACCTTGGGTACTCTTCACAGACACGCGATACTAGCTTAGGGTATCCTAGTTTGGGACCAGGGACAAGTAATTGTGTGTAATCTCCTTTTTTGATGTACAATAAAGTGTTCTCTATCTGCCTATATCCCTCCGGGATAGAGTATCTTTCTTTTCTTGATTTTCGTGCGCATTTTGCTTGATATCGGTTTTCTTTCTGAAAAGTTTTTTTGACAGTGCTTAGAGACAGTGTGAC
The DNA here is from genome assembly GCA_947310845.1 of Yponomeuta plumbellus. NCBI lineage: Eukaryota > Metazoa > Arthropoda > Insecta > Lepidoptera > Yponomeutidae > Yponomeuta > Yponomeuta plumbellus. The sequence continues at coordinate 7,404,918 of OX371216.1, read as the reverse complement.
AAGAGTGTATAGATTTTTTAAACTACTTAGTTATAACGTTGTTTTTTGTTTGTTTACTTATACAACTTTTCTTCTGTTCCAGGTATTCGATTGTTGATTTGCTGTACTGAAGAGCTGAGAACACAAGGGCGAGTGTGCAGTCAGCCCGACACGTAAGCCCGTCGCCACACAGAAGGGACGTTCAACAGGGGCACGGGCGCGTTTTAATCGGTCGATAATACCGGACGCGTTATTTATAAATTAATACATGATTCCTTAATATACCCCATAAACGCCGCCCGTATAATTAGTCTGTGGAGAAATTTTATCGCAGACTATTTGAACGGTTTATTTAGTGTTCTAAGGAATCGTTTTTTTTTTTGTAAATAACACCGTGGAAATTTAAACTAATCTAAGGGCCGGGCCAGCTTCTGAGTTGAGAATTTCGTCAATAGTTATTGTAGTGCTGTCTCTTCGGATTTTTCAGACAAGAGCGTGACGGAACGTTACTCAACCGCTTCAGTCCTGACCTTGAAAATACAATAGAAAACCATTGTTATTTTCAAGGTCAGGAAATCAGGACTGAGGAAGTTAACCCTTAAACGGCGATGGATAGGATAAATTTTTCATTGGTTTTGGACTTTATCTCGAAGCGATAAGGTTCAATTTAAAGTGGAAACTATTATCCCTATGGCCGATTAAGGGTTAAGGCCGCTTTCTGAATTGAGAATTGCGCTAAGTAACTACTTAAGTAACGTTCTGTCGCGCTTTATTCTGAGATACCTATTTGACGAAACTGCACTACAGTTAAGCACTTACTTAGTGAAAATCTCAATTAAGAAGCCGGCCCTAGCTGCCTAAGGGCCGATTTCTGAATTGAGAATTTACACTAAGTAAATACTTAAATACGGAAATACTTAATACCATAAATACAGACTACTTGCGAGTCTAGTTATGGCAGCAGACGACCACAATTACATTACACAAATTGTAATATTTAAGGTCAACGTTTTACAAAATTTAAGATAATGTAAATTACTATGAATAAAGATTTTATTATTATTTATTTATTTACTTAAGTAACGTGCTGTCACGCTATTTTCTAAAGAAATTTGACGAGACAGCACTACAGTTAAGTACCTAAATACTTAGCGAAATTCTCAATTCAGAAATCGGCTCTAAATGTGAACTGCTTGCAGCAACATCCTCACGGCTCACGGTCGGTCAATATCAATATTTACCCGCAACGCGGCAAAATGCAGTAGCGTGTTTAAGCCCGATGGAAATTTACTTTGTGCCTCACAGAGTGCCTTTATGAGAAAAACCATAAAGTTCAAGCTTTCGGAGAGACTAACGCGTAATTAATATAATGGCTGTACAGTGTGCTACAAAATGCTCGTCGTAAAGCGATAAAGAAGTGAACTTGAAACTTAGCGGGAATTTAAACAAAGAAGAATGTTGAACTGGCTTTTCATGAAAGCGCTCTAAGGCGTAGCAACTAGACAGGAATTTAAAGGAACAAAAAAGTCGACTTTAAGAATTCAATTACTTTTTCGTGGAGTTTATCAACAGATTTTGACCAAATTTATATCGGAACACCTCGAAAGGGGTTATCTTTCTGAGAAAATAAATGGAATTAAATCAAAACTCAAGAATCAGGTAAAGAAGTGGAATTAAAGAACATACCAACATTTAAAAAAAATATGTATATGCGGACCAATTCAAATCCTCTTTTTTACGTCGGTTAAAAAGGATACAGATAAAGGGAAAAGTATTGCCAGCTATTCTCATTCAGTCGCAGCCAGATATCTGGTTGACCGAGCGAAAGTTAAGATCATCATCATCATCAACTCATTATGTCCCCACCGAGGGGCAAGGGTCTCTTCCCTGAGGAAGGTATAGGTAAGTTAAGATCATAAAGCCAATAATTCATAAAACGCGGCCATCCGAAGCTATAACATCGTTTAAAAAAGATTGAGTAGAATATAATAGTTTATTAAAAGACATCCTAATATCCCATCGACTGTACCTCAAAAGCCTACGTGTGGGAGCAATTAAAAACCCCTCAAAGGTTAATTTAATGTATAGAAAAACGGCCGCGAGCCTTCTCAAAAACGTTGGTACCACAACAAAGGATTCAGAGAATGCCCCGGGACTTTTTAAGTTCTTTTAAATGATCATTTGAGTCCCCAAAACTGGTCGGCGAGACAATGTATGCAATCGCCAACGAAAAAAAGCTCGAGGACTCTGGATGCAGTACCGAAGGACCAGACCAGATAAATGTTGCCGAAACGTGCTGTAGAGGACGGTTGAAGTAATAACAATAATAACTTCCACACAACACGAAGATAATTTCTGGGGCATTTCTTGGCCAAAGAATTTCTTTGGCGGTGCAGCGTGGCAATGCTGCCAGCCTACTGGGGACCTTTGGTCCAGGGGGTGTATTAGTAACGGATAAGATAATAAAAAGGGCTGGCGTGCCTGCATGCAACGACTAATGAATGTTGATGAAGCGAAAGAGATCTGTGAAGATCGTGGCAAGTGGCAGTCCCTAGTCTCTGCCTACCGCTCTGGGTTACAGGCGTGAGTAGTAGTTTTAGGGCGACGTCTCAAGCACCGTGGCTTTGACTACCGCTCAGGGGCATTTCTAATGCAAAGTATATCCCTCGCTGTGCAGCGCGGTAATGCAGCCCATGCCATGTCATGACCTTTGGGTCGGATGTGTCTCGGGGTGGTTTATTCGATTGACTGGCATTGTGACATTGTTTTTGATTATTATTTAAATTTTTATCAATTTTTTACTTCGACATTGTGGACGAAACTTTAGCAAAAGTTGTATAGAAGAAAAAAAGGCTTGTAGAAGTTTGCTTTCTGTAACGAGTTCATTGCGTAGACTTCATTTACACAGGCGAGCCTTGGGAGTCAGTGACCTGGCTAATACTGCACACAAAATCTTTTCTCACTTCCGATGCTACTTGTAGTGTATTTATGAGAAAAGATTTGAGTGTACGTGTAAAGGAGCTTACAGACGAGCGAAATTACGTCGGCGACTGTTCGCGATATTGGTAGGTGACGGTCAGCGACTGTAGGCGACTGTCTTCGACTCGCGTCTTTTCGCTGAAATCAATATCACAATCATAATTGTCGCTCATTTTGAAAAAGACATGCGCTCGCTGACTATACGGAAGTGACTGCCCGTCTTCGAGAGTCGCAATGCGTCGGCAACTATCGGCGACCATCGGCGGTATTCGTAATGCGCCGGCCGCCGGTCGTCTAATTTGAAAATCTGTCGTCGGCGGTTGTCCGCGACTGTCGCCGACTTAAGTCGCAAGCAGTCGCCGATATACTGTCGCTCGTCTGTGAGCTCCCTAATAAAGAAAGACGATGTATTAGCTTAAGAGCTTATTTCTCTTGCCCACAAATAGAGTTGTGTTCGTCTGTCATGTTCTCTTTTGAGATTTATAGGTACGGTCTCTATATTGGAGCTTCTCGTTGGATTATATTTGGCTGTGTGGTTAACAGATCCATTCCATTATCTAATTTGTATTGTTTCGCCCACGTTCGCTTGTTACATTACCATCAATCTACACAGTACAGTTAGGTTGATATTTTAAAACAGACTCCAAGTGATCTAAACAATAAGTAACATTTATTATGGAATCATATAGCTACATGATTCCATAATAAATGTTACTTATTGTTTAGACTAATTTGATTTTATTTCATAAACTTCGGCTCTTACAAGAGCCCAGTCTAACCCCCTGTTTCGGGTTCAGTAACAATATTTTAATCTACTCTCTGTCAGTTGGCTAAACTTTATTAAAAAAACGGCCAAGTGCGAGTTGGACTCTTGATCTAACTTTGTCGCAGTATTGGAAACAGGAGTTCGGTCGGTAGAATGAAACTAGGGTATCCAGAGGCAGCAAAAGTTTATAATTTATTTAAAAGGTAAAAGAAAGGCACATAATGTGCCTTTTAAATATTAATGATTGTAATAGATAATAATTTACGGAGAATAGAGCAATGGTCGTAATAAAAAATTAGGTCGGTCGTAATAAAGTAGAATGACGTTCACGTCCACTCAGTTTGGAAGCTGAGGGTTATCTGGCTCAGATACGTCCGACCACTGTGGCAAATGTCGAAAAATGATTGAATTTAGAATTGATAATGGCCAAAAATAATAAAAAGCAACGAGGCGAATTGCACCCCGTTACATCTTGATCACAATAATTCCACTATTGAGTGACTAGTGTGATTCGCGGAACCCCAATAAATAATCCACGGAATTTTTGCGGTCCGCGGAGCCAACTTTAGGAGTCGCTGGATTAACACATACAGGGTACTAGCAAATGGAGATAGTGTTATAGGGTACCTACTTGGCTGCCTGCAAACATTATTTCATACAATATTTGGACCCGAAGCGATGTGCGTCGAAATCAACAAAGTGGAGTTTATTCGGAGACGAAGTTTTTTCTACAAATTTCAAATTTTTCCTCGGAAGGCGTATCGTTATTTTAATTTGATTACCTTTTCGTGATCTTGTGTGTGGCATACTCGCATTTGTAGCATTTCGTCGAGGTTAACACAAAGATAGAAAAAACAATTATGAATTTGACTTTTTTCTTCGCCGCTTCATCATGTCTCATGGTCGTGATCATGGGTCCCTCGTTTCCACAGCGTAGGGTCTTCCGCCATGAGGACCGCCTGGTACATGCTGCCACCGACTGCCGCTTATGGCATCCGACCACTTTTTGAGCGCCCTTCCACCGGCACGTTTGCCATCCACGTGGACCTAGATTCTGGACAAATACTAAACAAAAAAAGAGAAAATTCTTCTTTGCCCTTCGGCAACCTTTCCGTCACGAGGTTGTCTGGAAGAAATTGCTGTTAGCCGACCGACTCTCTTTAATTGTAACTTTTATGTGTCTCTTGTTTCTTATGTGCAATAAAGAATATTCTTATCTTATCTTATCTTATCTTATCTTATCTTATCTTATCTTATCTTATCTTATCTTATCTTATCTTATCTTATCTTATCCTATCTTATCTTATCTTATCTTATCTTATCTTATCTTACCTAGATTCTGTTAATGCATTGTAGTTTGTAGTACAATGACAACTGCTTGAGCGTGGCGATTTAGTTTCATTGCCGCTTCAAGTCTACGCGCGCACACATCAAAACTTCTAGGAGTCAATGGTATAAAAAACACGTCACGTGACCCGACCGTGTATCTGTCATCGTATTACAATGCACGAATATAATCGAGGCCCTGACCGGAGATCATCAGCCTCTCCATGCAGTGCCTGGGAGAACGCATTCTGTATTCGAAAAAACTGATGGCGTTTTCTTGGGTTTTGAATTTGAGGCATTGGACACAAACGCCATAATGGATTTTGATAATATCTGGATCATGTAAACCGTTTATTCGTTCCCCTTAGAAGATGTTGGATGTAAAATTATCTCGATCTCTTGCAAAGGCATACATTCTCAATTTTATCTTCAGAAATAGAAATACGACGTAGTCTGAGTATTGTAGATATCTACAGGGTGACTTCGAATTTGTACGACGTTTTTAAGTGGACATTGGAAACATTTAGAAACATAATTATACATTGATTATAACATAGCGCTTGTTTTGAAATAATGGCACATCATCTGCAATAATTTTAGTGACACAAAATAACTTCATTTAAGAATTAATTAATGAACACTATCTGGGCGAAAAGTAATAAAAAAAAAGAAAAAAACTATGAGTTAAGAGTGTTATGTGGTCGGCTTATACAATTACTGTTACTTTATGAATGCGAAAAACCTAACATATACTCTCACCAGTATTTCGGAGGGGTAGGTAGACCGTGAGTTTACTTCTGTAATAATAATAATACTCTTTTTAATAATAAAAAATAACCTAACATAACATTTGAAACATAACATAATCGGCGTGAAACGACTAATGGATGTCGAGGAAGCGAATGTCAGATCGAGGCAAGTGGCAATCGGTGGCCTCTGCCTACCCCTCTTTTATAAAGGTGTGAGTGAGGTTATGTAAAGGAAAAGAATATTCCCTCAAAACATTGCTAACGATTTCACAATCACGCTGGAGAATGGAAACCCCAGATAAGTTTAAACTGGGCCAAACATCGTATTGTCCGAGATTTTTCTTTCAGACGAGATTTTCAGGGGCTATTGTGCTGCTGTCAGGAACATGCCTTGATAGAAGCTCGCGATCTTGCGACGGTCGTGCGGTTTTAATCGCTTAAAGTTGTGAGGAAACCTGCAATTTTGAGAATTTTAATGTGAAAGTTTGGGGAAAATGTATGTGTCTAGCTTTCGCCCGCGACTCCGTCCGCGTGGACTTAAGTTCAAAATTTTGCAACTCCCTTAAGGGTTAAATTTAGAAAAACGGCGAAACAAGTGTCCAATCAATTGTGTTGAAGAGTATTTATTTTAAGTTTCAAGAAAATTAGACAACATTCTTTATACCTCCCATACAAATTTTGGCAACCCTTTTCGCCCCCTTAGAAGTTCATTTAAAAAAAATCCGGTCTTATTCCTTGCCTACATTATACATACACATAGAGCCTCTGTGCAAAATTTCAGCTTCCTAGGTCCAACGGCTTGGGCATACCTTAACTTAGTATGTAATTAAAATTATTCTTAAAAAATTCTGTTTTAATTTCAGTGGTTACACAGCTACGTTTCCTGCTTATTTAAACAAATCCGTCGATATTATTCGGTCTCACTTTAAAAGCTGCAGTCATAAATTAGTTTAAATACTTGGTTTGCAAAATCAAAACCGGTCTAATTTCTAAACTTAGATCGGCCATAGTCTGGTTCTGTCGCTAGGCAGGATATCCGAGAGAAGGCTACCACTTGAAGTGTTTAAAGATGCAATATCTACATATCATCTGCTTAGGCCTGGTTTACATTTGCTTTATTTTCATGCTTTTAGAGAGAAATAATAAAATAGAGACGGCAAAAACATATGCCGATTCATAGCTTATTACGCACCATATATTATAAAAGTACTTTAAAAAAATCCTAAATACGTAGTATAGGTACAACCAACCATTACTGATTTCTTAATTGCTTGTGTACTTATAAAAGGAATTGGCGTCTCTATTCTATTCTAGCTCTATGGAAAGCATGCTAAAAAAGCATGAAAACAAAGCAAATGTAAACCAGGCCTTACCGATCAAATATTATAATATATATCTATCTTGACCCGAAATTTTAGATAATGTTTTTTGTTAAGCTAAATTAAAGAAAGAAGTGTTTTATATTAGGTATCGTACACCGAAATAGTTAATCCACCATTTGAAATAATAAAAAGACAAATATTGCAAGTAGAAGAAGGTAAACCGCAATTTTAAAGTTTAAAATTAAAGTTTCTCAAAATTGCACTTATGTGGTTTGACCTGTAAGCAGACGATATAATTTAAGCCTTAAAACCTTATACCTACAATAAATGAAATCAATATGTTACAAAAAAAATATCGTCGAACAAAAGGTTAACACTAACACTAACTCTAAATGACGCGTTTCTGGAATTGCTTATGTTATGTATTTTCATGTACAATATGATGATGGATTTCCAAAAAGACCGATTGGAAGCGGCTTGCATCCAGCGTCTCCCTGCCACTTGGATGAGATCGTCTGTCCATCTTGTGGCTGGTCGTCCTACGCTGCGCTTGCGCTTGCTTGCTTGGAGGAGGCCTATGTCCAGCAGTGGACTTCTTGTGGCTGAATGATGATGATGATATGATGATAACGATGATGATGACCTCCTCGTCGTGTCCGACGACAGCTACCGTCACTGGTTACTGGCGCGTGCTCTAATGTGGATGCAACATCCTAACTTTGTTTTAAAACAAAGTTCGGTCGCATTCGGCACATTAGAGCTGTCAGCCTTCATTGTAAGTGTAGTGAAGGAGGTCTTTGGTCTTATCTTCCTTGCTTGTCGTTTTGCTTCTAGAACTTGGAGTCGGTTCTCTCCAAAGTTTTCAACACGCTTGTGTACTAGGGCTCGCCATTCCAGGCATGTACTTGCTTGGGTACCATATAAGCAGATACCGAGAGGTGATATTGTGGTTGAAAATTAAAGCGGCGGCGCGCCTGATCGACGCATCAGGAGACCAGAGAGATGGTGCGTACCTCGGTCAAAGGATAAGCCTGGCCATCCAAAGAGGCACCGTCGCCAGCGTTCTGGGCTCTTTGCCGCGGGATGGTGCCCTGGGGCAGGTGTTTTATTTGTAAATATTTATTAGCATAGTTTTATATATAAGCTATATACATTTTTGTTTCTTGTAATTTTATTTATAGTTTCTTCATTAATTTCAGTATATAAATCCGATGTACAAAGTTCTGTATAGTCACAAAATTTTTATTGTAGTATTTTAAAGTTAAAATTAAATTATTATTATAAAAGTATTTGCGAAAATGGCAAGTGAACTAGTACAGCCTACTATTTCACTGATTATATAATTTTAATCTCATATTCTGCTCGTCATTGTTTAGCAATACACGCAAGCAAGGCTAATCGGACCACTGACAAGTCATTGTCAAGGCCTCTGGTGTTTGCGTACTGACACGCAGCATTTATCTCAGATTGGACTAGACAATGGTCGGTGGAACGTTCACGACACGAGCTTTCCCGCGTGGGTGACGTCATGGCTTTCCCCTTCAACATTTTGTTTGGTTAAGTGCTCCGTTTTGTAGTGTCTCTATGTATTAAGTAGTTAGTAATTATGTATAATGTTTTGTGTCACTGTTGCTGTAATAGTTCTTTCGGTCTCTCTTTATCTCTCTCTATCCCTTTCTCTCTTTATCTTTTATCTCTTTCTTTCTTTCATTCTAACATGACTAAAAACAAGTTTACATAATACGCTAAACGCCGTTATCCCAGTTTGAGCCTTTTAGGTAGTCTTTGAAGTCGCTTGCATACCGGAGGGGTAGGCACAGGCCTACGCCTAAGAGGTTGACAGGAATGCAGGACATCAATGATTCGCTGCATGCCCGCTCGTCGGTGTCGAGCACTTTTTTGACAGATGTATAGGTTGAACGCAGAAAAATTGACGAAGAATAATAATAATAACTCCAACACAACACAATCACGTGACCTGACCAAACTAGGATACCCAGTGATCTGGTAACCAGGCAATAATATTCTGCCGTCATAATAAAAAAGGCCATAACTTGATTTCGAGCAAATTAGTGAAAAACAAAATTTCAGGCATGTCTGCTAACTTATCGTCGATGATAACTACAGTAGAGCGTCGATTATCCGAACTAATTGGGGGACATGGGTGTTCGGAAAACCGGTATTTTCGGATAATCGAACTACCTATACAGGGTGTCCCAAAACTTGACGTCAAGCCGGAATCGGGTGAAAAGGCAAGTCATATCTGGTTATCAGAAAAATACAAATGAAACATTGCCTTCATACAAAATTATAGGCAGTTAAAAAAAAAAATCCTGTTGCCACAAATCTCTTTACCTTTTCCAATATTTCTTAGTTTTGTAACTCTGAATAATACTTCTCTAAACTATTAAAATATTTCAAACCAGCTTCTCCAGCTTGGAAAGAAAAAAATAGAACTTAAAAAATTGCCCAGTTTTAATTATGGTTTTTATTATTTTTGTGAAATTTCTTGAATAAATAATTTAAAAAAACAATTACTGTACTGAAAAAAACGATTATTTAAATATTTTTCTGATAACCAGTATGACTTTGCTTTTCACCCGGTTTCGGCTTGACGTCTAGTTTTGGGACATCCTGTATGTATATTGATTCAGCAATATATATTTACATACAGGTAAACCATATCTATAATATTTAATGAAAAATAGGAATATAATAGTCGATAGACTCGATAGAGTAGAGGTTACTTGGAAGTGACATACCAGTACAATTAACAAATGCTCGTATCGCGAAAAGAGCACTGCAGCGCGGGAGGCGCGAGAGGCATGCGCGATTCGGATGGGCGTTCGGATAAGCGGTCGTTCGGATAACCGACGTTCGGATAATCGACGCTCTACTGTATTTGAAAAACACAAGAAAAAAAACTACATATTTCATAAGCTATAATTGCTTAAATTTAAGTGTTATTTTTATTCAAATACAGTTTACTTTTTCTCAGTAGTAAATATTGAAGTTATGGCCTTTCTTCAGTTTCAGTTTCAGTTATTACAAACATCTAAAAAAACCCAGACCGAGGCTATTTGTACATATGTACGGCGGTCCACAGTGGGATTCGAACCCACGACCTCTATCTTGGCAGCCAAGCTCCTCAACGGTTCGACCAATCAGGCAGTCTGTAAAATATAATAGGTGACAGTCAGTAGCGATTCGACGTCCAAAGCGCATTCAATCAAGTCGAACCCGTGCCACGGCCTAAAATCAGCAATTTTCATTGACGTTGATTGATTCATTGATTCAACCTCGTCTGGCATTCGGATGGAAACCTTCTATTTCTTGTTTACTGTACTGAGCACTCGATATTACTAGGATCTAGAATGAGACGGAAGGTGGTTTTTGGTATGACCATTTACGTGACATTTTTCATAGTATCAAATTTAAGTAGTATCAGAACCGATACGATTATGAAGTTTGGCAAGAAGCAATAAACTTCACAGGCAAAGCGAGCAATAAATTGAGAAATCGGTCCTATGGACCAGTTTCTTAATTGAAAATTTCCCTGAGTAACTAGTTAACTGTAGTAACTTAACGAGACAGCACAGCACTCGTCAAATTTTTCAGAACGTTACTTGACACTTGACACGTGACAGACTTAAGTATTTACTTATTGAAATTCTCGATTCAGAAACCGGCCTTATAATTTAATTTAATAATTTTTTTCACACTGTTTTTTATTTTTGTGTGAAAAAAATAATTAAAAATTTGTGACGAGTTGTTTAGTACCTAGTACAAATATTTTAAGTAGGGTAAACTATACATTGATTGGCACCTTAAGCAAAACCTTGACTTAATTTGCTTCCTAAGCATTCAATTTCATATTCAATCACTATTAACCATTTTTATTTGTTAGAATATGAGTATAGGTTGGAAATAAAAAATAGTTCTTGCTTGTTGTCATAGTTTTATTTAAGAAAAATAATAATAATTTGAAAATGTCTCCAAAACTCCAGTCATTGGCATTACAGGTATAAACATTGTCACTAATAATATCAGTCATTGGCACTTATAATATGTATGTATGTTTTGTACTTAACAATGCTAATTATAAAAAACTACCAAAATGCCCTTTAAGAAATTTTAATTCTTAATATTTGTGTTTAAAACTCACTGTGCCAATCACTAGGTGGGTGCCAGCAATACTATATGGTTTACCCTACAAGTAATTGTGAGTAGTTAAATTTGTATTGTTATGTACACTTTTTAGATAGATAGAGAACACTGTATTGTACATAAAAAATGAAATCGCACAGGTATTTTTATTTATTTATTTATTTATTTTAACAAACTTATTTCTTAATCTAATAGTACAGACGGCGGTCTTATCACTAAAAGTGATCTCTTCCAGACAACCTTTGGATGGACTGAAGCAAAATACAAAATAAATAAAATAATCGTCATCATCATCATCATTAACCCATTATGTCCCCACCGAGGGGCACGGGTCTCTTCCCTGAGGAAGGAAGTAAAATAATAATTACTGAGATATACCTATCAATACTTTGTACCTATAATTTTAGGAATATTTTTTTCTTCCTTACGTTATCTCTTGTTCAGAACCCTCAGGACGTGAGTCGTACTCGCATTTGTCCGTTATTCTTTGTTCAGGGACTTCGTGTTTGCAATCGCGATTTATTGAACTTTTCATTTCCCAGCTGACTAGAGTGTATTGGATTTGCTTTAAATTTATTATCGCGCAATTTTATATGACCCTTTCCTCGAGACAACTGGAGGAGTATGGATGGGGCACTTATCTAAGACTTACCTTTCAGTGACATTGTTTTTATACAATAAATTTAGTAAAATAACAGAGATAGACTTAAAAGTGGAGTGGTCACATTTAGATTTGGTCAAGAACTGTTAAAAATATATGTTATGGTCCCAACTGAAAATCAGTTTTGCTGGTGTTATGCTATCCATAGCACATACCGGTAAAGTATGCTGAGTTGGAGCACCATTTTGTTGTCACGGAAGCACCTGAGGCGTTTCGAGTCGAGGGTGGCTGGGCGCCACACGTATAGAGCCCGGCTGCCTTCGCTTTCATATGGTATCTCACAGGGTCTTTCCACGATTGTTTTGTATTTATTTTTTTGTTTTGTTGACTTTCGTGTATTTGGTTTGTTACGTACTTGTTTACACTGTGTTTCTGTGACAATTTTATTAAATTTCCTTTTTCTTTCTTTCTTATCTTGAATGAAATCTATGAGGAAATCCCCAATGATTATCTCGAAATTTTTATTAATCGAGGTACTTTTAGGCCAGAAAAATCGAATATATGAAAACCACGCACTACAAAGAAGACTACAAATATACGGGTCCGCGGAAATACGCGGGAGTCGCGGGAACAAAATATATAATGTTTGCCGCAACGTCGGGAATACAATGTAATTAAATTTTACTTAATAAATACAATAATACAACATAACATAACATTTACATACATGCACAATTGCACATACCTACAATGCTTCTTGCCCTGCACTAGGATACCCTGTGTCATGGGAACCAAAAACAGCTACGTCACAAACATGTAAACATCCAAGACCTGGGTACAATACAAATAAACTTTATTTCTTTATCCACAAATTAGGCAAAATAGATGTGATACAATATGGCACAATAGAAGTAATTTGTGGAAAGCCAGGTTCTTAAACTGGATCAAAGATCTGTATCTTAAGGAACGTACTGTAGACACAAGTCAAGACCAAATAATAAATAATCCCGATCAGATCCGTGAAGTTTTTGCGTCGAAAATACCACGATAGATAGATCTATGACCACTATAAGCGTTGAGTGTTTAAAGATTAATACCGCTGGCATCCACCGGTCTAGTTGCTTGTAAACAATTTATTCTGAGCTTTACAACCACGTCCGTTCCCGCACGAAAGTATGAAGTGGATTGCACTCTAAGGAACTATTTCCAGCTCTTTAAATGCGCCTCCATTCGGTCGCTATTTTATTATGAATTAAAAGGCCTCCATAATGCTCTGGGCACTACACTTGACTGCCTCGTTGGTCTAGTCGTTAAGGCGCTTAGCTACCAAGAAAGAGGTGGTGGGTTCGATTCCCATTGGGGGCCGCCGTACATTGGTACTAATAGCCTCAATCTGGGTACTTGCGATGTTTGTAGTGTCCTTGCCTGGTTACCATAGCACAGGGTATCCTAGTTTGTGTCCAAGTCAAGTGATTGTGTTCTGTGGGAATTGTTTTACCAATAAGTTGTATAAACTCAAGTTTTAGGGTACATAGTGCGTTGTGGCTTAGAGTTACGTTACTAGTAATTAATCACATTTTTACAGGTTTTTCAATCTTATGTTTTTTTTTTCTGTTTATCAAAAAAAAATCGTCTGTTTTTGATCTGGCCCTTCGCTAATACAATACCAGAATTTGAACGGATAATAATTTCCGGTATGGTATCAAGGCCAGGACATCTCAAACATGGAAATATACCCAGACTGAGTCCAGTTGTACAAATCAAGTACAGCGGCCTCCACTAGGGATTGAACCCACGACCTGTAGTCTAGTTCTAGTTAGACCTGAGAATTCCATACTTAGTCCCATAGTTGTAGGTACGTAGCAAGCGGTAAGGTACACCTAAATACATCAGATAGTATCATCATCAACCCATTATGTCCCCACCGAGGGGCACGGGTCTCTTCCCTGAGGAAGGTATAGGCCATACTCCACCACGGGGGCCAAGTCCGGATTGGTGGAGGCTAGTAAGACTAGTGGCTGGTCTTACTGTCAGAAGTTTTCTAGCCGCCCCTAAAGGCCTCTGACTTGGCTTAACGACTGCCATCTATCGACGGCAGCCGGCACCAACTGCTTAACGTACCTTGCGAAGCACGGAATCGCTCGGAAAAAATGCCACTAGCGTTAGTCATAGACGGTGACCCATCCATAGACTGAACGCGCAGTATGTTGCTTAACCTTAGTGATCGTTCAAGATCACTCAGGCAGCCCAGGCTACGAGCGATCCACCCCGTTGTTAATTAAATAATGAACCCACAGGTCGAGTTTCTAGTCAGCCAGTGAAAAATTCATCATTCATCCTACGATGAACGGTTTGTTTGTATCCAGGGGAACCCTGTCTGGCACAGAGAATACACCTTAAGCGTGACCTGCCTGACCTACATTATTGCGATAGTTCCCTTTGTAGAGCACCGTCTTCCCTCGTAAATCCTTGTAATATTGTGGCTCTTGCGAGGCTCGTCCTGGGATATGGAGTGGAAGTTTTTTGCTTCCAGAAGTAAATTGTTGAGGTCATATGCAGTAAAAATGTTTGTTATGCCGACTCCTCAGTTAGGCCTTCATATTTGTGTAGATAGGTATTTGGCAAATATTGACTTCATTACGTAGCGTAGGACGACCAGCCACAAGATGGACAGACGATCTCATACAAGTGGCAGGGAGACGCTGGATGCAAGCCGCTTCGAACCGGTCTTTTTGGAAATCCATGGAGGAGGCCTATGTCCAGCAGTGGACTTCTTGTGTCTGAATGATGATGATGATGAACTTCGTTACACTCTATTGCACACGAAATATTGAGCAGGACATTGACCTTGGAGAGGCGGAGAAGATATAAAATAACGGGTCTATTAAGTGTACAAAATAAAGTACTCTGTGTAATCTCCTTTTTACATACATTAAAGTGTTCTCTTTCTATCTATCTACATAAATATTTGCCATCCACTGTCGGGTTTTCTGACGAATCTGTAGCTCACATTTTGTAAAAAAAGGCCTTCCATTTATTATAAATAGTCGTTTTTAAATAGTGTTCATAACTTGTTAAACAACAGTTCTTATAAATGATAAACTCTAACATAATCAAGGAATAATTGCGTATTTGAGAAATGTTATGATAATTATACGAGGGCTGCTACTTATGTATGCGGAATAGAAAAATAAACAAATGTATATGGCTAAATATGCTTTTATTGTTTTTCAAAGTATTCTCCACTATGATCGATGCACTTTTGCATTCGATGAAACCAATTTGTAAAACACTTTTTCCACTCTGATTGAGGTATCTTCAAAACGTGCTGTTTGAACGCATCTACGGCATCTTCACGGGTCGAAAATCGTTGACCACGTAATTTATTCTTTACATTTGGGAATAAATAGAAATCATTGGGAGCCAAATCAGGGCTGTACGGTGGATGACCCATCAATTCTATTTTTTGACCATCCAAAAATGTACTTGTTTCCTGAGATGTATGACAGCTGGCATTGTCATGGTGAAGTATGATTCTGCGTCGCTGGTTGTTTTGGCGTATTTCTTCAAATACTTCCGGCAAACAAATGGTCGTGTACCACTCCGAATTAACCGTTCTGCGATTCTCCAGTGGTATTGTAGCCACATGGCCATTAATACCAAAAAAGCAGGCCACCATTTATTATTTATTTTGAAACACCCAAACTGTTGATTGTTGTTTAGTTTCGGACGCGTAGATCCAGGATTCGTCACCTGTGTAGATATTATAAGCAGATTTTGAGTCGCCTCCGTTGAATTTTTTCAAGGTTTTCTTGCACCATTCGACGCGAGCATCTTTTTGATCCTGAGTTAAGTTGTGCGGGATCCAACGCGAACAAATTTTTTTTACAGACAAATGTTCATGTAATATTCTATGAATGCTCGTCATACATATGCCCAGAATAGCCTTTATCTCGCGATACGTAACATGGCGGTCTTGCATTATTAGTTTTCGCACAGCTTCAATATTTTGTGGCACAACCACCGATTTCGGGCGACCTTCTTTAACTTCGTCCGTGAGCTTACTGCGCCCGCGATTAAACTCACTAAACCAGCGATACACAGTCGTTTTTGATGGAGCTTCACCACCAAAAGTCGAAGTTAGTTGATCTACGCACTGTTGTTGCGTTAAACCACGTCGAAAATCGTAATAAATCATCGCACGAATATTTTCACGAGTGAGTTCCATTTTTTCAGCGATATGGCATTCTAAACCGAACAAAAACAAAACACTAACGTATATAAGAGAAAAATATTAGCGGCCAGTATTTAAAAAAAGAACGAATTTGACCATGGAGGTCAGACATTGCGTTTAAAATGATTGGAATCCCAGATTCCGCATACATAAGTGGCAGCCTATGTATTCTTTGTCATTCAAAGAAAAGCTACTACAAACCCAAAACAACCCTGTAGGTATTTGTTAAATAATAGCAAAGTTACATTGTTCTTACACATCGGAATATAATGTCAGACAATGTTTCACGTGACCGCATGTAATGACATCGGTGTCCTATATTTCGTGGCAAACAAAGGGATTCGTTCCATCGACCCTCATTGCATGAGTTCGCTTACAAATTACATTTTCCACTTCATGTAGAACGTAAATATGTCGTTTGTGTCTGTTTAGTATTTTATCTAGACGGATCTGCCCATTTATATTATGTAACTTTCCACTCTGTCTGGTTAAGCATATTCGAAAACTCCAAAACGTCAAAATATGTATGTATTCGACAGTTCAAAGTAGGCCAAATTAGACAACTCGATACAGTGGAGGACTTAATTTATTTCAACGTAAAAAAAATCCATTCTGGAATTGAATGTCAATGTACTTATAATGCTAATATCAGCCGTCTAGAAAGCTATCTAGAAAGGAAGCCAGCTTTTCAAAAACTCTTATATGTGTAGCTTGCAAGAAACGTAGGTTGCTTTTATAAACTCTGCTAGTTCTAAAAAGTATATTTTTCCTTTGCCATGCTTACTATAGCAACATTATTATTGTTTTCTTTTTGCGTACAATACATAAATATAAACATAAAATTATCTTTATTGCTTGAAAAACTCAGCAACTAGTGGTTTGTTTACATTTTTAAAATGTAAGGACCTATTACATTCAATGTTTAAGGCTGTAACAAGGGCGAATGACTTTGAGCATTTGACCTCTGAGTTATAAAATAATAAACTAGCGCAATCTCTTGAATGTTTGTTGTACTTCTTCGGCGAATACTTTAGAGGCTAATCCATAATCCAAAGATTACACAGATAAGAGATGTGGCGGATGTTTGATGGCGATTGTTCCCTGCGCTAATTAAGAAATCGTACAATTTTGTACTAATCACGCTTAATATTAACATTTGAAAATATATGATCAGATAGGATTACAGATATTGATGTGGCCGATATTTGCATGAAAGATTTAAATGAAAAGCTACTATCGTTTACCAGCGAAATTAGATTCAGTGGAAAATAAAGCTTTTGGAAAAAAAATTTTTTTTTGCCATCAAGACAGGTTAAATGTAATTTTTTCTTCCGTACGAATTAGTCACTGATATATCCTTTATTACCAAAGATTTTATTCAGAATTTTTTACTGCGTACTTTTGCCTAACATTTCAGTTAAAGCTAGCCAATTTCGCAACATTTACCCTTGTTACACCCTTAAGGCAAAGCTATAAACAATTTTATTCTCTTCTGTGCCTGAACTAGGTTCTAGACCTGTTTCTCAGACAAAAGTGCTCTTCATCGTGTAGCTTAGAGATTGTGTAAGTTTACAAAATATATGTATATCCGATAGTAATATCCGGTTCTTTGTCTACATTAGTATCGTAAAGAGATTTACGAGGAAGAGAAGTTTGTTCCGACTATTCCGAATACACTTAAGTGACTTTTTGTTGGAAGAGTTCGACCGATTCAATACTCAAAGTCAAAGTCAAAAAGTCATGTATTTTATTCATAGTACAAATAGAATATTTACTTTATGAACGTCAAAGTTGTTAGTTTCACAATTAATAGATTACATGGAGAAGAAACTAACAAAGCAACTCCACATTTATTCTTTTCAAAACAGTTTTAGCCTAAATTACAAACTTAAAAAAAAAAACCTACTCTTGGATGTGTTGAACACTAGACACATTTATCCTCTGATTAAAAATATTAAACTACTATTTAATGCCAGACATCCTTGTCTTCTAAATAATCGTTGATTTTCGAAGAAGCTTTTTTTGCAAAGAACACAATTCCTAAACCGCAATGGAGGAGGGGGCTCAATAATGATGAGCAGGCACGGAGCTCGCGTCGTCCGTTGCTCGTCTCAGTCAGAGCAAAACCAGGGCCTCGATTCTGTTTGTGCATTATAGTTCGATGACAGTTACACGGTTGGATCACGTGACGTGTTTTTTCATACGATTGACGCCTAGATTGCTTGATTTGAGTGCGCGCGTAGATTTGAAGCGGCAGTGAAACTAAATCGCCATGTTCTTGCAGTTGTCATTGTACTACAATGCATTAAAAGAATCTAGGCCCTGGTCGCTCTCTTCCGACAAAAAGTCAAGTAAGTGTATCCAGAATAATTGACGACCTCTGTGGCGTAGTGGTTAGCGCATCTGCTTACCATGCGAGAGGTCGATCCCCGGCTGGGGAGAAAAAAAAAACTCCAGGTCTCGGATGTTTACATGTTTGTGACGTCGCTGTTTCTGGTTCCCACGACACAGGGTATCCTAGTGTGGGGCCAGAAGCAATGTATGTGCCTGTATGTAAATGTTTATGTTTATGTTTATGTTTATGTTTATGTTTATGTTTATGTTTATGTTTATGTTTATGTTTATGTTTATGTTTATGTTTATGTTTATGTTTATGTTTATGTTTATGTTTATGTTTATGTTTATGTTTATGTTTATGTTTATAAAGCCAATAACAAGAAGTTTGTTGGTTGTAAGAAGCAATGTCCGAAATAAAATTCCCTTTTACATGATGGGTAAACATGGGATATTGAGTTTGTCCCACATAATATATTGAGACTGTAGAAAGGTTATAAACTCTGTAGTCGTTGCCATGGCGACACGAAGCGTAGCCATAATGAAAGTTTCACGCCAATCGATCGGGTCCAATGCACTTCTATGGCCGTTCCCTATAAATAATGGATTACAGAGCAAGTGTGTACAGGATATACATTATTTAGAAGCCCAGCTCGGTTCGTCTCAGTACAGTATAAGTAAACTATACAGGCTGTAACAATTTTGTTACATATACCAGGCAGACGTTGGGAAACTCAAGTTCAGCCTTAAAGCCGGCGCTCTGTAATCTCAATATTAATATCGACACTCTAACCACCGACTAAAATCCATTTAACCCCGAGTTAAACAGAATTTTGACAGATAAAGTATGGCGAAACTGTCAAAATTCTGTTTAACTCGGGGTGAAATGGATTTTAGTCGGTGGTGCAAGCGGGCGCAAGAATAATATCGGGTTACTTGTAAAATCCGCAATTCCTGAATCACGGCAATTATTGTGTTTTAGATTTCTTTTATACCAGTGTTTACAAAATTTTATTAAAGTTGTGTTTTAGCGCTCGACCAACTTCGCAGCATTTATAAATAATTATCCTACTTAAAAGAATTTCCGTTCTATGAATTACAACATATAGTTTTAGGCATTAACTATCGAACAGCGCCACTACCACTGAATTTCGACTAACTAGAAAACTGCGAAAACAAAATTAGTTAACAAAGGGAAAGGAAAAAAGACATTAAAAAATGGTAGAACTTGTTATAAATGACAAACTATACCGACCTGTTTCTGGCACTGCACATTTTTAGAGTTCCGTACCCAAAGGGTAAAAACGGGACCCTATTACTAAGACTTCACTGTCCGTCGGTCTTTCTGCCTGTCCGTTCGTCCTTCCGCTGTCGGTCTATCACCAGGCTGTATCTCAAGAACCGTGATAGTTAGATAGTTGATTTTTTTACAGACAATGTAGGTACTTCTGTTGGCGCTATAACAACAAAAGTAAACTAAAACAGAATAAACTTAATATTTATCTAAGTACAAAAAACGTGATCTTTTTGGCTTTTTTTTTTCCTCAATATTAACGGCAACAGGTAGACTCTTGTAATATTCAAAATGTTGTATAGATAATGGTACGGAACCTTCGTGCGAGAGTCCAACTCGCACTTGGCCGGTTTTTTAAGTACAGTCTGTTAGCTTTTAGAATTTGCCTTGGCTACTATCGGATAGAACCGAATTAACTTTATAGGTACGTAAATACGTAAAAAGTAAGTTTCATCATTAGAATAGTCCCATCCGTCACCATCTAATTAGATAATCGTGAATCGTGGGGTAAACATTACATTGACAAGCATTAAATAGTAAAAATTGAAGGGTAGTTGTAAAAGGAAACGGAAACTAAAGAGGGGTTTGCAAATGGCTTCACGTCGCACACTGGCCGCGGGAGGCCATTGCGTTCCGGAATATGATGCTGATCGGATCTCCCGGCCAAAGTTCCTATTACGAGTACGATTATATTGCAGTAAGGTAAGGTTTATTTTTTATTGTTATTTATACATATATAACTTTAGATAACTTTTCAAAATAGTGAAGAAAAGTTTTATACAGAGCAGGAAGGCACACACTCGTGTGCTTTCGGCGAAAACCGAAGCCTACTCTAGAGCCCGAGGTATATTCTAAAAGCTAACAGACTATAACCCTGAACGTTCGTGTATCAATTATGTTGACTCTAGCAAAAGTATGATATTTGGGAGATTTCGATATTTGGGAGATGATAACATAATAACCCCCGGTCTCTCGTACGCTAACAATCTGTTAATCTTCTTAACGGCTGTCAAACGTTTTTTTCGTATGAACTTTGGCCAACTGTCAGATGTTAACAGTAGATTGACAGCTTATTGGTGTACAAGAAACCGAGGGTAAAAGTCTTCTGCTTTACCGGATATTTCGATTTTCTGTTGTAATGCAACCCTAATGGTTTCTTTTACATTATAAACTCGCGTCTCTATTTCGGATAATTACACATTAATATTAATGTTTGCCAACTTGTCGCGATCCTGAGATGCCTCTTTAAAGAACAACTTTTCTACTTCTTAATACGTACATACGCGCATAAGCTCACGCCTCTTTTCCATAGGTGTAATCAGAGACCAGGAACTGCCACCTGACCCTGAAAGATCAGTATCAATTCATCAAAAATAATTAGTCGTTGCATGCACGCCCGCCCGGTCTAAAACTAGATCCAGATCCTTCTGTTGCGTCACTTCTCATGGACACTAACTCTCGCCAAAGGCTTCTTTGTCACGAAATGATTAGTTTATAAATGGAATCGCACAGTAAAAGCGTTTCTCGTGCGATAAATGTAGGCTTATCTGGCACCAAAAGGGATATTCGTAACGCCTGCTTAAACCGATAAGGCAACAAGTTGGCTCGTTGAGAGAATAAGAATTGACAAGAAATGAACAGGCGCGCACACAATTGTAAGTAAGAAGTATGTACATGTACAGTACATACAATTTTGTAACGCTGACCTCTGTGGCGCAGCGGTTAGCGCATTTGCTTACCATGCGAGAGGTCCCGGGTTCAAACTCCGGTTGGGGACAAAAAAAAAAACAGGTTTTATTATTTGGTATGGTTTGGTACTTACGAAACCAAAGAAGCACCAATGCTGAATGGTATACTAACAAATGTTTGGCAGAAGTTTTTTTCTCTTGTGAGCTACGAGCGTCCGATCACTACTGGGCTCCGCGGGCTACTACTCCGGCCGCGACAATATGCGCCCGCGCATAATGCGCTTAAAACGAGGGACCTCCTGGATTTTGGAGGGTGGTGCAAAGTATTTTCAAAGTACATATTTCATAAAAGATATCCTTCATTGACTTTATTTCCGATAGACTTACTTAATTTTTTTGTCGGAAGAGTCCGACCAGGTTTCGCTCTGATTCGCAGAGCCTAATCAGTCAGTATCTTAAGTTAATAATAATAATAACCATCTGAGGCAGTTGGAACTCCGTGTGGGCATGCTTCCGGCTATCATGCAGAAGGCAGTGCTGCTTGATACAGCCCGGATAATCCGGCGTTTTCTCTCGCTGTCGCCCTGACCTCCGGCCGCTTGGACTCCTCAGCCGGAGGGCGTCCGTCAGGCCACTTTGGTCAGACGAGACAATTAACTTTTTTTTTCCCCACATCATAATAAATATCTTATTATTATTAAATTCTTTATTGCATTTAAACACAAGTTTTGCACATAGGCGAGCTTAATGGTACGTAGCATTTTCTTCCGACGAACCTAGTTATTTATGAAAACAATTACAGGTAGTGCAACTTAAATATTACATAAATTATTTACTTTAAAAATTTTACAACTAATAGTTTGTTTACCTTTATAAGAGGTAGCTACTCGTATTACATTCAATATTTTAGGCAAAGCTGCATATAAACAATTCTCTTCTGTGCCTGAACCAGGTTCTTGACCTGTATCTCAGGCGACAGTGCTCTTCAACGTTCAATACAGTGTTTATGTAGCTTAGACATGTGTAAGTTTAAATATGAATCACAATACCTAATCGGACATCATAAATGTGTAGTGCTTTAATTAAAGTTTTATTTAAAAAATATAGAACATTTCTATTTTGAAAAACTTCCCATGTCCGAATGAGTATGGTACTGACACACGTGCTCATAGTAGCACGAAAGCATGATTGAGTTTTAATCTATCCGTCTTCTTTTTTTTGAGGTTTGATAACCTAAGACTGCATTGTTGTTGTCAGTGTCTTAAGAAATCATAAACTTATTTCAACGTAAAGAATTTACATTATGTTTGTTGAAAAGTTTGGGAGTAAAGCACTTGCTCAATATAAGCATGCTTTCGTGCTACTAATGAGCACGTGTGTCAGTACCAAACTCATTATGCAAACGTCTTTGGAACGCCAAACCCCCTGCCATTCACAATTTATTTTCATATTTACTTTTTATTAATCCCGAGTACAGCTATTTCCTCTGTAGTCCCATATATCTCTATGTGTGAAGCCAGAGGTAATTACTTAATCAATATTACTCGTGATCGCATTGGAAATACACCCGTACTGTTCTAACAACGCATACATATCCCATCCCGCGGTTCGCTCCACGATGTAACTTTTTAATTTAAGATGCACTTAGAAACTAGAACACCATTAAATTAACTGTAAGACAGTAGCGTGTAGGCGCGTTTACATCTTGTTAGCTATCCCCACAGCCAGAGTAGTATTTATATCTATGACGTGAAGATCGTGAAAATACGGAAAAATTTTGACTTATTTGCTGATCGTTCTTTCATTTTGATTTATCCAATTTGTTATTTGAAATATACCCAGACTGGGGCTACTGTACAGGTCTTCGATGGCAACCTGTGGGGATCGAACCCACGAGCTCCGATATGGTAATCAGACGTGATACAGCTAGCTAGCTAGACCAACGAGGCATCAATAGATCAATCAGTCAACAACAGTCCCCTGATATTTTAATACGTTACTTCAATCTCTCCTTCCTCAGTCCCTCGCCATACAGCCCTGAAAATTGTGTGTGGGAAAACGTAGGAATCAGCATGATGTTTCTTATTTCTCATACATATTACAAAGCGTACTGCCAGGGACCTTAAAAAAAGAAGTCTGCATCCATTTCGGTCTTATATAAACTTAGCCAAATTAAGCGTAGGTTTTCTGGAAGAAATCTCTCCGAGACAAACTCTGCTTTGTACTTGCTATTTCTTATGTAATGTTTTCTTAAATTTCTAGAATAAACACATTACAATAAGTAGATTCAAGTAAACAGTAGGTTTCCAATTTAGCTATTTGAATCGTAGTTGGCATCGTTTTTTCCTAGCCCTAAGATGTATCCATTTTTTACTTGTTCGAATTGGTCGTGAAATGAATAATGAGTTAGGGTGACTACATAATAATAATAAATTCCTCACGAGTCACGCACGACACAATCACAAACTTGCACAGGTCCCGAACTAACGACTCCACAACTACTACGACGTATTAGTCACGTGTGATAATATCATTCGCGTGGGTGTAAATGCAGCATGGCCTTTGAGCGGTAACCACGTTTGCCGTCGCCCAGGAGGTGTTCAGAGGCTTCAATTATTTCATTACCCTGCTCTAATGGCTGCCAGCCGAGACACTAACCCTAAGAGATTGAGTTGAAAACTCACTCGTCCGTTAGTGGGTTTGCGCCCGGTGTGTTTTCACCCGTTTGGTATGGGCGTTGACGATGTTACTAGTTTCGAAATAAGGCTTTGTATTATACACCGTTTCCTCTTGCTCCTACTCGGTGCTCCTACTGGTAGGAGCACGACGACTAATATGTGCTTATGCTCCTACCGTGACATTATATGCAATTAGTACACTTAAGTACAGAATAAAACTTGACAGTGGTTCCCGGCACGCCACGCCGGATTTATTGCATATTTGTATCACATAATCGTTTTCACCAGACAAACAGTGATACCCTCCTAACTACGAAAATACCCCTGTCATAAGTAACTTCTAAAGCAAAGTTTATAGTACAGAGAAAATGTTAATTTATGAATTTGTTAGTTATTACCCCTGGATGTGTTGAACACTAGACACAGTTATCTTCGTTCAACTCCAGACATCCTTGTCTTCCAATTAATCATTGATTTTATAATAAGCTTTTTTGCACAGGATGTTCTAAACACAATTCTTAAACCGCGTTGGATAAAACATATCATAATGAATATGAAAACTTTCACACTGAGTAATCCTTGTTTATAAAACCTACAGCCTATAGTCCGTTTTTTAATTCGATGCAAAAAAAATGACGTGGTGTTACCGTTGTAAAAGCTATAGGTTAACTCGGTAGATTTTTTTTACCGTGAATAGAAGACTCGTGTGACCAAAATCCTTATCACATCAAAGACATTAAAATTGAATTACTCGTAAGAGCAAAGTCTAAAAAAACACCTGCGTAGCATACACAATTAAGTTGGAAATAAAATGGGGTTATTTGGTTTTTACGTACTAGCAACATTCAGACATTGACAGCCTAAGAATTGTATGGAGATGTCAACGTGACAATATTTTTTTTTTGCATTGAATGAAAAAACATACTGTAGAACTTGATGAACTTAAATTACCCACTACGGATTGGCAATTTCAAACGCCGAGGCACAGAGGTATGTGAACTTCGGCTTCTCAGGTTTCTACGCGATGCTTTTCTTCACTGTTACACATGCACAGATGTGCGAACTTGGAAATCAAAGTTCGCGCATACATACTTTATTGCATACAAGACATTGAACAGAACAATACATAAAAAACAACATGTACAATGGAGAGCTTATCTCTGTAAGAAAGTCCTTGGTACATGCCTAGATTCGACCCCACTACAGTCTGTTTTTTCATTCAATGCAAAAAAAATATTGTCACGTTCACATCTCCATACAATTCTTAGGCTGTCAATGTCTGAATGTTGCTAGTACGTAAAAACCAAATAACCCCATTTTACTTCCAAGTTAAATTGTGTATGCTACGCAGGTGTTTTTTTTTAGACTTTGCTCTTACGAGTAATTCAATTTTAATGTATTTGATGTGATAAGGATTTTGGTCACATTTGTCTTCTATTCACGGTAAAAAAAATCTACCGAGTTAACCTATAGCTTCTATAGTGGTAACACCGCGTCATTTTTTTTTTTGCACAGAATTAAAAAACGGACTATAGTTGACGCCTTGACTGCGTCGTTGGCCTACTGGGATCAGGTTGGATTAGCATGCCGGAGCTCGGGGGCTTGGTTTCCACTGGGGGCCGCCGTACATTTATACAGATGGCCTCTGTCTTGGTTTGTTTCCATGTTTGTGATATAAATCTGGTCACCAAAGCACAGGGTATCCCAGCTTAGGTCCAGAGCCTAGATTCTCTTATTGCATTGTAGTACAATGACAACTGTATGAACATGGTGATTTAGTTTCATTGCCGCTTCAAGTCGACGCGTGCAGTGCACGTATATAAATAATTCTAGGCGTCAATGGTATGAAAAACCACTTCACGTGACCAGGCCGAGTATCTGTCATCGTACTATAATGCACTAACAAAATCGAGGTCACAAGTGATTATGTTGTGTGGAAGTTATATTATATTACGGACCGCGCTACCAGCCAAGACCGAGCTAGTAACAGTGCTCCACACTAGGGTTGATGAGGATTCCTCTTCCTCTTCCTCAAAATGAGAAATATCCTCATATTTTTGAGGTTCCTCATCCTCTTCCTCTTCCTTAAAATTGATTTTAAAAATTATGATGGAAACATGTAGGTAAAGAAGTTCAATACTAGCGTAATCTATGTAATGTTATTTTTTTCGTCTTTAGCACCCTCTTCCTCATCATCGCCCTCTTTCTCTTGGTCTGCCAGATTCCATATCCTCTTCCTCAAAATCGACTTTAAAAAATTCCTCTTCCTCATAACAAGTTCCTCAACAACCCTACTCCACACCCGACCCGGAAACGCGAGCGACGCCACGGGTGAGCACTAGGCCAGTGGCTCACCTGTCACCCGACACCGCGACAGGTGGCAATCGATACCCTTGAGAGGGCACCCGATATGGGCTGGGCTGCCAAGCAGAGCGTGCTCAGTCAGCCGTTGGGCTAGGCTTGCAATGTTATTCATGCTGATATACTTTTCATAGATACGTAGAATATTCGGTACTGTAAAATAAGTCCGCCCTTGCTCATCGTCATCATCATCAACCCATTATGTCACCTCCGAGGGACACGGGTCTCTTCCATGAGGAAGGTATAGGCCATACTCCACCACTGGGGCCAAGTCCGGATTGGTGGAGGCTTGTAAGACTAGTGACTGGTCTTAATAGCAGAAGTTTTCAAGCCGCCCGCGGACGGCATCCGGCACCAACTGCTTAACGTGCCTTGCGAAGCACGAAACCGCTCGGAAAAATGCCACTAGCGTTAGTCATAAATGGTCACCCATCCATGCACTGAACGCGCCCTATGTTGCTTAACCTTCGTGATCGTTTAAGATCACTCAGGCAGCTGGGGCTACGAGCGATTCCTTGCTCATAATCTAAGATAATCCGGTTTTTTAAGTGCTAACTTTTGTATTTGGCGCAATAAAGTGTAACAAACGAACTGCTTGTCACTCAAGTACTCAGACATGTTGAGATTTATCCGACTTGTACAACATTTGGATTGACTTGACAATTTACGGCTCAGTAACTTTTGTCTGTCCAGAGATCGATGAACTAGCGGCAGCGTCTGCCCATTGTTGTACCGAAATAGATTTTATCGTCCACGAGATTAGACTCAGATTAGCGAAGCTAGGAGCCGGTAATTGCGTATCTTGTGATTCGACGTATTGCTTAGTTTGTCAAAGATAAAGACTTTCTTGGTGGTGGTGGAATCGCTCGTAGCCTGGGCTGCAGTGATCTTAAACGATCACCAAGGTTAAGCAACATACGGCGCGTTCAGTCCATGGATGGGTGACCGTCTATGACTAACGCTAGTGGCATTTTTCCGAGCGGTTCCGTGCTTCCCAAGGCACGCTAAGCAGTTTGTGCCGGCTGCCCTCGATAGATGGCAGTCGTTAAGCCAAGTCAGAGGCCTTAGGGCGGCTTGAAAACTTCTGACAGTAAGACCAGCCACTAGTCTTACAAGCCTCCACCAATCCGGACTTGACCCCCGTGGTGGACATACTCCACCACATACTCCACATACTCTATACCTTCCTCAGGGAAGAGACCCGTGCCCCTTGGTGGGGACAAAATTGGTTGATGATGAAAGACTTTCTTACCTGTGAACCGTAATTACTTGTACTATAGACGAAAACTATTTGCGCTTAAGGCGATCCATGTCGTTTACTGGCGCTACGAATGGAAGAAAACTCATATCATTTTTTAAAGATCGTTTTTGCAAAAATTATCTTTCTTATGCGGCCAGACACACGGACCCGATTCGACCTGGTCACGAGCATAACGCAGGGGTCTCATCCATTCTCATCCACGCCACCACCAATCCGAAAGGTCGATGTGTTTTCGACCTCATACCTTTCTGAAAGTAGGTTCCCACAAGGGCTATAAATCAGGAGTATCTTGAAGAGCTCTTCCCAAAAATATATTTTCGATATATTTCGATATGTTCTAAGGATGTGTTTTCATATTTCTTTATTTTTTTTAATTTTGTATTTACAAAATGATTTATTTTTAATTTAGTTAACGGCGGTACAGAATCCGCCGTATTTTTAAGTAATCGGGTAAATGTTCTTTCATCCCCCACGTGACAGGCCTTGCCTAGTGTGGGGGTCAGATTATAAGTGAAACTATACCTTTTTATGGCAATAAATACTTTTTTTTTTTAGTAACACTGATGTAGCAAATATATCGAGTGAATGTGAGAGGAAGGGCCGGTAAGGGACGCCCCAGGCGGACATACTCCGACCAAATAGGGGACTAATAAATGTCGATAAAGCGAAAGTCATTTGTCAGGATCTTGGCAGTCCTTGGTCTCTGTCTAACCCTCTGGGATACAGGGGTGAGCTTATGTATGTATCTTTCTTCTCTCTCAGTCGTGCATACGAGTTAATAGTGATTTTTGGGACTCACGGCCGCGAAACAAGAAACGAAGACCTTAGACTGGATAGAATTTATTTCTTTAGTTTTTCTACTGTATGTTTTATCTTTTTTTTTTTAATGTACAAATTACCATAATAAAGCTTCGTGAAAAATAACATGAACAATTATTTTAGCGTTATACTACAAACATCAAGCAAACAAGCCTTGTTTTGTCTTTGTTTGTTTTTTTAAATTGTTTACATGGCTTGCAATCTCAAACAAAGGCACTTGATTTTTTTATTTGGTTTTTGCCAAAATCGGCGCTTTTTTGCGGTAATGCTCTGTATTCTTAGGTATTCATGTGATTGGGAAAATAGAAAAACACTCGTCTCAGGTTAAGCCATTTTATGTCACATGAGATGCAAAAAAAAAATCGTATTTTTCTTTAGATTTTTTTTATATAGCCTCTTTTGTGTCCCACTGCTGGGCAAAGGCCTCCCCTTCTCTCTTCCAATTCTCTGTCTCCAGCCACCTCGCACCATCCCGGTAAGAATTTAAAAAAATATCTGTAAAAAAACATTATTATTTTTTTTCTTTTTGTGGCGATGTCATGAAACCCCTTAACTCCCAAAGAATCGTTTATTGTACGAGTATAATTTGTATAAGACAGGCTCTAGTGGTAGACGGCAATGATCGGTGCCTCGGAGAAATTGTGGTCAAAATGATTGGGTCAAATTACAATGCATTAGTTGCGGCTTTAACTGAAGCTCAATGTGAGAGTTAACTTACTTTCTTGCGTTGCTTTAACCGCAGACTGTTTTGGAACTAAATCAGCTTCTTTTTCTTAGAGTTAGTAGCATAGCTATGGAGTTATGTATGAGAAAACGTAGGCTAATAGAGATTAATAACCTTTCGTTCTAGAATTTACTTGTAAATGAATGCTCCACAGAATAACATGTAATTTGTTTGTAATTTTACTGTTCTCAATATTAGGATGACGTCGACACAGTGGTGCCAAGCGGCTCTTCCAATTAGGCATGGCGGTTTGGGTATTCGTCGCTTGCAGGACACCGAGCTCCCAGCGTTTCTGGCTTCGTCGCATGGGGTTTTAGATCTCGTTAATGGTGACGGGTTTCACATCCCTTTCGCCGATGAGGCCTTGAGATTATGGCAGGCTCGCTGTCCTGGGAGTGACATGCCGGAGCCTCCAGAGCTTCAACGTGAGTGGGATGAAGTCATAAGCAAGATAACGCTGGACGCATTGCTGAACTCCAGTTCTGGGGCTGAGCTTGCGAGATTGCGCGCCGTTTCGAGGCCGGATTCGGGAATATGGCTTCATGCTTTGCCATCCCCACAGCTGGGGACCTTTTTGGACTGTGATTCACTCCGGGTGGCTGTTGCTTTGCGCTTAGGTTGTGAGGTCTGTCAACCGCACCGTTGTCTGTGGCGTGGAGGTGGACGCTCAGGGCCGCCACGGGCTGCATTGTGTTCGTAGTGCAGGTAGAATCCTTCGGCACCATAGCATTAATGATATTGTTCGACGGGCTCTGGTTGCGGCAAATATCCCTTCTGTCCTTGAGCCTCCGGGCTTATGCAGAAACGATGGAAAACGTCCGGAGGGCCTCACTTTGGTTCCGTGGGAGAAGGGTCGAAGTTTGTTGTGGGATGCGACTTGTGTGTGCACGTTCGCGCCCTCGCATGTCGTAGCAACTGCCGCTGCTGCTGGCGCCGCGGCTGAACTGGCTGCAAGGCATAAAGCTGCGTCCACATTGGTAGCATCCTGACGTAGCACGATCACGCATATCGTATCGAGTATTTGTATCATATATATGGACGCGCATTTTTAACCACGTCATAAATTTGCCGTATCTTGTTAAAATACGCGTCCATACTTGCTAATACTGTATCGTGTCAGTGTATCGGCTTTTAGTTTCACAAATATGGACGATACAACTTTTTCTCCGATCCTCGTATTTTTTCCTGATACGCGTGTCTTTCTTTCCCCTCTCGCATCTCGTCTCGTACAAAGTCAGTCATGTCTTCGTTTGCAAACGGTTCAGCGTCATCGTACGCAATTGCTCAGAATTTAGCAGTGACGTGCGCCAGTTATATTATAATTCATTTTATTTCAAAAAAAGCAAAGTCCAGACGTAGACGACGTTGGTGGGAACTGGAAGTGTTTAGAAACAGAAAACAACATGGTGGAATACCATTGCTGCGGGATTTAAAATTTCAACATACCAGTGGAAAATACAAAAACTTCACTCGCATGTCACCCATTGATTTTGAGTATTTACTAAACATGATTGGCCCAGCTATTCAAAAAACTGATACAAAATTTAGAAAGGCGATTTCAGTGAAAGAAAGACTTAGTATCACTTTGAGATTCCTAGCAAGCGGGGATTCCTTCACAAGTTTGCAATATGTATTCAGAGTATCGAAGCAAGCAATAAGTCTTATAGTACCAGAGACCTGTCAAGCTCAATGGATTAAAAGAACAAATAAAGGTAAGATATGTTTTATTAGTAAAGTATTGAATTACAGATTATTTAATGTTATAAGGTCACTGAAATCATCATCAGAAGCTACATTTCCACAATTCATCACATTCATATTTGGAGCTGGTGTAGACGTCCGGCTGGAGTTGGAGTCGGTTTCATATCTTTCCCTTTCCCAGTCATACTGTCCTCTATCAGCAGAAACCAGTATATTGTTTATATGGTGTTCAACGGCCATAAAAGTAGTCGCTGAGTAAGTACGGAATTTGGACGCTAAATAATTTGCATAAATTTGATAACGGTCGGGTGCTATACCTGGCGAAAAAGTAGTACTGGCAAGGTTAGCAGTAGCAGCTTGTGCTGAAGACCTCATCAATTGTAATGCTTCATTTTGGATTGGGTCCTTCTGCGACGCACTTTTCTTTGCCTTTTTCATGGGTACAGGATGCTTGAATTTTACGGCTGCGGACGCTTGGCTCCTGGGCTCTTGCATCACAGTAACTTGGCTTCCACCTGGTTGACTATCGGGAGTGTCGGGTAGCTCGTTTCCATGTACTTCGTTCCTAGGTGACTCATTTTCAAGTACTTGGTTCACAATTTCTTCCGCCGGTGATTCTTCAGGTGACCCATTGTCGAGTACTTCTTCATTTTCATCGTCCTCTGTTGAATTTTCCTACAAAAATAAATTATTATACTATTTTAACTTAAAGTGCAACGTTACGCCAATACAAATAAATTATTTACGTTTAAACAGGGATTGTAATTGAACTATTTAAATATTTTGCGATCATAGAACAACAAAACGTATTTTTTAAATATTCGTATTTAATAACAGTAGTTATAGATAAGTTATAAATGAAAAAAATGCTAAAAGTGGCTACTAGCACTTTCTTCATTTGTAAATCCTTTATTTTCAAGACTAAAACAAATACTTCAAAAATACATTTTACTCTTTTGGAATCGCAATATATTCAAACATTTTAATTAAAGTCCTTGTTAAAACGTAAATGATTTCTTTGTATGGACGGGGCTAGTGTGCGTAGAGGCCGACATCACCTGGGTGTCGGTCTCGCCGGCACGATCTTTTCAATATACAATTTAACTGGTTATCATTTCTTAAAATCTAAGAAAACAGAATGATAGATAAATACATAAACAATATTGAATGTATCACATCAATACGAAGGAAAATTCATCTTCGGGCTGATGTGATACATTCAAACCAAAATGTGTCTAAAATATCGTTGATGTATTAATCTACCATTCTGTTGTGTTAGATTTTTTTTAATAATATCCAGTTGAATTGTATATTGAAAAATGTAAGATCGTGCGAGCGAGACAGACGCCCAGGTGATGTCAGCCTCTTAATAATATAATGATTTTTGTTACAGTTACCGACTACGCCTCACGGATGGCAACAAATCAGCGCAGAATTTCTGAATATGTGGGACCTTCCAAACGTAGTTGGTTCAATGGATGGAAAGCATATCACATTGCAGGCTCCTTTTAATTCTGGATCGGAGTTTTTTTACTACAAAGACTTTTTCAGTATTGTAATGTTTGCTCTTGTGGATGCCTCTTACAATTTCTTATTTGTGGATGTTGGGTGTCAAGGCAGAATTTCAGATGGTGGGGTATTTAACGATTCAATATTGAAGACAAAAATTGACAACGACTCATTGAATCTTCCACCCCCGAAGGTATTACAAGGAACGAATTACATTGTTCCACATTACTTTGTTGCCGACAGTGCATTTCCTTTAGGCTCTCATATTATGAAACCTTATTCAGGGCAACACGCCAAAGGATCAATAAAACGTGTATTTAACTATAGACTATCAAGATCACGAAGGGTTGTAGAAAATGCTTTCGGTATTGTGTCAAGTGTATTTGGAGTTTTAAGAAAACCTATGCTGCTTGAACCTGAAAAGGCTCAGTTGATAGTGATGACTATATGCCACCTTCATAATTTTCTACGGAAAAGCCCAAATTCTGTTAACAGGTATACACCGAGAGGTACATTTGAAAGTTAGCGCCTTAACATCGTTTTTGCCATTGACGAATACTCCTCGTAGAGCAACATTAATGTGTTTTGCAACTGTGAGCATCTTGAAAAGAAAATTATAAATAACCTACAGTCAGATCATAGTGGTTTATTCATTGTTTTGCCTACAACAGTAGAAAAAGAATGCCAAGAAATAATTTGTAGGCCCATAACAGAGAGAAAAATTGAATTATTTAAAAGGAAATTAAGTACC
Source organism: Yponomeuta plumbellus (assembly GCA_947310845.1). Taxonomy (NCBI): domain Eukaryota; kingdom Metazoa; phylum Arthropoda; class Insecta; order Lepidoptera; family Yponomeutidae; genus Yponomeuta; species Yponomeuta plumbellus. The sequence goes on along the minus strand of OX371216.1, from coordinate 7,371,675 downwards.
CACATAGGCTTACTAAAATTTGATAGCAATGATCCCAACACATTATATAAAGAATTGTTTACCACAATAGCAAACGAATTCGAACAGGTTTTTAAAATTAAAAAAATTAAAGGCGTTAAAGGTGGTTTTTCAGAATGGGCCACTCCTGGTATACATAGAAGTAGAAAGAAATTGTATGAATTGTATGAAGAAAAACAATCAAATCAGGATCCGAGTTTTAAAGAATATGTAAAAAAATATTCTAAAACCTATAAAAAAACCTGCTCTATAGCTAAAGCTCTCAGTATAAGTAAAAAAATAGAAGCGTCATCGAATAAAATAAAAACGGTTTGGCAAATAATTAACAAGGAGACAGGCAAAACTAAACCTAGGGATCAAAATTTTGTACTAAGGGTAGATGGGAAAGTAGTTGACACAAGTGAGGATATCGCAAAAATATTCGAAAATTTCTTTACAAACATGCCCCTCAATATAACAGCGTGTTTAAATTCTTCCCCAGAGTCAGCAGAATCCTTGATGTTAGAAAATATAAAACCGTGCACAATAGCATTTCAATTCTCCCACGTTAGCCCCCAAACCATTTTGAAAGCATTTAAACAAATAAATATAAAGAAAACCGAAGATCTCTGGGGACTATCAGTTAAATTGATATCCACGGTAATTCATATCATGGCACCACACCTTGCTATAATTTTTAATAAATGTATTGATCAGGGGACGTTCCCTGATCTATTAAAGTTTAGTAAAATTGTTCCTTTATTTAAGTCAGGTGACAGTGATGATCCGAACAATTTTAGACCCGTAGCAATACTTCCAGTATTTAGTAAAGTATTTGAAAAAATCATTTTACACCAATTGCTGACACACTTCACATTAAATAAACTCTTCCATAAAAAACAATTCGGTTTCACTAAGGGTCGTTCAACGACAGACGCAGGTGTGGCGTTGATGAATCACATCTTTGATGCGTGGGAGGAGGCGCAGGATGCCATCGGGGTTTTCTGTGACCTATCCAAAGCTTTTGATTGCGTAGACCACAAAACCCTCCTTCGTAAGATGATCAGATACGGTCTCAGTAATAAATCTTTAGAACTTCTTAGATCGTATTTAGCTGATAGAGTGCAGAAAGTTGATATTAATGGAGTTAAGTCACCCGGATCCGATGTTAAAATAGGAGTTCCTCAGGGTTCAATTTTAGGGCCGTTCCTTTTCTTAGTGTATGTTAATGATCTGCCGTACCTAGTTGAGAAATTGTCACAAATAGTATTGTTTGCGGATGACACTTCTCTAATTTTTAAAATCAAGAGAGGTCAATCTAATTTAGACGATGTAAACAATGCTCTTTCTAAAATTCTGAACTGGTTTAACGTAAACAATCTTATGTTAAATGCCAAAAAAACAAAATGTATTAAGTTTTCATTGCCCAATGTCAAAAAAGTGGACACAAGTTTAACAATAGCTGGTGACAGACTAGACTTAGTTGAGACAACGGTGTTTTTAGGCATTACAATAGACTCAAAACTACAATGGGATCAACACATAGACAAGTTAGTGGGTAGGTTAAGTTCAGCTGCATTTGCAGTTAGAAAAATTAGACAACTAACAGATGTAGAAACTGCGAGGCTAGTTTATTTCAGTTATTTCCACAGCATTATGTCATATGGTCTGCTACTATGGGGGCGGGCGGCAAATATAGAAACAATTTTTATTCTCCAAAAAAGGGCTATTAGAGGTATTTACAATTTACCTGCCAGACACTCACTACGTGAGTTTTTTAAGGAAATAGGAATTCTTACGCTAGCTTGCCAATATATATTCGATAACATAATGTATGTACGTAAAAACATAACTACATTTAAGCTAAACAGGGATATACATAACGTTAACACCAGAAATCGAAACAAAATTGCCTCATCTAGATTCAGATTAGCCAAGGTAAATACATCATTTGTAGGATTTAGTGTACGTTTTTATAACAAAATTCCTGAAAGTATTCTATCCCTGCCAGGAAATAAATTTAAATTTGTTATTAAAACTGCGCTGTGTAAAAAGGCATACTACAGAATAGATGACTTTATAGATGATAAAAACCCTTGGCAGTAAACCAATTCCACAACGAGCTAGTTATTGGTATTCTAATAATATATAGGGTTTAATAAATTTCATACATATGTACAGACGCTGTGATTGCATATCAAAACTATGCTATTATTATAGATAACTGACAAGAACTTTATCACACCAGTTTGCCAAAGGCCATGCGAATGGTGGCGCGGTGGCCGGGTCGCCTATCTCCCTCTAATATGGTTGAGACTGGTGATGGCTGACCTTTGCGTTACGCTCGTGAACGGGTGCCGTCCGTGTGTCTGGCCGCAGCATTGGTGTTTTATTACCTTTTAAGGATATTAAATGATGTATGACTTTGCAAGTATTTATTGCACTCATGGATCTTGAGATTCTTGGTATACGAACACTCATACCTAATTTGTATTAGCTTTAAGTTGATTTGAGAAAAGATGGTCAGAGTGGAGTTTTTTTTCGCTGCCTTTTTCTCCACTACAGACGGCCCTAAGGCAGCGGCTAACATTTTACATAACTGTATGTACATTGACATTCAACAAGCAGAATGTAAATTCTTTACGTTGAAATAAAAAATTTTTGTATTTGTATTTGTATTTGTACAGCGGAGCATATGAGGGACCAAATTGCTGAATATTGTTGTAATGTGGGAACATTACCGTGGCAAAATAATGTATAGGTACAATAGGTACGAATTATGTATACAATATAAGGTGTAAGGGACGGTTGCCCGAAGACTTAAACCACAGCTTCAGACCATTACCCTAAATATCATTCACGAAGAGATATTAATATTAATGAGATATTAATTTTTTTGTATGGTGGCGCTAGTTAGCATAGGGGAGGCTCTTAAAATAGTACTATACTTACGGTATTAAGTCTGTCACGTGGCTTGTTTCTGTCGAGCAGGAATAGCATATGTGGGTAAGCAAACCAGGACGATCGGTACACATCATTAGTACCTATAATAAAACAAAAGCAAAGTTTAAAAAAATAGTAAAAAACGTCATCTTCTAATTAATTGTTTAGTAAGTAATTAAAATAAACATAAGGATAACAAATAGCCTATAATTCAGCAGTACTTATCATTCATTAAAAAATACTAACCTTGACCTGTTGTTTTTGATTTTATCATCTTTTGTTTTTCTCGTCGAAGGGCCGCCAGCAGGTATTGCATCTTCTTTTTAATTTGTACCAAAGGACGTTGTAACTCTGCCTCCAGTTCGTCCCAAGCGTCTGCCTTCAACAGTCTGTTGAAGTAATTCTTGTTTTTGGGATTCCATAATACTTCTTTTTTTTATAGGCCTCGATAAGTTTAATAACACTTCCGTTATCCCAGCTCATCCTGAACGATGTTTTGTTTTCTCTGGCAAACAACGAAATGGCGAGCGAAACACAGGAAATCACCGCGTATCAAATGCATTCAAGTCCATACTTGTTCAAAACGACGCGTATCTCCTTTGATGATCGCGGAAAAACCGATACAGGATGGTTCGCGGTGTATCGCGTATCGTATCGCAATACAGTATGAAGATACGGTATCATAATACGTCCATACCACCGATCGTGATACGCGTATCAGATACGAGGTGTATCAAGATACGCGATCAGTGCGGATCGGGCCGTATCAGATACGGAGCGTATCATTACCGTGCATCATCTTGCGTCCAAACTAGCGATCATGATACACGCCAATGCCACGCAACGGAGATACGATACACCAAAATGCTACAAATGTGGACCCGGCTTAAGACGCAGAAGTATAGCCAGCTCATGAATTCTTACATATTTGTGCCGCTGGCTATAGAAACTTCTGGTGTATGGGGAGCGCAGGGCAGCGGTTTTATTCGGGAGCTGGGACGCCGATTGAGGGACCGTGGCATGGACGTTCGCTCTGGGGCATATCTGAGCCAAAGGATTTCCCTTGCTGTGCAGCGCGGGAACGCGGCCAGTATTATGGGGACTTTTGGTTCGGATGTGGCTCGGAGCGATTTATTTGGATAGGGTTTTTTTTTTTGTGCTTTAATTTTTATTTTATTATTATTGTTATTGGTTTGACATTCTTTTAATTTAATTCTTTTTGACGAAGCGTTATGTGAATTTTGATTATGTTTGTAATGAATTTTTTTTTTATTAGTTCATAAGTTAGAATAAATACATTTAAATGATTTGTTTTTATCAACTAACTTCATGCTTCTTAATTTATTGTCCGATATAACTTTAGTCCGCTCTAGTTGGGTCAGCAGACATTGTTAGATAGTCTACCTTCATCTCGCAGAAGAGAGTACCAGATTTTTGTACGAAATTATATCTCCTTCATTTTTTATTTTTTGCATTCGTTGGGAAATCCGCCACAGTAACAAATATTCTGAACTAACGGATAAAACAAAGATAAGAAAAAATATTTATTTGAACCTAATTTACACAACACTTACAACAATTTATAGTTACAAAGAGTATGAGAACGTTGAAAATTGAAAATAAAATGACCATGACAGATTTTTCAACTTATTACTTATTGCAAGAGATAAATCTGTTTAGGCCTGGCAAAAGATTCCGTTAGCGCCACTTGGACATTAGAACCCTAAAAAGCAAGACTGACAAAGGAAGGCGATCCGATTTCGATCAGAAAAATCTATTACGATTCTAGTCCACGATAAAGAGTTCTTGCAGCATGAAGCGAGGCAATAATGTTAAATAGAATAATATACAGAGGGCTCGTTCTTTTGTCTCAGGGCCCGGCCGGTTTCTGCGTTGAGAATTTTCACTAAGTAAATACTTAAGTAACGTTCTGTTACGCTCTTTTCTGAGAATTTTGACGTGACAGCACTACAGTTAAGTATTTACTTAGTGAAAATTCTCAACTCAGAAACCGGCCCTCAGTCAATATACACAGTCGACAGCAAATCAACCTCTACACGCTTGCTCTCTACTCAGCTATGTTACTGTGTATTAATTGACTTAGCAACAAAAATGAAAAGGTTGGTGTGCTGTCAAATATCGTACGTAGCTTAGTTATATGTGGTAACATGTCTTATGGCTGCATGGAGTCTCATTAAATCACCGAGTCATTTTCGGATAGATAGGTAGAATATTGTTTATTATGGGCCGAGAATTAAATTTGAAGATTTAAAATAATAAAGTAGGTACTTAGCCTTATTAAAGCCTTATTCCAGACAAGCAGCGACTGAAAAATAGAAGCAAGATAAATTAAAGAGAGCTGGTCGGTACGCCTAAGCAAAATTGAATAAGACACAAAAATCTGTCCCTGGTATGTCACACCACCTAAAATGTTTCTCCCTCTAGCATTTCATTCATTATCATCATCAACCATTACCCCACATATTTTATGTCGGACAACAAGGTCGCCAAGTATCAGTAAATTGAATGACATTTAGCGGCAGGGAAACAAGACAAGACTCGGATCCGGTACAAGACCGGGAAACTTGGAAAACAATGAGGGAGGCCTAGTAATAGGCCTACTAGTAGTAGGCTGTCTTGTTTCCCTGCCGCTAAATGTCATTCATCATCATCATCAAAATCAAAATCAAAATCAAAAATTTATCAACCCATCATGTCCCCACCGAGGGGCACGGGTCTCTTCCCTGTGGAGGGTATAGGCCATACTCCACCACGGGGGCCAAGTCCGGATTGGTGGAGGCCTGTCATTCAATTTACTGATACTTGGCGACCTTGTTGTCCGACATAAAATATTTGTGTAATTAATTTTCTTATGATTCCGCATTATTTTCATTTGAAAATATTTAATTATAAATACGAACAGGAAACGTTCAGGTGGAGACGGAATGATTCTCTACAATCTGAACTAGAATATATATAAAAAATTAGTTACATAATGAGTAACATTGTTTATTAACTTTCTTGAGTTCGATACCAGTAGGAAGGTTCTTCTATATTTACTTCATTAACGAAGTTAATATGAAATGGTAGATGCCACGTGCAGGAATCTCGATAAAGAATCGACCTAGTTTAACTGTTTATTTCTCGGGCTTTACATGCTTGTTAGGTTTTTATTGCAGGAAAAGAGAAAATCTATTGAAAAGTAAGTTTTTATACCTCGCGGCTCGACAAACGTTTTTGTCTTCCCGTCGACTAGCGCCATCGCTAGGGTTGCCATACGTCCCGTATTTGTGGGACTGTCACTTTTACCGACTGACATATTCAGCTCGGAGAAGCATAAAGAGGGCGTCCAAAAATCATCAGGCGCCGATCAATGACGTTAGAGGCGAAAAGCTAAGGCTGGAATTGGAAGACTTCGGAATCGCGATTCAAGACCGGAGCAAGTGGAGATCTTTCATAAAGGTTCTATGGCCCTGATGAGGGCCTGTAGGATATAAGTGTGTGTTCTGTGTCATCGTATTTGACCATCCCGTCTATGCCCCATATTTGCCCTGTATTTCGACTAGAGCCAACTGGCGGGTGGTTTTTCATCATCATCAACCCATTATGTCCCCACCGAGGGGCTCGGGTCTCTTCCCTGAGGAAGGTATAGAAGGCCATACTGGCGGATAGTTTTTGCGATAGTATAATTTTTTTCACTCCACCAATTTATGGACTTCACCGGACTTTGCCCCCGTGGTGGAGTATGGCCTATACCTTCCTCAGTGAAGAGACCCGTGCCACTCGGTGGGGACATAATGGGTTGATGATGATGATTTTTATTTTTTTAACCTTAAAGGTTTATTTTAGGTTGTAACATTGCGCCTGCTCGGTTGTTGGTTTTTGTAATGTGAATATTCCCTTATGCATTTAGAAAATCAAAGGAGAAAAAGGTTCTAGAAGTTATGGCAACCCTAACCATGACGTTTTGTTTCTCCTTGTGGCCAGTGTTAGATCAGTACGTAGTTTAGAGAATTTGACGAGGTTTTTTGATCGAATTCTTCAGTTGTACAACAGGGGATAAAGCAAACTTGTAATATCTTTTTATAATTATATTACAACTAGCTGACCAAGCAAACGTTGTTCTGCCATACTAATTAGCCTACGACCTATTCTAAGACCTACCAAATATACCCAAAAAAAATCCTTAAAATCGGTGAAACCGAAGTGTTATAACGAACACTGTGACACGAATTTTTTATTTAAAAGATATATTTCGCAAAATTGGTAATTAGAAAAAACGAAATTTTTTTTTTTCACAACAACCCGGCGGTATCCCAACGTAAGAACGTTGACCTCACACGCGATAGATCGTCAGTTCCAGTTGGGATTTTAGATTAGATTAGAACTCTTTATTGTACACCAGAAAAACAAACAAATACATTAGGAGCTTTTTATATCGAAGTTTTGTCGTATACAATTGGTGGTCTTATCATTAAAAGCCATCTCTTCTAGACAACCTTGGGATGGATAGAAAAATTTTCGAGAGAAGGTAGGTAAGTGTACACAAAGCATGATGAGGGGATATGCACATAAACTGACTTGGGATTTTGTAGTAAAGGAAATCATCGTAAGAAAACCCGAAAAGAGCGAACTATAGTTTTCGTTTTTGATTGAATTAATGGAGTCAACCATTATCTCCACATCTCGAATTCTCCACACGCATTGGCCTTGCATTTTCTCTTATAGGATAGACCAAGAAGATAACTTGAAAAATTAGGATTAACTGCACTTTGCCAATTCCACCGCCCACACTTGCACAGGTAACCCGTCATCATCGAATGAAGCACAAGTTCCTTCCATCAATCTTCATAATCGTTAACGCCGACCAATAAGGTCTAAATTCGCACTAGGGTTCAAGGTGGTATCCGCTGATGCATCCCGTGGTATTTCACTTCCTCTGTTGGAATCATTGTATGTATGTTGGGATGACATCCGCGTGGCGTCATTGCAGGTGTTACCAATCATCGTGACGCTGAAATAAATCAGCTTACATTCAGTCCGTTCAAAGGTTTTGCATTGGACGAGTTCTGTACGGCACGATTTTATTTTAAGACGTAATCATGAGCCGCTGTATACTGCTTCGTATAAGCATTTTTCTCCAAAAGCTACCTCTGACGAACTCTTGCTATCCATCCAGGAACCTTCCGCCGACTCAATATTATCGACCGATCCGCTTCTTACCTACTGTCTACCTCCTGAGACCACTTTTCACCCAGGTGACCGTGATGGGGTTTGTTTTTTTTTAACAGACCACCATAGGCCAGTCACTCTGCCCACTGAATTCCGGAAAAATAAATCTACTGTTTCATACATTTACTAACGCATGTACTAAAATGTACTTATGTAACAGCTGGTGTTTTTTCCGCTATTTGGGAAAGGGCCCTAGTGTAGTTGTTTAAATTGATCTACGGTTCTTCTGGACCTTTCCGGAATGTCCGTATTCAAACCTTGGTAATGGAGCAGAAGAAAATTTTTCACGTAGCCTGCAAATCCCCTATCCTTTGATGTTAATCTTCGTATCGGAAAAGATGAAGGTCATTCTGTAAAGCAAGATAACTTGCTCCTAAAGAACTGGCACATAATAAAGCCTTAAAAGAGGTGAGGCCTTTTTTCCGAGCTCTTTGCTCTCCTTCCTTCCTGTCCCTAACGTTATGCATTTTTTCTTTGCAGCCAGTGGCTTTGCGACTAGTACATAAAGACAAAGCTCTCCGAGTCGTGTTCGTTCACTGAAGCAAGACGGTTCTAGCTGCCGATTCGAGACAGTAAAGTTTTCTTAATGTCCCTGTACACTTGTGATCAATGTTGACCAAAAAGTGTAGAACAGGCATTCTAGCTGGGCCAGGCTTTTAAAGCTGTCAACTTTGAAATATTGTCCCGAAGATTTTAGAAATTGACTATAAAAAACGTAATGTTTTTATTTTGAAAAAATACATAACAACCGCATGCACGTAAGAAGTGTTATGAATTCTTGTTTAAGTTAGTTTGTTAGTGCACCGTAAACAGTAGGTAAATAAAAATATTCTCAGGACCCCCAGAATGATGAGACAAGTTTTTATATAGACAAAAGTACACTTACAATAGATATTTGTCATATGAAAAGGACCGAGGCTCAGCATAATTGCAGTTTTTCAGACTATGCCTGGGTATGACAGCAGACCACACAATAATAAATAAATAATATTATCATGTTAACTTATGCAAATATGTGTATATGAACTTGAGCTATGAACACAATTTTTTTAATTCATTTCAGATTACTGCAGAACCTTGTGTAGGGTACCTTTAGAGTGAGCGGCCGCTATAGTCTCTTTCAGTTGGTATTGGTAGTCGTGCGCACGCGCAGTCCCGGCATGGCGGTGTGGTGCGGCGCGCGCATTCTACCGCTGGAGCGGCGTGTTTACTCCATCACGCTCGTGGTGCGTTCACAGTTTCTTCCAAAACGGTTCAGCCGGTGTTCCTTGTTGTTCAAACGAAAATATGTGCGAGTGTCAGGAAGGTTTGACATGTATCTTAGAGTTCGGTTTGTGCTGACAGTGAATGGTGATGCTGGTGGTGTAGTAATTGTATCTATTGCTAATGTGTTGTTCCGTCTTCGGAATTTAGATTGAGCTAAGTGTCCGATTCAAAACAAGTTTATCGAAGTTGTCGGTTTGTGTTGATCATCTATGAATTTAAAAAGCTGTGATCTGGGGGAAACCTATGAAATTGTTCTAAGTGCTATAGGACGAAGATAATTACATTATTTACTTTATCCCGGATACACTTCGGTCGATACAGTCGGAATACAGTCGGACTCTTCCGAATGTATCGACCAGTGTAGTGTAGACCGACTGCAGCGACCAAAAATCAAGTTTATCCGAAATAAAGTTAGATGCGTAGTGTAGTAACTTTCACCGAAACTAAAATCACGGGCATTTCACGTATTATTTTTGTTGGTCATACCTTCGTGTTTGGAAGAGGATTACGGAGTAACATTCGTAAATTTTCTTTCAAATTTTCTTTATTAAAAACTCCGGTTAGTATATTTTTCTTCTCGAGACCATATAAAAAGTATTCTAATTCTTCGCTAGCGGCCCTTATAAATATCATCATCATCATCATCAGGCTATATTAAATATACATAATCCGATTTTTAAGGCGTGTAAAGGTCTATGTGCTGTCGAACTGTACAATCCTAAGGGACAAAAGTCACGATTTTCCTGATGCTTAGATATTTCAATTTGTGTTGATCAAATGTCCGATAGACCGGCAAAAAGCTTTTGACACAAGAAATCAATTAAAACTACAATGCCGAATATAATACGAGTATCTCCACTATCGACGCCGACGCAGCGTGCGACAAATTGTAAAAGTACGTCCACTGAACTAGGAAGTAATATCCAGAAAAAAACTATGTAGAAATAATAAGAAGTATGTAGTCTCACACTTTACATTACATTTACATACAGGCACATACATTTCTTTTGGCTCCACACTAGGATACCCTGTATCGTGGGAACCAGAAACAGCGACATCACAAACATGTAAACATCCAAGACCTGTGTTTCTTTTTTTTTGTGCCTGTATGTAAATGTCATGTTATGTTATCATAACGTGTACAACTGTACTGTCAACGAAACATTAAGTTGATGTTTTCGTTGCCAACCCCCTGTTTCTGATACTCTAACATTGTGTTAATCCTTTTTTAACTGCTGTCAGTTAACAAAAAAAATAAAACTAAACTGTACAACCGTTCTTGAATGGAGACCACACATCGGCAAGCGCAGCGTAGGTCGACCAGCCACAAGATAGACAGACGATCTCATCCAAGTGGCAGGAAGACGCTGGATGCAAGCCGCTTCCAACCGGTCTTTTTGGAAATCCATGGAGGAGGCCTATGTCTAGCAGTGGACTTCTTGTGGCTGAATAATGATGATGATGATGATGAAACCGTACAGTAATTCTCTATGTGATTAGGAAATTTGAAAGGGTTTCGCCCCTAATTATTTCGATTAAGTAGCAAACGTCTAATGTAAACGGTACTATCGAATGTAGGTACGCGAATTTCTCAGAAGGGACGGAAATTCTTTTATCAGCACATCAAGCTGAATTCCGAGAAAATATTGCCAAATCAAACCTTACACATTGATCGGCGAGGTCACACGCTTTGAATGAGGATGAAAGGAATACGGTAAATGAAAATAGCCGAGCGACCCAAATAAAATCTCTCCTATGGTTGGCTGCATAATTTATTTGGGATCGTACGTTAGATTAGCCTAGATAGGTCTAGGATTTACCCTAAGGTAATGTGACAAATTCAAGTAAAGGAAAAGGAAAGGGGTGGTTTTAAGATCGATTGTTTTTCTGATATAACTAAACTAGCTGTGCCCCGCGGTGTTACCCGCGGTTCATCGATTTTCCCGTAGGAATAAGATATTTCCCCGCGGTAAAACGTAGCCTATGTTTTAATCCAGGGTATCGGCTAACTCCATACCAAATTTTATTAAAATCCGTCCAGCCGTTTCAGCGCTAAAGACTGACAAACATATAAACACACACACAAACTTTCACGTTTATAATATTAGTGTGATCATGTTCAAACTGCGTTGTTGGATAAGGGCTGGACCTAGATTCTGATAATGCATTGTAGTACAATGACAACTGCATGAACATGGCGATTTAGTTTCATTGCCGCTTGAAGTCTACGCGCGCACTCAGAATACAACTTAAAACAAAATTGACTAATTTAGAATCTGACAGCTATCGCCCAAATCATATCAAACAATCTAGGCGTCAATGGTCTGAAAAAACACGTCGGGTGACCCGACCATGCACCTGTCATCGTACTATACTGCACTAACAGAATCGAGGCCGTCTATAGACTCCGGCTGACCGTGTTTGTGCTGTCATTGTCTTTTAACCTTAGCAGAGGGTAAACCTGCTAGACAATTTGAATGTGTGTTGTGATAGGCGCCGTTTTTCTCTTTCTCTCTCGCTATCTCTCTGATAGAGAGCCTGTGCTACAGATATTTTTCTTCAATTCAATTCTGTTTTATGGACTCTGAGAATATAACAATCAACATTAAAGTACAAATAAATAACTTACCGGGATGGTGCGGGGTGGCTGGAGACAGGGAGAGATGGAAATCAGAAGGGGAGGTCTTTGCCCAGCAGTGGGACACACGAGAGGCTACGTAAAAAAAAAAAAACTTGCCAAAGCTGTGAAGTTACCTTAATCACGAGGGTAACTAGGTACCATCGTTGACTTTCCACGGAAACTGCAATCATTATCTCTGGTCAACTTGACAAACGCGGCGCGAAATCCTTAATCACGACGCGTAGAGAAGTCGACAGCCTATAGATCTTTTGACGCGCGTCCGTCCCATAGCCTGAAATTTATCCCTTTTGAACCAAAGAACAAGCTTTTTGCCACGCGAACTTACCAAAGTTACCAAACAGTCTTTCCACGAAATATTCGGTATTCGGCTATGTACCTACTGCTTCTTCTAGCACATATATTGAGCATTTATAAAAGTAGGTACAATATACAGCGACACGGGGTATCCCTAATGTGGGCCAGACGCGATGTATGTGCCTGTATGTGAATGTTTGTCTTTATATCTGACTAAGTGCATATTACAAGATGCTTTTGTTTTTGGATTTTCTTGATTCCCCATTTTGGACGGTATTTACTGTAAAGAAAGAGTTAAATTGTTAGAATATTCTCAAATAAAGCTCTATGTGCTGTTGCTACATTGCATTGGTAGAGTCGCCAACAAACCTGATGACTTAACCGGAAGGGTTAAGGGCCTTAATAATTCGTTTTTCCAAATAAAATAATTTTATTAATATTAAAGCTCTCGCTAATTACATGACATCTGTTCAATTGTAAACATTAATGAGATTGATGATGTGTACTTTTTGCAAATACCCAAATAGGCATGTTTTTTTGCCTTCATATGGCCTATACTACAGGTGAAAATGACTTGTGTTAGTGTCCCATAGACAGAGTGTCAAAGTCGACATGTCGGCAAAACATCACTTCTAGCAATTGGAGGTCATTATGTGTGATTTTGATCACGACGCTGGATGTTCTCTTACTGTGCTAGTGGCCTATAAGTTTAATTAGTTTGATCTGGCTGTTAAATTCATTACGCTTTAGAGAATACTGTGGACTTGTACAGTCACACTGCGTTGGTAACTGTCGTAAAGAGAAATAGGCCTTTGTATCTCTTGCTAATGATTTAGAGTGCCAAGTGCCACTTTTACTCGTAAGATACGTTCGATCGCAATTTAGCTGTGGTGACTTGGACTTTCGTTAAGCAGTTGTTGCCGGCTGCCTTCGATAGATGGCAGTCGTTAAGCAAAGTCATAAGTCAGGGCGGCTTGAAAACTTCCGACTGTTAGAGCAACTATAGTCTTACAAGCCTCCACCAATCCGGACTTGGCCCCCGTGGTGGAGTATGGCCTACATATACCTTCCTCAGGGAAGAGACCCGTGCCCCTCGGTGGGGACATAATGGGTTGATGATGATGATGATAACTTGGACTTTCTATAGTTTACAGGTGAGGTTAACTAATAATTTTCAACTCTTGGAGATTCAGCTTTGTGTCAGTCGAATTTAATTTTAGGCATTTCTCACTCAGAGAAAAGTCACGTATGTATCAGCTAGAATAATCGAGAATGCTTATGGCAAATGTTTCTTTCATATAAAACTTGGTAGAGTCCGAAGTTTCTCGAGTTCGACAACTTCTGACTTGCACTATCTAGTGGTCGTAATCTTCACGACGTAAAAGAACAAGAACAGTTGTTACTGCTCAACTTGTGCCAACGGGATATTAATAACAGAGCCGTCTCTGCGGGAACTTGTCTATAATCCCTCTACGTATTAGTCGGCGTCTGTACAGATTGTTATGAACGTTACTGAGTCAGGCTAATCATTGGCTGCATTGGTTCAAGATATATGATGCTCATTTATTAGCGCGAGGTCCCAAAAAGTAGCTATGTAGTTTAGTGCGAAGATTCAAAGAATACATAATTTCTTGTGTTTAGACTTACGGCCGATTTCTGAATTGAGAATTTCGCTAAGTAGCTGCTTAACTCTAGTGCTGTCTCGTAAAATTTCTTTAAGAAAGAGCGTGACAGCACGTTACTTAAGTATTTACTTAGTGTAAAATCTGAATTCAGAAATCGGCCCTTACGATCGATCTGCAGAGCGATCTTTTCCAGACAAGAATAAGAATAATAAATTTTATTGTGTCACAGACGTCTGTACAGCAAAAAATATGCATGTTAAATAGTACATAGAATAGAATGTAACATTGTAATATTCTCTTATCACATCGAAAGCCATACTAGGCGAACCTGTATCATGGCTTTCGACGCCTACCAACGAGTCTCACTATTTAATTTCAATGTTGTGGGTAGGTGTTGCAAAAGTAAGAAAATACAATTGTGCCGAAACATACATTATGGGTACTTAATTAATAATATGTATTAAGCCAAATCAGATCAGATAAATTAATATACCTACAGTAGTTATGCGTTTAAAACTTTTGGCAGAACAATGTTTAGTTACATGCAAGTAATAATTTCTTGTGGTCCGTATTGACTACATTAATGCTACACAAAAGCTGTGAACATATAAAAAGTTTATGCGCTATAGGACCAACGCCGGGCCGAGATCATAATATCAGTTCATTCACACATGCAATTTCCTCAGCTGTACAATAGAGTCCACGCAGAATTGTAATAATTTATTTTTATATAAACTATATCTATATATATAAAAGAAGAAACTGACTGACTGACTGACTTAGAATCAACGCAGAGCCCAAACTACTGAACCTAGGGGGTTGAAATTTGGCATGGGAGTTCCTTAGGGAGCCTAGGGGAGCACTAAGAAAGGATTTTTTGAAACTCACCCTCTAAAGGGGTAAACGGCGGTGTTAAAGTTTGTATGGAGGTATAAAAAAATGTTGTCAGATTTTCTTGAAACTTAATAAATACTCTTCAACACAATTGATTGAACACGTGTTTCACGGTTTTTCTAAATTTAACCCTCAACGGGAGTGAACGGGGTTGCAACATTTTGAACTAAAGTCCACGCGGACGGAGTCGCGGGCGAAAGCTAGTATTATATAAAAAAGAATAAGATATAGCGTGTGGTCTGACGCGAGTCGCGCGTCACAACGTCAATAGTCGCGACTTTCCAGTACATTCATCGTCAAATTCTGACATTTTGGCGCTTTAAAATGCGTAACTCGCGCCCGTCGCACCACCTATGCAGGTAGGGTTTTCTGTGGGGCATGGTGTCCATCAAAGTAGTAAAATTACTTTCTTATATCTAGGATACTATGACTAGGAACGACTCTGTAACATTATAATCACAGGACAGTAACAGAGTTTTAATTAAATTTTTGCATTCTTTTAAAGTTTTTGGATAGAATGTCAAAATTCTGTTTAGCTTATTACATAAAAATGGTGCAAGAAATTTTGATTAAAACAAGACACCTTTGGATTAAACCTTGAAGACCAGGGGGACGAATATACAACATAAATAATATAGGTACAACTGACGGCCTCTGTGGCGCAGTGGTTAGCGCATCTGCGTACCATGCAAGACGTCCCGGGTTCGAATCCCGGCTGGACACAAAAAAAAAAGAAACCCAGGTCTTGGATGTTTACATGTTTGTGACGTCTCTGTTTGTGGTTCCCACGACACAGGGTATCCTAGTGTGGGGCCAGAAGCAATGTATGTGCATGTATGTAAATGTTATGTTATGTAATTACAAAATGTTTCTTATATTATTATCTAAGCTCTAAAATTGGCGATTTAAGCGCTTAGAGCGATCTCTTCCAGACAATCTTTGGATTGAATCTTGAAGACCAGGGGGACGAATGTATAACATAAATCTACTTAGAAATTGACAATAATAAAAAGTGTTGTTCATTTAAAATAATGTGCTAATTTAAAATTATTTTCTCTCCCTTTCGCAGATCGATCCAAACACAGCGTTCCTGCGCGCCGCCCGCGCCGGCCAACTAGACACAGTCGTCGATCTCCTCGACTCCGGCGCAGTCAAAGATATCAACACTTGCAATGTGGTGAGTAATATTCTATGTAAATATTTTTGAAACAAAAAGCGCGATGGACCTCCTGCATTTTTTTAACATAAAAATTTACGTGCAGGCACACATTGTTTCTGGATACTAGGATACCCTGTGTCGTGGGAACTAGAAACAGCGACATCACAAACATGTCACAAACATACAAGACCTGGAGGTTTTTCGTTCCCAGCTATCTATATATACAGTGTGTCCCTGGATAAAGTGCAATCCCGAAAGGGGATGAAACTAGACCATGAATCATTGACTAGAAAAATATAAAAAAAAATTATAAAAAATTATTGTAGGATTTATTGGTATTTTAAGATTTTCATGTTTCATTAAGGACTCTATGTACAAAAGTATTGATTTCTTCCAAAATAATGGGTCTATTTCTTTGAAATTAAAAAAACAGTATGCCTAATACCTGGCGATGACCATGAAATAATAAATAGTCCGCAAAAAAGTAACTATCTTGGGTAAAAAAATGTATTTTTATGAAAAAAATGATTTTTTTAGACGTTTATTTAAAAAAACTTCAAATTACTGAAAAAATGTGCCCTATAACTATGTAATTTTATAGCTTACTTTTATTCTTTACCATTTTAGCTTCCAAATAAAAAAAAACAATGTTCTAACTAAAAAAACACGCTATCTACGAACTTTTAAAGTGGAGCCTAATCGTGTTACCGTGCAGGTAGAGACCGTTTTTTCCATTGTTTCCGTCCTAATCTGTGCCCTTCGGCAGTCGCAGTCCTTTTGTTCTACACTCAGGTAGAGGGAAGGCGAGGGGAGGGGAGGCAGGGGGTTCGAAACAGGACTTACACAGTCGCTCCGATATTCTCGCCGCTGCTACTACTGTTCTCGTTCTCGCATTGTGTTCTCGTTGATTTGTTATTAAGTTTTTGTTAAATTGTTGACTGTTACGTTTTCTACTGTTCGTTACGTTTGGACTGTTCCTGTTCTGCTGTTAAGTGTTGACGAAATGCCGCGATTGACAGAGTTCTCACCTCGAGAAATAGCCGACATGCATTATTATTATGGCATGTCACATGGTCGCACAACAGTCGCTCGGACTGCATACATAAATGCTTTCCCGGGCAGACTCATACCCTCAGCTCGAAATTTTCAAGAGATTCATAGGAGGCTCTCCAACATTGGACTTGGTTTGGCACGATCGCCGTGAGCAACCAGCTGTCGTTATTGACAATACGATAGAAGAGGCCATTTTAAACGATCTGTTTGCTGACTCTACAACAAGCATAAGACGATTAGCGTTGCGTCATGGCATATCGAAGACGTCTGTCTGGCGAATTTTGAAAAGGAGGGATTGCATCCTTTCCATTACCAACGAGTACAACATTTACACGAAAATGTAGATAATCGTCCAAGATGCGTAATGTCGACGTGGATTCTAAGAAAAATTAGAGCTGACCCAAATTTTCCCAAACGCATTTTTTGGATGGACGAAGCGACATTTACCCGAGACGGCATTACAAACTGCAGAAATTTGCACCAGTGGTCTCACGAAAATCCACGATTGAAGCGGGCATCTACTTTTCAAGTAAAATTTTCAATAAACGTATGGGCAGTCTTAATCGACGACATTTTAATTGGTCCAGTCATTTTACCCAGAACCCTAAATGCTGAACGTTTTTTAGAATTACTACAAAATTTACCCATGTTGATGGAAGATGTTCCCCTGGCTACGAGACGGCGTGGGCGTATGTATCTCCAAATGGATGGATGTCCTGCACATTATGGGCGGGAGGTGCGGCGATTTTTGAACGAAAATTACCCGAACCGGTGGATTGGCCGAGGAGGGCCAGTAGGCTGGCCAGCGCGTTCACCTGATCTGACACCCCTAGATTATTTTTTATGGGGTGTCATGAAGCAAAGAGTATACAGCACGCCAATAAATACCGAGGCACAGTTGCACGACCGAATAATTCAGTGCGCAAATGACATTAAAAATGATCCAGGAATGATTCGCAGAGCCACTAACCAAATTAATATTCGTGCAGTAATGTGCTTGCAAAATCGAGGAGGCCATTTTGAACATTTAATGCATTAAATAAAAATGCAAAATTGTAAATTACAGATAATTTTATTAATAAAGTTATTGTGATTAAAGTCTGACTTTTATTACCTACTAAAATGTAAATAACTCCTACCTAGCCAATTTTTTAGTTAGAAAATTGTTTTTTTTTATTTGGAAGCTAAAATGGTAAAGAATAAAAGTAAGCTATAAAATTACATAGTTATAGGGCACATTTTTTTAGTAATTTGAAGTTTTTTAAAATAAACGTTTAAAAAATCATTTTTTTCATAAAAATACATTTTTTTACCCAAGATAGTTACTTTTTTGCGGACTATTTATTATTTCATGGTCATCGCCAGGTATTAGGCATACTGTTTTTTTTTAATTCAAAGAAATAGACCCATTATTTTGGAAGAAATCAATACTTTTGTACATAGAGTTTTTAATGAAACATGAAAATCTTAAAATACCAATAAATCCTACAATAATTCTTTATATTTTTTTTTTATATTTTTCTAGTCAATGATTCATGGTCTAGTTTCATCCCCTTTCGGGATTGCACTTGATCCAGGGACACACTGTATATAAAAGGAGAAGCTGACTGACTGACTGACTGACATATCAACGCAGGGCTTAAACTATAAGGGTAAGAAACTTGAAACTTTGCACAGGGTTTTCTTTTATGACGTAGGGGAGCACTAAGAAAGAATTTTTGAAAATTCACCCCCTAAGGGGGTAAAACGAGGATACAAAGTTAGTATGAAACTTTGCCGTTTGCGAAGTTATTCGAATGAAATTCAGTATGAAAGTTCCTCATTAAAAGTCATGAAACACGTGTAATTTTTTTTTCCGAAAATCATCCCTTAACGGGGGTAAAGGGGGGTGCAAAGTTAGTATGAAAGTTCTGTGATTTTCAAAGTTATCTCAATAAAAAGTAGTGTTTGGGTTATAAGTTCCTAATAATGATTATATCTGATATCCCTTTTTATGAATTCACCCACTAGGGGGGTAAAATGGGGGTGCAAAGTTAGTATGAAACTTTGCCGTTTTTTAAGTTATTCGAATGAAACTCAGTATGAAGGTTCTTCATTGATAGTCATGAAACACATATAAAATAGTTTTTCAAAAATCATTCCTTCAGGGGGTAAAAGGGGGGTGAAGTATGAAATCTCTCTGATATTCAAAGTTATTTCAATAAAATGTTTTATTTGCGTTATAAGTTCCTGATAAAGTTAATGATTATTGCCGACAGCCCTTTTTTTGAATTCAATACTTATAAAATTAGAAGGTATAAAATTTCTTCGTATTTACTTCGTATCGTCGCTTCGATTATTAAAAATTTCGCTGCTTTTCGTTTCGCAAATTTCGTTCTTCCATGTGTTTAAATACCACCTTAAATACTTGCTTACTTTCTTTTTTGTCATATTTGTCGTTCTAACTCTTGAATAAATTTTCTCAATTCTTCTTACTATTTCTCAGTTCATGTGTTTATAAATATTTCTCAGTTCTTTAAAATACAACCCATAGTAAACAGCCTATACGATTATACGTCCCACTGCAGAGAATAGGTCTTCTCTCAGAGAGAGTAGTATGGTTTTAATTATTTCGCATACGCTAAAAGTATCCCAATCTTATTTGCAAACGCAAACACTTTACTCAACTAAAGCCCACGCGGACGAAGTCGCGGGCAACAGCTAGTATAGCTATATAGCTACAGGTTCGAATAAACCTGGGACCTCTCGTATGGTAGGCAGATGCTCTAACTGCTGCGCCACAGACTAGAGGTCGTCGAACATATTGTACATATCGTACATTTTGGCCCCATTTTTCTAATTCTACCAGATCATAATTAAGTTTAATTACTCATTTATACCATTTCATTCCAAAGTCATTTAGTTTTAAATTACGTGTTATATAATATTATTATGTAATAATAAATAAAAAATAGCTTTTTCACATACTTTGGTGGGATTTAAAACAAACTGAGTGACCATGGCGATCTATGAGACTAAGGCAAAACCTAGGTTAAGAGCACTATAAAACATAGAGTGGTTGTTTCACACAAAAACACAGTAAAGTTGTTATTTGTAACACAATACCGCGTCCTCGTTTCCATAAACATAAACCCAGTTTTAATTATTTCACCGCCGCCGCCATAACGTTGCACCGAAGGCTGTCACGCGCAATATATGTAATCATGAAAATGAATGCAGGACATCGCACTTCATAATAGCGTTTTTTGTATTGTATGTAGGCACGTGATGCAATGAAAATTGATTGAAATCTACAGGCTTTTTTGTCCGTTGTAGCTAATACCACAGCTACTATTATGTTTTTAGTTATGATTATCTACTTTTATTATTGTGTCTTTGGGTTTTCACTTCTCCCGCGCCGCCCCGCGAAACCCCCGCCGGACCCATCAAGTGCAATGCAAACGATAGAAGCTAACCCATATAACTTTATGATTTTTAGGTGACCTCTGTGGCGCAGCGGTTAGGTTAGGTTATTATTATTATTATTATTTTTTGCTTCAGTATCATGTAAATAACCACCCCTGAGTCGGATTTAACTGTACAAATCAACACCCTGTATATGTATGTTATAGAGGTCATATTAGCAATTTTCAATTCGAGGATTCTGCCAATGTCTAGTTTTGGCTACAGCAAGGGGAAAAAAAAGAGAAAAAACAAACATTCGTAGGTCAGTTGCAGTGATGTAGTATTCGCAATTTTATTCATGATCAACCTAATGATAGGCGAAGTAATGAAAGGTAAATACATCAATGTTTTACCATTTTTTTTTATTAAAAATGTGGCGAGCACATGTCAATTCTGCGCGCGCACTATAAACTCCAACATTCATGCATCGCGCAAGCAAAGTTTACAACGTCCAACAAACCACAGTTGGACCGGCCGTCCCCAGGCATACGATCTGCCTGGCGGGAAATTTTCCTTTATAGTGGAAGAGCGCGATCACCCGTTCTTCTCTGACGACCTCTGTGGCGTAGCGGTTAGCGCATCTGCTTACCATGCGAGAGGTCCCGGGTTCGATCCCCGGCTGGAGAGAAAAAAAAAACTTCAGGTCTTGGATGTTTACATGTTTGTGACGTCGCTGTTTCTGGTGCCCACGACACAGGGTATCCTAGTGTGGGGCCAGAAGAAATGTATGTGCCTGTGTGTAAATGTTTATTTATTTATGTTTATCTATAAAAAGAATCCGCGGTAGGCACTTAGGTGGTGACTAAGGGCCAGTTTTTGAATTGAGAATTTCACTACGTAACTACTTTACTGTAATGCTGTCTAGTCAAATTTCTCAGAAAATAACGTGACAGAACGTTACTTAAGTTTTTACTTAGTAAAATTCTCAATTCAGAAGCGGCCCTAAGCCTCATTATTACAGTCACGAGACACGTAAAACGCCTATTAAAAGTATTCTATTGGTCGATCTAAGGCTATCTTCCACAAGCAACTCTGTGGTATACTCTCGCTAGCCCACTTTTTTTACTGATCTTAATTACCCTCCACAAACGTGTGCAACGGCCTTAAATGGTTTTATTTACCCATCGTGGTTTAAGTACTAATCATCGGAACATAAATAAACTTCTTGCTGTGTAAGCTAACCTATCATTTAGTCTCGGAAGTGTGTAATTATTCTATTAGCTTTTACACCTCCGTGGACCAGTTCTTTGTTCTTCTGATGAGTGTTTCAGTTAGTTTTCTTGCATCATTTCGACCATTTTTTTTACGATTCCCCTTTGTAACGCTGTGGGATGTAAACCACGGCCGTTCTTTGTACAGTTGACGGCAGGACAGTATTTTATAATAATACTAATAATAACACTTTATGGCCCATATGCGGGCCGCTGCGCCCGCAGTTGGGTTTGCGACGTGGACAAATAACAGGGAAGTAAAAATATAAATAAAATCGACACAAATTTGGTATTCACTCGAAGGCTGTTGTATATCAGGCTGTAATCAATTTCAAATTCAAAATATTAAAAATAAAAAGAAATATTATCCTCTGTAGAGAGCCGCTACAGCCCACCAAAAATTGAACAGCACATGAAATAAGAAACAACATGTACAAAGGCGTGCTTATCTCTGTAAGAAATTTCTTCCAGCAAATCTTAGAGAGTCGGAGCAGCGGTAAAAGAAAACGGGCCTATACGTGTACAAAATAGACTAGTGTGGGGCCAGAAGCAATGTATGTGCCTGTATGTAAATGTTGTGTTAGGTTTATGTTTTGTTACATAAACGACAAAGATCCTAAACAATAGCATACTTTATGCAGAAAATAAATATAGACTAAATACCTGTCAAAATTAATAAAATTCTTCGTTAACGATTGCAGCCAGCCCTAGAAGAATCGCCCTACTGGCTTCTATCGCAACTAGGAACGAGGTCGCAAGCCAAGAGAATTAATTGTAATGCGATAATATAATTAATCTCGAGGGACGTGGACTGCGTCGGGCTTGCCTAGCCAAATGAGACTTCAATAAGTGATACGACTGTTCCTTTCTTTTTATAGTAGACATCTGGGCTATAAGGTCCGTCAGCTAAAACAAATGACTGTCTTCGCAAGGACATAATTTCTTGCCTCATTGGCGGGGGACGCGAGATGACGTAGAGATAGATAGATAGATAGGGAACACTTTATTGTACATAAAAAAGGAAATTACACAGGTATTTCTTAATCTAAGAGTACAGACGGCGGCCTTATCACTAAAAGTGGTCTCTTCCAGACAACTTTTGGATGGACTGGAGCAAAATATTGGAGAAGGAAGCAGATGTACAAAATAAGTAAAATAATAATTACTGAGATATATCAATTTTATTATACATGCCTAAGCAACCAAACTGTTAAAATATGAACTATGAATAGATATATACAAATAATATACATAAATAAATAATAAGGTGCGGTGGTAGCGTAGTGGGGTTGACCCTTGCTTCTCGATCATGAGGGTCTGGGTTCGAACCACGCATGTACCAATGACTTTTAGTTACGTACGTTTGTTCGTTTGTACGGCAACACCATTCGCTGATAAATTGTGCCCGGATAACGGCGACAGGCTTGCCACTTGTCACGTTTGGGACCTAATAAACACGGCAAAACGTGGGCCCAGTTCAAGTGATTGGTGCCTCTGCCTATCTCCTCGGGGATAACGGGCGTGAGTTTTTTTTATTTTTTAATTTATAAATAAATAATAATGTAAAAATATACATTTTATATAAATAGATAAATTTATAAACCATACACTTAGGACATGAATAAAATACCAACAACAGCAACAGTCTTAAGCCGCGTATCGATTAAGCGCTCCTGGAGCGCGCGCCATGAATGACCGCGCCGAGAGAGCGTTCCGCGGAACGCGTTCCAAACATTTGAAGTATATTATCAACTAAGCGCGCCTGGCGCGCGTGCTGCCGTTTCAGTGTTCGACCCCACATGGAAGCCAGTCGTGTTCGAGAAAAAATACCACGAACGTCTCAATGAGCCGTTTTCAGAAGACCTAAAAAATATTTTACGGCTGTCAAAAGAATGCAATTTTGGACATCAGCCCAATAGCCATGTGTGAACAAAAGTTACTATGACGCCAACAGCCAAATGTTTTTCCTTTCGGAGTTATATTGTATTGAAAAAAAAACTAACATTTTCACTACAATATTACTCCGAAACGACAATTGGGACGACAAAACGGCTATTGGGCTAAGGTCCAAAATTGCATTCCTTTGACAGACGTTTGACAGCCGTAATATTTTTTTTTTTAGTCTTCTGAAAACGGCTCATTGGCGCGCGCGCCACGATTGATGCGCGCTAAAAAACCGGCATCAGTCGGAACGGACCGCTCCGTGTTCGCGTGCTCCAACGAACACATTGGCGCGCGTTCCAAAAATGGTATCCATTTTGCGCGGCTGGAACGCGCGCCAATGTTCGCCCTCTTGGAGCGCGTAATGGATACGCGGCTTTACAGTAAACTAGCAAGATAGTGACCCTTCACCACCGTAGAATTCTTCATATCTTTCTTTCTCAAATATATAAAATTATAAAATTCTCGTGTCACAGTGTCAGTGCGTATACTCCTCCGAAACGGCATGGCTTGTTCTGATGAAATTTTTTATGTATATTTGGTAGGTTTGAGAATAGGTTTCTATTCGTCTATTTTTCATAGCCTTAAGTGGTCCACCCCAATTTTTTTGTTGTTAAGCCTGTAATCACAAGATCGACGTGGTAGATGAGTGAGGGAAATTCAAAGTAAATTACTACATACATCTATTACATTAAATAATTACATTTTATGATTTTTTCGGTCTTTGGAGATCCATGGAGGAGCCCTATGTCCTGCAGTGGACTTCTTTTGACTGAATGATGATATGATTTTTTTAACTAAAACTTTCGTAAACACTTTGTAAATTGTTCTCCGAAAAGCGAAACCTGGTCGGACTCTTCCAATGAAAAATCATGTTATGATATTCAATTTCACTTTCATCCTTATGAATTCTGAGTAAGATACAAAATCCAGCAGCTGGTAACAAACGCCATAATGTTGGTTTCAGAACGGCCTGAGCGCGCTGCACCTGGCAGCCAAAGATGGCCACATCTCCGTGGCTGAAGAGCTGATCAAGCGCGGCGCGGCCGTCGACGCCACTACCAGAAAAGGTAAGCCGCAGTACTATTTTTTGGCTTCACTACTCCTGAGCACAGAATACATAACAGTACATGTACAGGAGATTCACTCCGCAAAATCAATTAAAGAAAAAGGGACTCTAGCAGCGATACAATTAGGTGCAATTCAGATCGCACGGCGCTAAAGAAGCTACGTTATATTCACCTACATGTTGCCGCTTTGTATGTGTATCCAGAGGGTGGTGTACATTACATTACATTGCATAAACTCACCCCTGATAGTGAGTGTGTG
Source organism: Yponomeuta plumbellus (assembly GCA_947310845.1). Taxonomy (NCBI): domain Eukaryota; kingdom Metazoa; phylum Arthropoda; class Insecta; order Lepidoptera; family Yponomeutidae; genus Yponomeuta; species Yponomeuta plumbellus. The sequence continues at coordinate 7,346,646 of OX371216.1, read as the reverse complement.
TGGTGTAGGTATGTATGTGTAAGAGAGAGTGTGAGTAAGTGAGTGCATGTGTGTGTATTTGTAAAGAAACGTAGTGAATCTTCTCATCCGATATTGATGATGAAATGGTCCGAAAAAAAGAATGAATGAAAAATCGAATATTCATGAGTATTTTGCAAGAATGTTTTTGTGGGATTTTGTGACACTATGTACTTGTATAGCCTGCTGGAACTGTTGCTGGACCTGTCACTTTTTGGTGCATGTTATAGCACGATCTTTACTTCACGGTTCACGCACGTACCAATAGGAAAGAGCGGGTAATCGTGCTCTTCCACTATTAAGGGAAATTTCCCGCCAGGCAGATCGTATGCCTGGGGACGGACGGTCCAACTGTTGTTTGTTGGACGTCGTATTTATCGTAAGGCATTTGTAATACTTAGCTTGCGCGATGCAGGAATGTTGGAGCTTATGGTGCACGCGCAGAGTTGACACGTGCTCGCCTCATACAGTTTCCAAAGTTCCATTACCAAAGCCATTTGTAACTCACAGCCTTTGTAACCTTTCCAGGGAACACAGCCCTCCACATAGCATGCCTGGCGGGGCAGGAGGCGGTGGCGCGGGCGCTCCTCGCGGCGGGGGCGAAGCCCGATGCCCAGTCCGCCGCAGGCTTCACTCCCCTCTACATGGCTGCGCAGGAAAACCACGCTGGCTGCGTCAAGATGTTGCTGGCCGCTGGTGCCAGTCAGACGCTGGCTACAGAGGTGAGACACTCGAACAAGTCATGACTCTAGTCTAGCACAGGTGTCAGAGTCAAACAAACATGGTACCATGATGGTACCTAATAGGCTATTTGACCGATTTCTGAAAACCATTTCATATTTTTTGTTTGGTGTTCATGGAGTCCTCAGAAAGTGGAAGAACCAATAAACGTAAGAACGAATGAATGACAGACGCCATTTTTACTGACATATGGTGACGTCATCATAGAATCGGCCAATCCAGGCCGTTTTCGATGCAATGGCTGCAGATACATAATTATCAAATTTTATCTTATGATTTTTTACAAATAATAATTGTTTTTTTAGTTAAAATGCTTTAAAGCGGATTTAAGACTCATAGTTTTTCGAATTATTCTTTTTTCTCCTATCGAATTCATTTCCGTTGCCACTGAGCGTCGTCAAATTAATTTGGCCACGTTTATTATTTATTACAGCGCTGGTTGGTTGACGTATTTCGATAACATTCGGCTAACAGCTGATCGATATTACAAAACCCACGTGGCTGCCCCATATCCATAATGGTCCCTGGTCCATAATCAGCCCTAACGTCCCGGGGGGTTAGGTGAAGACCCAACGCTCGTCCGTAATAACCCTAGTCCAGGACTAAGACACCCTGTGAAATGGTAATCAGGCAAGGACATCACAAACATGGGAAGACACCGAGATTGACAATGTTCAATTTCTTTTTACCTAGACAGTTTTAACAAACGTTTCACTTCACTCTATGCCCTAGTCCAACCTTGTGACCTTATTCAAGAGCGTGTCGTTTTAAGAGTTATTTTGAGTTTTACTTAATAATTATATTACAAATAGGGATTTAGCTTAAAAGCTAGACGTTGGAGCTCTGAGCCTGTATTGTGAGGGCCAAAATAACGATTTCCAATTTAGCATTAATCCAAACGTTGACGATCGATTGCTAAAATTCTCATATATTCGTTTACGTAAACCAAAAACTAATTACATACAAAAAAACAGACAAAATCTAGAAATATAATGTAAATAGCTAGTTACAGGAAATAGGAGTTGTGTGAGTGTGTGGGTGTGTAATATGTGTGTGGAAGGCAGAGTGTATTGTGAGTAGAGTGAGCTATTGAGAGTAAGGCCCTGTCTCCACTGCTCCGGCTCGGCATCGGAACCGGAATCAGTCATGAGAAAAATATCGAATGCCGGAATATGATTCTCCACTTCATCCGACTATAATCGGCAATGGACGTGACGCAGCCTAGTGCTTTATTAAAATTCCTCGGTTTTTCTATTCGAGGCAGGGGACGTTTTCCACACATTTTATTAATGTAAATAAAATAGTATGGGAACATTTTTGGGTTGTATGCGCAGTGCAAAAACGTGTATTGTTTTTGTACATCGATCACTTCGGACCGGTAAAATACCGTTCCGATCTAGCAAATTATCGGATCGTTAAAAACCGGATGCCGGAGTAGTGGAGAAGCTTATTAGTATTCTTGTGTGTTTCTAAATCGGATCGGTAATTAACGTTTGCAGGACCGCAGCAGTGGAGAAAGGCCCTAAGTGTGTGTGTGTGAGACGCGGATATTGTTAAAAATACTTTTATTTGACATATAACAAGATATTATATGCATAGCGGAGTAGGCAGTAGGCATAGTATAGTAGGCAGAGGTGGGCTGAAGATGATGATTTTATAAGTTTGTCAATACGGTATTTGACACTATCAACAATAAATTATTTGAAATGCTCGATGTAAACAAAAATTACAAAATAATTCGGAAAAAGTATTTCTTTTAATCATATACCAGTTATTACAATTTTTAAATACATGAAACGTAAAAAGAGTGCTCTGAAATGTGACGTCACAAGCAAGTATTTTCGTACAAAATTCCGTTTTAAAAGTAACTCATTTGACATCCTGTCAAATACCCAATTCTGGTTTTTGTTTCAATACCTGGTGTGTCCCCAGGACGGCTTCACACCGCTGGCGGTTGCCATGCAGCAGGGGCACGACCGCGTGGTGGCCGAACTGCTGGAGTCAGACACCCGCGGCAAGGTGCGCCTGCCCGCGCTCCACATCGCCGCCAAGAAGAACGACGTCAAGGCTGCGACTCTACTCTTAGAGGTAACCAAACGGTTAAATGAGATGACATTTATTGGCAGACACCTAACAACCTTTTACAGGTTTTCTTACATTTGGACGTAGTTTAGCAATAAGGTTTCAACCCACACAAAGTGAGTTTTGAGATATTTGAGTTTTTAAGTTAGACTGATTTAGGCTCTCTATACATGTGGGTTGACTACCATGTGCCATAACTTTGCACATACTCATTGGATCGCTATATATAGCTCTCGCGCACATATAGAGCATAGTGATCATTTTGGTATATTTAACTCAAAAATTACCATGTTGTTGGCTGGAACCTTTTTGCTAAACTACGTCCATTTAAAGTAAGCACATCAATATCGATGAGAATTAATTGTGATGTGGTTTAAGTTTCAGAAAAGTTACAGCTAGTAAAGGAAAATAAGAGGGTGGTAGCAGGGTAGAATGAAAAGTAACAAAGTACAAAAAGTACGGTTTATTGCTGCGTATACATTTCATTGGCACAATCGCATTTATTATAAGCTTTGTCATGTGCTTGATGTTAATTTAACTAATGAAATAAATAATAAATAAATAGACAAGGATAGTAGGAAATTACGAATATTAAGTAACTGGCAAAATTTACTTTATTAATTTCGAATGCACTTACTTGATTTTTCGTCGGAAGAGTATGATCAGGTTTTGTTGTTAAACAAAACAAATTATTATAAACTAAAAAGTCAGAGAAAGACTAGATGGGAGGTGTCTACGACTGTTTGGGTGTGTAATATTGTGTGTGGAAGGCTAAGTGAATTGTGAGTAGAGTGCGCTATTGAGTGTGAGTGTGAGTGTGTGTGTTTGTGTGATGCCTATATCGTTACAAATTATTTTTATTTAACACTAGCTGACCCCTTGAACTTTGTTCCGCCTTAGACGCCATAAATGAGCAGATTTTTGATTTTATTATATTGTTTATTATATCAATAAAATAAGATTGACAGAAGAATCCGTTTTAAACGTCTTTTTTTTTTTTCATCCTCTTTGACTATATTTGCAGCACGCATTCAGTCAATTCTATGTCAAATTTAGGTCTTAAGGTTACATTAAAAAAGTTTAATAATTTTATATGGAAATTTTAAATTTTATAATTTTCCGTACAATTTCCTTAATTTTTTCTTTCATAAGAACCTTCTCCACCAATCCGGACTTGGCCCCCGTGGTGGAGTATGGCCTATACCTTCCTCAGGGAAGAGACCCGTGCCTCTCGGTGGGGGCATAATGGGTTGATGATGAAGAACCTTCTCCTGATAATAACGAACAGAACAAAAAAAGAATTAGCAAATCGGTCCAGCCGTTCAGGCGTGATGCCGTGACCAAGGGAAATAGGGATTCATTTTTATATATATAGATAAAACACCAAATGATAAACTAGCAGTAGGCAGAGGTGGCCTGATGATGATGCTTTTATAAATTTGTCAATTCTGTTTTTGCCCTTAAGTAAATATAATAACGAAGAATGATTTCTCCCCCTTCCCAGAACGAACACAACCCCGACGCGTGCTCGAAGTCCGGCTTCACGCCCCTCCACATCGCCGCCCACTACGGCAACGTAGGCGTGGCGAAGGCGCTGCTGTCGGCCGGCGCGGACGCAGGGCGAGCCGCGAAACACAACATCACCCCGCTCCACGTGGCCAGCAAGTGGGGGCAGCTGGCGATGGTGGATTTGCTGGTTGAACATGGTAAAGTAGTGCCATTAAATTGAGAAAATTACTTTATACTACACCTGCTTGGAAAGTACCTTGATACTTTATCAAATTTACGGTAGAAAGTACGTCATTGCATATCTAACAAATATGCGGGGAGAAAACGCATCTGAGCGGGAGAGAAAAGTGTATGAAAATCCATTTCTTACGTGGTTTTTCTTTTTTAATTTTGGGTAAGACTATGCGCCGGTAACCTAAATATCAAAAGCCAAAAAGTTTTTACAGTGAGTTTTTATCTCCAAGTTCGCAAAATGACACTGGCCACTAGCAACAATTTCAATATAAATTTCAATTAGTAAAGATTTCGTTTTTTATTTTCCTTGTAGGTGTAGTATAAAGCAAGGTATCACTCGAGAGAAACTTCGATTCCCGATCTCAGGTGTTTTAAAGCCCTCGTCTACGGCTCGGGCTTCAAACGACACCCTCGACGGTAATCGGTCACTTTCTCCTCTCGGTGAACAATGAATGTACTATTGCTAAATTCCGCCAATATCCCACAAGCACCATGCGGTTAGTTAATCCACCACCGGGAGGGAGGCCTCCCACTTGCGCATTGTCTCACAGAAGTATTGTTGTCGGTGGTGGTGTGTTCGTGTCTTGCTTCTGCTTGGAAAAGTGGGAGGGAGGGCGGTGCATTAACTAACCGCATGGTGCTTGTGGGATATTGGCGGAATTTAGCAAAGTAATTTTCTCAATTTAATGCTATTATGGATTTCCGCAAAGTAACGCCTGATTCTGTAGAATAGTAATAGTAGATTAGTAGCCAAGGGCTGTAAGGCATCAATTGCACCCGAGATATTTAGGCGCACGAGCGCAGCTAGGACGCCTATAGTTCGAGGGTGCAATTGATGCTTACACCCGAGCTAACTACTCTGCTTTACATCTCGATTGTGAGGTAAGTAGAAAAAAACCGGCATTACAAGAATGAAACATTTACATACTCGTTTTTCTTTTCGCCACTTCATGAACTCGTCGTAAGTTTTCAAATATCTCTCTTTAGAACTTTCAGGCAAAATATTGTTAATTGCTGCTTCAGCTTCCATTTTCATTGAATCGGGAGTGCAGCTTATATCTTCATCACTTGCAGAACTCATGTTTTTTTCCTAATTAGCACGTAATTATAAAAAAAAACCCAAAAACAAACAATGTTTAGAGTAAAAGTTTTCTATTCCCGCCTTTTTAAATTTTTTTTTTATTATTTTTTTCAGAAACGAAATTGAGCTTCGCCGTTCGATATTTAAAATTGATGACTATTATACTCATACGAAGACAAGGCTGAATAGCGAAGCGACCTCTTTTGTCATTGGGCTGAATGCATGATGTCTATTGCCAGTATGATGGTTAGATGTACGCGAACTTTTTGAAAGAGTGAAGAGTTTTTTTAAAATTACTTACCGCCCTAGGGCTTTTCTAGCTACATTATTACCCTAGAGCGCTAATTGGTCACCTACAAGCCCCATTTGGGGGTAATAAGGACCTACTTACCGAACATGAGAGATGTAAAATACCTTTTTTTTACCTCTGTGGCGCATCTGCCTGCCATGCGAGAGGCCCCGGGTTCGAACCCCGGCTGGGGACGAAACAAACTCAGGTCTTGGACATTTACATGTTTGTGACGTCGCTGTTTCTGGTTCCCACGAGACAGGTTATCCTAGTGTGGGGCCAGAAGCAATGTATGTGTCTGTATGTAAATGTTTGTTTAGTTTGTTTTCTTCGGCCCACTGCTGGGTGTTTAGGCTGCTTCCACATCAAGCCAGATCAGATCACAACTGTAAATTTGCGAGTTAGGCATAAGAACTGACACTGACTGACCGACTGGTCCCTGCGTTCCGCTCCGGCATATAGGCGTGAGTTTATGTTCGTTACATAAGATTTGGATTGATAGATTGTGGTGTAAATCATGTACCTACAGGGTATCACCAATTGCTGTCTTACGAAGTAATACATTTTGCTGATAAATTAATTCATTTTGGTGGTTCCTCATGCAATAAAGAGTATTCTATCTATCTAATCTATCTATTCATCTAATGGTAGCTGAATACATCGGAGTGGTAGACCATTGCTTTTCAGGAAACAAAGTTTTTGCAAGAGCTGGATAGTTCTGAAAATCGGCTTTGGTTACTACTTGATGGTAACCGACATGTTAGTTGAGCTCTTTCCAATTACCAAAATGGTTCGTCACAGTCTAAAAAAAATTTAAAGTCTCCACCAATCCGAACTTGGCCGCCGTGGTGGAGTATGGCCTATACCTTCCTCAGGGAAGAGGCCCGTGCCCTTCGGTGGGGACACAATGGGTTCATGATGATATAAAAACGGATTGCTGTTCGTCAGTCTCACTAAAACTCGAGAACGGCTGGACCGATTTGGCGGATTGTTGTATTTAAGGTTTTTATATATGTGGAATTCCAGGGAAGGTTTACGTCATGAGAAAATATGAAAAAAAAACGAAAACTCCGGCGGCTCGAAGTTTGCCGGGACAGCAGAGCTAGTGTTTGGTGAAACAACGAAAAACAGCAGCTTTCTTCAACGATTAGCTTTAATTTCTTGAAATACAGTAGTAGTAATTAAATTAACAAAAAATAAGAGGCAGACGAAAACTACAGCGTTCGTCAGCTCGGTGTCTATTTGCTCAGTGTCAAAATGGAGTGGCGGGAACTACGTCGCCCGCGTGCCCCTTTACCCCCGCTCTCCCCTCATTCGTCTGCAGCGTTAACAGCTAGTCTCTCATATCATTGCTTTTTTCAACTAGTGTTTTGGTAAACTATTTCTATTATATTTGTTTCCAGGCGCGAACATAGCCGCGGTTACCCGCGACGGCCTCTCGCCTCTACACTGTGCGGCGCGCTCCGGACACAGCGCCGTGGTCTCCCGCCTTCTGCAACATGGTGCCCCCATCACCAGCAAGACCAAGGTACGGAAAGAAATAAGAAATAGAGCAGCCATACTCTAAGTCTGTTCCGCGGAACCCTAGGGTTCCACAATACCCCTATAGGGCTTCCGCGAGAATTCAGAAAAAAAAACAAATCGTTTTGACGCGTCACGAGGCGCAGCCGAACATAGTCGCCACCCACAACAGAACAGTTATAATCAAAAGTATAATGTAACGTTACTACTAATAATTATTAGTAGTAACGTTACATTATACTTTTGATATGCTCATTAATAAAATTACATTTTTAAAAACAAATTGAAGAAGTGAGTGGATGGAGGTGATAAGTGCATTTTTTAGATTTTAAGTAAATTTAAGTTAAAGTTTTGCTACAATTTTCCACAACTTTTTTCCACACACAAAAAAAAACAAAAATACGACGTATCACCTTCATCCACTCACGTCTTCAATTGTTTTATCCTCCTCAGTCCCGTGTCGACAAAATAACAACAGAACACTATTGTTATTTTCAAGGTCAGGAATGAAGAGGATATTGTAGGGTTCCGTCAAGTATTTCGCTTTCCAAATGGGTTCCGTCAGCAAAAAAGTTTGCGAACCGCTGAAATAGAGTAGGTACTTTTAGGAATGACCAGCGATTTTTATTGCCGCCGTTTTCGTTGACCCGTTGACATATTCGTAATTGAGGGCACTGACTAAACATCAGCGCTGAGGGTTCACACCCTCGGCACAAAGCTGAGTCAGCTGCCTTTTGTGACAACCTGGACACACCACAGACTACATCTATGGTTTTATTTTTGTTTCGTTTTATTTGTCTTTTTTTGTTTGTTCATCATCATCATCATTCAGCCACAAGAAGTCCACTGCTGGACATAGGCCTCGTCCATGGATTTCCAAAAAGACCGGTTGGAAGCGGCTTGCATTCAGCGTCTTCCTGCCACTTGGATGAGATCTTCTGTCCATCTTGTGGCTGGTCGTCCTACGCTACGCTGTGGTCTCCATACGAGAACTTTTCGGCCCCATCGGCCATCAGTTCTGCGTGCTATGTGCCCCGCCCACTGCCTGCTTTTATTTGTTGCATATTATATATATTATTTTACTTGTCTGTTTATTTTGTTTCTTTAAGTTATCTTTGTGTAATAATCGTTTTTCTTCTTCTTTTGAATTTCAGAACGGCCTCACGCCCCTCCACATGTCGGTGCAAGGCGAGCACGTGGAGACTGCGCGTGCGCTGCTAACAGAGGGCGCGCCCATCGATGACGTCACCGTGGATTACCTCACGGCTTTGCACGTCGCCGCGCACTGTGGACACGTTAAGGTAATAAAAAAGAACCTGCCAAGTGCGAGTCGAACTTCAAGCGTCTACCTGTTGCCGAAATTTATATCGAGCTGAAAACGTTTGTGGTATGCGAGATTTTTTTTGCTTTGAAATAAAAAACATACTTGTAGTGTGGTCAGTGAATGAAAACTCCAACGTCATAAGAACTGGTGGACTTATTCTATGGTAACACTCAACTTAAACAACATGTATTGTAGTACATAATAGGATAGAAAAAAAAAACTCACGCCCGTAATCCCCGAGGGGGTAGGCAGAGGCACCAATCACTAGAACTTTGCGCACGTTTAGGCGAGTTTATTAGGATAATAAAAGGATTTTAATAGGATAGGTAACCTAGTAAAGAACCTAGTTCTCGTTTAGAAGTTAGAATTCTCTCCGGACGTGCGCCCGTTTATATACGCTCCTCGCGTGTAGCTGTGTGCGGACTGCCGTGTACACAGAACAAAAAAAAAAGAGTAGAAATCGTAAGTGGGCGGTGCCCGCGTGCCTCTAATTAGCAATGTATTGCCTAAGCGTAGTCTATGACAGTTTTTCTTACCCCAGTTGCCGTGCGCTTCTAGTAAAGAAAACAATTGTGAAAACTCTACTAAAATGCCTTATTGTGCTCTGTTAGAGTGCAAAAATAAAAGTTGGGACCAAAATGTACCGATCATGCCGTAACATTCCATCGGTAAGTAGTATTTCCATTGTATTTAATTTAATAGAAATTAAATTTGCAATGACATGAACAAGGAAAGCAATCCGAAAGTGAGAAAGTAAAACCACCTTTATTTACTGGAATATAATGTTCAATTTTCGTCGAAGTCTGTGTACTTTTTCTACAAATTTCTGTCAACATTTGAATGCTACTCAAATGCTACTCAATTCAGCTGGGACACAACATTATAAAAATCTATCGATAATATTTTGTCTATGACTTAGCAGTAATAAATAATTATCGGTACTTTAGGAAGAGTACCTGCGTCTTATTAGGTACTTTGGGAAAATAATTGTCGTTATTTTATTTTAATTGAAGACCTCTGTGGCGCAGTGGTTAGTGCATCTGACTACCATGCGAGAGATCCCGGGTTCGAATCCCGGCTGGGGACAAAAAACAATCCCAGGTCTTGTATGTTTACATGTTTGTGACGTCGTTGTTTCTGGTGCCCACGACACAGGGTATCCCAGGGTGGGGCCAGGGGCAATCTATGTGCCTGTATGTAAGTGTTTATTATCATCTTTTATTATTATTATTATTATTATTGAACACATTTTTAGTTGCAATTATTTTTGATACTGCGCAAAATTTATTGATCATGTTCCTTGACGCTGTTTAGTTCCTTTACGAGAATGTGGTCCTGACTGCAGTATCATGTCATTTTTGTAAACTTTTAATCCGGATCAACTTACCCATCCCATTTTGAGACGAGCAACCGAACGACGCAAGCTCCGTCTCTGCTCACCACCCACTCACTGCTCTGCGTATCGGAGCGAAACCTAGTCGGACTCGTCCGATAAAACAACACCCGTAAGTAGATCCGGACTAAATGTTTACAATGTGTTGTGCCGAAAGTTTTAGTTCAAAAAACATGTCATATTTATTAGTATAGATTGGCGTATTGTCATCAAAACTAAACGAGCATGCATAATTTCAAAGTTAGATGATTTTATGTGCTCGTGTAGTAAAATCATCTGCTGGGGGTCTAGATAATTTAATCAACGCTTACTCCAAAAATCTATGGGGAAGTCTCGTGACTTTCGTTGGCAAATGTCATCTCCATAATATAAGTGAAGCACAAGCGTTGATGGATAACGACATTTTAAATAAATAAATTAAAAAATAAACAAACTATACATACGATAAGTTTGCTGGGCTTCGTTTCATAAAGCGACTATGGTTAGATTATGAGAATTCCATTATAGGTACATTGCGTGTTGGGATTATTGCTATATTTCAATGAAACTGAATAAGATTTCTTACGAAAAACACGATGCTTTTTATTTGCAAAAATATACAACACTTTCAGGCTCATTGACACAAGAAGAAGACACACTGACGCCACCACACGGTGAAAGGTGAAACTAATATTACGTTTATGAAGACACCTACGTTACCAACATTTTGGAGCATTTACAGGGACATCTTTAAATTAAATATTCAACATTGCGTAGCCAATCATCCAGAAGGACAGTTAATATGGTAGCCGGCTGCGTAATTTACATCGAACTGTGGTACAGTTTGGCAGAAGGGAATACACTATGTTACTTTGTCAAATACTAAAAAAATAAATGATTAAGAAACATTGTCATAACAAATTCATTTTCAACTGTCGCTTTATGAAACAGTTCTATAATTTGTCGATATGGCAATATGTCCCATCCTTAGCCTGAGTAGCAACATAGCAGATAGTTATTTTTCAATATTCGACTTTATGGCATGAAACTTAAAGCTTCTCGACGATCACACGCGGCGGTAGTTCCATCTAATGTAGAGTAGCGGTACTACAAAGCAAAGATCGTATGTCAAACTTAATTTCATAATTATCTTTTGATTTTGATCATTGTTTATATGATTGAAAAGGTTCATATTTTACTTGGAACTTTTGTGATGTAGACCTTTTCAGAATTGACTTTATTTGCCAATGGCAGCTTGGCATTCACAGTGTGCTTTTGATTTGTGTGTGTGAGTTTGGTCACACTGGTTTTCCTACTGATAGGTCATGTCACTATTTCTACTCTTTTTTTTTGTTCTGTGGCCGTGTAGCTAGTTGCGTTCCATTCTATGCATAGGTGCTACAGACTTTAAAAATAAGGTTTGTTTTCGCATACATGTAACTGATCCATCTGGTCGGCCACAGGTTGCCAAGCTTCTGCTGGACAGAAACGCGGACGCCAACGCCCGAGCGCTGAACGGGTTCACGCCGCTCCACATCGCCTGCAAGAAGAACCGGCTCAAAGTCGTGGAGCTGCTGCTCAAATATGGCGCCAGTAAGTTTTACAATTTATTTTTAATATTATTTATTTTAAGCTTACTAGGGAGACCAATAACCCCAAACAGTAAGGTTACAGTAAGGTGAAATAAACTTATTTACTGATGTGGTAGTTTAGGAGGCACTGTGAAAATATAACGGTCTTACTGAGGTGGTAGTCTGGTAGACACTTACGTCAATACTGATGTGGTAGTCTCGTGGACACCTTCCTCCCCCAACGGGCACGTGCGCTCGCTCCGGCCGCTTTCCGCGCACCGAGAGACCCACGGGCTCATTTTAGGAAGGTACTGAAAGCGGCGCGGCTCAAAACAAAAAAATTACGGAAATACACCGAATTTCATGTTTTGCGGTGTCTGTGGGACTACCACGTCAGTCGCAGAGGGTTAAATAACAATAGAAGCTTATATATAATGTAGTAACAATGTTTAAAAAAAGCCAATATAATTGGCTTCCACAGATTAATGAGGTCAGCTTGTAATAGGCTATTATATGACAGGTTTCTGAAAACCACAGATAGGTTTCCTTCCTCATTGCTGAAAACCATCTCGGTTTCTTTGTCAGTGTTCATTGACTGCTTAGAAAGTGGTAAGTTTTAATTCTTTTGTGTGTTTCTTCTATAAAAAAGCAAACATAATTTCACTTGTAAAATAAGTCGCCAAAACGCTATCTTAAGCGATACGGCGTCGCACAGGACCTACGTACTAATTATACGAGCAGAGGAGAGCGTGTGCAGCCCTCGATTTGTCGCACAGCAGATGTTGTTTGTTGGACGGTGGTGGAAGAAGATGAAGTCGTAGTTTATATCTTCATTGCAGTAGTTTAATTGTGACACAGACTTACATTGTTTCGTTAAATATAAGTGTGTATTGGGCGAGTGGCTCGAGCCGACTGGCGGGCGGTAGCGGTGTGCTGGACAATGCCAAGTCAGCACACGCCGCGATGCACGGTGCTTAGCCCGTACACTAACTAACCTGAGTAACTGTGTTTTGGCGGCTTATTCAGAATCGGTCAACTAGCCTATTGTTTACATTTTAGAGTTATTTGTCTTTGCCGAAGAACTTTCGTACTATACGACATGTGTTTAGTGTAGTTCTTTGCAGTAGTCGGTAATTTTAATGGTAATCTAATTTAATAGGGAATGGATGATAATATCAGAAGTGCTTGATATTTTTTTTTGTGATTGGAATAACCTTCCTTAACGCGAGAAAAGTTTCAAATTTTTTGGCCTCTTAGTTAATTTTTGGATATACTTAATATTTTTCCATTCATCGTTCTGGGCTCAGTACGGCATATCAGACATATTCCTTGGTCCGCTACGTATGAAAAAAAAAACCTTGAAAAGCTGTCAATGTCATCGTCACCAGATTTTTTTTTTCATGACCAAGGAATATGTCTGATATGCCGTACTGAGTCCAGAACGACGAAAGGAAAAATATTAAGATTATTTAAAAATTAACTACGAAGCCAAAAAATTTTAAACTTTTTCCTCGCGTTAAGGAAGGTTATTCCTATCACCAAAAAAAATATCAAGCACGATATTTTCATATATTCCCAATTGAGTTAATATGAGAAATTATGCAGTTCTGACAATCACCCTCCGTTTGTCAGAACTTGCGAGAGCGTTTGCGATTTGCATAGGAGTGACAAAGAGACAACTAGATGGCGCGCTTTATCACTCCTATGCAAATTGCAAACGCTCTCGCTATCGAAAGAGAATGAAAAAACTCAGTATAAGTACTCAGAGTGCGTATACTGAGTTTTTTCATTCACTTTCGATAGCGAGAGCGTTTGCGATTTGCATAGGAGTGACAAAGAGACAACTATGTGGCGCGCTTTGTCACACCTATACAAATTGCAAACGCTCTCGCTATCGAAAGTGAAGGAAAAAACTCAGTATAAGTACTCAGGAGGATGATTGTCAGAACTGCGTGAATGACAAAACTCAGTATACGCACTCTGTAACCCGCCACCCGCAGGCAAGTCGGCGACGACGGAGTCGGGTCTGACGCCGCTGCACGTGGCGTCGTTCATGGGCTGCATGAACATCGCGCTGGTGCTGGTGGGGGCCGGCGCCGCCGCCGACGCCGCCACGGCGCGCGGGGAGACCCCGCTGCACTTGGCAGCGCGCGCGCACCAGACCGACCTCGTGCGCGTCTTACTCCGGAACAATGCCAAGGTCAGTCACCTAATGCCGCGGTTTCACGATCTCAGGCATTTTTATTTTATTTTATTTACTAGGAAACCAACAGACACGGTACAAAACAAAACAGTACATGGAAAAGGTGCTACATAAGACCCAATAATAGGTTAACATTAAAATACTTATAAAAATCAATACACGTTACACGAGAAATTGCTACTGCATACAGCTAATAAAGACTGCGGAACATTACATAATTAAGATTTTTCCCTTATACTCCTGAACAGATGGTTCTTAAATGAGTTCTTAGTAAGATAAAATAAATCTATGTCATTGAAAATATTGTTATAAGTGCTCATAATTCGACAGAGTACACTATTTTGCCCGTAAAGGCATGGTTTACGTTTGCTTTATTTTCATGCTTTTTTTAGCATGCTTCCCATAGAGCTAGAATAGAATAGAGACGCAAATTCCTTTTGTAAGTACATAAGCGAATAGGAAATTAGTAATGGTTGGTTGTACACTATGTATTTAGGATTTTTTGAAAGTACTTTTATATATAAGCGTGGCGATTCCCACGTCACAGGGTATCCTAGTGTGGGGCCGGAAGCAATGTATGTTATGTTATGTTATATGGTGCGTAATAAAAGCTATGAATCGGCACACGTTTTTGTCGTCTCTATTTTATTCTTTCCCTATGAAAAGCATGCTAAAAACATGAAAATAAAGCAAATGTAAATCAGGCCGGAAAATAAATGAATCGGTAGTTTCAGAAAGAACATTAGTCCAAATTTTGTGTGATTGACTTATTGTTGTCTATGGTATCCTTGAGAGTAGATCTACAGATCCCAATATAAAGAACATTAGCCCAATGAATATCAATTGAACTACGTGTACGTACTACGTCTCAGTAGACGCAAAAATAACAGTAGTCCCACTGAGGGGTCAGTTTTTTATGTCTACTGAAAAGTAAGCAGGTTGTGACTATAGTACATTGTTCACCGAGAGGAGAAAGTGACCGATTACCGTCGAGGGTGTCGTTTGAAGCCCGAGCCGTAGGCGAGGGCTTTAAAACACCTGAGATCGGGAATCGCAGTTTCTCTCGAGTGATACATAGTGCTTTATACTACACCTACAAGGAAAATAAAAAACGAAATCTTTACTAATTGAAATTTATATTGAAATTGTTGCTAGTGGCCAGAGTCATTTTGCGAACTTGGAGATAAAAACTCACTGTAAAAACTTTTTGGCTTTGATATTTAGGTTACCGGCGCATAGTCTTACCCAAAATTAAAAAAGAAAAACCACGTAAGAAATGGATTTTCATACACTTTTCTCTCCCGCTCAGATGCGTTTTCTCCCCGCATGTTTGTTCGATATGCAATGACGTACTTTCTACCGTAAATTTGATAAAGTATCAAGGTACTTTCCAAGCAGGTGTAGTATAAATGTTCTTTCTGAAACTACCGATTCGAATCCCGTTAACTACGGGGTGTGTTTGCAGGTGGAGGCGCGCGCGCGCGAGGAGCAGACCCCGCTGCACGTGGCGGCGCGGCTCGGCCACGCCGACGTGGCGGCGCTGCTGCTGCAGCACGGCGCCGCCGCCGCCGCCGCCACCAAGGACAATTACACGCCGCTGCATATCGCCGCCAAGGAAGGTGAGGCCGGCCCGCAGGGTAGGGGATCGCTGGCCAGAGGAAGAAGGAGAGAGTCGTCGCCGCTAAGGAAGGCGAGGCCGGCTCGCAGGGTAGGGGATCGCTGGCCAGAGGAAGAAGGAGAGAGTCGTCGCCGCCAAGGAAGGTGAGGCCAGCTCGCAGGGTAGGGGATCGCTGGCCAGAGGAAGAAGGAGAGAGTCATGGGGCGGGAGTCTTGTCGCGACTAAATGGGGTGAGGTAGCTGCCGAGAGAGAGGAAGAAGGAAATTGTCGCGGTGCTGATGCTGTAGTACGGCGCCGCCGTCGACACCAAGGATAAGTACACGCCGCTGGACATCGCCGCCAAGGAAGGTGTAATGATGTAACTATTTAGTAATGGGTGTTTATTGAAACAGCGTCTATTTTGAGTAGCGTCGTGTATTCTACTGTCGAGGAGAGAGCATGTTACATATGTACTTATATGACTATAAATGTGTGGGTGAGGTGTCACCACACTACACCTCCCCCCTTTTTATTAAAAAAATAATTATTATCAACTGCTATTATTTTTTACAATTTTCTCGCATTGTTGACGATTAAACTTAAATTTTAAACTGTACTCATATTAAAATTAATTTTAAGACTAATAATACAAGTCATATTTCCCATTTCAAAGTCCTTTTATGTTTACGATACCTTTCATGTCATTTACTTACAATATATATGGGCTGGGCTCACATTTAAAATTTTTTATTATTTATTTACTTCTTTTATTATTCATATTTCTTTCATAACACTTATTTACTTTACTGGCCCCCCATTTATTACACATATTGACAAATTGTTCTTACTTGTATCTCATGTTTAAATTAGATTTTACAGGACTTAAATACAATTTTAATTCAATATACATTTTCCATCATTTAACAAAACTGAACAAACTATTCCTACAACAAAGTCATTTACACATTTATTCTCCGTCACTTTTGAGATATAGAGGCATTTCACTACACATTTCATTCATGGGGCGCGCGCTCCCTTTTAATACATTTTATTTAACCCTTCCTGGGCGGTACATTTAATAAAAAGAGTCCACTCAAATAAAACTAGCATGTCTTATTACCACCATGCTTGTGCACAACAATATTATAATAGTGGATAGTGTGTTTAAGAACTAAGTTCACCAACTTTCTTTACAGAGCAAAACTCGTTGACACCATAATCAGTCGGAAGGATCACATCTACCCTGTACCTTTAACTTTTTTATGTGTACCTCTTTAATGACTTTAATACATTAACGTATCAGACTCGCTGAACTACATTATCATGTATCTACATTCTTTACATTTTTAAACACAAACCTCAATTGAAACTTCGGTTTTTAACCCATGTTGAGACTTCTATAACATTTAGGTGATCAGTCTATTTGCTATACAAACTCAAGGAAGAAAGACTTTAAATAACTTTTGGGTGATCAAACCAATCATCACTTAAGACTCCTCAACCTTCGTATTCACATGCGTTTTACATTCCTTTATTACATTCGTAAAACCTTAGCTTTGATGTTATAAATCTTCATTCAATACATTTCATATTCTATAAACGCTTCACACTTAACTAGTCGCTATGCGAATCAGATTACATTACTTTGCTGCTAATAAAACATAACTTAGGACACTTGCATCGATGATTAGCGATTGCAATTCAGCATGTTACTTGTCACTCGATACCTGCGCGACCTATTCGGTAAGGTATGCATCTGCGCTGCTAGGTATTGATGCTAACTTGAATCGAGCAATAGAATTAATTTGGTAGGTACAATCACGTATAAAATTTAATGACATAATACGAGAAAAAAAAATTAGCTTACTATAGAATGTTATAAAAAAAAATCCATCATCAACAAGCGAATATTAGCAAAAAAAATTAGCTTACTATAAAATGTTATAAAAAAAAATCCATCATCAACAAGCGGATATTAGCATTTAGTTATTTTTGACAAATATTTTATTATATACTAAATAATGACTAAATACAAAATTACCCAAAATAAACACTGTCACAAATTTTTAACACTTTTTCACTATTTCTGCGGTACTCCCGGCGCCTGCCCATCAGACTCACATCATAGGCTTGAGCGTATCTCCCGGCACCGGCGGCTCCATTAAATTTCTCTTTTATTTTAATTTTTTTTTTCTTCACATTTTACTTCACATGATTTCACTTCACCACTGTACTGTCTATTATTTTTTAATTATACACTTTTAATATTTGATTATAGGTTTCCTTATTATTTATTGATTATATAGGTATGTACGATAGTTTTTTTTATTATTATTGTATTTTTATTTTACGCCTTCCGGCACTTCCTCTGGCAGGCCGGCCTGGCTGGGTCGCCATGTAATGATGTAATATATTTTTATTGGGAAGGTTATTGAAACGGCGGCGTCTATATTGAGTAGCGTTGTGTATTGAACTGTCGAGGAGAGAGCATGTTACATAATGTACTTATATGACTATAAATGTGTGGGTGAGGTGTCACCACACTACAAAGGTGAGGGGGGCAGGTCGCGAGGCTAAAAGGGTGGGGTCGCTGGCCAGAGAAAGAAGGAAAGAGTCATGGTGCGGGAGTCTTGTCGCGACTAAATGGGGGGGGGGGGTGAGGTAGCTGCCTAGAGAGAGGAAGAAGGAAAAAGTCACAATGCTGATGCTGTAGTACGGCGCCGCCGTCGACACCAAGGATAAGTACACGCCGCTGGACATCGCCGCCAAGGAAGGTGAGGGGGGCTCGCGGGGCTGAGGGGGTGGGGTCGCTGGCCAGAGGAAGAAGGAGTGAGTCGCGGTGCTGGATTAACGTACACAGCGCTGCACATCGCCGCCAAGGAAGGTGAGGGGGCAGGTAGCGGGGCTGAGGGGGTGGAGTAGCTGGCCAGAGAGAGGGGGAGAAGAAGGAAAGAGCTGCCAAGGACAAACTAGTACAGGCCGCTGCAAAGCGCTGCCAAGGAAGGTGAGGGAGTCAGGTCGCGGGGCTAAGGGGTGGGGTAGCTAGTGAGAGAAAGAAGGAAAGTGTCGCGGTGCTGGGTAAATACACCGCTGCACATCGCCGCCAAAGAAAGTGAGGGAATCAGGTAGCGGGGCTGAGGGGATGGGGTGGCTGGCGAAAAGCTGCAGTACGGTGCCGCTGCTCATCACTCTCAAGGACGGTAAGGGAGTCATATCGCGGAGATGGAATAAAATACAGTATTTTATTTTTATTTAATCTATTTATTATATTTTGTTTTTTTTTTAAAGTAGCTGTTTATACAGCGGTGGTGGCGTAGTGGGGTTGACCTTTGCTTCTCGATCATGAGGGTCTGGGTTCGAACCACGCATGTACCAATGACTTTTAGTTACGTACATTTGTTTGCACAGCAACACCATTCGCTGATAAATTGTGCCCGGATAACGGCGACAGGCTTGCCACTTGTCACGCTTGGGACCTAATAAACTCGGCAAAACGTGGGTCCAGTTCTAGAGACTGGTGCCTCTGCCTACCCCTTCGGGGATAACGGGCGTGTTTTTTTTTTTTTCTATTTATTATATTTTGTTTTTTTTTTAAAGTAGCTGTTTTTCAACAGATGCGTTAAAAACATCATTTTAATACCCGACTCCTACACTATGCAAAGCCTGACTCGTGGATTCGAGAAGAATCGTTCAACAGGTTATCAGATTGTTTCAACTTAAGTTACGGTAATAGGGTACTTTCCAGGGTCAAAATAATTTAATTCTATTTAGTCCGTATTTTAGATTATAAAAAAAAATTGGATACGTATTTTTTCTTTTTTCGATTAAACAAAAAATAACAAAGATATAGCCCATTGAAGTTACGTGTGACGTCACTCAGTGCTACAAAATGCAGCACGGCGTGACGTCACACGTAACTTTAATGGGCTATATCTTTGTCATTTTTGGTCTAATTTACAAATAAAAAAATACGTGTCCCTTATTTTTGAATAATCTAAAAGACGGACTAATTAAATTTTTTTGGGAAACTAGCCTATTAAATCGTCAATCTTCCCAGGCAAAGAGGAGGTGGCCAGCATTCTTCTGGAGCATGGGGCGCCGATCGAGGCGGAGACGCGAAAGGGCTTCACACCTCTTCACCTGGCCGCCAAGTACGGCGGCAGCGCCGTCGCTCGCCTGTTACTGGCCCGCGGGGCGCAGCCCGACGCACCCGGTAAGGCATAGCGACATCATCAACCCATTATGACCCCACCGATTGGCACGGGTCTCCTCCCTGAGGAAGGTACAGGCTAAACTCCACCACGGGGGCCGAGTCCGGATTGGTGGAGGCTTTTAAGACTAGTGGCTGGTCTTACTGTAAGAAGTTTTCAAGCCGCCCTAAGGCCTCTGACTCGGCTTAACGACTGCCGTCTATCGACGGCAGGCGGCACCGACTGCTTAACGTGCCTTGCGAAGCACGGAACCGTTCGGAAAAATTCTACTAGCGTTAGTCATAGAATGGTCACCCATACATGCACTGTACGCGCCCTATGTTGCTAAACCTTCGTTATCGTTTAAGATCACTCGGGCGGCCGGGGCTACGAGCGATTAATCAATTATGGTACATTATTCAACCCTTCAAGCTCCGAGGACACGTCGGCGGGTTCGACGTAAGCTATGGGGCATTCCGTTAGGCCCCGTAGACCGGTCGGTGGGTCGGTCTCGTGACTACACTTTGAATCGTACTTGGAAGATGATACAGACCACAGTTGTAGCAGCATTTTCTTTGAAGACTGTGATAAATTTCAAATATTACTCTGTGAATAACTAATTTACTGTGAAAGAAGAAGTTTTTCAGGCCTGAGGGGTTTAGGGTATAACTGTATGAATTTTTTTTCAATGAAATTTCAATGAAACCTAGAGCGTATAAAGATTAACATAAAACAATTAATTCTCGACCTTCTCATACTCCTTGTAAGTTTGTTAAAAGTAGTTTAAATCAATATATTTTTTGTTTTTTATTTACGACTAAGAGCCTCTAAACATTTCAGGGAAGAGTCACATCACTCCACTCCACATGGCGACCTACTATGGACACCCAGATATTGCCTTGTTGCTTCTTGACAAAGGTAATTATCAAATTCCGAATATTATGTCGTATGAACTCGTAAGACAGAATATTCCGATCTACGACTAGGCTGCGTTAACAATAGATTGTTACTGGACTCAGGATCGTCTCCTAATGAGGTGACGTCTCCCGACGACTAACCGTTGCATTATAATAGAAAGGGCATGAAAATATGCAATCGAAACACAACTTTCTACCTCATTGGCAACAAAAGCCCATTTTAGTTTATTTCTTTAAAGGTTTAGTGATAGTTTAATTAAACCTATGCGCACACTAGGCGACACACGCCAGCGACAGTTCGGCGACTAGACGCGACGACAGGCTACGGCCGTCAATTTTCATATATTTCGTTCGAATTTTCGCACACTTGGCGTCAGAGTCGCGCAGTCGCGACGACAAGACGCCAGAAGCAAATGACAACGTCGCGTCTAACGCGGCGACTAGACGCGGCGACAAGTTTGCGATGGCTCTAAGTGTTGATTTATTTAATTTTACAATAAGTTACAATGTGTCTGACATGCTCCCATAAGGTGCCTAAGCCTCTAAATAAAATAAACAATTAAAAAAAAAACCCTTTAAAGTTTGTGAAAATGTTGAATCGCTTTTTCCACAGGAGCCTCTCCTCACTCTCTGGCCAAGAACGGCCATTCGGCGCTGCACATCGCGTGCCGACACAATCATCCGGACATCGCGTTTGCGCTGCTCGAACACGGTAACACAGATAAACATAATAGGTTACTTTTAAAACGGAATTTTGTACGAAAATACCGAATTATGACGTCATAATTCAGAGCACGGAAGGGAACGGAAAAGGAAAACCTAATATGGTCACTTTGTTGTCCGTTCGTTCGTCTGTATGTCAAGATTCTTTATCTCGAGAACGCGTGGTGGTATAGAGTTGGAATTGGGTATTTGACAGGATGTCAAATGAGTTACTTTTAAAACGGAATTTTGTATGAAAATACTTGCTTGTGACGTCACATTTCAGAGCACTCTTTTTATGTTACATCTATTTAAAAATTGTAATAACTAGTAATTGACTAAAAGACAATTTACAAAAAAAAAAACAAATATACATTTTCCGAAATATTTTGTAATTTTTGTTCTAATCGAGCATATCAAATAATTTATTGTTGGTCGTGTCAACTACCGAATCATTTACGTACAGGCACATACATTGCTCCTGGCCCCACACAAGGTTAACCTGTGTCATGGGAACCAGAAGCAGCGACATCACAAACTTGTCAACATCTAAGACCTGGGTTTGTCTCTAGTCCCCAGCCGGGGTTCGAACCCCGTTAGAAAGCGTTATACTTACCAGTTTTTGCCGCTGCAAGAATTTCAACGTAGTAGAATCCGCGTCCCAGAAGAATTCGTTACGTATCAGACAGTCGTACATATATTCCCACGACACAGAGTTGAGAAAATATGGCCAAATATTTTTGCTGCCTTTTTCTCCACTACAAACTCGACTCGAAGGCAGCGGCTAATATTTCACTGACATTCAACAAACAGAATTTGAATTCCTTACGTAGATAATTATGTTTTATTTTTATTTGTGATTTTTTGCTGCCAGAAAATGTAACCTTCGATAAAGTTATTTGTAATGCAAATTTGTTGTCGTCTAGTTTTATGGTTGAGATTTCCGCCTTTAGCCTCATAGTTGGGCCGTTGTACGTAGAAACCTACCTATCAACCTAGACACCTAGTGTTACTTACGTTCAATGAGTCAAGTTCAATGCGCTAGAAGAGGCAAATAAAGGTCAGAGATTAGCCACTCAATTCGTTGTCTTTCTCCCTTAGATGCGGACCCCGGCGTCAAATCAAAGGCAGGCTTCACACCCCTGCACATGGCAGCTCAAGAAGGTCACGAGGACTGCGTGGAGATGCTCATCGAGCGAGGAGCCGACGTCAATATTCCTGCTAATAATGGTATGTTACGAATTAAGATGTAGTCGAACATCTTACAAACCTCACAAAAAAACTGGCCTCTGCATCTGTGAGATGATTTGTACAGCGTCCAGTAAAAACCGGCCAAGTGCGAGTTGGACTGGCGCACGCGCAGACCAATTATCTATAAAAACGGCAAAAAAGTCATATCTGTTGTATGAGAGCCCCCTTAAATATTTATTTTATTCTGTTTTTTTGTTATTTGTTGTTATAGCGACAACATAATGTATGTTGTCGCTATAACAACAAATAATAAAAAATTCAATTTTATCTGTGAAAAGTTCAATTGTCTAACTATCACGGTTCATGAGATACAGCCTGGTGACAGACGGACGGACTGACGGATCGCTATCCGGTAGTCCGGTATAGTGTCAGTAATATGGGCCGTTTTACGCTTCGGGTGCGGAACCCTAAAAGTGTCCTAGTGTGGGTGAAGGGACCACTCGGACGCTGCAGCCTGGGTCATTGTTTAGATGGAGAATCCATCGTGAGAAAACCCGCGGCTTGGTGGGCTTCGCACGTATTGATTTGACTTTCCTGTAGGGTAGGGCTTCTAAGCTGTCAGGATGGCCATAAGTGCAGGGTAAAGCTTAGCAAAGTAAGATGTAAAAGATTAGTAAAAGATATTATAGATCGTTTTACGTTTCTTGAATTTTGTCGGAAAATTCGGACCAGGTTTCTCCGATTCGCAGAGCTTAATCATGGTGAGCAGAGACAGCTCGCGTCGTCGATTGCTCGTGTCCGATGAAATTTAAGTAAGTGTATCCGTAAAACGATCTAGGTATAATGACTGTGTAGTGCTTACGAAAGTTTTATTGTACGGGCGGAGAGAAGAGCGTGTGCGACTCTTGCTTTGCCACATAGTAGGTGATGGTAAGATGATTTACCTTGTAGACGTGTATTAGGATTCCGTTTCCAAAAGGAAAAAACGGATTGCAATACGCTATTTGACAGTATGAAAAAAAAAAGTATTATTTATAACAATATTATTATTTAGACGAATTCGTCTAAATTATGTGCCTAAAAACCGCTTTAAGCCATTTTAACTAAAAAAATAATTATGATTTGTAAAAAAACACTAAATAAAATTTGATAATTTGTATCTTGGCCGTTTCTACGATGACGTCACATGTTAGTAAAAATGGCGTCAGTCATTCATTCCTTCTTACGTTTATTGCTTGGTTTACGGGAAGTGACGTCATAATTCCTGTGCGACGCCATATTGCCTAAGATAGCGTTTTGGCGCCTTATTTGAAAAGTAAATTTTCGCTTGCCTTTTTTAGAAGAAATACACGAAAGAATTTAAAATGACCACTTTCTGAGGACTCCATGAACACCAACAAACAATACGAGATGGCTTTCAGAAATCGGTCAAATAGCCTATTAGTAAAAACCGTCAATTTACCATCTTTCCCTTAACCATATAGTTTTCTTCTTCTTTCTTCATATAAACCATATAAGCCTGTATACTGTCTCTGAGGAGTGTATCAAGGCACTGTGTTTTTACGAACAAGACGTCGATGTTCTCCCCAGGCCTGACCCCCGTGCACCTGGCAGCCTCGGAGGGCCGGACGGCGGTTCTCCAAAGCCTGCTGGCGGGCGGGGGCCGCGTGGGCGCCAAGACGCGCGATGGTTACACCCCGTTGCACGCCGCAGCCCACCACGGCCACCACGCGGCCGCCCGTGCGCTGCTGGCCGCCGGGGCCGACTGCCGCGCCACTGCCAACCACGGGTCAGTGAATTATGGCGGTCTAGAGAGAGAGGGGGAGAGAGAGAGAGGGAGGAGAGGGGGGAGAAAGAGTGGAGAGAGAGAGGGGAAGAGAGAGAGTGGGAGAGAGAGGGGAGAGGGGGAGAGAGAGAGAGACTGGCCTGTGGAATTAGAGTCCCTAGAGTTATGGCGTTCTCGTTTGAAATAATGTCTAGAGAAATAGATAGGTGTCCAAGATATGGACTTGAAATAAAAGATGACTTGCTTTTACAAATATAATAAACGAAGCAGTAATTTTACAGAAATAAAAATGCGTCCGTTCGTAATCCAAGATAGGTGCAAGTGTAGGGCGGTGCGCGGGCGCAGGACGGGGTCCGCGAGCTTGTCCCCCTCTCCCTTCTCCTTCCCCTCGGTCGTCTGCGCGTATACGAAGCATAGACAATAGGTCTCTCCGGGCTGTGGCATTAGAATGTTTCCCTATAATAAGAGACACGGTATGTGGTGCTAAGACAGGTAGTTTATACTAGACAATGAACGTCCTTCGAAAAAGAGAGAGAGAGAATGAGAGAGAGAGAGAGCTTGCAACGTTTGAGATGATGTGATGTTTCTAGAGAGAGAGAAAGAGAGAGAGACAGAGAGAGAGAGAAAGGAGTTTATGAGAAAAGGGGAGAGAGGGACATTCTAGAGAGAGCCGTACACAAAATGGAGATTTTGGATAGGTGTTTAGATGGGGATGTCTCTAGAGAGAGCTGCATGGACCGGTGGTGTTAGAATGTGTCCTTATTATGAGAGTAAGACGGTTCGCGGTGCTAAGACGCGTGATGGCTACACACCGCGCGCCTTCGCGCTTGTGGTCGCCGGCGCCGTGATCTCCTTAAGAGTTGGAAATAAACTTAAATAAAAAAAAAATCAAATAGTTTCTATGAAACGTACATTCTGCATATCAGTTAAATGTCAATACAAGTATGTAAAGTATGGCCGGAAGCTGCCTTCCAGTCGACTTTTTCATATCAACTATTTTGTCCGCAGGTTCACACCGCTTCACCAAGCCGCGCAGCAAGGCCACACGCTGATAATTCAGCTGCTGTTGAAAAACAAGGCCGACCCCAACGCTCTGTCCACGGTATGTTGCGTTTTTTGCGTTTATATTATTGGATGATGACAATTCGATGTAAATTGCGTAGGCGATTAAACCACGGATTGACTAGTGGGACGACCAAGCTACGCCGTGTAAATCGGATTGTCATAATGAACTATCGATTTCTTACTGTCAGAAGTTTTCAAGCCGCCCTAAGGCCTCTGACTTGGCTTAACGATTGCTATCTATCGACGACAGCCGGCACCAACTGCTTAACGTGCCTTGCGAAGCACGGAACCGCTCGGAAAAATGTCACTAGCGTTTTTCATAGACGGTCACCCATGGATTGAACGCGCCCAATGTTGCTTAACCTTCGTGATCGTTTAAGATCACTCGGGCAGCTGGGGCAGCGATTACGTTTGACCATAGTATGTATTATTAATATCCTCTCCTCTCTAACAGAGCGGGCAGACGGCCTGCGCCATCGCCGACCGGCTGGGTTACATCAGCGCTGTGGAAGCGCTGCGACCCGTCACTGAGAACACGCTGAGCCAAACTGTCGGCGATAGCGGTGAGTGAATAGTGCCATTTCTCTGCTTTCCTTTATGATCGTTATGCTACCTTCCATGGTCATTTTGTTCCTATTATGAATAAAGAATATTATGCCACAAATAGTTTTGAGGTTCTGAGGAAGACGGACATTCATACCAACTTATGTATTACATTTGTGAATAAGAATCAGAATCAGAAATTTATTTCAACGTAAAGAATTTACATTCTGCTTGTTGAATGTCAATGTACATACAGTTATGTATAATGTTAGCCGCTGCCTTGGGGCCGTCTGTAGTGGAGAAAAAGGCAGCGAAAAAAAAAAACTCCACTCTGACCATCTTTTCTCAAATCTACTTAAAGCTAATACAAATAAAACTTACAAAACAATAAATACAAATACAAATACAAAAATATTTATTGCCGTAAAAGAATTTTACATGAGCGATACACAGCGGATCTTATATCTTGGATGTGTTGAACACTAGACACATTTATCCTCTGATTAAATTTAATATTAAACTACTATTTAAAGCCATACGTCCTTGTCTTCTAAATAATCGTTGATTTTATAATAAGCTTTTTTGTGGTTATTTGGGAAAGGATGGCCAGTAGTCCACTGCATTCGGCGCCAATGGACCGGCTAACATTACACATATTGACATTCAGCAAACAGAATGTACAACTTATAGAATGTCATAGGTACACTTCGGACCGAGAAGCTCTCCGACATGATGCATTACTTACACTGCAAACCTAGTATGTTTGAAGTGAGATTATTTATAATCCATTTATCTATACTTGGCATTTTTTTCAGACTTTAAACAAATTTAGTGCTAGCTAGTACTAAATTTGCAAACTGTTTAGAGTTTTCTACCGCTAAAGGTTTTTGATTTAGTGTCGTTTAAAGTCTGAAAAAAATGCCAAGTATAGATAAATGGATAGTAGGTGAATTTAATCTAGCACTGTAGTGTGGCCAGTGAATAAATACTGCAATGTCATAAGAACTGGTAGGTTTATTCTATGGTAATCAACTTAAGTAAAATACATTGTTATAGTAATAGGATTGGTAACATAGTAAAGAACCTGGGGCGGACTGCTTGGATATCGTACCCTGATGTTCTCCTAGCTTGCTAACACCTGAGGACTGCGAGGCTTTCGTACAGATGCAGCGACCAGACTTTGAGTAGACTGCGGCTATCGTTCTCATTGTCAGCTGGCTATCGAATGAATCTCTCCGGACGTGCGCCCGTTTATATACGCTCCTCGCGTGTAACTGTGTGTGTGTGGTGTGTAGTAGCAAGTACATGCGGCGACCACTCCGGAGTGGCAAGTAGGTAGAAATTCAGGTGCCAGAAGAGGTAAGAGTTACGCTGTAGAAAAAGAGGCAATATGTAGCTGAATATAACGAACTTTTTTAGCGCCGTGCGATCTGAATTGCACCTAATTCTATCGCTGCTACCTCCCTTTTTCTTTAATTGATTTTGCGGAGTGAATCTTCTGTACCTGTACTATTATGTATTCTGTAGTAGTAGTAGGACATTAATCTGTTGTAGTTGCGTTCCGTTCTACGCATACTTACTCCACTACTTTGTAGAAAACGTTTACGGGAATGGAGATTACGAAACGAAATATAAATCAGTCCAACGTATTAAAGCGGAGGTATAGGTCTGTTATCTAAAGCTGGCACGTTCACAGTACTCACACTTATGCAATTTCACTATACAGGATGTTTAAAAATATATGATTTTGATTCAAAATGCGACTCTAGTTTAAGTGTAGACTAGAGTTAGGTTTTAGTAAGATAGGTGCGTTGTAGATAAATAAATACAAATATATGGGTTACTTGTTATAACATATTTTTAGCAAATTCGAGCGAAAAGTATTAAAAACAAGGTGGAATCAATGGTCACAAAATAGTTTTAAATTTCAATAAATTTTCACACGAACAAAAATAATTAACCTAAGAAAATCTTTACCAAACCAGAAAATAATTATCCCAGAAATCCTCAACAATTTAATTATAATTTAATTATGTAACAAAGGGTAACGGACGCTCAGTGGTCAGTTACTGGATGAATTACCCTACCTTTTTTTCTAATTGCTTGCCACAGATAAAAACTTTATTACTGTTCTGTAATTTCATCAACTGGAAGGAATCTGTGATCAACTGAGCAACATCATTCGGTTTCTATTGTGGTTACGCGAATGTTCTGTTCTCCTATTCTTCTTCTTTTTCTTCAACGTTTTTTCCATGATTTTAGCACCAGTAGCAGTTGTTCGAAGTCCAATCACAATCAAATGCAAGAACCAAAAGAAAAGAGGAAAGACCACAGAATAAACTGGCAATTCCCATTAGAAAAACAAAAACCCTCTCTTAAAAATGCCATCTACTGACTAATGAGCCGTTTTAAGAAGAAAAAAAAACGAATGGCTGTCAAAGGAATGCAGTTTTGGACCTCAGCCCAATAGCCATGTGTGATGTATACATGTTATTTTTTTGAAATTGAAAATGTTAGTTTTTTTTCAATACAATATAACTCCGAAAGGACAAACATTTGGCTGTTGACGTCATAGAGTGCGACAAGTGAGTCCTGGCACAAGCCTTTGGCGAGAAATTTAAAAATCTTTTAGTTGATAACCCTGCATCTATATGCCATAAACCATCTTGATACTTTTGCTTAAGTTTATTATTTGTTTAATTAGTTTGGAGTCTCCAATGAATTTTGTCCAAACATAAATAAATATAAGCAAAACGAAAACATTAACTACATCAAAACCAACATTTCCACTCCACCAAAAACAGGGATAATAAAGATGCACCACATAAACTTATAAACATTTATTAATGCTGAACCATAATCAAAATCTGATTCATATCTTTTTTCTCCAACATCTTTGAGTTCTTTGACTAAGTCTTCGATCTGACGTTTAAAATTTTCTACATCCGACAGACCTTACAACAAGAAATAATTCATGTTTGTTTTAAAACATTATTACTCGTATGTATATACTAAAACATAGGTAAAATTATGTTGAATAGAAACAAAAGGTTTTTTCTTGTTTAAATCTAGGACGAGTATCAAACTGTTTGGGCTGTACTACTTGCAGCTGAAATACCTAAGTTTGACAGTCAGAGTGTGGCCATATGAAGAATTCGAAATAAATCGCGTCCCAGGACTCGCTTGTCAGACTCTAGTAACTTTTATTCAGCTCGCTGAGACCTATTCGATGATGTATCACACATGGCTATTGGACTGAGGTCCAAAATTGCATTCCTTTGACAGCCATTCGTTTTTTTTTTTAGTTCTTCTGAAAGCGGCTCATTTGGAACTACTTTTCTTAGCTGTCAGAAAAATCCCTCATTGAAACGCACATACGGTTGAATACCAAAAAGATCACGCTGTATATATAAACAGTAGTAAAAGTAAAACTATAACTGTCCCCTTCACACTCATAAGATAGACCGCGCGCAAGAGAGACGGGCAGACTTTTCATGATGCGCATGCAGTACACGTCACGCCGCGCGCTATTCACAGACACTACACAAGCGCAACGTGTAAATGTGTTGAACGTGCCAGCTTTACTTAACTGACCTCTACGGCCTTATTAATAAATAAGTTATAACCTCTGAATAACTATTTGACGTATATCAATTTATACTGGTTTATTCGCATTTAGCGTACACATAACCAGTTTGTCAGACCTCGCGTAACGGCTGTATACACAGCTCATAAACTTTATTAATAAGGCCGATAGTGACTAAACCAATTACCCGGATCCAGGCTGTCGCAGGTCGCCTGCGCAAGATCTAGGTAAACACTGCGGAATGACACTTACAGAATATCCCCTTTGATCCCAAGAAATAAATTTTGCGACTTTCGCGGTTTAAGGAATACTTTAATAATAAATCTTAATAATAAGTAACCTCTGTGTAAAACTATGACCATCTGATTTAGCTCCCTATTTTTTTATTTATTTTATGCTATGTTTTATTTTATTTGATTGATTGAAAGCTTTGGCTTCATTAAAACATTGACTGAAAATCAGCACTAAGGGTTTACACATCGCTGAGTCAGATCTATTTTGTGGCAATTGAGACACAGCATAAGCTAGAAATTCTCTGCTATTGCTGCTTTGTGTTACTCGATGTTCTAGATTTTATTTCTAAATATATACGTTTTCGTGACTCAATTTTTGTTTAAGGTACTTGTGATGTGTCTTGTTACAACGTCATTTTTTTTCTCTCTCAAAGGCCCGTAACATAATTAATAAGAATGATGTTGACTATAATGATATCAACTTCCTTCTCCAATGTTTAGCTCCAGTCCATCCAGAGGTTGTCTGGAAGAGATCACTTTTAGTGATAAGGCCGCCGTCTGTACTCTTAGATTAAGAAATCCCTGTGTAATCTCCTTTTTTATGTACATTAAAGTGTTTTCTATCTATCTATCTATAGCTAGCTACATAAGTGAATGTGTATTTGAGTTTCCCTTCTGTATTACACATTTTGCGCATTACCTTTGCGCCCGCGCACAAAGTTTAATGATTTCCGTCGAAACTCGTATAAATCAACGCTTGGACCGGAGCCAAGTGGTTGGGCGTTTCGCCTTGGAAAGATGCTGTTGATATGTCTTTCATTCACGTAATAATATCACGCTTCAGTATGTCAGGGTACGACTGGAAAACTAGCACTAAAAATAATCAATCTCTCTCTCTCTCTCTCTCTGAGTGGTCTGAGTTACAGTCTGTTAGCTTTTAGAATATACCTCGGGCTCTAGAGTAGGCTTCTGTTTTCGCTGAAAGCACACGAGTGTAATACTACTTCCTGCTCTGTATAATTTTTTTTAACTCTTTTTTGACAAGTTATGTAAAGCTATAAATAACAGTACAAAATAAACCTTACCTTATTGCAATATAATCAGTTTTTGATTGCTCAGTTGAGGTATATTCTAAAAGCTAACAGACTACATCTGAGAGATTTGAGATTTTTATCTCCTACTTCATCATTTTCGTGCGTGCGCTGTGAAATAATAACCTTTGTTATCTAGTCTAGTCATTGAGAATTTATTGTACCAAAATTAATTCATTAAATTAATTCATTCATTTATTTATTTCATGAGACCGTTTTAGCTCAAAATCCGAACGGAGTGTCTAATGTTTTTGATAGCGACTTTAAATAAATTAGTTGACGATAGTACCCATTCCGTTAAATAAAACTTAATATAAAACAAAACCCCGATTGGTAAAATGTCTCGTGCATCAGTCTATGACTCTACTGTTAACACAATCTATTAATTAGTCAAAGCACATACAAAAAGTGACAGCTAACACTAGATTAGTAGATTGTATAGCCGACTGGCACCACTTTCTTAAATGTGGCTTAAACAGCATCTAACTAAAATTATTCATACAAAAGTCGATTTAAATGGTGCGAGTCGTCCTTAGTTTACGAGAAACCAGGGTGAAATTGGGTCTATAGAATTTAAAAGCTCAGCAAGCTGGACGCTGTATGTCTTGTAGGTAAGTTTGGTCATCAGTAATAATAATAAATTGTTTATTTTCACTGATAGAACTGCCTTTAGAAAAAGAATAAATACATTTATTATATCCACAAGACACATCACAGAAACAAAATAACCGGAAAGTAACAAAATTAAATCAGACAAATGAAATAAATAAAACAAAACCATGTAGCCAGATGTAGCCTGGGTAGTGTCTAGGTTGCCACAAAAGGCTGACTCAGCGTTGTGCTGAGAGTGTGAACCCTCAGCGCTGATTTTCAGTCGGTGCCCACGGTAACTCATATTTATACTCCGGAGTGCGTGTCCTGGTGCATTTAAATAGAATTAAATATTTTACATCTCATTCGTGAAAATCTGAACAGCAGCCGTTTAGCCTCTGCGTGGTCAGAAATCAGAAATGTATTTTAAAGAATTTACATTCTGATGTTGAATGTCAATGTACTTATATTGTATT
This sequence comes from Yponomeuta plumbellus, assembly GCA_947310845.1. NCBI lineage: Eukaryota > Metazoa > Arthropoda > Insecta > Lepidoptera > Yponomeutidae > Yponomeuta > Yponomeuta plumbellus. The sequence continues at coordinate 7,314,733 of OX371216.1, read as the reverse complement.
TGCTAGCCGCTGCCTTGGAGCCGAACGTAGTGGAGAAAAAGGCAGCGACAAAAAAACTCCCGGTCATAAAGCAACGTACATAGGAAATTAAACATATCTATAATCCTTCTTTGCCTCGTCGGGTAAAAAGGTTGGGCAAGTCTGCTCTAGGTTGTGCAATAACTTTTCTCTATCACCCTTTACTCAATCAATTTAGGTATCTCTGTGATATAGATAGATTTTATCTATGATAGATAACATAAAATATTCACTTGATATATTTCGTAACATTACCACTGCCTGGTTGATAGCGGTATCACGTCTGATTAACTTAGAGGTCGTGGGTTGGAATCTAACTGGGGGCTGCTATACATACATTACATTACACACGGCTTCAGATAAACAGATTCATGTTTTATGATGTTCTTGTCTGCTTATCCATATCACACAGCATAATATCAGGTCTTGGATGTTTACATGTTTGTGACGTCGCTGTTTCTGGTTTGGGGCCAGAAGCAATGTATGTGCCTGTATGTAAATGTTTATGTTATGTTTATTATATGTAGGGCCAGTTTCTGAATTGGGTATTTGACAGGATGTCAAATGAGTTACTTTTAAAACGGAATTTTGTATGAAAATACTTGCTTGTGACGTCACATTTCAGAGCACTCTTTTTATGTTTCATCTATTTGAAAATTGTAATAACTAGTGAATGATTAAAAAAAATACATTTTCCGAATCATTTTGTAATTTTTGTTTTAATCGAGCATCACAAATATACCTTGATTTTTAATTAGGTGGACTAAACTGACAGTTCAAAAAGCCATTTTTAAAATGTTGCCAGAGCAAGATCGTAGTGATGTGACTTGATGTGTTCATTGAATGTTCGATTTCATTCAATCATTCACTCTTCAATTTTATTTCCTTTATTTGGGGAAAATAATTTAACTTAATCTTAATCATTAAATACCTACCAATTAAACAAACATACCTACATCTGCAAAACCCACAAACTTTAGGAAATATTTGGTTTAAGTAACGAGAATACAACCCGACTAGACATATAATATCCACTTTTTTTTCATAAGGTTTAGATGATAACTCTGTAGTTAACCGTTTTCAACAAATAATATTTTGGCTAGTGATAGATTCGTATACCATATTGTGTCGAGTCTACTATGTACAGTATCTTCTTTATATAGTAGGTATTCATTGGTCACATTGTAACACCTCAGCCTTTAACGCTTGAATAATAAAGTTTTGCCTTCAAAACGTACTTTATTTTTCATTATATCTTGAAGGATCAATACAATAGTATCATGGCTGGGTTCCTCATCACAAATTAAAAACAATAAATAAAGGACAATGGCAGGCTTCAGTGGAAGTCTCGTACACCTACAAAAAGTCGTGTTGAAACATGAAATATTTACATTTAATAGATCATTGTATAAGAATTTGTTGCATTAATTTTCTTTTTTTTATAAAGTTGGGAGTCATGAGTTAAGCTTGTTTTTTTATGAAGTTTGGAGGTTATGTTACGACCCCGTTTGCTTGACTGTTAGAGATAAATACCAACACAAATAATTGAAACAAAATCATTCTATTATACACACATACGTACATACCTATGTACATACATTTATGTATAAATAAACAGTCAGATAAAAAATCAAGAAACATAATTTGAACCAAATACATACTAGGTACTTACTGCTCAACTAGCAACAGCAGTTTTCTACGTGTAAAGCTACTTCTCATGTTCTAGGATACTTTAGAACTATCACCATAGTCATAGTCTACTATTACTACATAATATACTACATACTTGTATAATTCGAATAACAAAAACAACTTTTTCATTAAATTGTGTTTATTGAGACAGATCTTATCTACATGTAGTACAGAAACGTATGGATAGCGGCGCCTTTTCAATGAACTACCTACGCTCTTAAAATAACGTCATCCAAGAAGTTAGCTGGTCGCGTCACTCCCTCATGGCGAGCATAGCCCAGGTACCAGATGATCACTCATCACATGGGAGCAACACCCCACAGCTCTCAGCTCTACAATGCAGTTGCAACAATAACTTATTATTGCTTCTCTGCCACGGTTACTTCTTTCAGTACAATAAAAACAACGACGACGAGACTTCAATTCAATGAAATTATTTTTTAATGGCACCACTAGGTTCTGCCCATGTCTAGTTTGTTGTGGTGGAGATGGCAAGTATCTTTTTTTTTGCCCGAAGCAGTCCCACTGAACACAAGATCGTTTCACCTGTTTGGTATGATGTAGTTCCACGGTAAGATCCTTAATAATATAGCAATAAAAGCCAAAATTAATTAACTCGAACTCTACTGATTTTCACTTTTACATGACAGTTGTTTTTTTTTGGCTTGCAAGAACAATCCATTTCGTGCCGTTTCTGTGTGTGAATTGCGTTTTATTTAATTATTTTCTTATTTTATTCCCCCTACATTAAAAAAATATTTGAATAACATAAAAAAAGCGACTTGCGAAATACTAAAGTTGGGAAAATATAACCCCAAAACATTCATTTAATAGGGCGGTACACCATTTGCCGTTGTCCTTTATAAACCTAATAGCCAGTGAATCTAACGACATAATATGCGACTTAGACAATAATCCACATGTGCCATCTAGGAAAAAGGAGAAAGCTGTTTTCTCAGTGTAGAATTACAGCTTTCATTATTGTATCGACCACGTTTTTGTTCAGTATTTAATTTTTTGTTTTTTTTTTCATATTATCTATTTGATTTTCCATTTCAATAAATTTATTAGCTAAGCAAAACGAAGCTTGCACCAAAATCTTTAATCGTGTTTAGTTGCTAATTTTATTTTAATGTGAAGTCTTTGTATAGTTTGACATATAAAGCGCTAACGCATTTTAAAATCGAGTTGCAATTCGTCCTAAGACTTTAAAAGTGATTAAAATTTTAAATCTAGTTTTTATTTTATTTTTTCCTATACCAAAACAGAAAGGAATGAATATGGTATATGTCTATCATGTTGTTAAGTTATAAATGTATAATTTTATCACGAAATCCTCTAACTTAAGTATCATTTAATTTTACAGTTTATTCTATCTAATCAGCCCGTAAATAGAGCCCACTGTTGGGAATAGGACTCTTCTCTTTCACGCCAACCCATCCGGTCCAGTGTCTCCCAGCCGCTTTCACAATGTCGTCGGCCGATCGGGCTGGTGGACCTGGTGGTCTGCCCACCGACCGTCGACCCGTTCTTGGCCACCTTAGTCCACCGGCCGTCTTCCCGCCTAACCAAATGTCCCGCCCGTCTCCAATTCAGCTTAGTAATAATTCGTGTCCGTACGTAGAGTTTATAATGTAATTTAATTTGTTTATTGGAGTGTAAAACAGGTAACAAACAATCAATATAACATACAGAGAGAGATAAGATAAGATATAAGAATATTAAGAGAGCTTAATAGAGTAGATCTAGAATGTCACCCAAAGCATACACACACGTGACGTGAGATCAGGAAAATGTAAACAGGCTTACATAACCAGACGACGTTTTAAACTTATCTAGCCTCAGATTTAACAAATTTTATTAAACATTTTTAACAAATTTTAACAAATTTAAAGGTTTAGGAATATGGTTAAAGAATTACCAAAACTAAATCTTAAATCACTCAGGGCCGGGCGAGCGAGTTACATTACATACACCAGTCTGCAATTGAATGAACGAATGATTGAATGAAAATATTTATTATTCGATCACTCTGAGCACAACACTATTTTTTATTTTCCCTTACGTGGCAACCCACCAACTGTCAGTTTAGTCCACCTAATTAAAAATCAGAGTATAGTTTATTGTTGATAGTGTCAAATACCGTATTGAGAACTTCACTGAGTGACTACTTAACTCTAGTGCTGTCTCGGCAAACACAGAAAAGAGCGTGACAGAACGTTACTTGAAAGAAGAAGAAAGAAAGAAAGAAGACTTTTTAGAGTTGCCACAGAAACAGAATGTAGACACAAGTAAATACATACTAAACAAAATACACAAAAGTCAACAAAACAAGAATAATAAAATAAAAACAAAACATCCGTTTTTTTAATCTAAGGCAGCAGGGCTCCACACAGTAGTGTATGGTGCCTAGCCACCCTCGACTCTAAACGCCTCAGGTGCTTCCGTGACAACAAAAAAGTATGATACTTGAGTATTTATTTAATGAAATTCTCAGAAAGCCCTTAGCATCCTATGTTTGGACCAAAATAAGTGATTGGTTTGTGCGGGAGTTATTGCTTTCCGTATTGTTGGTAAATGGAAAGCTGCTCGGAAAATGTCATCGTCTGCAACGGAATATACCCGATAACAAACAGGTTTCTCTATTGACAGCTAGGTAAACATTTTCACCATTAAAGTGTCCGATAGGAAGGACCAGCGTTTGATCTTAGATGTCCTTACAGTTAGTATGAAATCGTAGATCAAAGTACAATGGATAGATCGTGTCCTTATCAGCCTATTTAAATATTTTGCTACTGTCACCTGTTTGCCTGCGAACAGATTCTGGTTTGCATAAGGTGTCCTAAATGTTAAATTGTATGAGTCATACTTGGAGATGCACAATACGGTATTTGACACTATCAACAATTTGAGATGCTCGATTATAGCAAAAATTACTAAATGTTTCGGAAAATGTATTCTTTGAATCATTTACTAGTTATTACAATTTTTAAATAGACAAAACATAAAAAGAGTGCTCTGAAATGTGACGTCACAAGCAAGTATTTTCATACAAAATTCTGTTTTAAAAGTAACTCATTTGACATTTTGTCAATTATCCAATTGTACAGAAAAAATATATTATAGCCCGGCAAAGAACTTGAACAAAATCCGCGTATAAGAGTTTGCGATGGACACGTTATTAGTTAATTTGGCTCAACTAAGAATTCTAAGCGCCGGTTTCTGAATTGAGAATTTCACTAAGTAAATACTTAAGTAACGTTCTGTCACGCTCTTTTCTTAGAAATTTGACGAGACAACACTACGGTTAAGTAGTTACTTAGCAAAATTCTCAATTTGTTTTATTTCCGACAGAGCTGCAAATAAAATTAGAAACGGATACGAGTGGCAAATGTTTTTGACTTTGTCGTTAAAAGTTAAAAGTTGTTTGAACATAGATTATAATAGATTTTGAAATGCGACGTCACGAAATGTAGGACCCCTCCCGCCCCCTTGTCACACAATATCACACTTCGTCGGCCTCTCCCTCCCCCTTAACGTGTCACGTAATTTATGGATGGCCCCTTATAACAGTGTAAAGCAATTATGACAAAAAAAAAACTAGGAATTGTACCCACGACCTTACGGTGTATCCTTTGTGTTACGCCGCACAGTCTCATGTTTCTTCGTAGAACCACCAAACCGATTCAGTGTTCAACTGAATAAGTCAACTGGTAGTTTGATTGTTACAATACCGACAGGGGACGCAGGTGTTTGGGTGTGCGATTTTCAAAGAAATCATGTCACAGGACTCTGGTTGCAAATCGACACCTCTAGTTGCGAGAAAAATATGTTTTGACGTAGTTCGACAAAACGTGGGCAAGAAAGTATTGTTGTTTACGGACTAAAAGTCTCTTTATGAAGCCTGTAACAAATTCATCGTAGAAAAATATGTTTGTGAAATAGAACAACAAAACGTGGGCAAAGAAAGTTGCGGTGTTTTAGGACAAAAATAGTCTTTTATAGTGTTTAACTAATCACCATACCTATTCGAAAAGATGAAGTTTTATTTGTGAACGTAAACTACTTTTACTGTGGTAACAACTTCAAAATAGTCCCTTTTTCCCTTGCACTGTCAATTTGTTAACCTATGATTGACAGCTGTGAGTGGTTTTTTGTCTGTACTTCGGTCAACTAAAAGTCCACAGTTAAAAGCTGTGGCCTGAAAGCTGTTAACTAATACGAGAGTTAGTGGATAAGGGGGAATTAAGGGAAATAAGGGGCAGGCATTCCACCAATTTGGTCAAAGTACGTCTGGCTGGGACATCCCTGAGCGGCCTTTCCAGAGCGACTGTAGTCGCTCAAAATGTATCGATTTTAAGAATTAGGGATTTTCCAGGCGAACATACGTCGACCAAAATCGGGGAAATGTATGGAAAAGCAAGCTGAGTGAATGTTGATGAAGCGAATGAGATTTTTCAGGATTCTGGCAAGTTCCATTCCTTCGTTTTTATGTACATATTTATGTCCGATTATGTACATTTTGTGATGCTGACCATACGGGCATCTATATTTTTAATTTTCAACCGAACTCTTCAATTCTATTCCGAAATATGTGAGTGGTTGACCAAAAAGGGACCTGGAGGGATTGGAAACCGTTATTTTTTATTTGATTTTTTTAATCTCTGGTATTTTAGCTTTGTTTTGGTCTAACCAGAATATTTTTAGGTGCCGTAGTTATTTTTTTTTTGTGAGCCGAGCCAAGTCGAAATCTGTCTATACACGAAACTTCAGACGCGATTTTCTAGAAATCAATTATTTTCCCTTGAGGTCCCTTTTTGGCCAACCACTCACATATAGTGACCCAATGACCCAATGACCCAACACGACAAAGAGACGTCATCTGCTAAAAGTAGTAACTGACTCATGCGGTACGATAAGTCGTTTTGGTCCGCCAGTTAATTCCACGGCTTGAACTGCTCTTTGTTTAACGTTTTTGGTTTTATAATTACATGTTTTACACCGTTCCATTTGATGTGAAGTCAATTGCTTGGTAATATAATTACCGCTTTTGTTTTACTTCCCCGTGTAATATTTTCGAATGACCGTCTCGTTTCGTGCTAGACAAGACCATAGAAAATCACAAGCGAACGGAAAATTAAACAAAAAGACTGCAAAACGAATGAAATGATTACTCGTAAATTTTCAAAAGGAAAAAATCAATGAATTTCATTATAAGCAAATCGAATAACTAAATTATACCTACAATGATGATATCACAGGCCGACAGACATGCATTATTCATGCGATGATAATGATGACCCGTTTAGAGAAGTGTATGTATGACGAAGCTTTATATCCTATTGTTATTATGATTTTTTTTTCTGTATTCAATTGAATGACCATGAGAATTCCTACTGATGTATCAGTGAACTGTTTGTAGAGTTAAAAAACAATATGAAGATTGGTACAACAGCTTTTAGAATATACCTCGGCTACTATCGAATAGAATCGGATATATTAGTGTAATAGAAATATCAAAACTAATATTGACTTAATTTCGAAATCGGAACTAATATGACACTTAATTTCTCTTACACAGAGCAGGAAGTAGTACATATTACACTCGTGCTTTTGGCGAAAACCGAAGCCTACTAGAGCGGAGGTATATTCTAAAAGCTAACAGACTGTATGACGTAGGACTAAGCAGCGTGTGGTCCGCAGCGGAGTAGAGACCTTCTCTCAAAGAGAGTAATTGTGCGCTTAATTTCCACGCGGGCCCGGCGATACTTTGTTTTTTTAAATATTTTATATTTTTAATCACACTAATATTATAAACGTGAAAGTTTGTGTGCGTGTTTATATGTTTGTCAGTCTTTAGCGCTGAAACGGCTGGACGGATTTTAATAAAATTTGGTATGGAGTTAGCCGATACCCTGGATTAAAACATAGGCTACGTTTTACCGCGGGGAAATATCTTATTCCTACGGGAAAATCGATGAACCGCGGGTAACACCGCGGGGCACAGCTAGTAAACAAATATAGTATAGCTATCACTGAAAATCTCTTAATGACTTTTTGATACTATTGTAGGTACACTGTACATTTTGTTATTTTAGTCGATGGTTTTTCTGAAATCCAATAAATAAATAAGTGAAAAAAAAAATTGAAACTCTACACGTCTTAAAAAAATGCGAAATATCAAGTAACTGTAATAATAAAAAAACTTATGTCAGGCGCACCAAGGGCAAAGGGACTTTAGAACGACGGTTAATGAGTATAAGGTTTAATTTCGTTTCCGAGTACCCGCTAGCAAATTTGGTAGCTGCCGAGCCGAAGGGTTAAAAACCGTTGTTAGGCACTTTCTCCACTGCTCCGGTCCGGCATCGGAACCGGAATCAGTCATGAGAAAAAATATCGGATGCCGGATTATCCTTCTCCACTTCATCCGACTATAATCAGCAATAGACGTGATGCAGTGCTTTATTAAAATACCTCGGTTTTTCTATTCGAGGCAGGGGACGTTTTCCACACATTCTATTAATCTAATTAAATAGTATGGGAACATTTTTAGGTTGTATGCGCGAGGCAAAAACGTGTATTGTTTTTGTACGTCGATCACTTGACACTTCGGACCGGTAAAATACCGTTCCGATCTAGCAAATTATCGGGCCGTTAAAAACCGGATGCCGGAGTAGTGGAGAAGCTTATTCTCATCGGCCCGCCAAAAATTGTACAGTTCCTGAAGTATTGCGAGTCAGGCTGTCTATCTTAACGATTTTCTGTTCTTCGCCATATTCTTTTTGAGCATAAATAAATATTCACAACCTACAACTTGCAAAATTATACTCGTGTGTTATGCACCTTAAGGGACTCCACACACGACAGCTATAAGGTAAAGATGTGTATATTATAGCACGATATATCTCATTACATCTTTCCATAGAAATTGTCAGGAGACCACACACGACAGCTATAATATACATCTTTACATCTTCGTACCTTAAAGGTACTGAGCGATACGAAGATGTATATTTACCTGTCTATACATCTTAATATATCTCAATAGGTACCTTTTCGTATATTACGATACATCTTTCTTCGAACAGGGTGTTTAAAAAGTTTCTTGGTGATTCAAAAACTCCACTAGGAGTCTTGTCGCTAAACGACATAGGTATTCAGAGTCCTGTCTCAAAAAAATAATTTGCTCCTCATCACTTGTAGTCTTATCTGTAATCACTAAATAGTCTCGCTAAAGGCCGGTTTCCGAATTGAGAATTTCACTTAAGTAAATATTTAAATAACGTTCTGTCACGCTCTTTTCTGAGAAATTTGACGAGACAACACTAGAGTTAAGTAGTTACTTAGCGAAATTCTCAATTCAGAAATCGGCCGTAAGCTACGTTTCGTAAGCCTGAGAAAGGTATAGTCCATACTCCGCCACGGGGGGCCAAGTCCGGATTGGTGGAGGCTTGTAAGAGTAGTGGCTGGTCTTACTCTATGGCCTCTGACTTGGCTTAACGACTGCCATCTATCGACGGCAGCCAGCACCAACTGCTTAACATGCCTTGCGAAGCATGGAACCGCTCGGAAAAATGCCATTAGCGTTAATCATAAACGGTCACCCGTCCGCGCACTGAACCCGCCCTATGTTGCTTAACCTTCGTGATCGTTTAAGATCACTCAGGCGGCCAGGGCTGCGAGCAATTCTTCGATTCAGTCCATTGATTAACTATGATTTTATAGATATAACATAGGGTTTTAAAGTTGCCTTTAACATGAAGGATAGTAATAAAAATCAATCTACCTCAAGAAAAGAAAAAAAAGTGCAGCAACACAGTGGTCACCAATTTTGTAATAATAATTATCATGCCTGTCCACTAGGTGGCGATGTCTGATAATTCCGCATATAATTTAAACTCCTCGGAATTTTCCTTACTATAAATGATGTTCAATGCACATCGTTCTATTTTTGGCACATGTGCCAACGCATACGCGCATCAAAATCTCAATCATCTTCTGATGAACTACCTGTCTATTAAATCTAGTAGTAAGTCGACAGATCCATAACAACACCCTGTATAACGCCTTAGCAGCCGGAACGTGTGTCGTTCGAGACGTATGTCAACAAAATGAAGCGAAATATACATTACGTTACCTGTTGCGTGTGTGATACTTTAATATAATGTAAAGCTATACATCCCGGTATGTAATGTATATTATAGCCGTCGTGTGTGAAGTCCCTTACTTGTGCAAATAAACTGGGTATTTTCTATCAATAGAAATTGTATTGGTTGCGTTAAACGTTTGCCTCGTGTGTTACATCTTGAATCTGTTGTTATCGAACAATGCATGTCACATGTCACTGTGTCTAGCCTACCGGAGCTCGTGCGTTTGTCTCGGACCCACTGCCACCATCGTTGATATTATATTGACCTGAAGGCCTGAGACACACAGAACGGTCGTGGGGCGAGGTCGTTCAGGAAACACGTCCTCTTTCCAATTTCATCATCATCATCAACCCATTTTGTCCCCACCGAGAGGCACGGGTCTCTTCCCTGAGGAAGGTATAGGCCATACTCCACCACGGGGGCCAAGTCCGGATTTGACGACGACGACGTCTTTTAGACACCCTAGCTCCACGACCCTTCTATGGGGCCTGGGCCAAAGAGTATAGGTAAGCCTAGGCGCACACTAGCGACACGCGACAGGTGACAGCTCGGCGACTAGACGCGACGACAGGCTACGACAGTCAATTTTCATATATTTTGTTCGAACCTCCGGACACTTGGCGTCAGAGTCGCGGAGTCGCGACGACCAGACGCCAGAAGCAAATGACACCGTCGCGTCTGACGCGGCGACAAGTCGCCCTGTTTGCGATGGCTCTAAGAGTGGGGTATAACAGATACTATTGACCGCCTCTTTGGTCTAGGCGTTAACACGCTTGATAACCAAAGCAGAGGTTTTGGGTTTGATTCCCTCTGGAGGAATTTGGACAAATGTTTTTTACAGATGGCCTCAGTCAGGATGTTTTTTAGGCTTGGTTACCATAGTGTAGGACATACTTGTTTGGGAGTAGGAAAAGTGATTGTGTTAATTATTGGGAACAAATGCTGTATGCCGCTGGGGACGAATGCCATTCGAAGAGGAGAAGATGAAACCTAGGTTTCGTCATGATGTTTTCCTTCACATTCATCATCATCATCATCATCAACCCATTATGTCTCCACCGAGGGGCACGGGTCTCTTCCCTGAGGAAGGTATAGCCCATACTCCACCACGGGGGCCAAGTCCGGATTGGTGGAGGCTTGTAAGACTAGTGGCTGATCGTACTGTCAGAAGTTTTCAAGCCGCCCTATAAAGGCCTCTGACTTGGCTTAACGACTGCCATCTATCGACGGCAGCCGGCACCAACTGCTTGACGTGCCTTGCGAAGCACGGAACCGCTCGGAAAAATGCCACTAGCGTTAGTCATAGATGGTCACCCATCCATAGACTGAACGCGCCCAATGTTGCTTAACCTGCGTGATCGTTTTTAAGATCACTCAGGCAGCCGGGGCTACGAGCGAATCTTCCTTCCTTCACATTAATTAAATTCAATAACTTTAGTAAAACGTAGCGTTAAGATTAATATTAGGTAAAGGTATTCAGAGGACAATTGTGTCTAGTGTTCAACACATTCATGAGTAATATTTTTTTATGTTAACGTTTAAAACTGAGCTGAGGGCCTAAAATCAATGAAATCCACAGTCTATTTCAGGTTAACTCGGTGCTAATCGTTTGTTGCAAGGGGGTACTAAAAGCACTAGTTGCGCGCGCATTGTTGTCTATTTTAAGATTGTTTCGCGCGTGGTTTATCTTAGCTAGAACTATGTGCTTCGTTTACGTAGATGCTCGGTTTAGCCTTTGATACAATAAATATGATGTTTACTTAGGTGTCTAGAAGTTTTACTCTAATTCTGTGGCAAAATATGAAAACGGGAAAGAAATTCTAAGGGTATTTCTTTAACAACATCAGGGTGCTGAGTGAGCTTACAAATCTCTGCATAACCTGAGTATGTAAAAGTAATCCATACGTAATATTTTACGAGAAATCCGAATGATTGTGCGTTTTGCAATGCATGTGTAGTGTACCGTGATAGAAAATTAAGCCTTGTATGAAGCAACTCCATTGTAAGATCTATTTTTGTGTAAAAACCTATCATCCATAATCAACCCATTATGCCCCCACCGAGGGGCACGGGTCTCTCCCCTGAGGAAGGTATAGGCCAAACTCCAGCATGAGGGCAGAGCCGGATTGGTGGAGGCTTGTAAGTCTAGTGGCTGGTCTTACTGTCGGAAGTTTTCAAGCCGCCCTAAGCCTCTGAATTGATATTATACATATCGACCCCTTACTGCTAAAACCAACAAAGTGCCCTTTTTGTCAAAACTGAGTTATATATACCATCAGAATCTACTCTTCAAGATCTACAAAGTGGTCGAAATAACGGAAACAAAAACACAAACTTAGCATCCACAATTACAAGTTTTAATATAGTTAACGATATCCAAAACTTAAACTCGAGTTTTCTCGGAACAACATTTCATGCAGATAGTCGGTTTTAGCAGTAAGGCGTCGATATACATACTTTTTTTAATAAGTATTCTTTTTTTCAGTCGTGTACACTTTCAAATACATATTTTGAAATCGTTCGTAATTAATTAATACTGGATTTTTTGTCGGAAGGGTCCGGTTTTGACGTTTCTCTACTCAGTTTGATTAAGCTCTACGAATCAGTTCTATACTGCGTGCGTATGAATGGTTTAGTTAATTTTCAATAGTGTATACTTTCAAACATTCAAGAAACAAGTGCACGCATTCCCATGAACGGAATTACCCATTATTGTGGGATTTTTTATGATTCATCCGACGCATTTTGTTAGGTAAATTGTTCTAGAATTTCTATTGGAAAGGTGAAATTTTTTAGTTGTCAACAGCACATCAATTACACTATCGACTTGTTCTAAAGTCTACTCCATCTACTAAACAATCTCCCAGGCACTGCAATATCCGAGTGGTCACTTCATCCATCTAGTGTGAGTGAAGGTGCATCTGGACGCTTGCATAAATTATCTCGCTCCGTAGATGCAAAGACGAAAGTTTTTTTGTAAAACGCAAGTTACTTTCACGTCACTGGGAAACTTATCGATTTGATTAGACTCTCAGGTTTCCTCACGATGTTTTCCGTTACTAGTAGCAATTGGTAAAATTATAATAATAAACTCATGCCCGCTATCCCCGAGGGGGTAGGCAGAGGCACCAATCACCAGAACTGGGCCCACGTTTTGCCCACGTTAGGTCCCAACGTGACAAGTGGCAAGCCTGTCGCCGTTATCCGGGAACAATTTATCAGCGAATAGAGATGCTGTACAAACAAACAAATGTACGTAACTAAAAGTCATTGGCATGCGGGATTCGAACCCAGACCCTCGATTGATTGATCGAGCGATTGGTATTGCTACTATAACTTCACAAATGTACATAACTTACCATTGAATTTAGATACAATGAACTTACTATAGAAATTAAATAATTAATCAATTTAAATTAAGGGTAGCCGGAATAAGACATGGCGTAAGTAGCTATGGTTTATTCCAGTTACACTGTCCATGTAATAAAACGATTATTTTGTTAAAAAAAAAAACCGAAAAACGGAACCGTTTATTTGCTGCTCCTACATTCTCCATTGATCACTTTCGATCAAGAAATAACGATCGCTTTACTTATACTAGGTACTTATAGCATTGGTCGTATTTTAAAAAATCGTTTGTTTACAAAGCGAGTACAGTAATCCGCTGGAGAGTCTCATTTAGTCCACAAACGTCCCACGAACAAAAGTAAAATCTATAAGCAGTGCTGAATGACATCACTACGATAGCAAGCTGGCATCGGTCCATTATTTTTCTCTGTCAGCGTCGCTTTGAATCGTATCAATGATACTGTGTCATTAAAAATCGCATAGTCATAACGAGAATCGAATCCACGGCCTACGACTTATAAGAATTCCAAAGTGTATTGAGTGTCTCGATACCAAGACAGAGGTCCTGGGTTCGATTCCTTCTGGGGCCACCGTACATTTACACTACTAACGGCCTCAGTCTGAGAAAGTATGAACATTTTTTCATACTTCAGCGACTTAGATGCATCAGAAAACCAGCGCTAGTAGCCTTTGACTAGCATTTTTAGCTATTTCTATTGCAGCACTGGTATTTATTAGATAGCAATATTTTTGTGTAATTGTCCAAAGTATGAGTTTTGTCCAAATATTGGTTTATTTTTGTGTTTTTATGTTATGATGTTACAATGGAAATAAATGTGTTTCACTTTCACTTTCTGAGTTTATTTCCATGTTTGTAATGTTCTTGCCTGGTTGCCATAGCACAGGGTATCCTAGTTTGGGACCAGGTCAAGTGATTGTGTTGTGTGTAAGTTATTATTATTATTATTGTGAGTGCCTGACGGTTCCAAAATTAAGGCCTTTACGAAGTTCCGCTTCGTTTTTTTTAGAAGAATAATAGAATAGAATAATTTATTGAAATACGGTTGCATGCACAACATAAAGTTTACAAATACCGTTTACATGGTATTAAAGAGGTACACATGATTGCAACATACTGTATGTTAAAAAAATTTGAAGTAACGGTGGTCCCCACACTATTCTGACTACAATGAGCCGTTTTCAGAAGCACTAAAAAAAATACATATTACGGCTGTCAAAGTAATGCAATTTTGGACCTCAGCCCAATAGCCATATGTGATACATCATAAAATACGTCTCAGCGAGCTGAACAAAAGTTACTATGACGCCAATAGCCAAATGTTTGTCCTTTCGGAGTTATATTGTATTGAAAAAAAACTAAAATTTTCAATAAAATATAACTCCGAAACGACAAACATTTGGCTGCATTCTTTTGACAGCCGTATTATTATTATTTTTTTAGTTCTTCTGAAAACGGCTCATTCTGTCACTCGCCACGATCCTGACAGATCTCTTTCAACATAACATTTATATACGGGCACATACATTGCTTCTGGCCCCACACTAGGATACCCTGTGTCGCGGGAACCAGAAACAGCGACGTCACAAATATCTAAATATCCAAGACCTGGGTTTCTTTTTGTCCCCAGGCGGGATTGACCTCTTTCATTTCAATAACTTTCATTACAGTCTGTTTTTTCATTCACTGCAAAAAAAAAAATTGTCACGTAGACATGTCTCCATACAATTCTTAGGCTGTCAATGTCTGAAAGTTGCTAGTACGTAAAAACCAAATAACCCCATTTTACTTCCAAGTTAAATTGTGTATGCTACGCAGGTGATTTTTTTTAGACTTTGCTCTTACGAGTAATTCAATTTTAATGTCTTTGATGTGATAAGGATTTTGGTCACATGAGTCTTCTATTCACGGTAAAAAAAATCTACCGCGTTAACCTATAGCTTTTATAGCGGTAACACCGCGTCATTTTTTTTACATAGAATTAAAAAACGGACTGTAGTAGCATGCACGCACGCCGGTTTCGGGTAGGTACTTTCGGGTCCTTTATTTTCTTTATTATTAATTTGTAAATGATAAATTAGTACATAGTTATTTTAACGTTTCCAGTTGCTGTAAATTTTATTTATCACTAGCTGCCCCGGCAAACTTCGTACCGCCTAAGTTTTCGTAATTTTTCCATATTTTCTCACCATTTTAAACCTCCCGTGGAAATCCACAAATATAAAAAAGCAGTTAAATCGGTCCAGCCGTTCTCGAACAGCAATCCATTTTTATGTTAAGACTAGCTGACCCGGCAAGAGTTGTTTTGCCACATAGGGTTAGGAAAAATAGATAACAACCTATTCTCAGAACTACCAAATATACATATAAAATTTCATCAAAATCGGTCTAGCCGTTTCGGAGGAGTTGCGCACTAACACTGTGACACGAGAATTTTTATATATATAAGATTTTTATGACTCTACATCGAATAGAGACGGTTCTTTGAACTGACTTCATCAATAGGAGTAGTTTCGGTGCCAAGATTATGTATGTTGTGTGTGCCTTGGCGACCCTGAAGACTCATCGGAATTTTAAAGTAATAGTACACACAGACGCAATAAAATATTACGAATCGTATTTGTTGCTAGATTGATTAATAACACACGTTTTACATATTATTTACCAAGTTATCATTTATACATATTCGCTTGGTGGTGTTTAATAGCTTACTAAGTTGTATTATGATATCATCGCAATTTAAAATAATAACTTACTCGATATTTCATGCTGTAGGTAGTTGTATTTCGTTGTTATTATTTTTTGTAGTAAATGCTGTAGAGTTACGAATTGGATAGAGGTTCCATTATCCCATTACAATTAGGCGAAATGTATGTATGTTTAATAATTTTGTTTAATAGTCGCGGCCCTCACATTTAGATTGAATAATACATTTGTTATGTTATTATTATAATACTTCTTAATTTTTGGTTGGGGTGTAGCCTTGGGGGCGCTATGGGCCGATGACTTAGCAATTTATTTTTTTTTTAATCGTTTTTTGCGTCCAATTGGGTTCCTATAGAGCCTCCATGCTTACACCCCAAACGCCTACTCCCCACCCCCAACTTTACCCACCAACCCAACTCTTGAATTCACGATTTATAGAAAAGGGTCTTAGGGTTTTTTTTTATTGAACACAACTACATATAGAAGTCGTGTAAAGTTACCTTACCACGCCTCCCAGTTTGATTAACTACACGCATCCACGCCGAACAACGCGTCGGAATGCGCCTTAACGATCTGAACCCAGATTAGCACTCTGTAGACTACCAGCTCTACGTTCGAAAAGTTTTTTGCACGTGAACCGAGCGCCGCTGACAACGGCCGGCAGTCGCGTCGCGACCTCTCTGTGTATCACCACACGGCACACATACCAATTAAAACAGCCAATCAATTTTATTCTAACCTAAAATATTTATTAACAAAAAAAAAAGAACTGTCGAACCGTCGAACGTTCTTCGGAAACGTCAGTGCGTACCTTTTTCAAAAGGCGGGAATTCGACGCGTCTTCGCTAATTCGTAGTGCTGTGCTAATGTTGAAGCTCGATTTCCGCGATATATCGGTGATGTAACGCGGTGTTTTGTTCAATGGTGTCTGTTGTTCTGCGGAACTGTGTCTCGAGTGTGGTCTGAGGGGGATTGAAAGTGTTTTAGTGTAACGCTAATTGGAAGGATTGCAACTTGTTGGCTCTAGGTATGTGTCCGTTGTTTACTTTTTTTTTCGTTTGGAAAATGCTGAATTTGCATAAGTTTTTATGCTCGCACACGTCGGTGGCGAATTGCCAGAGTTTATTATTATAACGCTTGCAGATATTTTCGTGAATGCTGCGTTTATTTTTGTGTAAAACTTCGCACACGAAATTTCTAAACGTGTGCAGAATTCACTGATGCTTAAGAAGTACATACATTACGAACATCTTATTACACGTATGTATTTAAAAATGGGCAAATATTCAGCAAATTGTTTATTTGCCAATCCTTCTTATACTGTACGGTAGATTTTAGCATTTTCCTTATTCTTCTCGGCTATTTTCCTTCTATAAGTTATTACTGCATTATCGATGTTTTGATATTTGTAATAAACATTCTGGTAAATTTAACTGAAAATAAAATGGTTGAAATTATAATGCGAAAGTTGTTCAAAAGTATATATTTTCATTCAACCGAAAATGTAAGCATTCAAGATTAAACTTTGACTTTAAGACTGTGTAGTCTCAAGGAGATCTTAATAAATTATCTCCAACAATAATAACTCAAACAAAAAATGGCCTTCAAAAAGTCTTAGCTATGGCCACTTAATTTTTTCTTCACACCCATGCCATGTGGTGAGGTTGATTTGTAAAGTGTAGCAGTTTTTGCAACATCTGTGTTTCCGACACATTTTTTTTAAATATTTTAACACAAGAGGTTATCTAAAACAGCTCCCACGAATGGCATTGCGTAGACTTTTTCTTTTGATATTTATTTCTTTATTTGTGTATGATTATTTCTGTAGGTTTATCATATTTTCGATTATTCCCCCCCTAACCCGCCCCTACTATAGGTCTAGGTTTTTTTTCGTATACTTGTGTAAGTTTATTATATCTTTTTTTTTCTTTCACTACCTGTTGCCAATCTCTGTAAAACAAAGGTTTGCTGGAAGAGAATGCTTCCTACATTAAGCACGCCCTTGTACACTTCTTCACATTCACATTCAACTCTTTATTGTACACACCAGAAAAATAGACAAATATATGCAATGAAGAATTAAGTACCTACATAAGTATATTGTGAATCATTTAGATTTTAACCAAAAGTTTCAAATAGAACACCAAAGTGTTAAAGAGATCTTAAAACTATACGCCTGTTAGATACCTGTTTTCTCAAAGCTATCTAATACAAAAAAATGGTTCTTCATCTAACTAAAGTGCCAAGTTGTATGGCAATCTGGCTATGATGTAATCAAGCATGCAGTCTGTTTTGACCTCAGGCCCACATTTATATGTTATCTCTAATATTATATGCCGGCTCACAGGAACCTGTTTGTACGACTATCTGGACAAAATAAGTACAACAGAGAACCTACTCTAACCACTTTTAAATAAAGAACACTGCTGGGCATGACTCTAAATTCCCTTTCATACGTTCCGGTCTCCTTCGTAGTATCATTGACCCTTTTAGCTGGTGGATTGCCAACTTTAGTGTACTTGGCTGAGAGTGAATACCACGAATTTTGCAATTTCATCGTGTAAGACATGTGAAAAGAAATGACTTATTGATTAGAATAGAGAAGGATCTATAAATAACATATCTTTGCTGTAATTTGTTTGTGTGTCAAAAGTGAAATTACAAAAACCTACTAACGTTCATATTTACTTTTTATTAGTCGTTGGTGTAGCGGTAAAAAAGTTTGGCTACCGAATTTCTATCAAAGTCTTTTGCCACTGGAGCACACCAAATGGCCTTAGTCTGCCATCTTGTCTGTTTAGCAGATGATAGCAAAAAGTATTCTTGTTTGGAAACAAAGGCTATTTGACAGCTTTATGAAATAGAAAGATAAAGTTCATTAAAAAGAAAGTGGTACTTTTAAATTCTTTCGTGCATCTTCTAAAAAAAAGGAAACAAAAATTCACTTTTAAAATAAGCTAAAACACTAAAAGTCAAAACACTATCTTGAGCAATATGGCCTCTTATAGGTATCGTGACGTCACTGTTCAGTAAACAAAACCTAAGAACGAAACGAATGACAGACGCCATATTGTGACGGCATCATAGATTCGGCCAGTCGAGGCCGTTTTCGTTAAAATGACTGCAGACTCGTAATTTATCAAACTTTTTGCTTTTATTTTTTTATAACTAACCATTTTCTTCTTGTTAAAATGGGTTAAAGCAGTTTTTGAGACTCAAAATTGATACAAATAGGTATAGTATGGAATGATTTACATTTATTCAGAATATGAACTTGGTTCTTTTGTGCACAACGAGCCGCGTCGGTCTAACCGATATGTTGTGTGTGTGTGTATCGCTGTGTTTCAAGGTTTTTTTGTCCATTTAAGGCTAAGATAGCCATTACAATTTTTGGATATTGTTTTCGGTGGTTAACTTAGTTAGTTAACTTCATTATTGGTCCGTGTTGTGAATTGCAAAATTGCACAAAGATTCCGATTAGATCGGGCTAAGTAGTTTTTTGAACCTTGGCTCGTTTCCGCTGTTACGTAGTTTCGTAAGCACCGCTTATAGTATTGTTTACTATGTTAACAAGCAGGCAAAGAGAGAGTGATAGAAAGGCGAGAGGTTCAGGTTTTAAGTCGCTTTTGAAACTTTCCTATACGTCGATTACTTATAGCGGTGAAGATTTCTTTGCTGAAAAGATTATTTATAGTAATTTCTTCGAAGCTCAGCAAGTATGTATTCCAACTTTTCAGTAATATAAAAACAGAGATTTTGTTTTCACAAAATTGTTTTTTATTTTTAATTTGTTATTCTGGCGTGTGTGCACTCATATATATCACTAATTTCGTACCGGTCTACGGCAGTTTTTAAAAAAAGTAGGATGTTCTCAGTTTGTCCGTACATATTTTGTATGTTAGGTATAATACTGTATTTGACACTATCAACAATAAATTATTTGAGATGCTCAATTAAAACAAAAATTACAAAATGATTCGGAAAATGTATTTCTTTTAATCATTTATTACTTATTACAATTTTTAAATAGATGAAACATAAAAAGAGTGCTCTGAAATGTGACGTCACAAGCAAGTATTTTCATACAAAATTCCGTGTTAAAAGTAACTCATATAACTTCTTGTCAAACACCTTATTCTGTACCACGTTTCCGGTTTCACTATTGTATGTTAGAGAGGGTACCTCAAGGGATCATCCATGTAAGTTTGGTCGATATCTATTCATGAAATAGTGTGCGGGGGGTTTCTTTTTAAATAAAAAAGTCGTTTTTATTAACATTAACGCCAAGGCTAGGCCTTAACTGAAAACGGTCAACTACAAAGTCAAATTGCACAATTTATTACATTAATCCACCTTAGTTACAGGGACCATAAATTGTACAACGCCCCGAGAAAATTGCCGTCTTTTAAATCCTGTCCTGCCTACGTGATACTTTTCAATTAGAGATCCGTTGCGAATCTTAAATATTCTATATGGGTTATAATCTTTAATTATTATTTTTAAATTTACCTAGAAATAAATGTAGAGAATATTTCAACCCGTCTTTCAATTTTAATGAAAATATGTCTATAAATCTTAGTAAGTGAATAAATAAGACGAAAAATGGGGAACAGGATTTACAATTAATTAGTTAGTTACAATTTCGCCCACCTGAACAGATAACTTGGTGGCGCAGTATTTATTTATTTATTTAGTTAATTCTTTTTATTTGAAACTGTAAAATTCTGAAATTCTGCAGAAAATATTTTACCGGTCGCTACCCCCCGGTTTCTAGTACACAATCTGTTAATCTACACTCACCTGTTTTTTTCTATGAATTTGGAGAACTGACAGCTAACAGTAGATTGACAGATTGACGGTATACCGGAAACTGAGAGGTTAGTATTTTATACTACACGCTACGTAATGCACTTCATAATGTCGCCAGCTGCCTCTACAAAGTTTATGTTCACCGCATCTCGCATTAATCTATATATTGATTGAGTTGTTGCGTCCGCCAGGGTGAACTGTAAACAATATTATGCGCAGAATTCAGAGTCAAAATAAACTTGTCTTTAGCACATGCATGCACGAGTTACAGCCCGATACTTGGGCAGAGTTTCATAAAAATACAGTTCGTAGTTTATTATGACAATTCCCGAGTTTACTAATCTCGACGTCAGACGCATAAAATATGTTCAATTGCGACGAAAATGACTTTAAATCTTCAATCTCAGCTCGGGGAGCTCTTTTTAACCACCTGAGAAACATTTATGTCTTATTCTATTGCTGGGATAATTCAGGTGCATATGCTTAATGGAACAATGTCATTATGCTTAATGGAACATTGACTCATTAGTACTCGTAGATAGGTTTTTTGACTTACGTACGGATTTTTTTACTAAGATCTCGTCAGTAGTTAATCATAACGTTCAAAATACAAGCATTCATGATTAATTAAGTAATCAGTTTTAATTTTATGCGTCAACAAGTAGGATAAGTCCATCATAGCAAGTGCGTAACTCAAATGATCTATCTACTAATGGGTCATTGTTTCACTAAGCATACGTAGGGTGATACTACCTTGTAGGCTCGCTCTCCTGTAAAGTATACAAATGATAAATCGACCAATGTTTCTGACGTTGAGACTTGTTAATCTGTGCGTTAATCGACATAAATAATGTACCTACATTGAATTGTTACAGCAACCCTCGAATAATTCTGTTAAACAGGAACCTTTTGCGACTGTCTGTACCTACAGATATCCGGTAATTCACGTCTCTAGATTAGGTATTAGTAACGAGTCGGTTAATTGAGGTCAATTGAAAGACTGGCTAATCGAAAGGAAGGCTCGGACTTAATATTCAGCAGCTAAATAGCGCAGGAACTGTAAGGAACGTGATGCTGGCACTCCATTTTGACTATTGGTATTCGCATATTCGTCGACGATTTAGAATACGTTGCAGTAATACACATTCATAAACTACACGTTATTAACTTATTCCGGATACACTTAGGTACTTCATTTTTGTCGTAAGAGTCCGCAGCTTTCGCTCTGATTCACAGAGCAAAAAATCAAGTAA
Organism: Yponomeuta plumbellus; assembly: GCA_947310845.1. NCBI lineage: Eukaryota > Metazoa > Arthropoda > Insecta > Lepidoptera > Yponomeutidae > Yponomeuta > Yponomeuta plumbellus. Next base: position 7,292,738 of record OX371216.1, on the reverse strand, counting down.
GTTTTCGTAAGCACATTGTAAAGTTTTAAGTTTTACAACACCCGTGAGTGGATCCGGACTAAAACTTTACAAAGTTTTTTATTTTTATTTTTGAAAATACCTTATATTCGGTTTATCTGTTAGCGGCGGTCGTTCGTAGTTTTTAATTTTACAGGCACAACTTAAAAAAGGCCTACGGAACGGACATTTTGGCACGCTATATTTAAAAATTCATTACAATAAGTAGCGGCCATTCACCAATCCGTAGGTACGGTCTTCAGCATATCAAGCCTCTACAAGTGTATCCGTAATAAAGTTAATAATAAGATAAGAATGTTCTTCACTCATCAACAACCCATTGTGTCCCCACCGAGGGACACGGGTCTGTTCCCTGAGGAAGGTATAGGCCACACTCCACCACGGGGGCCAAGTCCGGATTGGTGGAGGCTTGTAAGACTAGTGGCTGGTCTTACTGTCGGAAGTTTTCAAGCCGCCCTAGGCCATTTATTCATCAGCATCATTGCGTTCTTCATTGTACACCGGAAAAAACAAAATCACAAAATATATACAAAGGTGCCTACGGCGGCCTACGTTGCAGGTTTAACAATACCCAGCGCCTAAGATTGCACCACCAGCAGCAGTGGATGGTTGATATTGATTGACTAAATACGTGAATGCCAATAGTCATGTGACTTCACTTGGCAGACATTACAATTTAAACCGGTAGTGCACGGTTCCGTAGAAGGAAGCGTTTGCATATTAGCATTTTATTGTAGGTGTCTTATAACTAGAGACCGGATTGCAAGAAAAATCCCGAAAATATGCACAAAAATCCATAAAAATTACCAAGCAACATGAAGTAATACATATAAAATTGTTATGTTTTTGTTTAAGAAGCCAGTTTTTCACACGCTTCCGAATAAAGTTACTTAATTACAATGTGTTATAAAAGTTATAAAAATAACGTCTTTTAAAATAATTGAAACGCTTATTTTTTTCATACAAAACTCCAAGTGATTGGAGTTTTGTATGAAGAATCCTTACTTTACATAACTACTTAACTACATAATTTGTAAATGTTATTTATGAGTACAATAAAGAATATTCTATCTATCTATCTATCTACTTCAATGTTAACCCGTTTAGAAGTGTTAATTCATGAATTCTAATTGTCTTGCTGAATCTACCTTTCTCATTTTAAGTCTAGATAACTAGTTTGTAATTATTTAAGCCGTTTGTCGAAAGAGGTCCAACTCCTAAGATACAGGTAAATCCTAGTTTAGGAGTTGGAAATCGCATTAATATGTGTAATATGTGTATCATTAAATCGTTTAAATCTTAAATCTTAAATCTTAAATCTCACTACATTTTATTTTATATATTTTAAGAGTGTAGGTAAGATTTTGGTCAAATAAACACTTTTTTTACTTTTACTTTACTTTACTTTTTACTTTCCCGCAGTATGTATTGGGGTACCTATTCCTTTTAAATTCTATTATTCAATTTTTTGTTTATTTTATCATGCACACGCACCACAAATTCAATGATACGCCCTATCGCATAATATGTGTATTTCTTAATACAATTCTTTTTAGTTGAAAAGTCGCCCGAAACTCCATTGAGTAAAGGTGTATAGGTAGATGCGCTGTCAGCTGTACTAGTGTGATAATTATGTATTTCAGTCTTTACATCAGGCTTACTCTATTTCGGTCATACCTACATGTCAAACAAATCATACAAACGGCACGACTGCACGACTGCAGTGAATCATAAACAGAGAGACGGTGTTCAAACCAGATGGCCTGTTTAGTTTTACGACTCTACCTTTACTTATTTTGTGTAAATACTATCGAAATAGAAACGCTCCCATTTCTCTCCGTACCGTGTTAATTGACTTGTATTATGGTAGAGTTTAACGAGGCAAGTCTAAAATATCAGTATACGACAAGGAGAATTAAATTCTTCTTGGTATAGGAGGATAAAATATCAGTGACTGGGAGTTTCAGCACCCGCGCAAAAAAAAAATAGCAATACATTCCTACAATGGAAAAGAAAAGTCACCAAATAGACATTGTAAATCAATGCCACCTGTGTTGTCTACATTGCATCACATCCTACAAAGTAGGTACGAAAACCATTGGACATCATGAAACTGCTCTGTTGGTGCGTCAAGTGCTATTCTAGTTCAAGCGCGCCCCACTAGATGGCGCTAACGGAAACGAAAAATATAACAATTTATTTTCGTGGCATCGGTTTATTTTCTTCTTCAGCCAAGGTTAAATTTTCTGCATTGAATTGATTGATGGATCTAAATTGATTTTGTAGCTTTAGAATAGTCATCATTCGTTTATTATTATGTTGCAGATTTCATAGACAAAGTAGTCATCGCTACTAATAGATTGAATAGGAAACCGACTAATGCCCGGTTTCTGAGGTCCATTTAAACCTAGTTTATTTATTCCATAACGCTATTGATTCAATAACTTGACATTTTACGTTTCTGAACACCTATTCAAAAAATAAACTTGGTTTAAACTTCGTTCAACTTAACCGCCCGGATTTGGTCGGTTATCGAATCTATAACTTTATTTGACGTTCCAAGTGACATTAGACACATGACAAAACATAACTAACATCTGACTTTTTTTTCTTGACAGTGGCTAAGATACATTATTGGTTTAGGTTGTGAAAAAGTATTCTCATCTATTTAAAAAAATGAAATCTTACTGTAAGGTTATTTAAAACTATTATTTTAATTATTTTATGTATGAAAAACCTGAATCTGCAGTAGAATACAGATGAAATGTGTATGTTAAATAGTAGGCTTCCAAATAGTTCCATCTAGTGGCGGAATGGTGAACTACTTATCGGTTCGATAACTATACGACCGTCCTGCGTGTACTCAGAAACGCATTGACAATTAACTGACGTTTATGGAACTGATAACTGTATTGATTCTATAGCTAATGAACCATTAACTGTGAACCTCAGAAACCGGGCATAAGGCAATCAAACATGTTGATTTGCAATAATATTTTTGGATTAACAGTACCGGTACCTAAAATAGAAAATAGTAGCAGTAGCTCTTTTCTCCCATTGATATGCAGACTGTTACATTCTATCATCGTAAGCAGTTAGATTGAGTTACACCTTATTTACTGAAGCGAACGACTAAATGTCAACATGTCAAAAATTTGGTTTTTCAAAATGCCACATTTATAACACTGCATAATATTTAACAAAGTTATATAAAACGATATGCCTAATAAATATTAAGCAATTAAGCAATAAACACAATGACACTGTTATTACCTGATTTATCCCTCACTCGCAGTTTATTTAACTAAATATTTTATTTTATCATGAAAATACCATTTGCTTACGAGATCTATGCCCCAAAAAATACCTAAAATTTCAGTGGTCCTCAAATAAAAGCGATCCTAATGCTGCCAAATATGTTCGCAACTAGCAAAGATGATGGACTTTTGTTTAAAGGCCAATTATGATCGATTATTTTATGCTAATGCGCTACGCAAAGTGTAGGAAGAAGTATGGAGAGCTGACTACGAACTTCTTTTTTAATTAAAGGCAAAAAAAAGTAAGATAGCCACCCCGACGCCATATTTACTCACGATTGACGTTGTTGATGCGAGTGCAACTTCTCTAGGCTATTTTATTTTCTTTAGTCTGTTCATCATTGTAAATAAGGTATTGGTAAGTTTTTTGGTCCATCGTCCAGTTGTTGTACTTTTTTTTGTGTTTTTTATTACGAAACGGAAAATATGGGCGAGCCGGGACCCAACGCTGATTCTGCCAAATCTATGTACATAATAATATACGATACAAGCAAAGCTGCGTGCATGAGCTATTTTGAGTGAGATGTAAGTTTGAGAGACGCTGTGTCTTTGTTTACCTTTAGTCGTTCGCTTCAGTAAATAGAATATAGGAACTTTTACAGTTTTGTAGAGAAAGCCGAAATTATTTCGTAGGTACAATTTTCAAAAAATCAAAATAAAGCGAATAAATGGTCCTATCCATATGGATATAGGTGATGTATTAGCAAATTGCAAGATAAAAAATACTCGAAACCGACGTCGTCGACGAAATCGGCGTCGGCATGTAACGACTAATGAATGTCGATGAAGCGAAAGTGATTTGTCAGGATCGTGGCAGGTGGCAGTCCCTGGTCCCTACCACTCTGGGATACATGCGTGAGCTTATGAATGTACGTATGTAAATGCTTTCTCTTTATTATAGAAACACCTTATTCCTTCCTAAAATCACATCTCAAATTCAGTTTAATTAGTATCTTCTAAAAGGATAAACGTAATCACAGATTGTTTTGGTCACAGTTCCAGGTCTTGTATGTTTACATGTTTGTGACGTCGCTCTTTCTGGTTCCCACGACACAGGGTATCCTAGTGTGGGGCCAGAAGCAATGTATGTGTCTGTATGTAAATGTGAAATGTAAAATAATGCAAACTGTCTGAGAAGTGTTTTAGAGGAATAGTGTTTTATAAATGAAGCTCCTCGTTTGTGTTTTTTCTTAGGTATAATTTTGTAGCTCAAAAAAAGCTTTGAGAACAAAATGTTGTACAAAAACATCATAGTAATTAATAAATTTGTATTTTTTTTCCCCGTAACCCAGGGGAGCAAATGCTATTAAAATGCTTGGTACTAATTAGCTTTTCCAGCAAATAAGGCTTTTATGAAAATTCAACTAAGTTTTTTACTTGAACTTAATTAGACCTACCCATAATCCCCTTTCTTAGTAGATTTTGAAATGTGAGAAAAATAATTAAATGTTATGATTGGAAGGCAAGACCTTAGAGAAAGTATTTCGGGCAATGAGAATACCTATAGAGCTAGGATTTGGTACTATTATAGATTTTCACGTCTTCCATTTCTAGTGATATTTTATTCTAAAATAAATGAGTAAGGGCCGATTGAGAATTTACACTAAGTAAATACTTAAGTAACGCTCTGTCACGCTTTTTTCTAAGGAAATTTGACGAGACAGCACTACAGTTAAGTAATTACTTGGCGAAATTATCAATTCAGAAATTGGGCTTCTGAAATAAATAAATGCACTCTTACCGTCTACGACTGTAGCTAACAAGTTGGACGAAATCCAGGGTGTGTGTGTGATCACTACTATTTCTGCTTTGAGAGATTGTGGCGATGTTTGACCAAAATAATTTTGTAAATTTGTTCAATGTAGACGACTGACCGGATTTTGATTAAATTTCGCACACTTTGAACAAATTAGACATGATATTAAGAAGAACTGAGTCCCGTGCACAAATCGAAAATCATTACCGGAACATTCCCAAAAATATGATTTTTGATTTAAGTATGCAGAATGGTGGAAATTTTGAAGATTCCGACTCACTAACGGTACAAATAAAATCATTTTTGTATCCGTCACAAAAAGACTAATTCTAGTAGAGAAACAATGATTTTACTGTAACATATGACAATTTTTGAAATCTTTAAACGTCATTTACCGTATATTATAAAATGTACCATTAATGATTTAATGATTCCGACCGAAAAATTGTAATTAAAAATTAAATTCAGCGGAGAAAATGTTTTTGCTTAGATTTTTTTCACTTGTTATTTCAGGGAATCAATCCACCAAATTTCACCTCCCCCACTCAAATGTTGCCACTCTAATTACCATATCTATCAATAGGTCCGGTCCCGCTACACACGATAATTACTCAAGAGAACTACACATAGCGTAGGCGGGTAGTAACTAGCAATTATTTCAGTCAGCTACTGGTGATCTCTACCTTCCAAACAATCTGACTGACAAGCGAGCGACCAGTGTTACTATAGTTTCAGTCCAGAGTAGTATAGTGGTAATGACAATGAATAGGATCACGGAAGCCCCCGGTAATACGATTCATAACGGGGTTAAATCGCGCATACAACGCGGTCGTGAGAATCTATACACGGTGACAAGAAGAGATTCAGTTAAAGGTGATTCTTATTGAAACAAATCATGCTGAAATATGCAGAGAAAGAAAACCAGAAAGTGTGTAACTACACTTAACCAGATCAGATAGATTGATAGACTTAGGGTAGGTTTAGACCGATACCCGAAGAGTTGGGATTATACTCGTCATATAATGCGAATTCTTCGGGTCTCAAGGTTTTGTTAAACTCCGGATAGATTTAAACCTATCCAATCTACCAGTCTATCTGTGTGCTTAGTGCGAGTTTTTTTAACTACTCGATCGCGTTAACGTAAACTCATATTCTATAGGAGTGACAAAGCGCGCCACCTAGTTGTTTCTCTGTCACTCCTATACAAATTGCAAACGCTCTCGCTATCGAAAGTGAATGAAAAAACTCGCACTAAGGGCCCTTATCTGGTTAGTTACGTTTACTTTTTAATTGCCATTTATAAATTAAGTGGCAATATAAGGAGCAGCTGTATTTTTTTTTGCGATTTCGTAGTTTTAACCACGATTTTCGCATATGAGAATTTGGTTAGACTTTGCATAGAGTATGCTCTTTACAAGTGAAGGTCTGTGCCCTGCCCTAAATGTAATATAATTATACAAATCTCGTGTCGTAGTTAGTGTTCAAACTCCTACGAAACGGCTTCGCCGATTTTTATATTTTTTTTGTTTGCACGTGGTGGGTTTGAGAATAGGTCGTAGGCTAATTAATATGAAAAATCAACGCCGAGTCATCTATATATATAAAATTCAAAAGTCCTGACTGACTGATTCATTCACTCATCAACGCCCAGCCCAAGCCGTTTGACCTAGGAAGCTGAAATTTTGCACAGAGGATCTGTATATAATGTAGACAAGGAATAAGAACGGATTTTTTTAAATTCAACCCCAAAGGGGGCGAAAAGGGTTGCTAAAATTTGTATAGGAGGCATAAAAAATGTTGTCTGATTTTCTTGAAACTTAAAAATAAATACTCTTCAACACAATTGATTGAACACGTGTTTCGCCGTTTTTCTAAATTTAACCCTTACCGGGAGTTACGGGAGTGAGTGAACGGGGTTGCAAAATTTTGAACTAAAGTCCACGCGGACGGAGTCGCGGGCGAAAGCTAGTCTAGTATATGTATATACTTTGATTTTTAATTAGGTGGACTAAACTGACAGTTCAAAAAGCTCTTATTTTTTTAAAATGTTGCCAGAGCAAGATCGTAGTGATGTGACTTGATGTGTTCATTGAATGTTCGATTTCATTCAATCATTCACTCTTCAATTTTATTTCCTTTATTTGGGGAAAATAATTTAACTTAATCCTAATCATTAAATACCTACCAATTAAACAAACATACCTACATCTGAAAAACCCACAAACTTTAGGAAATATTTCGTTTAAGTAACGAGATGACAAACTGACTAGACATAATATAATATCAACTTTTTTTCATAAGGTTTAGATGATTTAGATCACTCAGGCAGCCCAGGCTACGAGCGATTCCTCATCACAAATTAAAAACAATAAATAGATTTATAAACCTAATAGCCAGTGAATCTAACGACATAATATGCGACTTAGACAATAATCCACATGTGCCATCTAGGAAAAAGGAGAAAGCTGTTTTCTCAATGTTTTTCCATTTCAATAAATTTATTAGCTAAGCAAAACGAAGCTTGCACCAAAATCTTTAAACGTGCAAATGGTAATTTTATTTTCATGTGAAGTCTTTGCATAGTTTGACAATACAAAGCGCTAACGCATTTTAAAATCGAGGTGCAATTCGTCCTAAGACTTTAAAAGTGATTAAAATTTTAAATCTAATTTTTATTTTATTTTTTCCTATTTCAAAACAGAAAGGAATGAATATGGTATCTCTGTCATGTTGTTAATTTATAGATGTATAATTTTATCACGAAATCCTCTAACTTAAGTATCATTTAATTTTACAGTTTATTCTATCTAATCAGCCCGTAAATGGAGCCCACTGTTGGGCATAGGACTCTTCTCTTTCACGCCAACCCATCCGGTCCAGTGTCTCCCAGCCGCTTTCACAATGTCGTCGGCCCATCGGGCTGGTGGTCTGCCCAGTTCTTGGCCACCACTCAGTGGCTTCCTTAGCCCACCGGCCGTCTTCCCGCCTAACCAAATGTCCCGCCCGTCTCCATTTCAGCTTAGTAATTCGTGTGCGTACGTAGAGATTATAATGTAATTTAATTTGTTTATTGGAGTGGAAAACCGGTAACAAACAATCAATATGACATACAGAGAGAGATAAGATAAGATATAAGAATATTAAGAGAGCTTAATAGAGTATATCTAGAATGTCACCCAAAGCACACACACACACACGTGAGATCAGGAAAATGTAAACAGGCTTACATAACCAGACGACGTTTTAAACTTATCTAGCCTCAGATTTAACCATTTTTTTTAAACATTTTTAACAAATTTGAACAAATTTAAAGGTTTAGGAATATGGTTAAAGAATTACCAAAACTAAATCTTAAATCACTCGGGGCCGGGCGAGCGAGTTACATTACATACACCAGTCTGCAATTGAATGAACGAATGATTGAATGAAAATATTTATTATTCGATCACTCTGAGCACAACACTATTTTTTATTTTCCCTTAAGTGGCAACACACCAACTGTCAGTTTTGTCCACCTAATTAAAAATCAGAGTATAGGTTACTTAAAAAAAGTCTAAGGCATAAACATATTATCATGTTCTAAGATTTTCTCTAACCAAATTACCAGCTGATCAACCTTAAAACTTTCTTTAGCCGAGTACATACAGTGGTTTTTGTTCTGTCAGACATCGATAAATTATTCTCAACCTGATAATGTCTCTTTCTAACTTGGTGTTTTTTCGCGGCATAATAATGCAGCCTACATACGCCCCACTGTAGCGCTCAGGCCGTTCTCTCGGAAAGAGAGTATTGTCGTAACCACCACATTTGCCCACCGCGGATCAGGTATTTCAAGCGCTGAGGTATGTAAACACCTCAGACTCAGTTTTCCTCACGGTTTCGCGGCATACCTGCATATTACTTCATAGGAAGCGTGCGTGTTAGGTGATTTAACCAGGGAGGGCCGACCTCCACGGTCAAGGCCTCGGCACAGTGTGTTTGCCTCGGTCACGGCCAAAACAACTTCCTCGCGCCTCCAAGGTTGCCTTCCGATAAGCCCGAAGATTGCTAATGGAACTTTGTTATTTGATACACATTTCGTGATTTAAATCTCTCAACTTTTTGCTTAAAATATTCGTGCAGTTACGGTTACCGATTGTCTAATGTAAAACAATCAATTTGAAACAATTTCATTAATTTAGACTACCTACTAGCTCTCCTAGGTTGTGTGCTGAACATTTTAAACCTAAAAATTTTCGTGATAGACAACCTTTTTGTTTTTAACCCCAGTGCTGTTCGTTAGTCTCGCTAAAACTCGAGAACGGCTGGACCGATTTGGCTAATTTTTGGTTTTTCATATTTGTGGATCTCCAGGTAAGGTTTAAATGGTGAGAAAATATGGAAACATTACAAAAACTTAAGCGGTAGGTACGAAGTTTGCCGGGACAGCTAGTGAAAAATATTTAATTTCAACAGCTGATAGCTACACCAATCATTCGTAACCATAAGCAATTCACCATACGGCATGCTTCAGTTCATATCGAGCCGTGTTATGTTTGCTCAATTCGGCCTCGAAACCATAGCGGTAGCAGGTTAATTGTGTACTTAAAATAGACGTGGAAATTGTTCTACCATAGGTGGGGTACCCGGTAGGTGAATGGTTACGCGATTTTAACTACATTCGATGGCATATCAACCTTAACAATGTTGTTGTAACGTCGCCCGTCTATAAACGTAACAGCATCCTTATATACTGCTCAAAACAATTCTTATAGTAAATATTTCCAATTAGTATTTCGGTAAATTAAAATGTTTTAGCTATCTATATTATCAATTTGTATCGTCATCATCATTCAGCCACAAGAAGTCCACTGCTGGACATAGGCCTCCGCCATGGATTTCCAAAAAGACCGGTCGGAAGCGGCTTGCATCCAGCGTCTTCCTGCCACCTGGATGAGATCCTCTGTCCATCTTGTGGCTGGTCGTCCCACGCTGCGCTTGCCGATATATCGCACCCTTGCAAAAACAACGTGATATTTCGAAGAAAACCATTTTTATTTATAGAAATTTATATTTTTTAACGCGATTTTATTTACTCCTAAAACGCCGGAATAATGAGCAAAAGAGACACTGCATCACGTTATAGCGCTATCTCTTTCGGCCATTACTTTGAAACCTTAAAAAAAATGCTCTCATGTAACGTAAGGGTTCCGAAATAACACGTTGTTCTTGCAAGTGTGCGATATGGTTTCCATTCGAGAACTTTTCGGCCCCATCGGCCATCAGTTCTGCATGCTATTTGCCCCGCCCACTGGCACTTCAACTTACTCATCCGCTGGGCTATGTCGACGACTTTCATTATCAATAGTTCAGTTTTTATATCCTACCGAGCGATACTAATTTGGCCTTTGCATCTACATAATGAGATTATTTTTACAACGTCCAGCGACACCTTCACTCACACTAGATGGGTGAAGGGACCACTCCGACGCTGCAGTGCCTGGTACATTGTTTAGATGCAGTAGGCTTGCCCATGCCATCCAAGTCGCGGGTTTCCTCTTGATGTTTGCCTTCACGTTTAGCGTGTTTTATTGCTACTACAAATCCGCAGATGTACGTAACTTTAAAGTAAACAAAGTCTTAGGTACATAACTGCACTGGCAATCGAACCTGGGTCTTTTGCTTCGGAGTCCATTGTTCTACCCATAGGGCTACCACCGCTTTTAGTCACCAACCATATGAGTCATCATCAACCCATTATGTCCCCACCGAGGAGCACGGGTCTCTGCCCTGAGGAAGGTATAGGCCATACTTCACCACGGGGGCCAAGTCTGGATTGGTGGAGGCTTTTAAGTCTAGTGGCTGGTCTTACTGTCAGATGATTTCAAGCCGCCTTAAGGCCTCTGACTTGGCTTAACGACTGCCATCTATCAACAGCAGCCGGCACCAACTGCTTAACGTGCCTTGCTAAGCACGGAACCGCTCGGAAAAATGCCACTAGCGTTAGTCATAGACAGTGACCCATCCATGGACTGAACGCGCCGTATGTTGCTTAACCTTAGTGATCGTTTAAGATCACTCAGGCAGCCCAGGCTACGAGCGCTTCCATATGAGTACTTACTTTGCCTAACCTTAGTGATCGTTTAAGATCACTCAGGAATCCCAGGCTACGAGCGATTCCATATGAGTACTTATAGTATTTCAGTGCACAACGGAAACAGTCCGCCCCTCTGTACAGTAAATGGACCTTTACCTAAAGGTTCAGTCCAGTTGATCTGCTGTCGTCTGAACTGCCAGTACTGATTTGGTACCCACGCGGCATAGCTTTCATGACGTAATGTCGGTACCCAGCGATGACGTAATGTCTGAAGGCAGCGATGACGTCAGAGCGTAGGAAAAGCCTCGCTTTTCATTGGCGGCGGCGGCGGCAAATTGAAGCAGAGATTATAGAGGTGGCTTGAGTAATGATGCAATTATTACGACTAAAATATATTGTATTCTTGCAGGAGAGGGTAAAAATGAATCGTTCTCAGAAAATACTGCAGTCTTTGTGCTTTGGCAAAGTTTTATTGTTTATTTCCGTCCTCTTCGTAAGTAATCCGTATTTTTTATGGTAATGATGTCACAAGCCAGTTGTACCTGGCTTGTGACATCATTGTTGTATCTATATTTATGTTTTTAGTTAGTTTTTTCCTTGTGGTTGGTAGAATATAGTTTTTAAATATGAAATTAAAAAAAATCTGTCAAGTAGTTTGCTCCTCCTTAATGCAAGAAATTGTTCATTCATCACATTAATTTAAGAAGTATCAATTCTTATTATTAATTTCATGACATTGATACTAGTATTTCACAAAATCGTTTGTTGTAAAATATACCAACCAATTTATCTGTGCGTTGAGGAGCAGCAAATAAAAATTATTATGGTTTGCTGCGTTTTTAGTGATTTAATATCATGAGTTTTAGAGGCAATTGACAATTTCGCTAAGTAACTACGTAACTGTAGTGCTGTCACGTCAAATTTCTCAGAAAAGGGCGTGACATAACGTTACTTGAGTATTTACTTACTAACGTTCTCGGAACGGAAATTCTCGATTCAGAAACCGGCGCATAGGGCCTGTATAGAAAGTAAGCTATACTAGTAAACCTACTTACTGAAATCAACCTTCAAGATGAAAAACTCGTGCGCAATACCGCCAAGGAGTAAACCACCATCAATAAACTATCATAACAAAAATAAACACCTCGCTTCTAAAATGTACACACCCATTAAGGCCTCCTGAAAAATTTAACTCGGTGAAAATCAAACGTCTCGTATTTTAGGAAGTTGCCGATACAACTACGCATAGTAATCCCCGTTTTGCCCTTGATTCCCAAACGGGGCGCTAGCCACGAATAAATGTCAATATCAGAAGAATGACTATGCCCGCAGTGATGTGTAAGTGTCTATGATTAGATAGGTACCCTCTAGCTGGTGTTCTGGGCGTTAGAATAAACTATGTTTAAAACGGGTTTTAAAGATAAGGTAAGATTAGAAAAAAGTCGCATTTAAAAACAATTTGACTAAAAAAAGGTTTAGGAAAAGAACTGAGCATGTATTCTTATCTCTTTGTTAAGAGAAAATATTACCTATATTTTACATTTACATACAGGCACACACATTGCTTCTGGCCCCACACTAGGATACCCTGTGTCGTGGGGACCAGAAACAGCGACGTCACAAACATGTAAACATCCAAGACCTGGGTTTCTTTTTTTTTGTCCTCAGCCGTTATTCGAACCCGGGACCTCTCGCATCGTAGTCAGATGCGCTAACCGCTGCGCCACAGAGGTCGTTATTATTTATTTATTTTTTATGATAGGGAAATTCGGTGATAGGTTACACTCCGTACGGCATGGCTGCTGAAAAACTGAGATTCTTCTATAATAAATCGATTGAAAAAACATGGAACTTATCATGGCAAACATATACTTGAATATCGGCACTTTCCATAAAAAAACTAGACGAAAAAATTAAATCACTTGGTAGTAATCAAAACCATCACCTTTTTGCGCGACTTCTGTACCGCCATATTTCGCGTCTGCTACCTTATTTTGGCGGCCGCGTGAAGTCAGCAGCTCAAACACTCGAGTTTATTTCATTAGTGAGCCTCGTGGATGATTGCGTGGCCAGTACTTCCTAGCCCACCGCCGAATGCAGTTAGCGTTGCTAGTCCCCACACTAGTTTCTGAACGCGCATCTGCCCGAACGCACGCGTGAAAAAAGAAATAATAAAAAAAAAATTAATGTGGCCAGAAAGAAGTTCGTCGCAAAATATATTAAGAAAAAAAGAAAAAGTGCGTAATTAACCATAGAGCAGAATTGAGTTGACGTATTTATTTTGTTTTACGATATTTGTTTTGTTTTGTTTGTGACAATATGGGTGTCGTGAAAAATAAAAACAACAAAAAGGACGCGGTCAACGGGAAAACGAAAAACCCTAAGAAGGTCGACGATAAAACCAAAGAAAAGAAGAAGAAGAAAGGATTTTGTTTGCAATGCATCAAGCCTATGGAAGATGGTAGTTATTACTGATTTTTTTTTCAGAAATTAAAACTGTGCGGTGTGCCAGAGACACGTTTAGTTTAGTACTATACAGCTTAGCCAAGAATATAAAAATAGGGATAGGCATTGCATTTATCAATGTGATAAAATACTTGGGGAAAAGTTACATAAAGTGATGAACCTATTTTTTCCTTATTTGAATTTTTTTTGTCTTCAATATTTGTCTCTCAGACAATGTTTATTTAATAAAATAGTTGCAATGAAGATATTTTACCTTTGAACGTTAATTCACCGCTAGCATGCGGTCGCACTGTTACACCCAATCAACTTTCCTGTATTTTACGACTTTTCCGGCGTTTCTCTAAAATATGCGTAAAATGCACAACGCTTGTTACGAGTCGTCTGTTAATTGTTTGTTTCCCTTTGCCGGCGTTCTTTCACAAACTAACTTGACACTTTGTAATTTACAATAAGTGCATTGAACTATAAAACTGTTATTCATAGGGGTAATTTATTAAAATTCATGAGAAAGATCAATAATATTTCTTCCTACAAACAAGTAAATACATTATATCCTTGTCACAATGTCTTTCGTCGCTTTCATATGAAGTTATTAGCAATCTTCTGTTCATTCAATCACGTTGCGTGTAATTAAACACGCATATATGACAAGCTTATTGAAGTGTCAATAAGAAGCAGTGAAATTATGTATATAGGAAAACCCAGAAACAAGTATTATTTCATTTGTAATCTAACAATGAAACGAGATTTTGTTAAAAAAAATTTTTAAATAAAAACCTTTATCTTAACCTTAAAAAAATCCCAGGTCTTAGATGTTTACATGTTCGTGACGTCACTTTTTCTGGTTCCCACGACACAGGGTATCCTAGTGTGGGGCCAGAAGCAGTGTAGGTATGTGCCTGTATGTAACTATTATAATATTTCCCCAAACTGGAAAGCAGTTTGTTGGCGAAGCGCTCTCTATATATTACAAACTTACATAATACCTATATTATTTTAAATACATAAACAACGTTTATTATACCTATATTCATGCGGCTTCAGTCCATACGCAAAATAACAGATGACAGAAATCGCTAAAATACCGACGGTCAAATCGCATAGTTGTTTACATTAAGACAAAAGCCAAAATTAAGGTACCAGCGAGACCTAATTTTCCGAGGGCCATCATTCTGCTAAAACAATCCGAAAGCGAGCCCATTCGATTATGATCTAAACATACGGAACAAGTTGCTAAATGACCTATATCTGATGTTTACATCTCGAATACAGCACCATAGTGTACGGGAAGAGGGTATACCGTTCCGAAAATCAATCTCGCTTCATCGACATTAATTTATTCTGCCTTTATGACATACATACATAAGGTCACACTCCTATCCCAGAGGGGTAGGCAGAGATCAGCGACTGACACTTGCCACGATCCTGACAGATTACTTTGCCTTTTCGACATTCATTAGTCGTTGCATGCAGGCACGCCGGTTTCGGGTACTATTTAACTTGCCTCTACTACATAGTGAAATTAAGGAAGATAAGTTTTATCTTTTTAATGTTGGCGCTAGTTAGCTTGGAGCGACCCTAAATTCAAAGGAATGATAATATCACTAATCGCGCATCCAACTTTGCCCAGGTTTTCCTCACGATCTTTTTCCTTAGCAAGTGGCTCCATCTTTAAGTGATTAAGTACCCAAAACTGTAAAATTTAAATGTACATTTATAACATCTTTAATTCTGGTCAACTTTTAAAACTCACCTTTTCGTGTGATTGTTGAAAATTAATATAATCCCGGACAGATGAACTTTGGCCTCTGGTTCTACGTAATGAGCTAATGAGATACTTTATGCAGCGTCCAGTTGCAACTTCACTCAGACTAGATGGGTGTAGGGACCACTCGGAGGCTGCAGTGCCTATTGTCCGCGCAATCGGGATCGAGATTGTCGAGTAATTGTCTTTTAATATTTCTTAATTTGACTACTGTTAAATTTAAAATTGCGTAGTCAAAGCCATTTTTTCGAGTTATTTGTCGGGTATTATATTATTTATGCGGGTGATTAGACCACACCCCACAAACCACAAGGCTTGTGGGAGGCCAAGCATGTCCCGGAGAGGGACACCCTAATAAAAATGCAAAAAATACAATTTATAAAATTTATTTAATAAATAACTCGAGTAATACAATTATCAATATGTCAATTTCAATTTCTAATTGTTGCATGTAATTAACTATTATTTTGAAAAATTAATAAAGGCTTATATTATTATTATATTATTGATGCACTATTTGTCGCACTGAATAAGTAAAGCGACTAGTGACACAAGTTGCTAAGGTCGTATTTAGATTTATGTAGGATGTTCGCAGCTAAATCCAGTCAACCGGTTAAATTGAGATGAACGACTAGACTAGGTCACAATCACACAATAGAGTCAGAGGATTTGTCACGAGTATTTCTGCATCAAAATTGTATTGTCAGGATACAACCAAAGGAGTCCAGTTTGCGCACCCGCCTAAATAGCACCTGCACAAATATCACCTGGCCTAGTCCAGATCGGGCACCTATTGATATTTTTGGCAGAATATATACATTTGAATTCACTAAGAGCACCTGCCAAAAATATCAATAGGTGCCAAATCTAGACTAGGCCAGGTGCTATTTAGGCGGGTGCGCAAACCGGACTACCTCAACCAAAGGTTTCTCGCGAGAGAAGCCAACTCCCAGGCTTCCTCGTCCTGTTTTTATTTCGAATAAATCTACTAAGAAAACCAATCGAACCCGAACTCCCAGACAATTGAACTAGTCTTGGTCCCAAACTAGGATACCCTACTCTTTGGTTACGTAAGCAACGATATCAAACATGTAGATTACATTAGATCAATACTCTTAATTGCACACCATACATTGTAAATTGTAAATACACCGCGGCTGAAGCTATACCAAGCACAGCGGCTCATTTCGCCATCTGGAATTGAAGCTGCGGCCGCTGCTTTGGTATTCAAATGTCTTAACGTAAGATGTTAGACCTACGATTCAGAATACTACATAAAAGACCTGCCCTTTTAACACTTGCACTAAATAGAATCCGTCCAAAGTAGAATCTGTCCAAAGTAGAATATGTCCAAAGTAGAATTTGTTCAAAGTTGAATCTGTCCAAAGTTGAATCTGTCCAAAGTTGAATCTGTCCAAAGTTGAATCTGTCCAAAGTTGAATCTGTCCAAAGTAGAATCGGTCCAAAGTAGAATCTGTCCTAAGTAGAATCTGTTCAAAGTATAGGATGATTTCCGAAGTAGAATCTGTCAATAGTAGACCAAGCGATCCTGAAGGATTCCTAACATCTAGCTGTTGTCTCATTCCGTAGGTACTAATTTCTATCGCAAGCATCAGGATTCCGACCGGATTTGGTGCGCAAGTTTGGTCTCTGATTTTTTGGGTAATTCCACTCGGATCACACAAACGGATCACAGTCGCAACGGATCACATCAAAACAAAAAAATATTCATAAAGATCACATGATGCGAGTGGACTACATTTTTTACCATATTTTTTCCATTCGGAGCACATATAAGTCGTTCACCGCGCGCCAAAGAGAATATTTACATTTACCTTCAATTTCATTAAACCTGGAACGTAACACGACCGATTTAATTTAATTATATTTTTTGGTTTTGATGTGATCCGTTGCGACTGTGATCCGTTTGTGTGATCCGAGTGGACGTACCCGATTTTTTCGGCGCGATTAAATTCTTCAGTGACGCAAAGTGACACTTTGGCTAGAAAACACTCGGTACGAACCACCGCAAGCCAGACATCACTTTCGTAACCACCTCACGGGAATGGTGGCCATCGTAAGAATGTATTTTTGTGCTTTTATTAGTGTTTTTTTCTAAAAGGCTCGCCCGAGTTGATAGCTCGCTCTGTTCCCACTCCATCTTGCTCTCAAACGAGCTGCTTCCTGATTGTGTTTTTAGAGGAAATAAATTGTGTGGCTGTTGAATAATAATTGGAAATTGTCGTTTTATGGAAAACGGCCAAGAGATGTCTTTTGATTTTCGGCCTTCGCCTCTTGGAGATGATTTTGCACCGCCTATTGATCACTTATTAATTTATAAGTGGATGCATTAATGATACAGCACTGCCATTATTATTTTAATTCTTTATTGCACCAATTACAAAGTCAAATTTACAAGGGCGTGTTTTATGCAGGAAGCATTATCTTCCAGTAAACCTTTGTTGTTGAAGAGACTTGCGACAGGTAGTGCAAGAAAGGCGGTGAAAACTTACATTACAATGGTGTAATCTAAGTTCCTAACTGACAATAATCACAAGTTTTGACTTCAATCAAGTTCATCTTCTAATAAATAGATAGATCATTACTGACATACTGAAACATAATAAAAAATCCCTTTAATCAAGCCATACAAAAAACAAAACCGTACTCTTCCGCTATAATTATTGGACATAAGTCTTCCCCAAGGTACGCCACTTCAGTCCTCGAACATCCTAATCCAGACACAGACAGTAATCTGCCTCAGATCACCAGCAAACAGGTGAGCGTCCTACGTTGCGTTTGCCAGATCGGGGTCTCGTCTCGAGAAACAAACGCAAGTTTCGACTTACTAAAAAGTAACTTGTGACCAATCGTCAGCACTTAAAGTTGTTATAGGTAGATTATGTTTTCCTTCTCGATCCAGTTACAGATTCCGTTTTAATTATTTCCGTTTTTTGAGTGTTGTATTTATTACATACAACACTCAACACTCTCTTTTAATTTAATGGAACACATTGACACCAATTTCGAACGGTATACGATAAATAAATTAATCTGACTTGGTATCTAAATTTTTTTTCGTATCTGAAGCATCCACGCAAATCTTCGGAAAATTCGGATTATTAAAGACTTTTCTGCTTGTTTGAGTTTGTAGGGAATTAATAACTATCACTTACAAGAATTGATTGATGAATCTAGCACTGAATCCTTGACACTAGAGACAGAAGCCATCTTTACATTGTACATACCTCGTACACAAACGAGGATGTAGCACCTATCATAGAATCATTGAATGATGCAACACCAATCTACTGCCCCGTTGCAGTTGATCAGCGAATAAATGAAACCTATCAGCGAACAATAACGTCTCAACGTTGCCACAACGTTGGTGAGCAATTTTCCAATGCAACGCAGCGTAACATTGTGTTACTTGGTTCTCTAGGTCGATAAATATTAGATGTACAAACTGTAATGCTGGGGCCGCACCTGCGTCTATCGTGACAAAGCTTCGCGCCAGTACTCTGTGGAATGTATTTAGGGACTGACATGCCCGTGGCGCGAAGCTTTGTCACGATAGACGCAGGTGCGGTCCCATCATAAGAAGATCGCGATTTCGAAGTTTCCTCCGAACTGAAAATTGATCCTATTGACGAGTGGTGACTTATTACAGCAGCGGTTATTCCCGTTTTCCATGGAAGTAGAAGAGTAAGCAGAAAGCTAGAAAGCTGAAGCGGTCTTGTACGGCGATTTTATTACACCAATGAAGTTACTGACAACAATGCACCGCAGATTTTTTTTTGTATTGTTGATAGTTTTTCATGTATTTTTATTGAGAAAATAAACTGCGGCAATCTATGTCAGACATTCGATTGGCTTGACCAAACTCAATGCAGAACCACGACGCGCAATATTCGGAAATGTTCCTAAAATAAATTCTCTTTTATTTCCATCAATATGTCTGTATTACTGAGTACGATTTTCTTTTCTTGAAAATACACCGAAATGCCTCTCAAACATAAACGAAAAACATTAAAAACAGCTGTATCATTAACCGGAAAAGCGGTTCGAACCAGTGTTTTGTACAATAAAATGGCGTCATTTGCATTCATTGGAAGCTCGCGTATTGTACGGTGATTGCAATGATTAAAATCTACGCCCGCTGTCAAGGTTAATGAGTAAACAGTAGTATAAAGTAAACTGGCACAGAAAACTTACGGTCTCATTTATAGAAACACGATTTCTAAGCAAAACACTCCTCATCATCATCAACCCATTATGTCCACAGAGAGGCACGGGTCTCTTCCCTGAGGAATTTGTAGGCCATACACTGCCACGGGGGCCTAGTCCGGATTGGTGGAGGCTTGTAAGACTAGTGGCTGGTCTTACTCTCAGAATTTTTCAAGCCGCCCTAAGTCCTCTGACTTGTCATAACGACTGCCATCTATCGACGGCAGCCAGCACCAACGGCTTAACGTGCCTTGCGAAGCACAAAATCGCTCGGAAAAATGTTACTATCGTTAGTCATAGAATGGTCACCCATCCATGCACTGAACGCGGCCTATGTTGCTTAACCTTCGTGATCGTCTAAGATAACTCTGGGAGCCGGGGGTGGGAGCGATAATGTAGACGTACATGTTTTTAATTGTTATTTTCAAGATCATACGGCAACTGATTAATAAATAAATCAATGTCTCGAGTCCTAATCTAGTTGAAGCGGACTGTAACTCCACTATTATTCTCTCAAGGTCGTCTGCGTTAGGAGCATCTGTTTTTTACTAGTTTGTGGTCCAGTGATCACAATGCTTGTCGTTTGTTGACAATGGGATGCGCATACACATCGTTACATGTGCTGATCGTCTGACGTCTAGTAAAGTCTATAGGAAAAGTTAACTTGTATTTTGTCGTTTAATCTGCGTTTTAAATGAATCTACTGTTGGGTATAATAATACGTGGATTCAATTTACATAATTATAGTCATTATCTACCGCGTGAATAGAAATTAAGTAATGAACAGATTAAGGCCTTAATAATCTCTGACAAAGTTGCTACTATATCCAATAGAATAGAATTGAGTGCCTCGTTGGTCAAGCCGCTAAGGCGCTTAGCTATCAAGAAAGAGGTCGTGGGTTCGATGGCCACTGGGAGCCGCCTCACATTTGTACCAATGGCCTCGGTATGGGTGTTTTTCGATGTTTGTAATGTCCTTGCCTGGTTACCATAGCACAGGGTATCCTAGTTTTCCGTGCGGAGTTTCTGGTCTTCCATCGGACGCGTCCCCCGGGTGGCGGATAGGGGAACGCCCTCCAGATATGGGGGGTACCGGCTTCGGCCGGCGCGGACCAAAACCAGAGGGAGGGGGACGTCCAGTGGCTTGCGCTGCTGGATGTCCCGCGGGGTTCACCATGGGCCCCGCACCCGTAACCCCACATTGAGCGGGGCCGGGGGCCTTCGGGCCGCGAGGAGACAACCTCTATAAAAAACACACGGTGGGGGCCCTGTTTATGTCCCTCTGTCCAGCAGAGGGCATGGAAGAGGGCTGGAGGGGCGGGGAGGGGCGCGAGATCCACAAGCCGGGCCTGGGAGGGACATTGCGGGAGATAAGCCAGGGACCAGGGACTGGGCACTCCATATGGTCTCTGGCCGAGGGGTGTTTTGTTGGGAGGGCATTTGATGGGCCGAGGATCCGGGCAGAGGGCCACAACGGGTCCTCGGTAGTTGGATAGTTGGAGGCTTGTGGAGCTCGCGCCTCTCCGCCGGGAGAGCCGGTGGCGCGGGGGACGCCGCGCGGAACTTGCGCCGCCGGTTGAGGGAGGGTCACAGACGGCAGGTTGGGGGACCTGCCGTCCGAAATCGTGACGGGAGAAGGGGGTGGGGGGCCCATGCCCCTTCTCCAGTGAAGGTGGGCCCGACTCCTTGCGAGTGGGGTCGACGTCGCCGGGGCGCCGCTGTCGCATTCGCGTTGTTGTTCACCACTTGCGAGATCCGGCGGCGCCCCATTGCACGAGCGACAGGACGGCTCCCGGGGTGTTTTAGGAGGTATGCCTCTCCTATTATTAGGAGAGGAGAGTCCGACACACGGCCGTCGCCCTCCCCCAAGGGTGGCGGTTATGGTGCACAAAGCATTTCACCCCGTTAACAAAAAAAAAAAAGGGTATCCTAGTTTGGGACCAGGTCAAGTGATGTGTTGTGTGGACGTTATTATTATTGTTATAATGACCATTCTTTTTTGCAGAACAGAATTTGTATGAAAATTCTATTGGCTCATAAACACGAACTTGGTTATTGAACTCTTTCTTGTGGATCGAATTCAAAAATTAAACTCAATATGTTAAGATAACCATCAACACAAATTTGTTACGGATGTAACCGTATTAATTGATGCATCCTGACCTAAATAACCTTTAATTAGGGTAACAAAGCGTAGAATATTAATTTGTAAAACCCTAACGCAGAAAGCTACCTTAATTGACAAATTAGGGTCATCGGTTGCAGCAACGAGTCTATGACATTTCGAGTTGCCTCTCTAGGTTTGTCACCTTGTTTTCAAATCTGTTTAAAAAACAAAAACCCTGTATTTCATAGGGGGTTATTGCAGATCTCTATCTCCAACAGAGAACTTGCACAAAGAGTGATTTTTTTGGAGAGGCTATGGTAAAAGATACGTTTTTCGAGAAGTTTAAATGTTAAAAAAAAAGATATCTAAGTTGCCGCAAGTTCTCCATTATTACGTTCGATAATGGTGGTCTTCTCTAAATGTTCCCCAAATACATTGTGTTCTTACGACTCATTAAATCACACATTTTTTAACCTCTATCATCCATTCTTCATATTTTCCATAATTTCTAAAAACATTTTATTTTTAACACAAATTGATTGACAAAATCACTTTTTTGTAATGTTAAAATCAAATCTAGTAGGTAACAATCGGTCAAGTCAACTAAAATATTATATTATTATTTCCTTAAAATAAAATAATAGGTTTTGGGAAATTGTACGAAAAGTTCTGAAATTTCGCTTATTCTAAGCTGGTGAGTCAATGGATTAAGAACTTTTTTCAACACCATCTCGAATTACAGAACGTCAATATTTGGTCCTGTGTATTTGGTTCGCCCATCATAAATCAATAGAAAGAAAGTAATACAAGATATTGTAACAATACATTTCACTTATATAAAATAAACAGATACGTGACATAAAAATAATATGAACAACAACAGAAAGAAAACGAATTTTACAGCAGACAAAAAAAAACACACAGATTTCGTCTGTGGTATGTCTTTGCCACGAATGCAGTTGACTAGCGTTTTGCTGCTATCTTTAGTATTATAATTAAAGTTAAAGGCAACCCTAAAAGCCATCGCAAACAGGGCGACTTGTCGCCGCGTCAAGTCGCCGCGTCAGACGCGACGTTGTCATTTGCTTCTGGCGTCTTGTCGTCGCGACTCCGCGAATCTGAAGCCAAGTGTGCGGAGATGAGATTCGAACAAAATATATGAAAATTGACGGCCGTAGCCTGTCGTCGCGTCTAGTCGCCGAGATGTCGCCTGTCGCGTGTCGCTAGTGTGCGCCTAGGCTAATGGCAATTAAAATGCCAGCGAAGGAAAACCGGCGTCATCTTCGTAAACACATGCACAGCGCGACCTTTTAGTATTAGTCGTGATGTCACCTGCACATTTTTCTAAGCGTGCTCTGACTGAATAAACTCCAATAGGTAGAACGTAGGTTGGTAAGGCGTCCGCACTGTCCAGTGAAATTTAGGAGCCTGCAATAATTGCAGGCTCCTAAACAGTGCTATAGAACTACCATCGCACTCAAATAGCACTGTTAATTGAAACTAGCTATAAGTTACACTTTTAGAGGACCAGGGGTGAAATTACGTATGACTCCATTGTATGGATTTTTCTGATTTAGCCCTTTTGTTTCCGGTATGTCACACCATCTTATGTCGCACTGTTACATTGTGGGACTTAAGTAATAGTAGAAATAAGGGCAGCCCTTATTAACTTTCCACTTTATCGGGTTAAGCATTTAGACAACACGAAAGAGTCAAAATAAAAATGTATATGACAGTTCGAAGTAGGAGTATGAGATACCTACTGGGAAAAAAAGTCCCAGAATGTTACACTGTGACATAAGGTGGTGTGACATTCTGGGAACAAAAGGGCTAAATCAGACAACTCATTACAGTGGAGTCTTACGTAATTGCACCCCAGGACAAGAAAAAAGCTGAAAACTGTACATTTGTGACGAAATCATGAAAGAAACAGAAACTCAAAGTTTTTTTTGAAACAAATTGAAACTTTGAAACAAACTGCGAGACTCGATTCTTGAACTCTATATAACTAGCAGGCTTGCGGCTTCGCTCGCATCGCCTTTATGTGTGATTATAAAAGTATACGGACAAAAATCTATGGGTACCTACATAGTTTGTTTTCTCTTTCTAGCCACAAGAAAGAGTTCGCGGCTTATTCACAATTTTAACAGATATGCCGAAAATAAAATCATAACTTTATTGTACATAAAATCAAAAATATTTTTCTAAAAACCCACAACGGTTAAAATGTACTTCAAAAAGGATAAAATAATTATGAAACCCCCGACTTAAAGAATTTATGCTATGAACTTAGTAAAAAAACCCAAGAAAATCCGTTGGGGCTGACATGAAATGAACTAGTTTGGCAGTATACTTGTATACTTATTTATATTTATGTTGAAATTTAAAATAGAGATGGCAGGCTTCAACGGATTTTATGGGCTTTATTATTAAGTTCATAGCATACATTCTTTAAGTCGGGGGTTTCAAAATTATTTTATCCTTTTTAAAGTACGTTGTAACCGTCGTAGTTTTTTCAAAATTCACAATTTTGTTTTTATTTCAAACTTTTTAGGGAGCAAGCAGCTAAAATAAACTACATATATCACTAAACTATATCAGTGAGTTCCTACCGTAAAACCTATTTTTGAACCCTCACTAATCAACCACAAACCCATTACAAATGAAAACCGCATCAGAATCAGACGTAGTAGTTTTGGTTTTGCACAAACAAATTTTTGCAGCGCCCTCTGGTGAGTTGTCACCGCAACACCTATCTAAGAACATGCACCAATCAAACCCGAACCCATCACTGAAAACCGCATCAAAATAGGACTCGTAGTTTTGGAGATAAATGGCAACATTGGTTGCACAAACAAATGTTTACTGCAGCGCATATAAACTAAGTAGCGGACCCATAACAAGTCATGCATGGTAATTACCAGTACATGGATATAATTATCAAATTTGCGCTGTTTAGCCAATAAGGCGTACAAAATAATGTTTTATAGACAACTTAAAATAATATATTACATTTTATATTAACAAAATTGCAGGTCAATATTGATTTGAATTCGTTAATTAGAATTAGCAAAATAATATTAATCATAGAAAAAATGTACATGTCAAATAAAGAATATTCTATCTATATATCACTGTATGTATTGTATATGCGTAACCGTCCATCCACCTACTCATTTCTTAGTTAGGATCATGTCTTATCAAATAACCACAGAACGTGGCTGTAACATTACCCCCGATTCGGCTTGGCTACAGTCGCGAAAACAATGAATTTTGCCCTAAAAACCTACGTTTAATTTTAGCATAATGATTGTGGTATAGTCTGAGATTACTCTTTTAGCTATTCATAGTCAACATTGAGTAAAACCAATTAAATAATTCCTAAAAAATGCCTATCCACATTTTCCCTATCGACACTATAGGCTGAAATCGATACGTATCTACTGTGGATTGCTGATTTCAACACATTACCCACTTAGATTTAGTCATCATGTTTTCCTTCACAGATGAAGAAAAAATATTATGATGTTTTTATTTTGTTTCACTTTAACGGAAAGCAACGCTGTATTAGTTACGGTCATTGTATTTGAAAAATTCAATGGTTACGGTGAATGAAAATTACTGTAATAATGCTGTAAAAATAAAATTTCGCCGATTGAACACACATTGGCAACGGAATGTAAAACTGAATGTATTGTAAGACTGGACTAGAATTTGTTTTGTTTATCTATCTATAAATCAATATAAATAAAATTCAAAGTCCTGACTGACTCACTCATCAACTCCCAGCCCAAGCCGTTGGACCTAGGAAGCTGAAATTTTGCACAGAGGGTCTATACATAATGTAGGCAAAGAATAAGACCGGATTTTTTGAAATTCAGCCCCTAAGGGGGCGAAAAGGGTTGCCAAAATTTGTATGGGAGGTATAAAGAATGTTGTCTAATTTTCTTGAAACTTAAGATAAATACTCTTCAACACAATTGATTGAACGCCGTTTTTCTAAATTTAACCCTTACGGGAGTGAACGGGGTTGCAAAATTTTGAACTAAAGTCCACGCGGACGAAAGCTAGTCCTCAATAATTTTAGTCACTTTCGTAGTCTGGGATAGTCTGTATTTTTATGCAACTTATCGGATGCATCCGTGATATTAAGGTCACGTTTGGTCATCTCTATAACCGTCTACAATGTAAAACTGTTCAAAAAAAGGCAAAACATGTATGACATCATCGTTGTGTGATAGGAACAGCAGATCTTTATTTGGGATCCACAAGCTGTTTGCCCAAAGGTGTTATACTGTATTGTGGTAATAAACACGCCTTAGTCGACTTAAAACAATTGGGCTCTCAAGGATGTTTTCTATGATAATGTTTAGGGTTCCGTCGACTTAAAACAATTGGGCTCTCAAGGATGTTTTCTATGATAATTTTTAGGGTTCCGTGCCTTCAAAAGGAAAAAACGAATCCCTTATAGGATCACTTTGTCCGTCCCACTATCAGGACCCTATTCCCCGGTTTCTCGAACGCTACCAGTCTACTAATCTATTCTTAACAGCTGTCAGTTGGAAAACAAGGAGTAACAGTAGATTAACAGACTGGTAGTGTTCGAGAAACCGGGGGTATATCTCGAGAACGCTTGGAGGTATCGAGCTGAAATTAAAACCATAACTCAAGTCTACGGTCTCTTGAAGCCGTGAAAAAATCATAGTTCTAAATAACGCTAAAAAAAGATACGGCTATTTATGCCGCGAATAAACATTTGTACTTGTATTTTGACACTTAAAGTAATCAAAATTCGTATGCTACTTCCCATTGAAATAGAACTATGAAATTGGGCAAGTAATATCGTCCTTTACTACTAATACAGTGAAAAATCTGAAAACTATACTTTTATAAATGTCAGATATTTCTGAATGTATAGTTTTCTGATAAATCAAAATTCTGTAGACTTGTCTTTTTTAAGTCTTTTTTAGCGTTGTAGACTATTTATTTGTAAATTTATAGTTTTCAGATTTTTCGCTGTCTTCGCAGTAAAGGACGATATTATTTGCCAAATTTCATAGCTCCATTTAAAATAAAAAAACATAAAAAAATTGTCTTCTAAGTTCCGAAAAACTTCGAAAAAAACTGCAAGTACGGAACGCTCGGTAGGCAAGCCAGAATCGCTCTTGTCCATTTTTTTATGAGGAAGTACTAATTGCGAGTCTGCCAGTGATTCAGAAGTTGTCACTGTGCCAGGAATACATAGAATGTGACACAGATTTTTATCGGCCTAACTGACATCACCTTCGACCCAATCAAGATGCCATTGCTAGATCTTATGAAAGTCTGCCGACTTGCAACACTGTTCATAAAACTTTCTTCCTTCTTTGCGGCCTATATTTCCATACTATCACGGCTCTATTACGGTTCACCAAACTTCTTGCCACGTTATACCAAATTGTCTAAGGAATCTGTCGTTCTGCGAAATTCTGGTGACTTCTGCGCTAGTACTTTGCGGTACTAAGTCATATGCCACCAATTCTTCCATCATAGCTCTACAGTCCAGGAGTCAAGTAGTCAGGTGGTTCCCAATTACCAGGCGTATGTAGCATCGCATACCGCATATTCCTTTTTGTTGGATACTGATACTTACGTGTCGTACTATAAGAGCTTCTGGAGTATACATTCTATTACAGCTCACTTAATACGCCCACACCTCTGACTTCGGCCTGACCTTTGTTAAATGATTGCGTAATGTAGGTGGACGAAGCAAATTTTGTTTTACATATATTACGTTTCGTTTGTACTTTTTTTGCGTGGTGGTGATACACCATAGATATCTGAATAGTAAAGATGTCTGTGTGATACTGTGATACACACTTCGTCGGGGTTTGTTCGTTGATAAATTATTAATTCCCTTTGTTACCATAGCTTGGTAATTTACTGGATTGATTGATAGGTTACGCTCTGAAAAGGGAGTATTGATTATTTAGTACAAAAGACTTTTATCGTGGCTGTAACCTTACAAGCGTGAAGAACTTGGAATGGATATTGATTTGAGGATTTTGGTTGGTTCCATAACAAAAATATTCGTATTGTGGCTTGTAGCATAGATTACATTGTAGTGCGAGTTACAAATATTGACTGTATGGAAAAGTGATGGTTCTCAATAATAATTGTATACTTAGGTAATTACGTATCTGACGCGATAAATGGATATTTCCTGTAGTATCTAACGTAAGAAACTGAAATATATTGACTTTGCTAAGTAAATATGCAGGATGGCTGCAAAATTTGCAAATTAAAAAAATATTTTTCGCTTTTAATTCGGAACGGTGAAAACACTATCCGCCATCTTGAAAGCACCTTTGGTTTGTAAACAAACATCTGTCAGTCGTGCGTGCGTAGGTTCTATTGTGATTTGGATTTTATTTTGTGTTTTTGCAAAAACTCTTCTTGTGCAGTTAGTGTCTTATCATTTTATTGATAAGCGCAATCATGGACGCTGGATTCGTGGAAGCAGATATGTAGTACCAATTTGCCAAAACCAAACCAAATCATACCAAGCATTATTACAGCTAAAAACAGTTTCTGTGTACATTGATAGGACTTACATTCAAGTGATCTTCACATAAATACACCCAAGTTTCAGTCGATAAAGAATCGGGGTCTCTCTTGGCAATTTTGAGCCAAGTTTTTCGTATGTTTATTTCAGTGGGTACGCGAATCCGCGATTTTCCGGCGGTCTTTATTGACGTGTCGACTTTATCTCGAATAATGCAATAATGATAATTGATATATTTTGCATGTAAACTCGATAAAATCATGGTTGCGTTGTTGTTATTTCACTATGCTCACAGATCACACAGATTTTAGGACTAGGTAAAGATTGTTTTACCAAACAAGTCCCACGGTAAAATCCTTAAGGCCATAACAATAAAAGCCAAAATTAATTAACTCGTACTTCTTTCGTGGCACGAACTCTACCTATGTTGAATGTCAAACTTTGTTTACAAACCTTTAGGACTTCAAACCATAGACAAAAATGGCGGATCGCGTTTTTGGCTGTTTAGCAAAGCAACGTTTTAAAATAATGTTTTTGTTGCTTTTAGGCCCTCAAAAAATATACTAAAATATTTTTTGGTCTAATGGAAGAGATATTTAGCATTCAAGACTTACTTGAAAAAAGAGTCAAGTAGCGGATTGTGTCTTTGCTCATGACTAGCCCATGCATTGTGCATTTTTGTAAAAACATAGGACAGGAACTACAGATAAGGTCCATTGATGTCATGACGTCAGCACCATCTATCGGTAATTTCGCTCTGAAAAGCCCTCATTAAGATGATTTGCGACGGACAAAGACCTTCTTTCATCGAGTAGAACTTAAAGTATCGGTGATTCAACACGTCCAGCTGCTCTAGTGTTCATAACAACCTTTACAATGCCGAAGAAATCTGTCCTACCATATTCTGCATTAAAAACGATACCTGATAAATATTCATGGCAGAGACGCCGCACTCACACTGTGAATGAACTTAACTGTACTCCGGATGGGACATTGTTTTCTATAAAATATACGGAACTGTCCTTAAATTTGCTATTCGGTGCCTTTACAAAAAGATGGAGATATACCGTACCAATACTTTAACGAATTCAAATACTTTTTAATGCTATTTACGGCGGTAATCTTGCAACTCTTCATACTTTTTACTTACCGGATTACGACGGAATCGCTCGTAGCCCGGCCACCTGAGTGATCTTAAAAAAAAACGATCACGTAGGTTAAGCAACATAGGACGCGTTCAGTGCATGGATGGGTGACCGTCTACGACTAACGCTAGTGGCATTTTTCCGAGCGATTCTGTGCTTCCCATCCCAAGGCAGTCAAGCCGTTTCTAACACGGTGACACGAGAATTTTATGTATTAGATTTATTTATTTTTACCTTAAGGAAAACTTACATCTAAACTTAACAAAATAAAGAATTTAGTAAACAAAAGAAGAAAGAAGATGTTTAACAATTACTGATTTTTCTGCTAATGCGTTTCCACAAATTTAACGCAAAGCAAATCATTGACGACGTAAAATATGGTCACCAACTTTTTCACTTCAAAGCTTTATTTTATGTCTTACTGTCATGCGTGATTATAAAACAGCTCTGTGTCAGCTATTTGTTGGCTGCTGAAAGAGAAAGGGCTACTAAGTATTAGCATCCTGCTCACTCCTGAGCTATAAAAGGCCTATGTTTGTAAACAGACGGACCTAAATTCAGAAATAATGCGCGATCCAATTTGGAACACGCTTCCGACATTAGAGTGTCAGTCTGAGAGCTAATAATAATAAATCATCAAGCCCTTAATCCCTAATTTGGTGGGCAGAGACGCTAATATTTTAAATTTTAGCGTTTGTGTGGAACTATAATAGAAATTGCTTGACTTAGAATAGAAGAATAGAATAGAAACCATTTATTATCATATTAAGACTTCTATTGTAAACTTACTTTCACACAACATAATCATTTGTTCTGAGGTGCATACGTCCTCCACTGTATGTAGTTGCCTGATTTAGCATACTCATAACTGTCAAATACATGACATACTTCCTTCCTTCCATCTTCCATCCATCCTTCCTCAGGGAAGAGACCCGTGCCCCTCGGTGGGGACATAATGGGTTTATGATGAAATACATGACATACTTTGGCATAATGCTTCATAACTCGGTAGAGTCGACAGTTACGTAATAGAAGGGCAGGTCCCAAACTAGGATACCCTGTGCTACAATAACCACGCAAGCACACAACATGGGAATCCACCCAGACTGAAGCCATAGTACAAATTTACTGCAGCCCTCAGTGGGAATCGAACGCACCACTCCTGGGATGGTAGTCAGACTTAATACCGCTAGACCAACGCGTGTTGACATTTGAGTATAGACCACTGTAGTAAGCAGAGTATATACGTCCCACTATAAGGCACAGTAAGCAGTAAGACCAGCCACTAATCTTACAATACAAGCCTCCACCAATCCTTGGCCCCCGTGGTGAAGTATGGCCTATACATTCCTCAGGGAAGAGACCCGTGCTCCTCGGTGGGGACATAATTTAACATTTAACATTTTCATACAGGCACATACATTGCTTCTGGCCCCACACTAGGATACCCTGTGTCGTGGGAACCAGAATCAGATAATGGGTTTATGATGATGATGATAGGGGAACAGGCCTTCTCTTTGAGAGAGAGTATGAACATAATGACCACGCGTGCCCATCGCGGCTTGGCTGTGTCAAGCGCAGAGGTATGCGAATAGCTCATACACTCAGGTTTACTCGCGATGTTTCCCTTCGCCCTTATGGCTGGTTTACACGTATTAAGTTGTCAAGTAGTTAACTTAATTTTAACTTAAATTTAAGCGACTTAATCTTAAGTTGGCGTTTACACGTTCGCATCAGTTAAGTTCTTTAGTTAGCCCTAGATTGACGATCAATAGCGCATTCAAGTCATTAATTCAGTAATTAAATTTGTATTAAATGAGGTTTTAGATGAATAGAAAGATGAAAAAAGATCTAGTTCTTCTCTCTTCTTAAACATAACAACTTATGAACGTGACCGCTCCGCTTCATCAACTTATACACTTAACTAAATTTTAACTAAACCGTGCCTGTCCAAATGTGTCAAGTGATAATTTGTCAGTCACGCCCACTCACTTAACCGAAAAATAGACAAAATTCTAATTTATTTGTTAACTTGACTGCTTGATTATAACTTATTACTAAATTAATTGTTTACACGTTTTAAGTCGCTTAAATTTAAGTTAAAATTTAGTTAACTACTTGACAACTTAATACGTGTGAACCAGCCATTAGCGAGCGGTATTGCTACTATAACGTCACAAATGTACCAAACTTAAAAAAAAAATGTCATAGGTACATAGGCCTGCAATAGAACCAAGATGTCTCGCTTCCGAGAAACCACTGTGTTGTATAAATAATATGGCGGCATGCATTTCTACAATATTTTAATTAAATTGACTCTAGCAAACCATAAAAAACACTATAACTACTCAATTAAATAGAGTAGGCTTTTAGCAGTATCATAAAATCAGCCTATCCTTGTACGCAGCACTGATAAATATGCCATGATAGAGTATTAAAAGATACTGCGCTGTCCCAAAAACCTTTGGCTGTTTATATTTTTGTTTTATTTATTTGCTCCGCCAACAGGATAATACATTGTACATTAAATTTACACTATTACAAAATAATAATATGTACCTACATCCCAATTACAGGCGGATACGCCACTTACTATTAGGCAATTGACTTGACTGAAAATGTTTAACATGACAATTCAAAGCTCATGTTGTGAACTGGAATTCAATATTTAAGACCATACTATGTACCACATGACGCAAATAAACAAATAAACATTCAAAAATTGGGTAAAAGAACTGTATCTTTCTTTTATTTTTTTAATTGTAACTTTTATTTTGTTTCTTGTGTGTTCAATAAAGAATATTCTTATTGTTTTTTTATCTTAGACCTAGCCCTTTCGGGTCTTTTTTGTTCTTCTATCTCGTGTTTTGAACTGTCTGTAGTTTGTTTCCTACGTCTTGTAGGTATAATGTCTAAGTGGCGATAAATTAATGTGTAACTTCTTCTTCTTTTTGGATGGAAAATGCAATAACAGTTTCATCTGTCGTTAGGCCACGACGTCAGCGTATCAATCATTTGTCATGCACGATACGCACATCATTGCTGTGTCGATGACCAAATCGCGATGCTAATCGCTTCCTTCCTGGATGGAATTCGTGGTTACTTTCGAAGGAAAGTTCGCTTACCTTTAGGATCCCTACATTGCCTTAGTGAGCTCTGTTTTGGTACAAGTAGCGTAAAGGCTGATTTACATTTGCTTTATTTTCATGCTTTTTAAGCGCGCTTTACTGAATCGCTCGTAGCCCCGGCTGCCTGAGTGATCTTAAACAATCACGAAGGTAAAGCAAGACAGGGCGCGTTCAGTGCATCGATGGGTGACCGTCTATGACTAACGCTAGTGACATTTTTCCGAGCCGTTCCGTGCCTCGCAAGGCATTTTAAGCAGTTGGTGCCGGCTGTTGTCGATAGATGGCAGTCGTTAAGCCAAGTCAGAGGCCTTTAGGCGGCTTGGAAACTTCTGACAGTAAGACCAGCCACTGGAACAAAAACATGTCACGTGACCCCACCGTGTAACTGTAATTGAACTATAATGCAATAACAGAATTGGGACCCAGGTCTTCTCTCAGAGAGTATGGGTATAATTACCAGCGTTTTTATAAAGACCGTTGAAAGTTTAGGAACCGCTGACTTAGGTAATGAGTGCGAGAAGTACATTGTGCATGCAAGTATAATGTGGTGACAGTTTTTTTAATAGGACAGTTAACTCTATGAGCCAGCTGACAGGTTATGAATATTAAGCATCTGACAATAACTATTACACTGTTGTTTGCAGTAACTAGGTACTGTACTGCCATACAGACAGTCTGTTAGCTTTTAGAATATACCTCGGGCCCTAGAGTAGGCTTCGGTTTTCGCCGAAAGTACCTACACCAGTGTAATACTACTTCTTGCTCTGTACTTTTATTGCATCGATCGTTAGGGTAAATTATAAGGATGAAATCTCTAACAAACTTCATAAATTAAATGAAAGGAAAACAATGAAATCTTAAATTATTAATTCAATGGGTCAAGTTAAAGCACTTTTACTCAAAGATCCGTTTCTTTATGTTTACTTATGTTATTAATTAATAATTATCATTGACGTCATTTATCCATTAAAATGACGAATTACTATTTAGATAAGACGATTGCAATTTGCACGTGTTTGTAATGCAGACTCCTTTCTTAGATGCGACATAACTTAGACATGTAAAAAATCAAATTTACATTAAATCTTATGAGAATGTAAACGAGTGGAGAGTTGAAGTTCAGAATACGATTTATAACATTCACCACAACACGTTATTAAAGGTTACTAGAAATGAATTCGTTAGAAGAATAAATTTGTGTATCCAAGAAAATGGAGCCCATTTCGAGCAATTAATAAGTTAGTTTACCAGTAAATAATAAAACAATTTAAGATTTCATTGTTTTCCTTTCATTTAATTTACTAAGTTTGTTAGAGAGATTTCATCCTTATAATTGACCCTGACGATCGATGCAATAAAAGTACAGGGTGCAACTTTCACAGATTTTAGTCGGTTCGATTACCAGGTGCACCAAGCGAATTTTTAAAAATCTTTGAATGCAGTTTTCTTTCTTTTCAATAACAATGTTTTCTTTGAGTAAAATGTTCTATCTACAGTATTAAGAGTACTTCCCCTTCAGATGGCTTTACAAAATTCCACCCTGTATATGGACGCTATAGGGGCAGTTTCTAAATTAAGAATTTCACTAATTAACTTTCTGTCATGCTCTTTTCTAAAAAAAATTACGAGACAGCACTATACTTAAACTGGCCTTAAGGGTTTCAAATTTAAAATATATTGCAGTAAGCTTTTTTTATCTGTACCATAGAAGTAAAATTACGTGTAACTAAAGAGACTTGTATTGTAATACATACCTACTATTACATTTTGTGGTAAGAGTAGGTATAAAGAAAAATAAAACGGCAACAATACAATCAGTTGGTCTTGAACCTTTGACCTCTAGTTTGATTTAATATTCCTCGAGGCTTATTGTCACAGTCTTTCTTAAAGGTGTCTTCTATTTGTCCACAGGTGGTCTGGAAGGAAAATACCGCGTGGCGGCGCCTGAACTCATGCAGGACACATTCATGAGTGACTCCGAGGACGAAGGAGGTAAGAATATGATAGGGTAATTGCGATACTCAGGTAAAACTCAATTCTGAACCTGCAGTTAAATTAATTAATAATACATACATATAAGGTTGAAAATTCAGTGAATTTCACTACGCCTACATCAGCTCATACCGCATATAGCATGGCGCGCGAGGCGATCAAGAAAGAGAGGCGAATGCAAATATTTATACGGGTCTCTTCCCTGAGGAAGGTATAGGCCATACTCCACCACGGGGGCCAAGTCCGGATTGGTGGAGGCTACGTGGATAAAAAAGATAAGATAAGATAAAAAAGTATTTATTGCCTCATCAAAATAACATTTTAACAAATTAAGGACTAAACTAGGTTTACAATAAGGCAAAAGGTAGCGGCTCAGCTGGTGCTACCCCGGACAGCCGCGGGTAGCGCTGGTTTTCAGCCACTGCCTTCTCCCCGTGATGTTGTGCGAGAGTAAGGCAAAGAGGGCTTAAAACAGTCGACTAATAGTAAAGTTGGTGATCGATTAAACATAAACGAAACAAAATTCAATTAAAATATGAGAGAAAAAAAACAATACTTCTTATGTGTGTGATGCAAAGGTCAACGTTTTGTCTGTCTCTGCAGGCGAGGTGGAATGCCCCATCCAGCAGCAGCAGCAGTATCGGTACATGAACAGCGAGGCGGGCACGCTGCACCGCGCGCGCCCGCTCGAGGACTCTGTCACCGACGGCCACCTCTGGCCCTCCAACAATGACAGGAAGGTCGCCACCATCGACCGCCAGCCGCTCGACATCGGGTAATTGGTTTTTTTAAGAATAATAACTTATTTGAAGAAGTTACACTTTGTTACAATTACAGTTATACTGGACTAAGGTTACAAAACGAAAGTGGAACTGGGCTGGTCATGTCAGTCGAGTGAACTCGGATAGGTGGACGAGACTCGCCAACCCACTCGGTGGCTCGGCGCCACAAGACGGACATCGAAGTCGAGGCCGGCCTAGGAGACGTTTGAGAGACGATCTCGACCGACACCTGCCGGAGTGGTCTGAGGTGGCCCAGGACCGAAAACTCTGTACTGAACTGGGGGAGGCCTTTGCCCAGCAGTGAGACACCATAATAGAGACTACGTAAAAAATAAGATTACAAAAATGAGGACTTTGGTTCCGTTGCCAAACTAGGTTAGAACCTGTATCACAGCAAGCCGCACCTTCTCTAAAGAAAATAATTATAATAGCAAAATGCTTCAATGCACTACTTTGAATTCTATGGTAATAAAAGACAAGAAGTTTAAATAAAGTGCGAATGTTAGTGTTGGTATTATCCCCTCGGTGTGTGGATGTATGAATGTGTGAGGGTAAGTGAGTGTGATAGTGTAAGTGTAAGTGAGTATGATAGTGTAAGTGTAAGTGCAAGAAAGGCCTCATACCAGATTGATTGCCTTTTACAAAACTAGTACTTGCCACTACTAGCACTTTACTACTAGCAGTACTAGCACTTTCTGTCAAAATGATATTCATCACCTCGTTATTATTACAGGTTCCTGGTTTCTTTCGTGGTGGACGCCCGTGGCGGCGCCATGAAGGCGAAACGACGCGGCGGAGTCAGGATCGTGGTGCCACCCGCCGCTTGCGCAGCTCCCACGAGGGTCACATGCAGGTGCGTAGCGTGGGGAAACCCTAAGGAACCCGGAATATTCGTTTGAACTCTTCGTTCCATTTACGTAGAAAAGGATAGGCGAAACACACCATACGATGGGCTGTATACATGTGTTGTTTCGCGATCGCTGTTTAGGTACCAGAATCTTTCTGGGCAGTAAAAAGTAAATAAGTTGATTATTTATTTCGTTCTTACAGTGGTATCATGACAAATTAATATTATGTATGTACAATCTGAGTAATCAGGTCTTAAGGTCATAGCCCACTTACACGACTCTGCTCCCACCCGGCAAAAATAATATCATTCAAAAATGAGCTTTAAATATTGCTCTTTAGATATATTTTACATTGGCATCATAAATTAGCTGACAGCTGACAGCGAGCTGTTTATTATTTTTAGCTGATTATTTTTGCAGGGTGGGAGCAGAGTCGTGTAAGTGGACTATGACCTTCATTCCCATGAGAGAGGCTGTATTGCATCCAAAGATGCTCTGTGCTGTGACAGATCTAAGTAACCTAACCTACTTAACTAACTGCCTTAAATATTATGTAAATTTTGTGCTTCATTGAAATTGAAAAATAATGTAAAAAAAAGTTCTTGAAGCACCAAAATACTTATTGTACTGTGGAGCTCGGCAATAAGTACTGCAAATACGCTTTCCAAGACGGAGAAAAAAAACTATCTTAGATCAAAACAATCATATAATACCTTGTTGTATGCATAAAAGACTTCGATACATAAGGAAGACCTCTTTGGCGCAGCGGTTAGCGTGTTCGTATCTGCCTATCATGCGAGAGAAAAAACCCCAGCTGAAGGATGTTTATTTACATGTTCGTGATATCGCTGTTTCTGGTTCCCACGACACAGGGTATCCTAATGTGGCTCCAGAAGCAATATCTGTGCCTGTATGTAAATTTAAAAAAAAGGAACATAATAAAAAAAAATACAAAGTAAAATGTGTACAAGGCGAGCTCAATAATGGTGAGTAACCTTCCAGCTGTGCGTATCTCGTGAGATATTCATCTATGAAGTGCAGTATACCCTTGAAAAGTGATTAGTTTCTTCGATCCTCGGTCGTATATTTATACATAGTGACCGCATTAATCCAAAACCCATTAGTCAAGCTCCGCTAATAACGCGGCCAAAAATCGTGGCGATCGCCCAAAACAACAGATTACACGCACAGCATGAGTAATAGTGTGTTTACTGAACAAATATACCGGCTTTGAAACACAAGTTGAAACCACAACGCTTGTAGACGTAGATAAGGTAGAGTTCGTAGAAGCTTTACTTGAGCTGATTCAGGTACGTCAATACAGTATAACTGGATAAAAATAATTGGATGTTTAAACAATGGTATAAAAAGAATCGCTCGTCGGCTTCCTGAGTGATATTAAACGATCACGAAGGTTAAAGCAACATACGACGCGTTCAGTGCATGGATAGGTGATCGTCTATGACTAACTCTAGTGGCACTTTTCCGAGCGGTTCCGTGCTTCGCAAGGCACTTTAAGCAGTTGGTGTCGGCTGCTGTCGATAGATGGCAGTCGTTAAGCCAAGTCAGAGGCCTTAGGGCGGCTTGAAAACTTCTGACAGTAAGACCAGCCACTAGTCTTACAAGCCTCCACCTACCCGGACTTGGCCCCCGTTTACAAAAAAGGTAAAGTTATTAATCGCCAACTGCTACGCTACATAGAATGGTCGCAGTAAACCACTTTTTCGGTGTTTCATGAATTCATGGCCCCAGAATGTAGCTTCTGTGCGTCTCCAAGCGGCATTCGCTTGCGCGCACGCAAATGACTCTACTGTCGTAGATTTCGTGAGCAAAGCGCGCGAGATGTAGAAAGTGATCGGCGGATCCAGTTCAATTATTATCGCCAATAGGTACTCGTGTTGCTCGTGTAGGAATGGCAACGTTGCTGTCTAAATTTTAGGTGTTCGACACGAACACCCCCTTTCTTTGTTGTATACTAACAAGGTCTTAATGTTTTAAAACATACATTATAGTAGTTACAAACTTAATTTGAATGTGGGCTAATTTTGAACCCTGACTTATACGGTTTTTTTTACTCATACAATTTTCATCATACGCCCCAGAGTTAAATAACTTCCACACAATACAATAACTTATGCTGGTCCCAAACTAGGATACCCCGTGCTATTGTAACCATGCAAGGACATCACAAACATGGAAATAGACCCAGACTGGAGCAATTCAGCGGCCCCCTATAGAAATCGACCAACGACCTCTGGCATGATAGTCAATCGTGATACATACATACATGCATACATACAACATACGTCGATACATATTTATACAGATTACTGTCTAGTGTGGGGACCAACGGTGAATCTTTGATTGTTAATATTAACCATTTCCTATATTAATATTTAAACTAATCATACATAGGGTAAACTATACATTGATTGGCACCTTAAGCAAAACCTTTACTTAATTTGCTTCCTAAGCATTCATATTCAATCACTATTAACCATTTTTATTAGTTAGAATATGAGTATAGGTTGGAAATAAAAAAAAATCTTGCTTGTTGTCATAGTTTTATTTAAGAAAAATAATAATAATTTGAAAATGTCTCCAAAACTACAGTCATTGGCATTACAGGTACAAACATTGTCACTAATAATATCAGTCATTGGCACTTATAATTTGTATGTATGTTTTGTACTTAAAAATTCTAATTATAAAAAACTACCAAAATGCCCTTTAAGCAGTTTTAATTCTTAATATTTGTGTTTAAAACTCACTGTGCCAATGACTAGGTGGGTGCCAGCAATACTATGGTTTACCCTACATACATAAACTTACGCCTGTATCCCGCAAGGGGTCTGCCTATCCCTACCCTGGTCCCTACCAGGGACTGCCATTTGTCACGACCCTGACAGTTCCAGTAGTGATAATAGCAGTTTAAAATCTCTTTTCATTCCAGGGCGGCATCAAGGCGCGCGCCGGTGGCGGCGCCCCCTCCCCTGATGGAGGGCGAAGCCCTGGCGTCCCGTCTGCTGGAGCTACAGCCTCAGGGAGCCAAGTTCTTGGCGTAAGTAACCCACTTAACATATCGCACCTCCAGAACTGGAGTGACCTAACTCAAAATTTGCAACTTTTGGGAAATGAAGAAAATTTATTCGGCGCTCTGAGTAAGTTGCTCAAGAAAAAAATAGACCGAAATATTCCTCCATCTCTCTCTGACCAAACAAAGTCAGTTTTTTAATATATGCATAAAAGAGTATACCTTTTTGAGTCGTTCTGAGTACTTAACTCATTTTACCCTAATTTTGAGTTTGGTCACTTTAATTCTGGAGGTGCGATATATCCTCGTGATCTTGACTCGTTGTTTCCACTGATATGGCCCTTGCCAAATGATTGTTGCAAATATTGCTTCTAAATTCTCCCGTTTTCTATGTTCCTTTTCAATAAATCAACGCCATGTAGCCAGTTTGGTGGGAGGCCCGTGGATGCGAATGGCGAGAGACCGCGAGGTATGACGGGATGGGGAAAAGGCCTGCACCCAACAATGGTGTTGCCAGAGGTGGGCGGAGGATCTAGGCCATGTAACATTCCGAAATAGAAGCCCGCTCCAACCAGTACCAGCACTCGCGAGTCGCGCGTGCGCTGCGGCTACTCTGTGCCCTCTCGCTGCAGCACCGGAGTGTGATGTGTTTGCGGATGGGATTGGAAGTGTGGTGAAGGTACGTAAGAGAATGCTAGAAGATGTTTGATAGATAGTGCTCAGTTATAATGTTGTAACGCTTTGGTGTAATTACTGTTATGTTGCAATATTTATGTAAGTAAATAAAGAAATAAATTCCTCACCAGCTTTTGTTGTGCAGAGTTTCATAATAAAAGTTCCAGGGTAATCCCCTTAAGTTTCAGTGGACCTGCATTAAGCCCTGTCACCCTGCGACTGCTTATACAAAATGCAGGATGACATAACCTTGCTCTCCTATCTCAGATCAGTTACAAACCATGTGCCATGCCGTTACAACCTCTATGTCCTCCACAGACCGGTGATAATCGAGGTGCCGATCTTCACGGCCTCGTGCCGCGAGCGTGAGATCGTGATCCTCCGCTCTGACACCGGCGAGACCTGGCAAGATCATTATCTTCACCACAACGACAACCCTATGATTCAGGTGAGCACCCTGCTTTCATAGAAACGAGAAAGAGAGAGGGAGACCGAAACAGAGCACCAGAAAGAGAGAGATGTACATCAACCCAGAGTAATCTAAATAAGATAATATTCGTAAAGTCCTGAAAAACTGAGTTGAACATTGTAAGATGATAAGTTATCATCATCATCAGGCTATATTATTCCACTGCTGGACATAGCCCTCCCCTAATGAGCGCCATAGCGCACTGTCTTCAGCTTGCCGCATCCAGCATCTGCCTGCAGTTTTTCGCAGATCGTCATCCCACCTGTTTTTAATGATAAGTTATCATTGATAACTAATAAATTCATCATTGTAATTTCTATTAACTCTAAGTTTCCGCTTAACATAATCTTAGCATAAGATAAAGATTATTTATTTGTCAAACATGAGATATTATAAGGTTTTTACATTGATATAGGTACGTCCTGTAATATGTTTCGCCTATTGGGACTTACAGAATATTTTAGAGAGAGTATTTTAGAGCAAGAAACAATAACAAGCTTTTAATTAAAACAAAAACTAAACAACTATGTATGTTTAAAATAATTCTTTTTTTTTTTAAATACAGGATTCCATCAAAAAATTAACCGATTACCACACTTTTACACAGGCAACCATTAAAAAACAAAACACGAAAAACCATTAACAACGTGGAAAAAATATATATTTGTTACCCGATCTTCCAGGACGCGTTGGCTAAAGAGCGTCTGGAGCACGGCACCACAGGGGAGACTCTCGGAGAGAACGGCGAGCGGGTGACTCGCATCGTGACCTGCGACTTCCCGCACTACCTGGCCGTCGTCTCCCGCGTCCGGCAGGAGGTCCACATCATCGGGCCTGAGGGGGGGACCGTCTCCAGCGCCGCCATACCGCAGGTGGGGGGACTGACTGACGGGATTGGGAAATGACTGAATGAATGAGTTAGGTTGAATGAATGAAAGAAAGGAAGGAAGGAAGGTGATTCATCATCAACCCATTAAGTCCCCGTGTTTGGACAAATAAATGTATTTGATTTCATTTCGAGATTTGTAAAAAAGCTTTGTAAGCGGTGGTGGCGTAGTGGGGTTGACCCTTGCTTCTCGATCATGAGGGTCTGGGTTCGAACCACGCATGTACCAATGACTTTCAGTTACGTACATTTGTTTGTACAGCAACACCATTCGCTGATAAATTGTGCCCGGATAACGGCGACAGGCTTGCCACTTGTCACGTTTGGGACCTAATAAACTCGGCAAAACGTGGGTCCAGTTCTAGAGACTGGTGCCTCTGCCTACCCCTTCGGGGATAACGGGCGTGAGTTTTTTTTTTTTTTTTTTAAAAAGTGCGAAAAACTGCGCATGTCTCGCTGACGTACACATGCGCAGTACAAAACAAAATGTGTAAGTCTTGGAAAAGGGACAGTGTATATACATATATTACTAGCGACCTGCCTCGGCTTTGCATGGTAGGCAATAACGTGTCCCTGGAAATAGCTATATTAGTTCCGTGGAAAATTCCCGGGGTAGTAATTTTTTTACACCATTGGTTACACCTTTCGAGATTTTGCACGGAACCCTAAACTTTTTGAAAATCCAATATAGCCTATGTTACTCACGAAGAATGTAGCTTTCTAATGGTGAAAGAATTTTTAAAACCGGCCCGGTAGTTTCTGAGCCTATTCACTACAAACTTACACACAAAAATACAAATCTTTCCTCGTTATCGTACACATGTGCAGTTCAAAACAAATTGTGTACATCGTACAAAATGTGACAGTGTATATATCGCACACTAAAAACATAAATGACATTAAACAAATATCTTCATTTTACAGTATGGCCGTTTTAAGACTTTTTAAATTTTCTGGTGGGCGATGTGGAACCGTAAAAGTTGACAGTAAAGCTTTGTGACTAATCCACAAAGCTTTACTGACAACTTTTACGGTTCCCCATCGCCCACCAGAACATTTATGTTTTCAGTGTGCGATATATTATTGCTCGTGACTGCATGATCCATTTGTCTATACTTGACATTTTTCTCAGACTTTAAACGACAATAAATCAAAAACCTTTAGCGGTAGAGGGCTCGAAACAGTTTGCAAATTTAGTGCTAGCTAGTACTAAATTTGCAAACGGTATCGAGTTTTCTGACGCTGAAGGTTTTTGATTTATCGTCGTTTAAAGTCTGAGAAAAATGTCAAGTATAGACAAATGTCTGACTCATTTATACTCATTTATATATGACTCATTTATAATGCTGAGATACGGCCCTTTTGTGCTGCTGTTGCACACGCACATATGGCACGGCAGAGCCTTAATATAGTTTAAGTGATTTGATGGAAGTAATTGGAGAATTGTATATCAACTGTTATAATGTTAATTGAATGTCATTCGACATTTATCGATACTATTTTAATTAATTATTTATCACTATTGAATTTGAATGTAATTTGATAATTCTATTTTTATTTACTATTGTGATTTAATTCAATGCTATTTGTGTAATCTGATAATTCTATTTTATTCATTGTTATGATTTATTTTACATTCTATATTGTTATGATAAACATTGTGTTATGCTTTATGTGTGTGTGTTATTATTATTAATTCTTTATTGCACAAACAATAGTGTACAAAAGGTGGACTTAATGCTAATGGCATTTTCTACCAGTCAACCCACAGTAGGTCCAGGACAGGCAAAAATTGAGGTGGGCGTGCAAAAAAGAAAAATAAAATAGATAGTTACTTGAAAGTAAGGTGCGAGCACATACATAACAATAATATAATACAATACACACTAATACTTAATATAAAATAAGTACATACTAATACATACACTTGCTTCTCGATCGTGAGGGTCTGAGTTCGAACCACGCATGTACCAATGACTTTTAGTTACGTACATTTGTTTGTTCAGCAACACCATTCGCTGATAAATTGTGCCCGGATAACGGCGACAGGCTTGCCACTTGTCACGTTTGGGACCTAATAAACTCGGCAAAGCGTGGGTCCACTTCTAGAGACTGGTGCCTCTGCCTACCCCTTCGGGGACAACGGGCGTGAGTTTATTACTTACTTACTTATTTTTTTTACAAATGGATCACACGTGATAGTATCTCCTGCGCAGGTGCAAGCCCAGTTCCCGGCGGCGGCGCTGACGAAGCGTATCCGCGTGGGACTCCAAGCGCACGGAGCGCCCGCGGCGCTGG
The DNA here is from genome assembly GCA_947310845.1 of Yponomeuta plumbellus. NCBI lineage: Eukaryota > Metazoa > Arthropoda > Insecta > Lepidoptera > Yponomeutidae > Yponomeuta > Yponomeuta plumbellus. Next base: position 7,249,205 of record OX371216.1, on the reverse strand, counting down.
CGGCGCGGCTGCCGCGCTGCGTGGCCGTGTCGCCCGTGCTCACCGTGGAGCCTCGCCGCCGCAAGTTCCACCGGGCCATCACGCTCACGGCCCCGCTGCCCGCCGCACAGGTCCGTCGTCCACCCGTTAAGATGCGTCATTTGATTTTCCATCAAATACAACAAAACTATTATTTGAAACGTAATCTACACACTTTTCCCAGTAGTTTTATATATAACACATAAACAAATACTATCCGCCTCCTTTCGAAATTATCTAAAAACCTCGAGCGGGCGGAGCAACTCGCGACGAAAACACAAAATGGCGTCTGCCAGACGCGGTTCACTTGTTTTTCGATGAGAACTTTATTTTTTTCTTTGGAATGGCATGAAGTTGGTTGACAATAGTAATCCTTAGTAACCATTGGTCAAGAGAAAACCGGATATTGGCCATAGACAATAAAAACACGGCAGAAATCGAAGTCAAATCCCGTGTGTACGCTAAACAGTTGGGGCACAAAAAGTTAACGTACACACGGGTGTACGCTAAGCGCTTACGGGGTTAAGATGCGCCATCACGCTAATGCAGGCCGTACACGTTAGGGTATGCATGATGGCGCACAACGCGCCCGCCGCTCTGGTGGCCGTGTCGCCCGTGCTCGCCGTGGAGCCTCGCCGCCGCAAGTTCCACCGGGCCATCACCCGTTATGTCCCCCACCCTTGTGATGTCACTGTTACTGGTTCCCACGACACAGGGTATCCCAGTGAAGGGCCAGGAGCAATGTCTGTCATCATCATCAACCCATTATGTCCCCACCAAGGGGCACGGGTTCCCTGAGGAAGGTATAGGCCATCCACCACGGGGGCCAAGTCCGGCTGGTCTTACTGTCAGAAGTTTTCAAGCCGCCCTAAGGCCTCTGACTTGGCTTAACTACTGCCATCTATCGATAGGGGCGGCACCAACTGCTTAACGTGCCTTGCGAAGCACGGAACCGCTCGGAAAAATGCCACTAGCGTTAGTCATAGTCGGTCGCCGCCGTCGCGCTGTATGTTGGTTAACCTTAGTGACCGTTTAAGATCACTCAGGCAGCCCAGGCTACGAGCGATTCAATGTATGTGCCTGTATAGAAATGTAAAAAAAATGTACGTAGTAAAAAAGTACAAAGTAAAAAGTGTACACGACAAGCGCATCTATGACATGCAGTATATCCTTGAAAAGTGATTAGTTTCTTCGATTATTAGTTTGTATGTAAATGGTTATGCGTAAATGTTTTTTTCTACAATTACTCAACCTTACTCCACAGAGTGGCGAGAAGCAGTCTTCAAGCAACCTCCGCCTGCTTTGCTCCATCATGGGTGGCCAAGCGCGAGCTGTCTGGGAGGACGTGACAGGCTCCACCCCGCTCACAATCACTGGGGATTGCGCGTCATTCACTACCACTGTCTCTGCTAGGTAAGTTTACGAATAAGGGAGATCCCTTATTCGTAAGACAGACAGAGAGCGGTCACGCGGTCAAGTGTTCAAGCGGTCAAGCGTTCAAGTGGTCAGTTTTGCGTTTCTTGGGTGTTATTACGCTGCATAGATATACTCACACATTCTGACCGCGTCGCGACGCGGCGGTCAAATGGAATGCACGCGTTCGCGCGTTCACTGCTGTTTCTCAAAATCATGGTGACACTAGTGGTACCGCGTCGACCGCTCTCTGTCTGGTAGACCCCTAAGATGAAAAAGTATTTTACTCAAACATGCTTAGGAGTTGGAGCGTTATTTTGACGACCTTGTTCAAGGAAGGACGATTCTTTCAATGATTTAAACACCTGATGAAAGTACCTTAAATATCGTAGATAGGGTATTTTGATGAAAGAAGACATTATGTTATTTTTAAAAGTTAGTAATTCTGCATTCAAAGATTTTCTAAAAATCACTTGCCTCGTCTGGGAATCGAGCCGACTTAAATGTAAAAAAGAAACACCCCTACTTTTATGACGCCAATCGAAAGAATGGCCAATTTCATTCCTCAATTCCTCCATTCGCGTCCATTTATGTAATGGAACGTTTCCCCCCTACAGATTCTGGCTGATGAACTGCCAGAACGTGAGCGACGCGACGAAGCAAGCTACGGAGCTTTATCGCGAGATGCTGCTAGTACCATTCGAAGTCCGACTGGTGGTGCTCGGAAAGCGGCTCGACGCGCTGGAAGGCCGTCTGCTGCTACTCTACATCACCGACCGATACGCCTACGAGACGCTGCTGCAGCAGGTAAGTTCTTAGGTGTGACGTAACAAAACGAAAACTGACATAACAAAACGTAACGTAACGAAGTGTAGCGTAACGTAGCGACATTTGAATCGGTAGTTTCAGAAAGAACATTAGTCACAATCTGCTTACTTTTCAGTAGACATAAAAAACTGACCCCTCAGTGGGACTAATGTTGTTTTTGCGTCTACTGAGACGTAGTACGTACACGTAGTTCAATTGATATTCATTGGACTAATGTTCTTTATACAGGGATCTGTAGATCTACGCTCAAGGATACCATAGACAACAATAAGTCAATCACACAAAATTTGGACGAAATGACGACGAAATGTAACGTAACGTAATGAAATGTAACGTAACGTAATTAAATTTAACGTAACATAACAAATGTAACGTTACGAAACGTAATGTAACTTGGATTAAATGCGATTCGCAGGGCAGTTACATTGATTGATTTAAAAAAAAAACTTTATTTACCTAGTATAGAATCACTAGAACTGGGCCCACGTTTTGCCGAGTTTGTTAGGTCCCAAACGTGACAAGTGGCAAGCCTGTCGCCGTTTCAATGTTCTACTTGCTAAATGTTTGCTAAGCGACGCAACAAACTACCTGACTCCATCAAAATTGACACAAACCAAGCGATTTTCACAAAAAAAAAAGTATGTTAATAGAAAAAGCCTACTACTCAGTCAATATCGGGACGTTAAAAACATAATACAAAATAATGTTATTTAAGTTAAAATATCCCATTTTAGTTTAAGACGCACTATTATTATAGGTACTAATAATTAAACTTATAATTATAAACTGCATCTTGCAATGCCCTTACGGGGCTCATGTTGCGAACTGTAATCTAATATTTAAGACCATGATATGTACCACCGGACTTGGACTTGGCCCCCGTGGTGGAGTATGGCCTATACCTTCCTCAGGGAAGAGACCCGTGCCCCTCGGTGGGGACATAATGGGTTGATGATGATGATGTACCACATGACGCAAATAATAGTACATTATGATATAAGTGAGGTAAGTTGAAAATTACAGCCGAGGCGATATTACTAGCCCGAGCCATCGGCGAGGGCTATAAGGAAGCAGAGGCTGTAATTTTCAAAGCGCACGTATGTCATACGACGTTTTATAACATATTTACGAGGAAATTAATAAAACTCTGACTTGTGAGCTTACTTACCGTTGAGCTCACTTTTGATAGGCTTGTAAGTATCTATCGGTCGATTTTTCAGGCAAGAGGCTTAGAGTAGCCTTTTTCGCCGCGTTTAAGACTTGTGGCGGTGTCAAATTAATAAATTCATCACTACTTGACGACATTTTCAAATAAAAACAATACAGCGAAAAGAACAAGCGCGCGGATTTATTTTTACTTGTCCACAAATAAGCGATGCGCGCGTATCAACTTTTTTTTTTAGGCAAAGGTACAAAAACAGCCAGTATTACTAATAAAGTAAATTAATATTTTTGTGTTTTTGTTACAGATAAATGGTTGTAATTTATTGTCAAAATTAATTAAATTAAAGAATTAAATGTTTATTTGTTATATTTTATTTCCCAAAGTTAATTTTATTCATAAAATATTGACCACTTTCTTGACATGAAACCTCTTTGCTAAGATTTTTAAAAGTATCGTTCATTTTTAGACGGAGTAACTTAAAACTTTATTTAAAAAAAACACGTGCCTTTTACATTACATTATCGCACAAGTACGTAATGAGATACATTACGATATTGAAATTGGTGTAATTACAACCACTTTACGAGCAAATATGTTATAAATCCGGACTTGGCCCCCGTGGTGGAGTATGGCCTATACCTTCCTCAGGGAAGAGACCCGTGCCCCTTGGTGGGGACATAATGGGTTGATGATGATGATGATGTTATAAACAAATAAACAATGTCCCGTCTCCCACAGGAGCACTACGTGGAAGTGGCCCACTCGACGGCAGTGCGGTTGGCTGACGGCAAGGACGTGTACCTGGAATTCAGCGGGAACTTACTGCCCGTCACCAAGTGCGGCAGCCAGCCTATGTTCAAGTTCGAAGTGAGACCACGCTGCCCCCGTCATAATAATTTGGCCATGCTACTTATTGTTCAAGTTCGAAGTGAGACCACGCTGCCCCCGTCATAATAATTTGGCCATGCTACTTATTGTTCAAGTTCGAAGTGAGACCACGCTGCCCCCGTCATAATAATTTGGCCATGCTACTTATTGTTCAAGTTCGAAGTGAGACCACGCTGCCCCCGTCATAATAATTTGGCCATGCTACTTATTGTTCAAGTTCGAAGTGAGACCACGCTGCCCCCGTCATAATAATTTGGCCATGCTACTTATTGTTCAAGTTCGAAGTGAGACCACGCTGCCCCCGTCATAATAATTTGGCCATGCTACTTATTGTTCAAGTTCGAAGTGAGACCATGCTGCCCCCGTCATAATAATTTGGCCATGCTACTTATTGTTCAAGTTCGAAGTGAGACCACGCTGCCCCCGTCATAATAATTTGGCCATGCTACTTATTGTTCAAGTTCGAAGTGAGACCACGCTGCCCCCGTCATAATAATTTGGCCATGCTACTTATTGTTCAAGTTCGAAGTGAGACCACGCTGCCCCCGTCATAATAATTTGGCCATGCTACTTATTGTTCAAGTTCGAAGTGAGACCACGCTGCCCCCGTCATAATAATTTGGCCATGCTACTTATTGTTCAAGTTCGAAGTGAGACCACGCTGCCCCCGTCATAATAATTTGGCCATGCTACTTATTGTTCAAGTTCGAAGTGAGACCACGCTGCCCCCGTCATAATAATTTGGCCATGCTACTTATTGTTCAAGTTCGAAGTGAGACCACGCTGCCCCCGTCATAATAATTTGGCCATGCTACTTATTGTTCAAGTTCGAAGTGAGACCACGCTGCCCCCGTCATAATAATTTGGCCATGCTACTTATTGTTCAAGTTCGAAGTGAGACCATGCTGCCCCCGTCATAATAATTTGGCCATGCTACTTATTGTTCAAGTTCGAAGTGAGACCACGCTGCCCCCGTCATAATAATTTGGCCATGCTACTTATTGTTCAAGTTCGAAGTGAGACCACGCTGCCCCCGTCATAATAATTTGGCCATGCTACTTATTGTTCAAGTTCGAAGTGAGACCACGCTGCCCCCGTCATAATAATTTGGCCATGCTACTTATTGTTCAAGTTCGAAGTGAGACCACGCTGCCCCCGTCATAATAATTTGGTCATGCTACTTATTGTTCAAGTTCGAAGTGAGACCACGCTGCCCCCGTCATAATAATTTGGCCATGCTACTTATTGTTCAAGTTCGAAGTGAGACCACGCTGCCCCCGTCATAATAATTTGGCCATGCTACTTATTGTTGAAATGTTTTTTATAGTCTACTAGCTGACCCCGCTAACGTTGTTAGGGGTATGGAAAATAGATAACAACCTATTCTCAGACCTACCGAATATAAGTATAAAATTTCATCAAAATCGTTCAAGCCGTTTCGGAGGAGTATGCGCACTATTTACACGGTGACACGCGAATTTTATATATTAGACTAGCTGACCCGGCAAACGTTGTTTTGCCAGATAGGGATATGAAAAATAGATAACAACTTATTCTCGAACTTACCGAAAATAAGTATAAAATTTCATCAAAATCGGTCAAGCCGTTTCGGAGGAGTATGCGCACTAACACAGTGACACGAGAATTTTATATATTACCATTTTGAAAATATTAACTAATATTAAATTTCAGTACTTTTCAATTTTATTATTTACGTCTATTTTTAATATTTTTCTAAACTTTTGGCGCTTGTGACGTCATCAGAGAATGACTAAGGAGACAAAGATGGAGATAGAGGAGATGTCTTTGCGAAACTTTTGCCTTACATAAAAAAATATCCTCAACGCCAGCTGATTTAGTTTGGTAATTTTTAAGTAAAGCAAAGGATTTTATTTTTATTTTGATTTAACATGCAGGCATTCAAGGACAATCGTGTGGAGTTCCCCGTGCGAGTCAAACATCACGAGGAGAAACCCTCCGGCAGGATTTACTTCATGAGTGACCCCAAGGTATTAAGATTAGACCCCAGATTTAAGCGTAAATGTAAGCATTTTAAATGTAATGTAAAAAAAATCTAGAGCAAACCTACAGATTTTATAGCGGTGTCACCGCGTCTTTTTTTTTTTGCATCGAATTAAAAAGCGAACTTAAGACGGTCGTGATGTATCAATGATGTAATAATAACTTCCACACAAAGGTACAACATTTTGGTTCCTTATCAAAAGGTCTAAGTAGCAAAACTAACAGATGGTCTGTATAGCAGAACGTCTTTCATGATCAGTAGGTAATACGTCCATTCGGTAGGAACGATCATGAGTGTACGTACACAGTACACATGTAAAAGATGACAATTACCTATATAGACGTTGTGCCGTACACACAATCTGTTAGTTACATGGATGTTTTGCTAATTAGGCATACTGCTCATTAGACGTTTCGCGCTGTTGGACATTTTGCCGCTTAGACCTTTTGATAAGGAAGCAAAATTTTGTAATTTCCTTTGCGTCGAAAATTCTATAAATATATATATATATTCTAAATATGTGTATTTTATGGTAAGTTTAAGTATTATATTGAATATTATACATAATTTTATGTAATTATTAAATACCTAATCTAATGGACCGAATAAAATCTGTAAGTTAGTTTGTTTATGTGCATATCCCCTCGTTATACTTTTTGTACACTTACCTACCTTCTCTCTACATCTTTTCTATCCATCCCAAGGTTGTCTGGAAGAGATCGCTTTTAGCGATTAGACCGCCAATGGTATACGGCAAAACTTAGTTATATAAGTCTTATAATGTATTTTTGTTTTTCTGGTGTGTACAATAAAGAGTTCTAATCTAATCTAAATTCTCAAGTCGGAATGTATACTTCGTCACCGCAGGTACCCAAGGGCGAGCAGTCTCAGACCCCAGCCTGCGTTCTGGACGTGGAACTGCCCGAACGCATCGCCCCGCGGGCCGGCAAAAGCCACGCCGACTGCCTCAATTTGGACCAGTCAGGTTGGTTGGCAGTCTCGTCGCGTTGATTTATTATTAGTCCAGTCAGGTTGGTGATCGCAGCTGATCGGTTCCTGAAGGCTTTTAACCCGTCGAACGATGGGCCCCCCAGGCTAGATTTTGCTCGAAGTGTCGGGCCATTTTGCGAAACTAAAAAGATTTTCACAGGCCCTTCGAAATTTAGTTAATTTTGTTATGATAATGTAATTATATGTTACGATTCATATATCACTGTTTTCCTTATAAAATTTCCTATCCTTTTATGAAGGTGTTGTAAGGTATAAATACTTACATATCCCAGTTTCACCACGGTTTAGTTTTGTTTTTCAAATTTTTTGTTTGTGCACATTCACTTATACACACATTGCCCATTTCGTAATTCACTTTAGCCTAAACTTGCACTGTAAGTTTGAAGACCACAATGTAAACTACCGATCACAGTGATAATCACACATTCAAATGCAATACTAGATCCGTAATCAACATTTCTCCGCGACAAAACAAAACAAAAGACGCGCGCCATTTTGTTCGCGGCCCGTGACTGGGAATATGTACCGTTGCCAAAAAAAATTAAAGTCAACGATAAAGGAAATTGGTTTTCTACTTTTCTATTTATTTATCATCACTAATTAATTTTATATTGAAATTATGAATCACTGCAAACTATTCACTGTTATTGAAAGTTTTTTTTATTTGAATAAATAAACGTAAATTTATTACGTAGCACGAAAGATGACGACCAAAACCATGCATCATAGTAATATGAATATGTCTGAAAACTTATAAAATCGTTACATTAGATGATCCTGAATAAGATTTGCATGGGAAGTAACGGTCAGAAACGTAGCAGCTGCGTGGGGGGCCATTTCTGCTGTAAAAAAATAGTCAGACAGTAAAGTTATCATAAGATGTTCATTTTAAACGATTTCAGATTGCTTCTTAGCAACATTTACAAAATTTTGCTTATCTGTCGTACCAACGGAGATATCCTAACCTAATATAAATGAGAAAGTAAATTTGTTTATGACGCTTTTATGCCTAGACAGCTGAATCGATTGTATTGAATTTTGGTATAGAGATAGATGGGTGTAGATGTGTACTGGGCGAGGTTTTTATATCAAGTCTGATACTGAATGCCGTGCCATTTCCGAGAGTCATTTCTTTGAGTAAGAATATGTACATTAGGTACGGTGGGCCACAGTCACAGATACCCAATGGCATCTAACCACGCGCGGCATAAAGGCGTCAATTTAACAAAAAGGGATATCCTAACGTGTGGCCCACTGTACTAATATGATTGAACGCTCCGACGTCTATTAGCGAACTCTGTTTGAAAATTTCTGGTGGAGGATTTTAAAAGAAAGAAAACAACAGGGGCATAGAAAAAAACCACAAATTTTTATTCAATTTTATCACGTAGATTTTAAAAATGTAGCACAAAAAAATTTAAAAAAACCTAGAAAAATTAGCCAAGGCAACCGAAATACAATAATAGTCGTGAATCAAGTAGGCACCAAATGAAAAGCCCCAGTCACAAAGGCTGTAAATTTGTATGTGGGTTGGATTCGTCATATCAAAACGAAGATTACATTTTAAAAATAAACAGACATATTTACAGAAAAATTACAAATAACTTCACGAAGGTCTTGGCAGGGATTGCTCCCTGGGCTCACGAATTGGGCCTTCTAGGACCAGGCCCATTAGCAGTGCCCGTCGGGCAGCGGAGGTCCGCTGACCCCCGGGCGTAGGCGTCGCCGACCGCGATCGCGATCGCGACCGCGACCCTGGTCTCAGCGCGCTTAGTCTGAAAATAAAAAAAAAATACAAAATTAAAATAGTTGAAAAACATCGTTTTAACTTGAAATCGGTGAGGTGCACGAAGAAAAAGTATCTGACCAAAAGTGATGGCAATAAGGAGCACTACACGATTCCGAACTAAAAAAAATTGTCGAAACATCGTTTTTGACGTACATCTCGAAATCAGTGAGGTGCACGAAAAAGAAGTATCTGAACAAAAGTGATAGCAATGAGCAACACTACACGATTCCGAACAAAAAAAAATTGTTGAAAAAATATTTTCACAAAAATTTTACAAGTCGCTGGAGGAGTTAAAATTTTTCAGTCTTTTTTCATATTTTTTTTTGTCGTAACAGGCCCCTTGTCTACACCTCTACTAGCCTAGCCTTTTCTTTCCTTGACGCCCCCATATCTACACCCCAACCTAAACGAGTCAAAAAATGTTGTTTGCTAACGTTACTTTTGGCACACGGCACCGGCTTTTTCCCTTTCGAGTGATATAAAACTTTACTAGCTGTGTAAAATCATGAACTATTTGTCGTAATAAGTACCTAAACAAACAATAGTCAGTCTAATAAGTATTGCTAATCACAAATGGAATCACAATGGATAAAAAATAACACAATCCGTGTGGTGAAACGCCGATAATTTGGGTACTTCAAAACTTCGTTGATTTTCTACTAATTGTTTTACCACTTTTTGCAATAATATTACTTTTAGCACCTTCTACATGTTATACTCAGTAATTCTATATAAGAATCTTATTGGAATACTCACCGTTTCCTTCGGGAACTCATTTTTTGCCACAGCACAAAAAACTTTGCAAAATCCATTATGGCGGATTGGACCGACTCAAGTTTTAGTTTTCGATTTTTTTAATTTTTCGTTCCGAATTGGAGCTTGTTGATGACAATTGAGCATAGATTATAAACCAAAGAAACAACATTAGTTACAATCTAGGTGGCCTCCGAATCAAAATCGGAACTAATTCGTCGGCCAATAGGAGAGAATTCTTGTGGACACCCGTGTGTCCATAAGACGCGTTGGGAGAAAATTTGTTCTGGACACCCGGGGGTCCATAAAGCGCGCGACGGGTTAAGCGGTTTCTATTAATAATGTGCCCTTATAATTTAAATACCCGAAAACGACGTGCGTGCATGCAGCGACTAATGAATGTCGATGAAGCGAAAGTGATTTGTCAGGATCGTGGCAGGTGGCAGTCCCTGGTCTCTGCCTACTCCTCTGGTATACAGGCGTGAGCTTATGTATGTGTGTATAATTTAATGAATTTTGTCATAATAGTGATAAAAGAATTGTGAGCATGTTATATGTAAAAATATATTGTTTGTTTAATGCTAGTAATTTAAATTATTTAATGGTGCGGAATTGACATAAATGATCGAAAGCTTTTTGTAATTTTTTACTGTATTGAACTTTATTTTAATAATAATATGGTTATGATATTGCCATGCCGTGCCCGGTAAAATTACACTTTTACTTGTATGAATAATACCTATTTAAGATTTTTTTACTCTAATTTATCGCAATAAATTGACAACACAAAACACAAAATTGGTGTAACTTTGAATGACAGAATACGCACTAGTGTGATTAGAAAACATTGTGAACTGAAAGAGGATGTAGTGACTAGAATTGAGGAAAGAATTTTGCTTTGGTTTGGACATGTGGAGATGATTGAGGAAGAAAGAATGTCGACGCAAATGTATCGAGCGAATGTAAGTGGAGGGGTCGGTTAGGGAATTCCCAGGCGGACATACTTGGATCAAATAGGAGATAAAAAGTACCCGAAACCGGCATGCGTGCATGCAACGACTAATGAATGTCAATGAAGCGAAAGTGATTTGTCAGGATCGCAGCAGGTGGCAGTCCCTGGTCTCTGTCTACCCCTCTGGGATGCAGGCGTAAGCTTATGTATCTCATTATCAACCCATTATGTCCCCACCGACGGGTCTCTTCCCTGAGGAAGGTATAAGCCATACTCCACCACGGGGGCCAAGTCCGGATTGGTGGAGGCTTGTAAGACTAGTGGCTGGTCTTACTGTCAGAAGTTTTCAAGCCGCCCTAAGGCCTCTGACTTGTCTTAACGACTGCCATCTATCGACGGCAGCCGGCACCAACTGCTTAACGTGCCTTGCGAGGCACGGAACCGCTCAGAAAAATGCCACTAGCGTTAGTCATAGAACGGTCGCCCGTCCATGCACTGAACGCGCCCTATGTTGGTTAACCATCGTGATAGTTTAAGATCACTCAGACGGCCGGGGCTACGAACGATTCTAATGTATGTCTGTATGTTTCTCTGGCAGGTTTTGACGCGCTGAATGATGAACTCAGCACCACTTGGGGAGAGCACCACAGCTTCGGTCCTGCCTCTCTGCCGCACGAGACTCAGCTCAATGGACATGTAAGTTGATATCCAGGCAGATGCTTTGGATATTTTTCTTTGATTTTGAAACTAATTTCTGTTCGGTAGTAGGGGCAGCCCTGTTTCACTACGCGTGTCGGTATCGAACGCGTAAGTACATGGGGCGACCACTCCGGAGTGGCAAATAGGTAGGAATTCAGGCGCCAGAAGAGGTAAGAGTTACGCGGTAGAAAGAGAGGCAACATGTAGGTGAATATAACGTAGCTTTTTTAGCGCCGTGCGATCTGAATTGCACCTAATTGTATCGCTGCTAGAGTCCCTTTTCCTTTAATTGATTTCGCGGAGTGAATCTTCTGTACCTGTACTATTATGTATTCTGTGGCAGGGGTCGCTTGCTAAAACCGCATGCAACAAAAACAAAGTCTCTTACTACGTGTCGTGCGTGTGCAATTCATTTGTGTATCGTTGGGTAAAGTAAAAAATGAGAAAAAAACAAATTTACAATTTACATTTAAAATTCTTTATTGCACAAGAATAGATCTACAAAAAAGCGAGCTTGCTGAATAAGGTTGCTTAACCTTCGTGATCGTTTAAGATCATTCAGGCAGCCAGGGCTCCGAGCGACTCGATTAATAGGCGACTTGGGCGAATTTGACGAATTTATTAAATAGGCGAATTTGACGTTGTAAAAATCTGTATTATTTATACGTATTCCTATAAATTATGAGTCTTAAAACCGCTTTAAGGCATTTTAACTAAAAACCAATTATTATTTGTAAAAAAAACAAAATTATGATACGATGAAATTTTATAAAAATTATGATAAGATATTATGAATCTCCTGCCATGGTATCGAAAACGGCCTGGATTGGCTGATTCTATGATAACGTCACATGTCAGTAAAAATGGCGTCGGTCACTCATTCGTTCTTCGTTCTTAAGTTCATTGGTAGGTTTACTGGCAAGTGACGTAATAATTCCTGTGCAACACTATATTGCCCAAGATAGCGTTTTAGCGGCTTATCTCTAAAGTAAATTTTCGTTTGCCTTTTTTACAAGAAATAGACGAAAGAATTTAAAATGACTACTTTCTGATTACTCCACGAACACCAACAAATCATTGAGATGATTTTAGAAATCTGTCAAATAGCATATTCCACAGTGTTCTTAAGAGTTACCGATTCCCGTGTCTTGTGGGTGCGCCTATCATCATCATCATCATCAACGGGTCTCTTCCCTGAAGAAGGAAGGGTGCGCCTAAATTGACCTTATATTTTTTTTCAGGCTAAACACATTTCCAACGGTGACGTCAAGATAACAGATGTCACGGATCCAAAACCACAAGGTAAATCTGTTTTTTTTATATTAACAAGAAAGCAATATGGCTGTCTTTTTTCTTTAAAGACTTATACGGCCTTATTAATAAATAAGTTATAACCTATGAATAACTATTTGACGTATATCAATTTATACTGGTTTATTCGCATTTAGCGTACACATAACCAGTTTGTCAGACCTCGCGTAACGGCTGTATACACAGCTTATAAACTTTATTAACATAAACGTTTTAATTTCGAATTTATGCCCCAAAAATAAACTCAGACACACTCTAGTTTTGTTATCGCCACCGAGGTAAAAAAACGTAGAAAAGTTTGTACAGACGCTTTATGCAAATTCGCTCAAATCCGTGAGCCCATGAATTGAAAGTTTTTTTTTAAGTTAAAAAGATAGCGATCGACCATCTGATGTTTTCTCTGTTTTTCCCCTGATTAATATTTATCAATTTCTTGCTTAACCAGCGTCTTAAGCCTTAAATGCATCACGAAGGAGTGACAAGGCTGTTTTCTTTTATTTATCAATGCCAATTTACAAAAAAAAAAAAAAAAATACAACACCTGTGCAGGCCGCAACCATTTTGAAAATTCAAACATTTTTTTATTTATTTTTTGCTTAAAATATCTTTTTTCCACAAAAAAGTACGCTGTCATGCATTTAAGGGTCAAGGGCGTAAGCTGCCCTGAGTTTTTGAATCATCATCATCATCATATTTTTATTACAATTGTCGCCAGGTCTTCGATGTTTACATATTTGTGATGTCGCTGTTTCTGGATCTCACGACACAGTGTATCCTAGCCTGGAGCCAAAAGCAATGTATGTGCCTGTATGTTATAGTTTATGTTTAATTCTCCACCAGCCAACGGCGGCACGGTGCACGCGGACGCGACCAAAACGAAAGCGACCTTCGACTCTGATGAAGACAAGACCCCGCACAGCACTCTGGAGAAAGGGAAGGGGAAAAAAGATGGCTCCTTCCTTGGGGGACTCGCTGATAAGGTAAGCGGTCACGTAATTAGTAATTGAAAATGTTTTTGACTACATACTTCATCATCAACCCATCATGTCCCCACCGAGGGGCACGGGTCTCTTCCCTGAGGAAGGTATAGGCCATACTCCACCACGGGGGCCAAGTCCGGATTGGTGGAGGCTTGTAAGACTAGTGGCTGGTCTTACTGTCAGAAGTTTTCAAGCCGCCATAAGGCCTCTGACTTGGCTTAACGACTGCCATCTATCGACGGCAGCCGGCACCAACTGCTTAACGTGCCTTGCGAAGCACGGAATCGCTCGGAAAAATGCCACTAGCGTTAGTCATAGACGGTGACCCATCCATGGAATGAACGCGCCGTATGTTGCTTAACCTTAGTGATCGTTTAAGATCACTCAGGCAGCCCAGGCTACGAGCGATGACTACATACGCTTTGTTGCAATTGTTATTGCATAATAAAAATAAATATACATAAAAACTTAAATAACAGATAACTTATAGGTAAGTGTCAATGCACAAAGGCGGACTTATTTTAGAAAGATTTAAAGATTACTTCGGGCCAGCCTAAGACAGGTTTGGCATCTATGGGAAAAATGGCATCTATTAAGGGTATTACTTTTAGTTACAGGCGTAAATAAAAAAAAATAGTTAAGTCATCTTGTTCCGCAAAATTCACAAACAGTTAGTGTCGCCTCTCCGTCTATTAGAAATTTCAAAAATATTCCTTTCATTATAAGTTTGAGACCAAATCTGAAAACTCTAAAAAAGTATGAGCTGTTCGTAACTTTTACATTGATAAGTAAGATAAATCTTTTTAATTGTCAGAGAGCCTTTATGATACTTCCTGTCTAAGAAAAATATTGACCTTCATGATCATTCCATCATTCTTCGTCTAGCTATCGCGGCCTAAAATATCGCAGTTCTAGTGTTATTATTTTTTTAGTTACTTAAAGCATTGAATTTAATGCTTAAAGTCCGTTTTCTAATTCGATGCAAAAAAAAATGACGCGGTGTTACCACTATAAAATATATAGGTTTACTCGGTAGATTTTTTTTCAAAGACATAAAAATTCAATTTCTCATAAGAGCAAAGTCTATAAAAAAACACCTACGTAGCACAAACAATTTTTATTTGGAAGTAAAATGGGGTTATTTGGTTTTTGCGTACTAGCAACATTCAGACATTGATAGTCTTTGGATTGTATTTGAGATGTCCACGTGACGGTTTTATTTTTTTGCATTGAATTAAAAAACAGACTTTATATATATCGTGAGGCCCAATGTCTTCAAGTGATCACAAAATCAATTGTTCTTTTCAAGGTCGGGCCTTACGAGGATATCTTGGAAAATCGTAGACAAAGTCTAAACCTACGCCGACTCTTTAAGGTGTACGGTAGGTTTTGTATAGACAGCAATTCTTATTTTTTCAACACACTTACAGGTGAAGAACGTGTTCTCGAACGACGACGACGAGCAAAAGAGCAAGGAGTCTTCCCCGAAGCCGCAACCAAAACCGCGCGACAACAAATCCCAAGAGAAAGACTCCCCCAAGACCAAGAAAGAAAGCCATCCCAAGCCCGCCCCGAGAATCATAAAGGAAGACCTTCTGGACAAAGTCGAAGACATGTTCAAAGACCTACAGCGCAAGCCGAAACAACACGAAGACGAGGACCCATCCAGCGAGGTTTACAACACAAAACTCATCGTCGACGATGACAAGGCTAACCTAGAAGATATCAAGGAGGAAATGTACAAAAACATGCAAGCGGTGGATACCCCAGCCTGCAATAAAAAGTCGGATCCCTTCGAGTTCTATACGGGATGCTGCGACGGCAGATACAAGCCCGGAGAGAAGCACACACATGACGAGACTTCCAATCTAGTGGACAGGATAGAACAGGAGAAGTTCTCACAAAAAGAGAAGCTCTCGGAGCTGGGAGATAGATTACAAAAGGACTTGGAGGACAGCCTGATCCAAATACAGAAAGAAAAAGAGTACATACGGCAGAAATCTAACGAGGTCATCGAAGGATTAGCTGAGAAGAGCGAAAAAGTAAAGCATGACTTCCTTAAAGAGGGCCATGGGTTCTTGACCGATGCTAAACAAGGTTTTGACCATCTTGATTTCTTGGCCAACGAAAGAACTCACACAGCTGTACATTTGGCACAAGAAAAATTGGACCAATCTAAGTCCGCAGCTAAGGATACTGTAGATCAAGTAACAGGAGCGGCATTAGCAGCTAAAAACGATGTGACAAACAAGGCTCATCACGTAGAATTTAACGTAAAAGAAAAGGCCAACGAAGTTGGAGCCGATCTCAAAAACAAAGCGCAAAATGCTTCCAATGCCATTTATGACTCAGTACAAACAGCCGAAGTGAATGTTAGTCAAAAAGCCCAGGACTTAAAACAAGGGGCCAAGAACGCCGCCGAAAACGTCAAAGATGATGTCAGTGAAACTGTCGAAAATGTTAAAAAGGGCGCGAAAGAAAAGAAGAAGAAGGGAAAAGGCTTCATTTCTGGACTCGTGAATAACATCTTCGGCGAGAAAGATAAAATCGAATCAGAAGTCAAAGGAAAGATATCAGAAGGGAAAGATCAAGCTAATGACCTATTAAACCAAGCCGCGGCTAAAAAAGACGAAGTCAAAGGAACAGTCTCTAAAAAGCAAGCAGAATTAAAAGAAGGCGCCGAGCACTTTGCACAAAACGTACAGGCTAAGAAAGATGAGGTCGTATCAACCGTACAAGATAAGACCAACGAGGCTGTAGCCAAAGCACAAGCTACTAAAGACGAAGTTGTCTCCCAAGTCGAAAATACAAAGGATGGGTTGGTGTTGAAAGCACAAGCTACCAAAGATGGTGTTGTATCCAAGACGAATGAATTGGTCAACCAAGCCGAAAATAAGAAGGACGAGTTGGTATCAAACGCCCAAGCGGTGAAAGAGGAAGTGGTCACCAAAGTCCAAGACAAGACAAATGAAGTAGTTAACCAAGTGGAAAAGCAAAAGGACGAGCTGGTATCCAAAGTACAGGCCACCAAGGATGATGTTGTGTCCAAGGCAAATGAAATCGCAAGCCAAGTCGAAAATCAGAAGGATGAGTTGGTATCGAAAGCCCAAGCGACGAAAGACGAAGTAGTTACCAAAGTCCAGGACAAGACCAATGAAGTAGTTAACCAAGTGGGAAATAAAAAGGACGAATTGGTATCTAAAGCACAAGCTGCCAAGGATGAAGTTGTATTGAAAACTAATGAAATGGTCAACCAAGCCGAAAACAAAAAGGATGAGTTGGTATCAAAAGCCCAAGCGACGAAAGATGAAATAGCCATCAAAGTCCAAGATAAGACAAACGAAATTGTAAACCAAGCCGAGAACAAAAAGGACGAGTTAGTATCCAAAGCACAAGCTACCAAGGACGAAGTAATATCCAAAGTCCAAGGCAAAACCGACGAAGTCGTCTCCAAAGTACAAAACGCGAAGGACGAATTCCAAACCGAAGCCGAGAGCCGACTAGAAAGAATACGCAAAGAGGCCGAACAAACCACCGACGACATCAAAAGGTCAGCGGAAGACGTTCTGAACTCAGCTGCAGACAAGAAGACTGAGCTACAATCCAACATCGAAGGCAAATACTCCGAATTCAAAGACCAAGGCAACGAAGCTTTGCACAGAGCACAAACCGGCATAGCAGACAGACTAGGGAGTCTCGAAAAATCGTCTAAAGACTCGTTCGAAGCCGCCCAAGACGCCGCCTTGAGTACTTTCGGTAAACTCGAAAGTACTGCCAAGGACAGAGCCACGGAGGCACAAGACTTGTTCGAAGACCTGCAGAGCACTACGAGAGACACTTACGCTGGTTTTCAAGACGACATCCACGGTCTGGAGAGCTCGGGACAGGATACATTGCGCAGTTTTCAGAGCTCCGCCGGGAATACATTCGACAGCCTCGAAGATTCGGCGCGCGAAATCTTCGGTGGAGTTCAGACTACCGCACAAAACGTCGGGGACAATTCTAAGCAGCTGTTCGGCGAGGCCAAAGACTCCTTCGAAGGGTTCCAAGTCTCGGCTGATAATAAGCTTGAGGATCTGAAACACACGACCCGGGATACTTTGGAGCGGGCGGGCGATAGGCTCTCTGAGACGAGGGAGGATCTGGTCGAAGGTGCGAGGGGGACGGCGTACGAAGCGGAGAAGGGTGCGAGAGGGACGGCCGAGGAGATGGCGAGTGAAGCCGATAAGTTTACGAGCAACTTGAATAACTTGGGCAGTGAGGTGTTCGGGCTTTCTGGGAAAGGTGGGTCTATGTCATTGTTAACTTACCGTAGTATCACCACTGGAAATGACCACCAGTGGGGATTTATTTATTTATTAGTATTGGTGTGTCCATTATCAATAAATAAATCCGAAAAGTACACAGATAAAAAAATAACACAGGGAATCTTAGGCCTGATCTGTGCACTAATAAGAAGCGTGCAAGGGAATTCGCAGGTAAATCGCATAATACATAGGTACTAGAAAATATAAGTACAAAAAGCAAATAACTAAAAATACTTTAAATAACAAATTATTACATAAGAACTTTTTATATTTGAGGAAGTATAAAAGAAAAGAGAGAAAAATTTCACAAATCCGCTCTGTTTTAGTGGAAAATTATGTTGGTTTCTAATATTATTATTATTTCTTACGTGTTAGGTTTTTTTGTTGAGGCATTTTGTTTTATACTTACAGAATTAACCACATCTATACACACACATTTTACATCCCTAACTCGTTTCATTCTGCTTTTATCTGGATGTAAACATTCGTCTATATTAGTCTAGAATTTAATAATAAGTGTTGATATTTCTTAAATTAATGAGACAATTTATTTATCTATGACTAATACATTGACATTCAATAAACAGAATGTAAATTCTTTACATTTAAAATACAGTTCTGATTTCTTGGACGAACAAACAATTTTATAAACGTTATTACTTTCCTTATGTTAAAGATTTCTATCAACTGTTTATCTACATGTAGACCAAGCTGAATGAAATGAAGTATAAATCTACAGTTGCCAGCTCATTAACCATTAAATTTTTGTTCCAAAATTGCCCGTAACATAACCACGCACGCATGTAAGGGTTGGTGTGCTGCTTACCGTTTCGACTGCGCGGTCATGTTCTGTTTTCAAAAAGTGCTCATGACGAGGTTTTGTCAAATTTTGTTAAAACTGAATGGTGACAACCAAAAATTGGTGAAAGCAATAATAAAAAAGTTATTGAGGTTTGAAGGTGGCCGCGCGAACGAAACGCGGAGAACTGCGCGGACATGAGAGATCTCGTGATCTATAGTGTCACAAAGTTATCTGACCCGGTGAATGTGTCAAATTTTGTATAAAAACATCAAGTTTACTATGAGAAAAGTGACGCCTTCACTGTGTCAGATAAGTTTGTCGTACTCTACAAGGTCTTCAATTAGAAGTAGAACTTAATACAATTTTAATGAGCGTCCGAAACGCAGCGTATCGTACGCGGGCCTCGGGCGCTTTCTATGACTAGTCCCTAACTGTGTGCTGTCGACGGTACCTGAAAGGCGTTCATTCTGAACATTCCGGTTCAAACCTAAAATAAAAATATAATAGTAAATGTTACTCAGATTTGCACCTATTTTGAAACTCCCAACTTTTTCAGGTTTTATTAAAGACTCGAGCAGCAAGCTCCTGGAATCAGAGAAATCGCAGTCATCGCCGTCGCCGAACAAAAAGAGTTCTGGGTAAGTGTTACATATCATCATCATCAACCCATTATGTACCCACCGAGGAGCACGGGTCTCTTCCCTGAGGAAGGCATAGGCCATACTCTACCACGGGGGCCAAGTCCGGCTTGGATTCGATATAAAGTGATGTTATCGCCTTAAAATAGTGGGCATCAAATAAATAGGCTTGAAACATCAAATAGTCTAACGGTTTTTTAACAAAATCTCGATTCCTTAAAACAATCCTCAGAAGCAGTTTAAATAGAGGGAAGGGAAAAACGTAAACATAGATTATAATCTAAATAATTATTTTATTATAATTTAAAGAATTATTTAAACTGCCTCGGAAGACTGTTTTAGGGGAATCGTATTTTTATGAACAAGACCGCAAGACTCGAAAGAAAGCTGAAATAAAATCACAAAATGTTGGCATATTTAGAGTACAGAGTTTGTATGATCTGACCATGCAATTTATGATATGAAGGGGGAATATATTTTTTTACAAACGTTATTGTATGAAGTTTGTTTTTGGCTTATGTTGAAACTTATAGGTACATATCAATCGTAGATTTTTGACAGTTTTATGAATCAAAGAACTATCAACTTTTAACTGTCTATAGGCATCAGTTTATATGAAATAACCTATAAGTCTTGTCTTCATCATTTCGTGAATATCTATAATTAGCTCCGTAGACATTGTAAATAAACAGCACCCGATGTAAAGCACTTGGACTAATAAATCAAAGAAACATTAACTTCACTCGCATTGTGTAAACAGCATTCTTCCGCTCAGTAATCCTGCGAAAACTGTGAAACAACTTCTAAAATGTTCGGTTGGCTGAGAAAATTGTTGGCCATCTTGAAAACAGTTCCGCCATTTTGAAAATTCCAAAAATATTTTACACTCCGTCATTATGTCAGTCGGATACGATTGATATGATATGATACTTATACGATATTGATTGGCAAAAGATCATTTATAAAAAACGCGATATCATAAAACACTTGTTAAATACAGTTTAAGTCCGTCTTTTCTGTTATGATAGACTATTTAAACTGCGTTTGAGAAGTGTTTTAGGGGAATCGCGATTATTTTTATAAATAACACTACGTTTCTGTTTTTCGCTAAACCTCACATCACCCAAACTAACACTCACGCGCACCCATCTCTTGCAGAATACCGAAGCTAAAGAAGAAGAAGAAATAAGCCGGGGAAACCCCGAAATCAGCGATCACGAACGTCATTCGATGTATGATATTTAATTTATAGACTACCGACGCTTGAAAGTATAGATATTTATTTGAACTTCGTATTTTTAGAGTATTCTTGTAAGTGTAGTAGGTCGTTCTATGATGGAAATCACCGATAGGTATTACTTTCACTTTGTACTGTGTATTAGATATTGGTATGCATGATTCTGTCATTTGAAAAATCACTTCTAAATTAAGAAATAACGAAATGGGCCAGTTCCTGTATTGAGAATTTCGCTAAGTAACTTAACTGTAGTGCTGTCTCGTCAAATTTATCTGAAAATAGCGTGACAGAACTTTACATTTTTATTTCATAAAAATACATATTAGGTGGGCGAGACTCGCCACCGAGTGTCTAGCCTAGGGGCCTAGGAGACGTTTGAGAGACGATCTCGACCAACACCTGCCGGAGTGGTCTGAGGTGGCCCCAGGACCGAAAACTTTGGACTGAACTGGGGAGGCCTTTGCCCAGCTGTGGGACGCAAAAATGGAGGCTACGTAAAAAAACCATATTATATACAAAATACCGTTGCTCAAAGCTGTGTAGGTTTATCTGTGAGATGAGTTACTCTGTTACAACTACATTTTATTCAACTCACGATGTATTGTTTTAGAGAATTTCGGGACTTATTTGGTTCACACAAGATTTTGAGTATTTACTTATGCCCGGTTCCAATATCCACAAAACGCTTAGTTTTTGCTTACGATCGGTTACAATTCCTACGAAATTCCTACGAACCGACAATAAATTGTAGGGTAGGTAGCCCCAAAATGGATCGTAGCCGGTAGGCGTATACTATAGGAACCGGGAATTAGTGAAATTCTTGATTCAGAAACCGGCTCATTTTGCAGGCCACACACTTGTCTTTCTGAGAGATTGTGGGCAAAATAGTTGCCTCTACTTACAAAAAGATAGTAAAAATACTAATTTTGGTGTACTCCTATACAATTTGGAGCAAATTCTTAACATGTTTAATAAAAATTACGTTGTAGTTTTTCGTACCCTATACAATATACCTATTGAAGAAATTGCCTTTTAAATGGAATTATGGAAAATTCATTCAAAACATTAGACTCTATTCCTAAATATTAATTTCTAGAGAAGATTGTAATCAGAATGTGACATTTTTTTATTTCAAAGTTAAATCAAATCTTGCCCTGTCTTCGTATATTTTTGATGGACCTGTTTTGTACAAGAAAATCGTAAATCGTTTGCACTGTATTAAACTTAGTTAAGTAAGGTATACATTTTGTATCAGTGAATTTTGCATTTTATATTATTCTCATTAAGTGCTATATTAACGAATGTTGCATAATTTATTCAATTTTAACTGTGTTTTTATTCATTGACATTATTTTGTATTAATTTTACATTATAAGTTATTGCTTTGTACAGAATTTCATTTACAGACGAAATAATTTTATTTTCATGATACGTTTAAGGATCATTATTGTAATGTCATTGCGTGCTTTTCTACTTATTTCACTATTTATAATTTAAATACGACCTTCTACTAATAGATCTGCTAGGTTATTTTTTATTTTATATTACAGTGGATTTTTATTTTTTGTTTATTCAATATGTCGAAATTTGAATACAAATAAGTAGTACATTTCGGCCTGTTAAAGAAACATCTGAATCAGCAACGCTTCGTTCAGTCACGAAGCGACCTAAGTGTATATTCAGAAATACAAATTAACTAAAACATTGACGTCGCTTGTGATGTCTCTGTAAGTTGTTACAAATAAGAGATTATATGGATATTATTCTCGAAAATTTTGTGTTTTTACTTTGTTATTCTGGTATTTTAATTTGCAATTACTTCTTCATCAACCGCATTGATGTGAATATTGCACTGCATATTCCGCATACAGCACCATCCACTTACATTTTATCATGTTATAAATCGCTTACCAGTGTTCGGAATGAGGGTTTAATTTTTGGTGTTCGCGACAAAATGGCGGCAAACGTTGCTTCGCCATATAAATTATTTGTAGAAAATATATTTAAAAAAAATTGGGGTGGACCACCGTTCTCACTAAGGGCTATGAAAACTAGACACCAACCTACCGAATATACCTACATATAAAATTTCATCGAAATTGGTCGAGCCGCTTAAAGCAAATCAAGCTCTGCATTTTTGACAGATACGTAATAGCCATCACTGTGCGTGAATATGGAAAAGAAAAAGGACAGTGCACTCTATTGAAATTAACTGACGAGGAGTTATCTAAGAAGCTAACAGGATAATTGAAAAAAATCAATGTTGGTAATTTTGTGAATAACTGAAATACGTATTATTTTTATGGTTTTTAAGGGGTAATTCTATTAGTTTCTTACAATATGTTTCAGACCATAATGTGGCGAGACAAGAATTTCTCGTTCCGATCACTGATAAAGCTTATTAAAATGCAGTTATAATGACTGTATTAGGTACTGTCCTATTGCGTTATAATGAGCATTGTTAATTATTATTATACTGCCCGGCAATTAAAGAAATTCAGTTTAGCCTTTTTTAGCTGATGAGAGACACATTTTTCTATTTTCTCTCATATTTCTGATATCAAGATCTTTCGTAAATCAAATTGCAATTTTGTACCGCAATGGAAGGCAGGCCTTATCCCTTTCACTGCTACTATCAGCACAAAAATAGTCTCATAACGTGGTAAGTATTTTTGCTATATTTATGTTCAACGTATTTTCTTATTTTCTTGGTGTTTCACGGTTTCATAGTGTTTCTCCTGATTTACCCGTCTATTCTAGATATTGAATAGATTTGTAACATTTCTTCGCATCCGCAGATTCTTCGCCAAGCTACGTCGGAGCCCGTGATTGGAGAATCACCCCAAAGCTTCTCTAGAATAAAGTCTACAATAAGATGATTATGCCACACAATTACTGTAGATATAAGGAGAGAAAGCTGTTGGTTTACTAGAGTTATGTATAATTTTGATTACCTACTTGCAAAGGGCCTTTGGAAAGACTCAGGATTTCTGTATTTGTTCTTGTAACAAAGTATTACTACCTATATCTCTTCATAGTTTATGATACATACCACATGTATCTCTTGAAACTAATTGGTCATTGTCACAGTAGATTGGGGTTTAGCCTGGTCAAATTCCAGCCATGATAATTAATCATAAAATGCATTAAGAACACCTTGAATGGTTATACAAAATTAGATATTAATTAAAGTTGCAAACTTTGTAATTGTGTTAAATTTTAAATCGATGTGATTGGTATATGGAAATATTGTTATTCGTAAAAAAAAATATATTCAAATGTTCTATAAAAAGGTAAAGAATAGCGAAAATTATAGGTTTAATGGTTAAAATATTTTAAATTTATTTTTCAAAGTCGCTTTTACCGTTTCACAGTTTTTTCATAGATTAATTAAAGATAGGAGTCATAGTAAAGGAAACCTTATTACTAAGGTGACAGGACTCGTCTTTGTATGGCTTGTCGATATAGCTAAACGCTTAGCTGAATAGTGTTGTTGTTACCAAGCGTAGGAATGTCCTGTCTTATAACTAGTAACAATTATTTCTTGTAAACTTTAAAATACTATTTTATCTAACCATATCTTGTATGAAATACATTTTTTTTGTAAGGGGATAAATCTGTGAACAGAACAAAAATAGGTGGTTATAATAGATGGTGCTTGAGGATGGTCACAATTCTACGAAAACTTATTACCAAATACTATTCGGTCACTCTGAACAACGTGGTGAAAGTATTATGTTTTTCCACACCTAAAAGTTATGTTTCTATGCCCTATAGGGTATAGAAAAAAAAACCAGAATAGACAACTATTAAAAATAGATTAAAAGATTGTTTGTTAGCATAAGAATCCGATAAAATCCGAGATAAAAGAACTCAAGCCTTTTAAGCCTTTAAGCTTTGCTATTACAATTATTATTCTTTTGTTTTACTTTTATTATTATTCACGTGTAATTCCGAAAACGCGAAAACCTTGCTATGTACGTCTATATGTACGATTCTAAAAAGCCCAAGTCTTTAAACGTCTAAAGTCTAAAAACGAGCTAAAGACTCATAGGCTAAATGTATAAAAAAATCTCGGGGATAAAAGGCTAAAGTCTCGATTTAGTCTTGAGTCGAGACTCTCTTTAAAGGCTTAAAAGACTAGAGTCCTTTCATCACTAGGTACAGTGCTGTAAAATATATTCAGCCTAAGTATTACTCATTCTATTTTACTCGACACGAAACGTTCTTCTCACGACACAATTCTACGATGTATAAAAAAGCATTTGCACTGAGTCAAATAGTACCAACAAACTATACTAATACAATATTTATAAATAAAAAAGTAACATTTTGGCCAGTTCAATTATACCCTAAGCTTTAAATCTGTAAGAACTAAATTCGTAGGGTACGTCGGTTTGTCTAATATTTACTAAATGTGAAGCAGTGGCTACGTTATTCCGCCTTATTTCGAAATTAATCGCGATGTTCACGTTCATAAAGTCGTTTTTTTTGTATTACGAATGGCAAAACACATTACTTTGTCTTAATATAAGCTGTTTTGTATAAATTATCTTACTATTCGGTGTATATTTGGAGGTACCTACGGTGTTGCCAAAATATATTGAAGATTTTAATGTATCTGTAAGTTGATATAGACTTTTGTTAAACATTTTATTATTAGAGTCTATCTTCAGTCTATTTATTGCTTTTAGTAAATAAAAAATATTGAAGGAAATAATCATGTGTTTATTCTGTTTACTTCTCCAAAGAAAACGAATCGGTTTCAATGAACAAAGTTTATTTCTAAATTCTTAAATTCTTAAAAATAATATAATCTATTACCTAGGTCAAAAATTGTGCATATTATATAATATTAGTTAGTCGCCGATTTTAATTCATTAACAATAAAGTTTGCAATTCGCTACAGAAAAACAATTATTACATGAGATTGTCTACTACCCTTATCATCTAAATTGTATACAGGCTGCGTTTTTGCAAGGTGACACCCGACTTCTGTATGTCTACTTCCACCGATGATAACATATTTCTTCTTATAGTGAAAGAAAGTAAGAAGACTTTTATTAGAGTTTTCACAGAAACACAATGTAGACACAAGTACGTAATTAAACAAAACACACAAAAGTCAAGAAAATTAAAATAAAATAAAAACAAAACATCCGTTTTTTTATCTAAGGCAGCAGAGCTCCACACAGTAGTGTATGGCGCCCAGCCACCCTCGACTCCAAACCCCTCAGGTGCTTCCGCGACAACAAAAAAGGGGCTTCAACTTAGCATACTATACTGGTGTGTGCTATGGATAGCACAACGCCATAGTGCCTCTCCTACTAGCGAAGTTTGGCTGTAAGCTCCGCATATTCTCAGTCTCTCGCAAGGCGCAAGAGCGCGGCAGCACTTGCGATTCCAGTGGAAGTGCCATAGTAATCTTTAAAAACCAGATAATTTATTAAAATAGAAATTTAAACGCATCACATCGAATGGCGAGAGACCGTGCGAAATGGCATTTGGGGGAAATGGCCTATGCCCAGCAGTGGGCAACGGTGGGCTGATGGTGATAATGATGACATCAATTAGGTGTAAACTATCGCCAGTTTCTCAGTACTTCGTTTTAGAGGCCCTCTAAACAGCACTTTGCAGTCATTTAGAACGATTTAAACAGGGCACTTTTTAATCAAAATGTTGTGTAGGAAAAATAAAAAGAACATAAAGTCGGTCCAGAAGTAAAATACATAATGTAGTGACCTTTTTTTCTCAAAATGAGATTTTGCTACCATTTGTAAGCGTTTATAATTTGTTAACAAATGGTAGAAAAATCTAATTGAAAAATATCTCGTCACTTATAGTCCGTTTTTTAATTCTATGCAAAAAAAAAATGACGCGGTGTTACCGCTATAAAAGCTATAGGTTAACTCGGTAGATTTTTTTTTACCGTGAATAGAAGACACATGTGACCAACATCCTTATCACATCAAAGACATTAAAATTGAATTACTCGTAAGAGCAAAGGCTAAAAAAAACAGCTGCGTAGCATACACAATTTAACTTGGAAGTAAAATGGGGTTATTTGGTTTTTACGTACTAGCAACATTCAGACATTGACAGCTTAAGAATTGTATGGAGATGTCAACGTGACAATTTTTTTTTTTGCATTGAATAAAAAAACAGACTGTAGTGAATTTTACCTTTGAACCAACGATGATAAACTCACGCCTGCATCCCAGAGGGGTAGGCAAAGGCCAAAGTCAGCCACAAGCCACGACCCTGACAGACTCTTTCGCTTGTAGGAAAAATACAAACACATTTTTGTAACAAGCATTACTTGTATGTGTGTCTATGTATTTACTTATGTGTATGTATTTATTAATATAAAAATTACAAGTTACATCGCTTATAAAAGGCCCCACACAAAATCAGTTGCTTGGTTTAACTGTGGGAGCAGTCTCGTTTACAATAGTTTTTAAAATCTTAGACTACTCTCCCTGAGTAGGGCTTCACCTGCCAAAACCACAGCTCAAACAATAGTAGTCACTTTGCTTTAGAGCACCAAAATAGATAATTCACTTTATCGTCACTTAAAACTACGTTAATATCTCACTAAGGCACCGGAGTGCGTATACTGAGTTTTTTCATTCACTCTCGATAGTGAGAGCGTTTGCGATTTGCATAGGAGTGACAAAGAGACAACTATATGGCGCGCTTCGTCACTCCTATGCAAATCGCAAACTCTCTCGCTATCGAAAGTGAATGACAAAACTCAGTATACGCACTCTGTTTACTTGTACAACGATTGTTTTCATCACAATGTGCTTCAATGTAACTAAAAATAAACAATATAATTGACAAACGATACACTTCGCTAAGTACAGAAAATGCTTGAAGGCAGAGATTGAAATGTAGGAAAATAATGATTTAACTTGCACGTCTAAAGAACGGTTACTTTAAGAAAGGGACTGAACAAGTATTTGTCTCTTGTTACCATAATATAGACGATAATATTACATGAGCGAGAGGCAATTAGATGTTTAACCCTTTTTTATCTTACTAACAGGATCTGCAAAGGCGAACAAGGTATTCAAATAAGTTAAACAAAAATCTTACTATAATATACTGCAGAAAGACCCTATTACTCGTGGTCAAATTAAAAACTTTTGTTACCTACCCTAAAATGGCTAAAAAGTAGCAGTTTTTATTTTGTGGTGTTTCAGGGTTGTTCGAGCCTACATCAAAAGCTGTTCGTATTTCATAAAAATACGCCCGAACATCTGCAGTACTTTTAAAAAAAATACCCATCATAATACCGAGCTATTGAAGTAAAAATAGAAGCTATGTATGTAAAAAGAAAGGCTTCTTACAACGGCAGAAAAATCGTCAGTAGTTTAGCGTTACACTAGACATTTGATGCCGGCAACATACCGACAGGTACTGAATTGTAACTAACATTAAATATCACAAATACACGAAATGCATCGAAAAAGGCACTGTCTCACCTCTCCTCGACGGAGTAATTCGAATCTGTCAAATTGCCAATCGTCTCCTTATCGTACGTAACAACGTCTTCATAGTTGAGATAATCCATATCTGTTAGCTGACGTTTAATTAACAAATGCGGCGTTTTCCTAACTCTCTTCTCTTTCAAAAACGTCGGTATCATCTCTAGCTCTTCCATCAGAAACTGTATGACAAACCTCTCGAAGAACAGCGCCAAAAATAGATTCGCCGCCGCTATAGCCAAGACAATGTAACACATAAGTGTATCTAGAGGCATTTGCAGTTGCAAGAACCTTGCCAGCCATTCGGCGGGTGCGATCGTGATATACGCACTAATACCCGTCATTAACAAAATACTGATCATCAGATGCTTATTAGTGAGCACGGACCTCCTATAAGGCGACCCGTGGCTGAAAACTACAGCTAAAATAACATACTGGAACATCGACACGGCGAAAACCGCGTAATTCTCCCAGCACTCATTCTCCTCCTCGCCTACGTACGTATGTCTCACGTACCAGGGAAACTGCGACACGGCGTAGAAGCTCAAATACTGTCCCACGGCGATCAAAACCAACTGACCGATCAAGGACAGCAACGGTATTAAACCCAACAAGGACGTGAGCGGAGGCAAACTGCACAGCTTACCCGTAAACGCTTCGGTGTTCCCGAAGAAGAATGCGAAGTTGACTATAAGGGCCACGTCTATGTACAAGAATTGGAAGTCGGTTAGATTTGAGTCGAAGTAATACAGGAACGCGACGGAGAGGAATTCCGTCAGCGAGTAAGCGACCATGAACTTGAAGACTCCAAAGCTGGTGGTGAGGGCTGCCCGGCCTTCCCTCAGGACTCGGGAGACGCACACGATGTCTGGGTCTCTGGCTGTGAAGGGCGCTGCAACACTGCTCTCTAGTTCGGAGAGAGATATCCCCGTGTGGGCCGCGCGAAGGGCGCCGCAGTCGTTCGCACCGTCGCCGCACATGCCTGTAGAAATAAGTACGTTACGTTAAGCAGTTGGTGCGGGCTGCCGTCGATAGATGGCAGTCGTTAAGCCAAGTCAGAGGCCTTAGGGCGGCTTGAAAACTTCTGCGATAAGACCTGCAACTAGTCTTACTAGCCTTCACCAATCCAGACTTGGCCCCCGTGGTGGAATATGGCCTATACCTTCCTCAGGGAAGAGACCCGTGTCCAAGTATAAAAAACAAAAAATAATCGGTCTAATCGGTCAAATCGGTCAAGCCTTGTAAGGCTAGTGGTTGGTCTTATTGTCACAAGTTTTCAAGCCGCCCTAAGGCCTCTGACTTGGCTTAACGACTGCCATTTATCGACCGCAGCCAGCACCAACTGATTAACGTGCCTTGCAAAGCACGGAACCGGTCTGAAAAATGCACTGAACGCGCCCTATGTTGCGTTAAGCTTCGTGATCGTTTAATGCCCGGTTCCAATATCCACAAAACGCTTCGTTTTTGCTTACGATCGGTTACAATTCCTACGAACCGTCAATAAATTGTATGGAAAACGGATCATAGCCGGTAGGCGTATATTATAGGAACCGGGCATAAGATCACTCAGGCGGCCGGGGCTACGAGCGATGCTAATATAACATTATATTGTCGACTATAATGGGTAAAAAAAACTCACCGACGTAATACCCCAAGGCCTGGTATTCCACAATGAGCTGTTGCTTCTGGTCTGACGTCATCCGAGCGAACACCGCGCCGCGCTCGATAATACTCGGGATCAGCTCCGGATAGTGCTCGCGTAATACCTGCGAGACAAGAGACACAATAGTACATTGTTCACCGAGAGGAGAAAGTGACTGATTACCGTCGAGGGTGTCGTTTGAAGCCCGAGCCGTAGGCGAGGGCTTTAAAACAACTGAGATCGGGAATCGCAGTTTCTCTCGAGTGATACATAGTGCTTTATACTACACCTACAAGGAAAATAAAAAACGAAATCTTTACTAATTGAAATTTACATTGAAATTGTTGCTAGTGGCCAGTGTCATTTTGCGAACTTGGAGATAAAAACTCACTGTAAAAACTTTTTGGCTTTTGGTATTTAGGTTACCGGCGCATAGTCTTACCCAAAATTAAAAAAGAAAAACCACGTAAGAAATGGATTTTCATACACTTTTCTCTCCCGCTCAGATGCGTTTTCTCCCCGCATATTTGTTCGATATGCAATGACGTACTTTCTACCGTAAATTTGATAAAGTATCAAGGTACTTTCCAAGCAGGTGTAGTATAAAGTTTATTTACAAAAAGTTTTCTCGTACCATTTCTTATTACTGACTTTTTTTTGTACTACGAATACTACGATACTAAGAAAAAAATGCGGTTACTCTTCGTGGAAGTGGCGCTATTTGATAGAAAATACTAAAAAGTACTAGTGTCTTGTGTCATGTGAAAAGGTTGACTGAAGGAAGACTGAAGGATTCCTGATAGACTTACTTGAATTTTTGTCGGATGAGTCCGACCGGGTGCTTACGAAAGTTTTAGTCCAAAAATTTACTGAAGGTTGTGACTTTAGCGTGTAAAACGCGAAATAAACGATATTATGTAGGTACATCGTGACGTTTCGAAATAACATATTTAAATTCGGATCCGCCACCAGCAGGGTGGAAAATTATCCTACCGAGCCGCTCGAGTGAAATCGGCCTTAAAGCAGACTGTAAAACTGACGGAAAGAAAGAAAAGGCAGCTTCATACCCGCTCATCCTAAGTAAAAATCAGAGCAATCTGCACGATCAGCTCCGCCGCTAGGTCTTTCCACGCCAGTGTTACTGGAGGCCGAGGCCTACGGAACTGCCCTTCTTCTTAGCGTGTCGATGGCAAACAATTTTTTTTAAAGTCTACTAGATAGTTGCGGCCCAGAACTTTGCGACGCTGACTGCTTTATCACTTGCAGTCATTAGGTCCTCCTGAGTGCAAGTGTTAGGGCACGCAGGGCACGATGAGAGGTGGTCCATCGTCTGGGTAGTACCGCACAGGCAGTTCAAATTGTCGCTGGCGGGATCCGCAAACCCCCACCTGGACATGGAACTGCCCTGGAACCCCACTCACCCGCCAAGTGTCCCCCTGCATAGCCATCTTGTACCGGGGCTCCGCCTTCGGATCCTCCACGCTGCTGGTGGAGAAAGATCCTCCCGATCCGCTCGAGCCGCGGCCGCTGTCCGTGCCGCGGGGGACACGGAGATGCGTCGGCTGCCCTATCGGTACCTGGGGTAAGGAATAAATACATCACACGCCTGTATCCAGGAGGCAAAGACCTGGGCCTACATTTTGGGGTAGAATACCAGAGGGTTAGGGAATGACTAGGGCCTACATTTTGGGGTAGAATACTAGAGGGTTAGGCAACGGCCAGCCCCTACATTTTGGGGTAGAATACCAGAGGGTTAGGGAATGACTAGGGCCTACATTTTGGGGTAGAATACCAGAGGGTTAGGGAATGACTAGGGCCTACATTTTGGGGTAGAATACCAGAGGGTTAGGGAATGACTAGGGCCTACATTTTGGGGTAGAATACTAGAGGGTTAGGCAACGGCCAGCCCCTACATTTTGGGGTAGAATACCAGAGGGTTAGGGAATGACTAGGGCCTACATTTTGGGGTAGAATACCAGAGGGTTAGGGAATGACTAGGGCCTACATTTTGGGGTAGAATACTAGAGGGTTAGGCAACGGCCAGCCCCTACATTTTGGGGTAGAATACCAGAGGGTTAGGGAATGACTAGGGCCTACATTTTGGGGTAGAATACCAGAGGGTTAGGGAATGACTAGGGCCTACATTTTGGGGTAGAATACTAGAGGGTTAGGCAACGGCCAGCCCCTACATTTTGGGGTAGAATACCAGAGGGTTAGGGAATGACTAGGGCCTACATTTTGGGGTAGAATACCAGAGGGTTAGGGAATGACTAGGGCCTACATTTTGGGGTAGAATACCAGAGGGTTAGGGAATGACTAGGGCCTACATTTTGGGGTAGAATACCAAAGGGGATTGTGTGGGAAAAAAAAATAGCAACAACGTGTTTCGCTACAACTGCTATCGATACTACTTAGCGGACCCGAAACCCTGTGACGAGATTTTTCAGTGAAACAAAATGTAGATCCAAAAGAAATCCCTCACCCCTTGTATGGAGCTCTGCGCCAATACGCGGTTGTCTTCTGTGTAGAGGTGCACAACCCGCTCGCCCGCCGCCAGTATGCCGCATTCTTTGGCCACACTCACTGCCGTGTGGATGTTGTCGCCTGACAGGGAGAGACATTTATGTTTAAGCTTTAATAAGGAGTCTCTCGTCCCACTGTAGGGCACAAGCCTCCCTTGTGTGCAACCAGTGTGGAATAAAGAATACTCTTTATGTTATCCCTGGGATAAGATAAGAATATTCTTTATTGCACACTGGAAAAAATAGAAAATATTTACAAAGTTTCATGGTACAATTGGCGGCCTTATTACTAAAAGCAATGGGCCGAAAATTTAAGGTACAAAGTAAAAAAACGTACTTAAACTTATATAGTAATGCAAACATACAACTCCCAATCACAAGTAACACGAATACACGCTCGCACACACACGCACGCACGCACGCACGCAAGCACGCACACGCACACACACACACACACACACACACACACACCCTCACACACACACACACACACACACACACACACACACACACACACACACACACACACACACACACACACACACACACACACACACACACACAGATTAAGACCTAAAGGAGAACTAAATTGCCCGTCTTGTTTCCTATATGACACGTGGTCATTGTCTCACCGGTGATCATGACGACGTGTATGTTGGCTTCCTTGAGCTCCCTGATGATGCCGGTGGTGGCCCCTTTCAGCCGGTTCTCCAGGATCACCAGCCCCAGGAATTGGAGGTCGCACTCCATCTGGGGAAAGGCAGATTAATCCCTCAGGCCTAGAACACTTTTTCTTTCACAGTTGAAATTTTCTTTAAAATTATCTTTAAAATTTAAAATTTTCTAATTTTAAATTTTTACGTCAATTTTATTTCGATTTTTTGCTCGTTGGTTGGGCTTTGGCACATTGATAGGCACATGCACAGAACAAAATTGTGTGTTTTTTTTTTCTTTTTGTTGTTCCATTATTACAGCTAGCGGGAGTTAACTTGAGACTCGATCGGAATGCGCGCCCACCTCCTGGCGAGTGACTCCTATTTCAATTTCAATCAGTACTACTTGTCTTCCAAGCAAAGTCTTGAGTTGACTCTTGCTAATAGATAGATGGATAACACTTTATTGTACATACCCAAATATGTTGAAGTATTATTGTGAAACTTTACACAGTTGTAGAAATTACCTCTTAGAAATCGATATAGCTATGAGCTTTTCTCTTTTATGTCTTTGATTTAGTCTATAGAAAACGCTGCTGGTTGTGCAATTACATAGTGTAAATGTAATTATTCTATGTATTTAACCATATTGTACAATTGTTTGTTTTCTTTCAATAAAAAAAAAAAAAAAAACAGTTAAGTTAGTTATTCACAGAGTAATATTTGAAATGTATCACAGTTTTCAAAGAATAAGACATGCTCATACAACTGTGGTCTGTATCGTCTTCAAAGTTCGATTCAAAGTGCTGTTGCAAGACGGAACGGCCGGTGGGTCCTCGGGACTTGAGGGGTTAATGGGAGGTGCAGTTGCGACTGTAGTGTAGATTTCGAATGATTTTATAACTGTCATGTATGTATTTTTGAACTACTTTCGTACTTACTACACATTTACGGCCTCCGTGGAGTAGTGGTTAGTGCATCTGCCTACCATTCGAGAGGTCCCGGGTTCGAATCCCGGCTGAGGACGAAAAAAAACCCAGGTCTTGGATGTTTACATGCTTGTGATGTCGCTGTCACTGGTTCCCACGACACAGGAAATCAGAAATCAGAAATTTATTTCGACGTAAAGAATTTACATTCTGTTTATCGAATTTCAATGTACATGTACATGTACCTCCCGTCACTCCGTGACGTCACACGTAATCGCTAAAAAATGCAGCACGGCGTGACGTCACTCGTACCTTTAATGGGCTATATCTTTGTCATTTTTGGTCTAATTTACAAATAAAAAAATACGTGTCCCTTATTTTTGAATAATCTAAAAGACGGACTAATTACATTTTTTAGGGCAACTAGCCCATTCTCTTAGTCCTCAAAGGGCTCTCACCTCTTCCCGGTTCATGGTAGGCAGGTGCATGACGGTGACCTCCAAAACTCGTGTGGACAGCCCGATCACCCGGTAGCCCTTCTCCGCGTAAGAACTCAGCACCTCGTTCAGGTTTTGCGGAACTGGTGACGAAGGAATTCTATGTTTTAATGAGGAAACAGGGTAAAAATGGTATATAAACAACATTTACATAGAGGCACATACATAGCTTCTGGCCCCACACAAGGATACCCTGTGTGTCGTGGGAACCAGAAACAGCGACATCGTAAACATGTAAACATCCAAGGCCTGGGTTTTCTTTGTCCCCAGCCGGGATTCGAACCCGGGACCTCTCACATGGTAGGCTGTTGCGCTAACCGCTGGGCCACGGAGGTCGTCAAACATGATTCATACAGCGTCCAGAGACACCTTCACTCATAGTAGATTAATTAATTAATTATTGTTTTTTTTTTTTTTAATAACATTTACATCCAGGCACATACATGGGTGAAGGGACCATCGGACACTGCACTGCCTAGGACACTTGCTAGTACGCTTGCTTGGCTTGAAATAATGTAATGATGTGTGAAAAAATGTGTAATCTCCTTTTTTACGTACAATAAAGCGTTCTCTATCTATCTATCTATCTATCTTGTCCAGCACCTAGCATTTCGACCTGGATCTTTGGATAAATGATCCATTTTTTAAGTTAAAGTACCTTATAGCGGTTTTTATAACTCATCATTTATACGAATACGTGGAAGAAATACTTTTTTTCACACAGTCAAATAGCCTATAACCATGCCTTAGCAAATAAATTTGTTATTCTTATACTCGGCCATTTTCAATCAGTATGTTCTACCTGTTATGATCTACGGAGCCGAGACATGGACACTCACAAAACGTTTGGTTCACCAGTTCAAAGTCGCTCAGCGAGCTATGGAGAGAGCTTTGCTCAGAGTTTCTCTGAAGGATATGATTCGTAACGAATACATCTGACAGAGAACCAAACTTATCGATGCTCAGAGAATTAGCAAGCTGAAGTGGCAGTGGGCTGGCCATATCTCGCGAAGAACCGACAACCGCTGGGGTAAACGTGTTCTTGAGTGGAGACCGCGACTCGGCAAACGTAGTGTAGGACGCCCTCCGACCAGGTGGGATGACGATCTGCGAAAAACTGCAGGCAGATGCTGGATGCGGCAAGCTGAAGACAGGGCGCTATGGCGCTCATTCATCATCAACCCATTATGTCCCCACCGAGGGGCACGGGTCTCTTCCCTGAGGAAAGTATAGGCCATACTCCACCACGGGGGCCAAGTCCGGATTGGTGGCCGGCACCAACTGCTTAACGTGCCTTGCGAAGCACGGAACCGCTCGGAAAAATGCCACTAGCGTTAGTCATAGAACGGTTACCCATCCATTTACTGAACGCTCCCTACGTTGCTTAGCCTTGGTGATCGTTTAAGAACACTCAGGCGGCCGCCGCTACGAGCGTTTCGAATGGCACTCATTAGGGGAGGGCTATGTCCAGCAGTGGACTAATATAGCCTGATGATGATGAATGATGGTCAGAGTGGAGTTTTTTTTTTTCGCTGCCTTTTTCTCCACTACAGACGGCCCCAAGGCAGCGGCTAACATTATACATAACTGTATGTACACTGACATTCAACAAGCAGAATGTAAATTCTTTACGTTGAAATAAATTTCTGATTCTGATTCTGATTCTGATGATGAATACTCCGCCAACATACCCGTCTCCGGGCGGCAAAGCCCGGCTATGGCTTCTGGGGCGCCTTTGCAGTACACCCTTAGGACGTCCTCCCCCAAAACGCGCGTCACCACGGACGCCCTCTGCAGCGAAGAGACAAACTGGTTGTTGTGCACTATGCCCAATTGCAGCGGCATCTGGGGTCGAAATTTATATATTTATTTGACACAGCCAACAGATGTTAGATACATCACTTAAATAAAATAACATTGTGAAGATAAATTTTGTGGTCTAACATCCAATTACAGGTGTGCAACATCTCTCTTGACTTAAAGTAAATAATTTCTGAGTTCTCTATCTATAACATAAATAGCAATCTTTTTTAAATTAAACTTTTTCAAACGCTTTATCTTAATCATCATCATCATCATCATTCAGCCACAAGAAGTCTACTGCTGGACATAGGCTTCCTCCATGGATTTCCAAAAAGACCGGTTGGAAGCGGCTTGCATCCAGCGTCTTCCTGCCACTTGGATGAGATCGTCTGTCCATCTTGTGACTGGTCGTCCCACGCGTCCTATCTTAATAACACTTTTTAAACTTACTTAGACACTTTATCTTAAAATTAAGTAACTAAGTTGAGTTAAAATGAGATCAAAGCATATTATAATCACAGAAGTTCTGTGATTATTATATGCTTTGATCTCATTTTCATTAATTTCATTCGTTCACTACGACCATTCAAGTTTGTTGTAGAGAGCTTGTAGTCTATTAATGGGAGTAATGAATTAGATTAGAATCGTGAGCAGCCTATGGACGCCCCACTGCCCCTTCTCTCAGAGAGGTTACACAGAATGCATTTATATTTGAACTAAAACTTTCGTAAGCACTAGACATTGCAAAATGTTTAGTCCGGAACAACTTACTTGGCTTTTTATCGGACGAGTCCGACCAGGTTTCGCTCCGATTCGCAGAGCCTAATCATGGTGAGCAGAGACGGAGCTCGCGTCGTCGGTTGCTGGTCTCTGACTGTCAATGAGTAGTACGTTCGAAAGCCAAGTAAAGTTGATCCGGACCAAAAATTTACAGACTGCATCTATGGTTAGGTTTGGTTATTTTTCGTTTTATTCATTTTTTTTATAGTCCGGTACGTGCCCGCACTAGGATTCGAACATGGGTGTAACGATTCCGAGTACATTGTTCTAACTACTGGGGTACCACCGCTACATTAGAATAATTATTATTACTATAACTTCCGTACAACACAATCACTTGACCTGGCCCCAAACTAGGCCACAGACATCGAAAAACACCCAGGCTGAGGACATTTGAACAAGAGTACGGCAGTGAGAATCGAACCCACGACCTCTTTGTTGTTAGCTAAGCGCCTCAAGGCCCTGACCAACGAGGCAGTGAATAGTAATATTAATATTCTCAATAATAACATTTATTTTATTTTATTTCTAATGTATTATAATTATTATCTATTTTGTAATCTGGAACTATGTATTCGGAAAGAAAGCATATAATGTATATTTAATTTTAATTTAATTAACTTACATGGAAGTCATCCACGTTGATGTTAGACTGTCTCTTCGGCTTCACGATCGTTGGCGTGAGCACGTCGAAGTTGGCTGTCTCGGGGACGTTCGGCTCCTCTAGTGTCCACCCTGTAGACTCGAACATCTGTCGCAATACACCAGGTCATCACTACATACATAAACTCACGCTTGTAATCCATAAAAACAATGTCATTAACGTCAGTTGGTTGCCACAAAAGGCAACTGACTCAGCGTTGTGCAGAGGATGTGAACCCTCAGCGCTGATTTTCAGTCAGTACCCGCCGTTATCGTATTCCGGAGTAATGTGTAGTGGTGCATCCAATAAGAAATTAAAATAAATACAATAATATACGTTCAAAAAAATAATAATAATAAACTCACGCCTGTTATCCCCGAGGGGGTAGGCAGAGGCACCAATCACTATATTTGGGCCCACGTTTTGCCGAGTATACGTTCAATAAAGGAAAAATATATAATCGTAAATAATAAAATAATATTAGTGTTAAAATAATGTGTGAAATATAGAGGAAGACATAAACTAAGTCCAAGGAGTAAAATTAAATATTAATTAAGTGAAGTGATAATAAAAAAAAAATAAGACATAAAAAGGCGTACAAATATTTTTTTTGTCAATATATTAAAAGTATTAAAACCTATACCCAATAATTAAAGTCAAATGCATTTAAATTTTTTGAAAATGAAATGTCAAAAACAGTATAAATCTAGAAATCATTGGTATGTAAAATAATAACTATGTCGGATTTTTAAATAAATGGAAACAATAAATACTTAATATCTATAAAAGCTGCACTTTTAGGTGAAAGTACTATTTACTGTATGGCACCTATACCTTCCTACCTTCAGATCCAGAGGGTCACCAGCCAGCTGGCCATCCAGCAGCGTGAGACTGTGGCAAGTAGCCATGCCTAGCTTGAGGTCATCCAGGTCGTTGAGGAGGCGAGGGTCGCACTGGGGGCGCCCCAACAGTGCGGGCGTGACCCCTGCCGTCACGGGGACCACGCCCCACATGTCCAGACCATCTTCGGTTAGCGTGCCCGTCTGGGGGACAAGATAGAGTTGGCAAGATAAGTTTACGACCTCTGTGTCGCAGCAGTTCGTAATAATAATCTATGTAAATAAAATTCAAAGTCCTGACTGATTCATTCACTCATCAACGCCCAGCCCAAGCCGTTTGACCTAGGAAGCTGAAATTTTGCACAGAGGATCTATATCCTCGTGAGGCCCAATGTCTTCAAGTGATCACGAAATCAATTGTACTTTTCAAGGTCGGGCCTCACGAGGATATATAAAGTAGGCAAGGAATAAGAACCGGATTTTTTGAAACTTAACCCCTAAGGGGGTGAAAAGGGTTGCCAAAATTTGTATGGGAGGTATAAAGAATGTTGACTAATTTTCTTGAAACTTAAAATAAAATACTCTTCAACACAATTGATTGAACAAGTGTTTCGCCGTTATTCTAAATTTAACCCATAAGGGAGTGAATTCTTTACGTTGAAATACATTTTTGATTTCTGATCAAATTACAAAATAATTGCGTCGGAGCCCTGTACTAAGCCGAAGCCTGTGTTACAAAAGCCCCGCTCCTCCTCTGATTTTCTTTAACACAAGTAATTTGACAACAAAATTTTGAGAATATTTATCGAGCAGTTAACGCATCTGCCTACCATGCGAGTGCTCCCGGGTTCGAATCCTGGCGGAGGACAAAAAAACCCAGGTCTTGGATGTTCACATGTTTGTGATGTCGCTGTTTCTGCTTCCCACGACACATGGTATCCTAGTGTGGGGCCAGAAGTAATGTATGTGCCTGTATGTAAATGTTTATGTGTGTGACTATTGTTTTTTGGACGCCGGAGAGGCACAAAAAAATTATAAATGAAATGTTGTTACACTTCGGTCCTTCTAACAACTTATTTTTTCGTGTTTCTACTACATTTTGTGACCGCCTTTTTTACTTTTTTTTTAAGGCCAAACGAAGGTTTGGCCTTGAATTTAAAAATGTACTTTTCCCACACGTAAACTCTCGCCTGTACCTCGGACGGAGATCGGACGGATCTGCATGTCTCCGAGGTATAGGCGAGAGTGACGCCTCGTATCCATTAGGCAACATTTGGCGCGCAACATGTTGCGCAAGTTGCTGCGCAACATGTTGAGCGACAGCGCGGGACATTTGTTGCGACGCGAAACTAGGCGGGCGTCATGTTGCGCGCCCGCTGGCAACGTCGCGCGCTGTTGTGCAACTAAATGTTGCCTAGTGGATACGCGACGTTAAGAAAGAAAGAAAGAAGGATTTCATAAGAATTGTCACAGAAACACAATGAATACACAAGTACGTAATAAACAAAATACACAAAAGTCAACAAAACAAGAAAATTAAATTAAAACAAAATAAAAACAAAACATCCGTTTTAAAAAAAATCTACGGCAGCAGGGCTCCACACAGTAGTATATGTTGCCCAGCCACCCTCGATTCTAAACGCCTCAGGTGCTAAATGTTTTCTGTTTTAAAAAAAAAACATATAAGCGGAGTTCAGTGACCTTGTCGAAGGCGATGCAGTCGAGCGAGCCGCTGACGTTCACAGCGCGGGTGTTGAGGCAGGCGATGCGCGCGCGCCGAAGCCGCGCCACGGCGGCCAGCCGGCCCACCGTCATGGCGGCGGGCAGCGCGGGCGGCACCACGATCGTGATTATGTCCAGCGCCTTGATGGCGATGTCGCCCGCCGTCAGAGCGCGGTACGCCTGCGGGCAAGTTGTGACGATTTGGCATTCGACTTAGAGCCCTCTTTGGGACGCCATGGCGACGTCGCCATTCAATACAAATTGCTTGGGTACGTAGCTGGCGACGTCGTCAAGGCGTCTTAGAGCTTTATCACACTAGCCAATCCGCTACTTGACTCTTTCTTCAGGTATGTCTTAAATGCTAAATATCTCTTCCATTAGACCAAATAATGTTTTAGTATATTTTTTGAGGACCTAAAAGCAATAAAAACATTATTTTAAAACGTTGCTTTGCTAAACAGCCAAAAACGCGGTCCGCCGTTTTTGTCTATGGTTTGAAGTCCTCTACGTTTGTAAACAAAGTTTGACATTCAACATAGGTAGAGTTCGTGCCACAAAAGAAGTATGAGTCACAATAGAACAGACAGATGTTTGTTTACAAAAAAAGGTGCTTTCAAGATGGCGGATAGTGTTTTCACCGTTCCGATTTAAAAGCGAAAAATTTTTTTTTTATTTGCAAATTTTGCAGCCATCCTGCATATTTACTTAGCAAAGTCAATATATTTCGGTTTCTTACGTTAGATACTACAGGAAATATCCATTTATCGCGTCAAATTTGATACGAGGCAAGTAGCGTATTGCGAGCGGATCCGGAACGGAGCGGACGCGCAACGAATGCGTCACGAACACACTGCGGCTGCGCAGCGAAGACGTTGCGGACGCGTGGTGCATTGGCAACTTTTTCGTCGCGTGTTTGTACATTCATTATTTATAGCATTATATAAATTAAAAACTTGAGCTTTTATATAAATTAATGTAATGTGCTTCAATGAATATAGTAATATAATAAAAAAATATATAATAAACTCACGCCCGTTATCCCCGAAGGGGTAGGCAGAGGCACCAGTCTCTAAAACTGGACTCACGTTTTGCCGAGTTTATTAGGTCCCAAACGTGACAAGTGGCAAGCCTGTCGCCGTTATCCGGGCACAATTTATCAGCGAATGGTGTTGCTGTGCAAACAAATGTACGTAACTAAAAGTCATTGGTACATGCGTGGTTCGAACCCAGACCCTCATGATCGAGAAGCAAAGGTCAACCCCACTACGCCACCACCGCTATATAGTAAAATATATAGTAAAGTAAAATTTTTCAATAAAACAATTAGTAA
Source organism: Yponomeuta plumbellus (assembly GCA_947310845.1). Lineage (NCBI taxonomy): Eukaryota > Metazoa > Arthropoda > Insecta > Lepidoptera > Yponomeutidae > Yponomeuta > Yponomeuta plumbellus. Next base: position 7,207,541 of record OX371216.1, on the reverse strand, counting down.
AATTTCTCTTCCGGTTTCTAGTATTTTTTGACAAACTGTATGTATGCAGATAGCCGTTGCATCGAAACGGCCTGGATTGGCCGATTCTACGATGACGTCACAGCTTGCCATCTGACTTAGTGCCCTCTTTGGGACGCCATGGCGACGTCGCCAACTACGTATCCAAGCAGTTAATGTGACTTGTAATGAATATTATTCATGTCTATGTCTATTGAAATGTATGGCACCTAATTCACTCGGCGACGGTTTTGCAACACCATTTAGATAATTAGAAAATAATTTAATAAATTACCACAACACACAAAGTTTCCCACCCTTTCTCCCTCCCTCCTTCCCTAACTCCCTCCCTCTTCCCTCCCTCTCTCTCTCTCCCTCCTTAGTTCCATACCTCTTTCCTTATATTTTTACGCGAGTATCACCTTGAGGGCCACAGTATAGGCCAGCCCGACGGCCGCGATGCCAGCCAGGATGACGATGAACTTGTAGGAGTCCCGGTCGAACTTGAAGTCGGCGGGAGTGGGGTATAGGATACTGCGGACCAGCTGACCCTTGCTCGTCGTGTACCCTGTGCGGAGGACCACGGCCCTGGAGAATAAAAGTGTTGGCCTTTTCATATATAACATAAGATATATGTGAGTGGTTGACCAAAAAGGGACTTCAAGGGAAAATAATTGATTTCGGGAAAATCGCGTTTGAAGTTTCGTGTATAGACAGGTTTCGAATCGGCTCGGCTCACAAAAAAAATCATAAAAAAATAACTACGGCACCTAAAAATGTTCTCGTTAGACCAAAACAAAGTTGAAAAAATAACGGTTTCCAATCCCTCCAGGTCCCTTTTTGGTCAACCACTCACATATTCTTTAGTGCACACAAGAAACAAGAGACAAATAAAAGTTACAATTAATATTGTTGTTGTTGTTGTTGTTGTTGTTACTAATATTGTTGTCGTTAATATTAATAATAATTTATCTTTGTCACTTTAAAAGTTTGACAAATACTGGTTTGTTTACATTTAGAAGAGTAAAAAAGTAAAAGTTGTTTATTGCCAAATGAATTATGTTATATGCATGTGGATTAATAATTATTAATCTGGTAAAAGAGGTATTACATTTAATATTCAAGGCAAAGGTGCATATAAACAACTAGCTGTAGCCCGCGACTCCGTCCGCGTGGGTTTTAGTTCAAAAAAGTGTTTTCAAAGTCACGGATACTTTTCGCTGGTGTCCGAATAACGGCGACAGGCTTGCCACTTGTCACGTTTGGGACCTAATAAACTCGGCAAAACGTGGGCCCAGTTCTAGTGGGTGCCTCTGCCTACCCCTTCGGGGATAACGGGCGTGAGTTTTTTTTTTCTCGGATACTTTTTTAACATTCATATCTATTACATAATTTACAATTTATTGAAATAATTTTGAAAATCAGAGAGCTTTCATACTAACGTTGCACCCCCTTTTGCCCCCTTAAGGGATGATTTTCAGAAAAATATTTTACAGTGTTTCATAACTTTCAATGAAGAACCTTCATACTGAGTTTCATTCAAATAACTTCAAGTTTCATAATAACTTTCCACCCCCTTTTTACCCCCTTAGTGGGTTAATTCACATAAAGGTATATACTCTTAGATTAAGAAATACCTGTGTAATTTCCTTTTTTATGTACAATAAAGTGTTCTCTATCTATCTATCTATATCGGAAATAATCATCATTAGAAACTTATAACCCAAATACCAATATTTATTGAGATAACTTCGAAAATTTTATACTAATTTTGCACCCTCCTTTCGGAAAAATATTTTACACGTAGATAGAATTCATGACTATCAATGAAAAACTTTCATACTGAGTTATATTCGAATAACTTCAAACACGGCAAAGTTTCATTCTAACTTTGCACCCCCTTTTTACCCCCTTAGGGGATGAATTCACAAAAAGGGATATCAAAAATAATAATTATTAAGAACTTTTAACCCAAATACCACTTTTTATTGAAATTACTTTGAAAATCAGAGAACTTTCATAATAACTTTGCACCCCCCTTTTACCCCCTTAAGGGATGATTTTCAGAAAAATATACACGTATTTCATGACTTTTAATGGAACCTTCATACTGAGTTTCATTTAAATAACTTCTAAAACGGCAAAGTTTCATACTGCACACCCATTTTAACCCCTTACCAATTTTCAAAAATCCTTTCTTAGTGCTCACCTACAATATAAAAGGAACCCCTGTGCAAAATTTAAAGTTTCTAACCCTTATAGTTTGGGTCCTGCGTTGATATGTCAGTCAGTCAGCTGCTCCTTTTATATCCTCGTAAGGCCCGACCTTGAAAATAACAAGATTTTGTGATCACTTGAAGACATTGGGCCTCACGAGGATATATATAGATTTATCTTCTGAGCCTGAAAAGGGTTCTAGACCTGTATCTCAGACAACAATGCTCTTCAACGTTCAATACAGTGGGTATGTCGCTTAGACTAGTATGTAGCTTAGAAAATAGTACAATGCCTAAGTTAAATAATAATTTGAGATAATTTTATTGGCCTTTGCCCAGCAGTGGGAATAACTCGAGGCTACGTAAAAAAAAAAAAAAAATTTTACTATTAACCCTTTGGCTTAACTGTTAATGAATTTAAGGTTTAATTTCGCTTCCGAGTACCCGCTATCAAATTTGGTAGCCGCCGAGCAAGCGGGTAAAAATAATAATTACAATATATGTATACATTAAAAAAAAATAAGATAAAAAAAAAATTTTGTGTAGTTAATTAATAAACAGAAAAGAAAAGATATTTTTTGAAGAAAACAATTATACATTGACCTTATGACTAAGGAGTGGTACCCTGCTCCCTAAAAAAAGTAAGAACCTGTGGTTTACGATAAGTTCTCTACCGAAAAACATTTTACTCTCTCACTGCACTCATTTACCTACTAAGAAGTCGGACTTCTCTTTCACTCTTGAGGATTCGTTCTATATCTATTTCGCTCCAACCCAAGCAATAAGTTCTAAACCCGAGTTTGAAACTACTTACTGAACTTCCAAACTCTTTGCTGCAAAACTTTTAAGTACCTAATCGTCAAATATTTGAAATTGGAACGCCATTTTTTTATTTCTATGCAAAAAATTAATAAAATTGGCGCGCTTTTTTTGTCTATTTATACTTATTTTCTCGGAAAAATCAAGCAATAATGATAGTGTCTTCTTAACACCAGAATATATTAAACGACAGTTACATTTGAGTGGTATCATGTAAGTTTTATTTCATTCCTCTCAGATGGCAGTGAAAATCAAGTGTTCAACACGGGCGCAAATCATTTTTAGTCTCAGTAATGTTGAATCCCCCGCTCCTTCAGCGATTCTAAGTTAAAGAATAGTACATTGTTCACCGAGAGGAGAAATTACCGTCGAGGGTGTCGTTTGAAGCCCGAGCCGTAGGCGAGGGCTTTAAAACACCTGAGATCGGGAATCGCAGTTTCTCTCGAGTGATACATAGTGCTTTATACTACACCTACAAGGAAAATAAAAAACGAAATCTTTACTAATTGAAATTTATATTGAAATTGTTGCTAGTGGCCAGTGTCATTTTGCGAACTTGGAGATAAAAACTCACTGTAAAAACTTTTTGGCTTTTGATATTTAGGTTACCGGCGCATAGTCTTACCCAAAATTAAAAAAGAAAAACCACGTAAGAAATGGATTTTCATACACTTTTCTCTCCCGCTCAGATGCGTTTTCTCCCCGCATATTTGTTCGATATGCAATGACGTACTTTCTACCGTAAATTTGATAAAGTATCAAGGTACTTTCCAAGCAGGTGTAGTATAAAGAAGTTTAATGCAAGAATCGCCTCAGTTCACTCTGGATTTAATTTCACAACCTCGACCCAAAACATTATGTTTGCGCCGTTGGCGAACAATCTACTATTACTCACTTGACGTGTTCCCCGCTATGGTAGCGCGTCTGTATGAGCTGCGTGCCGCAAAACAGCGTGTGCGCGTTGTGTTGCTTCACGTCGTAAGGCGCCGCGTTGCGCGGGAGGGCTGTCTTTGTCACCGGCACTGACTCGCCTGAGGAGACCAAAAGCATATTGTAAAGGCTATGTTAGGGATCTGACCTAACTGGATTTAAAAATGAGTGGACTGTATACTCACTGGTACAAGATATAATAATCCGAAAATACAATAAATTAATTTGTAAGTACAACCTAACCATTTTTTTTTTTTTTCACGCTGGGAAAAATGCGTTACGCAACTCCTCCCGTCGGGGGATGGAAGGAGTATGTGGGACTCCCCGGGAAAGTGGTTCCCGGTATACTCACTAAACAACCCAGCGGCACTCCCTCTTCGCCTTGGTGACGGGGTTCTGGGAATCTGGCACTTCTTCCAGTCCCCCGCCGGTGATTGCCCGCCTAGACACGGCGGGCCCCTCGCGCCCCTCCCTTCACGGGGAGGGGCCCGGGGACGACCGGGAGTGCTCGGTCGTCCCCATACGGCGCGGTGATGAGCAGTGCAATGCGGACGAGAGCGCCCCCGCACCTGTCGCCCGCTGCTCATCACCATGGGGCGAGAGGGGGCGGTTGCGAATCCGCCCTCTCCTGCCCCTCCTTCGTTGGCGGAGCGGCGGCGCGAGAGGATCGTTCTCCCGCGCGCGCTCCGCCTCCTCCTTCTGTGCCATCACGTCCTCACAGAAGGAGGCGACCGCCGTCCACGCCTCCTCGCTCCCCAGCATGGCATTTACCACGCCGGGAAGCGAGAGGTCCGGCCCAACCACGGCGACAAGACTGCGGCGCCGCTCGGACAGCGACGGGCACACCTCAAGGGTGTGCTGCGCCGTGTCGTCAGCCGCGCCGCAGCCGTGGCACCCCGGGTTCTCCTCTCTCCCGATCCGGTGCAGGTACGATCCGAAGCATCCGTGCCCGGACAGCACCTGCACCAGTCTGAAAGAGAGGAAACCGTGCGAGCGCTCGAGCCAGTCTTGCAGGACCGGCCCGAGCGCGTCCAGGGTTCGGCGGCCGAAGGCTGCGGTGGCGAGGTCCGCCGTCCAGTGATGGACTATTGCCTCCCTCGCCTCCCGCGGAACGGCCGCCCGTACCTCAGGGGCGGGGCGCTCCCCGAGCGCCTTTCGCCCCGCCGTCCATTCGTACACTCTGGCGAGCACCCACGCCTCTAGCTAAGTACAACCTAACCTTAAGGTTAAATACAACCTAACCTAACCTTTTTTTTTTTTTTTTTGTTTTTGTTTTTGTTAACGGGGTGAAATGCTTTGTGCATCATAACCGCCACCCTTGGGGGAGGGCGACGGCCGTGTGTCGGACTCTCCTCTCCTAATAATAGGAGAGGCATACTTCCTAAAACACCCCGGGGGCCGTCCTGTCGCTCGTGCAATGGGGCGCCGCCGGATCTCGCAAGTGGTGTGAACCACAACGCGAATGCGACAGCGGCGCCCCGGCGACGTCGACCCGACTCGCAAGGAGTCGGACCCACCCTCACTGGAGAAGGGGCATGGGCCCCCCACCCCCTTCTCCCGTCACGATATCGGACGGCAGGTCCCCCAACCTGCCGTCTGTGACCCTCGCTCAACCGGCGGCGCAAGGTCCGCGCAGCGTCCCCCGCGCCACCGGCTCTCCTGGCGGAGAGGCGAGAGCTCCACAAGCCTCCAACTAACGAGGACCCGTTGTGGCCCTCTGCCCGGATCCTCGGCCCATCAAATGCCCTCCCAACAAAACAACCCTCGGCCAGAGACCATATGGGGTGCCCAGTCCCTGGTCCCTGGCTTACCTCCCGCAATGTCCCTCCCAGGCCCGGCTTGTGGATCAGGCGCCCCTCCCCGCCCCTCCAGCCCTCTTCCATGCCCTCTGCTGGACAGAGGGACATAGAGAGGGCCCCCACCGTGTGTTTTTTATAGAGGTTGTCTCCTCGCGGCCCGAAGGCCCCCGGCCCCGCTCAATGTGGGGTTACGGGTGCGGTGCCCATGGTGGACCCCGCGGGACATCCAGCAGCGCAAGCCACTGGACGTCCCCCTCCCTCTGGTTTTGGTCCGCGCCGGCCGAAGCCGGTACCCCCCATATCTGGAGGGCGTTCCCCTATCCGCCACAAGGGGGACGCGTCCGATGGAAGACCAGAAACTCCGCACGGAAACCTAACCTAACCTAACCTAACCTAACCTAGTCAGTGACTTCTCCTTGTGGGATCTTGCTGGCTAACGGCGAATGATCTGGCCCGAGGGGCCGCGTGGGTTCCAATTCCTCTGTGAATCGGGACCCAGGCGACCAACCGAAGGAGGTCCGGCTAGGGGGGGGCGCAGTCGCGCCTCAAACTAGTCGGATAAGAGTGGCCGCGGGCGGAGGGTCGGGGGACCCGACGCCCACGATCGCGGCGGGCCGGAGGCACCCTCGTGTGTTCCGAGGGTGCCTTCTCGCGCAAGGAGAGGGCCCGCGCGCTCGCTCTCCACCTTCTCTGCTTTCAGAGAAGTGCTGGAGAGCGAGCGACGGGCGACGCAGCGTCGCGGCGTCCTCCTCTTGCCTGTTGTATGGGCGACGGGTCGGGGGAGGGCGGCGCGAGGAAGCGGTTGGGGGCCACTATGGCCCCCCAGAGGAGAGGCGGCGCTTGCGCTGCCGGGGAGCCAATCTGGCTCCCCACCAGTAGAGCCCCCTCGGGGGCGAGCTCTTGCCGGGCCACAGTGACTTAACCTCTGGCCTATCCTGTGGGCCGGTAGAGTAGCGGAGGAACACCGCGGGGTTTTAGGGGGTAGTCCAGCACTGAGCAGGCGGCTCGATAGTGCTGGGAGTCCACCACAAAGCTGCTCTGTTGTCCCCCGACAACAGAGCGGCGAAGTGCGCAAATGCATTTCGCCGCGTTAAAAAAAAAAAAAAAAAAAACTAACAGTAGCGTAGTCCAAGCGAGAAGAGAACTCCGGACCCGTTGGCGTTGACGCGGTGACGTCGGCGGCGCAGGCGGCGGTACGTGGGGCTTTAGCCAATCACCGCCCAGCACCCCCGCACCTCAGGTATCCATGTCTCCAACAGCTATGTTGGCGACAGACCTTTTTTAGATCACTTTGTTTTCTTTTTTATTGATTTGTTCTTTGATATTGTCATTTTTTTAATTTAGTTACTTATTTACTTTTTTGTATTGATGTCAGTTAGTGTCCTTGTGTCTACTTAGCTACTTGATTCTGTTATTATTTGTATTAGTAAACAGTGAATTCAGTGCAAGTCTTTTATTTATCAGAAAAGTAACGGCACTATTACGGTGCCCAACAGGCTATATTACACCGGGGCAACACTGTGCGGCATTGCGGTATGCCACAAGGCCGCATGCTACAACGTCGCACATTGTGGCAAGAACCGTGTGGCATGGCAACATCTTGCGTCATGTGGCAAACTGTCGCAGCTTCTTCTTCTTCTTCTGCCGCATCTTTGTAGCATGCGGCCTTGTGGTATGCTGCAATGCCGCAGTGTTGCCCCGGTGTAATACAGGCTTAATAAAGTATAATGAAGGGTGCAGGGAAAGAACAAGGTATGTACCTGAGTTAATTGCGAGAAAAACGCTTTCTAAAGTTTGAAAGTACGGACATTTGTATTGAGAAGCCCATTCCGACCAATCGAAACACGTACTTTTTTGCGACATTCCTTGTTGTATTTCAGTATTCTGAGATTGTAAACAACGCTACCATAGACAACGAATGTGTTGCCACTAAAAAACAAATTTTAAAAAAAGTGACATTCCTTTTTCCCTGCACCCTTGATATTGTATTGTATGAATCACTTGTAGCCCGGCTGCCAGAGTGATCTTAAACTATCACGAAGGTTAAGCAACATAGGGCGCGTTCAGTGCATGTATGGGTGACCGTTCTCTGACTAACGCTAGTGGCATTTTTCCGAGCGGTTCCGTACTTCGCGAGGTACGTTAAGCAGTTGGTGCCGGCTGCCGTCGGTAGATGGCAGTCGTTAAGCCAAGTCAGAGGCCTTGGAGCGGCCTGAAAACTTCTGACAGACCAGCCACTAGTCTTACGAGTCTCCACCAATCAGGACTCGGCCCCCGTGGTGGAGTATGGCCTATACCTTCCTCAGGGAAGAGACCCGTGCCTCTCGGTGGAGACACAATGGGTTGATGATGAAATCGTACTTATACGATTTTTTGCTGATTCCACGCGAGTATGATTGAAACATCGAAATCGTACGGAAAACGTACGATTTTTTACAATAATTTCATTAAGACCTTTTTCAATTTGGAATAGAGACTATTTACGACGATATTTGTCGATAATTTATAACTTAAAAAGGCATTTGGCAACATTTATTTGATACGGTTTTTTTTTTTTATAGACTTTTAAGTTGATCACACATTTGTCAGCACCGCACGCACCGCATTTTAGGATTTGTTGTATCCAATGATATGAAATCTCGCATATTTATCCGCACCGTACGCGCCGAATTTCGTAAAATACGGTAGGCATCCGAACTCCGAAGGAAGCATTCTGATGACGTCATATAATGCGGCGCGTACGGCGCGTGCTGCCACTCAGTGTTGCCTCATTCGGATCCGAAGAGCTGAATATGCTCCATATAAGTTCCTTTTTTAATTAATGTTGTGAATCCAGAGTCTTTTTTTTCTTGGAGTTTCATTTTTTTCTTCTTGTGCCAATCAATAAGCAGGCTATTACAACAATTTCTTCCATAGCACAATGTCACCGTACCGTTTCACACCAGAGGCAAGAAAAAACTGCAAAAATTGTTGGCAACACACAAAAATGCGGCGCGTTCGGCTCATACGTTGCTGACAAATATGCGACCCAATTTTAAAATGCGGCGCGTGCGGTGCTGACAAATGTGCGATCAACTTTAGGCCTGCTAGCACCACCGACTAAAATCCATTTAACGCAGAGTTAAACAGAATTTTGACAAATAAAGTATGGCGGACTTGTCAAAATTCTGTTTAACTCAGGGTTAAATGGATATTAGTCGGTGGTGCAAGCAGGCTTAAAGGTGTTAACTCTTTCTGTACATTATTGCCAGTGTACCTTCAGTGTAAATAAACCTCGAATACAAAAATTATCAGTTTCTCTGTCCTTGGCGCCGGATCCTACACAGTCAATGGGAAATTAAAGTGTAAAAACAACTTATCAAAACCACCGAAAACTGCACTGAATTTAAGCCGACAGACAATATCGAGGGTATACTGGCAGAAACCGAATAAGTACAAAATAAAAAAAAAACAGTTTCTAATGCAGGTATACTCAGTATCAATTTTCAGTCAAAACTGCATTAGAAACATATGTATTTTTTTTATTTTTTTTGTACTTATTAGGTTCTGCCAGAATACCCTAGGTACATACCGGGTAAAGTCTTACATAATGTAAGACTTTTTTATTTCAAATTCCGTGGAGCATACGATTTTCTTTAAGCAGTTGTGCGATTGCGACATTTTCTCCTCTGGCAGCCCTGCACTCACCAGTAAGCATGCTCTCATTGAGCACGCAAGCCCCCGTGAGGAGAGCCGCATCGCAGAGCAGCCGGCAGCCTCTGGCCGGCAGCAGCAGGATGTCGCCGGGCGCCAGGTGGGCGCTGCTCGTCGTCACCACGCGCCCGTCGACGAGAATGTCGACCGTGGCGACGGATTCTACCGTCTTACGGAGCGCTTCCTGATTCTGGGAAGCAGAATTGACTGCTAATTACGCAACGGATTTTGATGCGTTTTTTAAATAGATAGAGCGATTCAAGAAGAAGGTTTATATGTGCATCATCATATTGTGCCATATTGTATCACATCAGCTATTGTACCTAAGTTGTGGATAGAGAAATAAAGTTTATTTGTATTTGTATCTACGAGTAATACAGCGGTTCCCAAATTATTTTGGCTACGGAACCCTTTTCGGTTCACCGTTTTTTTTTGCGGAAGCATTTTTTTTATTTTTTTTTTTATTAACGTCGGTAACAAAATGCATTTGCGCACTACCTCCTGGCCAGTGGGGGACCAGGAGGGTGTGTGGGACTCGCCGCTGTAGCGGAATACCCACTAAAAAACTTCCGACGACGCCCGCCGCTTTTGCTGGATAGAGCGAGGAGTGGTCCCTGGGTGTCAGCCCACAACCTCGCCCGCGGCCAACGTCCGCCCCTGGGGTGGTAAAGGGGCAGACCTCCTCAGAAGGATGCGTTGGACGCACCCTTCCTACCTCCTTGCGACCATCGGCGTAATATGGTCGCCTCCTTGGAGGATCTGGGACACGACGGCACGGCCCCCTGCCGCGCCGCCTAAGACCCTCCCGGCGCTGCTTCACGGGCCCTCCTGGTCCGCGCGCGGCGCCAACGGCGGAGTCGGAGAACGAATGCTTGATGATACCTAAACGGGATTTGGGAATACAACATTTCAAAATAAGACAATTGAAACTGATTACCAGAACATTACCATACCTGATCGTCGAAATGTTGAATTTTGAACATTTCAAACATCGAAATGTTGAATTGTCGCGGGACCCCTGAGATATATTTTATGTAGGTATATGTTTTCGTTCATTTCCTACCATATGATATATTATATTTATGTATGTTTATTTTATTTTATATTTATTTCATATTTGTGTACGGTTAAAGTATGTGTAATAGACATAAAGATATCTTATTTCATATTGTCTAATTGCACCGACTACCCGTCATTCAGCTTCTTTATTTTTTCCGTCAATGGTTGTCTGGAAGAAATTACTTATAGTAATAAGGCCGCCAATTTTATTGTACTATGTTATTGTCTAATCTCATGTGTAATTCCTGGTGTACATACAATAAAGAATATTCTATCTATCTATCATTTTACGGAACCCCAGGGTTCCGCGGAACACCATTCGGGAACCGCTGATCTCTAATAATATTAGAGATCAGCGGTTCCCGAATGGTGTTGCGCACTAACACGGTGACACGAGAATTTTATATATTATATAAAATTCTCGTGTCACCGTGTTAGTGCGCATACTCCTCCGAAACGGCTTGAGCGATTTTGATCTAATTTGGTATTATATTCGGTAGGTCTAAGAATAGGTTGTTATTTATTTTTCATAACCCTAAGTAAAAAAAAAAATGACGAAACAACATTTGCCGAGTCAGCTAAGTATAGTCTAAAAACACTGATCATTTTAGAGGTTTCTAATGTGATGTCGTAAATAAATACAATTTTGCATTGCGAACACTAGATGGACCCCACGAGATAGATCAAAACAGACAACACTAACACGCACACAACACATCACAACACACACACACACACACACTCCTTCTTCTTGGGTCCTTTAACTCCTAGGGGAGCATAGGTCCTTAACCACAGATTTCCACTTCTAACGGTCGTTCGTGGCAGCTTCCAATTCAAGCCAGCTAGAGCTATCGACTAGCTGCTGACAGAGAGAAGACCTCTCTGTCATCAGTAGCTCACGAGGACCTTTGTGGCGCCGCTGCCGCCGCGCGTCTGCCTAACATGCGAGAGGTCCCAGGTTCGAACCCTGCCTGGGGACCAAATAATCCCCAGGTCGTGTATGTGACGTCGTTGTTTCTGGTTCCCACGACACAGGGTATCCTAGTGTGGGGCCAGAAGCAATGTATGTGCCTGTATGTAAATGTTTTTGTTTAATGTTTATGTGGTGCAGTGGGACACTAAATCGGCTACTTGGAAGAAAAAAAATAGCAAACCTTTTTCGTCTGTATAACAGAGGTGGCCACACCAAAAGTGGACATCAAGACCACGGCGATGCAGTAGTAGTAATAGGGTTCGGCCAGCCAGACCCCAATGGTGAACACTTGGAACACGTAGAACGGGTTGAACACTTCTAGCAGGGTGAGGGTTAGGATCGACTGCACCGGTACTTTGATCTCGTTCAACCCGTAGATGGTCAGGCTGTGGGAGGAAAAGTTGTGTGAGGAAAGGCGCATTGTTTGATGGTCTCAAAGGGTAGGGCCAATAATGGGGAGCGTGCCTCATAAATTGCTTGGTGTGGCTTGTATAAATGACACAAAAAATAAACCAAAACTTTATTCACGATGGTTAAAAAAAATGATTTAGTTTTCCATTGAATTCTGAACGTTTTCTAATACGTATGACCTCTGGGGCGCAGCGGTTTGCGCATCTGCCTACCATGCGAGAGGTTCCGGGTTCGAACCCCGGCTGGGGACAAAAAATCCCCAGATGGCCCCAGTATGGGGCCAGAAGCAATGTATGTGCCTGTATATAAATGTTTATGTTTCGATCACGGATGTTTGCATGTTTGTGACGTCGCTGTTTCTAGTTCCCACAACACAGGGTATCCCAGTGTGGGGCCAGAAGCAATGTATGTGCCTGACTGTAAATGTTTATGTTTAAAGTCATTTTCGTCGCAATCGAACATACGACCATATGCTTCAAAAATCGAGAAATAATGATAGATATGATATGTCGTCTATCGGAGACAGTACTGGAACATTTCAAAATTTACTATACTCGAGTAAGGCTATGAAAGTTTTGATCTTTTAGGACTGTCATGGTTTTTAGTAATTAAAAAATAAATAAAAGGAGTGTTCGAGATATTCGTATATTGCACTAGATTGCAACGGTCTAGAGCAGTCTATTTTGAAACATTTGGTTTAAAAAACTGGATTTTCATAATTTTGGATATGTTCCAGTACTGTCTCCGATAGACGATGTATTCTGTATCATATGTAAGTAGAGTAGACACGGACCTGCGCTGGCGGCGCGCGGCGGTCTGCGCGTGCGCACCGAGCGCGTGCAGCTGCGCGCACGTGGCGCCGCAGTCGATGCCGCCCTGCCGCGCGAACTGCGCGCGCGCACCGTCCCAGATCAGGTGGCACTTCTTGTGCCGGAAGTACCGGAACTGCTGCACGGCTGGGGGGAATACGGGCTGCTAATGACGTTTCTATTTGAAGAAGTTCAATCCGCTACTTGACTCTTTTCTCAAGTATGTCTTAAATGCTAAATATCTCTTCCATTAGACCAAAAAATATTTTAGTACATTTTTTTGAGGACCTAAAAGCAACAAAAACATTATTTTAAAACGTCGCTTTGCTAAACAGCCAAAAACGCGGTCCGCCATTTTTGTTTATGGTTTGAAGTCTAAAGATTTGTAAACAAAGTTTGACATTCAACATAGGTAGAGTTCGTGCCACGAAAGAAGTATGAGTTAATGAATTTTGGCTTTTATTGTTATGGCCCTAAGGATTTTACCGTGGGACTTGTTTGGTGAAACGATCTTTACCTAGTCCTAAAATCTGTTAGTGATCTGTGAGCATAGTGAAATAACAACAACGCATTCATGATTTCATCGAGTTTACATGCAAAATATATCAATTATCATTATTTCATTATTCGAGCGAGACTGCAAAAACACGTCAATAAAGACCGCCGGGAAGTCGCGGATTCGTGTGCCCAGTGAAATAAACATACGAAAAACTTGGCTCAAACTTGTCAAGAGAGACCCCGATTCTTTATCGACTGAAACTTGGGTGTATTTATGTGAAGATTACTTTAATGTAAGTCCTGTAATATCAATGTACACAGAAACTGTTTTTAGCTGTAATAATGCTTGGTTTGATTTGGTTTTGTTTCAGCGTCCATGATTGCGCTTATCAATAAAATGATACGAAACTAACTGCACAAGAAGAGTTTTTGCAAAAACACTAAATCCAATCCAAATCACAATAGAACCTACGCACGCACGACTGACAGATGTTTGTTTACAACCAAAGGTGCTTTCAAGATGGCGGATAGTGTTTGTTAGCGACGTGCTCCGAATGTTCTGTATTTGTGTTCAGAAATAAAAGATAGCTAATTGATAAGTATTTTTTATGATGTTATGATTCTGGACGCGCGCGAAAGTCTATTGGTCTAAGCGATACGAAGCTCGTCCGTGTAGAGGCGTAGCTCCGTCTCGCTCAGTCATTTTTTTTTGTCTCAATTTTCGTTCCTTTTTTGAGCAGTCCGCCTTCTGTCGCTAGTGAGTGCATACACGGCGCGTCCTTGCATTTTTTTCATGTACCTATGTAGTGTGTTAAGTTTCTTTTAATAAATGCAGTAAAAGCTACCACCGTTTTTTAACTTCACCAATAACAGTGTTTTCACCGTTCCGATTTAAAAGCGAAAATATTTTCTTAGTTTGCAAATTTTGCAGCCATCCTGCATATTTGCTTAGCAAAGTCAATATACATATTTCGGTTTCTTACGTTAGATACTACAGGAAATATCCATTTATCGCGTCAAATTTGATACGAGTCAAGTAGCGTAATCAATGCAAAAAGAACTGTCACGATGACATATCATTATCAAGTATAGTGCCACCATATAATCTGTTCAGTTGATAGCGGCGATACTTAAGAAATTGACCTAGAAAAATGAGAAAATTTTAACCCGTCTTTCAATTTTAATGAAAATTGTATCTATAAATCTTAGGAAGTGAATAAATAAAACAAAAAATGTGGAACAGGATTTACAATTAATTAGTTAGTTACAATTTTGCCCACCTGAACATATAACTTGGTGGCGCTGTATCAAGCAAAAGTTGTCAATGTCCGAGTGTTGCTGGTATGTAAAAACTAAAAAACACCATTTTACTTCCAATTAAAAATTGTGTGTGTGGCGTAAGTGTTTTTTTTAGACTTTGTTCTAAAGTAAACCTATATATTTTATAGCGGTGTTACCGCGTAATTTTATTTTTGCAGCGAATTATAAAAGCGGACTTTAAATAAGTAAATTAAATTAATAACATAAAGACGCTAAATGTTTTATCATCATACAAACGTGTTTTGAAAAGAATAAATAATTTGAAGTTATTTGATAGCTTCATCTCCACATAATCTATAACATAAATATTATATTGAAGTAGTAGTAAGTTAAGTAAACATTTTGTTTTTGTAGTGAATAGTTTTATAATGAATTAAGATTTATATAAAGTTCTATCTGCAACGTTGTAAGCATTCACAGATTCATTTACTTATCTGTGGATGTGTCAAAAAATAACAAGAAATAAGACTTTGTTTGATGGTCTAATATGTGCTGTAAATTAGACTTATCAAGCAGTCAAAAGTTGCTTTATGATGTGGAGGGGTTACAGCAGGGATACAATGGAGATTTTACTTCATAAATCAGATAAACCCTGTTTTGAAACCGTTTCAACTGTAATTGAAGGGTGCTTCATGGAATCGACTTTTTATATAAGATTGAAAGGTTGGACAATGACTGCTTTGAGCAATAAGGCCGCCAATTGCCCTGTATCCTTGTAAATGTTTTGTCTGTGTTTTTCCTGATATAATAAAGAATATTCTTATCATACCTTATCTTGATATGTCAATAAAAAAACGCTTTCTATTCTAGCTTATCTCATAAACTTACTCAATTTGGTGCCGTCTTCGAGATGTACTGGAATGGGCACATCTTCCGTCATCTGAGGCTTCTCGTCCGCATTCTCTCCTTGGAAGCCTTCGTTTGCCAGTCCACTGCAAAGGAAATTTATCTTTATTGGTTTGACGATTAGATCGCTTTTAGTTTCTATGGCGCATGGAAAATAATAAAGAATTTAGTGTGATCACATTTTAATTTAATTACCTACATCTGATTCTAGCTTATAATTTATTTAATCTGGCGTGCACTAACAATGAATCGGGCAATATCACCACTGTATGTCTATGATGAAAAAAAAAACATTTTGTGTAAAATGTCGTCGCCCACGATACAGGCTCAGCCTAGTGTGGGGACACGGTCACCACTAGGTACATAATTTTCATCATCATCATCATCATCATCAACCCATTATGTCCCCACCGAGAGGCACGGGTATCTTCCCTGAGGAAGGTATAGGCCATACTCCACCACCGGGGCCAAGTCCGGATTGGTGGAGACTTCAAATATATATTACTTAGGCCATACTGAAAGTTTCTGGAACGGACTAGTTACAAAAGGAAAATAAAAAAAACCACTGATAGGGTTTGAACAAGGAACTCTCTGTCAGTACATTTATTTTTAAATTGTGAGTCTGTCATTTGTTTTTTCATCGTGGCGTTGTTTTGAAATTAGTGCGTCGCTATTACAATGAATTTAAGTCGAGAAAATTTCCGTACTATGATTTTTTAAGATTTTCGCTATGGCTTAAGTCAGCAAGAGAGTTGTCAAAGACTTCAGTTAGCTTTTGGTGATGAAGTCCCATGTCGTTGCTCTATTTATTCGTGCTTTGGTGAATGTAGACGAGGACGTGATCATCTCTATGACGTTAAACGTGAACGCCGGCTGACGATCGCGGTTACCGATTTTAATATTGATACTGTGCGACAACTAATTGAAACGGATAAAAAAATTACCTGTCAGCAAATCCGCACTACCTTAGGCATTGGAATGAGCCAAGTGCAAAAGTTATTGCATGAGCATCTGAAGGTTCGGAAACTTTGCACTCGATGGATACCGGATGATTTGTCCTAAGATCAGAAACGACTGCGTGTAGAGTGGTGCCGTAAAATGATAAAAAAATATGATGGAGAACAATCAATGGCTGTGTATAACATTATAACAGGTGATGAAACTTGGGTGTATGCTTTGAACCAGAAAGGAAAAGTTAATCGGTGGAATGGGTCTTTCCTTTTGAAGAGTAGCCAACGAAAGTCAAAAAAAGCCGCAGCACTGGCAAAAAAATGGTTGCTTCGTTTTTCGGCAAATCAGGCCATTACATCACTGTATCGCTTGAAAACCAAAGAACCGTAACTACAGATTGGTATGTTAATACGTGTTTGCTTGAAGTGTTTGACAAAATACGCGAAAAGCGTCCCCTGAGCAAAATAGTCCTTCATCATGACAACGCGTCGGCACATTCCGCTAAGGCAACGAATGCGTATTTGAAGGCTTTAAAAGTAGAATTAATGACTTATCCGCCATACAGTCCAGATCTAGCACCCTGTGATTTCTTTCTGCTCCCGAATATTAAAGGTAAACTCAGAGGTTTACGTTTTACAAGCCCGGAAATGGCGGTGAATGCTTTTCACAAAGCCATCGAAGAGGTCCCTAAGGAAGACTGGACCCACTGCTTTTCACAATAGTTCCAGCGAATGCAAAAATGCGTAAATAGTGAGGGTATATACTCTGAAAAACAATAAATGTGTTATAAAGATAATAGGTAGTCTTATTTACCAGAATCCAGAAACTTTCAGTATGGCCCACGTATAAAGTAGTTCGTTCGAAAAATATTCAGCGGTAATTGTTTACAACATTCATATTTCTATTTATTACCTAAAAAGTAAGTAGTATAAATAATTATTAGAAGGGTTTGTTACTCTAAGATATAATTTCTAAGCTTACTTTGCCTCCTGTACGTTTTTCTCCAATATCTTGTGTATGAAGTAGCTCTTGTGTTTTTTCTGATACGTTTCCTGAAAATACAAAGACAAAATCAATAAATTAAACTACCCACAATTCTTACAAAACACACAGACAGAGGCCACGTGCACAAATGTGCCGCGGCATGCATTGGGAATCGAACCCACGGCCAACGGTAATCAGTCGTGAAACCGTTAGTCCAGCGTCAATAAAATTAATACATTCGATAGCTCTTCTCTTTTATACAAATTTATATCGATATCTGCATTGGAAAAAAAAGTCCGTATCAAAACAGAGGTCGTGGGTTTGAGCCGACGTACATATCTACAAATGGCCGTGTGGAAGATATTATTATTTTGAGATGCATCATTATTATCGAATCGCTCGTAGCCCCGGCTGCCTAAATGATCTTAAACGATCACGAAGGTTAAGCAACTTAGGGCGCGTTTAGTGCATGGATGGGTACCATCTATGACTAACGCTAGTGGCATTTTTCCGAGCGGTTCCGTGCTTCGCAAGGCACGTTAAGCAGTTGGTGCCGGCTGCCGTCGGGCTGTCGTTAAGCCAAGTCAGAGGCCTTAGGGCGGCTTGAAAACTTCCGACAGTAAGACCAGCTACTAGTCTTACAAGCCTCTACCATTCCGGAGTATAGCCTATACATTCTTCAGGGAAGAGACCCGTGCCCCTCGGTGGGGACATAACGCACACTTGCAAGAACAACGTGTTATTTCAGAAACCTTACGTTACATGAGAGCATTTTTTTTAAGGTTTCTAAGTAATGGGCGAAAGAGATAGCGCTATGATGTGATGCAGTGTCTCTTTTGCTCATTATTCCGGCGTTTTCGGAGTTAATAAAATCGCGTTAACAAAATTAAATTTCTATGAATAAAAAATGGTTTTATCCGAAATATCACGTTGTTCTTGCAAGGGTGCGATAATGGGTTAATTATGACATCATTCTTATTGGAGATCTTTACGCTGTACATTATCGCCGAATTTCAAGCGCGCGAAGCCGCGGGCATTACGCTATTTGACAGTGTGAAAAAAAACCAGTATTATTTATACGTCTATAAATTATGAGTCTTAAAACCGCTTTAAGGCATTTTAACTAAAACCAATTATTATTTGCAAAAAAAACACAAGATCAAATTTCATAATTTTGTATCTGCCGCCATGGTATCGAAAACGGCCTGGAGTGGCTGATTCTATGATGACGTCACATGTTAGTAAAATAGCGTCTGTCATTCATTCGTTCCTACGTTCATTGGTTGGTTTATTCGGAAGTGACGTCATAATTCCTGTGTAATGCCATATTGCCCAAGATAGCGTTTTGGCGGCTTATTTGAAAAGTAAATTTTCATTTGCCTTTTTTCCAAGAAATACACGAAAGAATTTAAAATGACCACTTTCTGAGGACTCTATGAACACCAACAAAACATATGAGATGGTCTCAAAAATCTGTCAAATGCCTATCCTCAAGTATTCAACTTGGTCCCACAATGTTTAGATATTGGTAGTTAGCAAGCGAAGTATTTATTAGATACTATTCGCTAAACAATAGGTATAGGTACTGCTTAATCTGTGAAAGGATTTCCTGTAGTTTCCAGTCATATACAGTTTCAGCGGTTGTACTATTCAATAACAATGTTATCAGCAAACGCGTAGGTAGGTAGATTACGAGGTAGGTAGTCAAAATTCAATAAAAGTGGAAATGTTGAACACAGTTTAAATGGCTCCGTCCATTCTAATGCTTTTTTCCTACTCTGTTAGTGCTATCTTAGATTAAGCTAGGCATAAATATTTACATACATGCACATACATTGCTTCTGGCCCCACACTACGATACCCTATGTCGTGGGAACCGGAAACCGCGACATCACAAAGATGTAAACGTAAGTAAACGTTCAATACCTGGGGTTTTTTGTCCCCGGCCGGCATTCGAACCCGGGACCTCTCGCATGATAGGCCAATACACTAACCGCAGCGCCACAGAGGTCGTCAACTACTAATAAAGATATAATCTTATATCCTTAGGACCGATTTATGAATTGAGAATTTACACTAAGTAAATACTTAAGTAACGTGCTGTCACGCTCTTTTCTAAGGAAACTTGATGAGACAGCACTACAGTTATGTAGTTACTTAACTAAATTCTCAATTCAGAAATTGGCCAATAGTCGGCTCATAGGTACGCAGAAGAGACAAGATCAAAACATGGAGAGCCGAATTAGCGTTTCCCAATTTTTATTGCAAAATTTTTCGCTTCCGTAGACAGTAAGGTACCATACAGTTTCGCCATAACCGTCCGTCTGTCTGTCCGCGCTAAAGCTTCCTCTTATCATGCTTCTACTAAGGGGCCGTCCATTAATCACGTGAGGCTTGAAAGGGGGGGGGAGGGGTTTGACAAAAGTCACGAAATGTCACAAGGGGAGAGGGAGGGTGTAGTGATATCACGTGTAATTATTTTTTTATTATTTTTTCAAACGTGCACGCGTTCAATACGTGCGTTTGCGCGCGCAAGACAATTCTAATTTAAAAAAAATTAAGATTTTTTGTAGATACGAAAAATACACGTGATATTGGGTGGGGGGTGGGGGGTAGTCTTGCACCTCACCATGGGGGAGGGGGGGATAAAAAATGCTTAAAAATCTTTACGTGATTAATGGACGGCCCCTAAACTTACCACGACGAGGACAGTGTCGGCCGCGTGGAGCGGACATCGCAGGTGTGTGAGGTACAGCAGCCAGGTCGGGCACCAGTGGAACACCAGGAATGGAAAACCAGCGAGCAGCGTGGAGACAGCATACACTAGTATTACCCGCCAGCGGGATTTTCGGTAGCCGTGTACCACCTGGAAATTTAAGTTTAACATAAGCAGGGGCTTATTCTCTCGAGATGGCAACCCTACAATGCCCGGACATAGGAAAGGTGGACTCCGAGCGATATTAAGTAGGACATTAACCTAGTCCGAAGAGTCTGACATACTGCTTTGCACTCAATGAACACTAACAGAAAAACTGAGATGGCTTTGAGAAATCTGTCAAATAGCCTATTATCGTAACTCTGGCACCTCAGAACATAAAATTTGTGTTCCGAGTCATGAAACATAGCATTCAGTTCAGATTATTCAAATCGAATGTGCTCTGTTTACGCGTGCATTTACTCGCTAAACTAACAATATGGTATTACAAAGGTTCAGTTGCTATTGTAAACCAATTCTCTAACAATAATATCGATGACTCAGAAACGTAGAAAGCAAAGTATAGTTGCAATGTGAATCTTAATTGCTTTTCGATAAGCTCGCTTTTCTAACATTTTAAATTGTTGTAAAAGCAGAAAAATTATATTACTATTTTTTTATGACTGAATCCTCACAGTTCATTAGGAAATGAGTCTAATAGCGATTATTTAATTCGTATAACACCATTGTTAAACCAATCCCTGAAAACGATTATTGCCGAGCTGTGTAGTGAAGAAGTGGAATAAACTACAAGAAATTTACTAGTCCTTCAATAAACTCATTTAAAAACAGACTTGACGAACATTTTAAAAATGCACGAATGTGATATTTATACATGTGTCAGCTTAAAGCTGCTAGTAGTGTATTAATGAATAATAATGACAACAAGAGACATCCAAGAAGCAAAAAAATTATAACTCGAAACCTACAAAAAGTCGCGGAACATTATATGGGTGATTCGAGAACCCTTAAGGGTGCTCTATCTCTTGACTTCCGCTTGACACTATTTTTTGGGACATGATGTACATAAATTGTGAAATATAAATTTGCCAGTTTTTACCAACAAACCAAATTTCAGAAAAGTCACTTAAGTATGACATCAACCTAACAGCATAAGTACAATACAAACAGAAAGTACACTAACCTCTGTATGACTAAACGAAGTAGAGTTCATTAAATAAATATTATTTAGCCTGTACGTGAAAACTAGCCAAGTCAAATCTTAAGCTTGAATAACAATTTACATCTCTAGTGATCTTGTAACTAAAATTTCATGATTTTCTTCAGAGAACTTGGCAGCACCCATATAGATCTCAATTCTTTTGCCGGCGAAGTCGATAACGACATCTGTTCTTAATACCTATTGAACTTGGCTCCCATATCATTCACATTTATGTTTTTGATGGGATATCACTGCTTTTTGTACAGAGATTATTGGTATTGATCACTAATAAATACATCGTTATTAATTGCTAAGGAACCGATAACCGATGGGTTAGAAATCGGCTACGAGCATACGACTTTTCAGAAACTCATTTACAATTCAGAGAAACGTGCACAGAAAGTCGTTTACAGATATTATATAGAATCGGTTGAGACAAAACCATACCGCGATATAGAATTAAAAAGCGCCATCTATTGGCAGAATTTGAAACTAAATACTATGTAGATATTAATATCAATAATTTTCAGTTTTTTGATTTTTTCCTTTGTATATGCCTAATAGTCTACCTTGATGCCAAATATCAAGTTTCTAGGTCATCTAGAAGTGGGTTAGGTTTTTGATCTATAAGTGAGTCAGTCAGTCAGTCATAAAAATACCGGTTTTTAAACGTTAATATATTTATAACTGTTTGAGCAACATTGATGAAACTTTGGATTCTAGGCAAGCTCATGGACTTTAAGAAATGTGCCAAATTTCATATACGTAGGTTAAATAGTTGTAGAGTTGTGAAGGGGTCAAAAGTAGCTCGAAGTGAAAGTGAAAGTGAAAGTGAAAAGCATTTATTTCGATTGTAACACCATAACACAATTTATAAACAATATTTGTAGTAAACCAAAAACATAAAAATAAAGGTACCTCATACAATTATGTTGAACGAAATGTGCTACAACAGAAAAAGGCTGCAGCTCAGCAAAATGCTAGCCAGAGGCGACAAGTGATTCCTGTAATATTACACACGGCTGCTGCGTCGCCAGTTCCTTTTTTCTCGAACTTGGCTGGACTCGCTATCGCGAGTCTAGATTTGGTAGGTCTGAGAATAGATCGCACGCTAGTAATATGGCTAAAAAATGTTTGCTGTGTAGATAACACATATAAAATGTAAGACAATACAAAACTATTCTTTACTGCACACCAGAAAATAACAATCAATTGGCGGCCTCTTCGCTAACAACTATTTATTCCAGGTAATCTAATATATCGTCGAAGACCTGGCCGAAGAAAAACATCATGGCTCCAAAACATGTCAGAGTGGTTCAACACCAGAAATATAGAACTTCTGCGAGCAGCTACATCACGTGACAGTGTAGCCAAAATGATAGCCGACCTCCGATAGGAGATGGCACCGGAAGAAGAAGAATCTAATAATGAAGAGTTTGAGAGCAATGGACAGAGGAAGCTTAGGGCCCTCGCCCACGGCGGCTTTTTGTAGCGCTACGGCCGCGCGACGGTGGCGCGTTCGCCGCGCTACAGCTGCGATGCGGTCGCTATATGCCCTCGCCCACGTAACCACGCTTCTGTCGCGATGCGAACGCGCCACCGTCGCGCGGCCGTAGCGCTTCTGTCGCGATGCGAACGCGCCACCGTCGCGCGGCCGTAGCGCTTCTGTCGCGATGCAAACGCGCCACCGTCGCGCTACCGTCGCGCGGCCGTAGCGCCTCTGTCGCGATGCAAACGCGCTACCGTCGCGCTTCCAATCGCCACAGTTGCAAGATGGACTCCGTTGAGGCAACATTAGTCACGTTGTCTTTGGTGCTGCTTTTACGTAAGCAGCCGAAGCGCCGACAACGACAGCGACGTCACGTAGCCCCGACTGCCTGAGTAATCCTAAGGGCCCTCGCCCACGGCGGCTTTTTGTAGCGCTACGGCCGCGCGACGGTGGCGCGTTAGCAGCGCTACAGCCGCGCGCTTGCATCGCTACGGTGGCGCGTTAGCAGCGCTACAGCCGCGCTACGGTCGCGCGTTGCAAAAGCGACCTACGCGCGTTAGCAGCGCTACAAAAAGCCGCCGTGGGCGAGGGCCCTAAATGCCTCCATTTCTTTTAACCATTTGCCCTGTCAATCCAGTCCCTTCCCGCTGTCTTCTCTACGTCGTCGCTCCAACGGTCAACATAGGTATACAGGGTGTTGATTTGTACAGTTAAATCCGACTCAGGGGTGGTTACTTACATGATACTGAAGCAAAAAAAATATTAAAAAAATATTTTTTTTAGTGAAATTAATCACCTAAAAATCATAATAATGGCTTAGCTTCTATCGTTTGCACTTGATGGGTCTGGCGGGGGTTTCACGGGGCGGGGCGGGAGTCGGGAGAGTGCGCGCGCGCGCTCGCCGCCCGGCGCACAGACGGAGAATATCAAGATCTAGCTGTATAAAATCCCTAAATGGAACTAATCCTAATCGTATCACAAAATATATGTTTTATTACCTTAATACCTACCACCAATCGTGGCATACTTAATTTATCTACTGGTTACAATTGTCATCAAAGAAAAATTCTCAAAGTGGGGAGTTTGTCATCTTCATTTATTTTCTTTTCGTCGAACGGTAAAATTGTCCCAAGTTACGATCGTTTTATAGCGAATATTCGGAATTAGAGTGCTTTTTGTTTTGTTCATTGTGTTGATAGTCTTCAAGGTAAGTTAAGCAACATTTTTATTCAAATTCACCTAAATATTTTCGACTTATCGCCCTACGTATGTCATTAGGTCTTTGGGCATTGGTTTTAAATAAGCTTCTGAGTTTATATGAGTAAAAGTTAGGGTGTTTAGTGGAATTTAGTTATGAAACTTTCAGCATTATTAAATTGAAGTATGAGTATTCACATCCCATTTACATTTCTTGCGCGTTTTTGCCACGCCCATACATTTTTCTTTTTAGAATGAGTGTCATGTTAACCAACCCATGCTAAGGACAATTTAAAAAACCTATTTAAAGGCTGAAAATTCCATCCATGCTGGGACTCGAACCCGCGACCTCCGGCTGTTCGCGCCAGAGGTTACAGGTTCGAGTCCCGGTATGGGTGGCCGGGACTAGGTTTTTATTTGTTTTATTTTTTTAATATATATATTAACTATATATAACGTAATAATAATAAAATATATAATTTCTAAAAATTTAGCGTGTTTTAAATTAATTGTCTAACAAAAATAATTAAATACAGCTAGAACTTCATATTCCCCCACTGTGCGGCGCCGCAAAGCCGGGGTATTTAATTTTTTTTTTTTTTTAAATTTTTTTTGCTTCTTATCATGTAACTAATCACCCCTGAGTCGGATTTAACTGTACAAATCAACACCCTGTATATACAATGTATGTATCTAAGCATAAGGTCAATGTTTATTGAATTACGATAAATATAATATATAGAGACATAAGAATACTGATAACATGTCTGATATAATACTATCTTCCTATTATTGTACTTAACATGTGTTAGGAGATAAGTCAGCCACATGTCCAAGCGCTATCATTTGGTACTTTGATGAAGCTACAGCAGCATTAT
The DNA here is from genome assembly GCA_947310845.1 of Yponomeuta plumbellus. Classification (NCBI taxonomy): domain Eukaryota; kingdom Metazoa; phylum Arthropoda; class Insecta; order Lepidoptera; family Yponomeutidae; genus Yponomeuta; species Yponomeuta plumbellus. Next base: position 7,182,755 of record OX371216.1, on the reverse strand, counting down.
ATTATGCATTATTTATCATTATTGTGAAGTTGGTTTGCAAAATATTGAATTGTTGATAGCTATTTAGAATCCCAATAATTTTTGTGTCTGAAAAATTATAATAAACTAGCTGGTACCCGCGAGTTCATCTGCGCAGGATTACCTGGATATCAAGTATATAATTATATCAAGTACATAAGGATATTAAGTAACCTATGTGTTAATTCAAATCGTTGTCTATCTGTATGCCAAGTTTCATGCGTATCCATTCAGCTGTTATTGCATGATTGAGTAACAAACAAAAAAAAAGTGGCGGACCTACTTCTAAAAAGTATGATCTAACAACTAAGGAATGTTGATGAAATAAAAGTGATTTTTCAGGAATGTCGAAGGTGGCAGTCCCTGGTCTCTGCCTAGCCCCTCTGGGATACTGGCGTGAGCTTATGTATGTATGGGTAACAAACATCTTCACAAACTTTGACATTTATAATATAAGCAAGATATTTGACCATAACACTATGAACTAGTAGGGTTCACAGCTTTTCAATTGTTTTAAACGATTTTAATAATACTACATAATATAATCAATTTAAGTACAATAGGTTTAGATTTTGAGTTTACCCAATCACACCTGAACAGATTTGGATGAATATTTACTTACTGGATTAACACAGGTTACTATCCTCTGAATAAAACATTTGCATTGGATAATTAGTACTTAATATTATTTCTCAAGTTTCATATAGTATTTTGCTACGCTCATAAATAGTTGTTAAACAATTATTTCGATAGAAATCTTGAATCGTCATCATCAACCCATTATGTCCCCACCAAGGGGCACGTCTTGCTGTCAGAAGTTTTCAAGCCAATTGACTTAACAACTGCCATATATCGACAGCATCCACCACCAAATGCTTAACATGCCTAGTGAAGCATGGAACCGCTCAGAAAAATGCCACTAGCGTTAGTCATAGAATGGTCACCCATCCAGTGATCGGTTAAGATCACTCAGGCGGCTGGGGCTACGAGCAATTTTTGAATAGTATTGAATCTTTTATCCTAATCTGTTGAGTGGAATAGAGTTTTAATCTAATGTACCAATTACCTGATCATATTCGGGATCTGTGAATATCTTTTGCTCTGTAAATTCAATAACAAATTGTCCATAATCCTCTTCTTCCCCAATAAGAGGTTGTATGTCATCTTCGGAATCCATTGTATATCTTATTTTAAGTACCTATTGGAGATCTTCTAATGGCAGTGATTTATTTAGTCTCCTGGATTTTTCTATAGTTGATTGCCCCCATGAATTCAATTCTTGATATGCGGATACTTAATTATCACACCAACCATATTGGCACTCTATAATGCACCGAGTCAGTATTACAGATATCTGACTCAGAGTTACACAATGTACACATACTTAACGTGCAGTAATTGCATATACATAGCATAACACTTCTTTGTATTTCAATTGTTACTAGGAACAAGGCACTCATTCAAATGGGGTTTTTAATGTAGACTAAGTTATCTTTTGGGCTGGTAAGTAAAGTTTAAATGTGGGCTGATTTATAAAATCTGTCGTTTAGTGTTGATTTCTGCATTAGTTTTTATTTTACGATTCGTAAAGGATACGCCTCAGCCTATCTATTAGTTAGCCTTGAAAGACTGATATGAAATTTTAAATTAATATTGTAGAGTGACCGCACCTAGATACACTAGTTGACTGACTATTCTATTCATACACAGGGTAAAAATGCTGAACAAAATGCAAGACCGTCATAAGGATGAAGGCCGAAAGTAGAGCTAGAAAAAACTTGAACATATTTTTAGTGGGATTTGTACGTCCAGGCGACTTGTATCCTAATATTAACAGAAAAAGTGAGCAGTAGTAGACACTGAAGTTTTTTAGCACTATTCGTTTGAGTGAACCAATATTTTTATTTGAATTTATTAAAGTGAAAATCTAACAAAAAGCACACACACAACACACACTTCTCACAAACAAACATGACAATTGACAAACAAACATCTGCTGACTGAATGAAAACAAAGAAGTGTTGCCAGCCCGCGTTTCAGCGACGACCGACTTATTAGAAGAAAATCGACAACGACAAGGTTATTAATTATTGTAACCAATAGGGACACTTCATAAAATTTCTGCTAACATTTTCAGTTACAAATACCAAATAACGATAGAAAAATAACTGAAAAACATGGGAGGATGGGAAGAATACCTACGTAAGATAATCTATGAGGGGATGGGATCCAAACAAGTCGTACATTTTCGTATATACCTTTTCATAATTTAATTAAACATCTGATAAAAAACTTAGTAATAGATTTGATGTGAGTGTGAGTTTATTCTACAGCAGACGTGCCTCTACCAATAAAAATAAAATAAAATGTTAAATAGAAATTATATAAAATCTAATAAGCGTTTTTCCTTATGTCAAATTTAGTTTTAAAAGATTCACTAGGTGGCGCTGCCGTACCTTAGTAATAAACGTCAAAGCAAAAAAGAATACTATGGTTCTGTGGGATTTGTGATGGTTGATTACCTAAAAAAAATGCTGTTGTCGTTTGGTGATAAGTGCGCTTTTGGATATTTTGGAGTCTTTGCTGTGAATTGTGGGTGTGAATTTTTATTTTTATTACGATAAACCTCGTCCGAATAGCAACCCTGGTTCCTTCTCTTATTTATTAATATGTGGACTAACTTTGATGTTGATTGCTACGAATCACAAAGTATGTAGAAACGAATGACGTCATCTGCAAAGGTAGTACGAGGACGCGAGTCGCGCGCGACAACGTAAAAAGTCGCGACTTTCCAGTACATTAACTGTCAAATTCTCGCAACTTTTGACGTTGTCGCACGCGACTCGTGTCCTCGTACTACCTTTGCTGGATTATCTCAAGGAACTAAGAAAAAAAAAGAAAGGAAAAATGCTCATTTTAATTGAAGTCCAAATAGTTGTGAAGTAAGGAATACTTAATTCCTAGCAACCCTCAATCACTGAGTGTGTTTCAACATCATCCAATATTTTTTGTTAAAACTGGGATTATACTAAATGTAACTTACCATTTGTTCATCGTCTGAATTAATTTGTTGTTCCATATTTAAAGTCATACTTCAGAGCAATTTAGGTATTGCAGCACAAAACCTCGACGAGACCTGTAAAAAAACGATCAAAATCATATTTTGAAATCTTAAAGTTATTTTGAAACACAGTTAGTGTTGCTATTTGAGTCAATTTGTCGCCATTTGGGCTATCTCATGAATGAAATTACAACCAAAAATTGTAACCTGCTGCTAGACATTTTTTTAACGACTTTGGGCTATTGAATAATATGGAAAAAGAATTTTTTTTTTTTTGTTCTGTATGTATTTTTGCATAAAACTTTGTTATGACATTGGCTTAGTCGATATTGGGCTGAAAGTTCAGGCAATTTGGGCAATGAGAACTTAGCCAAATATGAGCCGTTTTCAGAAGAACTAAAAAAAAAAAATATTACGGCTGTCAAAGGAATGCAATTTTGGACCTCAGCCCAATAGCCATGTGTGATACATCATAAAATAAGTCTGTATTGGAAAAAAAACTAACATTTTCAATAAAATATAACTCCGAAATGACAAACATTTGGCTGTTGGCGTTATAGTAACTTTTGTTCAGCTCGCTGAGACCTATTTTATGATGTATGGCTATGGCTATTGGGCTGAGGTCCAAAATTGCATTCCTTTGACAGCCGTAATATTTTTCTTTTTAGTTCTTCTGAAAACGGCTCATTGAGTGAAATTTTGGCGACATTGCTCGGCCCAAGCTCGGCCAGAATCTGGCAGCACTAACCACAACATGACAGCTTTGACATTGACAATCTCAGCTGCTATCCGCACAAATTTAGAAGGTTTACATGGCAAACGGACTTCTCATTCATTCTTCTGATATTTCGATGTAACCACAACAAACAGTACCTACTGTTTCATCTCAGCTTTTGCAATTTTGCATTTCATCGCATATTCAATTCACATAACAACAACACTCGGTGAAAAGCGAGTGCATGGTTTTTGTGAACAATTTATTAATTACGCAGGATTAAGTGTGCAAGAGCCTGTAAACAGTGTAAACTTGTTATATTATTGAAGTTGGTTGCAAGGTGAGTTACACCATTAACTACTCCTTCGGTAGGTTCCCAAAAAATAACCTAAAAGTGTAGCTTGCTCGAGACCCTGGTGCTAACTCATAATAATTTATTTTCAGAGTATTGACACGATGATTATCCCAGTGCGCTGTTTTACTTGCGGCAAGGTTATCGGCAACAAATGGGAAGCCTACCTGGGACTTTTGCAAGCAGAATACACAGAAGGGTATGATCAACAACTCTTCTCGCTTTCAAAAAATAATTACAAGGAACCAAAATAAACTAGCACTACTCATTTCAACACTTAAAATTCATAGTAGGTACAGGTACTCATGTAATGGCAACGGCAGTTAACACTTTCCCGGACAGTGGATGCTATAGCATCCGATAACAATAAAAGTAACAAAAAAACATATATGGCTGTCCGGGAAAATGTTAAGATATGTTATAAAATACCTAGCCTATTAGAAGAAAGTTTCTAATAAATGTGTTAATAAATAAAAAAATATATATTATGTTATAGGTAAATGTTATTACGCAATAATAATATTTCAATACTATATTAATAATACTTCATGGAAGAAGGTTATAAACACTAATACAAGCTTTATAGTTATTAGATAACATAGTTTTTCTTAAATATATATTAAGTAAATTGTTATAAAATTGCAGTTTCCTTGCAGGGTTCATATCACGGATCTAACATTATTATTGTTTCAATTCAATTCTGTTTTAAGGAGTGGTTCCTTACAGAAGGGTGTTATTTTGTCTGGACCCAATTCAGGTTCCACTCATTTTAGCCCAAGAATAGCTATGATTTTTTTTTCTACATCCTCTATATTTGGCAACGATAATTTTGCATAGCACAGATAAAATGTTGTTTCCGTCAACTCTACAAAGATTTAAAGTTAATCAATTAAGCAAAACAGGCCTTACGGCATTTCAATAAAATATATACCTCATATAGAAATAAAAAACCTAGTAGAAACCACTCAAAACTTTAGTATTATCAATATAACGATTTGCTGAATAAAATACTCTATTTTGTGTTCATCATTAAGATTAGATCACAATAGTTGCTGATCTCTATGATAGCTGCTTGATAGTTATAGCTCTTATACAAGTTATTTAGGCATAATCTCTAAATACACTTTTTGTTTTTCTTCTAGTGATGCCCTGGACGCTCTTGGTCTAAAGCGCTATTGCTGCCGTCGCATGTTACTGGGACATGTGGACCTTATCGAAAAGCTACTCAACTATGCTCCGCTTGAGAAGTAACATTATGATAGGTATATTTTCTTACTTTCACTCTGAATTATAAGTGCAATTACAAATGTTACTAGTGAGTCAATATCGGCTGTTATGCAGCTTTTGGCAGTACATCTCATCTGTTAATAAACAACAACTGGAAATTCCATAGTTATTTTTAATTATGTTATGCTAAATATTTCTGCTCTGATTTTTAAAAAATGTATTTTTATATTTGTAATAACTATAACATTAAGTAATTATGTCTACAAAAACATGAAAGGAAAACAATTTTATACATAAAAAGTGTTTTCCTCAAGCATTCTATGGTTTGGAATGTTTCTGTGTAACATGGTTCAATAAAACTTTCCATTTTAGCTGAAATAGATCTATTGTGATTTTGAGCGTAAAAATGAGTGAAATAATTCATACCTCAAAGGCCATCTCTGTGGAGATCACTTTACTGCTGATAACAGATCTATTCCAGATATGAGCGGAGAGGCTTATAGGATTAAACAGACATATCATCATCATCATCATCAACCCATTATGTCCCCACCGAGGGGCACGGGTCTCTTCCATGAGGAAGGTATAGGCCATACTCCACCACGGGGGCCAAGTCCGGATTGGTGGAGGCTTGTAAGACAGACATATATAGGATTAAAAAGACAGATTAGCCAGATATAAATTCATAGATTTCTTCGAACAATGTGAATTCTGATCTATCAAAGCAGTTCGAATTTCTAATTTACTTGTAGGTTCATTTGGTGACACACAGAGACAAAATCAATTAACTATAAATAATTACTTCTGATAGGTTTTTGAAACATGAAAATTTATATTCCCTACTTAGTTTAATATTAAACACACTTTACTAAAAAACAGATTTTCAATTTCCACTGGAGACTGCCATACCTGTTTTTTTTTTAATGGCGACAGTCTAGGTATATTCCCTTACGTGGTTATTATAGCATAGGAACCAGGATAATTGGTCGTGTTGTGTGAAAACTACTATGTTAAGCAGACTCACTTTGAAATTTTATAGTAGAGGTTTCATAATTTGTGGGAAGTAAAAATATTCTAGATATCTTTTATATATCAATGATTCCACATTATTTTAAAACAATATTCAAACGTCTGCTGTTATGAATATTAAATTTATGGTTAAACAAACATTGTCTTTAAATAATATCAAAATTATTTTAACATATTGTTACGACCTAGGGTTCTGGATTTGGATGTAAAACGCCAATGATAACTTCTTAGGATTTATTCACGCAGAGTCTGGTCTGCAGGTCTTCACGACACGAAGTCCACACGTAGAATCCAATCGCAGGTCCAATCGAAGTCCAATAGTATCGCTGAGGTCGTAGGTTATCGCTCGTATCGCAGGTATGTTCGCTCGAAGTTCACTCTTCGCTATTCCAAACGGAACTGACCGTGCGCCGCGGCGGCCGCTATTTAAATCCGGCGGCAAGGGTTCTAGAACATTCCCGTACCTACGTACCTACACTCGGTACACGCGGCAACGTCGCTCGAACAGTAACCGATTCAAAGAGTTTTGAACCTTACGCTAGTGGACATACGAGTCATTATTGCTTGCAGCGCAGCATGCGGCGACTATTCGATAGGCTTCTAGATGGTTCGGGATAGGACCGCGACAATATTTTATTATTAAGTATATATATTTGCCTCCGTCGCGATAATTCCTGTATTAAGAAATAGGTAGTTTTTTTCCTCTAACATTTCACAATGACGTCGGCAATTCATAGGCTCTTCATAATAAGACAAGGATTAGAAAGTAAGATTACGTTAATTGTGATATAACGTCGTAAGATAAAGAAATAATAAAGATAAGGTACATGTGATGTTATGAGTTTCATTTGCTTAGAGTTTTATAACAATTAACAAAGGTGCATTGCATACCGCAGTTGCAGCATCAGCGTAATCCATTCGTACTAGTCGTGCTTGAAGAATTTGTTCTTATACACATGCTTATTTTGTACACAAGTCACAAGTCATAATATTAACTTTAAGTGCAGTAGAGAATTTATTAGTTAAAAAGGTAGTTGTTAGAATTGCCAAAAATATTATTGTAATTTTATATTACGAACTTTTTTTCAGCTGACTGTATTGACTGACTTTTTGAACATCTGTTTTCCCCGACAAGTCAGTGATCTCATAGTGCGTCCCCAATGCCCTAGTTTTATGAATAAGGTACATTTTTACCTTTAATCTGCTATTAATAATAATAAACATTTACATACAGGCACATACATACATTGGTTCTGGCCCCATTAGGATACCCTGTGTCGTGGGAACCAGAAACAGCTACATCACAAACATGTAAACATCAAAGACCTGGGGTTTTTTTTGTCCCCAGCCGGGGCTTGAACCCGGGACCTCTCGGATGGTAGGCAGATGCGCTAACCGCCGCTCTTAATCTACTGTTCACAGCTGGTATTCGGCCTAAGTGCATACAAAAAAAAACCGTACAAGAGCAAGACGGGCTCGTCCGTCGAGGATTCCGTAGGTACTCGCAGTTTTTTCCGAGATTTTCCCGAACTTCAAAGACAATTTTTTTTTAATGATTTAGTTGAAAATCTATAGTTTTCAGATTCTCCCCTGTGTTTGTAGTATGAGGAGATATTACTTGACAAATTTCATCATTGTAGGTCAACGGGTGAGAGCCAGGTATCCTATCACCAATCACCAATCCGGACTTGGCCCCCGTGGTAGAGTATGGCCTATACCTTCCTCAGGGAAGAGACCCGTGCCTCTCGGTGGAGACATAATGGGTTCATGATGAGGTCAACGGGACGTACCCTCTGAATTTTGATTCCCTTGAGTGTCAAGATATACGTTTTTTGCGGCATAAACGGACGTACCTTTTTTTACGATAACTTAGAGGTTTGAGTTTTGCACAGCTTAAAGGGACGCTATATTATTATCTCCACGCGTTAAAGGGTCTTGTCTTGACAGATAGACAGACGGACGGACAACAAAGTGGACCTATAAGGCCCTTTCTCCACTGCTCCGGTCCGGCAAACGTTAATTACCGATCCGATTTAGAAACACACAAGAATACTAATAAAGAATACTACTCCGGCATCCGGTTTTTAACGGTCCGATAATTTGATAGATCGGAACGGTATTTTACCGGTCCGAAGTGATCGACGTACAAAAACAATATACGTTTTTGCACCGCGCATACAACCGAAAAATGTTCCCATACTATTTTATTTACATTAATAGAATGTGTGGAAAACGTCCCCTGCCTCGAATAGAAAAACCGAGGAATTTTAATAAAGCACTGCGTCACGTCCATTGCCGATTATATTCGGATGAAGTGGAGAAGCATAATCCGGCATCCGATATTTTTCTCATGACTGATTCCAGTTCCGAAGCCGGACCGGAGCAGTGGAGAAAGGACCTTAGGCTTCCGTTTTTTTCCTTTTGAGACACGGTACCCTAAAAACTGACAGCTATTAACAGTTTCTTAATATTCGAGAAATCGGTTGTTACTCTCTTGCATCGTTCTTTCGATGAAGAAACCTACAGTTGATGGTCAAATTAGTGCAAGACAGGACTCTGTCGAATGTCGTCCTTGTAACGCTTTCGATAGACGTGTTTTGTGGTTAAATATAATCTCTTCTGCCGTCACTGGTTAGCAAATAAGATAGACAATTCAAGGTAAGCTCTTATAGAGATGCAATGATAACATACTGAACTGGCAGAGGCGGGGGCGAAAATACTGGACCCCGAGTCTGTTAGTGCGTTGTATTGATGACAGATACACGGTCGGGTCACGTGACGTGTTTTTCACACCATTGCCGCCTAGAGGGTTTGATATGTGTGCGCGTGTAGACTTGAAGGGGCAATGAAACCTAATCGCCATGGTCATGCAGTTGTCGTTGTGCTACTCATTGTACTAGGTACAAAGCTTTAACATAATCTAGGTCCTGATCGAGCAAGGCACCTACGTAAAATAACATTGGTCGATAATTAGAGAGTGTAAGTAGCCTATATCTAAAAAAAACCCGGTCTTGGATGTTTACCTACATGTTTGTGATGTCGCTGATCTAGCTATCTAATTTCATACTAATTGCTATCGTCTCAACGTCAGGATTTGGTTCGAAGATCCAATATTATGTTATATTTACGGGATTACTAATGGTTGACCAAAAAATTATTGACAAATGGTCATTCGACAAACAACGTTTAACCAAATGTTCATTTGGCAAACGAGACATTTGACAAAAGAGCCATTAGAAAACATTACATTTGTTAAATGTTTTGAATATTAAAATGTCAATTGACCTTTTTTAATTTCACCAAATAATATGTTTCGCAAATGAAGCATTTGTCCAAATGTCATTTAACAAAATGTTGAACGCATCAAAGTCGAGTCTGTTTTCGATCTTACATAGAGAACCTAACGCTCCGACGCGCTCCGCTTCGCTACGCGCGTCGTCGCACCTATATTTCTGTTGTCACGTATTCTTTACATCGCCGACCCCCCGTTCGTAAGATTGATTAATAAACGAAACATTTGTCAAATAATACATTTTATCAAACGTTTTTAGACCAATAGTAGTTTTGTCTGATAACTCAGTTGTTAAATGTTCATTAAGTAAAATAATTATTTGTAAAATGTAAATTTAAGTGTTGATCATTTGGATAAGTGAGTCATTTGTAAAATGATTAGTAGTAAAATGATCAATTGGCGAAAGCATTTTTTGTCAAACATTGTTTGTCAAGTGTAATTTTGTCAAATGACTTTTGGTCAAACAGCAGGACCCCATATTTACGTGATAGGTACCTACCTACTGACGCACATAAGCGGCCTAAAGCCGGTCCGCTGCGCCATGTTACGCGTGTTACAAAAAACGTAACACGTAATTATAATAAAAATGGGGCGTGGTATGACACGTTACGTGTTACATAACATTACGTTACGTGATACGTAACACGTAAAGTGTTAAATCCACTCCCCATTTTTGTTTTAATAACGTGTTACATTTTTTGTAACACGCGTTTTGTAACATGGCGCAGCGGACCCGGCTTAACTAAACCCTACTTCATGATACAGAGCTTCTTACAGAAAGAAAGAGTTGGGTTTATATACCTATGTTCGAGTTGTCTAACGTAATGGTTTTTACTGTAATGTTCATCATCATCATCAACCCATTATGTCCCCACCGAGGGGCACGGGTCTCTTCCCTGAGGAAGGAATAGGCCATACTCCACCACGGGGGCCAAGTCCGGATTGGTGGAGGCTTGTAAGACTAGTGGCTTGTCTTACTAAGCCTAAGTATACCGTTATCCCTTCGGGGATAACGGGCGTGAGTTTATTTAATTTATTTTTTAATTTTTTAACTATACTACATAATAATCCTCTTGACTTCACAGTCGGGTAAAAAATCTGGACTCAAGCATAAACTTAAGTGAATTCAATAGTTTTATTTAGACGAGTAGGTACCTACTAAGCCAGACAACATAAACAATACAAGTAAAAATAATACAGAATGTTAAAATACTGACACCCGAACTCAGATAGTTACCAGATACCAAAACAATAGCATTAATGAAAAAATAGTTGGAATTTATATTTTTTTGCTTGTACCTTTGTAAAATAATTTTACTTTCCTTGCGAACGTGGTTTACAGAACGGACATTCGTTTTTTAACACACTGTGTAGTCCAATAACCTAAAGACTACAAAAATTACCTACCTGATTTACATGCCATGAAAGACACTTGTACAATAAGCTACGTCAGCGAGCTGATTTACATGCGATGAAAGACATCTTCGTTGTCAATTATAATAACGGTAAAAAATTGTGTAAAACTCTTAGAAGGCCCCTCGTAAATATCTGAAATTAGGTACCTATAGTATGTATAGTTATAGTAGTTATGTGACATCAAAGCACCATGAAAATAAATTAGTGTTTAGATAGACAGTGTCCACGCTAGCGTGGATGAGCGATAAGCGGAGCGTGTGGACTCGAGAAGTCCCATATGGGGGCTGTTTATCCCTTAATAACACATTGGGAGCTATGCTTCCCACCTCGTAATTGACGTTTTTCTTCATGGTAACACCAAATGAATATGTCGATGCAATATAAGACAATGGGAGCTATAGTTCCCACTTGCATATTTTGATAAGCGCCAGAAGAGATATCGGGAGCTATATTTCCCACCAAAAATAGGTCACTTCCCCCCTTTTTTAATGGATTTTTGAAATATGCGACCCAAATCACCCTAAACCGATCTTAGTTCGGCATTTACTCTTCCATTCGCTCGCATTTGATTAAGGGTTAATAGAACTACAATTTGTAGTACCTACTATGCCAATTCGACCTACACTGCCAAATCTATTAACTCACAGATTAACAGAGAGACGTGCTACGAAAAGAAAACGTTTATAGAAATTGTCACAGAAACACAATGTAGACAAGTACAAACAAAATGCACGAAAGAAAACAAGAATAAATAAAAACAAAATCGTAGAAAGAACATTTTGAAAAGTTAGTTATCCAGGGAAAAACGCTTTGGTGTAATTGCTGTTATGTTAAAATATTTGTGCAAATAAATATCTGAATGACAATATGACAGTCTCAGTACTCTGATAAGCTCAGAACCTAATTTTACACGTTTTACATTTTTCTGATTAACACCTGATGTACTCAATAAATTAAATAAATTAATAAGTCTATGGATAGCTCAACAAATGCCATGGTGCAAAAGTTTTCGGACTTTTTCACTGTGCTTACGCATACGCATACATTAATGTCCATACACTACCCATGAATAAAAAGATAGACCAATAGCGTCGGCGCAAGCCAGTCTTATAAGAAGATTTCGGCCACAAATAAACTGAGCGTCTTTCCGCTTGCCCGTCTAACAAGGACGTAACCTTTGCTGCCACGAAACCATTTGAGCTACAAAACGCGGTAAACAGCCTTTTCAAAAGTAAGGTGGCAGACGCTCAGCGACATTCCACTACAGCTCTTACTGTGGGCGACAAAAGAGCTAAAATCATACTTCGCTGATAAATATAGCCAAGTGTATCTGCCTCATCTGTGCAATTGTTACTTCGGTCACGCCCGCTTGCGTCTTTACAATAACTGAAGGGTAATCCACGTTTATTGATGGCTGAAGCACAATTTAAAATGAAGTAGGCTCTCTTGCGCGGCTTCGCTCGCTTGTTTACAGATTCGCTTGCTACGAGTAACTGCTAATTAAAATAGAAGTCGTTTATTTCCATTTATCAAATATTTATGTCTATCTATGTAGTTGGTTAGACCTGAGATTTCCGCACTTGGCCTCGTAGTTGGGCCATTGTGGCCGTGGGTTCGATTCCCACAAGGAGCCTCCGATCATTTATACAAAATGGCCTGAGTCTGGGTGAATTTCGATGTTTTGTCCTTGCCTGGTTACCATAGCACAGGGGAATCCTAGTTTGGGACCAGGTCAAGTGACTGTGTTATGTGGAACGCATGTAAATACTTTACCCCCGGTTTCTAGAACGCTAAAAGTCTGTTAATCTATTGTTAAAAGCTGTCAGTTGGCAAAAGTGCATACAAAAAAAACAACTGATAGCTGTTAACAGTAGATTAACACAACGTTAGCGTTCTAGAAACCTGGGGTTAGACTGTAGGGTTTCGTCACGATATTATTTTCCTTCACGTTCATCATCAACATCATTCAGACACAGGAAGTCCACTGCTGGACCTAGGCCTCCTCCATGGATTTCCAAAAAGACCGGCTGGAAGCGGCTTGCATCCAGCGTCTCCCTGCCACTTGGATGAGATCGTCTGTCCATGTTGCGGCTGGTCGTCCTACGCTGCGCTTGCCGATGTGTGGTCCTAATAGATTTTACAAATACCTATTTTTCAATTCTCTAGCCCGTGATGTTCCCTCTTAACGAGTGCTAAATATCGTAATGTACGCAACATACATAGAATTGTGCTGGGATTCGAACTCACGACCTTCTACCGTTTGGCTACTACCGCTCTGGTAGATGTCCAGCATATGAAATAGAGCCTATTGCCGGGTATCGACCTCGTCCATTTACTATGTGCCTGTCCACTAATGGACGGCCACGGTTGGCCGTCAGCTCCCCATATTATTCTTCAGCGAAACAAGTCTTCAACGCTGACTATATCCGTCAATTCCCTGACGTTGAATATGGATACAAAAGGTAAATAATTAATTATATTTGGAGGAACGAAGGGCCAGGTAACTACTTAAGTACTGTGGTGCTGTCTCGCCAAATATCTCAGAAAAGAGCGTGACAGAACGTTACTTGAAATACGAAATACGATTACGTTGAAATTCTCAATTCAGCAACTGACCGAAAGTGTAGTAAAACCGATAGGTAAAATCGAGAATTTTATTTGCGCAAATTCGTACTTATCTATCACTTCGTTATCTGATACCATCTTTGAATCAATGTCTTGGAAAATAAAAAAGAATGTGTGTAACTATCTACAACTAAAATAATCACAATATGCGTATTGGGCGGCGTTTTTCGCGGCATCTGTCTCATCCGAATCCGAATGACGCGCCCAGTTCCACTTCAGTTTTGCGGCAGAACTCCCAACATCGGCGATTTTGGTTTAAAGAAGAGCAGAAGATTGTGGGAGACATTTGCGGTCCTCCTATTAATCCAGTCCATTATTGACTCCGACACTTATTGCAGTAAATAATTCAAAAATATGTCAGAAATCCTATATAAAAGTGTGATCCTATTTTGAATTGGAAGTGCGACAAAAAAATAAAATGGTTCAAAAGTTTACAAAATATTTTTATTATTTAATGAAATGCGAAATTTTGCCGCCCCCTAAAAGTGCCGCCTAGGGCGCGTGTATTTTGTGGAAGTTATCTATTACTAGCTGACCCAGCAAACATTGTTTAGCCAGGTAAAATATTTCTAGTGGACCATCCTTATCACTTAGGGCTATGAAACATAGATAACAATCTACCTAAAGGTTTGCTGGAAGAGAATGCTTCCTGCATTAAGCATGTACACGTTATGGTGCAATAAACAATTTTAATAATAATAATATTCTCAGACCTACCGAACATACATATAAAATTTCATCAAAATCGGCCAAGCCGTTTCGGAGGAGTATGATGCGCACTACCGCGGTGACACAAGAATTTGATATAATACAAATTTAATTTTATTATTAAACTAAAAAAGTAGAACCGAGTAGGTAGAACCTTTTCCTGTACAGTGGAACAGACAAGCAAGATTTTCGTTTATGTTAACTTTGTGGAGTGATCATGATCATTCAACAGTCCACAAATGGGTGGGAACTGGCAGTAGTTTAGACAGATTGGTCATTTTGGTGAGTAATTCTCTTGTAGCAATTTACGGGTGTGGAAATAAGGTAATTGACTGTTAGCTATAATGTAGCCTAGGTATATATGTAGGTAGGTACTATCCTTCTGTAGGGCACAGACCTTCTTCCATAAAGAGAGAGATAGATAGAGAGAGAGAGAGAGAGAGAGAGAGAATGTAATTTTTGAGATTTTACGTTACCGATGAATTTATTTGATCTTTGTGGTAATTGTACATCTCAGACACCCATGTTTCCTCAAAATGTTTTCCTTCAACGTTGTCGATGGTATTGCGAAATTGACAAATATACGTAACTTATAAGACAGTCGTACATGCCGGGATTCGAACCCACGCCCTCCCGAATGAAGGGGCGGGTATTTTACGGCTGCGCTACCACCGCTTATTAAGCTAAGCGTCCACCGCATCGGAATCGGAGCGTACGCACCGTACGGGCCGTCGGCATTTACAAAATACCGAAAGGGTGCGTCCACTACATTCGGATTTGCCGTCGGCAGTATCGGTATTTTCAAGCGTCGCAAACACGTCAGAACTCGAAGCGATCGGTATTCGAATGGCGCGTCGGCTGCGGATGATGTCATCGGAAGGAATATCGCACTCCGAAGCAGAAATGCCGATCCAGTGCACGCAGTACCATAGAAAGCAATACAAAGCAACAAATACGTCCGCTCGGTACGGAGCGGTTCCGATGCAGTGGACGCTTAACTAACCTACATACACGATAATCCGAATTTTCCGCCTCTATGTTGTCGACTCGGATCAATTATTTTTTTACGCTCTTCAATTTGATGTGCATTTCGTTCGGGTCTACCGTAGATAGATGTCGATGAGTACCTAAATTTTGTTCACGGAAAATATCAACGTTACGAGTTATTTTTAGTTCCCAGAAAGGCAATTCAACTCGAGTGTGCTTTTTCAGATTATCTACTTATAAGATAGTTATCTGGCACTCAATCCGACAAGACTTCATTTCCCCTGTTTACAAGTTGCCTACGACGACGAATAGAAACACTCTTGGCACTGACTGAAAATCAGCGCTGAAGGCTTGTCCATCAGCAGAATGCTGAGTCAGCTGCCATTTATAACAGCGGTGACACGCGCCGTGACCTTTATTTTTCCTCTGATTTTTTTGTTTTGCACTATTTTATTGTTTTAGTTTTGGATTCATTTTCTTCTTCTTCTTCAAACAACATTATAGTCCAACTATGTCAATAGAAACTGCTTTTCCTCCTAGTTTGTTTTGCAACATTTAAATACGCGGCTCTAGGATATTAGGCTAACGAGTACCACTTTCTTAAATGTCCATTTAACGAAATTCTCCACAGAAAAATCTACCTTATAACACTCGAAAAACGAAGATAGAAATAGTCTACGGTGAAGGTTTTACTAGAAAAACATGTAGCCACAGATTGAAAAAACAGAGTTTTTGATTGGTTTTAGAGGAATGGTCTTTTTAAAACTTTATTGCCTCGTTGGTTAACACAGTTTACTACCAAAACAGAGGTCGTGGGTTCGGTTCTCACTGGAAGCCGCCGTTCTTGATTTGTACAAATGACCTCCCCTTGGTTGACTTGTCAAAATTGATAATATAACCCAATACAGTGGATGCACGCCTGGCCTCCGAGTCTATTTTAACCTCAAGCACAGAGGTTCCCAAACTTTTTCGTGGACCACTTTCGAAGTTTTACTATTTTCCGGTAGACCCCCCGCTGCTACATTTTACTGTATTACCAAAACTCCTGAATAATACCACCCTAAATTGGGAATGTTAAGAAGAAAAAAAGTAGCACATTTTCTTGTGTCCTATTTATTAAAATAATACTTGTGGTTATACAAAACACAAACTATCAACAATTGGGTATTTGACAGGATGTCAAATGAGTTACTTTTAAAACGGAATTTTGTATGAAAATACTTGCTTGTGACGTCACATTTCAGAGCACTCTTTTTATGTTTCATCTATTTAAAAATTGTGATAACTAGTAAATGATTGAAAATACATTTTCCGAATCATTTAGTAATTTTTGTTTTAATCGAGCATATCAAATAATTTATTGTTGATAGTGTCAAATACCGTATTACGTTGATAGGTTTCCCAAGCCAAAATTTTTGTTCTTTATCATAAAAACCAGAAAATATTTCGTGGACCCTGATAGGTAGTCCCTAACAAATGAAAATATGAAGATGAGGGGAACAAGGAAAAGTATTTATTGCCCTAAAATATTTACAGAACTACTTAAATCTAGCGCACTTCCTGCCTACCTAATATCTACAATGGGACTGGAGGGAATGGGTGTCGCAATGCGACACGGTCTTCGGATGACTTACAGGAGGGCCCGTTGATCCCTTGGTGATCCTCTTCTAAGGGTCGAAGACGTCGCTGGTCTCTCTGTAGCCAAGACCCGCCTGACCCTCGCACGCAGTGGGCTCTTGGGTGAGTTGGCCCTCCAGGCCGTAGCGGGAGGTGATCCCACGGTTAAGTCTTCCGGTACTTAGTGTACTGGAAAGCTCCCTCGTAGTCAGGGCCTCCAGGCCTCAGCAGGAAGAGGAAGGGTGCTGATGTCGGAGTTTTAGAGTTTTAGTAAAGAGCTCGGTTTATGACGCGTCGAAGCCGAATGACAGTTGAGAAGGCGTCCCGGGGTCAGCTCGGCCCCGGGACAAGGCCTTTAATTTAGTACTGGTTCTTTTGGAAGCGAAGACTTGAATGACCATCCTTTGGTTTTCATCTTTAAAGAAAACTCGGTCCGGTTTGAAAGTCGAATTTTAGATTTTCAGTGATTCCGAATTTAAAATATCCAATTCCAAAGGCAGCCAGGTCATCTAATTCTTCTTAGCGGTCAGGTCAAGTAGAAACTCCACGGTGAAGATTTAGGTGTAGCAGGTCCGAAAAGATGTCCAGGTTCAGGGAAGAGATCCAGGGGAGATATTTTTATAAAAATAAGTATGATAAAAAGTACTAGGGCGACATAAAATTAAGAATTTAGAATAAAAATATACAAACTCTTAACTACAAACTTTTTACATGGTTAGAAACTATCTCGTTAGTCGGTGACGGAAGCCTTTGCCTTTTTCTCCACTAGAGACGGCCCTAAGGCAGCGGCTAACATTATACATAACTGTATGTACATTGACATTCAACAAGCAGAATGTAAATTCTTCACGTTGAAATTAATTTTGAATTTTTTTTTAATTTGAAGGTCACTGACAGTATTGTCAAGAATGACAAAAATAAACAAACAAACTAAAAAATTGAAGAAAATAATACAAATTCAAGGATTTTATGGATAAAACCTCGTAAGTAACCCATAAAACATGAGAATATACTACAACCCCCACTTACAACTTATGAACCCCTGTTTCCTTTCCACGTCTACGTGGACCCTCGTGTGGTCTCCTATGGACTCCTGGGGGTCTGCACCACTTTGGGAACCTATGCTCTAGCAACAGCGGTAATCGCCAATGTAGTGCTAATAAATCCTGCTATACCTCATCCGAGGGGAGGTGAGGCCTCCCCCTCTATAATTTGGGGAATTACCCGTCTGGCCGGATGATTGCTGACATGTCACTTATCCAGCGGCAATGGCAATGCACGTGTATGGCATTCGTTATTGCAATAGGATCGCTCGTAGCCTGGGCTGTCTGAGTGATCTTAAACTATCACTACGGTTAAGCAACATACGGCGCGTACAGTCCATGGATGGGTCACCGTCTATGACTAACGCTAGTGGCATTTTTCCGAGCGGTTCCGTGCTTCGCAAGGCACGTTAAGCAGTTGGTGCCGGCTGCCCTCGATAGATGGCAGTCGTTAAGCCAAGTCAGAGGCCTTAGGGCGGCTTGAAAACTTCTGACAGTAAGACCAGCCACTAGTCTTACAAGCCTCCACCAATCCGGACTTGGCCCCCGTTGGAGTATGGCCTATACCTTCCTCAAGGAAGAGAAACGTGCCCCTTGGTGGGGACATAATGGGTCGATGATGATGATTGCAATAGGCTATTTGACAGGTTTGTGATAAACTACCCAGATTTCATGTTGGTGTTAATTATCAAAAAAAAAATATCAATAATTTCAATATTTATTAAGTGCTCAGAAAGTGGTAATTTTAAATTGTTTCGTGTATTTCTTCTAAAAATCAATTCAATTAATTATTCAGCATAGACCTATGTAAAATTATGTTTCTCTGGCGAAAAAGTTTTTGCCGTCCTTTAATCTCGTCATAGTAATCTGTGGATAATGTTGTGGGTTATACTCCCTATTCGACTTTACAACTATATTTGTTAATAATTTTATATTGTGTAGCTGTTTATTGTCCCAAATAAAATAAAATAAAAAAAATAAAATAAAAAAAAAGGAAACGAAAATTCACTTTCAAAATAAGCCGGGAAAACGCTATCTAGGCGTCGCACAAGCCTCTGATTCTGTTAGTGCATTTTAGTTTAATTACAGTTACACGGTTGGGCCACGTGACCAGTTTTTAAATTTCATTGACGCCTAGAATTATTGATTATGTGAGCTCGAGTAGACTTAATGCGGTAATGAAACTAAATGGCCACGTTCAGGCAGTCGTCGTTGTAACACAAAAGATAAGCAGAATATAGGGGCAGGAATCGTGACGTCACTGTTCAGTAAACCAACCCATGAATGTAAAATCGCTCGTAGCCTGGGCCGCCTGAGTGATCTTAAACGATCACTAAGGTTAAGCAACATACGGCACGTTCAGTCCATGGATGGGTCACCGTCTATGACTAACGCTAGTGGCATTTTTTCCGAGCGATTCCGTGCTTCGCAAGGTACGTTAAGCAGTTGGTGCCGGCTGCCGTCGATAGATGGCAGTCGTTAAGCCAAGTCAGAGGCCTTAGGGCGGCTTGAAAACTTCTGACAGTAAGACCAGCCACTAGTCTTACAAGCCTCCACCAATCCGGACTTGGCCCCCGTGGTGGAGTATGGCCTATACCTTCCTCAGGGAAGAGACCCGTGCCCCTCGGTGGGGACATAATGGGTTGATGACGAATGTAAGATCGACATGAGTGATATACGCCATATTTAGTGAGCTGTGACGTCATCATAGAATCGGCCAAACCCCAAAGATAAATGTTGTCCTGATTTATTGGATAAACTATCCATTTTTTTTGTAGTTAAATGCCTCAAAGTAGTTTTAAGACTCAAAATTTATACGAATAATATAAATAATCCTTTTTGTTTCGCAGTGTCAAATACCTAGCTTATTGGACTTATTCTATAGACATAGCCAAGAAGGGCCTTATTGCGCACACACACCAAATTCTAAAGTAATTTATATTTTATTTTATTTTTTATTTTTATTTAATGGGTAAGCCAACAAACATTTGCACTTAATTAAAATTAAACAGTTTTAGCCTCATAAGATTGCCAATTAAAGGCTCACACAGCATTCTTACTTAATTCTAGTTGGTAGGTACTAAAAGTAATAAAAAATTGTTAAACATAACAGAAGTCTACGTTCTAGACTTATAAAACTTAAAATAATTTTACACAAGAAACTTGAGAGTCTTGAGAATAAAAATTTCACTTAAGAAACAAGTTAAATACTTCAGGAACAGGACAATAATAATTTGCTCACTTTAAACTTAAAACTAGAAAAACTATCGCAGTGGATGTCCACATCATCCTCTATGTTTGTATATGTATTATAGAGTTTCATCATCCTCAACACTGGTGAATTCAATTGTCTAACTGTCAAATCCCTTAATTATTGTCACTATTTAGGACACAGGGCTGATTTCTGAATTGAGAATTTCACGTAAGTAAATACGCCCCGCCCACTGCCACTTCAACTTACTAATCCGCTGCGCTATGTCGACCACTTTCGTTCGTCTACGGACCTCATCATTTCTGACTGATTTCTGCACGCAGAACTGATGGCCGATGGGGCCGAAAAGTTCTCGAATGGAGACCACATATCGGCAAGCGCAGCGTAGGACGACCAGCCACAAGATGGACAGACGATCTCATCCAAGTGGCGGGAATACGCTGGATACAAGCCGCTTCCGACCGGTCTTCTTGGAAATCCATGGAGGAGGCCTATGTCCAGCAGTGGACTTCTTGTGGCTGAATGATGATGATGAAATACTTAAGTAACGTTCTGTCACGCTCTTTTCTGAGAAACTTGACGAGACAGCACTTAGGGCATTTCTCCACGGGGTCCGAATTTGACGGCCCGGCGCATAACATGTCCAGATTATCAAAATATACCCCTGTAAAAAATACTACAGTGTCCTCTAGGTTCTCGCCTACCTGGAGAGCATGCAAACTTTGCTGAAAACCGTTTGCAACTCACAGAAAAAAAATCTGAAATGGCTGAAAATGACCTTCGGTGGCTTGTCCCCAATCCAAAACTTGACAATTTATAATTATTTCTATAAAACTCAGAATGTTTTCCGGGAATCTATTTATATTCACATATTGTCAGATAGTTAAAGTACCTCTCATTTAAATATCATAAGAATCTAATCAATAGTTCGCCTACAATAGCAAGATGTTTGAGTGTCCCTTGCTTCTGCCTGAATTCGGTGGCACTTATGAACCAAGCGGTTCTTCGGTCGTAGATTACTCTAGGAATTTACGGTGTGGACGAGCCATTAGGTCAGTCGCCCCGCAGCGCCCGAGGTCAACGGACGGGTGATTGAATGAAAGTCTTGGGAAATATCAGGGTAAGTAATTCATTCTTCAGATTTGGTCCAGGGCACACTTTGACTTCGGTGGAGGTGTTATTAGCAAGAATGCTTATTGACTGTAAAATCTAGTGCCTACTGCATAATTTATCTCAGTGACTACTTTCTAGTGCCTTGAGCTGGGGTTGATACGTGGTGTTGTATAACAGTGAACTTGAAAAAACTATCTTTTCTGATTTCGATGTGCTTGATTTCGGAGGCTTTTTGAGCACCGAAGTCAAATTTGCCTGATTTCAGAGTATGTCGTTCGACTTTAGAGAACCGAGGTTAGATTCCTTCCTTGTAAGTTTTAAGTAGGATATGCGCATTTGTTTTTTTTCGGTAATTTCGGTAAAAGTAATCGCTAACTGGGAAAGAAAACATCGTGTGGAAACCTACGAATAGTTTTAAACGTGTAGATATTTTCTTTACTGTTAATAATAACGACAAAAATATGTTGTTTGTGTCATAATTGATTTCAGTTAGATTAAAAACTGCTGCAGCAGCAACTACGTGCCTACGTTAACTTGAAAATGTGAAACATGTGTACCTATTCGTGTGTACATTTTTTCATGTGCATGTGTGTGTTTATTATGTCTGTGTTTGTGAATTATGTGAATGTTTCAACAATGGCAAGTTTAAAGTACCTACAAGAAAGAAAGTGCGTGTACATTTCTTTAACATAGTTTTCTTATAGTTTGTGGTCAGTCGGTGTGTACGTTTATGTAGGTATGTACAGTAGGCTCTACATCAACCTACTCTACCTACCATTCTATTCTCTTTGACAAGAGGTTGTGTAACGGACCAGGTTCCGTACATGTGCTCACGATCGATAATATAATCTGAATTGATTTTTTGTCGAGAGGTTTTCGAATGGAAGTTAGGAGGAACCGAGACATAGCTTAGTTTATTTACTTTTCCTAAATAAAATACAGCTAGGTATGTTTTGTTCTTTCATCAACAGTATTTGGTTGTGTTTAAATGGTGCAATAAAAATTTGGGGATGATAATTGGGGTTTGGTAACAACATCTAGTGACGAGGAGGCACACACAACTAATAAATATTGATTGTTGGAAACTCGCCAACTATCGCTAAATCGCGACACAACAGTTCACCACAATGTACATACCTAGATGGCCCACTAGGTTGAGGCTAGGAAAGCTAGCTATATATATACTTAAATCTCTAAAATCACACTCGAAAACTTCCCATACTTTTAATTGACTGTTAGGTGCAATTACTGGTATCAAATTGTGACTTTGGCACGTTAAATGATTCTCTGGTCATTTTCTGATTCCAGTGAATTATTGTCTGATGTCGATGCTTACAATCTGATTTCGGTGCAGGTAGTCAGATTTAGGTGTACAGTTTTCTGATTTCGGTGTAGTCTGATTTCGGTGATTTAAATATTTCGTTATATAACCGAGAATCTGGGTACCCAAAATATATCACGTTTTACAGTTTTTAAGCTTCAGCCCTTTATTCAAAACAATCGATAAAATTCCCGAAAGACGAAAAAAAAAAAACGACCACCGAAGTCAGCCATTTTTGCCTCTTCTGGAGAAATGCCCAGCACTACATTTAAGTGGTTACATAGCGAAATTCTCAATTCAGAAATCGGCCGATAGGGCCAGTTTCTGAATCAAGCCAACCCAAAAACCGGCCCACTGTCTCTTGTTTCACAGGTTTCGTAAACCCAATTCGTATTGCCCCGATAAATGGAATGTAAAACTGACCTTAATTCCGTCTAGAGATAAACTCAAACCGTTGCTTGTATGTTTTAGATTATTACTGGCATGGCAACTAAGCCAAATTAACATCGAAATAAAGTGTCTAAGGTAGATTATACAATTTACGTTCCCTTCAGTAACTTTGTATTCAAATAATACTCATTATAGCAAACCGTAAATTCGAAAATGTATTTATTATATTTCCATTTTTAGGGTTCCGTAAGTAAAAAAAAGGAAAACCGTAAGGGTAAAAATAACTGCTATAAATCGAATTAGCATGCTAAAGTGGCAGTGGGCCGCCATATCACCCGAAGACTGATGACCGATGGGGGAGACGAGTTCTTGAGTGGAGACCGCGGATCGGTAAACGTAGTGTAGGACGTCCTCAGACTCGGTGGAGCGATGATCTTCGCAGGACGGCTGGCAAGAGCTGGGTGAGAGTAGCCGAGGACCGTGCTCAGTGGCATGCAATGGGAGAGGCCTATGTCCAGCGTGGACAAGAATAGGCCGATGATGATGAATCGGCATAAATCTAACTGCCCGCATCGTCAATTTAAACAACTGTTCCATATTATTTTCTTTCGGCCAATTTCTGAATTGAGAATTTCGCTAAGTAACTACTTAACTCTTTAACATTAACAAATTTCTCAGAAAAGAGCGTGACATAACGTTACTTAAGTATTTACTTACGTGAAATTCTCAATTCAGAAATCGGCCCTTAATCTCACAATCGAGTACTTACAGGCATAATATGTGCACTCTAATCAGCTATTTTAAGGCAGACTTGGTAGCAAAAATGTACACTAAACTACTACTAAGAGGCAACGTCGCCAGCGTTCTGGGCTCCTTGCCGCGGGATGGTGGCCTGGGGCACGTGTTTTATTTTTAAATATACATTTTTAGCATAGTTTTATTTATAAGCTATATTCTTACTTACTTTAGGAATTTAGTTTATATTAGTTTTATTCAGTAATTGCTTATTTTAATTAGTTTATAGTATGTTATTTAAGTTTTGTTATACATAAATAAAAATATATTAACTACTGTTAACTTTACATACTTATTATGTAAAGGATCCGGAAAAAATCGCGTCCTATTTCAGGCGTAGCGAGGGTCCTGATTCTAATTTTAAACCATGTCTAGGACATCGGGTCAGGTTCAACGATCAACAATTATGGAACATAGACGTGACTGTCTCGTTGGTCTAGCAGTATCACGTTCACATCTGATTACCATACTGGAGGTCGGAGATTCGATTCCCATTGTAGGTCCCCGTGCATTTGTACTACAAACGGCTTAAGTGTGGTATTTTCATGCTCCAGAAGCAATGTATGTGCCGGTATGTAAATGTTTATGTTATGTTTTATGTCCTTGTCTGGTTATTATAGGGTGTCCTAGTTTGGGACCAGGATAAGTGATCGTATTGTCTGTTGTCTGGATCGGTGGCACGAGATTTTTGTACAAACAGATAGGGGACACTTTATTGAACACTAGCGATCTGCCCCGGCTTCGCACGGGTGGCAAAAACGTTTCCGTGGAAATAGCTATATTAGTTCCGTGGAAAATTCCCGGGGTATTAATTTTTTTACACCTTGAGTTACATTATTCGAGATTTCGTATGGAACCCTAAACTTTTTGAAAATCTAATATAGCCCATGTTACCCACGAAGAATATCTAGGTAGCTTTCTAATGGTGAAAGAATTTTTAAAATCGGCCCAGTAGTTTCTGAGCCTATTCATCACAAACATACACACAAAAATACAAATCTTCCCTCTTTATATTATTAGTATAGAGTATAGATATAGATAGTATAGATAAAAATCGCACAGTCGCATTCGTCGCCGAGAGTTCCCTACGAATCTGTAGATTGGTTTTTACCAGGATTTTCCCAAGCTTCAAAGCCATTTTTTATGATTAAATTCCAAATATATATCTTATGATTATGTATAGTCTTATGATCTTTTTCTGTACTTGCAGAAGAAGATGCAAAGTTATCCAATAAGGGTTTCGTTTTTTCTTTTTAGATGAGGAACCCTGAGGAAAGGAAAAGCCCAGAGGAAACGCACAAAGTCTGGATAAATCCTGACAGAGAATAACCCTAAACACAATTCATTATGGTGACATCACCGTATTATTGTTGTTCTCGCAAACTTGTTCGTATTTTGACTTTCACTCCGCCTCCTACTGACCACATGTTTTTTTGTTTTGTCTGCGCTTACATCACGCCAAGTTTGACCCATTATGCAAAAGTTGTGTTGACAATTGCCCAATGAGGCTCTCATTGGCGCGGAGTAGATGGAGTTTGGGTCTGCCGCCAGTAATTTTAGCACTAATGGGTGATTCTCTGAGATCGACCGTTTTTGGCTTATTCATCAGTCAAATTCTTATTTTGAGCGTAGGATCTTGAAAAGATGATAATTGTTTAGGAAATTGGATAATTCACTATAATATTTGAATTGCCCTAACTTAGCTTGGATATATTAAGTGGTTTATAATGAGCATTTTAAATATTTCGATATTATTATCCTACAGTAATATGAATACAAATAATATTGAGTTTAAATACTCTTCAAGTACTACTACGACTAAATATAAATGTGCTATCTTACGATTAAGTGCTCAATATGTAGTAAAAAGTACCGCGAAACGGAGTTAGGACGCGCCAGACCAATGTGTTTTGGCTGTTGTCAAAAAAAATACATAGGCTTCGATAGGAAATATTATCTTACCCATATTGTCGAAGTCTCATTGATTTATTCCAAAAAATCACCCATTCTCCCGATAAAAACTGGTAAAAAGTACTTTTCAGCGAATCTCCCTAATAGACTTATCCCCGGTTTCTAGAACGCTAACAGTCTGATAATCTACTGTTAACAGCTGTCAGTTTCCTTTTGTATGCACTTTTGACAAGTGACAGCCGACAAGTGAATCGCTCGTAGCCCCGGCCGCCTGAGTGATCTTAAAAACGATCACGAAGGCTAAGCAACATCGGGCGCGTTCAGTGCATGGATGGGTGACCGTCTATGACTAACGCTAGTGGCATTTTTCCGAGCGGTTCCGTGCTTCGCAAGGCACGTTAAGCAGCTGGTGCCGGCTGCGGCAGAGGCCTTAAGCCGGCTTGAAAACTTCTGACAGTAAGACCATTAGACTGTTAGCTTTTCAGAGACGGGGTATTGTACGATCATCTAAGTATAGCATTTTTTCGACGGCATTGTGATTGAAAAAGAAACCTATTGTTATTCAAAACCGCGACCGGTGACGGTGAGACCATTTGTAAAAAAGAAAAGCCGAATAATTTTCAAAGTTGTATGGATAATAAATTTGTTCATCCGTCCGACCTGTCTGCCATGCTTTGAAGTTGTTCGCGACATAGATTATTTAATTTACCATACTCTTATTAAATTCATCATCATCATCATCATCATCATTCAGCCACAAGAAGTCCACTGCTGGACATAGGCCTCCTCCATGGATTTCCAAAAAGACCGGTCGGAAGCGGCTTGCATTAAGGCATTAAATTATTGCATTAAATTGTGGCAACATTATTATACATTCTGACGTCGGTCACTATTGTAAATAGAGTTCGCGCTTTGCCGAACCGCACGCGATTTGTTTGACTTTATGATATAGTCTAAAAATAGTAAATATCGGTTTTAATTTAACATCAGCCCCTACAGTCCAGTAAACTTATAAGTGCTACAGAAGTAATAAAAACTAAACAAATTAAAACATAAACATTTACATACAGGCACAATACATTGCTTCTGGGCCCACACTAGAATACCCTTTGTCGTGGGAACGAGAAACACTGACATCACAAACATGTAAACATCCAAGATCTGGAGGATTTTTTCCGTCCCCAGGCGGGATTTGATCCCGGGACCTCGCGCATGGCAGTCAGATGCGCTAACCGCTGCGCCACAGAGGTCGTCAAAATGTTCGTGATACTTATGTAAAAAAATGGCCTCTTTACACGAAGCGTGATTTATTTGTTCTTTTGAAATGTTCTGTTGCTAAAGCGGAGAACATTTCGTATGATTCAGCTGGTTTTAGTAAAACAACAAATAATAAAAATTTACCGACTGTGAGTTAAACTTAAATGAAAATATTAAATAATAGCTGTGCCCCGCGGTGTTACCCGCGGTTCATCGATTTTCCCGTAGGAATAAGATATTTCCCCGCGGTAAAACGTAGCTTATGTTTTAATCCTGGGTATCGGCTAACTCCATACCAAATTTTATTAAAATCCGTCCAGCCGTTTCAGCGCTAAAGACTGACAAACATATAAACACACACACAAACTTTCACGTTTATAATATTAGTGTGATAGTGTGATGTTAAATATTCTTTTGATGTGTTTAATTTAATAAGCAATAGTGTAGTTTTTAATGTCTTAAAATTTTAATAATTCATTTAAAGTAATATAGATAGACACTTCATTTGTAAGCACTGCACCTAATGCTGTATTTATTTATGGATAATCGGAACCCTCAGCGGTGATTCCGGCACGTGCTTGACCGGTTTTATTAATTTTCATTTATTTTTATGCCATTCGGACGAAATTAATAGGTTGATCATTTCTAAATAAACGATTCGTTACAAAGCTGCTTTTGTAAGAAGACAGAATCTCCTTGTGCCATGTCATTGTTGCATGAATGGACTGCAACAGCTGTAATAAAAGTGTAGAAATTGCAGTGTTTAATTTAACGATGGTGTTAAACCATTAACTTCGGAACACGTTTTTGAAGTCACGTTTTGTCGAAGGTAGCAACCTACCTATTTATCTACGAATTTAGTACTTCCTTTTTGGCGACCTTTTGTATCGGAGGCCTAGTCCCATTTCGCATCGCTAAGCCAGCGGAGTATTTAAATAAGCACCGCGGATGTTCCAAGTAAAGCCTAGTTTTCATAGTAGACCGGCGGCCGGATCAATCTTGCATTGCAACTGCACTTTGAATCGAATTTTGAAAGGTGATAATGAGGCGGTGATGACCTCTGTGGCACAGTGGTTAGCGCATCTGCCTACCGTGCGAGAGGTCCCGGATTCGAATCCCGGCTGAGGACAAAAAAAAAAGAAACCCAGGTCTTGGATGTTTACATGTTTGTGACGTCGCTGTTTCTGGACCCACGACACAGGGTATAATAGTATGGAGCCAGAAGCAATGTATGTGTCTGTATGTAAATGTTATGTTTTGTAACCATAGTAATTGTATAAGCATGTTTTATTCTTTGGAAATTGTGTTAAATTACAAATATTACTCTGTGAATAACTGACTTAGCTGTGAAAGAAAAAGTGTTCTAGGCCTGATGGGTAAAAGATAAACTTATAGGTAACATAACAACCATAGAGGCATTAGAAACTATAAACAAAAACGGGCTGCGACCCACATTGTTAGTCTTGACAACGGCGCATGCTATTAATTTCAAATACAATCTTAATTGGTATTTTGTTAATGACAATTTAAATATAGGTATCAAGACGTCAGGGCGGGATTGTCTATTGGCACAGAATACATATAATAGTAGGTACAGGCGACAGCACGTCAACCTTCACATTTTAGTTGCAAAGTCGCCCGTAATGCAACGGAGTAGAGTGCATGGGTGTATAGGATGATGTGCTGTCGACTGTACAGGTAATTAAATTTAAATTAAAATTAAAATATTTTTATTTCGATTCCAAAATTTTAAAGTAATAATAGCTTACCTATTATTGTAGGCAGTGTGCGCGACCCCACGTCCCGAAATAGTTTTTCATTTGGTATGTTATCATTGTTATAGTGAATCGATCAGCACATCAAAAAAGTCTACAGGTTAAGGCAACTCCATACAGTGGAGTCTTACGTAATTGCACACCTGGTCCCAAACTAGGATACCCTGTGCTATGGCAACCAGGCAAGCCATTCCCGAGATAAAGAGTCTTGCTTGACAGACGCACGGACGGACAAGAAGATTTATAAAGTTGCAGTAGATTTTTGTAACCCTCTCTGTACAAAATGATGTCATAAATATCATAAATATCATGTTTGCTTAGTCACTAGTTTTCCTAAATATTAAATAAATAAATAAATAAATAAATAAATAAAAAAAAAATTATAAAAAAAAACGGCCCGTCCATTGTTTAGGGGCCTCGACATCTTAGGGCCTTTTCACTAGTACCACAACCACAACCACACGTGGCCGGGCGTATATTTTGTATGGAAAATGAATAGGACTATTCACACGAACCACATTTCGTGGGTTAAGAACCAGAGTAGCGAATGGGCAAAAATTGTAAAAAAATATTTTTTCGCCATTCGCTTTTAAATCCTTCGTATTTTTATGTGCCAAAAAATTATGACTATTTTATGTCGATTGCTTAGTACAAAAAAAACGTATCCAAAAAAATTATTTTTGTTTACTGCCAAAATGAAGTTTGTCTGCTTGCAATAATTTTGACTTTTTTTCAATTTTTGCCCTTACGCTACTCTGGTTCTTAACCCACGATTTGGCAGTCGTTATCGACCGTGTGTGTCATATCGGCAACCCAACCACAACGCAACCTATGAATGCCGGTGTCGTACTGTGTCTGCACACGACGTAACCGCATCGCAGCTACTGGCGACAACGCAACCACATCAACATTTTGTCGGTACCACAACGCAACTACTGGCGACAACGCAACCACATCAACATTTTGTCGGTACCACAACGCAACTACAGGCGACAACGCAACCACATTGACATTTTGTCGCTACCACAACGCAACTACAAAAAGCTGCAGCGAGCGACACTATTCACACGTAACCACTGCTTGACCGCATTGTGTCGTCGACGTGTTGTGGTTGTGGTACGTGTGAAGAAGGCCTTATCCGGCTTTGCCCACTATAGATGTCAGAATGATGATAAAATTACCGCGTTTGAAGTGGTAAAACCCAAAACGATGCCTACGTCGCTGAGAGATAAGTCTGAATCAGAATTATAAATGAATATTCATGTACAATATAAAAGGTCTTAAAAAAATATTATAATATTATTAAATATTATTATTATTAAAAAATATTAGAAAATATCTATAGTTCATTCCCTGTTCTACCCATTCTGGGCGTATGAATATTCATGCATGCATGCAATGAGTTATGTTTCAGTTGAAAAGAAAGCAAAAAAATTATTATAATTACTAAAATAAATTACTATTGCGATTACTAAATTTAGTACTAAAATGTTTTGTCACAAAGACAGTCGTTAACACTATAGTAACATTTTTCAATTAATAGTAATATTGAATTACTTTTAAATTGTCTTAGCTCTAGGTCTTTAATGCTATTAGGAATTTTGTTGAATATCAATGGTGCCATACAGAAAACACTTTTTCTCATAAGAGCAGTACTGAATTTTTGTAAACAAAGTAATGTATGCAGTAATGTAAGCAGCCTATTCGAGCCCCACTATCTAATAGGGCACAGGCCTTCTCTTGGAGAGAGAGTATGGATTTAATCACCACGGGTGCCCACGCGATTTCAAGCGCTAATAGTAGTTAAGTATGTGTGTTATTCACATAACTACCAAATCAATTAAAACACAACTATAAATATAGTCTGTGGTGTGTCTAAGTTGCCACAAAAGGCAGTTGAGTTGCCTTTATGTTAGGTACATAGCATAACATTTACATACAAGCACATACATTGCTTCAGGCCCCACATTAGGATACCCTGTGTCGTGGGAACCAGAAACAGCGGCGTCACAAACGTGTTTCCCCAGCCCGGATTCGAACCGGGAACCTCTCGCATGGGCAGATACGCTAACAGCTGCGCCACAGAGGTCGTCATGCTGAGTCGTTGTCCTGAGTTCGTCGTTGTCGTTATAACTGCACAATATGCATAATATCTTTTGGCACTGACTGAAAATCAGCGCTGACGACTTGTCCCTCAGCATAATGCTGAGTCAGGTGCCATTTATAACAGCAGTGACACGCCGTGACCTTTATTTTCCTCCTGTTTTCTTCTGATTTTTCGTTTTGTACTATTTTTTGGTTTAATTTTTGGATGTATTTTGTTTTTGCTTGTGTTCTGTTTTTATAATAAAAAATTTCTTCTTCTTCTTCTTCATAAATTAGAAAGCCAAGTCATAGGTTCACGCCTGCACTGGGAATGAACCTGGGTCTCTCGCTTCCGAGCCATTGTTCTACCCAAAGGACCACCACCGCTTTTAGCCACCACCCATACGAATACCTACAATATTTCAGTGCACAATGGAAATAGTCCGCGCATTGTACGGCATATGAACCTTTACATACGCGCGTTTTCAAAGATAAGTAATCTGAAAGAATTCGTCATCAAGCGAATCTACACGCGCAGATACAAGTTCGAGTCGTCGTTTGAAGCTAAGCCTTCTCTGTTTATCTCCGGTTGTTAAAGATAATTGAGTACCTCCACAGGTTGCAGTGGCGTAGCGGCCTAGGGGCAAGGCGGGGCAGTGCCCCGGGGCCCTCGCCAGAAAATCTCGATCGAAATGAACTTTTGAAAAATTACCTTACTCTACCTTTCCTACATAAAGTACAAAGAAAGTCTTTATTACCACTTAGAGGGATATTTTTAACATTACGACAAACATTATTGAACTTTATTCTCTGGCGCATACCTCGGCCAGAGAATAAGTCTGGCCAGCCTGGGGCCTGGGGAATGTTGCCAGCATTCTGGGCTCTCTGCCGCGGGACACCGACCTGGGGCAAGTTTTTTATTTGTAAATATATAATTAGATATTAGTTTATATTATTTTTATAAAGTATTATTTGGTATTACAGTGTTACTTAAGTTTTTGTAATAAGGCATCGTGAGCTATGTCAATCCACCTATGTACCTACCTAAATATATCCGTTCTGAAATAAAGAATTTTTGTATTTTTTTTTAAACCACGAATGTAGATATTTTTCTTATTGTAACTAATAGTAAAAATATAACTTTAAATTAAACTAAGGGTCTCCTCTACGGGTGAAGGCCTCCTCCAGATAAGCCCAGCGGTCCCTATCTCTGGCTGCCTACCTTACCTACACCAAGTATTAGTTGTAGTTATTGTTTGTTACTGTTTAATGTTAAATTTAGTGCACAAAAAAGAACTGATGATAAAGTAGCTGAGTATTCTTAAAACATTTGTATATTTAATATTTTTCTTGATAAAACCTAACCAGTTTAGTTAGCAGTGGGGCCCCATTTTTGCCCCAGGGCCCTTGGTTATCTAGCTACGCCACTGACAGGTGGACGTGGATTTTACGATGACTCTATTATCATTGACAAGACAACACAGTATATTAGCAGGTTGTCAGCTCGTGCCCAACATATTTCATATTTTATTCTTTGTTTCCGGAAATGAAACAAAGTGTCACACGAGAAAAGTCAAGGGATAGAGATGGATTTTATCTACACTTCAACGTTTTGTTCCGGAAAAGATTATTGGCGCGGAGAAGAGCTGGAAAATACTTCCCCACGTGATATGTATTGTAATTTCGCCCACGTGAGGATGTGTTGAAGTTTTAATGCATATTTTCACAGAAATATTTATGGGCCAGTTTCTTTTTATCGAGAATTTCGCTAGTAACTACTTAGCTGTAGTGCTGTCGCGTCAAATTTATCAGAAAGGAGCGTGACAGAACGTTCCTTAAGTGTTTAACTACTAAGTGAAATTCTCAGTTCACAAACCGGCCCTTACCCCCAGTTTCCCGTACGCTAACAAGCTGTTATTCTATCTACCGTTGACAGCTGTCAAATGTTTTTTCTGTATGCACTTTAGCCAACTGACAGCTATTAACAGTAGATTAACAGCTGCCAGTGCCGGGTTAGCCACGTAGCAAGTAGCAAATGCTACGGGCCCCGCGAACTTGGGGCCCTGCGCTCCAACGCCTGCAGTAATATTAGTAGATTAGTAGCCAAGGGCTGTAAAGCATCAATTGCAGCCCGAGATATTTAGGCGCACTCGTGCGCCTATAGTTCGAGGGTGCAATTGATGCTTACACCCGAGCTAACTACTCTGCTTTACATCTCGATTGTGAGGTAAGTAGAAAAATCTCGTTTTATTTTCGCCACTTCATGGACTCGTCGTAAGTTTTCAAATATCTCTCTTTATAGACCGAGAGATAGTGACACAAATTACTTGGTCATTAGTAACAGTATGGCGGTTCTTCAGGGGTCTTAGTAAGCAATGACAAAAAGAAAAATGATGGTCATAGCGCTGGTACCGGCGGCCCAATCGCGTGCGGGTTAGTCGAACTCGTCGGATAAATTACGAGTGTCAAACGATTTGTACCACAAAAAATTTAGTATTTTCCGATAGTCCATAAAAAACAATGCCATACTTCTCCGGTGTGACTTACAGCCCGCCATACCGACGCGAATGCGTTAATTAAAAAAATAAAAATTCAACCATTTGTACCAGGTTAATTTTGGCACAGTTTATTATCGTCGTGCAGCCATTTACGAAAATCATCATGCCATACTTTTCGGACGGTTCCAAATGGTCGCCATACCGCCGAAAATCTGCTTATTTTTTTTTCGCCAAACGATTTGTACCACCCTAAATTTTTTTTTCAACAGCTCCTAAATGATTAAAAATAGAAATGTGATAATGCCATACCTGTGGGAGGTGGCGAATGTGTATAATATTTATTTTTAATTGTAAGATTTTATTCGTATTTTGAACGATTTGTAACAGTATGGCACTAATTTTTCCTGTAAGTTTGAGGGTCAACGAATATAAATACAAAATTTCAAAGACCTAGGTGGCGGCAATCTTCACTTATAACCAGATGTTTATATTGTATAATATTTAATATTCAACCTTATATAATATAAGGTTGAATTTCACCCAAACGAACCGAATACAATGATGCCATACTGTAACAAATGATTTATGTCTTCCACCTTGAAAACCAGTTGAAAAATCAAGTTTTTCAAGTATGTTGCCCCTTTTTCCCTGTATTAGAAGTATGGCAAATATAATAATGGTCACATTGCATCATATCATTTCCAAAAATCCAAATGCCATACTGGTACAAATCGTCAAATTTTTTAATTTTTTTTTACGTCTTGGCTTAAGTCTCACAGTTGTCCGCCCCATGGTTACAATCCGGGATATTTTTTTGTAGGTAGAATTGCATCCAAGCAAACAGAATACAATGATCCCATGCTGTAAAAAAATATTCTACGTATTGTACAGTTGTATTTTTGAAACGTGTCGAATAAATAAGTGTTTCAAGCATGGCAGCACTTTTTCCCCCTACTAGAACGACGATAATTAACTGTGCCAAAATTAGCCTGGTACAAATGGTTGAATTTTTATTTTTTTAATTAACGCATTCGCGTCGGTCTGGTGGGCTGTAAGTCGCACCGGAGAAGTATGGCATAACACTACCGCCTACTTTGTTTTTTATGGACTATCGGAAAATACTAAATTTTTTGTGGTACAAATCGTTTGACACTCGTAATTTATCCGACGAGTTCGACTAACGCGCACGCGATTGGGCCGCCGGTACCAGCGCTATGACCATCATTTTTCTTTTTGTCATTGCTTACTAAGACCCCTGAAGAACCGCCATACTGTTACTAATGACCAAGTAATTTGTGTCACTATCTCTCGGTCTATTAGAACTTTCAGGCAAAATATTGTTAATTGCTGCTTCAGCTTCCATTTTCATCGAATCGGGAGTGCAGCTTATATCTTCATCATTTTCAGAACTCATGTTTTTTTTCCTAATTAGCACGTAATTATAAAAAAAATCCCAAAAACAAACAATATTTAAAGTAAAAGTTTTCTATTCCCGCCTTTTTTCATCTTTTTTTTTTTTAATTATTTTTTTCAAGAACGAAACTGAGCCTCGCCGTTTTATATTTAAAATTGATGCCTATTATACTCATATACGAAGACAAGGCTGAATAGCGAAGCGATCTCTTTTGTCATTGGGCTGAATGCACGATGTCTATTGCCAGTATGATGGTTAGGTGTACGCGAACTTTTTGAAAGAGTGAAGAGTTTTTTTTTAATTACTTACCGCCCTAGGGCTTTTCTAGCTACATTATTACCCTAGAGCGCTAATTGATCACCTACAAGCCCCATTTGGGGGTAATAAGGACCTACTTACCGAATATGAGAGATGTAAAAATACATTAATTTAGGTAGGAGCGTAAATATGGATGATGATGATGATTATGATGATATTCCTTACGAAGATGATTTGGAGAAAAGCCTAGGTGGCGAATTAGTGCAGTTCGCAGAGCTAGGCTGTTGAAAACAGATGTGGCTACTGTTATTGACAGCAAGAAACCGGAGCCTCTGGAATAGCCATTTTTGCACATCGTGTTTCCCAAACTTAGAAATTGCCTTGCGCATTTACTTGCTGGCGGTTAATAACTGCGGTGGCGAACGTTCTTTTTCAACATTAAAACGTATTAAAAATGAATTAAGGAACGACTTAATCATTTAACTTTGTTGAATATACCTAGAGCATGATTTACTTAAAGAATAGTCGATATTGAAAGTGTTATCTCTATGGCCCATATTAAATCCAGAAAAGTTAATTTGTAACAGTTTTGTTTTATTTAATAACCTAAAGCAAACCAAGGGCCCTTGACAGAATTCTTGTTGAATTCTCGTTACCGTTCTTGACAGAATTTGCTACAGACCCCGCGCTGGCTTAAACCGGCACTGACAACCTGCTTGTTAGTGTACGAGAAATTGGGGTTTACCGACCGACCGTATGGTGTACGGTCGGTCGGTAAACCCCAATTTCTCGTCCCAAGAAACTTTATCGATTTTTAGAAAACTATGTTTTAAATTTTTAAAACCTATGTATTTTCTCTTTTAACCTAAGGCCTGGTTTACATGCTTTTTTAGCATGCTTTCCATAGAGGTTGAATTAAATAGAGACGGTGAAAACGTACCGATTTATAGCTTTTATTATTACGCACTATATATTATAAAAGTACTTCAAAAACCTTAATACATAATATAGTTACAACCAAACATTACTGATTTATTATTTGCTTACGTACTTATAAAAGGAGTTGGCGTCTCTATTCTATTCTAGCTCTATGGAAAGCATGCTAAAAAAGCATGAAAATAAAGCAAATGTAAACCAGACCTAAGTGTCAAAACACACTAGGCCGAAAATACGCGACCGCAGTTCCGTGGCCGATTTTACGTTCCGACGCATTCGGCTGGTATGACACACGATAAGAACCGAAATTACGCAGTCGCGTACATATGCTGCTACTTATGTATGCGGAATCTGGGATTCCAATAATTTTAAACGCAATGTCTGCCCCCCATGGTCAAATTCGTTCTTTTTTTAAATACTGGCCGCTAATATTTTTCTCTTATATACGTTAGTGTTTTGTTTTTGTTGGGTTTAAAATGTCATATCGCTGAAAAAATGGAACTCACTCGTGAAAATATTCGTGCTATGATTCATTACGATTATCGACGTGGTTTAACGCAACAACAGTGCGTAGTTCAATTAACTTCGACTTTTGGTGGTGATGCTCCATCAAAAACGACTGTGTATCACTGGTTTAGTGAGTTTAATCGCGGGCGCAGTAAGCTCACGGACGAAGTTAAAGAAGGTCGCCCGAAATCGGTGGTTGTGCCACAAAATATTGTAGCTGTGCGAAAACTAATAATGCAAGACCGCCATGTTACGTATCGCGAGACAGAGGCTATTCTGGGCATATGTATGACGAGCATTCATAGGATATTACATGAACATTTGTCCGTAAACAAAATTTGTTCGCGTTGGAACCCGCACAACTTAACTCAGGATCAAAAAGATGCTCGCGTCGAATGGTGCAAGAAAACCTTAAAAAAATTCAACGGAGGCGACTCAAAATCTGTTTATAATATCTACACAGGTGACGAATCCTGGATCTACGCGTACGATACCGAAACTAAACAACAATCAACAGTTTGGGTGTTTCAAAATGAGCTGAACCCTACGAAAGTGGCTCGTGCAAAAAGCACTGTAAAGCAAATGGTGGCCTGCTTTTTTGGTATTAATGGCCATGTGGCTACAATACCACTGGAGAATCGCAGAACGGTTAATTCGGAGTGGTACACGACCATTTGTTTGCCGAAAGTATTTGAAGAAATACGCCAAAACAACCAGCGACGCAGAATCAATGCAATGCCAGCTGTCATACATCTCAGGAAACAACTACATTTTTGGATGGTCAAAAAATAGAATTGATGGGTCATTCCACCGTACAGCCCTGATTTGGCCCCCAATGATTTCTATTTATTCCCAAATGTAAAGAATAAATTACGTGGTCAACGATTTTCGACCCGTGAAGATGCCGTAGATGCGTTCAAACAGCACGTTTTGGAGATAACTCAATCAGAGTGGAAAAAGTGTTTTACAAATTGGTTTCATCGAATGCTTTGTGCATGGATCATAGTGGAGAATACTTTGAAAAACAATAAAAGCATATTTAGCCATATACATTTGTTTATTTTTTCTATTCCGCATACATAAGTAGCAGCCCTCGTATAATGTGTTCCTATACAAAACCGATTGCCGCCGAATCGCTGCTGAACTTACGCCCGACTAAAGTTCGGCTGTACCTACGCTATAACGCGACGTAATTTCGGCATGGTGTGTCATCAGTAATTTAAAATACATTGCAGGCGTAATCATGCCGAACTTCGGCCGCGTATTTTCGGCCTAGTGTGTTTAGACACTAACAGTCTTACCACAAAAAATAAAATAAACACTGGTTTAACATGCGTTTATTTAAACAATGTCTAAATATTTAATCATTGTTTAACGGTGTGTTTAGCAACCAGGCCCCTTCGTCTGTCTAACTTTAAACAGCGTCTAAGCCGTATCTTTCTCTAGGCAACCGTTAAACACTGTTTTATGGTAGCACTTTTTTTAGACACGTGCTCAGCAGATGTTTTAGTTTTTTGTAGTACGACTGTAAGGGATTTAAAAAAACGAACATTTATAAAACATCGGGATTTCCAACAAACGCGTGTTGTCAAACAAGTTGA
Organism: Yponomeuta plumbellus; assembly: GCA_947310845.1. NCBI lineage: Eukaryota > Metazoa > Arthropoda > Insecta > Lepidoptera > Yponomeutidae > Yponomeuta > Yponomeuta plumbellus. Next base: position 7,144,592 of record OX371216.1, on the reverse strand, counting down.
GTTACACGCGCTATTAGAAGTTGAGTTACACGCGTTTGTAGGAAATCCCGATGTTTTAAAAATCTGAATTATTGAGAAACCGGACAAGAGCGAGACGCCCACCGAGGGTTCCGTACTCGCAGCGTTTTCTGAGCTGTTGCCGAGCTTTTATGATTTAGATACAAATGTTGTAGATTTTTCTCTGTATTTGTAGTATTTAATAAGTCGATATTACTTCCTAATTTCATAGTTACAGGTATACAGGAAGTATTAAGCTATGCATTTTCATTTCCCTTAACCGAAATATACGTTATTTGTGGCATAAACGGCCGCAACTTTTTTTATGTTAAGGGGGGTTAGGCGGTCAGCGAAAATTTAGATTTCGCGACGATCCGCGTGTTTAATCAGCGGGGGCAGCGGCGGGCGCGCGGGGAGGCGCACGCGGTGCAGACAGAAGCGAGTACAATAGGCAACAAATCGAGCTACCGTTCTCCGAATTTTGATGCTATTATTATAACCACTACCATGTTGCATAGGGCAGATTAGCTTGACAGTTGGCTTCTAGTTCTAATAGGTGTACATCGAATAAAGGTGGGTCACCTAACAATCATTTATTAGAATATATAATATACCTTGGTATGAAATCATTTAGGTATCCAAGTAATAAAAAACCAAAAGCCAAGTAATGTTAGTGCCGTATAAGGTTTTATTTCGCTATCTTTATGCATTTACATGATACAAAACATAGTCTACTTATCTATGTACTTGTAATATCGTAGGTAGGTACATTTTGAAAAATTGAAAATAGGGTAAACGTTAAACGTTAGGAATTATTGGAAGTAAATTATAAAAAGTCAACATTGTAATACTAGGGTAAACGACCCAATAATCGAACGTTAAATGTTAAACGGTAGAAATAATTGTAAGTAAATTATAAAAAGTCAACATACGTATATAATACTAGGGTAAACGACCCAATTATTGAACCCGTCTGCAATTTGGATACAAACAACATTTGGGTACCTATTACATAAAACCAAATATGTTTGTAGGCAAAATAAAAAAAATGATGAAAGTAGGCATTAGCAGTCCTTCACTCAGAATCTGACCTTAACCGAGTGAAGGTTAGTAGCCAGCTAATTAATCCTGAGGAAAACGCTCATTAGGGTAAAAAGCAAAAATGTAGTTATATTTCGAGGAATTATGTAATTAGAGTATACTAAGATGATACAGACGTAGTTTGATTGCATAGGTTAAATCCCCCTGGTATGTCCGTTGTTGGTGCATTTACCCTGTTGTTATAAAGCCAAAAAAATATGAATAAGTACGCAGCTAGATAACTACACCTAACTATGTTTCAAAAATACGAGACCCGAAATAGGGCATTTTACCCTATTTTTCAACAAGCCTAAAAATATATCGTATAGGCAATAGACATAACTAATCGTAATATTTATTAACCCCCCAGTTCAAAATTTTATTTGTTTGCCATGCATCGTCGTTTTCGGAAATAATTGGGTAGCTAAATAAAATAAAAAAAGTAAAAAAAAAACCTCACGCCCGTTATCCCCGAGGGGGTAGGCAGAGGCACCAATCGCTAAGAACTGCGCCACGTTTTGCCGAGTTTAAATAGAAGTATGTAGTTGTCTAAAGCATCAATCAAGTAACTATACTTGAGCCATTACAAACGTGCGAACTAATTCATAAGCATTTGTATCAGACCATTCAGACTTCCCTCACACATATAGGAGGCATGTCAGGCAATTCAGGCATAACCCGCATATCTGAACTCTCGCTCGCACTTTTGTGACTCGGTTCGCACGTTTGTAATGGCTCAAGTATAGTACTTATTGCAGGTATACACCCATGCACTCTACTCCGTTGGCTTAAGGGCGACTTTGCAACTAAAATGTGAAGATTGACGTGCTGTCGACTGTACTTACTATTATGTAAGTCAATAGGCAGCGTAGGTATGTACCATAGCAACTCATTTATAGGTTTAGGCGACCTTTTTCTGTAAGTACTCAATTTTAAATTAGTTGTGTACTCGTGTTTTGGACTCGTAACTTTTGCGCGTGCAGAGTGACAAGCGACACAGTGCGAATGCCGAAGCGAAACTGTGCCTCGCGGAGGTGCGCCGTTCGGGGTGGACGTTTAGTATGGAATCAGCGAGTTCGAAACTAAACATCGTAAGCGCCATCCACATATTTGTCAAAAGTTAATAGAAATGTGTTTTGGAAATCTACAACAGCCAAGAAATGGAAAAGGTAAATACTTATCTGTTTGTGATTTTACAGGAATTCGTATTGTAAAACACGTCCGTAATAAGCACTTACCTAAAATTTTAGACGTTTTGGATTTGGATTTTTTTCTATCGAGCAAAGTTTTTCCAATCACGTTTTGGAAACAGCCATCCCCTCACACATACGGTCTGTAATACACATTCCAAATTTCAATGCGAAAAATCGTAAAGTTTTTGAATTACAGCTAATAGAAAACGTCGAATTTCGGCATATTCACTTACTAAGGGCCCTTAACTTAGAATTTTTATTTTTGAAGTGAGATTGAAGACCCGTGACCCCACCGAGGGGCACGGGTCTCTTCCCTGAGGAAGGTATAGGCCATACTCCACCACGGGCGCCAAGTCTGGATTGGTGGAGGCTTGTAAGACTAGTGGCTGGTCTTACTGTCAGAAGTTTTCAAGCCGCCCTAAGGCCTCTGACTTGGCTTAACGACTGCCATCTGTCGACGGCAGCCGGCACCAACTGCTTAACGTGCCTTGCGAAGCACGGAACCGCTCGGAAAAAGGCCACTGGCGTTAGTCATAAGACATAAGACATAAGTTATAAGTTACTCGGGCAGCCTAGGCTACGAGCTATTCTGGTGATTATAGTGACCCTCTCATTTCGTATTAATTTCAATTCGACACCTCCACGCGTTCCCGAGAGGTCCCTAATGGATAGGTTACTCAGTACGAGCAGCTGATGTGACAGTAGACAGTTTCTGTGCCTATGTACTCGCATGACAGTTGCTCGACTCGCCTCACTCGGTCACACCAAGTGCGAGTTGACGACCGAGCGGCTTGCGAGCCGATACCTGTGGCGTGGTGGGGGAAGGCGAGTGGCGAGTGAAAACAAAAAATGTTATAGTAACTCGGACGCCAGCAACTTTACTGACCCACTCGCATCTGACAGTAACTCGTATGATGTGGTCACACGGTGCGTGTAGCTGCACCTCAGGAACTGACTATCAGCTCGCATGCCAGCTCGCACTATGTAACCTAGGCTTAAGGGTCCTGTAAAACAGACGAACAACAAAGTGATCCTATAAGGGTTCGGTTATTTCCTTTTGAGGTACCGAACGCTAAAAACTCAAACTCAAATATTTTATTCAAAGTACAAACAGAATATTTACTTTATGAACGTCAAAGTTGTTAGTTTCCAATAATTAATAGATTACATGGAGAAGAAACTAAGCTAACATACAACAAACGTTTAAAAAAACTATTAGACACAGCTTTACTGCATAGTACATACGGCACCAGTACTTAAGGTACCTTCGAGCGAGGTCGAGGTAAAATAATAGAGCATGTTGAAGGAATAAACATATTGTCTGAGTTATGTACTAAGGGTTATTTTCATCTTATGCTTAGTTTTTTTTTACTATCACTATACGTATGAGTAATTTCATGCAATGCACAAAGAACGCAGGTATGTCACTATCATCTCAAATACCATGCTATAAGTGTGTGTTCGTTATGATAATTGTTTTAAGAGTCATTCTAATACAAAATAAGCTTGTGGCGATAACAATTTTATATTCGGATAATTCCTTAAGTTTCATAGTCGCTCAATCCCGCATTATATCGTATGCCCAGGGCCTATATTCTGCTAATCAGAAATCAGAAATTTATTTCAAGTAAAGAATTTACATTCTGCTTGTTGAATGATAAAAATTATAATGTTAACCGCTGCCTTGTGTGGAGAAAAAGGCAGCAAAAAAAAATCCACTCTGACCATCTTTTCTCAAATCATCTGTGCATTAAATATTAAAGTTGCATGACTGCGGCGATTTCATTACATTGCCGCTTTAAATCACCGCGCGCATGCGTATGCGTATCCGTAATGCTACTCGTCAATGGAATTTAAAAGCATGTCACGTGAGGGAATACCCGTGCCCCTCGGTAGGGACATAAACGGGTTGATGATGACTTTTCTTGTGCTAATGCAGTCTGTATGTATACGTCCTACTCTTTAGAGCACAGGCTTTCTCTCAGAGAATAAATACTCTTTACTCTTTACCCTGGTTAGCTGGAAGAAAATACTTTTTAGTATTAAGCTCGCCTTTGTGCAGATCTTTTCATGTGCAATAAAGGATTATCAAAACAAAATAAAGTAGCGTACCGTCGACATTTCATCATCCTCATCATCAACCCATTATGTCCCCACCGAGGGGCACGGGTCTCTTCCCTGAGGAAGGTATAGGCCATACTCCACCACGGGGGCCAAGTCCGGAATGGTGGACATTTACTTTACGACATTTACTTTTATTTATTTTATAAAAAAAATGTAATAGCCGTACATCTATACTATCTATACTAATATTATGAAGAGGAAAGATTTGTATTTTTGTGTGTGTGTAGGTTTATAATGAATAGGCTAGGCTCAGAAACTATTGGGCCGATTTTAAAAATTCTTTCACCATTAGATAGCTATTCTCACCATTCTTCGTGAGTAACATAGCCTATATTGGATTTTCAAAAAGTTTAGGGTTCCGTACGAAATCTCGAATATTAATGTAACTCAAGCTGTAAAAAAATTACTACCCCGGGAATTTTCCACGGAACTAATATAGCTGTTTTATCCCCGGAAACGTTTTGCGAAGCCGGGGCGGGTCGCTAGTATAGGTAATATGTAAAAGATTTGACTAGGGCTCAATTCCCACTGTCGCAGAGTCGAAGCGTCGCGTCGCGCAGCGAAGCGTCACGTTTTTCAACTGTTCTAAATTCATCTCTATTTCACTATCAATACGGTACAAATTTCTGTTGTCAAAATTTGCTAACGCTCAGCGACTCGCGTCTGCGCCTAATTGAACCTAAGAAGCTTGAACTTTCTATACAATCAAGGAAGTGACTTTATATATATGTGGTCCCAAAACCGGTCCCGGGTGAGCGTACTAAAAGTCACCTTACAAGAACCCTAAAAGCAAGCTTGTGTTTGCTTAAATTCCTTTTCCCAATTTCCTGCTAATGCTTGTCATTGGGTAACGCTAGCCTAAGTGACAATATTGGGTAGCCGCACCAGCAAATGACCATGGACTTATTACTCTAAAGGCCGGTAATAAGTCCACATTTAGATCGATTTTTCATGCACACAAGGATTTAAAGTTTACAGGTGCTACATGCAGGTGCTACATGTACTTAAGACTTGGGCCACAGAGCTCTCTTATTATAACACTTATCATGTGTGACATTTCGGATTCGCACTAGAGTACAAATTGATAAAGAACCTACCTACACAAATACAGGCAGCAGCAAGTATACGTAGGTATTATTTCGGCAAACACCGTATGGTAATTTTAAGTGAAAAGCGACAATTTACTGACGCCACTTTGTCTTTAATATGTTGAACATGAACACTCTTTTGTTCTAAAATCTTGGTCTTTACTACGTACCAAGGACCAAATAATTTAGAAACATGACTATGTATTAATAACCGCTTTACATTGTTTTTTAGAGCCCACTAAAATCTATCAGTACTTACACAAAAAACAAAAAGTTTTTGGTACAATACCTTTTTTAAACACAAAAAACCCACAACTTCTTGCACAGAACACTGAAAACACTGGCTGAAAAACTCCGCGCCGAAGTTTTACGGAAAATTAAAATGGCGCCGGAGAAAAACCGCGCGAATAAGCCGCGCGACTTGACTGGCGAAATGATACTGCCTGCGTTTTATGCCTTGTTTCTCGCGCCTAACATGCACCGGCACAGTTCGAAGTCGAGATACAAACTTGAAATTGTTTGTGTTCGGGATCGTAACGTTAAGCAGTGCGCCTCAGCGTCTTTTGGTAAGACGCCTTTCTTTTCTATAATAATATGCCGAATCGGCTAATTTTAATTAAATTTGTACCTTTAGTTTGATTTAGATTTTAAAGAAAGAAAAATTTAATAGTTGCTCGGAACATTAAGAGGTTTAGGAGGAGTGTTCTTTAGGGTTTATTTTATTTCATTTGCTGGGGTTACAACATGACGCGTTACATATAAAAATAACCTTGCAGTAATACATAGTTGAGAAAGGCATCCGTTTGTTGGTCGTCCGTCCGTTCGTCTGTTGAGAGAGATCCTTTATCTCGGGAACGCGTGGACTTATCAAGTTGGAATTGAAATCACATACATGTCTACGGTTCCTTGAAGTTGTGAGAAAATCTCACTTCTAAGTTAACGTAAAAAGATATACGCCGTTTATGCCGCAAAAAATCTTATGGTGTAATTTCCGTTGAGCTAGAACTGGCAAGTGATATCGTGTTACACTACAGGAACACTACACTACATGACGACCTCTGTGGCGCAGCGGTTAGCGCATCTGACTACCGTGCAAGAGGTCCCGCGTTCGAATCCCGGCTGGGGACAAAAAAAAACAAAACCCAGGTCTTGGATGTTTACATGTTTGCGACGTCGCTGTTTCTGGTTCCCAAGACACAGGGTATCTTAGTGCTTGTGCAGGGCCAGACGCAATGTAATGCATGTATGTAAATGTTTAAGTTTATGTTTTAGGAAAAATCTGACAACTACATTTGTAATTAAGTCGTAACAATATTAATCCTTGATGTTCGGGAAACCAACTGCCCACAAATTAGCACGGAACCTTTCGGTAGGCGCTCAGGGTAGGCGAGTCCGTCTCGCACTTGTCCAGTTTTTAGGTATCAAACATCTGTCGGGTCATACGGGGTGTTTAAAAGAGAACACGTCCCAAAAGTTACGCATTCTTCTGGACATCAAACGAAGTACCTAGTTATGGAAATAAATATGAATGTAAGTTTTGAGTTACGAAAATATTTCGATTCTTACCTATTTAATACTTAGCAATAAATTAATTTGAGATCCCGGTATTTTGAATGCATTGGTTGCTGGATTTCAAATTCGTTTTCTCTTTTCTAAAGGAAGAAATCTAGAATATTTCGATACGGTTCCCTGGGACGCAGAACGCGGTATGCTAAACAAAAGTGTTACTTTACTCAACTCCTCAGTATCGCTTAATGATGTTAATGGTGCAGATAACACGGGAGTTTTGAGAAGGCTTGATATCGTTAGCCAATTCCGCAACTATGTACTTAGGTACCTGGGGCCAGTTTTATAAAACTACATTTCATAGATTATTATTACAATCCTTTTAGCATTGCGTAGCCGAGTTTTCCTACCTGCTAATCTATGAGTTAGTCTAATTTGCAATGTACATTGAATTGTCATCATCATCATCATCAGCCCACCGCTCCCCCCAATTATCATAGTAAACCATTTAATTATAGCTGTTGTGTGAAACACGCCCCAGATAGGGTTGACAAAGTTTTTCATTTCAATTAAATCAAGTTTTCAAATCCAAAATATGGACTTCTCTGACTAACTCATTAAGTTTCTAGACGTCGTGGGTTCAAACCCGGGCTACTATTACTTTTTTAAGTTGTACCTACGTTCGTAAATCTGTAGCAGCAACCCCACTCGCAAAGAGTTCAGAAGCAAAACGTCGTGAGGAAAGCTCTCGGCTATTGAAATTGCCATCCGCTGTGGACACGCGTAGTGAGCCCGTAATCTCTCTCTTTCCTCTCTCTCTGAGAGAATGCCGCTGCTTTGCGTACAATTTATAGGCTCTGTGACGTCAGAACGTTCTTCAAGTGCTGGTAGAATAGTAGAACTTAGAAGATTGGTAATGGTATCTACTTGAGGAAATGATTACCAACAATTTTGTCCACGCGCCTTGAAATCCTATAGAGTTGCATGAGGATAATTATAGGCACTCGACGACTGACGGGGCTAACCTATTGTAGATCTTATCACGATAGGCATTAGAGATAATTTGAACGAAAAATGTACATTCACAATAGTGTACCTGACCTACAAAACATGAAAAAGCAAGGTTTTTGCCTGCAGCAGTTGGTCGTAAACGCATAAAACGTTAAGGTAAATGAGATCGTTTTTCAAGGATTTTTCAGAGATAATTTGATGTTCACTTATGAACCGCTGTACTAGCCTTACAGCCGGATTAATTCAGGAGGACTGGATAAACTATTTGCTTTCAACTAAAACAATATTTGACTCCTTTGACGACCTCTGTGGCGCAGTGGTTAGCCCATCTGTCTACCATGCGAGAGGACCCGGGTTCGAAACGCGGCTGGGGACAAAAAAAAAGAAACCCAGGTCTTGGATGTTTACATGTTTGTGACCGCTGCTGTTTCTAGTTCCCACGACACAGGGTATCCTAGTGTGGGGCCAGAAGCAATGTATGTGCCTGTACGTAAATGTTAATGTTAATATTAAAAATAGTTAGTTTTACAGCCCCTTTCTGTCAGTGTTACAATTAACGCCTTTAGCCCAATAGTGTGGTCAGTTACACGTTATACTCGTACAAGGTCTGGGACATTTCTGTTTCTATATTTAATTTCATTCCAGCTTTTGTCTTGTATCTAGGCAATCCGTTATTATGAGTGAAATCGGAGAGCAATGTATATTGCCCGTGATTTCACTTTAAATAGGTATATCTTGTCTCATTAATTAAAAACTTACTTACCTACTACCAAATATCAAAGGATATTTCTAAAATGTTTGTTAACACTACCAAAATTAAATGAAATATGGAACCTACTCATTGTCATACATAATAAACATTCCCGTACACCTAACGCCGCCATAATATAATATTGTCATCGACCGTGTCAACAACAAATCGTGTGTGCCAACATATAAGTACCTGCATAATAAATTATCGCGCACCAAGTTATCCCCAAACTTTGCTAACCAGCAATGATAATGTTCAAAAAACCTTACAAGGTTAGCAGTTTAGGTTATCCAACTATGTAGTTTGGACTGGATGCAAAAAACCTAAAAATTGTCGACTCATTTATTCGTAGTTAGTCAATTACCAACTCTGTTTGTATTGTACCTACATATTTATTTGATGTATTTTTAATAACGTTAATAAGACGATTAGAAGTCATATCAAGCTCATGAGGGTATCCGAATAGAAAACCATACCACTGCTGGTGTACAACCATCAATTAGCACCAGTACAATGTTGTAGTAATAGTAACCACAAGCTGACGGTAAAGGAAAATATTGTGAGGAATCCTGAGTCAGCTGTTCAGCCATTTAATTTAATTGTATAGAAATACTAGCTGGCCCGGCAAACGTTGTTTCGCCATATATTTTTTTCACGAAGGGCTATGAAAAATAGATAACAACCTCTTCTCAAACCTACCGAATATACATATAAAATTTCGTCAAAATCTGTCTAGCCGTTTCGGTGGAGTAGGCGCACCAATACGGTGACTCGAGAATTTTATGTAATTAGAAGAAAGAAGAAGACTAGCTGACCCCGCGAACGTTGTTTTGCCAGATTGGGGTAGGTATGAAAAATAGATAACCTATTCTCAGACTTACCGATATTATATGTATAAAATTTCATCAAAATCGGTCAAGCCGTTTCGAAGGAGTATGCGCACTAACACGGTTACTCGAGAATTTTATATATTAAGAAAGAAAAGATTTTACATTAACAAAAAATCTTAATATATTTCTTACAACAATAGGAATAAAAATGTAGAGCCATTTAGGAATAGAAGAGTATTTCTAAAGAAAAGCCAACAATATTTATATAATTCATTTATTTAAATTGTATAGTATTCACATTGTCGCTACAAGTTTCAGTTCACGAAACGGTAGCCGTTTATTACAAAATGAAACACAAAAAACCTAGGGTACAATATATAAAAAGACAAATGCAATGTTTCCCAACGAAAGCTATGCTATATTGTTTCAACACACTACTTCGAAGGCGTCGAACTAGTAGATATAGCAAACAATACACTACTTACAATTAATTAACTGTACTTGGCAGTAGAGACTTTGTATCTAGGATTCAAGAAGCGATGGTGAAATTATCATTTTAATACTGATTAAATTTATTAAATGAATTGTTAATGATTTCGCATTTCAACCTGAGCGAGCACCTGTACTTTGCGTCAGTGAAGAAATCTGACAAATTACATCCTGGTCAATTAAAAGCTCATTTGCAGTGCCAGAATCATTATTTAGTGACAAATAAATAAAAGCTTTTCACAAATGCCTTCAACTTGAGATATTGTTTGACAGCCAAAGATACGTCGAAAACCAGTAATACGAAACGAAATCTATCACATATTTAAACATAAACCGTAACAAAAGGCTGAAGTTATTTGACTATATCTCAGCCCGCGTTACTTTACCATTGTGTTTATTTTATTCGTGTAAAATAAAAATAAAAACTACACCATAATTGACTAAATACCTTAAACAGCTACTTGGGTAAAATCAGCATTTCGTATAAACCTAGTGTCGCCGTTTGTCAATTATTTAAACAGAGTCTGGATTAAATTAATAACTAATCTATTGAGCACGATTATAACATAAAAGAGGCAGTTAAAATGTAGAAAATACGTGTACACAGAGTATATACGACCGTCGCTCGGTAAAAATAGGGACGAGATGAAAGTTTTACATGAAAAAAATATGAGAAAAATAAAAGAAACCACTCAACCGAAAAAACCATTTCCTTTGTGAAGTTTCCTAATGATGTTCTTATAGTTTTTTCATGTTAACCAAACTAATTCATTCCCTTCTGGACAGCTTGTAAAAGAGACAGTTTTTCTTAGAGTCCCATGCAGTACCACTAGCGCCCACCGATGGAAAATTTTAATCATATCTTCTTGCTACACAGTTTTTGCAGTGTCGTAAAAAGTAAAAAAGATACGGTTCTTTAGGCCGCGAAAAAATGTATATTTCGACACTTGAGTGTCGAACCAATTTCATAGGCACTTCTCGTCGACCTAAACTATGTATATCATCTTACACTACAAATGTGAAAACTATTTGTAATTAAATTATAAAAAAGTTGTCTTTGACGTTCAGGAAAAGTTGGAAAGGGAGTTGAAAAGAAAAAATACTGCGATAACAGGTTTTTTTTTTTCAATTGGTGGCGTTAGTATTGCTGCGTGGAGCCCCTTAAATGTAAACAGCAAAAGAGTTATACTTGAATAAAGTCACATTTACTGTTAAATGATTTGTTCAACGACTTTAACCCATATTCTGCTTGTAATAAAACAAAAGAATAAATGTGGAGGTTCTTTGCTAGCTTCTTCTCCACCTAATCTATTAATTGTGAAACTAACAACTTTGCCGATCAAAGCTTTTTTATGATTAAAAAATATTTTTTTTCTTTGAACTTTGAACTCTCGTCTCTTTTACTAGCTGGCTTACATCGTAGTAGCACAAAAGGCACAAATATCTGCGCCATATATAGGTACATTCAAAGTGAAAAGTATATATCGATCGATTGACACTTTTCGCACCAAGGGCATACTAGCATAGCAACGAAACATGGGAACACAGATTCCTACGAACTAAACGATAAATAAAAATGCATTTTCTCTTTTTTTCTCGTTAAATACAATAGGCCTTTGCAAATGTCTCAATGTTATGAGGGAAGACAAAACAAGAATATTTATTTTTGTAACAAAAATAAATATTTAATGTCGAAAATTGCACTCTTCATGTAAAGCAGTATTAAGTAAATGTCACAAATTAACTTACTCGTAATTATTGAACAACATTTAACAACCAAAACGTTTACAGCAATTCATTGTATATTAAAAATACAACCAAAATTACAAATTTCATTATGATTTGTGCTCATTCTCCAGTATTATGAAATAAAGCATGATTCCAATCCAAAGTTTTTGATATGTGCCAAGAACCTACAAAAAGGAACATTCGGAGAAAAGAAGTTTTTAACGAATTCATTAGGAAAACTGTACTATGGTAATACACTATACAATACAATATTGTAACTTTCCATACACAGTATATATGGCAAAGGAATACATAGTATTGACACTAATTTGAGTACATCGCTTCCTTTCTTGCATATAAATCATTATTCAATAATACACAACAGCCGATGTATGGAAATCCGTTGAAACCTACTCTTATTCGTACTAGAGAAGGACAGAATCATATTTGTTTAGCACACCGTCTCGCTCCCAGGTAAATACTATATTTCAACGGGTTTCCAACAAGGCTGTAGACACATACGCTACAGCTTAGCTCCACGTATTACTTTAAAAAGGCCATGTCACTAACTACCCTTAAATCATTAGAGAATTCCGATTATAAGGTCACCTTTTCGTTTGTTAAGAATACAGAGCGTCACATTATCACTTGTGAGAGATTAATTAAACTAAAGATTAAAACTTAAAACTGAAAACCTAAGTTTAAAAATAAATTTGATTCTGTAGAAAATTGTTACGTTATGTTTTTTGTTTATTTTTTTCCTCATTAATATTATAGTCACACACATTTATTAAGTTCGCTTAGGACACTACGGGTTTCCGAGAGTCCATTAATTCGTTTTTTTTTTAATTATCAAAAAGGTATAAATTCGCTCGTTCTACGGTACCACCCGCATTTTGCTTCGAAAGGTGTTTACTTGCCGTCTAGAAAAAGCAGAAATGATAACAAATTCAAATAAAATCTCGTGTCGAACGCTGCAAGATCCTACGAATTACCATCACACACACACTTTAGGAAGCAATACAATGGGGTCTCATAAAATGGATCTCTCGAAAGGTTACAAGTCGTTTTGTTATTCTGTCGGGTAAAATGATCAAAGATTTTTCCATAAACAGTGGTCGAAGATTCCTAAAAACTAACTCCAGACTTAGCAGGCACTAATACCAAAACACTCGTACATAATACGCTATGTACGTTCGTCCTTACGTTTTAAGTATAATACATAGAAACAGATACGTTTTCACACAATTCCACTAGAGGTCCGTAACTTCATAGTCTATATTTTTTTATATACTGAGATCAATTTTGCCGCTATGCACTAGAAATGAGTTGGGCGTGTCACTTCGCGACATTGTCCCTTTCCTTGTCACACCCGTACACCCCTCCCCCTCCACTCTGCCGCAGAGTACAATACTTAAACATAGGAACATGCAAATTGTGCTTATCAATTAAACATACAAAATAGCTTTGTATAGTACCATTGTAAAATTGTTCGTGTAAACTTCGATTCTGTCAATGTGGCATACACAATCATACACCATTTCAAGAGAATCTGATTACAACTAAGTAGTAAATAAAACCGCTCATTCCACAATAGAATACGAGTCAAGATTCTGTGGCAGAGTAGAAGGTGGTTTCACCACTCGGACGCAGCACTGAACGCCTCAATTCGTCGCCATTTTGACCACTGTAGACATCCCGCCGACTGGATTACGTTATTAGTAGATGAACGATTGAGATAGCCTCTCTGGCAGTGTATTAACTAAACAGAGATCTGGATTAGAGAGCAGTGGACGTCGCAGCTTCGTAGTTATTAGACATAGCGGTGAGACACTGGCTTCGCACTTTTCATCTTCTTCAAACAAGCTGTGTTTGGGATAGGTTTTCTCGCTTTCTTACATAGCCTGAATTTTGTCTTCAGAAATGCAATTTGCTCATTAACCTAGAAGGCCCCAAACCACATTGATTGGAGTTAGCTAATTGTGCTAGGTCATTGTCATCAATTGCTGCAAATACGACGAGCCATCTACCGATCATCAGTCGAGGCAGTTGCGTGATACCTCCCCTCCACATCCAGTATAATTAAAGGCTGCCTCAATCACCAGAATGCCTGTTGTGATGACGACACCGGCAACTCATTACCCGTTAACCAACTTCAGATCTCTTTTGAGTTACTGTGAGGCATAGCGGAGCTATAATTCTCGATTGCCTGCCAAAGGACGAATTGTCGCTCGAGGCACATTTGCAGGTATCACAGACCGCCTCCAATAGGACGTATTGTAAAAGACCGGGCGTGCGCTGTTATCAGACGGTGATGGAGTTCGCGCCTCCCCTCTAAGAAACCACGTTAACACCATCACGATTCCAGAAGTTTAGCTACAGTTGATGCGCTGTCGAAGCTGCAGACATGTGATCATAAGACGGCGGCTCCAGATCAAACGAGAAAGCCTGATATCGACGGACGCCAATAGCTCTCCAGGACGGGATGTCGGAACTCTGGGCGGGCGTGAGCGGTCAACATGTCGAGCGGTTCATCGTCGGGACGTCTCTAAGAAGCCATTTAAACACTACCACAGGTCCACAAACGAGGCTACAGCTCCTCAGAAGGCCGAGGGGGCCCGCGAGGCCATTCGAACACTACCACAGTTCCAAGGTCCATAAGACCGCAGGTCCAAGGTCCACAAACGGGGCTACAGCTCGTCGATGGCCCTCCAGAATGCGGAGACGTCGACGCCCGGCTCGGGCGTGAGCGGTCATCAGACGAGGTGGTCGCGTTCGTCGAGCGAGGCGTCGGAGCCGCGGCCGGGGCGCAGCTCCCGTTCCAGGTCCAGCGAACGGCGCTCCGCCTCCAGGCGCGCGCCGGCCGCGCCGCCGGCCCGCCGCGGGGCTTCTAGCGACGACACCTGTTCGAGAAAACATTGTGGTCAGAATATCAACCCATTACGTTCCCACCGACAGTGGCGGTTCTTTTTTTTTTTTAATTAAGTGATATACTTTATGTATAGTACTGTCTCCTCTAACATTATATATTATTAGAGCCTTTTTTAATATGGTTATTTTGATACATATTCTTATTTTACTTAACTTAGTGCCGAATTTAATCTTCTTCCCACAACCAAGAACACAACACAATCTTATACACTTTCTTATACCCAATCTTATTTTAGACAGTGGCGGATTTACCCTAAGGCCCAGTAGGCCCGAGCCTAGAGCGGCAGATATTAGGGGCGGCATTTCGTGAAAAAAAAAAATCACTGATGATAGCAAGAAATAACTCAAATGCAAAGTACTAAATATTTCTAGTAAATATTTAGATATTTAAAAGGCTGTGAATAATTATGGCGGGCCGCACTGCATTGCAACGAATAGCAATTTTTATAGGTATGCGCCATTAAATTCATTATGTACCTAGTCTAGCGTAAATTCATTATGTATCTAGTCTATATGATAGGTGCTGCGTGCTGTGTTGAGAAAGGGGCGGCACATGGCCTGGGGTTAGAGCGGCCAAGACTGCAAGCCCGCCACTGCCCACCGAGAGGCACGGGTCTATTCCCTGAAGAAGGTAAAGGCCATACTCAACCACAGGGGCCAAGTCCGGATTGGTGTCAGAATATAGTCAATAGGAATTGGCCCCAAGACACCGCCTAGCCTAATATCATAACGATGGGTGAAAGGCTATTTGGTTTAAGCGAATTTTTTTTAAATTTTTTGAGAAACCTAGCTCAAAAAACTCAGAAACATCTGCAGATTCCAAATATATAAATATCTCAATTTAGCCAAAAAATGTCGCTTAAACCAAATAGCCTTTCACCCGTCGATAAGTATATTGACATTCAACAAACAGAATGTAAATTCTTTATGTGGAAATAGATTTTTGATGTCTGAATGATGATGGATTTCACAGTGTGAACGAAAGCTGTTGGAGCAAACGTTGTGGGTGTTATAATAACATTATGGTTTTCACACAAAAACGCGCGATAGAGTGACGGCGCATAATAGACTAATGTGAAGGCTCTTTAAGAATTCAATCACTATAAGATAATGGATCTAACAGAAATACAGTGAGAAACAAAATTGTTAAAATAAAATGAAGTTGCTATACTTCTAAAATGTCCACTCTAACGCTTAAATGAGATATCGAGCGTTGTTAATTTTAACAAGAGAAAGTGGTAAACATGTCTAAGGTATGTGATCAAGACTTAGAAGAAGACTTTTTGTAATATACATATTATCAATCAACCATTCCATAATCGCCCACTGCTGTACATAGGCCTCCCCAAGGCACGTCACTTCCTTCTTTCCTCAGCCAACCTCATCGAGCCAGTGGGCGTCCTACGCTGCGTTTGCTTGCTAACCGGCCATCGACCATCGGTTCTTCGGTATGTATAACCAACCTTCTGCCACTTCAACTCCCTAATCTTCTAATAGTTGATAATAGGCTTACCTTCCTAGCCTGATAGTGATAAACCTTCCAAATGAGAACGGATTTTGCCTAGGATAAATGTAACTACACTAGGTTTTAAAAATTGTAAAAAGAAATGTGCTAAATAAAGAACTTTAAAAATCAATTAAAATAAAATCAATCAATCTTAGAGCGGGTGACTGCGCGTTTGCATGTGTACACTTCAATCAGAACTCATAGTTCTTAGAACGCGCGTTACAAAAGCGCGCGCTTCCTAACGCTTAGTGTGTACACGCTCTTATAGGCTATTTCAGTCACCCTAGAACTTACATAAATACGTAAGTTGGTTGAAAACACAAAGGTTTGTCAGCAGGGCCCTTAGTGCGAGTTTTTTCATTCACTTTCGATAGCGAGAGCGTTTGCAATTGGTATAGGAGTGACAGAGAGACAACTAGCTGGCGCGCTTTGTCACTCCTATAGAATATGAGTTTACGTTAACGCGATCGAGTAGTTAAAAAAACTCGCACTAAGCACACAGAGTGCGTATACTGAGTTGTTTCATTCACTCTCGATAGTGAGAGCGTTTGCGATTTGCATAGGAGTGACAAAGAGACAACTAGATGGCGCGCTTTGTCACTCCTATGCAAATAGCAAACGCTCTCGCTATCGAAAGTGAATGACAAAACTCAGTATACGCACTCTGAGCTGTAAAGTAAGATATAAAGGTGTGTTTACCTTGGCGAGGCGGCGCGCGGGGTGCGGGCGCTAGGAGGGCGCGGGCAGGTGCGGCAGCTTGCCGCAGCCCCACAGCCGCGCGCCCGCGCAGCCCGCCCCCGCCCCCGCCCCCGCCCCCGCCCCCGCGCCCGCCCCCGCGCCGCCATCCTCCGACAAGGCTGCCTGCAACTTCGCTTCTGGAACAGCACGGGCGGACGGTTCATTACTACAGAGCGGCTTGCGACGCGACTCGCATACTGACGTATTTAGTTTAATTCTCATTTGTTTGACATTTTTTTTCACATCAAACATTTGTACGCGTTGGAAAACAAGACACGTTCGAAATTTCTGAAAGAAAACACTACATCTTTACACAATCTTGTTTTACAAATTCTTTATCTTCATTTCATCTTTATCTTTACACAAATCGAGGATTGTTTGAATAAATAAATAAAAAGAAACTCTTTAACCTCCTCAGTCACATGTCCACAAAATAACAATAGAAAACTATTGTTATTTTCAAGGTCAGGACTGAAGAGGTTAAGACGAGGGTAAATTTCTGTTTAGGCATTTTTTTGCGACTTACAAGTTTCAAAAGTAAGTTGTAATTAACAAGTTTACAAGTAAAACAAGTTTATAAGTAAAAAAGTTAGTCACATTTGGCGTTAAAAAATCGTTTTTCAGTGTTAAGCTTGTCCTTGCCTTGTTACCATGCTTGTTACCATGCCTGGACAAAGAACGGCTCAGGTTAGGTACCTAAGATAAGTTCAAAGTCGCGTAATAGGTAAATCCCAACTTTTTTATCACGTCTCAAATTATGTTAAAAACGTGTTATTTTGTTTTTCTATTTAATTTGGAAGAGTTTCTCATAATAGTGTGACACGAAAATACATAATTATATTTTAAACAACTCATATTTTTTAACTGTAACTTTCGTAAACACGTTATTACTTTTATTCCGGATACACCTACCTACTTGACTTTAGGCCGGAAGAGTCCGACCAGGTTTCGCTCTCATTTGCAGAGCTTAATCATGGTGAGTAGAGACGGAGCTGGCACCGTCGGTTGCTCGTCTCTAACAGAACCTGATCGGAGTCGTCCGACAAAAAGTCAAGTAGCTGTATCCGGAATAAAGTTAACAAATCATAGGTTATATTACTTTAAACTTCTTACATAAGCATTCGCAACTTGCTCCAGATTTATACGACGCTAATGAACCTATAGGGAAAAGCGGGTGATCATGCTCTTCCAGTATAAAGGGAAATTTCCCGCCAGGCAGATCGTATGCCTGGGGACGGCCGGTCCAACTGTGGTTTGTTGGACGTTGTATTTATTATAAGTTATGTGTAAACTTTGCTTGCGCGATGCAGGAATGTTGGAGTTTAAAGTGCGCGCGCAGAGTTGACATGTGCTGGCCACAAACCCTGCAAAGGCCCTAACACCCGACATACTCACTGGCGACTTGTGAGGTGTTGAATGTGACGGGAGTGCGCGCGAGTGGCGTCCGCAGCGAGCCGCCCCGCCCCCCGCTCCCTCCCCCCGCCGGCGCCCCGGCCGCCGCCACCGTCGCCTGCGCAGAGGACAACCCACCGAGTTACACAGGGCCAAGGGGACAAGCTACAAGCAGGGCCCCAATTAGTAGAACTTCCACTCGTGGTTTATTAAATCGGTATTTGACACTATCAAAAATAAATTATTTTATATGCTCGATTAAAACACACATCGCACACTTGCAAGAACAACGTGTTATTTCGAAACCCTTACGTTACACGAGAGCATTTTTTTAAGGTTTCAAAGTAATGGCCGAAAGAGATAGCGCTATAACGTGATGCAGTGTCTCTTTTTCTCATTATTCCGGCTTTTTCGGAGTAAATAAAGTCGCGTTAAACAAAAACAATTTCTATGAATAAAAAATGGTCTTCTTCGAAATACCACGTTGTTCTTGCAAGGGTGCGACATTACAAAATGTTTTTGAAAATGTATCTCTTTTAATCATTTACTAGTTCTTAAAATTTTTAAATACATAGATGAAACATAAAAAGAGTGCTCTGAAATGTGACGTCTTATGCAAGTATTTTCACACAAAATTCCGTTTTAAAAGTAACTCATTTGACATTTTGTCAAATACCCAATTCGATGAACATTGCATGGCCGATTAGCCCAAAGACTAATTTTATTGAGCTAATAGACTAAGCAATGTATGATTGTATGTAGGTGCATACATCGATTGTCATAATAAACCACTAATGGTAGATCTATGATATAGGACCCAGGTGTGGGATTGGTGGGGTTAAATAAATCGAAAAAAGCAAAGATGTTCTAATACAGTGGTTTCTAGTAGTTGACTTACTGTTAAGTGTTCGTTCGCTTCTCTCTCGCTCGAATATTCTAACATTTTTAATTAGGCATTGTAAAATAACGACTACACTTTTGACTAATCTGGGTTGACCACGACAAATTACGGACATTTTAGCCATTTTCTATAAAAATACTAAATAATACTTAAAGTGTGCACAATTTTATTTTCGCGTACCTATTAGTCTCGTTTATACCAGATTCGTCAAAGGTACACACTTTTACAATTGTTAAAAAGCGGCAGTGGAGCAATGACAAAGGTCTATAGTCAATTACATCATCACAGTACTTAATCAAAAATACCAACAATCCATAGCCCAATATTAAATTATTATACCCAAATTTAAAGCTAACTTAATTTAGTCTCTCCGATTTTGACTATAAGTTTGCAAGTTGGAAACTTTAATTTAGCTATAGATAGACAAAAGACCTTGGCATTTGAAAATTCTGCATCCACGAAGTAACACTAGAAGAAATAATTATGCTACGTTCTTTGTGCATTGAAGAGAAGACTGTGTGTGAAAGTAAATAAAAATTAAAGGGAAACACAGGACCTTCCAGCAGTTTCAAGCATTGCACACACACAAATAACACATAGGTAGGTACCAGGTACCATAGCTCGTATTGTGATGGCACTCTAGCTTTACCTAAGAAATACGTAGTGACCCATGTAGATGATATCGGTAAAACGGAACAAAACAAAAGCAAATAAATAAATTAATTTCAAAAATATATAATAAAAAACTAATTATAAATAACTTAAAATAAAAATTAATTAAGGAAAGCTGCTCGTGGTCTACAAACTGTGTTTTCTTTTCCTACTATTTAAATGTTAATAATCAGAGACCAGGGACTGCCACTTGCCACGATCCTGGCATAATGAACCTGAACCTGATCCTGATCCAATGACATAATCTGCGCAAATTAAATGGGTATCTCACGCGAAGGAGTAAAGTACGAATAGTGTCAAAGAATCAACATTGCTTGAAATAACATTGTTAAGACAAGCTGACAAAGCCGATTCACGAGTAGAATTCTAGTCACAGACCGGAAACAGGATTCCTCTAAAGCTGTTTTCGCAGGGAGTTCATTAAATATAAAATTTCCACCACAGACTATGTATTTTGACCGAAAAGTGTTTTGGCGGTTGACTGTTAGGGCGACACATCTCATATTTTTTCAGATTTTTGTCATCAAGCTCTCACATTTGTTAGCACAACAGAAATGTACTGAACAAACAGTTGTTGTCGCTACAGTATATAAAACCGTCAATCAAGCAAATCCAACTAATAGGAAAAAAACATTTTTAAACACCTGTTACGCTGACAACCACGAAATGTGAATTACCAGTCAAACGACATCGGCAATTTCGAGTAACTTCACTCAGTTTAAAAGTAGCGTAAACCTGTCCATTAACCCACACTGAAATAAACCTATGTCGATAAAAACCCACTTCTTATTCTCCCTACATAGTACTAGGACATCATCGGGAAAAAGACATAGTAGCAAAATGCCTACTAAAAACCCCACGAGTTACCCCCCAAAAGAACCCAAACCAAAAAGAAAACCGTTTCAAAATAGGACAAAGAGGTCCGCACCACGAGCAGCAAAAAAAAAAAAACAAACCAAAAAGAAAAAAAACACACCTATTTGTCCTGACATTTGGCGTGGACGCGCTGCGCGCGCTGCGCGATACTAACGTGGTTGGGCGGTTGCAGCAGCGGCGCGGGCGCGGCGTCCTCGTCGTGCGGCGGCCGCGGCAGCCGCCGGCGCAGCCACGCGTGACGCAGCGCCTGCGCCGGCGTCAGCCGCTTCTCGGGGTCCCACTCTAGGCAGCTGCGGGGGGGAACACGGTGTGAGGCCAGTTTTAGAGTCACACGCTGACACTCGGCGCTGACCAGGCCAATATGTACTAAAGTCTGTTTTTTAATTCAATGCAAAAAAATAAAACTGTCACGTTGACATCTCAATACAATCCGGAGGCTTTTTTTTTTAAAAAGGTTTTGGCCTGGATTCTAGTCCTTTGGCCATGTCTTTGTTATCCGAAGGCTGTCAATGTCTGAATGTTGCTAGTACGCAAAAACCAAATAACCCCATTTTACTTCCAAGTAAAAGTTGTTTGTGCTACGTAGGTGTTTTTTTTAAAACTTTGCTCTTATGAGGAATTAAATTTTAATGTCTTTGATGTGATAAGGATTTTGGTCACACGAGTCTTCTATTCACGGTAAAAAAAAAACTACCGAGTAAACCTCTATACTCGTATTTGAAAGAGGTAACACCGCGTCATTTTTTTTTTGCATCGAATTAAAAACGGACTTTACGTCCTAAGGAGCGTTTTAGAAAAACGCCGACCATTCAGCGCTGACCAGCCATACATTTTGTCTTTCAGCGCTGACGGTCAGCGCGTGGTCAGCGTGACTCTAAAACCAGCCTAAATGTTGCGAAAGAAAAACGCGCAAGTCAGACGCTTCTCCGAGTACCACTCTAGGCAAAAAATGTAAATTTTATGTGTACTTCTAAGTTTTCATTCAGGTGTAAGCCCTGCATGGTGTGTGTTTTTATATTATGGTGTAAAGGTTAGTGACAATAACTCACTCACTCATTCAAGTTACATGGTTATATTGTTGCGATAATGGGTAGGGTACGTAAAATTCTTCATTATAATGTACTAATACAGTATCTATCTACATTAGTTTCGTAGATCGTTAGTTACCAGTATTGATTATTTTATCGAGTCCCCACTTTAACGTGACATCGTTTTTGTATGTTTTCTAAATTAAAATTTGTGTTAAATATCTCACCGTCTTATGAAATCAATGAAAAATTTGTCCTGACAGCCTTTGAGTGCGGTCACGAAGCTTTTGGAGCCGGGCGGGCCGCGAGGCTTGCCCCGTCTCGACATGCCTGGAACCATAAACAAATATCCCGTTAACAGATTCAATGGAAAAGTAGAAAAAAATATAAAGACCTATATTAAATAAGGTATAGTACAGGACCTAAGATACAACCCAGCGGGACACTTTGTATTTGATTTACTTAATGAAAAGGTTGCTGGATTTTAAAAGACATTTTTATATCAGGACAGTTATAATTTCGCCTCTCATAATTAACTGAGTTTATTACATAATAAATCGGTATATAAAAACACGCGATGCGGAACTCATCTAACACAATACATTAATAACAATAAATTTTCACATTTTGTCAAGCCAGTTTGATAGTTAACAAACAAGAGGAGACGAATAAACCAAATCCTTAATCCTCTGAGATTGTCTTTTTATTTTTCTTTGCCAAATGTTAGTAAAATATAACATGTGACAAATCAACACTGAATCAGCGTCGCAGAGTAGTAATACTCAAACTAGTCAGTTCAGACAACTCACCCAAGGTTTGGGAGCAAAGATCTATTTATTACGTTGTCATGGTTAGTACAAGCGTCATCTAAACGCGCTAAAAAAACGTGGTGACACACTTCGCTACACTATCCCTTTGAAACTCTTACGTTTGGAAGCAATCAAATGAAGATATCTTTCATGATCAGTGATTTCTTACACTAGTGAGTTATTTATTTTTTAAACATTTTTGATATGAAAGGTTCATTTCAAAAACATCTAAAATTAGACAGCTACCTTTAAAAATTATGTAATAGCTCTGGATCGGAAACTAAAATATGTAGATTATATCTTAGGATTAAATGGATTGCGACATCGTTATTCTCTATTTATATAATGACTAATAAAGATATTGAAATTTAACATTGTTAATGACAATAACTTTCTCTTATAGCCATAATAAAATTATTAACATCGTAAAAAAACTACAATTAACATAAAACACTCATAATGACAAGTCATAACCGAAGATTGATTACTTAATTAAAAATCGGAATTAAGAATGCATAATTATCGTTATTAAAATTTATGTCCTGTAATTTCGCAATATTTTATAATAAACTAATCAACTTCATTCTATATGCTTGAAGTCAAGGTGTTTCTTAGGCAACCCTACTATCAATGCATGCCATCACTACTACGAGAGATCCAAAACAGACACCCAACACCAAACTTCACCAAACAATCGCTGTGACGATCACATCCTCGTTATTGACGCCGCTACTCGTCGCACCTACTAGGCTTATGGTCATCTACTTTAACACCTAAACAGTACCAAGTTTGAGGCCACCAAGGCGCGATGGTATAAGCTCAATGCTTGGCGAAGAGCCAACGAACGACGTGAGTACAGTCAGCGAGACTCGCTCAGACGATTACATTTAAATGACTAGACAAGGGTGTGAGTCAGAATGAAGGTGTTACTTCCGAAAAAAGTAGGACCACTTTACACAAACAAAATCAAACTACAATTTGAGCAGATACAGATAAATCAGAGAGAGGATGCTCTAAAACCATCTGGGGACGCTCAGTCCAGCAGGAAACCACTATCATCGCGATAAATATGGACGAGCTTTGCCCTTTGTGGAAAACTGGAAACTTAGACACACCACAGACTATACCTCTCTATGGTTTTTTCAAATATGTCTTTTTTGTCGGTTGCCTTACTTATAATATTATATTACTTGTCTGTTTATTTTGTTATGATGTGTCTTGTTGGTATCATCATCATCATCAACCCATTATGTCCCCACCGAGATGCACGGGTCTCTTCCCTGAGGAAGATATAGGCCATACTCCACCACGGGGGCCAAGTCCGGATTGGTGGAGGCTTGTAAGACTAGTGGCTGGTCTTACTGTCAGAAGTTTTCAAGCCGCCCTAAGGCCTCTGACTTGGCTTAACGACTGCCATCTGTCGACGGCAGCCGGCACCAACTGCATAACGTGCCTTGCGAAGCACGGAACCGCTCGGAAAAATGTCACTAGCGTTAGTCATAGACGGTGACCCATCCATGGACTGAACGTGCCGTATGTTGCTTAACCTTAGTGATCGTTTAAGATCACTCAGGCAGCCCAGGCTACGAGCGATTCAACATTCGTTGGTATAATAACGTTCTTTCTCTTTCTTTCTTTTTTCGAATGAGGGATAACAGGAACTGTTGATGATGATGATACTGGCAATCTCAAGATTATCAAGGCTGTTGTGCGACTTTTTCGTCATACTAGCTCTTGCTAACTAGCGTCCCTATTTGCTAACGAATTGTCTATGACTAATTAAAATGCAATTAGCTTACACCCAGCACCGTTTTAGCTTTGACTCGCTTCACGCTTCGCCCATTACTGCCGAGGTCGCTAAGGATTAGACATTTTCTAAGACAAAGCACAAATCTTTACCTCAATCTTTATATAAAGTAGCCTGACTAACATGAATGACTGATTTCGACGGGAATAAACCTCAAAAGGTTTTTTTCTTCCATTATTTGTCGCATTACTTAGTCCCAAACCGGCGTGCATGCATGCAGCGACTAATGGATGCTGATGAAGCGAAAGTGGTTTGTCAGGACAAGTGGCATAACCCTCTGCCTAACCCTCCGGAACACAGGCGTTAGTATGTAGGTGTGTATATTAATATAAATTAATCTCTATTTTCGTTATTCTCCTTTCCAATGTGAAGCCCAGATCCGCTATAACTCTGCTCAAATAAATAGCAGGCGTCGGCGATCAAATATTTCACAGATAATTTAGATGGAATGTTTTCGGAAGCCGGAAAGCAGGAATGCCATTGCCACTAACATTTTCAACTGTTTTGTTTTCTCCTCGTGACGTTATTTTGTAATCACGTAGCTAGTGGGTTGTAGCCGGTGGGATCGGAATTTGTGATTCAAGCGCTGGTTTTGCATTGCAACTGCCGCATTTCGTCTACAAAGGTTTCCATCAACACGATATTTTTGTCCAAATGACTACACCTGCACTCCTACCTAATGGCCATATTCTTCTTGTAACCCTCTCTATATTTATTTATTTACAAAAAAATCACGATAACATTAGTTTGCCAAACTGCTAATTCAATTTATCGGTAAGCTCTTGATTCAATGCTCTTGGTAACAATTATTCACTTACACAATCTACACAACTAACATTATCGATAAATATTTTATGAGTCTAAAGCATAAGATGAGTTTACAAACTGCTTAAAACACAGCGCTTTGGCACACTTTTGAAATGTGCTTTTCTGAGGGCCTTAGTACATAATTCATATGGGATGGTTTACAAACGTTGTACGGAAGAAATAGCTTCAAACGACAATGCCACCACGATGCAAATATGTACAATAATTACATGGATGTAAAAATAATAAGTGTAAAAAAATACTTTCAGTGTGCTCTAAATACAACGCCTATCTAATATGTAAACTTTTTTTTAGACCTTAAAAGTAAAAACCGACGACCTCTGTGGCGCAGCGGTTAGCGCATGTGCCTACCATCCGATAGGTCCCGCCTTCGAATCCCGGCTGGGGAAAAAACCCAAGTTCTTGGACGTTACCATACTTGTGATGTCGCTGTTCCTACCTACGCTGTCAGTACCTGGGTGACCGAGCTTTGCTCGGTACTTTTTTTGTAATATAAAATTAAAATAATCCTTTTTCAACAAAAAAGAACTTGGAAAAAAAAACATCATGACTCGAACCGGGTCTCTTGAAATCGGCCCGAAACGGGTCGCCCGTTTTCCCGTCGGAACTATCCCAACCTTGCAGATAGACGCGAAATTTACCTCTGTATTTTATCATAGCAAATTTCAATTAGCTTAAAACACGGATAAAACAACGTTTTCTAAAAATGTAACCTAGTTAGATCAATTAAACGCCCCCGAAAGCATCTGCCTACAAAATTTCGTGAAAATCGTTGGAGCCGTTACCGAGATTCTGATTATATATAAATAGATAAACAAGAATTGCTCGTTTAAAGAGATTAGATTAATTAATGACATAGGACGATCAAACAACTCCATGGACTTTATCGGTCCGTATTTTAACAATGACTATTATATTAACGATTTGTTTACAAAAGGAAAAGTAGAATAAAATAAATGTACCTACATTTCGTAACCTCCTTAAACGTTTTTGTATGTTGTGCATTAACTGGCGTATTTCCCCAACTTCATTAGATATAGTATTACACAAACAACGAGGAAGATAGAGTTACAATACAATTAATTTATTGCATTTTCCTTCCTGTCAATATATCCCAATGGACCTATGTGCACACAAGCATCAGTCCAACAGTCCACTGGACATGTGGAGAGGATGAAGGAAGAAAGACTGACGAAGCAAATATATCGAGCTAATGTGAGTGAAAGGGCCGGTTAGGGACGCCCCAGGCGGATATACTTCGACCAAATAGGGGATGTATTAGCAAAGGGCAGGATAAAAAGTGCCCGAAACCGACGTACGTGCATGCAACGACTACTGAATGTCGATGAAGCGAAAGTGATTTATCAGGATCTTGGCAGGTCTCTGTCTACCCCCTCTGGGATACAGGCGTGAGCTTATACAGGGTGTCCCAAAACTCAACGTCAAGCCGGAACCGGGTGAAAAGGCAAGTCAGTTTGTGGCAACAGGATTTTTAATTCTTTTTTTAAATGCCTCTAATTTATTTTTCACGCAATTTTATTCTTATTTTTTATTTTTCTGATATGACTTGCCTTTTCACCCGGAACCAGCTTGACGTCGAGTTTCGGGACACCCTGTATATGTATGTATGCTTTAGAAAAACCTGTTGTAACTGCTGAATCTCTGCTGTACAATTGCTCACCTCCGCTAAGCACGGTGCTGCCATCGGGAAGGGTAGTGGCGGTGCAGTACCGCGGCAGACCCTTGCTGCTGATGAAGTTCTTGGCCCGTTTGCCCTGCTCCACCAGTTTCTGGGGCGGCATGCCCAGCAGCTCCACGATGCACGCCATCTGGTCCGCCTCATCCTCGCCCGGCAACAGGGGGAAGCCTGCAACGCGACGAATTTTAGATTCAATGAAAGGAAAAAAGTGAGGAAAGAAGACTTATCATTCATATTTATTTACATAGTACATTGTCATGTGTCATTCATTACAGTTCCAAAAAGAACTGTAAATTTCAAGAGTAGTTATGTACATGACCCCTGGTAAGGGGGTCATGTAACTACAACATAATAATTAATAATGAACATACGAGTAGATACCCTATATATTACTTATATATTATGTTACTTTTTTTGTTTGTTTTGTTTCTGTGATGTGTCTTGTTGGCACAATAAACTTTCTTTCTTTCTTTCTATATACCTTTTTGTGTCACGGAAATTTCGTAGTCGATTTTAATGACCTATCGGTTGACTCTACCCAGCTCACGCTTTGAATTTATTCTCTCAGCTTTTATGTGTTTTATTTTCCGGTGTGTACTGTAACAATTCCTCTTTATAGTAACTGGCCAGCATAGCAGTCTAGTTCGATTTTGAATTAATTCTTGTTTAGGTTTCGTTTTGTTTAGGCTGTTAATCCCTATCTAGGCTAAGCGATGCACCACGAAAAGATAACAGTTGCATGTAATACGGTATTTGACACTATCAACAATAAATTATTTGAGATGCTCGATTAAAACAAAAATTACTAAATGTTTCGGAAAACGTTTTTGTTTTAATAATTTACTAGTTATTACAATTTTTAAATGGATGAAACATAAAAAGAGTGCTCTGAAATGTGACGTCACTAGCAAGTATTTTCATACAAAATTCCGTTTTAAAAGTAACTCATTTGACATTTTGTCAAATACCCAATTCGTAAGGTTGTCTGGAAGAAATTCTTTTAGCAGTAAGGCCTCCAATTGTACTATGCACCTTCGTCATATCTTGTGTTTTTTGTTTTTTCTAGTGTGCAATAAAGAATATACCTACTTATCTTATCTTAATCGCTGAAATAGGTATGCAATTAATTTTAAATAAAGAGTTCCAATCTCGCCTTTGCCTTTTGTGGCAACTTAGACACACCACAGACTAGATCTATGGTTTTGTTCCCTGTTGCCTTACTTATATTATGTTAAAGTCTGTTCGCTATCATAGTGTCACTTTGATCTTTACGCCTCGGCACGTGGCGGCTTTTCAAAAAAAGAAATTAAAGGAAGCCGACGCGGCGAAAACACGCCAGTGAATTTGGCTCCCAGCTCGTCTCATTCGATTATTATGTAGATCACGCAATTAAAGAAGTAAATCAATCATTATTTTAGAATGGATTTATAACGAGACTATCCTGCATCACTTAGGTAGGTACCTATTCTAAATACCGATGGAGGTGAATATTCTGAGGTCACTTCGAGTGATGAAGAGTAGTGTTTTATTTTATGCTTCATTAGGTATATTGTGTACCATGTTTTTTTTTTCATATTAAAGTATTTTTGCCGTCTAAGTTGTATTATTGAAATAAATGTATTTTTACTAAAACCAAGATTGCCTTCGTGTGTACCGACACTATCTAAGCGAACGGACTTTACATGCCCGTTTATTTTTTTTCCGTCGTGTGTCTTCATCATCATCGTCATCATCATTCAGCCACAAGAAGTCCACTGCTGGACATAGGCCTCCTCCATGGATTTCCAAAAAGAGTGGTTGGAAGCGGCTTGCATCCAGCGTCTTCCTGCCACTTGGTTGAGATCGTGTGTCTTGTTGGTATAACAAACGTTTTCTCTTTCTTCCTTTCAATCTAGTCTAATCTCACCTGTCAAGAGCTCGGCCAGTATGCACCCGAGCGACCACATGTCGATGGGCATCCCGTAGCGCGCGCCCATCATCACCTCCGGTGCGCGATAGAAGCGCGACTGGATGTACGTGTAGACCCGCTGATGCTCGTAGCAAGAGCTCCCGAAGTCTATCACCTGTAACAACAGACGTAAAGATGTGACAAAAGATATTTAATTAATTATAATTAGGCTGCTCATCTCGAAAAGGCCCGAATTGATGAGGACGACAGAACGACGCCCTTGCCTCACCTAGACCCAGGGGTCAGATGGCAATAAATCAAATTATAAGTCAAGTAGTAGCTCAGCTATTCTTAGAAATTATCGAGGTGTTTTTAAATACATTTTCGTTCCATATGTTCGTGATATCACGGCTGTTTCCCAATACGATTCGAAACGATTAATATGTTGATGCTCATTGTTTGGACAACACTTAAAATAGCCCTATTACAACGCGTGAAACGATGCGAACTGAAAATAATTTCAGGGATTTTTATGTAAACAAATTGTCTGCATTGAAATCAAAACATTTGAAGATCAGACGCGGCCATTTGTTTTCTAAAATAAATAGACGCCGCATAAATTTTAGAAGATCGCTACACTTTTTGCTGCCACGTGCGAAGAGCCACAGCTTTCTGTCGACCATCATCGAACTTTAGCGTGATGATATGTATAAGGAGGCATATTGTAAAAAAAAGCCCCAAACTCCTGTTAAAACGAGAGGTTTTACTCGTCGATACGAATAATTCTGGTGCTATAGTAACCAGGCAAGGACATTACAAACATGGAAAAACACCCAGATTGAGGCCATTTTGTACAAAAGTACTTAGTTGAAAGAGTAACTCACCTCACAGATAAACCTACACAGGTTTGAGTGACGGTTTTTTGTATATAATATGTGTTTTCGTGAAATTTCTTGAATAAATCATTTTTAAAAAAACAGGTTATGGCAGCAGTATTTTGTTCTGCGACAGGGTTGGTGTGTTTAATCCTTAATAAGTTGCGTTATGACACATTAAAACCCATCGTTATAGCGCTACAGGTTAAATTGTACTCTATGAAGCAAGTCCCTGGCCACGGATAAGAGTAAGGAAAATCTTAAGTCCTAGAACAAAAGTTGTAAAACAAAAACTCAAATTGTCGTTTTTCCGGAACGGCGCATTTCAAAGGTAACTCTGTGTAAACATAAATACACAACTACACAAAACCGATGATTCTGAGATGTTTTCACAGCTACCTTGGAATAGTTTCGAGGAAAGTGGTCATAATGATAACAAATCACCAACCTATGACAGAATGAAGCCCTACATACGTAATTCTTCGTAAGCATTTCTTTATTTTGTATGTACGTGAAGAATTTAGGTCATAGTTACTTTTCATTCGTAAGATTCTTTAAAATATTATTTTGTCAAACATTTAAGAAAAGGGATCGACTGTATGCGTACTCTAATTTTCTTTAAAGATCTATAACGTTAAGTACTATTAATACCAACGTTTTAGATTTATTTTTCTTGGCTAAGCGAAGTATTAGTTTTTTTTGAAGGGGCAGTTTTTTTCAAGAAGGACGGGGCTCCAGGATATTTAGGAAAACGCTGTGGTAGTCCATCTTTTTACAGAAAAGTCGCTGCCTTCAGTCAGTATTTGTTGTAGAGAAGGCTGTAGAAAAAATAAGGGTATAGAACACTAACATAACATAACATAACATAACATAACATTAACAACATAACATAACATTAACAACATAACATTTACATACAGGCACATACATTGCTTCTGGCCCCACACTAGGATACCCTGTGTCGTGGGAACCAGAAACAGCGACGTCACAAACATGTAAACATCCAAGACCTGGAGTTTTTTTTTCCCCAGCCGGGGATCGAACCCGGGACCTCTCGCATGGTAAGCAGATGCGCTAACCACTACGCCACAGAGGTCGTCAGCTCTCGTCACGTCGCTAAAAAACCTCTTTTCTTTTACACAACCCTATTTCAAAATATCCAATTCCAGTTCGCATTCAAAATACCAAATTCAAATTTGTACTTCACTTCAAGTTTCTGAAGGTATCGTCACAAAATAAGGCGGCAATTATGCATGTATGGCGTAAGCCAATATCCTTGGGTGGGTACTAGAAAGACTGGGATAGAAAGGCACTGAGGGCCGGTTTCTGAATTGAGAATTTCACGAAATAAATGCATAAGTATCGTTTTGTCACGCTCTTTTCTGAGAATTTTGACGAGACAGCACTACAGTTAAATGGTAACTTAGTGAAATTCTCAATTTAGACACTGGCCCTAAAACAAGTAAAGACAAGAGTGATAAACTTTCTTTTTTTTTTGTTTTGAGTATTGTGTCGTCAAATAAATGAATTTTCTTCTTCTTCTTCTTCTTCATAAGATAAGAATATTCTTTATTGCACACAAGAAACAAGAGACCAATAAAATTACCCACTTGATAGACAAAATTTAAATAATACCTTCCTCAGGGAAGAGACCCGTGCCTCTCGGTGGGGACATAATGGGTTAATGATGATAGACAAAAACCATGTCGCAATTTTATACCAATGTCGCCAGAAACAGTTTCGATGTCAAAAATGACGCCAATAAATAGGTCGTCTCTGCCAAAACTGCCTGAGCATACGGTGCAACAAAAAAAATATTTGATACTCACGTTCTGAGGTCTTTTATCTTTAACTAAACTTCTACTTTTACTTATCTTGGTTCGTAACTAGAGTGATACTTTCAGTTCGGGAGTACCTCATGACAAAAATAGACGAATGAATCGTCTAGGTTTAGTACATCATCGTCATCATCATACAGCCACAAGAAGTCCACTGCTGGACATAGGCCTCCTCCATGGATTTCCAAAAAGACCGGTTGACCGGCTTGCATCCAGCGTCTCACTGCCACTTGAATGAGATCGTCTGTCCATCTTGTCCGTCTTGGTTTAGTACATTATTAGGGAAAAATTAACCGCATCAGTTGTCTCTTCAGATTATTTATAGTTGAAATAGACTGATGCATAAGTATGTATATAAATAGAATAAACTAGTATGTTTAAAGTTGGTCAATTAATATGTCAATACACTAACCGGCGAGTCCATCAAAGTCCAACAAACAATCCGGTGATGCGACATTGAATCGATGCTAGTGCCTAGGTTCGAATTCTTATTCATAATTATAAAAAATTGGTAGATTTAAAAAAAAACGAGTGTCTATCAAAATAGGAAAAGCGTTCGAATGCTGCGCACACGCAATGCATTGACGCACGGTGCGTAATCGACGCCTCAATAGACCATTGTTGATCAACCCCTTTGTTAACGACCGCAGGTTAAAGAAACATGCACCCTTGTTAATAAAGATATTATGAAATGTAGGTACAACGTGGTAACACAGTTATTGTCTTGGTAATCTAATACCGATGTACGTAGGTACCTACCTACTTTCTTGGGAGTTCATACTTATTTTACTTTGATTAAAAATAAAAAATAGATAGAAATAAATTAAATTCAACCCATAATAAAAACAATTCTAAGGAATTAAAAACAACATATCAATAAAAATACTTAAAAAGATTAAATCACCCAAATTCAAGTCTTAGTGAATTAATTTAGAGAGCAACAAAAGAGGTGTAATACAGTTCAGAGTGCGTATAGCTCGCCTGAGAGGCGCGCCCCGTAATGACCTATCTATTATCCATTTATCTACGGGGTGTCCCAAAAATTACACGTCACCTGGAGGTAGACCTGCTCAAGAGGCGTCGAACCAACCGAACATGACTTCAGTAAAAGTTGCACGGTTTCCGAGATATGGCCAATTTAAACTTAGTTTGTTCTAAATTTTCACTTTTTTTAACAAGTTTTAACACCTTTAGCGGTCGAAAACTCGAAACAGTTTACAAATTTAGTGCTAACTAGTACCAAATTTTGGTATCGAATTATCTACCGCTAAAGGTTTTTAATTGAGTGTCGTTTAAAGTCCAAAAAAATGCCAAGTATAGATAAATGGATTATAAGGGCCGCCACTGCTACTGTGACTGCGATGGGCTGTTTTATCCTTTAGTTTAGTACTTTTTAGATTTTTTTTTTTTAAATAGAGTGGGCTTTGTCACCACATCACCTATAGAATAACATCGATGCTTTTTTATCTGTACCTAGTGGAGGATAGAAAACATCCATTGAGTGTACCTGTCAAACGGGCTGATCTATATTAATAGAGCTTGCCAAGAAATAGTAGTAGTTTACCTATTCAGCGAGTCAATAAGCTTCAATTTGCTTGTTTATATTCTTAAATCCTCGTATTCAGGTGAAAAAAGGTGTTTACTATGCGAACTCTGCGTCACGCCATTTCTCAGTAGCGTTAACGGAGCCTGCCATTTCTGACTAGGACCAGGCCTGTTTCACTACGCGTGTCGGTATCGAACGAGTAAGTACATGCGGCGACCACTCCGTAGTGGCAAATAGGTAGGAATTTAGGCTCCAGAAGAGGTAAGAGTTACGCGGTAGAAACAGAGGCAACATGTAGGTGAATATAACGTAGCTTTTTTAGCGCCGTGTGATCTGGATTGCACCAAATTGTATCGCTGCTAGAGTCGCATTTTCTTTAATTGATTTTGCGGAGTGAATCTTCTGTACCTGTACTATTATGCAGCGTAATGTACCAATTTCGTAGCAAA
This sequence comes from Yponomeuta plumbellus, assembly GCA_947310845.1. Lineage (NCBI taxonomy): Eukaryota > Metazoa > Arthropoda > Insecta > Lepidoptera > Yponomeutidae > Yponomeuta > Yponomeuta plumbellus. The sequence continues at coordinate 7,111,011 of OX371216.1, read as the reverse complement.
CTCGACAGCATATAAACCTAAACTTTCGTAAACACTACACATAATATCTTTATTCCAGATACACTTACTTGACGACGACACGAGCAACCGACGACGCGAGCTCCGTCTCTGCTCACCATGATTAAGCTCTGCGAATCGGAGCGAAATCTGGGCCTATATTCCACCTTAGTAATATAAAGGGTGTTTGGAAGCTGGGTACAAAGCCTTAAGGGGTTGTTAGTACAGACCATCTAGAACATTTTGAGCTGTTTGTCCTAGCCAAAGTTAGAATGTATTTTTTAAGGGAACTGTAACGATGTTAATACCAAAATCCCAAAATTTTCCAATTAAGTGCTAATAACGCAAAATTTAAGTGGATTTTTTTAATTGTGTTTTATTAGCCTATATTTGTGTTGACTGATATTAAATCACTTTAAAGCACTGTTCGTACTGAAAAAAATATTTTAGACCTAAATTTAAAGTTCCATAAAGAAAAAACAATCGGACTTTGGTTAGACAAATATGGCTCAAAATGTTCTAGATAATCTATACTAACAACCCGTTAAGGCTTTACACCCAGCTTCTAAACACCCTGTATAACTGGACCAGACTTCTCCGACGCATCGAATTAAAACTGTCACCGGCAGTGACAGCTCAAACAATTTAATTAGGACAAGCGTTATTATTTAGTCGGGAGCAAAACTTTCACATGAGTTCATTCTACTTAGGTTACGTACGAGCAACGAAAATTCCCAATTGTACGAGTACGAGCCGTAACTATGATGTCAGTTGGTGTCATTTTGTAACATTGTTAACACAGGTAAAATTGGCACAGTGCTGTGGCGTTTACCCTTTTTTTGGGGGGAATAAACTGTCTGAGACAGTGAAAAGTAAACTGCACCTAATTGATTCATTCTTCGAAACCCTTTGCGTCATTGGCAAGAGACCAAGCAACACCTATCTATGGTACAGCAAAAAATAAACTCAGGGTTTCCTCTTCCGGAGTTGACACTACGTTCATTATCCCCCTCATGCCCGGTTCCAAGATCCACAAAACGCTTCGTTTTTGCTTACGATCGGTTACAATTCCTACGAAATTCCTACGAACCGACAATAAATTGTAGGGAAAACGGATCGTAGCCGGTAGGCGTATATTATAGGAACCGGGCATCAGTCCGGACCTTGAAAATAACAAGGGTCAAGGTCATTTTCAAGGTCGGGACCGAGGAGGTTATAGTTGTAATAATGCAGCTTAGAAACGTCCCACTGTAGGGCACAAGCCATCTCTCGTAGAAAGTATGGGCTTAATCACCCCGCGTGCCCACCGCGCATTGTCAATTTCAAGCGTTAATGTATGTGAGCGCCTCTGAAATTCCCGTTTGCTCACAATATTTTCTTTCACGGACAGCGAGCGGCATCGCGACTACAAATCCACAAATGTACATAAAAACGTCACTTTTAAATCGTGCCTATACTACAAAGAAAGAGTTTTGAAAACGTTAATGATATGAGAACTGTTCAAATTTTAATCCATTTTTTTTATTCCCACTGATACCGATCTAACTGATTGGAATAGGGGAATCCTACGATTCAAATACATACATGTAGATTAAATAGTCCGGGAACTCTCTCTTGGAAGAGTCTCCCTCCCTGCTACACCGTATGATTCAATTTCCAATTACACGACTGTGATGCAGGAAAACGAAAGTTTATACTTCTGTTATTTTATTACCGGTTTAGTAATGTTTGTAATTGAAATATAATGTAAATTACACATTAAAAGTCACGTTGCGCTGATCTGAGACTATTATCACGTAGTGCTTACGAAAGGTTAGTGTTATGAAAAGCTCGCTTAATTTACGCTCCTAAAGTAATTTTTTGTTCGATATTGTTGAGTACAGCAAAATTAAACTACTATCATTAAACTACTATTAGTCTTTAAGTCTTCAATATGTGACGAAATTTTCTATTTTGCTTTTAAATCTATTTGTTTTAAGTGCACTGGCATAAACATTTTTTATAACCGCCAGTAAAACCCATTGAAAAGAAAAAAATGTTTTGATAAGAAATTATCGAATCGCTCGTAGCTCCGGCCCGGCCGCCTGAGTGATCTTAAACTTAGGGCGCGTTCAGTGCATGGATGAGTGACCGTTCTATCACTAACGCTAGTGGCATTTTCCGAGCTGTTCCGTGTTTCGCAAGGCACGTCAAGCAGTTGGTGCCGGCTGCCGATAGATGATAGCCAAGTCAGAGGCCTTAAGGCGGCTTGAAAACTTCTGGTAGAGTAAGCACAGCCTTACAAGCCTCCACCAATCCGGACTTGGCACCGTGGTGGAGTATGGCCTATACCTTCCTCAGGGAAGAAACCCGTGCCTCTCGATGGGGACATAATGGGATGATGATGAAAGAAACTATTTAAAATTTCATCGCATTGTAAACTGGTTTCATTCCGCTCTACATTACAATAAATTGGCTTATATTTAATTTAGGAAGTGAAAACCCCGTCAAAATTTCCCCAAAGTGTTCATCGGAGTGGCAACATTCATCTCAATCGTATCCACGACAACCGATACAAATTTTCGCCACTTTTTAGGATTCCGTACCCGAAAGTTGGAAATGGCCCACGTCTGTCTGTCCGACTTATAAATGTATTTACTGTAAGCAAGTATCCTGTTGAAATTTTAACAAAATACTACAAATTGTAGTATTTTACTGCATACTGAAAGTCAAACATAAGGGGGCCCGAATAGAAAAGTCTTTTTGGTGTTGCTCTGCCTTAAAAACGGTAATACATATAATTGATAAACTTGAGGTGTCTATAGCGTAATCTCAATAGTACGTCAAATTATAAGTAAAACCTGTGTAGCTTAAACTCTCGCTAAAGGTACTGTACTGAATGAAAAAAAAACGAATCTTGCTATGTAAATATGTAAGTACCGAAAATCTTGGATGAAGATAGCCCAGGACACGAAGAAGTGGGCAGACAGTGTCTATCAGTGGACAAGTCAGGGTCGATTGATAGAGTGACTAAAATAAGAACGTATAGTCTGTTAGCTTTTAGAATATACCTCGGCTGCTATCGATTAAACCGATTATACTAAAATAAGGTTAGGTTAATTTTATATTGTTACTTATAACTTTACATAACTAGTGAAGTACAAAATAGTGAAGAAAAGTTTTATACAGAGCAGTAAGTAGTATTACACTCGTGTGCTTTCGGCGAAAACCGAAGCCTACTCTAGAGCCCGAGGTATATTCTAAAAGCTAACAGACTGTAATATTGGTAATATTGTATTTCTGTTGGTACAGAACTATTATTCTAACTAATTTTTTTTGTTGGGTGAAGAGTTGCGGTGCATCTCTTCACCCAACAAAAAAAATTAGTTAGAATAATAGCAAATATAATATCTACAGACAGTTGTAAACCATATTTTATACATTATAATCTACTTACCTTACCATCTATTTACATATTAGAAATCTCAAAATTCGTCAGACAACATAAAGAAATTTTTACAAAAAAAGAAGATGTCTCTATAAGACCCATAAGACACAAAAATAAATTGTTATTACCCACCTCTCGAATGCAATTATACTCTTCCAGTACATTGATAATGGCTATTAAAATTTATAACAAACTCCCAAATTACTTAAAAGAATTAAATAACGACAACCATTTCAATAAAGATCTAAAGAAAATACTAATATCAAAATGTTATTATACCATAGAAGAATATTTTAAAGATAGTATAGATGAAACAAGATAATTAATTGTTTAGATAGATAGATATAATATTCTTTATTGTACTCACAAATAACATTTAAATATAATCTTTTAAATAGAATAACTAAAATTGCATGATTATTAATTCAATATTTTCCAATTGTAAGTTAATGTAATGCATATTTCAAATAGCACTTTAAAATGTTGCGTGCCCTACAGGGTCCACAAAGATCTCATCAAATAACTGTTAAGTTAAATTGTAACAACCCTACAACTTGTGGAATGCAATAAAGTACATATTGAGTATTGAGTATTGAACCCTTAGTCCGCGACTCTTACTCGCACTTGGCGCCAAGTGCGAGTCGGAGAGGCGGCGTTTTCCAACAATTGCTGGCAAGCCTCCTGTAACACTAATTAGGCGAAAGACGGCCCGCCGAGAGAAGTCTCATATTTTCCGAGAATTATTCGAGCATAAAATGTTTGGTAGGTACCTATTGTAGGAAATATTAAAGTGGGTAAAATCTTTTCGTAACCGTATTATAATGGTTGTAATTTTATTTCCCGTGCTCGCCATACGGATTTGCTGACCTGACCTGAATAGGTAGAACTGTGCATATTAAATACCATGTACCTAATTGTATTCCAGCGTAAAGCACTATCCACATAACAACGAGCTGACAATGTGCGGACACAACAATCATCATCATCATCATACAAACATACATACATAAGCTCACGCTTGTATCCCAGAGGGGTAGGCAGAGGACCAGGGACTGCCACTTGCCACGATCCTGACAAATCACTTTCGCTTCATCGACATTTATTAGTCGTTGCATGCACGCACGTCGGTTTCGGGTACTTTTTATCTTGCCATTTGCTGACACATCCCCTAAAATAAACCTTAAATACTATTAAGGTTGACCGACCGATCGATGGGCGGCTAACGAGTACGCCACGGGAACGGACTTTTTTTCACCTGTATTGTAAACTAAAGAATTTAAGGATTATTTTAGTTTGAAATCGTGCTGCCCGGACGTCACCGGCCCATTGTGGCGTGGAATTTACCTTAAAACGGTTACTTTTTTAACAACTTTACTGTAAAGTTCATAGCACAAAACATAATTAATGTAGGCCAAACTATAAAAATAGATAATTAATGTAGGCCAAACATAGGCCTACTATTTCCTTCTTAGTTCACACATGCCGTCTCCCAACTCTACATGTTACAAAAGAGAAGTTTTAAAAAGCTTCATAAAAATATTATGAAAAATGCCACTAGCGTTAGTCATAGTACGGTCACCCATCCATGCACTAAGCGCGCCCTATGTTGCTGAACCTTTAACCCGGCTGACTGAGTGATCTTAAACGTTAAGATCACTCAGTCAGCCGGGGCTACGAGCGATTCTATTAAGTATGCATATCTGATATGTAAGGTTCCCAGTGTATTTATTTGCTTTTCAACAATAAAGAGTTGTAATTTAAACTAATCTAATCTTCGATCCTAATAGTTCAGAAAGCCATTTAGAATTTCCGCGAAAATTGCGAAATGAAATTGATATCAAATACGAAATATAAACCCCGCTTTATGGAGCGTAATAAATATTGAAATGAACATAATTGGGTACTCAAGTCTGCAAAATGCAATAATTCATAATGCAACAACTGTTACTCAATAATATCCGACCGAGCCTCAGCTAGGCAATAAAATACAGCAAATGACATGAATTAAATTCGAAATTAACTGTGACTAATCGAAGGAAATAGGCTGATCTAAGTGGAAATTATGTTTAGCTAAAAGCAGGCAGTAAGTGCTTCAGCCTCCGATTTGAAAGGTCATTTTTATATTAGAACATCCGCCGCGAACACGACTTCTTCTGTAGGATAGGCTTATGCAAAACTCTACTTATGCAAAAGTTTAATCTAAGTTTAATCCGTCCAGCTGATAACCTTAGTGGGATTGTACTAGGATATTATTTAAAAGAATATTCATTGTATATTCTATTTAATGCATATGGATTTAGGCATGGTATGTATTTCATACAGCACCACTAACTAATAACTGACAGTAAAACAACGTAAGAAAAAATATGGAAATGGAAAGAGAAATTAAGAACTATTTTCAAATGTATTGAATGACTGGCGATTGAGTTTTACTTAGTAAATAGCCGCGATTAACTATTTAATATATTTTTTTTAAGACTAGAATCGCTCGTAGCCTGGGCTGCCTGAGTGATCTTAAACGATCACTAAGGTTAAGCAATATACGGCGCGTTCAGTCCATGGATGTCTATGACTAACGCTAGTGGCATTTTTCCGAGCGATTCCGTGCTTGGCAAGGCACGTTAAGCAGTTGGTGCCGGCTGCCGTCGATAGATGGCAGTCGTTAAGCCAAGTCAGAGGCCTTAGGGCGGCTTGAAAACTTCTGACAGTAAGACCAGCGACTGGACAAGCCTCCACCAATCCGGACGTTGCCCCCGTGGTGGAGTATGGCCTATACCTTCCTCAGGGAAGAGACCCGTGCCCCTCGGTGGGGACATAATGGGTTGATGATGATGATGAAGACTAGAATCGAATTAAAATTTTGAAATGGTTTTTGAACTTTTATTGTTAAATCAAAATTAATTGATTAGTTTCAGAAATCGTTCATTTTTTAGGTAAAACATACAAAAAATTGTACGCGTATACTTGTAGATACAGCTAAAGAAATAGTTGTTAAGAATCAGACCAAAGCATGACCAGCACGACCACGAGTATCGCGCATTTGAACGCGTCGCTTGCGTCTCGTCCCGTCATGCTCACTGTGCAGGTCTCCACACCAAGGTCACTCACGGTCACAATAAATCGATCCACGAACACACTGCAAACTTTCGAATGATAAACGACTCTGGAGGCATCCGGCAACCAGGCGTACCAACGTGACCCACCCACGACAAATTGCCGGCGACGGGGCTGTTGTGAGTGTTGCGACAGTACATCACCGCGGCAGAAACAACATGCTGGGAGAACGATCCAATTGTGACGTGTTGCGGGGTAACAGTAGGTCAAAACATTATTACTATAATGTTTTGACAATAGCGATTAAACTCCGTCGTAGCCTGGGCTGCCTGAGTGATCTTGAACGATCACTTACTTAAGGTTAAGCAACATACGGCGCGTTCAGTCCATGGATGGGTCCACCGTCTATGACTAACGCTAGTCGCATTTTTCCGAGCGGTTCCGTGCTTCGCAAGGCACGCTAAGCAGTTGGTGCCGGCTGCCGTCGATAGATGGCAGTCGTTAAGCCAAGTCAGAGGCCTTAGGGTGGCTTGAAAAGTTCTGACAGTAAGACCAGCCACTAGTCTTACAAAGCCTCCACCAGTCCGGTCTAGGCCCCCGTGGAGTATGGCCTATATACCTTCCTCAGGTAAGAGACCCGTGCCCCTCAGAGGGGACATACGATGAATAGCGATTAAACTCGGGACTCGCGCCACTATGCTTACCGTACAGGTCTCAATACGAAAGCCTTCAAAGGGGCATAGTGTGGGAATAACTGTAATCCTTTTACCAAAGCACTTGTGGTTTCATAAATTTTGGTGTCTGCCAAGCCAGTAATTCATAATTTTGACTGAGAAACTCTTAATTAAGAGTTTCGAATTACCGAGTGACTATCAACGCAACGAGGACGCACTCTCTCAGCACAACTCAGACACACGACATGTTCTATTCATATTATGTTACTTAATTTTTTATTTAAAAAAAAATGAAATTGTTTATTGCCAAAAATTACAAGCAAAACCAGAAAAACTCTTACAGCTTACTTTCTTAGTTTGTTTTGGTGATTTGTCTTATTAGAATGGATATACCTTTTATGTATGTAACTAATGAATAAAACACACTGATGCTTCGGGTATTGAAACAATGGTATGTACTGAGACTGTACCTTCGCAAGGCGCGCGCAAAACAACCCGTAACTCAGGCCATCAACGACAGCCAGCGAGCAGTCGAACGCAGACAGATTTCCATACGCCTCCAGGAGGCATGTCGGCCTTTGAGTAATGTCACGAAACGCGCGCAGAAGGACCATCGGAGGCCTATTTCATAAAACTAAAATTAGTTTTACTATGACAATTGGCATTGCTACATTTTTGAACACGAACGGAAATCTCAAAACCGTTTCGAGAATCACGCTTTAGTACAATTTTTATTTATCAGATTTGTAAATAAATCTGATAAATAAAATCTGTATTTTTTAAGAAATTCAATAAAAACCCTTGTCCTTCAATGACTTTTCTATAATGTCACCAAACTGAGAGTATGAATCCTTTGCCTTAAAAAAAATTACAACTGATTTTGTGGACAAACTGTGGACAAATAATATTTCTTTAATCATGCTTTTAACACCAATATTTTAGAAAAAATATTATAAATAGATATAATAAATAAAATCCAAAAATACCGAAATTACTTTCTTAAAATGGTCGATATTTTCAAAATAAATTATAAAAAAAACATTATCAAAAATAAGTGTCAAGTGCCCAGATGAACAAGTAGGAAGACTCGGCTAAGCAATGTGCATTGTATAGATACATCTGATTGGCATCATAATCTATGGTAGTTTCATTATGCTCTGTCCTGATTTACGGTACATCAAACGAAATCCCACAACAAAAATATATTTGCGATTTCAAAAGAATACCCTTACCTGTGCAATAATTTAACTGCCAATGTAATTCCACGATTCAATGGCTCATCAATCCTTTGTAGGAACCACAGCTTATATCAGTGTTCCGCAAAATGCGTGTATGTACCTCAGTCATCATTTGGCCAGTAGATTACAAATATATAAGCTTTAAAATTACTAGGGCTGTTATTGACTGCAGTGAAAAGAGTGTCTTTTGTAACGAAGTTGGTAAAAAAAATATGTTTTTTTTTGTACAAGAAACCGGCGTGCGTGCATACAACGACAAATGAATGTCGATGACGCGGAAGTGATTTGTCAGGATCGTGGCAGGTGGCAGTCCCTGGTCTTTGCCTACCCCTCTGGGATATAGGCGCGAGCTTATGTATGAATGTATATTTTTTATTATAAATATAAACATAAACATTCACAAGGTACATACATTGCTTCTGGCCCCACACTAGGCTACCCTGTGTCGTGGGAACCAGAAACAGCGACGTGACAAACATGTAAACATCCAAGACCTGGAGTTTTTTTTTTCTCCCCAGCCGGGGATCGAACCCGGGACCTCTCGCATGGTAAGCAGATGCGCTAACCGCTACGCCACAGAGGTCGTCATAATTCTTTCTTTTCGTATTCTTCATTGGTTGCGCTAGATACCCTTTTGTATTTGGATAAATAGAGCACACTAAATAAAAAATGTGGCAAATCAAAAATATCGTTCATTGACATATATTGACATATATACATTGTAAAGTTTTCTGCCTTCTCAACAAAAATGACACTTCTACAGGACCTTCTGTCAGTTACTTCTTGACGGTATAAGTTACGTGGGCTTAACAGTGAAGTCGCGTGATTCGACGCCGTCACGCGCTGTGTCACGTGACGTACGTGCCCTGTGACGTCACAGCTGCACCGACGACCTAGATCCACCCTCTTGCACCATGTGGGCTAGGATTAGAATTAAGGCTGTCTTTCATTTTTAAAGATACTTTTAATATCTACTAAAGATGTTAAACAAAATGTTTTGTTTTAAACATAAACATAACATAAACATTTACATACAGGCAAATACATTGCTTCTGGCCCCACACTAGGATACCCTGTGTCGTGGGAACCAGAAACAGCGACGTCACAAACATGTAAACATCCAAGACCTGGGTTTCTTTTTTTTTTAAACAAAATGTATTTATTACAGACTGCGCGGAAGTTGGGTTGGGTTTTTTTTTTTCGAGAAATTGCGTTTATAGAGTTACATCATCATCATCATCAACCCATTCTGTCCTCGACTGTTGATTATCCTATTGAAGTAAAAAATCTAATATTACAATACAATACAATGCTGCAATAAAGAATATTATATCTATCTGTATTAGCGAAGGGCAGGATAAAATGTACTCTAGGGGGCGTAATAAAATGCATAGAGCGACTAATCAATGAGGATATAGGAAAAGAGGTTCATCAGCATCGTGGCAAACGAAAAACCCTGCCGGAAGTTTACGAAAGACTAAATAAAAATCTACTAGCAACCGAAGCGAGCTCCGTCTCTGCTCACCATGATTTAGCTCTGCCTATCAGAGCGAAACCTGGACCCAGATTCTATTAATGCGTTGGACTTGTACTACAATGACAACTGCAGGAACATGGCGATTTAATTTTATTGCCGCTTCAAGTCTATGCTCGCGCACATGTCAAACAATCTAGGCGTCAATGGTACGAAAAAACACGTCACGTGATGACGTGACCCAACCGAATCTGTCATTCGATTATAATGCACTAGTAGACAAAATTCAAGTATGTAAGTGGATCCGTAGACGTAGAACAATTTACAATTTGTAGTGCTTATAAAAGTTTTAATTCAAAAATTTACAAATACATAATCATATCGAATTTGTGGGAAAACCAAATGACGAGAGAATGGTGGTACACATTTTTGGCATCGATCCTATATTTTTATTACATGAATAAAGCTTAAGAATTACTGGACTATCGTAATTGATGACTTCACGGGAAAACCTAACAGATAACAATAAAATCTGATGAAAGAAGTGTATTTTATTTCAAATTGTGTAGTAAACGTCAGAAAGTGCCAACACCGTACCCAGCATAACTCATTGTAAAATGCACAAAAATAAACTATATTACAGTTCAACGAAAAATTTAAATTGAGATGCGAACGTTTTATTGTTATAAAGGCATTAGATTCACTGTGTAGGTAAAAACGAACGCAAATTAAAAAAAGCGCTTTATTTCCATACGATCAAGCAATAATTAAAAAGATAATCAAGTATGTAAACAGCCTATATCGTATAATATCGTTGCCTTAGAGGTGAAGAGAGCTAGCGAGCTGTGCCACACTTTTGATCGAATTGAGTTATGAACACCACCCTACTCTGCATTAAATCATAACGTTAATACTAGGAATAAACATAAATTGCCATTTTAGACTTGCAAAAGTTAATACTTCCTCTATGGGGCACAGTATAAAGTTCTACAACAAGATACCCCAAGATATGTTAGAGTTACCTCCAACGCGATTTAAGAATTGTGTTAGACTTGCAAAAGTTAATACTTCCTCTATGGGGCACAGTATAAGGTTCTACAACAAGATACCCCAAGATATGTTAGAGTTACCTCCAACGCGATTTAATAATTGTGTTAAGCACACTCTTTGCATAAAAGGTTATTATAAAATCAACGATTATTTAGAAGACAAGGACGTCTGGCATTAAATAGTAGTTTAATATTAAATTTAATCAGAGGATAAATGTGTCTAGTGTTCAACATATCCAAGATATTATTTTGTAAGTTTGAAAGTTTGTAATTTAGGCTAACAGCCGGTTTCCTCTGCGCTGTTCAAAGTTGTGATTTATTGACAAAGCATTTAATTTGACCAAGCAATCAAATCAAATCGGGTTTCCCGAGGGCAGATAAGCCAAAAATTTACTAATCAGTCGATCATTTTAACTTAACCATAAGAACTGTCAAACACACTTTTCTAGCACGACTAGCACAGAGTACATTGATAACTAGCATGCTAGTTTACAGTTTAAAAAGAAAAACAAGACATTTTAATGACAGGACTAATGTCAGTTGAAGTTGAAGTTTTGGTTCGCGCCGAAATGAAAAGTTTTTCTGTTCAAAAGTTATTATTAAATAAGTCTTATCTAAAATGAATTGCAAAGCAACCCGGGGCAAAGACTTCACAGAACGTGAAAAATAGATGCTTCTGATCATTGCAGAAAAGTGCATTGCCGTCTTGTGGATCCTTATATTGTCCGCCACAGTTATCTGGAAGGCTTGCTAATTGTAAGCAGAATTTGCTCCACAACGCTGATGGCATTACGCCTGATTGTGTAGCGTGCCTACCTATAATCCGAGTCCCAATCAGGCCCACAATCATCACAATCACTGCTTTCGGAACCCGGAACCAAGTTCGAAGCTATTCTTTATCAAACTCTTCCATAGGGTTCATCCTCCTCCTTGAGCGTCTAGTTCTAGCAGCCCCGCGTCACTAGGTGAGAGTCCCGAAAGCGAAGACATGCAGATTATTACAAAATATCACCAGTTTTCAAGCAAACAAATTAAGTTAATTCGTCGATCTCCTCCGATTAGTTAACAAGGCGATTTGACACTTCAAAATTGATTTTGAACAGTGATTAGTGCCTAATCATTCCCCAGGAAACCCGAATACAGTTTGACATGTCTTTTGACGTTTCATTTGTTAACTGATTTGATCTGTTGGTTAACTGAATTGATTGGCGCTCAGGAAACCCAAATCGTGCTTAATCATAGTTTAATTTGATTGTAGCGATTAATAAATCTAATCAGCCCCCAAGAAACCGGCTGTAAAACTGTTTTGAAAACAATAAATGTGGAGTTTCTTCGTTAGTTTCTTCTCCATGTAACCTATTAATTGTGAAACTAACAACTTTGACGTTCATAACGTAAATGTTCTATTTGTATTATGAATAAAATAATTGACTTTGACTTTAAATGAAGATGGTAGGTATTGGTGGAGAGATCTAAGCAATAGCTCAACTAGCAGTTTTTTTTTTCATTCAGATGTGAAAAGAGTTAATTGAAAAGGGGAAGAAAAAATCCAGTGGTGATTTTAATTTTAGCGGCATAAATTTGTTCACCCCAACTTATTGGCGTCATAAAAACACTGCAATTAATGTGGAGATCTAAAAATAATATAGAGTAGGTACAAGAAAATAATATTTTGTTCCAGGCACTCATTCTTTTTAAGTGGCTCTATCTCGGAACCACTCAATTCGGTATTTGACACTATCAACAATAAATTATTTGATATGCTCGATTAAAACAAAAATTACAAAATGTTTCGGAAAATATATCTCTTTTAATAATTTACTAGTTATTACATTTTTAAACAGATGAGACATAAAGAGAGTGCTCTGAAATGTGACGTGAAAAGTACAATTCATACAAAATTCCGTTTGTAAAAGTAACTCATTTGACATTTTGTCAAATAGGGCGCCACAGAGGTCGTCAAATATAAATAATAAAAAAAATAGAATAGAAAAAAAATATTAATAATAATTACGATTTTGCGCAATTTGGAGATAGCCCCGTATTTTTGCGGGGTACGAAAGTGCTTAGTTCAGACATTTTGTAGTTTCATATTCAGTTACTTTCGCTGGGCGTAGATTTCCTCATCTCACTACGCCCGTCTACGCAACTGACGAAGCGTGGGCGGTTCGTAGTATTACACGGTAGTAGAGATTTTTACGGATTCTAAAATTAGACACGCGGATCTCGGGCGAACCCGGTTGTTACCTGGCGGCCCGTTATTCGATTTACCTTTGAGTAATATTCATTTAGGTTATATTCATTGCCTTGATGAGGTGAAAGCCGAAAGGGAAAAGTTATATATAAAGAGGGACTTTCACGAATCTTAGACTTAGACTGAGAATCGTTGAATCGTGGCGTTTTTTCATACTATTAACGCCTTGAAGCGATTTATTGATCTTATATTGCGTCTTTTGGAATAACAAAAAAATATTCTTACTCGTATTTTTTTAAGATAGCTCTACTTAAGGCCGGAATTACGATTTCTCTTGCGCTGCGCGAGCCAATGGCTGGAGGAAAATAAGACATTTTTGAAACTCGGATACGCACATAATGCAATTTTGACGAACGAACGTCGGTAACATATTATCAGTAATCATTCTAACTGTCTGAACCAATTGTAAAATGAAATAAGCGTTCGTCGTCCATCGAAAATATCCAGAACGTCCGTACAGTTTTGTGATCAAGCCAACCGAAATTTCTGATCTGAAAATCTGAAAAAAATATATTTGTAAAATTTGCAAGTAAATAAGTTATACCTACAGGGTAATTACTCCAAGTGCATTGTAATAAAAGTTTAATATTAAATAATTATGTAGGTTCATTAATATGCCCTATAATAAAGTAATAATTATTATTTAGTGATAACACGCGCGTGTTATTTTTAATAATTAAGGATTAAAATAATTACTGCCATTACTTTTTAGAAAAGTAATATGTATAATATATTAATATCTATTATATTAAATTGTCCATACAGGTCAGTTATCTAAAGCTGGCACGTTCACAGTACTCACACTTATGCAATTTCACTATACAGGATGTTTAAAAATATATGATTTTGATTCAAAATGCGACTCTAGTTTAAGTGTAGACTAGAGTTAGGTTTTAGTAAGATAGGTGCGTTGTAGATAAATAAATACAAATATATGTGTTACTTGTTATAATATATTTTTAGCAAATTCGAGCGAAAAGTATTAAAAACAAGGTGGAATAAATGGTCACAAAATAGTTTTAATTTTCAATAAATTTTCACATGAACAAAAATAATTTCACCTAAGAAAATCTTTACCAAAACAGAAAATAATTATCCCAGAAATCCTCAACAATTTAATTATAATTTAATTATGTAACAAAGGGTCACGGACGCTCAGTGGTCAGTTACTGGATGAATTACCCTACCTTTTTTTCTAATTGCTTGCCACAGATAAAAACTTTATTACTGTTCTGTGATTTCATCAACTGGAAGGAATCTGTGATCAACTGAGCAACATCATTCGGTTTCTATTGTGGTTACGCGAATGTTCTGTTCTCCTATTCTTCTTCTTTTTCTTCAACGTTTTTTCCATGATTTTAGCACCAGTAGCAGTTGTCCGAAGTCCAATCACAATCAAATGCAAGAGCCAAAAGAAAAGAGGAAAGACCACAGAATAAACTGGCAATTCCCATTAGAAAAACAAAAACCTTCTCTTAAAAATGCCATCTACTGACTAATGAGCCGTTTTCAGAAGAAAAAAAAACGAATGGCTGTCAAAGGAATGCAGTTTTGGACCTCAGCCCAATAGCCATGTGTGATGTATACATGTTATTTTTTTGAAATTGAAAATGTTAGTTTTTTTTCAATACAATATAACTCCGAAAGGACAAACATTTGGCTGTTGACGTCATAGTAACTTTTATTCAGCTCGCTGAGACCTATTCGATGATGTATCACACATGGCTATTGGACTGAGGTCCAAAATTGCATTCCTTTGACAGCCATTCGTTCTTTTTTTTTAGTTCTTCTGAAAGCGGCTCATTTGGAACTACTTTTCTTAGCTGTCAGAAAAATTCCTCATTGAAACGCATTTACGGTTGAATACCAAAAAGATCACGCTGTATATATAAACAGTAACAAAAGTAAAACTATAACTGTCCCCTTCACACTCATAAGCTAGACCACGCGCAAGAGAGACGGGCAGACTTTTCATGATGCGTATGGAGTACGACGTCACGCCGCGCGCTATTCACAGACACTACACAAGCGCAACGTGTAAATGTGTTGAACGTGCCAGTTTTAATTAACTGACCTGTACTAATACCATACTAGCTCTAACACGAAAAACTAGCCTTAAGTGTTCCTTCATGGCTCTCTCTCTCTTCCCAGCTTTTAATTCCACATGATGGGTTTAAAAGCCTTTCTTATTTTCTCCCTCCACTTCGCCCTGTTCCCGGTAAGTATCTTCTTCAGAAGCATCGCGACCTATTAGTCATTCTTCACTACGTCCATCCACCTGGTTTTTGGTCTTCCTCTGGATCTCCGTCGGGAACGGACAGACGGCGCTTCGTTTCCAACTTAGTCAGGTTTTTTTCTTTTTAGTTTTTTTAGGTGGTTTTGTTCTTTAACCATCTTAGCCTACTCTCTTGTAGTTGTCAGCAATGTTCATTGCTAGTATAACAAAAAAGGATGGATATCCATGACTGTCGCAGACTGTTACATACTGCCTATTGTTTCATCCAGTGCAAAAAGGAAAACTGTCGAAACACGATCTTAAGAAAAGATTAGGCTTCATTTCTCAAATAGCTTCGACCCAATCGAGCGAAATTGGAGTTTCACGCCGTGAATTCGGAAGTTTAATCAAAACTTTATCTAGATTTTAAGAAGGAAGCTCGGAAATTCAGTGGCTCCGTTGCTGAAATTGGAGTTTAATTATGTACAGTCTACAGTTAGAATTAGTGATATAAAAGGATTTTAGGTTTTTCAATACTCGTGCTTACAAGTATATTTTATGGAAAGGTTGACCTGCTGTAGACTGTACTAACAATTTTAACATTCTCTTTTGTTCCCTCCGGGTGAATCCTGAAAACTGAACCCAACTATAGTCAGGAGAACTGAGAACAAAAGTAATAGAAAAGGGCTGAAATCCTGAAAGCCTGTTGTAATTAAATCACGGTACATTTTACTTTACGAACAGCAAAGGATGACAAAAAAGAAGAAAGTAGAAAGTGAGAAAAGTAGTAATGCTTTTATCAAACTAATTTTGAGAAACCGCGGGATTCATGCTAGATAGTCACCTGTCTAATCCCAACCAACATGTATAACTCGTGAGCGTTGTGAGTCATTCATTTACTTAGCAAAATTTCTCAATCAAAAACCAAGCAGAGGATTACAAAAATAGGGCTTAAATGTCAGCAATTTTGATTGTATTTATTATCTAGTCCAGGCCCAGACCAGACCACATTTACCGAACGAACTTAGTGCCCTGCCTCACTGGGATGCCATGGCGAATTGGCGACGTCGCCATCCACGTATCCAGGCAGTTTGTATTGAATGGCGCCGTCGCCAGACAGTCGTCAAGTGAGTTAAGCACCATACATTTCAATATTAACTGCTTGGACACGGTCGCTGGCGACGTCGCCATGACTTCCTAGTGAGGCAGGGCACTTACGTTTATTTTCTACAATAATTAAAAATTTTAGAATGTGCGAGCGACGCTGAAGCTGGACGTAACAGTAGAGGATCCATGAGGTACACCAGAGCACCAATAAAAAAAAAACAGCCGTTTAGGCTTAAATGCTATCTAATCCTAGATCCGTAATCCTAGGTTCTCAGTGGTAGAGAATAGTCAGACACTTTTTGCAAAAACGATCTGTCAAAAAAGTATTTTTTTTGCCATTGGTCGCGATGTGAGGCCCATTACGCAATTCAAATCCAAAACAGACTACGCAGCAACACCTGCGTACACGCAGAGTAATTGGAAACGTATTTATAGTCGCGGAACCACTCACCCGACGCTTTATGGCCCGTCGGAGCTGCTTTAGCTCATTTAAAGAGATTTACTAAGATCTGGTACTATCTCCTGGTGTTTTCCTCTAGAAAGAGCGGCAAACTCGTATGTTTTCGCTATTCCCCAACCTAAGTTAAACTTAAGTCGTTAGAGACTAAACCTTAAAAATACTCACGAAATATAAAATACAATTATAAATATACCCGGGTTTTTTTTTTGTCCCCAGCCGGGATTCGAACCCGGGACCTCTCGCATGGTAGTCAGATGCGCGAACCACTGCGCCACAGAGGTCGTCGAATAACATAAGCCTTTTACATAGACAAGCGATACTGCGCCTAGTGGCAATTCAACCTACCCAAACTAGATAGGTTCGCTCGGTATAGCGATTTCAATCGATTTCGGCCGAACCACACTCTGGGTTTCTCACGATGTGCACAACAGATTCTCACAAAAAAACGAACAAATTCTTTGAAACCTCCTTGTTGGTAAAAGCCCCGTCCCCATTTGGAGGACAAAACCTTACACCCATCGATCCTATAAAAGGCGAAGTGGATCGCCCAGGGATGTAAAACATCTAATTGCATTTCCCGTGAGAATCACAGAGGAGGATCCGCCGGTACTTTAAAAGAAAGCGGGTCTGCTACGCACCAATCAGAGCCTGCTAATGCATTGCAGTACAAAGACAACTGCAGGAACGTGGCGATTTAGTTTCATTGCCACTTCAAGTCAACGCACGCATGTGTATCACTAATTCTAGGAGTCAATGGTATGAAAAAACACGTCACCTGACCTGACAGTGTATCTATCATCGTAATGCACTATAATGCACTAAGAAAAACGAGGCCCTGTACTGGAGACCTACAAATCACCGACCTTTTTGCTACTGTTGCGAATGACTCTACAAAATGCGGTGATGTGGTTCAGTATGAAGAAAGATGCAAAAAAGGTACAGTCGACAGCACATCATCCTATACACCCATGCATTCTACTCCGTTGCATTACGGGCGACTTCTCAACTAAAATTTGAAGGTTGACATGGTGTCGACTGTATCTTTGGTGACAGCGATTATCAGTTTGAACAACAGTCTGAGAAGAAATTTCGGACTTTTGCATCGTACCTTCCGCCCCAAGGCCGCAGTTAACATTAACATTATACATTCAATAAACAAAATGTTAATTGTTCACGTTGAAATTTATTTCTTATTTCAACAACTAAACACGATGACTTGTATGTCATTACAAATAAATGTATCAGCCTTTCACGTAACTGCCCAATGTCCACTATACTGGTTTGAACTATTAGACGATTCCGAAGTGTCTAAAATGTACGTATTTGACATCCCGGAGTAGGTTAAAGGTCATAGTCCACTTAAGGTCACACCACACATATCAACTCGGAAAGGGATCGTCACCGTATCGCCTTTCGCCTCGCCATCAACCAGGCGTCAACCTGACGTATGCATCGTAACCAAAGCGTATCAGCTAACCAAAGCAGCTCCTGCACGTCAACTCGGCTACGGCTAGGCGACACCGCGCTTACGGCTCGCCGACCATTGATACCTACCAGATTGCTTCAAAGTAATACTTGGGGTGGACGAAGAGACGTGAGCTCGGGTACGGAGAGACGTAAGCGCGGGGACGACGAGCCGTAAGCGCGGCAACTGCAAGTTGACCACGCACCGCATCGCGGTTCGGAGCCTGTTCCGAGGCGAGGCGATTACGTTACGATTCCGATTAGTGTGCGTTGCAGTAGGGAGTTCCATACAAACAATGCTGAACGGCTCGAGGCGATACCGTGACGATCCCTTTCCGAGTTGATATGTGTGCTGTGACGTATACACTACTCTGCTACCACCACTACGCTACCACTACTCGGCAAAAATATCATTCAAATATAGGCTTTAAATATTCCTGTTTAGATATATTTTACATTGGCATCACAAATTAGTTGACAGCTGACAGCGAGCTGTCGGGTGGTAGCAGAGTCGTGTAAGTGGGCTATGACCTTAAATCGGACAACGCCAAAGAGAACTTAACCTAGTAACGCTCCTGACAATTTATAACAACCAATCATCTCGATCCAGCTGCCCAAATCCGACCGGATGCAGCTGAAACCGAACTACCAAAACGAGGCAATGTTGATATACAAAAACCTAAAAATAACCGAACGAAACAAGTGCACGAAACCACGGAGCGTTACCGAAATAATCTGGAACATGTTTATGGAGTTAAAATTAACATGCTATTTCCAATAACGTAACAAAACACGGATCCAGAACGGGTGTAGCGAAATCGGAGTGTGAAATTGGAACGTTTATACGAAAATTTGTACATTTGTGAAGTTGTGAAGCAATACCACTCTGTAACGGAGACGGAAAACATCGTGAGGAAACCTGGGTGTCTGAGCTATTCTCATACGTCAGCGCTTGAAATCGTAAATCTGGGGTGGGCACGCGTGGTGATTAAACCCATAATCTCTCTCTGAGAGAAGGCCTGTGCCCTACTGTGGGGCGTATACAGGGTGTTGATTTGTACGGTTTCGTTCGACTCAGGGGTGGTTATTTACATGATACTGAAGCAAAACAAAAATATATATTTTTTAAATATTTTTTTGCTTTTTTGACCCCTGAGTCGGACGAAACTGTACAAATCAACACCCTGTGTAGTTCCTTCAAAGTTCCACGTAGAGAGTCACGCCAGAGAGACCTTTTTTCAGAATCTTTTGATGGCATACGTTGTGGGCAGAATCGTTTTATCAGACGTACATGTAAACTTTATAATGATAAGTTGAGTGAAATTGATATTTTCTGTAATACACTAAGCTCATTCAAAAATAATATTCGTCAGTCATTAGGCTGAAAGTTAGCTGACTAATTTGTTATTGTAATTTTATTGTTGCTTAAATTTGGTTAGCCTTGCAGGTACAAGTTATTTTTTCAAATATATTATACAAAATTGTGAATTTGGAAAACTATAGGTCTATTTCTTTATAAGACTATTTCTATTTTAGTTTTTATTATTTCTATTTCTTTATATTTATTGTGCATGTTTTTTCTAAAACTGTTTGTTTTCGTATAAATAAATAGTACCTGGGTGACCGAGCTTTGCTCGGTACTTTTTTTGTAATATAAAATTAAAATAATCATTTTTCAACAAAAAAAGAACTTGGAAAAAAAATCATGACTCGAACCGGGTCTCTTGAAATCGGCCCGAAACGGGTCGCCCGTTTTCCCGTCAGAACTATCCCAACCACAGAACAAAAAAAAAAAGAGTAGAAATCGTAAGTGGGCGGTGCCCGCGTGCCTCAAATTAGCAATGTATTGCCTAAGCGTAGTCTATGACAGTTTTTCTTACCTCAGTTGCCGTGCGCTTCTAGTAAAGAAAACAATTGTGAAAACTCTACAAAAATGCCTTATTGTGCTGTGTTAGAGTGCAAAAATAAAAGTTGGGGACCAAAATGTACCGATCATGCCGTAACATTCCATCGGTAAGTAGTATTTCCATTGTATTTAATTTAATAGAAATTAAATTTGCAATGACATGAACAAGGAAAGCAATCCGAAAGTGAGAAAGTAAAACCACCTTTATTTACTGGAATATAATGTTCAATTTTCATCGAAGTCTGTGTACTTTTTCTACAAATTTCTGTCATCATTTGAATGCTACTGAAATGCTACTCAATTCAGCTGGGACACAACATTATAAAAATCTATCGATAATATTTTGTCTATGACTTAGCAGTAATAAATAATTATCGGTACTTTAGGTAGAGTACCTGCGTCTTATTAGGTACTTTGGGAAAATAATTGTCGTTATTTTATTTTAATTGAAGACCTCTGTGGCGCAGTGGTTAGTGCATCTGACTACCATGCGAGAGATCCCGGAATCGAATCCCGGCTGGGGACAAAAAACAATCCCAGGTCTTGTAAGTTTACATGTTTGTGACGTCGTTGTTTCTGGTGCCCACGACACAGGGTATCCCAGGGTGGGGCCAGGGATAATGTATGTACCTGTATGTAAGTGTTTATTATCATCTTTTATTATTATTATTATTTAACACATTTTTAGTTGCAATTATTTTTGATACTGCGCAAAATTTATTGATCATGTTCCTTGACGCTGTTTAGTTCCTTTGCGAGAATGTGGTCCTGACTGCAGTATCATGTCATTTTTGTAAACTTTTAATCCGGATCAACTTACCCATCCCATTTTGAGACGAGCAACCGAACGACGCAAGCTCCGTCTCTGCTCACCACCCACTCACTGCTCTGCGTATCGGGGCGAAACCTAGTCGGACTCGTCCGATAAAACGACACCCGTAAGTAGATCCGGACTAAATGTTTACAATGGGTTGTGCCGAAAGATTTAGTTCAATAAACATGTCACTTTTATTAGTATAGATTGGCGTATTGTCATCAAAACAAAACCAGCATAGATGATTTTATGTGCTCGTGTAGTAAAATCATCTGTAGGGGTCTAGATAATTTAATCAACGCTTACTCCATAAATCTATGGGGAAGTCTCGTGACTTTCGTTGGCAAATGTCATCTCCATAATATAAGTGAAGCACAAGCGTTGATGAATAACGACATTTTAAATAAATAAATAAAAAAATAAACAAACTATACATACGATAAGTTTGCTGGGCCTCGTTTCAAAAGCGACTATGGTTAGTTTCATATGAGAATTCCATATACGTTGCGTAGCCGATCATCCAGAAGGTAGGTTAATATACTAACAGGCTGCGTAATTTACATCGAATTATTATTGTAATTAAATTAAATATCAACTGTCGCTTTACGAAACAATTCTATAATTTGTCGATACACCATCCATAGCTGAGAAGCACCGTTGCACATACTTGTTTTTTAATTTTTGACTTTATGGTCTATCACATAAAACTTCTCGATGGTCAGACGCGGCGGGATTTCCAGCTAGTGTAGAGTAGCGGTACTACGAACAAAGATCTAATGTCAAACTTAATTTTATCATTATCATTCGATTTTGATCGTTGTTTATATCACCAAAAGGTTCATATGTTACGTGGAACTTTTATGATGTAGACCTTTTCGGCATTGCCTTTATTTACCAATGGCAGCTTGGCATTCATAGTGTGGGTTTTGGCTTATGTGTGAGTTTGGTCACACTGGTTTTCCTGCTAATAGGTCATGTCACTCCTTCTACTCTTTTTTTCTGTTCTGTGGCAATCGAGGATACGTAAAAAAAAAGAATATTCCTTATTGCACACAAGAAGCAAGAGACAAATAAAAGTTACAGTTAAAAAAATATATACAATAGGCTTTCTTATTCTCTATAAATTGTACACGATAAGTTTGCTCGGCTTCGTTTCATGAAGCGACTATGGTTAGATTATGAGAATTCCATTATAGGTACATTGCGTAGCCAATCATCCAGAAGGACAGTTAATATGGTAGCCGGCTGCGTAATTTACATCGAACTGTGGTACAGTTTGGCAGAAGGGAATACATTATGTTACTTTGTCAATGTAGATACTAAAAAAAATAAATGATTAAGAAACATTGACATAACAAATTCATTTTCAATTGTCGCTTTATGAAACAGTTCTATAATTTGTCGATATGGCAATATGTCCCATCCTTAGCCTGAGTAGCAACATAGCAGATAGTTATTTTTCAATATTCGACTTTATGGCATAAAACTTAAAGCTTCTCGACGATCACACGCGGCGGTAGTTCCATCTAATGTAGAGTAGCGGTACTACAAAGCAAAGATCGTATGTCAAACTTAATTTCATAATTATCATTTGATTTTGATCATTGTTTATATGATTGAAAAGGTTCATATTTTACTTGGAACTTTTGTGATGTAGACCTTTTCAGAAT
The DNA here is from genome assembly GCA_947310845.1 of Yponomeuta plumbellus. NCBI lineage: Eukaryota > Metazoa > Arthropoda > Insecta > Lepidoptera > Yponomeutidae > Yponomeuta > Yponomeuta plumbellus. The sequence goes on along the minus strand of OX371216.1, from coordinate 7,088,208 downwards.
TGCCTTTATTTGCCAATGGCAGCTTGGCATTCACAGTGTGCTTTTGATTTGTGTGTGTGAGTTTGGTCACACTGGTTTTCCTACTGATAGGTCATGTCACTATTTCTACTCTTTTTTTTTGTTCTGTGATCCCAACCTTGCAGGTAAACGCGAAATTTACCTCTGTATGTCATTATAGCAAATTTCAATTGCCTTAAAACACGGCTAAAACAACGTTTTCTAAAAATGTAACCTAGTTAGATCAATTAAACGCCCCCGAAAGCATCTGCCTACAAAATTTCGTAAAAATCGTTGGAGCCGTTTCCGAGATTCTGATTATACGAGTATATAAATATATATACAAGAATTGCTCGTTTAAAGAGATTGATAAAAAAAAGTGGTTTAAATACGAAAAGTTTCCCTGGTTTCAGACACGGCTTCATCGATTTGGTCGGGGGGTACACTGCGTGTGGTTACAGACAGTTTTGTCATTGAGATAGATAAGGCATGTGTCTGCAGCGTTTACAAACACGTTAATTAGCGAAACACTTTTTTTCTAGGTTTGAATTTTTTTCTCAGCTACCCAAAAATAACGCATTTTAATCAGTTGCCTTATGTTATGAGACGTTCAAAAGAACACTTAAAACCCATTGTTATGCTGAGCCGATCGGCCTACAAAAGCTCTACAGGTTAAAAGAACTATATATAGTAACTATGGACTAGGATGATAACGGCTAATGCCTGAGAAAGGTAGAGACTAATAATTGAAATTAGTTGATGGTAAAGATTTGCGGTTCGTTGTTTACTTGACAGTACAGTCGACAACACTTCGTAAAGTGCATGAATATAAAGACTGATATACTGTCGACTGTATAAGAGCCAGTCTTACATATGTGTACTCTATTCAGCTGCGATACGGGCGTATTTGCAATAAAAACATTAAGATTTATCAACTCTCAAATATACCTGTCAATAACTCGAGGAAAACTAAACAAGATATGAAATTAAAGGTCAAATGAGACTTTCTCCGAATGCTGCTTTCCTCACGGCCTTTTCCTTCACGATAACACGCCGATTCCCTGACCACAAAGCACGTGTAATTAAGAGCAGATTTGTTTACGAGTGACGTAGCCAGCAACGGCACAGTGACGGCCAATCAGGTCATAAATCCGTTTATTAGTGGCGAATTAGCAGTAAAACCGACCTTAAGCCTCTAACAGTGTTGTGGTATGATTACCTCGTATTCATGGTAAACATTTTTTAGCAACAAAGTGTTATCAACGTGTTGCGGTGTTGCTGTCAACATGTTGCTGGCAATACTGCGTGTTGCGGTGTCGACAACGTATGTTGACAAAGTTTCCAGCAACATTCTCGCCGCTCATCAACAATGTTGATCAACTGTTGCTAAACAAAATGTTTACCTTGAATACGAGGCTTTACACATGACTGAGTGAACACCGTGCTGGAATCTGTTTTCGTAAGGGTAATTTTAATAGTTCATAGAGTATTCAATTTAACAACAAAACTGGTTTTTTAATAGTCTTTGACTTCAACCCACTTCAGATTATGAATTAACAACTCAATGTGGTTGGTTTCACGAGCCGTGAAACAGCTGAGGTCATTTGTACAAATCAGGAACAGCGGGAATCGTACCCAATAGACCCGTTTCTATAGAACAAATAACAAAACAATGATTTAAGTATTATTTGACCACTACCTGCTGGTTACAAGCTAAATACATAATATTAGAATAAAATGGGGTTTTACAATACTTCAGGAGGTTTTGCAGCATATTACGCGGTAGACATATTTGCGGTTACAGGAGAGGGACCGATTGTCGCTTGCTTAGGTTTTGACATTTAAAAATACATACAGACCGACAGAACGTCTAATGGTAATGGTGCCAGAAGCTTCCATCATCTGATCCACACGCTCATTAAGTCGAGGCAATCAGAGCTGGGCACGACGCGTCCGCGACCTTCACCGCGTGGAACGGAACGCAATAACGAACAATGCGATGCGCCGGCGCACAAAAGTAGGCTGCGACCTCTGCGTAACGGAACGCAGCCTCGGCCCGTGCGAAAACCACGCGAGCGCCGCAGGCTACGAGTTAGACACAGACATTCCTAGTTCCGTAGTGTAATCTGACGACAATTCGGGTCATTGGAATATTCCAATATTTTTTGTGCATAGTCTTCAAAGGCTGACAGTTCGGTAACTAAGGACTTATGTTATGGGTATAGGTATTATTATGTACACTGTGCGTAGGCGTCAAAGGCAGCAATAATTTAAAATGCCAAGGAAATATTTTTTTCTGTTTGGAATTGCCAAATGCAATTTAAGAAAAACTGGACCAGAGCGAGTTGGGATCACCCATCGAGGGTTCCGTAGTCCCAGTTTTTCCGATTTTTTCCAGAATTTTTTTTATGGCTTAATTACAAACTCATATTTTTCAGATTTTTCTCTATATTTCTAGCATAACAAGATATTACTTGCCGAATATCATAGTTCCAGGTCAACGGGAAGTACCCTGTGAATTTAGATTCCCTTGAGTGTCGAAATAATAGTTTTTTGCGGCAAAAACGGTCGTTATGTAGCTTGAATTCAATGCTGTAACACTTCAGTCTCCCTAACTGTACTTGATGCCCCAAACCACTAGCAATAATGCATGTATTACAAGCAATATCGTGATTACATTGTTAGCATTAGCAAACGAAGAATTGGAGCATACGGTATCACTCATTCAGAAGTGGCATAAAGTTCTAATTTCGTATTCGAACGGGCAAGTGCCTAAAACGGATTGGCAAATCCTTCCACCACCGCTAAAAAGACTTAAGGATTTAATGGATGTAGCCCACATAATAGTACAGATGGTAGGTACTATAGGACCTACCGTGTTCTATTACAAAATGAAGCCATTAAACAGAGTCGTAAACAGAGCGGCCGCTAATTAATCTATTGCGAGAAAAATACAAGTTTTATTTTCGCGGGGGAAAGCGCGAAATAAATAAAAAGGAAACCGGGTCAAGAAAATTAAAACCACAACAGCGGACTGCATAATAACCTTCAGGGTTGGTTGGCATGGCAGGTGCATTCACATTGCGACTTTGTCGCAACCGTAGACGGACAGTCGGATGCTCTTCGGAACCGTTATTCGGATCGAGAATATTCTCAGTAAAATGCAGATTAACCCCATCGGGAAAAATATGTCTGGGGGTCGGCCATCTCTAGACGTTACTGTTATGAATTACGTCGTATTGATTTTAAAAATCAGCGGAAATTCAACGATGTATGCGACATCGCTGGTTCTTCTCTGCAAAATTACATTTATTATCCGAAAGTCTCCTGATTTATCTGAGTAAGAGACATTAAAAGCGATGTATTTTAACGTTCGCAAGTAATACAAGACTACCTTTGCGGAACTTCCTGTGGTTGATGACAATTAGACGACGATATAGGACGAGTGTATTACCTGAAACAAAACAAAATGCATCATGAGTTTCTGCAACAAATCCGAGCAATAACTTGTAAGCATAGTTGCAATTAGAAATCGTTCATTTTTAGCACGGTAAACCAAGGTGGTAGTGGGTATAATGAACAAAACAACTACGTCACATCAACGACGAAATATGAAGATTACGATCTCCGACACATTCGCAGATCGCGTAGTGAATAGCGCCCTTTATCGCTGCGTTCGTGTAAAACGGCACGAGCAGCGACATAAGTAGGCTAGCCTACTCCCCAGTGCTCTGCTCTGGTATGTGTGCTGTAACGAGAAACCGCACAATTATACAACAAATCCACGCCAAAGAGCTCAAATGAACCGCGGCAGCCCACCCAGATTTCGTGTTCAGAAAAAGAGTCGTTACGTTTTCGAGTAATTAATTTAAATTGAAACTTTCCGCGAATTCCCCGCTGTGCTTTCTTTTTTCAAAAAAGAACGAAATGGCCGCAGTCTTCGCTTTGACAGCGGATTTTTTTTTCTGGATGCAGGCCAGGCTAACGAACTTGGATTACAAGAGAGATAACGAGATTCTAAGAGATTTCGCGGGGCTTACTCCGGAACCAAATTGCCAAAAATTTTGCAGGAGCTTTTCATTCATACTAAATGTTAATTCTACGTAAGCGCATCGGAAGAATGTTTGCTACATTACAAAGAGGCTATTTGACAGTGTGAAAAAAGCAGTATTATTTATACGTATTCGTATGAATTATAAGTCTTAAAACCGATTTAAGGCATTTAACTAAAAAAACAATTATGATTTGTTAAAAATCACAAGATAAAATTTGATAATTATGTATCTGCAGTCATTGTATCGAAAACGGTCTGGATTGGCCGATTCTACGATGACGTCACATGTCAGTAAAAATGGCGCCTGACATTAATTCTTTCTTACGTTCATTGGTTGGTTTTCTGGGATGTGACATCACAGTGCCTATGCGACGCCATATTGCCCAAGATAGCGTTTTGGCGGCTTATTTCAAAAGTAAATTTTCGTTTGCCTTCTTTAGAAGAAATACACGAAATAATTTAAAATTACCACTTTCTGAGGTCTCCATGAACACCAACAAAAAATATGAGATGGTTTTCAGAAATCTGTCAAATAGCCTATTGTGCTACCGACCGCCCTTAGAAATCAAAGTCATTGGTACTTGCCCGGAGTTGCAACCAACGACCTTTTGAATATGAGGCAATTGCTCTGCCAACCGCCTTTGGATTTCTTAGAAATCCATTGAAATCCGACATAACTTCAAGAGTAACCCGCCAACTAGAAGAGCCCAGACCTATTTCCGTCGCTCACCTACATTTTCCACCAGTTCAAGGAAAGACTTTCCCTACAATATTTTAGGGACGACCTTCGTTAGAGAAACAGACGAATAAATCGCTCTCCCCAGTTAGATCAAGGCTCATTGTGACGACAACCAGGTCCACATTCCTATCACGTAACCGGCCCACGGTTGCCCTGACAACGGGCAGGGCTAACGCCGTCCGTCAAGCATTTCATTCCCGTTTCGATTTTTTGAATGATATCAAATCAATCGGATTGTAAAACGGGAGGGCAGGAAAATGCTTGCGCAAGACCGCGACCATCGACTGACACGAATGGCATGTTTCGAAGATCCATTCTGGAGGTTCAATGATGAGGGTTAAAATTTAAAAAGCACGACATTTGAGGTCTTCATTTAGGGCTACTTGTTCAATGAGTAAAAAAATCGACTTAAAAAAACACACAGTAAAAGATGAGTTGGGTAATTTTTTTTCATACTAACATACCGTGACCAAAACGACATATCGTGGGTTAAGAACCAGAGTAGCGTAACGGCAAAAATTGAAAAAAAGTCAAAATTATTGCAAGCTGACAAACTTCATTTTGGCAGTAAACAAAAATCATTTTTTTGGATACGTTTTTTTTGTACTAAGCAATCGACTCACAATATCGATCCAGTTTTTTGGCACATAAAAATACGAAGGATTTAAAAGCGAATGGCGAAAAAAAATTTTTTTACAATTTTAGCCCTTACGCTACTCTGGTTCTTAACCCACGATATGGGATACACCCTTGTAAAAAAATATTATTAAATGTGACAACGTAATTATCGCTGAACATTCGGCCAAGCTTGCCTCAGCGACTAATCGACCTCTGTGGCGTAGTGGTTAGCGCATCTTAGCGCGCTTACTATGCGAGAGGTCCCGGGTTCGATCCCCGGCTGGAGAAAGAAAAAAAAACTCCAGGTCTTGGATGTTTACATGTTTGTGACGTCGCTGTTTCTGGTTCCCACGACACAGGGTATCCTAGTGTGGGGCCAGAAGCAATGTATGTGCCTGTATGTAAATGTTATGTTATGTTATTTTATGTTATGCTATGCTATGCTATGCTATGCTATGCTATGCTATGCTATGCTATGCTATGCTATGCTATGCTATGCTATGCTATGCTATGCTATGCTATGCTATGCTATGCTATGCTATGCTATGCTATGCTATGCTATGCTATGTTATGTTATGTTATGTTATGTTATGTTATGTTTGGGACCTAATAAACTCGGCAAAACGTGGGTCCAGTTCTAGAGACTGGTGCCTCTGCCTACCCCTTCGGGGATAACGGGCGTGAGTTTATTTATTTATTTTTTATGTTACGTTATGTTAATCACTAATTTGACTTTATGAAAAGGCCCTGGCGGTGGACGGATTTAAGAAAGAAAGCATTTATTCACATTAACATGAAACTTGGTGTACAGATAGACAAAGATCTGAATTGAGACAGGATACTTGATATCCCGGTAATCCTGCGCAGACGAAGTTGCGGGCACCAGCTAGTACAGATTATGTTAAGGGTATCCCCCAATAAGAATGAAGATGATGAATTCACGTGTTACTCAAATGCACGTGAGCGAGGTGCCGGCCAGGTCAGTGCGCATGACCGCGGCTGTGTCGGCAGAATTGTTTATGCAGGTGCCGCGATAAGCGCACGCGCAACTGCCCCGCTCACGTTGTGGGCGGGGCAGTATTCGCAATTACTACATTACGAGCTACTTTAGGTACAAATTTCATGGAAATAAAAAACTGTTTTTGTTGTGATTAGGGTAGATTATAAGTCTTACCATTCATTTACCCTCTAAATTTGCCGATTCCTAGAAATGTTCACCGCTCCGCACTGCACTAATCCCACGCGGTAAGGACGAGTATACCGGTCAGTCGCTTTTATGATCCGCTAACTATCACACGTGTATACGCTTTGTTCTTACAACTGTTTCTGAGATTTTTTATTGGAGTTTTGGTTCATTATGGGCTCCACATCCACAGGTAAGAATACACTAATTTGTTAATCATATATACATTCTTATTGAGAGAAATTTAATAAAATATAACCTAATTTGCAAAAAGTATAAACATTTTAGAGTGCAATTTTTTCTCAGCCCATTCCAGCCATCCATATTTTATTGTTAAAGTCGGGTATTTATCTAGCTGTCAAATGAATCTAGTCTCAATATTCGACTCGCCTCGACTTTGGAGTGACGTAATTTTTTCCTTCACCAGGAGTCACACGAGGAATAACACGTCTTCACCTTTTCGACCTTTTATGCCGTGATAAACTGGTCAATCAAGCAAATAAAGGATCGACTATTGCTCGAATGGTGGACTATGTCTCTTCAGAGATTCCAGGACTTTCAGAAGAAGCTATTAAAAATAAAATAAAGGTGTTTTCTGCTGTGTTAACTAAGAAATGGAGTGCTATCAGGAACAAACAGAAGTTTGTTTTAAAATTCAACGACTGGCTGCAAGAAGTGCTTTGGTCAGAACAAAATCAAGATGCCGGACAACCTGCTCCTTCTGGACAACCTAAATGTACACCTGCTCGATCTGCTGTAGTCCGACCAAGGAAGGATTTTGTTAGGCTAAGTGCATCAGGAAAGAAAAAGCGGACTAAGATGTTGGTGAAAAATCATTCACCGGAGGAGCTAGCCTTTGCCACTCAAACAAGTTTCGCAAAAACTGGTAAGCGCAATTTGGCTACCGTTATGAAGGCAGTAACTGTGTCGTCACCTAAATCCCTTCGGATTATTAAAAGAAAGAAAATAACGCCGCAACCTATACATCCATACACTCCCGATGAAGCGTTAGCCTTGATAATAAATATAAAACTGAGCGTGGACCAGTATAAACATATTCGTAGAGGAGCTAAGGAGAGAGGTAGTGATATCTATCCATCTTATGACAGGGTTCTGAAAGCACGAAAAGATTGTTACCCGAAAATGATGGAAATAAATGAGACGAAAGCCGAAGTTCAGCTGCAAAGTTTGCTTGACCATACAGCACAAAGACTAGTTAAAGTTCAGCTAGGTGTAATAACTGGTGTAGTGATCGAAGATGGAACTGGTGTAGTAATCGAAGATGGAAACACCAAATTCTACCTTAAATCAAAGTGGGGATTTGATGGAAGCAGTAGCCAGTCAGAATATAAGCAGCGGTTTATAGAAGATGCGGCCGCGTCAGATGCAGATATCTTAGTCACATCGCTGGTTCCACTACAGCTAGTGATGAAAAGAAAGGAAAATGAGACAATTCTTTGGCAAAACCCGAGATCTTCCTCCACTCGATTCTGTCGCCCGATTCGTTACCAGATGTTGAAGGAAAGTTACATGGTTCTGAAAGATGAGGACGACTACATCAACAGACAAATATCTGCTTTAGACCCTACACAAATAGATATCGGGGATCGAACAGTCAAGATAGAGCACATCTTAATGGAAACAATGTTGGATTGAAAAGCCGCCAATGCACTCTCTGACAATAAATCATCTCAGACTTGCAACATATGCAAGGCAACACCCAATGATATGAATGATATTGATGCGGTCATTCAAAGGCCATGTAACAAAGATTTATATGCATATGGGTTGTCAACATTGCATGCCCATATTCGGCTGTTCGAGTGTGTGCTCCATATATCGTATAGAAAAGAGCACAAAACATGGCGCGTAACTAAGGACGTCAAAAAAGACGTAGAAAAAATAAAACGCAACATTATAGATACATTTCGTCGTCAAACTGGGCTCCTCGTCGATTCAGTAAAGCAAGGTAGCGGTTCAACCAATGATGACAATACTGCGCGTACGTTTTTTGAAGACCCTGCTCTCGCACATGAGATCACTGGGGTAGACAAAGATCTTATTAAACGATTTTCTGTTATACTAAAAGCCCTTTCGTGTTCGACACAGCTAGACTCTTCGTCACCAAGTACCCTTGGTACAAAATGCCTTCTAGTGTGCACAAAATATTAATTCACGGAGCTGACGTAATTGAATCTCTTGTGCTTCCTATAGGCCAGCTTAGCGAAGAAGCTCTAGAGTCTAGACACAAAGACTGCCGTTATTATAGAGAGCACAGCACGAGAAAAATTGGAAGGAAGCAGACAAATGAAGACCTACTGCATGCTCTGCTCAACTCCTCCGATCCATTTATATCGAGCATCAGACCATTGCCTAAGCGAAAATCGGGTACTTCTTTGGCGCCAGAAGTATTACAATTAATGAAAGCTCCTGAAGTTTCTGAAAGGACGCACTCATCGGATGAAGATACAAATTGCGAGTAGAATCATATCAATCTCAACTTACAAATGCGCTACAAAAATACTTTTTTTTATTCATAGAATATATATTTTTAAGGCAAAAATTGTTAAGAAAACTGTTTCGAGATTAATCTTGAATAATTTGTAATTTGTAATTTAGTTATGATTTGACGCGTTTTTGGAAATGTTAAGCTCAATTTCAGAACTGTAATGTATTACTATATCTCGGCACTATAAGGTCTATATTAATTAATCTCAAATAATGTAAATTATTTTTGTAATCAATGACTGTTTGTTGTCAAAATAAAATAACACGTAGATATTAATATATGTGTTTTTTTCGCATAAGTCTACAAACAAGTATGTACCTACATAATTTTAAAGTGAAAAAATTGCACATGAAAAATCTATAAATCAAAGTAGCTCGTAATACAATAATTGCGAACACTGTGGGGCCTGGCTGCGAGAGCAGTCTTAGTCGGCGTCCACTGTTATAACATGATATTATGCTGATTAATCTCTGCTGTTATAAAGACTAACGCTAGTGGCATAGTGACTAACGCGCTTCGCAAGGCACGCTAAGCAGTTGGTGCCGGCTGCCGTCGATAGATGGCAGTCGTTAAGCCCGTGCCCCTCGGTGGGAGCATAATGCGTTGATGATGAATGCGACCAGATTCACGAACAGTACCCGTTCACGAGCATAACGCGGGGGTCAGCCATCACCAATCTCAACCATTCTAGAGAGAAATAAGTGACTCGGCCACCACGCCACCATTTGAATGACCTTTAGCAAACCTGAAGTTCCTGTCAGTTATAAAATATGTGATATAATTTATTTATTTAAAATATGCAATCAGAACGTCTAAGTTTAAGATCAAAATAAATTATTTGTAAGTATAAATAGTTCAGCTTCGGCAGTCGCTATGCCAATCGCGACTGAGGCAAACATGCCCACATGTGCGCGCGATAAGGTCTGCACGTGCATTGCGCGTCTCGCGTCACCGGAACAATGACTTGGCGATGCGCGCGCGCCCGATTACGGAACATGTGCCGTTTATGGTGCGGAGCAGTCTGGCTGGTGGGTTGAGTGTTGTAATATAATAATATAGTAAGGTCTGGAGTGTAAATACGAACTTCATCATCATCAGCCCATCGTGTCCTACTGCTGGGAATAGGTAATTTCCCCCAAATGCCATCTGACATCTCTCGTCATTCGCATCCACGGATCTTCCGCCAACTCAACGACATCGTCCGACCATCGGGCCGCATGTCTGCCCACTGACCGTCGTCAAGTGTTCTCGGCCGCCACTCTGTTATTGCCTTGGTTCACCTGCAGTCCTCCCGCCTCTCAACTAAAATAAATGTATTTAATGAGCAGAGGGGGTCAATACAATGATCCGTAGCTCTTTTGTAAAAGCAACTGTTCCACACATCGACATAAACAAACCTTCTGAAATCTGAAATCTCGGAATATGCTGTTCTACACTAATTTCCGGTTTTTCGTACGCTAAGAATCTGCTGTTATCAATTGTCAGTTGTCTGTAGGAGAAAACGGGGGTACGTCGTTATCTACATTGTCTGAAATTTTAGATATGCAGAGATTTGATTGTTCCGTAACACACATCCTACAGTATCCGTTAAAATAACTAGTTTATTTAGTTCTAAATTTACTAGCAGAAAATATTATTAATTCATTGTTATCAACAAGATCAGGGACACTGCCAGAAATATTGTAGTTTGATTTACAATAGGACCATGATTCTTCTGTTATTTCTCGTTAATAAGCATATTACTATTTGACCAAACAGACATCGAAAAGTTGCTGTGCATGGCACAAAATCCATGAGAACAAAATACGAATATCATTTAATATGAAAATGCTATCGTCTCGACGAAACTCATTGCGTGTGACGTTGAATTAAATAATATCACCGTTGATGCAATATTTAAACGCAACATCGCCAAAGTTATCCGCACTCAATAAAACGCGGGCGTAAATATTGTGACTGGCGCGTTTTATATGCGCACACGCATGCAACAAGCGAGTTTAAACATGGCAAAGCTTGAACATTTCTACAGAAAATAATATTACAAAAACCTGGACAAGAGCGAGTCGGGCCCGCCCGCTGAGGGTCCCGTACTTGCAGTTTTTTCCAAACTCTTCCTGAAATTAACATTACATAACATTTACATACAGGCACATACATTGCTTCTGGCCCCACACTAGGATACCCTGTGTCGTGGGAACCAGAAACAGCGACGTCACAAACATGTAAACATCCAATTCATTCAGATTTTTCCTGTGTAAGTAGTATAAGACGATATTACTTGCCAAATTCGTAGTTCTAGGTCAACGGGAAGTACTCTATGAATTTTGATTCCCTTATGTGACTCAAAATACGTTTTTTTTTGCAGTATAAACGGTCGTATCTTTTTTTACGTTAACTTAGAAGTTAGATTTTTTCACAGCTCTCAGGAAATGTAGATTTGAGTATATGGTTTTTATTTCGACTCGATACCTCAACGCGTTCGCGAGATAAATAGATAGATAGATAGAATATTCTTTATTGCATACTAGAAAAAACAAAAAGAAACACAAAATATTTACAAACGTTTATGGTACAATTGGCAGCCTTATTACTAAAAGATATTTCTTCCAGACAACCTTACGATGGGAAATTGCTGAGAGGAATTTGAAATTTGAGATAATGGGTTTGGTCAGACAGACAGACAGACAAACGGACGGACGCACAAAAAAGTGATTCTATAAGGATGTTTAAATTTAAACGTAAAAAAACATTATATTTTTTTGAGGACAAAAATAAATAAAAAATAAAACAGTAATTAGTAACCTGGACACAACACAATCACTTGGCCTGGTCTCAAAGTAGGATACCTTGTGCTGTGGTAGCCAGGCAAGGACATCACGCGCTGAAATATGCCCATCATCATCATCATCAGGCTACATTAGTCCACTGCTGGACATAGCCCTCCCCTGATGAGCGCCATAGCGCCCTGTCTTCGGCTTGCCGCATCCAGCATCTGTCTGCAGTTTCTCGCAGATCGTCATCCCACCTGGTCGGAGGGCGTCCTACACTACGTTTGCCAAGTCGCGGTCTCCACTCAAGAACACGTTTACCCCAGCGGTTGTTGGTTCTTCGCGAGATATGGCCAGTATATGCAGAAATATGCCCAGACTGAGACAATCTGTACAAATATACGGCGGCTCCCAAAGTGAATCGAGCCCATGACTACTAGCGTTTCAGTGATTAGCGACCTCTATGGCGCAGCGGTTAGCGCATCTGCCTACCATGCGAGAGGTACCATGCCAAATCCCGGATGGGGACAAAAAAAACCAGGTCTTCGATGTTTACATGTTTGTCATGTCGCTGTTTCCGGTCCCCACGTCACAGGGTATCCTAGTGTGGGGCCAGAAGCAATGTAAGTGGCTGTATGTAAATGTTTATGTTTACTACTATCACCATGTCATCACCACGCTGTCAAATGCTGTCGAATGTGTCACTGAAACTCCGCCATTCACCGCCCAGATGCGACTTTAAACCCAATTTTTCGTCGATAAAGCTGCGAGATTTCCAAGAAACACGCCTCCAGGGATCGCGGTCCGGGAACGTATGTTAAAACGAAAATTATGAACTTATTTATTGCGCGGCTCATTTGGGTTAATTGGTTTTCCGTTGAAATTTAACACGCTCTTTCACGCAAAAGTGGAACACATCTTGAGGGCTGAAACCGCAACGGACTAAGAAGATAACGAAAGGAAAAGAGAAGACTTGAAGATAATTTTATTCATATTTTATATAGATCTTAGGAAAAGCAACATAGGGCGCGTTCAGTGCATGGATGGGTGACCGTTCTATGACTAACGCTAGTGGCATTTTTCCGAGCGGTTCCGTGCTTCGCAAGGCACGTTAAGCAGTTGGTGCTGCCAACGATAGATGGCAGTTGTTAAGCAAAGTCAGAGGCCTTAGGGCGGCTTGAAAACTTGTGACAGTAAGACCAGCCACTAGTCTTACAAGCCTCCACTAATCCGGACTTGGGCCCCGTGGTGGAGTATGGCCTATACCTTCCCCAGGGAAGAGACCCGTGCACCTCGGTGGGGACATAATGGGTTGATGATGATTAGGCAAGTATAATCCATTTAAGAAATTATTTCTCTAGTGGCTGAAGAGAGACTGAGCGTATCTCGCCTCAGAGCAAAGACACTTCTTGACCAAAGGCACTCTTTGATCGGAGTGGTCCCTTCATGAATTATAATTAATTAATAAGCCGCTCAGATAGTATTTAGTATGCGTCGCTACAAGACGCTGTTAAAATCATAGTTGAAAAGACCTCCTTAAAGCCTGACGACGGTTTTAAATCTTCAAAGCCTTAAAGTATCGTCTTAACGCCCTAAAAAAATTAATTACGGCTTAATTAAACAGTCGGCTGCCCGGTCCGTAAAGGGTAAACGCCCGCGCGACCCGGCAACGACCTGGCAACAGCCAAGCCCTACGAATCCGGGTAAAAAGTAGAAACCAAATATTTATGCACTCACTGGTAAGTGTCAAGTTTCAAAAAACACATACGACGGCGCCAGTAAATGTGAAAAGGCACGGCATGGGCCAAATAAGAAAGTAAATACCATTAATTCGCTTTAATCGCTTCGTGTTTATTTATTCACTTGATTCGAAACATTACTGCAACGTCTGCGATGTGTTTGGTTTGGTAAAGTAGGACCATTTCCTTATAAAATAAACTGTTACGCAGGAATAACCACAATCTTGAGAAGCTATTAATCCGATCCTAAATCAAACCACAATCTTATAATTTTGCTGGCAATCTTTATTATACATTTTGTCTTTACCAAATTACAGCCCTTGCTAGTGTTGCAATAAGGTGCAGATTCTCCAGGAATCGCGAAGCAGTGAATTATAGGGTCGCGAAAACATTATTCCTTTTTCGAAATGCCTGAATGTCTCACCCGTCTCCCGGAACGGCCAGTATTTCTTTGTTGGCGGCTAATGTGGATCACAAAAAACCAAATAAAAAGAAAAAGAGAATTGCCAGTTGTATAAAATCCAGATATAAGGAGAAAGACAGCTTCAGTTCTAATCAACGATATTAATATCGTTGGTTCAAATACTTGATTCACTTGGACTCATTCCAAGTAACTATGAACTATAGATGGCAGTCGTTAAGCCAAGTCAGAGGCCTTTAGGGGCGGCTTGAAAACTTCTGACAGTAAGACCAGCCACTAGTCTTACAAGCCTCCACCAATCCGGACTTGGCCCCCGTGGTGGAATATGGCCTATACCTTCCTCAGGGAAGAGACCCGTGCCCCTCGGTGGGGACATAATGGGTTGATGATGATGTACTGGTAGTAGTCTTCTCTCAAAGAGAGATTGTGGGCTTTAATCACCACGCGTGCCCACCGCGTATTGCCATTTCAAGCTTTGAGGTATTGAATAGCTCAGACACTCAGGTTTCCTCACGATGATTCCCTTCACAATAGCAAATGGCATTGCTACTATACATGCCCGCACTGAGAATCGAACCTGGGACTCCCGCTTCCGTGCCCATTGCAAGTAACTATGTACTGAGCTAAAATTGTGTAACTTCTGTTTATATTATATATTTAGGCCGTAGTGGGTAACACTGTTGTTCTATTGACACAGTGGATGAAATGGCAGTTGTCCGGAAGGACAGAAGCATTGTAAACAGTGAAATCTACGATTTCTATCAGTGCTTCTGTTTACGTTGTTGTAAAGATTTGTGTCGCGAATGGGGGCAGCCACGGCTGGCTGGTTGCAAGGAACTCGTGAGTCTTCCGCGGCTGATTTGTGAATCATACGATACTCGCAATTTCTTCTTTTCTTTTGCCAGAATTTCCTCAACGCCCGCCATCCGTTGAGGATAATCTGGATAATGTGCATAAAGATTCCAGCAGCTTGGCAAAAAAGAGTGAAAGATTCGGAAGTGAAAATTCACAATTATTACACCAAAAATTTAATTTTAATCATATTTTTATAAGCATAGTAAGATTTTTTTTATTTATCCATGGCTTTCCTAATATAGAAAACCGGGATAAAAGTAAAAGTCCAAGATCGGACTTTTCTGCACTTAAATTGTATCTTCTATAGCTTTATAAGGATTAAGGACTATAAAATATTAGATTGAAATAGTGCTGTCTTTATATTGCCTCATTGTAAGGTGGATAGATCTTCATGTAGAGTAATTATTCAACCTAGCCTGAACTGGGCTCAACACAACAATCCAACTAGTTGCAAACAAAAGGTTAACAAATCAAAAACGTCACCACAAATAACTTCTTTGTTGAAACATTTCCAGCACGGTCTGGCGATCCTGGTCCCCTATTCCTTTGCTACTTGTTTCGTACACGCTACGTAGGAATATGTAGAAGGTATACCCTACCAACCGAAGAAGAAGAAAAACAATGAGATACTGGCCAACATCTTTAGTAAAAAGTTGCGCAAGAGAAAAATTTCGAAAAAAGAACAAAGTATAATCAATCAAAAGGCGACACCTCTCCGACTTAGCGCTTCTAAAAGAGTCCTAAACACGACAATGGCGCAATATTTACGGTGATTGCTGACGCGATAACACCACAAGAAAATAAGTTCTAGGATGTAATGTTTAAAAATAGCTTTCACAATTATTGCGATTTATGATTTGCACTTTTTTCAAATACGTGTTACGAAAGAGAATATAATTTTATTCCATTGGTGGCTCTAGTTAGCAACGGTTAGAAACTCATATTTATTTATTATATACCCGTACATTTCATTTTCACGAAACAGCCCTTAATTCCTATATTAATACAAATCCTATACTTTATTAATTGCAAAAAAGCAATGTAACTGTCAAATTCATACTAATTATAATTATTTGTTAGAAGACGAAGTATAACGTATAATCGATGAAGGATAGTGTTTTTTTTATAACTTTCAAATTATCATATTAATGCGTGAATAATAAATTTTATCGATTATAAAATTGCCGATCACTGTTGGGTGACACTCGCGTGCACTCTACAACAGTAATGCTGTTCCAAACTGGGAAACATTATTATCCCACAAGATTTTGGTGCCCATATTATTTGGCCTCAAATCCTCCGCGCAGACCTACTGTGCGACCCTGCTCTGTGCCGTACATGGCAGGAATCGAACCGCGGAACAGCTAATTAGCATGGGAACCCTTCCGCGAACACAAGTGGCTGCAACACGGTGGGGGAGTAGAGTGGGTAATGTAAAACAACACGTACTTACGATGGGGAGTTTCAGGCATGTTCTGTTCATCCAAATTTATTGTTTAAATTTGAAAGCGGCGGCGGAAATGCGTTTGGCCAAGTAAATGCAGGGAGAATGGAGAAACTAGCCGCAAAATTAAATTGGAGTGACTTTGTATATGACCCTAACGAAAAGCAAAAAAGTTAAATGCTTCATAAACTTGCATGCAGTTTACGCCTGATTTACATGGTGCGTTTTTGTACCATGTGCGTAGAATTACTTTTGTACAAGTTACATACTGGGTATATTAAGAAAATTTATTGTAGAAAAAATTCTTTATCACAATTTTTTTAATATGAACTCTCGAATGAGATCACATTGTTTTCCATTCACGATTCTATGTTAACCGCCGGTCGTGTGGCCTTGTAAAGGAAATGAAAACAATCTTCTTTGGTTGCTGTTTATAATTTACTTCAGCCAGAGTTTTATTTTAAACTTAAGTAGTGTTTATGCTGTTTATATGGTTAAGATAAGATAAGATAAGAATATTCTTTATTGTACTAGGAAAACAAATACAAAACATAAAAAAATATGCTGTTAAATTAACCGGAACCTCTTTGGCGTGTAAATGTCTTAAGCATATGTTTTTTTGTAGTAAATTAAAAGACGGAAAGGTAGCTAAATAAACATTTGCTCAATAATGTCATATATTTTCTATAATTCACACAAAACATTGATTACAAAAATTTTGATTTACAATGATGAAAAAAACATCCCAGTGTATGTGACAACAGATTGTATCATAGTTACAACAATACATTTGAGTCAATGAGGTTGGCACCTTGAACGGTTACCAAGTGCAATGTCAGACAGTGTGGAACCTCACATTTACGACCTCCCCCTGGACCTTCCTTCGCCCACCTCTGCGCCTTGGAGACCCATTTAAACCGAGTTTTAAAAATAATTCCCTTGAAATAGACCCGAGTACAAACACTTTTAAAAATAAACGGTTTTAAATAGCTCAGAGTCATTATATTTAAGAGTGCGACTCTTGCATCTTTCACATACTCTTGTTACAGGTCAGTACTTTGGCAGGCTATGCCTTTGTTTATACATTGTGGTAAAACTGCATGAATATGGCGATTTAATTGCATTGAAACTTATAACAAACATTTACATACAGGCACATAAATTGGTTCTGGAACCACACTAGGATACTCTGTGTCGTGGGAACCAGAAACAGCCTCGTCACAAACATGTAAACATCCAAGACCTGGGTTACTATTTCTGGGTTATAGGCAATAGAATGTAATGTAACATAAAATTTCATCAAAATCGGACTACCCGTTTCGGAAGTGGCACTTACATGGTGACACGAGAGTTTTATAATTAGAGACAGAAAACAGATAATGTTAAAAATGTTTCTCTTTTACTTAGTACCTAACATACTACATATGTAAACTGTTTTCGGGTTGCAGCCTAGAACCAAGACTGCACGTAACTCTAGTAGTTATAATGTAAATGGTTGTAACTCATCGGTCTATTAACAAATTAAATTAAAAAAAAATAGGCAGTAATAGTATAAAATAGTATGAGTATCTGTCGTTGCACTATAAAGCACTGTCAAAAACAAAACTGTGGTAAAACTGAGAGTACAAATTTAAATTACAGTCGTTATTCTCAGTTGAACCTTCAAGGGGATTACTTGTCCTAATTTTATGGCGTTTTGGGCTATTTACGATCGTTAGCAATGCCGCGAATTGCTGAAGAACATCCTATTATAATACTTTATTGACAATTCTGGGGAATCGTGGCCAACGGTAAATAGGGTGGATAGTGTCGACAATTTTTAGGTTACTGACTCATCTGTGTTATCGTCAATTCATGTGCAAATTCAAAATCAAATATTTTATTTACAACTAGCTTTCGCCCGCGACTCCGTCCGCGTGGACTTTAGTTGAAAATTTTGCAACCCCGTTCACTCCCTTATGGGTTAAATTTAGAAAAAACGGCGAAACACGTGTTCAATCAATTGTGTTGAAGAGTATTTATTTCAAGTTTCAAGAAAATAAGACAACATTTTTTATACCTACCATACAATTTTTGGCAACCCTTTTCGCCCCCTTAGGGGTTGAATTTCAAAAAAATTGTTCTTATTCCTTGCCTACATTATATATAGATCCTCTGTGCAAAATTTCAGCTTCCTAGGTCAAACGGCTTGGGCTGGGCGTTGATGAGTGAGTCAGTCAGTCAGGGCTTTGAATTTTATATATATAGAAGATAGATAGACTAGCTTTCGCCCGCGACTCCGTCCGCGTGGACTTTAGTTTAAAATTTTGCAACCCCTTTCACTCTCTTAAGGGTTTAATTTAGAAAAACGGCGAAACACGTGTTCAATCAATTGTGTTGAAGAGTATTTATTTCAAGTTTCAAGAAAATCAGACAACTTTTTTTATACCTCCCATACAAATTTTGGCAACCCTTTTCGCCCCCTTAGGGGTTGAATTAAAAAAAAATCCGTTCTTATTCCTTGCCTACATTATATATAGATCCTCTGTGCAAAATTTCAGCTTCCTAGGTCAAACGGCTTGGGCTGGGCGTTGATGAGTGAGTCAGTCAGTCAGGACTTTGAATTTTATATATACATAGATATATAGATAGATAAAAAGATAATGTTAACTTTATGAACGTCAAAGTTGTTAGTTTCACAATTAATAGATTACTTGAAGAAGAAAGTAACAAAAGTAACTCCACATTTATTCTTTTCAAAAGAGTCTTAATTGACAAACTTTCAAAATTGAAAATATTACTCATGGATGTGTTGAACACTAGACACAATTATTCTCCTCTGAAAACGATTAATATTAATCGTGGAACTAATTTAATTCATAACAGTTTTTAGGTGATGCTATCAGCAAGTCCGAGAATTTCATGACACCTTTCATACCATACAAATCTGCCTGTGACATATTTAAACAACATCAGACAGAATTCTAAAAAAAATATGGATTTGACAACCGTCTTAATCAGTTTGAGCGGTACAGTCGACCACGAGTTAAAATTAACTTTTCGAGGCCAACATACAATGAACAAAGTCTATTGGTATCTCATGCCTACAGTTCGGATCGTTAAATGACCATTCAGACGCTGTACTAACTGGGTTATAACCCCAAATGAAAAATGTTTACTTCTAAAACAAAAGAAAATAAACCTAAAATGGCGTAGGCTTGCCTAGCACAACCAACTAGGCAATCAACCAACCATCCCGTCATATCGGCAAGCGCAAGATGGACAGAAGATCTCATCCAAGTGGCAGAAAGACGCTGGATGCAAGCCGCTTCCAACCGGTCTTTTTGGAAACATGGAGGAGGCCTATGTCCAGCAGTGGACTTCTTTTAGCTGAATGATGATGATGACGAACCGAAGGATGTATTCAAATCAACACGTGCGGGTTCCCCTCGCGTTGTTTTTCTTCACGGATGAAGAGCCACTTAGAAAATAGTAGTTATACGTATTCGGATCTTGAACCTCAAAAGTAAAGCCGCTGTGTAACCACTGGGTTAGCCGCACTAGTATAGTAAAGAAAGTCTACCGTACAATATTGCAATATAAAAAACAACAGGTTTTTTTTGGGCGACAGTATGTGATGAAGTCCCTTTCGAGCGCCCTAAATTAGGTTTGGAACCCTTGGCACGGTGCCCGGTGGTCGATCTCTGTCTTGGTTCCCAGTTCGATTCCCGGTAGAGTTGACTGTGTAGAAATTAAAAGTTTGAAGCGAAAGATAAATGGGTTCTCGTTGAAATAGAGCGAAGCGTGGTTGGTAGAGATTTCTTAGGAATTCCGTTCAATAAGAAGCAAATTGTTTATTTAACTCGCAGGCGACAGGTTAATGTTCTATTGATTAAAACGCCTATTACAATAGACTATTTGACAGTGTGAAAAAAACAGTATTATTTATACGTATTCGTAAAAATTATGAGTCTTAAAACCGCTTTAAGCTTTAACAATTATTATTTGTAAAAAAAACACAATATTTTGATAATTATGTATCTGCAGCCATTGTATCGAAAACTGCCTGGATTGGCCGATTCTATGATGACGTCACATGTCAGTAAAAATAGCGTCTGTAATTCATTCGTTCTTACGTTCATTGGTTGGTTTACTGGGAAGTGACGACGTCATAATTCCTGTGCGACGCCGTATTGCCCAAGATAGCGTTTTAGCGGCTTATTTCAAAAGGAAATTTGCGTTTGCCTTTTTTGGAAGAAATACACGAAAGAATTTAAAATTACCACTTTCTGAGGACCCCATGAACAACAACAAAAAATGTGAGATGGTTTTCAAAAATCGATCAAATAGCCTATTACACTACCGATTGAAACATTGGAAGGATTTTTATTCCGAGACTTCATAAAAAGGTAGACAAGGCTTCATAGGCAAGGCTAAATCCGATTGAGATTGAAGTTTTTTAATATTTCATGTGGGAGATCAGAAAGACTCTAAAGTAAAAATAGTAGAAAAAAAGTAAGTAAAAGTATTTAGGGAGTGTTCTTTAAAGCGCGGGCCCAAACTCAGCCTAAAATTTTCACAATCTTCACTCGTTATTGAATTTCCACTCGAAACGATGTTTTCTTAAAGTTTCCCTTTCATAGAGAGCGTGGAAGGACTAAGTTCTACTCGAGTTGTGAGTTCGCAACATTTCGCATCATGCCCTGGGTGGCTCGGCACTGGCGGACCAGGTAACAAGGTATTACTTTCTTCTGTGGTTGCAGTGGTGACACGTAAAATTGAAAATTGATAAAATTGAATCACTCAATATAGTAGGAAAAGTAGTAGAAAATGCTTAGGTACAGCATTAAGTCCACCACATTGCCATTATATTTATTACTTATGTGCTATAAACGTATATAATAATATAATAGATATAAATAAAACAAAAACATAAATATTTACATACAGGTTTATACATTGCTTCACTACAGCGACATCACAAACAATTTGTTTTTTTACAGACAGATGTAACATCTATATTTTATGTCTGCATTGTACGAGACTGTTGTTACACCTAGAATTATCTTCGATCAGTCAAGAGAAAAGAACATACTTTTGAAAGATGTGGTTAAAACTGCAGTAGAAAATAAGATTACGGAAATGTTAAATGACCTAGTTTATGATTAAAAAAAAATACCTTACAAGGTTCACATTATTTGTTGCAAACTTTCCTATATTGAGCTGCACATTGTCAGCAGTACGGTGACCTGCAATCTATGTACGTCACTAGCTTGACCCGTGGCAATGGCTACGGAAGAAAACGTACCGGTGACGGTGTCAATGTTCTATACTTCGCAAGGTAGAACCATGACTGTCATACCAGAACCATGGAAGTCACAAAATCGGGACATGGAAAACGTGAAATTACTTACGAAACGACTAGCTTTACTTTTCTTTATTTCGACAGCAGAGAAACCTTAAATAATTCCGAGGCTTTCTTTTACAAAAACAAAAGGTTAACATCAGTTGAGGGGGGAGCAGGTTTCGTAATGTTGCAGGGTACGTGGATGGGGAAATCACATATTTGATGAAAGTAAAGTACATGCAATGGTTTGGCCTTGTGCGAATTAGGATGAAATGTAAGAAGGCTGCTAATTTACCCACCCAACTACGTATGGATTCATCATCATCAACCCATTATATCCTGAGGAGCATGAGTCTCTTCCCTGAGGAAGATATAGGTCATACTCCACCACGGGCGCCAAGTCCGGATTGGTGGAGACTTGTAAGACTAGTGGCTGGTCTTACTGTCAGAAGTTTTCAAGCCGCCCTAAGGCGGCACGGCAGCCGGCACCAACTGATTAACGTGCCATGCGAAGCACGGAACCGCTCGGAAAAATGCCACTAGCGTTAGTCATAGACGGTCACCCATCCACGCACTAAACGCGCCCTATGTTGCTTAACCTTCGTGATAGTTTATGGTCGCCGGCAGCCGGGGCTACTAGCGATTCTATAAATGATTAGTATGGAGAAAAATGTATAAATGAAAATGAAAGTTATGTATACAAACACATTTTCAAGTACCTAGTTAACACTTAATAGTACTATAGTACTAACTAATACAATATACACATATTGTATTATATTATTGTTTTATTTGTGCCCCCATCTTATAATACATTCAGGTACTTTTAAGTATTTTAAGTACGTTTACCTCAATTTTTGCCTCTTCTGGCTCCTGCGGATTGACAGGTAGAAAATTCCATTATTAAGTCCACCTTTTGTACACTATCGTTTGTGCAATAAATAATTAAAAATAATAACATCAAACAAATCAATTGTATTTGATTTCTGACAATTTACGACGCCTTACGCTGAGCAATATTATTTCACACATCAAAGTGTAACCTCGTCTCATGTAAATAAATTGTTCTCACAGGATAAAAAGAACATATTTACAGTTTATACACACATTACAAATTGCAGCACCTGATGAAAAATCCCATCTGCCACCTGTAACAATGTCTAACAGTGTGCGATAAAGCGTTTTTATCTATGTAAATCATCGACCCCCGACAAATGTAAGAGCTGTGAGATATTATCTTGTATCAGGCCATAATTTATCGGTTTGAGTAACAAGAGTGGATATTTTTCAGCGACTTTCTTCGGGGAACAAATCTGTCTACTCGTAAGTGGTATCGTGCCAGATAATCCGGTGACGGAGAGATTTAATTTAGTTGCAGACTTTCGCTGGAACGCCTTTGAGTGTGTGTCAACTTGCAAGATGGCTCCTCTCTTTAATAGGACAACATTTAGTAATGGTGTATGCGAAATTACATCAAATGAAACAGTTTATTGTGTTGTTCTTTTGAAGTATATTGAGGTTGATGGTCGAAGTCAGAAAGGACGGCGTATCCACTGAACCTTAGATTGATAATGAAATTTTAACCAAGTCAAAGGCTTGCGGGAACTTGCAAGGCAACTTTGCAATGTGATCGAGTGCTGTACAGTACAACTCCAACCGTGTCTTATTTAACTAATAAACAGAAAAGTTGGTAAAAATAGAGGGATATAGAATAAAATATAATTGGCAACTAGAAAGTTGTCGGTTTATGTTCATCCACTAGAAATGGGTCACGTAATTTTATATTTTGATTTAATAATGAAGTGTAAAAGGGTTTACACCGTCGTGGTGCGTTCAGACGCTCGCGTTCAATGTGACATTCAACGAGCACAAGCGCGGGCACAAGGAGTGTTACCAGAAAGAATCAATAATATGCTTCATTTTTTTTTTTTTTTTCAATATAAATAAAGCGACCCTAAAGCAGTAGCTGCCACAATATGTATACGTCCGCGTCGTCTCCCCTGTTTGCACTGACTAGCATGCTCCAGAGGTGTGTAGTTCGCGAATGAATGCTTCGATTGAATGCATTCGTTTTGTGAAACCATTCATTCATTCATTCACTACAAATCTTAACATATCTCCTTCACTCTGTGGCGAGCACATGTCAACTCTGCGCGCGCACTATAAAACTCCAACATTTCTGCATCGCGCAATCAAAGTTTACACATTGACGTACCATAAATACAACGTCCAACAATCAACAGTTGGACCGGCCGTCCCCAGGCATACGATCTGCCTGGCGGGAAATTTCCCTTTATAGTGGAAGAGCATGATCACCCGCTCTTCCCTATAACTCTAATAGTCCACGTAGTAGTTCATTCTTCAAGAAACATTCTTATATCTACCGCACTAAGAACCAAAATTCTGTAACTCACGTGTCTCTCCAGTTCGTAGTCGTTCTCGTCTTGCGCTAGCAGTTGTAAAAACGGCACTTACGACACATTCGATTATGTTGGATACATCTACATCCACATCAATCGTGACATAAAATTCAATTCAAAACACCTTTGTCATTCGCGGACTGCCATGAGTCAAAAGATACGTGAAAGAACTACTGAGCAGTGAACTATGAATGAGCTATGAACTATGAATGAACTCTGAACTATGAATGAGCTATGGACTATGAAGTGGACTATTATTGAACTATGAACTAATAGAGTGAAGTACCTAGTTAAGATAAGGAAATGAAGTATATCACTCTTTTCTTTTCAGTGAAGCGTTATGCGCACCTCTAGCATGCTCGCGAGCGTGCTGCTTGCCATGCGTCTGAATGCACCATCACACGCTATCTGTCTACTTTTGAGTATATAACAGACATTCTCATCTTTATCTTCTTCTTCGGAATGGACACAGGGTATCCTAATGTGTGGCCAGAAGCAATGTATGTCCCTGTGTGTAACTGTTTATGATTGATGTTTATGGTTTTTACAGAGCACTCATGGTCCTCGTAAAGACGTGTTTTTGTTAAGCCGGTACCACACATGACTTTTCGTATTCGCACATCCGCGGAGGATTTAGAATACATTGTAGGTTTAACAAAAATCAGTCCTTACGATTTGTCCGAATACCCGGCAATTGGTGGTTAATATTTGCCAAACGCATATACGAGTGTCCAAGTGTGGTGCCGGCTTTACACGTTGTCATGAAGACTCGCCATTCCTCGTGTTCAGATATCTTTGTGGTGCATTGCTGCGGCGGCCTCGCACATTTATAGCTAACATCAGTTATATAACGCATTGTTTACCAACGAGTCAAAAAACAGAACAGCTGTTACCTATAATATTGGAGCGCAATTTAGAAAATCTTGCCGATACAACTCATGATATCAGTCACGTATACCCCGTGTTGTGAGTCACAGATACATAAGTGCCACCATGATATTGGGAAAAATACATATAAACTCTCGCCGGTATCCCAGAAGGGCAGGCAGAGACCACTCTGGCAGGGACTGCCACCTGCCATGATGCTGACGAATCACTTTCGCTTCATCGATATTCAATAGTCGTCGCATGCACGCATGCCGGTTTCGGGTACTTTTTATCTTGCCCTTTGCAAAATTTGATTAGGCTATTCTTCTAATCCACAACTAGCCCATGTCCGTCCATTTCTAGCCAGACCTCCCTGAACGCTACTTCTTTTTGCCCTCGGCCACCCTCGTCCATCCGTTACCAGGAATCTACTTCGATCCAGCAAACTGGTGAGCGTACAGTCGACAGCACGTCATCCTTCACATTTTAGCTGCAAAGTCGCCCGTAATGCAATGGAGTAGAGTGCATGGGGACTGTACTACGCTGCATTTGCCAGGTCGCGGCCTCCGCTCACAAACCTTAGAACACAGCTGCGCTACAATAATTTAAAGTGACGTCGTAAGTGCCTTTAAAACAGTCTACCGCGTGGTTTCTGAATCAAAGTAAATGAAAAATTACACGGAACATCATCATCTCCACCGTAGGTATGTCTCACGAGCCCTCTCACATTTGTGCCTAATTCCGAGGACGCCTCGCAAATCAAACGCGCAGATGATTTAAATACCATTTTGGCTCCGAGCCGCTATGATTATCAAATCAGAAATCAGAAATGAGAAATCAGAAATTTATTTCAACGTAAACAAATTACATTCGGCTTGTTGAATGTCAATGCACATAAAATTATAATGTTAGCCGCTGCCTTAGGGCTGAATGTAGTGGAGAAAAAGGCAGCAGAAAAAACTCCACTCTGACCATCTTTTCTCAAATCATCTTAAATCTAATCCAGAGTTTGGTAGGTACGAATGTCCATCTACCAGACTTCCAGCAAATGATTCTGGCACGGACTCCCAATCCAATGAGCAGTGATTCTACCTACTCGCCGGTAACTGACCTAACGTACGGACCCGACGATTGGCGGGGTGACCGGATAGCGGTATCGCTACAAGTTACAAACTCTATCGCAAGAGGTTCTACTGAGGTCAACAGCAAACTTTATGCGCTGATAGTGCCAGGAAAAAAGTGGAGAAAGGAATTGAAACAGACAAATTCTTTAAAACGATACCGTTTGTACCTAGTATCTACAAACGTACAAACTACAAATAGCTACTTCCCAAAATAAGGTTAGTGGTAAACTGTGTTTATTTCGACGGTACTGACTGAAAATCAGCGCTGAAGGCTTGTCCATCAGCATACTGCTGAGTCAGCTGCCATTTATAACAGTAGTGACACGCCGTGACCTTTATATTCCCTCTGATTTTTTTTGTATTATTTTTATATTTGGATTTGTTTTGTTATTGTTGCGTGTGCACCGTTTTTATAATATTTTTTCGTCTTCTAAAATACGGCTTGCTTTCAAAATATATCCGCCTGAGTTGAAACTTTGAAAAATTTAATATGAATTATTGAGGTACATACTTAAAACCTTAACTTTTATAGTTTGTATGGGTAGGCTTAGATAGAAGACGACGAATATCGTATTGCTCACGTTTTCTTATCAGTATAACTGACAGTTGCTCTTCTTTGATGGCTCTGTGCCATTTTATTTTCACAGCATAAGTTAGCGGATAACAAAATAATTTAGTCCATACCGCTGCCATAAATTATTGCGGGCGAATTCATGGTTACACTATTATGTGACAATGAAGTCATCTCAAGATAATTTATGTTGTCGGCTATGTCAATGATATCACTTACTTCCATTATTAACGGTTTTGTTCGCTAGGTCAGTTTTATGGAGAGCATACACACACACTTGGTCTATACCTACTGAGTTTATTAACGTGCTGATATTTTTATTCGCCTGCCTTGTTGGTCTATCAGTTAACAGCTTGATTACCAAGTCAATTATGGGTGCGATTCCCACTGCAGGTCGCCGTACTTCATTATGTACAAATATGATGTGTCTAGGGGTATTTCCATGCTTGTCTATGCCTAGTGACCATAGCATCTAAGGGTATCCAAGTTTAGTACCAATGGAAGTTATAATTTTATTCACTTAGATGTTTGTCTTACAAGCCTCCACCAATCCTTCCTCGGGGAAGAAACCCGTGCCCCTCGGTGGGGACATAATGGGTTGATGCTGATGATGTTTGTCAATTCCTGTATTACACCTCAAACAAATAAACTATTTTATAATTATCATCTTTCACTCTCTTACTAAAAAGGGCCTAATATACTGCGGCAAGCCCTTAAAACAAAGCCAGACTCACCTCGCCGCCGTTTCCTTCATCGATCGGTCAGACAGACAGACGAATCCTAAGTTGGCTAATAAATTATTTATAGTTACCACGCATGACTGGTGAAATCAACTTTGACAATACTAATGAGAGCGGTGCGGTGGCGGCGGTTCAAAGCTCTACCGCTTTACCATTAAACTTAAACTTAGTTCGATCCTTCTTAATGCAATCAAGGAGATCCGCCCTAGTCTTAGACGTGGTCACGTTAATTGCGTTTAGATGAAATTGTTTTCTTGATGACTTTTAGCTACGTACATTTTGTTTGTTTGTACAGCAACACCTTTGCTGATAAATTGTGCCCGGATAACGGCGACAGGCTTGCCACTTGTCACGTTGGGACCTAATAAACTCGGCAAAACGTGGGCCCAGTACTAGTGTTGGTGCCTCTGACTACCCCCTCGGGGATAACGGGCGTGAGTTTATTTATTTTTATGATTTTTTTTTCTTTTTGATCACTAATGAAAAAGGACTTGTAACCGGCAGGTTAATTTTTAGGGTTCTGTATCAAAGGGGTAAGGGAGCCTATCACTAAGAGTCCACTGTCCGTCTGGCTGTTACCAGGCTGTATCTCATGAACCGTTAAAGCTAGACATTTGTAATTCATAAATCATCGGCAGCAGAAATCATCTATGAAAGTCATAGATGATTTCTATTGCCGCTATAACGGCAAATATTAAAAATGGAATAAAATAAATTATATTTAAGTGGGGCTACCATACAACGAACGTTAGTTTTGCTGTTTTATGCTCGATATTAATAACAGCAATAGGTAGGCCCTTGAAATATTCAAATGTTGTACAGATAATAAATAGTACGGAACCCTTCTTCTCGAGTCTGACTCGCACTTAGCCGGCTTTTTTTTTAGATACCAAAGGAGAATGATCAATTTACTATAGGAGTTCGTCTATTTTTGCGTCTTCTTGCACATTGATGAAACCAACGGTAAACTATAAGAAATTAGCTCTGGATTATGCAGGAAAAATATTATGAAAATACTGGGTGGCGCAAAAGTACTGGCACTAAAGAAAATACTTTTTTTTTTAATATGACATTTTCTGTCATTTTGTTGTTGAAAATTGTGTAGTGAACAAATGTAAAATACTTGATTTTCTTTGGGGTTTTTTGAAATCTCGGGTGTATGTGAACAAGCCACAGACTCTCGCAGCTCTAAAAGAAAACATTCGTCAAGAAATAACGAACATATCGCAGGAAGTGTTACGGCAAGTTATGCAAAATGTCATAAATAGGGCTCAAATGTGTCTGGAGGTCACCATTTAAAAGACATCATCTTTAAATCCTAATGGTACGAAATTTAATGGCACAAATATACATTTAAAAAAACCTAAATCTAGTTTTCTAATTTAGAAAAAATGTTATAGCTGAACCAAATAGGGTCTTTACTTTTGCGCCACCCAGTATTAGATGGGAGTTTCGAGAAATCTTAATTTTGAGCCCATGTTTTGAGGTTATGACAACTTTGGTGGTTTGGTGTTATTTTGGATTGGCATTGATACCTTTTAGTTTTAATTATAAGTATAGGTCATTATCAGTTCGTTCCTCCCTTATTCTGAGGTTCGTTCCTACGGAAGAAGTTTGTGCTTTATGCCACAGATTATTATTTATGCTTTTAGCCAAATATGCAGGCGTTTACGTACTGCGACATTTTGCAGATAGCGTGTGTGTGTAACAATGGACGATTTGCGAGTGTATCCATGCACTAGCAAATCGTCTAAATCTCGACTATATCGCTGCAAAAAGTCGCAATGTTTAAGGAGCCTAATGGGGGACAAAGAGAATTTTGAATTTCTGTTATGCATAAACAGTCTTAGGTCCTGCGCACAATTGAGACAAGACTATCCTAAGCCCACAATGGCGGTTTATTTTAGTTATTTATTCCACATATTGTTCATACATCATCATCATCATCATCATTTCAGCCATCGGACGTCCACTGCTGGACATTAGAATCTCCCAACGATTTCCAAAAGGGCCTGTTGGATTGTTCATACACATTACACACGGTCATTTTAACAA
The DNA here is from genome assembly GCA_947310845.1 of Yponomeuta plumbellus. Lineage (NCBI taxonomy): Eukaryota > Metazoa > Arthropoda > Insecta > Lepidoptera > Yponomeutidae > Yponomeuta > Yponomeuta plumbellus. Next base: position 7,058,778 of record OX371216.1, on the reverse strand, counting down.
TAAACTACATTAACTAAACAATATCAAATCCACTAGGATCAATTTGCAAAAATAAAACCGTAATAAAACCGCTCGTTTGAATTCCCGTCAAAAACTCCCCGTTTGCAGTTTGCACTTTCGCAATGTAGTACACAGTACACCTTTTGCGATTTTTGCAATAATTTAATCTAATCTGTGTTTGTAATCTGTATTGAGTGACTGAAGTGGGTTACTATTGCACGGACCGAGAATTTATGGCATGAGAATGTACAACCCGGGAATTCGTGCCCAAATGACACCAATTATCGGGACGTGCATTCCTGCCTGTACATTCCCGTCCGTGCATTCCCGGTCCGTACCGGGAATGCACGAACGCGGAACGTACAGCCCTGGAATCGGTGACCATTCGGTGCCTCGTTCACATCACAGAGAATACTATCAACTACGTTGTTCCCATCATAGGTTTTGCGCATTTTACTGGAGTGTGTGAGGTATTTCTTTTGGGATTCGTTTAGAAACGCTGATAACGCACGACCCGAGAACGTGCGGGCGGGAATCCATGTACATGTACACGGATTCAATGGCTGTACATTACCAGGGCGTACGTTCTCAGGATGTGCATTCGCGGTACGTGCATTATCATCTCCCACGGAAGTTATACAATCAATACAGATATAATTTTTACTTTTAAACCCCTGATTCTTTTATTTTATCAAATAGAACTATGAAATCATTTTTCAAAAGAAACATTTTGAGGTATAAATGCTTAAAGCGCAACGCAAAAGCAACATAGACTGTTTTTGGTCATTCTCCTTTAATCTTTCTCTATAATAACTGGAATTATAATAAAACATTTTAATACTGTTTTACAGAATCGTATTTGTATAGATAAGACTTCTAGAAAATTAAAGTGAGTTCATTCCAGAATTAAGTTGATAATCGGAACAGTGTTTTTTTTTGTCCGTTGCGTTGCATATTATTATATTGTCTTGTTGTGATTATGTGTCTGTTTGTTTTGTTTTTGTGATGTGTCTTGTTTGTGTAATAAATTATTTTATTCTTTTTTATTATAGAATCTGCAGCCGAGTGCAAAATCTTCAAGAGATTTTTGAACTAAAACATTCGTACAGTTTGAGAATATACCTCGGCTACTATCGGATAGAATCGATTATATTGCAATAAGGTAAGGTTTATTTTTTATTGTTATTTATAACTTTACATAACTTTTCAAAATAGTGAAGAAAAGTTTTATACAGAGCAGGAAGGCACACACTTGTGTGCTTTCGGTGAAAACCGAAGCCTACTCCAGACCCCGAGGTATATTCTAAAAGCTAACAGACTTTAATCACTAGACATTATTAACTTTATTCCGAATACACTGTGTATGTAAATAGCGTATTTAGTATGAAGGTTAGCACTCAGAAACTTTACCCATCTTCAGCTATATACCTTTGTCATTTAAAGTGGAGAGTTCAGCCTCATTATACGCGGGTTTGACATTTAAATCCGCCAGTAAACAGCACTGACTCAGTGCTCGAACGGCAGTAAACAAAGATCAATCTCCCGCTGGCAACTAAACGTAGCCTTGTTGATCGCGCCCTATTAGCTGGAAGGCTTCCAACAGATTAGCTCTATTATCTGTAGGACGGTTTACAGTTAGCAGTCATAAAATGAGTTTTAATTTGTGGTGCCGTGGCACACGTAACACACGTAACGAGTTATGTTCACGTGGTGAAAAAAGGTAACTGCCTTGCCTTGATGGTAAGCGGGTTCGACATTAAAAAATATTTTGATTTTGCCTGTTTCTGGTTCCCACGACACAGGGTATCCTAGTGTACGGCCAGAAGCAATGTTTGTGCCTGTATGTAAATCTTTACGTTTATGTGATGTTTTTCTTCAAAAAAGTATTACTAATTTTACTACTATTTCAAATGCGGATGAATGTATATTCCTTACTCAATCACGCCAACGTTAAGCCAAGTCAGAGGCCTTAGGGCGGCTTGACAACTTCTGACAGTAAGACCAGCGACTGGTCTTACAAGCCTCCACCAATCCGGACGTTGCCCCCGTGGTGGAGTATGGCCTATACCTTCCTCAGGGAAGAGACCCGTGCCCCTCGGTGGGGACATAATGGGTTGATGATGAATCACGCCAGAACAGATTAAAGTCTAGTAGCAGCATAAAATTAGCCTATGTGCTATTCCAAACTATAACACCTATTCTCTGGAATAGCTATGTGTAGTATCCTATGTGATATTTCAGAGAATAGTTGTAGCTGTAATAGCACATAGTCTACTTTGTACCTCGAAAAATTACACATCAAATTTACACGCGAACGAAGTCGCACGCAACAGCCAGTGATAATCTAATCGATCAAACGTCGCTAATAAAATGTCATCATACATCAGGACTACATACATATTTCTGACTGACGCAACAAAAGAGTGCTACATTACGAAGTGACACTAACTAGCCATGTATCATACCATTTCACATTACAGTAGGAATTAAATAAATATAAATGCATCACACAACGACTTTAACAGGGTGAGAAGTCGATATGACTCAAAATCTTCCTAGTAGGCGAGACTAATGCAAATTCTAAGATTAGTCTATCAACAAGCCAAGCCAGGGATTATAAAGAAAACAGAGACCATTTATTTAAGGAAGATCCAATTATTAAAGAACATCTAGGTTAAAATTAAACATCAAGAAACTAACATCTTGAAACACATTTTGTAAACGAAGCTTTTCAATAAGTATGTATTAGTTTCTCATAAAATATATCGAAGATAGACATAGACATAGACATAATTTATTCGTAATATTCATTACAAGTCACATTAAATTTCATTTTCATTAAAATCACATACACGAGAGTGCGACGATATGTAATAATTTCACGCAGGTTCGAATAATGTCTCGTCAGCCTTTCACTTATAAAAACATTACTGTCTTGCTTCAAGTAAAAAAAAAGTAGGTATCATTCAAACAGACAACCGTAATGATCACAACAGTCATCAAGACAACGCCAGGCAACGCGATGATTTGTGAATCAACTCATCACCGTCATCTACTCCGGTTCGACCGTGCAAACACAATCTTTTTAAGATTAGGCCGTGTCTAGAGTGAAGATCGAAGAGCGGGAAGCTACACATAGCGGACAGCTGATCAATCATGTTACATTTTGTTTGCAATAAAGTTACGTACAGTCGACAGCACATCATGGTATACACCCATGCACTCTACTCCGTTGCGTTACGGGCGAATTTGCAACTAAAATGTGAAGATTGACGTGCTGTCGACTGTACACTAAGAAAGCTACGTTAAGGATTAATTAAGTAACAAATGTATTTAAAGAATTTGCCTCTTGCTTACACAACGCCAATGCCTATAATATTTTGGTTGCATTGGCGTCCATAATCATAATGAGGAATAGAACCAATTGCGTATTTCTATCATTAATCGTCATTATCATCAGCCATTTGACGCCCACTATAGAACTTAGGCCTTCCGCGTGGCTTTCAGTCTTTTACCGTCCGCATCCATCCACCGCATCTATCATGAATGGTGCGATTATTTATTACCATGAACAATGCAAATAAATTTAGAATTTCTTTGAGTAATCATGTCAGAAGTAGATTATATAAAGTGGTGCTGTAAACTGTATCATATCACCACGAAGGCACCATAAAATCCTCTGAGTTTGATTAAAAAACTGAGAGGATGAGAACAGAGAGCTAGGTGTAGCTCAAAAGCGGCGTATGATTCATGTAATATATATCGAAGATAGATCGTCTTGGACAGCGAAGAGCGGGCGGCGACCCGCGCCGCTTATCGTTTCGCGCGTCCTCCAGCCCTCGGCCCAAGTGCTCGTGCGGAAAGAGCACCGTTACGGACAACAGTAAAAGCGTTTTTTTGGCACTTATACTTTTAAGCACCTATTGTTTGCATTGTCAGAGTCCGCACGAAAACTGTGACGAATCTGACGACGGCACCGTTTACATAAGATCGCTTAAATAATACGCATTGTTCTGGGCGTTTGCCGTTAGATATTAACACTATTTGTTATTGGGAAAAAATCGAGAGTGATCTGCAGCCATTGGCGTTAATTGCAAAGTTTAAACATCATAGTCCATAAGGATATAAAAAAAAATTAACTCCTTTTGCAGGAGATTCGACGCGTATATTCCTCTTCTACGTTGAAAACCGTTTTTTCTGAAATAAAGTGATTTTGTATGACAGCGTTATAAAATTTGCTTCTTACCGACCAAAATTTTGTTTTACTTGACGCCGTTATCTAGTATTTCTGTTACATGTCACTACAAAACGTTGTTTACTTAATTTCTTTACGCCATAGATGAAAAACGCTCATGATCCGATCTGGACTAGATAGACAGAGGGATCGAACACGTAACTAGGAAGTGCACTCTTGTGAAGTATAAACCTCAATCCGGCACGCAAATAAACCGGCTCCCCATTCTCCACCCACGTCATCCTTGAGGCGAAAGAACCATCAGCCACGTCCCGAAAGCATCTCGGCGAGATTGTGTTCAATAAAGCCACGGAAGCTAATTGCAGTCGATGGTATGACGTCAGAAAGCTCGTCGAGTGCAAGCGCATGCGAATTCACCGACCTAGGTGTGAGGCACACAGGAAGGACGAGGGGCGACGTAGCCTAACAGTAGCGACGCTTTCTATAGGAGAGTATCGTATCGTATTAAACTTAAAGAAAGAAACATTTACATACAAGCACATTCATTGCTTCAGGCCACACACTAGGATTGAGAACCAGAAACAGTGACATCACAAACATGTAAACATCCAAGACCTGGGCCTAGATTCTGTTAATGAACTGTAGTACAATGACAACTGCATGAACATGGCGATTTAGTTTCATTGTTGCTTTAAGTCTGCCCGCGAACACATATCAAACATTCTAGGCGTCAATGGTATGAAAAAACCCGTTATGTGGCCCTCATCGTACTATAAGTCTATAATGCACAAACAAAATCGAGGCCCTGGAGTTTTTTTTTATCCCCAGCGGGGTTTGAACCAGGGACCTCTCGCACGGTAGGCAAATAAACCAGAATGTGAAAACTTCTGAATCTTATAATAAACCGCTGTCCCACTGCGACACACACATCAGACTGAACCCAAGTCAGTCAAGGCATCAAGTAATAAGTTTTTTGTGTTTGAATATTGGAATTAAAGACATTCCGATGCATGAGTTCTAATAATGATAATGATCTAATGAGATAATGATCTAGATCTAGATCATTATCTAGAACTAGATCTAGATATTTATATTAGAACTGGCTTTCCTTACGTAAGGATGTAAACTCTGTTAATGAAGGACTTTTGAAAAGACCAACTTTGGAGGTTTATTGTCCATTTTTTCTCCAAAATGATCTGGATTTTGAATTGGAGGCCTAGTTTAACTTGTTACCTTAATTAAGGCGCACTTTCTGTGCTATTTTGAATATTGATTTAATTTGATAACCAAATATCTATTAAGGTCGGAGACCAATCAAATGGGTGTGGTGCACTTAACGACAACCAACGATAAAGTGGTGGCAACACAAACGGATCCCTCGTTATTTGCCTGAGATCCGTTATTTTGAGATAAATTAGTTACAACACATTATCAAATTTACAGTAATAAGCAAGCATGTACCTCAATTGATTCAGACCCAGATGAGACAGGAAATCGGTGGCCAGTCGCGAAACATACATTGAGCAAACTTTCCTTCGACACCATATAGAGGAAATCCGTGGAGTATTAGACAAGTTTCTTAAAGCACAGGTTGAATAAAAACAAATTAGACATCAGAAACTGACTTCAGGTCGGTTGACTCAAAGACCTCCTCGCTACGCATATCCGTCCTAAAACTTCTTTAAAATTCTCGCTACTATCGATTCCAGGTACAGACACGCCCTTTATTCTAAGACTGAGAAGATCAACGACCCGTCAGGACTATCTATCATTAGACAGGGTTCCCCGAACGGCTCCTGGCAGCTTTAAATATTCCCTGACTCTGCGCTAAGTGGAAGCGCATCTAAGTGGGGCTCTTTCCTGAAAGCGCCCGCGCACCCCGACTCCCGACTCCCTATAAATAGTGACGTCTGAAACTCGGGCCTTCAGTTGTGAACAGCCGCCTGAGGTGCGAACACATCCAGAGTCAGAAATAGAACGGGAAACGCGCCGTAAACAATCGAAAGTTTGTTTCGCAAGTGACTTTTCCAGTTTTTGAAGTGAAATAGACTAATACGCTCCAGATTGCGTAAAGTGTTGGAAGACGTGTTCAACTTAACTGGAGGAGTAGAGTGCCAAGATGAGGGGAAGCATAGGATCCTGCACAGACAGCTTCAGGACGACGAGCTTGGACAAGTCTATCCTGGGCGGTAGTTGGGAAAGCGTGGTAAGTTCAACAACAATCCATGAAAAACTGGAAGTTACGACTAGAATTTCCCAGAGGGAGTAAAAACTTAAGTCCACCACTTCTCACGATCCTCACACAGCTCTACATGTATGTTTGTTAAAACAAAACAGGCATACAAGCTCTATTTGGCGCGACAACCTTTCAAGAACCGTAAGCGTGCCACGAAACCTCTTTGGTAAAAGTCACGTGTCTCAAAAGGAAGTAAAAGTGTCGTTAAACCACTCAATAAAAGCAACTAGCTCTAATTTACGCGACTTTTATAGGCGTGTGAATATGTTAATTCTGCTCCTAGTGTTCAGTTGACGGAAGTGTAAATGTAGGCCTCCTGCCGCGGCTGATTACGCAAGGTGCAGTCCTATTGCGCTTGAAAAAGCCAACTAGACAACTGGGCAACAGACAACTATGGGCAGCTGTCATTGAACTGCGCGTGCGTGCGTTTGAATATGGAATCGCGTTCCTTTTGTGGCCAGACTAAGCTCTTGACATTGCCAGCAGAGCTTTCACGGTTAAGCCGAGATAAATCAATCTTTCGACGCCGTAATTTACAAAATTTGGACATCCGTGGAAGGAATATTGATAAAAAAACTTTGAAGTCGAAAATTTGGCTTTTGAGACGGCTCAGATTAGCATGTTAAAAGGCGTTTTTTCTTTATGGTTTTATGGGTCAATAAATAAAGGTGTCGCCAATAGTCACGGATCGGGTTGACACAGTGACGATTGAATTAACATAATGGGTGGAAGACACAATTAATGATGAATTAATCAAGAGATATGAGTAATAGACAACAGTATTCTTACAACTAGACAAGTTTTGTAGCAAAGTTTTCGACCAGTTAGCTGAAAACTTTCATCAAGTAGAATAGAGGCGCTAGAGTCCAATACTACACAATATGCTTATTGTCCAAACGCGGAACATGTTAGAAAGTGTTTATACGTCACTTTAAATAACCAGTTGGCATTGCTAATCAAAACAACCAGTCGACTGAGCGTTTCGCAATTTGGTAGCGGCGAAAATATTTCGACAACTTTCACCTGTATTTAACTAGCATCTGAGGGAGAAAGCGAAAATCCAATAGAATCAAACGAGTAATGCTCACAATTTAACTACAAAATTAGAAAAAACACACGGGAAACGTTCATATGTTTACGTTTGACAAAACGTATCCAAACATCCAAAGCTTTGCCAAAACAGAACTTATATTAGAGAAAGTAACTATCGTTAGTAATTTCACTTATTCGTAGTGGATGAATATTGTCGCTATAAATACACAAAATACCTATGTACAGTCTACAGCAGTACGACCATTACGGTATAGTTAAGTCCTTCGCAAAGCTACTGAATAAAGTTCACGCGACAAAAATCGACGTACTGTCAACTTTAAAAGCAAAATAGTTAAATAAATACCCATTATAGCTTGCATCCATCCAAACGAAGTAACAAAGGCAACGTCCGACGGTAAAAGCCTTAAAAGCAGCTAAACTTGACATAGAAGAAATGTATTTCGAAACCCATTGCGACACGGCTCCCAAAGACGGACTCGATCTCGTTATTCCGGTTCGTGGTTTCAAAAGTCGACAGTGCGCTATTCGATCTAATGATAATGACAAACTGAGTGAAACTACTGGAGACACTGATGGTCGCATGACAGTATTTGACTAATTAGATAATAAACTACAGGCAGGCAGAATAGGTGACGACGCTAAAGATATTAAGAAAATGAAAAATGGTCTGAGTTTGTGTATGTATACTGCAGATAAGAAATGTCAGTTTCTTTTGACTATAGTAAAATAAATAAGCAAAATCATCAAGCAAATTCAACAGCGACCATTAGCTGCAAGATGATTAAAGAACCTTAAATAGGTAAAGGGTACATAAAATATATTCAAGTTTAATAGAGAAAAAAAAGAAACAGAGCGGTTAGATGACGGATGTACGAGGAAGAGAGCACGACTAAAGCTACATGATGATGACGATGATATTAGACTCGCAATTTGTAAAAATTATCGCGCAACACGATGCCAAAATAATTAGGCTAGCGCTGACGGCGAAACTTGACTCATCGTAAAAAGTTTAGAGCACTTCCAAGAAAGAGCGATGAAGACAAAAAATCTTTAGCTCGATATATAAAACAAGGCTCGAATGAGACAAAAAATCCTGCGTGGGCATAAACCGTCTCGGGAGAAAGGTCGGATCGAACGACGCGATGCGTACGCGTCACCGCACTAATAATAATTGTCACGTAATATCGGTTATTAACCTTCGCGATCGGATGCAAAAGGTAACTAGGCCAAAAATAACGCTGTCGAATCTACACAAATAGACGCAACGACTTTGAAGAAGTGCATCGGTTTAAAATTGGAATTGTAAGACACGCTCCACATGCGCGGGAGTTCACAATTCGTGAAAGACCGTTAAACGTCCGTTTGGTATATAAATTTTAGTTTTATCTGTTAAACTCGACAGTAAAAAACAACTGAACAGGACATAGCTGTAAATTGCTGATATAAAAAAATGTATGTCGAGAGAGTATTCGCACATATGATTTAACGGTATCTGAAGGTAGAAAGATCGGCTTGGTATTAAATTATCAAGTTTATTGCGACAGCCATGAAGACCAATTTTGAATCTGACCGGTGGGCCAGTGAGTCGAATCGGCTTTTCAGTTATTTGGACAGTAAAATTGATTGAACTTGGATATCTCCGCGACCGGACGATAGATTGCAACTAATGGTTGACCAAATCGCTTTGAGTCATGAGGCTGTAACAGTAAATAAATGAGATAATATTAGCCGCGTAAACTGTTGGGTGTTTATCTGAAATAGCTCGTGACAAATTTAAACGTGCAACACGACGTTATCACCTTCAGTTCTATAATAAAGGGTCCAGAAATAGCGTCCACTATGCACGCCTATGACGAAAGCAGACGGTTCCATCGCACTATTACGAAAACTGGAAAAGATAAAACGGGGCTCACTTTAGATGCGGCGATAGCCGCAGCAAGAAACGTTGACATTTTAATCTCGACGAGATTTGACACCAATTTGGAACGTACCTGAAACAAAAGTAAAACGAAACGTCAGTAACGTGATAGAATTTTAATATTGAATAACAAGGTCTTAGCCCAGATCTAGACAGCTGATTGGACTTTTTAATTAGACCGTGCAAACTAACTCGTAACAGTACATAATGACCTATTTACTACGACCCAAATACACAACAGACATGTGTAAAAATTCGCTTTTTCACGGAACGTAAAGTTAAAAATAACATTTAAAACGTACGCTGTCACAGCACGGTGTCAAGCAGGCTCAAGCTGTCAGCGCAGAGATATTATGTCACATGAAATATGTGGAATTTTAACAGGTTACTAGGAATCTCCTGTATCTTTGTATGTAGGGCGGTTATTTTGGATTGCAACGGGGCTCGTGTAAACAAAAGCCCGAAGATACAATTTCGCATGACGGACGAGACCCCATGACAGGCAAGCGCCCTCATTACATCATGTCTTAATGAAGACCCGATAGTAAACCAAGCTATTTCGACTCCGACCTAATATTTTGAACCGCATTTTGCAACATCTCGAAATACGAGGGAAAAAATATAAAAGCTTTTCACAACACTGGAGGGAATAAAAATGTTTTCCCGTGTAACGAAGATTGAAGGAAAAAGTTATAGCGGGCACTCGGCGAGTATTGTGCAACGATATCGAAAGGCCACACACAACACAAAAAGCTTTTAACGCTCGGAAAAGTTATTCTTATATGAATAAACAAAAGTAACAGCTCTCTGAGTGACCGCTTTAATAATAAATCACTCACTCTTAATATTACTCTCGGTCCTTTCTCTATAGAGCTTTGAAATACTTACCAGTAAGCCCAGACTCTTTGAGAAAAAATACGGACAAGGCAACTCAACAGGTGGTGGCAAGTGAAACATGTGGTTACAGTCCCGAAGGGCTCAAATAACCCGAGAAAAGGACGCCCAATGCCGAACCACAAATAGCTTACAGAGATAGCGACATCAACATTCAAGTCACGTAGGGAATGTTTCAACCGTCACTTTAAATAATTCCCCAAGTAACCGTTCGGGCTAATAGAATTTTAACAAAATCTCTTTCTCTTGATTTCAGGTGTCCCGCGATGATTACGAGATAGACAACCAGACTCCGAGTACAAGAGGATCTCCACTCAAGGACAATTCGAACATCAGAGACGAACAGCCGTTATGTGTGAGCAGACACAATCCTAATAAAACATTTAGAAGAGAATCAGTCATCGCCAGTTGGAAGAATTTGAAAAAAGAACGCGAGCAAGCGTTGGGCAAGCGGATCGTTTTAGTCGACGCTGAAAACTACGAAGATTACTACGGGAGGAACAAAGTGAAGCGATGCAAGAGCGACAGGTCGACAAGCGGCACCAAGGTACCAAAGAAGGTCAAAAGGACGTATTCTGTCTTGTACAGATACGACCCGACAGAAGAGAAGGTAGTCAAGGAGTACATTTACCAAGCGAGCAAGGAGCCTGAAGTGACAGCGCCTGCGCCATTCATGCTACAGAAATCCCGATCGGAACCGTTCTTGGTGCCACAGAAGACGACAAAGAAGAAAGTGAAGAGGTCGTTCACAACTCTACTGAGCATCAAGACGAAATTCCTGAACATTTTCGCTCCGAAAGGTTAAGGGAAGACGTAGAAATAGCTTTGGAGGGAACACTTGCTCAAGTAATGCATTTTTATGTTTGCTTTAATTTGCCGAATCTAATTGGCGAAGGTTTTCTGATTAGGTCTGAGGACGAGAAAAGTTCTAGTCAAAATTTGTGAAACGTTTTTTCTATGACCTTGATGTTCAGAGAGAGAAAAGAATAGAAAGAATAGAAAGTTGGATTCAGGAACGAAATAAATAAGATAGATAGATAGATAGATAACACTTTATTGCTCAACCATAATACAGAGTTATTGTAATTTCCTTATGTCTAAATGGTACACAATTGGCGGTCTTATCGCTTAGAGCGATCTCTTCCAGACAACCTTTTGATGGAGAATTGCAGGAAGAACATAGTCGGTAGGTGTGGATTTTCGGATGTACATAAATAAAAAATAAAAAAATCGAAAATATATTGAAAAGTAGCAAGATATAAAGAAGATAAGTAGGTACTTATAAATACGTGATACATGACATGCATATATTTAGATGATAATACATATACGTACAAAATAATAACATACTTATATATTTACAAAATAATAAAATACATATATAACATACAAAATAAATACATACATAATAAATGCAACAGTTTTCCAGTTTAAGAAGTAAGTAAGTAGCGGGATTTTACCAAAGCCTTAAAACAATTCAAGGACTTTGCTACCACCACCATTTTATGTCAATTTTATTAAGTAGCTTTTGAAGATATATTTAGTCCATGACTTTGTGATTTATGTGTGTTGTGAAATCCGATAATTATTGAAATATTGTATAATCCTAAATTAGTTTTCCAAAACAAACATGTAAAATTTTTAAATCTGTCTTTCAAAATAAAACAGGAGGTTTAAAAATAAATGTTTATAACAATTCTAAGCCATATTTTGAATCTGAATTTCAGAAAGAAACCATTACAATATCAGAAAGTCCATTCAGGAAATATAAATGTACTTAACAACTTTTTCGTTTGTAACGTGTTGAACAGCGTCGAATTGAAAAAGTAAAAAGCAACATGTAGATATTAGTCTAAACAAGTATGTTTTCATTCCTATAGAATAAGGTACCAATTATTAGTTAAAATATATCATTACATAATATACTAGATAATAGGTCAATAATTTTAAACATTAAGAAATTTCAAAGTAAAATTTTCTGATATTTTGTACAATCGTTAAGAAACAAATCGAAGAGCACACTTTGTTTATAAGAAAGAGAATACAGCACATAGCTTACTGTTTGTATTTAATATTACTAAAAAATAACGGTGTATTAAAATTAAAACCAAATAGCTGTTGTTATAAAAACTTAGCATATCTTTTATAGAGATAAAATAAAAAAAATCACACGATTTCTTGTTTTATTAATTTAAACTTTAGGCACCATTCGGTTATCAAATAAACTTCCGTACAATGCACCCGCATCATAATTTCCTTTGTCAAATTGTAGTCAGTGGGCTTCATAGATTGCTACTATCATTAAGTTACATAAAATTAAAACCTCTATGCGGGACGACAGAGCTTGGGCGATCATTCATTCTTAAGTACCAGCTTCACATCAAATTAAACATACAACATTAAAAAGGTACCTATTACCACACAAGAAAGTAGAAACTCCTGTTAGCAAACTAGTAAGACACGCGAACAAAGCCAACGAAAAGAGTTAATTCAAACAGAATGAAATGCCATAAAAAGAGCAGACGCAAATTGACACGACGATGCAGTTATCGTGACAAAGCACAATTAAACGACTATTAGCAGATAGAGTAGATGTAAACATTACCCTACTTAGCGCTACGTCATACGTTGGCCGCGATGACACGTGCAGCGTTGGAGACATCTAAGTTTTATGCGATAGCCATTTTTTTCGATGCGCAAGGAGGGAGACCTTTCATTAAAGGTGCGCCACCCATGTTATGAAGAATAGAGAAAATGAAGATTAATCTATACTATATGGCACACGAAACATTTAACAGGATAATACATTAAAGAAATAGCATGTATGTACCTACAAAGGCGAATACGAGAAAAAATGTGCAGGAAACCTTACTTTCTGATTTAAAAAATTCCCAATGGTCTTTCTTTGCAGATTAACGGTTAAAGATTGGAGTTAAAATATATACAGCCAGAAAACATACTAATGTAACAATATGCAGGATGTAATTGGACGGCGAATATCAAAATTATAATAAAAAACATTACCGAAATATCAATTTGTAATGGAAATTTATCATTTTTATTATTATTTTTTCTTCGTAAAGTATGTAAGTAATTGAGGGATTTACAGAATTTGAATTGCCGGAATTGCTTTTTCATTTAGACCTAAACAAAGATAACGTGGGAGTTGCAAAAAGCTGCAACTTTTAACAGCCAGTTACGTAATTGCTGACACTGGCTTGAGATTACTTAGATTTTGACTGCCTGGTTGGTCTAGCCGTAATCACGTCTGATTACCATGCCGGAGATCACGGCTTCAATTCCCGCTGGGGGCTGTACCATTGTTCGCCGTACAAAAAGCCTCAGTATGGGTGTATTTCAAGTAACCACAAATAAACTTACCTGGGACCTTAAACGGACCGAGTTTTCTACAAAATTAAATTACTTTCAGTCTCTGTCTATGCTGCAATGATAAGTTATCAGAATTAAATAGTAGCGGAAGTATTGCTAGAATGGGAGCCAAATTTGTCATGATCAAATAGGTACCTAGTGGTTTATTAATCATCAAATAAAAACAACACTTCGCCAAACAGAACCAGGTCATAAAAACAGAGGCTTCAAACCCAGGTCAGCAACCCCGCCAAGGGTTGTCACCCTAATTGTGTCCGCCATTTTGCTTTTTTCCCAAGGCCGTGCCTGTCGGTGCTTGGGACTCGGGGCTCGGACATGGATGACTGTTTGCTGTCAAGGTGCGAATGGAATTGGCATAATGCCCGGCAAATAACTTTCCTAATAATCCGCATAGTCGGAATACCAGTAAGTTTGCGTTGGACACGTTGCTGAAAAAAATAGTGTAGATTATGTGCTTGCATGTAACATTCTACAATAGGCTATTTTTTTTTATATACATTGCTTCTGGCATTTGAGAGGTTTCTGAAAACCATCTCAGATTATTTGTTCATGAGTGCTCAGACAGAAATACTTTAGTGTATTCTTCTAAACAAGCAATTAAGAAATCTGTTTGAAATTAAGCCGCCAAAACGCTGTCTTGGGCAATATGGCGTCGCACAGGAATCATGGCGTCACTGGTCAGTAAACAAACCAATGAATACAAGAACGACATTAATGACACATGCCATATTTACTGAACTGTGACGTCATCATAGATTCGGCCAATACAGGCCGTTTTCGATGATACAGCTACAGTTACAAAATTAACAAATTTCATTCTGGTGTTTCGGGTAAATGATCCATTTTTTAAAAGTTAAAAAGACTTAAAGCGGTTTAAAGACTCATAATTTACACGAATATTAAAATATTTTGACTATTATTAAAAAAAATATTTCTCGGTGTTATTTAGGTACAGTACAGATTATAGATGTCACCAATGAAAACCACGAGACATTTTAGACGAATTGCTGCAATAAACAGCAAATATTGATCACAAGTCATATAAATACAAACATTGTCTCTTTTTTAATCACGAAGCCAGGTGCTATGATTCTCATAAATTATCGTTGTTGTTGTCTTTCCGCTGGCCCGATTCGTTGTTGGCCTATTTACTTATTCCCTTTTGGGGAGAAATAATTGTTTCCGTCAACACCAGATAAGATGGCGCATTGTTTGTTACAGGGCAGTCTGTTTACTATCTATTAGATAGTATCTAACTCAATTTTGACCACAACAAAAAAAATAATTACAACTAAAAGAACAGCAAAAGGTAAAAATATGTAGAAAATAATTCGCCTATACTATACATCAATACAGGAACACATTTTTAAAATACAATCAAAGTCAACTTTATAATACGAGTCGATATTTCTTGGATTAATGAGACAAATGTACGACCTACAACGAGCACTTGATAGATATTACTTAACATCTTGATAGGTATCTTAACGAATTTTATCAACGCTTAGTTTACATGTAGAAAAAAGCTGGATGAAATGAAAAAATATCTCGAAATATTCAGTGGATAAACCAATACCTTTAGTTTAAGCAATTGTTTTATCTTCTTTTAATGCCTCTCCATCACTGGAGAATGGCAGTCATTTTTTTCAGCGCGAGTCTGAACAGCTGCACGTTAAGCAGTTGGTGCCGGCTGCCGCCGATAGATGGCAGTCGTTAAGCCAAGTCAGAGGCCTTAGGGCGGCTTGAAAACTTCTGACAGTAAGACCAGCCTTAGTCTTACAACCCTTCACCAATCCGGACTTGGCTCCCGTGGTGGAGAACGGCCTATAGCTTCCTGAGGGAAGAGACCCGTGCCACTCGGTGGGGAGATAATGGATTAATGATGATGATCCGATAGAAAACGGCACATGCTGAAGCAGAAGATACAACTGTGGCCATTTTTATGGCCGTGAGCCTATTTCCTGCCGCCTCAAGGTCTGACAAGCAGTAATGTTTCTATTAACAAGCAGAAAAACTTCAAAGAACTTTCCCGTACAAATTGTCAACTTCCCATGCTTGCTAAGCTTAACTGCTCAAATGCCACTTAACTATCGTCTTCCTAATAAAATTACTCGCCAGCATTGGGACTGTTCACGGCTGCTAATCGAGTTTAAAGTGTTCATTTCCTATCCGTGGTTAAAGTACATGGAGTATTTATAAATCATAAGGACAAGAAATGAAAACTTTCAAGAGTGCTGGGACTATGGTTCAGGTTGGGTTTTTTTTGTGCGAGCCTAAATTTATTATTATTGTATTTGTGTTGTCAATGAAACATTAGGTAGATATTGTGCATGTATTTGTAGTAATTAATTAATGCATATTATAGTAAAGTTGTAGTTATTATGTAGAGCCTTGAATTTGTTATTTTTACAGAATGTTCTACAAACACAACTTACAATAACATAGATAACTGTTACCTATAACAGGTTATAATTTAATTTAAAAATTAGAAGGACATAACTTTTAGTAGCAGTAGTTCGGTTGTTAGTTCGGTTGACCGAACTAATGCAACTTTTCAGTAGCAGTAGTTCGGTTAGTAGTGTTACACTGAATACTTAGCCAGATCAACAGGTTTTAATGAGACTTTGACAAAGGTAAGGTTCATCAGAGTAGGTATTCAATCATTTGAAATAATTAAACTAAGCAGCAGCAGCAAGCAAGCAGCTTATCTACTCGTACGTCCCACTGTGGGGCATAAAACTTCCATCAGAGAGTGTGAATTAAACCTTATTCCGGATACACTTACTTGACTTTTCAGAGAGGAGCTTCAGAAGACGCGAGCTCCGTCTCAGTGCACCATGATTAAGCTCTGCGAATCAGAGCGAAACCTGGTCGGCCCCTTCAAGTAAGAGTATCCGGAATAAAGTTAATAATATCTAGTGCTTTTACGAAAGCTTGAGTTCAAAAAGTGTGACTTTATTACCACGCGTACCCACAGCGTATTGGCAATTTCAGCATTAAGACACATACTTAACCTCCTCAGTCCCGTGTCGACAAAATAACAATAGAAAACTATTGTTATTTTCAAGGTCAGGACTGAAGAAGTTAAAACAAAACATAATGACATAGTTTGTCGTTTATATATTTATTTATATATTTTAGCTCTAGTGATCGGTGCTTCTGCCTACCCCCTCGGGGATAACGGGCGTGTATTATTTTTTTATATATTTTTTTTACATATGTCATTTAATTTATGTAAAAACGAGTGAATCTGATAAAAGCGTATTACAACGCATTCAACGCAAGTAGGTACAAAACTTTCCCCGTGACGAAACAGTTATTTTCATCAATGCTGAAAAAAAAAATCGCTCAGCGCCATCTGTTTGCAGACTGAAAAACTACGCTGAAATCCTGTAACACACTTCTGGTGTTGGATCAATTCCAGGTGGCTCAAGATAGAACGGTTTAGACCGCGTGGCTTATTGGAAAACCAGTGTTATTTGACCTAAATCATTACTGTATCATGTCGATCTGGCTGCAAGCTACTGGGTAATAAACAGAGAGGTCGTTAGTGAAATCTTACAGAATCTGTTTTAAGCTACTAACGAGTGCACTCATTTTAGGTACGGTTTTACGAAAACTGAACTGAAACTGAAGAGTATGACTGATTCAAGAAAAATAAACATAAACATTTACATACAGGCACATGCATTGCTTCTGGCCCTACACTAGGATACCCTGTGTCGTGGGAACCAGAAACAGCGACGTCACAAACATGTAAACATCCAAGACCTGGAGTTTTTTTTTCTCCCCAGCCGGGGATCGAACCCGGGACCTCTCGCATGGTAAGCAGATGCGATAACCGTTACGCCACAGAGGTCGTCAAAACTAATAGAAGCTATTAGGTACAAATATTTAAACAGGCTATCGCGTGATAGTTGTAAATAAAATAAAAATAAATAAACTCACGCCCGTTATCCCCGAGGGGGTAGGCAGAGGCACCAATACCTAGAACTGGGCCCACGTTTTGCCGAGTTTATTAGGTCCCAAACGTGACAAGTGGCAAGCCTGTCGCCGTTATCCGGGCACAATTTATCAGCGAATGGTGTTGCTGTACGAAATAACAAATGTACGTAACTAAAAGTCATTGGTGCATGCGTGGTTCGAACCCAGATCCTTCGAGAATCAAGGGTCAACCCCACTGCGCCACCACCGATAGTTGTAAATGTACTAACTAATCTGTAGTAAGCACTTACCCCCCGGTTTCTCGCATGTTGACTTAACTGACACTATAAGTACCTATCTACGTCAAGCAAAATGACGATAATTTACTTTTTAGTCTATGTGCCCTGCCTCACTAGGACGCCATGGCGACGTCGCCAGCTACGTATCCAAGCAGTTTGTATTGAATGGCGACGTTGCCAGACCGTCGCCAAGTGACTTAGGCACCATGTATTTCAATATTAACTGCTTGGATACGGTCGCTGGCGACGGCGCCATCGCGCCATGGCGTCCTAGTGAGGCAGGGCACTAAATGTAAAAGTTAGATAACAAGATTTTTTTAGAGTAATCGCGTTTAAATTGTGAACTACCGCTACCCACCAAGAAAGAGGTTGTGAATTCGATTCCCACTCGGGGCCGAACATTTGTACAAACGGCCTCAGTCTGGTTGTTTTTCGATGTCTGTACTGTCCTTGCCTGGTTACCATGGCACAGGGTATCCTAGATTGGGAGCAGGTCAAGTGATTGTGTTGGGTGGATGTTATTATTATTATTACTGTTTAATTCTGATATTTTGCGTATATTTATCATACTGCGTAAACAGATATTGAATTGCAGGCTCGAAAACCGATCCTGTGAGTAGGATTTGTAAAAAAATAACAAGTACCTAACGTACTTCTTCTGTGATTATTACCGGTAAAGCCTGGTTTACATTGGCGTTATTTTCATGTTTTTTAGCATGCTTTCCATAGAGCTAGAATGGAATAGAAACGCTAATTCCTTTTATAAGTACATAAGCAAATAATAAATCACTAATGGTTGGTTGTATACTTTGTATTTAGGATTTTTAAAGTACTTTTACAATATATTGCCACCAAATAAGCTATGAATCGGCATACGTTTTTGCCGTCTCTATTTTATTCAACCTCTATGGAAAACATGATAAAAATGCATGAAAATAAAGCAAATGTAAAACCAGGCCTACGTCTGCAAATTTTATTTTAATAAAATAAAATTAGCACTCGTACCAATCGTAATGTGTTTTTTTTTTTTACGAAACCTGGAGATGACCTTCGTCATTATTCGCATTACGTGACCTCCTATTGTACCTACCGTTCATTAGTGCAAAGTAACAGCGATGCAATTACTCAAAGTCGAAATGGGTATAAGGAGAGGCTTTTAAACAAATTGATGTCTCGGTAATAGAGCTACAATAATGGTTATAGTGCAATAAAACGGAGGTCAGCGAATATGAAGACGGTATTACATAGGGTGTCTCTAGAATCGAAATATATTGAAGGTAGGTACTAAACCGTTCACCAAGAAAAAAAAATTCGATACCGTTTTGTTAATGTTTGGTTGATATTTCGTGATGTTGATAGTGATAAACATTACTTAATATGAAGCCTGTTGGAAATACATAAATTAATTTGAGAAATTGACAACTGAGTTTTTTTTTTTACATTTAAATACAAGCACATACATTGCTTCTGGCCCCGCACTAGGATACCCTGTGTCGTGGGAACCAGAGACAGCGACGTCACAAACATGTAAACATCCAAGACCTGGGTTTCTTTTTTTTTGTCCCCAGCCGGGATTCGAACCCGGGACCTCCCGCATGGTAGGCAGATGCGCTAACCACTACGCCACAGAGGTCGTCAATTACACAACATAAACTCACGCATGTATCCAAAGGGGTAGGCAGAAACCAGGTTCTGGCACTTGCCGCGATCCTGGCAGATTTCTTTCACTTCATCAACATTTATTAATCGTTGCAAGCATGGACGCCAGTTTCGGGATTGAGTCAATTCAATATTTCTCGACATCAGAAACTTCTGACAGTAAGATCAGCCACTAGTCTTACAAGCCTCCACCAATCCGGACTTGGCCCCCGTGGTGGAGTATGGCCTATATCTTCCTGGGGGAAGAGACCCGTGCCCCTCGGTGGGGACAAAGTGGGTTGATTATGATGAGTACAAAAAAAATATCTGAAGAAAACAGAAGGAAAATAAAGGTCACGGCGTGTCACTGCTGTTATAAATGGCGGCTGAGTCAGCATTACGTGGATGGAAAAGCCTTCAGCGCGGATTTTCAGCATAATGTCGTTTGTAGGCTAGTAACTTTGACGAGCTCTGTGGCGCGGTTAGCGCATCTGCTTACCATGCGAGAGGTCCCGGGTTCGAATCCCGGCTGGGGACAAAAAAAAACAGCCCAGGTCTTGGACGTTTACATGTTTGTGACGTCGCTGTTTCCGGTTCCCACGACATAGGGTATCCTAGTGTGGGGCCAGAAGCAATGTAATGTGCCTGTATGTAAATGTAAAAATGTAACTTGTAGGCTCGAACTAAAACGTAGCGTATAGAAATCACAAATCCGACCAAATGCTTCTAACGGCGAGATTTAGAAAATCGAACATTTTCGGTTGAGAGCTGAACGACCCTGTTGAACCTGTGTAAATTTTCAAGTAATAAACTTGTAATAAAGCAATAAGCCAAGGTCAACAGAAGACCTTACGGTTTCTAAGGCCTCGCCCGAACAATAAATCGGTGATTAATAAGACAATGATGGCTTCATACATTGTAAAGAACGTAATATCGTGATTCTATCCAACCAGTTAAACTAGCACGCACTCGGTACGGGTGCACGAAGACTCATACGATGCCTTCTGTCTCAATATGTGAGTGGTTGAGCAAAATGGGACCTGGAGGGATTGGAAACCGTTATTTTTTTTATTTGATTTTTTTAATGTGTGGCTTTTAGCTTTGATTTGGTCTAACCAGAATATTTTTATGTGCCGTAGTTATTTTTTTATGATTTTTTTTTCGTGAGCCGAGCCGAGTCGAAACCTGTCTATACACGAAACTTCAAAGTCGAATTTTTCAAAATCAATTAGTTTCCCTTGAGGTCCCTTTTTGGTCAACCACTCACATATTGTAACAATGAGGGCCGATTTCTGAATTGAGTATTGCGCTTTGTGATTACTTACATAACTGTACTGTGCGTACGTTACGTAACGAACGTTACTTATATATTTCCTTAGTGTAAATTCTCAATTCAGAAATCGGCCCTGAATATTCTATCGTGGCTTAAATTTATTTTATTTTATTTTACATTTTATTTACACAATAAACATTTACATATAGGCACATACATTGCTTCTCGCCCCCACACTAGGACACCCTGTATCGTGCGAACCAGAAACAACGACATCAAAACATGTGAACATCCAAGACCTGGGGTTAATTTTTTGTCCCCAGCCACGATTTGATCCCGGACCCTCTCGCATGGTAGGCAGATGCGCTAACGCTGCGCCACAGAGATCGTCATAAATACATATTAAGAAAAACTTTATTAGTTTCTAATCTAAAAAGTATCCGGAGCGTGCGTTCACACAACAACGAATGAATGTCGATGAAGTGAAAGCGATCTCTGAGGATCGTGGCAAGATCGTTCCTGACCTTTGCCTAGGGATAGGGGCGTGAGTTTATGTAATAGGTATATAAAAATCTTGTGTCACTGTTTGCTATCGAACGACTCCAAAACGGTTTCCTGATTTTAATGATTTTTTTATTTAAAGTCAAACTCAAATATTTTATTCATAATACAAACAAAATGTTTACTTTATGAAGGTCAAATGTGTTTATTTCCCAATTCATATATTGCATGGAGAAGAAACTGACAAAGAAACTCCACATTTATTCTTTATGTCTGGTATATCTGAGAATAGATAGGCTAATTGATACGGCAAAGGAACGTTTCCTTAGTCAGCTAGTATTTCTATAAAATATATTAATAAGTGTTATATAGTCAGCAAGCTATGGTAGCGATCGGTACAAGACTTGGTTCACATTCTGCCCTCGTAAGGAAGAAAGCAGTAATCGTAAAAACGCAGTTTTGAGTAAATCGCTATTCATTTCTTAGGATTAGAAGGATTTCATACATTACTGCATATTTTCTTACTGAAATTTCAGGTTTTTATTCTAGTAGACCTTCAGCCACCATTATTTTTTCACCTATAGATATACCACCAGGGAGCCCAATTTTGCATCCAAAGTAAAAACGCAGTAATGGCTATTACTGCGTTCTTCCTTACGAGGGCAGCATTCATCTCGTGCGTTCGAGCCCCGGCTACACCAATGACTTCTATGCTACTCGTATGTACATTAAATTCATACATTTGAAGTAGCAATACCACTCCGTTGCAGTGAAAGAAAACATCGTGAGAAAACCTGAGCGGCTGAGATGTTCACATACCTCAGCGCTGGAAATTGCTAATCGACGATGGGCTCTATCTTTAAGAGAAGGCCTCTGCCCTACAGTCCGACGAAAATAAGCTGAATTATAACGTCAATGATCTCCGTTTTAGGTAGCTTAAAAGTGCCTTTGCTCTTTGAGTTGTAAAGGTAGTATTATCATCTAACGCAGGGATCCCCAAACTATGTTTGACAAGTGACCCCTTTACCAAAATGAACTGTTACCTTAGACCCCCATGGCCAAATTACCTACTTTTAAGATCAACCCCCTTATTCATAATGGTCCGCTAATTTAAAACAAGTGCTTAAGAGTGTTATTTTTCATTCTGACTAAGGTCAATAGAAGAAGACAGAGTGAGAATTAGCAATGCTTTAAGTTAGCAGCCTATTATGAATAAGGGGGCCTACCTTGAAAGTTTTAAATAACAACTTGTGTTAATTTAATAGGGGTCGATTTTTAGACCTCGTCGACCCCCAAAATCAGTTTTCGTTTATGTCGACCCCTAAGAAACCGATATCCCCAAGGGGTCGATATCGACCACTTTGGGAATCCCTGATCTAACGTAAGGCACTTTTGTCAAAAGGCAATGAAATACAAAGAAACAGCAAAGTACCTACAGCTTTTCTACTGAGCGAAATATCGACACAATTTATTTGATGTGTTCGCCTGATTTGGCAGAAAGTTGAGTAAGTTTTCACCGTGTACAAAATGCTAGGCTCAGCCTACGAGTATGTCTAGACTTAAGGGGATCTTTATAACCGATACAAGGTCGAGGTTACACGCTATGGCTTTCTTGGCATTGACTTTGTCGTCGCATGGGCGGAAGTTTACTGTTGTAATAGGGATAAGCCATTTCTACATACATAATATCGCACCCTTGCAAGAACAACGTGATATTTCAAAGAAAACCATTTTTTATTCAAAGCATTTTTTTAACGCGATTTTATTTACTCCGAAAACGTCGGAATAATGAGCAAAAGAGCAAATGAGGAAAACCTTAAAAAATGCTCTCATGTAACGTACGGGTTCCGAAATAACACGTTGTTCTTGCAAGTGTGCGATATATACTCATACCTGCCATTTACAAAACCCTTCCAGAGGAATTATGTAACAAGCACCTCAGAAAAGCACAATTCAAAAGTATGCTTAGGCGCTTTGTTTTAAGCAATTTGTAAACATAAAATATTAATTGTGTAGAAAGTATTGTTAGTTAAGTAAGTATATAAGAACTGTTACCAAGAGCTTGCCGATAAACTGCATTAGCAGTTTGGCAAACTAATGCTGTTGTAATATCGCACTGTTTTAGTGAATAAATAAATAATAAATAAAAACAAAATGTACGTAGCGAGTTCCAGCTTTCAGCAGAAATCTCTTCCAACTAACCCAAACAAACAATTCCACATTTTATAAAACCTCTAAGAGGAGTGAAAGCAGAAGTGGCCCTAAAAAAATTCAGTCGCTACAAAGAGACTCCTATCGCAGGGGAATATAGTAACAGATGACGTCATTAGGGGTTGCAAATGGATGACGTAATTTTGGGGCGAGAGGGCCTCGGAAGAGCTTTCCGCGTGCAATCAGTCGTGATGAGACGAAGATTCGTCTTATTCATCTTCACATCGGTTATTTTATTGTCATTACTGCGACTGTTTATGGGGCTTAGGCGTAAAATGATGTGTTCTCACTAAATATTCGTCGAAGACAAGATAGCAATTCTACTAAAAATCCAAAAATTCTTCTAAAAAGACAACGTCATTATAATATGGGTGAATATACGGTATTTGATTTTTTTGTGTCCCAGAAGGAAATGTTATCTGTTCCATTCAATATTGATAATTTCTCTATTTGACACAATTTTTAAATGTTTAATGATGAGGGCCAGAAGATTTTTCCATTTTTTTGAATTTTATAAGCACCAGAGGAAAATGTGTTACCAGAGAACTGACACAAATGAAAGCAGGGAAGTGACAGGCCATTGATTATAGCTAAGAAAGGGGACACGTATTAAATAAAACATGAAATATGCCAGAGGAGTGACGCCACAGGAGTGACAAAATCGCACGAAACCTACAAAAACATATCACTCGCTTTTCTGATCACCGTATAACGTAATACATGACATCTACACACAATAAGCATTGCATTGTGCAAATATACAATTTCGTAACTATAAAATACAAAAACATAGACTTGCCAGAGGAAATACTCCAACGACTGGCAGAAACACGCTTTCCTACAGTGAATCGCAAATTGACGCTATATTATAGGAATTTTGCTCAACGTCATCAGCTTGTTTCTAACTTAACACTATTGTATGCGCATAGTTCATGGACAAAAACATACCTTTGCGGTTTTAAGTCAAATTTTACTTCTTTGAGTTTCGCCAGATGAAGTGACATTATTGTAACGTGACATGAAAGTAAGTTATTTTTCTTTATATTAATAATTTTTATTACATTTTTTACTGTATATTTTGATGAAATATGTTTCGATATTTATAAAAGCGTATGATCATATTTAAAAAAACATAATGGGGAGGCCAGAGGAGTATACATTTAGATAGATAGATAGATAAAAAAATTATTCACATTTACACACACATGTACAGGAAAGATAGGCACATTGTACAAAGCAAACAAAGAGAATTTACAAGTATTTTTAACGATTATGTCTTAAATTAAACAATTATCGTGAATAGACTATGTGGGCCAAATAAAAGACCATATTCTTTAATGCTTAAGCATACGGACGCAATAATATAATAAGTTTAACATAATATTTGTCCATGGACCATAGAAATTCAAATAGCGTATATTGACCCATATAATGAAAAGGATTAAAGTTAAAAATATTAAACCAGTTATATTATAACCGGTCGAAAACTCATTCGGGTCACGTGGTACAAAAACGCGCCATAAGAAACGTTCCCAAAGTGTGAATAGAGTAGCATTACTGATTGAGTTATCTTGTACAATAATGTTTTTATGAATCTACACACTTATTGGTTCAATGAAAAAAGGAAATCTTAGTAAGTTTTTCATTATCACGGCGTCTCAGTCGACGCGGAGAAGCGAAGCCAACGTAATTTTGTATCGTTTTAGATAATAATTGATTTAATAACGTCGTAACCCAGCAGAATTTTAGAGCACGCCGTTTCCTTGTTCTTCTATTCTCCTCTTCTTTATAAAAAAACACTTGTAAAAAACGTAACCTACCTATTATGACCTAATTTGAAGATGAATGCATTTCGATTCAATTCTTCAAAGATGGCCGCACTAGGAATAAGTTTAGATAAGAATATTCTTTAATGTACCAGAAAAAACACTACAAAACATTTAAAAAGATACAGTACAATTGGCGGTCTTATTGCTCGAAGCAATTTCTTCCAGACAACCGACGATGGAGAGCAAATGCGACTCGACACCTTTCTGCTGTAGTCGACGCCAGGCTTTACCCATAAGCACTGTAAGACGTCGCGTCGTGATTCGATGCGTTAATTTGGCTTTGACTTGAGCTTTACTTTAAAGGCAAGCTCGTTACCATCCGTTCGACGTCATCTGCAGAGTGCAGCATGCAGAGGCAGGCATCCGACATATTCCCGGTATTCCGAGCTGCTGAGCAATAAATTGCTATGCATGACGTCGGAGCGGAGATGTGGAAACTGTCAGAGATCACACCGGGCGAGCGAGTGCGAACAGAGTTCGGCGAATGGAATAAGAACTATTTCCTGACTATTAGCTAGGTTTAGGGATGAAGATTAACGCTGTTATTTATAAATTCAAATCCAAAGTAATTAAAAATATATTTAATCTAGAACAGGAGCTGTTGGCTTATTTAACTTTATAAGTAAAAAAACTAAGCGTCTTTTTTAAGATCATTTTGGAGAGAAAATGGACAAAAATACTCCAAACTTATTCTTTTCAAAATTATGTTACTTAATTAGGAGTTGATATATTTTACTGTCAGAAAGGCATGCTCTGAACAGGAGAATTGGCAAACTAATTCGACGCGATCTCCGACGCTCCAACACTCGTTCAATAGAACGAGCAATCGAGCAAAATCGGGGATCGAAAGTGTTTGTCCAATCTCTTGGGAGAAGCCATCTGACAAAGTTGACCACCACGGATGGAGTGGTTGTTTCCTCCATACCAGAGGTTCTTTCGGAAGTTGAAAACTTCTACGGCCAGCTGTACGCTGCGCATGCATCTCGGCCTGATCCCGAAAATGAGGATTCCAGAGCTACATTGACACGCCACTATACTGAAGACTTGCCAGAAGTCAGCCTAGACGAAATCGCGATGGCTCTTAAACAGCTTAAAAATCCGGCGGTAAACCCGTAATGAAGGAGCTCCAGAAGATCTTTAATGCTGTCCTCTTTGATGGGAGAACTCCGGAGGCGTGGAGTAAGTGTGTTGTCGTGTTGTTCTTCAAAAAGGGTGATAAAACCCTCCTGAAGAACTACCGACCCATTTCACTCTTAAGCCACGTCTACAAGCTGTTTTCAAGAGTTATCACGAACCGTCTTGCGAGGAGACTCGATGAGTTTCAGCCACCTGAGCAGGCCGGCATTCGGTCGGGTTACGGCACCATAGACCACATTCACACAGTGCGGCAGATTATACAGAAGACCGAAGAGTATAATCGGCCCCTGTGCTTAGCGTTTGTGGACTATGAAAAGGCCTTTGACTCGGTCGAAACCTGGTCATTCTGGAATCTTTGCAGCGATGCCAAGTCGACTGGCGATACATCCAAGTGTTGAAAGGTCAATACAACGCCGCTACTATGGCCGTCCAAATCCAGAACCGGCAGTCTGAACCTATCCCCATACATCGTGGTGTGAGACAAGGGGATGTTATTTCCCCCAAATTGTTCACAAATGCTATGGAGGATATGTTTAAGACGCTGGACTGGAAGGGGTACGGCATTAATATCAGCGGCGAGTACCTTTCACACTTGCGGTTTGCAGACGATATTGTCATCATGGCGGAAACGCTGCAAGATTTACAACATATGCTGAGTAGCCTAGCTGATTCTTCCCAACGCATTGGTCTCCGGATGAACTTGGATAAAACCAAGATTATGTTCAATGAACAAGTAAATCCGGAGCCAACTGCAGTTCAAGGCAGTACTCTCGAACTTGTAAAGGAGTATGTTTACCTCAGGCAAAAAATGCAGTTAGGTGAAAACAACTTCGAGAAAGAGGCCAATAGAAGAATTCAGCTGGGCTGGGCAGCTTATGGGAAACTACGCCGAGTCTTCACATCGCCAATCCCACAGAGTCTAAAGACGAAAGTCTTCAATCAGTGCTTCCTACCCGTCATGACATACGGTGCTGAAACGTGGACACTCACGGTGGGGCTGATCCACAAATTTAAAGTCGATCAGCGTGCTATGGAAAGGGCTATGCTCGGGGTTTCTCTGAAAGATCGAATTCGAAACGAAGTCATCCGACAGAGAACCAAAGTCACCGACATAGCCCACCGAATTAGTATGCTGAAGTGGCAGTGGGCCGGCCATATCACCTGAAGAACTGATAACCGATGGGGTAGAAGAGTTCTTGAGTGGAGACCGCGGATCGGTAAACGTAGTGTAGGACGTCCTCAGACTCGGTGGAGCGATGATCTTCGCAGGGCGGCTGGCAAGAGCTGGATGAGAGTAGCCGAGGACCGTGTTCAGTGGCGTGCAATGGGAGAGGCCTATGTCCAGTAGTGGACAACCATAGGCCGATGATGATGATGATGATGATATTTTATTGTTGTAAAACGAATGCATTGAACTAATCACTTTCGCGTTCGCAGTTGTTTTCGAAGTACCTATGTAAATTAGAGCACTCTTAGTATACCAGAAAGTGGTGGTTAGTGTCTTTCTCAGTTGAGAAACCGACCTGTGACGTCCTTACATTGATCTACGCAAGTTTATCCTACCTATCCCATCACTACCTGTAATCTAAAGACGAAGTATATAAATTGGAGCAGACTCTTAGTATACGAGAAACTGGTGGTTAGTGTCTTTCTCAGTTGAGAAACCGACCTGTGACGTCCTTACATTGATCTACGCAAGTTTATCCTACCTATCCCACCTTTACCTGTAATCTAAGGACGAAGTATGTAAATTAGAGCAGACTCTTAGTATACGAGAAACTGGTGGTTACTGTCTTTTTCAGTTGAGAAACCGACTGTGAGGTCCTAACATTATTCTACGCAAGTTTATCCTACCTATCCCACCTTTACCTGTAATCTAAAGACATCGGATTTAGTGTTAAGACTCTAGGCGCCAGTTTGCAAGCCTATTTGATTACATCGGAGAACAATTTGCATAGTGTAGAACAGTTTAGGCGGGGAATTGCTTCGTTAACTAAACAAAAGGGGAATTTACCTCCGGGGGCCTGTTTCATGGAACTGCAATTCACGGTTTATAATGACAGAACGATGTACATTGCACAGTCGATTAACATGTATGTTAAAAAGTAGGAAGGATTATTAAATGCTATAAACATTTACATACAGGCACGTACATTGCTTCTGGCCCCACACTAGGATACCCTGTGTCGTAGGAATCAGAAACCGCGACATCACAAACATGTAAGTATCCAAGACCTGAGGGTTTTTATTGTCTCCAGCCGGGATTCGAACCCGGGACCTCTGGCATGGCATTAATTTTTTTGTTTAATATATTAAAAAATCGTATAACTATACACCCAACTTTCATAGGGGTTTCCATTTATCCGATGAGAAGTTTTTAAATAGTACTTCAAAGCTTCGGAACAAAAATTTCGCATGACTGAACCCGCGTAGTTCTGTGGGCTCAACAACACAGGTACGAGTAGCGGTACATAACTCAAACAGAGTTACACAGAGGGAAGTTAAATATAGTACTACAGCGACAAAAGCGTTTGTGTAAGTTTCAGCAACGTTGCACGTGACGTCACAAACTAAAATAACAGGAGAGAATACGGAACGCGAAATCCCGATCGGCTTGCAAAGCGAATATGACCAAAGGGACACAAGAGACCCAGCCTAATAAAACGATGAAATAGATCGTTACATTTTTAGTTCTTTAGTTACGCTTACAAATCTTTTGAGATATGTATTACATAAAAAGATAAAGAAAGTATAAAAAAGCATCCAACATGCTATCACACACACACACACGCCCGCCCGCACGCACGCACGCACGCACGCACGCACACACACACACTCGTCTTTGTCTGTGCCATCGAAGCCCCCAAGCCGATGAGCCGATTTTAACGTGAGTTTTTTTTAATTATAATACAGAGCTAATTAAATCGAAATGGGCCTTAGATTGGTAAGCTCCCAATCCCAATCTACATTTACAAGATCGTCAGACCACAGGGTATCCTAATTTGGGACTAGAACAAGTGAATGTGTTGTGGACGTTATGTTACCATTTTTTCTATTCAATTCAACTGTCTACAGTTTACAAAGCTACACTCCTGAAACGTTTCAAAGTCCTCAAAGGTACCGGAGGCGTATGTTAAGAGAAAATGTACTGTGTTAGTTAAATAAGGAGTACGCTAAAATATTCCCTGATGCTTTATTAATAAGGTCTCTGGGGCGAGCATCTCGTATTCTTTATGTTAGACAAAATTAGTCCTTTCACGAACTTTGTAGCGCAGCGGTTAGGACATCTCTGCCTACCGCGAGAGGTCCCGGGTTCGAATCCCGGCAGGGGTGAAATAAAACCCAGGTCTTGGATGTTTACATGTTTGTGACGTCGTTGTTTCTAGTTCCCACAATACAGGGTATCCTAGTATGGGGCCAGAAGCGATGTATGTGCCTGCATGTAAATGTTTATGTTTCACGTTAAAAAGAAGGGGGTTTTTGGATGTGTAAGAGGAGTTACACCCTGTATATCTACAAAAAGAAAGGCTAGATTTAAAGCGAAACTGTTTATTCCGGTTACGTGGCTGAAGACAAAAGGTTTGTGGAATAAGGGACAAAGGACAGGCGGGAGTTGGCATCGCGCCAGAGTTTAGAGATGAGTGGATTTGGAATTGGTTTCATATGACTACAACAAAATTTGCTAAAAACAAAAGCAGTATGTATCATCATCATCATTCAGCCACAAGAAGTCCACTGCTGGACATAGGCCTCCTCCATGGATTTCCAAAATGGCCGGTTGGAAGTGGCTTGCATCCAGCGTCTTCCTGCCACTTGAATGAGACCGTCTATCCATCTTGTGGCTGGCCATCCTACGCTGCGCTTGCCGATATGTGGTATCCATTCGATCACTTTCGGCGTGCTATGTGCCCCGCCCACTGCCACATCAACTTACTAATCCGCTAGATTATGTCGACGCCTTTCGTTTGTCTACGTTCGTCTATTGTACTCCGGATTTTGGCAGGTGGCAGTCCCTGGTCTCTGCTTACTGTGAGATGTAGGTACGTATGTAAATATGTATGTATTAGAGTACAATATTTCTTTCACATTTCTCGAGACCTCGAAAAAATAACAATATCACACACACACCTAACTTTCATTCACACAGACATAATCCAAATTTACTGACCAATCACTATAATTTAGGCATCAACATTATCATGGTGCTCACGAGCTTAATTTCAACCACTCCAGGAAGTTACAAGAATAATCTCTAGCATCGTAATAATAAACATCGTTTCCTTGCACCTCATAAAAACAAACAAGCGCAAGCCGTCGCTCGCTACCATTTGGAAGCGATTGTTGACACAAAGGCACTCGAATGGCCAGCGAATGGCCTTCCAGGGGTCAATAGCTCAGTGATTCACCGGGCGAGACTATTTACATTATTTCACTTGACGTCTAGACTTTGCACGCCAATGGACATTTTATCCTGCAACCCTCTCTTTCTGCACTTTTAAATTGATTTAGTTCTCTTTGCTCTTTAGAGGTAAGTTCATTTAATTTAGTCATAGTATGTATCTTCATCCTACACTTTGTCTTATGTACGTACGTACCTTGGGGCCTGTTCAATGCATGAGTGATACCTTTTAGACTAATATGTAAACTCTCTTAATTAAGGACCTTATTTGAAAAGACTAAGTTGGGTTTTATTTGGAACTACATTTTGGAACGGACTCCTAGTCTAACTTGTAATGTTCCGTAAGTCGCAGTTTCTGTGTTATTTAAGAAAATTATTTCTATTTTGATATTGAGATTAGATATTATTTAAATTTAGTAACAAAAACCAACCCACGTGCACACTCTCATAAATAAAACTCTCTCTGAGAGAAGGCCTGTACCCTGCAGTGGACCTTATACAGGGTGTAAAAATCGATAGGAACAACTGTTATCATCACTATATTTAATCACTAGATAGATAGAATATTCTTTAATGTAAACTTAAATAACATTTACAGAATTTTTATAAAATAAAGTAATATTGGCGGCCTTATTATAAACAATTTTTTCAAGACAAGCATGTCAGAGACAAGAAAGAAATACAATTACCAATATGACTATTATGTAGTGACTCCATCCGGGAAAAAGTATCGTAATATCTTGCCAATACGCATACGATGGACAGTGACGACTCTTTTGGAAGAAAGAGAAGGACAAAGAATGAAGCCATAAAAGCTCGACTGACATTGTTCTGGGGAGACAAAGAATCGGTGCGGGTGTGAGAGGGACGCATCATAACTCGGTGACGATTCTACCAACAATGATCACATACATTCTGACGACCTCTGTGGCGCAGCGGTTAGCCCATCTGCCTACCATGCGAGAGGTTCCGTGTTCGAATCCCGGCTGGGGACAAAAAAAAGAAGCCTAGGTCTTGGATGTTCACATGTTTGTGACGTCGCTGTTTCTAGTTCCCACGACACACAAGGCTAATTGTACTCTGTACCTTTATTCGACCCCAAAACGAGGTTTGTGATGAAAAACACGATGTGTTTTTACATGTATTTGTCATGTGCTGTGGCGTACATTTAATAATATTCTTTTCTTTTCCCGGAGGGGATAGGTAGAGACCTGGATTTACCAGGTGCCAAAATATGGAATGGAATATTAATTTCTAGAACGACAGCGCAATTGACAGCAACAGATTCGACTAAATTGTGATCCTTGCACGCTATTTATTGAATAAAATTAATACATTGAACAATTGAATACATATACACATGTTAACATTAAAATAATCATTATAAACTGTTTTCCGGATACATTTACTTGACATTTTTGGAAGAGTCACAGTGATTAAGCTCTAAGAATCAGAGCGAAACCTGGTCGGACTCTTCCGACAAAACGTTAAGTAAGTTTATCCCGAAAACACCTTATAATGTGTAGTGCCTACAACAATTTTAGTTCAAAAATTTAAATAATCTATTAAAATCATGATAAGTTAGCAGACTAGTCTCCTCGACGCGAGTGCATCGCAGGGCCAGCGGCATTGTCCTTCGCGGAAACGCCCGCCGTCTATAAATCAACTCTTTATTAAGAGTTAGGGTGACAAACTTTCGGACTTTAAGTAGGACTGGACTGGATGGGTCATTCCACATTGTACCTCATCTGTTACTTAATGTAACATCCACACAACATTATTACTAGTCCTGGCCGCCTGATTATACACACCATGCGTATGCGTAACCATCGATTTCTTGATAAATTGAGATAGCAAACTCCATAAACACGTCAGAATTCGTTCATACAATAAAGGGACAGTTCCCAAGCTAGCATACGCTATCAGATTTAGTTGCTGCAGATTAACTTGTGTAGTAATTATTAAACTGAAACTCTCTCTGAGAAAAGGCAGTGAGAAAGCCCGAAAGTACCCGAAAGCTACCCACAATATGGTTTTTTTTTGTGAACACTTTTTCAGATATCAATAATGTTGGTACACATAATTTATACACAACGTTTGCGTTCCTAGATCGGTCGGATCTCCGTTAGCTCGGAGCATAAAACCGTTAGTAGCCCATTTTCCTCGGTTATCTGTGTTGTTTTACATACCTAATAAATTGAATAAAGGGAATACTTATTATATAACAAGAAAAGCCCGAAGGACCCTTTGTTCCCCTCAATATTGTGATTTACCCAGTGTTCACTTTGTAATTCAGATCTCAGGAATTATGAGTAAAACGACATTGTTCGCGACTTATAGCGATGCAATATTTTTGGGTTTTTTCTATGTGATTTTTTTACAATAAAAAATATTCTTATCTTAGCCTCAATAAGATAACTCGCTCAAAATTTCATAATTTTGAGAGAAACATTGTGAATTTGTTTTATTTGCCAGAAAAACAAAAACGTGATAAATATAGACTGAAAAGTTAGCCACATTTTCAAAATTTATTAAATATTAAAATTGGTTGACCTTACAAACCTCGATTCAGGATCATGCTGACCATACTGGATTTAAGTAGGTACATTAAATTAAAAAAAACGCGTTGTCACCCTCTGCAATTATACACGCTTTGTCCACCCAACCACACGCGTCTGGGAGTTACGTGACGCTGTGTCGCTCAGCACTGTGCATGCACATGCACATAGTGCTGAGATCCTCTGCATTCGTAATAGAAATAAATAATACGATTAATATCGCCACTCTGAATACTGAAGCTCAACAAAAGTTTCTTCGACGCCTCATTGTATATAACAATGAACGGGTGCGAGGGTTCGCCTCGTCAATACAAAAAAAAACTTATACTATGGTGACGACTTGAAACTAAATATCGGCTGCTTCAAATTGAAGTTACCCCGTTATGTGGCCATAACGGGGTTTACTAAGTTATGGCATAAAAATGTACAAAACAGTTGATATTTTTTCGATATTTCGAAGATTTCTTCAAAGTAAAAGTTCTTTCCATCGACATTCTGATAGAAATTCGGAAATCCAAAGTAAACAATTCACATTTTATTTGTTGAATATTAGCGCACAATGTTAGCGGCTGCCTTGTTGAGTTGTTGCCGAATTTGTAGTGGAAAAAAAGGCAGCGAGAAAAAAAAATCAAACAAGTCCACTTCTTATCACTCCTCCACAACTCCGACATGTCCAATATGTCCATTCTCTATTTTTAGGATATATATCACCGACGACACCTACAATACCTCGTGTGTGGATCAGCAATACATCTTAGAAGACATACCTGTAACAGAAAGAAAAACCAAGATTGGTTACCAGTTTACAAAATTCCAATCTAAGTGTCTAGACGATCCGTGCCAAAGACATGCACGCGAAAATTAGCCTCATTACAATACTTTTTGAATTAGAAGAAACATCATTACGCCGCGTTTAAGCGTACAATCTGACCTGGATCGGGCGGCGGATATTCAATGCATCTTGTATGGTATGGATAGGTTATTGGTACTTCATAGACGCTGTGACTGCATACCAAAAACTGTGCTATTGTTGTTTTGACATAGCAAGTGTCGATTGCAATCAT
Organism: Yponomeuta plumbellus; assembly: GCA_947310845.1. Lineage (NCBI taxonomy): Eukaryota > Metazoa > Arthropoda > Insecta > Lepidoptera > Yponomeutidae > Yponomeuta > Yponomeuta plumbellus. Next base: position 7,024,259 of record OX371216.1, on the reverse strand, counting down.
GGGTCACGACGAACTTCTTAGAATTGTATTAGATTTAAGGTGATTTTAGAAAAGATTTAAGGTGATTTTAGAAAAGCAGCGCCTAACATTATAAGTACATTGAAATCAACAAACAAAATGTTTCAGATCTGTGACAGATCAAAGTTCGAGCATCCACGCTGCTGCCTGTTCCCCAAAAGCCAAAAATATTTGGCGCTTTTATCCTGTTATAAACTTGCTGCCATTGCTATTACCGTCAAACTCCAAATCCATGATGGATGTAGACCTTTTTTTAAGGTAATATTATAGTAAATTAAGAAAAATAAATTTAGTTACGATTAAGAATTAATTCCAAGTAGTCTAAACGCATGCTAGGTACGCAAGTTTAAGGTCATAGGCTAGATCTGTTCTAAATTTTATATAAAATTAATAAAATGTGTATGTAACCTATTTTTTGTTCTAAATAAATAAAATAGAAGAAGATGATGAAGAAGAAGAAAAATTTATTATAAAAACAGTACACACGTCACAAAACAAAACAAATAAAAAAAAAACAATAGTACAAAACAAAAAATCAGAAGAAAACAGAAGGAAAATAAAGACAACGGCGTGTCACTGCTGTTATAAAAGGCAGCTGACACAGCAGTATGCTGATGGACAAGCCTCCGGCGCTGATTTTCAGTCAGTGCAAAGAGATACCCCCGCGAACGTCACGCGGTGTGGAAGAACGATAAAAGAATAGGAATATATTTATTTATTTATTGATATATTTATTTATTTATTGATACTTTTATCCCTTTACAACCGACTTGATACGATAGTGAGAGTTGATTTTCAAAAATTCTGGCGCCAACGCAAATCGATTTTTCGGGACGCAACCGGACTCGATCGATCGTGAGACTATCCTATTGCTAGAAAAAATACGCCTGGGCGCCTTGCAAGCCGGTTTAAACCTGTTAGTCGCTCGTAACCACAGTGAAAGATGGCTGCGTTTTTTGGCGCCCGAAGTCGTCCGGGTAAGTGTTCTTTTTTTAATTAAATTAATTCATTTTTTATTGTTTTGTTTGTATCATTTACTAAAATAAGTGTTGTTTTACGCCTGTATGTATGTAATTTGAACGTAGCATGCTTACTTAGGCGTATATTGTCACCCAAAATCAAGGACGCACGATCGTGTAGGTTAGGTGATTCGTGCTAAATAGATATTCATTCATTTTTTATACCTTAACATGATTTTTGTGTATGTATGATTGTCAAACAATGGTTTTCTTAATTTTTAGGACAAGTTCTCAGGGATGACCAAGTAGAACAAATATTAGCACTAGGAAATGACTCGGAAATTGAGGAATTTGCCGATGATGACGAAGATATTGTGCCGAGAGTCTTAGATCATCTAGAAAACAGTGGGTCTAGTTCTGGCGATGAGTCCACCGAAGTGGATGAGGCACCACCACCTATCCCAACAACATTCAGAAGCAGGGGATCCACTAGAGGCAGATCAGGCAGGACAACATCAAGAAGACTGGCTAGTACAAGAGGTTTATCAAGACAAGCGGCAAGTACGAGAGGTAGAGGGCGGAGTACGAGAAGAGGACATGCTAGAGGAAGAGGAAGGACAGGTCAGAAAGTGTGGGTGGAAACTGTCTATCCAAACAAAGCTCATGATTTCACTCCGCTTCCGATAAATCGAGTTCGATCTCCGATTGATTACTACCGTGACTATTTTGATGATTCATTCCTGGAACAAGTTGCTAGATGCACGAATCTATACCACTTGCGCAAAACCGGCTTTGAACTCAAGACTAACAGACTGGAAATAGCTGAACTCTTTGCTGTTCATCTAATCATGGGCTGTATTCCCTTTCCTAGACTACCTATGTACTGGAAAACTGGAATGAAACTGGAATTGGTCAGCGACACCATGAGCAGAGACAGATTTCTAACTCTACGCAATGCACTTCACGTTGTCGACAGCGATACGCCAGCAGAATCTGAAAAGGATAATCCCCTGTGGAAGGTGCAACCCATTATCAACAAGGTCAAAGATACGTGTAACCAATTGGAGAGAGCCCCTGGATACTACTCGATAGATGAGCAAATGATACCCTTTACTGGCAGATGCAAACTCCGCCAAGTAGTCAAAAATAAACCAAGGCCAGTAGGGTTAAAGAACTTTGTTCTAACAACCAGTGAGGGCCTAATGCTGGATTTTGCCATCTATCGAGGGGCTAAAACAATGTTCGGCGACAAAACTCTTGGGTTGGGCCCGTCTGTAATCCTCCATCTTTCTCAGAGTATACCACCTGGCAGTTGTGTGTACCATGACAGATATTTCACAACAGTTCCTTTGGCTGAAGAAATGCTGAAGCGAAACCTCCACAGCACTGGCACAATAATGCAGAACCGGATTCCTGATCGTGGGACAATCGATCTCAAAAAGGATAGCGAGATGGCTCGTGGCGACATGCAGCAGTTCGTCTGCAATGACATTGCAATCGTCAAGTGGAAAGACAATAAGTCCGTATTGATGGCATCTAACTGCACGGGAGTTGGAGAAACTACACTTGTGAAACGTTGGGACAAGAATACCAAAACCTATGTCGACGTTTCGGCTCCAACAGTAATCGAACGATACAATCAGAACATGGGGGGCGTGGATGTCCTAGATCAACAAATGGAATATTACAGGACGTTTATCAAAACCAGAAAATGGCCTCTTAAAGTTCTAGTACATTTCATAGATCTCGCTTGTGTAAACGCGTGGAGGCTTTACAAAAACGACTGCACAGCTAATGGTTACCGCCGAAAGGATACTCTGGCCTTACTAGAGTTTCGTTTCGATGTCGCAGAATGCCTGAAGTGTCTACCGGAAATAGAGCGCAGAGAAGATGAGCCTACACAACAGCAACGTCAACGTCGTCAGCCCTTGAAAATCTACAAACCTGTAAGCATGCCTTCAACAGCTAAAAGACATGACGGTTACGATCACCTACCTGTCTTTGATGATATTAAGGCACCGAGGAGCTGTCGCATGGAAGATTGTGGCAGTCGGTCTAAAATAAAATGCGTCAAATGCGATGTATATCTCTGTATATCTCGTGACAAAAATTGTTTCCATGCTTTTCACAAGAAGACCTAGTTCAATCTATTTTTATGCTAATTACTTGTTCATATATTATACGCTAATTATGTAAAACGGTACTGTACTAAATAGTGAGATCTCATGTGATTCGAAAATTGGTATAAGTTGTTTGTTTTGATTTTTATAAGTTTTATCCCAAAAAAAGAGAGTAAGATTTTAGTTGTCTCAAAATACTGTTGATTATTTTGTCAAAAACATTGTGCCAAAGATACAAAGATTATTATTAGTATCGTTAATAAATGAATGATGATTATAAACACAGTTTAATTAATTTAATATCCAATCATACCCCCCAAAATATACAAAACTCACATCTCGAGCTATCTCTTAAGCCCCACGCTCGTGAGGGTACTCACATTTCGAGCTATCTCCTAAGCCCCACGCTCGTGAGGGTAAGTTTTCAGGAAACCAGAGACGTCAGGATTTTTTCTTTTATTTTTTACATTATACTTAGGCACCCATGAAACAGTCCTGTGAATTTCAAAAAAGTCTGATTAAATTATTTCCTTCGGTTGTAAAGGGTTATTGCACTTACATTTAAGTTTAAAATATAGTACTATATAAGGAATATAATTACATAATTATACAATCTGTCAAAAAAAGGAGAAGAACAGTAGCAAACATTTGTGAACCATACGATTATGGAGAAAACAGAATTTTAAATATTCCATAAATGTGGCATCCCTATCAGAGGTCATTGCGGGTCATCAGTTGTTTATAAATACACAAAGACACCCTAAAACCCAACAAATAAAGAGGTAGGTAATCGCTAATAAACACACAACCACATTAGTGGATCGACGCGGCCCCTAAATCTCATACAACTAACCGTAAAATATAAAAAGACGCAAACCCCAGTCTCTCATTCAACATAATGCACCCACCTATAGGAAATGAGCGTCCCATAAAATCGGTAAGTGTATTTTGGAAAATAGGGACTGCCTGTTCCCACGGGACGCGAGGGATATCATGTGGGCGAACGAATGTGTATGGAGTGTATTTTATTGGATAGATAGCAGATATTGCTACGTAGATGTAGGGAAGGAATGTTTGCACGCCATTAATATGGAAAACCTACCCATATTGAGAAAAATCAGAGGAACAATTTTACTGGCAACAATAAATTGGCCTAGTCATGGCCTAGTCCAGATTGGCCTAGTGGCTGGTCCTAACGCTAGTCGGGTCGGATAGAAGCCTTGTAACTCTTGTAAGGGTTCGTCTCTACGAGACGGTTTCTACCCGGCACGACGCCGCCGGTCCGGCGTTATGTACAGTCGACAGCACATCATCATATACACCCATGCACTTTACTACGTTGCGTTACGGGCGACTTTGCAACTAAAATGTGAAGGTTGACGTGCTGTCGACTGTATGAAGCACCATGAAAGTCTGTACATGAAACAGTCGCTAGCGCCGGCTCAGAAACAGACGACCTCTGTGGCACAGCTGTTAGCGCATCTGACTATCATGCGAGAGGTCCAGGGTTCGAATCCCGGCTGGGGACAAAAAAAAAAGAAATCCAGGTCTTGGTTGTTTACATGTTTGTGACGTCACTGTTTCTGGTTCCCACGACACAGGGTATCCTAGTGTGGGGCCAGAAGCAATGTATGTGCCTGTATGTAAATGTTATGTTATAAAAAAAAGAAAGAAACAAGCAAGCCGGCCCGTGCCGGGTAGAAACCGTGCTTGTGTACACGCGCCCTAAGACTAGTGGCTAGTCACGCTGTATGTAATATAATAATTACTATTAATTATTCCGTAAACATGTCTGTGACAACAAATCATTCATTCATAACATAGAATGTAACTACGTACGAAAACTATTACAAGACTGCCGATTCGACACCCTCGAAATGGTATACGAAAATCCACCCACGTTCTCCATAATCCTCACATTGTATTCCACCGGCGATACATCACCCGCCCCGCGACGTACTGAAATCGATCGGAGGGTAGGTCGGCAGGCATTTGTTTAAATTACGGAACCACCCTCTGTTTAGACACTCGAGTGTACTCCGAGTGCAGTTGATAAATGAACCCGGTAATGGTAGGCGTGAAAAGTAGTTTTTATCTTTGTTTAATTACGAACGCGGCGAATTGAATTATCGGGAATGAGTAAGGATTATCTTAAGCTGGTAATAATGCTTGATCGCTGTAATCGAACAAATCGTTCAATTCTTATACGAGCACTGTGCATTCTTTCTGAAGACTGTCTGGAATTTAAACGCCACGCTCTTAAACTGATGACTGATGCCGAATCCCGTGTACTCGGCTGAAATCATTGTCTAAATCTGCCTATATACATACATACATAAGTTCACGCCTTGTCAATTTTAGTTAATAGTTTATGACTGACAATGTGCGTTTGTCAATTTTAGTTAATAGTTTATGACTGACAATGTGCGTTTCGATACCTATGCCATTCAACGGACAGATACATCAACTCGAGACAATAACAGTGAGTAGCCTTCTGAAGAAACCCTCACGTTAACTAGTATGTTGACAGTGACATCAATATTAAGAAGAAAAGAGACGCCGATGCCACCGCACGCCATTCTTGTAGGCAATAACAATAATCTTTTGAATCGAATCCCATCTTGAATGCATTGAGTAACAAGCGCAGAACGATATTTTGCAAACAATAGAATTGGAGGCGGTTTTCAGAATAACAGCGCAGCCAGTGGAAGTAACGTTGGAGTTGTGACACTGCGACGTGTGTCTGCGCTTTAGTTTTCAACAATAGCTAGACATTTGAGCTAGAAATAGCTACGTGTAGAAGATACAAAGGCCTAAGAGCCTAAGCACAGTGCATATTTTATACGTGCAGACGACGCGTGTATCAGAAACGCGCGCTTACGGCGCCGTAGATATGGATTGTTGCGTGTGTATTGATTGAAAATTTGAAACGCACGTTTAACGCGATACAAACGCACGTATACGCGCGTTTGAATCGATACAAACGTGCATACAAAGGGGTGGAGGAAGGGGAGAGAGGCGCGCGCTAAATGGGTCTATCCAATAGATTCGCTTATTTATACGTTTTTTTCGTTCGCAATGTAGTCTCAACCGATGCCATTGTATAACTGAAGAGGATTCTGATCAAAACGCAAAATTACGAGCGATCACAGCGCGTTTGTATCACTTTATCTGCGCGTATACGCGCAGTAGAGGCGCGTTTCACGATCTACCCGTGTGCTTAGGTTACAAAGTTGCGTTCGAATCTCGTTCGAAGCGCGTAGGTATACGCGAGTCATCTGCGCGTCGTCTGCGCGTTTAAAATACGTAGTGTGCTTAGGTTCGAGGCCAAAGACATGCCAACGCCATTGGTTCAAGCATAGTAATCAAGTAAGCAAGTAAGTAAAAAAGCCTAATCTTGTTCGATGCGTTGTCGTCAATATTTGGGACTCTATTTTGAGACTTCTTCATATTTGGAACACCGCCTCAGGGCTGAAGGCAGTGCGGGGCGATGATCGTTCCAACCACGTGATTGGTTGACAACGCAATCCCTGAATCCCGCGCTGCGCTTTCTTCGAAACGTTTATTCAACATTTTTGTCGTCACGTCCGTCGTCTTGTACCAGCCCCTTCTTTTGTTTAAGGGGGCCGCATTTAATAGTAAAGTTCAGACCCTTCCGACAAAAATTCAAGTAAGTGTATCGGAATAAAGTTACTAAGGTTTCTAAATCACTATCAGACTATCTTTTTACACCAAAGCCTCGCGCTTAAATATTAATTAAAAGACTTCTGTTCGCTTTTCGTTCTTGATAACAGATTCTTGTCGATTGAATAACACAGGCAATTAAATTAGATTGCATTAAACTAGTCTTACTGTCACATATTGTGTGTTTTCCTAGAATATATGAACTTGGTACCTTCTTGGAGGATCCATATCGTGGGAAGCTTATTCCCTGCCTAGGGTAGCTCTAATTAATTTTAATTTCGTCCCAGAGGAACATCTGCGCCTCTCGCTTCCCTCTGGTGATAGAATGGACCCGGAATGGTAAAAGGGTGGTTTCATCTTGCAAGTTTAATGTTACATTTTAAGGTACATACTGTACTCGCCACTTCAGTCTACCCGCCACCCGGGAATATTTATATGCCTTATAAGGTAATTTAATTAGATTTTAATTAGGACTCTTAAAGAAAAACATACTGAGGAAACCTGAGTGTGTATAACAATCCTCTGAACTGTACTCCATTCCATAAATCGAGCTCCTAAAGAAAGTCTTTAACCCTTTCAGACTTGACCTTGAAAATAACAATAGAAAACCATTGTTATTTTCAAGGTCAGATCTGAAAGGGTTAATGTACGCCCATTGTTAAAGCAGTCCCCCACTATACAGACTAAAGTCTAGTGTGCGGGTCGCCGGTAAACACTGTCATAGTATTCTTAACATAAACCTATTAATTCTTACTTTCTCATATTCTATGTAACATTAAACCACTTAGGTTTAAATAAATATTTTTTTATGTTTATGTTAAATGCGCGTGACTCTCAATAACCACTACCCTACCCTATGAAGTGGACGATCTTCGCTTATTGTTACCCTTATCGATAGCCGCGGGCATTGACCAATAATATGCGAGTATTTGGTTCTTTAGGAGCTACACACGTGGAACGATGCACAAAGTGGTTACGACTTGGCGAGGTCAGTAGCCCATCTGGATGCAGCAGGGTCCATATTGGACAAGATTGCCTTTGTTGTCTGCTACTGAGTGGGATATATCGGGCTGTATATCATTTACTTGCGACCTCTGCACTGGTGGCAGTACGTATAGTTCCACTACGTATAGTGGAAGACTGTAACATGTGCGATATTGTCTTTCGCTTGGCGAGGGCGGAGAAGATTGTATTGAACAATATTTACGGTAAGAATGTACAGTCGACAGCACATCATGGTATACACCCATGCACTCTACTCCGTTGCATTACGGGCAACTTTGCAACTAAAATGTGAAGAATGATGTGCTGTCGACTGTACTATGAAGACCTTATTACTATTTCTATTATTACTTATTATATATGCGAAAGTTTGGATGGATATTTGCTACTCAATGACGCCCGGAATGAGTGAACGGATTTTAATGAAATTTGGCACAGGGATTGATTAATGTATACGAGCTGTAATATAACCACTGTAATCCTTGCATGGCAATAAATAATTACTCTATTCTATTCTATTCTATTCTAACAGCACATAGATAACCCTGAAAAACTACACATAAATATTTCCACGAAATCGTAAACGAAAATCGAAACGGTAAACGAAATCGCGGACAACATAATATATTGTGTTTTATAAATTTGAATAATATGTCATATTACACTAATATGTAAATCATTTCACTGTACGTGTACACATATGAAGTACCGTTTTGTTTGTCTCTTTTTTATTTTTTGCTCGATATCAATAACGGCAATAGGTAGAAGCCTGAAATATTTGCAGAATATTTAGTTGTATTACCTTTAAATATTAAAAATAAATAATTAAACTAAAATAAATACTTCGGGGGCTCCCATAAAACTTGTCTTTTTTTGACATTTATTGCTCGATATTAGTAACGGCAACAAGTAGACGCTTAAAATATTCAAATTTGTATAGATAATGGTACAGAGCCCTTCGCGCGCGAGTCCAACTCGCACTTGACCGGTTTTTTTTAATACATACTTCTCTTACTGATTTCATTTGCTAACTTGATAATGACAGGTTACCACACAACACACAAAAACATATACTCACACCAACGTTATTTACACCCAACTTTCGTTCTCTGAAATCATTAAGACCTTCATTAAGAAAGTACGATATAAGCACGATAGATGGCGTCATTAAAATATTACGTCATGTTTTAATGAGTAGGACAATCACGCATGCATGGGTAATTAATTGTGCGGCAGTTTTAACCCTATAATTAACTAGGAGTTACTGCCAACACCAGTAGCATCCTCGGTCATTAAGTCTGTCATCGGTTAACAGGGCATCATTAAACGTCCAAGCAATGACCTCAGCGTAGAAAGCTCTTCCTCGTACAAACGTCAGTCGCGAGACCATGAAGTGTCTATAAATTAACCCAGACGTCTGTTCAATTAGCTTGGCTGTAACGTCCCTGCTATAATCATACGGTTCACCAGTTCCAAGACCTGTGTGGTACAAAATAACAGAACGTAGAAGCCGCTCCAAGGGAAGTTATGGAAAGTTTCTGTGAAGAGAACTTCCGGATTTGCAAAGTTGCACCTAAAGCTTTCTCGTGGGCACTTGACATTATTAACTTTACTTTATTCCGCTTCCGCTTTTTTTTCTTCATATTAGTTAGACGACCTCTGTGGCGCAGTGGTTAGTACATCTGACTACCATGCTCTACCATGCGAGAGGTCCCGGGTTCGAATCCCGGCTGGGGACAAAAAAAGAAGCCAGGTATTGGATGTTCACATGTTTGTGACGTCGCTGTTTCTGGTTCCCACGACACAGGGTATCCTAGTGTGGGGTCAGAAGCAATGTATGTGCCTGTATGTGCCTGTATGTAAATGTTGTTGTTTATAAAAAAAACTTCTTTTCTTTCACTTAGTTGACTAAAAAAAATTAAATTAAAAAAAGAAGTTAGGCCAAGTCAGAGACCTTAGGGCAGCTTAAAAACTTCTGACAGTAAGACCAGCTACTACTCTTACAAGCCTTCACTAATCCGGACTAGGCCGCCGTGGTGGAGTATGGCCTATACCATCTCCGGGAAGAGACCCATGCCCTTCGATGGAGACGTAATGGGTTGATGATGATGTTGACGATGATTTGCTCATAATCCATCAGGTTATGGGCCCAGGAAAGATGGGTTGTTTTCATATTTTGCTCTTATCGGAAACTCTACTTATCAGAGGGTCCGTCGGTGAGGACATAATGGGTTGATGATGAATTCTTTGATTGGGCCAAGGCCCTTCTAATACACACCATTGCTGAGGAAATTCAAGTGAACCTTCTAGATGCGTTCGCCCAAGCATCAACCAGAGGGAGAAATTTAAAAACAACCGGCCAATAAAAGTGAAATTTCCACGTGGTTTTTAAAATGTTTCATTACCGTTCGGTCGTAAAACGGGCGCCTGATAGTACGAATGTTTCTCTTGAGAAGAACCGCTAAGCGGCCATAAAAATCGTCTTTATACACTCTCCTCGGCATCATAAATAACCTTAAGCTGCGGTGCCATTCCAGAGTCTGAAAGGGAGTTCCGGCCGGCAGCGATATGTTAAAACGTATTAAAGTTCCTGCAGTTCCTACAAATCTTCGTCTACGTGCGATGAAATTCTAGCAACGCAGACACTCGGTCTTCGGTAAAGATTCACATGTTAAGGGGCTCCAGGGAGTAACACTACCACCTTAGAGGACAAAAAATGATATCTGTCTGCAAAAAGACCGAATTTGCAAAAAGTGTCTGTCAAAAGTGGGACTAGACGGCATTCATACTATTAATGCTATTTACTCATAGGTTTTAGTGATACGTTCAGGGTCATGAGTCCCAAACTATAGTTACTCTCTGGCACACCTCAAAACCGCTGTAAAATATCAATAAATATGTATATATGTTTTTATATTTTAATTCTTTATTGCACTGGTTACAAAAGTAATGTGTGCTTCACAATTAAGAGCGGGCTTAATAAAACAAGCATTCTCTTCCATCAAACCTGGTATTGAGACGAATGGCGATCAACCAGCTCGTCGTATTTTGTGTATTGTCGGAAATAGACTCCACTGGAACTGCGCCATTTCTTTCGACATCATCATCATAATCAGCCATTGACGCCCATAGGAGGACATGAGCCTCCCTTATGGTTTTCCAAGCTTCCCTCCCATTCATTCATTTATTTGATTAAATCATCCATTTATTTCATTCAAAATTAAGAGTCATCGTCAACCTATTATGTCCCCACTGAGGGGCACGGGTCTCTTCCCTGCTGAAGGTATAGGGCATACTCCACCACGGGGGCCAAGTCCGGATTGGTGGAGGTTTGTAAGACTAGTGGCTGGTCTTACTGTCAGAAGTTTTCAAGCCGCCCTAAGGCCTCTGACTTGACTTAACGACTGCCATCTATCGACGGCAGCCGGCACCAACTGCTCAACGTGCCTTGCAAAGCACGGAATCGCTCGGAAAAATGCCACTAGCGTTAGTCATAGACGGTGACCCATCCATGGACTGAACGCGCCGTATGTTGCTTAACCTTAGTGATCGTTTGAGATCACTTAGGCAGCCCAGGCTACGAGCGATTCGACAGCCCAGGCAAGTCGAGTAGAGATTGTCTATACGATCTCTACCCTACATGCTCGGTGGGATGCAAAATTAACGTAATAGAGTCGTCACATACGTCACATGTTGGCAGACCACTATGAAGCAACCGAGAAAAAGTCCCAGTGAAATAAATCTAGCAACACAACACAACACAAGAGAATAGAAAGAGACGGTGATAGTACCATCGAGGTATTCCAAAAGAGAGAGAGCGAGTCAAATCGATTTGAGCGGAGAGCTTTTTACGAAATTTAATTTTGAATAGAGACAGAGATATAGAGTCTTCGTGTCAGGGAAGGGGATAACACCAGCCATGCGTTTGTGCAGCGGGGAAGCAAGAAAGGTCATTGCCGTGTGCAGGAAAAAAAGATAACCGAAAGATAAAAACTGGTCAAGAGCGAGATGAGGACGGCCTTGGGTCTTGTAGCTTTTTGTAATATTGAAAAATAAACGGTGTGACAAAAGTGACTGTCCTTTTTTAAGCCAATTTAAGACTAATTAAAATCGGTCACTTGATTTCTAAATTATTTACTAAATATAAACAGCTACATAATTAGTGGGTATTATTACAATGTAGAAAAGAGCAAGCTTTTGTATAAGAAAAGCAGTACCGACCTAGGTAACAACATAGTTCACATATTAATAGTATATAAAAAAAAACAGACAACACCGACTCGGGCTCGCTCACTGAGAGTCAGCAGGCAACCAACGCGATGGACTGACGACCTGATCAAAGTAGCAGGAAAAGACTGGATTCGAAAAGCCTAAGACCGAAATGTGATACAAAACACCATTTTACTATTAGAAGAATGGTGTTTTTGTAGATAGGACCACTTTTTCTGTTGTTTCGCTTTTTTTAGTTTTAATTTTGTTATTAAAATTAAATTAAATTTGGGTGACCAAATGTATAAATGTGTGTTCTAGTGTGTAAATAAAATAACTATCCGTTAGTTAGTTGGTCGAACTGTGTACAGAGAAAAACAACTAACAGCTGCTAACCATAGATTAACATTGTTAGTGTTCGTCTAAAAATTGGGGGTAAGACGTTTCGAATCGAGTTTCCCAGTTTCTCGTATAACTGGGGTAAACTCTATACGAAACATCATTAAACACCACATTTATTTCTTATTTTGTAATGGTCTCTCGAAGAGCTTCTTATCCTTTTACGGGACCCCAAAAAAGGAGATTGCTTAACACTAACGGCCCAAGTAACGCTCCCTGCACGAGTAAAATTTTAAAATATCGCAGGGATAAATCTACTCGGTGAATTTTTGCGGCTTCGGAAGAAAAATCGCCAAGTGAATTTGCAAAACCGACTCGAGTGAATTTTAATGGAATTCCATACGAGCGACCGGCATTATTAAAAACGCGTGAACATGACTTTTCTCTATGCCAAATTAAAGTTCGGTAGGAAACAGATTGCAAGTGAAGGAACTTCTTACCTAAATATTATCTGTCCAATATTAACTTTATTCTGAATTCAGAATTCTGTATTCACTTGCTTAGTTTGTTGTCGGAAGAGTCCGACCTGGTTTCCAACCCTCCGTGTGGAGTTTCTGGTCTTCCATCGGACGCGTCCCCCGGGTGGCGGATAGGGGAACGCCTTCCAGATATGGGGGGTACCGGCTTCGGCCGGCGCGGACCAAAACCAGAGGGAGGGGGACGTCCAGTGGCTTGCGCTGCTGGATGTCCCCCGGGGTCCACTATGGGCCCCGCACCCGGAGACAACCTCTATAAAAAACACACGGTGGGGGCCCTCCTCTATGTCCCTCTGTTCAGCAGAGGGCATAGAGGAGGTTGAGGGACGGTCACAGACGGCAGGTTGGGGGACCTGCCGTCCGACATCGTGACGAGAGAAGAAGGTGGGGGGCCCATGCCCCTTCTCCAGTGAGGGTGGGCCCGGCTCCTTTGCGAGTCGGGTCGACGTCGCCGGGGCGCCGCTGTAGCATTCGCACTGTGGTCTACCACTTGCGAGATCCGGCGGCGCCCCATTGCACGAGCGACAGGACGGCCCCCGGGGTGTTTTAGGAGGTATGCCTCTCCTATTATTAGGAGAGGAGAGTCCGACACACGGCCGTCGCCCTCCCCCAAGGGTGGCGGTTATGGTGCACAAAGCATTTCACCCCGTTAACAAAAAAAAAAAAAAAAAGGTTTTCAACCCAAAAATCAAGTAAGGGCCGAATTCTGAATTGAGAATTTACACTAATTGTAAGTAAATACTTAAGTAACGTGCTGTCACGCTCTAAAGAAATTTGACGAGACAGCAATAGTTACGTAATTACTTAGCGAAATTCTCAATTCAGAAATCGGCCCTAAGTGTATCCGGAATTAAGTGAATACTGTGTAGTTCTTACGAAAGTTTTATTTAAAAAAATATCTTTATATTATTGTCTTCAATGATTGTATGGAATATTGTTCGTACCAAACAAAGACGTGTTTTTAAAACATCAGTTGATGACAGAGTGGATCCTCTGCAGTGACCTATTCTGCGGGGCAATAATGCTAACGGATTGTTATAACATGGTATAATTATAAATAACCTAAATTACGTGGTATGCGTTCTCTCGCATTTTAATATGTTATCTATGTGTTTATCGATTCTTTTTCCTTTGAGTTTGCACGTGAAGATTTGTGATACATGTGGAGAGAAAAAAAAACCCAAAAACAGCATTTTAACATCCTTAAATGATTCATACCAGAGTATGAGATACAGAGTTTTTTTTAACTTCCACACAACACAATCACTTGACCTTGTCCCAAACTAGGATACCCTGTCCTATGGTAACCAGGCAAGGACATTAAATACACCCACGCTATTTCTACAAACGCACGGCGGTCTCCAGAGGTAAGTGAACCCATTCGGTATCTATCTTACCGGCTAGATCAACGAGGCAGGCAGTTTTTTTGCGCAAAACAGAAGCATTTGCAGTCAAGTTGCGGAAACCCAAACCGTCACCAATACCAAATCCAAACGTGAAACAGAGTATAGTTAGGGCGCTACCCCTTCATGTTCGCACAAGACCTAATAGGGTTGTCACCCTAGGTATTAGGGGAGCTTTTTGCGCTGCAGGGACTTTGGTAATCGATTTATCGATTCACTAATGTAGCCAGAAATTTTGTGAACAAACCCAGGCTAGATAAATTTATGGTTTGTTTTAAAAGTTTCCCTAGCCGGATAGAAATGTAAACAAGAGTTAGGTTAGAGTGTGGTTTGTAAATATAAGATAAGAATTTTATTGTTAAAAAGAAAAAAACAACACATTTACAGAGAGCACATTTTAACATTTTAAAGCTTGCTTGATTCACAAAAACTGGGAGTTCCTAAGCTCTTGACGTAGTGGGTGGCGGTCTCATGACAGTGAAAGTTTGGATGTTTGAAGTGGTATTTTGTGTTATCTGTTCTTTCTAAATATTAAGAAAAATGTAGAAAATTATTAGTATTTTATTAATTTAATGTTTTAGTCTTCAAAAGTGTACTTAATGGTCTTAGCCACGGCAGTTAATAATTAATTAAGTCATCTGTCCCATTGTCTAACGAAATGTAACAATTATCCTACTAAGTTGCATTTTTATATGATGTTTCTAACTACTTCATTAGACATGAAATGTAAAAAATAATAATAAAAAAAATGAGGTGCCTATATAATGCATAATATATTTCTTGCGCACACGTACCTAGTTAGTATTAGTGTAGTTTGTTATATACAATTTGTTTTTTGTTTTTAAGTTACACGGGCTGCGCTGAAAATCAGCGCTGTTTTAGGATAGATCTGATTCTATCCAACAGCATTATGCTGAGCGTATGTCCGATTGTCATGCTATACGACTGATTTGACCTTGTAAAATCATATTAGTTTAAGTTTATAGTTAATTTTTGTCTACGAGCTGTAATATAACCACTGTAATCCTTGCATGGCAATAAATGATTATTCTATTCTATTCTATTCTACATTTGGCAGCCTATTAGCAATAAATAGCAATTTCTTCCAGACAACCTTAGGCTGAAGGAAACGAGTGTTAGAAGCCAAGGTCTTCGATTGGTCTTCAGAGGTTCTTAAGTGAAGACTAGGAACTGGCAAACACAGCGCTGGACGTGCACCAGCTCGCTTGATCAATGATCTGAAGCAGTTTGCTGGCGGCGGCTGGATGAAGATGGCTCAGGATAACCGAAGAGTTGATACATGTTTCTTATGCCGGCGCCAGACCTAGCTTCACATATTTGAACACATCTTTGAACACATCTTTGATCACATCTTTGAAGACTTTTGCAAAGTTTGAAGAAACATTGCGCTTTGCCATGCGGTGTCGGTTTTTTAGCGCACATCAAAGCGTTCTACTGTGGAGAGAGTGTTTGCAAAGCATGTCTGGCAGGTGGCGCCAATATGTGTTCAAATATGTTTTCAAGTCTTTGCAAAGTCTTCAAAGATGTGTTCAAATATGTGAAGCTAGGTCTGGCGCCGGCATTAGCGAATAAGCCCTATTCAGAGAGACTTTAAAGAAAAAATAGCACCGCCTTTAATCGATAGACGGCGCTGACGCAAACCCTATTTGAATGAAGGAAGGCCAGCTGATAACTTGTGTCTATATTCCAATACACAACAAAGTGGATACTTCCGCTACCCTTTAGTGCGCGTGTTATATTAACTTTCATCATAACAAGAAGATAAGATGCATTAGGCTATAGACAAAGACTAATAGGGAGCGGTCGATAGAGCCACCGGTGCTATCTAGATCGGCGCAGTCCTAAGAGAGAAACCGAACCATTTATCATGTGGAGAACGCCTTTATGCTATCTAGACTGACAAAATACGCATTTCGTAGTGATCATTTATAAGACAAGGCAGTTTAATGAGCCCTAACCCGTCAAGCCCCGAGGACCAGCCGGCGGCGGGTCCGTTGTGCACAGTAGACCACGGCGGGTCGGTCTTGCAACTGCACTTTGAATCGAATTTTGAAGATGGTATAGACCATAGTTGTATGAGCATGTTTTATTCTTTGAAAACTGTGATAAATTTCAAATATTACTCTGTGAATAACGAACTTAGCTGTGAAAGAAAAAGTGTTCTAGGCGTGAGGGGTTAAGGGAGAAAGCAAAAAAGATTCTAGCTTTTAAAACACTATTCGTGAAAAAACCGACTTTAAGAAAAATACGCACGAAAACATGATAACAACCAACTTGACTAATTTGCTTTCCTGGGCCAATCGGCCCACCAAATTCTACAGGTTAATGATTAAAACTGTCTCACGCTACTTAGCATTATTTACCAGATCAACTAAGTTTTTATGCATTTATTTCAGATAAATTGCATCCTTATTGTGTTAGTATACATAAAGTAAAATTATATTTTAACAAGACGAAAACCTAGCTTCGCTCGGGTCATCATTTCCTATGTGTCGATATTTTACCAGTAGATATTTTTCGTAAATCGTATTTACCCAGATAACTATCACGTCTCTGTCTCAAAATCAAAGAACTTAAACCATAGAGGTCACACAGGACAACAGAATTCAAACCTCTGACACCAGTGACGCGTGACGACTTGACACCATTGAGGGCATTGACATGTTCACTTAGCAACGTCATTATAATTGTAGCAATTAGGTAATTAATTCATTTTTTTATTGAAAATATGTACTCCGAATTTTCCGCCCGTCTGTTGTCGACTGGGACGACTATTTTTTTACGCTCTTCAATTTGAAGTCCAATTCGTTTGAGTCTACCGTAGACCGGTTCGAAATTATTAATATAGATGTTATTGACATCATTCTTCTTTGAGTGTCTGTGGCCGTCTTTACTCCGCAGCGATCTAGATGTCGACACGGATGAGTGCGCCTCCGTGTGTACTCTCCCGGATTATCCGCGGAATCACGTGCCACGTACCTACAACAGACGCGCATCGTGAATCCAGCTACGATACGGAGTTATGCTTTGTTCACACGCACGTACATACTGGCTTATCAAACTTATACGTAGACGTACTGAATGAAATAGTACTTTTGACATTGCCTATACAATGAGAGTAGCTGTTATGCTCCTATATTACGGCCGTCAAATCATGAGCGATTTTAATCGCCTAATATCAAATTAGTATGGAGTTTGACAAACGATTTGATTCGCTCAGAATTTGGCACCGCGTAATTAGGCCCTGGATTGATAAGTCTGGTGGCTTCAAAATTGCCTCTTGAACCCTAGTAGTTCTATAAAAACATGGAAAACACCGGATCTGCAGGTAAAAAGATTATTCTCATTGATTAATGTATTAAAAGCTACGTATGGATACGCGTCTATACGGGTAACCATACGTAGCTTTTGACATGACTTGATAAGCTTTTGAAATGACTGCTAGACGACTAGATGAAACGCGGCCAGATGTCTACTCTATAATATTCATAGTTTGTTTTGAGAATTCGATGTACATTGCGTAGCAGATTAGTAAAATTTGCCATCCTGCCTTTTAATCTGTAGGTTAATCGGCCATGAAGTGTACACCAAAGTAAACCGCGAATTGGCTACGTAAAGTCAACAGCACATCAACTTTTACAATTAGTTGCACAGTAACTAGTAACGGACTTTTTTTTTTCTGCGCGGGTAGTTAAGAAAACTAGCAAGCTTTTTACTGCTGAGCTTTAATTATAGATTTAAATTAGTTAAACTCAAGATAATTATATGTACAGTGACTAATTAACACTCTTACATTACCTGCCAGCTGTTTCATATTAAATTTCCTGTAAGAAGTAAACACAATAACACTATCATCACTTCACTATGGAGGACATTAAGAACTCGATTGCGGAGCTTTCCAACTTGTTTGGGGAGAGGATGGCATCGTTCCAAGAAGCTCTGGATAAGGGAGCCAGCACAGTCCCATCCTCAAGTTCAGGTGTCCAGGCTGAGTTCAGCTCCTTCCGAGGATTTGTCATTCTCGCTCTCAACACGTTGCAGAAGCAGGTCGAAATGCTGGCATACCACATTGACGTGATGGAGATGCGAAGCCGGAGAAAAATTCTCCTTATTCACGGCATCCCAGAGACTGACAAGGAGGCCTTACCGGCTGCAGTCGTCAGGACGCTCGGGAAACACTCCATTGATATTAATACACACAATATCAGCCGATGTCACAGGATGGGGCGCTCCGTCGCAAGTAGAATAAGGCCTATCCTGATCAAGTTTAGTTCCTTGGAGGCGCGAGACACAGCTTGGAGTGCCAAGACGAAACTCAAGGGTACCGGAATCACTCTCTCAGAGTTTCTCACTAAGACTCGACACGAGGCGTTCATGGAGGCCAGGCAGCAGTTTGGAGTGTCTAACTGCTGGACAAGGGAAGGCTCCATACATATACTGACGGCAGACGGCACGCGTCATAAGGTGCATACAATGGCGGAAGTCTGCAAGCTAATTCCTACGGACAAGGTTCCAGCGGCAGCCCCCGCCAAACAGAGCATCGCCAAGCCGAACGTCGCAGTCCGCTCAAAACGCAAGGCGGTAAAATAAGTCGTCAGTCGTGGTGAAATCTTCATCTTTCTTCTAACGTCCAAATGTGTAAGCAAACCAATCCACCATTTTAGTTTTACCATCATAACTTGTTCCTTTCATGCATTAATTCTATTTCTTCGAATGTAAACATTGTAAACAAGATGACAAGCACAGACTAATTCGATTACGATGAGTGACATCTTCTAGGACATAGACTTTTTCTTTTTAATGTCTCCCGTGCGTTTCGTTCACTCAACTCTATTATGAGATAAAGTTTTAGTTTTGTATTTTCTTTTTTTTTTTTTTTTATGGTTATGATTGTCTTTGTATAATTTTATATGGGTGGGATTGGTTTGTACTCTTAATGTTTTCTATGTGTATGTTTTTATTAAGCATTAATTTGTACAGCTGGTGGGTAGTCGGACACTATATTTTTCGTGGTTGGACTATCCATTTATTTTATTTATTTATTTATTTTGTTATATTTATACCTACGTATTAGAATTTTATACTTTACTTACCTATGTCTGATGCTGATTGCAGCGATTATCTATCTTTTTCCTCTTCTGTGGACGGATTGAACAGTAATGATTGTAGCTTCCATAGCATCCCCTCTCTCTCGGAGAGCCTTAACTCTCATCTTTCTGACTCACCTAAAAATTTTAATGTCGTTCATATTAATGCACAGAGCATTCCTGCTCATTTCCCCGATATGCTGGCCACCTTTGATTTAAAAAATTTACATGCTATCCTTGTTTCAGAATCTTGGCTTAAGCCTTGCCTTCCATCCACGTCCTATTCACTTCCAGGATTCCAGCTGATTCGCAACGACCGTGTGGGTGGTGGTGGCGGTGGAGTAGCAATATACCTACGTACTCACATTTCCTTTTCGATCATTTCTTCTTCCATCCAGCCCCCACCACCAAATTCGGGAGAACACTTGTTTCTGGAAGTAGTCCTCTCTCACACCAAAGTTTTGCTCGGAGTATATTACTGTCCTTCCTTACGTATTAATTTCTTTTCTTCCTTTGAAGCTCTCCTTGAAAAATTTTGTCCTTCCTACAGTCACATCATTATTATGGGAGACTTCAACACGTGTCTGCTAAAAAATGATCATCGCTCTTCTAGCCTTCAATCATTACTTACTGCAAGCAACCTAACTATCCTCCCATCCGCTGCGACTCATAATTTTCCTAACTGTACACCTTCCCTTCTTGATCTCATGATCGTTTCTTCCGTCCAACACGTTTCAGCGCATGGTCAGCTTGCAGCAGACTCCTTTTCTTATCACGACTTGCTGTTTGTGTCTTATAAAATACGTCCCCCCAAAGCCAGGTCAAGGATACTTATGCAACGCAATTTTGGTGGCATGAATCTCGACCAACTTAGAGAGGACGCGCTGAGTACCGACTGGTCTGTGGTGGCTGATGGCAACACTGTAGATAAGCAAACTGCCGTTTTCACTGGCCTTCTCACTGATCTCTACGACAAACACGCACCAGTAAGAGCCGTTAAAGTCCGTCACCTGCCTGCACCGTGGCTTACAGACGCCGTTAGGACTGCCATGCGTCATAAAGCAGCGGCCAAATATAAATACAGGATCAGGCCAACAGACTACAATAAGGAGCGTTATATAAGTCTGCGAAATCACTGCAATAAGATGTGTAGGGATGCACAACGACGCCATATCCATGAATCTGTTGAAAATGATGATCCAGCCAAAGTTTGGAATTTTCTCAAATCTTTAGGAGTTGGAAAACCACGTCAAGACTCAATTTCTAAGGACCTCGATGTCAATGCTCTCAATCACCATTTCACTTCTGTTCCCAACTTCGATGGAACTATTAAAACTAACACTCTGAGTAATCTTTCTTCACTTCCAACTCCTGACTTCCCACCATTTCGTCTTAGTCAATTCTCCGATTGTGATGTTGAGAAGAGCATAGTATCTATCACCTCCAGCGCCGTGGGTACTGATGGAATTAGCCGAAAAATGATTCTGCCCATAATCGACATCATTACCCCCGTCATCACACAAATGCTGAACTACTCTGTCGAGGTTGGTGTCTTTCCTACTGCCTGGAAGGAAGCACAGGTCACTCCCTTGCCCAAAAAGGCTCATCCTTCCTTATTCTCCGACTTCCGCCCTATTTCGATTCTCCCTTTCCTCTCAAAAGTCCTTGAGCGCCTGATCCATCATCAACTGAGTAACTTCCTAAACAAAAACCATCTCCTAAATCCCCTCCAATCTGGCTTCCGACCAGGCCACAGCACGGTCACGGCACTGGTTAAAATTACGGATGACATCAGGCTGGCCATGGAGAGTGGTCAAGTCACTATCCTCACGCTGTTAGATATCAGCAATGCATTCAACACAGTGGACTTTGATATCTTGCTGGGTATACTATGCTCGCTTAACATATCTCCTAAGGTGATTGACTGGTTTCGTAGTTACTTGCATGGGCGCCGGCAACGCATACGTATTGATGAATCCTTTTCCGCTTGGTCTGATACGACTGCCGGTGTCCCGCAAGGTGGCGTGTTGTCTCCTCTTCTGTTTGCCATCTTCATCAATAGTATCTCTCAAAACCTTTCTTCTTCTTACCACCTTTATGCAGATGATCTCCAGATTTACGCGCATACCCCTGTAGATAGTCTGCCCTTGGCAATTGCTAACACCAACGCTGATCTAAATAGTATTTCAGAGTGGAGTATGTCTTATGGCTTGAGGGTCAATCCCTCCAAGACACAGGTGATTATTGTCGGTAGTCCTAGGATGATATCGAGGATCAATTGGGAACAGCTGCCACGCGTGGTGTTTGACGGTATATCAATTCCGTTCAGTGAGAAGGTTAAGAACCTGGGGGTTATTATTGACAGGTGTATGTCTTGGTCACCACAGCTGGCGGAAGTGAGCCGGAAAATATTCGCTTCAGCGGCCTCTCTGAGAAGGTTAAGGAATTTCCTTCCGACTGTAACCAAAATTGCGCTTGCGCAATCTCTGTTGCTCCCTATCCTTGACTACGCTGATGCCAGCTATCTTGACTTGACCGAAGAGCAACTAAATAAACTTGAGCGCCTACAAAACTTCGCAATCAGGTTCATATTTGGACTACGCAAATATGACCATGTCTCCGATTTTCGCACTAAGCTCAAGTGGCTCCCCATCCGTCTTCGCAGGAATGCTCACATAACTTCTCTTCTCTACTCATTGCTGTTCAATCCAGCCACCCCTTTGTACCTTAAAGAGTGTTTTGTCTACCTCAGTGACTCCCACAGCCGAGCACTTCGGTCTGACAGGAATCTGATGCTGAAGATTCCAAGTCATTCGACGAGGTTCTTTGGCAACTCATTTGCTGTCAGGGCCGCCCGACTGTGGAACGATCTGCCGGTTTCGATAAGGCGCTCTCCTTCCCCAGCTATTTTTAAAAGCAAGGTTTATGACTTTTATTTATCTTTGTAATTTATTAAATAATTTTTTTTATTATGGTTTTCCTGAATGTAGGTAGGTATGTCTTTTCTTTTATCCTATGGTAGAACTTTATGTTATATTATGTAACTTTATGTATGTTTATAATTATTATTATACGTATAGAATGTAAAGGTTTATGTATGTATATTAGTATTAAGTATAAGTATTTATTCTATGTTCTTATTTGCACCGACTACCCGTCTCTCTCTTTTCCGTCAGCATCTTTCCATCGTCGGTTGCCTGGAAGAAATTGCTTTAAGCAATAAGGCCGCCTCTTGTACTGCATCTTATTGTTAATGTTCTGTATTAATGTTTTTCCTGGTACAATAAAGAATATTCTTATCTTATCTTCTTATCTTAACGAAACAGAGTAGAGTGAACGAATGTAAAGGTTGATGCGCTGTTGACTTCACTGATTTACCCTTAGTATACTTACTTCAACTACAGTCATCAGCTAACAACTGGCCAATCGAAAGCTGTTAACAGTATTCTGACAGATTCTGAGTAGATTGACACGTTGGCAGTGTACGAGAAACTGGGCGTTAGTGCGATTTCCACGGTCTAATTATCTCACGATCGAATTTGATCGACTGAGTGCAAAAAACCTCGAACGCGTACGTGCGAATGAACGAGGCATTGGACACACGGAAAGAGCGTAGGGCGAGGGCGCCCTCGCCCCACGTTCTGCACGTTCTCCCACGTGAATTGGAAAAGACGCGTCGTCTTGCCATTTCACTTTCCTACAAAACGAACAGAAGAGTTGGGGCGAAGGGCACAAACTCTATGGAACGTTTCGCGTCTTTCCTCACCCCAACGTCCTGAGTGTCTCACGCCTTGGATAAGGAGACACGTGACGAGTCTGCCGGTCTATTTATAATCCGTAACCGTGCGGGGGGAGACTTGCTAAAATAGATCGCCGTCGCTAGTAAGGCGACGGTGCTCGATGGTTTTGTGGTCGATAAATCTGGCCCATACTCTAGAACGGCTAGCAGGAATTCAATATTGATTCTGATCAGATTTTTAATAAATTTAATATTATTGCTTAAATCACACAAGAATACACAAATTTTTTCACTTACCTCACGATTTTCAACTCAAGCATGCGTAAAATGTAACATCAAATTAAAATCTTGCGATTAAAGAGAGGCCGCGTCGGATAGCACATTTAATTTTATATGCACACTAGCTTTCGCCCGCGACTCCGTCCGCGTGGACTTTAGTTCAAAATGTTGCAACCCCGTTCACTCCCGTTAAGGGTTAAATTTAGAAAAACCGTGAATTACGTGTTCAATCAATTGTGTTGAAGAGTATTTATTTCAAGTTTCAAGAAAATCTGACAACATTTTTTTATACCTCCATACAAACTCCATACACCGCCGTTTACCCCTTTAGAGGGTGAGTTTCAAAAAATCCTTTCTTAGTGCTCCCCTAGGCTCCCTAAGGAACTCCCATGCCAAATTTCAACCCCCTAGGTTCAGTAGTTTTGGCTCTGCGTTGATTCTAAGTCAGTCAGTCAGCTTCTCGTTTTATATATATAGAAGATAGAAGATAGAAGATTGTATGCTCTATATGAATCAAGCTTACCCAATATTGCATGAGATACCTATCTATCCTGAGATATCTCTGGTTGTCTAGTAAAATATCCAAAGATATTTTTCGTTTTAGCTTGGACCTCACATTGTTGCCTCGATATGACAATATGGCTTTCTTACTTCAACAAGTCTTTTCACTAAACGCCCGAAGTCGTGAAACGTCGTAAGTGCATCACAAGTGCATTGCAGCGCTTTTATTGTCTTTTCAAACTAGTGGAAGGTGCGTACAATAATACCTTAAATTTGTAGAATTCTTGGTGGGCCGATCGGCTCAACACAACAATTATTTTTAATTTTATAATTTATCCCAGCGTAGGAGTCGCAAGTCTTACAGAACTCGTGATAAAGGGTTCGTCGCAACAGAAGGCAACAGAAGTATAAACAGATTTTTTTTCAGAATAACCTCGGCGTAAATAATTTGTAAATCCTGCAGAAAAATCATCATCATCAACCCATTATGTCCCCACCGAGGGGCACGGGTCTCTTTCCTGAGGACGGTATAGGCCATACATACTACACCACGGGGGCCTAGTCCGAATTGGTGGAGGCATGTAAGACTAGTGGCTGGTCTTACTGCCAGAAGTTTTCAAGCCGCCCGAAGGCCTCTGACTTGGCTTAACGACTGCCATCTATCGACGGCAGCCGGCACCAACTGCTTAGCGTGCCTTGCGAAGCACGGCACCGCTCGGAAAAATGCCACTAGCGTTTGTCATAGACGGTCACACATCCATGGACTGAACGCGCCCAATGTTGCTTAACATTCGTGATCGTTCAAGATCACTCAGGCGGCCGGGGCTACGAGCGATTCAGCATTGCAGAAAAATACGGAACTAAATGAATACATCAAACAAAACTTTCGACATCCATCGACAAATCAACTCGCCGACTGGCAGACAGCACTAGCGAGCAAATGACCGTCCACTCGTCTCCAGGCTCCCGCCAAAGTTACACGTTTCCGTTTCGCCAGCACGTACCGAATTAACGTGAGTGCAGGCGTTAATTTTCCGCAACATATCTGGGAGGCTTATTCTGGCAACGAATTGTGGTTAAATACTCTGTATGACGCAATGTACAGATTGCGCTCGTAGAATAACAATGTTTGATTTAATTTGTCACTTATTTTAACGCAACTAACCCCCGGTTTCTCGACGCTAACGGTCTGTTAATCAATTGTTAACAACTGTCAGTTGTTTTTTTTGTAGGCACTTGGTATGTAATAAATTGACAGGCTGTTAGCCTTCGATAAACCGAGGCTTAGTGACTTAGACCAACAGTTAGTCAATCGTAGTGATAGTCACTACAAAAATGGGGACAATTTACCACTAAAATGCACCATCCAAAATTGTCAATTATAATATCTTCAGGAAAAACGATCCCGGGACGTTGTTTTTGGCCTGAATGCTATCTAGTCCCAAACTAGGATACCCTGTGCTTTGGCAACCAGGCAAGGTCAATTACATACATGTTAATACACCCAGACTGCAGAAACGACAGAAAGTATTTCATTTTGCCTAAGCTATAGAAAGTCCTTTATTTGCGGTCCTAAATTGACAGTTTGCTGGCAAAGCGAAATTAGGACGCGGGACAGTGGAGGGTGATGAGTGTGATGACGTCCAGCAAACCGTATACGATTGTACAGGATATGGATGCACCGCGTAACGATCGTTTCGGATGTTTGAATGAAGCTAATTCCCTTTGATCCAAACCGTGACCAGTTAGGTTGGTCAAATGTATAGGGGATTGGCCGAATTAATACGTTGCTGGCTCAGATATTAATTCAGGCAGGCATCTCACTACTATCATAGTACTAGGTACTCATGGGTACACAAATGTTTACTTATGTGCAATAAACGTATTCATTCATACACACATAAGCTCACGCCTGTATCCCAGAGGGGTAGGCAGATACCAGGGACCACCTGCCACGATCCTGACAAATCACATTCGCTTCATCGACATTAATTTAGTGGTTGCACGCACGTCGGTTACGGGTACTTTTTACCTTTTTTTTCGGGTACGAATTCATATCCTTTACCTGTTCCCAAAACAGGATACCCTGTGTTATGGTAACCAGAGAAGGACCTTACAAATATCGAAAAACAACCAGACTGAGGCCATTTGTACACAAGTAAAAATTAAAGCATATTCATATTGTAGTATATTTTTCGACACTCAAAGGAATAAAAATTCATGGTGTAATTCCCGTTAACCTAGAACTATGAAATTTGGCAAGTAATATATAGTCTTATGATACCAATACAAATAGAGTCTGAAAACTATACATGAAACTGTAATCTTAAAAAAATGTCCTTGAAATTCCGGAAAAAACTGCGAGTACAGAAGCCTCGGTAGGCAAACCTGACTCACTTTTGTCCGGTTTTTTTTTAATAGTTCAATAACTGTTTTCGAACAAGCGCACAACACTAAATTCTAACATATATAAAATTGTCGGCGTGAACAAACTTGCTCATCCTTCCAAAAAATAACATTTCCACCACCGTTGCGTGTCAGTCATCACCATCTGCGTTCCATCGAAGACAATTAAAATCCTATTACGAACAACAAACCGCCATTGCCCGACTTTTCAAATGACAATACTTTCGGCTCGCTACGCCATTCCCGGCAATATAATAAAGGGGGTCCCGCGGGAAATTATTCCAGGTTACCTTTATACGGGCGAATCACTGTATTTTTGGGCAGAATATAGAACAAAAGGACCACCATATTGGCACTGCCATGGTTGTTGACGCGACACCATGAAGTGGCAAACACTGCGTAGGGCACCCACCAGTTCGCTGGGCCGACGTCCTGAGACAAATTGCTGACAGAGGATGGACGAGGATAGCCGAGGACAGAAAGAAGTGGCGTGTTTCAGGGAAGAACGATGTCCAGCAGTGGACGAGTACAGGCTGATTGATTGATAATATCATGAAGCGAAGACAGGTGCTCGCCATTCATTATCCTGGTACCGAATACCTGGTAAAACTAAGGCCAATGGGTGCTCACACCTTCCGCGGACAAACGCGTGATGGTACGCGACCCGAGGTAGTCCATCAGGTAGACCAGAGGCACCTATTTATATTTTTGGCAGGTGCTATTAGTGAATTCAAATGTATTTATTCTGCCAAAAATATCAATAGGTGCCCAATCTGGACTAGGCCAGGTGCTATCTGTGCAGGTGCTATTCAGGCGGGTGCGCAAACTGGACTACCTCGGGTCGCGTACCAGGCAGGTGCTGTTAGTGAATTCAAATGTATTCATTCTGCCAAAAATATGAATAGGTGCCCAATCTGGACTAGGCCAGGTGCTATTTATGCGGGTGCGCAAACTGGAATACCTCCGCGACCCTGCCTTCTGTTCGAAGCCAATTATTTTGTATCACGGCACGCGGAATTAGGCCATCGGGCCGTTGCCGGGGGCATATTCTGGTATCGTTCGTATGACCGATATTCCAATCTCGATGACTTATCGGAATGTCTAAGTGGCATATTTCAGTTATATTTCCACGATGGCAACGCCGCTGGAAATAACAATGACATGGGCGTGGTGGGGGAGGGAAATGTGTTCCGTGAGCGGAATGGAACGGCTGGCTGGCTGGAGTAATGTTCAGATGCGCTGGTAATTGCCGATATTTACATCTACGTGTTTTTGGACTGTTTTGCATAAATTTTTCCTTCATTTAAATTTCCTTCAGTTGTTCATATTGTGTTATTTTATCTGTTTAATATTTTAAGTTTCATAGTGGTGGTGGCGTAGTGAGGTTGACCCTTGATTCTCGATCATGAGGGTCTGGGTTAGAACCACGCATGTACCAATGATTTTTAGTTACGTACATTTGTTTGATTGTATAGCAACACCATTCGCTGATAAATTGTGCCCGGATAACGGCGACAGGCTTGCCACTTGTCACGTTGGGACCATTAGCGACACGCGACAGCTCGGCGACTAGACGCGACGACAGGCTACGGCCGTCAATTTTCATATATTTTGAATCAAAAGAAGTGTGCGGAGATTCGATCAAAATTTTTGATCGAATCTCCGCACACTTGGCGTCAGAGTAAACGACAAGACGCCAGAGAGCTTATACTGAGTTTTTTCATTCACTTTCGATAGCGAGAGCGTTTGCAATATGTATAGGAGTGACAAAGAGACAACTAGGTGGCGCGCTTTGTCACTCCTATACAAATTGCAAACGCTCTCGCTATCGAAAGTGAATAAAAAAACTCAGTATAAGCACTCAGAAGCAAATGACAACGTCGCGTCTGACGCGGCGACAAGTCGCCATGTTTGCGATGGCTCTATGAGTCTAAAGCATAAAATGAGTTTACAAACTACTTAAAACAAATAAATCCACTCGAGCCAAGGAGATAAGATGGCATTACGGGCTGACACGAAGACTATTAGAAAACAATGTTAGATGCGATTCCTAATGTACTTGTACAGAACACAGACCGTGACGAATTCAGCGGCAACATCCACTTAGAAACACTGAACAAACACAGTAGCCATTCGTATCATAACAAAGTTTCTCTAACAAATAATTTATCAGATCGTGTTAAACACACGCAACACGGGTAATTGAGAGCACTCGTTCCGAGCTCGAGACGAGTGTCTGGGGCAGACATGAAAATTATTAGAAAACACTTCAGAGGGTGAATGGAGACGCGCCTGGATTTATCGGACGATGTACACTTCGTTCCAGAAATTAGAAAATTATTTCAACGTAAAGGAATTGCTCGTAGCTTGGGCTGCCTGAGAGATCTTAAACGATCACTACGGGTAAGGAAAGAAGAAAGAAGGAAAGACAGAAATTTATTTCACAACGAACTTCAAAGTACACAATTATAGTAACAGCTTTATAACATAGGTACTTACTTAACATATTCAGCTTATTTATTTAAGGTGCATTTAGAAGACACGTCGAAAGCCAAACTAGGTAAAACCTAGTTTGGCTACGCCACCCTTTGGGAGGTTAAGTACATCAACATTTTATGTTAAGCAACATACGGAGCGTTCAGTCCATGGATGGGTCACCGTCTATGACCGTCTATGGCATTTTTGCGAGCGGTTCCGTGCTTCGCAAGGCACATTAAGTAGTTGGTGCCGGTTGCCGTCGATAGATGCAGAGTCAGAGGCCCTAGGGCGGCTTGAAAACTTCGGACAGTAAGACCAGCCACTAGTCTTACAAGCCTCCACCAATCCGGACTAGGCCCCCGTGGTAGAGTATGGCCTATAGGTACCTTCCTCAGGGAAAAGACCAGTGCCCCTCGGTGGGGACATAATGGGTAATGATGAAAGAATTTACATTCTGTTTGTTGAATGTAAATGTGCTTATAATGTTAATGTCAGCCGCTGCCTAGGGGCCGAAGGAGAAAAAGGCAGAAATCGAACGAGCCGGGCTCCTACGGAAGCTACTAAATACTCATCGCATTAATCGTGGAATCGAGTATAGATAGCTACTCGGTATTGTGGCAGTGCAGTGGCGGAGACGTGGAATTATGTTACACTGTCAAATGGCTACTTCATGATGTGCCATGGCCAGTTAGGTTAGCATCATCATCATCATCAACGGCCTATGCTTGTCCACTGCGGGACATAGGCCTCTCCCATTGCACGCCACTGAGCACGGTCTTCGGCTATTCTCATGCAATTCTTGCAAGCCGCCTTGGGAAGATCTGAGTCTGATCTGAGTCTGAGGACATCCTACCGTCTAGGATACCGTCCTAGGTTATCATGCAAGTCCCGAAATAGGCTTATCTGAAGTAAGGAACCGCCCAAACTTGTGATCACGTAGCGGATGATAGCGAGTTGGCGCGAGAATTTCGCCTTTCCCGAGTAGGCATGTATGCTAATCGAACTGATCAATGGACAGAAATCGTTAATAGATTTGCCCCACAAACAACTTGCCACAAAAGGCATGTTAAAAATACAATGTCGGGAGGGTTACCTTAAATGTAGGAAACTAAAAATGAACTAAGAACTTCTGTAGGATGTAGTACAGGACGACAGTAGGATGACCACTTTTATTAATATTTAGATTTGAGTAGATAGATAGAATACGAGTATACTTTGTTACATTTATTGAGTATACTCTCGTTAATACATAGGAAGTAGAGCCCTGCCCCAGCGGAAAATTCCTGGGTTAATTTCGCGTGACAATAGTACCTCCACTTTTCTAGTACCCTTTAATTCACTTTCCGTCACTCGCCTACCCTTCTAGTCTCTAAGGCATTAGCAATAAGAGCCA
Source organism: Yponomeuta plumbellus (assembly GCA_947310845.1). Taxonomy (NCBI): domain Eukaryota; kingdom Metazoa; phylum Arthropoda; class Insecta; order Lepidoptera; family Yponomeutidae; genus Yponomeuta; species Yponomeuta plumbellus. The sequence continues at coordinate 6,994,085 of OX371216.1, read as the reverse complement.
GGCCGGAGCTAGCGAAGCGCAGAATACTTTCTACCTAGTGCGATACCCTTGTGGTTACGAAAGTTACGTAAGTTTTTTCAAGAGTGTAATGCCCTGTGGGTGGTCTGCCTTTGGTAGGAAAGTTCATAAGCCGTGAAAGAACGTGCCCAGTGTGGTTTGGTTTCGTATGGTTTCACCTGCGGCCAAGATTGGAACCAAGTTTGGAACCAACATGTCCAACGGCTCTAAAATCAAATAAGCATTTTGGTGGCGGAAGATGGAGCAAGGGAATAACATAATGTTTCAATACCTAACACGATCAGTGACTACTCACTTGGAATGATATCAACCCTCTAAATTAGGTGAAATAGTCGGACTTCCGGTTTTGACATCTCGAGCACGTGTAAATAAAACTAAAAGGTTCTATTAACTCCTCAGCATGACTGAGACCTTCAAGATAACAATTCGACCTCCTCTGCGGCGGACCGGTTATCGCATCTGCCTACCATGCAAGAGGTCTCGGGTTCGAATCCCGGCTGGGGAAAAAAAGCCCCAGGTCTTGGATGTTTACATGTTTCTGATGTTTTTGGTTCCCACGACACAGGTTATCCTAGTGTGGAGCCAGAAGGAAAGTATGTAAATGTTTATGTTTGTAAGAATTAAAAACCATTGTTATTTCAAAGGTTCAGACTGAGAAGGTAAAAGGTTGGAAAGACGAAAGACGGAAAGATGGTCAGAGTGGATTTTTTTTTCGCTGCCTTCCCCTCCATTACTTTCGGCCCCAAGGCAGCGGCTAACATTAATATTATAAGCACATTGACATTCAACAAACAGAATGTAAATTCTTTCATCATCAACCCATTATGTCCCCACCGAGGGGCACGGGTCTCTTCCCTGAGGAAGGTATAGGCCATACTCCACCACGGGGGCCTAGTCCGGATTGGTGGAGGCTTGTAAGACTAGTGGCTGAAATAAATTTCTGATTACTGATTACAAAGAGCCCGCAATTCGCTCGTTGTACCGTGGACGGTCCTAATGAAAAGCCGAGTCCGAGCAAACGTTTCGAGGCTCTCCCTTGAATAACTAGGTTCCACTGGCCAATATTCGTTTCGTAATTGAATATGGATCCCCTCTTTGAACCGACGAACCCTCCGCGCAAAGATGGAGCCAATGAGACCCTGAAGCGAATCGCTAATGAACCGAGCGGCTTTTTATATTAAAAATATGGAGTATAATTAGTGGAGGCCAGGCGTAGCCATCTGGCTGGCCCATATTTCACGGTGTCTTTAGCACCTAGCGAGGTTGAATTTAATTGGAACGGACTCAGAGAACGGTGTCGTCGAGAGAAATGGGAAAAAGCTTGAGGCTATTACAGGCGTGTTTTATTAAACCTCTACCAGCAAGGGTTTCGTAGGCCTGCAAATATAAGTCGAGGAAAGATGGCTGAATGCATGGTAGAGCACGGAAATAATTCCGGACAAAGTTCGTTTTCTAAGCAAATCTTTGAACTTTTTGGGATATACAGGGTGGTCCAAAACTCAATGTCAAGCCGGAACTGGGTGAAAAGGCAAATCATACTGGTTATCAGAAGAATATAAAAAGAATCGTTTTTTTCTTTTTAAGTACAATAATTTTTTTTATTATTATTTATTCAAGAAAATTCACAAACATAATGAAAATTAAAATTAAAAACGGGCAATTTTTTTAAGTTTATTTTTTAAAAAGTCTCCTTTTCTTTCAAGCTGGAGCAACTGGTTTTGAAATTTTGTTAACAGTTTAAAGAAGCATTATTCAGAGTTACAAAACAAAAAAATAATAATCCCTTTAATTTTTTTTCATACAATTTTTTTTTCTGAGAACCAGTATGACTTGCCTTTTCACCGGGTTCCGGCTTGACGTTGAGTTTTGGGACACCCTGTATAATGCACTTTGCGAAAGGATTGGACGCAATCAAAATAAATAAATCTATACAACCTGTGAAAGACTGCTACTGTGCGCTTAAAGTTTTTTATCGATTTTTCGGTTCTCCCATGAAATCAGAAAATTCTTGACATCTGCAGAGGTAGAACGACGACGGCGCTAGTGCTAGTCACGAGTTTTGTGGCGCTAAAATGTCACAATTTGACAATTAATGTAGGTACTGGAGAATCGTGACGCTGGAACGGGCGAGCCACGGTCGCCGAACTACTCTTACTGGAATTTTGGTATTTAACAAAACTGTCAGACTTTTAGGGAAATTATGCTTTTTGTATAGAAAAAAAAAAACTGCAACCAAATCATCGGTTACAAACGCTGGTTATATCTACTGGTGCTAAATGTTATATGTAAAGTAACAGATCCTTTTGGTTGATTCTCAGAAAATAGCTCAAATTGCGCACTTATGCCATATTAACTTAATAAAAAGTAACATATATTGTAGGCTTAAGATTGTATTGTAACGTATTTGTAGGTTTGTAGGCAACTACTACAATATATGTCACTTTTTATTGAGTTAATACGAAAAAAAATGCGCCAATTGTGCAGTTCTGAGAATCACCCTTTTATCAATGTAGTCCGAGACTTCGATAGGCGGACATCTTTGTCGATTCCGCTCGCTGAACAAACTTAAATAGCGAAGATATCGAGCTCAAACAAAAGCTATATTGTGCCCGCGTCTGCAGTGGACATGATAGCACTAGACTTCGTGTTATTTACCTTAGAGAACTAGAAACAACGTTTGCATAGCAGACACTTGTACCTTATTGCACCGGATATCGAAACACAATAACTGAATGTTACCTGAAACAATACAAAACATAGTTGTTAGACGTTTAGAGGAGATGTACCATGGTTACGAGGAAACATTTAACGGGATTTACATTCTGTTTGTTGAATGTACTTATAATGATAATGTTACCCGCTGCCTTGAGGCAGAATAAAAAAAAAAGGCAGCAAAAAAAACCTCCACAAATGCGCGAGCCATTGTGTTTTCTCGCGCGCGGGATAAAAGTTCATGCTAAGGGGCTGTTTGGCCTCGTCGGTCAATTAGTTCGTTAGGTATGAGGAAAACAGTGCATGTATCACAAAGGATTTAATGACAGCAAAATTGAACTAAAATACGATGCATTCCTGTTTATTAAGGAAATAGGTCGCCGCTTGAGGGTCCGTGGCTATGTCCGCCGCCCTGAAGCCTATCTTATGCAAAGGATTTCCTTTGTACGTTGTAAAGTCGATTAACCCACATATTACAAGTAGACTCACACAATGTACCTCGAATTAACATAACGAACTACGTTTTATAAAACTCGGCGTAGGCAACCCGACCGTGTATCTGTCAATGTACTAATTATTATAGTCATCACCCCATCATGTCCCCACCGAGGGGCACGGGTCTCTCTCTTCTATGAGGAAGGTATAGGCCATACTCCAACACGGGGGCCAGGTCCGGATTGGTGGAGGCTTGTGAGACTAGTGGCTGGTCTTACTGTCAGAAGTTTTCAAGTCGCCCTAAGGCCTCTGACTTGGCTTTACGACTGCCATCTATCGACGGCAGCCGGCACCAAATGCTTAACGTGCCTTGCGAAACACGGAACCGCTCGGAAAAGTGCCACTAGCGTTAGTCATAGACGGTCACCCACCCATGGACTGAACGCGCCCTATGTTGCTTAACCTTCGTGATCGTTTAAGATCACTCAGGCGGCCAGGGTTACGAGCGATTCTTAGCAATTATTATAGTACACCGACAGAATAGAGTCACCGGTCAAGTTGTCAGACAATGCCACAGTGGTCATCGGTCGTCGATTGACCTTTGACCGACAATCCTCGACCCGACCTGGCGCCGATACAGTCATCGAACCAATGACCATCGAGGCTCCGTTAATCGCAGGATTATGACTCTAATTACGACAACAGCCTAAAACTTGCAAAGCAACAGGTGAACGATCCGAGACACGATAGAATCGAGGTAGGTAATAGAATTTAATAGTGTAAATAAATGATTTATCTATCTAATTAGAAGAATAAAGCACAAACAATTTTGTTTAAAAAGAAACCAAACACTACTAGCAATAAGGTCACGCATTATAATTTTTTAAATTGTAACTTTTATTTTCTGTTTCGATTGATCTGTTTGGATGTTAATGATTAAGCCATCCCATGAGGTACAGTATCGCGATCACGACCGAAAGAAAAATAAACCGAGCAATTGCGATTAGGACTCGCCCACGAAGGGTTCCGTAACATTATCTCTACAACATTTGAAAATGCAATGTATGTGCCTGTATGTAAATGTTTATGTTATATTTTAAGCGTCTACCCGATGCCGTTATTAATATCGAGCTAAAACAGCAAAAAAACACGTTTATTGTACGGGAGCCCCACTTAAATATTAACATGTGCGCAGAGTGTGCGCTTTACACATTTTTTTAACTGCGCTTCTGGCCACCTTATTGTATCTTGAGGGTTTTATCGTAGAAACATATACATAGCCCAATAAAGGATGAATGTATTAAGCTTTGTCAGTATAAATCTCATTTCACGCCCACTGTAGGACATAGGTCTCATTCATGGTTTTCCAAGCTTCACGGTCTTGTCACGCATCCAGCGACACCCCGCCACCGTAAACAGGTCGTCAGACCATCTCGTCCATGTTTAGTTTATTTTTAATACATACAATGTGTTGGCTACCTACACTTTTAAAATTACTGATATTTTTCCTGACGTACATAATATTGTCATAGACATAGATAGATAGATAACACTTATTGTACATAAAAAAGGAAATTACACAAGTATTTCTTAATCTAAGAGCGCAGACGGCAGCCTTATCACTAAAAGTGATCTCTTCCAGACCACCTTAATATACTGAGCCACTCTGAAATGTTTCTTCAAAGAAATGTCTTAAACAATTCCTACTGCCTAGCTTAATAAGGCCTCTCCAATAACAGAAAGAATGTAGAACTTGCATAAAAAAGGTTTTGAAATTTTGATTTTAGGACTAACCGCAGTCTGGTACGACATATCAAGCTAGGTCACACAAACATGATAGTCATCAAGTCTAGTCTAGACCGAGCATTGTATTGTAGGTGGCCTGGCCGATGACCTTAGGTCATTACCTACGCAGGCGATTAAAACACTATTCGATTAATAAATTCCAATTCTGAAAATGGCAAATTGGACAAGTCGCAAATAAGTAAACCGGCGAATGATTTTTTTGGAACTTTGGGATCAAATTAATATAAATGGATTGGAAATGTCAAGTGTCAAATTGTAGAAGCCGAGAATAAAACATCACCTTTAAAGGCTTTTCAGTCTCATTTATTACTGAAACGTCTTCAGACATAATACATTCTAAAAGATATGGGATTATTTGACATTTCTTTGGTTATAAAATCGTTGTTATTGTTGTTTCACTTTATTGCACAATAAAAAAAAATTACAGACTATAACTCAAATAACATGTTTGTGATAAAAATTGCGTGCTAAGACGTTTTACTGTTGAACTTTAGTGTCACAAAACTACTAATAGGATTTCGAATTGTAGTGTACCGTCTGTAGATTAAGAAATACCTGTGTAATGACTTTTTTTACGTACAATAAAGTAATCTCTATCTATCTATCTGAGGAGCAAATATTCAAACAATGATTTGTCACATTTTCTGGAAAAATGAGCGGCGACACCAATTTGTACAGTTGATAAAAAACTCCATTTTTGCTTATTTAATTTCGAGCCAAACATTTTTGGCATCTATGCTTTCTTGTTAAAATCTATTGTTTCAAACAAACAGTGTTTTCTCTAAAGGTCCGTTTCATTTTTAATTAGGGTTGATGAGGATTCCTCTTTCTCTTCCTCAAAATTGATTTAAAAAAATCCTCTTCCTCTTCCTCATGAGGAATTTAAGAGGAAGGAGAGTTATAAGTTTTGTTGAAACGAAATGTGTTTGAGAGAGAGAGAGAGAGAGAGAGAGAGAGAGAAGTCTCGCCGTATTAAAAAGGTAAAGAAAGACAGAGATGGAAACACATAGGTAAAGAAGTTCAATACTAGCCTAATCTACGTAATGTTATTTTGTTCTTCGTCTTTAGCATCCTCTTCCTCATCCTCTTCCTCTTAGTCTGCCAGATTCCTCATCCTCTTCCTCATCCTCATAACAAGTTCCTCAACAACCCTATTTTTAATCAACAATCTAAGCCGGTGGACAAATCACTGTTTGAATGTTTGCTCCTCGTCTATCTAAAGAGTGACATAGAACTCTACGGTAAGTAAGACCCGAAGCCCACACTTTCTACCTTCAACACCATAGCTAATACGGTATTTGACACTATCAACAATAAATTATTTGAGAAGCTCGATTAAAGCAAAAATACAAAATGTTTCGGAAAATGTATTTCTTTGTATCATTTACTAGTTATTACAATTTTTAAATAGATCAAACATAAAAAGAGTGCTTTTAAAAGTAACTTAACGAACTTATTATATATTATTAACTTAACTTATTATATATTATTAAAGGAATTCCGTTTTAAAAGTAACTCATTTGACATTTTGTCAAATACCCAATTGCTATATTTAACTCAGCACAAACCGGGTTCACAGGACACCCAGAAGGTTGATCCTTATCGTACCTCTTTTATATAGACGCTGAAAGCACGCAACCTTCGGCCTAGATTATTAATTAGTAAGAAAGAGATTAATATAGGTACAACTACATAATATAATACTAGGGGCCGATTTCTGAATTGAGAATTTACAGTAAGTAAATACTTAAGTAACATTCTGTCACGCTTTTCCTGAGAAATTATGCGACAGCGCTAGAGTTAAGTAGTTATTTAGCAAAATTCTCAATTTATGTAAATATGTAATATGTAATTAATTTATGTAAATAGCACTGAATTTTTGAACTAAACCTTTGGTCTCCCTCGATAAAAAAAAACAAACCGTTAAAAAAAACTCCAGGTCTTGGATGTTTACATGTTTGTGATGTCGCTGTTTCTGGTTCCCGCGACACAGGGTATCCTAGTGTGGGGCCAGAAGCAATGTATGTGCCTGTATGTAAATGTTTATGTTAATATAATCCTGGCCGTATTTTACCACTGAATTTGCCGACGTCGATAAGGGGCCATCCATAATTTCATGATTTTTTTACCCCTCCCCCGTCCTCGTCACACACAGCTGGTCACATTTGTGAGACTCCGCCCCTCTCTAGTTGACGTCACATATTTTGTAATTTCACATCTAGAAATTATTGAATTAAAACAGCAGTTCCCAAATTTGTTTTATTTCCGACAGAGCTGCAAATAGAATTAGGAACAGATAGAGTGGCAAAATGTTTTTGACTTTTTTGTTACATAGACCATAATATATTTTGAAATGTGACGTCACGAAATTTAGGACCCCTCCCACCCCCTTGTCATACAATATCACACTTCTTTGTCCCCCTCCCTCCACCTTAACGTGTAACATAATTTATGGATGGCCCCTAATGATGAGAGGAACATCTGTAACTTCCCACATTCCAAGCTTTTTATACGTTTCAACTTTTTCCAATGTCGTTGGTGGCAACAATGACTAATTAGCAGAGACGAACGATGGTTACACAGTATGCCAGTTTGTCTCTAATTGTGTTTGTTGAACTGGGACGCGCGACGCAGAACTCCCACTTATGCTTGATTTAAAATAGTTGAGGAGCGTCATTTCAAAAGGACTTATTTCCAACCTGATAAGGTTTTTAAATAAATGCCAAAAACCTCTACGTTATTAAATTGTGTTATATACTTTTTATTTCATGTCACCGTGAAAGAAGATCGTATTTAACCTCTTCAGTCCTTTTTTTTTTTTTTTTTGTTAACGGGGTGAAATGCTTTGTGCACCATAACCGCCACCCTTGGGGGAGGGCGATGGCCGTGTGTCGGACTCTCCTCTCCTAATAATAGGAGAGGCATACCTCCTAAAACACCCCGGGGGCCGTCCTGTCGCTCGTGCAATGGGGCGCCGCCGGATCTCGCAAGTGGTAAACCACAACGCGAATGCGACAGCGGCGCCCCGGCGACGTTGACCCGACTCGCAAGGAGTCGGGCCCACCCTCACTGGAGAAGGGGCATGGGCCCCCCACCCCCTTCTCCCGTCACGATGTCGGACGGCAGGTCCCCCAACCTGCCGTCTGTGACCCTCACTCAACCGGCGGCGCAAGGTCCGCGCAGCGTCCCCCGCGCCACCGGCTCTCCCGGCGGAGAGGCGCGAGCTCCCCAAGCCTCCAGCTACCGAAGACCCGTTTTTTGGCCCTCTGCCAGGTCTTCGGCCCATCAAGTCAAACCCTCCCATGAAACATCCCTCGGCCAGGGCCATATGGGGTGACCAGTCCCTGGTCCCTGGCTTACCTCCTGCAGTTTCCCCTCCCAGGCCGGGCTTGTGGATCTCGCGCCCCTCCCCACCCCTCCAGCCCTCTTCCATGCCCTCTGCTGGACAGAGGGACATAGAGAGGGCCCCCGCCGTGTGTTTTTTATCGCGGCCCGAAGGCCCCCGGCCCCGCTCAATGTGGGGTTACGGGTGCGGTGCCCATGGTGGACCCCGCGGGACATCCAGCAGCGCAAGCCACTGGACGTCCCCCTCCCTCTGGTTTTGGTCCGCGCCGGCCGAAGCCGGTACCCCCCATATCTGGAGGGCGTTCCCCTATCCGCCATCCGGGGGACGCGTCCGATGGAAGACCAGAAATTCCGCACGGAACCTCTTCAGTCCTTGAAAATAACAATAGTTTTCTATTGTTATTTTGTCGACACGGGAGGGATACGTGATTCTGACACTAATCAAAACATTCACACACTAACACACACACACACACCCGTTAGCGAATGACGTGGAAATAAGCTAAATTGTTTTAGATACGTGAATTGAAAGTAGGAATTAGAGAGGAATTAATCGTTTCTGTAATACACAATTTGGTATAGTAGTGTAATCATATGTATCGTATAGACAGTATCGTTATGAAATATAGTTAAGTTTCACGACCTGTGGATGGCGCAGCGGTAGCGCTTCTACCATATGAGAGAGACTACCGTATTTTAGGTTCGAATCCCGGCTTGGGATAAAAAAAAGCACAGGTCTCGGATGTTAACAAGTTTGTGATGTCGATGTTTCTGGTTCCCACGACACAGGGTATCCTAGTGTGGGGCCAGAAGCAATGTATGTGCCTGTATGTAAATGTAAATGTTTATGTTTAAATAAAAAAATAAAAAAGAGCGCTTTATCATGTAGAGCCCTCATCCAAAAATTCATAGTCATGTTTTGAACTCCTCCGGCTTCACCGATTTTTGTAAAAAAAATTGTTTAAATTTGACGTCTGAAAATAGCTTTCTTAAAGTTAATCTCTTTTGTTTAAAGTTTATATCTATTAATTAACCCAGTTTTTATGTTATAACAAGACTGTGTCTTCTGTTGGTATTTGCTTTATGTGCCGAAATGGCACAAAACAATAGCAAAAATTTTCGACTAATTGCTAGAAATTTTGATTGGGAAGCGCATGATTACGCAGTGGATTCGGTCGGGTTTCTAAAGTATTGTTGAAGTATAAATTGCTATGCAAATAAGTCGGGAATGAAATATATTACAGATTGTTTTCACAGGAAAAACGTAAGAATCAATTTTTGTAGGAAATTGTACCACAAAAGATAGTAGAACCAATTTTGCTGTAAATGACTTGTTTCGAGTAAAGCACATTTTTGACGTAGTCCTGTATATTTCAAACTATTTAATATCTTTTTCCGTTAATTACTTAACGTATCGCTTGACTACGAAAACATGGTTGTGAGTGGTTATCTTTAGTTCTGTAACGATTTGGTGTATACTGTTAAGCTACAAGAACTTTGTACATTAATAAATAAATAAATAGGTCTGAGTTCGATTTCCACTGGATGCCACCGTACTAGACTTGTACAAATGGCCTTAGTATGGTTGTATTCGGTCCGGTATTCCGGTATTTCGGTCCGTATTGGTGATGTCGGACTAAAATAGCACAGGGTATCCTAGTGAGGGACCGACCAAGACAATTGGCTGATTTATGTGGATGTTGTTGATAAATTCCCGAGCGAAATGCATCAAACTCAGGCACGTTCCGTTTATTGTCATGACATGACAGAGTCCGTCATGAAATATGCATATCGGTCAATGGCCACGAATGGGACCATTTAGCTCGGACAGAACTGGCGGGTGGCTGGCATTCCGAGACCTCTCGAGGTTAGGCTCTTGATACCGGGAGTAGTGCTAGCTGGTATTCTCCTTAGAGATGCGGAAAATAACACGAAGTTTTCAATCTAACCCGGAAGTGACTCGAGAATCGCCGATGCCAAATGAGAATGCATAGTTCATTCATATGAGTACTAAATTTAACCGTGTTAATGCTATCAGTGAGCGATGTCACTTAGTACAGGGATCTTATACTTTGAACGTTAGACCGGATAAACAATCGTGATTAGAATAATAAGTGCACAAGGATTTTTTTTGTTGGCATTTACGTCTACGTATTGAGATGATTTATACAGCGTTCAGTGGCACATTCAAACACACTAGATGAATGAAGTGACCACTCGACGCACGACAGCAATGAATGTACAAGGTCTGAAGCTTTTTTTTTGCTGTCATGCAAGCCCACGTGATTAAAGTGTCACTTTAGATCAGAAGAGACGAACTGATTTTTAGTACCATTAGGTTATTGATACCTCGAAGTTTTATAGGTCATTAGAAGCTAAGGTGAGCTTAATGATGCATTTTTTAATGTAGAATTTTGATTCGAACCACAAATATGCAGCTAAAAGTGGTAACATAGAAATACCAAACTAGTACAAACACAAATGACCTATAGGGGCAAACAAAACTCACGATTTAACTGTGATGACAAATTGTCAGTGAGACATTAAGATATGAAAATGACAACAACAATATACTGTACAATTAATTTAGTACGATTGTTAGACTAGGTACTGTGATAAAGAAAAGTAGTGGAGCTTTATACAAATAGAAAATATGTCGAAAATTAACACAGTACACTGCATAAAACGTATTAAATTCGCCCAGTATATTAAATTTTAAAACCTTTTTTTAATTTTAATTTATTGTTTTATAACAAACAAATTTATACTATCTGCTATCATCATTATCATAAACCCATTATATCCCCACTATCTGCTATGTTATCACCAAAAATTATACTAGCTGCCTACATTAATATAGAATTTCAATAAAAATTATGTTGAAATTAATATCAGAAAAATAGAAAGACACTTATTTCATACATGCACAAGCTCACGCCCGTGTCCTACAGGGGTATGCCGAGACCAGGTATTGCCCCTTGCCACGATCCTGATAGATCACTATCGCTGTATCGACAATCATTAGTCATTGCAAAAACGCACGCCTGTTTTAGATACTTTTTATTGCCCTTTGCTAATAAATTCCTACATCCCTACATCCCCAGTACGTAGGCATCATACTTATCATAATTTTATTGTTTATAGGAATAATCAACAACATGTGTTCGATCCTCATTGGGTTCTCTATTTGTACAAATTAGTGTGGGCACGAGTCTAGGAACCTACATATTTTGAAGCTTGAGAATGGAGAGACAGTTATTATTTTCTAATCAACTGCAAAATGAATTCCCATATTTTGATAATTACTCTTCTTAATGTCGATGGGAACACAAAATGTAAATGTATTAAGTCTTTCACTTAAGACTTAATACGTCGTAAGTGTAACTTAATCTCTTTTATTTTATGATGCCGAGGTAATTCCAACGAACCGAACGAAGATCATAGAGATCTGTTCGTTCTCAAGTTATAAATGGTGTAAATAACACAACTATTAATTTGATTATATTTATTTATTATACCATAGCCCTCCCCTAATGAGCGCCATAGCGCCCTGTCTTCAGCTTGCCGCATCCAGCATCTGCCTGCAGTTTTTCGCAGGTTTCCTGCAGGTTTTCATTAAGGGAGGGCTATGTCCAGCAGTGGACTAATATATGAATGAATGAATGAAAAATTCTTTATTGCACAATAAACAGTGTTCTGTACAAGGGCGAGCTTAATAATATAAAGTATTTTCTACCAGCTAACCATGGGTGATGTGGAAAGAGTAAAGGGTAGTGCTATAGAGGTCATAAGAAACAATAAAAAGATAAATTACCTACTTGCAAATTCGCAAACTTCTAATACGTATACTACACACTATATTATAATACTTCATAAATATGTACCATTATTTTATGCATACCTACTATAAATACATAAATAAATAAAAAGATATATAAATAAATACTTTCATATACATAAATTATGTCGGATTGCTCTGAAGTCCAAAGTAATGTTCCTGGATCGCACTCTTAAACACTTCGGCCGACGAGGCCTGGCGTATGTGCAGCGGTAGCGCGTTCCACAGGCGCACAGCTGTCACAGTAAAGGAATCCGAATAGCCTGCCATACAATGCAAGGGGGATTCAAGAAGAAAGTCTTTGCATGGGCGCTGAAGGCGACCATGCGCGCCACGAGGGGCGATGCGTTCGCGAAGATACTGAGGGGCGGAGGGGTCATGTAGTATGCCATAGAGAAGTGACACAATGTGGGCATTCCTGCGGGAGCGGATGTTTAGCCAAGCAAGCTGAGTGCGAAATTGGGACACGTGATCATATTTACGGAGGCCGAAGATGTAACGAATACATACGTTCAGTAAGCGATCTAGCTTATCAAGTAGTTCCTCAGTGAGGTCGGGGTAACACACATCTGCATAGTCAATGACGGGGAGAAGCAAGGAGTTGGCTAACGTAACTTTGGCGGAGTACGGCAGGAACTTCTGCATACGTTTAAGCAAGTGCATGGATGAAAAGATCTTCCTACTTATTTCACTGACATGCTTTTCCCACGACAGGTTGTCTTGAATGAGAAGACCCAGATTTTTCACTTCCCTGCAATATGGTAAAGGGGTTCCATTGTAACATACTGGGGGCAAGGAATCCCTGTCGATCTTAGACAGAAGAGCCCTACTCCCAACAACCATAACCTGCGTCTTACTCGGGTTTACTAGCAGGCCATATTGTTCAGTCCAAGCATTTATTGCCATCAGGTCAGTGTTCATTTTTTGGACAGCAACAAAAAGGAGATCCTGCTTGAACGGCAAGTAAAGCTGGAGATCGTCTGCGTACAGGTGATATGAACTGAAATTAATACTTTAACAAGGGTGTTAATGAAAACAGAAAAAAGTAAGGGGGAGAGCACTCCTCCCTGCGGAACACCAGCAGTGACGTCGCACCAATCGGAGAGAACGTCATCCGCACGAAAGCGCTGCTGGCGACCGTGGAGATATGAGTGGAACCACACAGCGGCTGACTCCGATATGTTGAGCGATCTGAGGTTGGCAAGGAGGATTTCATAGTCAACGCAATTAAATGCACTACTGAAATCAAGTAAGGTAAGCAAAGTGAGCTGACGTTCGTCCCTAGCGTAGCGGAAGTCGTCAGTGATTTTAATGAGCGCAGTAGATGTGCTATGGGACGGACGAAAGCCGGACTGGAAGGAGTTTAGGAGTTGGTTGGTGTGGAGAAAAGCCATTAGCTGGCGATTCACCACACGTTCCAAAACCTTGGATAGGAAAGGAAGGATTGAGATGGGCCGGTAGTGTTTAAATTCAGTAGGAATAGAGGTTTTAGGAATAGGCACCATATACGCCAACTTCCATTGAGAGGGAAAGGAACTGGAGGAGAGAGAGGAATTGACGATGGGTGTAAGGGCAGGGAGTATTGAATTGAGGATTGGCAGGAGTAGGTCACGCCCAATCGAGTCATGACCTACCGCCTTTGTATGGATAGATAGGATGATCTTCTCAATATCAGAGCCAGTAACTGGGGTGAAGCAGAAGGGGTGGTGTGAAGCTACGGGAGAAGCTGAGATGGTCTGTATAGTTACAGCCTTCATCAGAGGATCAATGGAGGGTGGGGGAGATGAAAAGTATCGGTTTAGACCATTGACGTCGATAGACGAGTTCAGGTCTTGCCGACACTTACCAAAACCCAAGGGACGCAAAAAATTCCAGATGTTGTTGGGAGAGCATCATTCAATAGACGAGTATATGTGACGTCGTTTGGCGTTCCTAATCACCTGGTTGCACCGATTCCTGGCCGTCTTAAAGAGATACCAGTTCTCTTCAGTAGGATTCTTCTTATGCTTGCGTCGAAGATAGTCCCTCCTAGCCATCAATTCTCGAATTTCCTTGGTCAACCACGGAACTGGAGGACGCTTCATTTTCACCGCGTGTACAGGTGCATGAACGTCGTACAGACCAAGGATGAGACTGTTGAAGTGGTCGATCCTTTCATCCACCGTATCCGACTGTTCCAACCGTGACCAGTCTAAACTTTCGGCATCCGCCTTAAGCTTATTCACGTCCATCCGGGCAAAGTTACGCTGCAAGATAATTTTAGGTTTGAATTTAGGGATTTTGAGCTTATAAGAAGCAAACAGAAGGTCGTGATGGGAAAAGCCTGGCGCAGTAATCTGGCCGTGGGCAGGAACGCGGTCGGGTTTAGAAGTAAGAATCAGGTCGAGAAGGGTATGCGAATCGTTAACGTGGTAAGTAGGCCCAAGAGGGAGAAAATTTAAATTTACGGAGGTAATCAGGGACTGAATTTGACGAGAGCTATTATTTTCGCATAATAGATTGGTGTTAAAGTCACCCATGATGACAACATGGTCATAATTGGGCAGATGTGTGACCAGCAATGTCTCCAGCGTGCCGAAGTAGTCGATACCTGGTGGAGCATACACTGTCCCGAGAAAAAAAATCACCGTGTTGAAATTTAATTCCAGGAACAGGTATTCCAATGACCCAGAGTGTACTGACGATGATTGGTCGATTATCTTAAATTTTATTTCAGATTTCATGTAGATGGCAACCCGACCACCTCGTTTACCAATGCGGTCAATTCTTACTAACACGTAGCCGGGTAAACAGTAACTTAATGAGGGTAGCGTGGGTTTATGCCATGATTCGGAAACTAGGCACGCATGGATGTGATTGCTGGTAAAGGTGGTGAGAAGGTCGGAATAGTGTGCAGGAATGCTTTGGGCAGTAATATGGCAAACATTCAGATTCCTGTGATGTGGAGAGAAAGTGTCGTGAAGCAGATCACCCAGCGGAACAGGTACCTCAGACATATCCAAGGCATCCGCGAACGAGTCGGTTAAAGTGAAGGAGTGGAACAATTCAGAGTCGACAGATAGATCCATAATAAATATAAATAAAATAATACAGTAGCTAAACAAATTACCTTCATACGAAATATAATAATATATAAGTTATATCGTAATAAACTATACTGTATATATATCATAATATATCATAATAAACTATACTAATAAACTAGACTTAAACGATCACTAAGGTTAAGCAACATACGGCGCGTTCAGTCCATGGATGGGTCACCGTCTATGACTAACGCTAGTGGCATTTTTCCGAGCGGTTCCGTGCTTCGCAAGGCACGTTAAGCAGTTGGTGCCGGCTGCCGTCGATAGATGGCAGTCGTTAAGCCAAGTCAGAGGCCTTAGGGCGGCTTGAAAACTTCTGAGAGTAAGACCAGCCACTAGTCTTACAAGCCTCCACCAATCCGGACTTGGCCCCCGTGGTGGAGTATGGCCTATATCTTCCTCAGGGAAGCGACCCGTGCCCCTCGGTGGGAACATAATGGGTTGATGATGAAACTATACTGAAAAATAAATATTAGGACTAACAAGCTCCGAAACATCAACTGCCGGTTCACCAGAGAAATAACATAGGTAACGATAAATTATACATTTTGAGATTTACACATAACAAAAACAAGAAAAAAAAAAAAATTAAAATTATTGGAGTGAGGCCAAACAAAAGTATGGTGATTCTGCAACGCGGCCGCTGAGAGTAAGCCTACTACTCTGTGGCAACTGTCAGCCGTCAGACAGGAAAAGTGACACGAGAAGTTAACCTTTTTTAGAAGTGCCTTGCATTGCAGTCGGCAAAATACGATTAAATAAGTAAACAATGCAATCAGACGGCCACAAAGATAATCTAACCTGTTTGGACTATAATACGCAAGATGACAAAAAAATTGTCAAAATAAAGAGGTAAGTTATCCGAATTAAGTGCTGTCTTTATATTGGAAAACTATGTGTTATACCTATTTACTTTTCTTCACAGGCTTTGAGGCTCTCGCTGGTCTGGAGGACGATACCGGAGTAGCCCTTTTGGCTTTCGAAGCAGCAGGCGCAGGCGATGACTTTTCTGGGTCCACCATTGTCGAGCCAAGTTGGTCGAGTTGCTGCAAAGAGTCGAGCCGAATCTTAGCCGCGCTGTCTTCAGGCTTCAGAAACACCACACCATCCTGAGACCAACATTTGTGGATACCATACCGACGTCTAGCTTCGAGGAAGATCTCCCTGCGCCTTGGAGTCAGAAACTCAGACAGAGTGATGCCGTGACCTTTAAGCGCTTTCTTGCTGTTCCAAATCTGAGACCGGATCCTCATACTACTAAACTTAACGAGGATAGACCGTGGTCTGGTGTTATTTGTGGGTGGCTTTCCCAGGCGGAAACAGGACCTGAAATCACTCTCAGCAAAATCCTTCAACTCAAGCTTCCGCCTAACCACATCAGTCACTCGATCATGTAGGTTCTCGTCCTGTGACTCGGCCACTCCCAGCAGGCACAGGAACTTTCTCCTCCCAGCATTATCGACATCATCAACTTGCACAGACAAGGCTGACGTCTGAGCACGGAGTAGTTCCACGGCTTGCAACATACATGTCTTGAAGATGCCGAACTCGCTGGCCAAGTGCTCCAAGTTTGTTCTGGCAGATGTAGTGGTCGCTATGCGAGCTTCAAAGGCAGCCATACTCTCCACAAACTTCTTCTCTAGGTTGTTGATGGCACCTGCTGTGTCCATGTTTCCAGTGAAGTAGGGAGTTAAATTATGGTGAAGTGATGTGGTGAAACAGCAGTTGATTTTCAGTGTTAGTGCATAACCAACAAAGCTACGTTGTTAAACGTTATTATTATTGAGAAAATGTAAGTAATAAGTAATTAATGCTATTAAAATTTCGGGAGCTAATTAACTTGCGTCTAACTTATTTCACAGCTACCCGCAGAAAAAAAGAAATATAGCCTGATGATGATTATACCATAAGAACTTTGTTTCCCGAAACGCTCTATTTTAACAATTATTTATATTCCATTACACTTTTCCTACGACCAGTACAGCGATCTGTTACAATAGTAGGATGCAGTGCCGGCTCACGACAAGTGGCCCTCAATTTAAACGCATGACAATGTTGTGTTATGTCAGTGATGCAACGGGGCCAGGCCGGTCGTCGACCCCGCCCAGGTTACGAAGGCTTTAAGTCTAATACATAGTTGTTAAATAGAATTATATTAGCAGAACAGCTGAATATAGCAATAGAGATAGAGACCTGTAAATTAGCATAACTTTACACGTATACCTATGTTTGTTGCTCAATAAATATCTTGTTTCGAATTGTCTAACGTAATGGTTTCCACTGTAATGTTATGCAATTTCAGCACTTCAATTTAGAACACTTTCTGCCTGTGTCTAGTGTTCAACACATCGATGAGTAATATTTATAAGTTTGAAAGTTTGTTAATTAAACTAAGACTGTTTGAAAAGAATAAATGTGGAGTTTCTTTTCCGCGTAGGTACTTTATTAATTGTGAAACTAACAACTTTGACGTTCATAAAGTAAACATTTTGTTCGAACTTTGAATTAAAAAAAATTAAATTTGAATTTTGATTTTCATTGTACATAAATGAAAAAGTTACGATGATTCGATTTAATAAATGTACATCACATTTATATTCTCTCAATATCAGTCAGCGACAATGGCGACAATTGCTTTCCGCAAATGTTGATCTTATGAGATTACTTTTTTTTTTCTTTGCTTCCTTTTCTTTTGTACTGCTGTATCAACAATAAAGAATATTCTTATCTGTTACCAAATTTTCCTGTAGAAGTATTCGTAAGGTACGCTTGTTATTTCCAATATTTTTTATCAAATCTTTCCTTCTTTATATGTATATTTTGCCTTTCAAATAGGTAATGAACTAACATAATTGAGGCTCTGGTCTCTGCCTACTCCTCTGGGATACAGGCGTGAGCTTATGTATGTATCTACACCTTTTTATTTGACTTTGTAACGATTGTGTACAGATGTTTGATTCATTAGCTTTATTCGCAAAATTGGAGTGAGGCGAAATAACGCAGCATTCATGCGGCGCAAATATGAAGCGGTTATTTTTCAGGATCGTGACAAGCCTTAGGGCCGATTTCTGAATTGAGAATTTCACGTCAGTAAATACTTAAGTTCGCTCGAATCGCTCGTAGCCTGGGCTGCCTGAGTGATCTTAAACGTTAAGTTCACTAAGGTTAAGCAACATACGGCGCGTTCAGTCCATGGATGGGTCACCGTCTATGCCTAACGCTAGTGGCATTTTTCCGAGCGGTTCCGTGCTTCGCAAGGCACGTTAAGCAGTTGGTGCCGGCTGCCGTCGATAGATGGCAGTCGTTAAGCCAAGTCAGAGGCCTTAGGGCGGCTTGAAAACTTCTGACAGTAAGACCAGCCACTAGTCTTACAAGCCTCCACCAATCCGGACTTGGCCCCCGTGGTGGAGTATGGCCTATACCTTCCTCAGGGAAGAGACCCGTGCCCCTCGGTGGGGACATAATGGGTTGAAGATGATGAAATACTTAAGTAACGTTCTGTCACGCTCTTTTCTGAGAAATTTGATGAGACAGCACTAGAGTTAAATAGTTACTTAGCGAAATTCTCAATTCAAAAAATCGGCCCTTATGCCCGAGTTACACGAGGCTACTTTTTCAAGCTAGGATAGCAAGCTAGTGTCAGTAAGCTAGCAAGCTAGTATTTCTGGGCTCGTGTAGACAAAACTAGCTTCATTTCAACAACAGAACTAGCATGTTTCAAGCCAGGTCAGCAAGCCAGGACAGTACTAGCTTGCTATCCTAGCTTGAAAAACTAGCCTAGTATTAGTGTCTGACATTAAGTTTTTTAAGGGGCTTCGCATAAATTACGTAGGACATTCCTTCCACACAAGTTCCGATATTTTCTACTGATTGTTTCTTGTTCTTCCTAGGTTAAATGTCATTTCTAAAACATCAACGAGGTTTCGAGAATAACCCAATCCGTAGCACGCTGAGCAACTGTGTATCGGTTGACCAAACCGATACAGATACCGTCAGTGGACACGTCTTGGATTAGTCGAGTCGAGTAGAGAACTTAATACAAATATGAGCTAACAGTAAGTCTTCGCATCATCATCATCAACCCATTATATCCACACCGGCACGGGTCTATTCCGGGGACAAGTCCGGATTGTCACCAACTTTACAATCTTCGCTTATTGTCACAGAATACCTAACGATCAGCAAGAATATATAACAAAACGTGTGTGAAGTAAACTTAAAAGTATATTTAACACATTATGAAGACTTTCTTCAACCCAACATCAGTCTAGTCTAGGCTTTGTGCGTCCCATTACGCTGGTGACGTCACGAAAATTGTTAGGTAAGTTTATACTATTGTTATCAGTAGCGTTATGACCTTAAAAATAATAAATAAAAGCCATTGTTATAGTGAGCCGATCGATCCACCGAAAATTGCACCATGTTACAAAGAGGTTCTTCTAGCCAACGTTACTCTAGTATTGTGCGTGTGCGCCGGTGACGTCAGAAAATTGTAAAGTTTAAGCTGCGTTAGAATAAGATAAGATAAGAATATTCTTTATTGCATACCGCAAAAAACAAAAAATATTTACAAAGGTTCACGGTACAATTGGCGGCCTTATTAAGAAGGAAAAGAAAAATATATTTATTACACGACACAATACTCAAAAACACAAAATATTACTAAAAAGCAATTTCTTCCAGACACCCGTTAAGCACTTCCAGACACACGTTAAATCCCCCACCATGTTCCGAAGTGGTTCTTCTAGCCAACATCTGTGTAGTCTAGGCATTGTGCGTGTGCTTGCCGCTGCGCCGGTGACGTCATGACCCATATGTTTAGCCGGGGGTCGGCAACCGTTACGCTTCATTTGCACTCCGACGTGTCTTACGTACTCCGGTATCTTATCTACATAACAATTTACTTTACTCTGTGCGAGGTGCACACTCCCTCGAGGTAAACAATAATAATGTTGCCTATACTGAATCGCTCGTAACCTGGGCTGCCTGAGTGATCTTAAACGATCACTAAGGGTAAGCAACATACGGCGCGTTCAGTCCATGGATGGGTCACCGTCTATGACTAACGCTAGTGGCATTTTTCCGAGCGGTTCCGTGCTTCGCAAGGCACGTTAAGCAGTTGGTGCCGGCTGCCGTCGATAGATGGCAGTCGTTAAGCCAAGTCAGAGGCCTCAGGGCGGCTTTAAAACTTCTGACAGTAAGACCAGCCACTATTCTTCCAAGCCTCCACCAATCCGGACTTGACCCCCGTGGTGGAGTATGGCCTATACCTTCCTCAGGGAAGAGACCCGTGCCTCTCGGTGGGGACATAATGGGTTTATGATGATGATGATACTGCCCTCGTAACGAGAAACACAGTAATAGCCATAACTGCGTTTTTAGTTGAATGCCAACTATAAACGCAGTAATGCATATTACTGTGTATACGTCACACGGCACATGCCTTCTCTCAGAGAGTGAGAGAAAGTATGGGCTTTGAATATCGCCCATATTCAATGTATTGAGCATTTTCAAGGCTTTCTTACCTTGTTTCCCTTCACAGTCGGCGAATGGTATCATACTATAAATTCACAAATTACCTTAGATTTTAGAACACAAAATCGATGGTAGGTACATGTCGGGATTCGCATCCACGACTTGAATGTGTGAGAAGTGTTTTACCGACTTCCGCTATTAGTTTAGCACAGATTGAAACTATTGTTTGGTCACATCGTGCTTTGGAAGTAAACAAAACAATGTTTGAGATAAGATAAGATGCAATTTTTTGACCAAATCATAGGTATAAAGTATACATAACAATTGAAAGAATAAAAACGAAGCCTCAACTGAGCTAGAAATAAACCTGTGTTTTAGGATGAATGTTAGAATATTAAAATTCTGGACTAGATTAGTTTAAGTCGTCTTCTCTTTTGTATAGGCTTGTTTGCATTTTACTGATATCACGTGTGTTTATGCTACACTATCAAAGTATTGTATGTTATCGATTAATTTGTTACCTGTTCTATAGGACAATAAATAAAAAAAAACAAATATAATAATAAATATAATAAAGATGGTACAACCGATTTGCTTTGGCGGGTTGGCCAAATCTAAGCGTTAAAACTAAGAATTTGAAAACTATTAAAAATAATACATATAAAAATCGTCGTAGAGCTCGGGGTTTGACCAGAAAAACATCCTAAGGTAAAAGAGAAAATGCAACACATCAATAATCTTATTAGATTTCAGCACAAACTTCAGCCGAATCACGATCACCAGCCAAAAATAGACAAACCGGTAATGCTCCGGCCATCTATCAGGAAATCGCGCTCCGATGAATGACCTAATGTCAGTGAATCACGGAAAATGGTCGAATATTGATCCCAAATGTAGAATACAAAACTTGCACTTAGAACGAAGGACGAACAGAATAGGACGTTCACTACCGGATGTCATTAGTTATGTCAAGATTGACTGTCCCGTTGGTCTAGCCGTTAAGGTGCTTAACTACCAAGCCAGAGGTCGTGAGTTCGATTCCCATAGGGGGCCCGCCGTACAATTGTACATTAATGGCCTCAGCTTGTGGTGTCCTTGCCTGGTTACCACAGCATAGGGTATCCTAGTTTGGGACCAAGTCAAGTGAATGTGTTGTGTGCAAGTTATCATGCTTTACAAATGTTTGACTACATGAAATAAAATAATTAAGTTATTATTATTATTGAGGCAAATGGCAAACCATTCTTTCAAAAAATTCTTTTCCTATACATATTTCATTGTATAGATCTCATTGATTCAAGAAATAGAGTTTCCAGACTTATGTATATTTATTGACTTTGATCGGATAAGTTTCTTATCGGGGGAAAATTTGGGACACGATTTGCCTCTTGCCAAGATCCTGACATCGACCTCAACCTCTTTCACTAAACATCCACATTCGCTAGATATTTCTAGCAGTCAATCTTTCTTCCTTCGTCCTCTCCAAATGTCAAAATCAACGCAACACTATTTTCTCAATTGTAGAACATACAGACTAAATATATGTGTATGAGACAGTGTGTTCTGTTTTTATTTTTTTGTTAAAAATCCCTGTCCTGAAACCCCTCCGAAGAGGATATGCTGCGAAATTTGGTATAAATATTTAGTCGTTTGGGAGGGCTATATTCACCAGTGGACTAATATATAGCCTGATGATGATGATGATTTAGTAGTTTTGAATGTACCTTCGGTAACTAGGTATTTTGTATTGACTTGACGTTCGATGACCTACCATTACATGCAGATCACGCCTCCAACCGCCAAATATTCACTTCTAAGAATGATCATTTTAATCAGACTTTGAAACACGAAGGGTGTTATAAGTTTGACATCTATGTCTGTCTGTGTGTGGCATCGTAAACGAATGAACTAATTAAATTGCGTTTTAGTGTAGAAATCCAATCGGTTTTTTTCCTATAGTTAAGCCATTTCATCGCCTGTTCTTTAATTTTTTCATTAAACATCAGAAAATCATCGTCAGTCTACTCGTCAATACGAACAAGTTTTACTTTAGGAAAAACTTCCTCAACTCGCGTAATCGTTTGGTATTTTGATGATTGGTTTTTAACCTCAGATTGAAACACCATCATTTTTTTGTTACACCCTGATGGCATCTGATGATGACCAGCGCAAGCATTGGTCAACATTAGATACAGTTTCAGCTTTTAAAGATAAAAATAAACACTAATATGAAACATTTAACATTTCATGTGTAATTCCTGGTGTACATACAATAAAGAAAGAATATTCTATCTATCTATTAAAATGGCTTATTTAACTCCCATGATTTTTTACCCGACTGCGACGGAGTCCAAAAGGAGGGTAATGTGTTTGGCTGGTATGTATGTAAGGGTATGTATGTACATCTATGTCGTATTCTATTTTCTTTAAGCAATTGATAGGTAACAACAAAAAAATAAGATCTCAATCGGTTACTCGTGTTTGCGAGAGTGTCATAGGCTATAGCATAAATCCCACAAAAACTTAAAAAAAAACCCCAAAGTCATAAATAAACGGTGAAATTAAAAATAACCATCACCAGACTGCTGAGCGATAACTTCGAAGCAGGTGGAACCAAAATTCACCAAGGTTCTTGGTTTGGGTTGTGGGTTATTTTGTATTTCAACTTTTATTTATAGTACGGTCCCTCGACGCGATTTATTCGAAATAATATTTTCTTACTTTTAGAGCATTTTCCGTCGGGGGTTTTAAAACTATTGACTTAACTTTTTTTTTTGTTTCGTTGCATGTACCACGACCATACCGAACAGGCTTCTGTGAAGGGGAAAAGGACGGACAGTTGCATTTTACTCGGAACTAATTAACATTCGATCTCCGAAGATTAATCACGATACGAGCGTTTCCAAGACACTCATTGTATTAGCGGGCTATAATTCGCAATGCCTGTAAAGGCAACTAAGTTCGAAGGGCTAAATTGTATTGAACACCAAACTGTTACACTTGGTTGGCAAATAAATATTGAATTGAATTGAATTGCTACACGGGTTATTTAAAAAATGCGCAAGACTTAAAACATGTCGGTAAGTTTTGTATTTTTTTGTTAAAATTTTCATTTTTCAACTTAAATATTTGTAAGACACTAACTTTAATCTATACATATAATTGAGACAAGCCGTCAACCAGAGAAAGAATCGATCTTCGGCCGTTCTCGATACAAAACATAACATAAGATAAAAAGTTTTTTTTAATAATCATTTTTTTACTTAAAAAGCCTTAAAACGGGTTTAAGGCCGACTTGCACCACCGACTAAAATCCATTTAACTTTAAATTAAACAGAATTGTGACAGTTCCGCCAAACACAAAAAGTATCAACATTTTATTTAATTTAACGCTAAATGGATTTTAGTCGGTGGTGCAAGTCGGCCTGAGACTCATAATTTACACGAATACGTATAAATAATTCAGTTTTTTTTTTCACACTGTCATAGCCTATTCGTAGCGGGGTAAATAAACTAGACTAGGCTTAAGGACATCGCGTGGGAGACAGTCTCTGCCTATACTTAGCCGACTGCGATAGAGTACTTTATGAAAACGAATGCTAGTTTGTTGAAACTGAAAATAATACGACCCCCACAACGTGACACGACACAACGTTAGGTTAAGTAAAGGGCTTGCCTGAAAATCGGCAACTTATTGCACTCTGGTGTACATAAGTTACAAGTCGAGGCACAGACCTTTTTGTCTTCGTACTCGTCAAAAAAAAATATTTTTAACTAGCTGTCCCGGCAAACTTCGTACCGCTAAATTTTTCTTAATTTTTCCATACTTTCTCACCATTTAAACCTTCCCTGGAATTCTAGAAATATAAAAACACAAAAATCAGCCAAATCGGTCCAGCCGTTCTCGAGTTTTAGTGAGACTAACGAACAGCTATTAATTTTTATGTATAAGCAGATGATAATGTTGCCATATTAGTTCTGATAAGCGATTTACTGTTAATGCCTTGTTTGAAGACAAATAAACACTTTCTATTCTATTCTAAAATGTATCTTCTTCTTCTTCTTCTTCAAACTGACTTTCCAAACTCAAAACTCCGCACAAAATCGCAAACACATTTTCCTTTAAAAATTTGTAGTCAAGCCCAAACTTTTCATTGAACCTCACAGAACATTGACCTGTAATTTTCCCACTGACCCAGTTGACCAGAGCACCACAGTGACGTCACGGTGTTAACGACCCCCATCGCACCCATACGCCAATCGCACTCGTTAATAAACCGCGAGGCTGTAAAAACTTTATACGCACTAATAACAAAAGATTGTTTGTATTATCTGTCGGTTTGCAATGTGGATATAGCTGCTAGATTGTCACCTTCTTCAAATAACTTTACACAAATAATCCCGCTTTAATGCGTTTTGAAAAAATGTAGGTTTGTGTTTATTTTTTTAATAACATTTGGATTGGTTATATAGAACATTATAGATCTATATGAATAAAATAGTATGAATAAAATCCGTATTAAAAATGAATAAATAAAAATGATTGCCAATCAATATAAAATATTTAATATAAAAATTAAAAGTAAAAAGAAAATCTTTGAAATGAGTCCGCCTTTATAATTCGACACTTCTTTGTTATGTAAGTTTTTTTATGTATTTCTATAAATTTTTGTACAATAAAGCGTAGCAAACAAACAATATTCCTGAAACTGCCTAGTTAGAGTGAACAAGCTCCAAGTAAAAACAGCCTTAACAAATCGTGGATTAATAGGCATAAAAAGCAGCATAAAATAAAACAGACAAAGCCAAACGCGGTCACTAGCACAGCTCCGGTGATGACTTTCAGGACTCATCCGATGACCCGTTAGCGCCGTTGTATGGTGATTGAACATCAATGTCAGTTCAATGTCCTGACAGATTGACGTGTGCTCTATTGATCCCCTAGAAGAGATTCTACACGTGAATAATCCAGCGTTTTTTCATTGAAGTCTGTAAATAATGAAAAACCAACGCGGTGCTGGCTGTCCATACACACAACTTTAACGTTTGTTGGACACGATTCCCTAGCACACTCCTCAAATTAAGTTTAAATAATCTGTAGTAGAGGGAAGGACTTTACCAAAGACATAATCACATTTGAGGTGTGTTTTATAAATAACTTCGGTAGTCGCTATACGTTGACGTCGTTAGTATAGTTGATACACGTAAAAATTAATGATAGGATAAGTTTCTATGGCGTTATCGATATTTTGTTTTCAAAAAGATGAAACGTCATGAACGATGAACGAGTGAACCATGAGTCGATGAACGTCAAAACGTTTATCTTTTGGAAAACAAAATACCTATAGCGCCATACACAATTATCCCGTCATTAAGTTTATCGTGATTGTGAGGACGATGTTAGATTTGTTCCTTTTTGACTGATTGAAGACGGTTTTAACGCCTTAATTTAAACGGATAGTAAGCACTAAACATTTACATATTTACATTTACATACAGGCACATACATTGCTTCTGGCCCCACACTAGGATACCCTGTGTCGTGGGAACCAGAAACAGCGACGTCACAAACATGTAAACATCCAAGACCTGGGATTTTTTTTTGTCCCCAGCCGGGATTCGAACCCGGGACCTCTCGCATGGTAGTCAGATGCGCTAACCACTACGCCACAGAGGTCGTTAGGTTAGGTTAGGTTAGGTTAGGTTAGGTTAGGTTTAAACAGTTTCCCAGAGGGTGGCGCGAACCTACCGGACGGTTGGGTTCGCGGCCGCGTGCGCTCTGGCGGGCACCCCGCCTTGGGAGCTAGAGGCGTGGGTGCTCGCCAGAGTGTACGAATGGACGGCGGGGCGAAAGGCGCTCGGAGAGCGCCCCACCCCTGAGGTACGGGCGGCCGTTCGGCGGGAGGCGAGGGAGGCAATAGTCCATCACTGGACGGCGGACCTCGCCACCGCAGCCTTCGGCCGCCGAACCCTGGACGCGCTCGGGCCGGTCCTGCAAGACTGGCTCGAGCGCTCGCACGGTTTCCTCTCTTTCAGACTGGTGCAGGTGCTGTCCGGGCACGGATGCTTCGGATCGTACCTGCACCGGATCGGGAGAGAGGAGAACCCGGGGTGCCACGGCTGCGGCGCGGCTGACGACACGGCGCAGCACACCCTTGAGGTGTGCCCGTCGCTGTCCGAGCGGCGCCGCAGTCTTGTCGCCGTGGTTGGGCCGGACCTCTCGCTTCCCGGCGTGGTAAATGCCATGCTGGGGAGCGAGGAGGCATGGACGGCGGTCGCCTCCTTCTGTGAGGACGTGATGGCACAGAAGGAGGAGGCGGAGCGCGCGCGGGAGAACGATCCTCTCGCGCCGCCGCTCCGCCAACGAAGGAGGGGCAGGAGAGGGCGGATTCGCAACCGCCCCCTCTCGCCCCATGGTGATGAGCAGCGGGCGACAGGTGCGGGGGCGCCCTCGTCCGCATTGCACTGCTCATCACCGCGCCGTATGGGGACGACCCAGCACTCCCGGTCGTCCCCGGGCCCCTCCCCGTGAAGGGAGGGGCGCGAGGGGCCCGCCGTGTCTAGGCGGGCAATCACCGGCGGGGGACTGGAAGAAGTGCCAGATTCCCAGAACCCCGTCACCAAGGCGAAGAGGGAGTGCCGCTGGGTTGTTTAGTGAGTATACCGGGAACCACTTTCCCGGGGAGTCCCACATACTCCTTCCGTCCCCCGACGGGAGGAGATGCGTAACGCATTTTTCCCAGCGTGAAAAAAAAAAAAAAAAAAAAAAAAAAAAGGTTTAAACAGTTTACATGCTCCCACGCGTGTCATCGTCTCATGAGTTTTTAAGCGACTAACGGTACAAACAAATACTTGCGCTTTTTTGCGCCGGGATGACTCGTTCAAAACGAAGGGGAATTTTTTAAAATTAACATTTAGGTAGGATTCGTGTTACGGTTTGTTTAGGAGCACCGCAAAGGGCAAGATAAAAAGTACGCGGAACCGACGTGCGCGCGTGCAACGACTAATGAATTTCGATGAAGCGAAAGTGATTTGTCACGATCGCGGCAGGTGGCAGTCCCTGGTCTCTGCCTACCCCTCTGGGATACAGGCGTGAGCTTATGTATGTATGTATGTATGTATGTATCTATGTATGTATGTATGTAGGGGCACCTCGGTGTCGCCGTGGGCGGTGCAGTGCAATCAGTTTGTTGTTAATCATGATTGGGCTTCTCTATACAGATGAAGATTAACAAATTTGGCCTTGGCTATCTTCTTCTTAGCGTGTCGATTCTGTTAATGCATTGTAGTACAATGACAACTGGATGAACGTAGCGATTTAGCTTCACTGCCGCTTCAAGTCTACGCGCGCACACATATCAAACAACCTAAGTGTCAAGGTATGAACGAAAACACGTCACGTGACCCGACCGTGTATCTGTCATCGTGCTATAATGCACTAACAGAAGCAGGTCCTGCTGTATGATGATATTGATGATACTGATGATCCACCGTGTGAGAAGTACCTCGCAAACATTTCAATTTATCCTCGCGAAACCAAACGTGTCTCATGGAAATAAGATCCTCTTTTTCTCAACATCACTATGTCAACCGAAGCAAATATTACTGGCATACAAGACCCAATCACTAATTACCACTTTAAACTAGTATAAACAACTTAATTTAATGATTAAACACCAACATCAAATTACTTATACGTCCATCGGTAGACGATTACGTGTGCAAATAATCTACTCGCTAATACAAGGAGCAATGCACGGAAGGGCAAACAAACATATACGAGTACTACTGGTCATTGCCACAGTCAAATAAAACGACACCTTTGGTCGCTTTTCCATCCAAATGAACCGTATTAAATATTAAGGAATAAAGTATACAGAACGTATGTCGGAATTATATAGCCCAGTAATTAAGGGCAATAGCTTTTTAGTAGAGTTGGACATAAATTCCAGCATTCCAGCGATGTCAGTGGCCAGTTCATATTGACTGCCTCGTTGGTCATTTAGGCGCTTTACTACCAACACAGAGGTCGTGGGTTCGATTCCTACTGGGGGTCGCAGTGCATTTGTATAAATGGCCTAAGTCTGGGTGTTTTTGTTTGTAATGTCTTTGCTTGGTTACAATGGCACAGGGTATCCTAGTTTGGGACCAGGTCAAGTGATTGTGTTGTGTGGAAGTTATCATTATTATATTCGGACGAATTTACTTTTTTACTGTGCCGTATTGTTCAAAACAGTTTATTTGCTGTTGTTACAATAATAACTATCTGACCCGGCAAACGTTGTTTTGCCTCTGCTCAGACCTACCAAATATACATATAAAAATTCATCAAAATAGGTCAAGCCGTTTCGGAGGAGTATGCGCACTAAGACGGTGAATGGTGACACGAGACTTTTATATATTAGAAGATGTCTTTTCATTTCACAAAAAAAGATTTTAAAATTGGTTTCGGTTCGTTCGCCGCGTTCGACTAGTTGCATGTTCCCCCTAAATCATCCATCTTGGATGTAAAGACCTATAACAAACAGAACTATCGCGAAAAAGTAATCAACAGATAATATAAAGTTTTTTTTTCCAATTTCCACCGCATCGAGGCCACGATCTCCGTACCCTTTCCAAATACGAGTATCAACTATCAATAACATGCTCCGATATCACATAAAGACTATCGGCCTTACTTAAAGGTCAATGCTTCGAGCAGCAAATGCTAAAAAGCGTATTTTTCTTCGTCATAAAAATAAATGCACGTCACGCCGAAACAAAACGGGCCGTAACAATAAAATTAACATGCGCGTGCACATGTCCGCGGGACTTTAGTGATCCATACGGAAGGTTCATACTCTTGTCCCTGAATCTTTCTTTAGCTATAAAAAGTTGTACTTTATTTATCCCTCTCAGCACTGAACGTCTTATTACCAGAATGTCCAGTCGGTCCATTAATGCCCGGTTCCTATAATATACACCTACCGGCTACGATCCGTTTGTTCGTCAGAATTGTAACCGATCGTAAGCAAGGCTCGTGGGAATTGTAACCGATCGAAAGCAAACACGAAGCGTTTTGTGGATATTGGAACGAGGCATCAGTCTATTTCCCTAAACGTCCATTTCCTTGATAGTCCATATCCCTGAACGTCCATTCCCTGATAGTCCACAATCCTAAATGTCCACTTCCCCGAACGTCCACTTCCTTAAAGGGACAGTTTTATTAATAGAGATTTGTCGTCTTTACATATCGTACTTTTACAGGGCAACCTTAAGTTAAGTATACATCATCCACCCATTATATCCCTACCGAGGGGCACAGGTCTCTTCATTATCTATTTTTAATAGTTTTCTAAAATTGTGGTGTTTGTGTCGTCATCACAGCATGATAAAAGAGATAGTTTTTGCCTACATAAATCTAAACTTCGATGTTGGTTGAAATATAGTTTGAATAGTATACAAAGTTCATTTCAAATGGATCTCAAAATCCACCTAAAAACCTGAAACTTCTGTGTTCCTCAATTTGGTGCAGTGTGCGCGCGCGCAACTGTGGGAATAACAAACCTAGCGGCGGCCACTTGGGCCAATAAACTGCTTCTTACGTTTATAACTATTTGTTATTTGACGACTTAAAATATTCACAAATTATTTCAGTTACATTTTATGTGCCCTCTTATGACGTGTGAGTTTAAAATAGATATTTGTTAAAAATTAAAAAACTGGAAAAAAACCAAAATCTGATTATTTTGTGAGTCCACAAAAAGTGTTTTACCCAATAAACCTTCACCATTCCACCTCTCTCTGTCCACTCTTGGACAGAGAGAGAGAGAGAGAGAGAGAGAGAGAGAGAGAGAGAACACATTGTTTAGAATTTTAGATAAACCATAAAAAAATCACTTACATTACCAAATCACGAAACAGCCGCGAGGAAGATCGCTACTCCACCAAATTAACATAGGTAACACAGGTAAAACAACCATATAATTATGGTGGGTACCTGAAACAAATAAAAAATACACATTAGTTACAATTACACATTCATTTAATAGGAGTCTTGGTACAGAACAATTCGGTAGTACGTGGATCATCACCCCTGTATCATCACTCTGCTCTGATGATCGACAGCACTTTTACGTAACAGTCCATGTAACAATAGGGTGTGTTAAGTTCGTCTCACTGTCGACTGCACGCCAATTGTGAAACAAAACATCGTGAGGAATCCCGAATGCGTCCTGTTCTGCAGTCTATTTATAATGCTCGCTCACAACGGAAACAAAGAATGTAATTCAACGTTCAAGAGGATCGCTTCAACATTCAAGGATTCTTATTTTATTATAAAGCTTGTATTTTTATTAGGTCGATGTCACCCGGGCTTGTAAACATGGTGGTTAGCTAATCACTAAAGAATTTTAACTCAGTACTTGGCAAAACAATTCATGCATAAATGTTTTTTTTTTGCATTATCTTCGGATTTCCTAGGCAGTGCCGCTAATTAGCTGGGTCTAATTACAAAATCGGCCTATTCCATGGGAAATACATGATAAATCTGGTTATAAATGAGTTTATGCTTATTTTATAGAGAGCGGTATGCGCGTGGGATAGCCCTTTTATTGTGAAATTGAAACATACCATCGAAGGTGATCTCAGGAGATCCTGCAGCAACATGTGTGGCTATTGAGTGAAAAGCTTCAGCCGACAGTTTGCTCTCAAGTTTTTATTAGAAACAACACCATATAATACTGCAGCAACATGTGTGGCTATTGAGAGAAAAGCTTCAGCCGACAGTTTGCTCTCAAGTTTTTATTAGAAACAACACCATATAATAATAATTAACTTCTCTAAAATAAACTACACGTAAAAAAATACTAAAACTCATATATGTAAGCCTTCTAGAGCCGGTTTCTGAATTGAGAATTTCACTAAGTAAATACTTAAGTCGCGTTCTGTCACGCTCTGTTCTGAAAACTTTGACGAGACAGCACTACAGTTAAGTACCTAAGTTACTTAGCGAATTCTCAATTCAGAAATCGGCCCCTAATTTCTTTGTTTCTCTAGTGCGTAGAATAGAGTTCTAATCTAAATAATTGTTATACTGACAATTGGCACACAGATATTTAGAAAACATCCATATTTAGAAAACTGTTTTACTCAAATGCCAAGCGGGTACAGCCACCAACACTAAATTGTCAAAAACATTTGCATTGCGTTCGCCCTCGAATTAAAGAGATTCGTTAGTACTGATTAAACCATCTGGTAGATATTTCGCGGCGGTCGATGAGAGTCCTACTGTATCTCCCACGAGCAGCCAATGACCGCTTATCTGCGTTTTAATGCCCATTACGACATAATGCAATAAAAATGTGCTTATGTGTAACGTTTAGACTATTAATTAGGACAAAACTTAGCATGACGTTTCCTGGTTAAGAGTACGGAATACGTACGAATAATTTAGTTAGAGAGAACAACATTTTCAGAGAAATGTAGTCTAAAGTTCAGTTGACCCTACTTACCTACCCTCATATGATGATGATGATGGTCCCGACCGATTTCGTTCACGGCGCCTACTTCAACTCCTGTTTTGGTGGCGTTGGTGCGCTCGCATATGGCTCGCATAGCCAACTTTTTTTATAAAGGCTCTGCCACATTGCAGACTGAGCACACCGTTAACGTAATTATAAATTGATTGCAGCAGGTGG
Organism: Yponomeuta plumbellus; assembly: GCA_947310845.1. Taxonomy (NCBI): domain Eukaryota; kingdom Metazoa; phylum Arthropoda; class Insecta; order Lepidoptera; family Yponomeutidae; genus Yponomeuta; species Yponomeuta plumbellus. Next base: position 6,961,692 of record OX371216.1, on the reverse strand, counting down.
ACGGGCTTCTTATATTATGTAATTATAAAATAAATGAGCCGTGATAGTTTAGACAGTCAAACATCATCAGCCCATCGCTACCCATCGCTGGAGTGGACAGCGATGGGCCTTTCTTTTCCCCCAAATGCCATCTCCACGGACTCTCGCCGAATACAATTACCTTTTTTTGTCCCATTATGTCAAAAGATAAGTAGGCAGACAACATTAAAAATTGTACGTTCAAATTAGTTTAGCTATGTCGGAAACCGTTCTAAAGATATCCTTGCGATCATAACGGATACAATCAATATTGAAGACCTCTGTGGCACAGCGGTTAGCCCATCTGACTACCATGCGAGAGGTGCCGGGTTCGAATCCCGGCTGGGGACAAAAAAACCGAGGTCTTGGATGTTTACATGTTTGTGATGTCGCTGTTTCTGGTTCCCACGACACGGGGTATCCTAGTGTGGGGCCAGAAGCAATGTATGTGCCTGTATTTAAATTTTATTGACCAATGTCATTTTCGCCACTGTCATCGACCCCCAAATGTCTTCCGTGTCTCACACAATGACATCTCGTGACACTTTCACTTATCTGAGCAGACAGTACAAATGGGCTAAAACCAGGATGAAGACCTTCGCGTGAAGCGCTGTTAAGAGTCCTTTGACCTCAAGGTTGATTGTTTTAGAGGTCGAAGACATTAAAAGAACCTGAAATTGTTTTTGACGGTCTACGTGAGACTGTACTTAAAAACTTTTGTTACGATTAAGTACTCTAAAAACATTGAAATACGGTATTTAACACTATCAACAATAAATTATTTGAGATGCTCGATTAAAACAAAAAATACAAAATGATTCGGAAAATGTATTTCTTTTAATCATTTACTAGTTATTACAATTTTTTAGTAGATGAAACATAAAAAGAGTGCTCTGAAATGTGACGTATCGGCAAGCGCAGCGTAGAACGACCAGCCACAAGATGGACAGACGATCTCATCCAAGTCGCGGGAAGACGCTGGATGGATGCAAGCCGCTTCCGACCGGTCTTTTTGGAAATCCATGGAGGAGGCCTATGTCCAGCAGTGGACTTCTTGTGACTGAATGATGATGATGATGATGTAATGTGACGTCACAAGCAAGTATTTTCGGCGCAAGTAAAGTTATTTTTAGTTAACATTAAACTAGTCGGCTGCGATTCACAGCGAACCTGGGCCTAGATTCTGCTAATGCATTGTAGTACCATGACAGTTGCATTGCAATGATGCATTGTAGTACAATTACGTCGATTCCATTTCATTGCCGCTTCAAATCACCGCGCACACGCGTGTTCGTAAGTCTACGCGTCAATGGAACTAAAAACATGTCACGTGTCACGACCATGTAACTGTAATTGAACTATAATGCACTAACAGTATCGAGGGTCGGACTCTTCCGATGAAAAATCAAGCAAGTGTATCCGAAATTAATTTGACAATGTGTAGTGCTTACGAATGTTTTAGTTGTAAACCAACGAACACATTTTACCAAAATTCTTAATTATTTACCTGAACCTGAAACCTATTACTATCTTATGTCTGTAAATTACTGGTGTACAATAAAGAGTTGTCTATCAATCTATCTACAATATACGCTCCACTGGACTATGTTATTAGGATTATAGCATCTATAGTGTTGTGTCCCTACAATCAATGGACTGGAACCTAACTGCGCCGTTCTTTGACCTCAGGATTGTGGTATGGCGGCAACGGCCTCACGGGTTATTATCCAATCAGATGTATCGTGTCCGATCGGTTTCAGGACGCGTGCCAAACGGGACTGGGCGGTTCCTGTTACATCCGATTTTGTAAGCGATTCCGTTTTGTTATTAAATCCTTTTGCCTGCTAAGAAAATCATGATTGGTTTATGATCTAAAAAAAGAAAGGAATATTTTTTCTTCTTATTGTTCAGTCATACAGTTTAGTCAGTTTTACTTCACTTGCACTGAATAAGTCAGTCTCTTTGTTACTTAAGATGTTTTGAATTTTAATTTTAAAATACAGTTTAAGAGGCGGAGCGAGTCAGGCTAAACTTTTATTGTCCATAATTGCCAGCTCAAACTACGTTCTGTAGTAGTGATGTGAAGTCAGGTGACAAGATTTCGGCTCATTGTATTTTATTATATATCTTATTATATGTGCAAGTTTATTTAATGCACCTTATATAAGTATGTTTTAATTTTTATTTAATTACTTTTGCACGCCTACCAACACTTTCCTTAACCTCCTGCGGTTGACTGATAGAACATGCTGAGCGCATTAAGTCCGCCACATCGTACTATATTTTTATTTTAAATGTGAGTGCAATAAAAGTAATAATGATGATGATGATGAAGATTTTAACAAGTTTTATGAAATGTAGGTAAGTGTTATCATAGTGGAACAGACCACTTCTCAAGGGGTACATCTCCGCCATTTTAGGGTCCAGTGCATCGACCCCGGGCGCGGATATTCGCATTGTCCGTTGCGCAATCCTGCGCATGCGGCCGTTGCGATGCCAATGACTTTGGCCTGTACGCTTATTAACACCCAAATGAGTTCATTATTTTGTTGAGCGTTTTGAGCTTATATTTTATTGCGGACCATGTTCATTAATTTTTAAGAAGTAATTTGCAAGTAAAGTGAGTTTGAGACGATCGAGTCAACGGTTTTTTTTTGCGTTCAGATATAGACGTTTTATCAGCACTCCCCCACAGAGCACGGAAACCTCTCCACAAACTACTTGCATGAGCTGTGTCTGAACGCTAAAATATATCGTTTACTTGATCGTCCCGGAGGTACCTAAAGTCTGATTTTTTATTACGTAGAATTCTGACATTTCACAAGTGTTGCTACTGATAAAGTTATCCACCGAAAAAGGGACAGATTTGACCCATTTGAGGGCAATAAAAAATAAAATGCTACTTATATTCTATGTTTTACCTACAAAAAGGTTAATCTAAATATTTACTTACTCAAGTGACCTAATACAAAAATAACAAATATTTCAATATCACGAACAATATATCGAATTAACTTTAATTGCTTTATTTTATTCTTTAGCTGGCATCACTGCCTACTAATTCAAGGTTTCGTAAACCTTTTTAGAAAAGTGAAGTATGCCGCTGTTGGCTCTCTTAATAATTCATGTCAGCGATGATGATCATGATGATGAAGAGAGATAGTGATATTAGTATTAATGATGATTAGATATTTTAATAAAAATATGTTTTCTTTACTTGTACTTTTTACTGATTGTGTGATGAAAAGGGACGCAATAGTCACTCGCCTTAAATTATCTTTTAATTTGGAGCTCCACACTTTATAAAATGGATACATTCACTAACAAATTAAATGTGTAGACTCAGATGTTCACACGCGTATTGAAATTGAAAAATGTGCCCGGCCAAAAAAGGTTTCTAATCTCTGACATGTCAAAAAATGATAACTGTCAGAATTTTACGGAATTAAAAATTAGACTATAAGTGGATGTGGTTACCTGTGATGCTAAATTTTGTCTTCTTGGGATTATTATTCATAAAAATAAGATCATCTTTCGAAGGCGTCGACTCCTCATCAGACAGCGCGCACCCACAACCGCGCCACTGCGGATACTATTGTTTACAAACAACGAATCGCTCGTAGCCCCGGCTGCCTGAGTGATCTTAAGCAATCACGAAGGTTAAGCAACATAGGGTGCGTTCAGTGTATGGATGGGTGACCGTCTATGACTAACGCTAGTGGCATTTTTCCGAAGGGTTCCGTGCTTCACAAGGCACGTTAAGCAGTTGGTGCCGGCTGCCGTCGATAGAAAACAGTCGTTAAACAAAGTCATAGGCCGTAGGGCAGCTTGAAAACTTCCGACAGTAAGACCAGCCTCTCTTATAAGCCTCCACCAATCCGGACTTGGCCTCCGTGGTGGAGTGTGGCTTACACCTTCCTCAGAAAAGAGACCCGTGTCACTCGGTGGGGACATAATGGGTCGACCTCTGTGGCGTAACGGTTAGCGCATCTGCTTACCATGCGAGAGGTCCCGGGTTCGATCCCCGGCTGGGGAGAAAAAAAACCTTCAGGTCTTGGATGTTTACATCTTTGTGACGTCGCTGTTTCTGGTTCCCACGACACAGGGTAGTGTGGGGCCAGAAGCAATGTATGTGCCTGTATGTAAATGTTTATGTTTATGTTCATCATCAATAAAAGTAACAAAAAAAAATAGGTTTATTTTCCCGTGAGCAATTGGTTCTCCAGAAATTCCAATCGATACTTTTCCTTAAATGCAGGTTATTATAGTTAGTGCCCTAGTTATGAACGGTTTTCTCCCAGCAGGCGCGCTAGCCGTCACAGATTGTGTTTCAAAAGGTTTATTTATTGCTCCAGTAGGCTACTAATTAAAGCTCACAAAGACAACATTTCTTTCAGACAGCTCAACTTCATAGCTGTTTCGCTGGTTCATTGCTTAAATAGATTCTTTTCATTTTTCCCTTTGTCTTAAGTGGATATAAAAAATTTACGTACAGAATTAACATTGTGTTTCTTCCATCAATTAAATTAATTATCATAGGACCGGTTTCCGAACTGACAATTTCACGAAGTAAATACTTAAGTAACGTTCTGTCACGCTCTTTTCTGAGAAATTTTACGAGACAGCACTACTGTTAAGTAGTTACATCACGAACTTCTCAATTCAGAAATTGGCCTATAGTTATATTATTTGTACTAGCTGTGCCCCGCGGTGTTACCCGCGGTTCATCGATTTTCCCGTAGGAATAAGATATTTCCCCGCGGTAAAACGTAGCCTATGTTTTAATCCAGGGTATCGGCTAACTCCATACCAAATTTTATTAAAATCCGTCCAGCCGTTTCAGCGCTAAAGACTGACAAACATATAAACACACACACAAACTTTCACGTTTATAATATTAGTGTGATTTCATGAACTTATCTTATTATAAATTTCCGTATACCTATCAGTTTCATATACCTCCTGCGGTTCACTGGTAGAAAATGCTTAGCCTATAACGTCCTAATGCATAGACCTTCTCTCAGAAAGAGAGTATGAAGATGGAATTATCACGCGTGCCGACCGACCAAGCCATCGCAAACAGGGCGACTTGTCGCCGCGTCTAGTCGCCGCGCCGCGTCAGACGCGGCGGTGGACGCGGCGTTGTCGTTTGCATCTGGCGCCCTGTTTGCGATGGCTCTTAGCTTGTCGTCGCGATTTCGCGACTCTGACGCCAAGTGTGCGGAGCTTCGAACAAAATACATGTATATTGTCGGCCGTAGCCTGTCGTCGCGTCTAGTCGCCCAGCGGTCGCTGTCGCGTGTCGCTAGTGTGCGCCTAGGCTTAGTTTACAAGCGGTGGTACGTGATCAGAAGAAACTGTTTTAAAATCATTCATTATTTCATTACCACGTTGTAAAGTATCAACCAGCTGTGTTGTGCGGAGGTTGTCAAGATCTCTGGCAATTTTCTCCTTCGGTCTTAATTAAAAATCGCAACAATGTAATAAACTTTAAGGCTTCCTGTATTAAAGAATAATATAAGACTCAGAACACAACTTTACAGCTGCGATTTTCTGTCTCGGATTACCGTTGCAATTAAGAAAGAGCCGGCGAAGCGTGAGACGGACGCGGGCACCGAGGTCTCCGAGGATTCATAATGTTAATCAACAAGCGATTGTGTTGTGTGTAAGTTATATAAAATTATTTTATCATACTAGCAGTCCCATATGTATTAGCCCATAGCCTATATCCATCCATACTGAGGAGCCATGTATAGGATAGTTTCCGTTGACTATGAAATTTGGAGAGTAATATCGTCTTAAGCCTCAATTAAAAACTATTATATTTGTAATTAAATAAAAAAAATTGTCTGAAGTTGGGGAAAAAGTTTTTTTTATCATTTAGTTCGCACCAAGTTTGACACTTGTGTAAATAATACAGTTTTTAAAATACATCAAAAATACGTGTCGTATATGGGGACCACCCTTACCGTTCATTTCAAAAACACAGCTTTTGTGAAAATTTCTGAACGGCTTAAGACATAAAAATCTTTATTTCTGACTACGGACAGATAGGTATAGATATGTACGTCATAGGCACGTAATAGGGTTTATGAAACTTCGGGTACGGAACCATAAAATAATTCGTCTTCAGTTTCCCGTATATACGTGTGCAGTGTGCTCTCAATAAAAACTCGTTTTGAAATGTTCAGGACATGTGAGCACAAACAAGGGCAGCGCGCACCGGCTAGTTTTAAATCCTCCTTGAATGCGGGCAAAACATTTAATCCACTTTCTGCTGACCATTTACAATTCTAGAGAACTAGACATAAAAAAATCGATTGAACTCATAAATAGATCCTACTTTTGGGCAAACTTTCCCGAAACGCAAACCAAACAGTTCAGCAAAGCATGCTGACCCACCATACTGATGCCGACAGCGGCTGTAGATTTTCGTCGAAAAAATCGTGGCCAATAAGTTAATAACTCTCAAAAATCCTGTCTAAAATCTAATAAACACGTAATTGCTCATTAGAATTATATTACCACTACAATAGCTGTGGTTTCCCTCTATTTCGTAGTCAATTAAGCTATTGCTTGCTTACTGCTTATGTAGTACCTACAATGTCATTCCAATGGTACAACCGCGCAAATTAAATTGGCATCTCTCGCGAATAAAATCGAAACGCGCCAGCGTTGAAATTCAGATTGGAACAAAACCAATGAAATGCGTTTGGTTAGTAGACTACCAGTAGTGTCAATGACATAGCCATTACCGTACATTATACATAAGTGTATGTACATTGACATTAAAAAAACAGAATGTAAATTCTTTACGTTGAAATGAATTTCTGATTTCTGATTATATTACGAGAAGAGGAGGATTGTAAGAAGAGAGATTGTACAGATTGTTGGCTCGGACTTTTCAAGATTTGCTGGAAGAAATCTGTAACAGAGATAAGCTCGCCTTTGTTATGCTATTTCTTATGTATTATGCTGTTAAATGTTTCGTGATCAATAAATGTATAATTAATTAAGAGTCTTGCAAATTCGATATAAATTATTTGTTTCTCGGTGGCGCATGGCGCTAGTGTCACTCCCTGGAGCCCCTTAATTGCCCCGTTGAACGCTTGAGTTCAGCGAACTGCCAAATGCGAGAGTGGACCAGTTACAGGCTCTTTACATTTTGCGATACAAAGGGTGACACATATTCGCGTTTCCCGCCATTCCGAGTGACAACTGACAATGCTCGCGGGCCGTTACGGCCGCCATTGTTTTATTTTTTTTCACGCGCCGAATTCGGTGACCTGTGGGTGGCGGGTTTTTGGGGTTACGCGCGACGGTAATAATTAAACCTTTACCACTTTGTAAATAAACATGTTATTTTAATTGTTCATTTAGGAACAAATCCAAAACAAAAACGATCTTAATTTAAATTTAGATTCGATGTACTCATCTTAATAGGCAACAAATACCTTATCTTATCTTTGCTCTGTGTCATTTTTACAGTTTATATTGGGGATCCACGTTCATAACATTGGGAAGAACAATTGCAACCACTGTTATGATGGTCGGACGATCGGATCACTTAGAATTATTATATTTAGAAGATGTAGATAGAAAATTATTCACAATAACAGATATACGAAATCTACATGGATTCGGACGTGCTGTCACGCTCGTTTCTAATGAAAATTTGACGAGTCAGCAACTCAGCACTACAGTTAAGTAAGTACTTAGCGAAATTCTCAAATCAGAAATCAGCCCTTAGTCAAGCAAATGTGGTGGTGATGGCTAATTTCTGCGTTATTCTCGTGAACGTTCGTGTGTTTGGCCGCAGCATTAACGTATTTCCTACTTTTATAAGAAAATTAACAACTGTTTTGACTGACAAAGCCATTGATGGCAATCACGGAATCTTACCAGTTATCAATAGGCTCTCATCTATCGGACTCAACTTTTTGAATCAATTTTAAATCGATTTCTGAGGAAAGGAATCAGTATTAACTTCCTTTTAACAAATAGAAGACCCAAAACTTAACTAACTATAAACTTGACTATTCTGTGTCCTGGGTCCTGGTTGAGCAATAAACTTAAACTTCGCAAACAAATTCTACCACAAGGATACTCGTTACGAAGTACGACTCTTGGTAACCAAAAAAATGTTCAACGAGACCCTCTGCGCTTAACTCCAGCTCGCGCTTGGCGAGTTTTTTGTGCAGTTCGCACGCTATTGCGAATATAATGACGAATTGATTGGCCTGGCAATGAGGGCACTAATTTGTTCCGAATGTGGGTGTGCAGGTTAATGATTTGGTGGACAACTGTAAGGACCGTTGTCTCGACCCGGTTTGTGACACCGCGGTCATATGTAAAAAAAAAGCTACATTGGAATGATCTTGTAGTTATTGTTGTAGCTTTGTAAGCAACAGAGGGTCGTATCAAGACTATTTTGATTATTTCACCAAAATAATAATAGTGAACTTCCACACAGCACCTTTACTTGTCCTGGTGCCATTTCATCATTATCATCAACCTAATATGTCCCCACCGAGGGGCACGGGTCTCTTCCCTGAGGAAGGTATAGGCCATACTCCACCACGGGGGCCAAGTCCGGATTGGTGGAGGCTTGTAAGAATAGTAGCTGGTCTTACTGTCAGAAGTTTTCAAGCCACCCTAAGACCTCTGACTTGGATTAACGACTGCCATCTGTCGACGGCAGCCGGCACCAACTGCTTAACGTGCCTTGCGAAGTACGGAACCGTTCAAATAAATGCACTGAACGCGTCCAGTGTTGCTTAACCTTCGTGATCGTTTAAGATCACTGAGGCAGCCGGGGCTACAGGCGATTCCATTGGTGCCATTTAGGCAACTCGAAAGAGTGACAATAAGAATGTATATGACAGTTCGGAGTAGGAGTATGAGACACCTACTGGGAAAAATAGCCCCAGAAAGTAACAGTGTGACATAAGGTGGTATGAAATACCGGGAACATCAAGGGCTAAATCAGACAACTACATACAGTGGAGTTTGAGTAATTGCACCCCAGGAAACGACATCACAAACCTGGAATGGAAAAACACCCAAACTGAAGCCATGATAAAGTAAAAGTTGTACGGACCCCATATATAACTTGCACACAATACATCACTTGACCTCGTCTCAAACTGCTATGGCAACCAGGCAAGTTCATTAAAAACATGGAAAACCACCCAGACTGAGGCGTTTTGTGCAAACGTAGTGGGAATCGAACCCATGTCTCATTAACAAGTGAACAGTCCCAAGTGTGGTTAGTATGAAACTGTTTTTCTTGCGAGAGGTCCCGGGTTCGTATCTCGACTGGGACCCCAGATCTTGGCTGTTTAAATGTTTGTGATGTCGCTGTTTCTGGTCCCCACGACACAGGGTATCCGTGTGGCGCTAGAAGCAAATGTTTACCTTTCAGACCATTTAAAAGCTATATTTTTTCTCTCAATCATAATTTGCACCAGCACTTTATTTTTTTTTCGTGAATTAAGTGGATTAAAGGTCAACAGACGATTAGGCGCGTCAAAGTGTGTAATCTGTCATTATTCGACAAGGGTTATAGATTCTGGCGACGATAAGCGAAACGGTGTCACGAATGACTCCCCACAATTTTTTTTATCGATTTATCGATGCGCGGCGTTCTGTTTGTGCATACTTCTTTACAAACGCAAAAACAGAAAGATTTTGAATGCCAGGTCAATGAACTTCCGATTGATTGTGGCTTAATTGAGCGTTTTATGGTCTTGTTGGGCAAAAAATAACGTGCACTAACGCACTCATGAAACATTGCATAGAGATGCAGGAGAAGCAGGCAGAAACAAATGACCTGACAATTTTTTTTGGCTAGAACAACAGCGTACCTGAATCGTACAAGAAAAAGTACCTGAATCTGCCTTCAGGTACTTTTTCTTATACTTGGACCTAAATTATATCGCAAAACTAAGATAATTAAAAAACAGATCGTACACTCAAATAGAATCCATTAGGTAGCTACCTACTTACGAGCAAGATCCCAACCAAAATGTAAAATTTGATGAACTGTCGACTTTAGGTGTCAGGAGAGAATCAACATTTAACAAACCCCTATAATGCATTTGTTTGTTGCGATACCTTGTTACAAAAAATACATTTTAGTCATTTCAGGTTGATTACATATACATATTATGTAAACTAGCACAAATTAACACTTTAATTTACGACGCTTAGGCGAATTAAAGTTGATAAATTTATAGTTACGTGTAGGCACGATGAGTCATTTATAATGACAAATTACCAATCAATTTATAATGACAATCCTGACAAATAATTTTCGCTTCATCGACATTCATATAATAAAAAAAAAATCAGTCATTGAGTAAACCGCATTAGAGTTATATTATTATATAAATAATTAATTGACCATATAGGAGGAGGACCTCAAATAATCTGTTTATTATTCAGCAATAATTATTTACTAAGTAGTCTGATTTCATTAATTATTTTTTTGCTATATTGATCCCACATAAATTTGGTCAATATATATTATATTGATGAGATCTATCACACAATTACCGAACAATTCTTTTAGTGCCAGCCGTCTGATTTTCTTGAAAGTTTTTTTTATTTAACACATAACATATCAGTTGTTTTATCGATTTCTAGATTGTGCGGTTCACATTTCGGTACGCATTCGGCCGACGGACGTGTTATCGCGATATTTTGGGCAAACATTTGTTTCGCCAAACCAAATATAACCAGAAACGGTCACTAATTAACACGTGTGCATGTGTGGGAATGAAAAACATGAGATGCTCGTATATTACGCATAAATGTGAATGAAAACCTCGAAGATATTTCGGAGATTGAGGTAGTCCAGTTTGCGCACCAATCTGGACTAGGCCAGGTGCTATTTGTGCAGGTGCTATTTAGGCGGGTGCGCAAAACTGGACTACCTCCGGAGATTAAGTGTTAGATGTATGTACCTACGCTTGAAATTACCAAACCCAGTGTTGCTATTATGTGGTCATTACAATATAACACACATAAACTTTTACATACAGGCACATACATTGGTTCTGGCTCCACACTGGGATTACTGGGATACCCTGTTGTGGGAACCAGAAACAGCGACATCACAAACATGTAAACATCCAAGACCTGGGGTTTTTTTTTGTCCCCAGCCGGGATTTGAACCCAAGATCTGCCTACAGTCTGTTAGCTTTTAGAATATACCTCGGCTATATTATCGGATAGAATCGGATATTTTCGTGCAATAGAAATATCGGAAATAATATGTTAATTAATAAGTTTTATACGGAGCAGGAAGTAGTATTACACTCGTGTCCTTTCGGCGAAAACCGAAGCCAACTCTAGAGCTCGAGGTATATGCTAAAAGCTAACAGTACCATGCGAGCATGAAGAAGCGCCAACCGGTGCGCCACACAAGGCTAGTCACATAATATAGAAAACATAATAACACAAACATGAACAAACACCTAGACTGAGGTAGTTCAACTTGGTTCCAATCACGAACGGGTAGTTTTAAACTGCACAAAAAATCTGAAAACAATGTGCAATTAAATATTTTCCACCGTGAACTAATGAAAGTGTAGGACAGAACCGAACCTTTGGACCTTGTTTTACTAATCATGCGTATTACCGCTAGACCGGTTAGGCAGTAAATGTAATGGAAACTGGACAGTTTTTAAGAAATACTTATACTAGCCACAATAACGGGATTAAGAATGTCATACATAACTAATCGGAAATGGAAACTCGCGTCGACATCGACATAACTTTATCTAAAGCTGGGGAAACTGACTGCCGTGCCGTGCCATATCACCATCATTGATTTAACGATTCATGTATGTCATCATAAAACAACGTGTTAAGTGCATTTAGAATTTAATGAGCGTCTCTTTGTTTACCGAGCGCTACATGCATTGCTAATTACAAAGAAATGTTAACGACTTCTCGGAATACCATCTAAGAAGGTCCGTTTTGTTTTTTGTCATACTCTTCCAGGCAGATGAAAATCGCCACGTTATCATACATACATAAGCTCACACCTGTATCCCAGAGTGGTAGGCAAAGTTCAGGGAGGTAGTCCAGTTTGCGCACCCGCCTAAATAGCACCTGGCCTAGTCCAGATTGGGCACCTATTGATATATTTGGCAGAATAAATACATTTGAATTTACTAACAGCACCTGCCAAAATATCAATAGGTGCCCAATCTGGACTAGGCCAGGTGCTATTTAGGCGGGTACGCAAACTGGACTACCTCGTTCAGGGACTGCCATCTGCCGCGATCCTGAAAAATCACTTTGGCTTCATCGACATGCATTAGTCGTCGCATGCACGCATGTCGGTTTCGGGTACTTTTTATCTTGCACTTTGCTAATGCGTCCCCTACTTTGTTGAAGTATGTCCACCTGGTGCGTCACAACTCGTTAAACAGGCCACTTCCACTCACATTTGCTCGATACATCGTCGGTCGGAATCATTACCGGAACATTTCAAAATATTGTTTTGAGTAGTTGACGTTTAAAGATTTCAAAAATTGTCATATTATGTTACAGTAAAATTATTGTTTCTCTACTGGACTTTGTGTGACAGACAAAAAATCTTTTGATTTGTACCGCTAGTGATTCGGAATTATCTTAAAAATTTCTACCATTCTGCATACTTTACTCAAAAATCGTATTTTTGGAAATGTTCCGGTAATAATTCCGACCGACGATATTTGCTTCGCACAAATGAAAATATATCATTCTTATTTGCTTTCGGATTAAAATAATTAAATTAAAACAAATACACTCGTCAGCGACCTTTAATGCTCTCGGGATTAATATTTTAATATATTTTTTACATAATAACTTTCTTTTAGATAACACATAATAACTAACACACGCTGCAATCCTTTGTCCTGCTCTTCTATCATGTAACTTTCCTCTCTACCCGGGTCTAGCATTTTGACAACTCGATAGAAGATTAACGTATTCGCATTCCTGGTCCTAAACTAGACGAATCAATGATATGGGAACCAGGTAAAGACATCTCAAACATCGAATGTATTTGTATATGTATTTGTATTCATGACGAGTGGTGCCATAATAGGCTATTTGACAGATTTCTGAAAACCATCTCTTATGTTTTGTTAGTGTTCATATAGAGTCCTCAGAAAGTGGTCATTTATTTCGTGTATTTTTTGGAAAAAAGGCAAACTTTGGAAAAAAATTTACTTTTGAAATAAGTCGCCAAAACGCTATCTTGGGCGTATGGCGTTGCACAGGAATTATGACGTCAATGCCGAATAAACCAACCAAAGAACGTAAGAACGAATGAATGACGGACGCCATTTTTCCTGACATGTGACGTCATCATAGCATAAGCCAATCCAGGCCGTTTTCGATACCATGGCAGCAAAAACAAAATTATAAAATTTTATCTTGTGTTTTTTTTACAAATAATAATTGGTTTTTAGTTACAATGCCTTAAAACTGTTTTAAGACTCATAATCTGTAGGAATACGTATAAATAATACTGTTTTTTTCACACTGTCAAATAGCCTATTAGATTGCTGTGTATTGGGAATAATCCAAGAGGCACATAATTACTGGCCATCCATAAGGATGGCTGAATAATCAGCTGCTATCAGCATTAGTTTAGTTGGTCGACCAAACGGTGGGCGTCCTACTTTTCATCCGATCAATTCAGAATAAAGATTGCCGAGTAAATGTAGCACAATCCGCCTATCAGGTTTAACTAAGCCACGAGATAATTAAAGCAAATGTATTCAGAGGGAAATCAACGTTAAAATTGCTTACACGACGCGACGGCGTCGATTTGCATGATCGTAAATTCAGTTTTTTAATGCATTCTATCAATCACAATTTCTCGGTAGAGTGATGCTGCGAAGAATTTTCAACACTGAATCATCATAGAGTACCGGGAAGAGATCGTGATGCGTTTTGACGTTGCCGGATGTGTTTGCCTTGTTCTGATGCAACTCTCATAATAATATCTAGGATACCTAGGGCCGGTTTCTGAGTTGAGAATTTTCACTAAGTAAATACTTAAGTAACGTGCTGTCACGCTCTTTTCTGAGTTTGACGAGACAGCACTACAGTTAAGTATTTACTTAGAACTCGGAAACCGGCTCCTAAAAATCCTAATGTAAGGCAAAGAACGCAAAACTGACCGCTTGAACGCTTGACCGCGTGACCGCTCTCTGTCTGGTAGATCCCTTAGAAAAAGATTTTAAAATATACTTGAGGACCTATTTAACATAGGTCCTCAAATATATCTAATCTCTTTAAACGAGCAATTCTTGTATATATATTTATATATAATCAGAATCTCGGAAACAGCTCCAACGATTTTCACGAAATTTTGTAGGCAGATGCTTTCGGGGGCGTTTAATTGATCTAACTAGGTTACATTTTTAGAAAACGTTGTTTTATTCGTGTTTTAAGGCAATTGAAATTTGCTATAATAACATACATACAGAGGTAAATTTCGCGCCTACTTGCAAGGTTGGGATAGTCCTGACGGGAAAACGGGCGACCCGTTTCGGGCCGATTTCAAGAGACCTGGTTAGAGTAATGATGTTTTTTTTCAAAGTTCTTTTTTTGTTGGGAAAGGATTATTTTAATTTTATATTACAAAAAAAGTACCGAGCAAAGCTCGGTCACCCAGGTACTTTGTATTAATTGAGCCCCTATGTAGTAACTAGAATTCAGAAAGGAATGTTGCATTTGTTTGCTCGTGTGGAGAGGATGAAGGATGAAATAACACACATAACTGACGAAACAAATATATATAGCGAATGCGAGTGGAAGGGCCGGTAAGGAACGCCCCAGGCGGACATACTTCGACCAAATAGGAGATGATTTAGTGGCAGTCCCTGGTCTCTGCCTCCCCTCTGGGATACATTCGTGAGCTTCTGTATGTGTACGTTTACTTATACCGACTGCCAGGTGTTAACAGCATATTAACAACAGCTTCGCACGTCATCATTGACATCATTGCGAGATGGCGTCGCACCACTCAACAGAGTATCATTATTCTAATCAATTATATCTAATCGAAACATATGGGACAAGAACACATGTTTATTGATACTGGCACACGTAATCATGAGAAAAACTTAATTTACCCACTTAGTTATGGAGAGAATGTGTCAAAGACTGTTTCCCTAGTAGAGCGAAGGCCAATAGCTCTTTGTCATAGACAGAGTTTGCTACAACTGGAAATACTATTTTTGTTCAATATTCACTCCTACGTCGCGCGCAATAAATGCTACCGCGATGGTGTAGCTAACCGTACAAAAGACTTGCACTCATACATTACCTTTCACTTGTAAATGCTAAGGATATTTAGTATAAGACTCGCTTATCAGCTGTCCAGACCACTTTAGCTATAAATGTGCAAGAATAATAGTAGAAGCGTATGTTCCGTCATTTCCGGTTCAATTTGAAGTACCACCTCCACTTTATTTATTTTATTGTTTTTAGAATTTGTCAACAATAGATATAATATTTTTCAACATAGCGGCAGCAAAAATATATGTATTAACGTGAAAATTTCAACTGTCTAGCTATCACGGTTCAAAAGATACTGCCTGAGTGCTTAGTGCGAGTTTTTTCATTCACTTTCGATAGCGACAGCGTTTGCAATTTGTATAGGAGTGACAAAGCGCGCCACCTAGTTGTCTCTTTGTCACTCCTTTACAAATTGCAAACGCTCTCGCTATCGAAAGTGAATGAAAAAACTCGCACTAAGCACTCGGGTGACAGATAGAGAGACGGACGGACGGACTGATTGACGAATCGACTTATACTAGTTGTTTTAGCCTAGCGCACACTAGCGACACGCGACAGGCGACAGCTCGGCGACTAGACGCGACGACAGGCTACGGCCATCAATTTTCATTTTTTCATATATTTTGTTCGAATCTCCGCACACTTGGCGTCAGAGTCGCGGAGTCGCGACGACAAGACGCCGGAAGCAAATGACAACGTCGCGTCTGACGCGGCGACAAGTCGCCCTGTTTGCAATGGCTCTTAAGCAGAATTAGTAAGATACGTGTTAAGATAATTTTATTAGTAAGACCTACAATTGGACGTAGTGTAGCAAAAAGGATCCAACCCACAAACTGGTCATTTTTAAGTAAAATATACCAAAATGATCACTATGATCTATATTTTAAGAATCAAAGACTTTCATAGCGATCCGATGAGTATGTGCAAAGTTATGGCACATGGTAGTCCAACCCACATGTGTGAAGAGCGTTAAGGTCATAGCCCACTTACACGACTCTGCTCCTACCCGGCAAAAATAATATAATTCAAATATGGGCCTTAAATATTGCTCTTTAGATATATTTTACACTAGCTTTCGCCTGCGACTCCGTCCGCGTGGACTTTACTACAAAATATTGCAACCGAGTATTTATTTTAAGTTTCAAGAAAATTAGATAACATTATAACTCCCATACAAATTTTGGCAACCCTTTTCGCCCCCTTAGGGGTTGAATTTAAAAAAATCCGGCCTTATTCCTTGCATATGTCGTAGGACGATTTGATAAATTGGATTTTCGCAAAAATCCTAGGTGTATCGCGAAAACACGGATTATTGGATAATGGCTTTGACATTTCTCAATTTTACTGCTAAAAGATAGGGCTTTTGCAAAAACGCGAGTACTTTTAGTAAGATTGAATATCTTGAACTCTGATTGGTTTGATTTTGGTTAACAAGCCAACACTTGTTGTGATTGGTCACTAGTTTTCCTTGTTGGTTTCAGGTATTTTGTCATCACACTAATATTATAAACGTGAAAGTTTGTGTGTGTGTTTATATGTTTGTCAGTCTTTAGCGCTGAAACGGCTGGACGGATTTTAATAAAATTTGGTATGGAGTTAGCCGATACCCTGGATTAAAACATAGGCTACGTTTTACCGCGGGGAAATATCTTATTCCTACGGGAAAATCGATGAACCGCGGGTAACACCGCGGGGCACAGCTAGTAGAGTTATAAAGACTAAGAGATGACAATCGCAACTATAGTTACTAGAAACTATAGTCTTTACTTCTTATTGAATACTAGCTGTTGCCCGCGACTACGTCCGCGTGGGCTTTAGTTGAGTAAAGTGTTTGCAAATAAGATAGGGATACTTTTAGCGTATGCGAAAGAGCTTTTATACTAACTTCGCAATTTTCGAAAGACTACTTTAAACACGTCTTTCATGACTTTTAATGAAGGACCTTCATACTGAATTTCATTAGAATAACTTCACGTCAAAGTTTCATACTAACTTAGTACCCCCCTTTTACCCCCTTAAGATATGATTTCCGAAAAACTATTTGAAGTGTATTTCATGACTTTTAATGAAGGAACTTCGTATTGAATTTCATTCGAATAACTTCAAAAACGGCAAAGTTTCATACTAACTTTGCACCCCCCTCTTACCCCCTTAAGGGTTGATTTTCGAAAAACTATTTTACTTGTGTTTCATAACATTTAATGAAGGACCTTCATATTGAATCTCATTGGAATAAATTAAAAAACGGCATAGTTTCATACTAAGTTTGCACCCCCTTTTTTCCCCCTTAATGGATGATTTTTAAAAAACTATTTTACACGTGTTTTATAACTTTAAATGAAGAACCTTCGTACCAAATTTAATTCGAATAACTTCAAAAACGGCAAAGTTTCATACTAACTTTGAACCCCCATTTTACCCCTTAGGGGATGAATTTTCAAAAATCCTTTTTTAGCGCTCCCCTACGTTACAAAAGGAACATTTTTCATTACTATACTTTTGTTGCGCTTTTCATCGCCAAATACCTAATCCTTCTATTGAAGCAATCACACTATTTATCCGTTCTTTAGTCCGTTCTGGTTTAGTAGTTCCGACCTGTATATCAGCGTAAAACTTTCTTAATTCTATCTTTCCTTTCAGACATAAATTCAAAATAGGTTTCTGATTCGGCATTAATTTCTTTTGTGTCTGTCATTTTGCACTCACAAACACACCTTACATGGCACACTATTTAGTTATCATAAAACAGCGAATGCAAAAACATAAAAACATCGCCAGTAAGGCCCGTGACAGAACAGAATTTATAACAGGTGAAGGGTCAAGTCGTCAACCAATCAGAAAAGATGTTGTTTTGAGCGATGCGATCGACCAATCAGTGTGCTTAGGTCATAAAAGCCAACGACTCTTTTCGCAATCTGTCTAAAGGAACCCGCGTTTTTGCAAAAGCCCTATCTTTTTTCAGTAACATTGAAAAATGTCAAAGCCATTATCTAATTGTCCGTGTTTTCGCAATAGCCCTAGAATTTTTGCGAAAATTCGATTTATCAAATCGTTCTACGACACATACATTGTATATAGACCCTCTGTGCAAAATTTCAGCTTCCTAGGTCCAACGGCTTGGGCTGGGCGTTGATGAGTGAATGAATTAGTCAGTCAGGACTTTGAATTTTGTTTATATAGATTAGGAGACAGCTCGCTGTCCGCGGGAGCAGAGTCGTGTAAGTGGGATATGAGCTTAAATCAGCTTAAACCTATAAATCAGCTTAAACCTATAAACACAAATATCTCAAACCACACAAAGTGTGGTTGGAACCTTTTTGCTAAACTATGTCCAATTTGCGCCGAAACACGATAACCCAACCGTAGGTGGCCCAGCGTCCTTATAGAACTCTGTTCTGGGAACCAAGCGATAAATATTGTTACAGAGAAAGAAGTACGGGAAAGTGTGATAGTCTAGGCTACCAAAGGTGGCTCTTATTGCCCATAGCATAAGGGCGAGTACCGAACAAAATCAACCATCGTCAAGTTACACTATGCGATGTCCAATTGAGATTGTAATTATTGTCACTTGGCTACTCATGTGTAGCTCGTAGGTATGGAAACAACTTATTATCTACATCTATACAAATATTATACACAGGAAATATACGTACACATGTATACGTATGTTTTACAAATAAATCTTATCGAAAAGTTTGTGTAAGAGGTCTCAAAGTACTCAACCGATTTCAAATATTGTTTCACCAATATTTAGAATAGACCTTCAGGGTGGACACCGGCTAGTAAGGGAATGCGATCTCGGGATACCGGGATCCCGCATACATTTTGCGGGACTACCTCCGATTGAAATTATTGCTAGATCCCGCTAGACTGGCGGGATTACAAGGAAACGTAGATCATACGTGTTACGCTGCACGTGACGGTGCGTGTTTGTCAATGTGGTAATTAATATAATAATGACTTCCATATAATCACTTGCCCTAGTCCTAAGCCATGACATGATTATGGATAATAATTGTGATATCTAAGTGACCATGGCAACTTATGTTTATGATGTTTCAAGTAAAACTTGGTGTTTTGCTTAGTCGCTTTTTTAACCTTAACCTTAAGCTTGGTAGTTGAGATTTAAACCTACTTGAATGACAAGCATTGTTTATTAAATGTTTGTTGTTGTTGTTTCATTGCTATTTACTTGCTCCAAAAAACGGCGAGTTAAAAAAGAGACGAGTTGGGAAAGTGTCACGGTAAAAGCACGTCGAAGTCGTCGAGAGTGGGCATGAGTTAGGAAAGAGTCAATTTTAAAAAAGGGACAAGGTAAAGGGATGGCAAGTTAAAAAAGAGACGAGTTTGGAAAGAGTCGAGTTTAAGAAAATGTGAAAGTCGTCCGGAGGGATCTGAAAACTATGCATTTGTAATGGAATCATAAAAAAAGTTTGAATTTCGGGAAAATTTGGAAAAACTGTGGTGTCCGGTTTTTAAAGTTCTTTCGACAGAACAGTAGAGCGAACAACAACAGAACAACGATTTCACGCATGCACTGAGTGCTTATACTGAGTTTTTTCATTTCACTTTCGATAGCGAGAGCGTTTGCAATTTGTATAGGAGTGACAAAGAGACAACTAGGTGGCGCGCTTTGTCACTCCTATACAAATTGCAAACGCTCTCGCTATCGAAAGTGAATGAAAAAATCTCAGTATAAGTACTCAGGTAAGTTGCAACAAAAATATAACAATGATAAGCCGTTGACTGATCCCAGAAATAGGCAGGTTACGCGAGTTGGTATCAATCATAATCAAAATTTCACACTATCTTCCTTATTCCTTATAGATGTTTGCTAAACACTTGAAAAAAAGAACTCTCTTTTTATCTATGGAGTAATCAAAGAGCAAAGTCGGTCGTACGTATACAGGGTTACCCCACAACTGTGCAATTCCTGAAATATAATAATGTAAGTAATAAGAGTTTGTATTTGACTTTTACACCAACTTTGGTGGTAAGAGTTTTTACTCGGTTTGAGTTATTTCACACGATTTTATTAAACACACGCTTGTTGTAGAACAATATAAATGTCGCAATGTCGCTAAATCACTTACGATTCTAAGCATCTGTATCAGACATCATCCCTACAAAGGAAACAGCCTTAAAAAACTACTTACGGTTCCATAGAGAAAGCCCTTTATAGGTTAGACGGAGAGACAAACAATCAAACGTAGACAAGGGGACCGACTACAAAAAATATATCCCTACAATACCTACATTAAATTTATTTGAAAATTCATTTAAATTATTTTAGTTTTTATTGCCGTAGTCTTTTGAAGTCGTTTTTTTTTTAAATATTTCTCATCTCATCTCTACGACTCTGCTAAATTGTGTTGTCCGAGAGCAAATGCACGTTTCGCTACCAAAATCACCCAAATCGCTTCAATTGTGCCTTTAATTTTAAGAGTGCCCTTGATTTCTCCAGGATTCCGTTATCAAATCGTGATGGATTCCGTCATCACAAAACTGGTGACTATGGGACCACCTGTGAATTCTACCCTTTCAAACAAAAACGAATTTTCCAAATCGGTCCACGCGTCTTCGAGTAATCGGGGAACACACATAATAAAAAAAAACATACAGACGAACTGAGATACTTCTAACTCGAAAAAAGGTTTGGCACCTCTTGACTACGGAACCTTAGAAAAGCGTGTATCTTTTTATCAATTTCGTGTCAGCCGCAATGCATAACGCTTGTTATCTTTGCATTGTTTACTCGGATATACTAATCGAGGACACATGGTCCGCCATTGCCACTGATAACAGTGTCGTCAGACATATAGATGTCTGACTTTTCCTGAATATCTGGGTTCGAACAATATTTAAAAGAAAATTGTAAAGAAAACCGATCTGCAGTCACACCGGAAAATAAATCGACCAACATATTTATGTTCGTACCAAAATTGGGGGTTTTACGAGTCAATATGATTACTTTGTAACGAAGAGCTGATAGTTTTTACGGTGCTAGTAGAAGCAAAATTGGTACATGTTTTACGCACTAAAAACTGATTATTGTCTGTAATATTCCAAGAGAAACAAGAGCAAGTAGACGCTGATGTATGACTAGCTGTGCCCGGAGCTTCACCAACGTTGATTCCATCGAAAAAATAATATAGCCCATATCCATCCGAAAAGATCGTTTCTAATTGGCCAAAGTTTATCACTTCATAGAAGTAGATTCGGAGGCTAGTGATACAAACTTTCTCTTCATTATTAATACATTTATTGCAAATTTTAATGGCCATGGGGCGGACCCTTAATTGTTCTGAAAAAAACGAAAAGAAACATCTGCAACATCACACAGGGAAAACACATCTGCTCACTCAAGGGTAAGGGTGTACACAGAAAGTATTTGCGTATGTAGCCTTTGCACAATATAAACTGGATCTTCATAAGACTATTTATTTTTTCATTATATTAAATTAAGTGTGGTGACAGGGCGCTATGGCGCTCATTAGGGGAGGGCTATGTCCAGCAGTGGATTAATATAGCCTGATGATGATGGTGATGAAGTGTGGAGAACGGTCGGCTACCCTTCCCAAGGCTCAGACAATAGAAAAATATCCGTGGAAGTCCCAACAAGCAGACGACATAAAACTGTTAAATTCTAATTCTACAACGCGGAGTTCCGGATCGGTGGACATAGTCGTAGTCGCGTTCAGACAATGCTTTTTGTTATTACCCCCACTGATTGTTGCCAGCGCTTGAGAAACAAATGCATGGCGCGACAAATTCTTTTACTAGCGACATTGCTCTACGGCTAAACACAAACTAGGCTAAGCCTAGCATATAAAACCATGTAAATTCAAGAGAAAAAGGTGTGCACAGTGGCTGCTGTGCTAATCACATTCTGCAAAGGTTGTACGCAGACGCTGGTTGCGCATTTGTATGTCGCTAGTTGCGCATTTGTATGTCAAAAGTCGTGACTTTACATTAATTATCAAATATTTACATGTCATCCCCAACCGTGACTCGTGCCGCCGTACTACCAACGCTGTGTTCGGCGTACAGCGTTCAGATACCATAATTTGCATTTCCTAACTGAAATTACCAACCACTTTTGCACGTCGTTTTCCAAAGTTCATCGTTTTAGTCCGTAAGTTTTAATTTGAACATTGTCGAAGAGTCTATTAACTTATAAAATAATTTTCAACTGGAAGCAGTCAATTGACAATGAGAGAGATAGCAGTTTTATAATCTTCAAAGTCACTTCATTTTGTCTTTCACCACTCAGCTTAGAACTCGTCTGAAGCGCTCTATCGCACAGCAGTGTTGAAAACAATCATTTACATTTTTCCGTTGTGCCAACATTAAATATTCATGCTTAGTGCTGCTTGTTTCCAAATCACTTTTATTCCTGCCCTGTCTGGATTCGCGGATTGCGTCTTGAATATCATATTTATCTGATACAAAATCTGTTCTCAATATTCTCATCCTACCTAAAAAAAAAAGTGTCCAGAATCACCTCCAGGATCACCCCTTGTTCTTAATTCAAAAATGTTATCTCTAAGAGCAAACGTTTTACTTAGTAGAACTTCTAAAAGGTCCGTGTGATGTAAGGAGTCTAAACTTTTTTTAAATTACTGAACACTGAAGCAATGAACGAATAAATTCTAACGAACGGTTCAGTGAACATGCTGGGTTCTCCGTGTATATTACATAGATATTTTACCATACTTTTGACGTGGCAACATTGTTTTACATACTGATGTTGCCACTATTGTAAATAGAGTTCATTGTTACCGCTCCCGCACGCGATTTGTTTGATTTTATTAGTCTAAAAATAGTAAGGGCAGATTCCGGAATTGAGAATTTCACTAAGTAAATACTTAAGTAACGTTCTGTCACGCTCTTGTAAGAGAAATTTGATGAGACAACACTACGGTTAAGTAGTTACGTAGCGAAATTCTCAACTCAGAACCTGGCCCTGTATTTCGGTTTTAATTTATCGTCAGCCCCTAAAAATACAACACTCTCAAACGCACAACAAACACACAAATATTGTGGCGTTTATGGGCCTAATATTAGTAAGAATAGCACAAAGTTGGTTTAAGCGTTTTCAATGCGGGAAATTTGATGTCAAAGATGCACCTATAGTCGTATTTTTTATTAAACGGAGTAAACTGACAGTAGCTTGAAAAATAATGTTGCCATGTTCAATGTAATAGTGATGCGTTCAGTTTTGTTCAATCACAGGAATGAATGAATGAATACTGCGTTAACATTACCATTGAAACAAGAATCGCTCGTAGCCCCGGCGCCGCCTAAGTGATCTTAAACGATCACGAAGGTTAAGCAACATAAGGGGCGCATACAGTTTATGGATGGGTGACTGTTCTATGACTAACGCTAGTGGCATTTTTCCTAGCGGTACCGTGCTTCCCAAGGCACGCTAAGCAGTTGGTGGCGGTTGCCGTCGATAGATGACAGTTTTAAAGCCAAGTCAGAGGCCTAAGCTTGAAAACTTCTGACAGTTAGACCAGCCACTAGTCTTACAAGCCTACACCAATCCTGACTTGGCCCCCGTGGTGGAGTATGGCCTATACCTTCTTCAGTGAAGAAACCCGTGCCCCTCGGTGGGAACATAATGGGTTGATGATACACAATGAAGTGGCCTAAGAACGTCATCCACCGCTTCCGGTATCTTTTTATTCGATATTTATATGTTATGCTAGCATAGCCCGCGACTTTGTTCGAGCCACAGGATTAGCCTATGTCCACCCTGAAGGTTCATCCTAAACACTCGTGAAACCAAATTAGATATCTACTTTCGGATATTACCCTTTACATACAAACTTTTCCTCCTTTTAGTCTATCTTATATCTAATATCCCTTCTAATGGCGGTAATTAGCATAAATAAGTAAAATTCTTGGTCTAATATACCTCCCCGTGGTGGGGTATTGCCTTTAATATTAAATTATGGCCTATAATAAAAAATATTGTTTTATATTAAATTTAACCAGAAACTAACTAACAGATAACTGTGTTTAGTGTTCAATACTTCTATGGGTAATAATTTTTAAGTTTTAAAGTTTGTTGATTACGCTATAAAACTGTTTTGAAAAGAATACAATTGTGGAGTTTCTTTGTTAGTTTCTACTCCATATAATCTATTAATTAGGTACACACTTAAACATTTTGTTTGTACTTGAATAAAATATTTGAATTTGATTGAAATGTTTTTCGTAAATAGTCCTACAAAAAAGCCCATCACAGTGTTTGTCTATTATCTTATGTAGAAGGCATTATAGCCAAAACAGTGAACCATATAATATAGTTTATAGGAGCATACTGCAGTAGCTACCTATAGGTCTATGATTAAGGCTCTGCTTAATTACCGTATTTCTTATGTTGACAATATTGTTACCTTACACTGTAACATCTCAACATTGTCAGCCTGTTATATTTTTCAAATGCGACCCAAAAAATATTTATGTGATAATTTTAATGTCATAATGTTTCTTTTCTACGCTACACTAACGAGCTACTCGAAATACTAATCCTTCGCAGACGAAGTCGCGGGCGCCAGCTAGTAAAATATTGATGTCATTGTTTCATTCATTCACTTTGTCACAACACTATTTTTATTTCGTCAAAACCTGGCAACCCAGTAAACGTCAGTTTACTCCGTTTAATAAAAAATACGACCTGGTCGGCCTGTTACGGATAAAATGGACGCCATTTTTAAAAAAGTGGAGGAAGATCAGCATGTCAGTAGTTACGACATAGTTGAAGAACTGGGAATGGACCACAAAACAGTTTTGATCCATTTGAGAAAACTGGGTACACAAAAACGCTTGACATTTGGGTGCCACAGGAGCTCACTGAAATAATTCTAATGAACCGTTTACTCATCTGAGATCCTTTATACAGTCATAAATGTATTTTTAAACACCTGATTCAGGGGTAATGTCGGAGAACCCTACCTTAACGATGGCCATATTCAGCATACATTATCAAGCTATTATGTCCCCACCGAGTGGGCACGGGCCTCTTCCATACTCCACAACGGGGTCCTAGTCCGGATTGGTGGAGGCTTGTAAGACTAGTGGCTGGTCTTATTATAAGAAGTTTTCAAGCCGCCCTTAAGACCTCTGACTTGGCTTAACGACTGCTATCTACCTGTCGGCGGCAGCCGGCACCAACTGCTTAGCGCGGAAGCACGGAACCGCTCGGAAAAATGCCACTAGCGTTAGTCATACACGGTCACCCATCCATGCACTGAACGCGCCCTATGTTGCTTAACCTTCGTGATCGTTTAAGATCACTCAGGCAGCCGGGGCTACGAGTGATTCAGCATACACGATACATAAACTAGTTCAGTTTCGTAGGCAACCAACTCATTACGCGATGCATGAAGCTTAGCCAAAGCTGCCTCCCCAACAAAGGGGTAACTCTCACACCCGGATGTAAACGTGTTCCTAGCCTAGGTCCATTCTGGCAGACAATTACAGGCTCCATTGTAACATCGTGTGCGACGAATTGGGCAACCCATCGGCCGGCCGATTTGACATGCACGAACGGACGGCCAACTTAGCCTTTGCAGACCATTTAAATCCTATCACTTAGGGCTTAGAAGCCAAAATTGTTTGCCGTTTAGCTGGGCTAGGTGCAGCCTTTTTTAGTTGCACTAATATTATCTGATTCTGATTGATCGCTTCTGCACACGATAGGGATTTGAACGCTATGTGGTTTATAACGTTGCACAACTCAACTGCAACATAAAATAGCTTCAAGTCTGAACTGTAGACCTACTAAACTGGTGCATAAGGTCACGCACGTCAGTCATTCAAGTCGGACAGAAATTAAAATGTTAAAAATAATGATATTCAGCAAGTAGGTAATATTCTTACATCCGCTTAAATAGTGTCTAAGGTAGAAAGGGCGGAACCAATCATCAATATATATCGCGCTATGTGTAGAGATCTATAATAACATGGAGAAAATACAGTTATATTTACTTTTCTGCAAGTCACCCGCAATTTTGGCCCAAAAACATTTCGACTACACAAATTATTTTAAAAATCATGAGAATCATGCCACGACCTACCGTTTTGATGACGGCTGATTGTCCGCTGAGGACGCTAATGATCCGATCGGCGAAGCCAACCATCAATTTCAGCGAAAAAACTGTTAGAACACCTCCTTCCCCAGTTCACTATCTAGATCAGAAACGGCTGCAGCAAAAATCAAGTCCAATTGTTCAAAAGCTTCAATGAAGTGAAATGAAAAATTACAAACTTATCGAGAAACCACCCCTCCCTCCCGTCCCTTCCAACCCTTCGCCGCAACTACAGACATGAATCTGTAATCGCATAGCGGGACTGTGAAGTGCTGTATTTATAATATTTCTCTGTATATTTCTATGTATTTTGGTTCCTTCTTTTACATTTAACCATATATATTTTTGTTGTATGTATTAATTAATTAATACTTAATAGTCTTGTCTGTTTCTTCGTATTAAACTATTTTAAGTATGTATTTAATCTATTCTGTACATAAGTATTGTATACAAGTTCCTTATTGTACATAATAGTTCCTATTGTACATAAGTTCCTTAAATTCTTTCACCGTTGTACCACACCGCGGTCTGTGACGCTCGCGGAGTATCTTTTGGCACTGACTGAAAATCAGCGCTGAAGGCTTGTCCTTCAGCATAATGCTGAGTCAGCTGCCATTTATAACAGCAGTGACACGCCGTGACCTTTATTTTCCTCCTGTTTTCTTCTGATTTTTTGTTTTGTACTAATTTTTTGGTTTAAATTTTGCATTTATTTTGTTTTTCTGTTGTTATAATAAATTTTTTTCTTCTTCTTCTTCTTCTTCACTTATTTTTCAGACGAGGCCGTCATTCGACAGCAGGTCGACCTTTATACTTTTGTTGCAAAATGTCTTACTAAAAACACCTAATAAAGAAAAAATGATTAGAGTCAAGTTGTTTTCTATCCCTTTATCTAATCAGCGTAAAACAGCCCACATGTTGGGCATAGGCCTCATCTCTTTCATGCATATCCATCGGGTCCTTGATCCTTCGTCAGTTTCATCCAATTGGTTATAATTCACGTTACTTATCATTGTGCTTTTGTGTTGTCAGCATAAAAATTCTTAATTTCATGCTTCTAAACGCCACTTCTAGCAGCTCTGACAAACTATTTGCCTCTCGCTCAAACGATATACTTAGACAGCAATTTGTAAGAGCGACAGGTATATAATTGCCCAGTCCCTTTCTTTAATTATCGGTGTTATATTCCAATACATTTACACTTTACTATTCAAGAACACCAGTTAGACGTGTAAAGAATAGCAGAGCCGTAATCAAAACGAGAACTGAACACGCATATTGTTAATTCTCTAGCATTATGCCCGGTTGCGTATGCGCACAGCCTTGCGCCAAGGAAGTGTGTAATTGTCCGGCACGACCGGCGACGGGGTCTCGGTAACCAGTTCTCGAGAGTCCGAAGACCTGCGCCAGGGTCGGAGAAGGGTGGCTAGACTCTACCCTCACTAAGACATTTTTTTCGTAGCCTCTTCTGTGTCCCCGAGCTAGAAGAGGATCTGGGTGAGCCCAATGCACCCAGATCGGTGGGAATGACACGATTAGGTGACACATGGCAAACAAAGATCAAGGAAGTAGCGGCGAGGCGATCTCGACCGACACTCCTATGTGGTCTGAGGTGCACAGAAAAATCTGGTCTATGAGGGGATTTTTTTATACGGGGTGTAAAAAAAATGTTTTGATATTAAACGGGTCTAACCGCGGTTTTTTATTTTATATATAATGTGAACATTGCAAGTCATTAAAATATAATTATTGATTTATCATTATTATTTTTAGGGAAACTTGCAGCTTACATTAAAAATGGACAAATACTTATTGTTCAAACACATACTAAAACAATTCGCTATTCTTCGCTAGAGATACCTATTTAAGTAGCGCGGGTTACACCATTGGAATATCATTCTACTGACATATTTCTTACTGATTATGTTCAATAGAGTGATGTCGTCGTTACATCACTCTATTGAACATAATCATCATCATCACCTATCAATATCTATCAAATAAAGTACTTAGTCCGGCCCTGACATCAGTCATCTTTGTGTAGCGACACCTGTTTTAAGTACTTTAACATCAGCGTTTTTGTATTCCTGCTTTTATTAAGACCGTTTTTGTGCTAAGTGAAACAGGCTTCAAGGCAATTTTATTGTTATTTTTTTCTGTCACTTTTTTTTAAATAGAGTTTTAAAGGTTTTAAATCGTGACCGTCTTTAAATGGGATTGGTTTTGTGTATCGTAATTTGTTCATTATGTAACTGATCATCTGAAGAAAAATAAACGCTCACTGTAACACTGTATCGCCTATCTATCTTAGTTGCCCATAAGTATCGGTTCGACCTACAAAAATAGTGTGCTCTACATAATTTGTTGGTCATTTAAATTATAACGGACTTTCAAAATGTCATTTGACAACAAAATAAAAAACAAAAAGTGGCGACAGTTACATCCGCATCCGGTTTACGAAACGCCGATCATCTCGTGCATTGTGCTGCGCTTGCGCATGACAGCGAGAAAGTGCCGTCGTATGTTTTGTGCAATATGCGACTTTCCATTTGTTTTTTATATTTATTTTTTCGTTGAAAGGTAAAACGCCATCAATAACATTTATGGGACAGTTAAATATAATAAAAATAAATTTAATTTCATACATTTAATAATATAACGTGTTCCTTTAGTAGGTGTTCTATCTTTAACATAAAATACGCCCACTCGATTCGTTACGAGTATTTACGTCATTCTTGTAATCCATATAACTAAATTTTGTTGTGCGTGCAAGATCATTTACCACTTAACATGTACCATGACTGAATCTAGTGATTAAAACTCCACCTTATTCCAAAGCATTTAACGTCGAGATTAAATTAACCAGGCCGTTGAAAGTGTGGATAACTTTTTCACACTAGTTCGTCTTATGGATTTAATCTTACAATGTTGGCCAAAGCATAATAATAGCAACACTTTTTTCTCGTGAAATACTTTTTTCTTACTACAACTTTATCATCTGAAAAAAAAAAACTGGCCAACTGTCCGATATCAAGTGGGGGACGAGAAAAAATACAGCTTAATTTTGAATTTAGCAAATAGCAAATATGAGAACGAAGTTTAG
This sequence comes from Yponomeuta plumbellus, assembly GCA_947310845.1. Classification (NCBI taxonomy): domain Eukaryota; kingdom Metazoa; phylum Arthropoda; class Insecta; order Lepidoptera; family Yponomeutidae; genus Yponomeuta; species Yponomeuta plumbellus. The sequence goes on along the minus strand of OX371216.1, from coordinate 6,932,160 downwards.
TTTTAAGGAAACAACGATTGACTGGTGGCCAGCTGCAGGATGAATTGTAAAAACAAATGTTCTTATCACGAACGACATAAGGGTCAGTATAGAACAAAAGAGTTCACCTTCCTAACTTAAAAATATAAATAGTCAATTTGAATGAAAAGCAAAGAACGCTCTTGACTCTGCAATTACTCGGGAACGCACATTTGTATGCGTGTGTCGAACGAAACAATCGAGCGTTTCCTGTGACACGTGTGTAAATATAGCCTTTATTTGGGATGCAATAAGAGTTGCGTGTTTTAAACCAGTTATAAAAACCGGAAGCTTGGTGCTTGCTACAGTATGATCCTGTCGTAATATAACAGCTGGTCCATGAATTTCATCCAGTAAATTGAACAATATTGAATTGTGTTTTTTACCCTGTGGTAGACGTCTCCACATGTCTCCACCCTGTGGTAGAGACATGTGGAGACTTATTGTCCTGGACGGCAAGATGTAGCTCTCCAAACAGGGTAGAGACAAATTGGTACTACTTGTGTTGGACGTCAGAATGTAGGTCTCCAAACAGGGTGCTGACTTGGTAGACACTTGTGTGAGACTACCTTTTGTATTGATCGTCACGATCTAGGGCTGCAAATAGGGAATTTCCAAGACAGAGACAATGAGCGATTTTTTGTGATATAGGTACCTTATAGAATACAAAGCACTGCAGAGACAAGAATCAACTTCTTGCGTCGTATGCCAAGATCTGATCCAGCGGTGTGAGAAAATAAGTATATTCACGAAAGAACGCTTTCCAAACCGCACGTGGCGAAAAGGAAAGTGCCGACGACATTGACGGAGTGAGGCGCATTTCCCGCGGGCGACCTTAAATGTAGAAACGGTAGAGCTTAGTCGAGAAGGGGTTCCGTAGAAAAATATCCTTATTATCTTGGTGCAATAAACGGATCGAAAAGAAAATCTCTCGCCTCTTTGACCTGCAAAGACATGTACCGAGAAAAATGTTAGCTCTTGTAAACAAATATCGGCAAGCATAGTAAAACTTCTCCCCTGTAGGTAGACACTTTTGAAATCCACTGAGACATAAACATGATTCCATTCGAAGGAACATAGTGTGTCCTTCTATTATTAAATTATATGTAGTGAATTATGTAGTGCAGTGGATAAGGGGACAGGAATTTGGATAGATAGATGGATTGAAGTCAGGAGGACGATATGGCAAACAGCCTGGTAACCCCGAGAGGGAATGAGATCAGAAGGCCGATTGCCATTCAGATTATAAAGTGATATAGATTTCGAAAGAGCCCGCAAAACAAGGTATGATTATAGCACAAGCTTTAGCAAACTGGATATGAGGAGGCCTATTATATACTTAAATCGGATGTTAAGGATGATGGTGAAGTGACATTTTAATGTTACCATAAAAAATATACTTACCAAACAAATAATCGCGATTAGATCCGTTTAATGTACAACCGTAATATGGAAATAATTTGGGAATCTAACGGCATACAAACTCAACTTGGGAAAGACGTTGTCAGTTCGAAAAGTGAAAAGGGCTTCACGTTCGAATGCTGGGGATCTCTAATCCGATATTTCCAACACCGGCAACGTCGCCGGGCAAGGTTAAACGTTCATTACGAATTATGAATATTCACTCCCTTCGGCCATCTTGATTGAATAAGCGCTTCGCTCTACTAACACTGTATTTTACATAAGTAGCGAAAGCCATTTTGTTTTACAGAGCTATATTTTCTACATGTTGGCTACAATGTCACTGCCTCAAGACAAGGACACAAATTATTAAAAAACATAAACCGAATTCAAAACACTAAAGCACTAAAAACAGAGAAATAATTTAAGCGAATTTGAGACTTAAATTCCATGTAGGTTTAAAGAAACATATTTGTATACTTTGGTCTTGTAACTTGGCATCGGGTCCAAACTAACTTTTACAATACCTACATCGAATATAAAGCTCATATTCGTTTAAAAATAATATTATTTCTGTTTATTAAAATATTTTACACGATTTATTGTGAAAATCACTATGCCTCTGCCCATATAACCTCGTGAGGCCCAAAGTCTTCAAGTGATCACAAAATCAATTGTTATTTTCAAGGTCGGGCCTTACGAGGATAAATAAATATAGAAAACTACGCGTCTCTTAAAAAAAATTCTCAATTCAGAAACCTGATGTATGAAACCTACCAAACCTCGGTTGCTCAGGAAAAAACTACAATCCGTCCAAAAAGGCGCAAGAAAATTAATTGAAAAGATTTCTATCTTCCAATTTAACGCATCATTGATTTTAAAGTTCAAGGCAGCAAGGGCTACATTCGCTAAATACCTTCCTGTTAACAGTTTTTTAGGATCGCCAAACCTCGTGAGATGAGGATTAGGATCACACCATAAGTTTTGACAATGGTAATAAGTTATTGTGTTTTTGGCATAGTTTTTAGACCATTAAAATATTACAAAAAGTCTCGCTTGCCAATTTCAGCATAAGGTTTTCTATTTAGAGTTATTTGTCGTCACTTAGTGACGTCACAATGTTATATTTTCAAAATGTTCGGATTTATATGTGGCTATTATTTTACACACCTGCGCCCGTGGCTCTCGTGTATGCAAACCATTTCCTATAATCTTCAGGCAAAATTTCATCCGCATTCGTTCAGCTGTGATATGTTTGTTTACCTTTCATTATATTAGAAATACATAAAGTAATTAAATAAATAAAGTTTTTGGGTTATAATAAAAAAAAAACTAATAATCAACAAAAAAATTCGGCTAACTTAACAAATAAAATTATTTTTTTGCATTATTTCTCAGAGTTGTGAATCATTTTTAGTCGAAGACCCCCTCCTTGTTTGTCAAGCACAATGTCTGCGCACGGTTGTTTAATTTTCCAAATTATTTCTTTCCTGATGCTGATGGACCAACGATGGCATTGCACTATTTTATTAGGAGAATATAGCTCACAAGCTCACGCCTGTATCCCAGAGGGGTCGACAGAAACCAGGGACTGCCACTTGCCACGATCCTCACAAATAATTTTCGCTTTATCGACATTCATTAGCCGATGCATGCGCGCGCCGTTTCGGCTAATACATCCTCTATTTGAGCGAAGAATAATCTTACACAGAGTTTTCATGACAATTATTATTATAGCCTAATCATAATTATTGAGGTTGAGGTCAAGATAAGATTGCGTTTTACTACTTTAGGTACTACGGTATTAACCAGTAGATACTGGTCAATTAGACATAAATGTAATGTCTCTAGATGGACAGAAGCTCTCACCCAAGTGGCAGGAAGACGCTGGATGCAGCCCGCTTCGAACGGGTCTTTTTGGAAATCCATGGAGGAGGCCTATGTCCAGCAGTGGACTTGTTGCGGCTGAATGATGATGATGATGAGTGTCTCTTGACTAGACAGTTCCGGGAGAGTTCCAGAGATACTGGCAGCATTCCCCTTCTGCATGGCCAGGCCGATGCGCTGACCGAGGTAGCTACCAGCTCTATGGTCGCCTGGCGAGTCGATGAGGCGCGTCTTGAAGTGTGTGTACGTTAATGTCTATGTATAACCACGAAAGTTCAGAAAATTAATTTAGACTGCGAATCGGAGTAAAACCAGGTCAAACTCTTCAGACAAATCAGAAATAATTTACATTCTGCTTGTTGAATGTCAATGTACATAAAATTATAATGTTAGCCGCTGCCTTAGGGCCGAATGTAGTGGAGAAAAAGGCAGAAAAAAAACCTCCACTCTGACCATCTTTTCTCAAAACATCTTAAATCTAATACAAAGTTTGGTAGGTACGAATGTCCACCTACCTAAAAATCTCAAAATTCAAGACCCATGAGTGCAATCAATACTTGCAATGTCAAACATTATTTGATATTCTTAAACAAGTATGAAAACGCCAATGCTGCGGCCAGACACACGGACGGCACCCGTTCACGAGCATAACGCATGGGTCAGCCATCGCCAGTCTCAACCATATTTGAGATATCATATATAGGCGACCCGGCCACCGCGCCACCATTCGCATGGCCTTTGGCAAACTTGTGTGATAAAGTTCTTGTCAATTATCTATAATAATAGAAGTCAAGTAAGTCAATAAAAGTCAAGTAAGTGTATCCGGGATAAAGTTAATAATTTAGACTTAATTGTGAATCTCGGAAGAGTTACCTCTGTTTGTCATCTCCACATCTCGATCGGAAAAGTTTAAAGGACGTATCAATAAATCTTGTCGGGTAGATTAATTCAACTTTTTGTAGGTCAGCCACTGAATGATACTTGTCAGTGTATCGGACATGTGGAGATTTCAACGCAGTCAATGACCTTTTGGGGACGCTGTAAAGCAGTAAAAAAATATTTCTGTATAATAAATCATAATATGTAAATTATCATCAAGGCCGGTTATCCACTTGGTGATTTTCGAGGGTTACAGAACCTGAGCTAATTAGTTTTGTAATCAATCATTAGTTTGGTCATTTAAAAACAATTCAAACTGAATAATATAATCGGTAGTAAAGAATAACGAAGAGGTTTCGACCGGAAATCTCACGCACATTATCTTTTATCTAATGTTTGGTTTATCAACTGGAAAAACTGCTTGGTCTTAACTGGTATCAGATCGGAGTTTCTAAATTATTATAATAAGTTGTTTTTACTTTAGTAACCACTGATATATTTATTTAGTCTACAGCGATTTTTGTTCCGGATATTTTTCTGTTTTTCAAGCAAAATATACGATGTAACGAAATAATACATCAGATAAAAGTGGGGAGTTCTACCAGTCCATACAAACTATGTACTCCGAAATCGCGAAAAAAATCAGCTGGTCCATACATTTCAATGCCACAGGAGGTATTTTATGTATGAAGTACCTGATATTTTCCCGAATTCGGGGTTACCACTACCGGGCGGTTTTCGGGAATATAATGGAGATTTTGATAAGCCCTGTATAATTCAGAATATCAGTCATAGCCGCGAAGGAATGAAGAAGAAAGTATTTTCTGGTTCAGATCACTTTTTTGGCAGCTGATCTCTGAAGATCTGATACTCTTTGCAGTACTCGTATTCCAACACTTTCTTAAAAGACTCCTATCTACCCCGTTAGTAAGACCTTTCATTTTCTACTGTCTATTCATTAAAGGCTAGACTAGGATATTTCTGCGAATATTATCGGAACATTGACTACTAGAATTGCAGCTTTCAAACGCAATAGATGCTCATTGTTGGAAACGCTGCCTCGCGGTTTGCGTGAAAGTGTCTGCATATGAGTGGAATTATGGAAATTTAATTGTAATAAATAACGTTCGCCTTTTACCGCGCTGTTGGCTGATCGATCGGATGATCGGATATCCGAATCGGTTTAAGATTATATTTTCTGCCAGTACCTACTTTTCAAAACGTGGGCCCAGTTATAGTGATTGGTGCCTCTGCCTACCCCTCGGGGATAACGGGCGTGAGTTTATTTATTTTATTTATTTTACCTACTTTTATACCATATTACCGTAAGTAGTACAAGCTTTACTTTATTAAATCTTTATTTCAGCTTCAAATTAAATCAAAACATTTATTTGTGATAAGCATAGGTGCAGTAAAGGTCTTGAGAATAATTTGGATTTGTATGCTTTACCCATAGGGCATACAAATATTTTGCATTGCATTCAACACTGACAATGAAAAAAAAAATATTATTACTACGAGTATACAAATGATACAGATTTAAATTTGATTGACAAAATACATACGAAATATACACAGAACAAAATTTAAGATTTACCTACAGTCAGAAAATTACAAAAGTTGCTGTTTAACCTGTTTGTGAGATCGTTGTTCAATGTTAACAGTGTTAATTGACTTTCATGAGTGCGCTGTGTGTAATGATGAGTTTCTTCGAAGCAAAGAAGAAAAAAGAAGTATACGATATGCCAAAGAAGTATATGATTCATAAATTTAATGTGTAAGACTAAAAGACCTAATGAATAAAATAATTATAGTCCAGTATGTGAATTTTTTACAACTGACAACGATAAGTAAAATACGTTCATTCCATTGACGCTTTAAAAGTACTCACCCAGATTTGAAGTGGTACATAAAGTAAATTGACGCGTTCAAGTTTTATGACGACTGTTAAACATATTTAACACACATTTAAGTGCTTGACATTCCTCACACTTAAATGTGTGTTAAATATTTTCAAACTTTTTGTTTTCATTCCATTGACGCTTTGAAAGTACTCTTTGTACTTTCAAAGCGTCAATGGAATGAAAACAAAAACATCACCCGACCGTAGGTCTGTCATTGTACTACAATGCACTAACAGACGTAGGATAAATTAAAAAAAAAAAAAAAAAAAAAAAAAAAAACTTACGCCCGTTATCCCCGAGGGGGTAGACAGAGGCGGAAATCACTAGAAGTGGGCCCACGTTTTGCCGAGTTTATTAGGTCCCAAACGTTAGAGTCCCAAAGGATAAATTATTACCCTATATATACTTGAGCCATTACAAACGTGCGAACCGAGTTATAAAAGTGCGAGCGACAGTTCCGATATGCCTGATATGCCTCCTATATGTGTGAGAGAGAGGTCTGATACAAATGTTTATGGCTCAGTTCGCACGTTTGTAATGGCTCAAGTATAGTAAACAATACTGCCGTCATAAGAAAAAAGGCCATAACTTCAATTTTTACCAGTGAGAAAAAGTAAACTGTATTTAAATAAATAACACTTAAATTGAGGAAAATAGCTTATGAAATATGTTTTTTTTTTGTGTTTTTCAAATAAGAATCACAGACGACAAGTTACCAGACATGTTTGATATTATAGTTTTTCACTAAACTTCAATTTGCTGGAAGTCAAGTTCATGGTAGTTATGGCCTTTTTATTATGACGACGGCAGAATAACGGTTCAAATAGGACTCCTTGCATATATTATTATAGGGTGAGCAGTGCTGAATGAACGTCAGCAGGCGGAAAGGTCAGGCGATGCAGCACTTGTGTCTAAATGCCAATCGAGTCGTGAAAGTTGGGAGCCATAAATAATTCCAATCTGATAGACAACAGTCTGTTTCAATACTAAAGTTGAGGCTAAATAGGTGAAGGAGTTAACTGCGCCTGTACACCACGACACAGGGTATCCTAGTGTGGTGCCAGAAGCAATGTATGTGCCTGTATGTAAATGTCCGACACTAGGATGGGAACCCATAACAGCGACATCACGAACATGTTAACATCCAAGATCTGGGGTTTTTTTTGTCCCCAACCGGGATTCGAAACCGGGATCTCTTTTCACTGTCGCCAACGCACCAAAATATAATAGGTCTTTACGTGGTCTTTACCTATGAAATTGCCGCTCTGCAGTACTGGCCATTTCAAATCATAATAATTTTTATTTGGCTAAGAATTCCAATTTCAAATTAATTTTATTTTAAGAACATGAAATTCTTTTTCCAAAAGTAGTCATTTGTTTATTGATTAGTGTTACGTTTCCATCCCATTTCAATCTTTTTCGTCATCATGGATACGTAAAAAATTCGACTAATTATGGAATATGAGTACCGTTGTAGCAGTAGCGCGGCACAAGAGGCACGCAACATTAACGACGTTTACGGAGCTAACACACCACCTGTTATTGGTTTGCTCGCTTCCGTTCTGGAAATTTCGACCTGAAAAATGAACCTCGACGTCGTCCGAAGACTTTGGTCGACAATGACGAATTAAAGGCGATTGTGGAAGCTGATGATACACAATCTACGGCTGAATTAGCAGCAGCTTTCGATGTGAGCTACAAAACAATATTAGTCCATTTGTGTCAAATTGGCAAGGTGAAAAAGCTTGACAAATGGATGCCCCACAAACTCAATGATCGCCAGCGCGAAGTACGCGTCGAGACATGCCTTGCACTGCTCAACAGATACAGAAATGAAGAAATTTTGAACCGCATTGTTACCTGCGATGAAAAATTGATTCTGTTTGATAACCGCAAGTGCTCAGCAAGTTGGTTGGATCCTGGTTCATCACCTAAACAATGCCCTAAACGAAAACTCACCCCTAGAAAATTGATGGTCACTGTTTGGTGGTCTAGCGCCGGTGCGATTCATCACAGCTTCTTACCAAACGGGGTAAACATTACTGCAGATGTGTACTGTGAAAAACTGAACACAATGATGGAGAAGCTGGCACATTTCCAACCAGCATTGGTCAATCGCTCGTCTCCGCTGCTCCTGCACGACAACGCGCCACCTCATACTGCAGCAGCAGACTGAGACAGCAGACGGTCTCCAAGTTGCAAGAACTGGGGTTGGAATCTCTCCGTCATCCGCCTTACTCACCAGACCTTGCGCCTACAGACTACTACTTTTTTCAGAATTTGGATAACTTCTTGGCGGGAAAAAAATTCAATACCCAAAATGCCTTTGAAGAATTTATTGCCTCCCGTCCAGCTGATTTCTTTAAGAAGGGCATCAATAAACTGCCACTGCGTTGGCAAAGATGCATTGATTGCATGGGTGATTACTTCGATTAATACAATAAAAAATACATGAAAATAATTCGTTTAAATTTTTTCATACAAAACGGCAATTTCATAGGTAAAGACCTAATATATAACTCTGTACCCTATAGCGACCTATTGCACCAAAGGAGACGGAAACGCTTCCATACATTCTTGGGCCCAGATGTAAAAAGACGAGAGTGGTGTCAATAAACAGCTTTTATATTGTCAAACCATCTTTGAAAATTTTGCGGATTTTAGCAATCTGAGAGCAAAGTTAAAAGAGATTTAGTAAAAGTGAGGCTATGCAACAAATTGACAATAACCTATAGGTACTTAACAGCTGATTTTATAACTATGATCATATGATAGACAGTTATTTATTACATTTATTGTAGTTCTTATTGTATTGAGTGGGAAAATGTAACGAAACTCACAAATAGATTAAAAGACAGGGAAGACAAGGATTTGTGTCATTTCATCCTCTAAAACTCGTCGGCCCAGTGTATTACATCGTTAAGTCGGTATGCCACAGTCGTACAAGTTAAACAATATACTAGAAGTCCGTAGAGCGAAAGCACTGGTCGAGGAATATAATTAAAATACGCAAACAATAACCGATACAAGACGAGTAGGTAGGTAGTCCGGTGATCTTGATGATGGGAGACGATAATGTACGTACCGCGAATGCACATCCTGAGAACGTACGCCCCGGTAATGTACAGCCACGGAATCCGTACACATGTACATGGATTCCCGTCCGTACGTTCTCGGGTCGTGCGTTATCATATCAGGCTGTATAAAATTGGTACGGGCGAGAATCCGTGTACAGTCATAGACACGACAGAGTGTGCCTCGTTTCCATGGCGTAAATCATTCACTTCGCAGCCATTACACGCTCGATCTAGTGCGTGACATTATCGAGGCTATGAGTCGCAATAGATTGACGTCCTGATCTGGCTGGATCTTACACTAGACAAGTCAATCCAAATGATCAGAGTTTAGATGTAGAGGAGCGATACATCAACCCATTATAAACCCACTGAGGGGCACGGGGCTTTTCCCTGAGGAACCTTTCTCAGTGAAAAGCCCGTGCCCCTCGGTCCTATACCTATGGGGCATTCTCCACCACGGGGGCCTAGTCCGGATAGGTGGAGCCTTGTAAGACTAGTGGAAGTCGTCATCGGAAGTTTTCAAGCTGCCCTGAGGCCTCTGACTTGGCTTCACGACTTCCATCTATTGACGGCAGCTGGCAACAACTGCTTAACTTGCCTTGCGAAGCACGGAACCGCTCGGAAAAATCCCACTAGCGCTAGTTATATATGGTCATTTGGGCACGAATTCCCGGGTTGTACATTCTCGTGCCGTAAATTCTCGGTCCGTGCAATATAGTGACCCATCATGATCATAGATTGAAAATCCGGGAGTTGTCACTGTCAGCACAGATTAAATTCATTTGACAAACATAAAAAGTAGGTAATAAATCGATCTGTAAACGAGAATCTACGAGAATCGATTTTAAAGTTAATATTCTGTTTTATTGTAAACTATTGACAATATAATAATTTATTCCGTAGATTTTGTTCACTTTGATTGAATCCATCATTCGATGAGAGTGATTTTATGTTCAATAATAATTCTTGAAATCATTCACAGTAATCGATTATAGTAATCGAAACTCTATTTCATCAGTGCAATAAACTTGTTTTTAAGATTCCTCGTCTCCCAGATTGTGAATGGAGCAGATTTTGTTATATTTTGAAACAGAAAAAAATACCACTTTTTTTAAACCATATTTCAACTTATTCCAATTGGGCCCAGAGATCCCCGGCTCCTTTAAACTACAGTCCACGTTTCACGCATGACCTCGCCTATCGAAAAAGAATTCGCCTTTTGTTGCATTGTACTAATTAATGTAACCGCATGCCTAGAATCAGTTAGAAAGGAACTAGATATCAGTAATAAAGGTCTATACCTTATGTTATTATTATATTATTTAATATTAGCATGTTACGCTGGCTTCCCACGGTGCGCGATTCTGCCGGCCGACGACCACGGACAGCCATGCACCACGCACTCCGGTACGGCGCACCGCCACAGACGTCTGTGCTACCACGGACCGAGACCCTTCCCACGGTGTGTCGTGAGAGCTGGTCCGCGTCCGTCCGCGATATCGCGGACCGTGGGAAGCCGACTTTAGTGTGAAGAGAGTAAAGTAAAGCTATTTCAGTGGCTTTATCTCAGCTCTAGATCTTTGGCCGTAGTGCAAGACGTATCCCTAAACGCTGTAAAGCTATTAATTTAAGAACGGTCTTGATTCGATGATTTGAAATGTTATTTAATATTCTCTTTATTTCTTGCACCAGAGCAGTTGGCGAGACTTCGATTCAAATTTGTATCAAACCAGCCGGTGTTTCACATCGCCTAGTCAGCGAAAGTAACCGCCCCGGTAGCAGAATTAATGGTGGCCTACAACTTAAGCTGCGTTTTCACGGTCTTAGTGCGCTCGGACCGAGTGCGCCATCCGAGTTAATCCATGCTTCTGATTGGCCATTTTAATGTCGTGACAAAAAACCGTCCAATCAGAAGCATTAGTTTACTCGGATGGCGTACTCGGTCCGAGCGCACTAAGACTGTGAAAACGCGGCTTTAGAGCTGTGTGTGACTAAAATAGACATTACAATGGCTCTATTTCTGGCCTAAGTCTAGACCAACCAAATAAGGACTTTATTTAAATAAACAAGCTATTTCGTAAACGAATTCGGTCATTTTTTACGCCAACAACCATTCGCATTTCAAGTTTATTAGATCGTTACAAAACCGTTATAGTATAAGTATTTTCTATATTTGAACGGCCGCTTATGTAACCGGTGGCACGCTAAAGTCAATGTTAAGAAGGTTTTATACGGCTCGTTTTATTTCGTAACGTCTTTACAACAGCGAAGGTGACAAGCGGTTGGCTGCGAGTAGTACAGTCAACGGCAAATCATTCTATACACCCATGCACTCTACTCCGTTGCATTACGGGCGACTATGCAACTAAAATGTGAAGGTTGACGTGCTGTCGACTGTACGTAGATGCTTTTGTCGTACTGAGCTTCTTAGGTACATAGATACATAGAACTTTGTATTAGATTTAAGGCGATTTGAGGTGGTGTTTCTTTTCGCTGCCTTTTTGTCCACTACATTTGGGCCCAAGGCAGTGCCTAAGTAGAAATAAATCCACTACTTTAAATAAGTAGATTGACAGAATATGCAAACAGAACTGGATGAGAATAGCCAAGGACCGTGCTCAATGGCGTGCAATAGGCTATTTGACCGATTTCTGAAAGCCATCTCATATTGTTTGTTGGTGTTCATGGAGTCCTCAGAAAGTGGTCATTTCAAATTCTTTCGTGTATTTCTTCTAAAAAAGGCAAACGAAAATTTACTTTCTCAATAAGCCGCCAAAACGCTATCTCGGCAATATGGCGCCGCACTGGTATTATGACGTCACTTCCCAATAAATCAACCAATGAACGTAAGTAAGAATGAATGACCAACGCCATTTTTATTGAATTGTGACGTCATCATAGAATCGGCCAATCCAGGCCGTATTCGATACAATGGCGGCAGATACAAATTATCAAATTTTACTTTGTTTTTTTTACAAATCACAATTGTTTTTTTTTTAGTTAAAATGATTTAAAGCGGTTCTTAGACACATCATTTATACGAATACGTATAAATAATACTGTTTTTTTCACACTGTCAAATAGCCTATGGGAGAGGCCTATGTCCAGCAGTGGACAAGCATAGGCCGATGATGATGATGATGATGAGAAACAGAATGTAAATTCTTTATGCTGAAATTTTATGATTTATGTTTTCTGCGAGTCTCTCGTCTATAAAATAATTCAAGTCGTAACGTTAAGCCCATATACCTAAGGACTTAGTAACGGTACTTTTGTAGGTCTATTCCTCGAGAAAAAATGAATTGTCCAGCACCGAGACTATCCTTTCAGCGTAGCTGACATAACATTAAGACAAGACATGACATTCAGCCCTTATGATGTGCTTATCCCACATAATCCGAAGCACACTCCGGATAGCCCAGCATCTACGAGTATATCATCTTTAAACGCCTAATACCCAGGGGGTGCCGTATAAGTAGCCCAAAGGCCCAAAGTCCTTCACAACTGGGGCACGGGGGCAGTATGCGTCGGTAAGTGGGCTCCTCTATTTCTGTCCGGCGAAATGTCGCCGGTTGCGCAAGCGCAATAGTTATGTCGACGATTTACTGCACTTATAGTTACCTGCTCCTATGTAACGCGCAAGAGATCCTTAACGATTTATATCGTAACATTGTCAAATTCCATACTAATTACTATCGCAAACGTCGGAAGCCGACAGGATTTGGTACGCATAATTCGGCCTCAGTGATTTCACGAGAAGAGCTTCTTTGAGTTTTATTCTCAATGTACCTAGTTGGAAATCGGAAAAAAGAGAGCTTTAGTAACTACTTTTAAAATTCCGTCAACTTATCTTCGTCTCAGTGCATTAGTATAATTAATTGAATTAATTGAAATGGCTACAGCTATTCTTTCTTGAATTAAGTATTTAACTCTTATATTTTACGGTTGAAAATGAAATGAATTTTTTTATTGTTAAACGGTTGTAAAAAATGGTTACTGGCTCCCCAAACTAGGATTCCCTGTGCCATGGGTAACCAGGCTAGTCTTAAATTATTGCCTCGTTGGACTAGCGGTGTCACGTCCGATTACCATGCCGGAGTTCGGGGGTATGACACCCACTAGGGGCTGCAGTGCATTTATACAAATGGCCTCAGTCTGGGTGTATTTCCATTACTACGGCACAGGGTATCCTAGTTCTGGTTCCAACCAGCTCAAGTGATTTTATTGTGTGGAAGTTAATAATTATTAACAGCGCAACACTATGCTAATCAAGCCAATTGAGTCTAATGAGGGCTTTTCAATGACAGCTGTCAGTTGAGTTCATTAAAAAAAACTAGATTGCGCTGCAAGGAGAACGAAATGTCATCATGTTTTAGGTCTGTGGTTTTAATCGTTATTAATCTGTGATTGCCTAAACTAAACATCTCTTTGTAGTCTGTGATCTAAACTAGACTTTGTTTCGAAACTGTTGAAACTTGAAAGTTATCGAAGTATTTTTACTTTATTCATATTATATTATTTCATTTTTTTTTTTTTTTTTTTTTCTTTGGCGTAGTGGTTAGCGCATTTGCTTACCATGCGAGAGGTCCCGGGTTCGATCCCCGGCTGGGGAGAAAAAAAAAACTCCAGGTCTTGGATGTTTACATGTTTGTGACGTCGCTGTTTCTGGTTCCCACGACACAGGGTATCCTAGTGTGGGTCCAGAAGCAATGTATGTGCCTGTATGTAATTGTTATGTTATGTTATGTTATGTTATTCATTACATACGTACGTGAATTGTATCTTTGCTCATGACTAGCCCATGCATAGTGCATTTTTGTAAAAACATAGAACAGGAGCCACAGAGAAGGTACAGTGATGTCATGTCAGCACCATCTATCGGTAATTTGCACTACTATTTTTTTTTTAATGACGCTTTGAAAACCCTTAATATGTTTGCCTCACTTTTGAGGCTCGTGCCGGTTCTATACGTTATAATACATAGTTCTGTGGCGCCACACCATTTCTTCCGAGGCGCAATATCGACCGTGAGGTCTCGAGACCAGACAGGTCAGCTGTTCTAGATTCCGCCGGTCTAGACAGCGGGTTTGTAGACTACAGATGTTTTGCTCAAGTGTAAGGTGTTACTTGGTAACTAACATCGACTTTGACATCAATACCATTCAATAATGCTTGCAAGTAAAGATGGGCCAATGATAGATATCGCATACTTAGTGAAATATTAACCCATAAGTAGATATGTCATTTAATTTTGAGTTACGCACTTGCTCTGATGGACTTATCCTACTTATTAAAATTAAAACGGATTTATTAATTAATAATGAATTCTTATATTATGATTACCTATTGATGAGATCTGAATAAAAAAAATCCGTACGTTACTCGAATGACTAGTGGGTCAATGTTCCATTAAGCATGCGATATGTTAGTGGAAAGTTAAAAAATGCTTTTGATTAGTTGTATTTAATACGAAAAAACACTAACGCGCCTTTCTTTGGTATAGGAGTAAAAAGTATTGTATGTTGAGTGTAGGCTAAGAATATTATTTATTATACACAGGAAAAACAACACAGTCTATTTACAAAGATACATAGTACAGTGTAGGTAAGCGCAAATTAAATTTGTATCTATCCAGGATGTATGTATGTATATGAAGCTGTGTGCAAATTTCAGCCATAATTCCTTGATCGTTAAGTCGTTATTAGGATAGAATGGAATTACTTTATTTACATAATATCATCTCCGTCATTAATTAATGTCAATATGTTTATAGTCAGAACAAAAATAGGCAAGTTTCGCAGGTAGGAAAATAAGCCAATCCAATAGGGTAGTTTCCAGGGTCAAAATAATTGAATTCTATTTAGTCCGTATTTTAGATTATATAAGATAAGATAAGATAAGAATATTCTTTATTGCACATAAGAAACAAGAGACAAATAAAAGTTACAATTAAAGAAATATATACAATAGGCGGTCTTATTGCTAACAGCAATTTCTTCCAGACAACCTTGTAAAAAATATTGGACACGTATTTATTCTTTTTTCGATGAAACAAAAAATAACAAAGATATAGCCCATTAAAGTTACGTGTGACGTCACTCCGTGCTAAAAAATGCAGCACGGCGTGACGTCACACGTAACTTTAGTGGGCTAATATCTTTGTAATTTTTGGTCTAATTTACAAATAAAAAAATACGTGTCCCTTATTTTTGAATAATCTAAAAGACCGGCTAATTACATTTTTTAGGGCAACTAGCCCATTTCAGAGTTTTCCAACACCTGAACGATTTATGTTCTCTTTTCTAAGCAAATCCTTGTATAGGGTGACGAGAAATAACGAGTGTGACCTTTCATCATCATCATCATCATCAACCCATTATGCCCCAACCGAGAGGCACGGATCTCTTCCCTGAGGGAAGGAGAGAAGCCTTACTCCACCACGGGGGCCAAGTCCGGATTGGTGGAAGCTTGTAAGACTAGTGGCTGGTCTAACTGTCAGAGTGTCATTCGAGTACTGAACAAAAACATCCACGCTGTCCTAAATTTAGTGCGGCAACATTCATGAGGTTAAGAGCGGGTACACACTAGGCGTTTTGAAGCGCGCGCTTTTGTAAAGCGCGTTGTAAGAACTATGAGGTCCGATTGCGCGCTTACTGCGCGTTTGCATGTGTACACTTCAATCAGAACTCATAGTTCTTACAACGCGCGTTACAAAAGCGCGCGCTTCAAAACGCCTAGTGTGTACCCGCTCTAAAGCTAAACTAAAAACTTCAATAGTCTTACAAATGAAGGGCCGAATCCAAAAAGTCCTCAAGTCCATTTTTTTCATATTTTCAACTGGCAACACCATAGTGTTACGAACACGATTCCGAACACGATGGTGTTGAGGACTTTCAGAATTCGGCGCTTCAAATAGACAAACGTACATAGAATTTTATGTTGTAGCAAGAACTTTTCCTATAGATTTTTTTATTCATATCTTACGCTCGCCGTAAGTTGTGTGTTGAGTTTTATTAGGTATTGGGGTAAGAGCGTACGCCAGTTACAGCCAGCTGTTCAAGAGAAGTGTTCTCAACACCTCCGCACAACTGACATTGAAGAACCGTACGGAAATTACCTGAAACAAAACAAAAATAGCACTTAAATTCCCAGTTGAGAACGTCAGAACGTAGCGTAAACAAACAAACAAATAAATCAATATCATCCATTAAAGCTGAAAGCTTAGTAAATCTACACTTTGTAGTTCTGATCTTTCGATAGGTTCAGATTTGACTGGACTTTGGATTATGGCAGAGATCAGTACAGTCGATGGTTCATCAACGTCTACAACGATTCTCTATAGAGAGTAACAGAAGCCTCATAATGCGTTGCAAAGTGGCGATTTCTTATTTCAATGGCATTGGAAACTTGAGCACGGAACAGTTTATAATTTCCAGATTTTAAGTTCTTGCTTCCATAAAAGTTCACCAAAATTATCAGTACTGTTTCTATTAAAGTTAACGTGACTTAGAACTTTTAAGACTGAACATCACCTTATTTAATCTACGAAATCTATTGTACAGACACAAGAAAGAAATAAAGAAAGATAGAAAGTAAGAAAAAAACAAGGAAGAAAGTAGCGTGAACGCATGTAAGTAGTTTTGCTGTCGACTGTACCAATAGTACCAACCCGTTCACGATAGAGACGTCATCGGAAACTTGTTTGTTGGAAGAGAGCCGAAATCTGGAGATACTACGAGTATGTTACGAGCAGCCCAAATGGCTAGCGGAGTGGAACAGTCGTGCGTGCGCGCAGTTACGGCCGATTCTAGTAAGATAGAAGACACAGCCTTGAAGGAACGATATTATCGTATATTATACGTACACGGTTTCATGGACTGAGTTCACTGATCCAGTCCGAACTGTAATACATTATCCTAGATATTCCTGAAGTAACCTACGTCATAAAATCATCTCAAATGTATTTGTAGATAGAGAAGCCAGCCTACTTGGCTGATAATAGAGCACTTCCTTTGGATGGGTTGGAATATAAGAAAACTAGCTCAGATGGTAACTTCGTTCGACAAATAGTCTTGGATCCAATACTTGGCCTATCCAACTAACCTTAAAATTCGTATTTATGTGTAATTGAGTGACAAACATACACACAGAATGTTAAACAACTTTCACATTTACGATATAAGTGGGATGAGCTTTTAAATCTGATTCCAATGTATTTCTGATTTCTGAATGAAGGTCATCAACTAATTTGCGGTCTAATAAAGTCGCACATAAATTATCTTAAACTACACACCAAGCCGGAACCAAATCCAGCCGAAGACTTTCTCTATTCGAATAACAACCGAAGTAATAAACAGATGCTAATCCAATAATCATCATTCAAAAGGAAAGATCACAATCTAACACTGTTTGATGGTAGACTCGGATCTATCGAAACCATAGCACTAATTTAAAAATACATTGCAACAAAACAAGCTATTCTCTTCCTCGAGTAAGTGTCAAAAGTTTGCGGTACGACCGTGAAACGGATATTTTTCGGATGTCAAATAATAAAAAAAGACATTTATTTCTAACAACAAGACAAAACATTGAGATATCGTTTTATGGGCAATTTACTCTAGAGCTGGTTCATAAGGAGAGTACACTACTGTCCCAATGAAAAAGGACTGTCGTTTTAGTCTCTAGTTCTACTAAATGATAATAATGTACATAAGGCTTAACAGTTCAGAATGTCGCTCTAAGTACTTCCTACAAAATTCCCACAAAAATTGAAAATTAAATATCTTTGATCTCTCAGAAAAGTTTGATTCGTCATACAGAAACCTGCTAAGTATTTATTTGTAAGTCAAGTCTAAGGTGCTAAGTACCAAAGTTTGTTTGTCAAGAGTCCAAAGAAAATATCACATTTCGTCACTACAAACGAACAACCAATACAAATAGATAACGATCGATCAGCGCCCGCGCACCGATCGCCGAGGAAGCGGCCGCGCATCCGTTTCCGGTCACATGACGTGCGCCCGCGCAGACGAGCTGTCAAACAAGTGTCAGTCTCGCGCGGGAAGCGTGTCATACCAAATTAGAATTCGGTTTCAATTACATCTTAGATAAAGGTCAAGAGTATGGGGAAATAATTTGGACACAAGCGGAAGTTACGTAAACATGCCTTAACAAAGTCCCGGTTTCTCGTAGACTAACAATCTGTTCAACTACTGTTAAGAGAGAGTAAGTTTATTTACGCACTATGGTCAACTGCAGTCAGTTAACAGTAGATAATCAGATTGCTCAGGAAAGAGACCCGTGCCCCTCGGTGGGGACATAATGGGTTGATGATGAATCAGATTGCTACTGTACAAGAAACAGGGGTTTAGGCTCTACATCTGTGCTAGATTATATTATTTATGAGCATCTAGTGAAATATGTTCTTGTAAAAAAATTAATGAGAAAAATATTTGTCAGTCATCATCATCAACTAATTACGTCCTCACCGAGGGGTACGGGTTTCTTCCCTGAGAAAGGTATAGGCCATACTCCACCACGGGGGCCTAGTCCGGATTGGTGGAGTGTCTGTGTCTGCGACTTTCTTCGTGCCCTTAGGAATAGTTTATGGAGGAACAACAATAATATTGTAGCTTTATTACACACAAATGATCCATAGTTGTTTCCAATAATTTAAGCACAAATTCTCCTTTCTCTCACGGCCAATCTTTCCGATTAGCCTCGTCAGAACGTAGCTGCCCTTTGGCCTACATTAGGACTGATTTTACCGAGTAGCATCAGCGATTCAAGTCCTATCCGCACGATTGGACAGAAACGGCTCTCCGAACGACACTCTTACCGATTTCGAGGGGAAGCGTTACTACGCGCACTAGGAAGTCAAAAATTTTATTTTATCCCTGGAAAAAACAATAATTTTTTTAGCCGATTTAGTAACCCACTGCTAGGCAAAGAGCTTCTTTCTAGATCTTTACTCCTTCCTTCCTCAAGTATAACATAACATAACTTTTACATACAGGCACATACATTGCTTCTGGCCCCACACTAGGATACCCTGTGACGTGGGACCCAGAAACAGCGACGTCACAAACATGTAAACCTCCAAGACCTGGGTTTCTTTTTTTTTGTCCCCAGCCGGGATTCGAACCCGGGACCTCTCGCATGGTAGGCAGATGCGCTAACCACTGCGGTACGGAGGTCGTAGGTATAATTTATTTTACAGAAAATAAATGTACCTGCTCACTTAACCTACGGGACTTTAGCGCTTTGTTTTAAGCGGGTTTGAAACTCGTCCTATACTTTACAATTAGGGCCGGTGTCTGAGTTAAGAATTTTCAATAAGTAAATACTTAAGTAACGTTCTGTCACGCTCTTTTCTGAGAGACACAGCAATACAGTTAACCTCCTCTGTCCTGGTCTTGTCTTGAAAATAACAATGGTTTTTATTGTTACTTTAAAGGTCAGGACTGAAGAGGTTAAGTACTTACTTAGTGAACATTCTCTAGAAAAGAGCTTGCCGATATTGCATTAGCAGTTTGGCGAAATAGTGTAATTATGAGGTTGCATGTTTTTTCGTAAATAAATAATAACAATAAAATAGGTACCCGAAGTATGGTTAGTTCATATTTGGGACTGTACATTCACTTAAGGAGACGAGCTACTGACATGCTAACTAGGTCAGTATTTAATGACTCGCATACAGGTCTTATTCCACGCACCTCAGGAAAAGGATAGAATTTGAAAGTGAAGGTTACGGAGTCTTGGAAGAAGAAATAAAAAATAAAAAAACTCACGCCCGTTTTCCCCGAAGGGGGTGTAGGGAGAGGCACCAATCACTAGAACTGGGCCCACAAGAAAATACAAACAAAACCATTTAAAATACAGCAGCAATATGAGCAATAAGGTTTCAAACTAGTGTCCTACCTGAATATGGCACAAGAGCGGAAATTGTCGAGGATAGCTGAAAAATGAGAATAAATAATAATTAAGGAATTAGCGTCATAGAGTCTTGTTAGAAGAAGAAAATGCAAACGATGAAATTGAAATCAAGACAAAGGAAATCTATCATCTATAATACGCATACAGCCCACGAAAGACGCCCACTGTTCGGCATAGGCCTCTTCATCCTCGGTCACTGCCAATCTCATCCGACTGACTAGTGACCATGTAACGATGGTACAAGAGCGGACATAGGCGCGAACAATACACCGCCGGAAAAGGCGACGAAGTAAAAGGCGGAGAGATGCTCATCAAGGGTCACGGAGCCGGGAATTAAGTGGGGATACAATTCCGGCAATTGTCAGGCGGGCGGGCAACAACCGCCGGAAAAACGCTGAGCATTCCGCCTTGAGTGCTCCTGTGTACGCGGGGGTCTGGCCGATTGGTTTTTGAGTGGCTTGAACAGGTATTTTTAACCAATTAATAGAAGAATTCAATGCTTGAAGCCGCTCAGCGTACTATGGAACGGACCAGGCGTGGACCACATCAGTACTGAGACGATCGATATTTATAGAATCAAGAATTTATTTCAACGTAAAGAATTTACATTCTGCTTGTTGAATGTCAATGTACATACAGTTATGTATAACGTTAGCCGCTGCCTTGGGGCCGTCTGTAGTGGAGAAAAAGGCAGCGAAAAAAAAACTCCACTCTGACCATCTTTTCTCAAATCACCTTAAAGCTAATACAAATAAAACATACAAAATAATATCTTGGATGTGTTGAACACTAGACACATTTATTAAGATTATAATAATCTTATATTATAAGATTATAATATAAGATTAGCCAGTTGAGTTGGGACTGGGCTAATCACATCCACCGAAGAATAGATAGCCGGGGGAAAACAACGCGGGTGAAGCGTAAATCATCCAGCAAAGCATAAAGCTCTAATTTTGACAATTGTGAAATAGCTACAAAACACATATCCCCACATTCCATTGGTTAAAGTTACTTTTTTGTCATATTTTCCAACGAAAAGGTCTCAATGTCAGGCCGCACGAGGTTAAAGCCATAGGAAGTGGTAGGTATATTTTGATCTCAGGAGACTTAATCAATCTCTCTTTGGCTCTAAGAGAGATTTTGTATTCTCAGCTAAGAAGTTGGGCGTCTAGAGGTGTTATTCGCGCATTATTTCAGGTCACGAGGCCCGCGCGCTCAATGCGCATGATTCGATCCGACAGCCCGGCCATTGAGACGGACATCTCTGTAGTTGGACCCATTGTATACAGACACAAGGATTTATCTTCCAATAAAATGATCAGTTGGTTAAAGGTTGGCTTGTGTCTGATTTATGAAAAAAGGGATGCAAATGTAGAAGCACCTCAAAGCAATACCGCATAGTCGAACAAAGTTCAACAAATAGTGAATTTATAATTTGCACTTCTCAGACTGATGAAGTTGAAATTAATGAATCGGTCCGTACTCGTTCACTGCTAGACACGTAGGCAAAAATAACGACGAGATAGAATGATAACTCTATAGAGAGTAAATGAAACTAAGCATTAAGATTATCTGATAGATCTGAATGATGATTTTTTGTTGTGCGAAGGTTAGTCCTTTATTGTCTCGGTACAGAGAAGGTTGATGTGTGTGAAAGCCTAAAGGAGAGATTAAATTTAACCCTTTCAGATCTGACCTTGAAGATAACAATGGTTTTCTATTGTTATTTTCAAGGTCAGGTATGAAAGGGTTAAGGTGATTTGAGAAAAGATCTGGAGGATTGGAGGAAAGAGTGGACTTTTTTTCGCTGCCCTTTTTCTCCACTACATTCGGCCCCAAGGCAGCGGCTAACATTAACATTTAAGTAGGTACATCGACAAACATAGTGTAAATTCTTTGAGTTAAAATAATATTTTGATTTCTGATTTCCGAGCTTTTGACTAGCAGTGGGTGGGACCCAGCAAAATGTCAAAGTGAAAATTCTCGAAGAGATTACTATGCTTATGGATCTTTAGCCTCCTTGACAGTAATGTCATAGTTCGATGACAATAGACGTCGTGGAATAGGTCATGACTCGCTTCGCCTGTCTTATTATAGTTTATTTTAAAGAATAGTAAATTGCGAGTAACCTTTTCAATCTCATCGACAATTATTACATCATTGCGACCTTAGATTTGGACAGAGATGTGGCTTGTTGTCGAAAATAGGTTTCGTTGGTCAGCTGATTAAATTGATCCGTAGATTTGAAGATTTGACGGGCCACAAGCCCAAGACTAAAGCTGCTTTTATGGTGGACCAACTCATCGCTAGTTAGAAATTTATTGGTTTACTTGTTAGCTTCCAGTGTTTGCAAGTCGGATAAAATCTGTTAATCCAGGACATGTTCCATCTAAATATTTAATTTTTCATTTTTAATTATTAAGGGAAAACAAACGCTAGCGGCATTTGTTTTCGGTCTGACGCTGGCATTTTTCAGAGCGATTCCATGCTTCGCAAGGCAGACAGGAAACCGGAGGGTTTCTCGAACGCTAACAGTGTGTTAATCTACTGTTAACAGCTGTCAGTTGTTTTTTTTTTGTATGCACTTTTTCCAACTGACAGCTGTTAACAATAGATTAACAGACGTTAGCGTTTGAGAAATCGGGTGTTAGAGGCTTATTCACAGTTGCAATCCACAGCGGATTGTTGATTTGAAGCAGTGAGGTACCTGGACTCAGACAGAGGTTTCCAAAAGAGTACGAACGTGTTTTTTCGTATTATAAGCTCTCGTAAAAATCTACTAAGATTGTTTTTTGAGAAGAATATCTAAACCAACCCCCCATTGTTGCGCGGCCAGGATACCGAATGCCCTGTCATTATTCGAGGTACCAGACTATAAAAACACCTCGGCAATATCAAATTGGAATTCCTTTGAGCACATTTTGAGCTGGGTTTTTCGCCGAATCATTAACATGATAATTTCAGGTCGGGGCTCATTATTGCCTACTGATAGATTGCTATGCAATTTGCAGGCAGTCTGGCCTCGGCCACCTCCATCCTTTTTTGTTCACAAAAAGGTGGCTTGCCTAGTAATTACGCAATCCACTTATCGTTTGGAGATTCGGAATCTGACTAGTCTAGCGGACAAGGACCTAAATCAATAGGTAACCTACCTCTAGCTATTGAGTTTCGAGCAGGTACATTGAGTTGAGATCGATGCGGTTAGATCGTGACTTAGAGGCTCTTAAGGCTACCATTCACAGGCGCGCCCATCCGCCGGATTTGTCGCTGGCGACAAGTCCACAGACAAATCTGCGTGTGAATGTGTCGCGGCTCGGCGCGGCGCGCGCTCGCCGTCTGGAGATAAACTAGTAAGCAGCTCGGCGGCGGCGCTCGTGTAGTGTGTGGGCGATAACGGATTTGTCCACGAATGGGTACGGCTCGGGGCTCGGCTCGCGGTGCGTGTAGTGAATGGTGGGCTTTAGTTTGCCGTCTAAATAAATAAGCGTTGATGAATAACGATTCAATGTAAAGTGATTTTAATGAGGTTTTGCGTTCTTTTTCTTTGAGTGAGACGCACGGATTATAAGAACCTTTGTATCTTCTATGGAAACCTGAGAAACTGAACTTAAAATATAACTTACTAGTAAATTCGAAAAATTTCTCGTCGAAAGTTTTGATGGACGTTAATTATAAAATCTTGAAAAATCTTCACACAGGGAGTTTCAAAATTTCAAAGCAACCCATAAGTTATTTAAGTTATATTATTATATGATAGATTGTGCCCGGATAACAGCGACAGGCTTGCCATTTGTCACGTTTGGGACCTAATAAACTCGGCAAAACGTGGGTCCAGTTCTAGTGATTGGTGCCACTGCCTAATCCCTCGGGGATAACGGGGTTTATTATTTTCTTTATTTTTTATATGTAATTTTTTTACTGTGCAATAAAGTGTAATAACAACAACATAAAAAAACATTGTCTAGCGAAAGAAACACCATTAAGTCTGTACCTAGATTTACATAAAACTTAAGTTAGTCTCTCAGTCTTCCGACCGCCATTACTACTTCTCCATTTATTGAATATTTGATCAGATCAGAGCCGACGCTTCGTGGATAGCCTTCCGATTCCTGTTCAATGTTTGATTAACAAGGCCACCAGATCGCCATACTTCGTGACCAATCATAGAGGTAATTTGGCTTCCAAGTATAGAAACAAACAATAATTAATTTCGGGACGTGACGTACACTTCTAAACAAGAAGTGGTATCGATCATTTATGGCACTTCGACCGCCGTAGCATGGGAACAGACAAGCTCTATTACGTAACGTAGATCATCATCATCATGTCCCCATACTCCACCACGGGGGCCTAGTCCGGATTGGTGGAGGCTTGTAAGACTAGTGGCTGGTCTTACTGTCAGAAGTATTCAAGCCGCCCTGAGGTCTCTGACTTGGCTTAACGACTGCCCTATCCACGGCAGCCGGCACCAACTGCTTAACGTGCCTTGCGAAGCACGGAACCGCTCGGGAAAATGCCACTAGCGTTAGTCATAGACTGTCACCCATCCATGCACTGCATGCGCCCTATGTTGCTTAACCTTCGTGATCGTTTACGATTACTCTGGCGGCCGGGGCTGCGAGCGATAGGAGTACTTAATTAGTATTAATCAATAGCTAAAGCGTAGGATGAAGGCGACTGAACTAGATATGAACTAATACACAATTTATCATTACGGTGAACTAGTATTTTGATTAGATCTGAGTGCGTATACTGAGTTTTTTCATTCACTCTCGATAGTGAGAGCGTTTGCGATTTGCATAGGAGTGACAAAGCGCGCCATCTAGTTGTCTCTTTGTCACTCCTATGCAAATCGCAAACGCTCTCACTATCGAGAGTGAATGAAAAAACTCAGTTACTGAGTACTTACGCGTATACTGAGTTTTTTCATTCACTCTCGATAGTGAGAGCGTTTGCGATTTGCATAGGAGTGACAAAGAGACAACTAGATGGCGCGCTTTGTCACTCCTACGCAAATCGCAAACGCTCTCGCTATCGAAAGTGAATGACAAAACTCAGTATACGCACTCAGTATACGCACTCGGTTCCAAATACAATACTCGATGTTCACTTAGTCAAACGTTACTTTGATAAACGTTACGTGTATGTAGTCAACATACGTCCCACCACTGTAGGGCACGGACCTTTTTTTGGGAGACAGAAAGGGCATTATCACCACGCGTGCCCAGAAATTGCCCATAGGCAATAGACTATTTGACAGTATGAAAAAATCAATATTATTTATACGTCTTCGTGCAAATTATTAGTCTTAAAACCGCTTTAAGGCATTTTAACTAAAAACAATTATTATTTGTAAAAAAACACAAGATAAAATTTGATAATTATGTATCTGGAACCATTGTATCGAAAACGACCTGGATTGGCCAATTCTATGATGACGTCACATGTCAGTAAAAATCACTATGCGACGGCATATTGCCCAAGATAGCGTTTTGGCAGCTTATTTCAAAAGTAAATTTTCGAATCGCTCGTAGCCTGGGCTGCCTGAGTGATCGTAAACGATCACTAATGTTAAGCAACATACGGCACGTTCAGTCCATGGATGGGTCACCGTCTATGACTAACGCTAGTGGCATTTTTTCCGAGCGATTCCGTGCTTCGCAAGGTACGTTAAGCAGTTGGTGCCGGCTGCCGTCGACAGATGGCAGTCGTTAAGCCAAGTCAGATGCCTTAAGGCGGCTTGAAAACTTCTGACAGTAAGACCAGCCACTAGTCTTACAAGCCTCCACCAATCCGGACTTGGCCCCCGTGGTGGAGTATGGCCTATACCTTCCTCAGGGAAGAGACCCGTGCCCCTCTGTGGGGACATAATGGGTTGATGATGATGATGATGATGAAATTTTCGTTTGCCTTTTTTAGAAGAAATACACGAAAGAATTTAAAATTACTACTTTCTGAGGACTCCATGAAAACCAACTAATAATATGAGATGGTTTTCATAAATCGGTCAAATAGCCTATTTCGAGATTTCCTCGCCATGATATCCTTCACTTCAGCGAGTGGTATTGCCGCTACAACTTCACAAATCAACGTTCGATCAACGTTACTCGACATAATTAACATCATGCTACGGGTGCTGGCAAATTGAATGAACATCAATAGCAGAGTGTGTCATCACAACAAACTGAGAAGATGCTTCTATAAATATTTCTCTAAAGGGGGTCTCTAAAGTTAGACAGTCGGAGACGTTAACGATACCGTTGGTGTTAGTTACAAATCTATTTCTGATAGCATGAAGTTGTAATTGGTTACTGTAGAGTATAACCACAAATCGTATTATGTGACAGACTTGATGAAGTTTGCGGACTGGGAACCAATTAAATAAATGTATTAATCGTATGTAACTACTTTTTATATTTTTTGTCCACGGATACGTCGGATTTTGTTTTGTTTTATTAATATTGTACAGGGTATCATTATTATTATTATTTATTCTTTATTGCACAAACGATAGTGTACAAAAGGTGGACTAATGCATTTTCTATTAGTCAACCCGCCTAATTCTCATTAAATGTTGTTAGCAAAAACCCCTCATAAAATTTTGTTATTGTGACATATTTAGGCTCTAATTATATGCGTCCGCGCGACCGAGCGGTTTGGCCGCAGATTCCAGCGGCCGCGGCCAAGTCGCTTTTTGATTTATATGAAGCGGCCCGAGCGTCTCCGCTCTCCACACGTTCTCACAAACAACAAATTAAAAAGCGTCCCGTCCGCTTCAAATGCAATACAAGTGAACAGTTGAAACTCGTCCGAGCGGCCGGGCCGCGCGACCACGCCGCTCGAAGGCGCGACCGCGCCGCTATTTAAATAAATCGTTACACACAATTGCTTGTGATTTCGTGGTGTAGCGGCCGGGCCGCTCGGTCGCGCGGACGCATATAATTAGAGCCTTACAGTTTTTATAACAATTAACCTGTTGCGTTTTTAGATTACCAGTGTTGTTATGCAAACATTACGTTACTGGTCTTTTTGTTCTGTTTGTGTGATGTGTCTTGTTGGTAGCATTTCTTCTTCATACGCCATAAAATCTAGGGGGTTTCTGAGACCCTCAGAACCCCTCAAATAGCCGATTGTCATTTCCAACACTAAGCAAGTTTATAAGTTTATAGGCGATAAACAGACAAGAGAGTACAGTCATTACGCTGTGAAAGTCTAGCTCGAGACGCCGAGATAATAAGTTGAAAGTAAGAACAATGCTAAGACGGAAAAGAGATTTCGTACGGCTCGAGTCACACTTTACTGTTCCGTCCGCAATGGATGGACGCCTGTTTAGAAAACTGCAGGTACAGTTCGCTGCTTATAAACAAAGTGCCACAAATCAAAATGGTCCAAAAACGTTTTTAATTGAAAAATGTAACCAAAATCGATCTTATTTTCATATTTCACGAAAACACCCGTCAAATTCAGCCTCTAAATCACCGATTGACGTATGCGCCCTTCGTGAAATATGAAAATAAGACCGATTTCGGTTACATTTTTCAATTAAAAACGTTTTTGGAGAATTTTGATTTGTGGCACTTTAGTTCATAAGCGGCAAGTTGTACAAGGATCTTTCGGCGCGTGAGTGACATTGAGATAGGGACGATCAGTTGTTGTGATTGGTCGGGTAACCCGTAACGTTACGCTCATTGGTGAAAATGTCTTAGTTCCGATTTCAGCGACGCGCCAAAAGATCCTTGTACAACTGTAAATCATTAACCCCTCAGGCCTATAACTTTTTTTCACAGCTAAGTTATTCACAGAGTAATATTTGAAATTTATCACAGCTTTCCAAGAATAAAACATACTAATACAACTGAGGAGCTCCGGAACAACAGCCGCTAATTCCATTTTAAGACTTTATTTTTTTATCTGCTAGCCATAGTAATCGTACACACCACTCATCACTTTGGTAACAGCAAATGTCTTTAAAAACTTATTGAAAAGGGCTTTAAGCCGGAGGTTAAGTAAGCTTGAGTAGCTGTAATAGTATAATGAATAAAGAATAGGAAGATAATGATAACGTAAATAAGCCTAGTCAACATTTTATAAAACATAAGAATTCTTAAGCTCAAGCCTGAATTTCGGAGGGGCAGACACAAGACCGGGGTTTCCACTTCAGCCAAGAGCTTCACAAACCTCTTAACATAAAACATGAACATTTACATACAGGTACATACATAAATTGCTTCTGGCCCTATACTAGGATTCCCTGTGTCATGGGAACCAGAAACCAGTGACATCACAAACATGTAAACATCCAAGACTCATTACTTATTAGTATTTTTAATACCATTGAGGTTTGATATGTGTGCGCGCGTAGACTTGAAGCGGCAATGGAACTAAATTGAAACGTTCATGCAGTTTTCATTCTACTACAATGCATTAACAGAATGTAGGTCCTGGTCTCTGCCTACCCCTCCAGGATACAGGCGTGCAGGCGTTTATAAATGCATGCAATGTCGACCTCAAAATACGGCCGTTAATTTCAAAACTTTAACTGTGTATTTGTGTTACGCTACACCCATCTGTCATGTCGCCCACACTTCGTTTCGCGATCGCGTGAAAATAACAATTTCCCACAATAATTTATTAATATTCACTGTGGCTAATTAATAGGCGGTATGGGTTAAAACTTTAATATATAAAGTGAACTTTCGTTCGCAAATAGTGAAGGAAAATATTGTGAGGAAACCTGAACTTTAAAATTACAGTATGCCTACCAGTTATTTTCATTCACCTCCTGCGGTTGACTGGTAGAAAATGCTTGTAGCATTAAGTCCGCCGCATTGACATTGTAATGTTTACTTATGTGCAATAAACGTAATAATAATAATAATAAAGTCTAAATACTCGCTAAAAACCACCTATGCGAAGTTTGACCTCGTATACTGCATAACAACATTGATTCTAAAGATAAATAAATACTGTATTACAACGAAAACAGTTTACATAAGCGAATTTTAAAAGTACCACACCCGCAACTACGTACCAATGTCACGATTGATACTAACCGCATTTAGTAAAATGATGCTAAACTCTGATCAACATCACTATTATTTGCTATCAGAACTTTCAATTTATTGTGTGTCTGATTGGTGTTGAAATTTTTTTTACAAACATCAGGATTCCGGAACAAGACAGGAAAATGTCATTTATCGCCGCCACAGTGAAATATAGATTGAATTGCCTTTTAAATGTTCAGTTTCCGGTCGCTTTTTTTTCAAGAGTTGTCCAACTGATTTATCTCAAAAATTCGCACTCTACAAATTGCATCGAAAGGAATCGATTAGTTAATGAAAGAACAACCTTATTATTGTAAACTTTTAGTCTGGATCAACTTACGGGTGTTTTTTTATCGGACGAGTCCGACCAAGTTTCGCTCCGATTCGCAGAGCTTATTCATGGTGAACAGAGACGGAGAACGGGTGTTTTGGGCAATGGATAGAACGTTCCGAAAGGGAGCTCGCGTCGAGGGTTGCTCGTCTCAAACACACTTAAAACAAAAAACACCCGTGAGTTGATCCGGACTAAAAGTTTACAATGTGTTGTGCTTACAAAAGTTTTAGTTCATAAACCTTATTATTGGTCTAATAAAACTGTGATCCTATTGCAAAACATTTGTCCTATTCTATCGATTCTGAATATCTCATCTCATATTCGTTATCTCATTTTGACCCTATCTCAGCGTTGCATCGGATCTGATCAAAGTGCCGCCGAAATTTTAAATATGGTATCGGAGTGCGTAGCTCCGACAATGATTTAATTGTCTACGCTAGGCACTCCAATAAAGAAAACTTCGGTCACTGACAAACCACGTTCAGTTCTAACGGTGCAACTGGCACAAACACAAGCGCACAACACAACCCGCCGTTCGGAAACTCTTGCGCAACCGGGGGAAAGTGCTAAAAGACCAACTGGACCACGACGGCTTTCCAAGACCTCACTGCGGTGGTGAGGCGAAAAACGTGGACAGTTTTTTTTTACAGGCTATATGCTAGTGGATTTTGAAGCTAACATCTAACAATACTAGGATTAGTTTCTGATGAGCTGAAGTTACTCACAAAATAAGAACAACATCGAGTAATTATCTAGAGACGATTTTATTTATTTTTCAAAGTTTTGCGACAAATTCGATCTTTCGTAATATTATTTTAGAAGATTTACTAAGATTTATTTCTGGTGAATTAATAGAAATTGCTAAAAACAGATAAGGATACCATTATCTTGGCCAAACCCTTTATTCTTTATAACAAAGTTTGGCTTGACATTTCCTTGAACATCCTAATAAGAGCAAACGCGTACAGCTCAGATAGCAGTCGTAATATAAACAAAGTTATATACATGCATGAATCCTAATTAAACCTAATCCTCCATTTGTGATGTCCTTGCTGGGTCACCATACTATAAGGTATCCCCTAGTTCGGGACCAGCTGGTTCATTATGTAATTAACAACAGAGTAGATGGTTACATTTCGACGTACACAATAAATGACGTAAAAAATACAATTTCGCGTTAGGTAAAAAAAAAAATTAAGCTGTTTATTTCAGAAAAAAGTAATACGATCTTATTTTCTAGGTTCTAGATTAGTAAAAAAAAAACCACGTACTGATCGAAAGCTTCAACCGAGCCCTAGGACAAGTGAATTAAAAATAAGCTTGCCCGCTAGCATTGCATCTTTTTTTCCAATCCGCTACTTGACTCTTTTTTCAAGTATGTCTTAAATGCTAAATATCTCTTCCATTGGACCAAAAAATATTTTAGTATATTTTTTGAGGACCTAAAAGCAACCAAAACATTATTTTAAAACGTTGCTTTGCTAAACAGCCAAAAACGCGGTCCGCCATTTTTGTCTATGGTTTGAAGTCCTCTACGTTTGTAAACAAAGTTTGACATTCAACATAGGTAGAGTTCGTGCCACGAAAGAAGTATGAGTCACAATAGAACCTACGCGCGCACGACTGACAGATGTTTGTTTACAACCAAAGGTGCTTTCAAGATGGCGGATAATGTTTTCACCGTTCCGATTTAAAAGCGAATAATATTTTTTTTATTTGCAAATTTTGCAGCCATCCTGCATATTTACTTAGCAAAGTCAATATATTTCGGTTTCTTACGTTAGATTCTACAGGAAATATCCATTTATCGCGTCAAATTTGATACGAGGTAAGTAGCGTATTAATTGTATTGGAGTGATTGATTGTATTGCGTGGAAGTCATTATTATGATTCACAGCATGATCATTCCCAGTCATCCTGCACTTAAGTGCACAGTGCAATTCCAATTTCAAGAATCTCACGCCGCGTTCAAGCAAAAACCTAAGCGCACCTTCATTACCAGCCAGCATCGGGCGATGGACCCAATAACCCCAGACACCTCGAATGCATGTCACTATGCGGACTGGCATTAACCCACTTACAGCTCGTGGGAGGCCGTTCTAAATAAAATAAAAACCGGACAAGTGCGAGTAGGTCTCGCCAACCGAGGGCTCCTTACAATTTTGTAGGTAATTACGTAATTATTATAAATTGTTGATAAATCAAGTCACGTAGTTTTTTCCGGGATTTTTCCAAAGTTCAAAAACTAAATTTATCATGTATAATGTATGTAATTTTAGTATTTAATTACAGATATAGTTTTCAGACGTTTCCTGTAGGTATCTGTATTATAAGATGATATTACATGCCTTTCATACCTCTAGTTCAACGGAAAGTACCCTATTAATTTTTTTTTCTTGAGAGCCGAAATACACGTTTTGTGGCGGCATAAACGGCCGTATCCTTTTGTTTACTTTATTTCCCTAATTACAAAGTAAAGTTACAAAGGCATGCTTAATGCAAGAAGCATTCTCGTCCAGCAACCTTACACTTGAGTATATGGTTTTAATTTGAACTCGCTACTTCCACGTGTTCTCGAATTTATGGGTTTAGACGGATAAACAGTCAGACGGATAACAAACAAACAAGCAAGGGTTCCGTTTTTTTTTCTTTTGAGGTACGGAACCCTGAAAATAAATAAGAGAAAGAAAAAGAAGCATCTCTTATGTTTTCTGTTGTGACCTCGCGGTTGCAGTCATCATCGGCCGTGGTGTAACGAGTGATGAACCGTCAAATTCACATGCACTTATAGCACGTTTAAATTTGAAATGAGAACTCCATCCAAACATAAAACCATAAACCACACTATATTTCAAACTAGTCCGAATTGGTGGAGGCTTGTAAGACTAGTGGCTGGTCTTACTGTCAGAAGTTTCCAAGCCGCCCTAAGGCCTCTGACTTGGCTTAATGATTGCCAATACACATACACATATTTGACAAATATAATTTACGTACAGATTTTGTGTGTAGGATTGTAACGTCAGTGCCTGTACTCGTATTTAATACTGTATGACAGACACTATTATTATTAGTAGACCCCAGACTGGATATTATTGGCTGCCCCCCTCCCACTCTTTTCACCTGCTCCAGAAATACGACTATCGAGCAAAAAGTGGATTCTCCAGATGAATGTAAGGCTGCGTCCCCAGTTGACAAACTGTTTGCCACCGACTGAGTCAGCGGCGTATCGGTTTAGTATGCCCTTCCATATACTTTAAATGCAGTGTTCAGTTTGCTAGTTTTGCGCTCAATCTACGCAATTTGCAGCGTTAGGCGCGTCGACTATCTCAGTGGGGGGCTGACTCACAGAAAAGCCTGTTCCACTCGGCGGCGAACAGTTTGCCTACTGGGGACGCAGCCTTATAATTCAGAGCGCACTGGGCGCACGCGGTAACCGCAACAGTTCAAGAATAAAACTCGGATAAGAACCGGAGCGCACTGGCATTGAAACAGCTCGCTATTGTTGGCGCGCACTCAGTTTCGATATACTTTTTTATCTTAAAATCCGAACAGACAAACTCATTATTACGGACTTTTTGAGAGTCCTCAACGACAAGATTGACAAGGGAAGGAACGTTAAGTATTGCATTGCAAGCCGTAACCCACAAACACAAATATTCATCCCACTAAAATTAATTAAACCGTCTATATCTACACTAGATTATTTACAGAGTAAATAGTCGAACGCCTACAGCACAGCACATCAAACTTTACTCGGTCACGTTACACGGAGGGCCGATTTCCATATTGGATATTTGGCTAAGTAATTGCTTCACTGTAGTGCTGTCTCGTCAAAATTCTTTAGAAAAGAACGTGACAACAGATAAACCTCATAGTTTTCGCCCGCTGGTAGAATAAGTATGTACTTAAGTTTTTATGTTGTCCCTGTATGAAAAAAAAAATCGGCCAATTCTAACATCAGGCGACGACACCAATAAACGGAAAGTCTCCATATTTCGCCCCGCGTTTATGCGAGGTTATATTTTTGGAATGACGGCCAAGGTTCCCTGTTCAGTGTTTGAACGTGGAGCGCTACATTTAAACGTTACTCCGAGGAAGACTAGTCAGGCAATGCGATATTTCACATGCTAAATGGCACCCGATAGAGACAATAAACCTGTCATTTGCGCGGGAAAATGTCTGCGATGCAACCACATTTCAATGGTACCAGCCTCGTTTCGGAGACGAGGTATTCTCGTGAGTGAAAATAAAAATAACAAGGTGACAGTAGAAATTTTAGTGCCTTTAAAGTCGAACGGAGACTTTTCAACTGTTTTTGTATTGAAGAAAGCTATTTTTACTCCTTATACCTAACGAGATTTTTTTTGTAATAAAGGGCCATCCATCGAATTCAATTACGTGAAACGTTAAGAGGGAGAGAGGGGGTCAATGAAGTGTGATATTGTGTGACAAGAAGGTGGGAGGGGTCCTAAATGTCGTGGCACCACATTTTAAAATCAATTGCAACTCTATCTCAAATAAAACTAATTAAAACTGCTGTTTTAATTCAATGATTTCTAGATGTGACATTGTAAAATATGTGACGTCATACTAGGGACTGAGGGGGGTCTTGAACAGACTGAAAAGTCTGGTTCTCCAAACAGATTCATCTAATGCTCCTAAAACGCAATTACAATCGACTTTCCTTTATCCGAGCCTAGGCTTGGATACAGCTAGCTGTGCTTTAAACAAATTTATGACAGTTATCAGAACAGTTGACAGCACTTCAACCTTTCGTGAACTATACTCGGCTGATGCACCAACTCCAAATAAAGTGCAAAATCCTGTGACTGAGAAAAACCTCACGGAGTACAGTGTATTCTCCTCTTAATAACTACGCAACGATTGTTAAGGTAAAAAGAAAGGAACTACCGAAGGCAAAAATATTACACGGTATTGTTTCCGTGCCCGGCATCGTTGTGGAATTGAAAACAATAATTCTCCTGTGTGGAGACGGCGCTCGCGGCTGGCTTCGAGCCAACGGGCCGCACTCTGGACCGTGAGGGAACACATCGTGAGGAAACCCGATGACCACTTCAAATATTGCGAAATGCAAAGTTTTGAGATTTGACAGCTGGTCGTTTAAGACCTTCAGTCGCACGACGATATACTTATCAAAAATGAATCTACTCTCAAAAGAACGCGACATTTTGCCATAACGGAGAAACAACGGACATCACATCATAGTGGAAAAGTGCCTTGCTGTGCTCCACTCATCGACCTCAACACAATGTAAGTAACGTTTCGCTGTATAATAGATGAAGTTGTTGTTGTTGTTACACTTTATTGCACAAAAGAAAATACATAATATAACTTAAATAACAGGTATCGAGCTATCCCGATATAAGTTTCATATTATCCTAAGCCAGCAGGAAATAAGACTGACGCTGCAGATCCCTCGAGACCTCTCTCTGAGTCAGAACCTCTACTCTCCGCCGCCCCTAAGAGATGTTTTATAACACCTTAGAAGCAGAATCTTAGGGCACTGCTGGCTGGTCTACTAGGTACTGGCCAGACTGTGTCCAATAAATGCTGAATCTTGTCTAAATTTTATTTTATCCAAGTTCCAGAGTGTGGTCCCAGCCCCGAGACCAAGGTCGGGGCGGGATGGAGAGCCCTCAGCCGCGCTGAATGTTGATGCTGCAGGTTCCCCACTCTCGCGGATTACCAGCAGACATCCAATACAACGGGGGTGTACTTCAGATCAGGCGACTGGTTCAAACATCGGATAAATTCGATCGAAGCTGTTTAGAAAATTGGATTTAATCGCCCGAACGACTCACTGTGGCCCTGACCAGTGGGCTGATTATTTAATTTTCGCAACGGATATTCATACGTCTGTATAGCACTATCTTCTTTTAAGACCCTATGTTAGAGCGAGACAGTACTCCGTACGACGTCGGTTTTTGTGACGTGACTTTTTAAGACGTATGAATATCCGTTGCGAAAATTACATAATGAGCCCACTGGTCTTGAAAAAAGAGAGACACACGAAGCACAACTTTACCTCTGACTGGCAGATTTTGTTCATTATAGGTAAAAGGTACTGATATATTTACTACTAATGTTCCGCCGTGAAACTAACATGTGACTAAAGAAAATAGTTTTTCCACGTTTACGACCGAATTAGTTTCTTGATTTCATGTTTTTGTTGTTACAATTTACTGCATAATTAAAAAAACAACACAATATAATTTAAATAACATAACAAACAATTACATGCAGGCACATACATTGCTTCCGGTCCCACACTAGGATACCATGTGTCGTGGGAGACCAGAAACTGCGACATCACAAACATGTAATCATCCAATGTATGTTCCTGTATGTCGTTACATACAGGAACATACATTGGATAAATACGTATGTTCATGTTTTAAAACATGTTGTTAACTTAATAACGTGTTGTTTCATCGCGCCCGCTCAGCGATTTTCAGACACTGCTTATTCAAAAAGTGATCTTTGACACATCCTACCTTCGCTTCCCTTCGAACGTAAGTCAGGTATTATCTTAAGTAGAGGCCCGTGCTATCAGCATGAATGTTTGAGAAGCCTCAGAGTGCAGACCAGGATGAAATTTTCGGGAGTAGCTCTACCGGGCCCAGCGGTCGGTCGGTTAATTTTAAAATTAGAAACTCAAGGGGAAACGGTGCAATATCCGTGAGTGTTGCGTTCTGTGGTAACTTGGTTATAAATAAAACGTTAGTGGGTTGGTTAAGTCCTCATTGCCAGTTTAATTAGGCTCGAGCTTTATTTAGGTCGCGCGGTTGCTGTGTACAACCTTTTTAGATTGGGCAAGCTTTTGTTGTAGTCATTTTCAATCTCTTTTAAAGTGCTTCTACTACTACCAAGTGTGAATTATTATTCGAGGACTGTTTTATCTCCAGCCAACGTGCCACCATCGGTAACCTACTTAATACGACACATCGCGTCAGAAGCCTAAGTTCTTTACCAAATCTTCCGACCGCAACCTCGACTTTCCGGAGCACGCGCGAGGGTAACAAATTGAAATGTCAACAATACCACCCCGGGACTAATGGGCTGGCTAGAGACTAAACATTGACAGTCTGAAATAGTCTCTAGGCCTTTGCGGTTGAGTTGAAAATGTGAAGGTGGTTCAGCTGTTTACAGGGGTGCATAACCTCTCTGTGCGTCGACGGTGCACGCAATCGATCGACCCGCCGACGGCTGTGCCCGTCGCCCGATGACCTACTTACGCCAGCCGAGGATAACTACGCACTTCGCTCGGGCTTGCACGGCTGAGGTAGTATTCTACTCATAGGAATCGCCCTTCGGCATGTTACCCGATAGTTCGATGACATTACTGAAGCTGGAAAGCAATGGACGACATTGACGACCCAGGGGAAGAGGCCTACGCTCAGCAGTGAGCTCTGTTCACTGGCTGAATTGATTAAGGCGCTTTGGCAACTGGGAGTAAACGAAATCTACATCAGTTAACGCCGGTGATCTACACTTCAAAAAGAAGTGACGGATTGGACAAACTTTTTCAGTTGAATTTTCATTTTCACCAGTCAAGGTGACGAATGACTCAGAAAGAATAAATTAGCCGATGAAGAGTGCGACTGTCCATGACAGATATTATTATGGGAGTGACGCATCGATTGGGAAGGATCAGTCATACATCTATTACACACAAAGTATGGGAGAGAACGTAAGACATGTCTAAAAAATAAGAAGAATCACGGGAATCACGTCAAAAGCGCGACCATATTTTTCTACAATACTTCCTGTTCAACACTGTAGTAAAGGGGTGAAGGGAACGGAACTGTTTATTTGTAGAAGGTGCATATAATGTGATAAAATTTGAGTAGGCCTACCCTGGTTAGAAAGGTTTGACTATGACAAAACCCTACTATCCTTTAAAGAAAACAAATAACGCCATCTAGCAGCCAAAAACAAAACTATTCCGTACAAACACTTACCTTGTTAAATAGTCGATTTAGGTATCGCAACCGTATAGTAAGGGGGAATTTGGCAATTACCTGAAACAAACCAAAAAAGCATGTTAATATAACTTATTAAAGTTGCAGTATCATCATTCCCTAATGACCGTTTGGTATTGTTTCCTCCATTCATAAAAAGTCAAGTAGGTAACGTAAGGTAGCTTTCTTCAATCTACGACCCCTAAACTAATATTTGAATAAATAACCGGTCGAATAGAAAATAAATAGTACATACGCAAAAAAGTACTGGAATAATAATGATTGAATATAGATGAAGCAAAAGAGATTTGTTAGGACTGTGACAAGTGGTAAACTCTGGTCTGTGTCCACCTCTCCGGGATATAGCCGTGAATTTATGTAATGCCATGTAGTTTTCTATGTTTTACTTATCAATATCTACGTTCATAGTATTTATGGAATATATATTTTTCCTATAAATAACTACAGTAGAGCTAGTTCAAGATCAGGCCTAATTTCGCACCGAATTCTGAAGAACTCCATTCTATTTACTATTAGGATTTCGATAGCAATTGGTAATGGAGGGGCAGAACATTGAACAATGCATCGGTGTCAAACTGGGAGCAGAAAGCCGTGTCTTTATCTACCACGCAGATGACAAGTGGGTGAAGTGGCTGTGACCTGGGAGATACTGTCACGGGGCAAAGTGGTCCTTGTGTCGAGCGCCGCAAGGACTGTGGGGCAGGCACTTTGAGTCGCTGTCAAGAGTATGGAACAAAATGCGACAGTTTAAGATGTGTTGCCGCAGATAAGGAACGTTTGTTGGACGTTTTTGAGGCGTAGAATCTTGGAAGTTACATCACAAACTCACGCCTGTTACAACCGTGGGGTGGGTAGAGATGTTTCTACATGCCGCGATGTTGATACCTCTTCATTGCTGCATCCAGATCTAAGCTATAAGTCAAATCGCTCGTAGCCCCTGCTGCCTAAGTGATCTTAACCCTTCACCAGGCAAAGTTCCAATAGCGACCACTTTAAATTGAACCTTATCACTTTGAAATAAAGTCCAAAACCAATGAAAAATCTTACTACTCGTTGCCTGGTTAAGGGTTAAACGATCACGAAGGTGAAACAACATAGGGCGCGTTCAGTGCATGGATGGGTGACCGTCTATGTCTAACGCTAGTGGCATTTTTCCGAGCGGTTGCGTGCTTCGCAAAGCACGTTAAGCATTTGGTGCTGGCTGCCGTCGATAGATGGCAGCCGTTAAGCCAAGTCAGAGGTCTTAGGGCGGCTTGAAAACTTGTGACAGTAAGACCAGCCACTAGTCTTACAAGCCTCCACCAATCCGGAGCTGGCCCCCGTGGTTCAGTTTTTTCCTTTTGAGGTGAGAACCCTAAAAACTTAAGAGAATAACCGCGTTCCCTATATTTTTAGTTGTGTCTTAATTTATTTGTTTTATCTTTGTTGTGTTACTATATTGTGCTACTTGTCTGTTTATTTTGTTACTGTGGTGTATCTTGTTGCTACATAAAATGTTTCTTTCTTTCTTTCTAATGCTAACCTTGAAACGCCAATGAATAGGTTTCCGCGTGAATGGCCCCAATATATTAAACTTCTCATAAAAAATAGCTTCAAGACTCAAGTTAGCAGCAGTAGATAATTCATCAATACCACCTACTTTCTAGAATCGAGTTTCAATTGAATTATAACGCTGCTTGCTCAACTCAGCCTAGCTAGTCTAGACGTACGTAGGTGGGTGTAGGAGTGTCTAAGCCTAGGTGAATAGTGAGCATGCGTTGTGCAAAATTACTTGGGTAATTGGGATGCGAATATAAATACACACTGCGAATGATTATGACTTACTTTTCAAGTAATCAACCTACTATTTTTTAAGATAGAGATGATAAGCTGGCATCTCTACTGTTAGATGGATACTACAAAGAGAATAGAATTTAAAAATAAATTAAATGAATAGGTGGGTCATCTGATCAAATAAATTATCTGGAAGACAGCAATTCCATACCAGAAATAGCTGATGACGTATGAAGTTTTGAAGACTTCAAGCAACAATGACGAAATAATGAACTTAAATTTTCCATTACAAATTCACGGTAAATAAGAAAAATAAATGTACCATCATTAACTCCTTTGAAAACCTCTCCGAGCTCATTGAAGTAGTTAATGGAATTGCTCTGTATAATTTCATCTGTAGACGAAGTGAATAATTGCCAATTTCACAAAAGAAAAATACAAAAGGTCTGTTCACTATAGATTATGTTGCCCTGAGTGAGACATTCAATCAATAAGTCAGCCAACATTTGTGTACATAAGTCTTCCTTGGGGCACGAGGCACCTTTTGTGTCAAGAAAATCTAAGCCTGACTTTTCTATAATATTTTTTATGCTGTCAGGCATGTAAAAAAGCTATGACTGATGGTCTGCAGACCGTCAAGCCAGCAGTACAAAATCGGGTCACCAGATGCTCCGTGAAACGTTAGAGTAGTTAATAGGCGTAACTTTCATGTGGAAT
Source organism: Yponomeuta plumbellus (assembly GCA_947310845.1). Classification (NCBI taxonomy): domain Eukaryota; kingdom Metazoa; phylum Arthropoda; class Insecta; order Lepidoptera; family Yponomeutidae; genus Yponomeuta; species Yponomeuta plumbellus. Next base: position 6,892,188 of record OX371216.1, on the reverse strand, counting down.
TTGGCACGCCGCCCCAGAATGCACGGTGGGCAGCATTTCCCCATTATTGCGGGAGCTTACTGGTTTTCAATAAGCTGGGACAGCAGAAAGATTCACGGTCTGCGTGCCAAGAAACGCTAGGAGCAATGGCCGCCAAAAAAGGTAATGTAAAAATCATCAGTGGATGCTCGTCCAGTGCTGGTCTCCCCTAGTGCACCCCACAAAGAGACCATGACTACTGACCATGAGGTGCTTTTTTGCACGTTGTCACCACGAAGGATAGACGGGTTGGTAATCACAGTAGAGGATGACACGAGAGATGCTGCGGCCCATTCCTAGATATCCCTCGGTCGCTTCTTGTGACACCCAATGGATGAATCGGGTTGTTCATATCCTTAGACCGAGAAAGACCCAATACTAAGCTAAATAATTGAACGCAAAATATTGTCGCTACAAATATTTCTTAATCTTAAAGTATAGACGGGGGCCTAAAAGTGATCTCTTCCAGACGGGATACCGCCGTTTAGCCAAAGTATTTTTCGCCAAATTTTACTTCCCAATAAACTTATGGCATCAGTTTCATTTCCCAAATGAAACTTTAGCAAGTTTTCATTTCGCATTTTATTCATTTGGTCAAATTATCATTTCGCATAATTTTACTGCGTCAAGTTTTATTAAGACAAACGTTTATTATGCTAACGTTTTATTTTGGCAAGTGTTATTTTCAAATAATGGAACGGGGGGTCGGCGATGTAAAGAATACGTGACAACAGAAATATAGGTGCGACGACGCGCGTAGCGAAGCGGAGCGCGTCGGAGCGTTAGGTTCTCTATGTAAGATCGAAAACAGACTCGACTTTGATGCGTTCTTACCTTGCCTCTTGTTGCCTCTTTGGTAAAATGAATTTTGACCAAGTATTTATTTGGTAAACAATAACTTGCTATAATAACTTTTGCTAACTGTTTATTTGCATTAAGTTGTTTTGAGAAATGTTTTTTTGCCAAGTGATAATTTGCGGAAAATAGTTTGGGAAGTAATACTTTGGGAAACGATTTTTGGCAATACATTAGTAAACCCTTCCAGACAGCCTTTGGAGACTGGAGCAAAATATTGGAGAAGGAAGCAGGTGTACAAAATAAGTAAAATAATAATTACTGAGATATATCAATTTAATTATACATGCCTAATTAACCAATATATTATCGCATGCCAGATAAAAATGGATATACAATAAGAAAAATAAATAAAATTCATGACGTTCAGTCAGTGGCAGATGACGGCAGTCGTTCCCCATATACGATGTGGGTAACAATTCTACCCAAAATTTAATAAAACACTTGATGCTATTCGAATTCTGAAGAATCTAATGATCATTCCGCCCTAAATTCAGTATCTAACTTCCAAAAGCGTAAGCATATCCTGTGAAGATCCTGGCCCTATATTCTAATAAAAATAAATAAATAAATAAACTCACGCCCGTTATACCCGAGGGGGTAGGCAGAGGCACCAATCACTAAGAACTCCGCCCACGTTTTGACGAGTTTATTAGGTCCCAAACGTGACAAGTGAATGGTGTTGCTTACAAACAAACAAATGCACGTAACTAAAAGTCATTGGTACATATATATTGTTATTGTATTGTAGTACAGTGACGACTGCATGAAAATGGCGATTTAGTTTCATTGCCGCTTTAATTCTACGCGCGCACACATATGAAGGAATCTAGGCGTCAATGGTATATTAAAAAGCGCGTCACGTGACCCGACCGCGTATCTGTCATCGTACTATAATGTACTAACAGAATCGAGGCGCTGAATTATGTTTAGCATTAAGATAGTCATCATAGTAAACCATCTCATGATGGAAGCGGGGGACTACAGTTTCTTCGCAAACTGAGGAATTAAAGGGGTAGCTGAGGAAATCCGCACATTATGGTTTGCCGTAAACATTTACGTTATGACGCCCCAAGCATTTGGAGCGGGAACTTTCGATCCTCTAATCTAAATGGCTTTCGCAAGAGCCCAAATAAAGCATTTGGGGCAGTGATTCAAATGAGGATCTCTGCCCCAAATATGCATGCCTGTGTCACAGGCATATAACTGGCTAGAGTTATGATACGATTTTTTTATCAAACTATGACAGCAACATAGCACGGCCACCTTTCCTGCCCACACGACTACCTCTCAGACTCAGGGCATTTAGAGGAGCGTCATTTCAAAATGACTTATTTCCACCTTATTAGATTTTTAAATAAATGCCAAAAACCTCTACGTTATTAATTGTGTTATATACATTTTTTGTTCATGTCACCATGAAAGAAGATCGTATTTAAGTGATTCTGACACTAGCATTCGGTTTGTAAAAGAACATAATATTTTGTGTCTTGAGTACTCTTAGCAAATAACGTGAAAATAAGCGAAATTGTTGTAGATACGTGAATTGAAATTCAAATTTAGAGAGGAATTAAGCGTTTCTGTATTACACAATTTGGTATAGTGGTGTAATAGTATGCTAAAAATAGATTCCCATCATTAGTTAATTTATTTTCAAAGGTGGAAATAAGTCGCTTTGATATGACACTCCTAATTTATCCTGAGTGTTAATCAAAGAACACAACACGCGAGAATCAAGCCCACGACTTCGTAGTGGAAATCAAGCATGTTATGGCTAGACCAGTGGTCGTCAAACTGCACCCCATTGGACCCTACATAGCAAGACGCTTTTACCATTCAAAATTTAAGGGGCAGGCGGGTTTTGACTGGTTATATGGTTTTGACGGCCTCTGTGGCGCAGCGGTTGGTGTACCTGCCTACCATGCGAGAGATCCCGGGTTCAAATCCCGGCTGGGGACGAAAAAAAACACACAAGGTCTTGCACGTTTACATGTTTGTGATGTCGCTGTTTCTGGTTCCCACGACACAGGGTATCCTAGTGTGGGGCCAGAAGCAATGTATGTGGCAGTGTGTAAATGCTTATGTTTATAAAGGTGTCAACGTACTGGTACCCACCCTATGAATGTGCGGCCCGCAATGATACTTCATTTTTTTAATGGCCCTTGACCAAAGCAGTATGAAGACCACAGGGCTAGAGCAACGAGGCAGATACTGCGTGGACAGTACTTTATTTTCGTACTTTGTACAATTAAGTGAAAAGCATATGGTCGCATCTACGATTCCGATGAAAAGGACTTTTTATGTCTTGTCTCAGCTCGCCGTGCTCTTTTTAACAATCTGCGAAACATATATAGGATATACTTTATTGTACATAAAATAGTATTTTTATCTATTTTTAATTTTGCTTCTCAGGTTTGATCTATTTGATTATGTCGTTTTTTTTATTGCAAATCAATGTGGCTACGAGCTATTATTTATATTCATATAATACTGTACTTAGCTATCGCCATAGGGTCTCCTGTAAGGATAGCTCTAAGTTATGGGAAATAAAAAAAAATAAAAATGTTTATTTCCAAGAAAATATTTTACAGCGTAGGTACAGAATACAATTATGGGCGTACAAGGCTTGATTGAAACTAATGCTTCTGTTGTTGTGCTAGGCTTAGCACCTGTATTACAACAATCAGTGCCAATTCCACATTAACGTGAATTAGGAATCTAGTTGCAGAAATTGGATCGTAGCACTGTACAAAACGATTATAACTTAATAATCATCATCATCAACCCATAATGTCCCCGCCGGGGCACGGGTCTCTTCCCTGAGGAAGGTATAGGCCATACTCCACCACGGGGGCCAAGTAACTTAATATTAATTTTGTTTAAATCTTATTACTTTCCTGGGATAATTCTGGTGCATAATGTCGTATATAGGCTTATAGTGACTTGTGGGCACGCACTCCTATAAAAGTATAAAAATGACAAATCCGGCCAAATGCTTCTGATGTCGAGAATTATTCTCCTCTACTCATTCCTGATCTAATTACCGACAAACGACTTAGAAGCACATTTCGCCGGTAGATCGAAAACTATAAGACTTAAGTGACAGATAAAATAAAGTAGGTTAATTTGCCAATGTGACGTGGCCCAGTTAGCGGTTTAATTAAGCCGTAGATTAAGAACTTGTTAGATGACCGTTCTTCATGGGGTAACCGTCGGTCAATCCGTGAACTGAATGTGGTAGCAAACGTCTAATGATGTTGAATGTAGTCCTTTAATGATGATTTAGATCTAATTAACCCGAATTACAGGGGAACCTCATGACATAAATATAAACTATTAGACCAAAAATTTACCTTATATGTTTAAATTAGTTCGTCAAGTCAACCACTATACTTGAGCCATAATAAACGTGCGAACTGACTCATAAACATTTGTGTATCAGACCTCTCTCTCACACATATCCTCGTAAGGCCCGAAAAGAACAATTGATTTTGTGATCACTTGAAGACATTGGGCCTCACGAGGATATAGGAGGCATATCACACATATCGGAGCTCTCGCTCGCACTTTTATGACTCGGTTCGCACGTTTGTAATGGCTTAAGTATAGTGCTGATCGAAAGACTTAACGCTGAAAAGATATTTTTTTACACAAGATTTTTATATATTCAATTTATATTACTATTAAGTAAGTAGTAATATTTATTTACTTACTAAAAACACTTGCCATATCATCCTAATACACATACTTGACAAATATCATTTACGTACATAACAGACTAAGTCTGTAGGATTGTATCGTCGGTGTCTGCACTAGTAAAAATACTGTAGGACAGACACCAGCGATTTGCACCCGCTAAATGTAGCTGCTTAATTACGTATATTCAAATTAGATTTCTTTAACGATGCATTAATGTGTCTTTCTTTAAAACAACATTGTATTTACTTAAATTTATTATAAACAAAACAATCAAATAAATAAAGTTTAATACCAAGAACAAAAACAATAGCTAACCTATTTTATTGATGTTAGGAGTTGCTCGGTATCATCATATGACCGAACAAAACAGTATTTTTTTGCGTGTCGTTCAAAGGACACAATTCATTTACAGCAACCATGATTAAAATGAAAGATCCATTTTAATTATTTTACCTCAGTACAAAATATCATTGCATTTATTTTTTTGCCAATGAATCAGACCCATTTAAAACTTGACTTCCGCGTGCGTGACTCTGGGTGGTACGTTACTGGATAAAATGCAGTTTCGAGGAAAGCCGCGGCATAATTTTTCTCCTTTCAACAATTTCAGTTGAAAGGAACTCTGGTACTTAATTCCACCGAAGGACATTCTTCGGGGGTTTACATCGAGACGTTTGTTCGGAATTCCCGAGGTATTTTTGGACATTTTATGGAGTAACCGTCTGTAATTTATAGTGCATAGATTAATGCATTTCCTGAGTAGACTAGACGTATAAACTGAAGTCTTGGCACATAATAGGAGGGGATATACACTGAACGAACGGATTTACTATTTTCTGTCTGCTGTCGCAACTTCGTTCGATTCGGGTATGTCTTCGGTGTTAAATTACAAGATCATGTTAAAGTCATGGGACCAATCTTTAAATACATGGCCAAAAGCCTTAGCAACAGGGGCCTAAATATGCGCATCAAATCGTGTCAAAATCTTAAAGTTTGCGAAAGTAAATTAGTATGGAAATTCACAGTTAGTTACGCCTGATTTACATGTGTTTTATTTGATGATTTAAGGAAGCTTTCCATAGAAGTAGAATAAAATAGCGACGACCAAAACCTATGCCGATTCATAGTTTTTATTGCGCTCCATATATTTAAAACTACTTTTAATACTCGTACACAACCAACCATTACTGATTTACTATTTGCTTATGTACTTATAAAAGGAATTGGCGTATCTATTCTATTCTGGCTCTGCGTAAAGCATGCTTAAAAAAAAAGCATGAAAATAAAGTAAATGTAAATCAGGCTTTAGAAGATTGCAATCGTTTAGGATTTGGTTTAAGCAGGAGTGTGTTTTTAGCGTGCTGTTTTTACACGTCACTATGAAACGAAAGGCCAATCTAGCTAGACAAAAAGGGTCACGCAATTTCTATCATAGTGCTAGCAAAACTAGTAGCAGATACCCCAGATAGCATGATTCAGGAAATAGTTTTGTGTAAGTACCCTCGTAAATAATGTTATTAATTTTTAAGTGACGCCAAGTGGGTATAAAACTGCAAAAATCAGTTTGATTTCGCCTTCCATGTGTCATCATCTCAAAGTGAAACCGGAAGAGATCGTTATATTATGAATGATGGATACTGAAGTAGTTAGTAAGTAGTTTATTTTAAAATTATAGTTACTGTCAATAGACATTGAATTTCTAGCCAACCTGCACTTGAACGTCAATTTTTTTTATTATTTTGCAAAGTTTATTTTTTTGGAGTCCAGGAACTGCATGCCCCCACTTGTCCCCAGGCTATTACTTTTATATATAGTAAAGGCATCCTTATAAAATAAAATTTTACTAAATTGAAGCTCCGCACGAGCACGCAAATATACTTTTTTTTTTTTTTTGTAGAACATGAGTTATTTCTCTCACAGATGGAATTTTACAAAGAATGGCTGAAATATAAAAAAAATTAAAGAAATACGCGTTTGTTTGAGTTTATATCGTTAAAGTTTGACTTGAAAGATGCTACAGAAGAAATTATATAAAGGAAAATTGCTCGTATTTCCAAAAAACTTACAGAAATGTGGTCGAAATGCGGAGCTTCAAGAGAGCGTTTTGAAGCTCGGCCTTTTGGTGCTGATTTACTGTTTTGTAAGCATATTAAGTTAAATTTGACATGTAACCTGCAGCCGTCAACATCATCAGCAGGCGAAGAAAGAACCCCTGGTCGTGGTCGCCAAAAATAATTTTTGAGCAAGCCTCATTTAAGACGAAGAGAAGGCGATTAAATGACTTGATAAATTCTCGTAGTGCCAATGAATTAGCAGTAGCTGCCCAGATATCTTCAACATATCCGGTAATCGCGATGCGGCGATTGTGTTTCTAGATAGTTTAGACTCTTAATTAAGTGGTGTTGGTTTTCAATATTATTTTAATTGGTCATAAGCTATCCTATATTACTTAAACATAAATAATATTTTAATAAGCAACATAAAATAATTAATTAATTAGTGGGCCCAGTTTTAGTAATTGGTGCCTCTGTCTACCTCCTCGGGGATAACGGGCGTGAGTTTTTTTTAAATATATAATAATTAAATATTGCAGCAAATAAAACAAAAAAAAATATAATTAAAATTATTTAAAAGAAACCAATGTACAGTGATCTCTACACACATATTAAATTAAAATTATCCTAAAGAGAGATCAGTGTGTACTGTTTTTTTTTATTGCGGACATAAACAAAATATTTGGCCTAAATATTAATTGGACGTAGTTTAGCAAAAAGCGTCCAACCCACAACATGGTATCTTTTGAGTTAAATATACCAAAATGATCACTACGCTCTATACTTTAAGAATCAAAAACTTTCATGGCGATCCTATGAGTATATGCAAAATTATGGCACATGGTAGTCCAACCCAAATGTATGGAGAGCGTAGACCTGTTTAAACCTAAAAACTCAAATATCTCAAAACTCACTTTGTGTGGGTTGGAACCTTTTTGCTACACTACGTCCAATTATAAAGCCTAAATAATATTGTCCAGTGCTCAGTATGGGATCGATTCACTGTGCGTCAGTCCAAAAAGAGGAGTTTGAAGAAGTTCAAAGAAGGTTTAATCCTTCTATACATAGTTGGCATCCCACGATCCGCGATATCGCGGACGGACGCGGACCAGCTCGGACGACACACCGTGGGAAGGGTCTCGGTCCACGGTAGCACAGACAGACGACAGGTCAGTTGGAAGAGCCTCTCGTGGTGCGTGGCTGACTGTGGTCGTCGGCCGTGCGCGTCCATCCGCGATATCTCGGACCGTGGGAAGCCAGCTTAAGGAGTCCCATGTCAGTCATGAACTCTTGACATTCAGCATTGGAATGTCAGGGTGATAGATACGCTTTTAATAAATCATTTACTTCGTTACGTCTTTTGCCGCGATATTCTGTTTTCGACTTTTCGCAGCCCTTCTATCTATCTTTCTGGCTAACGAACTCTGTAATCTATCTGTAACTCTACTTGCGTCACACTTATTGATAAAATGGATGCCCCAAGTGATTTTCTCACTTTTTGTTTCATTTTTTTCTCTTTATGATGCTTGCATGGCAATAAGATTTTTTTAAATAGTGTAATAGCTAATTTGTGATATAAATTAATTTGTTTCGTAATTCTGAACCGACAATAAAGGTACTCATTATTTTTTCTAAAAGTGCATTATCTAATATTAGGCTAATATTTTGCTACTTCACTTTGTTTATATAGCTTGTGTTAGTTTATAAAAAAAAACATTTGTTACACTTACTTATTTTAATTAAGAAGTGTATTGTTTCCAGGATTTTTAAGTGTACTCGTTTCTTTATTCCTTAATTAATTTAAAATTCTTGAACAGATTTCGAAGTTTGTGGGTCATTAGAACATTTGTCAACTCGTGTTTTTTTTTTTTTCAATTTAAAATAGAGAGCAAAATAATTGAACGGTGTACGTTCGCGATAGTTCGTTCGGTGTAATTTCAGCAATAAAATGCAATATTTATTCGCAGAGCGGACATTTAAATAAAAGTATTATGTTGTCGATACGCCGAGTGAGAACATTCGTAAGCAAATCGTTACCTTTGTTAGCCAAGACAACTCCATTATAGACAGAAACTACACGCATTATATCTGTTAGGACTGGAGCTAATTGAGAGTGTCTTAAATGGTAAAACAATTCAATGAATTTATTCATCGTCGCATATCGAACTAGACAGGAAGCTGTGAAGACAGTCTTGTTAAATTTATTACGTCGGAAGACATCGTGAAGTCAAGATAACAGCGCAATACATCATCCTTTGGAGAAAGAATCAAGAGATAGTTAGACACATCCAAAAGAGGTTTTGGAATTCCTCGATCCAAAAGAAAGTGATATTTACTCAATCGCTCGTTGCCCCGGCTGCCTGAGTAATCTTAAACGATCGCGAAGGTTGAGCAACTTAAGGCGCGTTCAGTGCATCATCATCGACCCATTATGTCCCCACCGAGGGGCACGGGTCTCTTACTTGAGGAAGGTATACACAATACTCCACAACGGGAACCTAGTCCGGATTGGTGGAGGATTTTAAGACTAGTGGCTGGTCTTACTGTCATAAGTTTTGAAGCCGCTCTAAGGCCTCTGACTTGGCTTAACGACTGCCATCTATCGACGGCAGCCGGCACCAGCTGCTTAGCGTGCCTTGCGAAGCACGGAACCGCTCGGAAAAACGCCACTGGCGTTAGTCATAGACGGTCACCCATCCATGCATTGAACGCGCCCTATGTTGCTTAACCTTTGTGATCGTTTTAAGTTCACTCAGGCAGCCGGGGCTACGAGCGATTCGATGTTTGGGATTATGTAAGTGAAACACCTAGCTTGACGATTCTACAAAGACTGATTTATTTAAGATTACCCACTATAACTGACACCTATCACGTTGAAAATACATATAATCACATCATTATCATCTCGCAATAATAAGGAACGCACATTGCACAATCATGTATCACCATTTAAGCGTAGTCAATACCGTCTGTCTGAACAGATGCGCGCAGGGAGATAAAACTCAACAAGGCCCGAGGTACTATGACCTTAACTTTGTACTTCCTACATCGATTAACGCAAATAATACACGCAGGCGATGGTGGTAGGTAATTATTTACACATGTACAGTCGGATGGAAAACCTCTCCTTAGTGCGGAAATCCGCGGTTTCCAGCCTTGCGACCTAAAAGTAGACATACAGGGCGTAAAAAAAGTACGAGCCAAATTCAAAGGGTTGGTTGTCAATCGAGTTTAGAATACAGGAAAAACAAAAAAATATATGTTTTTAAGAAAATTATAAAAAATGGTTTTACCAATGAGTCTATTATTTTCTACAGGAATGTCCACTGTTCATCCCTAATAATTAGTGTCTTTTTTAAATTGTTATGTAAAAAAGTAACTTATCAAAATTATCAATCTAAACTCACCATACGGTACGGTGCAACAAAAAAAATACATTTTTTCAATATTTTTTTATAGATAATATTTTTTTCAATATTTTTCTATGTGCAAGACGAATAGTAAAAAAACTGTAGTTTTGTAACTACTCGCTTCCTAGTTTGAGAGCCATTAATGTTTTTTAATCGTTTTACAAACAAGTTTTTTCATTTAATTTAAATTCAACCTTTTCAAACATTACGACGAGCACGTCAGATAACATAGCATCCGACGTTAGACACTTAATGGAACTAATCGCAAATATTTATTAGGTAAACTTATTTACCTAATAGATTACAAAAATATAAAGTAAACCTAAGTATCGTATAGCGCACACGTCCCACTGTGCTTAATCACCAAGCGTGACCACCACCATAGGCAATTTGAACAGAAACTGAAGCTATTTGAACAGTCCAGACGCCCAGGTTTCCATACAATGTTTTCGTTCACAGTTATCGGATGGTATTGCTTCTACAAATTCACAACTTCGAAAACAAAGTCATTGGTACTAGCCCGGGGTTCGAACCCACGATCTCCTGAATGTGACGCTATTGTTCTACCGACCGTGGTAGCCCGGTTGTTTCTGACGTATCCGTGGACTTTGTTTAATTGACAACCTGTATAATTAATTAAGTTTTTTATACTAGGGCCTAGCCTTTACAAAAGTGAGTAACTGGAAGCCGTAACAGTAACAACCCGAGTTATATATAGCCTTTATTTCGAATGCCATACGGCTTATGATTCTCAATCTTAGCTAAAGGCGTGCGTGTTGGCATGGTACATTAACGTGACAATAAACCTAATGCAGTATAAATATTAAAAGGACGTCCTTAATATAGTCAGTGAACGCGGGCAGGTTTTCAGTCGATTCCCGCACTTCTGACACTTACTATAAGGGTTACCATGTATAAATCCGATTGTAAATTACTGTACTCCATCAGGGTGCATGTCTAAATACCCAGCCGTGTATTGAATGACTAATTTTCTAGTGCATACTCACAAGTAAATAGAAACAAAGCAGTAAATTAACTCTGGTCGATTTTCGTGTAATTGCGTGTAAGTAATTTCTGTATGATACGCAACGCATAAAGCTACTGTTTCGAATCGTACTTAGTTATTGTAAAGTCCGGAAGACAACTTGAATGTAAACTTGAAAGATAGATATAGGTACATCGTTTATTAATGCCAACAATCATAAACTCAGAATAAAAACTTTCTCAATATAGAGAAAAATATGCTTGAAGGCATTACGTCAGCGCTGATTTTCAGTCTGCTTCCATTTCTGTTGATGCTTAATACTATAGGTACTGGCACAAAGAACTCTATACACAGGCACTCGCAAACACACAACACACACACACACACACACACACACACACACACACACACACACACACACACACACACACACACACACACACACACACACACACACACACACACACACATACACACCCACACACACATACAAACGAGTTTGCGATAGACAGGGAAAAGCATTAAAGATCGCCTTGCGGCTAACTACCTATAACTAGACTATGATTGATTCAATGTAGGCAGATCTAATCTAACCGCTAGGTGTGGTAAGAAATGAACTAGCAGATAAAACATTACAAAACATCCTAACAGCAATACCAATGCGTTTGAGTTATGTCATACTTTATCTAACTTATCTATTCATAGAATTATTGCAGACTAGCGTAGTATCTGTTATCGAAGCGTGTTCTTGATTAATAGGCAAACTATCTCGATGCAACAGACTGTCATTGACGTCAAGATCTATCGTAAGCAATATTTATATTTCCTTCGCCTAAACTTTGTATCAGCAAAAGTTTATGGAACGATTTAATAAATAAAGAATAGCAAAATCACTCCCATGTCGGTGGGTGTGACGACAATACCTTTTACAAAATAATACCATTTCATCATCATCAACCCATTATGTCCCCACCGAGGAGCACAGGTCTCTTCCCTGAGGAAGGTATAGGCCATCTCCACCAGGAGGGCCAAGTCCGGATTGGTGGAGGCTTGTAAGACGCTAGGCTGGTCTTACTGTCAGAATTGTTCAACCCGTCCTTAGGCCTCTGACTTGGCTTAACGACTGCCATCTATCGACGGCAGCCGGCACCAACTGCTTAACGTGCCTTGCGAAGCACGGAACCGCTCGGAAAAATCCCCGTAGCGTTAGTCATAGACGGTCACCCATCCATGCACTGAACGCACTCTATGTTGCTTAACATTCGTGATCGTTTAAGATCACTCTGGCGGCCGGGACTACGAGCGATTCTCAAATAATACCATTTGCTCTCAGCAAATTAACAATTCTTCCGTTCCTATTTCTTTACTCCTTCGAAACTCAGTGTTAAGTCTCAAACGAAGAGAATTCAATAGTTCTGGGCAACATTTAAAAAAAAAAAAAAGTTTTCCAATGAGCGAATTTTATCTCGACGACTAAGAGCTCTGGAGTGGCGTAGACTGGCCATCTCCACAGGCAACTAGATAGATATCGGGTTGAACGAGTTTCCGAGAGCGATGACCCCAATTTATTGCAAAGATAATACCGAAAAAGATACAACGATAAAAACCACTTAGTATCGTTCTCGGGGATCTCGGTTCAATCCTCGGTCGAGCCTTGAACTTTTTGGAACAATCATAAAAAAACGTAGCGAAGACAACTGCAGCTTTAAAAACTGTATGGCGATTCAAACTTCGTACTGTAGTTTATTCACAGATTGATTTAATTAAATCAACCAGTTTACGCTGGACATAGACCAAGGCTCACGAATCGCTCGTAGCCTGGGCTGTCAGAGTGATCTTAAGCGATCACTAACGTTAAGCAACATACGGCCCGTTCAGTCCATGGGTCACCGTCTATGACTTACGCTACGCTAGTGGCATTTTTCCGAGCGGTTCCGTGCTTCGCAAGGCACGTTAAGCAGTTGGTGCCGGCTGCCGTCGATAGATGGCAGTCGTTAAGCCAAGTCAGAGGCCTTAGGGCGGCTTGAAGACTTCTGACAGTAAGACCAGCCACTAGTCTTACAAGCCTCCACCAATCCGGACTTGGCCTCCGTGGTGGAGTATGGCCTATACCTTCCTCAGGGAAGAGACCCGTGCCCCTTGGTGGGGACATAATGGGTTGATGATGTTGATGAGACCAAGGCACGTAATTTCCTTTTCTACTACGGCATCCTCATCCAGCCGCAGCCAGCTATCTGCCTCTGATCGAGGGTACAGCGATCTCGTGGGCCCCACTCGAGAACAATACATTTAAACCCCTATTTTTGCATATAGGCGAGCTTAATACTACTCAGCATTATCTAGCAGCTTACTTAAGTTATAAAGAAAACCTTCACAGGTGGAACTTAGACGATCGGTCCACTATCGGCTCTTCGGTTCGGTGGCGAAAGAGTCTCAAGACTGAAGTGGAAATGGGCGGGACACCTGGCAAAGCGGGAAGACGGCAGGTGGACCAAGGCAATCACAGAGTGGTGGCCGAGAACCGACGGTCAGTGGGCAGACTTGCGGCGCGATGGTCGGACGATGTCGTTGAGTCGGCGGAAGGTCCGTGGATGCGAATGCCGAGAGACAGTGTGAAATGGCATTTGGGGGAAAAGGCCTATACCCAGCAGTGGGCAGCGGCGGGCTGATGATGATGAAAAGTTTTACATATTTAACAGAAAACTGCGACTGTCAACCAGCTACCTTTTCCTGGCTAGTAAGCGCAAGGGAAACGCAACCCTGGCGGACAATATGACTGCCATTAAATAGTAGTTTAATATTAAATTTAATCAGAGGATAAATGTGTCCAGTGTTCAACACATCCAAGAGTTTTTTTTTTATTGGCAATTTAGGCTAAAACTGTTTTGAAAAGAATAAATGTGGAGTTTCTTTGTCAGTTTCTTCTCCATGTAATCTATTAATTGTGAAACTAACAACATTGACGTTCATAAAGTAAATATTCTATTTGGATTATGAATAAAATATTTTGAATTTGAAAACTTGCGGTAAAGGGATGTTCTCAAGCGACATCTTAAGGCCTACAACATATCACTTAAACAATGGGAAGATCATGCAAGTATACGCTCAAAATGGCGAACCTTAATGCAGAAGGATGTTGAGATCTTTCAAGTCAACCGCCTCCAAGTTCTAGAAGCAAAACGTCAAGCAAGGAAAATAACACCTATACTTATACATATAATGAAAACGGACAGGGCCTAAATTCTGCTATTGCATTTTAGTACAATGTCAGTTGCACGACTGCGTCGATTTAATTTCATTGCCGCTTTAAATCAAAGGGCGCACGCGAATTCTTAATTCCACGCGTCAATGGAATTAAAAAAAGTCACGTGACTCAACCATTTAACTGTCATAGAACTGTAATGCATTAACAGAATCGCAGCCCAGCTCTACTGCGCCGAATACGACCGAACCTTTAAAACGAAGTTCGGATGTTCCAGCCGCCTTAAAGCATTCGCCAGAAAGCAGTGACGCTCGCTGTCGTCGGACAACACAAGGAGACCATCGCTGGCGCCCAAACCATCTAATTAAGGACTCAATTTATACGCACAAAAACCAATTCAGTTCTAAACTTGTCGGACCGAAATAGCCATCATTATCCGAGACGTGTTTGTGGAACCTCGACACAAAGAAGTCTAGAAATAATGATTACTAGTTATTAGCAGGTGTTTAAAGTCTTCGGTTTAATTATACGGAGCGATTAAGGCTGGCTTCACACAAGAAGGTGGAAGCTGAAAGCCGGCTATACGGCATTTTAATTTTTATGTTATAGAAAATTTATACAATTATTATTCGATTATACAACACATAGAATAATCATATTGGAGGTTTCACTAAGGCTCTAATTATATGCGTCCGCGCGACTGAGCGGCCCGGCCGCTACACAACGAAATTACAAGCAATTGTGTGTAACGATTTATTTAAATAGCGGCGCGGTCGCGCCTTCGAGCGGCATGGTCGCGCGGCCCGGCCGGCGCGTGTGGAGAGCGGAGACGCTCGGGCCACTTCATATAATCAAAAAGCGACTTGGCCGCGGTCGCTGGAATCTACGGCCAAACCGCTCGGTCGCGCGGACGCATATAATTAGAGCCTAATAGCACTTATTGCCGACGAGGCACAGACCACTCGACACCAGAATGTCTAATTAAAATGCTGTTCAACAAACGTCTCAATGAAGTGATAATAGTTCTGTTCCAAAAGTGATTAATGTGCCTTACTATGTATCCCAGAGGGGTAGGCAGAGACCAGGGGACTGTCACTTGCGACGATTTTGATAAATCAATTTCGCTTCATCGACATTCATTAGTCGTTGCATGTACGCAGACTGGCTTCGGGTACTTTTTATCTTGCCTTTTGCTAATACATCAACAATTTGGTCGAAGTATGTTCACCTGGGGCGTCCCTTACAGGCCCTTTCACTCACTATGTTTAAAATTAATAATATAGTTACATATTACAAACTATTTTTTTCATATTTACGAAAAGTGCCAACAACAATGCTTTAATTGCGGCAGACTATTGACAGCACAGCTAATCAACCTTCAGTTTTATTGTCAAGTGCCCGTAACGTGATGGAAGTTCTGAGTGAGTGAGTGTAATCAAGAAAACTCTCACGTGCTATAGACTGTACATCGTAAAGGGCTCGATTCTGTAATTGCATTATAGTACATACACGATCGGGACACGTGACGCGTTTTTCACACCATTGACGCTTAGAGTTTGATACACGTGACACGTGCGCAAGTAGACTTAATTAAGTAATTAAATATAATCGCCGCGTTCAGATGAACAACTAGATAGTTGTCATTGTCTATGGTACAAAGCATTAACAAATGTAAACTGTCGACGAATAAAAGATGTATTAGCGAATGGCAAGACAAAAAGTGCCTAAATATTGATTCAGCGAAAGAGCGTTGTTAGTATCGTGACAGCTGGCAAACCCTGGTCTCTTACTACCCCCCTCGGACGGTGGCGTGAGTTTACGTAAGTTTTACGGCTGATTTCTGAATTGAGAATTTCTCTTGAACGCTCTTTTCTGAGGAATTTGGCGAGACAGCACTACCGTTAAGTATGTATTTAACCTGGTCGGACTCTTCCGATATAACAACACCCGTAAGTAAATCCGGACTAAAAGTTGACAATATGTATTTCATCATCATCATCATCAACCCATTATGTCCCCACCGAGGGGCACGGGTCTCTTCCCTGAGGAAGGTATAGGCCATACTCCACCACGGGGGCCAAGTCCGGATTGGTTGTATGTATTTACTTTAGTGAAATTCCCCTATTCTAGACTAGCTTCTGAATTGAGCATGTCGGTAACCACTTAAGTAACGTTCTGTCATGCTTTTTTCTGAGAAATTTGACGAGACAGCAAAACGGCTAAGTGGTTACTTAGCGAAATTCTCAATCCAGAAACTGGAATCATATCTATTACTAGCTTTCGCCCGCGACTCCGTCCGCGTGGACTTTAGTTAAAAATTTTGCAACCCCGTTCACTCCCCTTAAGGGTTAAATTTAGAAAAACGGCGAAACACGTGTTCAATCAATTGTGTTGAAGAGTATTTATTTTAAGTTTCAAGAAAATTAGACAACATTCTTTGTACCTCCCATACAAATTTGGGCAACCCTTTTCGCCCACTTAGGGGTTGAATCTCAAAAAATCCGGTCTTATTCCTTGCCTACATTATATACAGACCCTTTATGCAAAATTTCAAGGTCCAACGGCTTGGGCTGGGCGTTGATGAGTGAATGAATCAGTCAGTCAGGACTTTGAATTTTATTTATATAGATTCGCGAGACGATCTTAGCGTGCGATTCGTGCAAGGCCCTCGGGCTACCAACACCTGTCTGTACGAGCGACACAATTTGAAACCTGTTACCGGCTATTAGGGCTAGCTGTTCTCACAAAAGCCTGTTCCTCAGAATGGGATGATTGAGTGGGAGGTGTAATTTTGTCTGGACTATAGTGCCTTGACGAGCTGACGACTCCTTGAACATAAAGGAAGAAGCTCTCCCAGTCTTTGATCTACGCAGATTTTCAAAGGTGAGTTCGCCGCAGAAGATTTGTATTAAACTAGACATTATTATCTGCCTTTTTCTGGTAAGGTATGAGCAAAAAGTATTTTGTAACAGCTTCGAAAGGACTCTAATTATATTGGTACACCGGAGGGGTAGGCAGACAGCAACGTGCGTCGCTTAAATCTGTAGTCAGTAAAAGATATAACTTAAAGTAATGTAAGTAGTGTTTAGACACACATTACGCTGTCAGGATGGTATTATATGTAGGTGCTGGGCGAGCCTACTTCATCTAAAAAAACATGTCCCAGGCACTGCTGCTGCATTGTCATACTAATCCGCGAATTGCAGTTTTATGAAACAGGCCCCAGACCGTAAACTTCGCAATACGACTAACCACGTCGATTAGGAAATCCTTCTAATAACCGGTAATCCCCAAGCAATTGATGGAAAAAGTTTTCAGCCAAAATCCGTTTTACCCTAACGCGGCACGATCAGCTGTTTTGTCAGTCAAAAACAGTAATAGCCGTCCCGTGGCGAGCGTTCAACTTGTATGTTCTTTTTTTAAAAGTCCTATAGAGCGCCCCTATTGGCTGACGTCCCTTTAGCTGCTTTTTATTACAGACAGTCTAAAGGTTACACCGTCCGTTTCCATTCCAATTTGACCTCAATGACGCTCGTTTTAAGACCCTATTGTGCTGGGTGATCTACGTTTCGAAGCACGGGAACCGGTTTTACCTGGTTTTTATTTACTGTAATGTTACCTGGACCCCAAGGGCCTTGTGCAGGTGTCCGGGACTCGAGACCATGTCTGACATTAGGGCCGTATTTGTCTGGAGCATGTTTCTGACAGCTGTATCTTTTTTGGGAGCCAACTGGAAGTATTGTTTGTTTTAACTTTAAACGAATTGCTGGAGGAAGACACAATGACAGAGGAATTTCTATTGACTATTACCCTGTATTATCTACCTTGATTATTACCCTGTATTGTTTTAATAATGGTAACCTAATATGTCACCACTGAAAATACACCTTTTCCTACCCGACGCTTTCACAGGCGTTATCAAAAAACTTATTTCTAGATCCAGAGACAGTCTTAACACAGTGGCTTTATTCACCCTAAGTGGATAGCAACAAGAAAACAATAAGTTATTGCCCAATTACCAAAGACAGTGGTAAATTTGCGATGTTTAAATCCCATATAACCTGTCCTACGTAACCCATAACCCAGTCAAGAATTTTGGTAGAAAACGGCAGAAGAACAAATTGGATTATTGGTTCCAGAGCTCGCTATAGAATCGATCTTTACCAACCCCTAGTTTTTATCACGAGTAGAGAAGAGGAAATTTGGCTTGAGAGTCAATTTCATAGACAGGAACGGTGTCCAATAGTGCTTGTCGAATGTGGATATTACTATGATGCTGGAAAGTTTATACGAGTATCTCATTGCTCCATCAAGGAATCGTTGTGAGGGTATGCTACGTACACTACGCTCTTCGAATGGACGTTCTCTACCTTCCTGTGGTTTAGTGTCGTCGCGTGACTCGGCAGACCTATAGCAGTCGACGAGCCAGTCGCTGTGCTGCGCCGTCAGTTATAAAACTGGCATTTGGACACGATATCCAATCCTGGGGGCGATTCTCAAAGAGATACGTTGAAATTTTGCACAGAGTTAAGTAGAATGTATGATGTTGATGGGATTGTGAGTTGGACAAATTGCTTTGAGAATAGGATTCATAAGTTCGCGATGAAGAAATGTTGTATTTATTTGGAGGCAAGGTTTGTGGATGGGACATTTAAGGAACGACGACATAATTATGTTGTAACAACACACTAGAAGTAAAGGTTAACAACAGAAAAAAATAAAAGCACAAAGAAAGAAGCAAAAAAAACGAAAGGCCTTTGTTTTAGCTTTAGGTATAGGTGGCGTTGTGTTTTACGTTAATGAAATGAAAAAACCATTACTGTCAAACGGTTATAAAAAATGGACTATTCTATTGGTTTCAACCAATATTTTGATTGACGTCTCAGAGGACGCGATAAAGAAAGTACGTCAAAGATTTTTAATAATAAAGCTGACATTAACTGCACATTGTAGAAGATATCTTGAAATACTTAATCATACCTAATTGTGCAGCGCAGTTTAACTCCGAAGTCAAATCCGTCCGGTTATGGAAATGGGCATTTATAAGTCCATCGATCGGTAAGCCCCTCTTGTGGCATCATTTATAAAACGGCCGGCCAATCGCGGATTTACGGTTCACTTAAGAGCATCGCTTTTCATAATTGAAGAAACCGTTGATCAATGACGTCAGGAGTTAAGCTGTCTTCACATTTTTCAACTTCAACTTTCGTAAGGGCTAGACATTATTAACAGAGTTAGGCAACCGACGACGCGAGTTCCATCTCTCTCTGCTCACCATTATTAAGCTCTGCGAATCAGAGCGAAACCTGGTCGGACTCTTCTGACAAAAAGTCAAGTAAGTGTATAGGGAATAAAGTTAATAATAACTTCACATTCGTAGGTTTCGAGCGCGGCCTCTTCGCCACTCGTATTAAATATCCAGGCGAATATTAACTATGAGTTGCAGTTTTTTCTGATTCTTTAGCACTGATTTTGTAAGCCCTGCAATGTATTGTCGTCGGAAAATACATAGCTATAGAAAATAGGATAGCTAAATTATTATTTTATTTGAGAAATAAAAATATTATTATTTTAAGCTTCTTTTTTTTTCAAATTTACTGATTCAGAGAATGTAGTGAATTATTTACATTTCGTGGTATTTCATTACAGTCATTGCTTCATTTGATTTTATTGTTAGAATATATTTTAGTTCACTAAGCTGACGTACCCCCGGTTCCTCGTACTTTAACAAGCTGTTACCGGTTGTCAGACAGAGGCCTAATTATACGCACCAAAATTATTCCGCCTGACGAGTATGGAATTTGACAGTTAGCCGATTGGAATCGGTCAGGAATATAGGAGCCAACTGCTGTTCGGGCATTAAGTAAACTTGTTTAAAAAAATATTATGTGTAGTTGTCCTAGCATTATGAGTGTTCTCTTCATACGTACATAAGCTCAAGCCTGTATCCCAGAGAGGTAAGCAGAGAACAGGGACTACCACTAGCCACCATCCTGAAAAATCACTTCACATTTTGTAATATGCGAGTTATCTTCTTCTTCGGTCCTTTAACTCCTAGGGGAGCATAGCCTAGATAGCCTTAACGATGATTAAATTACAATTACAGATTTCCACTGAGTTATCACTACAAAAATATTCATCTACCACAGGCAAAGGAATAAAACGATTGAGGATTGCGGTACACATTTTCAATCAAATGAATCGTGACGGGTGCTCAAGATAATTACGTTGAGCGGTAACATTGTGAGAGAAGATTCACTCAGCGCGACGTGTTCGCAGATACGAGAAAACAGCGAAATCTAATCAATCGCATATCGCGCGCCTCACACGGCCTAGTAACGTCATCATAATTTTAAGGTTTTGCCAAAGATGTTAATATTAACCCAATAAAATTAAAAAAAGTGAATACTCTTGCCAAAGCAATACATAAATAAATAATTTTAAAAAAAGGCTAGAGTCGTCAGAGAAAATAATAATAATAATAACTTCCACACAACATAATTACTTGACCTGGTAATTAAATTACCAACGGCGTGGATGTTTTCATAATTATCCATGTGCTGAGAACTGTCAAAAATACGAGTTCGCATCAGCTTAGAGCTTAATTGAAAAAAGGTACCCTCCATATCTGGAGGGCGTTCCCCTATCCGCCACCCGGGGGACGCGTCCGATGGAAGATCCGGAAACTCCACACGGATCTACATATGCCCTGTGCTATGGTAACCAGGAGAGGACAATACAAAATGGTCCACTACCGACGAAGAATTTCTAAGCCTTATTTTATTTTAGGTTAAGAAATATTAATGTATTAATTAGAGAGCGACCTATTCTCAGACATGCCAAATAAACACAGAAAAATTCATAAAAATCGGTCATACAGTTTCGGAGGAGTTCGATAACAAAGTGTGACTCGAAATTTTTATATATTATTTATTTATTTTTATATTTAGAGTATAGAGTCGCTGAACGCAAAAAAAGACCTAACCTTGGACATAATATTAAATATTTTTTTTTTATAGAATGTCAAACATAATATATAAGAGGTATTGCAGCCTAACATGTGAAAGCTCACTTCACGGACTCCGCGCCAATCTTCACGGCCATAATCTAACAAACAGACATTATTAAACGTCCCGTTAGTTCGGACAATCAGCAACCATGTAAGGTGGCGTTATCTTATCGCCTTATTAGTATCTGGCGGTTGCCGTTACAGTCCATAAAGCGCGGCACGGTGTAAAATCAACACACGTAATGAAAAATAATTACATAGGTTAAGTTTAATAAAGTGTAACCGTTGTTTTCATGCACTGAATGCTTCGCGAGCTGGCGTTTTTTTTTTAAATTTAATTAGGTTAGGCATTTCGTGTTTCCAGCCAGCCGGTTGGAAACCGCGACGTCACGAAAACGCACCGCAAGGCGAAACGTTTACCTAGGAGGCGTTTAGTTTATGCAACTTTTCGTGTGTTTTGTCAAAACGTTCGTCCACATTACACCATATTCCAGCTGTTTGTCAACAATGGCCGAATTATTTCCTAAAAGATCCAACGGCAACGCAATTTCCGACGGAATTTCCATTTATCGGCCACATTTGGCTGCGTCATCGGGCGAAACATATCGGCGGGTTTTATTTCCAACCGGGGAATGATTAGAACACTGCTAAACAAAACCTTTTTTAGCGGAAGGTCAGAAAAGGAAACCGAAATTCTGAATTCGCGTGTTACATAACGAAACCAAATCAAAAGGGTAAAAGAAAGAAGCGGTAAAGATTACGTGGTAGGGATACATTCATGGAAAATATACCCTTGAATGAATACCCTTGTTCTGTTGCATTATTATTTTCGCAATCCATGGTTATTGTAACCGCCGCGGCCAAGTACCTAATCAGGCATTTTGTAAAACCCTTTTACACTGTAAAACATACTTAAAAACCCGGCAGTTATAGGCTGATTTGAACCATTGTCTTTTATTATTATTGTCAATGCGTTTATTGCATCTTTTGTACGAAGAATTTTAGTTAAAAATGCTACTTAACACCCAAGCATCATCCATTACTTTTTCCCGCTGATTTCCAACTGTGAATGGTTAGATTATTTATTATTGGTACCCAAGGGGACATTGATTGTAACCTCAGTCGTGTTACACGGCCGTGGCCTTAAATTCGATTTGAATGGGCGTTCAGACAGATAGGTTTAAGCTGTAGGTCAATGTTTTTACGTGGAGAATGGCGTCGCTAAGTTTTTTTACCTTTTTTGCGATTGTCCTCTTGTAGGATTGGGAAATAGGTGCTTATTTACGATGTGCCGAGCATTAGACCAAGAATATTTTGGAAAGTGCTGGTGAAAACTGGAATTCTGACGAGTGAAAGTAAACGCTACCTAAACGTGACGCAAATGACATCCTCTGTCAACACTAAGAGGCAAGTATGCCGACCAACAGAGGTAAATAAATACGATTATTCAATAAATATGAGAGCTCAGAGAATGTGACCAATCACATCTCCTCAACATCTCAGAATCAGTCAAACTCTTAAAAAAATACATCCTCGTGGATAGTCTTGGTTCTAACGAAGAGGATGTATTTTTTACCAAAGGGAAAGGTACGCTATAACATAATGCTTCTTGCATTAAGTTCAACCTGGCACATAAACGGTATAATTTATAAAAGCAGAATTCCTTAAAACACTCAATAAATTTCGATTGAAATAGTTTGTGGTGGAGATTTTACAAGGAAAAGACGTACCACATTAAATAAACTGCTACTGAATAGTGCTTTAGAGGAATTGTGTTTAATATGGCCAATACACTTTAGGTAGAATGGTGCAATATAATATTAATATGATAAGTAATAAAGGCCCTGGTGACCTCTAATTCCTATGGGTAAAAGGCCACTGAACCTGCGAGCTCTTCCATGAAAGCACAGACGACATTTCGCTGCGTCCTTGCCTAGAGACATCTGTTTAGCTTGGCTGACCAACAGTTTATTTATCCCGGCACACGTCACGCGTATTCGCAGACCATTGATTCGAACCCGGAACGTGTTTTTGACGTAAATATCCACACCTCGGCCCGTTCGGGCCGAAATTAGACTGGGATCCATCGGCGGCCAAAGGCTCTTATTTCGAGCCGTTTAAAGGCCAGAATGAATTAACACGCTTATTGTTATGTGGCGGTGTTCGGATTGAAACTAGGATCGATCGTGATGGAAATAAATAGATTAGGGACGCTGGGTTTTTGAGGGTTGTTTGGTTTATGTTGACTGGCACGAAGTCATAACAGACTTCGACGTGATTGTCTGTTTGATCTAAAGGCAAAACGTAATTTGCGTCAAGACTCGAGAAACTCACAGGACCCTGAACCGAGCGAGGGCGTTGGCCGCGTCAGGATAACTTATAACATAAAGGAAGGGTAGGAATTCTGCGTTTAAGAGTAACGATCTGGGACATGTTTGGATGGGATAACATTATCCAGTTCTATCTTGAACGAAATTAAAATAAACGCGAGCCTTGCTAACACAAGAATGTTCGAAGAACGAAGTAATGGAACTTGGTTTACCATCACTGCACTTTTTGAAATCTGTTAGATTTAAACACGCACACAAGATCCTAGTTTGGATTTTAATAGTATACCTGCGACCGATTTAGGTACCTAAAGATAACACAGGTTAGTAAATGGACATCCCTCACATAAAAAAAACCCGGGACGAGTCGCCTAGATTGGCCCAAGCTCCCTTAAAATTTACAACCCGACTTTTAGCACTGTCCCTTACTTTAGTATCCTTTTTAGGTAGATTCGGGACAGGTACGGTACGTAAGTACCTACGTCTGGTTAGCTTAGTTTCAACGAAATTGTCTGCAGCAAAAGGTATCAATATTATGCCCAGTTTCACGTGGTAAGTTATACAAATACGATAGTAAGGGCAATACCTAGCAGTAGATATTGTGGACTAATTCAAACAATTGATTCTTGTGAAGAATGACTCGCTTATAGGACGATTATAGGACGTGACCGATTCTCGTGTCGGTAGCGGCATTTCAATCAACAATTCCTTCAGTCAGAATCGCGTTCTATAAGACTTAAACTTAGTTTATTATATTTTACATCTTTTCTTGTATGACTATCACTCTGCGATAGGTCGAAATGTCAGTGCAGGTGACAGTTGCCAAATGGGAAACGATTTGTACTTTATTATGACAATGCAATGTACATGGAATTGTCATTTTAAACGATGATTTGTTTGTATGAAACAGAGCCCAGATAGGTTCGCCGTTATTGTATGGCGTCTTCAGCGTACCTATTTCGACGTCAGATGTTCACAAAAGCGTGCACACTGCGGGTCACAGACTTCCATAGGTCAGCGAATGGTGTTTCCCATGTTTTACGCTCTAGCGTCCCTCGGGGCGAGTGTAGACGGCGCCAGGAACGGGCGAGAGTGTGGGTGTGGCCAGCTGATCGGTCACGCGGGCTGTTTACCCGAAATGACGCTCTTATTATTGATTTTACCCAAGCGGTGCGTATAGTTGGACAGGTGTTCTCAACTAGGTGAAATGCGTAGTCACACTTGTTACAACAACAGGTAAACGAGGAACAGTGCCGCTGTGACCGATTTTTGTCGTCGTGCTTGGAAGGTGCATCCTTAGTCAAGATTCAAGGGGAAAATGTATCGAATTATGATTGCCAGATAGAATGAGTACTATTGACTCACACAACATTACAACATTTTTGTACACTGAAGATATGATTAAAAAAAACTGGTTTGGGCTCTGTGAATTTTCCTTCCAATTTTAGGTAAGTAGGTACACGATTGTAGACCAAGATAATTTCGTTTATATAATATATACCACCACAAAATTGTTACAAAACGCTAGGCGGCTAGGTATGACGGCGCCGATCAGATTCGTGCTGAATCGTCGACCTAGATCGAATGTTGCCTACCTGACACCTACTTGGCGACTATTTCTGGCTATTCCTTCCTGCGCTGACCTTGATCCCAGTTTTCCCTTGGAGATAAACCTTTCTCTCTCACTCAAAAACATTGTAGGACCAGTTTTACTCATCAATAGCAGTCACTTTTGCCAAGGAACCGGCCTTTCTATCGCGAAAATACATCAGCTGATCGAAACTAAACTTAATTTGCGACTGTTTAGGTGAGTGGCGTACTAACCTTGATCCCGGAGCGTCCCTGCTGCTTCAGCAGCACGTTCTCCGGCTTCATGTCGCAGTGGATGATGCGGCTCTTGCTCAGCGCGTGCAGACACTGCAGCAGACTGTGCGAAAACTTCCGCACAAGCTGCAACGAAAATCCCTGGAACTTGTTCTTCTTTATTAGCTCGTACAGGTTGATCGAGAGCAGCTCGAACGTTATGCAGGTGTGGTTCCTAAACGTGAACGAGTCGAACATGTGGATCACGTTCATCGTGTTGTCTTTGTCTTGCTCGCGCAGGTGCTCCAGGATCCTGATCTCCTCCTGCGCCTGCCTGTGGAAGCGCTTCTCGTTGCGCACCATCTTCAGAGCCACGTTCTCCCGCTTCTTGTGGTCGTAGGCCTTCACCACCTGGCCGAAGCTCCCCTTGCCGATCACCTTCAGTACCTCGTAGCGGTACGCGATGTGATCGTGCGGGATGTGGATGTAAGAGCCCTGCTCGTTGTCGTACTCGCAGTTGTTGGGGAAGCCGACCAGCCCCGGCCGCTTCTTGGCGTTCGCCCCGATGAAGTACACTTGGGGGTAGTCGAAGATCTCGCGGTGCTCGTAGGGCGTGAGCTTGTTCATGTAGAGCTTCATGACTTGCTCGGGGCTGGCGGCCGCGGCGGGCGGGCGCTTGTCGGGCGGCTGCGCGTTGGGCGCGGGCGGCGCCGGCGGGCCCGGCTCCAGCGGCGGCAGCGCGCCGTCCCGCAGCAGCGCGCGCCCGAACGCGTGCGCGCTGCCCAGCGGCATGTCGCCGGTCATGGCCGCGCGGCCGCCGCCACCTCGCACCTCGCTAGCCGTCGCCGTGCCGACCCACGCGTCAACACTCCTGACCACACTGCACCTCACTGCACTTGCACTCGTCGACGGAGCCACAACGACATTTCACATAAACCGAGAGGAGCGAGACCCACGCTTCCACTTATCAGGGCACATTCCGTCTCGGCGGCGTCGGATGGTGCTGCGGCGGAGGATACCTGCGGCGCGGACGAAAAACGCAAACAAAGACCACCGTGCGGGCCTACCCGACGACAGGACCAGAGAGAAAATAGAAACCGGTCGCCAAAGTCATTGAACCGTTCGACCGCGTTGAGCTCGCGAGAGCGAGTGAGATGGAGTATGGAGGACGAACTTCGCATTTCTCCGCCAGCTGGCGCTTTGAAAGGCATAGACAATTTTGCCCAAAGACCTCAAAATAATAAGAGTTTAATGTTGCCAGAACTCGCTTTCAACGAAAGTGCTGCTATCAAAATAATTAAAATTTTAATAATTAGGACATCGTTTAGTATCGTTCAATAAGCATACATCGGTTCACTTTCTTGATAAACAATAATAAGGTTCCTCCGGAGCATGTTATAAATATTATCCTACTACTATTAAATACGAAAATTCGGATTGATGGATGTTTGTTAGGTACTCGATCACGCCAGAACGGCTTAACTGTAGATAAAGTTTGGCAAAGAGATAGATTATAGCGTACAAATGGTAAAAATGCTACTTTTTAACAAAAAAAAAATCAAGACTTCAAAGTGATTAAAATCGCTAACTTTGAAAAAATATTGTAAAACAAACTCTTCACAAAAAAACCAGAAGTAAGTATTACAATTAAAGCTTTATTAAAGATTAAATCATTACCTCTCTGGGATACAGGCGTGAGTTTTGTATGTATGAGTGCATTACCACTGAGTTAAATTTGCAGATACGTAGTAGACTAAAGGAACAAAACACTTATTACAAAATCTAATTTAAAGATTTTGTTTTAACATTTATTATGTTGTTAGTGTTGTTGTGTTTTGAAGACACTTTTTATTTTTGAATATATGATTTTTTGTGAAGATCGCAAACTGTGATATCCAACAACTATAAAAAAACTTAAAATAGCTTCAAGTATTAAAATTTTAAGAGTTCCTCCAAGAAACCACCGTCAGATTCGGACTATGACTATAGGATTACCTGTGAAGTCTACCCTTTCGAAAGAAAAAATAATTTTCCAAATCGGTCCACACAATGTCCAGAAATCGGGGAACATAAAAAAAAACCCGACGAACTGAAAACCTCTTCCCTATTTTGAGGACAATTAAAAAGACAACCATTATTGTCGTAGGCCAAGACCCACAATGGGTTATATTGTAGCGTCATAATTAATATGTAAGTATTGTTAATGACTCGCGATGCTAAAGAAATGAGGGAAATGGTGTTAACTAAGTTTATCCATTAAAATCAAATAGAAAACCACAATCAGATAGACTGAGATGCAATATAGTCGTAGTTTTGCTATCGTAGGTAGTTCGCAAGGTCAACGGATCAGTGCGTGAAAGCTACTTCATTGAGAACCTTCGACGAGAAAAAAAATTCCAAAAGGGAAAAAACCCTTCTAGATCTAAGAGCCTGGCAATAAATTCAAAATTCAAATTCAAACATTTTGTTCATATTACAGACAAAATGTTTACTTTATGAACGTCAAAGTTGTTAGAATAATGAATGAAAAATATTTGAACATTATTCTTTAATTATTAATGAGCGTTTTTCCTTATGTCAAATTTAGTTCTAAAAGAATCCCTAGGTGGCGCTGCCGTACCGTAATAATAAACGTAAAAGCAAAAAATAATACTATGGTTCTGTGGAATTTGTGATGGTTGATTACGGAAAAACAAAAATGCTGTTGTCGTTTGGTGATAAGTGCGATTTTGGATATTTTGGAGTCTGCTGTGGATTGTGGGTTTGGATTTTTATTTTTATTACGAGAAACCTCGTCCGAATAGCAACCCTGGTTCCTTCTCTTGTTTAGTAAGGGATTCCGTTTTCAGCCATCATGGCGTAAAGTTCGATTTTTTTGTAACAATGTTTCCCGAACATCAGTTAGGGCTAAAGTTTCGTACAGGCCCTGTAAAATAAAGATTTAATAATAATAATAAAATTTTAATCTTGTTTAGTAATCTGTGGATCAACTTTGACATTGATTGCCCTTATATTAAAAAAAAAAAAAAGACATTGATTGCTACGAATCACAATTTTGAACGTAGAAACGAATAACGCCATCTAGATTATCTCAAGGATTATCTCAACTAAGAAAAAAAAAAGAAAGGAGAAACGCTCATTAAAGAATAATGTTCAAATGAATTTCCTAGTATGTGGCAACATTGCCTGTTGAGGTTTGGGTCTTTCACAAAAAAAGATATTTCATTCATATTAGTCTATGGTGCTACGCGAGCGCCATCTCTTGGCAAAACGCGGAACGTCTCATACATTGTCATCGGGGTCCTTCAACCACACGTCTTTTTCAATTCCGTTCCGTTGTTTTCTGTCAAATTGCGGTGATAATTTTAATTTTCTACAAAACATTAGTGCCTAAGCAACTGTGTTACAAACAAACGCCCGAGATATCCACGGAACCAATTCGGGAAGTCAAACATACAGGTTAGTCATTCTTCTCTACACTCAGTCATCAAATCCGGAATATATTTTTTCCGCGATTTTTATGTGGGCATCACATTGATTAACACTTCTCTTCAGCGATAATTCGCGCCTCCTCTTCGTCAACCAGATTAACGAATCTCTAAAGTGTGGTGTTAACGACTTGGCAATGCGATTTGTTATCCCCAAACAATATAAAACCATTGTTTCTTCCTTCGACACTGATCGTCAGAGTAGCTCTGATACTTTCATTTACAAGTATCATCGTAAGTACGTGATAACATGCATTGGAATGCTGGTGGATACGTCAGCCTTGTGTGAGTGAACCATTCACGGTAACTAAGGTACTCATGTCAAGAATCATTGGAGATATCCACTTCCTTGTTTTAACATTTCAAGGATTGTGTTAAGCGCGTAACGCTTGGCTCAGTGCCAGTCTATCGTGTGCATTAATGAAGTTTTGTAAATGCAATCAATAACACTGTACATTTTAAAATAAACATAGTGATTTCGTAAACCAAAACATGTTTTTCCCCATACTACAGTGTTATTGTACAATACCTGATAGTGGCTGCATCCATGCCTCTTTGTTTATAAGACATTGAGTCATACAGAGCTCTTGTTATTTTAAGTGTTCGTAGTGGTTCAATAGACTGAGTCATTTAATAATAAAACAGGGCTGGCTGTTACATGTCCGTTGCAGGAAACAGCATCAAATATTTTATTACTAGTTAATTTAATGTTGTTGAAGAAAAGATTTTTATCAAAGAAATCACATAAACGAATGAAACTTCTTTATTGCGGTAAGCTTGATTATTTCTTTCCAGCTAACCCACATAGATGTGGAGGGAGGATAGGGTTATTATTATTACTCATCCTCTTTGCTCCTATCAGGAGTATCATAATTTGACTTTGATGTTTATGAAGTTAATTTTTATACTGAAATTGAGAATAAATCTACTGTAACAATAGGGAATGGATGAAAATATCAGAAGTGCTTCATAATTTTTTTGGTGATAGGAATAACCTTCCTTAATGCGAGAAAAAAAAAGCTGTCAATGTCATTGTCACCACAGATTTTTTTTTCATACGTAGCGGACCAAGGAATATGTCTGATATGCCGTACTGAGCCCAGAACAACGAAAGGAAAAATATTAAGATTATTTAAAAATTAACTATGAAGTCAAAAAAATTTAAGCTTTTTTCTCGCGTTAGGGAAGGTTATTCCTATCACCAAAAAAAAAATCAAGCACTTCTGATATTTTCATCCATTCCCAATCCGCTACTTGACTCTTTGTTCAAGTAAGCCTTAAATGCTAAATATCTCTTCCATTAGACCAAAAAATATTTTAGTATATTTTTTGAGGACCTAAAAGCAACAAAAACATTATTTTAAAACGTTGTTTTGCTAAACAGCCAAAAACGCGGTCCGCCATTTTTGTCTATGGTTTGAACTCCAAACTGTTGTAAACAAAGTTAGTGATGGAACTCGAATCAAAAATGACAATTCGAATCGACTCGAATCACCCAGAAGATGATTCAAATCATGATTCGAATCGACCCTCGATTCGAATCAATATGCTGATTCGAATCAATAATGTTGATTTGAATCAATATACTGATTCGAATCAATATGTTGATTTGAATCATATGTTGATTTGAATGAATGAATGTTGATTCAAATCATTATTATGATCCGAATCGATACGATGATTCGAATCAATACGGAGACATCATTATGCATTGAAAATACTGATAAAATGTACCTATAAAAATAATAATTTTCAATGTAAATGTTTCAATACACCCAATTATTTTCCATGTTTTCATCAAAATTTAGTAATTATTTTAATAAGTAAAGGTATGTGTCCGTTATATGAAATTTATTTATATATTTATTTATTCAACACTAATTTTCACTTACACGCATACACTCACACACACAGAACAAAAAAAAAGAGTAGAAGTAGTGACATGACCTATCAATAAGAAAACCAGTGTGACCAAACTCACACACACAAATCAAACGCACACTGTGAATGCCAAGCTGCCATTGGCAAATAAAGGCAATTCTGAAAAGGTCTACATCACAAAAGTTCCAAGTAAAATATGAACCTTTTCAATCATATAAACAATGATCAAAATCAAAAGATAATGATGAAATTAGGTTTGACATACGATCTTTGTTTTGTAGTACCGCTACTCTACATTAGATGGAACTACCGCCGCGTGTGATCGTCGAGAAGCTTTAAGTTCTATGCCATAAAGTCGAATATTGAAAAATAACTATCTGCTATGTTGCTACTCAGGCTAAGGATGGGACATATTGCCATATCGACAAATTATAGAACTGTTTCATAAAGCGACAGTTGAAAATGAATTTGTTATGACAATGTTTCTTAATCATTTATTTTTTTTAGTACCTACATTGACAAAGTAACATAATGTATTCCCTTCTGCCAAACTGTACCACAGTTCGATGTAAATTACGCAGCCGGCTACCATATTAACTGTCCTTCTGGATGATTGGCTACGCAATGTACCTATAATGGAATTCTCATAATCTAACCATAGTCGCTTTATGAAACGAAGCCCAGCAAACTTATCGTGTACAATTTATAGAGAATAAGAAAGCCTATTGTATATATTTTTTTTAACTGTAACTTTTATTTGTCTCTTGCTTCTTGTGTGCAATAAGGAATATTCTTTTTTTTTACGTAGCCTCGATTGTGTCCACAGAACAGAAAAAAAGAGTAGAAGGAGTGACATGACCTATTAGCAGGAAAACCAGTGTGACCAAACTCACACATAAGCCAAAACCCACACTATGAATGCCAAGCTGCCATTGGTAAATAAAATAAAGTTCCACGTA
The DNA here is from genome assembly GCA_947310845.1 of Yponomeuta plumbellus. Classification (NCBI taxonomy): domain Eukaryota; kingdom Metazoa; phylum Arthropoda; class Insecta; order Lepidoptera; family Yponomeutidae; genus Yponomeuta; species Yponomeuta plumbellus. The sequence goes on along the minus strand of OX371216.1, from coordinate 6,860,498 downwards.
ACATATGAACCTTTTGGTGATATAAACAACGATCAAAATCAAATGATAATGATGAAATTAAGTTTGACATTAGATCTTTGTTTCGTAGTACCGCTACTCTACACTAGCTGGAACTCCCGCCGCGTCTGACTGTCGAGAAGTTTTATGTGATAGACCATAAAGTCGAAAATTAAAAAACAAGTATCTGCAATAGTGCTTCTCAGCTATGGATGGCCTATCGACAAATTATAGAATTGTTTCGTAAAGCGACAGTTGATATTTAATTCAATTACAATTCGATGTAAATTACGCAGCCGGTTAGTATATTAACCTACCTTCTGGATGATCGGCTACGCAACGTATATGGAATTCTCATATGAAACTAACCATAGTCGCTTTTGAAACGAGGCCCAGCAAACTTATCGTATGTATAGTTTGTTTAATTTTTTATTTATTTATTTAAAATGTCGTTATCCATCAACGCTTGTGCTTCACTTATATTATGGAGATGACATTTGCCAACGAAAGTCACGAGACTTCCCCATACATATAAGAAGTAAGCGTTGATTAAATTATCTAGACCCCCCCAGATGATTTTACTACACGAGCACATAAAATCATCTAACTTTGAAATTATGCATGCTAGTTTAGTTTTGATGACAATACGCCAATCTATACTAATAAAAATGACATGTTTTTTGAACTAAAACTTTCGGCACAACACATTGTAAACATTTAGTCCGGATCTACTTACGGGTGTTGTTTTATCGGACGAGTCCGACTAGGTTTCGCTCCGATACGCAGAGCAGTGAGTGGGTGGTGAGCAGAGACGGAGCTTGCGTCGTTCGGTTGTTCGTCTCAAAATGGGATGGGTAAGTTGATCCGGATTAAAAGTTTACAAAAATGACATGATACTGCAGTCAGGACCACATTCTCGCAAAGGAACTAAACAGCGTCAAGGAACATGAACAATAAATTTTGCGCAGTATCAAAAATAATTGCAACTAAAAATGTGTTAAATAATAATAATAAAAGATGATAATAAACACTTACATACAGGCACATACATTGCCTCTGGCCCCACCGTGGGATACCTTGTGTCGTGGGCACCAGAAACAACGACGTCACAAACATGTAAACATACAAGACCTGGGATTTTTTTTTCCCCAGCCGGGATTCGATTCCGGGATCTCTCGCATGGTAGTCAGATGCACTAACCACTGCGCCACAGAGGTCTTCAATTAAAATAAAATAACGACAATTATTTTCCCAAAATACCTAATAAGACGCAGGTACTCTACCTAAAGTACCGATAATTATTTATTACTGCTAAGTCATAGACAAAATATTATCGATTGATTTTTATAATGTTGTGTCCCAGCTGCAATTGCTACTCATTTGAGTAGCATTCAAATGTTGACAGAAATTTGTAGAAAAAGTACACTGACTTCGACGAAAATTGAACATTATATTCCAGTAAATAAGGGTTTTACATTCTCACTTTCGGATTGCTTTCCTTGTTCATGTCATTACAAATTTAATTTCTATTAAATTAAATACAATGGAAATACTACTTACCGATGGAATGTTACGGCATGATCGGTACATTTTGGTCCCCAACTTTTAGAAAAACTGTCATAGACTACGCTTATGCAATACATTGCTAATGTGAGGCACGCAGGCACCGCCCACTTACGATTTCTACTCTTTTTTTTTGTTCTGTGCTCACACACCTACAGTACTTAAGTTCACAAATGTTTGATACTTGAAGCATGTAATGTAATTTTTTTTTGTCAACGCTTTTTCGTTATCACCGTGTTAAAATGTCTTCTGAAAAAACTTATCCAGCACAACTCTTTCACTTATTCCACTCTGACCAACTGAACTATGAACTAAAACTCTACTACTATTTTATTTCTAACAGAGATATGAGGTAGTTTTGGGTAGTATTTGTGTTGAATGGTTTTGAAATGTGTTTAAGATGGTATTGGAATATTCTTAAACCATAATTTATCCTTGCACATTATTTGATTTGAGATAATGTTTAGCAAGGTTTTGGACTGTATTTGGTATTATTTAGAAATTATCGATAAAAAAACATCCCAAACACATCCCAAAACCATCCTAAAACATAACAAAACCATCCTAAACATATCCCTAAATCATTGCTAACACATTTCAAAACCATTCCAAATACATACTAAAACGCCTTAAGCGGTCGTCTGCGGCTATGTCCATATTTGAACAAAACAATAGATTTTCTGTTGTTTTTCTAATACTGCATACTAGAGGTTAAACACAAACATCCTAAAACTATCCCAATTATACCCCCAAACATTCTAAACACATATCGAAACCGTCCCAAAAACATGCAAAAACGATCTTAAACACATCCCAAAACCATCCTAAATTCATTTCAAAACCATCTAAACACATCCTAAAAAAAACAAATAATACATCCCAAACACATTTCAAAGCGATCAAAACAAAAAGTTATAATCGAAAGTAGGTAACAATAATGCAGTGGAATGTGGAATGGAAAGAACCAGTTGACAAGTTCGGTTGGTCAGAGTGGAATAAGCCCTTTAAACACCAATTCACTTTAACCACTTTCTAAAAAACTTCATAGTTTAACATAAGAAAAAGTTAATACCTTATCAGTAACATAGAAACAAGTCAAAACTGAAACAATAACTGTTTAAAAAAAAAACTTCAACAAATCCTACTTGTCTCATCGGTCAGGTAAGATTGCCGCGCAATGAGCAATTCGAGTAAAAAAACTGATTCGAATCCACAATCTGATTCGAATCAACAAACTGATTCGAATCAGCGATCTGATTCGAATCAACTCGACCATTCGAATCAAGCTATGATTCGAATCAACTTAAATTCTCATTCGAATCAAGTTTTTACCGTCGTGATTCGAATCATTCGAATCAAAGGTGATTCGAGTCCCATCACTAACAAAGTTTGACATTCAACATAGGTAGAGTTCGTGCCACGAAGGAAGTAGGAGTTAATAATAATGAATGGCTTTTATTGTTATGGCCTTAAGGATTTTACCGTGGGACTTGTTTGGTGAAACGATCTTTACCTAGTCCTAGAATCTTAGTGATCTGTGAGCATAGTGAAATAACAACAACGCAACCATGATTTCATCGAGTTTACATGCAAAATATATCAATTATCATTATTCGAGAATGCAAAAACACGTCAATAGAGACCGCCGGAAAGTCGCAGATTCGCGTAGGTACCTACCCAGTGAAATAAACATACGAAAAACTTGGCTCAAACTTGCCAAGAGAGACCCCGATTCTTTATCGACTGAAACTTGGGTGTATTTTATGTGAAGATCACTTTTATGTAAGTCCTGTAATATCAATGTACACAGAAACTGTTTTTAGCTATAATAATGCTTGGTTTGATTTGATTTGGTTTTGGCAAATCGGTACTACCAGCTTCCACGAATCCAGCGTCCATGATTGCGCTTATCAATAAAATGATAAGACACTAACTGCACAAGAAGAGTTTTTGCAAAAACACTAAATCCAATCCAAATCACAATCGAACCTACGCACACACGACTGACAGATGTTTGTTTACAACCAAAGGTGCTTTCAAGATGGCGGATAGTGTTTTCACCGTTCCGATTTAAAGGCGAAAAATTTTTTTTTTATTTGCAAAGTTTGCAGCCATCCTGCATATTTACTTAGCAAAGTCAATATATTTCGGTTTCTTACGTTAGATACTACAGGAAATATCCATTTATCGCGTCAAATTTGATATGAGGCAAGTAGCTTATTGGCAATCAATGGAAAGGTTAAAACACTTCATTGTCACAGAGGACTAATGATAAAGGTTAATCTCATACTTTAGTAGGTTTATTTGAATACATCTTGGTTTTTTAAATTTGAGAAAGAACTAGTCGGTGGAATTTCTTCACAGATTCTTCTATAAAAAAAAACACCCAGCGAGGCTTCCACAGTTTCCAGTACTCGCAGTTTTCCCGAACTATCAACGAAAATTTTTTAAATTATTTATTTAAAAAATTACAGAACGTTTGTCAGATTTTTCCCTGTATTTGCAGTATATCATGATATTACTGGCTAAATTTCATATTTCCGTGTTAGGTTTTAGTTTCAACTCGAAATCTCCACAAGTTCATGATATAAAGGGTCTTTAGAGATAAACTGTCATCAAAGTTATAATTCCGTTTTTTTAGATACAGAACCCTAAAAATTGGTTCTTGCTTCCAAAGCAAAGCTTCTATAATTGCGAAATAATAATGCGCTAGCCCCACAATTGGTCTATTTAAGAAGCTGCTGAAAGAGCATTATCTATCTCTATCATAATTTTCGAGCTATATATTTATTTATGTATTGTTTATTATGTATTCTATTCTTTTTACATGTATTTAGTTTATGTAGTGTATTTATTATTTGCATAGCGTAGGAAACTGTTTAGGACCCGTTTTTTACTGCTGCTCCGACTCGCTAAGGCTTGCTGGAAGAAATCTCTTACAGAGATAAGCTCGCCTTTGTACATATTGTTTTAATGTAATGTCTCGTGTGCAATAAAGTATAATAATAACTAATAATCATTTACTTTTAAGTGATATCTTTTATCTTGCATTGTATGGTATCTTATGTCTTATATAAAAAAAAAATTGGTCAGAGCATCATACGGCAAGGCCTCTAACAGTTCCGATAATGTTTTATTGCATTATTGAGTGTTAGGATAAAAAAATAAGTATAAGGAACGTTTTTGGAAATTCCACTTTATAGGAGATTTTACATATCCTTGTGTTTAGTAAAACAAATCCATTTCAACTCATTTGCGTTCAGGCACCTGTTTCATGAAACTACATGGAACTAGAAAGACTAGTGAATATCGACTTGTCATAATAACTTGATCCTGATTATAATTGATTGACTGAATAACTAATTTACACTGTACCACGTCACTCAAAGAACATTAAACATTTACATACAGGCATTACTTACATCATTACATTAGGCATTATTTACATTGCTTCTGTATGTGCCTAGAATATCTTGTGATGTGGGAACCAGAAACAGCGTCATCACAAACTTGTAAACATCCAAGACCTGGGGTTCTTTTTTGTCCCCAGCCGGGGTTCGAACCCGGGACCTCTCGCACGGTAGGCAGGTGCGCTAACCGCTGCGCCACAGAGGTAGTCGGTTATCGTGAATTAACCGTACTTTAAAAAAAAAACGCTTAGATGTGTGGAGTAGTCATAGATATATTTAGCAATAATCCGTTATCAGAATTAATCAGTTGATAAGCCACACACACCTATGGGTTGTGTACCTATTTATAGGTAGGATGTTGTTAAAGCTGAACCAAAGTATATTATAAATTTAGAAATCAGAGCGGTAGAATGCCGGCATCTTATTCGGGAGGTCACGGGTTCGAATCCCGACAACAATGATTTTGTTTTCTAAGTTACTAACATTTGTGAAGTTATAGAACCGATACCACTCGCTGAATAGAAGCTACTAATGCTAAGGGAAATCAGTGAGGCAAAAACATTACGCCCAATTAGGATTCAGTAACAGGAAAGGAAAACAAACAAATTCAGCTTTGTTTATTATTTTAATTAGGACTTTTAGGCAGTTACAGGTGTTATCATCATCAACCCATTATGTCCCCACCTATAGGCACGGGTCTCTTCCCTGAAGAAGGCACAGGCCATACTCCACCACGGGGGCCAAGTCCGGATTGGTGGAGGTTTGTAAGGCTAGTGGCTGGTCTTACTGTCAGAAGTTTTCAAGCCGCCCTTGGCTTAGCGACGGCCAGATATCGACGGCAGATTTCAATATCTATCTCCTATTTATTCTATTCTCTATCTTATGTATTCTGCCCTTTGTGGCGCAGCGGTTAGCGCATCTGCCTACCATGCGAGAGGTCCTGGGTCCGATCCCGGCTGGGGACAAAAAAAAAACCCCTGGTCTTAGATGTCTACATGTTTTTGATGTCGCTGGTTTTGGTTACTTTCTTTAAGGGGGCTCCCATACGACAAACGTCATTTTTTTGCTCGATATTGATAACGACAACGGTTAGGCACTTGAAATATTCTCAGAATATAGAGTTATATTTATTTTCACTGTAAAAATAAATAATTAAATTAAAATAAAATCAAGAATCGCTCGTAGCCGGGGCTGCCCGAGTGATCTTAAACGATCACTATCGTTAAGCAACATACGGCGCGTTCAGTCCATGGATGGGTCACCGTCTATGACTAACGCTAGTGGCATTTTTCCGAGCGGTTCCGTGCTTCGCAAGGCACGTAAAGCAGTTGGTGCCGGCTGCCGTCGATAGATGGTAGTCGTTAAGCCAAGTCAGACGCCTTAAGGCGGCTTGAAAACTTCTGACAGTAAGACCAGCCACTAGTCTTACAAGCCTCCACCAATCCGGACTTGGCCCCCGTGGTGGAGTATGGCCTATACCTTCCTCAGGGAAGAGACCCGTGCCCCTCGGTGGGGACAAAATGGGTTGATGAAAAAAAAAAAACAATACTTATTTATAGAGGGCTCCCATGCAAACAATGTGATTTTTATAGATAATGGTACGGAACTATTCGTGCGCCAGTCCGACACGCACTTGGCAGGTTTTTTTTTATAATCATTTCTGTGTGCGGTGTATTCATTTATCCATTATCTATTTGCGGACCGGAAATCGAAACATGATCTAATATTAACACCTCCCTGGAAGTTTGAATGACAGTTGGTCTTGCTTGTTCTACATAAGGCTCCGTTGGCGCTGTTTTAGAAGGGGTTCTCAAACTGGCATTCCGTAAGGGTACGTGGGGAAGAGGTACTTAAAATCAAACTCCCAAAAAATTGTGTGTAACCCACATTAAGTTTAAAACTCAAAATAAACGTATTTTATTATTTTTAAGAAGTAGGTGATAGATAAAAAAGATCACTATCACTACATAGTATAAAACAAAGTAGCTTCCCGCTGTCTCTCTCTCTGTCTACCCTATGCTTAGGTCTTTAAAACTACGCAACGGATTTTGATGCCGGTTTTTTTAATAGATTGTGATTCAAAAGGGAGGTTTATGTGTGTAATACACTATCAATATCAGAATCTCTCGTAGCCCCGGCCAAGAGCGTACCCAGGATTTCAGCTAGGAGGGGGCAGGGGGCTGCTTATACCTGTTTCGAAAAGATCGTCGGTCGGGTATATTGAAACAAAAAATCATGAAAATTGACTTTTATTTATTAATTTTGATGATGACACAAAATAAAATACTATACATAATTATACTATACATTATGTATAATATATATATTATGTATGTATATATTAATGTAACAGTAATCTTCTCGGATTTGCCGAAAATTTGTCTATGACAGTCTTTTCAATAAACTCACTGTTGTCTTTTAAATCATTGCGATGTACGCTCATCAAACATAAACCCGTAAGCCTTTCTTCACCCATGGTGCTTCTAAGCCACGTTTTAACTCTTCGCAGCGTACTGAAGGACCGTTCTACGGTCGCCGTGGTGCATGGGATAGTGCTTAAAATAATTAATGCCTTTCTGACAGCAGGATAAAAAATGTTGGCTTCGTTGAACAGATCAACTACTTCTATGTCCCTTAATTGATCATCTGATAAAGCCTTCGTCACCCATAAATAATGCCAAAGGTTCAGTTCTCCGGTGATATCCAGGTTATAAAATTCTTGGAATGATTCTGTGTTTTTGTGTAGGTCTGTAATGCTGGTTTTTGTCATATACAAGGGATGTAGCCTGCTTAAAGCAAACGCCGGAGTATTTTCTTGAGAGAATCGAATATTCAATGATGAAATGAGTGAATCAATGTATTGTATTATCAGGGAACGCCGCCAATATTCGTAATCATTGTCTGATGGCGGATTACTTCTATGTGTTTGCTTATGAGCAAGACGTGGAACCGAAATTTCTATGTTCAAATCCATTGCAACAGCTCGTGCTTTTTGAAGTATTTCATTACTTATTCTATCAGGAAACTCGCGGTCATTTCTGAGAATGTCCTTGATATTTTTGATGTGTTCCCCTACCGAGATAATGTCGATCGATTTAGCTTGCAGTGCGTTAACTACGGTTCTAAAACTGCTGAATATTTGGCAATTGTTTGTAGAGTAACAATAAACACTGGTTTTGTAACGGCTGAATGCAACTGATATGCAGATTTTCTGGTGGCATAATTTCCCTCTACGGATAACGTTTCTAGAGATTTCACAAGCTCTGAAAAATGTTGAGAAAACTTTCTGATTGATTTATATTTTTCGGACCATCTCGTCTCACATAATCGTGATAGGTTTGGAGCGTAGTTTCGACGTGTAGTCGATTCCCTGAAAAAGGTTATAACATCCTTTACAGTGGCGACAGTATTTCTAATTTCTGGCACTGCGTTCGAATCATTCACAACAAGGTTGAGTTTGTGACTTGAGCAATGAAAATATAAAGAAATATAATGAAAATATAAAGCACGAGGATATTTTTTTCTCAAAATGGCTTGTACGCCACCCTCTTTCTCTGCCATTGTAGAACAGCCATCGAATCCAAACCCTACGCAATCTTCGGTTGAGAGGTTAGAACTAATTAAGAAATTGTCAATTGCTTCGGCAATTGCGGAAGCATTTTGTGCTTTTAGTTCAACAAACCCTACAAATTCTTCTCTGATTTTCCTCTTGCTTTCGTCGTAGAGCCGCACGCCTATTGACAGCTGTTCTTTCCCAGATACGTCTGCTGTTTCATCAGCTAAGACTGCGTAAGCCATGGTCTTCTGAACCTCACTAATTATACTCTCCTTAATAACTTCGCCACATAAATTTATCAATTCGTTTTGTATTTTTGGCGATGTGTAAACTGCATTGCGACGTTACTTTTCCAGGTGACTCTTTAATTTGTCGTCCCCTGAATTGATTCTCAACTTCAATAAATCTAATAAAACACCCTCATCTGCTTGTTTGCCCCTAAGAAGCATATCATGTGTACCGCAAAATACTATACAAGAAATAATTGATGACAATATTTGTCTGTTTTCATCGATTGCTTTTTGGTGTCCACTTTGCAGTTGGATGTCTACAGGAACATTTTCAAGAAAAATTTTTGCAGCATTTGTCGCCGTTTGGTGAAGGTTGGTCGTTGCATGCTTTCGGCAGTCTTCATGCATATTTTTGAACTTTATAAATGGCCTGACCATAAACGATCCCAAAATTCCTCTCACAGTGCTAATGGGCGGAGGGAAGAAACACAATGCTTACAAAGAGCACCTTTTAGTCGCTTGGAATATACTAGCCATGGTGAATATTGATCCAACCAAGCATGATTAAATTTTCTTTTTAAATGGCTTGCATCACTTTCAAAATCGTAATTTCTGGGTGGGATCCAAGGATTTTGTAACAACTCCCTCTTCTTTTCCGTCGATAGCTGGGTAGCCAACCCAACATAACGACCCAGATCATTTTCATGACAGCCATCGTCCACTATAATTTCAGGATCGACGTTGACGTCATAAGTTTGTTGGGATGTCGATGGAGAAGAATAGTCGGCAGCAGATATATTAACAGGTTCTGCTGGAGAATTTGACGCTTGTCCAATGTTAGCATGCAATGATCTTGGCATTACATGAGTGGTTTTATCATGGTTGTCATTTTCATCGCTTCCACTGCTACTTTCCCGACATTTTTTTCTTTTTTCGCGTGTCCTCCCTAAAAAATGGATACACAAAATTACTCTTACAGTGTTTAGGCGGGTTGCATAAAGATCAAGTTTCACATTCTAATATATTTACTTCCTATCAGTAAAAGTAAAATCGCGATATTCAAAACTTTGTGGTTTGAACGCCAAATAATCAAAACTAGGTAAGTAATTTGAAATAATACACTTGTTGTGACGTTAGAGAAAAGGGACTTTGTGGTCGGTATGGACTTATTAATAAATCCAAAATATTGCAAGGATCTTTCTTTTATGTTTTTTTTAACTTTTTAATCACAATATATTCACAAATGTTATTTTAGCTATTATAACAAAACCACGTCTTGTAATGAATAAATTTAAATATTGTAAGTAATGTTTAAGATATACACTTACAAGAGAGTCAAAGCCCCCCTTAAACAAATCAAATAATCATATTAGGTACCTACTTAAGTGTTTTGTTTTGACTCACCTCTTTTAAAGAATTTCCTGATATCCATTTGACGGAGTAATATTTCCAGTTGTTGTGCAGTAAACGTAAATCTCGTGTCGCCGCAACGAAACTATAAGACACTATGGCGTATGAAATATTCGCTCGTATTACACTCCGAACTGAATTGTATTCGAACTAAATTGACGTGCTCTGCCTCACGCTTCCGCTTATATATTGAAATATTCTCGCTCCCGAAATATGTAGAAAATACTCGACTCTATTTCCATCCTTGTCTTGTCTTATATTTGCTATCACTGTCTTTTCTTTCCAGAATAGTCCATGCTAGAACGTTCTTCGTGGCATTGCTATTCAATACAAGATGTCGCTATTGACCGTATAAATTGATCCTATTTCTTTTTACTGGAAAAAGTACTGCCGTCCGAAACTAGATGGCGCTAGATGTTGTTTTCTCCCAAATAAGAATCTTAAACTAAATCTGTACAGATATATACTACTTAAAATAATATGCAACATATTGAATATTGTTTTATTTTAGCATTAAAAACAAATTAATATAATAAAACCAAACTTGCATCAAAACCGTACTTAGTTTTTATTTATTCTGTCTCGTAATCAAAATCAGATTCCATAAATTAAATTCTCGACTATGAATCGTTACTATCACTTTCATTATCACTAAAAAATAATAAAAACGAAATAAAGAAATAAATAAAGAGTATCAAAACTTGATCAAAACATTTTGCGTTTTGTTTGACGGCGGCTGAAGGTTGCCAATTATATTATAATAGTACATTATGATACAAGTGTGCTAAGTTGGTCATTGCAGTCGAGGAGGTTTTTAAGCCTGAGCCGAAGGCGAAGGCTTAATAGAGCCGAGAACTGTAATTACCAACGCACACGAGTATCATACGACGTTTTTCAAAACACACTTGCGAATAATAATAAATTCTCAAATGTGTTGGAAAACGTTTTATTTCACAGCCAAACACGATAAAATGAGTAGATATATGAAATTATAAAGCGAATAATAAAAAATAGCTTATAGGAAAACAATATTTATTCGTATAAATCATTGGTAAAAAGAATTATTATCTATTTGAATAAGATTGTTTAATTTATTTGCAAATAATTAACATTTTCGGAACAAAACTTTTTTCAAAAAGGATGCACATACATGGACTGTACAGTCCTTAGCTTGTCCCCATTGGGATAATTGGATGAACAGCGACAATTTAAAACTATATATAATCAAAAACACGCGTGCGGTAATGATAAGACAAAAACGCACGCGTGTGTAATTTGAAGCATTATGAGTCTAATTACTGTGTAATAAGAGCCACATTATGAGCAAGTGTGTTGAAAAATATTCTAATAAATACGTTGTGACACGATCGACACGACTCACTATACAGACTCTATATCGAATGAATTCGAATGTTGTAGAATATTGAACTATAGAAAAAACAAATCTGGCTGAAAAGATATTTTGTTTCCAACACTTCATTTTGCGCAGAGTAGGTAACACGTTTTTGATTTCTATTTGCCAAAAAAAAAAAAACATTTAATTCATCTGGGCAGCTGCCCCCCCCTGCCCCTACCTGGGTACGCCCTTGGCCCCGGCCGCCTGTGTGATCTTAAAACGATCACTAAGGTTGTAATATAGGGCGCGTTCAGTGCATGGATTGGTCATCGTCTATGACTAACGCTAGTGGCATTTTTCCGAGCGGTTCCGTGCTTCGCAAGGCACGTTAAAGCTGGCCGCACACGCACGGTTTCCTGATTCGGTTTCCTGATCAGGAACTCAGATTCGGAATCCCGAATGCACGTCTTTCATATAAATATTCAACAAGGCGCACACGCTCTGACAATTTTCGGACGGAAAAATAACCGAATGTCATTCAGAATTGAAAGCCGCGCGTTCGGGTTGGCAGAACGGAAAAAAACCTGATGACGTCATCCCGAACGCAGCGTGTCTATACATTTTGTATTACCTACCGCACACGAACGGAAATTTTCGTTCAGAACCGCGCGAGCGCCGTGCTGAGTAGACGGGTTTTGCATGAAACTTCGTTAAAAATGAGCGAACCAGAAAATCTAATATTAGCGGTTGAAAAATATTCATGCATATGGGATATTCAAAATCTGGATTGTTGTGTTGTGCTCTTTTGAGATGGAATTGACTCTCTTTAATTCCTTGAGTGTTCAATGGGTGTACCCAATAACGACGATTCCGCTTTTTCTTACATAGCACTTGTAAAAGTGAAATGGCAATCAATGTTTCGTCATCCATGTCCAAACGTGTGTTCACGAAGATGTCACTCTAAATACTGGCAAGAAAAAAACCTGATAAGAAAAACCGGATGTATGCGCTACACTCACGGAATTCCGTATCGGAATTCCTGATCAGGAAACCTGATCAGGAAACCGTGGGTGTGCGACCAGCTTAAGCGGTTGGTGCCGGCTGCCATTGATAGATGGCAGTCGTTAAGCCAAGTCGGAGGCCTTAGGGCGGCTTGAAAACTTGTGACAGTAAGACCAGCCACTAGTCTTACAAGCCTCCACCGATCCGGACTTGGCGCCCGGTGTGGAGAATGGCCTATACCTCGGTGGGGACATTATGGGTTGATGATGACATAAGTATTAGTTCGTAACGCAACTGAGTAGAATTCAAGCGTGTTTAAGTCTGGCTGCTGTCGATTGTACACTGAGAAAACTAACCTGACCTTTGTTTTCGTAATAAAAGTTTAATGAGGCAGTTAATCAGGAGTTGATACTTGATGATTCATATAGTTAGAGACTGAGAGCCGATTTAACCAACCAAGCTAGACCTGGTTTGTTACTAAACAGAACTTAGATAATAATAGATAATTATAAAGATAGTACATTGACATTCAACAGAATGTAAATTCTTTACGTTGAAATAAACTGATATGAATTAGGTATATCTTACATAGCATTCGAATTAGCGCATATCTCTTTCCTAGATGCTTTGCATTATTGAACGTTGTAGCGTTAACATCAGTAGGAGATTTAAAAAAAAACCTAAGAATATGGGAGCACTCATACTCTTTTTTAACATGCCACAATTCTTAGGCTGGCTGGAAGATTTTTCTTTAGAAATAGGTCCGCCTTTGCACGTAATTTTTATCACAAACATTTTATTTAAGTTATATTCTGTTATTTTTTTTAATTGTGCAGGAAAGTGTAAGTGTAACAATATGCCCTGGGGTCCAATACATACAGAACACTGTACAACGTAATTTTGTATATTAAATTCTGTTGCTGAAACCAGTTATATATGAAGATGCAAACATCTACGTAATTTATTTTATTTATTTATTGTACCATAAGAACTTACAGTTGTCCAAAACGCTCTTACTGTTATTATAACTAATACAAGTGTAGACTATACTAATGAGTATAGTAATACTAATAATACTGTGTAATGAGATGGTTTATACATCGTCCAGTGATCCGGATGGCTGATGAGTTGTTGCAACAAACCACGTTTTATTTGTATTGTGAAACTGACACTAATCACGTACCTACTTACGGTTTTGTTATAAGAGTTATTTTGAGTGTTTTGGGCGTGGGAACTGCAAACGTATGAGATAATTAAGTTACAAAAGCAAAGGTCGTTTGTCTGTATAATATTCGAGCAATCTATTCAGATATTAAATTTAAAGCCATTAGTAATCATTAACGATGGGAAACTAAATTAGCTAGCAGTAATATGTGATTGCAATCGTTAGCATAGACTGGTGTTACTTTATAACTCGATTCTTCTGAAACACACATCAAAATCATTTTAATTAGTCTGTGGTCTTTCCCTTTATCAAAGACAAAAATTGCATTTTGGTAGGGTATAAAGGATTCGTGTTTTTGTGAATGAGATGATATTTTTCAGTCTAGTGTCATTGAATTTTAAAATTAAGATAATATCAGAATATTCTTTACTTTACCGGAAAAACAAAAAAAACACAACATTTTTACTTAGTACAATGAAATGCTGGGGTGGACTTTTTTGCCGTGTTTAATCCAAATTTATTTATTTTTTACTCTTAATCCTGTCGAGTCCCAGATTTCTACCCAGTCTCAAATTTATGGCCGAGTCTCGAATATTCAAACTTTAAATACTTAATTTATTTTTTTCTGTTATGTCTTCTATCTGTTATACACACCACATACAACGTGTATAACTTTCATTCAACAAAATATACGTCCCTTTACGTTCACAATAAAGATTCTATTGTAACGTAACACACAAATACGCTCGCAACTTTTTAACAGTAGGATATACTGGGACGATGGTAGGCCCCCATTTGGGTGATTGTGTCACTCTATAATAGGCCCGTCAGATGCTACCAATAAATAGCTCCATTGACACCGCAAGATGTGCGTACTGAGGGGGACTTTTTATCCGACCGCGCAGAGGCCAAACCGCTGAATAGTAAGCAGCCTATTTACGCACCACTGTAGGGCACAGGCCTTCTCTCAGAGAGAGAGGGAGAGAGAGAGGGCGGGCTTAATCATCACGCGTGCCCACCGCGGATTGGCGATTTCAGCGCCCGAGTTCAAACACAAACTCATATTGAAGTTAATAGAAGTTTTTTTTTATTTATTAGGGGCTTTTGCACACTACAAGTGACGATGTCAACCCGACCGTTCCTTATACTAAGTTCTGATTATTTGATAAGATTACTTAAGTCTACGAATTACAAAAAAGTGTACAACATTCTAGCTGCCCTTGACAAAGAATGTGGAATAAGCGTACATCTAATACGAGTATGTTAAGTTGCAGTGATTCTAATGATGTCTTGGCACCGCCAAAGATTTCGTTTTTTTCCATATTTTCTCACCATTTAAACCTTCCCCTTTTTTCAAGCTAAAGATAAAAAAGATTAAAGATTTTTATTTGTCAAACATGCGTATTATAAGTTGGTACATTGTACGAGTATGTTGTGTCCTACATACTTTGCCATTGTAGACAATTTTTTATTTTTAGGCAATTTTTAAAATTTTTCTCTCCGTAAGAACCATTCTCGTACTTCAAAGAATATTCTAAAACAAAATTTAGCGAAATCGGTTCAGCTGTTCTCGAGATTTGAGCTTAGCAACACATTCAGTTATTCATTTTTATATTAGAAAGATTAAATATAGATTATCTCCTTACAAAAATAAGGCTGTATAGTCGTCGTCAACCCATTATGTCCCCACCGAGGGGCACGGGTCTCTTCCCTGAGGAAGGTATAGGCCATACTCCACCACGGGGGCCAAGTTCGGATTGGTGGAGGCTTGTAAAACTAGTGGCTGGTCTTACTGTCAGAAGTTTTCAAGCCGCCCGCCCTAAGGCCTCTGACTTGGCTTAACGACTGTCATCTACCGATGGCAGCTGGCACCAACTGCTTAACGTGCCTTGCGAAGCACTGAATCGCTCGGAAAAATGCCACTAGCGTTAGTCATAGACGGTGACCCATCCATGGACTGAACGCGCCGTATGTTGCTTAACCTTAGTGATCGTTTAAGATCACTCAGGCAGCCCAGGCTACGAGCGATTCTTAATTTAAGGCTGTATAGTATAGCAAGCTAAATTAGTTTTAGTTCAGATAATGCTCTATCTAATGTAAGTATGCTTTGAGCATAGTGCTTGCTCTTGTTATGGGAACTGACTAATTACATATTTCCTGTTGTATGCGTGTCGTTTCGAGCATAATGCAGCTGCGTGCAGTTTCTTAGTCTTTGTCTGTTGAAGCTTTACGATTTTGCCCCTTGCATCTGTCGAAATAGGGTCTCTACTTGATTGATGTGTTTTAAATTAGGCGATCGAAGGCCTTAGGGCAGGCTGTATTAAGACCTGTAATTATAGCTCACTGCCTTAATGATAAAATAGTCAATACTTGGTACCGAATGATCTAGATTTCACAGGAATTTCCGTGAATGAGTACTAAGTACACGGTTCTTTGTTTCTTTTCTTTATGGATGCAAAAATGAACACCACAGGTTTTACATAGTACTTGAAAAAGAGAAACACACGGTGTTATTTATAACAATACAAAAATACAATGCCCTAAAACACTCCTCAGAGAGAGTTTAAATAGTCCGTGTTAAGGGAAGATAGTAATTGAATAAACTGATTTTGATTTTTTTAATAGGAATAGTAGGTATTAGATTAGATTAGATTAGAACTCATTATTGTACAGTCGACAGCACATCATCCTATACGCCCATGCACTCTACCCCGTTGCATTACGGGCGACTTTGCAACTAATATGTGAAGGTTGACGTGCGATGATGATGATGAATTTAAAGTGACCCAGAGTTTAAACCGTAACTTCGGTTAAGGATATTAATAGTTGCATATTGAATACCGTCAGACTTATCAGTTACGCTTTGTGAGATAACACATACACGAGTCCTTGACTGTACCCAATGGTCAACACCATTATCAGCTTATAGTCTCGTCAACGGCGTACCCTCCGCCGCATTCTTGATTGTGCCTAATCTACTTAGTTCACGCGATGAATCAGAAGCCGATGCGGTGTGCAGCGTGCATTCAGAATAGAACTAATGTGATTATATTTTGCTAAATAAGTAATTCGATTCTGTTAATCCATTATAGTACGATGACAGGTAGACGGTCGGGTCACGTGAGCTGTTTTTTTCATACCATTGATGCCTAGAAGGTTCGATACCGTATGTACGCGTGGACTTGAAGCGTCAATGAAACTAATTCGTCGCGGTCATACAGTTGTCATTGTACTGCAATGCATTAACAGAATCCAGGTCCAGGGTCCCTAGTATTGTAATACGATGAAAGTTAAACGGCCGGGTCAGGTAGCAGTAGGTATTATAAAATAAAATAAATTTATTTGCCTAGAATGTGGTACATTTTAGTGACTTTATATGGATAATAAGTTCTCACATTCTGTTAGCTATGTTCTAACATGCAAATATGTATTTGGATTTAATAATTAAAAATGTCAAAATACCATACGAAATGCAGAAATAAGTATCAGTTCTAATGTTAGGTACAAAATCTACAATATTCATCTTATAATACAAAATTAAAAGTCAGTTGCATTGATTTAAGTAAAATGAATTAGAATAAAAACTAAATTAAAAATTAAAATAACATAATATACCTATAGAATCGCTCGTAGCCTGGGCTGCCTGAGTGATCTTAAACGATCACTAAGGTTAAGCAACATACGGCGCGTTTAGTCCATGGATGGGTCACCGTCTATGATTAACGCTAGTGGCATTTTTCCGAGCGATTCCGTGCTTCGCAAGGCACGTGGTTCCCCTCGGTGGGGACATAATGGGTTGATGATGATACCTATAATAATAATAGATTAAAAGTTAGCGTGTGTAACCAAACTGTGTGTAAACCATGTACATTAGGTCACACTGTTATCTTACGGAGACCCAACGAAAATACTCTGAAAAGTCAAACTAATGTAAGTTTTTTCTGTTAACTGTACCAGGAGTTGATTCGTAATCCCGGCAATGCAATTCTGATTTAATGTTTTTATCTCGAGTAATTTTTTTCGCATAATTACTGACTTAACCAGGAAACGCAACTTTTTCCGCGCAATCTAATCGGCGGCCACAATACATTTGCCTTTTAAATATCTCTTCGACGAGTAAATAACATAGTCTGTTGGATTCACTCGTACTTACGATTCCCGTATCACGGAGTTTAGAAGTTTAGTATCACGGTAGCTCTTATTCCGAGTGAAATATGTACGAGAATACAATGAAACAATCTTGTTTCTGCGATAAAGGTTACTTAGAGCCTGTCCGAATTTTAACGGTCTGTAGGTTTTATCGCTTGCGATATAAGTGCGATAATGGAACAAAAATATTGGAGTGCGTGGCTGTACAGATCCGAACAAAAACTTTCACTAGCACATGTTGTAATTGTATGAACATTGGACACACCTCTATCGGACGTGTATCTCTGGCACAATATCATCATAATAAACGCGCTATCTGATCGCAATTATTATTTCCCGGGAAAATTCTTATTTTGTAGTTAATTCACTACAAAAACGAAATAGGCTTATCTCTAAAATGTACTATACGTGAAACAACATGATTAGAGTTTGTGCTGTAAAACTACTTTTTTTATTATTTACAGATTTTTATTTGTAACTGATGTTTTGGTGACTTACTTAATTGATGTTTTGGTACTTTTATTCAGAGTACTGCCACCAAAAGATCTTTAAATGATCATAAACCAACAGTCTTATTTACAAACAGACTTTAACTCCATCTTTACAGTGTTTTAGTTGAATCTACTTTTTTTTTATAAATAAGACTGCAAAACTTTATACTTTTGTACCTACAATATCGACAAGTATCGACTATTGATTATTGTATTTCATAATTGATTAAAACTAGTTTGATTTAAAAAAATCCAGTAAAATCCAGCATGCGTTTTTGATGATGATGAGTTTTTTTTTGCTAATCATTAAACAGAGTTTGTATCTACCTACAACGGCTTATGCAGTTTCCGTCATACGTTGTCCGATATCCTCGTCATGTTTGCGACCTGGTCAGACTGTATTTATAGATTTTTTTTGTTTCGATTTTTCCCGGTCGGCCGTCAACACGGCCTGGCGCACTGTGCGTCCAATATATCGATCCCAGTATCTAATTCAAGCTAAAGGCTCGTTTACGCCGAATCAAAAACGTGTGACAATGCCGCATTCTACATATTGTGGCATGCGGCACCTTGTGGCATGCATGCTACAAATAGAAAGAATTTGCGGCATTATGTGGCATACGTCAGCCTATTTTACGCCGAGGCGTGCCAGGATAATTTCCAAAGTTCTGAGGTTCTTTATTTTCTTTTTGACACTCTGTTCATCTAAATTGTATATTTGTGCAAGACCAACTAAAAAATCACGTTTCACTCTATTATTTTTATAATTTGAATTGCGGACAATCCATAACACTTCACTTTTTGTAAAATCCTCAATAAAGTCTTAATATTTATCGTTACACCACTCCATGACCGATAATTCTCACTTTCCAAAACAAATACAAACAAAAACATAATCTACAAACTGTTTTGACGCACGAAAAATGTCGCATGGAATCCATTGTGCCCGGATACAAGCTGCGACAGTCTGCCACATGACGCAAGGTGTCGCCATGCCGCACGGTTCTTGCCACAATGTGCGACATTTTTAACTTTGTGGCATGTGGCCTTGTGGCATGCCGCAATGCCGCACAGTGTTGCCCCGGTGTAATATAGCCTTAAGCCTTCAGATAGGCTCGCGTGAAAAGCCAGATGGTCCGAGCGCATTGATACTATTAATTTCTAGGTACCTATTAGTCGAGTGAAGTGGGAGGGTACAGTCCGTTGATTGCTTATACCAAGGCCTCGATTCTGTTATTGCATTATAGTACGATGACAGATGCACGGTCGGGTCACGTGACGTGTTTTTTCATACCATTGACGCCTAGAAGGTTTGATATGTGTGCGCAAGTAGACTTGAAACGGCAATGAAACTAAATCGCCACGTGCATGCAGTGGTCATGTGTTTGTATTGTCGTTCTTGGTAGAAGCTTTTCGAATCGTCCAAAATTACTTTGATAGTAAAAAAACTTAGGAACCGGGCATGATTCGAAAGCAGAGCATTCGATTTTAGCCAGTATCTGAGACCTTACTGGCTAAAATCGAATGCTCTGCTTTCGAATCATGCCCGGTTCCTATAATATACGCCTACCGGCTACGATCCGTTTTCCCTACAGCTTATTGACGGTTCGTAGGAATTTCGTAGGAATTGTAACCGATCGTAAGCAAAAACGAAGCGTTTTGTGGATATTGGGACCGGGCATAAGACTTTTTAGTCACTCGAAAAAGTGTCAAAGCCTTAGGCACTGCTTGAATCGTCCGTAACGGACACGAAGGCCTATGACTGGTTAAATAAACAATATTTTTTAAATACTTACTCGTATTAGTATTTAGACGACCTCTGTGGCGCAGCGGTTAGCGCATCTGCCAGCTGTGCGAGAGGTCCCGGGCTCGAATCCCGGCTGGGGACTAAAAAAAATTTTCAATCCATCAGTTAATCAATATTATTCGAGCCCGCGCGGGTATCAGACCACTACAGTCAGATTATTCTGTTGTCAGCAAATATGCCAATGTAGTCGCCAATACGCAAACTTTATTGGGTTAGATAGGAAGATAAAAAAAGTTTATTTGCTGTACCAAAATAAAACAAGCAATAAATATGAAACCTAAACTTACAATATTATTATGCTATACTAGCTGGTGCCCGCGACTTCGTCTGCGCAGGATTAGTATTTCGAGTATTTAGCAACTATAATATAAGTATTAGCGTGGAGTAGAAAGAAAATAACTAACATATCATATTTTACATATGTATGTGTAACTCTAGCGGTTTTCGCAGCGCACGCCAGAAAAGCTCGTAGATGGTAGATTTTTTCCGACTGTCACGTCCGTCAAGTAGACGCTTATCGTCATATTTTGCACAATTCACACAGTATCTTTATAAATTGTAGCCTATGTGTTATTCTGATGTATAAGCTATATTATTGTAAACTTTCAATAAAATCGGTTCAGTAGTTTTTACGTGAAAGAGTAACAAACATCCATCCATACTTACAAACTTTCAAGTTTATAATATTAGTGTAGGATTCTATAACGGGCAACGCGTGATTCTCGTAATTCTCATGGTAAGGATTTATTTGAAATCAGGAGTCGTAGTATTTGCGGTCTTATTTGGGGGTTGTGACTTCGGATTCTTAGGGCTTTAGATGAATATGATTAACAAATAAAAACCTGAATTCGTGTAATGTGTCATCGAAATATGCATCTTATTTGTAGTAAATTTATCGCCTGTTATCTGATTTCCGGTGAGTGTTCTTTGGATTGTTACCGAGTATTACTCACGCAATGATTGCATTTTGATAAAATTAAGTGTAGGTACTGATAAACCGTGTCGTCATTTAAAGAAACAAAATATACTTGATATTCCATCTCTAGGAAACCAAGAAGCGTGCTCGGTAATAAACCTTTTTGAAGTCAAAGAATTTTTTTGCCCTTTCGCTTCATCGACATTGATTAGTAGTTGCATGCACGCAAGGCGGTTTCGAGTACTTTTTATTATTATTATTATTAATACGTTAGTAAACATTACAATGGCAACGCGGCGGACTTTTATCTTACCCTTTTCTTTTATCGTGGCTACAACTTTCTTAAATATGGCGTAGGAAGTTTAACTACAACTCTATTCAATTTTAATGACTACTCTAGTCTAGAGTTAAGACATAAATAGACAACGGCCGTATGACTTTTAGTCCTTTCAATAAAGGGCATGTACTGTAGCGAATCGCTCGTATACTGGGGAATCGCTCTTAGCCTGGGGAATCCCTCGTAGCCTGGGCTGCCTGAGTGATCTTAAACGATCACTAAGGTTAAGCAACATACGGCGCGTTCAGTCCATGGATGGGTCACTGTCTATGACTAACGCTAGTGGCATTTTTCCGAGCGATTCCGTGCTTCGCAAGGCACGTTAAGCAGTTGGTGCCGGCTGCTGTCGATAGATGGCAATCGTTAAGCCAAGTCAGAGGCCTTAGGGCGTCTTTTAAAACAAGTATTTCGCCACAGTACCTAGTACCTACCCGGTACCCGGTTCCTGGTTCCCCGGTACATGCCCTAATATTTGGGGCGATATTAATAGGCTATTTGACCGATTTCTGAAAGCCATCTCATATTGTTTGTTGGTGTTCATGGAGTCCTCAGAAAGTGGTAATTTTAAATACTTTCGTGTATTTCTTCAAATAAGCCGCCAAAACGCGGCAATATGGCGTCGCACAGGAATTATGACGTCACTTCCCGGTAAACCAACCAATGAAGTAGGAAAGAATGAATGACCGACGCCATTTTTACTAGCATTTGATGTCATCATGGAATCAGCCAATGCAGGCCGTTTTCGATACAATGGTGGCATATACAAATTATCAAATTTTATCTTGTGTTTTTTACAAATCATAATTGTTTTTTTTTTTTTTGTAAAAATGCCTTAAAGCGGTTTTTAGACACATAATTTATACGAATACATATAAATAATACTGTTTTTTCACACTGTCGAATTGCCTATTGCTATCGGTTAGTGCCACTCGCGGATACCGTGCCGCGATGTGGGATTCACGATATTATGTCAGAGGTCAGGCACTGATGTAGGTGACACAGAGCGATCGGGCCGGGCGGTATCACAGTTGTGAAGTTGCAGAAGGCTATACCGGTGAAAGGGCATTATCTATCTCTATCATATCTTGTTGAGCAATTATATAGCTCATTGTTTACTATTGTTCTAACCAATGTATGTATCTGTAACTAAATGTTGGTTTTATTGCATCTTATTTATTTAGGACGACTGCCCTACTCGTGACAAAAAAAATCGCTTTGAAGCTTAATATTTCGCAAAGCGACCCTAAGTCCTACACCCACAATAGCAATCCAACGATACTCCACACTATGATGTAGACGAGAAAAAAATGCATCCCTAATTTGGTGTAGGGAGGTACCCTAAAAGTTTATTTTACTCTACCGTTTTATTGGCGTAATAAATATGAATAAGCGGTGGTGGCGTAGTGGGGTTGACCCTTGCTTCTCGATCATGAGGGTCTGGGTTCGAACCATGCATGTACCAATGACTTTTAGTTACGTACATTTGTTTGTACAGCAACACCATTCGCTGATAAATTGTGCCCGGATAACGGCGACAGGCTTGCCACTTGTCACGTTTGGGACCTAATAAACTCGGCAAAACGTGGATCCAGTTCTAGAGACTGGTGCCTCTGCCTACCCCTTCGGGGATAACGGGCGTGAGTTTTTTTTTTTTTTTAATATGAATAAATAGCCTTTACTATACTGTCACGTACAGGCGCGGACAGACAGACAGATGGACATTGCTAAATTATAAGGGTTCCGTGTTGACTAAAGAATCCTAAAGAGCGTTAGTTTTTCAGATACGTAATTCGGTCAAAGTTATTAGATGTCCTAGGGCGCGTAATGCTGCTGATCCGAAGGCTGAAGGCTGACTATTTGAATTGTTGAACACTTGAGAGTGCGAGCATTATATCGACGTATATTTTACTTTTTTAATGACTTGCGATACTCATACATTGTTCAATATTTAATGGGTCTAATCGTGATTGTTTGCATCAGTCGATGCATGCATGCACGCCGGTTTCGTTCACTTTAATTTTCCCGTTGATAATACAGTGTAAAAAAATTGTACAGTGCGGATTAGTTTTATTTATATTAGAGCCATTATTTTATAGTCATTCCATTATTTTCAAAAAAACATCGGTGAATAACTTTTTTTCTGTATTTACACAGCAAAAAGAAGTTATTCACCGACCTTTTGAAAGTCGTCTTTCTGTTTTTTTAACGTCGCGTAAGTATGCCTCACTGGTGGTCTATATTTGCATACTAAGTCCCTATAACGAGGAGACCACTAAAATTTATTGTCTTGCTTTGGAAAAGAGATGAGATTATCTATGAGTCATTTTCCAATTGTTCGTACTTTAGTTTATGGGCGTTGATTCTGTTATATTGTAACTGTTTAATCGCTATTCAATAGTTTTTGCGGAAGTAACTGTACATGATTGGCACATTTGAAGCATCAAATAGTCTGATATCATAATTATCATACTATTGGATAGATGAATAGATAGATAAAAACATTTTTTAACGTCACAATTCAATCTAAAATCATGTAAACTCAAAGCTCAAATATTTACAAATAATGAAAAAATATATGAATAGGAATAAAATTTTACTGTTATTCTTTAGTAGCCTATAAAATAGCTTCAAATAATAACCATTGTGATAATAGATAGGTAGATAGATAGATAATGTCACTCTATAGTATCGTATACTACACAAACTAGAGGCAAATGGGCGTGCTATTATAATTCTATTGAACAACTATGTGTGGTGTAGGTTTTTGACTAGTGACCGGAGTCTCTCTTCTCTTAATTATCGACATTAGGATTCTGCAGCGCCTAACCGTTTAAGGCTGATTTTAGAGTCACGCTGACCACGCGCTGATCGTCAGCGCTGATAGACAAAATGTATGGCTGGTCAGCGCTGAACGGTCGGCGTTTTTCTAAAACGCTCCTTAGGACGAAGTACATATTGGCCTGTGAGCGCCGAGTGTCAGCGTTACTCTAAAATCGGCCTAATTGAGGTATATTTTCTCAGATTGATTGACTGATTTTCTCAGGGATAAGGTACCAGGAGTCACTACAATTTGCCTTATTATATCACAACCTAGTTAAGTTTTAATTTGTTATACATTTTAATTTGATGAAACATTAAATACTTTTTATCTTATCTTAAATGTAACTATAAAAATAAAATAAATAAATAAACTCACGCCCGTTATCCCCGATGGGGTAGGCAGAGGCACCAATCACTAGAACTGGGCCCTCGTATTGCCAAGTTTATTAGGTCCCAAATGTGACAAGTGGCAAGGCTGTCGCCGTTATCCGGGCACAATAATTGCTGAATGGTGTTGCTGTACTAACAAACAATTGTACGTAACTAAAAGTCATTGGTACATGCGTGTTTCGAACCCAGACCCTCATGATCGAGAAGCAAGGGTCAACCCCACTACGCTTTTGTAACTATGTAACAACTACTTTAATGTAACTATGTACTGTAGAAAACAATCCTGATTGGGCATTTACTCAAAGTTTATTAGTTGCACTAAGAGGGTAAAGAAAGTAAGAATATAATGAGTGAATGTGATAGATGGGCCGGTAAGGAACGCCCCAGGCGGACTACGTCGACTTGGCGGATGTATTAGCGAAGGGCAAGATAAAAAGTGCCCAAAAGCAGGCTGGGTACAGCGACTAATGAATATACCCCATCGAGACGAGACATCATTTCAATGTAGATTAGCTGGAAAGAAAATATATCATAATGTCATAATATCAAGGTCATCTTTGTGCAAAATGGTTTTTTTTTACAAAAAATAATAATGAAGCCCTTATTCCATTATATCCAATATTGATGAAGCGAAAGAAGTTTATCAGGATCGTAGTAGATCTTAGTATCCTAGTTTGGGACTGGGAGCCAGTACCTAACGATTTTACAAGATAGTTTTTTCTTTTCACTTTATCGAGGCGCGTGGCCCACTGGCGTGAAATGTTTAAAAACTTTTGTCCCCGCCATAATTTCTTAAAACTAAGCTCACGCTGTGTTTTGAAACTACGAGGTTGTCGGTAGCTCATACAATAACTGATCCCTTGACTTACAAATGTGACAAGTTTATGATAATAACGCCGTACTAAAGTACTATGATAATTACTATTGGAAATAGCCCAAATAATCAAACTATTGGCTTACGTTGTTAGGCTTAAAACATTTTTGGGTCAATAGAGATAGCAATAACTTTTCTAAAGATAGATAACCTTTAATGATATCTGTGATTTATTCAGTTCACTGGCCCGTGAAAGGTTATCAGAGTGTATCGGCGAAATTAAATACAATTTAGAACTGTCTAAGCGAACATCCTTGTTTCGTGTTCAGGGTTCCGTACTCAAGGGGCTCCTTAGCGATATAAAAAGTCATATATTACTAGCTGACTCTGCAAACGTTGTTTTGCCAAATGCGTAAAAGGTTCACGTGTATAAAAATATACCGAATTTTAAGGAGCTAGTAAAGAAAAATCTACAATGCAATATTGAGGGCTTTTCAGTGACAGCTGTCTGTTGAGTTCATAAAAAAAAAACTAGATGGCGCTTCAAGAAGACCATAATGTCATCATGTTTTTAGGTCAGTGGTTTTAATCGTTATTAATCAGTGATAGTCTAACCATCTCTTTGTAGTCTGTGATCTAAACTAGACTTTGTTTCGATACTGTTGAAACTTGAAAGTTGTCGAAGTATTTTTACTTTGTTTATTACATATGTACCTGAATTGTCACAGGTATTTCTATACTTACTAGGAGGGTCCAGCCCCTGTATCTTCTTTGTAAAAATTTATAATGAAAATAAACAATTTGAATTTGAATTGTGTCTTTGCTCATGACTAGCCCATGCATTGTGCATTTTTGTAAAAACATAGGACAGGAACCACAGATAAGGTACAGTGATGTCATGACGTCAGCATCATCTATCGGTAATTTGCGGTAATTTTTTTTTAATGACGCTCTGAAAAGCCCTCATTATAAACTTCAATAACGGTATTTATTTGTTTTACTATTGGTGTCGCTAGATGCACCAGATCCGCCCTTCACTTTCATATGATCGAGGCTCAAGGGATCAAAACAAGAAAAATTCAGTCCAAGCTTACCTACGACCTATTCTCAGACCTACCTAATATACACAAAAAACTCATGAAAATCGGTGAAGACGTTTCGTAAGAAATAACAAGCACTGCGACACGAGATTTTTATGTTGGATTTTTCAAATCGTATTTAATTTAATTTGTTTATTGGTGTGTAAAACTGGTAACAAACAATCTGTATAACAAACAGAGAGAGCTTAATAGAGTAGATCTAGAATGTCACCCTAAGTATACGTACGCTCGTGAGATCAGGAACATGTAATTTGCAAAAGGTGTTTTTCTATTCTATAAAAATAAAAAATAAAATAAATAAACTCACGCCCGTTATCCCCGTGCCCGTTATCAAATTGTGCCCGGATAACGGCGACAGGATTGCCACTTGTCACGTTTGGGACCTAATAAACTCGGCAAAACGTGGGTCCAGTTCTAGAGACTGGTGCCTCTGCCTACCCCTTCTATTCTATAAAAAAGTAAAAATATCATATTTTGTAACTTTGGTATCTGTAATTGTTTTCTGGGGTAGAATAGAGAATATTCTTATCTTATTTCGAAACTATTTCAATGAATCATCCGTACCAAAGCCACATTCATCCAGCCAGCCCCGCATAAAGATATAATATAATCTTTTGTAACTTTTATCTCTGTAATTGGTTTCCGGTGTACAATCTATACTAATATTATAAAGAGGATTTATTTTTATTTTTGTGTGTATGTTTGTAATGCATAGGCTCAGAAACTGCTGGGCCGATTTTAAAAATTCTTTCACCATTAGAAAGCTACATTCTTCGTGAGTAACATAAGCTATATTGGATTTTTAAAAAGTTTAGGGTTCCGTACGAAATCTCGAGTAACATAACCCAAGGTGTAAAAAAATTATTACCCCGGGAATTTTACACAACTAATATAGCTACATATTTCCAGGGAAACGTTTTTGCCACCCGTGCGAAGCCGGGGCGAGTGGCTAGTAAAGAATATTCTGGATTTAGTTTTCTCTTTTGAGTTACGGAACCCTAGAAAAATATCATCTTGTGTAACTGTTGGATATGTAATTGTTCTGATGTATAAGAAAGAATATTCTTATATTATTTCGAAACAATTTCAATGAGTCATACCAAAGCCGCGTTCATCCAGCCAACTCCGTATAAAGCCCGACAAGAAAACTACAATGATAAAGCTTTCCCCTCGTTCCACAAATCCCCTAATCCAGGGATGACGAACCTTTGTGGGAGTACGTGCGATTTTTTATTGGAAAACTAACTGACCCGGCAAACGTTGTTTTACCATGTTATCTTATTTTAAGTAGTCGTGCGGGGGTCGAGAGTTAGTCGGCGACACTTTGACCCACGGGGGTCTGTTTTGACTGCCTCATGACCTTCACCTAAGCCTATACGAAGATGATGATGTCTACGAGGTCGGTCCTCTGGTTTGGGGTAGGTAAGCCATACCCAGAAGACTCATTCTTTTTCCGGCAAGGACATCGCAGTCATATCAGGTTGTTTAGCTATATTACTTACCCCACAACCTATTCTCAGATCTACCAAATATACATAAAAAATCGTAAAAATCGGTGACGCCGTTTCAGCCGCCAAGGAGTTCGATAACAAACACGAAATATTAGATATTACTAGCTAACCCGTCAAATGTTGTTTCGCCCTAGAAAAATGGGGTGGACCACCCTAACAATTATTATTCCCAGACCTACGGAATATACATACATAATTTCATCAAAATCAGTCCAGCCGTTTCGGAGGCATACTCCTCCAACACTGTGGCACTACCACTGCGACACGAGAATTGTATGTATTCGATTTTCTAAGTTGCACTACCTGCAAATGATTTCAGGGTGGATTTAACCAACAAAAATTTTTCTGAACAAAAATTTCTAAAAAATTAAAACACATTGGAATGCTAGAAAAACCAGATAAAATCATTGTAGGATAACTATAATGTTCTTGACCAAGATTTAAAACGTCGATCCGAAGATATCATCATTCAAATAAAAAGAGGTGAGATGGTGATGACGATTGTGCTATGGTGGTGATTTATCTATGGATGGTGATGATTTCGTGTGTATGGTGATGATGCTTTAAGTAAGTAGTTATGTCAAATTAAAAACAAAATATGTATATGAAAATCAAATGTTTTTAATGATATAATCAACACAATTCTGATAACAATCGTATGCAGTCATTTTCTTCTACCTCTAATGATATAAGTCAACACAATTTTACTAACAATCCTAAACAGTCTTTTACTTTTCACTTAATTATTATTATTATACCGGGTGTCCCAAAACTCGACGTCAACCCGGAGCCGGGTGAAAAGGCAAGTCAAGCTGGTTGTCAGAAAAATATAAAAAAAAATCTAAGTTGTATGATTTTTTTTTTCAATACAGTCAGTTAAAACTAGGCAATTTTTTATTTTGAAAGTTTTTCTAGGAAATAAGTCCTATTTTTTATGCAAGCTAGAGCAGCTGGTTTCAAAATTTTGATTACAGTTTAGAGAAGCATTATTCAGGGTTACACAGCAAAAAAAATAATTGGAAAAAGTAAAGATTTGTGGCAACAGGAGTAAAAAGACTGTGACAGGGTGTGTAATTTTGCGATTTAAAAAAAAATGCCTATAATTTTGAAATCATACAACTAAGATTTTTTTTTATATTTTTCTGACAACCAGCTTGACTTGCCTTTTCACCCGGCTTCGGGTTGACGTCGAGTTTTGGGACACCCGGTATTTTTATGTTAATTGAGATTTGGTCAGTTTGTTTGGTAATAAGTCATGTAAAAAAACATAAATTATTGTACAAGTAACACGTAATCACCATTATTATTACTAAGTTAATTGAAATTTGGTCAGTTTTTTGGTAATCAACTACTTTTTAGTAATTGATTACTGTTCTGTGTTATTCTACGATTGATTATATTACCAAGAAACTGACCAAATTTTCTTTTTTCATAATTTAACAAGATTCTTTTACATAATCATCACATTGGTTTGTTGTGGTCATCATTGGTTTTTGGTCCATTTTTTGTAATCAAAGAGGTAACTATCTACTTATTAATTTTTTTGTAATCATCATCATCATCATCAGATCATTTACAATTACAACATTGTTTTGGCGAATGTTTAAATACCATTGGAAAACCTGAAAAAAATTAAATGTGTGTTATATTATAACCTTCTTAACTAGCTGTCGAGTTGAAGATCTGTAGTTCAAAACTATTGCGCTAATAGCTCAATCGGGTGTTACCATTGTCATTTCAATAGCACCTATTGACACTGCTTTGGGATTAGGAAAATTGGCAGGTTTTTTATTGCGATTTCTATTGAACGAAAGTTTGCTGAACTGCGCACAAACTCAAGTTTATATTGTTAATGTGACCTTATATTTAGTGATGATGATATCTTAGCACTAAGTTTAATTACTGATAATCATATTTGACGTCTCATTACTATTTTCTTTAAATGATCCCTGCATACATAACTGACGGTTCGTCCGTACAAACAATGTCTAATATTAACTGTCAGAATGCCTATGTCAATATGCCTACATGTCTTATGGCTGTTAGGTAAAAGCCATAAGACTTATTTACCGTTAATTTACCATATCATTAACATATTATTTCTTAACGACCATGGAGATCTTAGCCAAGTGGCGCTGAAGACGCTGGATGCAAGCCGCTTCCAACCGGTCTTTTTGGAAATCCATGGAGGAGACCTATGTCCAGCAGTGGACTTCTTGTGGCTGAATGACGATGATGATGAACTTTATCAAACCATGCGCTACGAAAGAAATCGATCTCAGTATTTATTTAATGCGTCGCGATGTAATAACTGACTATACGAGATAACTGATATAACAAAGAGACGAGTAGTAGAAAATTTTCTATTCTACTAATTAAAAAAAATCGTTTATTGCCATATAAAATTATTACATGGTATAGTGTACTGAAGTGATATAGTGTGTGTGTATAGCCTTAGGGCGGCTTGAAAACTTCTGACAGTAAGACCAGCCACTAGTCTTACAAGCCTCCACCCATCCGGGCGAGGCCCCCGTGGTGGAGTATGCCCTATACCTTCCTCAGGAAAGAGACCCGTGCCCCTCGGTGGGGACATAATGGGTTGATGATGATGATAGTGTACAGATCCCCACACTAGGCCTGTCCCGAGGGGAATTTTTAATGAATTGAAAGAAAAATCTTAACTATCTCCCGTCTCTCTTTGCAGCAGACGCCGGCAAGCCGTCCCGCGGTAACCTGCAGCGCATGCGCCGCTCCGCGCTCGGCAAGTCTGCGCCGACGCTCTCCGTGCATGTGGTAAGCTGGAAAAAGTCATCATTAGGGCCTTTCTCCACTTCTCCGGTCCGGCAAACACACAAGAATACTAGTAAGCTTCTCCACTACTCCGGTATCCGGTTTTTAACGGTCCGTTTATTTGCTAAATCGGAACGGTATTTTACCGGGCCGACCGAAGTGATCGACGTACAAAAACAATACACGTTTTTGCTCTGCACATACAACCCGAAAATGTTTCCATACTATTTTATTTACATTAATAGAATGTGTGGGGAAACGTCCCCTGTTTCGAATAGAAAAACCGAGGAATTTTAATAAAGCACTGCGTCACGTCCATTGCCGATTATAATCGGATGAAGTGGAGAAGCATAATCCGGTATCCGATGAGCGTCGTAGCGCCCTGTCGTCAGCTTGCCGCATCCAGCATCTGCCTGCAGTCTTTCGCAGATCGTCATCCCATCTGGTTGGAGGGCGTCATACACTACGTTTGCCAAGTCTCCACTCAAGAACACATTTACCCCAACGGTTGTCGGTTCTGCCACTTCCGCTTGCTAAATTCTCTGAGCTATATCGATAACTTTTCTTTTCTGTCGGAGGTATTCGTTACGAATTCTATCCTTCAGAGAAACTCCGAGCATAGCTCTCTCCATAGCTCGCTGAGCGACTTTGAACTGGTGGACCAGCCGTATCGTGAGTGTCCACGTCTCGGCTCCGCAGGTTATTACAGGTAGGACACACTGATTGAAGACTTTCGTTCTCAAGCATTGCGGTATGGATGACGAGAAGACTCGGCGTAGTTTCCCATACGCTGCCCAAACCAGCTGGATCCTCCTCTTGGCTTCCTTCTCGAAATTGTTTTTACCTAACTGCGGAATCTGCCCGAGGTAATATTCTGAAACGATTTCTAGATCTACGACGATCGGTATAGGATCTATGTGGCCATTGATTATGACTTTGGTTTTATCCAAATTCATGCCAAGACCGATACGTCACGAGGCTGAAGCTAGGCTGGCCGGCCTAGCATCTGGTTCAGCTCCTCTAGCGACTCCGCCATGCAAATTGCAGGTGCGAGATGTAGTCTCCGTTTATGTTAATGCCCTTTCCTTTCCAGTTCAGCGTCTTAAACATGTCTTCCAACGCGCTCGTGAACAGTTTCGGGGATATAACATCCCCCTGTCTTACTCCTCTGCGCAGTTGGATAGGTTTAGACTGCTGGCCCTGTACTTGGACACTCATGGTGCCGGCTTCGTATAGACATCTCAACACATCGATATAACGATAGTCTACTTGGCATCGCTGTAAGGATTCCAGAGCTACCCAGGTTTCGACAGAGTCAAAGGCCTTCTCATAGTCCATAAAGTCAGTGATTGGATCCGGCATTGAACCTGTTGATCACTGAGACATCTCTGAACATATGCTTGCTATCCGTCATGATGAAGTCGATCTCATTTTAAGTCACAGTGTCGGGGCTTTGCCATGTCCACCTCCTTTGAGGCTGTTTCTTGAAGAAACAGTTCATTAAGAATCACTCCTCTTTATCAAGGAAGTTGACAAGCATTTGCCCCCTGTGATTCCTGACTCCATAACCATGCGGGCCTATTCGGGACTCGTTGCCACTCTGGGTTCCCACCTTGCCGTTAAAGTCCCCATAACAACGTTGAAGTGAGCCTTCGTGGTGTTATGTAAGGCTTTGGATATGTCTTCGTACATATCCTCCACTTCATCAACCGAGTGTGTTGAGGTCGGTGCGTAAACTTGAATGACCTTCATGCTGTAACGCTTGGACAGCCGAAGGATAAGGTACGCTACTCTGGTCGACACACTAGAGATTTCTTCAACGTTTTTAGAGATGCCCTTATTGACGAGGAAACCTACGCCACCCTGGGATGTTTTATCACCCTCGAGAAAGTAGAGAAGATGGCCCGAGTCTAGGGTTACGGTGTCCTCCCCCTCTCTACGGACTTCACATAACCCCAGAACATGCCATTTAATGTTCTCTAACTCCACTTCCAACTGCGCTAGATGATGATCAAGCCTCAGAGTGCGCCTATTGAACGTTGCCAGGGTCAATGGTTTGTGGCAGCCTGAGGTAGCCCGGTGATTCTTAGAAGCCCCTGCTATGCAATAGCGAGGCGGCTGGGAACTGGGGGCCATTTCCTTGGTCGTGCCATCATTGGGGGTAATCCATATTCCCCACGCAGGGCATGCGGGTTGGGGATCGCACATCATTTGTAAACGGTGATGATGCGTATGGGATGACGATTCGAACATTACGTCAATTTTTCTAGAAAAGTAATATCAAGATCTTATTGAAATTAATCGTAATGCTATTTTATGTACTTACCTTGAACCACAGTCTGACGGTGATGACGGCAACTTTGTCTAATCAACTTTTTTGGACACTCACAACGAAATGTTTGCTCTCGGAGAGCGTGTTATGCACGTGCGACTCGCTTCGGAGATTGCTATTGAACTGAGGAAGCAGATCAGGGTATCGCTGGCCGCGTAAATGCAACGCAAACAGAACTAACTACCTTCACTTTGATGTTGCCGTGACGGTGTTGACGAATATCGGTGCTAAAATTTTGTAAATTAATTAATCATTAACTTTACGAAGAAATTATTATTTTCATTTCTATAAAGTGATATACAATATGGATAAACGTAAATAATGAATTAAAATCTAGTTTTTACGTCGGGTATTCGACTTTTTGCCGGCAAAAGTCAAGAATAGCATTTTTTTTCACAGACGGTGATGATTTTGATAGCAGTATTCATTTTATTACTAAAAATCTATTGAGTTTAAGAATGTTTGGGTTAAAGCGCATTATAAAACAGGTATATTTAAAGCATGTAAATCTAAAAAAGTTACGATTCTCGAGCAATATGTATTTTTTTATCCCCTCAACGTGAATTTTCAACAGGATTGTAAATCCACCCTTCATCATTACTTAGCGAAGGAGAGTTAAGCTCGTAGGTATATCTGCATAATTGTGGGTTTTATGCAATATATTTTTTTAATAATAATAATGACTTGCCCTAATTTATCATTTATGCCGTGCCACCATAGGCTACCATGCACGCGTCCCATAGATTTGCCACCCCTGCTCTAATCCTACCGCAGTATTTAAGTACAGCGACCTAGATAGCATAATAGCGGTTGATTCATAGTCGGTCCTCATCACGAGGGACGTAATATCGCATTTAAATTCACGGCATTGCCTCTGCTCTTTGCATTTAGACCGAAGTGAAAGTGGTAAACGAGCCTTTTATGCATTTGTGTGAATGTGTAAGTGAAATCTTTCTTTATTTTGATACTTGACTCGGCCAAGTTGTGCGAAAAATGAACTAAGTACTAAAAATACATCTAAGAAATTCTTTTTTTTTGTTTGCAATCTTCTTCTTAGCGTGTCGATGGCAAAACAATTTTTATTGAGTGTTTTTACTAAACCAACTGATGACACTGCATATCTGAATCGCAGTTTCTCGAACGCTAAAACTGATGATAAAAACGCTAAAGCTGAACTGATGTCAGTGGTATTTTATTGTATGCACTTCTGACAACTGACAGCTGTTAACAGTAGATTATCAGACAGATAGCGTTCGAGAAACCGGGGGTGATGCTCCATGTAAAAGAAATTTTGTTAAATTTGTAATATTGTAAAGTTTGTAAGTGTGACATTTTGTAGGTAACTGTGCCCATTTTGCAGTGGAACATATTTTCTTCTCTTAAAGTATAAAGGGTTATTTTCGAGGGGGAACACATTATCACCTCTCTCATGGTAATATTGTTACTCTAGATAATAACCCTACAGAGAAACGGTTGGGTTTGGTGTGTATCTGAATTTTTTTGTTCATTTTTTTTTCAAAATGATCTAGATTTTGAAATAGACACCTAGTTTAACTTGTAACGCTCATTGAGTAGCAGTTTCCGCGTTAATCTGAATAAAATATGTTTAATTTGTATACATGTAACCGAACATCCTGGCGTAGGCATTACACATTCTGGGGTCAGCACGGCCCATCCGCGTCCCTATCTGGGTTCGACTGACTGGCTTTGTGACATTATTTTTGTTTTTGTTATTTTTTATATTGTCAATTTCACTTTGATATTGTGGACGATACTTTTGTGGATTTGCAGTAAGTCTGGGCCAATAACTGTTGCTCAAATAAGTAAACAGAATTCCAGGTAGTCCATTACAAAAACAGTGTTCTTTACTTCCAAAGACCACGAGAACCGACCCGGAAACAGCAGAACAATATAGTTACTTTTTTTTGTTACGATACCTCCCGGTTACATACTTCAATGTTGGAGCTTGGGCTGCACTTGGTCCAACGTCCATACAAAAATGGTCTCTCCCGACTAACCTGGAGTGGCTGAAAATACGATGGTCACCGATAATATAATAGAATTGGCCCGGGTATTGCTTTACTAAAATAGTGTTTTTTACTTCCAAAGACCACCAGAGTCGAACCGGAAAACATCGTTACATTTCTTTAGGATAACTCCCGGTTACAGACTATTATAAGCTTAAGGAACGCTATGCACTATGATTCAAAGTTGGGTAGCACTTGGTCCAACGTCCATACAAAAATGGTCAATCCCCTTTATGGATATTGTTTGAGTAGCCCTCTTTGTCCCAGCTAAACGAGAGCGACTGAAAATACGATGGTCACCGATGACAGAATTTTACCGGATATTGCTTTACTAAAACTGTGCTCTTTACTTCCAGAAACCACAAGAACTGAAATGGCGAGCATACCGAGTGACACCAAATCCAGTACATCAAGCAAACCCCACGAGTAGCCGGTGATCCAGGTGAAACAGTCCCGGCACATGCGGTGAAGATGGACACCCTACACGTGATGCATGGGCACAGTAAAGGATCCAGTCGGAGTCAGGTAACTATGGCAGTATGTCTTTTGATTATTGTTTTTTGTATATTTCTTGAAATTTCACTTCAAACGGTGATGTCCAACGACTTATGTAATTAAGCTGAATGAGTAATGAGTAACAAGTTAGGTTTTATCATCAACCCATTATGTCCCCACCGAGGGGTAAACGCCTCTTCCCTAAGGAAGGCCATACTCCACCACGGGGACCAAGTCCGGATTGGTGGAGGCCTGTAAGACTATTGGCTGGTCTTACTGCCTTGCCAACGTGCCTTGCGAAGCACGGAACCGAAATCGAAAAAATGCCATTAGCGGTCATAGAGCGGTCACTCATCCATGCACTGAACGCGCCCTATGTTGCTTACCCTTCGTGATCGTTTAAGATCACTCAGGCGGCCGGGGATATGAGCGATTCTTAAAGCCACATGTTATCGTTTATTTTGCAGAGCCCAGCGGCGGAGCTGGCCCGTGACCCTGCCGTCGTGACAGATGACGTTGTGATCAGGTCGCGAGTGCAGTCGCCTTCCTCGGTGCATCATGTAGTCAGTGTGAGTTTTGTTGGCTTAATCTTTTGTTATCCTGCTGACTGCAAATAGCCATTTAAATGTCTGCCTCGTTGATGTCATCATCAACCCATTATTTCCCCACCGAGGGGCACAGGTCTTTTCCCTGAGGAAGGTATAGGACATCCTCCACCACGGGGGCCAAGCCCGGATTGGTGGAGGCTTGTAAGACTAGAGGCTGGTCTTACTGTGAGAAGTTTTGAAGCTGCGCCAAGGCATCTGACTTGGCTTAACGACTGCCATCTATCGACGGCAGCCGGCACCAACAGCTTAACGTGTCTTGCGAAGCACGGTACCTTCGTGATCTTTTAAGTTCACTCAGGTAAATGGCTTAATAATTAGGAATTACTTATTTGAGAAAAAAAAAAACTCAAATTATTTCACAACTTGACTGCAAGCTGAAACTGAAATACACATACCTAACTGAAGATTTGTGGACTTATTTCCGTCATTCCAGGAGCCTTCTTCCTCGTCGTCATCGCGGCACGGCGAGCATGTGAAACACCACGCCAAGTCGCACTCTAGGGACCTCGGCATCAGCCCACTGTCTGCCAACACCTCCAGCAACTCCAGAGAGTGAGTCAATACATCATTCCTGATCATTATATATGATCATCATCATCATCGGCCTATGATTGTCCACTGCTGGACATAGGCCTCTCGTCGCACACGAGAGACCTGTTTATCAGTCCATAGTCTGCCAACACCCTTAGCAATTCTAGAGCGTGAGTGTACAGGGTAATAAAGTCCCCAAAATAATAATAGGAATTGAGCTTTTTCGTTGCTGGTGTTTCGGATCTTGAGTAAAACGCCGTTATCAATATTGAACAAAGACGAGCAAAAAAAAAAAAACGTTTGTTGTATTGGAGCCCCTTTAAATATTTATTTTATTCCGTTTTTTAGTATTTGCAATACTATACTATACTATAGTATTTGCAGTAGAAATACATCATCTGTGAAAATTTCAACTGTCTAACCACCACGGTTCATTAGATACAGCTTGCTGACAGAGAAACGGACGGACGGACAGCGGAGTCTCAGTAATAGGGTCCGTTTTACTCTTTGGGTACGGATTCTTAAAAACATAGGCAAGATAAAATTTAACATAGTGATTGACACAACCGTAAAACGTCGGCGTGAATAGCTGGTGCTATACAGGCCGGCCTTTTGTGAGTCAAAATTATGCTTGGACCAATTTGAACATGTTTTTAGTTACAAGCGATACGTGAACTATCCACCCGTAATCGGGTCTAACTCTACAAATCAACACTCTGCACACTTACCTTGTCTTCAACCTTAAGTGGAGTTTTTTTTGCCTTTTTCTCCACTACATTCGGCCCCAAGGCAGCGGCTAACATTATCATTTTACTTAAGTACATTGACATTCAACAAGCAGAATGTAAATTCTTTACGTTGAAATACCTTTCTTGTTTTGTATAGAATCAGGCGTTACTTTGCGGAATTTTCTGATTTCCTATTTCCACTTCCAGCCTAGAAGACTCGCCACAGAAGAAGATGCTGTCAGGCCTGATGGCGGGGTCTGATTACAGCGGCCCGGTCTATAGTCCCAACGTCTCCTACGCCCTGTCGTCTGCTGATGAATATGGTTCCCCTGCCTATAGAAGTAAGATTACCGGCTCACCTTCATAACAGTCGACAGCAGGTCGACCTTTACGTTTTGTTGCAAATCCTCCTACTAACTCCTCCCACACGGCAAAGTTAATATAATTCAAATATGGGCTTTAAATATTGCTCTTTAGATATATTTTACATTGGCATCATAAAGTAGCTGAAAGCGAGCTATCTGCTTATTTTTGCCGGGTGGGAGCAGAGTCGTGTAAGTGGGCTAGGACCTTACACCTCTTCAGTCCCGACCTTGAAAATAACAGTAGTTTTCTATTGTTATTTTGTCGACACGGGACTGAGGAGGCTAACGCAACAGATTAAGGTGTGCGTATGTCGACTGCATATATCTACTGTTTTTAGTTGATTTTACATGAGATCCGTGTGGAGATTGATAAATCTTGAGATACATTCATAGACCATGAAAATAATAGCTCTAAAATGGTAGCACCAGCTGAGCTCCTACCTTTTGCCTTATTGTAAACCTAGTTTAGTCCTTAATATGTTAAAATTTTATTTTTGATGAGTCAATAAATACTTTTTTATCTTTATCTAAAATAAATAGTGCGTATTCAGGCTTTTTCAAAATTTCCGTCGCTAAAAGTTAATAAATAAATAACTTTAAAATAGACGATTTCCAGCTTTAATTCCGCCAAATGCCGCTATAAACGTATTATTATTAATAATAAAATAAAGCTGCCATGACTAATCATGCGGGAGGCCCATGTCCCGCAGTGGGCGTCAAATGGCTGATGATGGTGATGATGATCATTAATCGCGCTTTGTAAATTTTAACATGAGAAAGTGACCCCAGAATGTTTGCTCACTGCGTCTCGTATCGTTATTTTCATTTTAATTATCAACCCATTATGTCCCCACCGAGGGGCTCGGGTCTCTTCCCTGAGGAAGGTATCTTTATAATTTTTATAAATTGAAGTTTCCGCGCTTCCGGGGTTTCTCTGAAAGATCGAATTCGAAACGAGGTGATCCGACAGAGAACCAAAGTCACCGACATAGCCCACCGAATTAGCATGCTGAAGTGGCAGTGGACCGAACATATCACCCGAAGAACTGATAACCGATGGGGTAGACGAGTTCTTGAGTGGAGACAGCGAATCGGTAAACGTAGTGTAGGACGTCCTCAGACTCGGTGGAGCGATGATCTTCGCAAGGCGGCTGGCACTAACCTGACTTTGGACACTGTCTTCATCGGACTTTTAGTCAATCAAAAAAGTATCAAACTTTTTCATTGCTTAACCCGTATGATGATAATTTATTTATTTATCAAGGAGCATATTTATTTTAAAGATTATAATGAAAAGAAGAAATTTTATAGATATCTTTATAATAGTCACTATCCGTAAATTTATACAAGAAATGTTTTAAAGATAATTTATAATAAACAATAATAACAGCGATTTTATATTTAATCTAAATTTGTTGTACGATTTCAGGTCAAGACTTGGATTATTCAAACCAAGGTGCGTCTCGCATTTAGATCATTAACGATTACTTTAGATTCATGTTACATGTCTTTCTATTAACAAATCATGTCATTTCGTACTTTTCATTGCATTGTATCTTGATTCATTTTTACATACAACATTCGTATGTATTTAAGGACAGAAAAGCCAATATTTTATCTAATTTGTCAACAAATCGCTCAGATGACACGGACCCGGCGAACGTGACGTCAGCGAAGGCGGTGCAGGCGATCGCACACCTTAACAACAAAATCACACGCACAAAGGACCTGATTCGACTGGAGCAGACCATTAGAGATGGTGAGTACTGAGGAATATTCCATCGTTATAGTGACAATGTTGACGATTTTGATGATTTTCGATGATATTATTTTAAAAAGTTGACATTTTTGTAGAATTACTTTTCCCTTTTTACGTCTGACGAAGCTGAATACAAATTGTTGTAATTTTTGAAATTTTTCTGTATTGATAATGTGCTGACTAACTTCACACCTACATTGCAAATTATTCGGGTCCCACTATCGGTATCTTGAAGATGAGGTTGAAAGAGCTTTCCCTATCCTTATAATACCATTGAGCTTAATTATTTATATATGCATATAATTTATGTATTTTTATTTTCATATTTAGTTTATTTAATTGTTTGCGTTGTGTAAATAGATTGTTATTTAAGCCTTTTGTAGTTTACGTAGTTTTTTTGTACATGGGCCCGTTTATTTACTGCCTAACACATGCATGTATGCAACATAATTTTCTGGTCATAAATAATGTTCACTCTGCTTTACATACTTCTGTTTCTCGCCACAGACAACGTGAACGAATACCTCAAACTGGCCGCCAACGCGGACAAGCAGCAACTCCAGCGCATAAAAGCTGTATTCGAGAAGAAAAACCAGAAAAGTGCTCTTTGCATCGCTCAGCTTCAGAAGAAACTAGAGGGGTACAACAAACGGATCAAGAACTGGGAGGTTAGTCCCGAGTGTATCGGTCGGGCTGCGTTTCGCTCAGACGGAAAGGGATCACGCTGCTTTGCTATATCTATAATATAAAAATGTCTATAATAAAAATGAATAGCTGAATGTCTTGCTAAGCGCAAATCTCGAGAACAGCTGAACAGATTTCACTAATTCTTTTTTTAGAATATTTCTTGAAGTACGAGGATGGTTCTTACGGAGAGAAAATTTTAAAAATTGCCTAAAGAGGGGAAGATGTAAATGGTGAGAAGTTATGGAAAAAAAACGAAAACTTTGGCAGTACGAAGTTTACTGGGATAGCTAGTACACAAGACATATAAATATACTCTAGAATTGGCCTTGCTACAATCTCAAAACAACTTCGAGAATTATGCTTTCACTCTAATTTCTATTTATCAGATTTGTAAATAAGTGTGTATTTTGTAAGATATTCAATAACGCTATCCTTAAATGACTTTCCTATGACGTCAGCAAACACAGTTTGAGTATGCTTTGCCTTAAAAAATAATTCCAAAAATAATTACAATTGACATTTGTTTTTTTTATGCAGGCAAAGACTCTTTCTTTAATCATGCTTTGATGACGTCACAAATACCAACATTTTTGTAAAATGTTAAAAATGGACATAATAAATAAAACTCAAAAATACCGAAAATAAGTCGCATGGCCAATTATATCCAGTAGAACACTACTGTCCGCCATTTTGAAATCGAGCGTCACGAGCCGAAGTGCAAGATGGCGTCTGCCTGTTAGGATCTAAAAAAAAACAGAGTGCGTTGCATCGCTCAGCTTTAGAAGGAACTGGAGAGCTACAACAATTGGATCAAGAACTGGAGGTTAGTCTCGAGCGTTTCGGTCGTGCTGCGTTTCGGTAGGTGATCACGTGGCTTTGCTGATTTATTAATAATAAACATCGCTACTCCAGAAATATCCATAGTTTTACAAGTCACAACGCAGAAACCTCAGTTTTTCGCTAATCGTCCGTATCTGTGGCCTCCGCCATTTTGATTCCGGCGTCACGAGCCAATCGAAACCTCGATATGTCATTGCCTGGTTACCGTAGTACATGGTATCCTAGTTTGGGACCAGGTCAATGTTGTGTGGAAATTATTATTATTATTTCTTATTTTGTGAAACATAAAAGGTACTTGCCTCGACCTCGTTCTGGTCAAGTGATTGTCATGTGGGGAAGTTATTTATTATTATTAAGCACGTAATTTGCTTTAGCCAGTAGCCGCCATTGTCCATCCCCATCTCAAGTAGGTATTTGCCTCATATTTGTATCCACAGTCCGCATAGAGTGCACTTGACCAAAGCCCTAATCCGCATTTGCACCGCTTGCCCCCAAGTCTTCTGAGCGAAGCGACCGTCACGCCCCCGTTTTCAGGTCTGCGCGCGCCGCCGACCCTTCCTACGCTAATGTCAGAACGTTATGTTGTTGCAGCAACACGGCACTAGCGGGCAGGCGCATAGGCAGCCGCGGGAAGTTCTACGGGACATGGGGCAAGGGTTGAAGTGAGTTGGCTGCATTTACATGATTTGCATTTACTCGTATATATATAAGTATTTATTTATTAATGTGTATGTATTATAAATTATTATGTATATAAAATAAAATAAAAATAAATAATAAACTCACGCCCGTTATCCCCGAAGGGGTAGGCAGAGGCACCAGTCTCTAGAACTGGACCCACGTTTTGCCGAGTTTATTAGGTCCCAAACGTGACAAGTGGCAAGCCTGTCGCCGTTATCCGGGCACAATTTATGTATATGTTATGTATAGTATAGTCTATTTATACAAATAAGACTACCCGTCTCCTTTTTCCTTCAGAAATTTTTCCATCATAGGGTTGTCTGGAATAAATTGCTTTTAGCAATAAGGCCGCCAATTGTACTGTTATCTTGTAAATATTTTATGTTTGTGTTTCTCCTCGTGTACAATAAAGAATATTCTTATCTTATCTTATTGCTTCTCTACTTTTAGTATTCCTGTTTTTTTTGCACTACCCACCCAGCCACGATCCACAAACCAAAGGTTGACTGGTAGAAAATGCTACTTAGCATTAAGTGCGCCTTTGTACCAAACCTGTGTTTTTGTGCAATAAAGAATTTAATAATAATAATAATAATAATAATGAACTGCATGGACGGATAGTCAACGATTGTGTGGTTGTGTTGAGCGGGAATGGAGTGTAAACGCGCAAATTACACTTGCTGTTTCATTTGTTTGAGCATTGTGTGTGTGGAAGAGAGAATCTGTGCTTGTACTGTGTGTGCATATTCAATATTCGGTTTCAGTATTTTCTAATTATTGTTTTATATTGTTTGAAATGTAATTGGAGTTATAATTTAAAGAATATGTTAATGATCCCTTATTAGAGTTTGTTCATTTCCTTGTTCCAATAAAATTGTATAAAAATAAATTTAAATAAAAAAACTCCTAATGTACCCTATTACGTGTTTTGAATGTATCGATTAAGTGATTCGGGAATCGATCGATTATAAAAGTAATTCCTATGTAATTCATGTGTAATTCTTGGTGTACATACAATAAAGAATACTCTATCTATCCATCTATGAAGCATTAATACCGGTTACGCCGCAGACGATCCATAACATATCTAGACTTTGGCAACCTATCCCTAAAGTCGACAAATTAGTTATTGCTCCAGAAACCCGCACTTATTGTTGTCGTTTTAGACACCCGTTCTTACTGTTATTGTTCTTACTGTTATTGTTCTTACTGTTATTGTTCTTACTGTTATTGTTCTTACTGTTATTGTTCCAGAAACGTCGGCGGGAACATCCGCGACGGTATCACGGGGCTGGGCGGGTCTGTGATGGCGGCGCCGCGAGAGTTCGCTCACCTATTTAGTCGCTCCAACCGCTTCGGGTCTGCCGACAACATATCCCAGCTGGCCGGTCTGTACCCTCTGTCACACTAATACCATCTACAAATAGTTTGATAAATCATAACTAATATCATAGAATCGCTCGTAGCCCCGGCTGCCTGAGTGATCTTAAACGATCACGAAGTTTAAGCAACACAGGGCGCGTTCATGGCATAGATGGGTGACAGTCTATGACTAACGCTAGTGGCATTTTGCCGAGCTGTTCCGTGCTTCGCAAAGCACGTTAAGCTGTTGGTGCCGGCTGCCGTCGATAGATGGCAGTCGTTAAGCCAAGTCAGAGGCCTTAGGGCGGCTTGAAAACTTCTGACAGTAAGACCAGCTAGTCTTACAAGCCTCCACCAATCCGGACTTGGCCCCCGTGGTGGAGTATGCCCTTTACCTTCCTCAGGGAAGAGACCCGTGCCCCTCGGTGGGGACATAGTGGGTTGATGATGATGAATCTGTTACACACTATTACCATCTGTGGTATCCTAACGCATTTTGAAGCGTACAACGTTAACAGTGATCAAAGAGACTTTGTAGTCGTTTCTAAGTGGTCCTTGGCCGATAAATGCTTGGTAACCACTGTTCTAAAGGCTGAAATAGTTTCGGATTCGCCCACAATCCTGCTCAGCTGGGTGATTAAAGGCCAGTTTCTGAATTGAGAATTTCGCTAAGTAACTAGTTCATTGTAGTGCTGTTTCGTAAAATTTCTCAGAAAAGAGCGTGACAGAACGTTACTTAAGTATTCACTTAGTGAGATTATCAATTCAGAAACCAGGCCCTAGCCCATATTCAGTTGGTGTGGGTCAGCAGCCGACAGATCTCTGCAGCGCTTTAGAGCTAATTTGTGTCGGTAGTTAACAACACGCTGCATAATGAATGCTGTGTATTTTCTATGATACAAAAGCTGTAGCAAACCTACAGATTGAAACAGCTCCATACACATCGCGAAAATTATAGCTGTTATTAATTTTAAAACTAAATCATTTGACATTTTGTCAAATACCGGTGGCTCTGGCATTCCAAAGGTTAATCCGCGAGTTATTTTAGTATTTAACAGCTAAAGGGGCTTCTAAACGGCCCATGTTTTGCTGCAATATGTGGCTGGACTTTCAGCAAATAATTTCACGGCCATCACAAAAATGTTTTATTGGAACTGATGGTTGTGCAATCTATGGCTGGGCCATGTGTTGCAATAGTCTGCAATAATATGGCCCACAATGCAGACTCCTAAAAGAGCTACAAAATGCTAACGCCATAACCATA
Organism: Yponomeuta plumbellus; assembly: GCA_947310845.1. Classification (NCBI taxonomy): domain Eukaryota; kingdom Metazoa; phylum Arthropoda; class Insecta; order Lepidoptera; family Yponomeutidae; genus Yponomeuta; species Yponomeuta plumbellus. The sequence continues at coordinate 6,816,025 of OX371216.1, read as the reverse complement.
AAGAGCGACTGAAACACCAAAAGAACACGCTGAGCAATATTTAATAAATATCGATTGCTCAGGGTTCGTTCGGCAACCTATAAAAAATATACCGGCCATATGTGGCCATACCCAAAATGTTTTGCTACATGGCCGGGACGTTACTGCAATATTGCATAGTATGGCTGGTATTTCACGAAATGTTGCAGGCCACACTGTATTGCAGCCACAAATTGCAGTAAAATACGGCCCGTTTAGAAGCCCCATTATATTTTTTTTTACGATTTCCAAGTTTTTCCCAAAGCAAAAGTTGTTTCTGTTGACGAGTGACGCCACCCTTCTGTGTTCACCCTGTAGACGAATTCATGGCACAGAAATATGTTTCCACTGCCACTTACCAATACGTGTTTTGTGTGCCTTTGTCATGACATGAAAAATAATCACATTCGGCATATTCTTCATTGTACTCATCAGAAAACAATCACAGAGACAACATTTACAGTTGGCGGCCTTATTACTAATAGCAATTTCTTCCGATGCCTGGAAGAAATATTGTAAAGACTGCCGATGATGATGATACACTTTATACTTACATAATATCGTATTTATTATACGTTTCAGAGAGTAATTCGATCTGTCCATGTTCCATGTATACAAAAACTTAGAAAACATTGTCTCTTTCTCAATATTTTGGTTAAACATATTGAAAAAGAAAAGACCGGTCGCTTAAAACATGGCATTTCAACGGAAATTATTTATATCTATAGTTTAAGTTGCCGTCTTATGTGTCGTTATAGAAATGTATTTTATTATTATGTATTAACGCTTGTTACCGATTGTTTTCGATTTACGACATGTCTAACAGACAATACGGGGCCTTGTAAGTACATAATAAGTACATAAGTTAGTACCTACGCTCACCCCACACCTTAACAAGTTTCTATCATCCAAACACTTGTTTTTCTTATTCATTTCATGCTATCTATTTTATGTAATTTAATATTACCTTTCACTTAAGCAAATAAGTCACCGCACATTTTATTCATTTTATATAGACAATGGGCTAGTTGCGCTAAAAAATGTAGTTAGTCCGTCTTTTAGATTATTCAAAAATAAGAGACACGTATTTTTTTATTTGTAAATTAGACCAAAAATGACAAAGATATAGCCCATTAAAGTTACGTGTGACGTCACGACGTGCTGCATTTTTTAGCACGGAGTGACGTCACACGTAACTTTAATGGGCTATAATCTTTGTTATTTATTGTTTACTCGAAAAAAGAAAAAATACGTGTCCAATATTTTTTTATAATCTAAAATACGGACTAAATAGAATTTAATTATTTTGACCCTGGAAACTACCCTATTTTGGTACACATAATTATTATATTGTTACTAGCTGACCCGGCAAACGTTGTTTTGCCAGATAGGGATATGAAAAATAAATAACAACCTATTCTCAGACCTACTGATTGTACTTATAAAAATTCATCAAAATCGGCCAAGCCGATTCGGAGGCACTAACACGGTGACACGAAATTTTTATATATTACATTTATGATATAATATCCGTCATATATCGTGGCTATATGTTGATTGATAATTGTAGTCTTTCGTTTTACTCACAAATTGACTGTTTACATAAGCCATCAGTACGTCATAGGTATCAGAGACACTAGCATTTGTCTAAATCGATCCAGACGTTTAGTCTTTACTCTATCGTAAAAATACCTAATTTTATACATAATTTCACACATCCGGGCGAAGCCCTTAACTGCTTTGCTTTCGCAGAGTTTATTTAAAAATTAACTGGGTATATTATATTATATCCCAATATAATATATACCATCAAAATAGCGTATGACTAGATAATCCGACAAACATAAGATAATATCGCACAAAAATACTGTGTGTAAAAAACGTGCCCACTTCTCGTCCAATAAAGTAGTATATATGTCATAGGCAATGTGTATAATGCAGGCATTCTATACATTTCCTAGGTATTGGTCGGCGATGTAAAGAATACGTGGCAACAGAAATATAGGTGCGACGACGCGCGTAGCGAAGCGGAGCGCGTCGGAGCGTTAGGTTCTCTATGTAAGATCGAAAACAGACTCGACATTGCTGTGTACATATTATTATTCGTTGTCATTTACACACATTGCCGGCAGCGTATTCGGTATTGTATAGAATGCCTAGGCAATGTATGAAATGAATCGTATTATACACATTGCCTGAACGTTTTAGGCAATGTATACAATGCCTAAGCATTCTATACAATGTCGGATTATACACATTGCCTATAACATATACAATACACCCTTGCCTCACAAGATTTACAGTGTTTTCATAAACACGGAAAGTAATTGTAAGACTTAAAATCTGCTTGTTGAACTCGACAAATAATAAATTTATTAATATAAACTTATCAGAAGTATAATACATAAATTTAAAGGTCAACTATGTTAAGGGTTAAATAATATGATATATAAATTTAGAGCTAATTTTCACACACAATTTTCGTTACACTTGCAGTATACAAGAAATTAAACGCAGTTATAATTGCAAACTAATTAATAGTTAATGTTAAATTTTCACTCATTTGTTATAACCGGTCTTGAATATAAATACATCCCCAGAGCATGCCTGCTGATAACTTGGCCAGGCTCACTCTCCGCGCCTAGATGAATCACAACGATAATGATAAGACTTCAATGTCACTATACGAGGTTCGACTTCAGATCATTAGTGTTATTTTTACTTCAAGGTTTTGTGCAAGAAAAATTCAATCTTAGAGATAGATTCCGCAGAATAATTTTCTAGTATTTGAAGCTGGAATAAAACCTTATAGAAGGGTTTTGAACGAAAATTTGCAGTGGATGCAAATTATCGTAGTGTCTCATTAGGCAGCCGAGTGTTGCGATGATAGCAACAGAGAAATCGTAGTGTTTCGCTGAGTTGTGTGACAATGTGAAAGTGAAATAAACGTAAATGTTCTTCAAAAACTGTAGAAAATGCCGGAAAAAAAGTAATGTATTCTGCTGTGTGGCTATTTTACTCTTTCTACTTTAGAATATTATTATTTTCTACCGTAGTCTCACTCGGATTAAAGATCAAGACGCACTTATATCGTCTCTCGAGATAAACTGTATGTCACTGTCACATGTTGGATTTATAATGTAGTCCAGGAATTTTAGCACCAAAAATCGGTCCGCTCTGCATAAAATCCTTCTACGTGATTTTTCGATTGGATTATGTCAGAGGGTGCCTCTTAAGTATAAAACCTAGTTTCTGTCGCCCGAAACCGTGAGCGTTAGCCGCCATCGTGGAAACCGTTTTTTTGCATATATCTCGGAAACGGTAAGTTTTACGTTAAAAACCGAAGAGATCTTTTTTGTAGAGAACAAAATTTCCCATCTTTTTTATACCAAACTTTTCCCCCTATTGTTGATATTTTCCGATATATTTAAGTAAAAAAACAAAATTTTTTGTTTTTGCAAAGTAACTCAATAAATTTTGGAGATACGAAAAAAATGTTTGAATTAAAGTTGGAGAGCATAAAATTTTCTACAAATTTTGTATAAAACTTTTTCTTGCAAAATGATTAGTTGCTGAGTTCTAGCTGAATAAAAATTGTCACCTTGAATCGAAAATCAGCGACGAGCGGTAATACGTTACTCTGGCATGCAAACCAAAAAGTATAATCGAAAAATTTTATCATGGAGACGGTAACTATTATATTTATCGTGAAAAAGAGGGAAATGAAAGATTAAAAATGAAATTTTGCACAATAAAAATATTTTAACGAATTATTGGAAAAAGGAATGAAAATTTATTCATGTATCCAAATTCATCATCATTTGCAGAATATTAATTTAATAAATTGTATTTAATAAATTTTATTCGTCGATGTTAGATTTATAAAAATTTTCGCTGTTTACAACCGGAAGGGCGATTTTGGAAGTTTTGCGAATTTTCTTCTTCCAAGTCCATGTTACCTGCATCAGAAGTATGAATGTATGAATTTACTTATACTTTTTGTTTGCATGCGAGAGTAACGTATTACCACTTACCGCTGATTTTCATGATCGTTTATTGCGCTAGAACTCAGCAACTAATAATTTTGCAAGAAAAAGTTTTATGCAAAAATTTGTAGAAAATTTCATGCTCTCCAACTTTAATTCAAACATTTTTTTCGTATCTCCAAAAATTATTGAGTTACTTTGCAAAAACAAAAAATTTTTTTTTTTTTACTTAAACATATCGGAAAATATCAACAATAGGGGGAAAAGTTTGGTATAAAAAAGATGGGAAATTTTGTTCTCTACAAAAAAGATCTTTTCGGTTTTTAACGTAAAACTTACCGTTTCCGAGATATATGCAAAAAAACGTTGTCCAAGATGGCGGCTAACGCTCGCAGTTTTGGGCGACAGAAACTCGGTTTTATACTTGGGGGGCACCCTCCGACATAATCCAATCAAAAAATCACGTAGAAGGATTTTATGCAGAGCGGACATCAAAAAATCTTGGACTAATGGAATTGTTGCCACGTGATATAAAATGTAAATTGGGATGAGTAAAACTACGGTATATTATTCGTTTTTCTTGAATATTCTTTTCTTTTTTTTCTTCGACTATATTATTTGAATTCTCAGCGAAAGAAGCCTTAACAAGCTACTGTTATATTTTTATGGGCTACCTAGAGCTAACTAGTACTACCGATGTAAAAGAAATATTTAATAATAATATTATAATATTCATGTATGGCCTATACCTTTCTCAGGCAAGGGACCCGTGCCCCTCGGTGGGGACATAATGAGTTGATGATGATGATTTGAATATTATAAACTCCCACAAAACACATTCACTTGACCTGGTCCCAAACTAGGATACAAGAAAAACACCCAGACTGAGGCCATTTGAACAAATTTACGGCGGCCCCCAGTGGGAATCGAAGCCACGACCTCCTTCTTGGTAGCTAAGCGCCTTAACGGCTCGAGCAACGAGGCAGACCGTATTAAGTTTTTACAGAAAGAATAGAATAGAATATTCTTTATTGTATGTACACCAGGAATTACACATGAGATTTGACAATAACATAGTACAGTACAATTGGCGGCCTTATTACTAAAAGTAATTTCTTCCAGACAACCATTGACGGAAAAAAAATAAAGAAGCTGAATGACGGGTAGTCGGTGCAATTAGACAATATGAAATAAGATATCCTTATGTCTAATACACATACATAAACCCTACATAAATATGAAATACTTAAATATATAAACATAAAATAAAATATACATACATAAATAAAATATATCATATGGAAGGAAATGAACGAAAACATATTATACCTACATAATACTAGAGAGAAAAGGAAAAACATACTTAAGATAAGGAAAGGAAATGTTTTTGAACTCTGCTCTGAAGAAAACATAATTAGGTAATATCGATTAAGGCGATAGCTATTTTCAGAACCTATGGCCTTGGTTGGCATTTTTGAACAGAGTTCCGTTTTTTGCGGGAAATTTATTATTTCCACAAAATAACTTTTTCCATTAGAGGTGCCAGATATCTCTGGGAAGCTTTTTAATATCAAGAAATCTTAAGTAAACCTTGTATTTGATCCCACTTCACAATGTAACATGTAGTTCAACCTATACTTTTAGACACCTACTTACATTCATTACTTATCTCAATTTTAAATTCGTAGATACTTCTTACAAGCTTGCCCTCCATGCTTCACTCGAATCACTCTCACGACACCGAATACTAAAGCTTTTGCTAAGGAAAACTACCCAAAACTGCGCTTTAACACCTAGCAATAAAGTCTCAAGTGACTTGGCATTGTTTTACGTTTGCTTATCTTGTTGTCTCGTTCTTGCACGCTAGCACCACAACACACGGAACTGAGAGGTAAATACATGCTGCTTTGTGTACTTGTGGAAACTAACATCATATGGTTAACAGAGAAATTTGTAAAATCTGTTCCTACGCGGAGCATGCTGTCTCGCTCGCATTTATTTTTTTAATTATAAAATAAGTAAATTTTTCTGTGGGTCTGAGGGTTTGTTGCATAATGAAATTACGGATATTTGAAATATATTTTGTTATACATACATAAGTTCACGTCTGTATTCCAGAGGGGTAGGCAGAGACCAGGGACTGCCACCTGCCACGAACCTGACAAATCACTTTCGCTTCATCGACATTCATTAGTAATTTTTCATTAGAATTTTATTTTTGTTTTCGTATACGTAGCTTTTAATAAAGATAATTTGTTTCCAAAGTTAATAATTTTCGAATCATCACTTAATCAAAAGCTTAGTCTAAGATAATAAACGTGGGCCTTGAGTATTTACAATTTTATTGTGAACAAAACCCTTAGACCACTTCTGTCAAAATTATACTTAAAAATTATTGAAGTGTGCTAGCGTAAGACAGAAAAATACTGTACAATTTTCAACCGTATGATGTTAGCTCTAAAGAATGCTTCAAAGCAAGTTGAAACAAAGTTGGGAATTTTACTATGTATTGACTTGTAAAGGAAGCAATGTAATTGGTATATTGGCGGTATAAATAGTGTTTTAAAATTGTTTTCATAAATTCAAATTCTTTGACGCTTGCTGCGCTTAGCTGTGACTTAGAAACGGGGCGGCTCCTCTGGAGTCAAAAGCATCGGAATCTAAATGATTTTCGTAATTACATTTAATAATAATAGATAAGCAATAATAAATTCCACACAGCACAATCACTTGACCTGGTCCCAAACTAGGATACCCTGTTACCAGGCAAAGACATTACAAACATGGAAAAACCCAGTCTGAGGCCATTTGTCTATTTTTTATTTACTAAAATCCGTTTTTTATTTCGATGCAAAAAAAATGACGCGGTGTTACCGCTATAAAATATATTGGTTTACTCGGTAGATTTTTTTACCGTGAATAGAAGACTCGTCTGACCAAAATCCTTATCACATCAAAGACATTAAAATTTCATTCTTCATAAGAGCAAAGTCTAAAAAAACAGCTACGTAAAGTCTGATTTTTAATTCCGTAGAATTCTGACAGTTATAATTTTTTGACATGTCAGAGATTAGAAACCTTTTTTGGCGGGGCACATTTTTCAATTTCAATACGAGTGTGAACATTGAGTCTACAAATTTAATTTGTTAGTGAATGTATCCATTTTATAAAGTGTGGAACTCCAATTTGAAATAAAATTTATGGCGAGTGACAATTGTGTCCCTTTTCACCATACAAACAGTAAAAAAATTCAAGTAAAGAAAACATGTTTTTATTAAAATATCTAATCATCATTAATACTAATATCACTATCTTCATCATCACCATCATCGCTGACATGATTTATTAAGAGAGCTAACAGCGCCATACTTCACTTTTCTAAAAAGGTTTACGAAACCTTGAATTCGTAGGCAGTGATGCCAGGTAAAGAATAAAATAAAGTAATTAAATTTAATTCGATATATTGTCTGTGATATTGAAATATTTGTTATTTTGTATTAGGTCACTTGAGTAAGTAAATATTTAGATTAACCTTTTTGTAGGTAAAACATAAAAACTACTTAGCATTTTATTTTTCATTGCTCTCAAATGGGTCAAATTTGTCCCTTTTTCGGTGGAGAACTTTTTCAGTAGCAACACTTATGAAATGTCAGAATTCTACGGAATAAAAAATCAGAGTATAGCACAAACAATTTTCACTTGGAAGTAAAATGGGGTTATTTGGTTTTTGCGTACTAGCAACATTCAGACATTGACAGCCTTTGGATTGTATTGAAATCGTGACAGTTTTATTTTTTGCATTGAATTAAAAAACAGACTTTAATAGCCTCTTGTGTCCCACGCCCGGGCAAAGGCTTCCCCTCCTGCTTTCCGTATCTCCCTGTCTCCAGCCACATCGCAGCATATGCAAAAATCCATTCAGGTCGTTTCGACCTTCGCCTTGGTCTGCGAGGTCGGTGTCCATTTTGCTGAATCCAGTCGGTCGCAATTTTGACCCATCTGAGCTCATTGCAGACTTGGCCAACCCAGTCCCACCACCCTTAATCGCTTTGCCAGGCAAGGGCACAATAGTTGCCACCTCAAATTGAACCTTATCACTTTGAAATAAAGTCCAAAATCAATGAAAAAATTAAGCCCGTTAAAGGGTTAACATGAGAATTACTAATATATCGTTCAACCTTCTAGGAGCCGTCTCCGTAGTTTCCTGGAGATTATTGGTTTTAAACAGAAATTACAAATCTGAGCCAAGTTCTACAACTGGGTTGCTTTGCTTTGTGAATCGACAAAAAATATGCTGTTCAAATGCAATACTTACTGCAACAGATGTATTTGTATCTTCAAATTTTCCAGAGATGGTCCGTGGTAAAAACGGAATGATTAGTGAATAAAAAAAGCCCCCGAACTTGCGAAGATTCCGTATACTTCTCAAAATCCGGCCCGCAAAGCGTATTGAGTGTCCGCAACGTTGCATTGAACGCCTGACAAAGGCTCTCGCAAGAAAATCTTGCAGCTAATATTGGTTTAAATATCCCTGAGAAGTTTATTACTAAATAAAATAGTATAGCTTCCTCAGGGAAGAGACCCGTGCCCCTCGGTGGGGACATATAGGGTTGATGATGAAATAAAATAAGGCCCTAAACGTTGAAGGGTGATTCTCAGAACTCCATAATTTGTTTGGCGCATTTTCTTTTCATATTAACTCAATAAAAAGTAACATTATATTGTAGTAGATGCCACCAAAAACTAAAATTACGTTACAATACAATCTTTAGGGGCCAATAAACCTACAATATGTTACTTTTTATTGAGTTAATATGAAAAAAACATGCGCCAAAGAAATTATGCAATTTAAGCTATTTTCTGAGAATCACCCTGAACGTTTTTTTGGCATAAAAATCTCACGTGTATTAAAATGTTATAAATTCACTACATTAAAATGTATGAAATGATTTGGTGAATACGTCAGACGAATTTATGTTAAGTTTTCTAATTTCTAGGGTCGGTGGACTAGAGTGCATGAGTCAGGTTGCCATAAAGGTATTGTTCTTTACAACATAAATAAATTAAAATTATTACTTGCCTTACTATTCATAAAAACACAAGGATGTTCAATTCACTGTTGAATGGCGGCTCCCCGTTTAATGTAATAAAAATGCTAAAGAGCAATTTTATAACAGATTTTTTTTTTCACTGCCTCAAAAAAATATGTTTTTCATTTATGTGCTTTCGTCCGCCGACCCTGGAGGTGTGATACTGTATGAATGTATTTTTGATATTAAAATAGAAACATTATTTCGGACCCGCCCAACCCCCCGCAAAGCGTATTGAGTGTGTCTACAACGTTGCAGCGAACGCCTCCTCGGAAGGCTCCCGGGCGTCCGAAGCGGGCGAAGCCACCGCCCCCCGCGGCTCCACCCTCCCGCGCGCCGCCACCTCCCCCGCGCCCAAGTTCTCCCCGGAGGCGTCGCCCAGCTCCTCGGTCACCAGCGAGGGAGGGCCGTGAGTATTATTATTGGTTGAATTGTCTTTCTGCCTTCCGAAGCGGGTGAAGCGACCGCCCCCCGCGGTTTGTTCAGCCCCCCGCGCCCACTTTCCCCCCTGGGGCGTCTTCGAGCTCCTCGGTCACCAGCGAGGGAGTCCTGTGAGCACTATTATTGGTTGAATTTGGTTTCTGCGATACGAAGCGGGCGAAGCGACCGCCCCCCCGCGGTTCAACCCTCTCCCCTCCCTCCTAACTTCTCGGTCATCATCGAGGGAGACCCGTGAGTGTCCTAGATAGATGGATAAAATATTCTTTGTCGTACATAAGGGCGTCTAATACACAATAGTTGGTTGTTCTAAATAATCACAATACCTGTAATTTACCTATTTGCGCCTATATTTATTTATTAAAGAAGTAAAGGAAGAAAAAAATTGTATTATATCGAGGGTATTCTGGCAGAACCGAATAAGTAGGTACAGAATTAAAAAAAGAATAGTTTCTAATGCAGGTATAGTCAGTTTCAATAATCAGTCAAAACTGCATTAGAAACTATTTTTTTTATTTTGTATTTCGGTTCGGTTTGTATTCGGTTCTGCCAGAATACCCTCTATATGTATGATGAGACAATAAATCCTTTTTTAACTTGTCTATCTTAAGAAGATGCGAAAGAATCAATGAGGGAGGGGGGAAGGAGAGACAGAGAGGGAGAGAGAGGTAGAGAGGGAGAGGGAGGGAGGAATAAAGACATACCTTGTTGCAGGTACCCGGCGCAAGCGGGCTCTAACAACATGTCAGAGGCGACGTTCACAATCAAGCCGATACTCAACGAACTACGCGAGCGACGGGAGGACTACGAGCGGCTCGCCGAGAAGATTGAATCGCTCAAGGTCTGTTTAGCACGCTTGTACGGCACTGACACTTGGCTGCCTACCATGCGAGAGATCCCGGGTTCGAACCCCGGCTGGGGACAAAATACCCCAGGTCTTGGATGTTTCTGAGGTCGCTTGGATGTTCTGGTTCCCGCGACACAGGGTATCCTAGTGTGGGGTAAGAAGCAATGTAAGTGCCTGTATGTAAATGTCTATGGCTACTGAAGAAGATTGACTCGCTAAAAATGTTTTACTCATTTCACGACCGAAATGAATTTCGATAGGGGCAAACAATTTTTTAAAGGACGCCAGTAATTATAAAAAAAATAATGACAGTCTCTCGAATTAAAAAGTTAAACGTTCCCAATGAGTTCCATTTTCGATTTCCATTTTTTTTTTTCATTCTTTTATTGTAAACGGCCAGATCAAGAATGCCCCATGTATACGTTTTTTTTTCAGAATCTATCCCAAGAAGTTCAGAACCTCTCTGCGACACTATTAGAGGAGCGATTCAAGACAGAACGTCTGGAGGAACAGATTAATGATCTCACGGAGCTGCATCAGAATGAGGTAAGCCGAATTTGTACTTCGATATCAACGTATTTCACTAAGGGGAAAACTTCGAAACCATGAAGTCTAGAGCAGTCTATTTTGAAACCTTTGGTGTAAAAAACTGGATTTTCAAAATTTTGGATATGTTCCAGTACTGTCTCCGATAGACGATATTTTTGGCTATGTAAATACTATCGTAATTACTTGCGTTATTACCTTAAAAAGAATAATTGAAAACCTTTCTTATGGTGAGCCGATGGGCACACAGGCCCTCAGTGGAAATCGAACCCACAACCTCGGTCTTGGTAGGTAAGCACCTTAACAGGTATACCAACGAGGCAGTCACTTTATCAATTAATATATACTCTATACTAATATTATAAAGAGGAAAGATTTGTATTTTTGTGTGTATGTTTGTAATGAATAGGCTCAGAAACTACACGGCTGTCCAAATGTAAAACACCGAATACGCCATTTCACAAGTTTTACAGGAGAGCACTTTTTGTAAAGTTCTCTTAACAACAGACTTGCAAACGTGGATATTCTGTGTTTTGACGGAAAATAACACTGGAAATATAAGCTATAGAAGCATGGGTGTCTTGAATTTAGACCGGGAAAAACCCAAAATATCCAAAACAGTTGAAAACAAAGTTTCGAAAAAAATGGCGTATTCAGTGTTTTACATAGGGCCGATTTAAAAAAATCTTTCACCTTTAGAAAGCTTAATTTTTTGTGAGTAACATAGGCTATATTGAATATTCAAAAAGTTTAGGGTTCCGTACAAAATCTCGCATAATGTAACCCGAGGTATAAAGAAATTACTACCCGGGGATTTTCCGCGGTACTAATAGAGCCATTTCCACGGAAACGTCCTTGCCACCCGTGGGAAGCCGGGGCGGATCGCTAGTATTAAATACTTTATTTTTATTCTGATAGTATCCAAGTTTAGTTCGTAGCCTTACTTCCTAGTTAGTTCGTATTATTATAACTTCCAAACAACACAAATATTTGACTTGGACCGAAACTGGGATACCCTGTGATATAATAACAAGGCGATAATGTTGTTATTTCAGGTAGAGAACCTGAAGCAAGCTTTGACGGACGTAGAAGAGAAAGTTCAGTACCAGAGCGAAGAACGAATACGAGACATACACGAAGCGCTAGATCTGTGTCAGACAAAAGTAAGCGACAATTTAAAATACAGCCAGTTGATGGGCAGTTATTTTTTCGTCCCCCTGGCTTTAGAAACCACTGGGGTCTGGGTTTTCAGGGGAAAGCCTTTATTAAAGAGATAGGGTATCGTCTGAGGAACCGTGGCTTGGACTACCGCTCTGGGGCATATTTGATGCAACGGATCTCCCTGGCAGTCATCATCAACCCATTATGTCCCCACCGAGGGGCACTGGTCTCTTCCCTGAGGAAGGTATAGGCCATACTCCACCACGGGGGCCAAGTCCGGATTGGTGGAGGCTTGTAAGACTAGTGGCTGGTCTTACTGTCAGAAGTTTTCAAGCCGCCCCTAAAGGCCTCTGACTTGGCTTAACGACTGCCATCTATCGATGGCAGCCGGCACCAACTGCTTAACGTACCTTGCGAAGCACGGAATCGCTCGGAAAAAATGCCACTAGCGTTAGTCAGAGACGGTGACCCATCCATGGACTGAACGCGCCGTATGTTGCTTAACCTTAGTGATCGTTCAAGATCACTCAGGCAGCCCAGGCTACGAGCGATCCTGGCAGAGCAGCGCGGTAATGCTGCCAGTGTTATGGGAACCTTTGGGTCGGATATGTCACGGGGTGGTTTGATTGGCTAGGCCCCCGTGGTGGAGTATGGCCTATACCTTTCTCAGGGAAGAGACCCGTGCCCCTCGGTGAGGACATAATGGGTTGATGATGATGATACAATCTACTATTCCGTCCTCACCGAGATCAGGCCTGTTTGTACATGCGGCGACCTCTCCGGCGTGGCAAATAGGTTCAAAACGTCATTAAAAAAAAACAGTACCGCAAGTCACCGATAGATGGTGCTGACGTCACATAATATGTTAAAATTGACATGACATCGCTAGACCTTCTCTGTGGTTTCTGTCCTATGTTTTTACAAAAATGCACAATGCATGGACTACCGTCCGGCCGCTGGGAGTATACGATCCTGACAGGTCATGTTAGAACGGACGACGTAACCTTGAAGTGGCGTTAAATTTTCGATTAAAATATTAAGTCCTATTTATCCTACTAGCAAATAATTGTCATTGAAACTATATCATTGTGTAAACTTACCATCAATGTTAAACTTAGTTAAGTCAAAACACTAGGTAGGAATTCAGGCGCCAGAAGAGGTAAGAGTTACGTGGTAGAAAGTGAGACAACATGTAGGTGAGTATAACGTAGCTTTTTTAGCGCCGTGCGATCTGAATTGCACCTAATCGTATCGCTGCTAGAGTCCCTCCTTCTTTAATTGATTTTGCGGAGTGAATCTTCTGTACCTGTACCACAGAATACATAATAGTACAGGTGCAATTCATATCGCACGGCGCTAAAAAAGCTACGTTATACTCACCTACATGTTGCCTCTTTCTACCGCGCAACTCTTACCTCTTCTGGCGCCTGAATTCCTACCTATTTGCCAGTCCGGAGTGGTCGCCGCATGTACTTACGCGTTCGATACCGATACGCGTAGTGAAGCGGGCGTGTCGGTACTTTTAGGCTGGAATTATAAGCGTCCGCGCGACCGATCGGCCCGACCGCTACAGCACGAAATTACAAGCAATAGGGAATGGATAAAAATATCAGAAGTGCTTGATATTTTTTTGGTGATAGGAATAACCTTCCTTAACGCGGGAAAAAAGTTAAATTTTTTTTGGCCCCGTAGTTAATTTTTAAATATACTTAATATTTTTCCATTGGTCGTTCTGGGCTTAGTACGGCATATCAGACATATTCCTTAGTCCGCTACGTATGAAAAAAAATCCACCTTGAAAAGCTGTCATTGTCACCACAGATTTTTTTTTAATACGTAGCATACCAAGGAATATGTCTGTTAAGCCGTACTAGCCCAGAACTACGAATGGAAAAATATTAAGATTATTTAAAAATTAACTACGAAGCCAAAAAAATTTTAACTTTTTTCTCGCGTTAAGGAAGGTTATTCCTATCACCGAAAAAAATATCAAGCACTTCTGATATTTTCATCCATTCCCTATTGTGTGTAACGATTTATTTAAATAGCGGCGCGGTCGCGCCTTCAAGCGGCATAGTCGCGCGGCCCGGCCGCTCGTACGAGTTTCAACGTGTTCACTTGTATCGGTGCATTTGAAGCGGACGGGACGCTCTTTTGTTGTTTGTGAGTACGTGTGGAGAGCGGAGACGCTCGGGCCGCTTCATATAAATCAAAAAGCAACTTGGCCGCGGTCGCTGGAATCTGCGGTCCGCTCGGTCGCGCGGACGCATATAATGGGCTAGTTGCCCTAAAAATATAATTAGTCCGTCTTTTAGATTATTCATAAATAAGGGACACGTATTTTTTTATTTGTAAATTAGACCAAAAATGACAAAGATATAGCCCATTAAAGTTACGTGTGACGTCACTCCGTGTTGCATTTTTTAGCACGGAGCGACGTCACACGTAACTTTAATGAGCTATATCTTTGTTATTTATTGTTTAATCGAAAAAAGAAAAAATACGTGTCCAATATTTTTTTATAATCTAACATACGGACTAAATAGAATTTTATTATTTTGACCCTGGAAACTACCCTATCGTATCGCTGCTAGAGTCCCTTTTTCTTTAATTGATTTTGCGGAGTGAATCTTCTGTGCCTGTACTGTTATGTATTCTGTGCCCAGATAAGCAAACTGGAGCAGTGGTCGGATATATTTACATATATCATTTAGGGCGAACACACTTATATCGTATATCCTCGGGGCTCGAGGGGTTAAAACAATCGTTTCCGTCCTCACCCAGATAAGCAAACTGGAGCAGTGGTCGGATATATTTACATATAATATCATTTAGGGCGAACACACTTATATCGTATATCCTCGGGGCTCGAGGGGTTAAAACAATCGTTTCCGTCCTCACCCAGATAAGCAAACTGGAGCAGTGGTCGGATATATTTACATATAATATCATTTAGGGCGAACACACTTATATCGTATATCCTCGGGGCTCGAGGGGTTAAAACAATCGTTTCCGTCCTCACCCAGATAAGCAAACTGGAGCAGTGGTCAAATATATATACATATATCATTTAGGGCGAACACACTTATATCGTATATCCTCGGGGCTCGAGGGGTTAAAACAATCGTTTCCGTCCTCACCCAGATAAGCAAACTGGAGCAGTGGTCGGATATATTTACATATAATATCATTTAGGGCGAACACACTTATATCGTATATCCTCGGGGCTCGAGGGGTTAAAACAATCGTTTCCGTCCTCACCCAGATAAGCAAACTGGAGCAGTGGTCAAATATATATACATATATCATTTAGGGCGAACACACATATCGTATATCCTCGGGGCTCGAGGGGTTAAAACAATCGTTTCCGTGCTCACCCAGATAAGCAAACTGGAGCAGTGGTCGGATATATTTACATATATCATTTAGGGCGAACACACTTATATCGTATATCCTCGGGGCTCGAGGGGTTAAAACAATCGTTTCCGTCCTCACCCAGATAAGCAAACTGGAGCAGTGGTCGGATATATTTACATATATCATTTAGGGCGAACACACTTATATCGTATATCCTCGGGGCTCGAGGGGTTAAAACAATCGTTTCCGTCCTCACCCAGATAAGCAAACTGGAGCAGTGGTCGGATATATTTACATATATAATTTAGGGCGAACACACTTATATCGTATATCCTCGGGGCTCGAGGGGTTAAAACAATCGTTTCCGTCCTCACCCAGATAAGCAAACTGGAGCAGTGGTCGGATATATTTACATATATAATTTAGGGCGAACACACTTATATCGTATATCCTCGGGGCTCGAGGGGTTAAAACAATCGTTTCCGTCCTCACCCAGATAAGCAAACTGGAGCAGTGGTCGGCTGGGGGCGGCGGCGGGGGCGGCGTGGGGCTGCCCGACGCGGGCGCGGCGCACACGCTGCCGCCTCGGCTGCTACTCGTTAAGCTGCTCAATGTGGCCCTGACTTTGCTGCAGCTGGCTTTGTTACTGGTTGCGACGGCGGCGGGGATCGCCATGCCCTTCTTGCGGACCCGGTGAGTGTAGAGTCTAGTCTGCTGGAGTCTTAGGTCCAGAGTAGAGGCTGGGTTGCTTGGGAAGCACCTCAACATGGCGCTCATGCTTTTGCAACTGTCACTGCTCTTGGGAAGCTGCTAAATGTAGCGCTGACTTTACTGCAGCTGGCTTTGTTACTGGTTGCGACGGCGGCGGGCATCGCCATGCCCTTCTTGCGGAACCGGTGAGTGTAGAGTCTAGTCTACTGGAGTCTTAGGTCCAGAATAGGGGTTGGGTTGCTTGGGAAGCTGCTAAACGTGGCGATCACGCTGTTGCAACTGGCGCTGCTCTTGGGAAGCTGCTAAATGTAGCGCTGACTTTACTGCAGCTGGCTTTGGTGATGGTTGCGACGGCGGCGGGGATCGCCATGCCCTTCTTGCGGACCCGGTGAGTGGCTAGACTGTTCAGACTCTAGAATTCGATCCATTTAACAGTGTATAGTGTTCGGTTCAAATCTGACTGTGTGTAGAGTGTTCTGTCCAAGCTGACAGTGTCTAGAGTGTTCAGGCCGAGTGCCTCGGGGGTCGCCATGCCCTTCTTACGGACCCGGTGAGTGGCTACACTGTTCAGTTCTAATTTTGTTCGATCCATTTAACAGTGTATAGAGTGTTCGGTTCAAATCTGACTGTGTGTAGAGTGTTCTGTCCAAACTGACAGTGTTTAGAGTCTGACAAGATTCTCAAGTGGTCATTCCAATTTGACAGAGTCTCGGGTGGTCAGTCCAATTTGACATTGTATAGTCTCAGTCCAGTCTAACAATGTCAAACTGATAGTGTCTAGGGTCCAGTCTAGAGGTGTTCGAAGTGCACGCTCTGTTAGTGAATCTGCTTAATGTGGGGCTCATGCTGCTGCAGATAGATTTGCTGATTGATTATTACAAAGATAATATCCATACCTTTCTTTGAAACCCGGTGAGTTTCTGAGATCTAGACTCAAGTCTGCTAGTGTCTAAGGACTAGACTAGATGAGGATGCCGCAGCTGCTGCTCGGCAACTGGCTTTGTTTCTGGTTGAGACGGCGGCGGGGATCATCCTTTCTTGAGGACTCGGTAAATGTCTAGAGTCCATCCTGTAGCTTTTGCTATAGCGAAGCTTTCTGCTAGTCACGACAACGGCTGAGATCGCCAGATACTCCGTAACTTTATAGAATCTACAGTATTACAGAGTGCGTTGAACAGTAATCCCGCCTCTAGACAGTACAGTATAGAGGCAGTAACACATTTCAAACTTCAAGTCAAGTATGCTGATTCGCTGATTGCGACAGCTGCTGATATATTTCCCGTTGACCTTGGCGAGTAATATAATTTTATTCTAAAAGTACAGGGAAAATCTCAAAACTATACATTGGTAATTCATCATCATCATTCAGCTACAAGAAGTCCTCTGCTGGACATAGGCCTCCTCCATGGATATCCAAAAGGACCGGTTAGTTTGGAAAGACCGCGTGTACATAACCATCGATGATCTTATCACTTATCCGGTTTTTCATAGATGGAAATCGATCTATCGATTCGATCTATGAAATCGAATCTATCGATCTCTTCCCCAGAGTCCGCGTCCTGACGACCTCAGCAGCGGTGATGCTAGGCGTGATGGTGCTCAAACAATGGCCGGAAGTGACGCAACTGTCGGAGCATCTTCTGCGGCGGCTGAAGGAATACCTCCTCGACAAGCACCACGACAGGTAATGGGGCACCGGGGGGCGGTGGGCGCGGCTCTGGGGGCGGTTCTGACCTGACCTTGACCTCTTAACTTCTAGACAGGCACCACGGCAGGTAATGGGGTGGGGGCGGTACTGATCTGACCTTGAACTTTTCAAAAATAAACGTGGCGTGAAGTTTCGTCGAGCATGAGTTGAATTAAGAACGTTATATTTATTACCGTTTTAACTTTACATCGGCAGGAGATAAAATACTTTGACGAGTATACTTTTTGTCAGATGGTTTGCTTCGAAAACGGGTAGAATTAGGAGGTTAGATTGGAGTCCAAATTAAAAACCAATTTATGGTATTAATATTTTGTTTTATGGAATTCTTGGTTACTCTTATGGGCTGCCTCGTTGGTATAGCGGTTACACACTTGACTAGAGACTAGGTTTGATTTTCGCTGGTATTTTAACACTTGTCTGGTTACAGACTATCCTCGTTTCGGACCGAGGACAAGAGAATAATAGTTACAAAGTATGTGAGAGTTAATAATAGTAATGATTATTATTTTAGTAGTATTAAATTATTTACACCGTTAGTCTTACGTTAGGCTGCATTAATAATAATTACTATTGTAGACAATTATTGGATTGGTAAACAATTTTTATTTGAAACTTACACTCGATGTAATTATATTCCACGTTTATTTTTTTATCCGTTACTGTTTTCGAACGCGAAATGATTAAATGAATAGCAAATAATATATTCAATTAGCAATAAAAAGTTAGCAAAAAGAATTATTTTGGTCAACAAAATATGGATGATTAGGTGAGCAAATAAACAACAGATGGTCAGAAAATTATTATTTAGCAAACTGTGAACACTCTATTTAAAGTATACTAAACCGATACGCCGCTAACTCGGTCGGCGGCAAACTGTTTGGGGACAACTGACAACGGACGCAGCCTAAAGGATACTCTTTTCGACCGAAAATTTCCATAAGCGAGGGTTCGAGCAAGCACTGGATCAGTGCAGTGCATTTTTGTTAAAAAAATGGAGAACGAACTGAATTCAACGCGTATAAATATTTTTCTTTTATCGCTCGCAACTTAAATGATCATAGAACACGTCTCGTGTCGATCAGAGTCAGGTTGAAAAATATGTCTTATCGCGGAGCTTCATGAAACTACTTCAAACTGTACACGAGTGCGGTAACGCATGCCACCGCATTCAGTATTGAATAAATACAGTAACGTCTTTAAAGTACAGATCTTCAACAAGTGCGTTTATGTACAGCGTGCAATAACAATGTACATTGAGTGCGATGCTGTGGACTTTACGTTACTTTTTAGTCGATTTTAATATTTTGCTCGGTGAGTTGGGAAGGCAGCTTTGGATATTAAGCCACACTAGGTATAACTTATTTATATTGTTCATGAAATAGCCGCTCGCCTCCAATAGGAAATGTTGTTAAAAAACCATGAGGGGTCAAAATATGAGTTGCGTACTAGATTGTATACGTAAAAACGCGAAATAAACGATTTGTGTAAATAATTTGAATGTTATTTAAAAAAAACTAGCAGAAATATAAATATTTAACAATGTTTTTTATCGTTTGAAATTTACTAACGCTTGTTATGTATTATAATGATTTTTATAATGTATTTGTATTGTATTATAGCTAAAATCATATCAATTTATTGTGAATAAAGTAAAAGAAATAATTGAATGATGACGTATTTTACGTTCTAAAGCAATCATTTTAAGGACTTAATTGCAATAATTCATTTGAAAGTAAATATCATTTCCTCGCTTTTTATTTACTATTAATATTTTTTTATACTTATTGTTTTATTTTTATTTTATTTCTTTTCTACTTCAGGTATGACTGCAGATCATTATGTGGTTGAATGATAAACAGTACGGACGTTACCTTGGAACATTGCAATTCAGTCCTGTGAAACGTAGGTATAAAGAATCGTTATATTGAGAAATCGTGATATCTTGCAACTTGTTTGTCACAATTTATGTTAGTACTGTTGCTTAAAATAATGTATTGTGAATAAAACAGGCCTTGACAATATTTTGAATACTTAATCCCATTTTTACTTTTGTAGCAGATTATATATTTGTACAATTTATGTTATCCACACGTTTGAAATAATTAGTCCTGTAGGTTTCTAGAAAATATATAAATTAGAACTGTACAAATGGTGAAAACTGATAGCAATAGATTGTTGTGATGTTTCTGTCCTTTCATTACCGTTTTGTCTCTTTTTTTTCTGTATTATACAGGTGTAACACAATTCTGGCATCTAAACGAAATTGGCATCTTTACAAAAAAAGAAAATATTTAAAATTCCGATAATTTTTCGCCTTTCCCAAGCACCTACCTACCTAGTTAAAATTGTTCTAATTGTCGAGTACAATTTCGCATATGTTGTATGGATTTTGTAACATTGAGTAAATAATTTTAAAAAATAATTCTGTATTATTCTTTTTAAATTGGGTGGTTCGGGAATTTATAAAGGTGGAATTGGGTCTCATTGATAAATCATTATTTATTTTTGTCTCAGACTCTTAAATTTACCTTTTAATTTGTGAATGTCGTAATTTTTTAGCTTGTTAAATATTTTTACATTACATAATCTTTAAAGATTATATATGTAATTTGAATTTTAGTGGCTGGTTTTAATTCTGGTACAATAATGTTTTCAAAGTTTACATATACAATAAATATAATATGTTCCTTAATTATGCAGGCAAATTAATAAAATCTTCAGCCTTCAATTAGAATACAGTAAATTAACTGAAAATTTTATAAAATATAAAGAAACGCTTAGAAAAAGTAAAATTTACTGTTTATATTTTTTATACAAAGTTATCACATAAATTTCGACATTACTATAAGTTACGATTTGCTATTTTACTGTTGTATTATATTTTTCTGGAAAAAATAACATATTATTGATTAAATAAATTACGTCAAGAAAAGGTTAGATTTGACATAATATTAAAAAGCTATAATTTATCTCGTTTTTTAGAAACAAAAGATAACTAGAAAAAAATCTATAATTAACTATTAACGATATTTTTAACTTAAAATACATTCCAAATTTCTTACCGAGCGTCAAGTGCCAGTAACACAGAGATATGACATCTAGATTAAATAAATACTATACTGTCCACATAGGTACGCTGTATAAATTGTAAAGTAAAAAATGCTAATTAAAATTTCTTTTGTATATCATGTAAATAAATTTATTTTTTATTTTTGAGCATATTACAGAATATTAGTTGTCACTACGTTGTTTTATTCATGTCTTATTTTCGCAGTTAAGTTTTGAATGTGAGGTAGCTATTTTTCTTAGGACCTCGAAGATTTTTCTCATTGACGTGATCACTTCCCATTATGAATTTTAGTCTAACTCATAGTGATTGCCTAAATATTAGTTATTTTGCTCTAAGATAGGTAATTATATTTTATTTCATTCCTCCTAGGTGTATAGAAACTTTATTAAACTATAGTAGTCAGGAATAGGCCATTTGACAGTGTGAACAAAACAGTATGATTTATAGGTATTCGTATAAAGTCTTAAAATCGCTTTAAGACATTTTCACTAAAAAAAATATTATAAAAAAACACATAAAATTTCATAATGATGCATCTGTATCGAAAATGGCCTGGATTGGCCGCTTCTATGATGAGATCACAGCTCAGTAAAAATGGCGTCTGTCATTTATGTCGCTCTTACGTTCATTTGTTTGTTTACTGTCGTCATAATTACTGGGCGACGCCATATTGGCCAGGATAGCATTTTGGCAGCTTATTTGGAAAGTAAATTTTCGTTTGCCTTTTTTAGAAGAAATACGCGAACTTACCACTTTCTGAGGATTCCATGAACACCAACAAAAATATGAGATGATTTTCGGAAATCTGTCAAATAGCCTACTCTACAAGTGGGTGAGACATTTCTTGAATTAATGAGGTAAATGAATACCTATAATGAACCTAGGACGAGCAAACCACATTTCTGTCAACCATTCCTAATATGTCTAGGGAAAACCTGAATGAAATTTAATATACTTGCCTATAATTTTGTGAATGAAAGCTCTCCCGTTTTTATAATGTATGATTCTATGAATGACAATGGATTTAGGTTTTCTGTTTCCGGCTACGGAATGAATAAAATTGTAAAACCGAAGGAAGTAGTTTATTTTTCCTTTTCAGCAATTCTTGAAACATGTAATTTTTTTCCATACGTCAGCAAACATTAGCCTTGAAATATTTCAAACGTAGAATGTTTCTAAGTTAAACTTCTGTTACGCAGTTTTCTGTTACTTAAGGCAGGCCTGTTTCACAACGCGTGTCGGTATCGAACGCGTAAGTACATGCGGCGACCACTCCGGAGTGGCAAATAGGTAGGAATTCAGGCGCCAGAAGGCGGTAGAAAGAGAGGCAACATGTAGCTGAATATATCGTAGCTTTTTTAGCGCCGTGCAATCTGAATTGCACCTAATTGTAACGCTGCTAGAGTCCCGTTTTCTTCATTTGATTTTGCGGAGTGAATCTTCTGTACCTGTACTATTATGTATTCTGTGCTTAAGGACAGTTTCTCGAACGTGCCTCGTTAGTATCGGTTAACACGCTAGCCTACCAAAAACGAAGCTGTATGTTTCAAATCCCGTCTTTAAATGGCCTCAGTCTAGGTGTTTTTCAATGTTTGTCATGTTTTTGCTTGGTTACCTTAGCACAGGGGATACGCTCACAGGATAACTAACAGGATACTGTTAGTTGGGGACCAGTGGGCTCATTATGTAATTTTCGCAACGGATATTCATACGTCTTAAAAAGTCACGTCAACACAAAAACCAACGTCGTACGGAGTACTGTCTCGCTCTAACATAGGGTCTTAAAAGAAGATAGTGCTATACAGTAGTGGTATACATGACTTTTTAAGACGTATGAATATCCGTTGTAAAAATTACATTGAGCCCACTGGATAAGTTATTGTGGTTTTTTAATTAATCCGTTTAACATCTATAAATACAATCTTGTGTAATTACGAAGACAGATTAAAATTGTAAATAAAATTTATTTCATAAAAAAATACAGAACCATTTACATAACTTCATTGTTATTAATATAAGAATTATGATTAATAATAGTAGGTGCTTAAACCTAATAAAACATATGTAATTTTGTCATGGGCGCGACTTGCACTGGCTCTGAAAAATTGTGGGTGAACCGAATCTAATTACTTTACCTATACAATATTAATTTTAATGCGATAATTATTGGTATTTTACAATCTTTTGGTTTTATTTTAGAATTTTACAATGTTTTGGTTTTAATGTAGACGTTACTTTATTAAGTATAGATAGAAAAGACTCCGACAAATTATGTCACAATTCATAACAAAGTCTGATTTAAAATTGATAAAACGGCAACCACGGTCTCTATCTATGATAGAGGAAGAACAGAACCAAATAATAAAAATAAAAAAAATACTTTACCAAAAAGTCTTTAACTTTAAAAAAAAACTTTATCAAGAAAAAATAATGAAAAATATGCGACAAAAACTGTACTCTTGGATGTCTATTTTTGTTTTTCTAACTTTAGTAAGAATCACAAAAAAATTGCTTGGCTTCAGAAAAATGAATTTATACACAAAACATACTTTTCTAACCTCCGACGGTACATCATCATTTACTGTGTAATACTAATAAAAATACAAAGTATTTTTTGGTACTTAAACCGTTCTCACATTGCCATAACTCAGATAATATTTTGATTGGTATTCTACCTTAATAGAAAAAACCCCTTTTAACTGGTTGATAAAACCAATGATTTAGTGGAAGAGAAATCGCCTTGCTATGGATTTTTGCTGAAGATATCACTCGGTACCTACCACCCTTTAGTTCACAACAGAGGCGGACCTAGGCAGGGGCACCAGATTATCGGGCCTAGGTGGGACCGCCGGCTTCTTCGCTAGTCCTTCGTCCAAGTCTTCGTCTTCGTAGACGGTGTCTTCGTGAAGTGACTCCACAGGGGATTCAGGAGATGCCGACTCTCTGACACTAAGAGAGCGAAATAAATTGGTTACTTTTTTCACACTTAGAAGTAAATACATAAGTAACGTTCTGTCACCCTTTTTTCTGAGAAATTTGACGACGTACTACAGTTACACTACACTACAGTAGATATTTAGCGAAATTCTCATTTCAGAAACTGGCCCTTAGTCAAAAGCAGATTTTTCTTAGGTGAGATTGCTAATCAACATTTTTTTCAAACTGTGTTGGTAACTATAAACTACACAGAGTTTTGAAGTTCATAGTATCTTTAAGTAAACAGTTCCAATACAGAGCACATGCCATCTCTCAGAGAGAGAGAGAGAGAGAGAGAGAATGAGTTTATCACCACGGGCGCTGAGGAATGTGAATACCACAGAAACTCAAGTTTCCTCCCGATGTTTCAGACACATTTAGCGAGTGCTAATGTTGCACATGTCTACGAGTATAGAAGCTTCAAAATACAGGCAAATACTTAGTCCTTGTAAAAAGTACAATCCCGCCGTCTTAAGTAAAATTTACTAATTAGAAATCGTATTACTGAATCATAAGTACTGAATATTATAGCGCCCTTATGACCACCTAGTAATTTGTGTAATTTCTTGGCAAACTAAAAAACCCTAAGAAGATAACTGAAGAATTATTTGGTGTGATATGTTTACCAAACTGGACCACTTAGCTGGAGAATTGAAGATCAAGGTTAAGTTATTTATCACTAGTACTACAATTATCACAACTTACTATTTATAACTTTAAACAAGCAGTTCCCAGCACAATGTTGTTAAATAAAGAATTAACACTTACCCTTAACCGGACTAGCACAAACACTGAATATACCCAAATTGTAAGGTACAAAAATACCATATTATGTTTAAAGATCGAATGGATGATTGTTTAACATGACTTCGGTTCATATCTCATTTCAAAACTGCTATAAAAACGTTATTATGAGGCTTGAACTCGTGTCTCCATAGCTGTTAACCAACTGAAATGAATGTGAACCTAAGTTCCCACAAAAAAGCTATTCGTGCAATACATATTTTCAGTTCTTTTGACAGGATCGTGGCAGTCCCTGGTCTCTGCCTACCCCTCTGGGATACAGGCGTGAGTTTAAGTATGTATTTTAAGTACTCAAATGGTCAATAAATTGTGTAAATGACTGAATGAAACAAACACAAATGATTTTACCAATTCCGTATTTATTGTTTACTTACATGTATCGACAGCTGCTAGCAATTGCGAGACATATAATATGTCCTAAGCCTGTGGCGAGACATTACAATACGCTATGCTCCATATTACGCGTGCCAAATTCAGTACGATTGGAGTCTTCAACTGTGAAGTTCCATGCTAATTGCTATTGCAAACATCAGAATTGCGATAGGACTTGATGCGCATAAATAGGTCCAGGATCAAAACTTATCCAATAGCAAAAATATTAGTTAGTAACGGTTCAGTAGCCGATTACTGGTTAAAAGTTAAAATTACTTGATTTCACCGAAGTAATTTATCTAAAAACCTACGTTTAAAACTATTAACTAAAAAACTTCCATAAAACACTTAAAAGTTCTAACAAAATAAAAACAAGTACAAAATAAACTGTTGTTACTCTAATAATAAAATAATATGGTGGAAAATAAATCGTTGTCCCCGAAAAGGAATGTCGTTACTTTTAAAAAATACACCTAGAAAAATATTTCACAATAATATATCGCGTTAAATAACTTAATTTCAATATACAAATCACTTAACCTAAACAAATACTATAAGATTGATTCCAAAATGCCAAAACGGAATGACATCGAAATACAAGAACAATCCCGCGTAAATAAGTTGCCAAATTCCAAGAATTTTCGATTAAAACGATTCTTTAAAAGAATGTAATTGGAAGCCAAATGAAAAATGTACGTCTTATGTAAGACGGTAAAAATTAATCAACAAACAATCCAGTTAATAAAATTTCTTTTCCATCCTATTTCGATACGCCTACATCTTTAGCTTAAGTATTAGCATTAAAACTTACATTCAAATATCTTAAACGTTAAATTAGCGCTTAATATTTCGTTGTAGAAATATATAAAAGACATTGACACGTGATAATACTAACATGACTTGAATAAGTACAAAAATGTAAACGTCTACGTTATGTGAAAAATATGTCATTTAATTTGACTAATTTCTCGTGAAGCCTACAATTATTTTATTTAACGTATTCTCCATAATATATTAGGCTTAGCTACGTACATGTTATACTTATAATAATTATATAATATAGAATAGTTATAGTTAGCCCACATTAATTATAATAAATTGGACATCACAAAAGACGATACAATTCCTTCACCAAATCCGACAATGTTTTAAAATCCACTAAGACAGCTCTAAGTTAAAACAAAAAAGGTGGAAAGTGAAATAGGCCTTACAGCATGGTATTAATAAAATCGTTAATCCATACTATGCATACTCGTATATGCTAGAAATCGTAAAAAATATTTTAACGACATGCCAATATTGCCTTTTTATGGCGATTTTAATACTGAGTTTTTATCATTTTTATATTGAATGGCAGCGGCACTTTTAAAGTGGATGTTTAAAAATATAAATTCTGGAATGTAGACAAATGCAAATCCAGCATACTTAGCGAAATAACTTGTTTTAGAGGACAAATATAATTCGAAAAAGATTTTTGCGTAACATTTAGGTGGGTTATTTTTCATTCGATATTTATAACTTTTTTTTTATGAAACCTTAAGCCTAATTAAGGCTAAGGCTTTTGCCCGTTCAGGACCCTTACAAATTGAATTTAAAAACTGCATAATTCAAGTGATTACCACCAAATTAGTCGACAAACACTTTGTATGTTATTTGACAGAATAAATTGTATTTTGCGACATCAATTTCAATCCAAAACTTGGGATGTTTTCTACAGATCGTTTATTGCAATATACATTGCGTTGCGTTAACCAACCATTCCAATATTTACCACACTTGGAGCCAAAATTGACAGCACAAAACCAACTCCAACAAACAAACATTATGAGGCAGATAAACCATATACTAAATATAACTCGTACTTCCTCAAACTCCCGACGTCGAAACTCCTAACTGCCGTTTTTCAATAGAACGATAAAAGTACGACAATAGTGACTATTTGGTAGTGTAGAAAGCAATAGTATTTATATGTCACTTCATATAACCCGCACTAATTAAACACATCTTCTAGTGAAGATAAAACGGGCGAGGCGCCCGAGTTAAGTTGCATGGGTTACAAATTATGCTTAATGAAATAACAAATATATATTTTTTTAACTAAAACTAAGCACTACACGTAGCGAGCCCCGTCTTTGATCTCCACGATTAAGCTCTGCGAATCAATTCAAGTAAATGAATACGTAAATCAATCTATAACAAATATCCTACTAGTAAGACTATTGGTCAACTACATTTTAGTGCCTCCCCTGTGCCCTGGCGTGAATTGAACCATGTCACGCAGAACATGCCAACCAATAATTAATAAAAAAATCTGTTTAGTTTTTTTCACTTTTCTATTTTTCTAAACATAATTTAAACACATTTGAACAAAAACATTGAAAAAAAAAACATAAAAAGGCCTTTGTCTCGAAAGTTATGATTTAGACTAAGACTAAACTAAGATTAATAATTATTAATCCACATGTATGCAACATAATTCATTTAGCAAGAAATGATTTTTATTTCTTTTACTTATTAACGAGGAGTATCTAAAATTTAGTCGTCCTACAGAGTAGTATTAGAACGATAATTCAATTAGTTCATTGACACTATTCCTAGTCCAGTTACCAATCGCATTTCAATGGTATATCTCGTGCAACTTAACTCGGCGCCTCGCGCGTTCTTCTTCGCGAGAGATAATATTCAACATGTTAGCAATTGGAACGTCATTCTCCTGCTATACGAAGACAAACAGCAAGTATAATCGCACTTATATTATTCTATTGAAAAACTACAATATTGTACAGTAGCCTGTAAACTTACGCGGGCTTCCCAGCGACGACGGGTGCATCCATGGTCGGTATATAGTCAAGGGCCATCATGCAAGCGAACACGGTCATTATCATCTTCGGTTTGCGCTCAGTGATGTCTTCGGGCAGCGCGTAGACGCGTGCGCCGCATCGCCGGGCCATCGAGATCGCGTACTTGGCGTTCGCGTGACGCTCCTGCGAGGGATGGCACGGTATTTTTAGACGTTAAAGGTTCTTTTATTTTCTGTATCATTTTAAGGCTTGCACCCCGATTGTTAAATCGCCGCCTTAGTGGTGAAGAGAGCTATGCCCCACTTGAGTGGTTCCGAAATAGAGCCAATTAAAAAAATCACCACTGGATTTTTTCATGCTCTTTCCATTTAACTCCTTTCGCATCTGAATGAAAAATAAACTGCTACAATCACTTAGATCTCATCACCAACACAATCTTCATTTAACGGGTGGTGTTCATAACTCAATTCGGTCAAAAGTGTGGCATAGCTCTCTTCACCACTAAGGCGACGAAACATGTTTAGCGGCTAAACGTATTTAGATCAGTTGTTGAACTATACAAACGCGTCACTTTTAAATAAAATTAGCAACTACATAAATACGTTTAACGATTTTGGTGCAAACAACCCTAAATTTTGGTTTTTGTATTATTTTATTTAAGGTAATTGTTTTACAATGTTTCAAAATAAGAAGTTGAAGAAAAGATATCTATCTATCTAATAATAAAACAAAAATCGCTCCAAGCCATATCTGAGCCGTCTCCACATGACATTGGCGGCGTTGCCGCGATCTGAACTCGGATACACATCCAAGTACTAATATTATATTTACAGTATTTTTAGAATATACCTCGGGCTCTAGAGTAGGCTTCGGTTTTTGCCGAACGCAGCGAGCGCGAGTGTAATACTACTTCCTGCTCTGTATAAAACTTTTCTTGACTATGCTGGAAAGTTATGTAAAGTTATAAATAACAATACAAAATAAAACTTACCTTATTGCAATATAATCGGTTTTTGATTGCTTAGTTGAGGTATATTCTAAAAGCTGTATATTATGGTTACAAAATATAAATTAATTGTGAATGTATTTGAAATACTTTTGCATGGATTGAATGTATTGTTGGTAGTCCTAACAAATAAAATAAGTAAAGAAATGTTTGTTACCTCGTCAGTGTCACCAGGAAGCACCAGGTCATAGTTGATGGCGCCAGGTTTGATGGCGTCAATCAGGTCTATCACCACCTTACCATCAGCCAACACCTCGTCCTTCAAAAGACATAAAGATGATGTAGGCACGCCAAAAATATGGTTACAAATAGGCCAGGGTAATAGAATTCACGGTTTACTATAATTCATATGCATTGCAGACCCACAGATTAACAAGCAGGAGAACTTATTGCATTGTCATAATATGAATCGTTGTTGTATGATATGAGGCCCAGGATGTCATGGAAAATCAGGAAAATGAATTTCAGGGTTTCGAAGCGAATAATAATGTAGGTTGTGGGGGCGCCGACTCCGTGGGTGCTCAGAGGCTCGAGCACCCATGAGAAATGAACAGTGGGTGCCGAGCACCTCTGATAATATACATCAAGAAACAGAGTAGTAATCGCGACCCAAATAGTCGACCAATTTCCAGTCTATGTTACCCTTCCTATCCCAAATCCTAGAACGTGTGGTGAATCGTCAACTAATGGCTTTTCTCCACACCAACCAAATCCTGAACCCCTTCCAGTCCGGTTTCCGTCCATCTCATAGCACATCCTCAGCTATCATCAAAATAACAGACGATTTCCGCCACGCTATGGATGATCGCCAGTTTTTCGAGTCATCAAATGAGCACGAGCACCCATGAGGTTTTCTAAAAGCCGGCGCCTCTGGTTGTGGTTGAGTCGGGGCAAATTCGTGTACCATATAAGAACACTTTTTTTTAAAACGATAAAAAACCATAGACTGCATACTACTTCTCCTCACCTGGAAGCTCCGAATACTGGTGGTCTTGCCAGCTGACTGCAGTTTGTTGTTGACCCACTGGACGATCTCCTTCTCGATGATGGGGTTGCCAGTGTTGGCCAGACGAGTCAGCACCGAGAGTGTGTAGGCGCGCATAAGTTGCCAGATCAGCGCTGGATCGGAAAAAAGGTATTTTAGAGGAATACCGCTATCTCATAGCTTAAATATATCGATGTGTGTCTAGTCTGCCAATGAACAGAGCCGACTCTAGTAGGGAGGGGTTGCAGGGGTAAATTTTATATATTAGACTTATCTAATACATATAGCGAATTGGCCCCCGTGGTGGAGTATGGCCTATACCTTGCTCAGGGAAGATACCCATGCCCCTCGGTGGGGACATAATGGGTTGGTGATGATGATGACGTCATATAGCGGCTTACCCAACGTGAGAGTGGCGTTTCCCTCATTGATATCCGCACCGGCGATGCCGACCAGCGAGAAGCCCAACTGCCTCCCCAGCTCCACGGCGTAGTTACAATTCTCAAGCCGCTCCATGAACTTGCGCAACTTTGAGAACTGGCGGTGGACCTGCAATTTGAGGACACATTCAATTATTTATCAATTGAGATCAGCCGTCAATAAATACAACAAAAGATCAAACAGTATTATTTATGTATACAAAACATGATTCGCCTAAAACACTTCTCAAATGAAATTTAATTCTCCCCAGACGAGTATTTTTGTTATTTTTGTCTACTTAGTGCTATTTTAGCAGCCATGCCATCTAGTGGCGAGTAGCATGACATAAATAAATAGCGCCATCTAGTGACTAAGAATAGAACTTTAAAAACATATTTTTATAGTTTTTTTTTGTTGTTTTTTTAGGAACGTCTTGTATGGTTTACATAGAACTTTAAAAACATATTTTAATTGTTTTTTTTTGTTGTTTTTTTAGGAACGTCTTGTATGGTATAAAAGCAATGTTACTACAATCAGCGGGACTCGCGTTGCGCATTCCAAAACGCTCATCAAATGCAGTTTGAATAGTCCGCGATAAAGAGAACAACTTAGATAAATGTTTGTGACCCATTGTAACGACCTTATTAGATAATAGATAGAATATTTTTTACTTTACTTATAATAATGTGCACCCAAATTCCAAAAATGGCCGATTTTGGTGTTACTACGGTTCGTGAACCTAGGTTTTTTGTCATTGGTTACAAACATCACTTTTAACATGATAGAGAGATTGCACAGACGTGTCTGTATTTTCAAACGTCTACACGTTTGAAAATAGGATCTATAAAAAATATAATATTTTTCCATAGGTGGCGCTAGTTAGCTCACTGGATCTCGTTATTTTTTTAAAATTATTTATTAAAGAAATTTCACAAAATACATATAGGGTGTTGATTTGTACAGTTAAATCGGACTCAGGTGTGATTATTTACATTTACACTGAAGCAAAAAAAAAAAAAAAAACAATTTTTTTGCTTCAAAATCACCTAAAATCCCCGGTTTTGCGGTGCCGGCGGCGGCGAGCGCGCGTGCGCACTCTCCCGCCCCGCTACGCGAAACCCCCGCCGGACCCGTCAAGTGGAAACGATAGAAGCTAAGCCATATAACTTTATGATTTTTAGGTGATTTTCATTAAAAATAAAAATAATTTTTGCTTCAGTATCATGTAAATAACCACCCCTGAGTCCGATTTAACTGTACAAATCAACACTCTGAATTATCCACAAAAAACCTGAAGCCTGTATAAGTGTATCTGTGAGGTATGAGGTCCTCTTTGAGGTCTTATTTTGGACGTTCCCTTATTTTGTCTGGATTTCCTGGGATTTCCTCACCTTCTTCCAGTTGACTATGCCGGGCTTGATGATATCGTAGAGCTGGAAGATGACGAGCCCGTCAGTCAGGTCTGAGTAGAGCCAGTTCACGTGCGGTGCCACGCCCATAGAGTTCATCCAGTTACGGTACGCTGGTGACAAGTGGAGGTATGATATGGAATATTCTATCTATCTGTCTATGGGACCGAGACTTATCGACATGAACAGTTCAACAAAATTACATAAATATGACGGAAATAGAACTAGTTTTTTTTTTATTATCTTTAGTGCACGCGATATACGTGTGGTGGTCTCCTCAATTTGCTTCAAGGGCTGAGCGTCGAGCACTCTCTCTAAGCCAGGGTGCTGGTTGAACAGGTTTGGCCACGAAGGCCAGGTTGACTGGCTCAATCATACTCACTTTTCTCCTCCCTGGTCTCCTCAATTTGCTCCAAGGGCTGAGCGTCGGGCGCTCTCTCTAAGCCAGGATGCTGATTGAACAGGTTGGCCACGAAGGCCAAGTTGAGCTTGTAAACGCCACCGACGACGTCCGCTGGGCTCACGAACGCTCGGCAGCGAAGCTTGGCGGCTTGTTGCAACATTACTTCAGCGCGACGGAGCAGGTCGGTTTCCTGGAGACCAGGGTAAGGGTGTAGAAGAAGAAAAAAGACTTTTATTTAAATTTCCACAAAAGTACACTCATAAAAATTTACACAATGTACATAATGACAACAAAAAGGAGAAAGAAAAGAGCAACGACACAGACGTACAAATGAGAAAACTATACCTCTATGGTATCTACTCAAAAGGGTTTTGTTTCAGAATTATTTATTCGTGAACATAGGTACAAATATAAAATATTTAAATGTATTATAGTTCATCCAATGTTTTACCCATAGTGGGCGTATATTTAGACTATATTCATGCATGCATGTAATATAGTTTTATTTTTACAATTAAACCAAATAAACTTTTCTATTCTATGTAGTTTAATCTCATTAATATAGATAAATATAGAGATAAACAAAAGAGAGACAAACAATTCTTAAAAAGTCAAGTAATAAATAAAATATGCATTTTTTTTTACAAAATTGGCACGGCATTAATTTAAGCCGCGTATCCACTAGACCCACTAGACAACATTTGGCGCGCAACACGTGCCGCTCAACATGTTCGGCAACATTGCACAACAGCGCGCGACGTTGCCAGCGACGTTGACGTCGCATCGCGTTTGTGTTCGCGTCGCAACAAATGTCCCGCGCTCAACATGTTGCGCGCCAAATGTTGCCTAGTGGATACGAAGCTGAATTAAAAAAACGCATTAAATTTTAATGTATTTTTTGTCAAGAAAATTATCAAAAACCTATTATCAGGAGTAACTCACCCTCATAGCGTCCAGGGTAACTCCAGCATCAGCGGGTGCGATCTGCTTCAACAAGTAGGAGTAGATCTCTGAGTCGGCGACGTCCTGCTGGAAATTGGTGCAGCGGCGCGTGACTCCAGCACTCTGGAGCTGGTGGTTCACCCAGCGCAGGAGGATGGCTTCCGGAGACAGGCTTAGGAGGTCCTCGATGCGTTCCTGGGACGAGGGGATCCGTTAGTCGGGTAGAACGAATTGTCGAATCGAATACACTTTATCATCATCAGGTCATACTAGTCCACTGCTGG
The DNA here is from genome assembly GCA_947310845.1 of Yponomeuta plumbellus. Lineage (NCBI taxonomy): Eukaryota > Metazoa > Arthropoda > Insecta > Lepidoptera > Yponomeutidae > Yponomeuta > Yponomeuta plumbellus. Next base: position 6,782,691 of record OX371216.1, on the reverse strand, counting down.
ACATAGCCCTCCCCTAATGAGCGCCATAGCGCCCTGTCTTCCCCTTACCGCATCCAGCACCTGCCTGCAGTTTTTCGCAGATCGTCAACCCACCTGGTCGAAGGGCGTTTAACACGAGTGGCGGTCTCCACTCAAGAACACGTTTACGAAATATGGCCAGCCCACTGCCACTTCAGCTTGCTAATTCTCTGAGCTATGTCGATAGCTTTGGTTCTCTGTCGCAGTGTTCCTTTGACAAGGGGTATCGGAACTAGACGCTTGTAACGTGGCATTGACAAGTATGATTAGTGATTACAGTGCCACCATCTTATCTGTTCAGTTGATAGCGGCGCTAGTGCAGAATTTCGTTGTAACATTTAAGAAATTTACCGAGAAAAATGAGAATAATTTAATCCGTCTTTCAATTTTAAGGAAAATATATTTATAATTCTTAGTAAGTGAATAAATAAAAAAAGAAATGGGGAACAAGATTTACAATAAATTTGTTAGTTACAATTTTGCCCACCTGAACAGATAACTTGGTGGCGCTGTACGTATTTTTGACATATGTTTTTTTTAATTAATTTTGAAAAAGTTGACCATTTTAAGTAAATAATTCCGGTATTTTTGAGTTTTATTCATTATGTGTATTTTTAATATTTTTCTAAAATGTTGGCATTTGTGACCTCATCAGAGCATGACTGTGTTCTCTGTCATCACCGAAAAGTCATTTAAGGTTAAGGCTTTTTATTGCATATCTTAACAAAATATAGACTTATTTACACTGATAAATGGAAATGTACTGAAAGCATAATTCCGTTCATGTTCAAAAATTTAGCATGGTTCCTTGCTAAGCAAAAAAAAACTAAACAAAATGTAAACTTAATAATGAAGTATGTCATTTGCCTTTTTTAGGCTCAGAATGTCCTATCTGCGTTCCTGGATGAGAGAAATTAGTTCGGTTAGAGGTTAGACGAATTCACAGATTACATAATAGTACAGGTACAGAAGATTCACTCCGCAAAATCAATTTAAGAAAAACTGACTCTAGCAGCGATACAATTAGGTGCAATTCAGATCGCACGGCTCTAAAAAGCTACGTTATATTCACCAACATGTTGCTCTGTCTACCGCGTCACTCTTACCTCTTCTGGCGCCTGAATTCCTACCTATTTGCCACTCCGGCGTGGTCGCCCGCCTGTACTTACGCGTTCGATACCGACACGCTTAGTGAAACAGGCCTGACAAAGGCAAGTTTCGTTACCTGATCATTGAGGAGCTCCGTCAGACCGGGGCAGTGCTCCAGGGTGATCTGGTTGAAGAGACCGATGCGGATGATCTGCCACAGTAGGCCCAGCACCAAATGCGGCTTGCCTAGAAACGACAACGGAAATTCAGAACTGCTGAAGGGAAGGCTACAAACAGCCAATGATATAAAGAGGACGATGATCCCAGGAACGATGAGGATCCCACACTAGGCGGACCTGTATCGCGGGATCCAAAACATAAATAAGTACATAGTATTTTTTCTTATTGTACTCTATTAATCGTAGCAAAGCGGGTGTCCAAAGTTCACTTTCGAATAGCACCATCCTGCGCTAAAGCTAATGCTTACAGCATTAGGTCCGTCGCATTGTACTAATTTTTACTATAAATGTAAGTGCAATAAACGCGGGAAATAGACAGAGTCTAACCATCCTGCGCCAAAAAAGTATGAGAGCGGTATACCGCTATACCACGAGTTTATGTCTCTACTCGCGCGCGTGATGAAGGATCATGTTGCACTCTTTAGATACCAGAGCAAGGGTAACATTCTCATGTTAGGTATACACTGTGAGGTAGTTCGCAGGCGTACCAACCTTTAGCCAGATCGTGCGCGTCTATATTGACGATGTTGCACCCTATAGCCTGCGACGACACCAGGGCGAGCGTCAAGTTCTCGTGCTTCGTATACAGGGTGAGGTTCTTCTTGTTTATCGCGCGCTCGTCTATCGTGTCCGGGCACGAGTGGTTGATGACTTTGCTGTGCAGGTGGAGAAAAACATTAGTTTACTGATGATGTTACGAATATTGTTACAGTCTGTTAGCTTTTAGAATATACCTCGGCTACTATCGGATAGAATCGGATATATTCGTGTAGTAAAAATATCGGAACTAATATGACACTTAAATTGCATAACTTTTCAAAATAGTGAAGAAAAGTTTTATACAGAGCAGGAAGTAGTATTACACTCGTGAGCTTTCGGCGAAAACCGAAGCCTACTCTAGAGCCCGATGTATATTCTAACAGCTAACAGACTTTTAAGTGTTTGAAATAAAATTCAGAGGCCTTAGGGCGCCATGAAAACTTCTGACGGTAAGACCAGCAAGCCTCCACCAATCCGGACTTGGCCCCCGTGGTGGAAAATGGCCTATACCTTCTTCAGGGAAGAGACCCGTGGGGAAATAATGGGTTGATGATGAAATAAAATTGACATAATTTTGAAAAATATGTTCGGAAAATCTGATAGATAAATTTGCTACGTAGGTGTTTTTTTAGACTTTGCTCTTATGAGTAATTAAATAAAATCTACCGAGTAAACCTATATATTTTAACCTATAAGACGCAGTGTTGTCTTTTTTTCTTGCATCAAATTAAAAAACGGACTTTAGTATCACGACGGGCAAATTGGAGGGGAGAAGAGCTCGAGACAGACCACCCGCTAAATGGAGTGATCAGATCACCAAATAAAAAAAACTTCAGTCACACGAGGCGGTCCACAACTCCACACAGCTAACAGGTCCAGATGGAGAGTACTCTACAAGTCTACACCCATCCTCGTCACAGCGGCTACGATCCTCAGCATTGAGAGACCGTCTGATTGTATTTGGATATATCTAGCTATATTATTGCTTTCTCGCTTTACGGCCTAAGTGCGTCCCTTTTTCATGCTACCACGATGAGTTGAGTTCGTCCGCCATTGCAGCTAGCCAAGCCACGTATGTAGCCCGTGTAAAGACAAAATAATGAGCCGTAAACTGTTGCAAAAATATTTCCGAGCTATACATTTTTCAGCTATGTGCTGCATTAAAATGTTTTTTGTATTTACGGGATATTGTCGGCTATGATGTAGCCACATATTTCATGAAAAGTGTACCCCGTGTAGATGCCCCATTAAAGACTCACCAGAGTATGAGTCCATCCTTGAGCTTCTCGTAGAGCTGCTTGCCCTCAGGGTCGATGGGCAGCAGGTTCTTGAGGTCAGGGTCGTGCTCCAGGTTGCTGTTGATCCATCCCGAGAACGCCATCTGCTCCTCCATGCGGACCGAGTGCGTGGTCCCTGAAAGCACGAGGTTTCCGAGTGAATCTACGAGCTGTTAATAACGTCGTGATTATTTTATGTACGTGACTGGTGAGTATTGTACTTAGTGTTGAGCAGAACTCAGAGAGGTAGGGTAGTTGTGATTCACCCTTTTGCTATAAGTCTGTGCCGATGATGATGTACGTTGGACGTAGTCAGCATGCAACAGCACCACCTCATGGGGAGGGGGAACAGAGGGTCGACAAGTGTGACATTGTGTAACATGCGGGGGGGGGGTCATGGGTCATATTTATTACCAAACTGTGACATGGACGGGGGAGGGGTCAAAAATCACGAAATCAGTGTGACTTTCTTTATAGATGACCCCTTATCAGCTAAGGAAGGCTACATTATCTGGTAACATGACTTAATACAATATGAGTAAATATAGCAAGCTTGCAGATTTGCTCACTGTATCCAATACGTTTATTTAAACCAACTGTGACCCAAATTCTTAGACAATGGTTCATATTGCTTTCTAGCCGTGTCATGACGTTGCGCAATTGTATGTAAAAATTATGTACAATTTAGCGATTTTTTACAATTTACAATCGGTGACTACATGCGAAAACATAACAAAAAAACCGGAGTCGGACTTGCTCACCGCGGGTTCCGTAGAAATTTGTCGATACTCAATACTTAAATATTTAAATAGTTCAGGAATCGAGTCTAGCCGCTTTTTCGGAGCTATCCAGAGTTTCAAAGACTATCTTTTTATGATATAACTAGCAGAGGTATAAAAAATAGATAACAACCTATTCTCAGACCTACCGATTCGGTATGATTCGATACATATAAAATTTCATCAAAATCAGTCAAGCCGTTTCGTATGCGCACTAACATTGTGACACGAGAATTTTATATAATTAGTTAGATAGATAGATGGTTAGAAGTTAGATTAGATTATTACAAATGTACAGTTTTCATATTTCACCGGGTACTTGTAGTATAACGAAATTACTTGTCAAATTTCAAAGTCTAGGTAAACGAAAATTACCCTAAAAGTTTTTACTCCTTCCTTTGAGTTGTCTTTTTCAATTCAGTTTTTAATTGGCCGAAACTTTTTTTACGTTAACTAAGATGTTCTATTTTAACACAGTTTCACAGGACTATAAAGTAAAGTAAAAGTAAAAAAAATTGTTTATTTGAACAAAATAAAAGGCACATATTAAGGCGATTTCCAACTCCTAAAATAGGAATTACCTGTATCTTAGATGTTGAAACTCTTTCGACAAGTGTCTTCTAATAATTACATACTATCTAGACTTAAAATTAAAAGTAAAGTAAAATAAAAATTATTTTTTTTTGTAATTTTTATTATAAATTTTACTTCGACATTAAGTAACGAGGTTATATCTTGTTTGAATTTGATTTTTAATGATTATTTATGATTATATTTCTATTTTACAATGACATTGTGGACGAAACACTCAATGTGAATTTTGCTGTACCTATGACTATATTTTGATATAATGTTTGCGATGGAATTTATTAAGTGAACTGTAATTATGAGAAATAAACAGGTAGACGACTTGAATTTAAGAATTATTACGATTCGAAGACTTACTTAGGTATTTGTTTTTAATTTCAACTCGATACCTTTACGCGTTCCCAAAATAAAAGGTCTTGACAGACATATGGGCGGACAAGGTGATCCTCTAAGGGCTCCGTTTCTTCCTTTTGAGATGCTGAACCCTAAAAAGAGAATTATGAAGACCTATCCTTACCACCTGAATCGCTCGTAGCCCGGGCTGCCTGAGTGATCTTAAACGATCACTAAGGTTAAGCAACATACGGCGCGTTCAGTCCATGGATGGGTTACCGTCTATGACTAACGCTAGTGGCATTTTTCCGAGCGATTCCGTGCTTCGCAACGCACGTTAAGCAGTTGGTGCCGGCTGCCGTCGATAGATGGCAGTCGTTAAGCCAAGTCAGAGGCCTCAGGGCGGCTTGAAAACTTCTGACAGTAAGACCAGCCACTAGTCTTACAAGCCTCCACCAATCCGGACTTGGCCCCCGTGGTGGAGTATGGCCTATACCTTCCTCAGGGAAGAGACCCGTACCCTTCGGTGGGGACATGATGGGTTGATGATGATCCTTACCATCACTGGAAGCCTCACTCATGCCGCCAAGGTGTTCCAGGTTCTCCTTTTTGCTCACGGCCTGCTTGAATGTGCTGGCCACCTGGAAACAAAAAAAAGGTAATTAGAAGCGAGTTTACCCGGCTCAAAGATGCACGAGAAAAAGCCGCCGAAACCAGCGTCCGTTCATGCAACGACTAATGTATCGCACCTTAATTTCCTTAACGTCACTAAACGAAATGCACACATTTTCAGTACAAGCGTTTAAAGTTTTGATAATTTTGAAAACGGTTTAAATTATAATAGGAGACTTATATCGGTAATATATTTTTCTTAAAGAGTACAACAAGGTGAACTAATCTCAAATTTTTTAAATAAATCAAACCATTTTTCAGTAACAAAAAAATTAAAAAACAATTATAGTGTCGTTATGCAGCGCGACACACAGGCGCTTTTGAAAGTTTATATAAAATATTAATGACTCAAAAGGCAAAATTGTATCAAAAGGTTAAAATGTATCTCAAAATGTGTTTTTTTAATCTGAGGTTCTATAACTTATCTTTACAATAACACTTTGGTACACAGTGAATAAAAATATGTCTTAAAATATTATCAAATCACAACATTTGAGATCAGAATAAAATAAATTTATAATAAAAATATTTGTAAATTTTGTTATCCCTAAATTTACAATTATAACAACATAATATGAATATTAAATGTATTGTTTTTAGTACCTAAGGTTTGTAGGAAAAACATTGGTCAAAATAAGACGAGACGTAGCATTTAGGGATGTAGTTGTTGTTAATTAGAGACTTTAAATATATTTTTTTCTTTCTGCTAAGGGTATCCTAGAAATATAGAGCGGTTTTAGTTCTGATATTGTAGTATCCGTTGATGCTGACCCTTTTCTTCGTGTTCCGACTTTGGTTGTTTCTAATTTCATCTCTTTTAGATCATTTTTAGCCTAAGAGTTTTTATACATAGACTGTATTACTTTATCCGATCCTTCATAATTTTTTTATAATTTTTACAATCTTTATGTCTGATAGTTTTACCTTTTCTCCGTCTATGTTACTTTAAAGTCGAAAAATTCTGTGTGTTGATCTTTGCCAAGCTCAGAAATTGTGAAATTCAAACAGTTCAATTTTGAATTTCATTAGCACTCTACTATTCTAGTTCAATTTCGACTTCTAGTAAAATATAGACACATCGGCTTTACTCCTAAAGGCGATGTAGCTATATTTTACTACAAGTTGCTTACTACTCAGACGCTTACTGTTAAGCGTATCATGTCAATATTCATACAGAAGTGATGCTACTTTGCATAAGTCGTAACGACATTTTAAGTATAGTGTCAGTATGTCATTTAATATTGTTAACAATACTAGGTTATTGTTACTGACTTAACATCACTTACAATATTATGTCATTATGACATCAAACAACATAAAAAACTTACCGGTGGTCTAATAGCAACAACGGCCCTAAGCTTAAAGTGTCACCTTTACTTGAACTGAGCAATCGTCATCCGTTGACATCCCGTTGCGTAGTGGCGAAAGTGTCAGTCATTCTTCAGTTAAAACTCCTGCGTTCCGCGAGAAAGTACCTAACGACACAATGCCATCTAGGAGGTTTTTAGTGAACTATTCAAACCAGTGTCTTCAGCAAACGTAGGCCTGAGATTGCACATTAGGTGGCGGTACTTATCTCGATTTTGATGATTTTTGTTTAGTGACGTTAAGGAAATCAAGGTGCGGTATGTTGGGAAATATATGAACCTAGACCTATAAGGCTGCCCGCCCTAAGGCCTCTGACTTGGCTTAACGACTGCCATCTATCGACGCCAGCCGGGACCAACTGCTTAATGCTGTACACGGGTAGAGTAAATAGCAGAGTCAACTAGCCTACTACTTTACCAGTTCCAAGTACTCTACAAATTTAGGTAGAGTAACTGTTTACACGAAAATTTTCATGCTGTCGGTAGAGTTGTCACTATGTAAGAAGGACTAGGACAATGAACGTCACTAATCGAGAAATTGTAAGAAACATGTTTGAACTAGTTACTCCTACTAACCGCTTACATGGGTCGAGTATTCGGTAGAGTAGAGTGGACGGTGGAGTGGGGGAAAGAAAGTGGTAGAGTAGCTCGCTCACGTTGCTAGTTACTCTACTCTACCAAATTTCAGTACTCAACTCTACCAATGCTGTTTACATTGGTATAGTTAGTAGGCTAGTTAGTACTCTACCGCTCTACTCTACCCTCTACTCTACGTGTACAGCAGCCTAGGAGGGGTCCTGGGAGTTGTGAATAGAAAATATTATTATTATTATATTCTTTATTGCATTTAAACACAGGTTTTGCACATAGGCGAGCTTAATGCTAAGTAGCATTTTCTTCCAACTAACCTAGTTATTTAAGAAAACAATTACAGGTAGTGCAACTTAAATATTACATAAATTATTTACTTTCTTATATAAACAAATAAATAAATAATAATAGTACATAATATATACGTAGTAATATATAAATACATACCTAATAAAATAAATAAATAAATACATAGTACTAACCTACAACTTTTATCATGATAATGTGATGTATACATGTGAATACTACTTATAATAAGTTAAATTAATATAATTACTTAAAATAGTGATTAAAAACCTTAGTTTTGAATATTTCAATTGTTGGGGCCTGTCGAATGTCGAGAGGTAAGCTATTCCAAAGGCGGATTGCTGTCACCGTGAAAGAGCTTGAATGATATAAGAGGGGGAGCAGGGGTTGTTAAGAATACCATACAGAGTGGCGAGAATGTGAGCATTCCTGCGGGAGCGGATGCTAAGCCACCTCAACTGTTTACGATAAGAGGAGACATGATCAAACTTACGCAGTCCGAATATAAAGCGGATGCATAGGTTGAGCTGTCTGCAATTCTTCGAGCTATAATTTGTTAATCATCGTCAATCTATTATGTCCCCACCGAGGGGCACGGGTCTCTTCCCTGAGGAGGGTATAAGCCATAATCCACCACGGGGGCCAAGTCGGGATTGGTGGAGGCTTGTAACACTAGTGGCTGGTCTCACTGTCAGAAGTTTTTCAAGCCGCCATAAGGCCTCTGACTTGGCTCAACGACTGCCATCTATCGACGGCAGCCAGCACCAACTGCTTAACGAGCCTCGCGAATCGTTAAAGATCACTCAGGCAGCCGGGGCTACGAGCGATTTTTAATTGTCTGTTAATCATCAGTAAATTATCTTATTTAAGCTCCTCTTTATCAGCATAGTTCACGTGTAGTAACCATGCTAATATATTCGGACAAAGCTATCGTATAATTATGATAGAATTTCACTTGCTGATAATTCCGCTTAGTCATCGAATAACATCTCTACACAAAACCCATTGTGGGTAATTCTTGCGTCACCAGATTGACCCGATTGTCTTTAGTGCCATAATTGCCTTCACAATTCACTATTGACATTATGACAGGCCTAATCTATTTACACTCGGGTTAATTGGTGCACTTCTTTGATTATTGGACAGTAAAATTGACGGGTGGTTAAGAGGCGTTGTTTCTTTTATTATCGATAATGCTTATTGACAGACTATAGAGTTGTTTTGATTGGACTTTCTTCTCTATTCAGTCCACAGATGGAAGACAATGCATATGACTAATGATCGCTTTCAGACTTTTAACAGCTACTGCTACAGCTACCGAAATAACTGACAAATCCCTTATAATGACTACTAAGAGTCATTATAAGGGATTTGTCAGTTATTTCGGTAGCTGTAGTAGTAGCAGCTATTAAAATGTTAAACTGTTATTTCGGTCCAGAATTAAGTTAATAATGTCCGATGCCTAGGAACGTTCTAGTCCTAGGTTATTGACACAAGATTCTAAAAGTACTTTACGATAATTATGATGTTAACTTTTCGCAAAATAGTAGTAAGAAAACTTTTTTCTTAGTGGCGTTCTTCATTAGCTCCTTAATAAAAGAAAATAACCTACCTGTTGGGCCTTCAAATTGGCGCACAGCTCCTCAAACTCATTGAGGCTGATCCCGTTCTTCCTGGAGTCCCCGTTCACGTTCCCGTTGACGCTGCGCCCGCGCTTCGAACTGTTCGTGCTGTCGTAGTACTCGTCGATCATGCAGCGGACCTGTAAGAGTGGACCTTGGGGTTATGGCGATAAGGTGCAGTATTTGGTTGGAGAAAAAACATTAATTGGTTCAGCTTTTGTCAGTGTGTAAACAAACATTAATTAATTATACTTTTCTGCACACGAAAAACACAGTACATGATGACATGTGCCGACATGTACAAAGACCAGTTTGAAATACCTCAGTCTCGAAATTTTTAACAGAGACCTACCTATTTCTACAATCGACTAGTTTATTTATTTAGTTATTAGGAAAACTGGTGACTAAACCAACATAATATAAGAAGCCTAGTCTTAGACAAGCAAAATTCAATAGATATTATTGCTTCCCGCAATTTAACCAATGAAATATACGTTGGATAGGCATTAGATAGAATCGCTCGTAGCTCCAGCTGCCTGAGTGATTTTAAACGATCACGAAGGTTAAGCAACATAAGGCGCGTTCAGTGCATGGATAGGTGACCATCTATGACTAACGCTAGTGCCATTTTTCCGAGCGGTTCCGTGCTTCGCAAGGCACGTTAAGCAGTTGGTGCCGGCTGCCGTCGATAGATGGCAGTCGTTAAGCCAAGTCAGAGGCCTAGGGCGGCTTGAAATCTTGACAATAAGACCAGCCACTAGTCTTACAAGCCTCCACCAATCCGGACTAGGCCCCCGTGGTGGAGTATGGCCTATACCTTCTTCAGGGAAGAGACCCGTGTCTCTCGGTGGGGACATAATGGGTTGAAGATGTATGAGGCATTGGCGGCTTTATCAAATCTCTTTCAGGCAACCTTAAATTGGAGAGTTAAATATAGACAACACTATTGAACAACCAGGAGAAGGAATCACGCAAAGTTACTTGGTTGCCCAAGGAGAAGTTGTACGAGATTGAAATATTTTAATTTAAAATGTACAACTACGACCAAAAAGTTCTCGCAGAAGTCTCTACGATATGCCAGATGATGATTTATTCATTGTCAGTAGTAGTCAGTAGCAACTCTTGCCTGCACAAGATACGTGCGGTGACCACTAATACGATGTAACGCCTAGGATACATTTCACAGATAATGACAGTAAGTAGGGTTTTGAAATTGTTGTAGCTGGGATGGACGATTAGCGTCCTCAAATTAACAGATGAGATCGGCCCAGAAAGGAAAACATTTATAACAATATAAATGAACTACAACTTCCGTAAGCACTAGACATTAACTTTATTCTGGATACACTTACAGCTCCTAAGCAGCAATTGACCTCTGCGAATCAGAACAAAACCTGCCCTGATATTACGTAACTTCCCACTCTATCGGGTTAAACATTTAGACAACTCGAACGAGTCAAAATGAGAATGTATAAATGACAGTTCGGAGTAGGAGTATGAGATACCTACTGGGAAAGAAGTCGTAGAATGTAACAGTGTGACACAAGATGGTGTGACATACCGGGAACAAAAGGGCTAAATCAGACAACTCCATACAGTGGAGTCTTACGTAATTACACCCCTGGTTCGACTCTTCCGGCAAAAAGTCAAGTACGTGTATCCGGAATAAAGTAATAATGAAGTACACATGAATTCCACGTTTCCCACGACATTGTGACCTGCTTTGGTATAAATAGAGTATTTCAGATCGACCCCCGACCTCTGCCGTGGCGTGTTAATATTTAGCCTTTAATTTTGACTTCTAGCAATAACTATTAGCGTATTATTTGCAACCATCAAATTGGCTATACTGAAATTTACCATAGAGCTGTCGTAGCATTTGACTGTACAGTACCGAGAATGTCATAAAGCATCATTGCTGTGCTAAAATCTAAGCATTTAGTCTAGAGACTCAGTTTACTGCAATGAAATAGATTCGTAAGAAAAATTTGATACAGTCGACCCCACATCAACATTAACACGCGTGTATTCAAGTTTACACGCGTATTTGAAATTAAAACCATGAAGGTCGATGCACTAAATTTAAGATAAGATAATATTCTTTATTGCACACAAGAAACCAGAGTCAAATAAAATTTACAATTAAAAAAAAACATACAATATTATTGCGGTCTTATTGTTAACAGCAATTTCTTCCAGACAACCTTGTGACGGAAAGATTTCCTAAGGAAACAGAGATACGGGTAGTTGGTGCAAATACGAATAATACATACTTTATACTTAATAATATACTTAGGTACATCATCATCATCATCATCATCAACCCATTATGTCCCCACCGAGGGGCACGGGTCTCTTCCCTGAGGAAGGTATAGGCCATACACAATTAGGTACATAATTCTTAGTAAATTTTACCTTCCATTGTGGAATTTTGTACCCGACGCTGTCGAGGGCATCCTTCAGCTCCTTGAGGTCAATGAACCCGTTGCCACTCGTGTCCAGCTGGGAAAGTTGAAAAATAAAACTGTTTAACAGCAGTTACAGGTCAGTTATCTAAAGCTGGCACGTTCACAGTACTCACACTTATGCAATTTCACTATACAGTGTGTTTAAAAATAAATGATTTTGATTCAAAATGCGACTCTAGTTAAGTGTAGACTACAGTTAGGTTTTAGTAAGATGGGTGCGTTGTACATAAATAAATACAAATATACATATGTGTTACATACTTGTTATAATATATTTTTAGCAAATTCGATCGTAAAGTATTAAAAATAAGGTGGAATCAATGGTCACAAAATAGTTATAATTTTCAATAAATTTTCACATGAACAAAAATAATTTCACCTAAGAAAATCTTTACCAAAACAGAAAATAATTATCCCAGAAATCCCCAACAATTTAATTATGTAACAAAGGGTCACGGACGCTCAGTGGTCAGTTACTGGATGAATGCGCCGTTTTCAGATGAACTAAAAAAAAAAACTAATGGCTGTCAAATGAATGCAATTTTGGACCTCAGCCCAATAGCCATGTGTGATACATCATCAAATAGGTCTCCGCGAGCTGAATAAAAGTTACTATAACGCCAAAAGCCAAATAATAGTTATTTTTTCAATTCAATTCAATTCTTTATTTGCTAGAATGTGGTAGTACATACATAATATAAGTACAGGTTGTAAAACATAATTATTAAGGAACGCACATTCGGTCAGTCTTGACATGCAACATTATTTTACAGACATACAGAAAGTAAAGTCAGTTTATCCTAATTAATATTACACAAATGTATTATCATAGCTTCCTTTTCTCGTTAAAAATATCGTTAATAGAATAAAAGCATTTTTCTAAAAGAAACTCTGTTAATTTTTTCTTAAATACGTTGATATGTAGGCTATCCCTTATTTCGTTTGGTAATGTGTTGTATATTCGTATTGCCATACAGTAAGCATTCTTTCTATATAAACCCAATCTTATTGTTGGAAGAAAAAGTTTGTCCTTGTGTCTTCTACTGCCCTGTGTAGTCTGCCCATGCGTCGGAAAAAGATGGTTCTGCTGTCTAACTAAGATGCTTATCTGTTTTATGTACATGCACGGTAATGTCATAATTCTAAATTTTTTAAATAATGGTCTGCATGACTCTGTGTTTAATTTTCCGTACATAGCACGTATACATTTTTTTTGGGTTATGAATGCCCGTTCAGCGTCTACTGAATTTCCCCATAGGAGAAGTCCGTAGTTTAAAGTTGAAACTACATACCCATAATAAGCCATCATTGCCGTTTCTAACGAAGAAGTTTGCCGAAGTTTTCGGAGTGCAAACACAAACCTATCTAATCGTCCGCATACGTATTGGACGTGCTGTTTCCAGCTACAATGTTTGTCAATAACAAACCCTAGGAAGTTCACCGTGTCTTCTTCAGAAATTTTATTATTGTCATGGCTAATGTCAAGTTCTATTTTATTACTATTATATGTCAGAAATTGCATGAATTTAGTTTTAGTCAAATTAATTTTAAGTTTATTTCTATTTAACCATTCAATAATGTTGCCGATCGTTATATTAATATTATTATTAAACTCGTCCTTGTTCTCTCCTTTTATTAATAATGTGGTGTCGTCAGCAAACATTACACATTTGTTGGGTGTCGCCTTCGGTAAGTCATTTATGTACATAATGAAAAGAAGCGGACCAAGTACACTTCCTTGCGGTACCCCGCAGCTAGTTGTCCTAAATTTAGATCTAAAACTACACCTTCTTGTACCTATTGTTCTTTCTATTTCAGTACATTGGCTTCTTTCTTTTAAATAACTTTCTAACCAGTAATACGCATTGCCCCTGACACCGTATTTATATAATTTATCTAGCAGTATCGTGTGGTCAACAAAATCGAATGCTGAACTTAGGTCGAGGAATACTGCAGCTACTGGTGTCTTATTGTTTAGACTTTCTGTGACTGTGTGTATTAAATCAAAACAAGCCAGAGTCGTATTTTTACCCTTCCTAAAACCATACTGCTCATCCTTCAGTATCTTATTATTATGATTAAAATTTTCAATTCTACTGTACATAATTTTTTCGAAAACTTTTGATAGTATTGGAATTTTAGTAACTGGTCTGTAGTTTTTTATGTTTTTAATGTCATCTTTTTTAAAATAAGGTTGCACTATACTTAATTTGAGTCTCTGAGGAAATTGGCCTTTTTCAAAACTTAAATTTATTATGTGGCACAGAGGCTTACTTAGTTATTTTGCACATAGTTTTGTAGTTTTTGTACTTATTTCATCGTTACCTACTGCTACACTATTTTTTAATTGCATAATTGTCTTGAATATCTCTTCTTCATCTGTAGGTTTAAGAAACATAGAATTTATGTTTGCCTCTATTGTTTTATTAGGGTTATTTGTATTTGTGGAGTAGTCCTTCGTTTTTGTCAGTTCTATATAATAATCATTAAAAAGATTTGCAATGTCTGTAGGATCCGTGATAATCATCCCATTATTATGAATATTATTAATGTCTATTTTTTCCTTTCTGTCACTTGTTACATTATTTATTAGATTCCAAACGGTTCTGCATTTGTTATTAGAATTAGAAATAGTATTTTTACTCATTATTATTTGTGATTTTTTAATACACCTTTTGAGTATTTTTGTATAGTCAAGATATTGTTTTTGGTTATCTATTTTGTTTTCTTTGTTATTAATGAACTTTAAATATAGTTCTCTTTTTTTCTTGCAACAAAGCTTAATACCCTTAGTTAGCCAGCGTACGTTGGGTTTTTTTTGATTTTTACTAAAGTTTTCGGAAAACAAATGTTATTTAACATAGTGAGGATATCGTGCAATTCGTCAAAAGCTTTGTCTACATCATTATTATCGTACACTTCTTGAAATTTTAATGATGATATACTACGTTTGAATATATTTAAATTGTGTTTACTATGATCTCTCTTTTGGACATAGAAGTGCGAACCAATTTTTAATTTTACTGCAAATGTGATAGATTGCGCGGTTTCATGATCAGAAAGTCCTAGCTCGTGAACATTAGCATCTACACTTCTAACATTACTTGCGATCTGATCCAAACAGGCAGATTTTCTAGTTGCGACATTAATGTGCATTGTAAAATTGTAGTTAGCTAGTATGCTTGTCAGTTCATTTTTTTGTTTGCTTATTTTTAAAATGTCGATGTTCCAGTCACCACACAAAATGCATTTATAATTTTTCTTTTTAAGCGTCAAATAATTCAAAAGTTTTTCAAGTTTGTCAAAGAATTCATTTATGTTACTGTTTGGTGTCCTATAAATATTAATTATTACAATTTTATTATCACAAATTTCAACTCCACTAATTTCAAATGTGTATGGAGAAGAAATTTCCCCGCAAATATTTAATGGTTTCGCATCTATGTCTGGTTTTACTAAAATGCACGAACCTCCTCTTTTTTGATCCTTCCTACAAAAACTGGATTGCATCTTAAATCCACTTATTTTCACATTACTTTCACTTCCTTTTTTTACAAAGGTTTCTGACAAGCATAAAACGTCTACATCCATACCTTTATCTATAAGTTCTGTTATTGCAACCTCAATAAGTTCTACTTTATTCAGAACGCCCGCAATATTTTGGTGAAGTATATGCATTTTGTTACGCTTTTTTGTAGGTGCTTTTGAATTTTTTGGCGAACGAAGATATTGTTCTTTGTCTTGAAGGATTAGTTTTTTATTTTTATTCACGAAAAAAATCCTCTTCTTTTGTCTGTGTGTTTTTGTCTAGTTTATCTACTTCATAGTATTGTTTCTCTGTTTGAGTCTCTTTGTTTATTAGGTTTTTTTGATCTTTTTTCTTATCCTGATCTCTTGAATATTTCAAGTAAGCAATTTTATATTCCAATCGTAGCAACTCCCTAAGTAACATTTTACCAGCAAACATTCTGTCAAACTTTGTATTATAGAAATCTGCAAATTTGTCATAAATGTCTAAGAAGATCACATTTGAAAAACGTGAGGTGACAAACTTCAGACATTGATTGGTCATACTCTCATTAAGATACCTTGTTCTTCCAACATTGCCTAATATCACATTGGTGTGCTTCAATGCATTCAAAGTACAGTAAAGCATTGATTGCATATTCAAAGGGTCCTTGTCATTTGATCCTGCTAGTATTACAATAAAATCCTTTTCAGTTAAGTCCCTACAGTCTAATTCAGATGTTTTAATTATTTCAGCTAAAGATGCATTTGGCTTGATTGCTGATGTTACGCAAAAACCGGGTCCCAACAGTCGTTGAAGGGTTGTCCTGAGTCCTCTTCCACGTTCATCAGCGAAAATCATTACTCATTTCAATACAATATAACTCCGAAAGGACAAACATTTGGCTTTTGGCGTTATAGTAACTTTTATTCAGCTTGTCCTTTCGGAGTTATATTGTACTGAAAATGTTAGTTTTTTTTTTTCAATACAATATACCTAACTCCGAAAGGTTCATTGAGTTCATAGTAACTTTTCTTCAGCTCGCTGAGACCTATTCGATGATGTATCTATCACACATGGCTATTGGGCCGAGGTCAAAAATTGCATTCCTTTGACAGCCATTCGTTTTTTTTAGTTCTTCTGAAAACGGCTCATTTGGAACTACTTTTCTTAGCTGTCAGAAAAATCCCTCATTGAAACGCAGATACGGTTGAATACCAAAAAGATCACGCTGTATATATAAACAGTAGCAAAAGTAAAACTATAACTGTCCCCTTCACACTCATATGCTAGACCGCGCGCAAGAGAGACGGGCAGACTTTTCATGATGCGCATGCAGTACACGTCACGCCGCGCGCTTATTCACAGACACTACACAAGCGCAACGTGTAAATGTGTTGAACGTGCCAGCTTTACTTAACTGACCTGTAACGCGTGAATTCTAATGGGTTAGGCAGATACTCTGTCATGCAATACTTACGCCTTGACTCATACACGTTTTCACGTCAACGATTATGCATACTCTAGCAATCAAACTATTAAGTATGAAATAATATTGTAATGTTATAATGTGCCGCGCGTGGAACACTCATGGGACAGGCGCTGACTGAAAATCAGTGCTGAGGAATAATACCCTCGGCAGTATGCTGAATCAGCTGCCTATTGCAGCAGCAGAGACACACCGTGACGATTGTTTGTAAATGTTTTGTTAAGTATTTTGTTTTGTGGTGTCTCAATGTATTAAATAGTCAGTATGTGTAATGTTTTGTGTAACTGTTGCTGTAATAAATGTGTTTTCTTTTTTTCTTCTTTCTTCTATCAATAAATTAGCCGTTTTCGTCCCCTGCTATACACAACTCGCCCGCACTTCTCAGGACAAAACCTTGGCCATCCTCATCCAAGCGCCAGCAATCTGCCTCAGATTGTGAGTTGGGCGAGCTGGCGAGCGTCCTACCTTGCTTTCGTCTTCATGCTTTAGTTAAATCTGAGATTTCCACACTTATCTTCATATATGTACAAGCAGCCTATAAGTCCCCCTATAGGGCAAAGGCCTTCTCTCAGAGAGAGAGAGAGAGAGAGAGAGAGAGAGAGTGGGCTTTAATAAACACGCGTGCCCTCCGTGGCGTGGCTATTGAATGATTGGCTTGAGATATTGAATAGCTCAGACGAGCGAGTCGTATAACTTTACTGTTATAAGTTAATGTACGTAACTTAGAAAACAGTCATTGGTACATGCCGGGATTCGAACCTAATTCCTCCCGAATGTGAGGCCGGCGTTCTAACGCCGCGCGACCACCGCTGTATGTCTTCACACCACCCAACTTCTCTAAAATAATAGGCCAATTTATGATGCATGAAAAAACAGTTAATAAAAGTGTGAAAGTGAAATCAAGCTTCAGCCTTCAGAAGGTTAAGTGTCCGTGAAACGAGAACATAAAACTGAGCGTTTGAAATATAAATTAAACTCTACATGTGGGTAATAATTTTATAATTACTTTACACGGCGTTTTTGTAAATTACATACTAGACTTTTATCACGTTATACTTTCATGGCCTTGCCTGAAAATTGGCAACTGATTGTACTCTGGTGTACAGTACAATCTGAGGCACAGATATTTTTGTCAAAAATATTTGTAACTAGCTGTGCCCCGCGGTGTTACCCGCGGTTCATCGATTTTCCCGTAGGAATAAGATATTTCCCCGCGGTAAAACGTAGCCTATGTTTTAATCCAGGGTATCGGCTAACTCCATACCAAATATTTTATTAAAATCCGTCCAGCCGTTTCAGCGCTAAAGACTGACAAACATATAAACACACACACAAACTTTCACGTTTATAATATTAGTGTGATATGTATTAGCAAAGAGCATGATAAAAAGTACCCGAAACCGACGTGCGTGCATGCAACGTCTAAGGAATGTCGACGAAGCGAAAGTGATTTGTCAGGATCGTGGCAGGTGGCTGTCCCTGGTCTCTGCATCAGTCGTACTAATGTTAAAAACAAGGTTAACGCTCAAACTAGTGTGTAAATGTAATTCCTTTTCCCGTCGAAAACTGTGTCATGTCAGTTTTACAACCATTATAAAGAGAGCTATATTTAAATACCTTTCATTTGGTGTAACGGTAACCAGAAAAGACATCACTAGAATGATAAATGTATAGTAGGTCAAGCCACTTTCAATTAGACTGTTTGGTAAAATTATGTAATGTTATCGATTCGACAGTATAATTTCATTGAAATGATAGTTGATTTATACTCGTCATAAAGTTGTTTCTGTAGATGCTTCATCGACTTTGATGTCATAGTGTTATTGCGCTCGACAAGTTAGATGAATGTCATTTATTTATTGAAGCAAAATAAATAACCATTTATCTGAGAATATTGTTTTGTTTTTACATCGACTCGTTTAAGATCTTCGCAGTTCCATTTAAGTGGTCATGAAATCATCGAACAAATAGGTACTTATTAGAATGACAATGATTAATTTAATAGCTACCACTCAAGACAATCAACGGCCCCGATTCTCTTAGCGAATTGTAGTACAATAACAGATCGTTCGCTACGTGTGACGTAAAGATGGGCGATTATGAATGATACTAATCATATCATTCGACTTTGGCAATCATTCGACTTAGTCGAATTAGACATCCAGATTAGTAACTAACGTTCTGTAGCCTAACCCCTAACACTCGTACTAGTAAACCGCTAACGCTATAGGTAGGTACTACTCGTCGTCGACTCGTGTCGTTCCGCCGCAACTCGGACTGACTCGGGAATCATTCAAGCAGATGCATACTAATTTGGTCGACTCGGGCGCTTCCGTCGTGAATCGGAACGATTCGGGGTTCAATGTTTACGGTTTTATCGCTTGCTTCCACTTTGAAGCAAAAGCCAAATTCAGCCTTACATCAAGGAGTTAAAAGTAAAATCATAAAACTCATTAAAAGTGTGTAGCTACGAAATTTCGCGCGTAAATTACCGCCATTTTTCTCCCAGTAAGTAATACAGAATACAATTTGACATAGTGGTTAGTGGTTACTAATTAGTGGTTTCATTCGATTATCAGGATTAGTGATAACTAATATTGAAGTCGAATACGAACGTTAGTAAGTAGAAGATTAGTCGACTTATAATTTCATTCATAATCGCGCATCGCTAGTGTGACGTGTTTCTTCATTCTATTGACGCCTAGGGCGGTTTAAGCGCGAGTAGACTTGAAGCAATGAACGAACGTTTGACCTCTGTAGCGCAGCGGTCAGCGCAGCTGCTTGTCATGCGAGAGGTCCCGGGTTCGAATCCCGGCTGGGAACAAAAAAAAAGAAACCCAGGTCTTGGATGTTTACATGTTTGTAACGTCGCTGTTTCTGGTTCCTACGACACATGGTATCCTAGTGTGGGGCCAGAAGCAATGTATGTGCCTGTATGTAAAAGTAAACGTAAAAAAAAAAACGAGTCTGGTGATAGTCGCTTTTATTTTACTAATTTAATTTTAAGATTCTGGTGTAAGATAGCAGATCTGAGTATTTGTTACTTAAACTTGATACTGCCACGCGTTCCAGAGAAGTGTCGTTCAGTGACGATCCTGTAAGGATTCTTCCTTTACTTTTAGGGTACTCTAATTGTGATCTTCTTTCTCTAACCTTTTACTTTTACGGCCTTACTAATAAATAAGTTATACACTCTGAATAACTATTTGACGTATATCAATTTATACTGGTTTAATCGCATTTAGCGTACAAATAACCAGTGTTTCAGACCTCGCGTAACGGCTGTCAGCTCATAACCTTTATTAGTATGGCCGTGATACAACTAGGGAAGGCGAGAGACATCTTAGGAGCTTCACTGCGTGATCGTATCAGGAATGAGGAGATCTGCAGAAGAGCCAGAGTTACAAATATAGCTCGAAGAATTGCTTAGTTGAAGTGGCAGTGGGCGGGACGTAGAGCTCGGAGACCTGATGGCAGTTGGGGCGGAAACGGTTTCACCTGACGATCGCGAAACAGACTACGCCCCCATCAGATGTTCCGACGACCAGGGCCTAGATTCTGCTAATGCATTGTAGTACAATAACAGTTGGATGAACGCGACGATTTAATTTCATTGCCGCTTCATGTCAACGCAACCACGCATATCAGTAATTCTAGGCGTCAATGGTTTTAAAAAAACACGTCACGAGACCCAAGCATGTAACCGTAATTGAACTACAATTTACTAGCAGAATTGATGCCCTGGTAGTGGTAGCGGGGAGCGGGGAACCGGGAGACTTTGAAATCATCGGCGCTAAATGGCTGATGATGATGAATTGTAGCCCTTTACAATTGATTTGACAATAATTGTACTCTCTGTTTACGTTTACGGTTCTTTATTAGTAAATTAGTGGCCATTATTGTGCAGATTCTATGAGAATTAGTTCGCCTAACAATAAGCGATAGTAATTTTTGTACTCAATGGCCGATAGAGAGTGACCTAACACACTTGTTCTAGAGACCTCAGTTATGTTTAATTATTTATCTTCTATTAAATAAAATTCAAAGTCCTAGATATTTATTTTATTTAATAGAAGATAGATAATTAATTATCTATCTTCTATTAAATAAAATTCAAAGTCCTGACTGACTGATTAATTCACTCATCAACGCCCAGCCCAAGCCGTTGGACCTAGGAAGCTGAAATTGTGCACAGAGGGTCTATATATAATGTAGGCAAGGAATAAGACGGAAGGGGGCGAAAAGGGTTGCCAAAATTTGCATGGGAGGTATAAAACATGTAGTCTAATTTTCTTGAAATTTAAAATAAATACTCTTCAACACAATTGATTGAACACGTGTTTCGCCGTTTTTTCTAAATTTAACCCTTGAGGGAGTGAACGGGGTTGCAAAATTTTGAACTAAAGTCCACGCGGACGGAGTCGCGGGCAAAAGCTAGTGATGGATAAAATATTACAAATATTTAATATCACTTTAGATATAATTTAATATCACAAGACAGGGGGTCTTGTCTGTCTGCCCGATTCGGGATGACCTGAGAGGTTTAGGTAGAAAATAAAATACAAACATAAGATACTCTATGAGACCGAATCAGAAATGACGAGATCCGTAGACAACGTAGTCGTCGACGTAGCCCAGCGGATGAATAAGTTGAAGTGGCAGATGAACTGATGGCCAATGGGGCCGAAAAGTTCTCGAATGGAGACCATATCGGCAAGCGCAGCGTAGGACGACCAGCCACAAGATGGACAGAGGATCTCATCCCAGGTGGCAGGAAGACGCTGCTGGTTGCAAGCCGCTTCCAACCGGTCTTTTTGGTAATCCCTGGGGGAGGCCTATGTCCAGCAGTGGACTTCTTGTGGCTGAATAATGATGATGATGATAAGATTTGAACTTATAGCCCCGCGGCAAATATTACCCTTTCGTTTACTTCGCATCCGGGTCTAGACAACATGGCGAAACAGTTTCATTCCCGCTTCATTTCAACGCGATAAAGTGTATAGTGTTAAGTTATAATTAAATAAACGTTTATCTTTCTTTCTTTCTAATTCTAGGCGTATTCTAGAATTTCGACCACTCTAATGGAGCAAAAAAAATTGTGTCAGACCTTAATCTTTGAGGTAGTCCAGTTTGCGCACCCTCTTAAATAGCACCTGGCCTAGTCCCGATTGGGCACCTATTGATATTTTTGGCAGATACATTTGAATTCACTGACAGCACCTGTCTGACACATTTTTTTCAAATCTGAGTTCTCACTTCGACGTTTACCTGATAAAAAAAACGTTAGCATAAGTTCGACAACTGAACAAGAATAGGTAGCCATCGTTGTTGAGATCCTATGTACAAGCAACTGTCTACACACAACGGTGGCCTTGATTAGTGTTTGAATAAGTGTTTTGGTGAATTCAAATGTGTGATGATTATCTTTCAATTATTCATGCTAAAGGCACTTGTGGACGGTGATGCAATCACTTGCTCGGTTAATGGAAATGTTATAAAGCTTTGTGCTAGATTGGTATGACGATATGTTAAGAGGCTTATGGGTTATAAGAAAATCATGATATGCCTTGGTGATGAGATCTTAATAAGAAAACAAAAACTGACTCAAACTAAAAAAAAACAAGGTCAAAAAATCCTTAAAAATGCCTCACGTAATTAATGGACGCCACCAAAGTAACTAGTAGTATTTAACCGTAGTGGTGTCTCGTAAAAATATCTCCGAAAAGAGCGCGACAGAACGTTACTTAAGTATTATACTTGAGTATCATTCATTCATCATCAACCCATTATGTCCCCACCGAGGGGCACGGGTCTCTTCCCTGAGGAAGGTATAGGCCATACTCCACCACGGGGGCCAAGTCCGGATTGGTGGAGGCTTGTAAGGCTTGTACTTGAGTATACTTAATGTATAATTTTAATGAAAGCTATCATGCTGTGTAAACTGCATTTCGGTTCCAGCCTAGTTCTAGACTGATTTGTTAATAGTTTTAATGCCTCTTTGGTTGTTACTTGTAAGTGTACCTTTAATAAATAAATTTACTTAGTGAAATATTTAATTCAGAAACCGGCCCAAGCGCCGTTTTATTGGAATCGTTTTTTAATAAATAAAATCGTAAGTCCCTAATTTGATACGTAAGCCATCTATTTGTTCGTTGTTAATAATCGATTTCCTGGTCTAGTCTGTATAAACAGTTCCAATCTAATCTAATTTTGATTAATTTATTCTCAATTTTCACATTTTCCTCAGCGAAGAGACCCGTGTCCCTCGGTGGTGAATGATGGGTTGATGATGAATGAATAAAATGAAATTTGTGAAATTGTAGTAGCAATAACACTCGCTGACGGCGAAGGAAAACCGCTTTAGAAAACAGAAAAAGGCATTCCTTTCAGAAGTTTCCAGATTCATTAATTTCCAGACATTTCTGATATGTTCACATACCACCGTGCCAGACATTGCCAATCTGCGGTAAGCACACATGGCAATACTCTCTGTCTCTGTCTCTCTCAGGGCTTGTTCCCTGCTACATTAAAAAAACCTGCTATTCACGTGCCCCAATGTTTATCTTGAACTCTATTAGTAGACTCATGAACTTGACACAGTAATGTGACGCCTAGAAGGTAATTTAGAAGTGCACTCTACTGAGTAGTCACAGTCTGGTTACGCTACGCTACAAAGTACAAGGTCGTTTGGTCAATTTTGTTTGCTTCCGACTTTTGAGTGCCATGACTCGACAATGTAGAGACATTCCGTACTCAATGTATTTTTTAAGAGGTTCAAATTAAAAAAAAAAAACTCACGCCCGTTATCCCCGAGAACGTAGGCAGAGGCACCAACCACTAGAACTGGGCCCACGTTTTGCAGAGTTTATTAGGTCCCAAACGTGACAAGTGGCAAGCCTGTCGCCGTTATCCGGGGAAAATTATTTGTCAGCGAATGGTGTTGCTGTACAAATTTCAGATATTAGAAATAGGTCTTGGCATTGAGCATCTCCTGATTCAATGAGAATGTTTGAAACTAGGTACCTACACTTTCTCCACTCACGATGTGATATCTAAAAGCATTATCAAATGTTTGCTACGATAATCCTTCAACCACGAGTTATTAGAGTGATTTTGACTCTGTACATTTGTGAAAGTTTTGTAGTATTACCACCACTACGTCCATCTGATAACTATAAATTCGCGAAGAATAGCTCTATTTACTAACTTAGTAGTCTCTGTCTCTCTGAGAGAAGTCAAAAGGCTAACTCTATCTAAGGATGATACCATGATCGGCTGCTTATGCATAGTTGCATTTTTTTCACCACCTATCTTCAAATAAACATCTTAGAAACCACGGGTTTTGTTGACAGTAGATTGGCCGCGAAATATTGCCGATGACTGTCAAGAATCAACAGGACACGTATTATGTAAACAAGGCCTCCACACCGATGACTCAGACACTGAGTCATTTTGAGAGTCATCAGTTTCACTCTAGTTAATGATATTCCGTTATTTACATATCACTTAGTTAAATGCGTAACGGAAAATATTGCGGGGCTCACATTTAACACTTTTGTATAGATTTTACATAAGCGGCACAATTAGTACACTTTATTGTACATAAAAAGAAGTTATGGAGATATATCTACTATCTATATATATAAAAGGAGAAGCTGACTGACTGACTGACTGACATATCAACGCAGGGCCTAAACTATGAGGCTTAGAAACTTGAAATTTTGCACAGGGGTTCCTTTTGTAACGTAGGGGAGCACTAAGAAAGGATTTTTGGAAAATCATCCCCTAAAGGGGTAAAATGGGGGTTCAAAGTTAGTATGAAACTTTGCCGTTTTTGAAGTTATTCGAATGAAATTTGGTACAAAGGTTCTTCATATAAAATTATAAAATACGTGTAAAATAGTTTTTTGAAAATCATCCCTTAAGGGGGAAAAAAGGGGGTGCAAACTTCGTATACAACTTTGCCGTTTTTGAAGTTATTCGAATGAGACTCAATATGAAGGTCCTTCAATAAAAGTTATGAAAAACATGTAAAATAGTTTTTCGAAAATCATCCCTTAAGGGGGTAAAAAGGTTAGTATGAAACTTTGCCGTTTTTGAAGTTATTCGAATGAAATTCAGAATAAAGATTCTTCATTGAAAGTCATGAAACATGTAAAATTGTTTTTCAAAAATCACCCCTCAAGGGGGTAAGAGGGGGGTGCAAAGTTAGTATGAAACTTTGCCGTTTTTTAAGTTATTTGAATGAAATTCAATATGAAGTTCCTCCATTAAAAGTAATGAAATACATGTAAAATAGTTTTTCGAAACTCATCCCTTATTGGGGGGTAAAAGGGGAGTGCAAAGTTAGTATAAAACTTTGCCGTTTATGAAGTTATTCGAATGAAAATCAGAATGAAGGTCTTTCATTGAAAGTCATGAAAGACGTGTAAAGTAGTTTTTCGATAATCATCCCTTAAGGGGGTAAGAGGGGGTTGCGAGGTTAGTCTAAAAGCTCTTACGCATGCGCTAAAAGTATCCCTATCTTATTTGCAAACACTTTACTCAACTAAAGCCCACGCGGACGCAGTCGCGGGCAACAGCTAGTCTAATACATAAAATTCTCATGTCAATGTAATTGCGCATACTCCTCCGAAACGGCTTGGCCTATTTTGATGATGAGAATAGGTTGTTATCTATTTTTCATACCCTCTCTTGTTAACCTGTGGGTTAATAGTCTGCGATGTGCGTCGAACAGGGCTTCGATTCCGTTGGTTCATTATAGTACGATGACAGATATACGGTCGGTCACGTGACGTGTTTTTTCATACCATTGAACGCCTAGAATTATTGATACACTTGCTCTGACGTTGACGTGAAGCGGCAATGAAACTGGATAGCCATGTTCATGCAATAGGGCAGTTTCCAGGGTCAAAATAATGAAATTCTATTTAGTCCGTATTTTAGATTATAAAAAAATATTGGACACAATTTTTTTCTTTTTTCGATTAAACAAAAAATAACAAAGATATAGCCCATTAAAGTTACGTGTGACGTCACTCCGTGCTAAAAAATGCAGCACGGCGTGACGTCACACGTAACTTTAATGGGCTATATCTTTGTCATTTTTGGTCTAATTTACAAATAAAAAAATACGTTTTAGGGCAGTTGCCTATTGTCATTGTACTACAATGCTTTAACAGAACCCTAGTAGATAATCAAGAATAGCAGTTCCATGCAACAGGCCTCTCGTTGTGAAATAAAGTGTTCACTAACTAATCCTCAAAATATGTTTTAAGATATCGATTACCAATTATTGCTGCCTGAAAGTTGTCTACTATCGGCACATAAACAATTAGATAAGAATGCGTAAACAGCTTATCAAATTTAATGAAGATAACGATGATAAAATTCATTGATAACTATAAAACGTAATCTTGATTAAATAGGTAAGTAACATTGTTAAATTGAAGAGTAATTTCTAGCAATGACTGGCACGGTCACAGAATACATAATAGTACAGGTACAGAAGATTCACTCCGCAAATTCAGTTAAAGAAAAAGGGACTCTAGCAGCGATACAATTAGGTGCAAATCAGATCGTACGGCACTAAAAAAGCTATGTTATATTCACCTACATGTTGCCCCTCTTTCTACCGCGTAACTCTTACCTCTTCTGGCGCCTGAACTCCTACCTATTTGCCACTCCGGAGTGGTCGCCGCATGTACTTACGCGTTCGATACCGACACGCGCAGTGAAACAGGCCTGGCACGGTCACGGTGTGGGCCGCGATCCACGCAAATGAGTGGCAGCCAGTTTTGTATGGCCCGCGGTCACGCTTGTGTGTTATGCTTCCACAGGCCTAATAAAATAAAATGGCGTCTTAAGTCTAGTAAACACTAAGGGCCCATTTCTGAATTGAGAATTTCGCTAAGTACCTACTTAACTGTATTGCTGTCTCGTCAAATTTCTCAGAAAAGCGCGGGACCTAACGTTACTTAAGTATTTCCTAAATTCTCAATTCAGAAACCGGCCATACATATACGGTATAGTGTCAAATAGTGTCAAATACCGTATAAGAATACGGTATTTGACACTATCAACAAAAAAATATTTGAGATGCTCGATTTAAACAATAATTACAAAATGTTTCGGAAAATGTATCCTTTTAATAATTTACTAGTTATTCCAATTTTTAAATAGATTAAACATATAAAAGAGTGCTCTGAAATGTGACGTCACAACCAAGTATTCTCATACAAAATTCCGTATTAAAAGTAACTCATTTGACATTTTGTCAAATACCCAATTACGCAATCAGTTTCCGCAAAATTATAGAGCATTGGGTATATTGTAATTTAACTTATTCACTTCAAATAGGTAACTGTTGGCCATTTTTTGGAAATTTTGCGTTAAATTTATCGGCATCTCATAAAAATAAATGATGTTTTTCTTCTTCAAAATTATAGCAATTATTTCCCGACACTAGCAGCGTGATCACGAGACTTGTGTTTTAATAATTTACTGTTGATCACACCACACAGCGTAATCACGAGTAATAGAAATTACTCGCAGACACACGGTTTGACCACGAGTCGGACGAGTCTCCAAAGTTTGCTGAAAGAAATCTCTTACAAGAGATAAGCTTGCCTTTGTACTGTAGCGCACTACTTTATTAAAAGATTGCTTTTAGGCAAATATTAACTTTTATTTTTATCGAGAAGACGCCTAGCTTAGCTAGCCCTCGACTGACATCTCAACAAAAACGTAGCGATTCTCTTTCAAAATATTTAAATTCATATTCGACGGCTGTGCCAGCCAGCTACTAGGTATCGCTACAGTACACGTTGTTTCTTGTGTAAAATTCTGTTCAATGTTTCGTATGCAAAAACGTCTTATTACACTAATACTCTCACACAGGCTAACTCCATATTGTTCTGTCCAAACTATAGACATATAACTGTGCCTGCGCTCAAGCGAAGACATACCGATATAAATCATTTTCCAACGCCTTATACGCTAGACAGGCGAGGTGTTGGCTGCCCAATTCTGACCTCGCTTATGCTAGGAATGCGCACGAGAACGAAAGCTAATCTTGGGATTAAAGTTCGAACAAAGTTCGATTTGACGACCTATGTGGCGTAGTGGTTAGCGTTCCTGCTTACCATGCGAGAGGTCCCGGGTTCGATCCCCGGCTGGGGAGAAAAAAAAAACTCCAGGTCTTGGATGTTTACATGTTTGTGACGTCGCTGTTTCTGGTTCCCACGACACAGGGTATCCTAGTGTGGGGCCAGAAGCAATGTATGTGCCTGTATGTAAATGTTTATTGTTTGTTTATAACTTTTTAGGGTCCTGTACTCAACAGGGAAAATACTTTCGCCACGTATTTACTCCGACGGACGGGCGGACAGTGGATTCTTCTCTTAGTATCATAGTTTCTTAGTTAATGATAAACTCCGTGGCGTAGCGGTAGCGCATCTGCCTAACATGCGAGAGATCCCGGGTTCGAATCCCGGCTAGAGACGAAACAAAAAAAAAAACAAGGTCTTGGATGTTTACATGTTTGTGATGTCGCTGTTTCTGGTTCCCCACGACACAGGGTATCCTAGTGTGAGACCAGAAGCAATTACTTGACCTGGTCCCAAACTAGGATACCCTCGTCTGTGATGACCAGGCAAGGACATTACAGACATCGAAAAACACCCAGACTGCGGCCATTTGTAAGAACTCACGGCGGCCCCCATTGGGAAACGAACCCACGTCCCCTTTCTAGTTAGCTAAGCGCCTTAACGGCTAGTCCAACGAGGCAGTAAGATTTCTCAAGACCCCGTTTTGTGCATGCGGCCCCTAGCAGGCGCGGTGCGCGGGGTGAAGGACCTCCGAAACGATGGTTACGCGATCAGAGGACCAATGACCCTTGGCAGTGTCTGTTTGATCGACTTATGGCCAAATGTAGTGCTCGGAGGACTTGGGAGGTGCTCTAGAGGGGGCCGGTGGAAGGAAGTGCTCGATTGAGCCGTTTGTGTGTGATGTTTGCTACTTGGTTTATGATCGGTATGAAATCAGAAACATATTTCGTGATCTCTTCCCGAAGTAGCTTAAACCAAAAAAGCGTTCTTCTCATCTTTTTTGTTTTTTCCGTAATGTAAACAAAAGTTTTTTTTTCACTTTTTGTTTACTGAATGTAAAACAATGTTAGCAGATACCTTCATCGGTAGAGTTCGCAATGGATAAAGTGGCAGCGAAAAACTCCAGAAGCACTGTTAAAGCTCTGAAACATATTAAAGTAGGACTAGCGAAAAAAACATTATTATTTAACCTACGATATATTTATTTAGCACTTATAAAAAAATACGCCGATATCCCAAATGCGAGTTTTAATTTTAATTTAACCAATTTTAATTCAACCTTTTTGTTACAAAGCCGCTCGTAATGA
This sequence comes from Yponomeuta plumbellus, assembly GCA_947310845.1. NCBI lineage: Eukaryota > Metazoa > Arthropoda > Insecta > Lepidoptera > Yponomeutidae > Yponomeuta > Yponomeuta plumbellus. The sequence continues at coordinate 6,753,390 of OX371216.1, read as the reverse complement.
CACCTACTAGAGTGCTCGCATGTAGAAGCGGACGTGCTCTCGACTGTGTATATTATAACAAACACTATTTAGGACCCAGTTAGAAAGCCATATTTTCGCAGCTTATTGTTAAATTAAATCGCGTATTTTATTTATTTTATTTTATTTATTTAGGATTAATAACAACTTGTATACTACAACATTTACAAAGTGCTTACCACTAACTTAAAAATAAGTACACAAGCCAATTATAAGTAATCACAGCATGCAAAATTATACAGGTACAAACTTAACGCGAGCCTACCTAAGATGACTTGGTGATTGTAGAGATTACTCATATACTTGTAATTATTATAGTTTCATGTGATTTGCTTTAGTCAGCGCTAGAACAGTAGCGCTGACTAAAGCAAATCACATGAAACTAACGGAAGTCATTTATCTACTATCAGATAAAAATAAAATATAAACGCAAACAAATCGATTAACCGTTCAAAGAAATTTTCTAGTAATAAAAGTAACTTATTCTTAGAAAACTACTTTGAGTTTGGTTGGACAGTTTTTGCCGCTTCCTCTAAATAGTTAAGTGATTTTCATGAAAATAAAAAAGCTGTAAAAAACAGTGTCAAAGCGTGGCTGCACTTATTACTATTTCGTGACTTGTCATTTTAGAAAACACTCGAAAGAAGATTTTGCTGTCACGCAATAAATCAAAGAATACTTTCTTTTTTAAACAAAAAACGAGAGTTTGGAAACAACGACGAAAATTCAGATAATAATGACGACAGAACAAATATCCGCGCAGTTGGTTGCGTTCGCGACGGACACGTAGGGGCAATATTTTTATTAACTACTAGCTGTGCCCCGCGGTGTTACCCACGGTTTATTAGGGACAATAAATTGAAAAAATAAATAAATTAAATTAACAGTAAACAATTTTTTTGAAAAGTTATGTACCCTATACATTATCCGCGAATTCATTTTCATCGATTTTCCCATGGGAATAAGATATTTTCCCGCAGTAAAACATAGCCTATGTGTTAATCCAGGGTGTGAGCTAACTCGATACCAAATTTTATTAAAATCGCTCCAGCCGTTTAGACGCGAAGAAGTAACAAACATACACACTCACACACTCACAAACTTTCGCCTTTATAATATTAGTGTGATAGTGTGATTATAACTTGACTAAAGTCCGAAATGACTACATTTCCAAGTTACGTACATTTAGTAAAGTTGTAGTAACTCGCTAAGTAACATATGAAAGACAATTCTTCTATATTATTAATTTCGTACCGGTCTACGGTAGACTCTAAGGAAATGCACATCAAATTGAAGAGCGTAAAAAAATTAGTCGATCCAAGTTGACAACTTATAGGCGGGGAATTCGGATTATCGAGTATTTTCAATATAAAGACTACAAAATAAAAATTTCAATTAATCGCAAATACATATAATCGCATTGCTAAGTAAACATGTCAATGGCCTCAATGTCACGTCATGTTTGTATTCTGTTATCCATTGTGACCTCAATGGTTTAAGTTCTTTGATTTTTAGACAGAGAAGACGTGATAGTTACAGTGCCACCATTTTATCCGTTCAGTTGATAGCGGCGCTAGTGGAGAATTTAGCAGTAACATTTAAGTTAACCTAGAAAAATGAGAATATTTTAACCCGTCTTTCAATTTTAATGAAATTATATCTATAAATCTTAGTAAGTGAATAAATAAAACAAAAAATGGGGAACAGGATTCACAATTAATTAGTTAGTTAAAATTTTGCCCACCTGAACAGATAACTTGGTGGCGCTGTGTTTGGGTAAATAAGATTTAAGAGAAACATTTACTGATGAAATATCGACACATAGGAAGGGATGACCCGAGCGTATTTGGGTTTTCGTCTAGTAGATATTATAATAATAAGTGTGTGTGTCTATGTTGTTCTACAACACAAACAAACCATAGCTGTGTATAGCCACTGCCTTTTAGTCGAGTTAAAATCCCTAATATAACATGAGTCATAATCTACCTAACAGGTATCACTTGGCATAATAATATGAAGGGGTCAAGGAAACCCTACGAGAGAGTTTAATGCTGCCTACAGACTACAGACTAAACCGCATAAATATGAATGAAGGTACTGGCCATCGAACCATAGTTTTTATTTTTCTATTAATTTGTCCTGATATTATTATGGCTGTTTATGATTAAGCCTAGGCGCCCACTAGCGACACGCGACAGGCGACAGCTCGGCGACGACTAGACGCGACGACAGGCTACGGCCGTCAATTTCGACCCGACGAGTCTACGGGGTTACGGAATGCGCCGTAGTTTACATCGGACCCGGAGACAGGTCCTCGGGGCTTGTTAAGGGTTAAGGGACAATTTATTATTAAATTAGCATGCTTTCTCCGTAGCATAACGACTAAACTCATTCATTCACTTTCGTTCGTAATCAAGCGAGCGGTGTGTATCCAGCGTTATAGCGTTGTTCTACGCTATGAAACCTCAGGCATAGTCTACTAACGAACGTTAGATAATATAATAGTAGAAATACGAGGACAGAAAAAACGTACATTAAATTTCGTGTCATAACCTACGTGCACTGCAAAAGTGCACTTTAGTCCGTTCCACTAAAGACGATATTGCAACAAAAATCCAATGGTTGTATCGAAAACTTTTCTTTATCTATATTACCTATGCTAATACATTAATTACGTTTTGATGTCTCTTCATTTTGTTCTTGAAGCTCTTCATTGTTATGTTTCTCCGTAATAATCACGACGTTCTTATACGTTTTGATATTCATTGCCTCCACTGTTGACGATTATTTTGGGGTTATTTTGATGTTAGACACAGAAAAATAATTTGAAGCTTAGCTTCGTAAACAACATATAGAAAAGAAAAAAAAAGAAAATGCCATTAGCATTAAGTCCACCTTTTGTACACTATTGTTTGTGCAATAAAGAATTAATAATAATAATAATATAGTCAGATATTATTCTGAACCCTCCTTATTTTATGGTAAGCAAATTTTATAAGCCACTTTTAAAGTCATGACGTCATTCGTCCTGAGGCATATCACAAGCCCTGAGGCATCCCGTCTGTAAAACGCACGTAACGGGACGTTGGCGCATAAATATTCTTTAATACGTCGGTCCCCGGGATTACAGTCTAAGGTGTTTTCTTCCGATATAAGATAATTATTGATAAAATTAGGTTTACTTGGATACAATTTGGGAGGCGACCAATGCTGTCTGAATCAAAATCCCTGAATTTTAGTAATTCGAAAAATCGGAACTAAAGTACGATGGTACCGAAAACGGAGGACACGTCCGGCTAAAGCCTGATATCTAGCAACCCCATACGCTCTATGAGCTGTAAAAAAACTTGGAAGAAAATATACAATATAATAAGACCAAATTAAAAATAAAATTTCAAAGAAAATTACAAAGAAAAAGTAGATGTCGATGTGATTACGTAGCAGTACCTACATGGAAAATGCTGCACCGTCAAGAGTAAAAAAGGGGCCTCTGGATGATTCTCTTTCCAACATGCCTCTTTCCCTTTTATTGATCATCGTAACCAATTGAATGAGTGGATACATTAAAAAAAAAAGTCAAGGGAAATGCCGCAGATCAGATAACTGACCTTCTTTTTGGTCAACATGAGTTCTCAGGGGCAGTTGTTGGTTGCTGTTTTTTGACGTATTTATTTATAAAGAGTTACAGGAATGAAGACTGATATGAAGTGACGTCCTTCCCACACTGTTGACACTTGTGGAAGAGGCTACCTTCACTATGTACACCGCAATTCGCTGCATACGGAGCTAGTTATATAAGCATAAGTGGACTGGGCACCGGACATGATGACTGACCGGGACCTTTGGTACGATTGGCAAGATGGGCGAACGTCCTTATTACCCGTCTATGAAAAGCTAAGAATTATCATGCGAGGTGATGGATTCAGAATCGCCCGTAGCCCCGACTGCGTGAGTGATCTTAAAGAGCACGAAGGTTAAGCAACATAGGGCGCGTTCAGTGCATGGATGGGTGACCAGCCACTAGTCTTACAATCCTCCACCAATCCGGATTTGGCCCCCGTCGTGACCCTCGGTGGGGACATAAAGAGTTTATGATGATGATGGATTCGATTTCTAGTGGCACCCGCCTCTGCCTGAACGTTTTCCATGTGTTTGTTGTCGTTTAATAAGTTACCATTTCACTGGGTATCTTAGTTTGGGGCTAGGACAAGGTGAACCTGTTGTGCGGATGTTTCCGTTCTGTTGTGAAGTAACAGTAACGTCGGCAGGTAAATTCAATTAATAGGTCAAAAAGTAGTCAATTAGTAGGTAAAATGTCACAATTTATGCGTCTTCTTCATCTAAATTAAGATAGGCCAGGATGCTTTGAGAGAGGGTTTTGACTGGTCATAGGCGTGACACTGTTGGCAGTGTCAGTCTGTGGGCCGATTGATTGATATCAATATTAAAAGTAGCACCTGTTCTATAAACTCTTAAAACAACCAAGGCGTCGCATGCATTCACTTCGAACCGTACTGCCTTCACCTTAAAGCCTAATTTTCCCAATACTCGGCTGCCTCCATTGATCATCCTCGAGTTCACATAGCACAATGGGAAGCAGCTCATGGGAGCGTAGCGGTAGCGCCATTCCTCGGGCACACCTAGAACGGACTTGGAACAAGGCCTGGCACTGAACTTATTTATCGATTTTTTTTTCTTTATTCTGTGCTGATGTGACCTTGATAGAAATCTTTTTAAAAATTTTAAATAAAAAAGGTTTTCCAAAAAGGTCACATGCTTTGGCATATTCCATTCCTGCAAACTCTCCAAATCTCCATCTGGATTTTTTGAGGGTGAGTTTTGGACGATGAGGTTAATTATTTTTAGGCTAGTAAATTTTGATGCAACATTTTTTTGCAAATAGTTTATAGCACTTTAACATTTACTGACAGACTCGTAGCTCTGTAGATTACACGCATATAAAGTTGATGTACTGACTGTACCAAAATTATTATTTTAGTAAATGGACGTTTCCGGATTGTACCATTTTTTAAAGAAACAAGAATTTTATTTAAATTATCACAGAATCAAAATGTAGACGAGTGCGTAACAAACAAAATACTCGAAAGTCAACAAAACAAAAATAATAAAAACAAAAACGTATACGTTGACGGTATACAGGGTGTTGATTTGTACAGTTGACTCCGACTCAGGGATGGTTATTTACATGATACTGATGCAAAAAAAATATTAAAAAAAAAATTTTTTTTTAGTGAAAATCACCTAATAATCACAAATTTATATGGCTTAGCTTCTATGGTTTGCACTTGACGGGTCCGGCGGGGGTTTCGCGGGGCGGAGCTGGAGAGTGCGCCCGCGCGCTCGCCTCCGGCCCCGCAAAACCGGGGATGTCAGGTGATTTTCACTAAAAAAAAATTTTTTTTTTATATATTTTTTTCCTTCAGTATCATGTAAATAACCAACCCTGAGTCGGAGTAAACTGTACAAATCAACACCCTGTATAAAAATGGATCATTAGAACTTAGGTATTTTTTTTCATAAGGTGTGATAATCAGGTTTTTCATGCGAAATCGGATGAAAAATATGGTTTTTTAAACTGGTTTCTAAAATATATAAGCCCATCCGTTTATTTCATTATGGGCTTCGTTGCAAATCAGCCCATTTTAAGAATAGGTAGGATTTCCAAAAGTCCATAAATTGCACACAGCACAATCACTTGACCTGGTCCCAAACTAGGACACCCTGTGCTATGGTAACCAGACAAGGACATTACAAATTATGGAAAATCACCCACTCTGAGGCAATTTTTACAAAGGTACGGCGGCTCCCAGTGGGAATCGAATCCACGACCTGTACGTATAGAAAACCTCTTTATACGACGAACTCCAATTTGGACCAACTGCTACCAAGTGAATTTGCAGTTCGTTAAGATTTTAGGACTAACTGCGTATTGGACCAAACGCTTACTGGACAAACCGCGACTTGGACTAACTGCATGTAGGACGAACGGCTAACAAATCGTAGACTGTAACTTTTCTAAGGCTTTATGGACCCGCATTTCGAGTGCGTGCTAGTCTGATATGTACGATGTCTTCACTGCACCAGTTTGTTTGCACGCCACTGTATAACATTCCGATGGGGAATAATTATATGTCAGATGTGGACCTTACGCATGGAAACAATGTTTTAAAATATCTCGTGGGGACTCGAGTTTCTACGTTATGAGGCTGGTATTGCTATTTGTGTTGTTTCCTGTAGTCTTAAGATAAAAACTAAGCAAGTTTAGTTATTAGTTCTTATTTTAACCCTTTATAGGGCTCCGTCCAAAATATGGACACCATAAATTGGACCTTACCACTTTTAAATAAAGTCTAAAACCATTGAAAAATGTATACTAGCTCTGCCCGTTAAAGGGTTAAAACATATACTATATACTATTGTGTATTTTGGAAGTACCCTGGCTACCCATAGCACAGAAAACGTAGTTTGGAGCCAGCAACCATTTTTTGTAAACGTTTTACAATAATGCTTTTTCTTTTCATTTCATCCTTACAACTTACAACACAAGGAGTCCAGTGTATTTCAAATCAAAATCATTGTAGTCGTTGCATAGTACTAAATTATTTTCTTTCTTTTTTTTTATTAAAAAGAGCCTCGTATAGACATCATAAAACTGGTACGTGGCTCCTGTGTTTACTTCAAAACTTACTATCACGTTAGGATACGCTAAGAGAGATACTAGACGTTAGTTTGGTAACACGTGCCATTAACGCTGTAAGAATCATTGGCATTATTAGATACAATGTAAGACAAGGACTTTAACCCCTTATTCTCGTACACTAACAATCTATTAATGTAATGTCAACAGCTGTCAGTTGGCGAGAGTGCATAAAAACAAATGGCAACTTGTTAGCTTGGTAGAAACCGCAGGTAATGATCTCGCACACCAAAAAAAAGAAAATCGTTCAGAAAATTGGGAGTAGGAAGGTGTCTCGTTGATCTATTGATTTAGTTTGATGACCATATTACCAGGGGTAAATTCTAAGTTTGAGATGGTGTTCTGGTGATCATAAGGTAGGGTATCTTAGTTTTGGACTAGGGGAAGTGATTGTCACGCGTGGACGTCATGGATGTCATTTCAGATAGTAAACACCTCAATGATCTCAAAAACGAGAATCACAAAAAAATGTGAACTATGAAGAATTCAACGAAGAATGAAGAAGAGTCAGATTTGAGAAAAATAAATCAATCAATCAATCATTAATTGCAGACTAAGTGTATATAGGTGGTAGGTATGTACATTTTATGGTAACTTAGACTTAGTCACCCTATTGCGTAAAGGGTAAGACTTACATCTAACATGCAGGTAGGATTAATATTATACATCTAGATGTACAATTTTCGGCATCTAAGAATTTATCCAGTGAATAAAAGCACTTTTTTATTAAATATTATTTTAGTCTAATTATAAATGTATTACATTTTTGTTAATTTTCTGTTATTAGAGGGAGTTTATTGAAAATGTTTACTGACATGTAATACGGGAGGCAGTTTAACATTTTGAGTCTCGAGGAAGGGAGGAAGAGTCTATTTTTATGTCGAGTATTAATATTAACAGAAACAGTTTTAAACACAGAAACAGAAAAAAATTACATAATATTTACATAACCATTTAACAACGTGCGAAAACCATCGTTTGTTGAATATTATGGCATGCCGTTAAAGCCTTTGGAGGTAGCTTAACAATTGAATCGCCACATAGGGTTCACACATCACATGTTTTTTTTCACCTACTGTGAACCGACCGCTTCCAATTGTGTGAGCACAAATTATTCAAGGCGCTGTCAAGACTAACTAAAAATTATTGATGCAGTTTATGCGATAAAGTTCACAGGGCGAGATCGCCTTCGAGTCGTTCATAGCATCCTTACAGAAGTTTATAATTCCTCTTGGGAAACAAACCATCCATTTAATTATGGGATCAACCTCATTTTAAAAGTCTACAAAGCCTTTATGTAGTACCCTTAAAACATAGCCTAAAAAGCACGAAAGATTAGTCGTTAATAATCCCTAAGGATTCAAAGAAAAAGTGTCAACAAATAATGTATTAAACTTCTAACAGCAGCAGCTATTATCAATGTTAGAATGCCACTATAATCTAATTAAAATTTTGAGTTTTACGGGAGACCAACCAGCTACCCATTTGCAAATAAATTTAGCTGATTAATAAGCAAATAAGAGCGGTCCTTTAGAATGACCCTGTGAAACAACTAAAACAATCGTAACCGTAGAATAATATGCATCGTGCAACAGGAGAGTTCCGGAATACTTTTGCAATTATGTTTACCTAAGATACTTCGATGGAATCAATAATTAAACAAGCATTCTCCCTACGAGTCTATCTGGGAATTTGTTAACGGTACTAGATTTGCATTAGAAAGATGAAGCTATGAATCGACTAGGGTCGGCGGACTAAAGCACATCAGTCAAATTGTCATTGTCATTGTTGTTCTTAAAAAAAACCCGACAAAGTGCGAGTCTATCTATGCAACATTAGATACTATAACGTTTTTGTTAGTTTCACCTCTTGTCGTTATTAATATCGAGAAAAAACGGCAAAAAATCTACAATCAAACATCTGTTGTACGGCAGCCCCCTTTAACTTAATTTAATTTTTAAAGTGAATATATTTACAGCTAAATATTATGAGAATTATGTCAAGCATCTACCTGTTGACGTTATAATATCGAGCAAAAACGACAAAAAAAAATCACGTTTGGTGAATGGAAGCCCCCCTTTAAAAACGGTTTTAATCTATTATTAGTGTTACGGGCTAGGGTTCTGGATTTGGATGTAAAACGCCAATGACAACTTCTTAGGATTTATTCACGCAGGGTCTGGTCTGCAGGTCTACACGACACGAAGTCCACACGTAGAATCCAATCGCAGGTCCAATCGAAGTCCAATAGTATCGCTGAGGTCGTAGGTTATCGCTTGTATCGCAGGTATGTTCGCTCGAAGTTCACTCTTCGCTATTCCAAACGGAACTGACTGCGCGCCGCGGCGGCCGCTATTTATATCCGGCGGCAAGGGCTCTAGAACATTCCCGTACCTACGTGCCTACTCGAGGCAACGTCGCTCGAACAGTAACCCATTCAAAGAGTTTTGAACCTTACGCTAGTGGACATACGAGTCATTATTGCTTGCAGCGTTTATTGTTTACTAAAACGCAGCATGCGGCGACTATTCGATAGGCTTCTAGAAGGCTCTAGTCTAGATGGTTCGGGATAGGACCGCGACACTGCTACTCTCTTAGAGATGCTCGTCCCGAGCATCTTCATTACTGCCGTGATAAGAAGCTAAGCGGTCGATGTGAACCACTTTTTGTGCACCTCTTGGCTGCCGTTGAATTCGGTACGTCACGTCATTTAACCGAGTTACCATTTTGTACGGTCCCTCCCATCTTGTCTGCAATTTCGGAGATTTTCCTTTTCGTCGAGTTACATTGTGAAGCCAGACTAGTGCTCCTTCTTCGAAGCCGCTTGTATTTGCTCGGCGGTCATACCTAGTCTTCATCTTTTCACTCGACTCCAATCCGTTTTCCCGTACTATGGCATGAATCTCTCGCATTTTCTCACGTAACTCGGAAATGTAGTCGTGTAGAGAACGTGAGTCGTCAGGAGGGCCTCCAGTCAGCAGATCTACTGGTATTCTCAGTTCTCGGCCAAAATTTACACGCGCCGGGGTTACCTTCGTGCTTTCATGTTCTGCCGTTCTGTAGGCCAGAAGAAATGGCGGTATGTATTTGTCCCAGTCTCTCTGGTGCCTGTCAGCGACTTTTGCTAAATGTCTCTCAAGTGTTTGGTTAAATCTTTCTACCATGCCGTCAGATTGAGGATGATATGGGGTGGTCCTAGTCTTATGCATTCCCAATATTTTGCAGAGTTCTTGAAATACTTGAGACTCAAAGTTCCTGCCTTGGTCGGAGTGTATTTCCAAGGGCACACCAAACCGGCAAACTACTTCCTCAAACAACTTGGAGGCAACAGTCGTGGCTTCTTGATTGGGTATGGCGAATACCTCTGGCCATTTAGTGAAGTAATCCATAACTACCATGAAATACTTATTTCCCGATTCCGTTACTGGGAACGGTCCAGCCACGTCAACTGCAATGCGTTCCCATGGCGCACCAACGTTATAAAGTTGCAGATTTCCACGGCTTCTAGTTGATGGGCCCTTCACCGCGGCGCAAGTAGCACACTTGCGGCACCAATCTTGCACATCTTCTCGACAATGGAGCCAGTAAAACCTTTCTCGAATCTTTGTTAAAGTCCTCTTTACGCCCAAATGTCCACCTGACACGCCGTCATGTACTTCACGAAGGACATCTTGTACCTTATCTCTTGGGACAACTATCTGTAGATGGAACTCTCTGCCGTTAGGTTTCTCCCATTTACGGTAAAGTATTCCGTTCTGAAGAATAAAACTGTCCCATTGAGCCCAGTATGCCTTGGTAACAACACTAGTAGGAGCGACTTCGCACCATCTTGGCTTATCCTCGCCTCGTTTCTTCCATGCGACAATGAGCCGTACATCTTCGTCATCTTCCTGTGCTTCTTTCATCGCCTCATCTTCCCAAGATCTCGATGGACTCATTCTTGTCAATCTCAATGGCAGTTCCTTTGTCTCTTGTTTGGCACAGTGCTTGCAGTCTTCCGGACACGGCCTTCTTGACAGTGCGTCAGCATTTCCATGCGCCTTTCCGCTGCGGTGTTCAATCATAAAGTCGTACTGCTGCAGTTGTTCGATCCATCGAGCAACTTGCCCCTCTGGATTTTTAAATTGTAACAGCCACTTCAGGGCGGCGTGGTCAGTGCGAAGCGTAAGCCGCATGCCGAGGAGATATTTGCTGAAGTGCTGTAATGTCTTTACCACAGCCAAGAGCTCCCTTCTTGTCACACAATAGTTCCTTTCAGGTTTCGATGGCGATTTACTAAAATAGGCCATCACAACCTCTCTGTCGCCCTGTTTCTGCGATAACACTCCTCCGATCGCTGTGTTACTGGCGTCAGTGTCAACAATGAATTGGCCGTTAGCCTGTGGAAATCCCAAGATTGGGGTCTCGCAAAGACATTTTCTTAATTTTTGAAATGAACTCTCACATGTGTCATCCCAATGAAATGACTGCTTGTCTTCAGTCAGTCTGTGTAAAGGCTTGGCAATTTCAGAGAACCCTTTAACAAACCGTCTATAATATGAGCATAGCCCTAAAAATGCTCGCACTTCGGTCTTGTCTTTGGGAGTAGGCCATTTTTGCACTGCTTCGATTTTGGCCGGATCGGTCTGTATGCCTTCGCTGGTTATCACATGACCGAGATAACTAACCTTGTTCTTAAATAAACTGCATTCCTTCGGATTTAACTTTAAGTTTGCTCCCATTATCTTCTTAAAAATTTGCTCTAGATTTTGTAAGTGGTCCTCAAAATCTGTTCCCTTGATTATGACGTCATCCAAGTAGACAAGGCAGGCTTCCCCAACTAATACTGCCAGTACGCACTCCATAAGTCGTTCGAATGTAGATGGCGCGTTGCACAATCCAAAAGGCATCACGTTAAATTGCCATAGACCTTTACCAGTTGAAAAAGCAGTCTTCTCTTTATCCCTCGGATCAATTTCCACTTGCCAGTATCCGGATTTCAGATCTAACGTCGAGAACCATTTCATGCCACTCAAAGTGTCTAGGGTATCGTCTATTCGTGGCAGTGGATAACTATCCTTTTTCGTCACATCATTAAGCCGTCGATAGTCTACACAGAACCTTGTGCTACCATCTTTCTTCTTTACCAACACTACGGGAGAACACCATGGGCTAGCAAAAGGTTCTATAATCTTGTTTCTCTTCATGTCTTCCAACATGTCTTGTACTTCCTTTTCTTTGGCAATCGGTATGCGCCTCGCTCGGTGACGAATAGGTCGCTCCTGTCTGCTGTAAATAAATAAATATAATAAAGATAGTAAAAACGTTAGAGAATTTTTTAACAGGATTTAAATGTACGTCTTGGTCTTACGTCCGCCGACCCTGTTTATAACATACTTAAGCTCACCCCTGTATCCCAGAGGGGTAGGCAGAGACCAGGGACTGACGTGCAGTGGTGATATTGCCCAATTTACTGTTAGTGCACGGCAGATTAAATAAAAGCAGTTATTAAAAAACATTCAATATTATTCTTCTCTCTACTAACAAAATCGCCGATTGAGTTACGGAACCGGCGTTAATTTGTCGCAATTGTCATAGGCAGGCTATGACCTGCGAGTTGAATTGAAAGACTGTATATTGTTACTAATTACGTCTAGTTCACGTAACTCGTGTGACCAGTCTGCACTACACTTTTCCTTTTTTGTGTTTATTCCGGTCTGTATTCTAATTCATGTAGTTGGTTTCTAGGTTCAGTAAATATGTGCTACGTCCGCCAATAGTATTTTTTTCTTGGAATTACCATAATGTTTTCAATGCTACAAAGACCAGTTTCGAATTCCTGACAAGTCTTTTTATAGTTAAACATAACGCTATATTTGTCCAAACAAAACAAACACGATTTTATTATACTTTAGCGGAAACGGGACACAGACGTAAGATAACATTAGGTGATAGTATTTACATATAAATAGAACTAAATACACAGTCATTGTTATCTTTCTAACAAAGAATTGTACAATGTTAAAATGGAATCAATGTGGCCCAAGTATAAATCCTGAAGGAACTCTAAAATCTAATGGTCTTATAAGACGTGAACTAACGCCTCTCACACTCCCGGTTTCTCGTACGCTAACAATCTGCTACTCTACTGTTAACAGCTGTCAATTTGTTTCTTGTATGCACTTCCGCAAACTGACAGCTGTCAACAGTATATTAACAGCTTGTAAATGTACGAGAACGGGTTCGAGTCTCTTTCAGTTTAACTCTATAGGCCCCGTGGCAATCAATCCGGACTTAGACCCCGTGGTCCGGACACCACGTGAAAGAGTCTCGGGCAGAGAAAGTAAATACATCCACCGTCTGTCATCCCAGCCTTGGGCCAATCGATTAATCTCATCAGAGCCAATTAGCCCGACGCGAGCGTGTCCACGGGACGAAAGCGTCACGCTTGGATGGACAGGCGGACGGGCCACGCACCATCTATTAGAAGTTTAACTCATAGGTTACAGACTGACTCGAATGCTTGAAGGCCAACGCGAAAACCGTGAATTCGATTGTCACAGGGGGTCATACATTGGTTTGCACTCTCAGTTTGGGTGGTTGCACCCAGCCTACTTCTTCTTTCGGTGCCATCTTTACTTGGAGGTCGACTATAATTTTGGCTACACTGTCACACGATGTAGCTGCTCGCAAATGTTCGATACTTCCGGTGTTGAACCACTTTGATAGATTTTGGAGCCATGATGTTTTCTTCGGCCAGGTCTTCGCCTTCTTCAGTTTTGCCTTCCAGAACAAGTCGCAGCAGATTATATTTGTCAGCTCGCATGATAAGACCAAGGTATTGTAGCTTACTTGGCTTTACGGTCTTTAAGAGCTCTACCTTCTTGTTCATTCTCTGAACCGCGACGTTTGTTACTCTGTCAGTCCATGCTATTTTCAGCATCCTTATATCCTCGTAAGGCCCGACCTTGAAAAGAACAATTGATTTTGTGATCACTTGAAGACATTGGGCCTCACGAGGATATACACCCACATTTCGAATGCCTGCAACCCATTCCCGCCTACGGACCGACAAAAACTTAGGAAAGGTGAAGACCTTCCATCGTGGGTCCAAATGTCACAGGGAAACGCCATACAGTGGTTTCCACAAATAGTGTCAGTTTGGTCTAATTTCACGAATATGCTAACCGTGGGACAGCCGGAATTTCCAGGATTTCGTATGATTTTCCTAAAATGAGAATAAGTATCGAAGGTTGTGATCTCTTTATAGATTTCCTAGAAATTACGCGATCTTAAATTCTCATATAGACCATACATGTGTGTCCACTAGACCATGGATTCTGTTTTTAAAAATATTTAGTTCTTATACTATTACCGCTTCAAGATCGTGTTTAAATTGGTATATTCTCGCCTGAACTGACACGCTTGCGATGATCAAACCTTCTCCAGTACGACTAACTATGGCCAGGAGATAGAAAAGTATTTTTTTTACCACATTTTCATGGTTCGCTGACTCGTGTGCGAGTGTAAGGCCGGATTGAGACGGATTTATGGAAGTAATTGGCATATAATTTGAATAGTTGTAGGAATAGACGGTACCCTTGTTAAGAGAAGCATTGAACGCTGTTCGTCGACGTGCAACTTGTAATAGTATAGTAACTCTTGTTTGTAGGTGTTTATTAGAAGCGATTTTACTGGCTCGTCATTTAAGTGTTTTAGTTTTGTTCCATAAAATGTTTAGCACTTTTCAGCAAAATTATCAGGCTGACACATTTTATGGGCCTTCAGCACAAGGGTCAGTTATTCTTGTATACGCAGCTTATTTTCGACTGCAAGGCAGAAGTCTTCATTTAGAGAGAGACAGAGAAAGAAGCCTAAAACAATAAAAAAAGTTTCCAGAATTATACCGAAACTGAAAATCACCCTTTTGCTAATTCAATTATTTCAAAGTTGCCCACACAATAGTCTCTTGTCTATGTTGCCGCAAATAATTTTCTGCCTAACACTCTGATTACCTGTATCTATATGGGAAAATCCACCAATCCGGACTTGGCCCCCGTGGTGGAGTATGGCCTATACCTTCCTCAGGGAAGAGCCCCGTGCCCCTCGGTGGGGACATAATGGGTTGATGATGATGATGATATGGGAAAAAAGTAATAATGATAGTATCGATGTATATAGGACGTAATATCGTTTGTAATCTACGCTATAATAATACACAATAATTTCTACGAAAATTACGAATTTTAGTTTGTATCTTCTATAGGGTAAATAAATTCGAAAATATGTGTGCAGGATAACACGATACTACTCATAGAGAAAATAACAAGATTAATCATGAATCACAGCTTACGTACACTTTTCACGATTTTCAAACGGATTCATGGGTTCTCGAAACGTGAGTCATGTCATGTGGTTCTTGACGTCAAAGCCATAGTCACTTGGAATTTAAACAATAAATTTTAAGTATCGATTCTATATTGGATTTACCATTTCATATTTAAAACGGAAATAAAATGGAACGCTTGAATGACTAATGACTGGTACAAGTTTGTAGTTGCAGCAAAAGTCGGGATCGTGGCAATGGGCTAGTTGCCCGAAAAAATTTGTTTAGTCCGTCTTTTAGATTATTCAAAAATAAGGGACACGTATTTTTTTATTCGTAAATTAGACCAAAAATTACAAAGATATATATTTTTATATTTTTGTTATTTTTTGTTTAATCTAAAAAAGAAAAAATACGTGTCGAATATTTTTTTATATTCTAAAACACGGACTAAATAGAATTTAATTATTTTGACCCTGGAAACTACCCTAATAGGGTCCCTGGTCTCTGCGCACCCCTCCGGGATACAGGCGTTAGATTTATTTGTTACATACCAAATTAAAAAGAAAACTGTTTCAAAACATTAACCTCATAGTCACCAAAAATTACATAATCCTAAACGGCGAATTTTAAGCCAATGAAGATTAGTTAGAGCCATCGCAAACAGGGCGACTTGTCGCCGCGTCAGACGCGACGTTGTCATTGCTTCTGGCGTCTTGTCGTCGCGATTCCGCGACTCTGACGCCAAGTGTGCGGAGATTAACATTTAACATAACATAACATTTACATACATTTACATTTATTCGAACAAAATATATGAAAAAATGAAAATTGACCGCTGTAGCCTGTCGTCGCGTCTAGTCGCCGAGCTGTCGACTGTCGCGTGTCGCTATTGTGCGCCTAGGCTTATACCCAATCGACCACAAACCAAAGACTCGTAAGTAATTATTTAATAAATCGTAACATACAAGATGAACAAAATGTAACAAATTATCAAGACACGCACGCTAGTTACGCGACGAGCGGTATTTTTACGCAATTTTCATTAAACGACTTTCCAATTAATAGTAAACTCGAGACGAGAGGTTCACGAGTGAAATTAGAATGTCGTTTGTATTTTAAGGCGCTGTGTGGGACGCCGTTTAATTTTTTGGTGCCACATTTGGTGTTCCATTTATTAAGGTAGCTCTTATATTACGATATAGACAGTGTTTTCGAGATAGTGTTTTATTGAAAGTACTTATGCAAAAAGAATCTCTGAAACCCTAGTTAATGTTAGGTTATGGATATTGTATTACGTACTATAGAATAGATGTGAAATTGAGAAAGGGATGTTGCGTTGGTTTTGACATGTGGAGAGGATAACGGAAGAAAGATTAGAACAAATATATCAGGGGAATGTGGGTGGAAGGGCCGGTAGAAAGGGACTTCCCAGATCGACATACTTGGACTAAACACGGGATGTATAGCATAGGGCAAGATATCAAGTACCTGAAATCGGAGTACGTCCATACAACGACTAATGAATGTCGATGAAGCAAAAGTGCTCAGTCAGGATCGTGGCACGTGGCAGTCCCTGCATACCCTACTTGGTCTCTGCATACCCCTCTGGGATACGTGAGTGAGTTTATGTATTATAGGAGTGACTCGCTATTCCATGTAAAAACCAAGGTATGACAATATAATTACGTCGATCGACATGTCAGTCAATATTGTTACAATTTCGACATCAGCTAAGTACCCTATTAGGCAATCAGGATAAGAACCGTCAAGTCTTTGCTATTATCTACGCTGTAAGATTCGAAACAACGTGAAATATCCTAAACTTGTTTTACTTCTAGTAAGAGTTTAATCTAGCGTAAACTATTGCATTAAAATTACTCATTGTTTCTTATGCTATTCATAGAAAAGTTAGTTCCATTTGAGTGCGATATTCTTGCTTCATGGGTGTTACAGCAAAAGAGGGTATTATCTTTCATTAACATTATAACAGCGTAATATCAGAAGCTTTATTAATATTCTAGAGTTTTATTACGCAAATCATCACAGTTCTACTTTTAATTGTACTAATAAAATCGTTCTCTATCCAAGTAAATAGATTTAGAAGGTCCGTCCATATGTATCTAGGTGATTGTTAATCATTTGAATGCCTAGTATTAGCAAATGTCCGCCAGATTTTCCTCTATGGTATGGCGAGATATTATTATTATTACTTGTATTGCACTCAAAATAATTTTTAATACAGCGGATTTAATGGTATAAGCATTTCCTACCAGTCAACCTCTGAGGTGGAAGAAAAATTAGTAAAAGTAAATTAGTAGTAAAAAAACAAAAGAAAGACTGGGGGAAAATATAGAGTTTTGTTTAAATTGCAAATCAAGCAATATTTTTAGATGTTTAATAAAGAGCAGAGCCGTCCTCAAAAAAGTTAGCTTAAGATTAAGAGTGCAACTGCAATGTGTTTTTATTATTAACAAATAGGTGAATAACATTAACACGGAATGAAGAATCTAATCAGTAATAAACTTAATAACATTAACACAATCTTTTAATGTCTCTCCACTTTATGGCTGTCTAGCCATGCAAGAGACAACTTGGATAACGGTGTCACTTTCTAACGAGAACACTGTGTATTTAGGACCATAGAGCCGGTTCTGCAATGCGAACACGTGGTTAGCGCTGTAGGGGGGATTCTAAATTAAAACTACTCAAACCCATAGGGGCACGTACGGATAAAAAGCGGCTCCGAAGGGGTTAAAGATAAATCGATAGCGGACATGCAAATCGGGGTCTAGCCCTCTTTTTTGGACTATGGCTAGGTAGGTACTTAAGTTGGCAATGAGTGACCGATCATTGCAAGGAGAAGTTACGAAGTAAGTTATACAATTAACGGGCCTAATCCAGATTGTTAGGTAATAGGAAGTTAGGTTATCATAACGATTACTATCATTAATTAATACTTATTGATTAATGTAATTTGTCGTGGTCAAGTATTATTATGACCGATTATATTATCACCGCAGACGAAGTAGGTGGAGACACCCACAAATAACCGTAGTTCTGCTCAGCACATCAACCGAAGCTATACTTCCTATTGATCTAAGTTAAGATAAAATGACTCTACCAAAAGCTCACGTCGACACCACACCCCTCTAACAGGAATTCTAATCCTTTAATCTAAGCTTAACTTTGTTAGAAGTACTAGGCACCCAGAGGACCGCAGGAGGTTTTATCTTAGAAACACACGCGCGCGTCGTGGAGTGGCGTAGAGACGCACGCACACAGGCATAGCGGTCGCATGCCTTACTGCCGCCACCACACCAAGGTCCTGCGCGCTTGATGGTCAAGATAAACAGACTGGTCAACAGATATTGACTTTCTTATTTTGTGACTTGAATTTGTGATTTTGAATATGTTACAGAATGTTAACACGAACTTCTACTATGGGGGGAATTCGAAATAGCGAAAAAATATCAGCTGATAAATATCAAACCGCCTTGCATTAAAAAAGTATGGAACGCAGATATTTTTACGTTGGAGCAGTAAGTAGTAAAATTTCTTCGTATTGTCGAGCAGAACAGCCGATTTTCGGGCGCTCTTTTTACACCCGGTATAATCAGCGAATGGTGCTCACTGATGGGTTCCAATGGCTGGACACAGAGCCTTATATTATTCCCGCAACCATTTGAAATATATTATCCATATGAACAAGGATTTACACTAGGGAATATAGCACTGCTATAGAACATTTTAATTTCAAAATCTGCTAGATCAATAAATGGAAACCAGCGCCCGGAAACAGACATGGTGTTGTGACAACGCTTTGAGTTTTGTTGGCTTTGCTGAGGTCAACACACGGTGATTCATTTACCAACAAAAGTGCGAGGATCGAGCCACGGATTGGCAGTCGACAAGCATCGACTCTACTGAGATACGTTAAGGGTGACTTTGCAATGAAAATTTAAAGCAGACTCCTTGTAGCAAAAGAAAGGTTGTCAAATATGCAAGAGGTTAGAGTTGGCAAGGTAAAGGGATAGTCTGGCACAAGGTCGTGATAGCGAAAATTCCTACGAGGTGTACGTCCCCAATCAGGGATGAAAGGAACACAGCATAACCTCACGCCTGTATCCTAGAAGGATAGGTTGAGACAGTGGATGGTGAGCGTCCTGCGCTGCGTTTGCCAGTATATATTTACTGCCAATCCGATAAGATTTTTCAATACAACATAACAGAAACCTGATATCCGGTTCTTTTAAATAGATATGAATATCTTTTACTAAAACACTAACATAAAAAAATAGTACACACAGTACTTTTAAAAATTTAAACCTACATTAAAATTTGTAACATTTAATAACTAAAATAACTAGGATCCCGGGCGTAAATAGCGCTAGACGAATTATTTTATAAATGTTGTACTTTTGTAGGTACAGTCGACAGCACGTCAATCTTCACATTTTAGTTGCAAAGTCGCCCGTAATGCAACGGAGTAGAGTGCATGGGTGTATACCATGATGTGCTGTCGACTGTACCAATATCAACGTCGAGTTGCGTTCGCTTTGCTAAGTCGGCACAAGGGTGACTCATTCACCCAACAAAGGTGGCTCAGAGGCAGAACGTGCCTTTGAGTCCGTGAACACTGTAGCCGGAATTTACAATAATATTATAAACAAATCAAGGTTGAAGATTCAAAAAGTCTTTCGCCAATATTTTTAGAAAATATTCAACTTGAAGATAAACATTGTGAGAAACCCGAGTATATGAGGTGTATGATACCGCTTGAAATTGACGATACGCGGTGGGCACTTGTAATAATAAATAAGCCCATGCACAAAGACCTTATGGCGGGGTTGTGTTGCCGCTATATTTTCACCGGCACAGACAAGGGAAGTGAGGAAAAGAATTGATCTTATTTAGGTCACTCTGGAGTATAATCAGGAAGATCGGGAAAGCAGTTACAAAGCTCAATAAGATGGGAAAACACAAAAGCAAAATAGAAAGCGGAAGGTAAAATTCATCACGTAACGTCAAACAGTACACAGCTCGGCGACATCGGTCTTGCGCATGTGCTGTTTGTCGCGTCTAGTGATGTGTGTAGGCACCGCTAGTGCTGTGCCGCCACACCACCCCCCTTGGAGATGGAAGGTCCTGCGGAAAAATAATCAGGAAATCTGACAACACGCCCAGATCGTGTGGTTCTGGTTAAAACTGGGGTTTCCGTAGAAGCTTTCGATGTTTCAGTTGGCAAATCTTTGCTTTTAAACTCCGAAGTTGTTGTTGTAGTTGTGTACGCAGGTTTCACTCGATCAATGGAGACTGTCACTGGTCCTCTTAATAAATCCAAAGTTACAGTTTTATCGGTCATGCTTAAAACACGATATGGTCCAGTGTAAGGTGGTTCTAAAGCACCTCGAAGTGCGTCCGTTCTTAGGAATACATGCGTTGCGTTTTTTAGATCGCCGTGTATGAAAACTGTATTTTGTGCGTGTCTGGATGCATGTTGAGGACGTAAACGAGAGATGTGCGTCCTTAGCTGAGCGACAGTCTGGTGGTTGTATGGTGTGTGCGTGAGTGTTTTGAAAGAACTCACCAGGTAACCTTAAGGGCTCACCATATACCAGTTCTGCCACGGAGCATTGCAGATCAGGTTTCCACGCAGTTCTCATGCCGAGAAGAACGACAGGTAAGATGTCAGTCCAGCTCTTCACCATGTGCCATAATAGCAGCTTTGAGGGTCCTGTGGTGACGCTCGACCATTCCGTTCGCCTGAGGATGATAAGCAGTTGTGTGGCGTAGTCGGATACCACAGAGATCTGTCAAAGATTTAAACAATCGTGAGTTGAATTGACGACCCTGGTCTGTTGTCACAGTCTCTGGGCAGCCAAAACGCGATATCCACATCTCATAGAAAGCTTGAGCCACTGTTTCTGCCGTTATGTCTGTTAGTGGCTTCACTTCCGGCCATCGGGTGTACCGGTCAATCGCAGTTAGACAGTACTTGTAGTCACGTGATGGCGGTAAGGGTCCTATGAGGTCTATGTGTACATGGCTGAATCGGACTGCTGGCAGTAGGAAGTTACCGACTGGAGCTGACGTGTGTCGCTGGACTTTTGAGCGTTGGCAGTCTGAGCATTGTTGAACCCACGAGCGAACATCTTTTCGAACTGAAGGCCATACGAATCTTTCGGTGACAAGCTTCGTGGTTGCCCTGGATCCTGGATGGCTGAGGCTGTGGAGAGCAGAGAATATCTGACGACGCAACTCCTTCGTTTTGAAAGGACGAGGCCTCGTGAGAGAAACGTCACAGTAGAGCGTGACGCTTGTACCGGGTACGGGTACTTGCTCCAGCTTGAGTGCCGAAGATCCACTGGACAGAAGTTCCTGAAGTTCTGAGTCAGTCTTTTGTGCCTGTGCAATCGTGGTAAAATCTGGCGGAGAAGATATGGCTTCAATCCTGGAAAGAGCATCAGCGGGGATTTCGTCTTTCCCGGCGATATATCTAATATCCGTCGTGAATTGCGATACCAAATCTAAATGATTGAATTGCCTTGGTGAGCATTTGCGATCTTTCTGTTGGAACGCAAACGTGATCGGCTTGTGATCTGTGTAAATCACAAAATGCCTTCCTTCGACCATATACCGGAAATGCTTGACGCTCTCGTAGATGGCGAGTAGTTCTCGGTCGTAAGCACTGTAAAGTTGTTGGGTCTTACTCATCTTTTTCGAGAAAAATGCGAGAGGCTGCCAACATCCATCAACCATCTGCTGGAGTACCGCTCCCAAGGCTGTGTTTGAGGCATCAGTCACGAGGGCTATCGGTGCGTTCATAACAGGGTGAGCTAGTAGCGTGGAGTTAGCGAAGCTTTTCTTGCCGTCATCGAAAGCTTGTAAGAGTTCTGGAGTCCAAGCAAGTGGATGTGTCCCCTTTACCTTTGGGCCAGCAAGCATGTCATGAAGTGGTGCTTGTAAGTCAGCTGCATGTGGGATAAAATGCCTATAAAAGTTAAGCATTCCCAGAAATCTGCGTAGGCCACTTACGGTCTTCGGAGGCGGGAAATCCTGTATAGCCTTGACTTTATCTTCGAGCGGTCGAGTACCTTTTTCAGAAACCAGGAAACCGAGGAAGGTAACCTCGCTGAGTCCAAAAGCGCACTTGCCATCGTTTATCAGCATGCCGTAGTCATTTAAACGTTGGAAAACGCATTCCAGATGTTTCTGATGCTCGACATGGTCCTTCGAAAACACCAGTATGTCATCAATATATGAAAAACAGAAGTCCAGGTCCCTTAGTACTTCATCGAGGAATCGTTGGAACGTATCTGATGGTAGGCTTTCACTAGATCGATTTTGGAGAACACTGGGCAGCCTGCCAGTCTATAGGAGAAGTCTTCTATGTGTCTGATTGGGTATCGATCGGGAATCGTGCGTGCATTTAAAGCACGGTAGTCACCGCATGGTCTCCAACCATCGTTCTTCGGTGCCAGATGTAACGCAGAAGCCCAAGGTGAGTCAGATCGACGGGCTGTACCATTACGTACCATTTCCTCAAACTGTTCTTGAGCGATCTTCTTGCGATCTGGTGCAAGTCGGCGTGGTCTGGTAAACACAGGTGGTCCAGCTGTTGTACGGATGTAATGTTCAGTGGAATGTTTAACCTCTCGAGTTAGGCCGGGTGGCTTGGTAAGGTTGGGGTAGCGAGCCAGGAGTTTGTGGTACTCACTGTCACCTGTGATAACCTTGACGCTAGCCAAATTGCAGCGCTTGAGTGATCCAGAAGTAGAAAGGGTGGTCAGGCTATCCAGTAGTTGTCTGTTTCTGCAATCAACAAGTAGGCCGTAATGTGAGATAAAATCAGCGCCAATTATGGTTTGTCCACATTTGCCACCACGAAATTCCACGTAAAATCACGCCGCAGACCTAAGTCTAGATTCAAGGTAAGTGTTCCAAACGTGTCAATTATTGTGCCATTTGCAGCAGTTAATTTGTAACCGGTTGCCGACTTGGACTGCCGTAGAAAACGACGAGGTAAGACACAAAGATCAGACCCCGTATCTATTAGGTACTGAGTCTTAGTTTTCCGGTCTGTTACAAAAAGGCGGCTAGTCGTAGTTTGACAGTCGTTTGCCGCCTCGATTGACTGTCTTGTCAGTTTTTTTTAAAGTTGCACGGTGATATGCATTTTCGGGCTTTGTCACGGAAAATACTGTGATACCAGCACATTCCTGGTGTTTTGCTCCTGCTCTGACATCTGCTCTTAGACCTTGGTTCGTCTCGACGAGATGGACGCCCTTCACGTACGTTAAGCTGTGATATATGCCGACTGAGCTCGTTTTGTACGCGCTGGGTAATTAGGACGTCTAACTTTTTAAGCAAATCGTTAAAATTGTCCGTTGACGTACTGGCTACCTGGTGAACGGGTGTAGATGCCACCTCACAGATTTTGTCGGCCAATTCCGCGACGTCGTCAAGGTTGATGGTACTCTGCGTCGCGATGACAGCTTGGACGTGCTGAGGTAGTCTGCTTGCCCACATACTGCGTAAGAACTCATCGGAAACGCCGCCGGCTGCCAATGTTCGGAGGTGCCGCAGGAACTGGGATAGCTTACGATCCCCTAGTTCCTCGTGTGTGAGCAGCTGGTGCATCTGCTGTTCGCGAGAACTTGAAAGGCGCTTGATTAATTCCTGCCCCAGTCTTTGATACATGTTTTCCTTCGGTGGATCTCTAATTAAATCTTTCACTTCGCGAGCATACTTGTAGTCAAGCTGGGCAATGATGTGATAAAACTTCGTGCTTTCATTTTGGACAGTCTGAACTGTGCATCAGCTTGGTCAAACCATACATCAGGCTTGTCCGCGTAGAAAGTGGGTAGCTTTACCGCGATACGTCCAACGGTCCCGCTGTAGCTGTCCTGGTACGCCGCCTCGTCTTCAGATGCCACGTTCTCGTTAGCGTTGGCCATCGTAGCCGGCGAGCGCAGTCTCCGTGCGCTAGAGGGTCACCAATATGGCGGGGTTGTGTTGCCGCTATATTTTCACCGGCACAGACAAGGGAAGTGAGGAAAAGAAGGGAAGTGAGGAAAAGAATTGATCTTATTTAGGTCACTCTGGAGTATAATCAGGAAGATCGGGAAAGCAGTTACAAAGCTCAATAAGATGGGAAAACACAAAAGCAAAATAGAAAGCGGAAGGTAAAATTCATCACGTAACGTCAAACAGTACACAGCTCGGCGACATCGGTCTTGCGCATGTGCTGTTTGTCGCGTCTAGTGATGTGTGTAGGCACCGCTAGTGCTGTGCCGCCACAACCTCTTTAATGGGAACTCCAAAAATGTACCCCTCGCCCCGTTCGGATTCGTGGAGCGTTCGGATTATAGTACAGAGAATTTATAGGGTCATCATGAACCCATTATGTCCCCACCAAGGGGCACGGGTCTCTTTCCTGAGGAAGGTATAGGCCATATTCCACCACGGGGGCCAAGTACGGATTAGTGGAGGCTTGTAAGACTAGTGGCTGGTCTTACTGTCAGAAGTTTTCAAGCCGCCCTAAGGCCTCTGACTTGGCTTAACGACTGCCATCTATCGACGGCAGCCGAGACCAACTGTTTAACGTTCCTTGCGAAGCACCGAGCCGCTCGGAAAAATGCCACTAGCGTTAGTCATGGACGGTGACCCATCCATGGACTGAACGGGCCGTATGTTGCTTAACCTTAGTGATCGTTCAAGATCACTCAGGCAGCCCAGGCTACGAGCGATTCGTATATGTATATGCCTAATATATAAAAAATCTTGTGTTAGTGTTTGCTAGAGATCTTAAACGAAAACGCTTCACCGATTTTTAAGAATGTTTTTGTGTGTATTTGGTAGGTCTTAGAAAAGGTCGTGGGCGTTTATTAGTTACTTAATACGGTAAACAACGATTGCCGGGTCTAATAGTAGGATATAAGCTAAAATACATGTGTCTTTTTTCCTCTTAGATTTAAAAATAATGTATTAAGTACAATTGCCTATTCATATTTGTGTTTCGAAGAAGTTTATATTAATATGTAGTTATTTCCGCCAACTTCCCGGTGACACATGAGCCTATTCATAGGGGAAGTTTTCAATAGATAATTATACAGTGTGTCGATTTACTCATTAAACTGGAAATATAGCTATTTAAAACTAACTGATACGGTGTAATACTAGTCGAAAGTTTTTCGAACGAAAAAAGTATTTTGGTACATAATATGTTCATGGAAACTGACAAGAAAAGCTTGTGCTTGTGGAAAGCTTGAGTGGCAATCAGAGTCTAACATGCTATTACAAGAATAAAAAGAGGATAAACATTATTAGACAAGTTTTTTGGACTTTGTTTTTTGGGGACAAAAAAATCCTTGGACGTTTACATGTTTGTGATGTCGCTGTTTCTGGCTCCCACGACACTGGGTATCCTAGTGAGGGGCCAGAAGCAATGTATGTGCCAGTATGTTTGTTTTTCGGAAGACGGTAGTACTTATCTCACGAGTACCTACCCAATGGATTTAAACAGATTCACAATTAAAAAGGTCGACGTGCTATGGTAGGTATTATGGGTATAATTATACTTAATTGTATTTATAAATCGATTAACCTTTATAGCTTTACACTAGCACTGTGGGCCGGTTTCTGAATTGAGAATTTCACTAAGTAAATGCTTACGTAACCCGTTGGCTCAACACTGCAAATGATAAGTTGCCTTGACACAAGGGACTTTAGAACGACGCTTAATGAATATAAAGTTTAATTTCGCTTCCGAGTACCCGCTACCAATTTGGTAGACGCCGAGCCGAAGCGTTAAGTAACGTTCTGTCACGCTCTTTTCTGAGAAATTCGGCGAGACAGCACTACAGTTAAGTAGTTACTTAGCGAAATTCTGAAGTCAGAAACTCGCCCTATATTTAGTTACCTTAACGGCTAGTTTAAATCTCCTCTGTAGACTGTATTCAAGTGAGCCTGCATCAGAGATCTAGGTATTTGAAGCTACAGCATTTAGAAGTGCCTAACAATGCATCGGTGATCTCTGGTCCTGTGTAAGTTGTTCCGTGGCGTAGTTCGCCATAAAAAACTGGGCGATATTTATTATTCTCTCTCTCTGAACGGTCATTGCCATTTAGTTGAGCATTTGATACTTTAAGTAACAAAAAACTGTCTCAAGTTATATTCCACTGTTCTTTTGTACGAAAACCGTGTACCGTTAGTCCATACGACAGTGACAGCTCATCAAAACACGCATTCATTCAGTAAACGAGAACTTTTGCATACTAATAATTTTAAATAACTATTATAACTATTATAGGTCTTATTTTAAATAATAACCGGCCAAGTGCGAGTTGGAATCGCGCACGAAGGGTCCCATAACACTATCTATAAAAACGTCACAAAAATTACGTTTGTGGAATGAGAGCCCCCCTTAAATATTTATATTGAAAAGAAAAAAAAACGAAAATAGTTTATTTACTTCACAGATTTTTACTTAATTGTCTATTTTTAAAGTGAATAATATAACTCAATAATCTGCGAATATTTCAAGCGTCTATCAGAGTGCTTAGTGCAAGTTTTTTTAACTACTCGATCGCGTTAACGTAAACTCATATTCTATAGGAGTGACAAAGCGCGCCAGCTAGTTGTCTCTTTGTCACTCCTATGCAAATCGCAAACGCTCTCGCTATCGAAAGTGAATGAAAAAACTCGCACTAAGGGCCCTGTTCCCGCATCGAACCTGGGCCTCCCGCTTCCCATTGTTCTATCCACTACAGTCTGTAAAACATAGCTCGAGCTACACGACAGCTGTCACACTGACAGGGCTAGGTTACGATATTGCTTAGACATCGAATGGTGTGCAGTAAGTACGGAGTTTTCACAGTACAAATATTCTGTGAAAAAATTCAAATCTTCATGGACGCAATTTCGATGCCAGCTGTCGCGGAGCTCAAGCTATGTTTTGCAGACTTTAGGCTACTAACGATCGCTATTAAATTATGATATTTAAAATAAAAAGCGATCAACAGCAAGACTAATTCGGGCTTGAAGGGTTCCGTACCATTATTATACATTACAATATTTCAATCGTTTACCCCTTGCCGTTATTAATATCGATCAAAAACGGCAAAAAATCACGATTGTGGTCTGGGAGTTTCACTGAAACTTGCGGCTTGCGCATACATAATCAAGGGATATAATCAAAATTAAACCAAATTAAATCAATGTATGACGGTCTCTTCCGAGAATAAAACCCTGCTTCTGCGTTGGTAGACTAGCCCATAACCGCAACGCTATCTAGGCAGTCGACGAGAATATAAATTCTTAGGCTTTAATATGAAACAGGACAATAAATAAGCACACAACTTCCTCAATCCAATCTCTTGGTTATTGAATAAAATCACCAGTAGGGTTGCCAGGACAAAAATATGAAAAGACGGAGTAGGAACTATATAAAGCCGTAATTACGTAGCAAGGGCTAAGGTGTGTAAATACCTCAGACACTAGGGTTTCGTCACGTTATTTCCCTTCAGTTAGCGAATGGAAATACTACTAGAAATTCATTAGTACGTAACTTAGACAACAAATTTTACTATAGCCGGGATTCGAAACCACGACCTCCGGAATATGGAGGTCAGCGATCTACCGATAAGCTATTCGCATAACAAAAATCCTTAGGGCACCGGCATAGATTAATTTTTCGCTTAAAAAAACTAATTATGGCCTTCTAAGTTCAAATATATAGTAATGGCTCTCAACATTGCCTATTTTCTCGAAAAAAAAACAACAAAACATACATATTTTTAAGGAGAATGCCTTTATCGTCACACTGGAAGTTGAATTAGACAAACTTGCAGTTTTTTGAGCTTTTACCGAACTTCAGACTTTTTAATAAGTCTGAAGTTCGGTAAAAGCTCACAACATTGCCTATTTTCTCGAAAAAAAAAACAGAACAAACATATTTTTAAGGAGAATGCCTTTATCGTCACACTGGAAGTTGAATTAGACAAACTCGCAGTTTTTTGAGCTTTTACCGAACTTCTTAAAATGACTTTTTAAAATAATTTAATAAATGATGGCAGATTTTTTCCTGCATTTGTAGTATAAAAATTATTAAAATATTATTTGCCAAATCGCGTAGTTCTAGGTGAAGGGGAAGTACTCTATGAAATTATATTCCCTTGATCTCCGAAATTTACGTATTACGTTTTTTGACCTTTTTTACGTTAACTTAAAAATTTAATTTTTTCACAGCTTCAAGCTTCAAGGGACCGTAAACTTGAGTATTTTTAACTCGATACCTCCACGCGTTCCTGAATAACGGGTCTTGGTAGACAGACAGACTTGACAGACGGACGTAGGCGCACACTAAGACATGCGACAGCTCGGCGACTAGACGCGACGACAGGCTACGGCCGTCAATTTTCATATATTTTGTTCGAATCTCCGCACACTTGGCGTCAGAGTCGCGGAGTCGCGACGACAAGACGCCAGAAGCAAATGACAACGACGCGTCTGACGCGGTGACTTGACGCGGCGACAAGTTGCCCTGTTTGCGATGGCTCTAAGGGTTTCGGTTTTTCCTGCTGAGGTACGAAGCCCTAAAAATATAAAAAAAATCCACACGTCTGGCAACCCCAAGAGATATAAATGCGCCTCTACATTCTTTGTGCGGAGCATTCAAGGTTGATGCAGCATAAAATGACGTTGGCAAAAAGTAATTATAAATATACAGTAGATAGATATCTATGTATAAACTTTGATACCGGGATCAATATTGATAGCTGTGACCTGTTTACTTGCAGCAAAGCATGCAGCCTTTTTAAATTCCGTATCCGAAGGGTGCCAAGGGGACTCTACCTATTAATATGCCGAAGACATCCGTGTCTTACTTATAAAGAGGTTTATCCCTTATCAAAGAATATGCGTTATTAAAGCGGATTACCAAAAATTAAGTCACTCCAAGGTTAAAACGGCAATACTAATAAAATCTGGCCAAGTTTGAGTAGGATTTTAGCATCATCATCATCATCATCAACCCATTATGTCCCCACCGAGGGGCACGGGTCTCTTCCCTGAGGAAGGTAGAGGCTAGTAGGTTTAGGAGTAGCATTTAATGAAGAAAAAAATATTTATTACACAAAACAAACAATATAACTGAGGTGTACATTTGGAGCCCAGTGTGCCCGAGTTTGAATCGAGCTTTTTTTATTTGTAGCATAAAGCACTCAAGTAGGTAGGCTTTTTTCTAAAGCACTTTCTATACCAAAGACGATAAAGTGCTTTATAATAAAAAGTATAGATAGAAAAGTGATGATGTATTGATGACGCATCGAGCAAATGAACAAAGATGAATTTAAATTGAAAATTAATAAAATTATACGAGATAGGTACTTGAGGAGAACAAAGATATACCTACATTGTTGACGCACAAACTTCCTGCTTTTTGAAAAAAAAATCCCTCGCCATTATGTCATACAGTTTCCCACTTTCAGCCGATTCGCCGTGTCGAAAGACTCAATTCAGAAACTGGCTCCCAGTCCACAAGCTTGGTAAATAAAACAAAATCTTTGTGCCACATTCATCGTCATCAACCCATTATGACCCCACCGAGGGGCACGGGTCTCTTCTCCGAGGAAGGTATAGGCCGTACACCACCACGGCTTAGTCCGGATTGGTGAAGCCTTGTAAGATTAGTGGCTGGTCTTACTGTCAGAAGTTTTCAAGCCGCCCTAAGGCCTCTGACTTGGCTCAACGACTGCCATCTATCGACGGCAGCCGGCACCAACTGCTTAACTTGCCTTACGAGCACAGAACCACTGGGAAAAATGCCACTAGCGTTAGTCATAGAACGGACACCCATCCATGCACTGAACGCGCCCTACATTGATTAGCGGCCGTTTTCATCGCTTTTTAACTTTTGCCAATAGGGGCTTTGCCTCAGAACACAAAAAGAAGGGCTTTACAAATTTAACATTCACTTAAAACTATTTATAATTCTACTGCTGCTGATTCGGGTGAATTTCAGTAATAAACCAAGCGGTGGTGGCGTAGTGGGGTTAACCCTTGCTTCTCGATCATGAGGGTCTGGGTTCGAACCACGCATGTACCAATGACTATTACGTACATTTGTTTGTACAGCAACACCATTCGCTGATAAATTGTGCCCGGATAACGGCGACAGGCATGCCACTTGTCACGTTTGGGACCTAATAAACTCGGCAAAACGTGGGTCCAGTTCTAGAGACTGGTGCCTCTGCCTACCCCTTCGGGGATAACGGGCGTGAGTTTATTATTATTATTATTATAAACCAAGTTACATTAATTATATTTTTAATCCAATAAAATATTTTTTGATAGCTATGTTTTTGAACCAAAACTTTCGTAAGCACTAGGCAACTTTACTTTGTAAACTTAGTAAGTAAAATGTAACTAAGTACTTGACTTGTTATTGGAAGAGTCCGACCAGGTTTCACTCTGATTCGCAGAACTTAATCTTGAATCGAGCTCCGTCTCTGCTCACCATGATTAAGCTCTGCGAATCAGAGCGAAACCTGGTCGGACTCTTCCGACAAGTCAAGTGAGTGTATCCGGAATAAAGTTAATAATAGCCAAGTTATTTCTTCCTTTCGAGCATTCAAATTACAACGTTAAACTCTGATGTAGGTAATTAATGTAAAACATTATTAGGTATTTTATTAAATCAAAAAATAGGCACAAAGTATAACAGGTGCCTACTTGGTAACAGTAAAAAAACGTGTAACAAGTAACAACAAGTCGTTTGACCTAATTGTAACACGGTAGTACTTTATTTTAAAATACTTTCATTCTTTTCAAACACGTTCACTGGTGGTCGATGGGCCGAGTAATGGGTTCTATTTTAGTGGCTACATCGTCTTTTAGTGAGCAAAAGGCTAGAGCAGATGAAATGGGTTACATGCCTCAAAATTTAATTGGAGTAACATTGTATTTGGAGTGTGTAATAATTTTTAATCGAGGGCGAGTAGTTTTATTCATTAGACACGATTTATGAAAAAGAAATGAAATTAAATATTTTTTACTCCAAAAACAATTTCACATACATCATTTACCCCCGGTTTCTCGAACGCTAACAGTGTGAAATCGTAAACTTTTGGTTCGGATCAACTTAAAAAAAAACACCCGTACGTTGATCCGGACTAAAAGTTTACAATGTGTTGTGCTTACGAAAGTTTTAGTTCAAAAAAGTCTGTAAATCTATTGTTAACAGTTGTAATTTCTATTCACACCTCAGGGCTTGAAACTGCCAATACGCAACGGCACGCGTGGTGATTAAGCCCACACTCTCTTTCTCTCTCTGAGAGAAGGCCTGTGCCCTTCAGTGGCCATCATCATCATCGTCAACCCATTATGTCCCCACCGAGAGGCACGGGTCTCTTCCCTGAGGAAGGTATAGGCAACACTCCACCACGGGGGCCAAGTCCGGATTGGTGGAGTATATCGTAGGCTAAAGTCGCAAACCTTCATTCTTCATTCTCCAAAACTCCATTTTTAAATATATATTTTTTGCATTATTAGAAAGTAAGTTTCTGGACGCATCTTATAGTAAATCTCTTAAAGAGCCATCGCGAAAGCAAATCGTCCCCGCGTCAGACGCGACGTTGTTATTTGCTTCTGGCGTCTTGTCGTCGCGACTCCGCGACTCTGACGCCAAGTGAGTGGAGCTTCGAACAAAATATATGAAAATTGACGGCCGTAGCCTGTCGTCACGTCTAGTCACCGAGCTGTCGCCTGTCGCGTGTCGCTATAGATATAATTATTAAAAAAGAAACTGATTAAGAGGTTTGCGACTTTAGCCGACGGTATAGGCTACAACCCAAGCGCAGGTACCTAGGCGCATACAAATAACTCACGTCGCTCCACTAGTGAGTCGATTTGGTAATTCCTTCGAGTAACATGTCAAGGTGAGAGAAGCGGGCGCCGTTTGAATACTAAAACAAAGCCTCAGGGACAGTCATCGGTGTGGAAGTCAACGATTTGTCCCATGGCTCCGACATTTCAGTATTTTCGTGAATAAATTCAAATTCAAATATTTTATTCATAATACAAATAGAATATTTACTTTATGAACGTCAATGTTGTTAGTTTCACAATTTAGATTACATGGAGAAGAAACTCCACATTTATTTTTTCAGTCAAACAGTTCTAGCCTAAATTACAAACTTAAAAAAAATACTCTTGGATGTGTTGAACACTAGACACATTTATCGTCTGATTAAATTTAATATTAAACTACTATTTAATGCCAGACATTGTCTTCTAAATAATCGTTGATTTTTTAGAATAAGCTTTTTTGCAAAGAGTGTGCTTAATTCATAATTCTTAAATCGCGTTGGAGGTAACTCTAATTACCTATCTTGGGGTATATTGTTGTAGAACCTTATACAGTGCCCCATAAAGAAAGTATTAACTTTTGCAAGTCTAAATCGTGGAAATGACAATTTATTTTTACTCCTAGTATTAACGTTATGATGGCTACTAAGAGTTTCAAAGTCTTTAATATTTTTCCGAACGTACTTAATGTCTCTGAATGTCAGCCTAAGGCTGACATTCAGAGACGAAAACTAAGCTAAGACCGGTCTCAGAAATGTCAAAATCACGTACTTAGAAATATTTCGTATTCAGAATCAAATCTTAGCAAGTTTAGTATGAAATGGTGCTTAGCTAAGTGTAAGTAGTCAATATCGGTGACTTTACGTGAACTTAGAACTGTCACTTCTAAGCCTTTTGTTCACAGACTACTCCAAACGTCATTTCACTGATGTTCTACGAGAATTATCTGTGGGATTTTTTTATTCACTCTGACATATATAAAATTGTATGATGTTGTCCTGTTCTCGTGTAGCAATGTCAAATTTAAAAAACCGGTAAGAACTACATCACTAAAAAATGATAGACAATATAGACGACTTTCTTAAGTACTGTGAATACGAAAATTACGGCGCTTTACTAAGTACGACTTTAGTTTACTTTGCTAAGACTGATCTAAGCGTGAACTTAGGATTCGTCTCTGAATGTCAGCCTAAGTGTCTAAACACACTAGGCCGAAAATACGCGGCCGAAGTTCGGCATGATTACGCCTGCAATGTATTTTGAATTACTGACGACACACCATGCCGAAATTACGTCGCGTTATAGCGTACAGCCGAACTTCGGTCGGGCGTAAGTTCAGCAGCGATTCGGGGGCAACGTTTTGTATAGGAACACCTTATACGCGACCGCGTAATTTCGGCTCTTATCGTGTGTCATATCAGCCGAATGCGTCGGAACGTAAAATCGGCCACGGAACTTCGGTCGCGTATTTTCGGCCTAGTGTGTTTAGACACTTAATTGCTACAAAAGTGCGTCAAATATTCAAATCGGAATAATGTGCATACAGCAGACACTTTCCCGTGTATTAAGGGAAAAATAATGCAACCTTACATTAATTTCCCTGAATGCGATGTACACATAGAAGACTAACTATAACATAACATAACATTTATATACAGGCACATAGCTACATTGCTTCTGGCCCCAGGATACCCTGTATCGTGGAAACCAGAAACAGCGACGCCGACGTCACAAACATGTAAGACCTGGGTTTTTTTTTCCCCAGCCGGAATTCGACCCCGTGACTTCTCGCATGGTAGGCAGATGCGCTAACCACTGAGCCACAGAAATCGTCATTTAAAAACCACGATTACTCTAAGACACTCTTAAAATTATTTCTAATAGTATTTGAAGATTGTTTGAATGAATGGGGTTTTTATAATATTAGTTTTTACATCTTAGTGTAAGCATTGAATTTCAATGGTGTCATCTTCATCATCATCATCATCAGACCACCTCTGCCCATCGTTGGGGATATGGCTTTCCTCATCACGCCACACTTCGCGGTCTCTCGCCATTCGCATCCACGCCCGACCATCGGGATATTGGTCTACTGTTCGTACCTTGGTGTATAAGATGTAAAAGAAAAACTGTTTTTTTCTAGCACAAAAACTATGTCAATCGATAACAATTCTTTCCTTTATAATAGACATAAATCTCGAACAAAGGTTAAACACGAACCTGAAACGTTAATCTATCTAACCAGTACATCTTTGAGGTAGCATACTTAATAAGCACAACATGGTGGCATGCCCTAGTGCAACATATGGGGCCTGGAATTCTGAACGCAGCTCAGTATAATTATCTCTTGTACTGACATATGAGGTATTATCACTGTATAGCCAGAGCCATCAGTATGTTAATGTTTACATGCAAGTACTCATAAAAAACATGGAAGTTGATAGTATTCTATGTAATCATCATCATCATTATCGTCCCATTATGTCCCCACCGAGGGGCACGGTGAGGTATCTTCCCTGAGGAAGGTATAGGCCATACTCCACCAGGGGGCCAAGTCCGGATTGGAGGCTTGTAAGACTAGTGGCTGGTCTTACTGTCAGAAGTTTTCAAGCCGCTGACTTGGCTTAACGACTGCCATCTATCGACGGCAGCCAGCACCAACTGCTTAGCGTGCCTTGCGAAGCACGGAACCGCTCAGAAAATGCCACTAGCGTTAGTCATATAACGGTCTCCCATCCATGTACTGAATGCGCCCTATGTTGCTTAACCTTCGTGATTGTTTAAGATTACTCAGGCGGCTGGGGCTACAAGCGATTCTTAAGATTCAATGAGTTTCTTTTTGCTGCCTGTCAAGTAATAACAAAAACTTTGCCTTTTTGCGACAGACTGTATAGTTAAGCTAGTGAAAGTAGAAAAGCATAAATAGTAAAGATAGTCACAGCAGAAAACCATCTCTTTCCATACCAAGTAATTAACATTCTCGATGCAGTCTCTTAAGGTCGCTTGTCTCTTTAACATTTTAATCCGTCAAGACTAGATGACTGGGCGCTTTGTTGAGAAAGAGGCTGCCTCAACGGGCCTCAACTGGAAGGAGTTAGAAGTTGCCGCACAAGACCGCAAGAAATGGAGATCCCTTCTACGAGCCCTATGTCCCTGATAAGGGATAAGAGGAAATCACCATCATCATCAAGACTAGATGTACGGATAAACTACGGGCCGGTTTCCAAATTGAGCATTTCGCTAAGTAACTACTTAACTGTAGTACTGTCTCGTCAAATTTCTCATAAAACAGTGTGACAGAATGTTACTTAAGTATTTAGTTAGTCTTAAGTACCTAGGTTTAACATTGAGGATTTATCTTACCATTCAGGGGCCGTCCATAAATTACGTCATCGATTTTTTCAGATTTTAGACCCCCCCCCCCTATAATCATCCTATCGTCATTTCTTAATGACCCCCCCCCCCCTCTCCCAAAATTGACGTCATTACTAGTTTGACAAAATAAAACATTGCAGATTTGAGAAAAATAGGGTATTATATGATTAAAACACTTGGTTATAGAATCACCTTTTATTATTTTTACTTTGGCAATTATCATTGATATAATATAACAAGATGAACGGTTAAGAAGATAATCATATATGTTTGTCACGCTTTAATTACCGATTTGTGAAACGGAGGTCACCAGATTCATACTAAATATATCGTTTTGGTGATCTTTTCGATATCTTACTTTGGTGCATAGCACGGGAAAGTCAAAACTAGTCTTTATGTAGGTCACAGACGGTAAAGTTAAAAAAGCAATTAAAATTAGGCACAAATGCGAATGCATTGTTTACGTAAATACTTGTTTTGAGTTAGTTTGCGATTGAAGGTCATCAAGCGATCTGATTTGTAGTGATTTTAAATATTTTTAATCATTGTATATTTTCAACTTTTAAATATGCCCACCTCTACATGTTTCACAGTCTAATTTGTTCGTATATTTGCTACTAAAGTGATACATTTATATTAACTCTGTTCAGGTTGACAGTCCTAAGTCTGTAAATTATGAAGAAAATTTGAAAATAATAGTAGATACAATCTGTTGTGATTATGAAAGAAATTGTGAGCTGGATATAGTAGGAAATAGGTAGACTAGACTCATCACTTGTGTCGCACGGCTCTTATCTCCACTCATACTCTGTTGTACGTCGTATGAGCTAGGATACAACGGTGAGTAAGATATGATTGGGATATAATGTGTCCCGGTGAGATATGAGATATGAGATATAACAACTCCCTCTAAGGACACACTTTGCGCAAGTCTAGAGCGCAGGCCGCAGGTCCGCAGCGGTGGCGGTGCGCGCCAAAGACAAAGGAAGCCGACTTTGTTTAAACAGCGCCGATTTCTTTTATTCTCCGAGTCGCCGCCAATCTTCGTTTAATAAACACAGTGTCGCATACAAACTATTTTCATAGGTACGATGTTATTTATAGTTTAAAAAAATAATGTAGACATGCCTTGACCTTGTAATTAATAAATAAATAATGAGTTCAATAATTAATACCATTAAATACTTGTAAAATATCACAAGAACATTATCTTTCCTTAGTATGAGACATGTATTTAAGTATAAGTATAGTATTAATATGTACTTTTATTAATTATGTAATGTTGTAGTTATTATTTAAGTATTGTGTTTATTATCAATACATAGTATAAAACAAAGTCGCTTTCGCTGTCTGTCCCCATGTATGCTTAGATCTTTAAAACTACGCAACGGATTTTGATGCGGTTTTTTTAAATAGATAGACTGATTCTTAAAGAAGGTTTATATGTATAATACATGTAAGTACCACGGGCGAAGCCGGGGCGGGCAGCTAGTATTTTACTAGGCGTGCTGGAAGAAATTTCTTTTTAGAAATAATCTTTTTGTACGTGAAAAAAGGCTAAATATCCAAGACTTATGGAAACGCAATTTAGTGCAAAATCTTAAATTCTAGTAGGAATATGGACCTTGTTAGTGAAAACGATTTGGTAAAAATTTTGAATAGTGCTTAAAAAGTTATTATAAAATTTTTTAAGTGCCATTCAGAGTTTTTCAAAAAAAGTTAGACTGAACTTGAATGTGGCATCATGTAGAACATAATGCAACAGTAGGAGTACTTGAGATACAACTACAGCTGTTCACAATGAGAGATTTACGGACCTGTCATGTGAAATCCTTTATTATACCATTTATGTCTAAAAGGTTAGACAAATTTGTGTACATAGACTAAGAGCGAAAATTAATTGAAATGACCATGTTTATGCTATTGTAATGGCACTAAATCGGACTATACTGAACCAGGCGCTACATTACACCTACATTATCTACTGTAGGTGCAACTGTTGTTGACTTGTCTTGAAAAACAGAGTCCTTGCTTGCTTTTAGGTTTTAACATGCTTTCATCATCATCAACCCTTTATGTCCCCACCGAGGGGCACCGCTCTCTTCCCTGAGGAAGGTATAGGCCATACTCCACCACGGGGGCCTAGTCCGGATTGAACCATGGTTAATGTATTTTGATTTTACTAATAAATAAACCATGACATGGCAAACTAAAAACTTTTTTGCAAGACTTTTGCTTAGATAGCCACTGCAATCAAGGATGTTACCAATGGGACATAGGATCCACGTTTCCTGGCGACATTAAGGCAAACAAGTTAATTCAGTGGTCAGGTTGCCGAGCCGTTTGTTGTTGCTGAAGGTTTATATCAGTAGGTAGATTTGTTTTCTTAAAATAGCTGCATTTTCTTTACATAGGTTTCTAGCTTGGTCGGTTCCATTGGTATTTGAGGTAGGCTGTTTTAATTACTAAGCGTCGTACGTTAATAATCTAGAGGAGTGTTTAGGTATTGTGCTATTATTACTCAATAATTCTTACTGATAAACTCACCAGATATCTTATCAATACACCAGGTATGCTAAACTTGATGAGCGTAGTTAAAATGCAGAATATCAAGGCTGTCCGGTCCCAAGACCTCGCCATACAGGGAAGGGCTCAAAATAAACACGTACTCGTAAGTTCACCTCCAAATTAACGCAAAAACATGTCCCAAATATGGGCAGTTAGTAGGTAGGCTAGAAAGCAGATTAAAACAAAAAGTATAGGTTCAAATACCTGAGTAAACTGTTCCCTGATGTCTGCTCGCTCCTCGTCAGTCAATTTCGTATTATCAGCCATGGTAGATCACGTAAAATCACAAAAACAGAATCACAACATCGACTTGAAATGATGGGTTTGTTCACTTTAGGGGTTTTCCACTTCGCACTTGACACTTATGATTGTTTGTAGATGAGTAGAAACTTATATAGATCACAGCACAGCCTGTTTACCTAATAAACTAAATTACGGTGTAGAATCTTCAGAAATAATTGTTACGATAGCACACGACCGCTGCTAAAGTGCGATTAAAAAATTAATGACAGCGAAGCGGTGATGGCAGTGTTGCCAGACCGAGTTGCCGATATAGGTTCTTTAATTGAATATAATTTAATAATTAAGTAATTAATTGTAATTAAATACTAC
The DNA here is from genome assembly GCA_947310845.1 of Yponomeuta plumbellus. Taxonomy (NCBI): domain Eukaryota; kingdom Metazoa; phylum Arthropoda; class Insecta; order Lepidoptera; family Yponomeutidae; genus Yponomeuta; species Yponomeuta plumbellus. The sequence goes on along the minus strand of OX371216.1, from coordinate 6,714,925 downwards.
GTTTAATTAAATTTATCTGTAGATATCAAATAATCCAAAACCTTAAGAAAACAAACAAGAATTGCTGTTGTACCTTATTTTTATGAGAACAGAGAATTTTTTAACTTATGTATTTTTAGGTTTCGTTACCACTGAAGGCTGCCAACCTGACCCTATAAATAGGCGTACGACCGTTTGTCAGTCGGACTTACTTAGTTAGAACTAAGGTTTCCTATTTTAACTTCAAGGAGTCAAGGATTTGATTGTAATTTAAGTAATTTTTTTGATAGTTGTGTCTCCGCGAGAAGTGGCAAAAAATTAAGAGGAAAAATAAACTTTATTTTTTTCATCCAAGTTCAAGGATATGAATGTCTGTAAAAATATGCACTTCTTCTTCTTCTTCTTCCGGTGCCATCTCTTATTGGAGGTCGGCTATCATTTTGGCTACTCTGTCACGAGATGTAGCTGCTCGCAGAAGTTCTACATTTCTGGTGCTAAGCCACTCTGATAATTTCACCTTCTAATAATTTCTTTGGATCACAATTTGGATACAATCGCAAGTATGGTCACAAACTGTATTTTTGACGAGATCTGATCTTGAAATAACGGCGTTTTGAACAATAAAACGCTAACTAAAATAACTTACCATATTCGAAGCCTACTTAATAATATGACTCAAATTAAAGGAGTCATATTATATGAGAACAGCGTTCTTGGATTCCCTACCAGTGGCGGTTACCTATGTCTGTCATCTTCACTCCTCCCTCCTGTCTACCTATCTCTTTCACACTTGGCAGCCGCTGTCACGATGACATTTTAAATGTCACTTTAGTTTAGAAAAGTAGTATCGTGAGCGGACTTTCCTCATTGGTCTCATTATGTACACCTGGCAGAGTTAAATTGGTAGGCTTCGAATATGGTAAGTTATTTTAATTAGCGTTTTATTGTTCAAAACGCCGTTATTAAAAAACTGTACCGCCATTCGAAGCCTACTTAATAATATGACTCAAATTAAAGGAGTCATATTATATGAGACGTGTTTGTTATCGCCTGGTGTGAAAGACGCCAATTTGAATGTAAATGAAATAGTTGGGTAGGTACTGTGTGTTCATTTAAGAGTTGAAAACAGGGTATGAATTTCATGATAATTAACATAGATTAAAAGCTTAAAGGCTTATCTACTAATTTCTTTATTGAATCTAGAATTATAATTTTAATATGTACCAAATAAAAATGTTCTATTGGATAACAAAAAAGCATTTCCCACTGAAGAAAATAGAAGGGGAACTGATTGTATTTTGTTTTACTCTTATTATAAAACTGTAGGAAGATATTTAGAGAACGCCAAATATACATTTTAAAAATCGTTGTGTCCAATTTTTAGACCACAGCCGGTCGTATCCTACCTGGACTTTACTTTATTGCAGCCTTTCTAAGCAAAGACTTAATCCAATTTGCTATAGAGGCAGAGAGGGCAGCCAGGTTTTAAAGGCAGCCTTAAGCTGGCCACATATATTAAAAAATAATTTATTATACATTTACTTTTTGTAAATTTTTAAAATGCAATGAAATATTTTATCCAACAAACTAGATTACTTAGAGGCAGTTCAAGCTGGCCACAAATTCTCAAAAATAATTTATTAATTTTACATTTACTTCTTGTAAAATTTTCTAAATGTTTAAAGTGCAATCAAATACTTTACCAAAAAAAAAAAAGAATCCATAGCTGCAGCTTACAAATTTGGGCCAAGTAGTCAACCGGATTGTCGGTAATCAGCTTTGGCGGTTTTGGAACCAAACCAAATGGTCAAAAGGTTATAATATTATTTTCTTTACAGTAATCCGATCTGATGTATAATTATTTAATAACGTTAAATCGTGATCTCGTCTACCAGAGCATACAAGTAGAATACAGACAGTTCATCTAGTTTAATTAGTACTATTAGAACGTCGAGATGAAAGGACATCAACGCCCCAAATGGATGCTTTGTCAGTTTTTGGCATTTTGATAGAAAATATTTCCTGCAGCAAAGGATTGAAGCTAAGTCATATAGGTTTAGTACAATCACAAAGTGTAGATACGGTGGACTTATAAAATTAAATTTTATTGTGATTTCAGTTTTTGTTTTGTTTTTGGTATAAATCTGAACGAAACCCTTTTTAAGATGATATAAACACCGACTGGCCTTCAGGCCAGAAGCATTATTAACGCCATACATATTGGTAGGCATTCTTGAAGATGTACGCTATCTCCAATGTAATAAATTTATTTGCTCAGGAGATCAGTCTTAATACTTCACTCCTACCCCACATTACCAGATTTCAATCGACGTGTTCCGAATTTTCGGTAGAGGTAAGTTTGTTGTTGTGTCTATCAATACTTTTTCTTGGAGAATACTATGAATGGACGAGCCACTGTTCATTGTAAAAGATCTGGTCACCAAAATGCTGGTTTTCATTTGGGGACCACAAGGAGACACTAACTTTTCACCATATTATTCATTTGTGGAAATAAAAACGGCGGTGGAAATACACATGTTTACATGATGGTTCCATGTGCGGATAAAGGCCTCGTGCAATTCTGCTCCACTGTTTGTTAATCTAGGGTCACACAGTGTGGTATCACCTGTACTTTTAGTAGGCGAATAAATCTATTATTGGCTGTCCCCACTTCACAAAATATTGTTTGAGATAAGTGCCATCTTCTTTCGTGAGAGGTGGTCTGATTCCGCATTGTATCGACTGGGTAGATAATGAAGAACTTTAGTATGTTATTTTGGTCCACAACATCGAATACGTGTTGCAATTTGAAGGAGAAACTTTGTTTTCGATCGTCCCCGTCCCCCTCTTTTCGCAAATAAGAAAATTGTAGTGTTATGCTGTACACAGTTAAGTGCTTTGTTTGACACATTTGCGCATTTCTGTAGCGCTTTGAATATGGCTAGCCTTTTCTTTAGGTTCGAATGCAGAATGCATTTGATGGCCTAATTAGGCTGCCTAGTCCGTGCGTGAAACATCCGTCGTCAGGTAATGTAATACAGATACACTGTGCTTTAGGTTGCCCTTCGGGACACAAAACTGGCAAAGTTCATCAGTCCTCTAAGAGACTGAATTTCTTTCAAGTTGGCAGACTTCTTTTTGCTTATTGCAAAGATCTTGCGAGACAACAGATGATATTTGTCTTCACAAACCATTTCACGATTCTGAAGTATCAGTACGGATTTGGAGAAGTTTACTGTCCATCGTAGGTGAGTTAACATCATTTAGACTTAGCATCAAAGGTGATCGTAATTCTTGTGGACAACCAGAAAATCATCCAAATAAATAATGAGGCGAACGCTCATTTGTCTTGGTACTTGTGTTACCCAATTGGTTAGTTTTGTAAATACCTTGGGGCAGATGACAGTCCCAATGGAGGATAAAGGTAATTTAAAAAATATTGTTGACACATCGTGATCACATATTGAGACATCGATGAGCTGGAGATACAGGTACATTATAGTAGTACGCGTTTGACAAGTCTACTTTGGCCATCAAACCGTATGGTTGTAAAAAGATGGTAAGTTTCGGACGTCGACAAATTTGAATTTGTGCAAGATGCACGTGTCTTTGATTGAGATTGAGATTGAGAAGGATGAATATAGGGCGTTGCGACCATTCGCATTCCGGACCATTCTGGTTTTGGATTAAGAAACAATGGAGACACAAAACTTGGTGTCACAGGTAGATGTTCTATAACTACCATTGTCATTAACTGGTGTGGGGCCTTATTAATTTCTTTCGAAAGGTTAGTTTGGACAGAGGTGACTGTCTATGCAAGTTAATAAGAGCGGGTGCTTGCACTGAAATGGAATTGGATATCCATGTTTTGTATTACTAGACGTGCACCCATTGACCCCCATCTGTAGGCTATCTGTTTTAGTTGGCCAGCTTTGAAATGAGATTCAGAAGCTACTTTTACTACCTCGGCTATTTTCGGGATTGAAAGCCCGGAAGCCGGGTCGATTTTCTTCCAGGGAAGATCTTAGGGCTCTGGGCCGAAATATATTGCCCTGCGCGGGCTGTTGAATATTCGTTATGTATGGCCATTGACCTATCTACCTTGTGAAGGTGTGAAATCCGATAGGGCATTTGAACATTACAGCCTTACGCAGGCATTTGACCACTGTTTACCAGCTGATACTGGGATGTATTACCCTGCGTGGGTAATTTTGTATTGATGTTCATAATGAACAGTCTTTTAGGATGGTTGAACTCTGATTTCACAGGGCAAAATGTCTTGGTTGTATCACCATTATTTTCATTTCCAGAAGTCATTAGGTCTGCTTGAAGTAATTTATCTCAAGAGGGAGGAATTTCAAGAAATTTACATTTAAGCGATTTCAAAATACAATCCCTTCTTACTTGAACTATATCATCACGATGCCCGCATGCCATTTGGAGTAAATAGCTCCAGATTCTCTGATACTCGCCTTGAGAAAACAATTCTACGTTTTAAGATTGAATAGTGTTATCATCGACAATTTCTACCGATGTTATTCGTCCAATAAAGTCATAAAAGCCTTGTTCAAAGGCTTTATTCTGTTTTTTTTCAAAGCGAGGGTGATATCGGAGAATTCATATTATGGCTGATATTTATTAGAAAAGGTATTGAAAATTGTATGGTTTCATTACTTCATTAAAGTTCTACTCTATAAATCCTGGGGTAGCGCTGTATTTCTTTTGAACGTCTGAGTATCTGACTTGTGACCAGTTTTCAGACTCACAATGTAGGAATATCAGCTTTTCAAGATCATTTGGCAAAGATTTAAGCACTTCGGGTTCCTTTAAAACAGTATTTAGTGGGAGTTTGTAGTTGTATGAACTGTTCTCAGATTGTATAGTGGTCTGAACATTTTTGACACTAACAGTGGGTTGTGCTGTGCAATATTTGGAAGGTAAGTCCCCCCCGTGATTTGACTCTTCGTAACAAAGTGGTTGCAATAGGACATTGACCACGGTCCTTCAAGAGTTCCGGGTTAAGTGGAGATCCCATGATATCCAAAACATCATCATCGATTTCCGGGAGAGATTGTGCAAATTATTGCGATAGAAACTGTTACGTTCTAATATATTTGCTTGTGTAGTTAGGTTTATTAGCAATTTATTAGACTCCCGTCTTTGCTTTAATGGTGACATTTCGGAACTCTTCAATGTTTTACGCTTGTTTGCACTAACTGGGAAAAATAATCCATACTATAATTTTATTTAAACACAATTTTAATTTAGACAGACAGATTATAAGTATAAAAATAAATTAAAAACGAACGGTGTGAACCGTTAAGGAAATAAATTCAAAAAACTCACCGACACGCAGTTTATTTTCGTCCGCACAGGTCGGGAATCAAGACGCCAATGAGGAAATTCCGCTCACGATACTACTTTTCTAAACTAAAGTGACATTTAAAATGTCATCGTGACAGCGGCTGCCAAGTGTGAAAGAGATAGGTAGACAGGAGGGAGGAGTGAAGATGACAGACATAGGTAACCGCCACTGGTAGGGAATCCAAGAACGCTGTTCTCATATAATATGATTCCTTTCATTTGAGTCATATTATTAAGTAGGCTTCGAATAGCGGTACAGTTTTTTAATGAGCGTTTTTCCTTATCTCAAATTAAGTTTTAAAAGAATCCCTAGGTGGCGCTGCCGTACCGTAGTGATAAACGTCAAAGCAACAAAATAATACTATGGTTCTGTGGAATTTGTGATGGTTGATTACCGAAAAAAAAAATGCTGTTGTCGTTTGGTGATAAGTGCGCTTTTGGTTATTTTAGAGTCTTTGCTATGGATTGTGGGTTTGAATTTTTATTTTTATTACAAGAATCCTCGTCCGGATAACAACCCTGGTACCTTCTCTTGTTTAGTAATCTGTGGACTAACTTTGACATTGATTGCTACGAATCACGCCTTCTAGATTTATCTCAAGGAACTAAGAAAAAAAAATAAAGGAAAAACGCTCATTAACTTAAGTACAAATACGGCAATTTCTGTACGTCTAGCAACTCTGGTTGTGATGATTCGGCGACATTTTTTTAATTTCATAACTTAAACTAGATGGCGCTGTAGTAGCATTATTTTGTTTTTTGTTCCTAGCAACATTGCGCTTCTGCTTTGACACCATACGTTTGAAGGTTCTGCTATCTACCACTAGATAGCGCTAGATAATTTCAGAAGCCTGCCATCTATTGGTGAGTAGAAAACTCTGGAAGCAAGGAAGCAGGAAGCAGGCAGGCACTCCAGAACAAGGAGAATAACTTTATTCTCCTTGTCTAGAAGAAGGTTAAAAACCATCCTCTCCACTATCCATAAATTATAGTACCTAACTCTCCTCGTTAAGTAGGTAGGTACCATGGATGTAATAATCAAAGAGGATAGAGCACTACGAAAAACCTTCCATAGAAAACTAAACTCTGTATCTTCTCAAATAAAACATAAAATCGTTTAAGTAAGCAACTAGAGTAAAGTGTCCAGAGCGAGAGCCACAAACTGAAGGAGTGTGTCTTACTCTTACTCATTTATGTGGAATACTATGACCATGATGTTGTAAAATGTAGGCTATGTGTTTGATTACCCAATGGTCTCTTTTCAGTTTTACTAAAAACGAAAGCTTACGTTTAAAATGGATGGATGCTATATGAGGCTCTGGTTTGACATCACAAAATCCTGCATTTTGTGAAGCCTGCAAAAGCCGGTATGAACTGGAAGAACTACCAACGAAGCAACCACAGCTCGATGCAGGTGCCCAAACTGACTGAATGCATTCCCCAAAAGAAGAAGCTTTGAATATTATGTTTGAATAGAAAAATTGACAGGAGGTATAATAGAATATTTAATTTTATACTTAATAATTCTATTCTATTTTGTAATATTAGCTTTTATGCATATTTTAAATGTAAAAAAAGACATTCAAATGTTTGTATCAATCTAGCTAGCTACATGAGTTTTATTCGTATTGGCAAGTTAGATTTTATTATCTGAATTTACAATTTGTACACTAAAATTTGTCTGCAACAACATTTTTAATTTTTAATTTAACTCTTGTCGAGACCAAGAGTACCATAATGATATAAAGTTCTAAATTGGTTCACTGAAAATAATTTGTAAACTTATGTAGATCAAAATATGATTAAGTGAATTCCGCAGAATGAGTGCGATTTCCGCGATAAAAAGTAGCCTACTGTAACTGATGATAAGAAATGTAAGAAAAGTTCACTATTAATAACTGTGAATATAAGTAAAGTTCACTATCTTGCACGTATCCATGTATCCATGCAAGATAGTGAACCTTACTTATTCTCAAATTAAAGGTCCAGACTCGAATCGAGCCATGAATGTATGCTAAGTAATTTTTGTAGCAATACCACTCAAGGTTTTAAAAACGTATTTTAACATGGTCGAAGTTGAGTTTTATCTTTACTCTTCTCTCTACTGTTCTTTTCCACTACAAAACTTATTTGAGGGCAGTATGTAATGTACTGTACATTAACACTCAATAAGCAAGTTGTAAATTCTATACATTTAAATGAGTTATTTCTTTGTGTTTATTTTTGGATTAGAGCTAATTTTATGACTTGATTTTGGCATTCATTTTATAATGTTAAAACTTCGTTAAATGCAAATATAATTATAATTAAAGTACTTCAGTCAATGAATATACCTACCACTAGATACTGTGTCGCCCATTATGGAAGTAAATGCCCAAGTTACTCCTAAAGAGAGAACTTCGCTCGTTCCTTCCGGCTGGCTTCCCTTATGTTTCGTCCGGTTTTCATTGACATCAAGGTCACCCTACTTAGAAAGAGATGACATTCACTAGTTCGAGCCTCCGTGTCAGGACATTTTTTTGTCAGAGTACTCAATCCTCTTTGATTATAACATCCTTGGTAGGTACCGAGAAACTACGATAAACTATTTTGGCCTTGAGAAATAAAAGTAAAAACAATACGTCTGAAACTAAAAGCAAATAAATAATTAATCTTATGACAAATTTAAAGTTAATAAAAAACGGACTCAATGTTAAGGCGAATTGACGAATTTAGCGTCGAGATTTCTTGGCAGCAAGAACGTTTTGCTAAAACATAAAGCTCCTGCGGTTGACTGGTAGAAACCGCTTATTATAGCATTAAGTCAGCCGCATTACCATGGTATTGTTTTCCTGCTCAAAAAACGCTGAAGAATATAAAAATACGGCAAATCAGTTTTTATTTCTAAAATGCCGCATTTTAAAGTTTTAGATACGGTAACCAAGAATTTGATTATAACAACACTGGGACAAACGAACTTCAGTTTGAAAATTCAAATCGAGGGAAACAAGTGAACTCGCTTGGCTGTCAAAAAATATCGAATTTTCTGTTTATCTGCCTAATTTATTAACAATTATTAAGAACAATGTCGCTGCTTCCCTTCCTGCTGGACTACGAGATGTACGAGCGTCCACGGCGCCTGTACGACCAGCACTTCGGGCTGGCGCTGACTCCAGCGGATCTATTGTCCCTCACAGGACAGACCGGGAGTTCCGCTTTGTCCAGGGACTACTACCGACCCTGGCGCCACATTGCAGCGGCGGCGAGAGACGCGGGATCCAGCATCAAGACCGACAAAGACAAGTTCCAAGTGAGCTTGGACGTCCAGCACTTCTCGCCCGAAGAGATCTCTGTCAAGACCGTGGATGGGTACATTGTCGTGGAGGGAAAACACGAGGAAAAGATGGATCAACATGGGTACGTGGCGCGACAGTTCACGAGACGGTACGCACTACCGGAAGGCTGTGATTTGGACGGTGTGGAGTCGCGGCTGTCTTCGGACGGAGTGCTGACGGTGCTAGCGCCAAGAAAGCTGCCTCAGGTGCAAGGTCAACGCGTTGTCCCCATAGCCCAAACTGGGCCTGTCCGGAAGGAGGTGAAGGACCACTCGAATGGCGATTCGAAGGAGTAGTTAATGCGCTGCTTAAAATAATTTTGTTTTTCTGAACTTAAATAAATGGAGATTTTTTGCTATACAGGGTTTTATTAAACTCATTACAATCGAGGCGTATAAGTAGGAGCTCGAGAGATCCTAGCATCGCGCAATCCAGGATAGGACTGCACTGAATGAGAGTCCAAGGGTTCCAAAAAAGTCCGACGTAGAGATCCGTTCTAAAATATTCCTTTCGAGCTTCGTTCTTGCAATCCATTATTTATTATCCCTTTCCATTGAATTTGATAGGCCTATCGTTTGATCATCCTCCTGGGTTGCTCTGGTGCATTCACACTGCAATTTCTCTAGTAAGATTTAAGGTCACAGCACACATATAAACTCTGAAAGTATCGCCTTTCGCCTCGCCGTCAACCAGGCGTCAACCTGACGTATGCATCGTAACCAACGCGTATCAGCAGCTCCTTTACGTCAACTCGGCTACGGCTAGGCGACACCGCGCTTACGGCTCGCCGACCACTGGTACTTACCAGATTACGCTAAAGTAATATTTGGGGTGGACGAAGAGACGTTAGCTCGGGTACGGAGAGACGTAAGCGCGGGACGACGAGCCGTAAGCGCGGGAACCAGTAATAATGTACTCTGTGGCGGGAACTGCAAGTTAACCACGCACGAGGCGAGGCGATTACGTTACGATTCCGATTAGTGTGCGTTGCAGTAGGGAGTTCCATACAAACAATGCTGAACGGCTCGAGGCGATACGGTGACGATCCCTTTCCGAGTTGATATTTGTGCTGTGACCTTTAGCCTGGCCCCTGTTTTTTAAGCTGCGTCCACATTTGTAGCATCTTGACGTAGGTATCACGATCAGTCGTATCGTAGCGAGTATTTGTATCATAAATATGGACGCTCATTTTGTCCATGTCTTATTGCCGGCGCCAGACCTAGCTTCACAAATTTGAACACATCTTTGAAGACTTTGCAAAGACTTGAAAACATATTTGAACACATATTGGCGCAACCTGCCAGACATGCTTCGCAAACACTCTCTCCACAGTAGAACGCTTTGATGTGCGCTAAAAAACCGAGTGTCCACAGAGAATATAATCACTGCGTTTTACGAGTGTCCGTATAGTTGGGTTTCACGTGGTCGATTTCAGTAATTTCAACTATGCCACCGAACTGCGTATTAATAGTGCCTAATAATGCTACAAGGCACAATTAGCTAGGACAAGTATTTCCGGAGATATTAAGGCGACTTACTGAGGCAGCCAACTAGACGTCTACTTAGCAGACACATCACGAACGGCTGTATATAGAGTTATGATTTGTATGCCAGATAATTGTGCGCTAATAGTGCTCCCTACATGCCAAGTTTCCAGAATAGTGCTTCAATACAAGCTGAGAAAACATACCCTATTGTTGAGGCAGCCAACTAGACGCTTTTTCTTACGATGATTTCTTCGTAACGGCGTAGAGTTTAAAAACAAAACCTATACCAAAAAACTGTGCGTTAATAGTGCCTCTTAATGAAACACAAATGCCCCCGAATCACCTATAGAAATGTATGCAAACTTCTACGTACTAAACAATAATTTTGCAATAAATTAAAATGAACTCTTATGAAAGTTGGGTTGGGGAAAATTAGGGTGAAAATTGTTTGCAACAATTATTTGATACCGACAAGCAGAGAAGGGATTATAACACTCGGTGAGTGTCACTCACGGCCATCTAATAGATTAGAATAGAATAGAAATAGTTTATTACAAAAAAAGAAACACAATTTTACACAATTTAAGAAAATTAAAAAATGAAGTTTACAATGGTTAGTTGGTTAAGTACACTGTGCGTCTTGGGCATTGTTGGTCAATAGTGGGCCGGTGATGTTGAGTACGAAATCGGCGGTGAAGCCCAAAAAGAGGATTAAATTTCAAATGTTGTAAGTACCGTATGTCCAGATGCCCCACTTTAGTGGGATGTTCCCGTTTTAGGGTATCGCACCCAGGGTGCCAAACGAGACTGTTTTACCTACTCTGCGTTCACTATCTGTCCTTCCCTGTTCAACCTTCTAAGGGCTGTGTCTTAGCAGTAACCAGTCGAAATTTTCACAGAATATGTTATGCTGAGGCAGATTACCTAAAATATTAAAACAGGGATTTTTGATTTCAAGATGAAGATTTTTTTTATATCGTAACTTCTGAGATATATATATATTTTTTTTTAATATTTTTTGGAAAGATAATTTTGATGTATATTAACTGCACACAGTACATACTTAACTTACTCATAATAAATCGACGCAGGACGAAAACCCTTGCCGATGTGTTTCGCTGGAAGAGTCAAATCAGTTAGCCATGTCACAATAGGGTATGTTTTCTCAGCTTGTATTGAAGCACTATTCTGGAAACTTGGCATGTAGGGAGCACTATTAGCGCACAATTATCTGGCATACAAATCATAACTCTATATACAGCCGTTCGTGATGTGTCTGCTAAGTAGACGTCTAGTTGGCTGCCTCAGTGAGTCGCCATAATATCTCCTGAAATATTTTTCCTAGCTAATTGTGCCTTGTAGCACTATTAGGCACTATTGATACACAGTTTTGTGGCATAGTCGAAATTACTGAAATCGACCATGTGAAAGCCAACTATACGGACACAAAACCGACACCGCATGGCAAAGCGGCAATGTTTCTTCAAACTTTGCAAAAGTCTTCAAATATGTGAAGCTAGGTCTGGCGCTGGCATTATTAAAGCATATCTTGTAAAAAACGCGTCCATACTTATCAAAGGCTGTAGGTACCATGTCAATGGATGATGACGAGATGTATCAAGATACGCAGTTAGTGCGGATCGGGCCGTATCAAATAAGGCGTGTATCATTAACGGGTATCATCCTCATGCCAAGCCCATGAACATCGCAAAACGTTGCTCAGTAAAAAAAAAAAACTTTGAAGAATGTGGAAATCAACCATACACCCGGCGACACTCTTGGGGCGAATGCTGCCTACGAATGAAAAAACTTAAGTTATATTAGTCCAATCAACATGTACAATACCTTTTCGGACGAAATTTTTTATAGTCTCCGAAAATTACGATCGAAGTGTCATTCGATTCGGAATATTAGGTAGAAAGTTTAAGGAAAAGTCCCGAAAGGGGCCGATAAAAATTTCCGACAAAAATTTCGTGCATGTTGACTAGACTATATATATCGCACACTTGCAAGAACCAATCATTCGCAGTAGTTCCATTGCCGAGTTCCATGATGGAAGTACTGCGACTTTTTTTTCGCGCTAGTTCTATTCATCCGTACAAGCCCATTGTCCAAAGTCGCAGTAGTTCCATTGCTTAATGGAACTACTGCGACTTTTTGTTTTGTTTGTATTCGCGCTAGTTCCATTGAAGTTTTTTAATAATTAGCAAGAACAACGTGTTATTTCGAAACCCTTACGTTACATGAGAGCATTTTTTTAAGGTTTCAAAGTAATCGCCGAAAGAGATAGCGCTATAACGTGATGCAGTGTCTCTTTTTCTCATTATTCCGGATTTTTCGGAGTAAATAAAATCGCGTTAAAAAAAACAATTTAGGACTATGAATAAAAAATGGTCTTCTTCGAAATATCACGTTGTTCTTGCAAGGGTGCGATATGCTCCTTTAGGCCAGTGGTCCGATCGGTACGCGAAAAAGACCTACGCGAGTCCAACCAACCCTTTCAATATTAATTTGCTTTTATAATGTTTTACTAGCTGACTCTGAATTGCTCGTAGCCCCGTACCACCCATCGGTGGGGACATAATGGGTTGATGATGACCCAGGATGAGTTGTTTTGCTAATTTATCTCAGACTCAGGCCTAGGAACTATTTCTTAGGCCCGGTTTCTGAATTGAGGATTTCACTAACCAACTTAAAACATTCTGTCACGCTCTTTGCTGAGAAATTTGTCGAGACAGCACTAGAGTAAGAAGTAGTTGTTTAGCGCAATTTTCAATTCACAAACTGGCCCTTAGGCCTACTACAGATCTACGTACGGATCCTGAAAAAAAGATTACGTACGCATGTACTGTATACGTATTATTAATTCACCAATAATCCACTACAAGGATTCCGAGTTATCAGGCTTCTTTTTGCTCTGAATGCTCTTTAGTAGCGGACCATCGTCTTCATCTTTTGACGGCATATACTTTATCGGTACTATGGTTTCGCACGGGAGATTGATGTCGCATGTGGACCGAGGAGCAGAAACTGTTAGTACTCCATCTTCAGTTATAGTTGATTCTATCTTAGCACTGTGGCATCCCTTGGGAAGTTTGAACTTCCTGATGAAGTGGCGAGTGACAAATCCTTGCTTATTCTGTCGCTCTTGCCTGCCCTCAATGATAACGTACTCTTCCCTGGCTTTTACTTTGATTTCTTCCTTCTCGAATTGACGGACGTCCAGTGTTATTTGGAATTTCTCCTTGTTAATTTTCAAGGTCGGTCTCATGTGCCGGACCTGGCGGAGTCTTGGTAATGACAATTTGAGTCGGCTCAGCATAGGTATTGGAGACATTTTTGGTGTGTGTTTCGCTTTGTGATTCAGGATGTATGGCTGGATGGTGTAAAATTTACAAAATGTAAAAAAAGGTTTATTATTGTTTATTTAATGAATGTGTCATGCATATTTGTTGACGTCGGAACGTGGTCGGAACAACATGTCATAATCTGTGATTGTCATCAGGTTGGTACCTAGTAGTCTATTCTGTGTAGCCCATGAACCATGAAATTAACCTATATTCTATTTACTGAAGCGAGCGACTAAAGGTAAACAAAGACACAGCATCTCTCAAACTTACATCTCACTCAAAATAGCTCATGCACGCAGCTTTGCTTGCATCGTTGTACTTATGTATTCTGTGGCATCGTATACATCGGTTTGGCAGAATCAGCGTTGGGTCCGGCTCGCTCGCCCATATTTTCCGTTTCGTAATAACAAACACAAAAGTATAAAAAAACTGGACGATGGACCAAAAAACTTTACCAATACCTTATTTATAATGATGAACACTTTCTTTAGTCGCACTCCCATCAACAACAACGTCAATCGTGAGTAAATATGGCGTCGGGGTGTCTATCTTACTTTTTTTTGTCTTTAATTAAAAAAGAGGTTCGTAGTCAGCTCTCCATACTTCTTTCTACACTTCGCGTAGCCCATTAGCATAAAATAGTCGATCATAATCGGCCTCTAAACAAAAGTCCGTCATCTTTCCTAGTTGCGAACATATTTGGCAGCAGTAGGATCTCTTTTATTTGAGGACCACTGAAATTTTAGGTATTTTTTGGGGCATAGATCTCTTAAGCAAATGGTATTTTCATGATAAAATAAAATATTAGTTAAATAAACTGCAAGTGGGGGATAAATCAGGTAATAACAGTGTTATTGTGTTAATTGCTTAATGGTATTTATTAGGCATATCGTTTTGTATAACTTTGCTAAATATTATGCAGTGTTATAAATGTGGCATATTGAAAAACCAAATTTTTGACATGTTGACACTTAGTCGTTCGCTTCAATAAATAGACTTTAAGTATATAAATCCGTGGTGTAGCCACCTGAGGTGAGGTAGGCACGTCCGTCCACTTTCGTAAGCACGAAAACTCTTTTTTTTAAATTATTTTCAGATATTGTGTTACCCGTGTTACCTATATCAATACTACGAGTAGCAGACCCGGCAAACGTTTATAAAAAAATGGGGTTACCTTAAACCTTAAGGCTATGAATAATAGATAACAACCTATTCTCAAACCTACCGAATCAAACCAAATTCATACCTACATATAAAATTTCAGCAAAATCGGTCAAGCCGCCGTTTCGGAGGAGTATGCACACTAACACTGACACGAGAAAAAGGAAAAAAATGAAGGTGATCCGTATGTAGGTAAGTGGGTAATAGAACAAGTCGCATTCATAATCGTATTTATTTCAGTGGTAAAACTAAGGAATTATAAATCTTAGCAATAATAGTACTTAACATTTTATGTATCGCATTAGTCATTCTTAGTAAATAGTAACAAAAAAGACCATTGCATAAGATGCACGGACGCCATCGATGAAAAGCCATTGAGTTTATTGGAATGATCTGCTATCCCTACTTTTATTAAATATGTATGTAAGTAACAAACAATATTCTCTTACATAATATGTTGTCACAAAAAGTGGATAAGGCACGTTTTGTTATTTTTAGGAGCCACCTAAGACTGAGACAAAACTAGTCTCAGTATTTGGTGCTTAAAAAACGCCCGTTTATAGTGGAACATGATGTTTATAGCCATAGTTTTTGGCCTTTGTTTTACAGGATCAAGAGATTCTTAATCCACTTTTACCAAAAGGAGCTGTAAAAGAAGGTATGATTTTTTGTATTGGTCATCTCTAAGTCTTCTTAATCGAGCGAGGGTGATCAAGCCAACAATGTTTTTGCCTTCTTCAGATTGTAGCATTTATTATAATACCTCACCATTTCTACCGCACGGAGTAGTTTCCATTGGGACGTCCTGGGTGAACGTCGTTGGTCATTGTAGACATACTTATAATGGAGCCGCTAAAAACAAATGAATCAATCCTCGGATTCTACATCTCCGTCTATTTCACAAATAACAATGCCACATTTGTACTTTTCGCGCAGATATTTTTCAGCGGCCTCTGCAGCTGCCATCCATTCCTCGGTGAGGCTACCGTCTTCGGTCACTATCCCGAACTTGGAGCAAAGCTCCCATCTTTGACATTCGCCTAAAACTGGCGAATGGAACGATTTCTTCACGAAGGAGAAATTGTGTTTAAACTTTTCCTTTGGCGTCAGCGCAGCTATTTCTGGAGTCTGTATTTTTTCGCAAAAAAGCATGTTCGCCAACATAATGACTTCCAGAGCCTCGACTCGAAAATTTAAGTTTTCTGGTATGAGCGAAGCGCAGGCGGAGTGGCGTGCTATGGTGGGAAACTGGGGGTAACCGGAGGAATCTATGCACGCCTGAAGACTGATAGGATGGTTCGGGCAACTCTGTAGGTATTTGCAGGTCACCTCCGGGGCTGCGAGGCAGATTCTCGAAGGAGTCAGTCCATCTCCTGTTACAGTGGTGATTGCATCCCACAGACTCTGGAATTTTTCGTCTTTGTTTAGTTTTTCCAAGCTGTTCCCTTTGTCGATGATTGATTGGACTAGGTATTCTATTTCGCTAGTCATGAAAATGTCAGTGACGAATTCTCTTGTTGCTTTGGCGTCGAAACTAGGTTTCGGTTTGTCATCTCCCTTGTAATAGGCTCTTCTGCCGCGATAATTTCTTCCTCTATTCATGTCGAATAGTACTGAAATAAAAACAATACATAATATTTCAACAATAGGTTTCCCTTCATGGGGCCTAGTTAAATGGTAAGTCATATAAATTAATATCAAGTCAGAAACACTATAATTTTGAGCAGAATTTGTGTGAGTGTATATTTGTGTGAAAAAGGGTGTGTATAATCCATTTATCTATACTTGACTTTTTTTCCAAACTTGAAACGACAGTAAATCAAAAACCTTTAGCGGTAGAAAACTCGAAACAGTTTGCAAATTTAGTACTAGCTAGCACTAAATTTGTAGACTGTTTCGAGTTTTCTACCGCTAAAGGTTTTTGATTTGGTTTGAAATGGAGATTGTCAGCGAGCGACAACTAACGCCATCTAGCGGCGCCTCTGAGCAGCGTCGCATGTCTGCGGGACGAGGAAGGAGAGGGGCGGGGGGATACGGGCTAGATCGATTTGATCGTTTAGTCGACCACTATCTCTTCAGTTACATTATTATATTTACTAATTCAAATTAAACCTTCATTAATTTGACTTGACCGTTATACGAAGCTTACGAATTAATTGAGAGAGGCACGTCATTTCCGCCTTATATTTCTATCTCTTTCTACCCTATTTCTTCTTTCTCTTTCTCTTTTCACCAGGCAGGTTCGAACCGGTTTCAAAGGATGATGGGCAAAATGGGCCCACCTCCAATAAAAATGGCTTGTTTATTAAATTAAAGGTCTATATACATACGTTCATTATCAGGTAGGTGCATATCAGAATTCGCTGTGTGGCTGGAGTTTTTCGAATCAGAAAAAGTTGATATTTTTGGTTATGAATAGAAGTTTTTGGCTTATAAAACCATTTTTTTGCTAATATGTAAACCACTTAATGCTACATCATTTACTGTAATAGTAAATGACCAACCCATTTCCAGCTTATGGATGTCGTAAGGGGTGACTTACGGCCATTTAGACCTAAGCACAGACTACATTGCATACATGACCTAGACGGATTACTAATGGTTGACCAAAAAATTATTGACAAATGGTCATTCGACAAACAACGTTTAACCAAATGTTCATTTGGCAAACGAGACATTTGACAAAAGTATCATCTTACAAAAACTCACTTAGCAAATGATCCATTAGCAAACACTACATTTGTTAAATGTTTTGAATATTAAAATGTCAATTGACCTTTTTTAATTTCACCAAATAATATGTTTCGCAAATGAAGCATTTGTCCAAATGTCATTTAACAAAATGTTGAACGCATCAAAGTCGAGTCTGTTTTCGATCTTACATAGAGAACCTAACGCTCCGACGCGCTCCGCTTCGCTACGCGCGTCGTCGCACCTATATATCTGTTGTCACGTATTCTTTACATCGCCGACCCCCCGTTCGTAAGATTGATTAATAAACGAAACATTTGTCAAATAATACATTTTATCAAACGTTTTTAGACCAATAGTAGTTTTGTCTGATAACTCAGTTGTTAAATGTTCATTAAGTAAAATAATTATTTGTAAAATGTAAATTTAAGTGTTGATCATTTGGATAAGTGAGTCATTTGTAAAATGATTAGTAGTAAAATGATCAATTGGCGAAAGCACTTTTTGTCAAACATTGTTTGTCAAGTGTAATTTTGCCAAATGACTTTTGGTCAAACAGCAGGACCCCGACCTAGACACATCTGGTTGCCCTTTTGGGTTGTCTAGCAATCGCTTCATGTAAAAAACAATTATCATATTCTTGCCCTGTTCCCATTATTTGGGGTCGGCGCAGTATGTCATTCTCTTCCATGCGTCCCTATCACTCGCCATATCTGCATTCACATTCTTATCACCATATCATCACGCACACAATCCAACCACCTTTTCCTCGGTCTTCCTTTTCCAGCATAATAATATCCATTTGACCATGTAAATATTAGTATTTAATAAACCTTAGTTTAGTTAGCGCACTAGGAAATTGGGATAATGCTAGGATGATGACGTTATTATCGCTCGCTGCCTGAGTGATCTTAAACGATCACTACGGTTAAGCAACATACGGCGCGTTCAGTCCATGGATGGGTCACCGTCTATGAATAACGCTAGTGGCATTTTTCCGAGCGGTTCCGTGCTTCGCAAGGCACGTTAAGCAGTTGGTGCCGGCTGCCGTCGATAGATGGCAATCGTTAACCCAAGTCAGAGGCCTTAGGGCGGCTTGAAAACTTCTGACAGTAAGACCAGCTACTAGTCTTACAAGCCTCCACCAATCCGGACTTGGCCCCCGTGGAGTATGGCCTATACCTTCCTCAGGGAAGAGACCCGTGCCCCTCGGTGGGGACATAATGGGTTGATGATGATGATGTTAAGAAAAATCTGATAATTTTGTTAGGTACTTGCAGATCGGCTCCAAACCGATCATTAATTTTAATTCTCGTGAAGCGTGCTAGATGAGTGCGCGTGAGGCGATGCTACTGTGGAGACCTCTCCGCCACCCATGCCACGGATACCGATAATTATTGGTCTGTTATAAATATATTATTTTCATTCTATAAACCAAAAACTTTTATTTTCCTACCCTAAACATCTCAACTTATTATCTTATACAGGATGTAGCATTAGGTGGCTTACATATAAGCAAAACAAATGGTTTTATAAACCATAAAACTTCTATTTATAACCAAAAACATCAACCTTTTCTAAATAAAAAAACTCCAGACACACAGCGAATTCTGGCATCCGCCTGCCCGATAATGAACGTATGTATGTAGACCTTTAATTTAATAAACAAGCCATTTTTATTGGAGGTGGGCCCACGCTTCATACATTTTTGCCCATCATCCTTTGGTCGGTTAACTTTGCGCTTAGCGCGCTCATTGGCGTCTTCATTCCCGCCCTGAAAGGTTGTGTCTAGCTAGCAAGCTAACACCTCTATTAAAATTAAATTCGTGTTACCAGTGAATACCTAAGTTTTCTACAAAACTTGTGTCGGATTACCAGCATGTGAGTAAGAAAGATTTATTTTTCGTTTTTTCCTGCAGTAAACGGCACATCGAAGTGCTTAGTTTTTTTGAAAGATAAGGTCTACGTTCTATGCACATTTAGATAATTCAAATTGCTACAAGAAAGTCACGATTACTCACAGTTTTTTGGCAATCAATATTCGTTCAGAATTCACTTTTTTGTGCAGTCTATAATATTGCAGTTAACGGTTTTTGCTGTTCGTAATAACTTTTTTTCCATAGAAATATTTTTCTACCCTAGAATGGATGATTCAACTTAAAGCGTAGAAAAACCGACTGCGCCGTCACCGAAAGTGCGAAAGCGGACAAGTTTAAGTTCTAGTAGCTCATCCAGCTCCAGTTCCAGTACTTCATCGTCCGATTCCTCTTCCAAACGTTCGTAAAAGCGTAGTAAAAAAAGGGGGGGTAGACGAAACTACAACGCAGACCGTAAATTACGTAAACTAACAAAAGAAATGCAACTGCTACGTCAGCAAGTAGCTAATCAAAAAAGTAACTTTCGTGCTAACGACCAAGAACATAACTACGAAACTCATGAACGCATTCTTCATCAAAACATACACCCATCGCAGGGTAATCACGGGCCTTGCAATCACGTAAGCCCTGTTGACGACGCTTGCTCGATTTTGTCTCTAGATTGTAGTAGATCTCTGTACAACGAACATTGCACGCAAAGTGATAAACACTTATTCACATTTGATATTGAAACCAAAATAAAGGAACCGTCAGAAAGCCTCGGAGTCCGATGTGAAATTGCTTCTCGATGCTCAGCGGTTTAATAATCACGATTGGTGTGAAATAAGATATGCCGAAACACAGAAAGTTTACAATCAATTCCCAGGCTTCATAGCTTTGGAAACGAATGACGAAATCAAAGCTTATGATACATTTCGTCACTTATCTTATACTGATAAAGCGTATGCTGCGGCTTTAACTTTTTGCGTCATGAAGTAACGAGAAGCTCTTCAAAACGGACTTCGTGACTTACTTTCGTGGGCAAAAATTCGGAAAAATGTCATTTTGCTGATCCGAATGACAAAGTTGTCGAAATCTTCTCTAACGGTGAATATCACAAAGTGTCGTCCGATTTACAACAAATGATTTGTGGCCATCGCGCAGAGACAATTCAAATGCGAAGGGACGGGGTGACGAATCACATAAAAGATCCCTTAGTCAAATCGTCCATTAAGAAAATTCCACCTAGCTGTGAAAACCTATTTGAAGCTTCAACGCTTACTGCTACGCTGGAGAAAAATGGTGGTGTTCGAAAGTGTTTTTGGCCTCCGCCTGGAACGAATCCTACCCCGCAGGCAGGACCAAGTAAGCAAGTTCGCCCGAATCCTGCACATAACAGTAAAGTAGCGCCCTCGCAGGGTGTCTCACATGTGGGACATTGTTACAGCAATATGCCCTCGCAGGGTCATAACAAGAACAAAAATCTACCCTCGCAGGGTGAGAAACGTTTTCATGGGAATTATCCCTCGCAGGGACAATACCCAGATAATTACAAGTCGTTTCGTGGTCGCACCTCGAATCAAAGACCTCAAGGACAGCAGAGCAATCGAAAAAGGTATGCCTCACCTCCAAGACAGAGAGGTGCAAAACACCAACGTAAGTATTGACTCCTTTCAAGCGGGACAGTTAGTGCATTACCAACAGAATTGGGCGGAAATGCAAGCACCCCATGTCCTGCTAAAAATCATACAAGGGTATCGCATACCTTTTTTGTACAAAACCGCCTCTTGCCTATCCAAATCTGTATGCAAGCAAACTTGCAACTCCTACGTCGAAAGAAATGTCTCAAGTCATTCGAAAGATGAAAAAAGAGGGCATTCTAGAGGTAGTACCTTACTCGCCGAGCTTCCTCTCGACGTTCTTCCTTGTACCAAAAAGCGACGGGTCGCTTCGTCCTATCTTCAATCTGAAGGTATTAAACAAATTTGTATACACGGAGTACTTTCATCTTCTGAGATTGAGTCGAATTCCAGACTTTCTCCAACCAGACGACTGGCTATGCAAAATAGACCTATCACAGGCATATTTTCATGTACAAATTGCCAAAAGCCACAGGCGTTTTCTACGACTCATCTACAACGGGGAACTTCTCGAGATGACATGTTTACCTTTCGGACTGAGCACGGCTCCCAAGACTTTCGCGTCCCTGACGAATTGGGTTGCACAAACTCTGAGAGAGAAAGGTGTTCGGATTGTCGTATTCCTAGACGACTTTTTAATTGCACATCAAGACATGGCTGTTCTTGTAGATCACGTCAGAATTGTGACCCAAACATTGGAGTTTCTGGGATGGAGAATAAACCACCAGAAGTCTGTTGCTGTGCCACAGAAAAGTCTAGATTACTTAGGAATCGAATGGAACACTTGGTCGAACGAGAAGTGTCTGCCACAAGACAAAGTGCGCAAATTAGTCTCAAAAGTAACAAAAATATTGCACTCAGACAAAATAAACCTGAACGAAGTCCAAAGTATTGTAGGACTATTAAATTTTGCCAGCTTCGCAGTACCGATGGGAAGGCTTCATTATCGAGCGCTACTGAATTTTCAAAACGATATTTTGTAAGCAACAGCACGAAATTTATATCCAATCCCACACTTGGTAAAGGAAGATCTGAGATGGTGGCTGAACAATTGCCAATGTGCATCCCGCATTCACCTGGCTCCGCCAACACATTTTCTCACGACCGATGCATCAGATGTGGCCTGGAGTGCGCAACTCGACAACGTTACTTTGTCAGGAGATTGGTCAGAAACGGAGAAGTCATTGCATTGCAATCGGAAAGAGATGATAGCAATCTTGAGAGTTTTAGAAGAGTGTTGTCAAATCCTGAGAAACTCAACCATGTTGATTCAAAGCGACAACAAAACTGTGATATCATATCTGCGCAAAGAGGGCGGCACCAGATCAAAGGCTCTTCTAGACTTAACTTACCAAATTTATCATCTTCTCGATCAAAACCAAATACACCTAAATTTGTTCCACATACCGAGCAAGTAGGGAACTCCCAGAGTGGCATCTGACCTCAGAGATAACTCGAGTGATATTCAGGAAGTGGGGTATACCGGAGATAGATCTGTTCGCGTCAACCAGATCACGAGTGGTTCCGACCTACGTGACAATCGATTTGACCGACCCCAATGCTCTGTTCCACGACGCCTTTTCCCGGAATTGGAATTACAGCTTAGCGTGGCTGTTTCCCCCGCCATTTCTCATAGCAAAAGTATTAGCCCACCTGAACCAATCAACGGGTCTTTATCTACTAGTAGTTCCTCGTTGGGAACGAGTGTTCTGGCGAGCGGACATCAAGTCACGGGCTCTCTCCCCTCCGTTCACATTGCTGAGACTCGAGAAAATATTACTAGATCTATCGACGGGCAAACCTCCACCCAACGTTCACGAGATAACACTGGAAGTTTGGAGGATTGGGGGTGGTCTAAGAGTTTAGCGGGCTGGAGTCAAAGTCAAATTGATCTTCTGAAAACGCCCTGGAGACCATCTACGCGTAAAACTTACAGCGTAGCCTGGAAGCGATGGCGCGAATGGTGTGCAAGTACTAACGTAGAGCCAACTAGTCCAACTGGTTCTGATTTAGCCAAGTACCTGGCAGATTTACACATTTGCCAGCGATTGTCATACAACACTATTCTATTACACAAATCCGTAATATCCACTCTTTGTCATCCCGATAAAGCTGGGATATTGAGTTCTCATGTATTGGTTAAGCATATATTGAAATCAATTGCCTTAAAGAAGCCTGTGTCACGTAAACCTCCTATTTGGGATCTAAATGTCTTAGCAGACTACTTAGGAAAGTACTCTATTGATCCTAGTAATATTTTTCAAACTAGCAGACACACAGCTGCGCTGCTACTTATGTGTTCTGGACGAAGAATTCACGACTTGACACTGCTACACACCGACACGGACCACTGTGTAATAACGAATAGTTCAATAATTCTTTGGCCAGCTTTTGGTTCTAAAACGGATTCTCACGATTATCGACAATCCGGTTGGAAATTATTATCTAATAGCGCAAATAAAAATCTTGATCCAGTTTTTTGTCTTAATCAAACAATGTCTTTACTGGCTGAAAAGCGTAGTATTTCTAATTGTTCTAATTTATTTCTTAACATACGAAACGACGTGAAACCTGCATCCCGCACGATTATAGCGGGTTGGATAAAAACTCTGTTAGTTGCAGCTGGAATCTCAGCTACCCCAGGGAGCATACATTCAGCTGTAGCTTCACGAAATTGGCTGGATAGCTTTAATATGGACGACATACTTGCTAGGGGTAACTGGCGTTCCGCTGAAACCTTTTGTAAATTTTACAGGCGTGAAATCAAGCCCGCCTGCTCTAATACAAGTGTACCAGTCTTGTTTAATCCTGTTGATTAGTTTCAACATATTTAAATTAAATGATTTACCTAAAAGATTTCGTAATTACCGTACAATCAGTTACCTAACCGGTTTTTGTATAAATAAATAACTTTGGGTTTAGTTATTTTATTTTGTAAAATGATAGCACCAGATCTATTAAACTGCTATTAAATAATTATTTTCTATAATTTTATTTCAATCACATTGGCGTCAATACTCTTTTCAAGGTCACCAGGCGATAACAAACATGTCTCAATTAATTCGTAAGCTTCGTATAACGGTCAAGTCAAATTAATGAAAGCGTTTTACCTACCAATAAAACGCTAATTAATTTACTTACCTTATACGAAGCTTACGAGTAACCACTGCCTGGTTTAATTTCGACTCAATGAGCGCGCTAAGCGCAAAGTTAACCGACCAAATTTGAAACCGGTTCGAACCTGCCTGGTGAAAAGAGAAAGAAGAAATAGGGTAGAAAGAGATATAAATATAAGGCGGAAATGACGGGCCTCTCTCAATTAATTCGTAAGCTTCGTATAAGGTAAGTAAATTAATTAGCGTTTTATTGGTAGGTAAAACGCTTTCAATATCTGCCTGTAACTTTCCACTCTATCCGGTTAAGCATTTAGACACCTCGAAAGAGTCAAACAAAATATGTAATGTATATGACAGTTCGGAGTAGGAGTACGACATCCTACTGGGAAAAAAGTCCCAGAATATACCAGTGTAACATAAGGTGCTGTGAAATACCGGGAACAAAGGGGTTAACTCAGACACCTCCATACAGTGGAGTAATACGTAATTACACCCCTGAAAGTTTTTACAAAAAATGTTTTTCTGTTTTTATTGTTTGCGCCAGTTAACCGTACCGAGCCAATGAGCGTTTTTCCTTACGTCCAATTTTGTTTTAAAACATTCCCTAGGTGGCGCTGCCGTACCGTAGTACCTAATCATCGTCGAAGCAAAAAGGAATACTATGGTTCTGTGGAATTTGTGATTGATGGTTGAAAATGCTGTTGTCGTTTGGTGATATGTGCGCTTACTTACGCTATTTGGATATTTTGGAGTCTTTGCTGTGGATTGTGGGTTTGAATTATATTTTTTATTAGGAGAAACCTCGTCCGAATAGCAACCCTGGCTCCTTCTCTGGTTTAGTAATCTGTGGACTAACTTTGACATTGATTGCTACGAATCACAAATATGTATGTAGAAACGAATAGCGCCATCGAGATTGTCTCAAGGAACTAAGAAAAAAAAAGAGAGGAAAAACGCTCATTAAGGGCATCCATTGTCGTCCATTAAGGGCATCATCCATCGTCAAACTAGCGCCACCGAGGAAAAAAACATCTTATTTTTTTACAGATCGAATCTGCAATAAGTCTCTGTGAAATCTCACTATCATGTTGAAACGTACCTATGCAATGCACGTAAAAAAATGAAGAAAACGCGCACGTAACTTTTAGGAATCCTTTTATTTCATCTTTTCTGTCCGAATCGCATTGACATAGGCGTTATTCTATTTTGAAAATTAGACATTTAACTAAAGCATAAAAAGGAAAAATATTGAAACACCTAAAAAAACAGTTGATTGGTCGGTCGGCAACACAATGTAGACAATCTAGGATTGCGAACCTGGGACTAGATAGCATTTTTTGCTAATAATACCGTTTTGATATCTAGTTCTACCTAGAACCTTTTTGCCTTAGGTTGACTGCCACGGGTTAACAAAATCACTATTACATGATCCAGCCGAGAGATTGATCTGAGACTTTTTGCAAATAAGATCTTTAAAAAAGATATGTTTTTTTTCATTATTGGCATTAGTGAACCGGATGGAGCCCCTTAAGTACAGTCGACAGCATAGCATCGGTTATGTTGCGGAACTCTTAAGTTTCTATATTGAGTATTTCGCTAAAAAGAGATGAAAAAATTTCCACTCTTATTTGTCTTAGAGAAGTAGATAACGAAATATCAAACTGAGAGGAAATATAAAGCATGACTATAATGGGATTGAGTATTGTGGCACAAAGTTTTTTATTTACCAAACTTGTAGACAGGGGGTCAGTTTCTGAACGGAGAATTTAGCTAAGTATCTACTTAACTGTAATGCTGTCTCATCAAATTTCTCAGAAAAGAGCGTGATGGAAACGGCCGATTTCTGAATTGAGAATTTCCACTGAGTAAATACTTACAGATTGTCTATAAAGTCGTGAAATGAATGTTTGATGAACTAAAACTAATCATGTGTCTGGCAACATCTAACGTCAGTAGATCAGCTGTCATCGAGTTCAGTTGTGAAATCGTTTTTCTTTCGTATTTTTTGTTGTTTTGATTGTACTGCGATAAATTAAGAAATAACTACGCAACACGGCATCAACAATGAGTAAAGTAAATAGCAGTGGTACTCGGGAAGTGATTTTTAAAGTTTTCCAGCGATGTTTCGCGGAGTTCCAAACTGGACGAATTTTATGGGATTTGGATGATGTTTATGGGCGAACAGCGTCTATGACGGGTATGTAATCGTGTTAATGTTTGTTTTTAATCTCCCTGAAGTTACAAATTTACTGAATTTACGATTTCGAGACAAAAAAGGCATTGTTTACATTGCACATTTTTAGGTTAGATTGACATTCTATTAGGTCCTAATATAGGGTGCGTTCAGGGAGTCGCTATCAGCACTAAAAACCCAAACGCTACTATTGCTGTTCGGAGAGCCAATTGCGTGTCAGCGATTGCAAGCTCCACGAACGCTATTTGCGTTGCGATCGTCGTGATCGCATTCGGCCATCTTGACACATTTGCGCGGGACTTTGCACTGTGCTTGAGTGAAACATGGAGGTGATGGAGGGTCGTAGTGATTTCTTGCGAATTTTAACGATGATAACGCAGGAAATTATGGACGTATCATCAAGTGACAGCGACGACAATGCCGAAGACTTGATTGTGCAAACCCTAAATAAAAGACGGAAAATATGCAGGGTCGCTAATTACGTTGAACGGATAGTACCGGGTTTGACGGCACAACAATTCAAAGCTCATTTCAGGTAAAACTTTTCTTATGTTCCTTCCGAATGCTTATCGTTATTACAGCTAGATTTAAATGAATTGGGGAAATGGTTTAGGATACTTCCTGGTACCTTCGAACATGTTTTGTCTCTAATTGCACCAAGGCTGCAAAGGGAGACCAGAGGAACGCCCATGATTTGCCCGGAGAAACAATTTTTGTTGGCACTTTGGAGGCTTGCAACTCCGGATTCTCTAAGGTGAATTTTAACAACATATATGTAACGTTACGTTGCTTGTAGCTGTAGCTAGCAATAACAGTAATATTCTTTTTTTTTTTGGTATAAAAATGGAGTAGTCGTCAACATGTACAATAATCTCTAATGTAAAGGGAGTATTCTCATCTGTTTAGATCTATCTCCGATCGATTTGATGTTGGCAGGAGTACGGCGCTGTACTGTACTCGACGCGTCGTAGACAGTTTAGTCCAGCTAGCGCCTTCGATAATCAAATGGCCCAATACTGAAGAAGCTGAGGAAATTTGGGCAGGATTTGAAGCTACAAGCGGCTTCCCAAAGGTCATTGGCGCTATCGATGGAACTCATATCAGGATACCAGCTCCAAAAGCCTATCCTGAAGCATACGTCAATCGTAAAGGTCACCATTCAATCCAGCTTCAGGTAATTCTCTTTCTTACTATAACACGAGTAGTTTGTTTGCAAATGGTTGATATTTGCCCAGCGTCGTTGTTCTGAAATTATAAGGAACGCCATAGCAGTTAAATGAGGTTTTGCTGAACTGAAACGAATTTTATCATCCATTAATAATTTTCTTTTCTAGGCTATTTGTGATCACAGATGTCGATTCATCCATTGCTACGCAGGTCACGTCGGTTCAGTACACGATCAGAGAGTTTTTCGCCTGTCTGAAGTTCCGACGTATTTCAACGACGTCGGCAAATTTCCGGAGCAGTGTCATCTGGTTGGGGATTCCGCGTATAAACTTCATCCAAATTTATTAACACCGTATCGAGACAATGGACACTTGACCGAGCGACAGCGAAATTATAATTTTTGCCAATCTTCTGCAAGAATTGCAATCGAAAGAGCCTTCGGTCTTCTGAAAGGTCGGTTCCGAAGTCTGCTAACGGTACTTGCAATCGATCGAGTCGAGAGGATACCGAAACATATTCTTGCTTGTTGCATCTTGCACAATATATGCTTAACCAGAGATAATGATCTGAACATTGAAGTAGAGGAAGAAGAGGCATTGGACTGTAACATCCCCGAAAATGAACGAGTACGCCATGCTGACGATGCAGGACTGATAAAAAGAAATGCGATAGCAGGACAACTACGTGTGAGAAATGTGTAGCTCGTTTTAATTTCCTGAGACATTCTCACTCAAGCAAAGTATATCTTTCATGGACATTTATGACTTGTACTATTAAAAGTGATGAAAGATATGAAATTTTTTTTAAGTATTTGTATGAAAAACAAATAAACAGAAATATATTAATATTAAGAGTGGATACAAAAACAAATTTAAAGTTAATATTTTATCACTGCATTCGAGATCCATTGTCGCAAAGTAATTAATGAATTATTCCTTGCTTGCAAGTTGACTAAGGAAATTTATCATTTTCGTTTGCATTTCCATCCTTTCTTTGTGTCTCCTCTCTTTTCCTTCTTCAGCTGCTTGGCGAGCTTCTAGAAGTTTGTCCAATGCGTCGGATGCTTTACGTTTGCCTAGAAGATTAATCGGTATTTTCAAAAATGCTTTACGCGGAAAAAATCATTGTCATAGTTGTTGAATAAATAATTTTTCATTTTTACTCACGAGTAACTTGGTTAGTTGTACTGGCAACTGATGTGCTACTACTCTCGACATCGTTCTGAGGTGCGGTTGAGGAAATAGTCGCCAGTGGAGCCATGAACGGTTTTTGCCCAATCAGACTTTCCATTGCCTAAAAAATATTCGAAATGTAGTAAAAGTAACGGAAATGGAGAACTCGAAGACATTTTTTGAGCTAGTCATATTTTCGAAGCAATTGCGGTGAAACTGCTATCTGAAAAATGGATTAATATAAATTGTCATACTACTTACGTCATAATACTTCCATGTACGCCTGTTATTGCCTGATTTGCCGTTGTGATCTTTGATGGCCTTGTACGTCCGCTTCATTGTATTCAGTCTTGTCATGCATTGTCTGCCTGACACGTTATGGCCTTTCAATTCCATTACGGCTGAGATTTCCTTCCAGGCTTTGACGTGACTAGTCTTGCCAGAAGACATCGAAGGTTCGCGGAGCCGATACTCTTCTAGGAGCAACAGAATGGCTGATTCAGACCATCTGAAGTCTGTAATATAAATTGAGCACTAGAATACGCAAAACATAATTGTGATAATACAGAAATAGATGATTTTATAGATTTACTTACTTTCCTTGTTTTCAGCGGCAGAATTCTCATTCATTTCCTCAGCTGCGTCGAGTGCATCCTGAGCATCTTCTGTAGAATAAGAAGATTCAATTAGTTATCGGAGCAGATTACGAAAAGCCACATAATCAATTTGAACAATTGCATACCGAGCATTGAATCATTTGAAGTAGCTTGGGAAGCCTCTGAAATTGAATCACCATATTAATGAATGCTAAAATCGTTTGATTGTTTCAAATATGCGTTGAGTAACTGGTGTAGATATTATGATTACATAGAAAACCGAAAAGCTCACCTGCGCCCGCAATACCAAGATTGTATTCTTGTCGGGCAACGTTCAAAAGGTTAGTTGCAAAAGCCAAATCTGTGTGCAATGTAGAAAAAAAGCAAATGAGAAAAAAAACATTCGCAATAGAAATATAGCGCACCGTCGTACTTTCAATGACATTTTTATACCGAGCAGATTGAACGTGCAATATTTGTTCATTACAAGTTCTTTCTGTGGAAATATTGCGCATTGGACATCGAAACGTATAAAATATGCCGTAATTATTAATGAAAAAAAAGCACGGGAGTTATAAAATTTGATGACTGGGAAAACCACTCCAGTTTAGAGAAATAAAAAACATGCTCACGAAAAGAGAATTACATCCATAGACTTAAGATTTCAATCAAGGTAAAACTTACCGTTACGTGCTCTTAGAGCAGTGTTCGGTGACAGTTGCAGCGTGTACTCTTCGTTAACATCAAGATCTTGAAAAACCATTTCGACGGAATTGTCCATTTTGCTGTCAGAATGCCGGTTGCTCGAAGAACGAAGGAGGTTAGGATCACGATGAGTAGTGATAGCGTTCGAGTTCACAGAGTTCGCAAACACTGACGCTGTCATCACACCACCTCGGAAAAAATTGCATTGACAGTGAATTGTCATGACGTCACACACCATTATTGATGACGTCACGAACACGATTGATAGCACCACCGTCGAGCTCCGTGAACAAATTTTAGCGCTAGATAGCGCGGATAGCGACTCCCCGAACGCACCCATAGTGTGACCAAAGTTTTTGATACTTTAGGATGGTACAGTACATCATGGTATACACTACACCCATGCACTCTGCTCCGTTGCATTACGGGCGACTTTGCAACTAAAATGGGAAGATTGACGTGCTGTCGACTGTACAACTCAATTTATTCAATTTTTCTACAAATTTTGAATTTGATTTATTTTCTTTGTCAACAACATATAGTTTCCATTCCATAAGATGGTTTTTAATTTTTTTCAGGAAAATCTGAGAGTACAGTTAGGCGGATAGTCAACGAAGGATTTCAGAATGATGGAAAGTTTGAAACTCCTGGGAAACACAGGAAGGGCCGACCAAAAAAAGAAATGGACGACTTCGATATTTGTGCACTGCGACAAAAAATCCAATTATTTTACACAGTGCGAAAAGAGGTAGCATTTTTTGTTTTAGGTTGTATTTTTTTTTGTGTATGCCTAAAACTACAACATACATTTAGAGTAACAAATTATGGTACAGTCAGATATACAATCAATGGATTTTTTTTATTTCAGGTACCAACTCTCAGAAAATTGCAAGTGATTGCGAAAACTGATCTGGATTTTCATTGTAGTCTTGAAGTTCTCCGTAAAATTCTAAAAGCAATAGGGTTTACCTACAAGAAATGCCAAAGTAATAGAAAGGCTCTAATCAAACAATCGCATATTGCTGCAAAACGAGAAGAATATTTGGCGATCATAAAAAAAAATCGAGATTTGCCCGACGAATTAAACAAAGATATAATTTATCTTGATGAGAGCTACATTCACTCTTCGTATAAGGTAAAAACTTTGTTTCCATTACTTATTGCTGTATTGTTATTGTTTGACTGTTCATTCGGAACAAACTAATTCAAAAAATATGGGACCGATTATTTAAAACTTTGTCTTGTGGATTGAGGAAAACCGGGAGTAAGACTCACGGGGATTTTAACTAAAAAGCCTAGGTCTATCAGACCTAGGTTTCTTTTTGAAAGAAATATGTCACATATTTTTGAGTTATTTCTCATGGTAACGAGAACATGAAATAATTGGCGAAGCCGTGGGCGAACGCGAGTTCACAATGAATAAGAATATTTATTTTCCCACCAGGTCACAAAATGTTGGCAATCTTTAAACATAGAAGGTGTTACAAAGGACATATCCAAAGGAAAGCGTTATATCATAGTCCATGCTGGAAGCGAAAAGGGGTTTGTGCCAAACTGCCTTCTTATATTCACAGGGACAAATAAACTGGAAGACTACCACTCAGAGATGAATGCGCATAACTTTACCAAGTGGATTAAAGAAAAGCTTGTACCAAATCTTCACGAACCTTCAATCATAGTTATGGACAATACGCCCTACCACTCCGTCGTGACAAATAAGGTGCCCACCTCTAATTCCCGAGTAGACGAGATAAAACTCTGGCTATTAGAGAATAACATTGATTTTGATCCTACACTCAGGAAGCCAAATTTACTGAGTTTAGTGAAAAAAAAAACAAACCTCGCCCCATCTACGCTGTTGATGAACTTTTAGGAGAATATGGTCACACAGTGGTACGGCTTCCCCCGTATCACTGTGATTTAAATCCTATTGAGCTCATTTGGGCTAACCTAAAACAAAAAGTAGCAGCACAAAATGTTGGGTCACGCGATGTGAAGCAACTTGCTGAAGAGGCCTTCAGCAGCATTACACCTGAAATATGGAAAAACTGCTGCCATCACGTTGAAACGCTAGAAAAAGAATACTACGAGCGAGGACGTCACCTCTATCAAGACATAGACGATTTGATTGTTCGCTTAGGCGATGATAGCAGCAGTGGTGACAGCGACTGTAGTGACGACAGCGCTGCTGATGAATGTGACAACGAAACGTTTCTTGACCTTCACTATTTAGAATCCGATGATGAGTGAGAGGGATTAATCTTAATTTTTTAAATATAATAATTTTACTGTATAATGTATCTTATTTACCTTCTTATTTTACTTGAAAGAATTGCAAGTATCAAAATAATTTTGGTTACACTATATAGAGTTGCTATATGCATGTAAACAGCGCCATCATTTAATTTCATGACTTTATAGACAAACTGTAACTGTAGTGCTGTCTCGTCAAATTTCTCAGAAAAGAGCGTGACAGAACGTTATTTAAGTATTTATTTAGTGAAAATTCTCAACTGAGAAACCAGCCCAAAATTAATTAAGTATTTACTTAATTGTGTAAAGCAACTATTATGTATTCTGTGGTGAAAGTCTTAATTCAGAAACTGGCCCTTACAGTTAAAGGTAAGGTGGGTGGTTATTAAAGGTTGATTTGATGTCAACTGTGCTGATACAGTGACACCAGGTCACAGGCATGATACCAGGGTTATCATTATAATTCATATCATCATCATCGACCCTTTATGTCCCCAACGAGGGGCACGGGTCTCTTCCCTGAGGAAGGTATAGGCCATATTCCTCCACGTGGGCCAAGTTCGGATTGGTGGAGGCTTGTAAGACTAGTGGCTGGTCTTACTGTCAGAAGTTCTCAAGCCGCCCTAAGGCCTCTGACTTGGCTTAACGACTGCCATCTATCGATTATCTAATTATTAATGATTATATAATTGACTATAATTTACGTGCATGCAAAGACTAATGAGTGTCGATGAAGCGAAAGTGATTAGTCAGGATCTTACGTAACTTTCCACTCTATCGGATTACGCATTTAGACAACTCCAAAGAGTCAAAATAAGAATCTATTACAAAATATGACAGTTCGGAGTAAGAGTATGAGATACCATTGGTAAAAAAGTCCCAGAATGTAACAGTGTGACATAAGGTGGTGTGACATACCGGGAACAAAAGGGCTAAATCAGACAGCTCCATCCAGTAGAGTCTTACGTACCTAATTACACCCCTTCCTGGTCTCTGCCTACCCCTCTGGGATGCAGGCCTGAGCTTATGTATGTAGTATGTATGTACGTATAATTGACTGCCTCGTTGAGGCGCTTAGCTACCAACAAAGAGGTCTTGGGTTCGATTCCCACTGGGGCCCACCGTACATTAGGGTAGTTTCCAGGGTCAAAATAATTAAATTCTATTTAGTCCGTATTTTAGATTGTGCTAAGAAATGCAGCAAGGCGTGACATCACACGTAACTTTAATGGGCTATATCTTTGTCATTTTTGGTCAAATTTACAAATAAAAAAATACTTGTCCCTTATTCTTGAATAATCTAAAAGACGGACTAATTACCTAATTTTTTTTAGGGCAACTAGCCCTTTGTACAAATGGTCTCGGTCTGGGTGATTTTCCATATCTATAATGTCCTTGCCTGGTTACCATACCACAGGGTATCCTACAGTCTGTAAAACATAGCTTGAGCTCGTGGTTCTACTCAATCAACGCTTGAGCTCCACGACAGCTGTCACGCTGACAGAGCCAGGTTACGATATTGCTTAGACATCGAATAGTGTGCAGCAAGTACGGAGTTTTCACAGTACAAATATTCTGTGAAAAAATTCAAAACTTCATGGACGTAATTTCGATGACAGCTGTCGCGGAGCTCAAGCAATGTTTTACAGACTGTAGTTATGGACTAGGTCAAGTGATTGTGATTTTTGGATTTTTTTATAGTCGAATGCAATCTAAGCTCCGCTTGCACCACCGACTAAAATCCATTTAAACAGAATTTGGACAGTTCCTCCATACACTATCTGTCAAAATTCTATTTAGATGGATATTAGTCGCTGGTGAAAGTCGGCCTAGCGGCCAGTTTCTGAATTGAGAATTTCAGTAAATAAATATCTACTTAAGCAACATTCTTTCACGCTCTTTTCTGAGAAATTAGACGTGACAACACTACAGTTAAATAGTTAGTTAGGTACTTAGCGGAACTCTCAGCTGGCCCTAATGGCCGATTTCTGAATTGACAATTTTGAAGTAAATACTTAAGTAACGTTCTGTCACTCTCTTTTGTGAGAAATTTGAGGAGATAGCACTAGAGTTAAGTAGTTACATAGCGAAATTCTCAATTCAGAAATCGGCTGTAAGTGTGTTACTTTTAATTTAACTGAACTTACTCAGAGTATCTGTTCTGTTCTGCAACTGTAAGTAGTAATCTCTTAAGTTCAAAATAACAAAGCAATAGTAGGTATCTGGTATTCTACTAACTATTGAGAATTTCGCTAAGTAAAAGTAACTACCTACCTGCTGTCTCGTCAATTTTCTCAGAAAAGAGCGTGACAGAACGTTGCTTAAGTATTTAGGTACTCATTGTAAATTCTCAATAGGGTAGTTTCCAGGGTAAAAATAATTAAATTCTGTTTAGTCGGTATTTTAGATTATAAAAAAATATTGGACACGTATTTTTTCTTTTTTCGATTTAAAAAAAATAACAAAAATATAGCCCATTAAAGTTATGTGTGACGTCACTCAGTGCTAAAAAATGCAGCACGGCGTGACGTCACACGTAACTTTAATTGGCTATATCTTTGTCATTTTTGGTCTAATTTACAAATAAAAAAATACGTATCCCTTATTTTTGAATAATCTAAAAGTCGGACTAATTAAATTTTTTAGGGCAACTAGCCCATTCAGAAATTGGCCCTGAATGTAATAGTATTGTGTATTGTTGTCAAGTAGTGTAAGTACCTACCTCTGATAGACTGTCTTCCTTTTTCCGCGTTAAATATACTTCACAGTGACTTGATTTTGTTGTTATGTTACGTGGCCTTTTTTTTCTGCGATTATTTTCGCGCACGGAACACTTGTTAACACCAGCCAGCTTCTTTTTATATATTTTTTATTTCTCTCCACAATTCACAATCTGTTTTCTTTCCCTTTCACGCTTACGCTTCACAGGCGTACGCTAGGGCGGGACAGTGAGAGAGGAATGACGCAATCGCGTAGGAAACCTCGGCGGCTGTACATACCATCACAGCAATACATTATATTTTACTACTAGCAACACTGGATAGGGGCTTCCCTTCGTACTCAGTGACCGCTGAGTCTGTGTCAGATCGAGTTTACCAAGATGTAAACAGATCGGTGAAAAAATCTACTCTACTATAGTAAATTTAATATTGGATGGTGGATATCTTGCGCATGTGTACTTTCGCGCACAAAACTTCTAATGGCGCGGCCCTCGCGATCGTTGAAATACGTATGTATGACTGTATGACCAACCTAAAATATTGAAACTTCATTTCGCTGATGTTACTTACACTCGTTTTATTGTTCAAATTGTTTTTATAACATTATCTTTATCGGTCTTTACAACGAGTGTGGAGTCAGTGAAAATAATCTCCATCCAATGTACCTACTAAAAAAAGTTCCTTGTATTGAATACTTTATAACAGTCCCTTTAAGTTTTACGGTGTAGTTTGATGTAATGTTGGCGTTGTTGTAGCCGTTAGTATAGCTAGTAGAGTATTTTTCGTTTATTGAACGTAAGTATATTAAAGTATTTGTCATACGAGTAAGCTATTTTTAAATACACCACGACACGCATTCCGTGATCACCGACGTTGTCAGTTACCGTGGGCACTGACTGAAAATCAGCGCTGAGGGTTCACACCCTCAGCACAACAACGCTGAGTCAGTGGCCTTTTGTGGCAACCGCAACATACCACAGACAATATTTTTAGTTATGTCTTAATTTATTTCTTTTATCTTTGTCTGTTGTGTTACTATATTGTGCTACTGGTCTGTTTATTTTGTTTCTGTGATGTGTCTTGTTGATGCAATAAATATGTGTCTTTCTTTCTAGAATCTCTCAATACTCTTTTAAATTACTAACGAAAATAACTGTTTCCTTTTGAATAAATCTACTGCCATCATGAACTATTTTTCTCGATTGTCTTTTTAACACATTTTGTTTCGGCATCCTTTTCACAACTTATCCAAAAAACTAAGAGCACGACTGTGCATACAAAGCGCGGGAAATAAATGACAGCTGATCTACCAATCACGCGCTAGCGTTCACCGGCAAACAAAATGCGTTATTTTGGAAAAACAAAACAACTAGCATCCTACAATCAAAGAGTAATAACAAATACAAATTGAGTTTTTTTCATAATTATGATAATACGACCCATAATTTATGAGTAAATGATTAAAAACCATTTCTTTAGTATGGAGAGCAGTTAGTTTTAAAAAAATAAAATTGGCGCTTTGTTTGCTTTAGTCCAGAGGAAGTTACATAGATCTGATACATAGTATACTTGAGATAATGTATAATGTATGTAATTAACTAATTACACAGACCTCATTGGTAAGTACATTACGTAATGTGCAGTCGACTTCACACTCAGACATCACATTAACCTTTAAACATGTACCAGGCGGATGTACAGACTACTCGCGAAGTTCCTCCACAATGTATTCGGAAAAGTTGACAAAAGTCCGAAGTACAGTCGACAGCACATCATGGTATACACCCATGCACTCTACTCCGTTGCGTTACGGGCGACTTTGCAACTAAAATGGGAAGATTGACGTGCTGTCGACTGTACGTCGCTACCATGGACGTAATAATAAGGTCCTTGGTCGCTACACACTCGTCTAACTTCGCGAGGAACTCATTCGCGCGGCACGACCGCACGACTCGCCGAGTCGCCGCGCGCCGTCTTATGGACGCTCAGTGGTCGCACCTGCGTCTATCGTGATAAGCTTCGCGCCACGGTCATTTCAGTCCCTATGCATTCAGTCATACATTCCAGAGTACTGGCGCGAAGCTTTGTCACGATAGCCGCAGGTGCGGCCCCAGCATAAGGTGCGGCGCAGAGACAGACTTTTTGTGCGATCGAGTCCGTTTTTTGTGCGCCGGACTTCCAAGATATTACTCACTATGATCCATTTGTCTATGCTTGACATTTTTCTCAGACTTTAAACGACAATAAATCAATATCCTTTAGCGGTAGAGGGCTCGAAACAGTTTGCAAATTTAGTGCTAGCTAGTACTAAATTTGCAAACGGTATCGAGTTTTCTGACGCTAAAGGTTTTTGATTTAATGTCGTTTAACGTCTGAGAAAAATGTCAAGTATAGACAAATGGATCAAACTAGCTGGCCCCGCAAAAGTTGTTTTGCCAGATAGGGGTATGAAATACAGGTAACGACCTATTCCCAGACCTACTGATTATAAATATAAAATTTCATCAAAATCCACCAAGCCGTTTCGGAGGAGTATGCGCAGTGCGCATTGCGCACTAACACGGTGATACGATAATTTTGTATATTAGATTTATTCATATTTTGGCTTCGTTCTTTTAGGTTGGTTTAAGTAAGCCTTAAATCTGTAAGATAAACTAAAAAAAATGAACTATGAATGCATAGGTTCTATTTTCACGAACTAAAAAATTGCGTTACAGATAGTCTGTCGTCTGCACTGCACCTAAATGTAATCTGTGGGCTACAGCAGATGACCGCTACGCGGTGGCCGATGGCCGTCCTTTCTCTAGTATTTAGTATTTAATGCAACCAAATGTAAAGTTGGAGAGGCAGCCCTATTCCAATCGTCTAACCGTCAAATTAGTAAGGAATTTGACAGTTTTGACAATTGGAATAGCTCAGGATTTCGTGCGCCTATTGAGCCGTTTTCAGAAGCACAAAAAAAAAAATATTACGGCTGTCAAAGTAATGCAATTTTGGACCTCAGCCCAATAGCCATGTGTGATACATCATAAAATAGGTCTCAGCGAGCTGAACAAAAGTTACTATAACGCCAACAGCCAAATGTTTGTCGTTTCGGAGTTATATTTTATTGAATTTTTTTTTTCTATACAATATAACTCCGAAAGGACAAACATTTGGCTATTGGCGTCATAGTAACTTTTGTTCAGCTCACTGAGACCTATTTTATGATGTATCACACAATGGCTATTGGGCTGAGGTCCAAAATTGCATTCTTTTGACAGCCGTAATAAATTTTTTTTGTGCTTCTGAAAACGGCTCATTGGGGATGCAAAGTTTTTTTTATGATTGGATTTTATTTTATATTCTGATAGTAGACGTAATTTTAAGAAACTAATTTAATTTTTTTCGTGATTAATCGAGTTTATCATTGTTAATTAATTAAAGTAAATATTATTCGGCGTGACATCATATTATGCTACTTACTGTGTGTGTAGGTAGTTCGCGATTGGATTTGCGTGTGAATGGGCCAAACCATCTAGATTGTCAGTGGTTTGGTGTCAAAAAAAAGTGTATAAAGCGCCACCAAGTTTTATGTTCAGGTGGGCAAAATGAGCGTTTTTCCTTATGTCAAATTTAGTTTTAAAAGATTCCCTAGGTGGCGCTGCCGTACCGTAGTAATAATCGTCAAAGCAAAAAAGAATACTATGGTTCTGTGGAATTTGTGATTGATGGTTGATTACCTAAAAAATATGCTGTTGTCGTTTGGTGATAAGTGCGCTTACTTACTATTTGGATATTTTGGAGTCTTTGCTGTGGATTGTGGGTTTGAATTCTATTTTTTATTACGAGAAACCTCGTCCGAATAGCAACCCTGGCTCCTTCTCTAGTTTAGTAATCTGTGGACTATCTTTGACATTGATTGCTACAAATCATAAATATGTATGTAGAAACGAATAGCGCCATCTAGATTGTCTCAAGGAACTAAGAAAAAAAAGGAAGGAAAAACGCTCATTTTAACTAAGTAATTGTAAATCCTGTTCCCCATTTTTTTGTTTTATTTATTCGGTTACTAAGATTTATAGATTTAATTTTCATTAATTTTGAAACACGGGTTAAAATTTTCTCATTTTTCTAGGTAATCTTCTTAAATGTTACGTTACTACTAAATTTTTCACTAGCGCCGCTACCAATACCGCCTAGATGCTATTTATGCAGGTGCTATTTAGGTAGGTGCTCAAAGTGGATTACCTCATCAAAGTGGATTTTGCAACAAAATGTTAACGTGCTCTCGACTGTAATAACAATAACTTCCAAATCACAATCACTTGTCCTGGACCCAAACTAGGATACTCTGTGCTATTTCAACTAGCCGAGGACACCACACACTTGAAATCAGGCCATTTGTACAAATGCACGGCGTCCCTGGTTGGAATCGATCCCACGACCTCATGCGTGGCGATCGTATATGATACCGCTAGACTAACATGACTGTACGCAAATTACTTTAACTGAACGGAAAAACAATGTTCATCGACCTTAGCTTCTACCGGCCTTACTAATAAAGATTATGAACTGTGTATACAGCCGTCATGCGAGGTCAGACAAACTGGTTATTTGTACGTTAAATGCGATTAAACCAGTATAAATTGATATATGTCAAATAGTTATTCAGAGTGTATAACTTATTTATTAGTAAGGCCGTACTTGTTTTATCATATCGAAATTATTAATTTATCACTATAGTGTCCCCTAAGACTCGGAGTTCATTCTTAACTGAATATTTTGTTGTAGCTAATAAAATAATAATGAAAAACTGAATTTGTCTCGTTTTTATTGAATTAACAAAGGGCAAGATAAAAGAAACCCGAAACCGGCGTGCGCGCATGCAGCGACTAATGAATGCCGATGAAGCGAAAGTGATTTGTCAGGAGCGTGGCAGGTGCAGTCCCAAACCAAGTCAGAGGGCGGCTTGAAAACTTCAGACAGTAAGACCAGCCACAGTCTTACTAGCCTCCACCAAACCGGACTTGGCCCCCGTGGTAGAGTATGGCCTATACTTTCCTCAGGGAAGAGACCTGTGCCCCTCGGTGGTGACATAATGGGTTGATGATGAATTGTTGGTTTTTGCTTCAACAAAAATATTGAGGAACGTTGACCTAAGGGCCTAATTTGGCCTGCCAACTTCATCTGTCAAACACATCGATATACAGTGTGGCCCTGGATAAAGTGCAATCCCGAAAGGGGATGAAACTAGACCATGAATCATTGACTAGAAAAATATAAAAAAAAATTATAAAAAATTATTGTAGGATTTATTGGTATTTTAAGATTTTCATGTTTCATTAAGGACTCTATGTACAAAAGTATTGATTTCTTCCAAAATAATGGGTCTATTTCTTTGAAATAAAAAAAAACAGTATGCCTAATACCTGGCGATGACCATGAAATAATAAATAGTCCGCAAAAAAGTAACTATCTTGGGTAAAAAAATGTATTTTTATGAAAAAAATTATTTTTTTAGACGTTTATTTTAAAAAACTTCAAATTACTAAAAAAATGTGCCCTATAACTATGTAATTTTATAGCTTACTTTTATTCTTTACCATTTTAGCTTCCAAATAAAAAAAAAACAATGTTCTAACTAAAAAATTGGCTAGGTAGGAGTTATTTACATTTTAGTAGGTAATAAAAGTCAGACTTTAATCACAATAACTTTATTAATAAAATTATCCGTAATTTACAATTTTGCATTTTTATTTAATGCATTAAATGTTCAAAATGGCCTCCTCGATTTTGCAAGCACATTACTGCACGAATATTAATTTGGTTAGTGGCTCTGCGAATCATTCCTGGATCATTTTTAATGTCATTTGCGCACTGAATTATTCGGTCGTGCAACTGTGCCTCGGTATTTATTGGCGTGCTGTATACTCTTTGCTTCATGACACCCCATAAAAAATAATCTAGGGGTGTCAGATCAGGTGAACGCGCTGGCCAGCCTACTGGCCCTCCTCGGCCAATCCACCGGTTCGGGTAATTTTCGTTCAAAAATCGCCGCACCTCCCGCCCATAATGTGCAGGTCATCCATCCATTTGGAGATACATACGCCCACGCCGTCTCGTAGCCAGGGGAACATCTTCCATCAACATGGGTAAATTTTGTAGTAATTCTAAAAAACGTTCAGCATTTAGGGTTCTGGGTAAAATGACTGGACCAATTAAAATGTCGTCGATGCCCATACGTTTATTGAAAATTTTACTTGAAAAGTACATGCCCGCTTCAATCGTGGATTTTCGTGAGACCACTGGTGCAAATTTCTGCAGTTTGTAATGCCGTCTCGGGTAAATGTCGCTTCGTCCATCCAAAAAATGCGTTTGGGAAAATTTGGGTCAGCTCTAATTTTTCTTAGAATCCACGTCGACATTACGCATCTTGGACGATTATCTACATTTTCGTGTAAATGTTGTACTCGTTGGTAATGGAAAGGATGCAATCCCTCCTTTTTCAAAATTCGCCAGACAGACGTCTTCGATATGCCATGACGCAACGCTAATCGTCTTATGCTTGTTGTAGGGTCAGCAAACAGATCGTTTAAAATGGCTTCTTCTATCGCATTGTCAATAACGACAGCTGGTTGCTCACGGCGATCTCGTGCCAAACCAAGTCCAATGTTGGAGAGCCTCCTATGAATCTCTTGAAAATTTCGAGCTGAGGGTATGAGTCTGCCCGGGAAAGCATTTATGTATGCAGTCCGAGCGACTGTTGTGCGACCATGTGACATGCCATAATAATAATGCATGTCGGCTATTTCTCGAGGTGAGAACTCTGTCAATCGCGGCATTTCGTCAACACTTAACAGCAGAACAGGAACAGTCCAAACGTAACGAACAGTAGAAAACGTAACAGTCAACAATGTAACAAAAACTTAATAACAAATCAACGAGAACACAATGCGAGAACGAGAACAGTAGTAGCAGCGGCGAGAATATCGGAGCGACTGTGTAAGTCCTGTTTCGAACCCCCTGCCTCCCCTCCCCTCGCCTTCCCTCTACCTGAGTGTAGAACAAAAGGACTGCGACTGCCGAAGGGCACAGAGTAGGACGGAAACAATGGAAAAAACGGTCTCTACCTGCACGGTAACACGATTAGGCTCCACTTTAAAAGTTCGTAGATAGCGTGTTTTTTTAGTTAGAACATTATTTTTTTTTTATTTGGAAGCTAAAATGGTAAAGAATAAAAGTAAGCTATAAAATTACATAGTTATAGGGCACATTTTTTTAGTAATTTGAAGTTTTTTAAAATAAACGTCTAAAAAAATAATTTTTTTCATAAAAATACATTTTTTTACCCAAGATAGTTACTTTTTTGCGGACTATTTATTATTTCATGGTCATCGCCAGGTATTAGGCATACTGTTTTTTTTTATTTCAAAGAAATAGACCCATTATTTTGGAAGAAATCAATACTTTTGTACATAGAGTCCTTAATGAAACATGAAAATCTTAAAATACCAATAAATCCTACAATAATTTTTTATAATTTTTTTTTATATTTTTCTAGTCAATGATTCATGGTCTAGTTTCATCCCCTTTCGGGATTGCACTTTATCCAGGGCCACACTGTATATCGATGTGTTTGACAGATGAAGTTGGCAGGCCAAATTAGGCCCTTAGGTCAACGTTCCTCAATATTTTTGTTGAAGCAAAAACCAACAATTCATCATCAACCCATTATGTCACCACCGAGGGGCACAGGTCTCTTCCCTGAGGAAAGTATAGGCCATACTCTACCACGGGGGCCAAGTCCGGTTTGGTGGAGGCTAGTAAGACTGTGGCTGGTCTTACTGTCTGAAGTTTTCAAGCCGCCCTCTGACTTGGTTTGGGACTGCACCTGCCACGCTCCTGACAAATCACTTTCGCTTCATCGGCATTCATTAGTCGCTGCATGCGCGCACGCCGGTTTCGGGTTTCTTTTATCTTGCCCTTTGTTAATTCAATAAAAACGAGACAAATTCAGTTTTTCATTATTATTTTATTAGCTACAACAAAATATTCAGTTAAGAATGAACTCCGAGTCTTAGGGGACACTATAGTGATAAATTAATAATTTCGATATGATAAAACAAGTACGGCCTTACTAATAAATAAGTTATACACTCTAAATAACTATTTGACATATATCAATTTATACTGGTTTAATCGCATTTAACGTACAAATAACCAGTTTGTCTGACCTCGCATGACGGCTGTATACACAGTTCATAA
Organism: Yponomeuta plumbellus; assembly: GCA_947310845.1. Classification (NCBI taxonomy): domain Eukaryota; kingdom Metazoa; phylum Arthropoda; class Insecta; order Lepidoptera; family Yponomeutidae; genus Yponomeuta; species Yponomeuta plumbellus. Next base: position 6,671,913 of record OX371216.1, on the reverse strand, counting down.
TCTTTATTAGTAAGGCCGGTAGAAGCTAAGGTCGATGAACATTGTTTTTCCGTTCAGTTAAAGTAATTTGCGTACAGTCATGTTAGTCTAGCGGTATCATATACGATCGCCACGCATGAGGTCGTGGGATCGATTCCAACCAGGGACGCCGTGCATTTGTACAAATGGCCTGATTTCAAGTGTGTGGTGTCCTCGGCTAGTTGAAATAGCACAGAGTATCCTAGTTTGGGTCCAGGACAAGTGATTGTGATTTGGAAGTTATTGTTATTACAGTCGAGAGCACGTTAACATTTTGTTGCAAAATCCACTTTGATGAGGTAATCCACTTTGAGCACCTACCTAAATAGCACCTGCATAAATAGCATCTAGGCTAGTCCACATTCAGCACCTATTAATATTTTTGGCAGGTGCTATTAGTGGACTCAAATATATTTTTATATTTCTGTCCACTAACAGCACCTACAATATTTATCTATTTATTTATTTATTTATATATAAGGCACACCAACAGCAAATCATGCAAAAATTATGGTAAACTTAATTAATAATGGTATTAGAACATACATGTTTGCCACTTATTGGTAAGCACAACTTTGACAATATTTGCTTCGCATCATGCAACTATATAACAAATATAAGTTTTCATAAATTAGTTTTTAAGTTAAAAAAATAATAATAATAATTAGGTACTAAATTAACAGGACCCAGGCACAACCTTAACATAATTAAGGAATACCAAAGAAAAAACTTGAGATAATATAATGATATAAAACTAAATTGGATTACTAATTGTTTATTACAGTTACGAGATCTTGTTTAAACACAGTTTAATACAGCAGCATAGTGCTTATTGCTAGTGTTTGTTAGGCAAGACGTTACGAGGTGCTGTTCTTGGACAAACATTTAAAAATATATTTGAATCCACTAATAGCACCTGCCAAAAATAGCAATGGGTGCTGAATGTGGACTAGGCCAGGTGCTATTCGTGCAGGCGCTATTTAGGCGGGTGCTCAAAGTGGATCACCTCGGCAATATAGCCTCACTTGAGTGTGCATTCTACCTCCGTGCAGAGGTAAAGGTTGATATACTGACGACAGTAAGTTAAACTTAATACAGTAATTTATATAAAGTTCTAAATATTCCCTCGTATCCTTCATACCTCAGAGAGTATGTACTTGCATTGTTGAGAAAGACTGATAAGAAATATCAACTACCGCATTCTAAAAATTCCTGCTGACAACATTACACTGGAGCTCACAGTGACTCATTCACAGTCCATTCGGTGGGGCTGTGGAATGCACTGCCACAAAAAATGTGCGCTAGCCCCACAATATCGGTATATTTAAGAAGCAGCTGAAACATGGCCGGATTTAGGGGAGGGCAACCGGGGCGAAAGCCGGGGGCCTCCACAAACGGGGGCCCCCCACAATAGACTTCGGAAAAAAAATCTTTCAAATTAAAAAAAAAACAATGTGTTTGTTAAATACATAGTGAATCTACTTGGTTTCACAATAAATTATTTACTGAAAAACTCGACTGAAAAAAATTGTTCATTTTATTTGGAAAATTATTTGGGGCGAGGAGGCTCCGCTCCTTTGTTGCCCAGAGGCCTCTGGACCTCTAAATCCGGCCCTGAGCTGAAAGAGAGAAATTATATATCTCAATCAGCTTAATATTTATTTATGTATAATTTACTATGTATGTATTTCGTTCATTTTTACAGATATTTAATCTACGTGACTAGTGTATTTTATTTTCTGCATAAAGTAGATTATTGTTAAGGATTTTTGTAGCTTATACAGTCTATTTTGTACACGTATTTAGACCCGTTTCTTACACCTGCTTCGACTCTCCAAGGTTTGCTGGAAGAAATCTCTTACAGAGATAAGCTCGCCTTTGTAAATGTTGTTTCTTATGTAATGTTCTGTTCAATGTTTTGTGTGCAATAAAGTATTTTAAAGTAGAACGTCAACTATCGGAATTTATTGGGGGACATGAGTGTTGTTCAGATAATGTAACTCACTATTGTGTATTTTATTTACCTACTACCTGACACAGCAAACGTTGTTTCGCCATATAAATTACTAGCTTTCGCCCGCGACTCCGTCCGCGTGGACTTTGGTTCAAAATTTTACCACCCCGTTCACGGGTTAAATTTAGAAAAAACGGCGAAACACGTGTTCAATCAATTGTGTTGAAGAGTATTTATTTTAATAATCAGACAACATTTTTTATACCTCCCATACAAATTTTGGCAACCCTTTTCGCCCCCTTTGGGGTTGAATTTAAAAAAATCCGTTGTTATTCCTTGCCTACATTATATATAGATCCTCTGTGCAAAATTTCAGCTTCCTAGGTCAAACGGCTTGGGCTGGGCGTTGATGAGTGAGTGAGTCAGTCAGGACTTTGAATTTTATATATATAGATAGAAGATAGAATAGATAGAGTAGGAATTATAATAAAAAAAAGGGTTTGGACCACCCTTATCATTTAGGGCTATGAAAAATAGATAACAACCCATTCTCAAACCTACTGATTTATACATATAAAATATCATCAAAATCGGTCAAGCCGTTTCGGAGGAGCATGCGCACTAACACTGTGAACACACGTAACACGAGAATTTCACATACCTATTAGAGAAGAATATTCACCAACAAAACCCATGTTTAGGAATAACAATTTTTTAAATATTTTTTTATAAATTTTAATCCCATTTAATGTAACGGCAAGTAGGAATTAAACATATTTTCAAAAGTGGACGTGGTGTTTAATACGATACACAGAACTTTTCTTTCAGGAATGTATTCGGAAGAAAAGGAGAGCGAGATTCGTTGTAGAGGTAGATACAAATTAAGTGTTTCTTTTAATTGGGTTGACTTTACTATGGGGTAAGTTGATATTATATGTAGGTAAGTACTTACTTTTACTGAACGATAAAAAACATGTTATTACAGCAATTATTATGTTTGGTGCTTTGACAAAATACGTATTGTTTTACAATGTAAGATTCACCATATGAACGTGTTGCTTTTTTTGGAGATAGGGTAAAACTCGCAGAGTAAATATTTAGTATCTTTTTTTTGTTAGGTATTCATTGGGTGCTTATAAATAAAACCTACTTGATTTTGGTCCGAAAGCAAAAAAGTAGGTAAATTCATAACGGTTAGGGATATTGTAAAGTTTTGTCAAAACACCAACAATCTACTTTCTCTTAAATAATATATATATATCCTCGTGAGGCCCAATGTCTTCAAGTGATCACAAAATCAATTGTTATTTTCAAGGTCGGGCCTTACGAGGATATATATACATGTACGATGATGTATAAGTAATAATTCCTATTATTTTTCATAGTGTATAAAACAATGTTCTCTGTTTTCGAAGCTCCGTTATCACTACTAGTGCGGTGTATTCACATTTTTAGATTAAATGTCAGTTCCGTTGCTGGAAAAATAATTAACAAGACGATTTTACAATAATCAAGATGACAAATGGTGCGATTTTCATTGACGTCAGTACTATTTTCGTTAATGTCAAGGGACTACCAAAACTGACATTCAAACTGTCCTACGTATATTGAAACATATTGCTATACATTGACTAAATTCGTGGCTGCCACTGAATTGACTAACATCTTCACTAACTATAAGCGCAAAGGAAATAAACCGCTTGAAAAACCAAGTAAAGTACAATAGAGAAGAAAAACAACGAGGCCAAGTGCAAGTCCGCCTCGCGCAGCGAGGGTTTCGTATCACCTCACATTAAATGAATAGTTACGTATTTACAAAAACAGTGTTTTGTTTCATTCAGTTCGCGATCCTTAGCGGGAGGCCGAAGCTCAACTCTTTTTTTGTTAAATAACACCACAATCTAATCAAGTTTGACGATAGTATTACCGGTTTCACGATAGAGCGAAACTACTTCTTGGAGGCTTACGAGGGTCAAACTTTTTTTTCATCATTTTTTTTTTCATAGTAACATAACAAAATATGAACAGCCGCGCCCCGCTGGAGAACACAAACCATACACAGGTCATTTCAGGGTTTACAGAGTTATTTTCTGAAATACGCAATTCCTGAAACATGTTAATAGAGATTGCCATTTACGAAAAAAGTAATTAAAGTTTTTTGAACATTAGTTGTAATTTTTTTACATTTTCAAAAAAATATATATTTTTCTCTGGTTTCAGTTAGTGCTTTTTAACACAATATATATTAAATAGAATAAACATTCTCATTTTTAGAACAATTATTTACTCATTGGTATAGTGCGTAAAGCGTGTATTTAATAAAAAATAAAAAAAAATATAAAAACCAGAATAAATCGTTCAGTACTTTTCAAATAAAAGATGTTCTCAAGCACATCTCTGATTAGGGTGTCTCAGAAATTGCGCAATTTGAATATAAACTTTTACTTTTCGTAATAATATCATCTGGCTACCAGTTGATACCGCCCTTTAAAGGCAACACAAATGGACATACAGACAGATAGACGTTTGTCTGACGCGTAGGCTTAGTAGCTAATAAGGTCCCGTTGGCCCCCTTCGAGTAGGGTACCCTAAAAACTGGTAACTTTACACTTTTCAACACATAAGTATGTAAGTACTAGTACTAAATAATAAATGCGTAAATAAAAATTCTTACATTTAACTAGTTACACAATATCATTTTACGGACTTCTTTATTCAATCAAATCTGAAATGCAACATGTAGATAATATTTTATTTTTTTACTATATTTACATGGAAGGCTTGTGAATAAAGTGTGAGTGCATCTTTAAATCTTTATGAGATAATGTCAATGAAAGGACTTTGGTATGTATTGAACCAATTTAAATATCTCTTGATATATTTTTAACACTCTCTATAAGGCTAAACCGAAAAAAGAGGTATAACTATTAGACCGTGTTACGTAGAAATATTACAATACGAAACTCGCGAGACCAAAAAATTTCCTGTTTATTCGATTGTAATTGCCCCATGTTTTTGCTTAGACATTTCATAGTTAAGAAAAACTTATACGAGAAGAACGCTTTGTTACAAAGCGTTTTTCTCGCAAGTAGGTAATGTATTGTGAGTTGGAATATTTCTGCGTAACACCATCCATCCAATTGGGAAATCAATATTTAGCTATTATACTTTATTTATTTACCTACCATTAATTTCTCTAGAGTCTAAAGTAAGTACACAAGAATGTACTACAAACACCATCTTTGCTTTGCAAATTCTAATTCTAGAAATATATTAAGTACAAAATTGAGCTTTTGTTGATTGATATGTATCGTTTTTGTCAAGTTTTAAGTATTTTAACACTAACATTTTCGAAAGCACTACATACTCGTAGTTTGATATGTCGTCGGTTTGATGTTGTGTTTATTTTTCGTAGAAATCAGGCTTGGAGAACAGGACCGCTCTTTGAGAATAACTCCCGCCATGCGCCAGTTGAGGCGAATCGTTGGATCAACTGATTTCGATAAAAAATTTACTTCAGTTTTAGGCCAACTTGCAACGCTTTCTGAATTTCTCTCTATATTTTTTGTGGCTACTTGTAGTTTTTCCGTTGCTGACTTTTTAGACATTGATGTACGTTAACAAATTAAGATAAGATAAGAATGTTCTTTATTGTATCAGGAAAACACATACAAAACATAAGCAAAGATATAGCTAGTACAATAATTCATTCATTCATTAAAATTAAATGAAGGTTTATTTTTTGGTGTCCCAAATAAAATAAATTTTTTAGATGTATTGGAAAGAGCGAACGATGTATGGCCTATACCTTCTTCAGGGAATGCCCATGCCCCTCGGTGGGGACATAATGGGTTGATGGATGAGCGAACGAGACGGGTCAGAAAGACGCGTCTTACGCGTGTGCCTGAAAGGAAAGACGCGTTCCATAGAGTTCGCGTCTTATTTATGTAGGCTATTTTGTGTTTTTCGTTTTTTAAGGTGTGCAATAAAGAACATTCTCGTCTTATCTATGTCCATGAGGTCTCCCATCGCTTCAGTACATTTTGTATGAAAGGAACGAATAACGCCACGCGTCTCTACCGCGCCCTCGCATCAGGTCCTTTCTATGTGTCCCACGTCCCGCGCCTTATATTAAGGCTCATTTAAGAAAGTGCAAGTTGGCCTCCATCGCATAAACAAATATAAAGTGCAACATTTTTTAAATATTTTATTTTATTCCAATTGTTCTTCCCATTAAGCGTTTTTAATTAAAGTTCAGATTATAACTCGGAACAGTTCTTTACAATACGTCGTTTAGTATATTTAATAAAAAGGCGCTTGTGCAATAAGTGTACTTATTTGCATTGTTTGAAGTTTCTCAAGTTTCACTATAGTAAAGTACATTTTTGTTTTCATTGATATGTATGTGATAATTAATTTAGTTCTATGTTTAATATTCTCCTCCGTGTGTGAATATATGCCAGACATTTCAAGGTGCCTTTAGACGACGCGCAAACACGCGAAGCGAGCGAGGCCCAGTGCGGCTCGGCACGGTTCGGCAAAGTTTGGTCATGTTCAGTATACGCGCCGCGCCGTGCATACGACTAGGCTTGCGTTCGGATTTAGCGAACCGCTTCTACACGGATGGCGCGGCTCGCGTGGGATCGTGCTACCCCGCATCGTTTAATCGCACCTTAAGAAAAGTAAAGACATCGATATTTTAGTGACAAACATTATTGAAAACTGTTTCTATTTATTTTATTTATGCTACTAACTAAGCAGACATGACAATACCAGTAATATTTTTGAACTTATAAGCACTACTTACTGTCAAGTAAATTTCGGAATCACCGCTTGAATTAATTCAAGTAAACGATGCCGGAATTAAGTAAATTATAACAGTAAAAGAAGGTTAATTTGTGGAGGCTTCGCTTCACTTATTATATTAGCAGTGACATTCAGTGGACTGTGATCCACCTACAGAATTAGTGCCCTGCCTCACTGGGACGCCATGGCGACGTCGCCAGCCACGTATACAGGCAGTTTGTATTGCATGGTGACGTCGCCAACAGTCGCCAAGTGAGGTAGGCACCATACATTTCAATATTAACTGCTTGGATACTGCTCGCTGGAGACGTGGGCATGGCGTCCCGGTGAGGCAGGGCCCTTAGAATAAGACGGACACACAATTCTACATGGAGACAACTTTGCTAAAATTAATTTTAAACCCTTTCAAGAACACAAGTAATTTTTTCTACCCCAAATTAAAGCTTCTTTCATTACCATACCATACATATTTAAAATGTGATTACAGTAAGACTGATGAAATTATATGGACAGATTTAATAACAACTAACATCTATAATTAACCATAAGACACAACTATAATAAAAAAAATGAGAAAAGAACTTCGTTATAAATTCCGTCCACGATATTTTTCATAGACGATTCGATCCAACTCACATTTAATAAATACTTTCCTAATTTTATGTTCACTATATTTTTTAAAATATAAGTTAGTATTCTATACTTTTTTCTATAAAAATACAACCACTGACCAAACTTGTATCTCATTCGTTAGCAATTCGATTTATTATTGTTTCACATACTTACAAATCGTGATCGAAACCTTTGAAAAATATGAATTTTCCTTTTTATAGTTGCAGGAGAATTGTAGTCCAGTTGACACTTGTACTAATTTGTGAATTTAAAGTTCAAACAGTTATTACTTTCAACGTAAACTTGAGCCGTAAACGTAAACTTCTTTGTGCCGATAGAAATTATATTCTTATGATATTAAAAATGTTTATATTTTTTATGTTAATGTTTTATATGCCTATATAGAGATCGCCATGGCCGAAATCAGTCGGAAAAATCATCATCATCATATAGAGATACATATTTTTTAAACAAATCTGTGTTGTAATCAATCGAGTATACTTTTAAGAATTATATATTCAAATTTCAATTAGTATAAATAAACGCTCAAGTTTATATTGTTATAGTTTTTGACAATATTGAATGATTCAATAATAACAATATTAATGCAACCATATTAGTATGAATACTAAATTCCGAAGTTTTTGAAACTAAAGTAATGCAAAATAACACACTTCCAAGAAAAACATTTATCTGTTCACAATTTTGTTTAAAGTTTATGTTTACTTTTTATACATTTAAGATACAAATCTTTATCTTTTCAAATGTTTATTTAAAAACAATGAAATTCTTTCGAATGTTATGCTCAGCTGTATTCTATCGTGCAATCGACGACGTATAATTCTTCTATTTAAATACAAATACTTACACATTTTCCTAACAGAAAGGCGCATTATTTTTATAGTATTTTAATATGAAAAGTCCCCTTACACTACTTTCCTTTTTCTGACAAATAAATCGTAAAACATCTAAGTAAATGGTAGTTATCCTCGACGAAGTTATAAAAATCCGTAAGGATATTATTAAAAAATAAATAAAAAACATTAATATAATTCACCATAAAAAAGTAGCATAAAAGGACCCGCTTTGCTACAGCTCTCAGAAAATGAAACAAAGACACTAACATTGTCGAAGAACTACAAATGAAAGGTACTATTTTTAACAATAAAGTGGCGAAGACTATTTACATAAATACCAGCCTTAAAGATCGACCTACAAGCACCAATTCTAAGTCGAAACGAAAAGTAAACATTTACCTATAACAATGATATGTTCAGTTACATCTCAGTCTTCATACTACGGCTAGAGTCAGTTCTAAGCTAACGGATTTCACAATCCCATAAGTAGAGGACGCATTATCTTCGAAACAATATACAGTAAAAAGCATCTCAGAATCTTTAGTTCCAATTTCGTAATACACATCTCTAGAAAAATATTTAGGTATCATTACATTAGCAACAAGTACATTAAAATTATCAAATATTGTAATACTCACAGCTTGTATGATATGTTTCATTTCCTTAAGTTTATATAAATCAATATCTACTACATTTGTGATATGTCTTTGTGCATTACCTAAAGCGTGTGCCAGGTGCAGAGTTTTATTATATTTTACAACACCTAAGTAACCCCTATTATCAATAAATTCTTTATATATCTTCAAAATAGTTATAAAACGTTCCTTATTTAAAAAATAGTTCTCTTCGAAGAAAGGGACATGCAATGTAACATCACTCCTATTTACGAAGTCCAACAAATAATTCGCTATAAATCTACAAAAGATGAGGAGTGATATTATTCCCGCGATGATTTGTTTGAAGTTGTTAAGGATGTTTAAAGAGATCATGACGACGACGATGTTCCTACTGGCCAGATGGTTGGTGCTGGAGCTGGGAGGGGCAGGGTAAACCACGTCGACCTCGGCTATCTTGAAGATAGACAGCAAAAGGTGCGAGGAGATATCCTCGTGCTGAGAATTAATGCGACTCTTGACCACTTTCAGAACATCGATGCATTCCTCCTGAAATGTTAAACGAATATAATATAAAATAAGACAAGAAGAATTTGATTTTGAAGATTTTGTTTTTGATTTTTTATTTTGATGAGATAAGACATTGGTTTATTTTCTGTCCAAAAACATAAGATGAATAAAATTGCCCTGAAATTGCCAATCCACGGTGAGCACGCGTTGTAACTGAGGCCACACTCTCTCTGACATCAATTTTAGCATTAGCAATTGTGGCATAATATATGTGGCAATCTCAATCTCCCTAATCCGGACTTGGCCCAGGTGGTGGAGTATGACCTATACCTACCTTCCTCAGGGAAGAGACTCGTGCCCCTCGGTGGGGACATCATGGGTTGATTGATGATGATTATGATATGTTGCAATACATCTTACTATTAGCTGACCCGGCAAACGTACTTTTGCAATGTTAATTGCCTTACCTATTCTTAGATCTAGCAAAGAAACACAAAACATTTCATTGAAACCGATGAACCCGTTTCGGAGGAGTTTGATAACAGACACTGTGATACGGGATTTTTATGTATCAGATATATAATTTATCTTATCCAATTACCTTCTCTCTATCCAAGAGAGGCTCTCCGGCGTCCCTCAGAGCTTCTTGTTCGCGCGGGGGCACGCTGGCCGAAATAATCACGTTTTCGTTACTCATGTTGTACAGAGTCAACGTGCAGTTTGTCTGGAAATAGAGAAAATATCATAAAAGAGATTGTTTGGTTTCCACTTGTTCAATTTCAAAGTCAGGACGGAGGAAGACTTTAAAATAGAAAAGTGGTTGTATGTTTTGCCTCGGGATGTATACTTTTTTATGGCGATGTTGTTGCACCCTGTAAAAATAGGCCTTGGGATTATAGGTTGCTTAGTTTTTAATATAGGGTGTCGCGAAAAGGTAGTTATATTAATAGTAATAGTAATACATATTTCTTTATCAAAAAACACTTTCCGTATTATCCTCATACATATATTTGATGAATATAATTTACGTACAGAATAAGTGTGTAGGATTGTAACGTCGGTGTCTGTACTAGTATACAATACTGTATGACAGACACCAGCGCCTTCCACCCGCTAAATGTAGCTGCTTAATTACAATGATATTTATTTGACAATACATTAGTACATTAGGCTTGCCACTTGTCACGTTTGGGACCTAATAAACTTGGCAAAACGTGGGTCCAGTTCTAGAGACTGGTGCCTCTGCCTACCCCTTCGGGGATAACGGGCGTGAGTTTATTTATTTATTTTTTATTTATTTTATTAGTGTTTCTACGTTAAAACTCATCAATACAAACAGATTTTATTAGCAATTTCAATCGTTTGCTAATTTTATACTCACCCCCTCTTTGTGGAGATTGTGCATGTACTGCTGGAGGAGCCTGACCGCATCTTCAGCCCCAAGACCGGTGTGGGGTCGCAGAAGGGACTCGTCGACCGAACTGAAGCCTAGGAGAAGGTAGACTCCTTCTGGCAGTTTGTATTCTCCTGAAACAGGACGTTTGTTGAATAGTAAATTTATTATTACCCAAAATGGAGACAGAAAAAGCAGTAAGCCTGCATTTCTGAAGAGGTAAGTATCAATGAGTGATAGTCGAAGAGAGATTCTATGACAGGCTTAATAGAGTAGAGGTAATTCTTAATTTTTTGCGTAGAATAATCTTTGTTGTACATCAGAAATGCGGTGTGCGTTTGGAGAAGGCACTTGTCTACCGGACTGAAACCCAGAATAAAGTACACTCCTTCTGGCAGTTTGTATTTTCCTGAAATTGAATATACTGATAACGTGAGATTAGCTCAAAATTGGCCTGGGAAAGCAGTGGACCTTCTTTTAGTACCTCTGGCGCAGGTATTTTCGTGAAGAAACTGTTCTTTTTAGTAGGCCTCTGGCGTGGGTACGAAAGAGTGATTGATAACCTGCAATTTTAACATTTCTGTACCTCTGGTGTATGAGTATTTTTTTCAATCATCATTTACAGTTTGTCGCAATCCACTTATGGACTAGAGCTCCTACATTTGCGCCATTCGTTTTTGGTCGGCGCTATTTTTCTTCTAGTAATCCTGCTGCCTCATCATGGTCGTCGACATGTCTCGATTTCCAATGCCCTCACCTGGATTAGGCCTCATGCAGATGAACGAGCCGGAGTAGCAGTAGCAGCGGCCCCGGTACGCCTGGTAAGCTGGTGCGGCGTGGGAGTAGTGCGCCAGTCTTGAGGAGCACGGGGCGCGCGGGACGCAGGCCACCTTGCAGGACACCTGGAGAGAGGTCTCGCAGACGCAGAGGTCCGTGCACTCGGCCAGCTCTGCTGAGCGGTAGAGCTGGAATAGATAATTATTATGAAACAGTTTCATGAAGATTGTAGACTGACGGACCAGTAGGCTGACTGGTGGCCAAGAAGGGTCGATGTTCGGTGGGTAGATCATCAAACTTTGTGGGCTGACATTGTGATAGCGACTGGGTAACATTGGACGAGGCTCCCAAAGGACCAGATGGGTTGGCGTGATAGAGAAGAGGCCTGTTACAAACAGTGGGCTCTAGTAATGGGCTAGAATGATAGTTGCATGTTTGTAGACAATTTTTTTTCAATATATTTTTCTCCCTTTAGGCGAGTGAATTTAATATGTGATCGGAAGGTAAATACAAGCGCCACTATTAGATATCAATTTCATATCTCAATGTAACTGGATGATAATGTAAAATCCATAGTTCATAATGGTTGATAAGATTCAATCTTGCGACCGCTAATACATCGTGTGAGCGATAATATAATTTTGGCTAAATACATAGCTACAGTAATGATGACTAGCCTTCGACTAATAGCGGATCTAAACATTAAACTTGTTGTATCATGTCGCATTGCATAAAACTTATTTTCAAATTGTCGGATAATAGGCTATTTGACCGATTTCATATTTTTTGTTGGTGTTCATGGAGTCCTCAGAAAGCGGTCATTTTAAATTCTTTTGTGTATTTCTATTAAGAAAGGCCAACGAAAATGAACTTTTTAAATAAGCCGCCAAAACGCTATCTTGGGCTAGTGCCCAAGATGGCAACGCACAGGAATTATGACGTCACTTGCCAATAAACCAACCAATGAACGTAAGAACGAATGGCCGTTTTCGATAAAACGGCTGCAGATACATAATTATCAAATTTAATCTTGTGATTTTTTACAAATAATAATTCTAATAATAATAAGACTCGTCTGATAAAAAACACCCGTAAGTAGATCCGGACTAAAACTTTACAATAATAATGTTTTTTTAGTTAAAATGCCCTAAAACGGTTTTAAGACTCATAAATAATACTGTTTTTTTCACACTGTCAAATGGCCAATTGTACCGAATACCGACTTCTTTTAAATTGGACTATAATCTCTGTGAGAAGGCTAGTTGTATTTCGACAATCATGAGACACGCACTGACGTTGTTTCAGCTCCTAGCCTGTGTTTTATACGCGGTTGGAGCTGATGATGTGAAGGATAAAGTTGTAAATACTGACCAAGGACCTGTCAGGGGGTACAAGTCCACTAAAGGGAATTTCTACGAGTTCCACGGGATCCCCTACGCTACTACACCGACAGGAAGGGACAAATTTAAGGTGAGATCACTGACTATCGATAATCTTTTATTTTGTAAGCGTCGGTACTGCTGGACCAGAATAGAAATAGAAATAAGAAAACTTTAATGCATGTGCAAGTGTTACATTTTGTGTCCTGGCTCCCAAACTAGGATTCCCTGTGCTATGGGTAGCCAGGCTACTTAATTCCATATGCTAGCTTAGGTAGGTAGTTATTATATTTTAATTATGACAAATTATTAAGAAAACAAAACTAAACACTTACAAGATCCACAAATACAAATACGATTAAAATCAGTTAACAATTCGGCTTTTCTTGGATATCATCGCCTAAATCCGGAGACAGAAATGACACGAAATACATTACCGCGATTTCTTTTACGTAGCATTCAATTTGAAGTATCATAAACGCAATGTATAGCACCTGCCAAGATGACATTACTAACCGGTAGACCTAAGAAATTTATTATGCAGAAGCGACATGAATTTGTCTGATCTGAGAGCTAGTCGTTTACCTTCAAAATTTTTAACACGCTGCTTTTCGAAACTCCGATTACTTCACAAACCCTGTCCAAAATTTTAATTTTTTTTTATGATATTTACTTTCCTCTTTTTTTAAATAAATAAACTTCTTTTCATATACATTATTTACTATTTCACGAGATTGAGCAACTTTTTTTCCACGCTTTAAATTAGTTGAAGCCATGACACATAACTATTGTACGAGGGCTGCTACTTATGTATGCGGAATAGAAAAAATAAACAAATGTATATGGCTAAATATGCTTTTATTGTTTTTCAAAGTATTCTTCACTATGATCGATGCACTTTTGCATTCGTTGAAACCAATTTGTAAAACACTTTTTCCACTCTGATTGAGGTATCTCCAAAACGTGCTGTTTGACAGCATCTACGGCATCTTCACGGGTCGAAAATCGTTGACCACGTAATTTATTGCGGCCAGACCAGATACAAGGACGGCACCCGTTCACGACTTTGTTTTTAATCAGTTGCGTTATTGTTAATTGTTATTGTGAGCCGGTCGGCCGGCCAACCAAAAAATTTACAAGTCAAAGGGCAACCCGATGATATTTAATTCTTTTTAACGGTCAAAGACGTTTTTTAGTCTTTGAAGACTTCTTTAGTTTTTGTTTCACTTTGCATACATCGGGCTATTTTGCGATTTTATATTGTTTGATGACGACATTTTGGCGACAGATCTACTACTTTGCGGATAAACCCTATTATTTTGAAAACACAATCTATTAAATTGGCGATGGCTTAAATGTTACCCGAACATAAATGACGCCACTACAATCAGCATCCATCACCATCAGGGCGATTCTCACAAAACCTCGCTGTTCAAACGATTAACAATTACTAAATAATATCTATCTAAATCACATCTAAATACATAAAATTCAAAGTCCTGACTGACTGACTCACTCATCAACGCCCAGCCCAAGCCGTTGGACCTAGGAAGCTGAAATTTTGCACAGAGGGTATAGACCCTCCGTGCAAGCCGTTGGACCTAGGAAGCTGAAATTTTGCACCGAGGGTATAGACCCTATATATAGATATAATGTTGGCAAGGAATAAGAATTTTTTGAAATTCAACCCCTAAGGGGGCGAAAAGGGTTGCCAAAATTTGTATGGGAGGTATAAAGAATGTAGTCTAATTTTCTTAAAACTTAAAATAAATACTCTTCAACACTATTGATTGGACACGTGATTCGCCGTTTTTCCAAATTTAACCCTTTAACCCCAAAGACCACGCTGACGGAGTCGCGGGCAAAAGCTAGTTATTAATACAAAGTGTATTTGCATCATTACTTGGCTTAAAAATATAACAATACGTGTGGTTTTCATTTTCAGCCTCCGTTTCCTGCTCCGGTGTGGACTAAGCCATTCGAAGCTGTTCGACAAAATATCCTGTGTCCTCAAGCCTCATTTATAAGAAATTTAGAGGTTGACGAAAATGACTGCCTTCTCATGAACGTCTTCGTACCCGATACGGAAGAAAAAAATGTACCTGTAATGGTAGTCGTACATGGCGGTGGATACAAAGGGGGTGCTGGAAACTTTATGACACCCTATGAAATCTTGCAGCAGGGCAACTTCATAGCTGTCAATTTCAACTACAGACTCAACGTCCATGGTTTTCTTTGTCTAGGCACAGAAGATATCCCAGGAAACGCTGGCATGAAAGACGCAGTTGCTGCGTTGCGTTGGGTAAAAAGAAATATTGCTGCCTTTGGTGGTAACCCTGATGATATCAATTTATCCGGACACAGCGCAGGATCTTCAGCGGTTGAGCTCTTGATGTTGTCAGAGACCACTACTGGTTTGTTCAATAAAGTTAGCCCAGAAAGTGGTGCTGGCGTCGGTTTATGGAGTATACAATTAGATCCGCTAGGATATGCCAAAAGACTTGCGAGAGAACTTAACTTTACAAACGTCGACGACATGAACGCTTTGGAAGAGTTTTTTAAAGCAGCTCCTTTGGAAGATTTGACAAGAGATATGTTTTCGCTAGAACGTGACTCCACTGTAGTGTTTGCACCTTGTATTGAAAGAGATATAGGTGGCGAAACTTTCTTAACGGAAGCACCAGTAGACATAATGAAGAAGGGAAATTTCCCGAAATTGCCTATGCTAATGGGTTTTGCAAATTTAGAAGGAATAGTACGGGCGCCTGAATTCAATGAATGGAAAAATGAAATGAATGAAGACTTTACGAAATTTGTGCCTGCTGATTTACAGTTTACAAGCAAAAAGCAAAAAGAAGCAGTTGCAAATAAGATCAAGAAGTTCTATTTCGGTGAAAAACCCCTTGACGAAAATTCTGCACGAGCATTCGTTGATTTCTTTGGTGATGTTATGTTTAATTACCCAACTTTGCGGAGTGTTAAGTATCAAATTGAAGCAGGTAACAAGAATGTGTATTTGTACGAGTATTCATTTGCGCACACATATGATTTAGTTGTTATGGAAACCTCGCTACCGAATGTCGAAGGAGCAATGCATGGTGCGCAAACAATGATGCTGCTTGAGGTACCCTCAGATTTTCTAAAAAATGTTGCTCCAGAAAGTGAAGATTATAAAAAAATGAAGAGTTTGATGAAACAGTTATGGATAAACTTTTACAAAACTGGGTAAGCATAACAACGTAGGTCTTTTAACTTATATTTTGAACGATAGGTATAGTTAGGCATTGAAAGATTCTTAGATGTCCACTAGAATATTCTATATTATTGAGATTGTAACTTTGTCAAGTTTTTAATGAAAATCTCCAAACGGAATATTTATTGTCACAGAAATAATGTCAGAATAAATTAAGGTGTGTAGTTTGGATGGTGTAATAGGTAACGACGAAACGAGCGACGTGCCTGCGTGGAAAGACCAGTGAATGTTGATGAAGCGACAGAGGTCTATCAGGATCGTGGCAAATGTCAAGCCCTGGTCTTCGCCAACCCCTATGAGATACAGGCGTTCAGTTTATTTAACGTAATATTTATTAACCGATTAATACTATAAAAAACGAGTCCTTAGGGCGGCCTTTTGCTTTAGGGTTGAAAACTTCTGACAGTATGTCCAGCCACTAGTCTTATAAGCCTCCACCAATCCGGACTAGGCCCCCGTGGTGGAGTATGGCCTATACCTTCCTCAGGGAAGAGACCCGTGCCCCTCGGGGGACATGATGGGTTGATGGTGATGATGAAAAACAATGAGGGAGGCCAATGTCCTGCAATGGGCGTCAAATGGATGATGATGAATATTTATTGCTTGTTACAGAAAACCCGTGCCGGAAGTGACATCAGACTTCCCTGATGGGTGGCCCGCAGTGTCTTCGCCTGATGCCTTCCCGTACATGGATTTGAATCTTCCGTCCACGCTTCACTGGACCCCTTTATTGGAAGAACGCGCTCGTTTCTGGGACGAGATCTATGAGAAGCATTACCGGACGCCCATCCCTCCGCCTGAGCTACCAACTAGACGTTCTGAACTCTAATATATTAATTGCAGTGGTTTCACTGTAAGAAAATCTGTATTTATTTTATTAAGATACATTGTCGCACCCATACCTACATCATGATAAAAAGTATCCAATACCTATCTAATACACGCAACAACTTATGAATGTCGATGAAGCGAAAGTGATCTGTCAGGATTGTGGCAAGTGGCAGTCCCTGGTCTCTGCCGCTTGTATTGGCATGGTGATGTAGCGATTCCTCTTTATAGCAACTGGCTGGCACAGCCGTCTACTGTGAATTTAAATATTTTGAAAGAGAATCGCTACGTTTTTGGAGATGTCAGTCGAGGGCTAGGTAGGCTAGGCGTCTCTCGATAAAAATATAAAATAAAAGTTAATAGTTGCCTAAAAATAATATTATTGCGAAAAAGCATCTTTCAATCAAGTAGTGCGCTACAGTACACAAGCTGTTGTTTGTGATGACAACGACCCGTTTCGGGCCGATTTCAAGAGACCCGGTTCGAGTCATGATGTTTTTTTTTCCAAGTTCTTTTTTTGTTGAAAAAGGATTATTTTAATTTTATATTACAAAAAAGTACCGAGCAACGCTCGGTCACCCAGGTACTGTACCTAGTAAGAAACAATCTCTTGGAAAACCTCACTTCGCAAGTATGAAATTGTGGAGATGTAGAAAGGTTTTCGTCAGTTTGAAATCTCTTGTCCACCCATACATGCGATGCCAATGTTATACCGGATACCAATCTAATGAATGAACTTATGAGCTTAGACGTTACTTATCAGCCGGTTAAAGTAAGCGAATTTCATTGAAGTGCATATTGTTTGACGAGTACTACAGAGTTCAATGAAGTGAATGCGAACAGGTGTATCCGCCGGTTGCTCTCGGGCGTGGTTGGTGTGGCTCTATGAGTGTTTTGGCTCTATACCATATTCGTTTGGGTCTTAGACAAAATGTAAACATTTCAGTACTCTTTAGACTATTTTCATTGTCAAAAATTTTTATTTCGGTTTTTACACTAAGAAATAAGTAAAATAGATTAGATAACATCTAATTTCTTTAAAAATTAGTGTTTAATATAATATAATAATTTTTTTAATATAATAAATTAAACTTATTATATTATTGCGTAAATTAAACTTATTATAAGTTGCTTAAGCATTAAAGAATATGGTCTCTTATTTGGCCCACATAGTCTATTCACGATAATTGTTTAATTTAAGACATTAATCGTTAAAAATAGTTATAAATGTATACTCCTCTGGCCTCCCCATTTTTTTTCCCCTCCCAATAATGATTTTATGGCACGATATTTTTAAATACGTATGCCATTATGTTTTTTTAAATGTGATCATATGCTTTTATAAACATCGAAATATATTTCATCAAAATATACAGTATTTTTTTTATTATTAATATAAAGAAAAGTAACTTACTTTCATGTCACGTTACAATAATGTCACTTCATCTGGCGAAACTCAAAGAAGTAAAATTTGACTTAAAACCGCAAAGGTATGTTTTGTCCATGAACTACGCGCATACAATAGTGTTAAGTTAGAAACAAGCTAATGACGTTGAGCAAAATTCCTATAATATAGCGTCAATTTGCGATTCACTGTAGGAAAGCGTGTTTCTGCCAGTCGCTGGAGTATTTCCTCTGGCAAGTCTATGTTTTTGTATTTTATAGTTACGAAATTGTATATTTGCACAATGCAATGTTTATTGTGTGTAGATGTCATGTATTACGTTAAACGGTGATCAGAAAAGCGAGTGATATGTTTTTGTCGGTTTTGTGCGATTTTGTCACTCCTCTGGCGTCACTCCTCTGGCATATTTCATGTTTTATTTAATACGTGTCCCCTTTCTTAGCTATAATCAATGGCCTGTCACTTCCCTGCTTTAATTTGTGACTACTCTGCCAATAGTGTCAGTCCTCTGGTAACACATTTTCCCTCTGGTGCTTATAAAATAAAAAAAAATGGAAAAATCTTCTGGCGCTCATCATTAAACATTTAAAAATTGTGTCAAATAGAGAAATTATCAATATTGAATGGAACAGATTACATTTCCTTCTGGGACACAAAAAAATCAAATACCGTATATTCACCCATATAACGAATGCCAGTCGTTAAGCCAAGTCAGAGGCCTTAGGGCGGCTTGAAAACTTCTGACAGTAAGACCAGCCATTAGTCTTACAAGCCTCAGGGAAGAGACATGCCCGTCGGCGGGGACATAATGGGTTGATGATGATTCAAAGTATCTAATGAAAATTAGTATTTTCAAACAGAGAAGGATTCTCACCCGTCTTGTTTCCCCCATCTTTATGTACTGGGCCTCGTCGTCACTCTCCGGCTTCTTGACGACGCAATACTTGGCGGGCTCCCGCGTGGTCGTCGGCCGAGGCGTCGTCGTGGTCGTTGTAGTCGTAGTCGTGGTCGTCGTTGTGGTCCTCCGCGTCGTCGTGGTAGCTTCGGTCGTTGGCACTGCGGCCCGTGGTAGACATAATTATTGTAATGGTAGGTTATTGGCCTGCCTGCCCAAGAGTTATCTTTTAGGATTGTTCCACACATTTCACCTATGTTTACCTAAATGAATTAGGTCGACTGGTCGATGTGGACTTAAATGGCGCCGTGCTAACTCTGGGACGGTTTTATTAAATTGATAGTTCAATAAACAGACGGATGGACACAACGGATGTTTAACTTGTCACAGTTTATTTTTTATATTATTAAAATTGGTAATCTCTTGATTCTGCAACTATCAACTTAACGATCCGCGTCGCATGTTTCGCCAATTATACGAACGTGTGAGTACAACATGGACTACCAGACTCTCTTTCTAAAACGGGTATTGTGTCGGTATCAGTATTTTAAATACGAGAATTCCGGTATTTTTCGATATTCACGATTTTTACATCATTGGATCTACCATTCTAATATATTCTCCTAAGTCATGACCGTAAAAATAACAATTGAAAATCAAACTATTTTCAAACTCAGGTCTTAGCAGGATAATTTTCGTTTCATATCTCGCACCCGAGTCATCCAAATCTTTCAGAAAATACCGAAGTAACAGAGGATAATGGCTCATACACTCGTAACGATTTATCGTAGCGATTTCAGACTGTGCAGATTAATCGAACGTTCCTAGTGCCTCCACACGCCTCCGATATGGATGTCGATCGAGCAGTTCTCCGCAGAAGCTCACGCAAGAAACATGTCATTCACGATGCACTTGTGATATTAGGCCTGGTTATATTGTGTTTAAAGAAAAAAAGAAGCGAAGTCTAAAGACTGGCTCATGAAAAGGAAGCAATTTTCTCATACGAACTTGTTAATTGAATTGAAATTCGCTCCGAAAGATTTTCATAGTTATTTAAAGATGAATGAGGAGGCATAATTAAATCTGCTGGCTTAGCAAAGCTTTGCTTTGATAGCGATCCGCACGCGCGCACATTTGCGAGCTCCGTGAAGTACTGTTGAACTGAGCGATCGCCGCCACACGCGACGATAAAACTGTCCGAACCCAATCGACAACGATTTATTAATAAAAATTGCAACTGTTACCGATATTTTCATACACACGATCGATACAACACTGCGCAAACTGATCTGAACAGATTAATCGCTACGATAAATCGTTACGTGTGTATGAGGCATAATACACACCCGTAGTGGTTTCCACGAGAACGGGCTCAGAGATCTGCGCGATCTCGTTCGGTATGACCGTCTGCTCGGACATGGTGGTCATCGGGCTGATCTCTTCAGCCTCCGGGACGGCCAGCTGGATGGTTCCCAGCTGGGTGGTGTGCCGGTGGTGGTGGGTGGTCGTGCGGTGGTACACGGGCGTTTCTGGCGCCACGGTCACGTAGCGGATGCCGTTGTCGAAGGGGGTGGTGGTTAGGGCACCATAGGTCTTCATGTGGTAGTCGCTTTGGGATTCCACTGGAAGGGCAGACGATGCGATTACTTACAAGGGCAATTTAGTGGTTTTGAAACGTTTCAAGCACGTCTTTATGTGCACCGACTCCAATTTTTTTTGGGAGTGGGACATTTGGGTTGGTGAAATGAAGTACTTGCTTAGTTAGACACAGAAGACGTGTTCAGCACGCTTTCTAGATTAGATGCAGAGCTTTTTTTGAGATATTGTCCTCAGCTCTGTGGTGACTATGATTAAACTGTTTTCCAGACTTATCAACGCTGGGATTGAGCCATAATGTCGCCGCCACCTGAGGCAGTCGAAGAGCTGCAAGAACGTCGGTGCGGTAACAAGCGCAAACGAAATTATGGCACGCTTAATTTTTGATTTGGTGTCTCATATGGAACCGACAATGTTCAGTCGCGTAATTTACCAACGATTGAGTCACAGCAACCGCTGCCAGCCGAGCAGTAGAGCTGCGTAAAATCGCTCCCGGGGCACGTGAAATAAGTTGCATCGCGCGATATCTTTCTTGGTATACCACCATATTTAATGAGGGAAAATCTGTGCCACACAGTGTGGATATACATAGGCTGCTACTTATGTATGCGGAATCTGGGATTCCAATAATTTTAAACACAATGTCTGACCTCCATGGTCCAATTCGTTCTTTTTTTAAATACTGGCCGCTAATATTTTTCTCTTATTGAGAATATCGTTAGTGTTTTGTTTTTGTTGGGTTTAAAATGTCATATCGCTGAAAAAATGGAACTCACTCGTGAAAATATTCGTGCTATGATTTATTACGATTTTCGACGTGGTTTAATGCAACAACAGTGCGAAGATCAATTAACTTCGACATTTGGTGGTGAAGCTCTATCAAAAACGACTGTGTATCACTGGTTTAGTGAGTTTAATCGCGGGCGCAGTAAGCTCACGGACGAAGTTAAAGAAGGTCGCCCGAAATCGGTGGTTGTGCCACAAAATATTGAAGCTGTGCGAAAACTAATAATGCAAGACCGCCATGTTACGTATCGCGAGATAGAGGCTATTCTGGGCATATGTATGACGAGCATTCATAGGCTATTACATGAACATTTGTCTGTAAAAAAAATTTGTTCGCGTTGGATCCCGCACAACTTAACTCAGGATCAAAAAGATGCTCGCGTCGAATGGTGCAAGAAAACCTTAAAAAAATTCAACGGAGGCGACTCAAAATCTGTTTATAATATCTACACAGGTGACGAATCCTGGATCTACGAGTACGATCCCGAAACTAAACAACAATCAACAGTTTGGGTGTTCCAAAATGAGCCGAACCCTACGAAAGTGGAAAAAGCAAAAAGTGCAAAAAGCACTGTAAAGCAAATGGTGCCTGCTTTTTTGGTATTAATGGCCATGTGGCTACAATACCACTGGAGAATCGCAGAACGGCTAATTCGGAGTGGTACACGACCATTTGTTTGCCGGAAGTATTTGAAGAAATACGCCAAAACAACCAGCGACGCAGAATCATACTTCACCATGACAATGCCAGCTCATCTCAGGAAACAACTACATTTTTGGATGGTCAAAAAATAGAATTGATGGGTCATCCACCGTACAGCCCTGATTTGGCTCCCAATGATTTCTATTTATTCCCAAATGTAAAGAATAAATTACGTGGTCAACGATTTTCGACCCGTGAAGATGCCGTAGATGCTGTCAAACAGCACGTTTTGGAGATACCTCAATCAGAGTGGAAAAAGTGTTTTACAAATTGGTTTCAACGAATGCAAAAGTGCATCGATCATAGTGGAGAATACTTTGAAAAACAATAAAGCATATTTAGCCATATACATTTGTTTATTTTTTCTATTCCGCATTCATAAGTAGCAGCCCTCGTACACACACAGGCTGCTTACGATACGATATCATACAAACTGAATACAAGGTCGTACATAAAAAAATGTCTAGTTTCGGACACTTACCTACTTATGTTAAATACTTACAAAGTGGCAGTGGACGAGGCATTAGCTCGGAAAACTGATGGCCGTTGGGGCGAAAACGTTCTGACCTGGCGCTAACCTGCTGACCTAACCTAAGCAGGTGACGCAGCGTGGGCAGGCTACCCACCAGGATACGGTGGCGGGGAGTCCCTGGATGCGGATGACAAGACCGGGAAGCTTGGAAACCCACGAGGAAGGCCTCTGTCCAGGAGTGGGCATCAAATGGCAGATGATGATGATGGATACTGACCAACGCATGGATTGAGCCACAGCAGCCGCTGCCAGCCGAGGCAGTCGTAGAGCTGCGCGAAGTCAGTCCCGCGGCACGCGCAGGCGGCGCGCAGGCGTGTTCCGAGCACGGCAACCACGGCGGCGCGGCAAGCGGCCGGTGCGCCCGCGCAGCCCTGCGTCACCGCGTCCACAGCGCACCACTGCTCGTAGTTTTCCAGACGGATTCTGGGAAAGGAATTGTTGATTAAAGAAATATAGTTGGTGCGCTTGCCGTCTTCCGTCTCTGCTCACCCTGATTAAGCTCTGCGAATCAGAGCGAAACCTGGTCGGACCCTTCCAACAGAATTCACGTAAGTGTATTCGTAAAACAATTTTATAATGTAACTACGCATTACGAAAGTTTTAGTTTTATATTTTTATATAGTTGGTTTTGAAAACGTCTGAATCTATATAGAGTTTAGTAAATATAGGTTTAACTTGGGTACGTCCAGTCGACAGCACATCAAGCTTTAAACCTGATTTCTCTACGCAGTTATGTCACGGGTGAATTCTCAATAAAAATGAAAGTGTTGACTCATTATAATAGATTGCATGATAACATAAAATCCATGTTATGCACTCTTTCTAGAAAATTAAAAACTTTTATTTACAGAACATAAATGCAGAACGTGAAAACCGTTCCTTCAGTTGGAAATTCTCGGCTTATTTTAATCTCGATCCAATTTCGAAACTAGGCGCGGTCAATTTGGTTGTGAAATGTGGCGGTTTTAAGCTCAGGTTAGGTTGTTAAGCTTAGATTCTTAGACTCTAATGGAGCTAAAAGCAAAAGGTACATCGGTAGCCAAATAAGCCAACCAAAAATCACATCCGACAACCGCTCATCAAAATGATGCTTAAAGCATGGTAATCCAATACAGATTATATTTTCACAATATCGAAATATTTTCGTTCGACATTTCGCGTGTATTTCTGCAGTGACCACTGCAATTGTGCCACTCGATATGGTACTAAGAAAGAGGGTATCTCATCCAGGAACCTTATTCATCGCATTAGCTGTTTAAAGTCATTAAAAGTCACACACCATTAAAAATATCTACCTGAATCACTGTCATGTTAATAAAAACTATAGATGTCTAAGGACCTCCAATAACCGACCCCATGTTCCTTTGTGCCAGACAGGCGGGCCTTAACAATTGTGCCAGCCAATAGGAGCAAGTTCAGTATAATCCGTCAGAAATATGTAGGCACTCGGTGTCAGACCACTATCTTACGAAATGCCTAGATATTTCACACAACTGAAATTGACGCCGATGTTATAAGACGTCTGTTAAGCAACTCACTTGGTTTTACAGTTATATTATCATTACGTAGCGCTAGAATATTATAAGAGAAGGAGAAAGAGGCAGACAAAGAGTGAGATTGGTGTTACAATGTCTGGAGAGAAAGAGAGAGACGGGCTGCGGTACTATAATATCAAGGAAAGTAAAAAAATTCTCGGCCTGTCATCGAAAGACTGACATTTTCAGTTAAAACGATTTTATTTCCTCTACAAAATCTAATATTACTTCATAAAATTTGGTGGTGTTTCTTCAGCATCAGTTTACCTTCCCGAAAGTGAGATTCTGGATGGCTCGTGTTACAATAAAGAGAAACGTGGAAAGAGGGAGACGTAGGATGCTGCGTTTGAATGTGATGAAAGAGCGAGGGAATTGGTCTACATGCACGAAAGACGAGCCAGAAAATTAAAAAATTAAAAATTTATTGTAATATATTATTGAAATTATTTAAGTACTTGTGATATTAGTTTATATATAGCCTTAGTATACTGTGTATCTTGTTTGTACAACATATTAATGTATCAATTTAAGTACTTATTATTTGTATATATGTTTTGTGGCATGCATGTATGTATATACATATGTGTTACGTTCCGGGTGCCAAATAAAAAAAAAAATATGGTCCCAACTGAAAATCAGTTTTACTGGTGATGTGCTATCCATAGCACACACCAGTGAAGTATGCTGAGTTGGAGCCCTTTTTTATTGTCACAGGAGCACCTGAGGCGTTTGGAGTTGGGGGTGGCTGGGCACCATACACTACTGAGTGGAGCCCTGCTGCCGTAGATTTAAAAAACGGTTGTTTGTTTCCCTTTGTCTCTATTTTATTTTTCTTGTTTTGTTGACTCTTGTGTATTTTGTTTATTATGTACTTTTGTCTTCATTGCACTGACCTCTCTTGTAACTGCACAGCTTGATAAAGGGCTTAAATGTATTTCAGTGTTCTTAGACCTAAAAAAAGCCTTTGACACCGTCTCTCTTCCAATCCTTATAAGAAAACTGGAAGCAATTGGAATTAGAGGCATTCCCCTCGAACTCTTCAAAGACTACCTAACAAATAGAAAACAGAGAGTAAAGCTGGAACAACACATAAGTGAGGACGCAGCTATTACATACGGTGTTCCTCAAGGAAGCGTGCTTGGTCCGACTTTATTCTTAGTCTATATAAATGACCTCTGCAACCTTAGTATTGAAAACGCCGCAACATTTGCGTACGCTGATGACACAGCTGTTGTTTTTCGCGGAAACTCTTGGAAAACCGTGAGAGATAGTGTCGAAAGGGGAATGTCTCTGATATCACAGTGGCTGGAAAATAACCTGCTTACACTGAACACGTCAAAAACAAACTACATCTGCTTTAGCTTAAATAATCGTGCACAGCCAAGCAATGACTTTAAAATCAAGCTTCATAGTTGTGATAACATCACCACAGGAATCTGTAACTGCCCTCATCTGGAAAAGGTCATGCACACTAAATACCTCGGCGTTATTGTAGATTACAGATTATCATGGCACCTACACCTTGAACACGTCGCCACTAGACTAAGGAAACTAATCTGGATATTTAAAATACTGAGACATGTTGTGCCCCGAAATATATGTAAAATTAAAAATCAAGACCCACCCAGAAATCTTTTAAATGAGATATACATTGCTCTGGTGCAATCAGTTCTAATGTATTGTCTACCGATTTGGGGAGGTGCATCAAAGACCAAATTTCTTGAGCTGGAAAGAGTGCAGCGTATTTTAATTAAAGTGATGTATTTTAAAAAAACACGCTATTCAACGCACAAATTATATCAAGAAAGTAATTTACTTTCTATAAGAAAATTATATGTATTGCAAATTGTTTTAAATAAGCACAAAAGCACTCCATATGACCCAAAAATACAAAATAAAAGAAATAAGGATATCGTAGTAAAAACACCTGTGATACGAACTAAATTTGCTAGGATGCAGTTCAGTGCACAGTCATCTTTCACATACAATAAGATAAATAAGAATATAAAAATTTACGATAAAACTTACTTTGAATGTAAAAAGTGTATTATAGAATGGTTGTATAGCTTGAATTATAATGAGACAGAAAAACTACTAGAATGAATAAAATAATGTAAATACACGTGTCAATAAATACGGATACACCGACACGCATACATAATATACACACGAACACGAACACACACACACTCATACACACACACACACACACACACACACACACACACACACACACACACACACAAACACACACACACACACACACACACACACACACACAAACATAATTGGCTAAGTTTATTTTTATTTTTGTCTTATAATAATAAAGTTTATAACTTAATATGATTTATGATATGGAAGAGCGGAGTCATCTAGTACAGGCATTGCATGCTTAAAAGGTGACTCCATTTACTATGTACGGAAAAAAATGAAGTTAAAGAATAAATATTTTGTATTTATTTTTGTATTTTGTATTGTGTTTCTGTGACATACTAATAAAATCTTTCTTTCTTTCTTTCTTTCTTTCTAAAAGAGAGAAAGAAAGAGATTGTCGGTCTCTGGTAGCAGAATGTCTCTCTAGTCCAAACACTGCCTGGGGTGCCATAAAATCACTAAAGGCTATAAAAATAGATCTAGCTCTGCAATCACTCGTAGCCTCAGCTGCCTGAGTGATCGTAAACGATCACTAATGTTAAGCAACATAAGGCGCGTACAGTGCATAGATGGGTCACAGTCTATGAGTAACGCTATACTTGAGTCATTACAATTGTGCGAACTGAATCACAAACATTTGTATCAGACCTCTCTCTCACACATAGAGGAGGCATATCAGGCATATTAGAACTCTCGCTCGCACGTTTGTAATGGCTCAAGTATAGTGGCATTTTTCCGAGCGGTTCCGTGCTTCGCAAGGCATGTTAAGCAGTTGGTGCCGGCTGCCGTCGATAGATGGCAGTCGTTAAGCCAAGTCAGAGGCCTTAGGGCGGCTTGAAAACTTCTGACAGTAAGACCAGCCACTTGTCTTACAAGCCTTCACCAATTTAATCCGGGCTAGGCCCCCGTGGTGGAGTATGGCCTACACCTTCCTCATGGAAGAGACCCGTGCCCCTCGGTGGGGACATAATGGGTTGATGATGATGTGTCTGCAAAGCCACTAGAGTGAGATGTAGTGACAGTATGTAAACATGTCCCTTTGTCACTTGATGTGCCATTTGCCACCGTCGGAATGAAACACCCGGTTCTCCGGTCACAATAACTACCCGTTTTATGTAACAGCGTACGGTGTTCAGTAAATGGACCTGATACGTTCCACGGCAGAGATTGCCGATATTTTCCTGGCCTCGCGCTCAAAATGAAACTCGTGTACATTTTTGAATAATAAACAATATTTATTTAAAATTCTTCCGAACGCGAAACACTGGTTTTCTATTTAGGGTTGTTAACGCTCAGTGATCTATCGTAATTGGGTATTTGACAGGATGTCAAATGAGTTACTTTTAAAACAGAATTTTGTATAAAAATACTTCCTTGTGACGTCACATTTCGATACCTTAATTCGCAAACCAGCCAACTCCATATACGATTTCTGTGGCGTAGCGGTTAGCGCATCTGACTACCTAGCGAGACGTCCCGGGTTCGAATCCCGGCTGGGGACAAAAAAAAAAGAAACCCAGGTCTTGGATGTTTACATGTTTGTGACTAGTGTGGGGCCAGAAGCAATGTATGTGCCTGTATGTAAATGTAATGTTATGTCATTCTAACTCAAATGGAGTTGGCTGGTTTGCGAATTAAGGTATCGATTTCAGAGCACTCTTTTTATGTTTCATCTTTTTAAAAATTGTATTAACTAGTATATGATTAAAAGAAATACATTTTCCGAATAATTTTGTAATTTTTGTTTTACTCGAGCATCTCAAATAATTTATTCTTGATAGTGTCAAATACCGTCACACCCGTGGATTCCGCGTGGTTAGGCAGATACCAGGGTTTGATATTTGTCATGAACCTTACTAACATAATGGCTAACGGCTAGAACATTCACTGTCTCGATGGTTTATCCATTAAGGCGCTTGACTACCAAGGTCGTGGGCTCGAATCCCACTGGAGGCCGCTGCACATTTGTACAAATGGCCTCAGTCGATATGTTTGTAATGTCTTTGCCTGGTTACCATAGCACAGGGTATGCTAGTTTGGGACCAAGAGTTTTGGGTCAAGTGATTGTGTTGCGTGGAAGTTGTATTATTATATTTCTTTAGCGTCATCAACATTAATTTCCTTTTATTTTGCCCTTCGTTAAAACATCCCCCACCTTGGCCGACGTATTTCCGTTTGGTTCATCCCCTGTCGACCCTTCCACCTATTTTCTACCTACCCACTTGGCCTAACCAATGAAATATTCTTTTTTTATTCTAGTTCTAATGCTTCTGTCAATTACTTATCCGAGGAGCTTGGATCCAACTACATATATTAGCTGTTTTATGCATGTGTCGGTTCAGAGTCATCATCATCGGTTGATGATGATGGTTGATCTGAACCGACCTATTATGACCCCACCGAGGGGCACGGGTCTCTTCCCATAGGAAGGTATAGGCCATACTCCACCACGGCGGCCAAGTCCGGATTGGTGGAGGCTTGTAAGACTAGTGGCTGGTCTAGTTTAGCTGGTAAGTTTTTCTAGCCGTCCTGAGGCCTCTGACTTGGCTTAACGACTGTCATCTATCGACTGCAACCGCCACCAACCTGCTTAACGCCCGGAACCGCTCGGAAAAATACAACTAGCGGTAGTCATAGACGGTCACCCATCCATGCACTGAACGCGCCCTATGTTGCTTAAGATTCGTGATCGTTTAAGATCACTCAGGCAACAGGGGCTACGAGCGATTCATTCTGGGCCATATTCAAGCGTAAATCCTATACGATTCCAATAGTCTAACTGACCAATTCCAGGCTAATTCGATTTCTATCGCATATATATGGAATTTGGTCTGGATTTTGTGCGCATAATTAGGCCTCTGGTGATTCTAGTCCATGTTTGTGGTAGTATTTCAATGATTCGCGTTTCTCATCGAAAGTGTAGAAGTTTACCCAATATACAGGGTGTTGATTTGTACAGTTTAATCCCATTCAGGGGTGGTTATTTACATGATACTGAAGCAAAAAAAATACATAAATAAAAATTTTTTATAGTGAAAATCACATAAAAATCATAAATTTATATAGCTTAGCTTCTATCGTTTGCACTTGACGGGTCCGGCGCGGGTTTCGCGGGGCGGGGCGGGAGAGTGCGCCCGCGCGCCCGCCGTCGGCGCCGCAAAACCGGGGATTTTAGGTGATTTTCACAAAAAAAAAAAAAGAAACATATTTTTTTTTGCTTCAGTATCATGTAAATAACCACCCCTGACTCGGATTTAACTGTAGAAATCAACACCCTGTATAAACGCGCCTACACCAGTTAAACGTATGTCTGTTCACCCTTCTCCCAGCTAAGACGGTTGATGGTAGAAACGTGGAACAATTTAGGGCAGTGCATCAAACGAAATTAAAAGGACAACTATCACGGCTTAGCGCCAGTTTCTGCGCTGAGAATTTCGCTAAGTAACTATTTGACTGTAGTGGTGTCTCTCAGATTTGTCAAAAGAAGCGTGATAATAAAGATAAATAGATAAAAAAGTATTTATTGCCTCATCAAAATCCAGCCAAATTCGAGAAAAAAGGAACTGGCGACGCAGCAGCCGTGTGTAATACAGGAATCACTTCGAGCTACTTTTGACCCCTTCACAACTCTACAACTATTTAACCTACGTATATGAAATTTGGCACATTTCTTAAAGTCCATTAGCTTGCCTAGAATTCAAAGTTTCATCAATGTTGCTCAAACGGTTATAGATATATTAACGTCTAAAAACCGGCATTTTTATGACTGACTGACTGACTCAGTTATAGATCAAAAACCTAACCCACTTCTAGATGACCTAGAAACTTGATATTTGGCATCAAGGTAGACTATTAGGCATATACAAAGGAAAAAATCTAAAATCTGAAAATTATTGATATTAATATCCTCATAGTATTTAGTTCCAAATTCTGCCAATAGATGGCGCTTTTCAATTCTATATCGCGGTATGGTTTTGTCTCAACCGATTCTACATAATGTCTGTAAACGACTTCCGATGCACGTTTCTCTGAATAGTTAATGAGTTTCTGAAAAGTCGTATACAATGTTCGTAGCCGATAACTAATAACGATGGATGGGAACCGACAACTTATCGGATCCTTGGCAATAAATAACGATGTGTTTATTAGTGATCAATACCAATAATCTCTGTACAAAAAGCAGTGATATCCCATGAAAAACATAAATGTGAATGATAAGAGAGCCAAGTTCAATATTAAGAGCAGACGTCGTTATCGACTTCGCCGACAAAAGAATTGAGATCTATATGGGTGCTGCCAAGTTCTCTGAAGAAAATAATGAAATTTTAGTTACAAGATCACTAGAGATGTAAATCGTTATTCAAGCTTAAGATTTGACTTGGCTAGTTTTCACGTACGGCGCCCCATTGCACGAGCGACAGGACGGCCCCCGGGGTGTTTTAGGAGGTATGCCTCTCCTATTTTTAGGAGAGGAGAGTCCGACACACGGCCGTCGCCCTCCCCCAAGGGTGGCGGTTATGGTGCGTAAAGCATTTCACCTCGTCAAAAAAAAAAAGTTTACAATAAGGCAAAGGTCGACTAATACACTTGAGAGCAAAAAACGTTCATCATCAATGATGATGAACGTTTTTTGCTGAGGGAGGCTGATGATTCATCATCATCAGCCCCCCTCCGCCCACTGCCGCGTATAGGCCTTTTCCCCACTGCGCCACATCGAGCCAAGTTCGAATGTATTTAAAACCGCGGTCTTACTCGGCCGTCGATCATCCACTTAAGAATTTACTTAGTGAAATTCTCAGTTCAGAAACCGGCCCTTAGTAGGCTTCACAAGTTTATGATTAATAGGCGACCAACTTATGAAACGAAAATTTAACACAAAATCTATTGAAAATTACTTTGATGAAGTGGCATGATAGTGGTTACATCTGTAAAAAGTTGTTGCTGCAGATTAAAAAATCGGCTGTGGCGCAGCGGTTAGCGCATCTGGCTACTTAACTACGCGAGAGGTCCTGGGTTCGAATTCCGGCTGGGTTGGAAAAAATCACCCCAGGTCTTTCAGATTTGTAACATTCTTTTTAACATTCCAAAATTTCTAGGCTGGCTGGAAGAAATTTCTTTAGAAATAAGTCCGCCTTTGCACTTATTTTCTATCACAAACCTGTTCTTTAAGTTATATCATGTAATTTTTTTTGCAGTAAAGTGTAACAACGACAACAATAGATTGGGAGATTTAATTGGAATTTCCAACGTTAGATAGATAGAACGTATCAGAATCGCAACCACAAAGCTAGCAGTGATGCAAATCCGCTTATCCTGGCTTCATTACAGTTCTCCTATGTCTCTTTGGTTCTGATAATTTGATCGTATGCTATGTTTCGTTCATACGACATGTACAGTACCTACAGAGTTATTAATGCGCAATAGGCTACTTTCAAGATATATCAGATGATGATATCCGTAGACAATCGAAAGTCGTCGACATAGGCCACCGGATGAGTAAGTTGAAGTGGCAATGGGCGGGGTACATAGCACGAAGAACTGATGGCCGATGGGGCCGAAAGGTTCTTGAATGGAGACCACAGATCGGCAAGCGCAACGTAGGACGATCAGCCACAAGATGGACAGACGATCTCATCCAAGTGGCAGGGAGACGCTGGATGCAAGCCGCTTCCAACCGGTCTTTTTGGAAATCCATGGAGGAGGCCTATGTCCAGCAGTGGACTTCTTGTGGCTGAATGATGATGATGATGATGATGATGATGATGATATATCAGAAATAACGTGACAGTCACAGCGTAAGGTTTGTTCTGACTAATAGTTTCTGCTTTGTGAATGGTTTCGTAATAAGGTATTTATTTGAAATGAAATGAAATCTTTTGAAATGAAAACTTTAATGTGCTTGACTGTGGGTGTACATTAGCGGTAACCGATGCTTATTAATAGAACGCCAGAGTCTACCTTTTCAGGTGTAAACACATACCTTAACTTAACTATATACAGGTAATTACTTAATAGGTACTATTATCTAAGCTAATCCTTATAATCTAGATACTCTTTCAAACTATAAAACCCTTTCTTTAAAAGATATTCTTTGACAATGGACCATAATTCGGGATTTTTTTCCTTTGCTGTATATGAAAAGGAAGCTAAACTGGATAGCCCTACGTTCTTAGTTTTTACCTCAGCTAAGATTTTCATTCGTGATTTTGGTTTTGAAAACCTTCTCATTCTAAAAGGGCGTATAAGCAAAACGGAACGGAATAATAGTCGTGTATCCACGCCATCCACGTTGAAGCATTTAAAAAAAAAACTGTCACTGCTCTGTCAGTGATTTCGTATGTAGGTACAGCAAGGATGTTATAATCAAAGAGGATAGAGCACTACGAAAAAGCTTCCATAGAAAACTAAACTCTTTGTCTTCTCAAATAAAACATAAAATCGTATAAGTAAGCAACTAGAGTAAAGTGTCCAGAGCGAGAGCCACAAACTGAAGGAGTGTGTCTTACTCTTACTCATTTATGTGGAATACTATGACCATGATGTTGTAAAATGTAGGCCATGTGTTTGATTACCCAATGGTCTCTTTTCAGTTTTACTAAAAACGAAAGCTTACGTTTAAAAAGGATGGATGCTATATGAGGCTCTGGTTCGACATTACAAAATCCTGCATTTTGTGAAGCCTGCAAAAGCCGGTATTTTAGAAAATCGACGCCTTACTGCTAAAACCGGCTATCTGCATGAAATGCTATTTCGAGAAAACTCGCGTTTAAGTTTTGGATGTCGTTAACTATATTAAAACTTGTAATTGTGCATGCTTGGTTTGTGTTTTTGTTTCCGTTATTTCGACCATTATGTAGATGTTGAAGAGTAGATTTTGATGGTTTATATAACTCAGTTTTGACAAAAAGGGCACTTTGTTGGTTTTAGCAGTAAGGCGTCGAAATAAGATTTTAAACCTAAGGTCTTACCTAGGTTGAAGGAAGATCCTGTACCATTTGTAGTGGTGAGTAAAAGGCTTCAAACCTCTGTAGCATACCTAAAGTTTGTACGTTTGTACATGAAAAGTTGCCGTTTGGAGTACATTATGCCAATCGATAGGAAAAATAATTATCACAAACAACAAATACTCTTTGACAAAATGTCCGAAATTTATTACTAATTGTAACGCAAAATACTTTAAAATGATGATAATGGACAATTGAATGAATTAAATTGTTTTTTTTTTTATATTTTATATTTTCAAACGGGAATAACTCAGAAAGTATCACTTAGTTTACTTTTTATTGACGTGCTTACCAACCCCTTTAGGTACGTTGCACAGGACTTTTCTGTTACCTTTGTGTTTTGTTTGCTAAGAAGATTATTAGAAAGTAAGTAATAAATAAATATTTACAGCCTGTGGCGAAAAAAGTAATGGTACTAAGCGACGGAAGAAAATGTTGAACTGGAAGAACTACCAACGAAGCAACCACAGCTCGATGCAGGTGCCCAAACTGACTGAATGCATTCCCCAAAAGAAGAAGCTTTGAATATTATGTTTGAATAGAAAAATTGACAGGAGGTATAATAGAATATTTAATTTTATACTTAATAATTCTATTCTATTTTGTAATATTAGCTTTTATGCATATTTTAAATGTAAAAAAAGACATTCAAATGTTTGTCATCAATCTAGCTAGCTACATGAGTTTTATTCGTATTGGCAAGTTAGATTTTATTATCTGAATTTACAATTTGTACACTAAAATTTGTCTGCAACAACATTTTTAATTTTTAATTTAACCCTTGTCGAGACCAAGAGTACCATAATGATATAAAGTTCTAAATTGGTTCACTGAAAATAATTTGTAAACTTATGTAGATCAAAATATGATTAAGTTAATTCCGCAGAATGAGTGCGATTTCCGCGATAAACAGTAGCCCATACTGTAACTGATGATAAGAAATGTAAGAAAAGTTCACTATTAATAACTGTGAATATAAGTAAAGTTCACTATCTTGCACGTATCCATGTATCCATGCAAGATAGTGAACCTTACTTATTCTCAAATTAAAGGCCCAGACTCGAATCGAGCCATGAATGTATGCTAAGTAATTTTTGTAGCAATACCACTCAAGGTTTTAAAAACGTATTTTAACATGGTCGAAGTTGAGTTTTATCTTTACTCTTCTCTCTACTCTTCTTTTCCATTACAAACCTTATTTGAGGGCAGTATGTAATGTACTGTACATTAACACTCAATAAGCAAGTTGTAAATTGTATACATTTAAATGAGTTATTTCTTTGTGTTAATTTTTGGATTAAAGCTAATTTTATGACTTGATTTTGGCTTTCATTTTATAATGTTAAAACTTCGTTAAATGCAAATATAAGTATAATATAAGTTCTTCAGTCAATGAATATACCTGCCACTAGGTACTGTGTCGCCCATTATGGAAGTAAATGCCCAAGTTACTCCTAAAGAGAGAACTTCGCTCGTTCCTTCCGGCTGGCTTCCCTTATGTATCGTCCGGTTTTCATTGACATCAAGGTCACCCTACTTAGAAAGAGATGACATTCACTAGTTCGAGCCTCCTTGTCAGGACATTTTTTGGTCAGAGTACTCAATCCTCTTTGATTATTACATCCATGAGGTACAGTGCCACCATCTTATCTGTTCAGTTGATAGCGGCGCTAGTGGAGAATTTAATAGTAACATTTAAGAAATTTACCTAGGAAAATGAGAATATTTTAATCCGTCTTTAAATTTTAGTGAACATATATCTATAAATCTTAGTAAGTGAATAAATAAAACAAGAAATGGGGTACAGAATTTACAATTAATTAGTTATTTACAATTTTGCCCACTTGAACATATAATTTGGTGGCGCTGTACATACTTCAGTATTTATTTTTTAAAGGCAACAGACTAATTACTTCTGACAGATTCGAATGAATGATACTTTCTGACTTTGTATTAATCTGTAATGGCGTAATGATCTGTATCACTGAGCGAAATTAAATAAAGAAATTATTTTCTCGAAAACTACAGCACCTAAAAATAAACAAAAAATATATTCTTATTTAGTGACCGCTCATATCCATATCCTAGAAGAAACATTCTTGATTCGTAACCATACAAATATTGTCCATTCTCTTAAACATATATATATTTTTTTCAGTTTTAAGCCTATCGGGTAACTTATTAAATATATCTATACACATCCAAAAACAATTTCTGGATGTAAGTGCCAAGTTTGCTCTAGGTTTATGTAATTTGTCCTTGTATTGTGAGCGTAGAGTGCGTTTAGAAGTCTCTTGCTTATTTTCAAATAAATACTTATTATTATACACAAATATGCAAACTTCCAATACGTACAGGCAAGGTAACGGCAAAATATTGTTGTCTTTAAAGTACTGGCGACATGAGTCAGTTTGACGTAGACCAAATAAAGCCCGAATGCAACGTTTTTGGATTTTAAATACCCTATCAACATGCGTAGAGTTGCCCCATTGTACAATCCCATAGCGTAGTGTAGAATCCACGTATCCATTATACGCTGATTTCGCTGCTTCGATAGAGACTAGCTGGCTAACTTTTCTTAAGGCGTACACAAATTTATTTATTTTAGCACACACACTGCTTACATGTTCTTTCCAGTTACAGTTAAAATCTACCATTAACCCTAAGAACCTTATTTCATTTACTTCTTCTAGTTTTTCGTCACCATATTTAATAGTAAGGTCTTCTTTTTTTCCCCTATTAGTACAGAACTACATATATTTGGTTTTACCAATATTAACTTTTAAATTATTATTCACAAGCCATGAGATTGCCTGACCTAAGGCATTATTTATGTCCTTATTGTATGTCAGTCTATCATTACCTTCTATTATTAAGGTTGTATCATCTGCAAATAAGATACATTCATGGGATATATATTGTGGCAAATCGTTAATGTACATTAAAAAAATTAAAGGAGCTAATATTCCACCTTGTGGCACCCCAAAATAATTCTTTAGGGAAGATGATTTATATTTCAGAACAGATTTGTTTTCAGTACAGTATTTTAAAGTATTTACACGCTGAGATCGGTTAAATAGATACGTGGAAATCCATCTATTTGCTGGACCACGAATACCATATCTGTACATTTTAGCGAGCAATCTTTTGTGACAAACGAAGTCAAAAGCTTTGCTCATGTCCATAAAGGTAACTGAAACTGGTATTTTTTTTATCTACACAAGCCATGATGTGGGTTATTAATTTAAAAGTGGCGAGTGACGTGCTTCTGTACTTTCGAAATCCATTTTGTGATTCGGTTATTAGGTACTTGGTTTTTCTCAAGGAAGTTATTAAGCCATACATAACTTTTTCATATATTTTGGAAAAGATCAGTATGAGAGCTACAGGTCTATAATTATCCAAACAACATTTGTCTCCCTTTTTGAATAATGGTTTCACTATAGACTGCTTCAGACTATCTGGGAATATACCCTGTGCCAAGGACAAGTTTATGGCGTGTGTAAGTGGAGAGGCAATATAAATCATGCTATTTTTTATTACATCGGTCCTTACATCATCGTGCCCTACAGCTTTAGGATTTTTGAGGCTTCTTATTATCCTTAATAGCTCCTCTGGACAGACTGGCTTGTTAAAAATACTTGATTCTAAATTATCTATTTGTATATCACCAGTCTGACCAAAATTTGTAGAGCAATTTTTACTTACACTATTTACAAAATGATAATGAAAAGCCTCTGAGATTAATTGTGGATGTATGATTTCTAAATTGTTAACTAAAATTTTTTCTATAGAATTTTTGGCACAGTTAGGAGTAGTATATTTTTTAATGATATCCCAAGCACCTTTACATTTATTTTTTGAGTTTGATATTAATTTCGTATTTTCAGTCCTTTATTGTATCGTTATAAATTTTTTCAACATTCTAGAGTAGCTCTTATATTTATTTTTCAAAGATTTATCATGTCTAGATTTCAGAAATATTTCGCTTTTTGTTTTACAACAGCGACGTATACCCCTTGTTAACCATTTAGTCGTATTTCTTTTACTGAAGACTTTAACCTTTATGACAGGGAAACATAGGTTATAAAATAATACGTATAGCTCATAGAAGGCATTAAAGGCTCGAGTAGCATCAGATTCATCGAATACTTCTGTAAAAGAGAGGGAAGATAGGCATTCAATAAATCTTTTATGATTTTCCTGGCTGTAATCTCGTCTATATTCATACCACCATTTCAATGGCGATGGGTGGCGTTTTAAGATTGGTATATGATACGACTGAGCTGTATGGTCTGAGAGACCCAGGTCGTGAACTATGGGCTTACCGTCTTCAATATTTGTTATTATGTTATCAATACACGTAGATGACTTTGCAGTAATTCTCGTGGGCTCGCGTATGACAGGGGTTAGGTTATTAATTTCCAATATTATTAGGAATTCACTTGAGATATTCTATATCTTTAAAATATCTATATTAAAATCTCCACATATGACATATTTTTTTCTTTTATATCTGCATATTATATCAAGAAGCTCATTTAATTTATGGAAGAATATAGATGATGGAGATGATGGTGTTTTATGTGTGTAGACACATACGACTACCAATCCGTATTTTATAACATTTATACCACAGCATTCGAAAACGTAGGACTCCGACAATTTGTAACAGTATGGCACTAATTTTTCCTGTAAGTTTGAGGGTCAACGAATATAAATACAAAATTTCAAAGACCTAGGTAGCGGCAATCTTCACTTATAACCAGATGTTTATATTGTATAATATTTAAAATTCAACCTTATATATATAGTATAAGGCTGAATTTCACCCAAACGAACCGAATACAATGATGCCATACTGTAACAAATGATTTTATGTCTTCCACCTTGAAAACCAGTTGAAAAATCAAGTTTTTCAAGTATGTTGCCCCTTTTTCCCTCTATTAGAAGTATGGCAAATATAATAATGGTCACATTGCATCATATAATTTCCAAAAATCCAAATGCCATACTGGTACAAATCGTTAATTTTTTTTAATTTTTTTTACGTCTTTGCTTAAGT
The DNA here is from genome assembly GCA_947310845.1 of Yponomeuta plumbellus. Lineage (NCBI taxonomy): Eukaryota > Metazoa > Arthropoda > Insecta > Lepidoptera > Yponomeutidae > Yponomeuta > Yponomeuta plumbellus. Next base: position 6,633,237 of record OX371216.1, on the reverse strand, counting down.
CTCACAGGCGTCCGCCCCATGGTTACAATCCGGGATATTTTTTTGTAGGTAGAATTGCATCCAAACAAACAGAATATAATGATCCCATGCTGTAAAAACATATTCTACGTATTGTACAGTTGTATTTTTGAAACGTGTCGAATAAATAAGTTTTTCAAGTATGGCAGCACTTTTTCCCCCTGCTAGAAGTATGCCAAATATAATAACGGTCACATTTTATCAAATTCTTTCCCAAAATCCAAATGCAATACTGTTACAAATCGTTTGGCGAAAAAAAAATATTGCAGATTTCCGGCGGTATGGCGACCATTTGGAACCGTCCGAAAAGTATGGCATGGTGATTTTCGTAAATGGCTGCACGACGATTATTAACTGTGCCAAAATTAGCCTGGTACAAATGGTTGAATTTTTATTTTTTTAATTAACGCATTCACGTCGGTATGGCGGGCTGTAAGTCACACCGGAGAAGTATGGCATGACACTACCGCCTACTTTGTTTTTTATGGACTATCGGAAAATACTAAATTTTTTGTGGTACAAATCGTTTGACACTCGTAATTTATCCGACGAGTTCGACTAACGCCCACGCGATTGGGCCGCCGGTACCAGCGCTATGACCATCATTTTTCTTTGTGCCATTGCGTACTAAGACCCCTGAAGAACCGCCATACTGTTACTAATGACCAAGTAATTTGTGTCACTATCTCGCGGTCAGAGCCGCGAGATATAATTATTTCACATAGGCACAATATGTCTACAAAGATTCCCTTATTAGAAAGGTGATCTATTGCACAGATTAAATCGGTTTCTTTGTTTAATGCTCCGGATATGTTCTGATGTAAAATTCCAAGACTGTTGTTGAAGTTAAACTGAGGAGCGACGAAAAAATGTTTGCTTGGCTAGCGCGTTTTTTTTATCATTAACTGGCTCTATGATATCATCAAGTGGCTCCACTTGATGAGCAGACGTATGGTGGGTTGTATTAGCACCACAGTTTTTTATTGTTTTTATTATCTTATTAATGTCTAAAATAATTCGCTTTAGTCCGTTATTATTTAAGGTGCCATTGCTTTTACGGAACATGGTAGAGTCGTATTTTAGGTGTAAGTTAGAATCAACAAGATAGCCATACTTATGTGTCGTAATATCCATGTAAAGTAAGTGGTAAAACTTTCAACCCTCGAATTGAACAAGTCCCTGATTTGCTCTCCATGCTTATAGGTAGAAAGGCATATCAGAATATTAGTGTGTGTGATTTTTTGGAGAATATTTCTTAGGTTTATTACTATGTCTGTGTATTTGAAGTCTTCTTCACCGATAAAAATAATACAATAATCGTTCATTGTGAAGTTAGATACTTTTTTATCAATTCCATGTAAGAGTTGACTTAAGACTATTAGGCAGTAGGTAGTGAACCAGCTCGTAGTTTCCATCCAAATTTTCCTCGCCAACCCGTAACATATTATTGTGGCTTTGCGTGCGCACGAGGCACAATCTATGTTTATTTGCATTAACATCCGGGCCTTTCAGGGCAGTTGATGATTTAATCGGTATCGTGGTCGTCATCTTATTTTTTGTAATTGTATTTAAAGTTTCCGGAGTCTCGGTGATAGGAGCTAAAGTATGTACTGAGTTGTGTTTGGAAGTTTGTGGCGTGTGGCTCGCAGTGTTAATAAGGCTAGATTTGGGCGTGCCATAATTGACGCAGCTCTCTCCATCCTCATTCGATTTATCAATTATTACGATGTCCTTTGGTAGTCCATCAATAATCTTTGGTGATGACCGACAAATTCGAGTCAGTTGATTTATTTTAGCGTCTCGTTTTGACGCTTGATCTTGGAGTACGTGGTTTTCGATAACCAGCCTCTCTATCTCGTTGTCTGCACTTTCCAGTTTTGTTTCCAGGCACGATATTTTTATCATGAGCTCTTCTACATCCTCCAACGAGTGAGTGCAGTTTTCTGGACAACTTCGATTTAGAGTTGTGTCCGCAGTCAGTCCTAATATGTCGCATACTACGCATAATACGCCAACCCAAAGTATATATCAACGACAGAACGAAATAAATAAGTCATAACCCCGTGTTATTAATTTATAACATGAATCTTTAATCACAGAGCCAGTTACGCAAATAATTTCCCCAAAATCTGAGAAACAATTTTGCAGCTCTCCGCACAGCTTGTATTTATAGAATCCCCCGAAACAATGGCCCTTGCGCTTGACAGCCGTTTACACGAATATAAATATGTATTTTGCTAAGGTATATTTACGGGAATAAGCAGACACGGTATTCTCTTCCACATTTTTCGAATTTATAGGGTCGGCGGACTTTATTTTATGCGTGATGGGAGGGGCGACGACGGAGAGACGGCGACTTGTCTCCAGAGCTCAGGACCGCCAATAGTAAAAGACCGTAGTTAAAGACTAGCATATTTTAATTTATATTCAAAAAGCCCATATATCAATGCCCAAAGGGCATTGTACGAGTAAAAATGAAGGGTGCAGGGAAAAAACCAGGAATGTCACTATTTTCAAATTTGTTTTTTAGTGGCGACACATTCGTTGTCTATCGATATCGTAGCGTTGTTTAGAATCTCAGAATACTGAAATACAACAAGGAATGTCGCAAAAAAGTACGTGTTTTGATCGGTCGGAGTGGATTTCTCAATACAAATGTCCGTACTTTCAAACTTTAGAAAGCGTTTTTCTCGCAATTAACTCAGGTGGACATACCTTGTTCTTTCCCTGCACCCTTCAAATACGAAATTTATTTCGGAAGGGAAAACCCGGAGTTTCGCGATCGCACTATGCTTATTCGCCATCCGCAATTTGTCGCCGGTTTATTTTAGTCAGTATATTTGCAGTGGCCATACACACGCCCGTTGGCCGCTGTTGCCGACCCAATTGATTGGAAACGTGGGTATTGATTTTGATAGCGACCGGATACAGTTTAGCCGATATGAGACTGCAGAACTGGAAGTAAATTCAAATTGTTGGACCAAAATAAGCTGGCGCTGCGTTTTACCATTTCCATTAAGCGATATAACATTCGCCTATTAAATAATACGACCCATTTCTGGCCCCAAACAGTCTCTGGGAGTATTGATCGATGGCGAAGGTGCCTATGCAGCAAATAAGTTTGCAGCTAGATTGTAGTTTTTTACGCTTTATTGCACAGAGGTTAAGAAAAAACATTATTTATGCGTTTACATTATATTTCATAAGAAATTTCCTTTAAATCATTCCAAAAAATATATCCTTAAAACATTATAAAAGAAGGTTTTTTTTCACACGTGCAGAAATAGACAGTTAAGCCTCTTTCTCAGAGTTTGTTCCTGTTTATACCAGCCCACCCTCTCGCTCACTAATGTCATAATGAAGACCAATCTCCAACATTAGTACGCCAACAACATCGTCCACAATAAATATGGGCAATACACTTCTATAAGGACTAATAAAACGCCTTTAAAATACGTTGAAACTATAGTCTGTACGCAAATTTAAACTGGCGGTATTGAAAACTTCTGACAGTAAGACCAGCCACTAGTCTCATGCCGCCTCTACACATAGACCAACGCGTTGGCAAGCGCGCTGGCTCAGCCACTGGTCCAATGTGTAGAATGGGCGTTGGCGCATTCGCGGTAGGTATTTGAACGTTGGCTGGCGCGCTTGCGAGCTTGCCGCGCGGTGTCGGGAACTTCAAAGGACACTTGTCGCATGCTTGGCGCACCATCCACACATAGGCCGCGCGATCAGTTTGCCCGGAGCAGCGATCAAGAGTGCACGTTTCTTCTTGCGGCGAATTAACACCTAACTTGAAGAAATGGCGAACATGAGTAACGAGGAAACATTTAAATTTATCGAGCTCTATCAGAGTGAAAACTGCCTGTGGATTTTGTCCGTTTTGTGTCCATTTTGAACCCGTCCGCACATTGGCCCGAACCAAACCATACTGAACGACCTTCCAATGTGTGGATTAACTACAAGCGCATTGGCAAGCGCACGTCCAGCGCGTTGGCGAATGCGCTGGTCTATGTGTAGAGGCGGCATTACAAGCCTCCACTAATCTGGACTTGCCCCCTTGGTGGAGTGTGGCCAATACCTTCCTCAGGGAAGAGACCCATGCCCCTCGGTGGGGGCATAATGGTTGATGATGATGATGATTCATCATGGCAGTATGGTACTCATATCCATAATGATAGTGATGATGCCTTTGCAAATGAAAGCGTGATTGAATGATGATTGTCTCATCACGTCAGCGTCGACTTGTATGAGCCCACATCTGAGATAACATCTTTTTAAGAAAAAATATAGATGAGTTGAAAACCTACTCCATTTTTTAAATTGGCTGGAACGCGTCCTGTCCTGCATGTTGTGGTTTTCACGCAAGGGGTCTCTCTATCGGTGAAAATGGGCTGGTATACTATTGTGAGACGTCTACATCTACGCTGATCATCAGGTAAAAACTTCTTCAAAATACGCTGAAACTATAGTAAGTACGCAAAAAAATAACTAGATGGCGCTGGCGGTATTCATCATGGCGTTATGGTATTAATGTCCATAATGATCGTTATCGTGGGAAGTCTACATCTACGCTGATCATCAGGTAACTCACCTGCACTCAGGGTCTTCTCGGCAGGCATGGGCCAGGGTGTGGCAGGCCGGCAGGGGGGAGCCGATGGGCGGGCGCTGCGCGCAAGACGGATGGAGACGCTCCTGGGCGTTCATGCAGGAGTCTTCCTTGTTGTCGGTTTTCCTGGCGAAAAGTTTGGAGTTGATGCAGTTTTAGAGGGAATCGAACGTCTTGAATACAGCCTGTGGAAGAAACTATGCAAAACGTTTGAAGCAAAATAAAAATGGATAGCACAAGAACCCACCCCATCTAATATAAAAAAATCTCGTGTCACATTGTTAGTTATGAAACTCCTCTGAAAGGGCTTCGGTCTATATTTTAGGAATAAATCGTATGATCCATTTGTCTATACTTGACATTTTTCTCAGACTTTAAACGACAATAAATCAAAAACCTTTAGCGGTAGAGGGCTTGAAACAGTTGGCAAATTTAGTGCTAGCTAGTACTAAATTTGCAAACGGTATCGAGTTTTCTGACGCTAAAGGTTTTTGATTTATTGTCGTTTAAAGTCTGAGAAAAATGTCAAGTATAGACAAACGGATCGTAGGTTAAATTTACATGTCAAAACAACGTTTGCCCGGTCAACTCGTCAGTAGCATCTACGTCCTTCTTTAGGGCATAATTCTTCTCTCAGAGAGAACGCATGGGCTTAGTAACAACAAGTGCCCACCGTGGATTGGCGATTTCAAGCGCTGAGTGATGTGTAATTAGACACTCAGGTTTCCTCACGATGTTTTGCTTCCCAGTTAGCGAATGGTATCGCCACAATAACTTTACAAACGTACATAACCTAGATAACAAAGTCATAGGTACGTGCCCGCACTCGGAGTCCGAGTCCATTCTTCTACCAACTAGGCTATCATCGCACCCGTTTAGAATCAATATTAATTTTCATTCAAATCAATAGGAATTCTTTTACATCCCTTAAAATTACATATATGTGAGTGGTTGACCAAAAAGGGACGGAGGGATTGGCAACCGATATTTTTTTATTTTAGTTTTTTTAATCTGTGGTATTTTAGCTTTGTTTTGGTCTAACCAGAATATTTTTAGGTGCCGTAGTTATTTTTTTTGTGAGCCGAGCACGAGTCGTAACCTATAGAAATACGAAACTTCAAACGCGATTTTCTCTAAAACAATTATTTTCTCTTGAGGTCCCTTTCTGGTCAACCACTCACATATTATGATCTATTTACAGAACGTAGGTTGAGACTACGAATAGGGGACTGAACGACAGAAATAACGCCAGGGTACTCACTTGCAAAGGCAGAACGCGATCTCCGTATTCCAATGTACCCCGGGTTTTCGGTAGAAGCCTCTCAGAGCTGCCATACAGCCCTCCCTGTCGCAGTCGGTAGCATGGCAGCGCTGCAGGACCGGAGTCAATGACGTCACACACTCAGAGTCCTTGATGCAGGAATCCAGGGCCACATGACAGGTGGACTGCAGGGCCACCTTGGTGTCACCTGATTTACCGTTCTCTTTGCCAATGCGCTCTGTTGGTTGTAGAGTGGGGTCGTTAGTGTTGTCTTTGTGAGTTTGGTGCCATTAATGTGGAATTTTAGGAGTTCTGATTGTTTTTTTCGGGTTTTCTTCTGCTATTGATCGTAATGACCTGTTTAGTTTGTTGAGGCATCGGAAGAGATCCAGGATTAGCCATGTGTCTATTCCGGGGATACCAATCGGAACACCAGTGATTAAATAAACGAGTACATTGCATATTACGTTGACGCTAGGACTACCTAAGAATTTGCTAACACTGTCATATTTAGCAACGACGCAATTTTTCTTATTTTCTCTTAATCCCAGTAACATTTTAGTGTAAAACACATTTTGCACAATTTAGACAAACAAAAAACTTAAGAAACTCATAGTAAGCAAAACGAACATGTACGCGGACCATTTTGTACAAATTGTTGGTGACTTTATTCATCAATAAAATATGAGATTTATGCTCGCATGCCAAGACCAAAAACATAGTAAAAATTGCACTTTGTGATATCAAAACGAACTCCAATATACTTGAGTGTAGATAGTTAACTATACGAATAAAAGAACGAGGAACTGACGATTACAATAAATATAGGTATGATAAAACACTCCATGAGGATGATTGGGTATCATTACGTTGAATATTGGAAGATACACGAAATACAACGGGTTAGCTAAAAACGTGTTACAGCAATGATGAGGCAAAGCTTCGCGAAGATTTCTCATCTGTGTGAAAAGCGTTTACTACTAAATCGCTTCTTTTCAGCTAATCCGTCTACTCTTTACTGTAGATCCCGATGGAAGCTGGCATTAGAGGGTTAACTAAAGCAGTTACTAAAGAATCCTTTTTGTAACTCCTTTGTTTCTTTACGCAAAGCTTCGCAGTAATTCTCTTGTGTTTGTGAGCAATTACATACTAGGTAGGTAGTCTAATTCTGTAGATTTCTACGTCTCAGGGAAACTAAATTCTCTAAAAAGTTATCAACTTTCAAAAAGGAATCAAAATCAAAGAAAACCATGAGTGTTTACGAACCAAAGTAGATCTAAAGTAAAGTAAAGTAGTATGATCTTTCAAAAATGCATAATGCACGGTCGTGCACCAGGTTGTTCCAGTGCTCCGTAACAAATTATCTCTCTATATACTGTACAGGATAAGCCAAAAATATGTGTATAATGTAACTTACGATATCTATGGTTAGTTCAGGTATTTTTCAAGTGTGTTAGTTGACTACCCTGACTTTTGCTAGGGAGACGTGAACCAAACTCTTCGCGGAACCAATATTGAGAGAGTGGTTGACGTTGTTGTAATACCAATCATACATACGGTTCTCGTCAATGTATCCGGCACCGTAGACTGTCTTGGTGGCGTAGAGGGGGTCTTCGCTGCCCCCGGGCTCATGGTTCCAGCGGTGATAGTGATGGCCGTGCGGGTTGTAGTGAGGACTGGCGTATCGGTGCACGTGATGGACCACCTTATCGGGGGCAATCACGTTCCCGTCATGGGTTATTGACATTCCTCCAATCCACGAGCTCACGGCGGACGCGTTCCGATTCGCGGTCCGACCGTCAGACATCAGCTTTACTGCAATGTGCATCCATCGAATGGCTTAGCTGGTGCAATGTTGCGCATCGGGCGATCGACATCTAGATTGTTTCAAATTTCAAACAGACATAATACCTCACCCTACTTGATACAGGTGGTAAATATATAAAAAAACACGACAAAATAAGTTACTTAATAAAAGTTGTAAAAAACATTGATCAATCAACCCACGACATTGACAACGGGCAAAATTAAAATTCGTCGGATTCAATTAGACAATTTTGATATTTTTTCACTGTTTCCCGATTGATGAATTTTGTTTAGTTAGGCTGAAGCTAGACTTTTTGTCCGATGGCGAATTACGTTTTGAACTACGCATTGTAATAATCAGTAAAGCCAAGCCTACGCCGCGCAGTAACCATAGAGATCGTAGACAATAGTTAGATGCAGAAAGAAAACATGCAGCATGCACATACCAAGACGATTTGCCACTTTAGATTTCAAAAGCGAGATAATTTATTAAAAATGTTTTCGGTGATCAAAATCTAATGTGACAAAAGTAAGGAAAAAGGTTAAAGCGGGTACGTCGTAAGGTCATGCAGAGAAATAGAAAGTAGGAGCGCAAGTGAAGGTGCCTTCCAAAATACTCAAAACTTTCGACGAGCCGCTAAAATTACGTAAAACCAAAAATATAGAAGACAAACTTCTTGATCTCTCTCGCCTTTTAATAAAGTGCCGATTCGCGAAATTAAACTTTCGCCCCAACGAACTTCACGGAGGCTAAAGTAAAGTCTGCCGAGCATTAATTAACACAATCTCCTCCAAGCCACGCTCCTACTTTGCGTGCGAAGCGTGCGTAGCGGCGACGAGTATCGCGGATCTCCGGACATAAGAAAGAGACACAAAGAGTAGAGAAGATGAAGAGAGAGAGAGGTGGTGCGCGGGCTCACCATCGCGAGGCCGAGGGGGGCGCGGGGAGAGGAGAGCCGCGCGAAGGAGACTGGCGGCGGCGGCGCGTGTCATCAGCCTCGTCCCATTTTCGGTGAGGAGCAGAATGGTACCGTCGGGCGCGGCGTACCGCGTAAGGGGGGGCGCACGCGCGGGGGGGCGCCGAGGCTCGAACAGTGCCCGCACGGCCGGGGGACACGCGCCCCACGCCACCGCTGTCCGCCGACACAACGTTACCAACCGGTCACCACCAGGAGACTACCCTCAACTGTCGCGTCCAACTGTCGCGCCAACGTGACTTGGGCTCTGAAGTTCCCTTTACCAACACTCCAACAGTCAGCTAACTGGACGTGGTTGGCAATGTCGTTTTCTTGGTTGCTTGCAGTACCATTCTATCGTTTATTATCTATCTATTGACTTTATCCACAATCATCTCCCCATGTCACGGTAGAGTAGTAAAGTAGACGAATTTTTTTTTGCGGCTTGGTAAAATTCTCCATCCAGGCAGGAAACAGAAAAAGATGCAGAGGATGTGATGACAGAGAGACTATAGGATGGAAGACAGTTGAGAGTAGCCACTCTATAAAGTCGCCGCTTTGTCCATTTACGTTGAGGAATACTTGAAGGCCAAGGTGAGTCGGAAGCTGAGAGTTAGGTTCTGCGGGCACTTGTTTGTGTGAGGTCAGGAGTACCACTAAAAAGAAGCTTGGTGTCAGTGAAACATAAAGGTCAACAGCCTGTGTGAAGAGTGATCTAAATCAACCCTATAGCCTAGGCGTCTAATCGGTGTGAGTCAAATTAAAAAGGCACGTATAAGTAAAATTATAGAAAACCAAATAAAACCAAAAGAAAATACTAATTGACACGTTGACGGCTATCGATAATAATAGTGAGTCTACTACTTTTTTTCTTCATATAAAGCTTTCGGTTGTGTAGTGTTACTGTTCGATAATTGGCGACGTTTTCGGTTAGGTATAATTATCTATGAGTTTTGTTTTAAACCATAAAATCAATAAGCACAGATGTGTTTCGAATGAATTAATTGAAACTTAGGTGTACCACAACGTTATATTCTTGAGCCTATAATTGTTGTTGTTATATGCATAGTACAGTCGAGTTTATTATAGACACGCGTGTGCGTACGCATTTATAAATATTGTAATCTAAACACTTAAAGCTATATTTCACAGCTCGTGCGAGGTTCTGAGTGAGAAATATCATGAGATTCGCCAAGTAAACAAACCTAGAAGTTATAACAAATGTTTGTTTTGCGTCGGGTGTGATGCAGAATTTTTCAACGGCTATTTTTTGGTCCAAATATTGAGAAGTTGGACCAAGTAATTTGAACAGTTGTAGGTGTTCCCACGGTCGTGAAAGGCAGTAGTACCTCTAGAGTTTGATGTGAAAGAGAATTTAGCCTTCAAGGGCCTTTGTAATCACCGATGTTTTCGAACGGCCATTGTCAAACATTCTTCGATCGCATTAAAGCAATAGGGCTAGCGTGCATTTACAAGTGGCACATACATTTTTAATAGCGTTTTTATTTCCTTATCGGTTTTTGGGCAAATTGATTGTAATCGCTGGCAATTGCTTGTTCGTTACTTAGGTTCGTTGTTTATTAACCTAAGAATATCACGGAAATTGCGGACAGAAAAAATCGTAATAAAGTTAAAGAAAAAAATCCTATCACTTTGCCGTAAAAGTAATACAGGCACACACAAGCGTTGTGGAAAAAAATAAATATGAAGGTAGGAGAGAACACAGGAGAAACGGTATCAAAGGGCAAAAATATAAATCTTCAAAAGGTTCTCGTAGCCGTAGATATCCTCAAAGTGGGCCCTTTGGTGCACAAAGGGTTCTGTAGGTCGATGGTTTTCCGGTTTATTGTTCCCCAATCCATCGACACTTGACTTCACAATTTAATATGCCGCAGGTACAGATTTTCGAGGATCTTTTTGGCTGGCGTGGTTGAATGGAACTTACGTTTTGTTTTTCGGTTACGCTATGAAATTCTAAGAAAAATTTAGATGTTCGGTATTTAAAATAACACATTTTAGTTTGATTTGTACAAATCTGGTTCAACGAATTAGTTAGACGTTCATTGCTGACAAAAACTATTTTGCATAGCGGCACAAATATGTATGTATGTATTTTTCGCTGATCATTTCTCAACGTCAGAAGTATTTGGTCGGATTTGTCATTTTTATACTTTATATAAGGGCGTGCCTACAAGTTATTATAAACCCACATACGCCATTATGCACCTGAAATAGAATAAGATTGAAATATGTTTCTCAGATGGTTAGAAAGAGCTCGGCTAGCTGAGATTGAAGGTAAAAAAAGACATTTTCTTCGGAATCGAACATACGACCATATGCACTGACGTCGAGTTTTAATTCTTCTGCGATTAGCAATAAACTTGCGATTCTCAGTCATTTAGCCCCAACTAGTTTGGTTGAACACGTGAATAGACTTGGGAACGCAGGTATGAGTACAAACGGATGAACGTACGAACGGATGAACTTACAAACGAATAAACGTACGAAGTTCACGCCCATGAACTAATGGGCGCACATGGCCGATTTTCTTTGGGAGCTCGGTTCGTGGAGTGGAGTATACAAGGCTTACTTTTCGACAGTAATATGCGGTAAAACGTCCACCCTCCTCGGTCAATTAGCATAGCTAGCTAGCCGCCCCTCGGTCCGGGGTTCGGTTCCCGGGATCGAATCATCCGTCCCGAGCTTCATTAGCATGCTTTTAGCATTTTTATTTAATAAGTTTCTTTGATGAGTCGAGGCGGCTTAATAGGTTTCCCAAAGTGTTTTGCGGGGTCGATTTTGACGTCATTATGTGGATTTTCGAATTATTTGTGAGACTCAATATTGACAATCAACCAATCTAGATATTGGATGGCTGGAACGCCATTCTTACAAGTTTACAAGGTAAGATAAGAATTCACTTATGTCCTCAAAAAGCGGGGGGTTTTAGCTAACCGGTTTCACGAAAGATAACAGTCTGTTTATATATTGTTATCTATCTGTTGGCGAATGTGGATACAAAGATAAACAACTGACAGCTGTTACTAGCTTACTATACTTGAGCCATTACAAACGTGCAAACTGAGTCATAAACATTTGTATCAGACCTCTCTCACACACATATAGGAGGCATATCAGGCATATCCGAACTCTCGCTCGGACTTTTATGACTTGGTTCACACGTTTGTAATGGCTCAAGTATAGTATATTAACCTGTAGAATTTTTCTGGTGTCAATCAGCTCTCGATAAAAAAAGATCTTCTTGAAAAGAACAATTGAAAACCATTGTTATAGTGAGTCTCGCTCCCTATTGTTATAGTAAGAATCGCTCGTAGCCTGGGCTGCCTGAGTGATCTTGAACGATCACTTAGGTTAAGCAACATTCGGCGCGTTCAGTCCATGGATGGGTCACCGTCTATGACTAACGCTAGTGGCATTTTTTCCGAGCGATTCCGTGCTTCGCAAGGTACGTTAAGCAGTTGGTGCCGGCTGCCGTCGATAGATCGCAGTCGTTAAGCCAAGTCAGAGGCCTTTAGGGGCGGCTTGAAAACTACTGACAGCAAGACCAGCCACTAGTCTTACAAGCCTCCACCAATCCGGACTTGGCCCCCGTGGTGGAGTACCTATGGCCTATACCTTCCTCAGGGAAGAGACCCGTGCCCTTCGATGGGAGACATAAATGGGTTGATAATGATGAAGCAGGGAAAACGAATATTCAAAGTCCGGGCCCTAATTTCAATCGTATATTCAATTTCAACACAGGCATTTTTACGTTACTCTACTTGCTATCTTCACCATCAACATTTACATATACAAATTCCATCGGAATATAATTTGTTAGGCACTCGTTCAGTAGGAAACGATTTTTATGCGTGTGCCAGGAACGAAGCGGCCGGAATGAAATGTGGAGGTACATTATGTCTTTTGGTTCCGAATAATAAAATTATTTCGTAAAGAAGTGGCAATTTTTCTTTTACCTAAGAATCATTGCTTTCCATATAAGATAATAATAATAACTTCCATTAAGCACAATCGCTTGACCTGGTCCCAAACTTGGATAAGCGGATTCAACGATCGAGCGATCCCCATCCACATATTTAAAAATAAAATGTACCTACAGTTCGCACGAAAACAGCCATTTTACTAATTTTTTTATGTCAGTCGATCCTATTTCTAATACTGATCGGAAACTTACCATCGTTCATGTACTAAATAAGTTAGAAATTGCGAAAAGCTTTTCCTTTTAAAAGTTTTTATTTTTGACAATTTTAACAAAAATATTTTTAATGTCACTAACTTTTTCCTGTTTCTAATACTGATCAAAATAATAAGATTAGTACAGTGTGTTTCATGTTCGTATTTTGAATAAAAATGTATATACAAAACTTAAGAAGTAGAATATCACTCTGCAAGCGTGTTCTATTGGAGAGACTGTTCACACGGAAAAATACAAGCGCTTTGTATCGAAGAGATTACTCACGCGAATCGCCAATTGCTACTCTCCACTAGTCGCCCTCGCCGTGGCCTCGAGTTCGCGCCTCCCAATTACGGGCCGGGCCTGGCCAAATATTTGTCGAGCAGACTGCAATAACAAACTGTCGACGCCGATCGAGACAACGCGTTTTCCTCGAGCGTCAAATAGCTCGATCGGTTCCGCGTTTCTGCTCCATTGACTTGCATTTGTTTATTGTTTCCCCTTTTGTTTTGTGTGCTGATTAATAATCAGAGGCAGGCAGAGAATGCCTCATCATTATCATCATCATCATCAGCGGCCTATGCTTGTCCACTGCTGGACATAGGCCTCTCCCATTGCACGCCACTGAGCACGGTCCTCGGCTATTCTCATCCAGTTCTTGCCAGCCGCCTTGCGAAGGTCATCGCTCCACCGAGTCTGAGGACGTCTTAGGGCCAATTTCTTAATTGAGAATTTCGCTTCCGAAGTAATTACTTAACTGTAGTCCTGTCTCGTCAAATTTCGTTTAGAAGAGAGCGTGACAGCAGGTTACTTAAGTATTCACAGTGCAAACTCTCAATTCAGAAATCGACCGTTTCACTACGTTTACCGATCCGCGGTCTCGACTCAAGAACTCGTCTACCCCATGGGTTATTAGTTCTTCGTGTGATATGGCCGGCCCACTGCCACTTCAGCATGCCAATTCGGTGTGCTATGTCGGTGACTTTGGTTCTCGCTCGGATCAGAGAATGCCTACAATTGACCATTTAGCATGAAGAAGTTCTTCATCTTCTTCAGCATTTTTAGTCCACTGTTGGACATAATAATGCCTCTTCATGGGCCCTCCATCGCGATCGGTCTGCGGCTATGTAATTCAGTTTGGCCCTGTCGTATCCCTGATGTCATAATGCTATCAGACCAGATCGTGAGATCGTGCAGATGATATGCCTACCTTTATTCCAAATTCAATATCTCTCATTGCCCACAAAGCCTTTATTCCAAACTCAATATCATCAAGACGAATACCGAAAATGCCGGTCCCTATTTGTAAAACATCATTTGCCCAGCGCGTCCCCCCTTTTATTTTCCCTTTTCCTTATAATAAACTCATGATACACTGTAATCTCGTAAATCTCACTCTATACGCGGCCAAAATCCGATGACATGTTACCAAATTCTTGAGAACCCTGAGTTATGAAGATACTGAAAAGCTTTTTAGTAAAAATACCTAAACTATGTGTATGTAAAGTCTCTTATCTCAAAATATTCGTCTATACTAAAGCTAAAAAAGATTAGTATCTCAGTTTTACTTATATTTATAGCTAATAGTCCACATCTAAGAAATGGCATTTCATTTTTTACCGAAACTCCATAGTATAATAAGACAGACAGTTTTATTTCTCTTCTGAAAAGTTGTCTTTTTTAAGAAAGATAGGTAGATAGAATATTCTTTATTGTATTACACCAGGAATTACACATGAAATTTGATACTAGTTTGAAATAGAAAATCAACGATTTGTTACAATAAATGTATTTAGTACACATTCACATAAATATAGATGTATGTGAATGTCTTTAATGTACCAAATTCTACCAGATTTGGTTTAAAAACACTCTTATTTGGAATTTTTGGTACCGTTTCGTCATTGTTACTGAGTTGAGTTTAGAACAATTAAAACTAGGAAACCCCTGTAGATGAACTAAAACGGCAAAATGTGCTACAATAAAATGCAAAACGTATACCCATTAGTAAAACGACACTGCTGCTACTCTAACGTTTTCAGTTAAAACAATTAAATTATGCTAGAAGCAGTGACCTAGACCGGCTGTAAGTTTATGTTGTTACAAAGTTTAAATACACGTAAAGCTCTCTCTCAGAAATTATGTGAGAATAATTTTAACGTCAGTTTCTCTAATACGGTAGGTGTTTATATTTGTTTTGTTTTTGTTTATTTGGTTTAGTCACGGTTTGTCTAGCAATACATACAAATGGAGATAACTATGACATGACTTAAATCAAATATACAAGCTACTTACGCTTTTTTTGAACTACATTTAAAGCCCTCTCCACACTCGCGCGAGAACGCGAGAAAACAGCGTAAACGAGAATGTGGAGCCGTTCTCACGTTGTTTTCTCGCGCGACTGTGGAACGGGCATAAATGCCTATTTCTCCTAATTCTAAATTCACCTAACTAATTCTAAATCAAAAGAATATATTCAATTAAGTAATGACAATACATACAATATTCCATAAGTTGGGATATTTGAAATATTTATGCTTTTTTTTTAACTAAAAATTAAATTCAATTACCTATGTAATAATTTATAGCCCTTCGGAATAGTTAGGTATATAAATGGTGACTATTTAAATAAATCTATTGTTCCGTTCTAATTTTTTTTTTTAAATGGGATTGCCATATAACGAGTTGGTATCGCGGGTATTCTATAGCAAAATCGGTCACAATTATGCCGTCGTTTGAATTAGACACACCCATACTTTTACAGAGCAATCCTTCGAGCTATATTATTCTTCTGCGAGGATTCTTCTGCGGGTTCGTGCTCGTCTTATATAAGAGGGCAAAGCCTAACTATGGTCAGCCCTGTTTTGTACTGTGCCCGGGGAAAGTCTATATCCAACAGTGAAGAGTGAACGAACATTGGCAAACTTTAGTGAACTCTGCGCTGACTAGCCAGATTCGTGCCGATTTCAAGTATACAGTTTTTTCTAAAAAACAAATACAATAACTCATCCAGACAAGGCTAATCCTTAATTTAAATCTAACCTCAAAGCCTGAAATGCTGATTCCCGCTTCTTGTATTTTGTATTTACGAGAGACATTCGCGATGCCGCCTTTACGCTGCGTCCCTGCAACCGACGGGAGGAGGAGTTATGTAATGCATGACTGTCACAAAACTCTTTGTCTAATTTCTTTAACATACAAACATTTTTTTTAGTCGTGAACGTTTGATTTAAAAGATATTTATACATATCGAGTACAACTGGAACAACATAACTATGTAAGTGATATAAACTCATAAATTTAAAGCTGGTAGTGTATTATAATAATAAATGTAAATGTAAGAGAATAATAATAATAAATGTATAAGTTTGCATTATGGCGGCCCCACACGGATAGATGTTTGTGCTTACGTGCTAGTAAAAACAGCATACTTTAAAGTTTGCTTATAGAATTCGGCCGAGCGTTTTGTTAAATATTTTCTATACTAGACTTATCGCAAACTATTTTATCTTATGTTAAATAATTTACGATAAGTATAGAAAATATTCTGTGAATACTACAAGATAGACAGCGGAGTCTTAGTAAAAAAATCTTTTACCCTTTCGGAGCCCTTAAAATTAGATTGATTGAGCTTTACTTTGCACTGGGCCTGTTCTTTAACCTTACGTAAGACAAAATAAACTTTATTTGAATCTCGTGTATGAAATAGTAAGTCTTTTACACATTCAAGCGTGAGCAATTTCAAAACGACCGGTGAAACAGTTCGTGATATTACAAATGGCGAGAGTCGATGCAAGGTTATGCAAACGAGGCGTGGCGACAAAACTCGTCTATTGTACTTTGCATTTTCGAGAGACATTCGTAAGAAGGTTTTGAAACTGGAGGCGAAGGCTTAGGGATTAACGGAGCTTTCGGGATGGGGCCACTACAGCTGGAGAGACCCAGTGAATTCGAATTCGAATAAAACCTACAGACATTATCAATAGATTGAAAGAAAATCGTATTTCATATTAATTCCTGGTGTAGGTACATACAATAAAGAATATTCTATCCATCTATCTCGATACGATACTTGGAAACGACGCCCTCTGTGGCGCAGTGATAAGCGCATCTGCGTACCATGCAAGAGGTCCCGGGTTCGAATCCCATCTGGGGACAAAAAAAAAGAATCCCAGGTCTTGGATGTTTACATGTTTGTGACGTTGCTGTTTCTCGTTCCCACGACACAGGGTATCCTAGTGTGAGGCCAGAAACAATGTATGTGCCTGTATGTAAATGTTATGATATTATTATGTTATCTATCAAAAATAGAGTTCGTTTTGTGCGGTAAGGGAATCTCTTGAATATACAGATAGATACAGCGTCCCATCAATGACGTAGGTATGTAACTTTTGCAAGTCTAAATCGTGGAAACGGCAATTTATTTTTATTTCTAGTTAAAGTCATTACTCATTGAATATATCCTATTTCGCGACCAGGATAAGCGATTGTGTTGTATTGGTTAAAAAAAAAACTGATGAAGATTTGATTCTTTGGCCCTGAAGGTATCTCTTGTTTCCCAACCATCTAACACCGTCCAATTAAAAGAAACGTAAACAAATGAGCAGCACTTGGAAACCCGAATTTCCCTGAGATATTTATTTATTCCCAATTGTTTACACGCGCAGAAGAAAGGAGCAATCAATCAATATAAAAGCACTCGCGATGTGGACTACAATAATACAGAAGGAAGAAATGGCCTGACCTCGACAGATTTTTTCTCAGTGGAAAAAAACTTTTGCGTCACAAAAGTTTAGGGTGCGCTTTTTTGTATAAATAGTTAATAATCATCTTTCAGTCCTACTCATCCTACGGTTATCTGGAAGAGATCGCTTTTAGCGATAAGACCGCCCAGTTGTATGCTATTCAGCTTAGATATTTCAGTTTTCCATGTACTTTTATAATGTATGGTGTGCATTAAAAAGTCTAAATTAAAAATCTAATGTTTCTAGGAGACCATTGCTCAGCAGTGGGACACAAGTAGAGGCTACGTAAAAAAAAATGTCTCCTCTATACTCCATTCCACAAAACGAGCTCCCAGAGAAAATAGTCTATGTGCGCCTATTGGTTAATGCGCGTTACCGTAAATAGCCACAGCCCTACCCTATGAAGCCGATTGTGACATTTTAACAGTCCGAGCCGAGACATGGACACTCACGATACGGTTGGTCCACCATTTCAAAGTCGCTCAGCGAGCTATGGAGAGAGCTATGCTTGGAGTTTCTCTGAAGGATAGGATTCCTAACGAATACATCCGACAGAGAACCAAAGTTATCGATTTAGCTCAGAGAATTAGCAAGCTGAAGTGGCAGTGGGATGACCATATCTCGCGAAGAACCGACAACCGCTGGGGTAAAAGTGTTCTTGAGTGGTGACCGCGACTCGGCAAACGTAGTGTAGGACGCCCTCCAACCAGGTGGGATGAAGATCTGCGAAAAACTGCAAGCAGATGCTGGATGCGGCAAGCTGAAGACAGGGCGCTATGGCGCTCATTAGGGGAGGGCTATGTCCAGCAGTGAACTAGTACAGTCATGAGCAATAATATGTATACACTGTCACATTTTGTACGACGTACATCTTTTGTTTTGTACTGCACATGTGTACGATAATTTGTCCTAAATATCTAACCATTGGTTATATAATTTGGGACAAATTGTCGTACACTTTGTCATGTTATGTGTTGGTATCGCGGGTATTCGATAATAAAACAAGTCTCAATCATGCCGTCGTTTGAATTAGCCACACCTATACTTTTACATGGCACAGCCGGTACGGAATTTCATACCAGTGATAATACATTAAGCTAGTGAAGTTAAAGCCAAGAAAAGAAGTGAAAAAGTATAATAACAAGATAAAGTGCACAAAAAACCAATTATAAAATGGAATCAGTCCTGCAACCGCCACCCTCATTTCAGTTCGAGAATGATCTTGTGAACATAACGTCTCGTAATCTAAGCAAACAGTGGCAGAAATGGAAGAAGTCCCTTAAAATATACTACGAGGCTTGTGAATTAGGAAAACAGTGTGCAAGTGTACAAATAAACATATTGTTACACATAATTGGCGAGAAATGTCGTGAAGTTTATGAACAACTACCTGACACGGCAGAAATAAAGACCGTGGACGAATTACTGCTAAAATTCGATGCATATTTTCTACCGAAGAGAAATATAACTATTGAACGGCACAGATTCTTCACACGGGTACAAAAGGAGTATGAATCAGTGGACCAGTATGTGTTTGAACTGAATAAAATGGCCACCAACTGTGAGTTTGGACCCCTAAAAGATGATCTGGTGAGAGACAGCTTAATTTGTGGAATAACAGATAGCCCACTGAGAGAAAGATTGCTAAGAGAGCCGAATCTGACCTTGAAAAAGGCGCTAGAAATAAGCAGATTAGCAGAAATATCAAAAATGCAAGCCGGCAACATAACTGAGGCAGCAGTGCATCAAGTACAGTCCAGCCATAGTGAGGATGCAGAAGTCAATTGGGTGAACCGAACAGGAAATCGATATCGAAGACCCAGCGGTCCCCGTCAGACGCCAAGAAACCAAAAAATGCAGCTGCCCCCGCCCTCGTCCAGCCAGGAAGCCGCGGCCAGCGCTACGAACAACCCACCGCCCGCCCTTCCGCGACGTCGCCCGGGGTCTTGTTCCAGATGTGGTACAAAGCACGCGCGAAGCCACTGCCCTGCGTATGGTCAAAAGTGTGTTAAGTGTAATAAGATGAACCATCACTCGCGAGTGTGCCGAAGCTACGTGTACGCAGTTCAGGAGGACTCCACCGATCAGATACGATTCACAGATAATCATCAAGGTAGTGATTGGACGGTTCAATTAGAAATACTAGGCAAAAATATTCAATTTAAATTAGACACAGGAGCTGATGTAAACATAATACCTCGTGTACAGTTAGAAAAACTGGGTTTATTACCTAAAAATTTAATGCCGACGTCAATGAAATTGCAGGGTTACTCAGGAAGTAACATTGAGGTCCTGGGAAACTGTTATTTAAAAGCACATTACAAGGGCAATTTATTTCTGTTAAATTTTGTTATCGCTGAAGTAAATTCTTCTCCCATACTTAGTAGAAAAACATGTGAAGAGTTGAATTTAGTAAAACGTGTCATGAGTATAAATTCAAATTTAACATGTCAAATTTTAAATGAGTTTCAAAATGTTTTTGAAGGCATAGGTTGCTTGCCAGGTGAGTATAAGATCCAGTTGAAAGAGGATGCATGCCCGGTTGTATATGCACCAAGAAAACTGCCAATTGCGATTAGGGATCAAGTAAAATCAAAATTGAAAGAAATGATTGACCAAGGCATCATTGCCAAGGTCGAAGATCCTACGGACTGGGTAAACAGCATGACCGTGGCTAAAAAAGCCGACGGCGATACTCGCATTTGCCTAGATCCGCAGGAGTTCAATAAAGTAATAAAAAGAGAACATTTCAAATTACCAACGTTAGACGAAATAACTGTGAACTTGAAGGGAGCTAAATATTTCAGTACGCTTGACGCCAAACAAGGATTTTGGCAAGTGCAGTTAAGTAAAGAGAGCACAGACTTATGCACCTTCAATACCGTATTTGGTAGGTACAATTTTTTGCGTATGCCGTACGGCATATCGTCGGCGTCAGAAATATTTCACAAA
This sequence comes from Yponomeuta plumbellus, assembly GCA_947310845.1. Taxonomy (NCBI): domain Eukaryota; kingdom Metazoa; phylum Arthropoda; class Insecta; order Lepidoptera; family Yponomeutidae; genus Yponomeuta; species Yponomeuta plumbellus. The sequence goes on along the minus strand of OX371216.1, from coordinate 6,612,692 downwards.
AAACTCAATGAACATTTTGATGACATTGAGGGCGTAACTTTGTTTGTAGACGATCTTTTAATTTACGCAGATACAAAAGAAAAACATGACTACATACTAAAAAGGGTATTACAAAGATGCCAGGAGATAAATATAAAATTAAATAAAAATAAATGTAAAATAGGTCTATCACAAATAAAATATCTCGGACACAAGATAACGAAAGACGGCATTTTGCCAGACGATTCACATATATCAGCCATTACAAACATGCCACGACCTAATAACAAAAAAGATCATACCGAGTTTGTCCGAAAAAACTCACGAATTACGGCAATTACTAAAAAATGATGTCGAATGGCACTGGGAGCAAATACATGAAATAGGATTCAAAAAGTTAAAAGATTGCTTAACTCATCCCCCAGTACTGAGATATTATGATGTAAACAAACCGGTCACACTTTCAGTAGATGCTAGTAAGTCAGGATTAGGCGCTTGTCTCTTGCAGGAAGGCATGCCCGTGTGCTACGCATCCAGGTCACTCACGAAAACCGAGCAATCTTACGCACAAATAGAAAAAGAATTGTATGTATGTGTATTTGCGTGCGAAAAGTTTTATATGTATCTTTATGGCAGGAGTAATATAACGATAGAAACAGATTACAAGCCACTTGTAACAATAATAAATAAACCGCTTGTAAATACGCCATCACCCCGTCTGCAGAGAATGCTATTAAGATTGCAACCGTATACCTTTACCTTAGTGTACAAGCCGGGTAAGTACCTATACATAGCGGACACATTATCGCGCGCCGCCGACTCGCGTGCACCAACGGCCGCCCAGCCGCGCGATCTCCTAGACGCTCAGGCTCAGGTGTGTGCTGTACTCTCAAGCAATCCTTTGACAGACTCGCATTTTGTAGAAATACAGAAATACATTAAAGATGATCAGGTACTGCAAGCGCTCATCAAAATAATAAAAAAAGGTTGGCCTCAGCAAAAAAATGACAGTCGAAAGTTTAAGATCTTATTGGCAATTTAAAGATGAACTCACGTTTAACTATGGGATAGTTTGCAGAGGTGAACGAGTCCTTAAACCGAAGTGTTTACAACACACAATGTTAAAATTCATTCACATTGGACATTTAGGCTTCGAAAAATGTAAGTTAAGGGCGCGTGAAATTATGTTCTGGCCTAATAACAACACACAATTACAGGATTATTTGTCAAACTGTGATGCTTGTATCACTCACAGGAAACAAAATCAGAAGGAGCCGCTTATCCCGCATGACTTACCGACACAATCCTGGCACAAAATAGGAGTTGACATATTTCATTTCAGGGGTCAATCATATTTACTAATGGTAGACTACTTTAGCAAGTTTGTAGAAGTAATTAAAATAAAAGATTTACGGTCAGAAACAATTATAAAAAAAATGAAAGTTGTTTTTAGTAGACAGGGTATACCAGCAATAGTAATGTCGGACAATGGCCCCGAATTTTCTTCGAACTCATTTAAGATGTTTTCTCGCGAATGGAAGTTTGTACACACGACCTTTTCGCCGATGTACCCACCCACAATCGAACGGACAAGTGGAAAGGTCTATACAAACGATTAAAAACATATTGAAAAAGACATTGCACGATGGTTCAGAATTTAGGCTAGCATTGTTAGAATTCTTGAACACTCCTATAAGTACAGAAATAGCTTCACCAGCTGAACTATTATATAGTAAAAAATTACGCAGCATTGTCCCGTGTGCCCCAAAGTTATTGCAGCCTAAAATACAAAAAAAAGTGTTGCCTAGGTTAGTCTTCAAAATGTAAGCAAAAGTACTATTATGACAAAGGTGCAAGGGAATTACAAAACATATTAATAGGTCAAGAAGTAAAAGTAAGATTAAACAACAATTGGGTCAATGGAACCGTACAAAAGTTGTTTGGTCCCCGCAGTTATTTGGTGCGTTTACATTCGGGAGGTACCCTGCGCAGGAATAGAAGGCATATTATACTCAACTCGCAACGCTTCTGCCCAGATGACTCACTTCAATTCTCAAACAATAGAACATTGACGATATTGTCTTAGATCAAGGTCAAGCGGGTACGTCACAAAACTACCCGCCGCCTCCCGCCATCAGCTCCAGTCCCGTGCAGCCTGAGCTACGCGCAAATATGACTCCTAATGATAATCAATATAGAACCCGTTTTGGCAGGATAGTGAAGCCTCCTGATCGGTGGGGTTACTGAGCAGCAATGACGTCTACGCAGACGTCAACGCCCTGGTTCAAACGAATGTATTCATCAAGAAAAATCCAATTGTATGTAAAGCGCATGATTCGGTATATTTAGTAAGTAAGGCATGATGTTTACATTTATAATTCTAAATGAAAAGAATATAATTTAATTAAGGGATAATAATAGAATGTTATATTTTGCGATGTTTGCAATATAAATTATTTCTATTTAATTAAGTTAAATTACCTATGTAATGATGGAAAACTTTACACTTATATAAATATTGATTGTTTAATTAATTCAATTGTTCCCTTCTTATTTTTCTTTTATAAAAAGGGGATTATGTGTTGGTATCGCGGGTATTCGATAATAAAACCAGTCTCAATCATGCCGTCGTTTGAATTAGCCACACCTATACTTTTACACCCTTCTTTCTACATAGTTTTATGTTAAGATTTTTAGAAAATGTAACAGTGTATACATATTATTGCTCGTGACTGTACAGCCTGATGATGATGATGATGATAAAGAGTACAATAGCGTATTCCGATGCCTATTGTCAGAAAGGAACTTCTGCCCATTCCACATTCGCGCGTACATAGACAGACAGGTAATATTATATCGTCCACGGTAAATAGGGGAGAACTTTCTACGTCTAGGCGTTGCTAACAAGATGTGTTGGCAAACTATTGAGTGTTACTAAAACGAAGCTTACTGAGGGCACGCTTCAGTTAGCTCGTTAGTTGAACGGCGATTTTATGAACTAATGTCCTCGGAACTTTTACTAACTTTTTAAAATAAAACAACCGACTTCGACGAATACACGCACAATATAAACAATACCAATATAAACTGTGTGTATATATATTTGCATGAATGCTTTACTTATATAATACAAATGTGCTACATTCTTACTCGCTCGCTCGTAGCCTGGGCTGCCTGAGTGATCTTAAACGATCATTAAGGTTAAGCAATATACGGCACGTTCAGTCCATGGATGGGTCACCGTCTATGACTAACGCTAGTGGCATTTTTCCGAGCGGTTCCGTACTTCGCAAGGCACGTTAAGCAGTTGGTGCCGGCTGCCGTCGATAGATGGCACTCGTTAAGCCAAGTCAGAAGCCTTAGGGCGGCTTGAAAACTTCTGACAGTAAGACCAGCCACTAGTCTTACAAGCCTCCACCAATCCGGACTTGGCCCCCGTGTTGGAGTATGGCCTATACCTTCCCCAGGGAACAGACCCGTGCCCCTCGGTGGGGACGTAACGGGTTGATGATGACGACATCCTTACAGGATCGATGTTACTTGTTAAGAAATAACTGTTCATGCTTTTGTAATAAATAAAATTATGATAACACTAAATTATAAATTTGGTCAATTTTTAATTTGTAACTTGGGCGCTTTAAATTCTCAGGCACCCGCCGGTGGGTCGGTCTTGCAATGGTACTTTGAATGCTATTTCGAAGATGCTACAGACCACAGTTGTATGAGCACGTTTTATTCTTTGAAAAATGTTATTAAATTCAAATATTACTCTGAGAATAACTAACTTAGCTGTGAAAGAAAGTGTCCAAGGCCTGAGGGGTAAGGCTGGGATCGGCCGGATTATCTGGAGCGAGGCGTCAACTTTCAATCTCGCCGGGGCGAGAGCTTTCTATAAATTGTTCCTGACTTCGGAACGTTCCGTCTCCAATGAGCCGTTTTCAGAAGAACTAAAAAAAAATATCTAACGGCTGTCAAAGGAATGCAATTTTGGACCTCAGCCCAATAGCCATGTATGATACATCATCGAATAGGTCTCAGCGAGTTATATTGTATTGAAAAAAAAACTAACATTTTCAATAAAATATAACTCCGAAAGGACAAACATTTGGCTGTTGGCATCATAGTAACTTTTATTCAGCTCGCTGAGACCTATTTTATGATGTATCACACATGGCTATTGGGCTGAGGTCCAAAATTGCATTCCTTTGACAGCCGTTAGATTTATTTATTTTTAGTTCTTCTGAAAACGGCTCATTGAAGATTTCCGCATGGACTTCTGGGGCTTAATAAGTCCATGACCCTTAAGTCCATGACCCTTTTTCCTTTGCATTTTGTTCCACTTTACTAGGGCTGCCATTACCTAAATTGTTGACGTCGGATAAACACGGCGAAAACTCCCGGACATTTGGGCAATATTTTTTTTTCCCCGGACACCTCTGAAAGAGTATTTGTTGCAACCAAAATGATAACATGGTCATATTTTTTTAATATTTATTTATCCATACTATAACTTGTTACTAGAATCGAATAAACATATTATACAGGGTTATAGGGAAAGTCGTACACAATATTAAAGGAGGTTATTACTTAGGTCATTTCTGATGGATTTTATTCTATTATATAGGGTCCGAAAATTAACAGTTATAGAGATATTGACTGTTAAAGATTTTTAAAAAATATCAATTTTTTTTGGCTTTTTGATTGATTTTTTCTCAGAATAGAGCTCATAAAGTGTTTTTTTTAATGTATTTAGTTAAAAGGCATGTCAATTGATAAAAAATATCAGCAAAAGCTGCACCTACTACTAACAGCTTTAAAAAACTGCTCGGCAACGGTTAGAATTAAATAATTTTTCTCTAAACATTTTTCACACTGAAGCTCTTAAAAAAAAATTACGTATGGAACTTATTCTGCAAATAATTTTAAAAACTTCTACGACTCTTTAACTATTCAAAAAAGTATAACATTTAATAGGTATGTGCATGAAATTTTAAAATAATGTTATTTGAGTAGGCTCTAGTGGTAGTTACCTACATAACTGAACTTCGATACAAAAAAAAATCTTTTTACTTCCTGGCACCTTTAAACTATGTAAAAAGGTCAGATAGGCTTTTTTGTGCTCTGGAGACATGCTGTCTCAGGTGTTCAGGTAGGTACCTACCTATTTCAGTATTTATTTTTTAGAATATTCTATCTATCTATTATTTTTGTGTTAGTCTGCTCGTGTGATTCTTCCGTGGTAGATGTGTTAATACGTGCTCTGCAAATGATTTGAAAATGAAATGAAAATTTGATATTTTTTAAAAATCTTTAACAGTCAATATCTCTATAACGGTTAATTTTCGGACCCTATATAATTGAATAAAATCCATCAGAAATGACCTAAATAATAACCTCCTTTAATATTGTGTACGACTTTCCCTGTAACCCTGTATAATAATAGACATTTGTAATAAAATTAAACGCTCTTTCTGAGGTAATATGGTAACAAAAATATGTAATTAGAAACGCTCTTTTCTCGATATTAAATCAAATCCCGGCTGGGGACAAAAAAAAAGAAGCCCAGGTCTTGGACGTCGCTGTTTCTGGTTCCCACGACACAGGGTATCCTAGTGTGGGGCCAGAAGCAATGTATGTGCCTGTATGTAAATGTAAAAAAATGTTAAAATTATTATACGATGATACTAATAACTAGCTAACGCAATATTGAAGTGGTATTAACTCGCCTTCTTGAATGCGGGTTATTGTGGATGACTTCTTAACTAAGATTTATTTCAATTTATCGCTGATCTATAAAAATAAATGGACACCTGCATGAACATGGCGATTTAGTTTCATCGCCGCTTCAAGTCGACGTGAGCACATGTATCAATGATTGTAGGCGTCAATCGCATGAGAAAAAACACGTCACGTGACCCGACTGTGCATCTGTCATCGTACTGTAATGCACTAACAGAATCGAAGCTCGGACCGTCTAGTGGGGGGGGGGGTGGTGGGGGGGGGGGGGGACCGTCTAGTCTAGCCTACCCACGCTTCGTAGTCCGGTTTGCGGTCGCCGGGTCAGAACTTTTCCGCCCCAACAGCCATCAGGACCTAGATTCTGAAAATGCATGGTAGAACAATGACAATTAGATGAACGTGGCCATTTACTTTCATCGCCGCTTTGAGTCCACGCCCGCACACATATCGAACCTTCTAAGCGTCAGTGGTATGAAAAAACACGTCACGTGACACGGCCGTGCACCTGTCATCGTACTGCAATGCACTAACAGAATCGAGGCCCAGGGCGTAGATTCTGCTAATGCATTGTAGTACAATGACGACTGCATGATCATGGCGATTTGTTTAATTGCCGCTTCAAGTCTACGCGCGCACACATATGAAACTTTTTAGGCGTTAATGGTATGAAAAAACCGGTCACGTGACCTGACCGCGTATCTGTCATCGTACTATAATGCACAAACAGAATCACGGCCCTGCTCTTCGTCTTACGTCTACCTACACTTTAAAAGTAGTAGTCTAAGGATTTACGCTAAGTAAATACTTTAGTAACGTGCTGTCACGCTCTTTTCTATGGAAACTTAATGAGACAACACTACAGTTAAGTAGCTACTTAGCGAAATTCTTAGTTCAGAAATTGGCCATAAACAGGTGGTCTTTTTAATTAGTAATTAGGTACATAACCAAGGCTTTTTAACCACCCAGATTTCAGCGCATACATGAATCGAGAGTCCTGCTGCTTTTCCAGACGTCGCGTCGGTTAAAAAGATGACATTATGTCCTTACCAAGTCACCTGTTCGTTTCGTGCTCTCAAGAAATATTTTGTCAGTGCCGTATTGACCGAGTCTGCGAGCAAGAGAAATCAAAGGCGATGGAAGTGGAAGGCAAATATAGAGACAGCTCCATTTAATATCTTCAGTCGTATTTCCAGTAGGAATTCCGCTGTTTGTCTATACAGTCGGCCTTAGGAAGTGATCGCAGTTCTCATTGCTTTTGTGATGTAAGTATGTAGTGTAACGCACTACTTTATTAAAAGACGCTCTTAGCAAAATACTTTTTTATTATCTGTTTTCGAGAACTGCCTATCCTAGCTAGTCATCGACTGACATCTCAACAAAAACGTAGCGATTCCATTTCAAACATTTAGAGCCATCGCAAACAGGGCGACTTGTCGCCGCGTCAGACGCGACATTGACATTTCGCACACTGAAAACATACTGTAAAATGAAGATTCTTGTTTAATGCCATTTATGTTTTCAGTGTGCGATTTGCTTCTGCAAAGGTAGTACGAGGACGCGAGTCGCGCGCGACAACGTCAAAAGTCGCGACTCAAATTCTGACGACTTTTGACGTTGTCGCGCGCGACTCGCGTCCTCGAACTACCTTTGCTGGCGTCTTGTCACCGCGACTCCGCGACTCTGACGCCAAGTGTGCGGAGATTCGAACAAAATGTATGAAAATTGACAACCGTAGCCTGTCGTCGCGTCTGTCTAGTCGTCGAACTGTCGCTGTCGCGTGTCGCCTAGTTTAGACTAAAGTCATCCCCGGCTGGGGAGAAAAAAAAACTCCAGGTCTTGTATGTTTACATGTTTGTGACGTCGCTGTTTCTGGTTCCCACGACACAGGGTATCCTAGTGTGGGGCCAGAAGCAATGTATGTGCCTGTATGTAAATGTTATGTTAATGTAAAGCCAATTTAATAGGTCACATTTGACACTTCATCAAAATGCATCAAAGTAACCTTGTAACGCAGGGCACACAATATTATTTATTTTTTCAAAGTTAGAACTGCACAATTGCTTCACTTATTTTAGTTAATAATACATATTTATTGTAATAATGTCCAAAGAAGGCATTATTACAATTTACTTTGACTAATAAACCATTCTAAACTTAATAAACAATATTTTTCCTAAAAAACTGAACTTCATCACAAGGTTATGTCAGTCAACCCTTTCTGTTTTTTAAAACTAGGGATGTTACCGTAAAAATCAAAGGAATCACCACTCAAAAAGTTGAATTGAATGCAATGATTACCTGTAAAGGAATGTATAGCCATACTAACATAACAGATTCCACATTGTGATTATTTTATTAGTAGATTGTACAACTAGTACGCATCACATAAAGACGAACTTTACTTTTATAGCATGAGAAGTGTAAAACATTATTATATTATTCTTTTAATAATCTAAAAAATATAAAAATAATTGAATAGAAACAAAATCCGTTTTATTTTTTTTTTAATCTTGTGTTTCTGCTAATAGCAGAATAGGCAAAGGACTTTCGTCCGTGCAGCCAGGTCTAACGTTTTTCCTTTTTCTGTATCCGAAGACAACTTGTTAATACAGGTAATCCTCTGTAGAAGGCCAAAGCCAAATCTTTGTTGTGATTTATAAATATCTTTTTCATGTTAAGACCGAGGCCAAATCTTTGTAAATTTTATTTGACGTATTTTTCTTGTTAAGGCCGAGGCCCATTTCATTATATTTTTACACTTTTGGGCAAAAAAAAACTCGTAGGATGTTCTTGGCAACGTCCTCGAGAAGACAAACAAAACAATTTTACATCTCTCATGTTCGGTAAGTAGATCCTTATTACCCCCAAATGGGTCTTGTAGGTGACCAATTAGTGCTCTAGGGTAATAATGTAGCTAGAAAAGCCCTAGGGCGGTAAGTAATTTAAAAAAAAACTCTTCACTCTTTCAAAAAGTTCGCGTACATCTAACCATCATACTGGCGATAGACATCATGCATTCAGCCCAATGACAAAAGAGGTCGCTTCGCTATTCAGCCTTGTCTTCGTATGAGTATAATAGTCATCAATTTTAAATATCGAACGGCGAAGGTCAATTTCGTTCTTGAAAAAAAATATTAAAAAAAAAGGTGAAAAAAAAGCGGGAACAGAAAACTTTTATTTACTTTAAATATTGTTTGTTTTTGGGTTTTTTTTTATAATAACGTGCTAATTAGGAAAAAAACATGAGTTCTGCAAGTGATGAAGATATAAGCTGCACTCCCGATTCAATGAAAATGGAAGCTGAAGCAGCAATTAACAATATTTTGCCTGAAAGTTCTAAAGAGAGATATTTGAAAACTTACGACGAGTTCATGAAGTAGCGAAAAGAAAAACGAGTAATTTTTGTCTACTTACTTCACAATCGAGATGTAAAGCAGAGTAGTTAGCTCGGGTGTAAGCATCAATTGCACCCTCGAACTATAGGCGCCCTCGCAATATCTCGGGCTGCAATTGATGCCTTACAGCCCTTGGCTACTAATCTACTATTCGATGATTTTGAACGAGATGTGAGAATAGATAACATTATCGAAGAAGAATTAATTATATCTCTGATGCTGGGGCCGCACCTGCGTCTATCGTGACAAAGCTTCGCGCCAGTACTCTGTGGAATGTAGGGACTGAAATGCCCGTGGCGCGAAGCTTTGTCACGATAGACGCAGGTGCGGCCCCAGCATGAGAGTAGACAGCAGTGACGACGATGATAACACTCGTTCGTTATAATTCTATTAGTTTTAGTGACTAAATGCATTTTTACTTGGTTAAATTATATAGGTGTCTTATTTTGTTTTATAATTTTAATAATAATAATAATAGAACTTTATTTCAGTCTAAATTTTTAGGTTAGACAATAATGGGACAGGGTTTTAATTAATAATTGTTTATTTGATTTGATTTTCAATGGAACTCAATTAAAATTACAGTAGCTATACGTACTTTTTCACAATAACTGCATTCGATTCACAAATGTTTGAAGTCCGTATCGATTCATTCGATTTAATCGATGTTTGTTAGCATGTCACCTCACTATGAAGCTAAGACAGACACATGTCAAATGTGGCCTATTAAATTGGCTTGCCTGTATGTTATGTTATGTTATGCTGTGCCGGTCAGTTACTTTAGAGAGAGTAATCGCTACAGTAGGTAGACCGTGTTTCATAAAAATAGTACGTAGTGTGTAATACTGGTTGAAATAGCAAACATTGTTTTACCATATTAATAATTAACGTTCGATTTTGGAGATTATCAAACACGAAATTTTTGTATCTTTTTAAGGTAGCGGAAATTTAATATAATACTTGCTGACCCGGCAAACGTTGTTTCGCCAGATAGGGGTATGAAAAATAGATAACAACCTATTCTCAGACCCGCCGAATCTATATAAATAAAATTCAAAGTCCTGACTGACTGATTCATTCACTCATCAACGCCCAGCCCAAGCCGTTGGACCTAGGAAGCTGAAATTTTGCACAGAGGGTCTATATAATAATGTAGGCAAGGAATAAGACCGGATTTTTTGAAATTCAACCCCTAAGGGGGCGAAAAGGGTTGTCAAAATTTGTATGGGAGGTATAAAGAATGTTGTCTAATTTTCTTGAAACTTAAAATAAATACTCTTCAATACAATTGATTGAACACGTGTTTCGCCGTTTTTCTAAATTTAACCCTTAAGGGAGTGAACGGGGTTGCAAAATTTTGAACTAAAGTCCACGCGGACGGAGTCGCGGGCGAAAGCTAGTATATATATATACTTTTTAAAATTTTATATATATATATATATATATATATATAAAATTTCATATGTACATCGGCTATACCGTTTCAGAGGAGTATGCCCACGAACACGGTTACACGAGAATTTTTAAACTGCGAATATAGTATTTCCAGCGACTCTGTGTCAGCGTTTGCTTCTACCTATTAGTATTTGGTATTAATAAATAGCTACTTTGATGTTTTAGATAGATACCATTTACACATCTATTATGTGTAATAGGCGATACATAGAACGTTTTTTCAGGTCCCTTACACGAAGAAAACAAAAGGGGAACTGATGTCTACGACAGATGTCTCATTTAATTTTGAATCGTAATATCCATTCAACCATCCATTTAGGTTTTCTGACAAATTTTTAGAACGGTTTGTATAAAACCTGCAATGTATTACAAATCGTCGGCAATTACGCGAAGATGAGCCAAGCATTATAAGTTCTTCTTTCTTTTCTATAGAGTGATCTTTTTGCCTTTCGAACCGAGATTCCTAATTTGATGTTCTTTTATTGATACGCATTCTCGATTATTATTTCCCGATTCTCAATATCACATTCCTCACTTACGTGATGCATACAAAACCGTTATCGCCTCCCGAGCCGCGATCATTGATTCGATTTTTTCGATTACCGATGCAAGATTCTTGATTTGCGACTCTCTATTAACATTTCCCGATTACTCTTAACTTTATATCTCATGTGAACCACGTGATACTTTGTATCTCACTCATGTGAACCATGCAAAACCTTTTTATTGCCTCCCGAGCCACGATGCTCGATTCGATTTTCCCAACGCACGAATTCCGATTCTTGATTAGCATTTCTCATTAACTTGAAGCTTGATTCTCTACTCTTTTTCTCTATTCGCGGTACGTAATTTCCGCAAATCGGTTCTCGATTAGCACTACTCGATTCCGATCTCACATTTATCACTCACGTGAACCATACGAAACCTATTCCGATTCCCGATTCTATTTTCGCGATTCCCGACTCGCGATTATCGATTTCCTGATATTGTATTTCTCACTCGGAACCTTGCCACGAGCGCAGGGCCGGACTAAGGGTGCGCACTCACCGACGCAGGGGTTGTGGTTGACCACGGCGAAGATCCGGTCGCAGCGCTTCTTCATGTGGGTGTTGGGGCAGATGCAGCCGAAGAGCGGCGACAGGCGCAGACCGGCCCAAGCTTCGCGGCAAGCCTCCCTGGATCAACAAAACAACTGTGTTCTCACGACCATACAATAGAAGTAATAACTTACATTGCTACATATAATAATACGACTTCAAATCTCAAAAATAAACGTTTACTCGAACGACCCGTTGATGTGTTTTCTTTACTGATTGAAATTGGAATTAAGGCCATCTTTTGTACACGATCTTTTGTGCAATAAAGAATTAATTAATAATAACCGTTCGAGGAGCCCTGGTCACCCTACTGAGTCCACCCAGGGCAAGGGCAAGGGCAAGGACGAGGAGCTAAGGCAAGAAGTCTTTGTCTTCTGAGGCTCACTCCTCACTTCAGGAGGCAAGAAGTTCTCTTTGTCTAAGGTACACGCCTCAATTCGGCATTCTCCTTCACGAGCATTGGAAGCGTTTTCGAACCATTTGAAGAGCTCTTGTTACCGTCCTGAGTTCACTCAGGACTTAAGACTGTTTTCACTAGGACAAGAATATCCTTCCGCATCACTCTGTTCACACATCATCACACCTGTCCGCGTGCAGCGACATCGCGTGCGGCATTCCCCGTTGCGAGCCTTGCAAGCATTCTTGAATCATTCGAAGAGCTCTTGTTACCCTCCTGAATCCACTTAGGACTTAGGACTGTTTTCACTAGGACAAGAATATCCTTCCTCATCACTTCTCACCTGTCCTCCATGCGGCATTCCCCGTCGCGAGCCTTGCAAGCGTTCTTGAATCGTTCGAAGAGCACGGAGCAGGCCTTCTCGTTATGGCAGACACTCAGGGCGTAGGTGCAGGTAGGCAGGGTCTCCACGGGGTACGGGTCTTTCTCTGAAAATACAAAGACAGGTTCAAACAAGGTTCTGTACTCTTGACGCTAATTTAGCCAGTTAGCGTCATAATTGAGTGCGTTTACTACTAAGGTTTTGATACCACAGGTAATCTCCGAAAATATACAAATAAAAATTATATTTCACCGCTTTTTAAAATATTCATTCAAGATGAGCCTGGATGAATCAAATTACATCTAATAATTTACATACTTTCTGATCCGCTCTAATGTCTACAAGTCCCTTTATTTAATTAAGGAATTGCTTATTTAGATGAATAAAAAGGCTAATTCTTAGCCGGCTTAATTCATCATCATCAGGCATTTGACATCCATTGCAGGATATAAGCCTCTCTCATGGGTTTCCAAGCTTCCCGGTCTCCCGAAGAACTGATGGTCATCGGAGCGGATCAAACTGATCCGGCAACCGCGGACTACTGAATTTTCAACCGTCAATTCTTTACAGAAATCTACGTACAAGATGTCAAATGTAAGTTCCAGCTTTCCAGTAAATATCTAATTTGTTACTTTATAATAACTTTTATAATTTAAATGTATTTTCTCTATCCTTTCTAAGTACATTTGTTACTTGCTTTTAAGTTACTGAGGTACTTGTTCTTAACTTAATTTTGGAACTGGAGCAGTTTTGGAGACGCGCAAACGACGATGCCAGCTCCGCCTCTTTCTTCAAATTAGAAAGAAAGAAAGAAAGAAAGATTTTATTAGTATGTCACAGAAACACAATGAAGACAAAAGTACATAATAAACAACATACACAAGAGTCAACAAAACAAGAAAAATAAAATAGACACAAAGGGAAACAAACAACCGTTTTTTAAATCTACGGCAGCAGGGCTCCACACAGTAGAGGGGAGAATCCGCGGAAAATTAGAGGAGAATCTTGCGACAAAAATTCAAGTGACTGATTCCGAAATTAAGCTAAGAACGTACTTATGACTTCTAGTCCCAAAACACTTGGTTTTGTTTTAAACATTTTTTTACGCCAAAATAGCTAAGAACTTACCCTTCTTCATGACGAAGACGCAGGGATGGTCGAAGAGGAAGTCTCGGAAGGAGTTACACTCGGGGTCAACGTTGGGCTCTCGACACAGACAAGTGGGCTTGAAGAACGGGAACGCTTGCAGGGTGCGCAGAGCGGCCTGGCACTTGGTCACCGTCACCGTTGAGCAAGCCACTGAAAGAGAGGAACTAGATTAGATGAAAGGGCTCAATGCCATCCAGCAGAAGAAAGGAAAGACTAGGCAAGTCAATGGGAGAAGAACGGCTGATTGGAGTACAAGTTGAAGTAACTATTGTCTGTAAAATATTGTTAAAGACTCAAAGTCACTTAGTAGAATACAAAGTCTGATTTAGACAATATTAACAAAGCGTTTATGATTTTACAAAGTGAAGTGGCTTGTGGCTATAAATTTTGCTAAAGACTTAAAGCCATTTAGTGGAAGACGAACGTCTGATTAAGACAAGATTGAAAAGCAGTTTCTGATTTGCATGTTGAATGGCCGGCTGTTAGCTGCAAAGAATTGCTAAGGTCTTTGGGGTCTTCTTTTGAGCATGCCACACAATTTTATTAAAACTCTTTATTAAACCGTTCCGTCCCATAACTTGGCGACGCTGATTGCGTTATTCTAGCAATCGTTTGGTCCAGGTGAGTGCAGATATAAGAGCACTATGGAAGAGTCCATCGTGTCTTTGCAGGAATTTAACAACAACTGATTAACTAATTATGCCCCTGCGTCGGGATACAATGGGTTGAGGATGATGATGATAAACTAGCTATTGCCCGTGACTTCGTCCGCGTGAACATTTCGAAGTGTATTTAGTCGCGATATCTTCTCTGTGCGAAATTTCATCTCCAGTTACAGTTTAAAAATAGGCCCATTGTACGTTGGACAGACAGACTTTTGTGGTCTCATTTTGTACCTTTTGGGTGTGGCTCCCTATAGAGGAAGACACGGACCTACGGAGACAAAAAGGGCCCTTCTGAGGGTCCCCGAGCACGCAAATTCCCAGTCAGACGTGTCGACCCGCCTCCGACAAGGGCCGACAAAAAACTGGAGTGCTAGCGGTCAAGTGCGCGACTTTTCCTGGCCGCGTGCCGTCGTGGAAAAACCTGCACTTTTGACGGATTGTTTAACTGAGGGTTTTTAGTCGATATTATTAGTGTTATGTCTGTCTGTCATGAAGACGTATATCATAAACCGTTATCTTGACAGCTGACATTTTTTATGTTGCCAATACTAGAAACTGAGTAAAATACATACAATGTGAGTCTTCATAAAGTGCACATATCAAAATCAGGGAAACTACACCCCATTTCATCGACGGAAAAAATAAAAAATTCAATAAAAAAAAATATTTGTATTTATTATGATTTTTTAAAAATTTGTTAAAAATTAATTAAAGTTGCACCTGTTGACCCTATTTAGATAAATCGTCATAATTTTTAAACTAAGTGCGTTATCGCAGTGAAATAAATTTTGTGATGATGTCTAATAATAAGCCGTACCCATAAAGTAAAAATATCCAAGAAAACTAACCCTATAAATTTACAATTAAGTGAAACTTGAAGAAAATCTGTATTTTTTTTCATCATTTTTGCATTTGTTTTACAATTTCTCCTAAAATCATGCTATTGACCCTACTTTTTTTTTATTCTAGCTTATTTTACATTGCATTAGCTTTCTAAAAGTAAAACTGCACGTTTATTACTCAAAAACAACAGTTTTTATGACCGTTTGAAAAAAGCCCATGCGCATCGTTTTGCTACACACCATTGTTTATCACCTTTTTTACAAATATTTTTTTTTATTTTGTATTTTATTTTTTCCGTCGATGAAATGGGGTGTAGTTTCCCTGATTTTGATATGTGCACTTTATGAAGACTCACACTGTATTTAAGGCAACGTTTGTATGCAACCAAGCAATAAACGTTTTTTTCTCTTATTTGCTCGATATTGATAACGGCAACATAACGCAAAAACGCCTGAAATATTCAAATGTTTTATAGATAATGGTACGGAACCCTTTGTGCGTGAGTGGGACCCGCATTTGGCCGGTTTTTATTTTATTTTATGACTGTTCGCTACGAGTTTGCTATTGGTACAAATTATGAATATGAAAAAAACAACTTTTTGATACACGTATCAAATGCTAAGCGACAGTAAACACCTACCCCCTTATTCATAAAAAATTTTAAGCATTGGTTAAGTAAACAACTGATTAAATGTCATGCTGTCCTTTATATTTCAATGACATCTGTCAAGGACAGCATGACATTTAATCAGTTGTTTACTTAACCAATGCTTGAATTTTTTTATGAATATATTCGTATAAATTATGAGTCTTAAAACCCCTTTAAGACATTCTGACTAATAAAACAATTATAAATTGTAAAAAAACGCAAGAAAAAATTTGATAAATGATATATCTGCAGCTTGTATTGAAAACGGCCTAGATTGGCCGGTTCAATGATGACGTCACATCTCAGTAAAAATGGCGTCTGTTATTCATTCTTTCTTACGTTCATTGGTTGGTTTACTGGCAAGTGACGTCATAATTCCTGCGCCATATTGCCTAAGATAGCGTTTTAGAGGCTTATTTCATATGTAAATATTCAATTGCCTTTTTTAGAAGAAAAATACAAAAGAATTTAAAATGACTTTCCGAGGACTCCATAATATCAACTAACAATATGAGATGGTTTTCAGAAATCGACCAAATACCCTATTGCTCAGGATTAGACCCCAGATCTCAGCTTTGGTCATTCACAAATCAATTTCCCCGAAGCCTCCTCTTCCAATCATTCATCCACGGCGCCCAAACGGGAAAGCATGTGATTATCTGTCGGATTAGAAGATTTTTTCGTCCCCAAATGTCGTTAGCGTCTGAGTAGGTAGTCCTAACTGAATAAGATTTTTTCGCCAATGTCTAAATGTCTTGCCCACGATGTGGGTTAATACAGAAAGACGGTGGGTACCACTAAGTAAATACTTAAGTAACGTTCTGTCACGCTCTTTACAGAGAAATTTGACGAGATAGCACTACAGTTAAGTAGTTACTTAGCGAGATTCTCAATTCACAAAGTGGCCCATAGAAAAGAGGAGCCTAGGGCCCTATTTACGAATACAAAGATCTTTTGATGAGTCCGACTAGGTTTCGATCTGATTTGCACAGAGCTCCGTCTCTGCTCACCATGATTAAGCTCTGAGTGCTTATACTGAGTTTTTTCATTCACTTTCGATAGCGAGAGCGTTTGCAATTTGTATAGGAGTGACAAAGCGCGCCACCCAGTTGTCTCTTTATCACTCCTATACAAATTGCAAACGCTCTCGCTATCGAAAGTGAAATGAAAAAACTCAGTATAAGCACTCGGTGAATTAGAGTGAAACCTGATCGGATCGGAAATAAAGGTAATAATGTCTACTGTTTACTAAAGTTTTAGTTAAAAAAAACACATTCTGTTTGTTGAATGTCAATGTACTTATAATGCTAATGTTAACCGCTGCCTTGGAACCGAATGTAGTGGAGAAAAAGACAGTGAAAAAAAAAATTAACTTTCAAAACTCTGACTATCATTTCTCAAATCACCTTAAATCTAATATGTACATAGCTTGGTAGAAATATATATCTACCTAAGGAGGAGGAATCAACACTTCTTGTAATGTCAAAACATTATTTACTAGATATTCTTACAAAAATAAGAAAACAGCAATGCCAGCAACGGACGGCACCCGTTCACGAGCATAACGCAGGCGTTGGTTTATGTAATGTTAGATAAGAAATAACATGTACAAAGGCGAGCAAATCTCTGTGTCGCAATAGGATATTAGAATATACACCATTTTCGTGTATTGAGGTCGTATATAGACCCTCTGGTTTCGGCTCTGCCGTCCAACACGTAATCTTCCATTGTACGACGATATATTAGAAAAAGACGTTACATAAACCTAAATATCCTCCTGAAGGCCTTGTGCTTCATCACATTATGTATTCAAAATGTCTCGTTAGTAATAGGACGTAATTTGACAAAGCAGCTGTCGCTCGAATTGATTATTATTTCAAGTATTTCATCGATTTTTACGTGGGAAGTCAATGGTAGACGTACCTCATTAGGCACGCACAAGAATGTGAGAAACAAGCTAGTATTAAGGTGTTATTATCCGTAAATATATATGACAATGAGACTTTATAAGTCCAGCTACATAAACATTTACATAGAGGCACATACATTGTGTTGTTTGAAAAAGGTACGTCACAAACATGTAAACATCCAAGACCTGGGGTTTTTTTTGTCCACAGCTTCGAGCCCGCGACCTCTCGCATGGTAGGCAGATGCGCTAACCGCTGCGCCACAGAGGTCGTCAAGGCTACAGGGCAAACGGTTTCTCAATCTGAGGGCGACAGAGTAGGTATTTGGTGAATCATCATCATCAACCCATTTTGTTCCCACCGAGGGGCACGGGTCTTTTCCCTGAGGAAGGTATAGTCCATACTCCGCTATGGGGGCCTAGTCCGGATTGGTGGAGGCTTGTAAGACTACTGGCTGGTCATACTGTCAGAAGTTTTCAAGCCGCCCTAAGGTTTCTGACTTGGCTTAACGACTGCCATCTATCGACGGCAGTCGTTAAGCCAAGCCGACGGCAGGAACTCCTTAACGTGCCTTGCGAAGCACGGAACCGCTCGGAAAAAATGCCACAAGCGGTCACCCATTCATGCACTGAACGCGCCCTATGTTGCTTAACCTTCGTGATCGCTTAAGATCACTCAGGCAGCTGGGGCTACGAGCGATTCACATGTGGTGAAATGCTAGAATGTCTAGCATTTCACCACATGTGAAAATTCTGTCATTCATTCTTTCTTACGTTGATTGGTTGGTTTACCGGGAAGTGACGTCATAATACCTGTGCGACGCCATATTGCCTAAAATAGCATTTTGGCGGCTTATTTGAAAAGTAAATTTTCTTTTTTACAAGAAATACCCGAAAGAATTTAAAATGACCACTTTCTGAGGACTCCGCGATGATTATTCTATGATGGAATAACTTCGGCGAAATATTGTCTCCTATCAAAATTGTTTTTTAATCCTGAACATTTGTTGGTACCTAGAAAAATAATGTTTGAAATAATATCTAGAAAAATACCCTTTACAGTTACATAATATGTTAACTTTTAATGACTGTCTGTTTTTATATCTGCTTTGTAATATTGTGTTTATTTAGTCACTAGTTTTCCTACATATTAAATAAATCAATCGCAGACCTTTTATGGAGTCTTTTCATATTTGACACTCATTACATGCCCCACTTCTAGTGTCACTTTAATATTCATGTTTTATTTGCTACGTAACTCCTCAGACCTAGAACAATTTTCTTTCGCAGCTAAATTAGTTACATACTCGTATTCACAGAGTAATATTTAATATTAAAACATGCTCATACAAAACTGTGGTATGTAAATAAATAAACTCACGCCCGTTATCCTCGGGGGGGTAGGCAGAGGCACCAATCACTAGAACTGGGCCCACGTTTTGCCGAGTTTATTAGGTCCCAAACGTGACAAGTGGCAAGCCTTTCGCCGTTATCCGGGCACAATTTATCAGCGAACGGTGTTGCTGTACAAACAAACAAATGTACGTAACTAAAAGTTATTGGTACATCATCATCAACCATTATGGCCCACCGAGGGGCACGGGTCTCTTCCCTGAGGAAGGTATAAGCCATACTCCACCACGGGGGCCAAGTCCGGATTGGTGGAGGCTTGTCAGACTAGTGGCTGGTCTTACTGTCAGAAGTTTTCAAGCCGCCCCTAAAGGCCTCTGACTTGGCTTAACGACTGCCATCTATCGACGGCAGCCGGCACCAACTTGCGAAGCATGGAATCGCTCGGAAAAAATGCCACTAGCGTTAGTCATAGACGGTGACCCATCCATGGACTGAACGCGAATAGGAAGGAATTCAGGCGCCACAAGAGGTAAGAGTTACGCGGTAGAAAGAGAGGCAACGTGTAGGTGAATTTTTTAGCGCCGTGCGATCTGAATTGCACCTAATTGTATCGCTGCTAGAGTCCCTTTTACTTTAATTGATTTTGCGGAGTGAATCTTCTGTACCTGTACTATTATGTATTCTGTGCTTGAGGGGTTAAGGACTCACTATGGAACTCCGAACCTTTGGAATCTCAGTAAATCTCGGAGGAAAGTAATGCTATATAATTGGTGGCCTTCTCGCTTAGCGATCACTTACACACTACCTTAAATAAGACACTATCACGGTCATAAAAACAAAAGTCCATCTAAAACCTGAAACATGATAATGTAAGCATGGTAGAGTCAGCCACGCACGACACGAGTCGTAACGAGAGATCCCTCATACATAATACGCCCGGCTCAACAATGAAACTAGCTGTTCTTGTTATGTTTGTTGTTTAGTTTTTTGTACAGTTAACGGCAATTAACAGTTGACCGATTTCTGCAAGCCATTTCATATTGTTTGTTGGTGTTCATGGAGTCCTCAGAAAGTGGTTCTAAAAAAGGCAAACTAAAATTTACTTTTCAAATAAGGCGCCAAAACGCTACATATATCTTAGGCATTATGGCGTGGCGCAGGAATTACGAAGTCACTTCCCGTAAACCAACCAATGAACGTAAGAAAGAATGAATGACAGACGCCATTTTTACTAACATGTGACGTCATCATAGAAACGGCCAATCTATGCTGTTTTCGATACTATGGCGGCAGATAATCAGAAGTTTTAAATTTTATCTTGTGTTTTTTTACAAATCATATCTAATCGTTTTTTTAATTAAAATGCCTTGAAGCGGTTTTTAGACACATAATTTATACGGATACGTATAAATAATACTGTTTTTTTCACATTGTCAAATGGCCTATTGGCCATGCTACTCCTTCTCTCAGATTCTATGGCGTAGCTAGGCGTGGGCTAAGTGGGCCCTGGCCCACGACCTCGCAATTAACGGGGCCTCGCGAGGCCTCTTTAAATGTGATGCCACCAAACTTGAAATCCCCGTTGTTTTATAAAAATTAAATAAAACTTATAAAATATTGGCCACACTCTTCACTTTTCTGAACATGAAATAACAACAAAACATAACTCCTAGTTTATTTAAGCTTGGCGCAAAAAAAAATCAATACCTAGTAGGTAGACAATAACTCTCCTAAGTAGGTACCTACGTCGCGTCGAAGCATTTTTTGTAAGATAGGTTTATTGAGTAGATTTTGGGAACGAAAGCAAAGGGGCCTCGTCCTATTATTATTGCCCTCGTCTATATTAGTGCACTCTACGCTACTGCTCACATTCAGGAGATTGTAAGTTTGAACCCCCCACGTTGACCTTTTTTATGAGTTACGCAGCAAGAAAGTAAAATTAAATTTTATTATATTTGTGAATTCTTAGTACTCGTAGTAACACCACTCGTTACTTGTAAACGAAAATAGCGTGAGAAAGCCTGAGTATATAAACAACTCAGGCTATCTGGTTTTCCCAAGTAGTGCAGTGGAGCTGCACTACTCAACCTGGACTGGACCTCGACTACTCTACCCGGACAATTCAACCCAGATAAATCGAACTGAACAACTGGACCCAGATATTTAACTAAACGCAAGATTCACTTACCTCATTTTTTGTCAAAACAGTTAACCCAGTTTCTCTATGGTTCGGACCCAGCTGACTTCCTGACTACGCGTCCCGGTCAACTCGTCTCAGAAAAATCGACCTGGACTACTGGACAAATTGACACCATAGGACCACAAGTCCGGGTCAAGTTGTCCAGAAGTCTATTAGTCCGATCCAAGGTTTTCGGGCTTAGAATGACTGACTACTGTCCTATTACCTATTCACTAACCAAACCTAAGCATCTTCTCGGATCGAGATGTCCTAGCTCAAATATTGGGTCATTCCAACATAATTATATCAATCTGCAAGTAAGGTTGGCCAAATATGATTACGTTGGCTCCTTCAACCTTTCGGTAAAAGGTTTTTGTAAAGGCTCCTCCGGCTCATAGAAGATCTTTCACCCTACATACTTCATAGCGTATTAGGTAGGACATAACACAAATTCAATCAGAAAACCATCCTAAACTGGCCAGAAACTCGGTACCTTGCTCAGCGTATCATATTTCAAATCTCACAGTACCTTCATATACGTTGTAGCTTGGAGAATTTTGACCTTTGCCTCAGCGGAAGAAAAATTCAGAAGGTCGCTCCGACTGTCTATCGACTGTCCAAAGTTACAGATACTATTGGTGGTTGATACTATTGGGACCATTGTGAATCGCTCGTAGCCTGGGCTGCCTGAGTGATCTTAAACGATCACTAAGGTTAAGCAACATACGGCGCGTTCAGTCCATGGATGGGTCACCGTCTATGACTAACGCTGGTGGCATTTTTCCGAGCGGTTCCGTGCTTCGCAAGGCACGTTAAGCAGTTGGTGCCGGCTGCCGTCGATAGATGGCAGTCGTTAAGCCAAGTAAGAGGCCTTAGGGCGGCTTGCAAACTTCTGACAGTAAGACCAGCCACTAGTCTTACAAGCCTCCACCAATCCGGACTTGGCCCTGTGGTGGAGTATGGCCTATACCTTCCTCAGGGTAGAGACCCGTGCCCCTTGGTGGGGACATGATGGGTTGATGATGACTATTGGGACCAGTAACTGTTTAGAGTTCACTGACGTGACGTTTTGCAAAACATAACGTTTAGCAGCATAAAAATGTCTGAAAGAGCAACGGGCAGGAGAAAAAGTATCCAAAATAGACGACAAATGAAAGTCGATGCAACGAACACGTGATCTGTCAGGATCGTGGCAAGTGGCAGTCCCTATTTACCCCTCTGGGATACTAGCGTAAGTTTATGGATGTATGTATGTAAGTGCCTGAAATTGGCGTACGCAAGGAAAGACTAATAAAATGTTGAAGCGAAAGATGTCTGTCAGAATCACTGCAAATGGCCAACCCTGGTCCCTGTCTACTCCTTCAAGATAGGTATGAGTTTATGTAGTTAATGTTAAAAGCACAGAGTGACCTCGACAGAGTATCAACGTTGTGGTCGGTGCTCCTACCACACAATGGTGAGTCGAGACCATTTTAGTGGCTCAATACTTCAGACGTGAAAATGTATAAATAAAATTCGTAGAATTATTTTTTACACCTACAGTCCGTTTGTTAATTCAATGCAAAAAAAAATGTCGCGGTGTTACCCTTATAAATATAAAGGTTTACTCGGTAGATTTTTTTACTGTGAATAGAACACTCGTGTGACTAAAATCCTTATCACATCAAAGACATTAAAGTTTAATTCCTCATAAGAGCAAAGTCTAAAAAAAACATCTACGTAGCCCAAACTATTTTTACTTGGAATTAAAATGGGGTCATTTGGTTTTTGCGTACTAGCAACATTCAGACATTGGATTGTATTGAGATGTCAACGTGACTGTTTTTTTTTTTTGCATTGAACTATAAAACAGACTTTAGGGTTACATTATTCGAGATTTTGTACGGAACTCTAGATATGACGTACATATATCCTACATAACAAAATAGCTCTTCCAGTCAACGTAGAACACTTCTGTCGGCACCAACTCTGGTCCCGACCACGCTGCAGAGACGGAATAAAACATCAGAGGCGCTGCACACGGGGAGGTGCCATCAAATAATCGGAAGGACGGATTAAAATGCGCTACAAAACGCGAAAAGTTTACGGATTAGCGGTGAAGAATATGTCGAGTTTTCAAAATAAAGGAGAGTAGGGTAAACAGTACCGTAGTAGCAGGTACAATCGACAGCGGCGACCTTTACATATACAGGGTAGCCAATCGGGTGACGTAATTTTTTTTTTAGATAGCCCTGCAATATAATATGTTATGTTACTTTTTATTGAGTTAATATGAAAAGAAAATCATCATCAACCCATCATGTCCCCACCGTCAGAAGTTTTCAAGCCGCCCTAAGGCCTCTGACTTGGCTTAACGACTGCCATCTATCGACGGCAGCCGGCACCAACTGCTTAACGTGACTTGCGAAGCACGGAATCGCTCGGAAAAATGCCACTAGCGTTAGTCATAGACGGTGACCCATCCATGGACTGAACGCGCCGTATGTTGCTTAACCTTAGTGATCGTTTAAGATCACTCAAGCAGCCCAGGCTACGAGTGAAAAGAAAATGCGCCAAAGAAATTATGCAGTGCTATTCGGTTTATTATATGTTAGTAGAAAGAACAGTCGTTGCTAATTCCTTAGTGGTAGAAAGAACAGTCGTTGACTCGTTGCTAATTCCTTAATGTTCGAAAATAACAACTTAGAGGCCTTGTGATCAATTAATTGTTGATCAAAGTCGACGAAGTCTTTCACAAAGAAACAGTTCACGAATCTATCTAATCTCTTTAAACGAGCAATTCTTCTATATATATTTATATATAGTCAGAATCTCGGAAACGGCTCCAACGATTTTCACGAAATTTTGTAGGCAGGTGCTTTCGGGGGCGTTTAATTGATCTAACTAGGTTACATTTTTAGAAAACATTGTTTTATCCGTATTTTAAGCCAATTGAAATTTGCTATAATAACATACAGAGGTAAATTTCGCGTCTATCTGCAAGGTTGGGATAGTCCTGACGGGAAAATAGGCGACCCGTTTCGGGCCGATTTTGAGAGACCCGGTTCGAATCATGATGTTTTTTTTCCAAGTTCTTTTTTTGTTGGAAAATGATTATTTTAATTTTATATTACATATTTTATATTACAAAAAAAGTAGCGAGCAAAGCTCGGTCACCCAGGTACTTATTATTTATACAAGAAACTTTACATTGTTTTTAGGGCTCCATCCTTGTTGGGTGCAAGTAAATAGGTTAAGAGTAAACATAAAATAACTCTCAATCTCATCCAAGTGGCAGGAAGACGCTGGATCTTTTTTGGAAATCCATGGAGGAGCTCTATGTTCAGTAGTGGACTTCTTGTGGCTGAATGACGATGATGATAAAAATAACAGTGTTACCTGTTAAAATAACAGTGTTACCTATTCTGTATCTTAACACTTGCACTCAGGTGAACATTATGACCATATCATTAATTTATTCCGGATCCACCTTGACTTTTTGTCGGAAGAGACCGACCAGGTTTCGCTCTGATTCGCAAAACTTATGTAATCATGGTGAGCAGAGACGGTACTCGCGTCATCGGTCGGAATCAAGTAAAGTAAGTGTATCCGGAATAAAGTAAAGTAAGTGTCATCATCATCAACCCATTATGTCCCCACCGATGGGCACGGGTCTCTTCCCTGAGGAAGCTATAGGCCATACTCCACCACGGGGGCCAAGTCCGGTTTGGTGGAGGCTTGTAAGACTAGTGGCTGGTCTTACTGCCAGAAGTTTTCAAGCCGCCATAAGGCCACTGACTTGGCTTAACGACTGCTTAATGTGCCTTGTGAAGCACGGAACCTCTCGGAAAAATGCCAGTAGCGTTAGCCATAGAGGGTGACCCATCCATGGACTTGACGTGCTGTATGTTGCTTAACCTTAGTGATCGTTTAAGATCACTCATCCAGCCCAGGCTATAATCTCTGCAATCTTTTATCTGCAATAAAATTATCTCATAATGTCTGGCCATAGGTTGCGTTGCCAAATTTTAAGCCAAACCCTTTCACTTCCGTGCAATAAAGAGTTATCAATCTATGCAAGAACTGAATCGCTCGTAGCCTAGGCTGCCTGAGTGATCTTAAACGATCACTAAAGTTAAGCAAAATACGGCGCATTCAGTCCATGGATGGGTCACTGTCTATGACTAACGCTAGTGGCATTTTTCCGAGCGATTCCGTGCTTCGCAAGGCACGTTAAGCAGTTGGTGCCGGCTGCCGTCGATAGATGGCAGTCGTTAAGCCAAGTCAGAGGCCTCAGGGCGGCTTGAAAACTTCTAACAGTAAGACCAGCCACTATCTTACAAGCCTCCACCAATTCGGACTTGGCCCCCGTGGTGGAGTATGGCCTATACCTTCCTCACGGAAGGGACCCGTGCCCCTCGGTGGAGACATGATGGGTTGATCATGAATTTATGCAAGGCAAAAATAATTGGTTTGATTCGTGATGTCATGAATTAGCGACATTCGATATTCCCTACTGCGTGCAGAACTCGCCCTTGGCCTTGTATTTTCCTAGAAAGCGCCCAATTGCTTTCAGATGAGAGAAAACATCTTAGCACAAACAGCAGCTATTTTTTACATGGGATCTATTTCCAGGAACTTCAGAGGAGCGAGATACGGAACGCTTACTTTTACACAGGGTGTCCCAAAAAATAGTGTCAAGCGGAAGTCTACAGAGTGCTTATACTGAGTTTTTTTCTTCACTTTCGATAGCGAGAGCGTTTGCGATTTGCATAGGAGTGACAAAGAGACAACTAGGTGGCGCGCTTTGTCACTCCTATACAAATTGCAAACGCTCTCGCTATCGAAAGTGAAGGAAAAAACTCAGTATAAGCACTCAGATAGAGGAAATCTGGGGGTATCCGAATCACCACCATGCATGTTCCGCGATTTTGTGTAGTTTTAGAGTAACATTTTTTTTTTTGTATTTTCTGTATCACCTTAACCTGTATAAGAATAAGAATAAAGAATAAAGAAATTTATTTCACAACGAACTTCAAAGTACACATTATAACATAGGTACTTGCTTAAAATATTCAGCTTATTTATTTAAGGTGTATCACAGAGGCATGAATTATTAAGATACATGCTTATTTTTTCTAATATAATAATAGTGAATAGTGTGCCTTACAGAAATCAATCAATCTATTTGATACAATAGCGCCATAAGAAAATGAAAGATGAAGAAATGATTTTTTTTGTAATGTCTGCGGACTCTCTATTGTCAATACAATAATAGCAACCCCAGGTTGGATGCCTTAAGGCCTCGCCAAACTTTAAAGCCTTTAAGGCCTCGCCAAACAGAAAGCGTAATTAGCGCGCGTCAGGGCGCTTACGCTAAAGCGCCGTAACGTCGCACACTTTGTGTGTGACAGCTTCGACGCTATTCAGTAGGCGTTAACTAATATTCTGTAATAAAATACAACGCGACGTCATGCGGCGCTAGAGCGTCGCGTACTGGTAGCGCGCTAGCACTGTTTGACAGGTTATAACCTGTTCAGTACAACACAACGCGACGCTATAACGCAGGACGCTATAGCGCCCTTACGCGCGCTAATTACGCTTTCTGTTTGGCGAGGCCTTTACATGCTTATGACGTCGCTGTTTCAACGCATTGTGCGTGTATGTAAATGTTTATGTTTATGTGATCGTGAACTTACTGCCATCATTAGCAAATGTACAACTTACAAAAGGCAAACACTTCTGACATCATTAGAAAATCCTCGAGCTTTAATGAAATCTGAATTCACACAAAACTAACTTACGCCCGCCAGAGGTGCGTGGTTTAGGGGAACCTAAACTAACATCCTCCCTCTATGTAAATGCTTGTCTTTATTTGCAATTTATGACGTCACTGGCGCCCTATTTAGAAGCACCTTTAGCCACGGTGTGAGCTGTAGAACGTCGCTTTTATGGCACTGAATATAGGTTCGCCTCATGAAAATGAAAATAGTTTATTCACATTACTGCTGTTTACATTAATTAGCACAATCGGGCAAGATCTTCCTTTTAAGTATGTAAATACTTGTATCAGGAAGTTCCGTCCTTCCACACATTGACGTGATACTAGGTCCTGTAACCTAGCATAGTATTAGAAGCAAAACGTTAATTTGTTGAAATTTTTGGTGTAAGTACTAATACTTTAGTCCAATAAATAAATATTTTATTCTATTTTAATGATTCAGGAACAATATCTAGTTGTTATTCGATCTGAGAATCTTGAAATAATTACTACTAATAAGTTGGGGACAAAATCTGTACAAAACGTGAGATTTATAGTGGAAACCAAAAGAATTTCACTCAAATATACATATTTCATATAAGTTTATTAATTCATATCGATATATTTTTTAGTTACATTTATTTTCATGTTATAGTAACTATTTTTAAAGTGATTTTAAATTGAATGGATCCCAAATACAAGCCTGAAGAGGTCTCCCAGGTGACCGAGTGTACCCACCAGATTCCCCCAACCTGTGCTATATCGATAACAAAAGCGCAAACAACAATAGGTGACCGACATACGAGCGGCGCGCCTTAGAGCAGCTGTTCCCAAACTGTGGCTCCGTGTCAAGTTAAAATTACGAATTCCTAGTCAAACATAAATATTTACATACAGGCACATACATTGCTTCTGGCCCTACACTAGGATACCTTATGTACTTGATTCATATAAAAGCGGCAACATCCAGTGTCTTTGCGATTGTGATGTTCCAATTATAAGCACATGTTATGCCCCAGTGCTGGGCAAAGACCTCCCCTCCTGCCTGTCCTCAGTCACCTCGCACCTTCCCGGCAAAATTACACTAAGGGGCCGTCCATTAATCACGTGAGGCTTGAAAGAGGGGGAGGGGTTTGACAAAAATCACGAAATGTCACAAGGGGGGGAGGGGGGGTGTAGTAAGATATCACGTGTATTTATTTTTTAATTATTTTTTCAAACGCGCACGCGTACAACACGCGCCCTTGCGCGCGCAAGACAATTCAAGTTTTAAAAATTTAAGATTTTTTGTAGATACGAAAAATACACGTGATGTTGGGTGGGGGCTGGGGGGTAGTCTTAAACCTCACCATGTATCACCAAGGGGGAGGTGGGGTTAAGAAATGCTTAAAAAAAGATCACGTGATTAATGGACGGCCCCTAAGGTCATCCCGCTAATTCACGTTGAGCTGCCACACACAACGTCGATGTCCATTTTGCTGGACACAGTTAGTCGGCCGCGATTATGGCCTAAATTTATTTATGAGAAATATAACTTAAGAAAAAAGTAACCAGGGCTACCACTGATATGTCTTATTCGTGGGTCGTCGATAAGTCGATTAGTATTTGAGTTTGACAACACCTTTTGTTCTATGATAGATGTCAGGATGGAGAAAACTTTATTGCAGAATCATCAAAAATAATTACAATAAAATTATTTTTTAATTCTAAGTACATAATGTTTTAAATTTTGCGGTCTTATCTTTGGATGAAGTAGATTGTAGGAAGAATATTGTTTGTAGGCGGTTACATTAATAAAATATTTCGGAATAGCTTATCGAGTTAATAACTTGAAAGCTTAGATGTGTAGTCTATTTTCAAATGAGAAAACATTTGATTAAATTGGTTTTATCTGAGTCTCATGAGAAACGAAGTTACGAGAATATTGCCACAGACTTAGCCAGTAACTACTATTGTTTATACTTGTTTTACGTTTACAAACTTGAATTGATTTTTTTATCTCTTCGTAACTTTAGGTGGCTCCGAACCATCAATTTGTAATTTTATATTTAGTTGATTGTCACCTGTTGTACTTAAAATAAATAAAATAAACAGAGTTAAAGGTGGTGTGCCCGAAAGGTTCGCTCTACAGCCCACAAGTTTGAGAACCACAGGCAAATAATACGCGTCTATGTGTGCGACATGCCTAACAATGGCGGCCAACACAGATACCCCCGGATCCAGGTCACTTGTCCGAAGAGAGTTTGACTGTCGTGTGTGCATCCCACCCCAAAAACTGCCGGCGTCTGTGCAGTGTCGGAAGTTTTCCGGATGAACATTATTTTCAAAGTTTATGACAGATGGAAAAAACAAACGCTCTAGCAAGGAGATAATATGTGTGTGTCTATTAGCACAAAATTTGTGGTAATTAATTCAATTTATTTAATAAACGATTTACCTTTTCACAGCGTGGCGCAGTGGTTTTGTTTGTAGGTATTGCTACAAACGTAATGATTGATCTATTTGACAAATACAACTTGTAAACTGTAAAAATATCGGAGATAACGAAAAAACACAAAAAAATGCAATAAGCGGACCGCTGAGCATTAACTATTAAAAAGGCGAGACCAACCTATACCTCGCAAAGAGGCATAATTATTATTATTGTTTGCTTCATTGAAGCAAATTTCATAGCCTATCACACACGCGCAAATACTTCGAATCGATTGAGATCGTATTTGACAAAATCTGACCATCTGTTAAGAATGTATGCGGGGACATAGAATCGGACATACTTAAAAACGAGCATACATACGAGCCAGACACACTACCCTCCTTTTGGGCTTTTTCGCAGTCGGGTAAAAGGAGGGTACAAATGGATGGCCCAATTCATGAAATCACTAAGTCGTATTTTTTATTAAACGGAGTAAACTAACGGAGTTGTGACAAAGTGAATGAATGAAACAATGCCATCAATCTTTTACTAGCTGGCGCCCGCGACTTCGTCTGCGAAGGATTAGTATTTCGAGTAGCTTATTAGCGTGGCGTAGAAAAGAAACATTATGACATTAAAATTATACATAAATAATTTTTGGGTCGCATTTAAAACAGCCTGACAATATTGTGATGTTACAGTGTAAGGTAACAATATTGTCAACATAAGAAATACGGTAATTAAGCAGAGCCTTAATCATAGACCTATTCTGCCGCGCTAACAGTAAGAGCAGTAAGTCGGAAATTCAAAAGTTGGGAAAATCGGGGACAAAGTTTTGGATTACATTTTTACTTACTACTTCTTTAGCTTATAAGTTTTAGTAGGTTCTACTGCGCGGCAGTATAGGTAGCTATTGCAGTATGCTCCTATAAACTATATTATATGGTTCACTGTTTTGGCTATAATGGCTTACACATAAGATAATAGACAAACACTGTGATGGGCTTTATTGTAGGACTATTTACGATAAACATTTTATTCAAATTCAAATATTTTATTCATCGTACAAACAAAATGTTTAAATGTGTACCTAATTAATAGATTACATGGAGTAGAAACTAACAAAGAAACTCCACAATGGTAATCTTTTCAAAACAGTTTTAGCGTAATCAACAAACTTTAAAACTTAAAAATTATTACCCCTGGATGTGTTGAACACTAGACACAGTTATCTGTTAGTTAGTTTCTGGTTAAATTTAATATTAAACAATATTTTTTATTATAGGCCATAATTTAATATTAAAGGCAATACCCCACCACGGGGGCCAAGTCCGGATTGGTGGAGGCTTGTAAGACTACTGGCTGGTCTTACTGTCACCAAGCTTCACCTAACCACATTGTTTCATGTATTTGAAAATTCACGCGTTATTTGACTTCAACAAACTCATCCTATCATCTTTGTCTGAGGAAATCAAACGAGTTTTTTTGTCCTAACTGTAAAATTGTCAAATTAGAAATAGGATTTTACCCAGAATTATTAAAAATTAGTAATAAAATTAACCAGATCACAATCGACAAGTGAAATTGGTTCGTCAACAGTGTTTTCCAATAATAATATAGTGATTAAATTAGGTATATTAGAGCAAGAATTTTACTTATTTATGCTAATTACCGCCAATAAAAGGGATATAAGATAGATTATAAAGAGTAAAAGTTTGTATGTAAAGGGTAATCTCCGAAAGTAGATATCTAATTTCAAATATGATTTTACGAGTGCTTAGGACGAACATTCAGGGTGGACATAGGCTAATCCTGTGGCTCGAACAAAGTCGCGGGCTATGCTAGCATAACATATAAATATCGAATAAAAAGATACCGGAAGCGGTGGATGACGTTCTTAGGCCACTTCATTGTGTATCATCAACCCATTATGTTCCCACCGAGGGGCACGGGTTTCTTCACTGAAGAAGGTATAGGCCATACTCCACCACGGGGGCCAAGTCAGGATTGGTGGAGGCTTGTAAGACTAGTGGCTGGTCTTACTGTCAGAAGTTTTCAATCCTAAGGCCTCTGACTTGGCTTTACAACTGTCATCTATTGACGGCAACTGCCACCAACTGCTTAGCGTGCCTTGGGAAGCACGGTACCGATAGAAAAAATGCCACTAGCGTTAGTCATAGAACGGTCACCCATCCATAAACTGTACGCGCCTCTTATGTTGCTTAACCTTCGTGATCGTTTAAGATCACTTAGGCGGCGCCGGGGCTGCGAGCGATTTTTGTTTCAGGTAATGTTAACTAAGTATTCATTCATTCCTGTGATTGAACAAAACTGAACGCATCACTATTACATTGAACATGGCAACATTATTTTTCAAGCTACTGTCAGTTTACTCCGTTTAATAAAAAATACGACTTTAAGTCTAATTTCATAGATTTGCAAAACGACGTAAGTCCAAATCATGATTTTTGGACTTATCTTATCGTTTTGCAAATCTATGAAATTGGACTTAGTGATTTCTTGAATTGGGCCATCCAAATGGGTCATTGGTCGGCAACATCAGACGAACTCCTTTCACAAAATCCACGTGCAAAAACTATTAGAGCGAATTCAAAGGTATAATTCCACATCGCAGCCAGTGACCGTGGAAAGAGGCGGTGGAATAAATCTCCGGATACAATCTTCAGGCTGGTTTAGACAGAGTGAACGAGCTCTAAAAGCTGTTTCAGATAGATTGATGGATAGATAGAATATTATTTATTGTTTGTACACCGCCGCCGCCGCGCCGTACACAACCGCTGGGGTAAGGTAAACGTGTTCTTGAGTGGAGACGGCGACTCGGCAAACGTAAACATTAAACGTAGTTCTGAGGATCTCTGTGGCTCAGCGATTAGCGCATCTAACTACCATCCGAGAGGTCCCGGGTTCTAATCCCGGCTTGGAACAAAAAAAAACCAGGTCTTGTATGTTTACATGTTTGTGACGTCAATGTTTCTGGTTCCCACGACACAGGGTATCCTAGTGTGGGGCCACAAGCAATGTATGTGCCTGTATGTAAATGTTATGTTATGTTATGTAGGACGCCCTTCGGCCAGGTGGGATGACTGCAGGACGAAACACTGCAGGCAGATGCTGGATGCGGAAAGCTGAAGGCAGGGCGCTATGGCGCTCATTAGGGGAGGGCTACGAGGATGTCCAGCAGTGGACTAATATAGCATGATGATGATGATGATGTATGTATACCTCAATGTGATATTTGTTTTTGTTATTTTCGCGGTGGCGGTACAGCGTTGGACCCCGCGGTCTCACAATCGGGAGGTCTTGGGATTGAATCCCTAGTTATGTTCTAGTAATCCTAAGTCTAGTTTGACTTTTTTTGTTTTTCGTTTGCATTCGATCCAAACGAACGCGAACAATCGTTCGCTCGGATTCATCGCGCCTCAACATTTTATCATGAAACAATGGAGTGAAGTAGAGGTGCGCGAAACGCTTCACTGAAAAGAAAAGAGTGATATACCTACTTCATTTCCTTATCTGAACTACTTCACTCTATTAGTTCATAGTTCACTAATAGTCCACTTCATAATTCATAGCTCATTCATAGTTCATAGCTCATTCATAGTTCACAGCTCAGTAGTTCTTTCACGTATCTTTTGACTCACGGCAGTCCGCGAATGACAAAGGTGTTTTGAATTGAATGTTACGTCTCGATGGATGTGGATGTAGGTGTATCCAACATAATTGAATGTGTCGTAAGTGCCATTTTTACAACTGCTAACGCAAGACGAGAACGACAACGAACTGGCGAGACACATGAGTTACATAATGTTGGTTCTTAGTGTGGTAGATATAAGAAGGTTTCTTGAAGAATGAACTACTACGTGGACTATTAGAATGAAGGAGATATGTTAAGATATGTAGTGAATGAATGAATGGTTTCACAAAGCATTCATTCGCGAACTACACACCTCTAGAGTGAAGCGCACTATAGAGTGTACATACCTAGGTATAGGGTAGCTGTAGATTTTGTGCCCGGAGAAGTTACTTTGAGTTCCGACCCGGCGGCGTGTTCGTGGCCGTGTTGAAAGCTTAACTGTTTTGTTTTCCCTTTGTATTATAGGTTAAAATCATGAATAGTGCTTTGAAAATGCTTGGTTCCATTCGCAGATTCTGATGAGTGGAATCAGGTTCTTGTATACATACATAAGCTCACGCCTGTATCCCAGAGTATGCAGAGACCACGGACTGCCCTATTTTCATCAGCTGTAAGAAGACCTAAGCCTTCATTTTAATTCCAATTTCGCACAGGAAAGCCTCTCATTTTGAAAAGAGCTTAGTGTTCCAAATTGTCATTGGATACTTACAAGACTTCTTCTCTATCCGAAACAATTTTTCTACAAAAACACAATATTTAGCTAAAATATAAAGCAATAAGTTTTGCGGGAAGTTTTAAAACTTTTTTAAAGTAAACGTTATAATCTGATATATTCATCATTCAGCCACAAGAAGTCCACTGCTGGACATAGGCCTCTTCCATAGATTTCCAAAAGGACCGGTTAGAAGCGGCTTGCATCCAGCGTCATCCTGCCACTTGGATAAGATCGTCTGTCCATCTTGTGGCTGGCCGTCCTACGCTGCACTTGCCGATATGTGGTCTCCATTCGAGCACTTTTCGGCCCCATCGGCCATCAGTTCTGCGTGCTATGTGCCCCGCCCACTGCCACTTCAACTTGCTCATCCGGTTATCTGATTATACTAGATCGACGTATTTAGCCAATGAAGAGAGCCCACAGCTGGGCATAGGTATCGTCCCTGTCTGGCCACGTCCTCGGTTTCGGGTGAATGAATCCGAGCTAAAGTGGATTTAGTTGAGGGTTGTGGGCTACTCGTTCACACGATGGTAGACAACGTTGATCAGACTAGCGACTAAACGGATCGGTGACATAGCTGTGATTTCAGGCAGATGCTGAATGCGGCAAGCTGAAGACAGGGCGCTATGGCACTCATTAGGGATGGGCTATGTCCAGCAGTTGACTAATATAGCCTGATGATGATGATGATAGCTGTGATTTGGGTCAATGTCGATGGCGTGACTGCATTTTTGAACATGAACCGAAATCCCGAAATCAAAACCATTTCGAGAATTTATGATTTCACTACAATTCATCTTTATCAGATTATAAATAGTAGATTTGTACATAAGTACATAGTCGCGACGTCTAGTCGCGGCGACAAGCCGCCCTGTTTGCGATGGCTCTTAGCTTGTCGTCGCGACTCCGCGACTCTGACGCCAAGTGTGCGGAGCTTCTAAAAAAATATATGAAAATTGTCGGCCGTAGCCTGTCGTCGCGTCTAGTCGCCGAGCTGTCGCTCTCGCGTGTCGCTAGTGTGCACCTAGGCTTAATCATCTCTTGACCACGTCACAAACACCAAAATTTAAGACATGATGAATAAAATAAAAAAAAACTGAATTTACTTTCTTACAATGGTCAATATTTTCAAAATAAATGATAAAAAAACATTTGCCACAAATAAGTAGCATGGCAAATTGAGAAAGGATTATTGCGTGGTTTGGACATAAACATGAGAGAAAGAAGGACGAAAAAGATATAATGTGGGTAGAAGGCGGATTTATGTATGAATTGAAAATTTACACTAAGTAAATACTTAAGTAACGTTCCGTCACGCTCCTCTCTGAGGAATTTGACGAGACAGCACTACAGTTAAGTACTTAGTGAAAATTCTCAACTCAGAAACCGGCCCATAGTTGCATAGCGGACATAGATGCCTCCGTAATTAGGACGGATCCTCTGGTGCCCCAGGGCCGCCCGAGCTCTAAATCCAGCCCTGTCCGTGAAGATAAGACAAGACTATTCTTTATTGCACACAAGAAACAAGAGACAAATAACATTTTCAAGTAAAAAAAAAAAAAAAACATAAAATAGCCGGTCTTATTGCTAACAGCAATTTCTTCCAGACAACCTTGTGACGGAAAGATTTTCGAAGGACACAGAGAAACGGGTACAGTCTGTTAGCTTTTCGAATATACCTCGGGCTCTAGAGTAGGCTTCGGTTTTCGCCGAAAGCACACGAGTTTATTACTACTTCCTGCTCTGTATAAAACTTTTTGAAAAGTTATGTAAGGTTTATAAATAACAATACAACATAAACCTTACCTCATTGCAATATAATCATTCTATCCGATAGTAGCTCAGGCATATTCTAAAAGCTAAAGCTTGGGTCCCATGGTCCGAAAAATCGCGAACGCACGCAGACCAGCTCGCACGACGCACTGTGGGAACGCCCTCGTCCGTGATAGCACAGACACGTCAGTGGCGATGGCGGTGCGCCGTATCCATCGCGAGTCGGTAACTTCAAAGGTGCGGTGCATTTTGAAATGAAGCTTGAAGATCTACACAGACCGACACGCACCGTTGGAACAGCCCTGTCTGCGGTGCCGTGGGGACCCCAGCTTAACAGACTGTAGTTGGTGCAAATACGAATAATGCATAAAGTCCGTTCGCTTAGATAGTGTCGGTACACACGAAGGCAATCTTGGTTTTAGTAAAAAGACATTTATTTCAATAATACAACTTAGACGGCAAAAATACTTTAAATTGAAAAAAATAACATGGTACACAATATACCTAATGAAGCACAAAATAAAACACTACTCTTCATCACTCGAAGTGTCCTCAGAATATTCATCTCCACCGGTATTTAGAATAGGTACCCACCTAAGTGATGCAGGATCGTCTCGTTATAAATCCATTCTGAAATAATGATTGATTTACTTCTTTAATTGCGTGATCTACATAATAGTAGAATGAGACGATCTGCGAGCCAAATTCACTGGCGTGTTTGCGCCGCGTCGGCTTCCCTTAATTTCTTTTTTTGAAAAGCCACCACGTGCCGAGGCGGTAAATATCAAAGTGACACTATGATAGGGTAGGGATATGACTTTACTTATACTTAATAATATACTTAGATAAATATTACTTAGATAATTGTAATTGTGAACATTGTGTTTCGAGAGTAGAGGCGCGGTCCGGATCCCCGGGAGCTATTTAGTGGGATCGATCCACCCGCCGACAGTGACAAGTCGATAACGGCCAGATGCCGCCGTAATTAGGACGGATGACCGGCACTTACTGCGAGTTACTACACCAGCGCCGGTAGCAAAGGTCCTATCTTGCGCGCGAGAAATAGACGACGAATATGACGAGAATGTTCTATACTGTCTCAAGGAAAAATAAACATACTGTATTACAGTACATATACAGTATGTATGTTACATACAATTATCGA
The DNA here is from genome assembly GCA_947310845.1 of Yponomeuta plumbellus. NCBI lineage: Eukaryota > Metazoa > Arthropoda > Insecta > Lepidoptera > Yponomeutidae > Yponomeuta > Yponomeuta plumbellus. Next base: position 6,576,043 of record OX371216.1, on the reverse strand, counting down.
ATAATACATTCATGATATAATTGTTACGAATCGTGACATCGTGATACAATCGTGACAGAGGTACAACAAGGAAGTTAAAATTTAAAGTTTCGTTTTTTTGACAAAAAATGCAGTCCATGAATGTAGAACAAATATGGAAATACATCCAGAGTGAGCCCATTTGTTTCTAGTGGGAATCGTTTTGTTAGTCAAGTGTGTTCACGCCTAGACAGTCAAATACGGTCTTTAGGGTCCAGTACCTCAAAAAGTAAACAACGAGCCCTTATTGATAACTTTTTGCGTCCCTATAAATCTGTAAAAATCAATTTTTTCGGAAAGGTCTGATGAAACAAAGCTATTAAAATAAACTTTTGTAACCACTTTTTGATAACTAGCAACACCCAAAATTAAAAAGGTAATTCGTTTTGGTACGCTTGGTGGCGCTGCAGTCAGAATTTTTTTTACACCTCCAAGGTGGAGTAATACTTTGAAGTTGCTATTTGTAAGAAAAATATGAAAATTTGTTCAAGCTGCGAAATCTATACCGAAAACGTGACAATCTGGTGCCGATAAACGTTGTCTGCACTACGCTTGTTAATGTCTTGAAGTGATGGTCCGTTGTATTAGGTACCTAAAAAACCTCACAGAACCGAGTGCAATCACAAATACGACGGTCAACATACGAACATAAAGTCGTAATTTTGGACAAAGTAATTAATTTAATGCTGGACATACAAGCTACGCGTTATCAGGGATCTGGGTCCAGTTGTCTACTCTGGAAACTTTATTTCTTTCATTACTGGCATAAATATTGCAACTTAATTATCTCGAAAGGGAACTTGAGTGATCCATCGATTTAGTACCGATGCAGTTAACAATATCAGTATGGTGCGGATTCGGTCCTGGTGCTATGAGAGGATCTCACATTGGCAACTCGCCAATTTATTTATGTGTTAAAAAAACGCACGTTTTACAGGAAAAAGGACTGATTTTTCAGCTAGCCGATCTGACGATACCCACTCATGCTGTATCATCATCACAATCAGCCGTGTCAGTTCACCACTGAGCATAGGCCTGCTAGAATAATTAATACTATCTCAACAGGATAAACTATCTCATATCAGTTATAAGATACTCTTTATTTCTAGTCTCTGCCCACCGCTATGCGAATGTCGTAGCCAGTTTCGTAGCTAAGTAACCTAGGGCCCTGGGGCATATAAAAAAATTGGGGCCCCACTGCAATCTCAACTGGATAGGTATTATCAAGTGAAAATATTAAATATACAACAAATACTGTAAAAATGGTAAGCTACTTTATCATCAGCTCTTTTTTGTGTACAGCAGGGTTGGTAATAAAAATATTAAACAGTGCCAACATAAATTACAATTTGGTGTAGGTAAGGTAGGAGGTAGGTAAATTTTTAAGGTAAAGTTGAGTTCCATCGATATTTTCTGGCGAGGGCCCCCTGAGATTGAGGGCCCCGGGCACTACCCCGCATAGCCCCTAGGTAGCTACGCCACTGGTCGTAGCTCTACCTGCTCACAGAGCATCCTGGACTACGTTTGAAGGTTCGCGATCTCCATTCTAGAACCAGTTAACCCGAACGGCTATCGGTCCTGCGGCAGATATGCGTTGAGCGATTTCGATCACTTTACGCTACATAACAGTCGTCTTTTTCTATCTTACTCTCATTCTTACTAGTCTTACAAGGCTCCACCAATCCGGACTTGGCCCCCGCGGTGGAGTATGGCCTATACCTTCCTCAGGGAAGACCTCACCGTGCCCCTCGGTGGAGACTTGATGATGATGATCTATTCAAGTGTCAAAAGCAACTAATCAGACTTTCCATCATCGCCATACAACATTATCATCTCTGTACAGCAGACTAGGTATTACTAATCATCATAAAAACCTGCCTCGGCTCAAAATCAAAATATATATTTATACAACCAAAACTAATCTAACATACACTTTTGCTGGGATTCCGTTGTAAGTAGACAAAAGGAAGGAAACCCAAGGAAACTTACCAAGGAAACCCGCTCTTTCGCTCGTACAAGTTCATATCATTCGTGTTTCGATGATTCAACACTTACATCAGATTGAGAGTAGAGGCCCGGCTGGCACTCTGGGAATATCGTGGACATGTCATATCATACGGCATCAAGTTAATAATAGACCGTGCAAACGCTGTTGAATTATATGGATGGCCGGAATACGCATGGTACAGTGGAGCCACGAGTTTGTTTAATTAGGTTTTATTGCAATCTGCCTTTTGTTTGCGGGAACTATTTTCTACAGGGTGACTTTGAGTTTGTTCAGAGTATTTGAAAGGGACATTCTAATCATGATTTTGAAGCATACAGTGATAATAGTCTGAAAAAAAATGTTAACATATTTTTTTTGTATTATCAACGTATGTTTCCAAATCATCATCTAAATCTTACTCATCAACAAACAACTACCCACCTACTTCACTAGAGCATACACGAACTATGTGTTGAGCGTCTTACCCCCAGTTTCTCGAACGCTGACAGTCTGTTAATCTACTGTTAACAGTTGTCAGTTGTTTTTTTGTGTAAGTACACTTTTGACCACTGACAGCTGTCAACAATAGATTAGCAGACTGTTAGCGTTTGAGAAACTGGCGGTTAGTCAGCGCGGGCCAACTCAATTGTTTTTTCAATTATTTACGCATGTTATGCATATAATGCAAAGCAGTGCCAAAATAACGAAATATAACTCTGTTTTCATTAAAATTGTGCAAAATCATCCGAAAAAATCGCGGGCATGCTCTGCGCTGCGCTTCCATTGTGCACCGACCTTTAGAGCCATCGCAAACAGGGCGACTCGTCGCCGCGTCTAGTCGCCGCGTCAGACGCGACGTTGTCCTTTACTTCGCGGCGTCTTGTCGTCGCGACTCCGCGACTCTGACGCCAAGTGTGCGGAGATACGAACAAAAATATGAAAATTGACGGCCGTAGCCTGTCGTTGCGTCTAGTCGCCGAACTGTCGCTGTCGCGTGTCGCCTAGTGTGCGCATAGACTTAGTCGTTTTGATAAGCTTCTTGGTTCCCACTAAAACTTATCTAGCTAGCCTGAACACAGTAATTTACTCTACAAACTCGTGTCTCCGGTTCAAAGTAGATAGTCAAACTTGGTGCATCTATTTCCAAACTAAAGACAAACAATATTGATTACGGACCCAGGAGCCGAGCTAAGAATTATTATTAGAAATCCATTAGCAAATCCAGCATAACCCGCCCGACCCCTTCGGCTTCACACTTCAGTTCAAACGGATTACATACGGCGCGTTCAGTCCATGGATGGGTCACTGTCTATGACTAACGCTAGTGGCATTTTTCCGAGCGGTTCCGTGCTTCGCAAGGCACGTTAAGCAGTTGGTGCCGGCTGATGTCGATAGATTGCAGTCGTTAAGCCAAGTCAGAGGCCTTAGGGTGGCTTGAAACTTCTGACAGTAAGACCAGCCACTGTCTTACAAGCCTCCACCAATCCGGAGTTGGCCCCTGTGGTGGAGTATGGCCTATACCTTCCTCAGGGTAGAGACCCGTGCCCCTCGGTGGGGACATAATGGGTTGATGATGACGATGATGATGATGATTGTTTATAAATTATGTACAGAGTCCAATTTGCTGCGAGCATGCGGTGGTAGCGCTTCGGTAGAGCGCTTGACTCGGCTTCCAGAGGTGAGGAGAGGGGTTCGATGCCCGGCATGTAGGAGCGACTAGTTTCGCGTACGCTAACAACCTGGACATATGTATATTCTGTCAATGCATTGTAGTACAATGACAACAGAATGAGCGTGGCGGTTTAGTTTCATAGCCGCTTGAAGTCTACGAACTCACATCATATCTCATTAGTAATTTCTGGTGTACATAAAATAAAGAATATTCTATCTATCTATCAAACTTTCTAGGCTATTTGATCAATTTCAGAAAGCCATCTCATATTGTTTGTTGGTGTTCATAGAGTCCTCAGAAAGTGGTCATTTAAAGGAGAACCGGCAAACATGTATGGAGGCTGGTACAAGAACCAATAACGACGTGACATATGTCATTAGAAAGGTTTTTTTAATATACTACAATAGTTACTATGGGAGCTCACTTCAAATAATTGTGTGAAAAAATTTATATCGATATAAACAATATTTTTTTCATAGACGATTTTTAAGCAATAAAAATAACTATTTCGTATTCGATGACATTATAGAGCAAGTTAAAATATGTTTATGAGTATTGCTGGGGATGCAGAGTGCAGGGTGATGGTCAATCTCTATCAGAACGTAAAATAAAACAAGTTTTGATAAAATATAGTTTTCTAAAACCAACTAAGATAAGATAAAACCAAAGTTATGATCAATGGTTACATTGCTCCAATACCGGTCGTCGTACATGATCACCTTCTCGAAATCGTTTCCGAATACACTTCATCATCATCATCATCGGCCTATGGTTGTCCATTGCTGGACATAGGCCTCTTCCATTGCACGACACTGAGCACGGTCCTCGGCTACTCTCATCCAGCTCTTGCCAGCCGTCCTGCGAAGATCATCGTTCCACCGAGTCTGAGGACATCCTACACTACGTTTACCGATCCGCCGTCTCCTCTCAAGAACTTGTCTACCCCATCGGTTAACAGTTCTTCGGTGATATGGCTGGCCCACTGCCACTTACGAATACACTTACCTCGGGCAGATTCTGACGTTAGGTAAAAACAATTTCGAGAAAGGCGCCAAGAGGAGGATCTAGCTGGGCTGGGCAGCGTTTGGGAAATTACGCCGAGTCTTCTCGTCATCTATACCACAATGCTTGAAAACGAAAGTTTTCAATCAGTGTGTCCTACCTACCTGTCGTGACCTACGTCGCCGAGTCATGGACACTCACGAAAGGGTTGGTCCACCAGTTCAAAGTCGCTCAGCGAGCTATGGTCGGAGTTTCTCTGAAGGATAGGATTCGTAACGAATACATCCGACAGAGAACCAAAGCAAGCTGAATTGGCAGTGAGCTGGCAATATTTTGCGAAGAACCGACCACCGCCGGGGTAAACGTGCTCTTGAGTGGAGACCACGACTCGGCAAACGTAGTGTAGGACGCCCTCCGACTAGGTGGGATGACGATCTGGGAAAAACTGTAGGCAGATGCTGAATGCGGCAAGCTGAAGGGCGCTATTCGCTATTCGACCCGCACCACACGGTTGATGCCAGTGGCCGCCACACACTACAATCGTCGCTGCTCGCTTCTTGTGGCCCACACCGGCTACTAACGCCGACACACGCCACTCGCGGTATTCCTCACCCCTCTCTCCCTTACTTCAGTTAACCTGTTCGAGTCGACGGCAATGCCGTAGTCTGTTGTTCATTTAAATAAATATGGATAAAGAATTATTTATATTAGAGATTCAATGCCGTCCTGCGATCGCATTGGTTAAATAAAAAAGTAGCGGCCAGCGACCTCAAGTGTCGGCCACCGGCCACAAGCGGATGTGAAAGTGAAAGTGAAAGTGAAAGTGAAAAGCATTTATTTCGATTGTAACACCATAACACAATTTATAAACAATATTTGTAGTAAACCAAAAACATAAAAATAAAGGTACCTCATACAATTATGTTGAACGAAATGTGCTACAACAGAAAAAGGCTGCAGCTCAGCAAAAGGCTAGCCAGAGGCGACTAGCGCTGGTTTTCTGCTGCACCTAATTCGCTGAACTATGAACAAAATTTGACTATAAATAGAAAGAATAGACGAATACATACAATAATTGGATTAAAAACCTTTTTATAGAAATAAGCATAAAATCGAATAAAGTAATGGCCCAAATGCCAGCAATAAAAATAAAGCAAATTTAATACATTTCGGCGTGTGTGTGTGTGTGTGTGTGTGTGAGAGGGAGTGTGTGTGTGAGGGTGTGTATGTGTGTGTGTGTGTGTGTGTGTGAGGGTGCGAGCGTGTGTGTATATGGGTGCGTGCGTGCTTGCGAGCGTGCGTGCTTGCGTGCGTGGATGTGCTGACACAAGACGGGTACATACAGGTAACACCTCAAGTAGCTAGGCAACTATAGGCAACTATAGTGAGGACTGTTCGTCCAACAGTAACATTTTATATTTGAACTTTAAGGTTGCCTTTGAAATGGGTTTTTGAAGCGGCGGCGGGAGATTATTCCAACATTTAGTTGCCTGATAGCGAAAACTACCCTCAAAAGCTCTTGTTTTGTGATAAGGCGTTGCTAAAATCGGTCTTTGTGCCCGGCGCGAATTAAAAGAGTTATGGAAGGTGTACCAGCTAAGTTTGTCGTAGAGGTATTTGGGTTTTTTAAATTTTACTACGCTATGGACAAGGCCAGCCAAGTGCAGCTCACGTCTGGAGTCCATGTTCAACAACCTAGCTTTATTAAGGTACGGAGTGATGTGACTACGCGGGGGAATTTTGTAACAGTATCTAATACAGGCATTCTGTACCCGCTGTATCAGTTTTTTTGATCGTGCCAGTAGACGAGGACCTGTCACAACATCACAATAATTCAGCAGGGAGAGAACCAGGGACTCACATAGCATTAAACGTACTCTTTCACACAATAAATGGCGTATCCGGTATAGTACCCTGAGACGACTAAAACAGGACTTGACAGCGTTAAGAACATGGTTTTCGAAGCGGAGTTTACCATCCATTAGAACACCAAGATTCCTAGCCTCCTCTACTTGTTCGATATTAGCTCCAGCTATTGCTGGATAAAGTCCATGAGAAAGGCTTGATTGAACTTGCATTTTAGTTCCCAAGACCATAAATTTCGATTTACTGGGATTAAGAACGAGGGCATTCTGCATTGCCCAGTCGGCTATTCGATTCAAATCTGAGTTTAACCTAGATATAGAAGGCGCTACGTTTTTAGGGTCTGCAGTAATGTAAACCTGGACATCATCGGCATAGAGATGAAACTTACAGTCCTGAATCTGTTTCGCCATGTCAGAGGTGTACAAAATAAATAAAAGAGGGCCAAGAATTGAACCTTGGGGCACTCCTCCTGTGACTCCACGCGCAGAAGAAAGCACAGTGGTTCCATCGCTTCGTCGTAGTTTAACTATCTGGGATCTGTTACAGAGATAACTCCTAAACCACTCCACAGCAGATGCACCTAAGCCGTAATAATTCAATTTAGAGAGAAGCAATTTTATGTTGATGCAGTCAAATGCGCGAGAGAAGTCCAAGAGTGTTAAGATCGTACTCAAACCATCATCTGTCGCGCGCTTCAGCCACTCTATAGCCGCTTTTAGCTTCTTGTGGCGGCGTTTGTGGCTGTGGCGAGTGGCTCGTGTGCAGGGACACTTAGCTCGCCTTATCGGGAAGTTTTACATAATAATAATTATAAAGCTTCATTAGTTTTAGGTATCATATCATTGTTGATATTATTATCAATGTGAGTAACAAATAACGGTTTCTTATGTTTAGATAAACAAAGGTAAAACATATTATGATATCGAGTCTAATATAGGTAAATACCGTTTTCAATAATAGGAAGTAAGCAACGATACTCCAATAACAAGCCTAGGGTCAACGGAAAAGCAAACAAAGTCCAATATCAAAGTCGGGTCGAAAATAGTCACGGCAATCAAGAATACAAAGAAATTCACTTGTAACGTAGGTACTCACAAAGCGACTGCCAATGCCGTTTAAAAGTGAAAAGATATTTTTTATTGCTTAAAATGGTCTATGAAAAAAATATTTTTTATATCGCTATAACTATTTTCACACAGCGTTTTGAACCGAGCTCCTATAGTAACTATTGTAGAGTATAGGAATACCTTTCTAACGAGATATGTCACGTGGTTATTGGTATCAAGGACCATTTTGTCTGGTCCTCCTCTATTCGTGTATTTCTTCTAAAAAAGGCAAACGAAAATTTACTTTTCAAAAAAGCCACCAAAACGCTATGTTAGGCAATATGGCATCGCTCAGGAATTATGACGTCACTTCCCGTAACCAATGAACGTAAGAAAGAATGAATGACAGACGCCATTTTTACTGCCATGTGACGTGATCATAGAATCGGCCAATCCAGGCTGTTTTCGATACAATGGCGGCAGATACAAATTATCAAATTTTATCTTGTGTTTTTTTACATTGTTTTTTTAGTTAAAATGCCTTAAAGCGGTTTTATGACAAATAATTTATACGAATACGTAGAAATAATACTTTTTTTTTCACACTGTCAAATAGCCTATTGTACTGAAAGCATGATACTATCTCGTAATGGTTTTGAGATTTTCGTTCATTTACGGAAACGAAGCATGGCCAATATTTATGTGACTGTTGGCATCAATAAACGATTATCTAAGACAAGTGAGTGACATTGACCATCTCTAACTCCGTTGAAATATTTCGTGGACGATAAATAACTCAGTGCTAATCCAACTCAATAAATCTTGCGAGCAAGTAAGTTTATTAGATTGGGAGAGCTGATAACCCAATAAACTATGCAAAGTTCTCAAATTCAATCCGATTCAATAAATCCAATTTGACACAGCGATGTCTCTGAGATACCTTAAGTCCAAACGTGGATTAGACCATCAATATCTTACATCTGATCCGAGATAGTTAATCGTATTGAGATAGGATTAACTATCCTATCATAGCTTATCCTATCCTACTTAGTTATCCTCTGTTGGAGTGCATATATTATCATCAGCAACCCATTATGTCCCCACCGAGGGGCACGGGTCTCTGCCCTGAGGAAGGTGTAGGCCATACTCCACTGGGGCCAAGTCCGCATTGGTGGAGGCTTGTAAGACTAGTGGCTGGTCTTACTGTCCTAGTTTATAAGAGTGACTAAAAGCCAATTTATGAACTAAATATTTTACTAACGCCCATTCCTAATGTCCGTTCTATTCGACACGACTATTCGTGAATTACCCCTAGTTTCTCGTACATTAACAAGCTATTATTAATCTACTCTTAACAGCTATCAAAGTGCATACAAAAAAACGTTTCAGAGATGTTAAGCTGGCTTCCCACGGTGCGCGATTCTGCCGACGGGATCATAGTGTACAAAAGTTAAATTGTACAAGAACTTGAAATAATAAAGGAACTGCAAAAACTGTACGTACCAACTGTCCGATATTTTTTGCTAAGTTCTCCGTCTTCAAAAGCCTTTGGCCGATTTTGCATTAGGCGAACAGGGACCGATTTTAATGAAATTTTATATGTATTTTTGGTCTATCTATTTTTTATAGCCCTAAGTGATAGGGGTGGTCCACCTCAATTTAAAAAAAATTGTATTCCCTACAAATCTATACTAATAATATTGTTAATAATAACAGGAAAACATTGCAAGTTTGTTTTGCGCCGATTTTAAAAATTATTTCACCATTAGAAAGCCACATTCTTTGTGAGTAACATAGGCAATTATTGATTTTCAAAAGTTTAGGGTTCCGTACAAAATCTCGAATAGCTCAAGGGGTAAAAAAAAAACTCACAAAATTCCTTACATTGCGTACGCTACGAAAACTATTGACGATTTCTATCGTCGCAAAATAATGTTCTTTCAGAAAAATAACCGTCTTTTATCTATCTATCTTCTATCTATCTATCTATATATATAAAACGAGAAGCTGACTGACTGACTTAGAATCAACGCAGAGCCCAAACTACTGAACCTAGGGGGTTGAAATTTGGCATGGGAGTTCCTTAGGGAGCCTAGGGGAGCACTAAGTGTAAGAGGGGGTTGCGAAGTTAGTATGAAAGCTCTTTCGCATGCGTTAAAAGTATCCCTATCTTATTTTCAAGCTCTTTACTCAACTAAAGCCCACGCGGACGTAGTCGCGGGCAACAGCTAGTAGCTCAATAAACGGCTTTTACTACGGGAAATTCCCTTGGGAAAAATAAATCAAATTTGGTATGGAAATATAAAATACTCTTCAGAAAACTATAGGCTACTTTCTACCCCGGTTAATTTCCACAGAACTAATATACCGAACTATTTCCATGGAATCGTTTTTGCCACCCGTGAGAAGCTGGGGCGGATCGCAAGTAATTTATAAAGCGAAACAACGTTTGCCGAGTCAGCTAGTACTGGTATATAAGGATAACACTGTCACTGTTGTTGGTGTTTTGTTTATGTCCTTTAAGTTGGCGCCGGCTGCCGTCGATAGATGGCAGTCGTTAAGCCAAGTCAGAGAGGCCTTGGGGCGGCTTGAAAACTTCTGTCAGTAAGACCGGCCACTAGTCTTACAAGCCTCCACCAATCCGGACTTGGCTCCCGTGGTGGAGTATGGCCTATAGCTTCCCCAGGGAAGAGACCCCGTGCCCCTCGGTGGGGACATAATGGGTTGATGATGATGATGATATAGTTTATAAATTTATGTATTCATATAGAATGTATATTTTTACATTATTATTTATTTATGTCTATTATTTATATGTATCTTTTGATACTTTATTTAACAACTTGGTTAATTAGGCATGTATAAAATTAATATAATATCTCAGAAGTTATTATTTTACTTATTTTGAGCATCTATGTATTTCCTTCTCCAATATTTTGCTCCAGTCCATCCAAAGGTTGTCTGGAACTTGTGTAATTTAGTTTTTTATGTACAATAAAATGTTCTCTATCTATCTATCTACGGGGTGTCCCAAATAGCACTTACACAAAGTTAGTAAGTTCGTGACCGAGTGCAAATTAAAAAAACCAAACACCAGGGCTACAGGTCAGTTATCTAAAGCTGGCACGTTCACAGTACTCACACTTATGCAATTTCACTATACAGTATGTTTAAAAATAAATGTTTTTGATTCAAAATGCGACTCTAGTTTAAGACTTAAGTGTAAGAGTTAGGTTTTAGTGAGATGGGTGCGTTGTAGATAAATAAATACAAATATATGTGTTACTTGTTATAATATATTTTTAGCAAATTCGAGCGAAAAGTATTAAAAATAAGGTGGAATCAATGGTCACAAAATAGTTTTAATTTTCAATAAATTTTCACATGAACAAAAATAATTTCACCTAAGAAAATCTTTACCAAAACATAAAATAATTATCCCAGAAATCCTCAACAATTTAATTATAATTTAATTATTTAACAAAGGGTCACATAATCGAATAGGTCTTAGCGAGCTGAACAAAAGTTACTATGACGCCAAAAGCCCATATAACCCTTTCGGAGTTATATTGTATTGAAAATGTTAGTTTTTTTTTTTAATACAATATAACTCCGAAAGGACAAACATTTGGCTGTTGACTTCATAGTAACTTTTATTCAGTCATAGTAACTCGCTGATACCTATTCGATGATGTATCACACATGGCTATTGGGCTGAGGTCAAAAATTGCATTCCTTTGACAGCCATTCGTTTTTTTTTAGTTCTTCTGAAAACGGCTCATTTGGAACTACTTTTCTTAGCTGTCAGAAAAATCCCTCAATGAAACGCACATTACGGTTGAATACCAAAAAGATCACGCTGTATTTATAAACAGTAGCAAAAGTGAAACTATAACTGTCCCCTTCACACTCATAAGCTAGACCGCGCACAAGAGAGACGGGCAGACTTTTCATGATGCGCATGCAGTACACGTCACGCCGCGCGCTTATTCACAGACACTACACAAGCGCAACGTGTAAATGTGTTGAACGTGCCAGCTTTACTAAACTGACCCTGTATCTATCTTAATGCTAGCACTAAACTTGTTAAAAAAGTAAAAATTTAGAACAAGTTTAAATTGGCCATATCTCAAAAACCGTGCAACTTTCACTGAGGTCATGTTAGGTTGGTTCGACGCCTCTTGAGCAGGTCTACCTCCAGTGTCACTGTGACGTGTCATTTTTGGGACACGCTGTATATGTCGTCCGATGTGAAACGATCTTTGCTGGAGGAGGCTGGGGCCTGCTCACTGCTCATTTATTTGAGGTGTCTTTAGTCGATCTCTAGTACTTTTCTCTGTCGAATTAAATTCGTTTCTTCTTTGCCAGGTGTTACACCCGATCGTGCGAGCAAAGAGGGCAATGATTGTCACTACTATGTTTGTATGTCTCAGTGCACGAATCGTGGGAGCAATTTTTTTTCACGTAGCCGATATACGACGACATCTGTGGCGTAGCGTTTAGCGCATTTGCCTACCGTGTGGGAGTTCCCGGGTTCGAACCCTGGCTGGGAACAAAAAATACCCCAGGTCTTGGATGTTTACATGTTTATGATGTCGCCGTTTCTGGTTCTCACGACAGAGGTTATCCTAGGGTGGGGCCAGAAGCGATGTATGTGCCTGTATGTAAATGTAAATGTTTATGTTTTATACGTTGAACTGCACCGCCGACTCCTACAAAAGTTGGAAAAACCGTGTGGCCAGAAACAAGAATAGCATCCAATGATTTAATTTGTTTTTAACCGACTTCAAAACAGGAGCAGCTTCCCAATTCGACTGTATTTTTTGTTTGTTACCGCTGAACTTTTGACTGGGTTAACCGATTTTGATGATTCTTTTTTTCCAACCTAAAAGTCTGGCATAAGTTACATGTTTCATACCACCAACTACGGACTCTACCAGACGTTAGATTAGTAAGTTTGAGCGAATGTATTTGTTTCTCTTCAGCAGTGAGGATTTCGTTTTTTTCGGCATTTTTGTTTGCTCTGGGTCGTTCTCGCGAAAAAGAAGTGTCTTTAAAACAACGCCCTTTGAAGGTTTCTTTTTGTTGTGCGCAATGTCGTTGTAAAAACAACCTTTTGACATGCAAATTCTTTATTAGAGCAGTCGACAAATTATTTTGTCTTTTTTTATTTCTTCGGTCGCTAATGTAGCGGAAAGTAAACAGAGACCGAACAAAAAGACCTGGGGGCCAATTCTCACTTCATTAGCAAATAATACGTATACGACTTTAAGGCGTATGACTTGAATTCTACATAAAAAAGTCGAACGACACCCAAATTCTGTATTCTGAACACCATGCGACATTGAATTCGAATGAAAAAAGAAATGTCTAACGACTAAAACAGTAATCTGTGAATCCTACGTTCCATTTTCTCGATTGTAAATTGAAAGTTAGTCGAATCTTAAAACATTTACAATTTCACTTTTAAATTGATACTTTTTGCGGAAAATTATTACTTTGAGTGTTATTTTATAAACTAAGAAACTGTTAGGGTACAAAATATACGTTATTTAAAAGTTTAATACACTTAACTCTTAAAATTTTCAACTGAAGTTTTACTTATAACGAAACGTCAACGTAGGGAGCGTAGGGCGAGTCCATTAAAATGGACTTGCCCTACGTTCCGTAATGTGATAAAATCAATTACAGCGCGAATCCGACCAAATTTAGTAGTCCCAAAGTAACTCGCACGGAGTAGGGTTTTTGTGCCTACTGCACTTAAGTGGATTCGCGCTGTAATCGATTTTATCGCATTTCGGAATACACCCACCCTCAACCATCAATGAATGCGTTCAAATTTCATACGCCTTTTGCGAGTCGCATGGTAATTACCATGCGACAAAATGACACCTCAAAGCGAACGAAAATTATTAGCAAATTTGCGTATACGACTTTGTGAGAATACATGAAACTGATTTTTATGCGACAAATGTCTAATCCTTCGAATGTTTGGCGTCTACGCTTTCAATTCGCATGGGCGAGAATCGGCTCCCAGGTTTGAAAATTATTTACGAGTTGGCTCCTATACTCCATTGCACGAAACGAGAAAACCTTGCAAAGAAAACCGTTCATGTGCGCCCATTAGAGCCATCGCAAACAGGGCGACTTGTCGCCGCGTCAAGTCGTCGCGTCAGACGCGACGTTGTCATTTGCTTCTGGCGTCGTGTCGTCGCGACTCCGCGACTCTGACGCCAAGTGTGCGGAGATTCGAACAAAATATATGAAAATTGACGGCCGTAGCCTGTCGTCGCGTCTAGTCGCCGAGCTGCCGTCGATAGATGGCAGTCGTAAAGCCAAGTCAGAGGCCTTAGGGCAGCTTGAAAACCTCTGACAGTAAGACCAGCCACTAGTCTTATAAGCCTCCACCAATCCGGACTTGACCCCCATGGTGAAGTATGGCCTATAACTTCCTCAGGGAAGAGACCCGTGCCCCTCGGTGGGGACATAATGGGTTGATGATGATTATTTATTACACAGAACACATGTCTGGTACAAAGACGTGCTTAATGCTAAATAGCATAATAGGATTTCTATTTCTGTAATTTCAAAATAAGCCAACTTTTCGCTCGCGCAGCGCATTAAGCCCCATACAAATCCTTACGCTCGCGCTCGGAAAACCCAGCCCTAAGCAAAATATCGGTGCTAGTCTAGAAAATAAAACTTTGCAGCAGCAGCCGAACGAATGAACAAGAGTGCTGACTTATCTCGAAGAGAGAACTATAATATCTGTCTTAATCCGCGATACTTGGTAGTTGTTCGGGATATTGTGCCAATGCGGCGCAGCTGGGCTTGTAATCCTTTGGTATTAACTACCTATACTTATGTGAAAAGGAGCGCACAAACCTTCACGGAAGGACAATTCTCTACTATTTGTAAGTAAGTAAGTAAATAAGTAGTAAGCATCCTATATACGTCCTACTAATAGATCACAGTGAATCGATCGTAGCCCCGGCTGCCTGAGTGATCTTAAACGATCACGAAAGTTAAGCAACATAGGGCGCGCTTAGTGAATGGATGGGTGGCCGTCTATGACTAAACGTTGTGGCATTTTTCCCAGCGGTTCCGTGCTTCTCAAGGCACGTTATGCAGTTGATGCCGGCTGGTTGCAGTTACAGTTGATTTTGGAATTATTACATCTAGAAATTATTGAATCAAAACCGCAGTTCCGAAGTAAGTTTTATTTCCTATGCTAGAGTTGCCAATCGGGTTAGGAACAGTTTGAGTTGCAAATGTATATATAAGTTTTTCGTTAATAGTTCAAAGTTCGTGTCTTAACATTTACGGCGTTACTAATAAAATAAATAAGTTATACACTCTGAATAACTATTTTAATCGCATTTAGCGTACAAATAACCAGTCAGACCTCGCATAACGGCTGTATACACAGCTCATAACCTTTATTATACTTGAGCCATTACAAACGTGCGAACCAAGTCATAAAAGTGCGAGCGAGAGATCCGATGTGCCTGATATGCCACCTATAAATATGGTGTGAGAGAGAGATCTGATACAAATGTTTATGAGTCAGTTCGCACGTTTGTAATAGCCGTTAGATTATAATAGCTTTTGAAATGTGACGTCGCGAAACTTTGGACCCCTTCCACCCCCTTGTCACACAATATCACACTTCGTCCGCCCCCTCCCTCCCCTATAACGTGCGACGTAATTTATTGATGGCCCCCTAATCTATCTATCTATATAAATGAAATTCAAAGTCCTGACTGACTGATTCATTCACTCATCAACGCCCAGCCCAAACCGTTGGACCTAGGAAGCTGAAATTTTGCACAGAGGGTCTATATATAATGTAGGCAAGGAATAAAACGGGATTTTTGGAAATTCAACCCCGAAGGGGGCGAAAAGGGTTGCTAAAATTTGTATGAGAGGAATAAAAAATGTAGTCTAATTTTCTTGAAACTTACAATAAATACTCTTCAACACAATTGATTGAACACGTATTTCGCCGGTTTTTCTAAATTTAACCCTTAAGGGAGTGAACGGGGTTGCAAAATGTTGAACTAAAGTCCACGCGGATGGAGTCGCGGGCGAAAGCTAGTTGGAAATATTTTAGATTCCATTGCTACATTTCCCATTTCTATTTAGTTTGTGACGGAGCCAAGTTTATCTGGATCCCGGTAATCCTACGTCCATCTCGGATATAAAAGAACGTACGATCGAACTCGCTTCTTGAATTATAAACGTAATTTTGCCAAAGCAAAACGTTTCCTCGGGAAAATATTGGAAAATCAAGAATTCGCCGCTCAAAAGCCTCTTTTTAGAGAACTCTGTAAATTCAAAGCCGTAAGTTAAAGAATGTGTAACAAGATTATTTGCTATTATCATGATATTGAACGATGTAATTGTAATTAAATAAAGTAAAACCCAGCCGTTCCTAAACTTTTAAGCCTATAGAGCACTTAAACGCCGATTTTATTTTACGGAACCGAATTTCAAAATATTATTTGCATACACATACATAAGCTCACGCCTAAAGATGGGTAGACAGAGACCAGGGACTATCACCTGCCACGATCCTGACAAATCACTTTCTCTTCATTGACATTCATTAGTCGTTTTATGTACGGACGTCGGTTTCGGGTACTTTTTATCTTGCCCTTTGCTAATCCATCCATATCTGGTCGAAGTATGTTTGCCTGGGGCGTCCGGTACTGGCCCTTTCACTCACATATTTAGATATATTTGCTTCGTCAGTCTTTTTCCCTTCATCCTCTCCACATGTCTATATACACCAACGCAACATATCTTTCTCAATTCTAGTCATTATGTATAATCCTCTTTCAATCCACACAAATTTGCCTCATTGATATGCCTTCATTAAAAATAATTATTTATTAATCGAGGTGACTTTACTACATGTAATCATAAAAAAAATAACTAACAAGTTTGCGCCAGGCCCTAGAGGACCCCTTTTCCACAATATCCCATTGTCTCCTCTCCAACTATAGGTACGCTGCCTAATCCGATTACCGATAACAATATACAAAAAATGCGAAAGGGGTCCCGCCAGACCCAGAGGAACCCTAAAACGAGCCCGAATTACATCACGCGGGCGACGCGGGAATTTTTGAGCATTAGCGTTGACAAAGTAGCTCGGGGTCACTTGGACCCTCGTCACCGGCAGTGAATACGG
The DNA here is from genome assembly GCA_947310845.1 of Yponomeuta plumbellus. Taxonomy (NCBI): domain Eukaryota; kingdom Metazoa; phylum Arthropoda; class Insecta; order Lepidoptera; family Yponomeutidae; genus Yponomeuta; species Yponomeuta plumbellus. Next base: position 6,559,259 of record OX371216.1, on the reverse strand, counting down.
CCGGGAGAGACGAATACCCTTGATAATTGATGGATAATTGGCTCCCGTTGTTGGGGAAAGCCGTGTTTGCACCAGCGTACCTATCAACGGCGGCGGGCGTGAAATGACGTGCCTCTCATGTGGTACAAAGATAGGCACTGTTTTCTAGTTCATACATTGGTAAACTTGTAGTTCTGTAACTAATATCCTATCTCAAAGAGCGATTCGAGTTTCTTAATTCTTCTCATAGTCTGACTCTTCGTTCATGCCATCATCATCAAGCCGTTTTCAAGCCGCCTTAAGGCCTCTGACTTGGCTTAATGACTGCCATCTATGTATTGACTTATACATTTAAAAGCGATAGTCTAATTAGGTGTCCATTTTTATTACTAATACAACCGCGGCTTTCAGACTACCCGGATAATCCTGGTATAGTCTCTATAAAAATCTCGTGTCACAATGTTTGTGATCGAACTGCTTCGAAAAGGCTTCACCGACATTTTTTAAACCTTTTTGTGATTTGGTAGGTCTACAGGTTTTCGGATAACGAATATGGCAAAACAGCGTTTGCCGGATCAGCTAGTATAGGTATCATCATCAACCCATTAAAGCGCTATCGCATATATTATTATTATCGGCATAGAGCGATTCCAAGTAGGGAAGTTTCGCATTGTCGGCATGATGCTATTTATTATAAGGAAATATTTAAAAGTCGGCACAGGGCGATAGTCGGCATCGCGCTACTGAATCTCTCTTCCCTGAGGAAGGTATACTCCACAACGAGGGCCAAGTTCGGATTGGTGGAGGCTTTGTAAGACAAGTGGCTGGTTTTACTGTCAGAAGTTTTCAAGCCGCCCCTAAGGCCTCTGACTTGTCTTGACGACTGCCATCTATGAACGGCAGCCGGCACCAACTACGTGCCTTGCGAAGCACGGAACCGCTCAGAAAAATGCCACTTGCGTTGCTTAACCTTCGTGATCGTTTAAGCTCACTCAGGCAGCCTGGGCTACGAGCGATAGGTATAGTATAGGTAAACCTATATGCAATCGCTCAATGTGAACACAGTCTAATTGTGGCCTAGTGTAGGTACCCCTAGTGAAGCCCTCAATGAGAGTGTATTGTCGTCAGATTTTTTCATTGTCCGCTACGGTTTGCAGTGGGGGACACAATTCCAGAGGTAGAGAACGTAATTATTGTTATGAAGCAAATGGGGTGGACCAAGGGGAAAGTATAATAGCATTGTTCTAGGAGGCTTTAATTTACTGAGGTGCTTATAAAATTTCATATGAATGAAAAGCTCGCCCGAATTTATTGTACAGTTATTTTTTTATTAAATCATGCCTAGTTCTCGTGCTTGGCAACTAAGCAAAGAAACAAATAAATAAAAATTTAAGTTGATGAGCATAAACCTCCCATTTATAATATCAGACAGTTTCCTGAACCTTCTAAGTCCTGCTGACCTTGAAAATATCAGTGGGTTTCGATGGTAATTTTCAAGGTCAGGTTACTTAAAAATTTTAGTTCAAGCTCCGACGACCCACCGGGCGGGTCCGATGTAAGCTACGGCGCGTTCCGTTAGGCCCCGTAGACCTGCCGGGAGGTCGGTCTTGCATCGGCACTTTGAATCGAATTTTGACGATAATACAGACCACAGGAGCATGTTTTATTCTTTCAAAACTGTGATAAATTTCAAATATTAGTCTGTGACTAACTAACCGATAGCATGGACGGAGTCAAAAGCACAGTCCGACAATGATGCCACGAACTAGACGTTGATTTACAAATTGAGTTTTTATTATAATATTATTATGCTCAATGATTATGTTGTTTCCGTAAATGATGTAGGTTGTTTTACTTGGTACTTTTAACTTTATTTCCGAGTTTTGTTCATGTTCAAGTTCAAAGCTTTTCAAGCGGAGTTTTGTTCGAATCGAAACATCCCCAATGATTGAAGAAAAAAAAAATAGGGTGAATTAATCATGGATTTGCTAAATTAAATAATCACATGTAATTTAGTTCCGCATCAATAGCTGTTCACAAATTGAAAATCGGTCGTGTTTTGATGATTTTATAGCATTTTTCCAAAATAACAGTGAATGTTTTGGAAAGATTCAAATAGTGCAACGGCTTACCAAAGTGTGCAAGTGAAAATCCCTAGGCCTGAGGGGAACCATTTTGTTGTTATGTGAGCTCTAAAAGTAATTAAAAACTATGATACAAAAAGGTCGCTACTAACAGGCGGGCTTACCGAGTTCGGAGCCACAGACGCGCGGGATGATCTCCAGGATGGCGGAGCAGGAGGCGTCCTCGAAGCAGAGCTGCCGCGCCAGCAGGCAGTTCAGGATCGCCATCGTCCCCTTCAGCCCGGGACCTGGTGAGGAAGAGAAAATAACGTTTTTAATGTGTTTGAATTTGGGCTTACAGTTACGGTATCAGATTCTTAGTTTTGACCTGGAAAATAATAGTTTTCAATTTCAGAGATCAATTTCGTCAGTTGTTGGTCGTTCATTATTGTTAAGGTTTGTTTTTTGAGAGGACTTTGATTGAATGTCAATATTACTTAAACGAAATTGTTTAAGAGAAAACAAGAGTTCTTAAGAAAAAATTAACACTATTGATTTTGGAACGTAACTACTACATTTAAAAAAACTGAAAAAAAAAAGTTACGAGTGCAGCTTTTGTGAAAACGGACAGGTCTTAGTTAGTTTGACCAAGTTTGACTTAAGATTTCCGCACTTGGCCTCATAGTTGGGCCATTGTACGTAGCAAGGCTGTGAGTTTACTCCAGCCAGCCTATCTTACGGACAGGTCTTGTCCGTAGAACAACTCAAAAACTTGGCTGAATGGTTTCAATTAGGAACCATCGATTTATTCCGAGCCGCCACGTCACGGATCACAGGCAGGGCAGCAATGATAGTCGACCTCCAACAGGAGATGGCATCACAAGAAGAAGAAAGATATCAAACGACCTTCGTTTTCAAGTGCAACATTATAATTTTATGTACGGTCGGGGTCTAAAAATGTTTACCAGTTTTCAAACTTGATTCTTTGTCGCAAGATGTGCAATATAGTCTACAATGCTTTAAAATTCTATTACCTTTGAAAGTTCCGAAGCCTCGATTCTAACAAGTACCTATTGGTAAATTCATTTCTTATTTTAAAATTATTACATTTGTTAAAATGACACTGATCAAATCTCTGTCAAAATAGCAGGTTTGAAAATATATTGATACTATTTTTAAATTTTTACAAAATAAATAAAATAAAACCTCTTTGAGGGAGCGAAGAAGGTTTGGACTTAACTTTGACAGGTTGGTACTCAACTATTTATTCTGAGCCCTATGCTTTAGCTAATCAAATCAATACAAATATCGACCTTGTGTCGTACAATTATGAGCCTTATGGTGGTAAACATTTTCAGACCCCGACTGTACATTGACATTCAACATGCAAAATGTAAATTCTTTACGTTGAAATACATTTCTGATTATCACAGATACAAAAAACAAAGATGCTTCCATTACCATACAGTTGACAGCAGGTCAACCTTACAATTTTGGTTGCAAATAGTCCGTAGCGTAATCAAATAGAGTGCTCGTATATAAAGGTTGACTGTAAATAGATTGTACCTTTCATATAGTATTTGAAATTCAGACAGACGGGCCACTCGCTGGTAATTACTCAGGCACTATGTTACAGACTCTATAATAAGCCCACTTCACTTAACTATTTTCGTCGCGATGACATTCGTAAAATTAGTATTCCGTAGCGTCTCTCTGCTGAACTTTTATTAAAGAGTTAATTTTAACAGCTTTTCCTGTTTCACTTGGAGCTTGCGGTTTGATTTCATTTAAAACTACAGGAAACGTCAATAATGAGAAATGACATTAGCACGTTAAAAAAAGTCACGTACACCTAATGTCACGCGTGGTAATTAGGCCCACATTCGCTCTCCGAGAGAAGACCTGTGCCCAGCAGAGGGACGTTTATAGGCTTCTTAAAAAAGGCTTATGTAGCGCACTTACCTATATACCACATTAATCTACCTCTTGTAAAATCGCTCGTAGCCCCGGCTGCCTGAGTGATCTTAAACGATCACGAAGGCTAAGCAACATAGGGCGCAACAGTGTTGCAACAATGCAACGGGCTGAACAGTGCATGGGTGGGTGACCGTCTATGACTAACGCTAGTGGCATTTTTCCGAGCGGTTCCGTGCTTCGCAAGGTACGTTAAGCAGTTGGTGCCGGCTGCCGTCGATAGATTGCAGTCATTTAGCCAAGTCAGAGGCCTTAAGGTGACTTGATAACTTCTGACAGTAAGACCAGCCACTAGTCTTACAAGCCTCCGTCAATCCGGACTCGGACCCCGTGGTGGAGTATGGCCTATACCTTCCTCAGGGAAGAGACCCGTGCCCCTCGGTGGGGACATAATGGGTTGATGATGATTTCTCCCTCTGCACCCCTGGGACACAAGCGTGAGTTTGTATAATGTGTTATCTCCATGGTGTGTGACATTGTAGCATCCAAGAAGGTTATTATAGTCTGTGCCAACTGAGAAAGTGCAGTTAATTTGTGGAGTTGTTTTACTGGCGGGGTACCATTGACTTTTTGAAGGGTCTGAAGAATAATTAAAATAAAAGTCTGAATTTTTTTTTATTGAGTGTTCGCCCCAGTCTCTCCACTCTTTTTACGTTAAACAATACAATATTTTTCTACGCTTCATGTTTTTTTTTGACAAAGAAAGAAAGTCTGAAATTGATCTTTATTGTTTTTACCCAGTTGCATAATGTGTTCATACCACCGTCTTAAAATTCGTTAACAACGATTAATATTAATTGGGTCAAAACTTTGGACTTAATGGAAGCATTACCTTTTCGTCTCAGCCTTTATTTAAATTTCGGTTTGCTTTAGGGCTCCCACACAAAACCACGATGCGATGCGATGCCGCATCGCAGGAACTTACGATGCGAATTGCTGCGATACGATTCTGTGAGGCAAAAGTTTGGTTAGGGTAACCTTACCTTCAGCGGTAGTCAGCGGTATTGGACGTGTTTTTAGGAAGCGCAAAAAGATTGTTGCAATACTGTTATTGTTAAATAGATATAAAAGAAAAAGTAGATTTTGGGTTCATCCATTTATTACGATTATGAACCCTGATGGGAATTATTTTAACAGAAGAAGGTAAATTTTTTGATTATTTTTGAATGACCATATCTTCATTTGAAGAGCTTTTGAGTTGATTATCACCATGGCTACAAAAACGATCGTACAAGGGAAGAATTCCTGTTATGCCTTTGGAAATGCTGGGATTGACCATCAGGTAAATTAAGACGTCTCGGAATGGAATAAAATGGCGACACCAAGTATGACGTAACATCGCAGGAATGCACGATGCGAATCAGATCGGAAGTTCTTGCGATGCATTCGTGCGAGTTCGTAGATATTTGCGATGCGATGCGAATTCGTGGTTTTGTGTAGGAGCCCTTAATAACATTGTTGTTTCGGAATCGGAAGAATGAATAAATAATGGCTGAAGCAGAAGATTTTCATTACGTTACTTCTGCCATGATTGACATTCAAAGGTCAGGTCTAACTTTGGCCTTTGAATTTACTTAATGAGATGATTTATACAACGTCCAGTGGAACCTTCACTCACACTAGGTTGGGGAAGGAACCTTTCAGACAGATTTCAGCTGCAGTGCCTGGGATATTTTTTTTTTAGATGGAGTACCTACACTTTCCCAGTCGTACAATCAGCCATCCTGACAGTTAAGTCGGCCTACCGCACCAAAATCCAATTGATCCATCATCATCATCATCATCATCAGCCCGTTGATATTCACTGTTGGACAAGGGCCTCTTCATTCAAGCGCCAGTCGTTTGCGCAGTTCTTCTCCAGGTCTTTCTTACTGCCTTGTCGATGTCGTCACGGCACCTGGCTGTGGGTCACCCATCAGGTCGGGTCTAATATTACTAAAACTGCCGCTTGCTCGAAGTATCTTCTTTGACTGTTTCGTTGGCTTAGCGGTGGATCGTGTGACTACCAAGACATAGGTCGTGGGTTTGATAAATATTTTAAATATTAAAGAGAACTTTCATTGATAAATATTTTTATTAGATTAAATTTCCCGGTGTAAGTTTTTTCCATGTTTGTGACGTTCTTTTTTCTTTCCTATTTTACATATGGAACAAATATTTATATTTGTAAGCAGAACAAGTGATTGTGCTGCTTGATATAAAAGGTTTGATTTGTTAAAAACATGTGGGTTTATATTTATCTACATACGAACGATTTTTCCTGAATTTCGTTTCCGAGCGTTTGCTGCCCCATTTACATTCCATCCCTTGCGCAGCTTTTCACGCTGCATCCGTTGCACCGCACTTATATCACAGCCCTTAACATTATGTATTTGTGTTTTGAAGATGAAGGATGTGCTTTCTTAATCACCACGCGAGTCCTGCGCATATTATATGTATTGGAAAATAAGTAACGACTGAAGAAGAGAAGAGAAATAATTTATTCAACGATTGCATACCATATAACTTAGACATGTAAGAAACTTCGCAGCATTTTTCCGAGCGGTTCCGTGCTTCGGAATGCACGTTAAGCAGTTGGTGCCGGCTGTTAGTCTTACAAGCCTCCACCAATCTGGACTAGGCCTTCCTCAGGGAAGAGACCCGTGCCCCTTGGTGGGGACATAATGGGTTGATGATGATGTGAGAAACTTTGTGCACTATAATATTTTATGTAACAACATTTAATAAGTATGGTGTGCAGTAAAGAGTTTTAATGTAATTTAAATTAAACGTACGTTATAGCCTACTTTGAGACTGATGCACTTGTCTCTTGGTAGTCTTAAAGTGACAGAATCCCGTGTACTATCGCGCTTACTCGAGTAAACGCTTACACTCCCCTGCGTACTCCATCTGCAGTAGGCGTAATGTGAACAGGCGGCAATACACTTAACACGAAAATAGACTAGCGAGATGAAAATATCGATCGATTCCTATAATAAATTATGAATGAGTCGTTGTCACACCGTTCTGATAGACACAGGTTTATCAGATGCGATATAATTACTTAATTAGTAATTTGTGATACATCGAGGGTTTAAGCGTAGCCTGCGTGAAATATCGGACGTTGGAATTGACCACAGTGGTATATTATTCTGAATATGAAGCCAATTAAGTTCTCCTATTAAGCGGTCGCAGGTTCGAGTCTATCAGTGTTGACGGCATTAAAATCAAGTTGCTTTGATGGAAAGATAGATAGGTAGAATGTTCTTCGCTGTACACAGACTTTATATAAACCCAAAAAAATAAAACTTAGTAAAACGCGACGCGACACCACGTGTCGACACCCGATGTGCCTCGTGCCCTTTGGGCGGAGGTTACCAAATTCGGAATAGAACCCTGAATTTTTCAGTTTCTTATTTCGTCAGCTTCTTGGTAGATCATCTTTTTAATAGGTTGGATTCGGACTGAGTCCGTTTCTAGACATGTCTCAAACTATATTTTAGCAAATCGCTTTAGTCTTTTTCGGGGGAGGTCAGATTGTCAATAGGTTAGGAAGTTTTTTTGTTGAAGGTTAGGTTCGGACAAGACGACAGAATGTCTGGACACTTTCTTTACTCGTTTTTTCGCTGTTCATCGAGGTACTAAATATTTCAATTTAGGTACTTACTAAATAGTACCAAAAAGGTACTATAATGTAATGGTTCTCTAACATCAAATATCGCATTTGGTCCAGGGGTTCTGACACTTACGAACAAATTCAAACTACAAACGTTTTTTACCAACACGCGATGCCTTACACGATTCTGATCATAGAAAATAGTAGATTTGATTTGACTCAACACGCGTCGCGTTTCAATGATGTGTGACCACCTTTAGTGGCTACATGCACACATCGTCTTTGCTATATATTGCTGCAATATTGCTTTGATACCTGCTATTTCTCGCAAAGTTGTCGTCCACTGTATTGCAGCCACAAATTGCAGTGAAACATGGCCCGTTTAGAACTCCCTTTAGGGTTTGATAAGACCGAGAGCTTAAGCCACTCAGACAACACAGCTTTACAAGATCAGAAGAGAAATGTCAGAATCATGCCAGCCACATCTGCCTCTAAAATGCAACGGCAAATGGTCGTTTATTCGGAATAAACTGGTCCACATCTATTTGGTGACCTCTAGCCGTAGCATTTTTCCCTAGGAGGGAAGATGACCGATGTTTTCGGCTAAAAGCTAGACTTCGCCATTACGAACACGACTTGAATATTTTACTGCTTTTGGGACTGGCCTTAGGTTTTCCATCTTTGGGCTGGCTTCATTCCGTGAATAATCATTCCTTCGATAAAGTGACTCAACTGGGGTTACCCACACGTTTATGAGGCTTCTCCCAATTTTCTGTGAAAACTATCCGTAAAACTCTAAATAAAATTGTTCAATAACAACAACAACATAACAACATTTACATACAGGCACATACATTGCTTCTGGCCCCACACTAGGATACCCTGTGTCGTGGGAACTAGAAACAGCGACGTCACAAACATGTAAACATCCAATACCTGGGTTTTTTTTTGTCCCCAGCCGGGATTCGAACCCGGAACCTCTCGCATGGTAGGCAGATGCGCTAACCACTGCGCCACAGAGGTCGTCAGTTCAATACTCTCGTGGCAAGTGACAGCCGGCTGCCTGAGTGATCTTAAACAATCACGAAGGCTAAGCAACATATGGCGCGTTCAATCCATGAATGGGTGAACGTCTGTGACTAACGCTAGTGGCATTTTTCCGAGCGGTACCGTGCTTTCCAAGGCACGCTAGGCAGTTGGTGCCGGCTGTTGTCGATAGATGGCAGTCGTTAAGCCAAGTCTTAAGGGCGGCTCGAAAACTTCTGACAGTAAACCTCAAATTTTGCATGTGTAGGGTCGGTAGTTCTGCCATACGGCCGTTTTCCCTACCAGTAGTACTGTGTTACCTACGCTATAGCAACAATTGAAAATGTCAACATTTATAATACCAACACCATTTGATCAACGGTTTATTAAAGCAAACGCTTAAAATGTCAGTAGTTCAAAATATCAACAATTTACTAGGACAACTGTTTACATAGTCAACGGTTCAAAATGTCAACACTCAGCTTATCAACCAATTGAAATTTCGGTTTTGGGCAGCAGGCATAGAAATTTGGATTCATATTCGAGGCTTTTACTCAACAACATTATTCCCAAATAATGAGACATTTTGTAGGAGAACATAAGTCTCGCTATTACCATTCGGCGTTTCGTAATTCAATGGGAATAGTGAGACTGATTTGAAAAAAAAAGTGCAGTCTCAGTATTACCACTGCAATGGGTAATGGGAATAGTGAGACTGACCCGAACCCACGATCTCTTTCTCGGTAACTAAGCACCTTAACGGCTCGACCAGCGAGGCAGTCATTAGCGCCGTTTTCCTAGTGGTCATACTAATTTGTCATATCAGTACGACTACGAGGATACATGTCCTCCTGGTCATACTCCAGGAAACGGGGTCAATTAGCTATCAATAAAAGAAAATATGATCTCTATTAATCTTTATTGCTGACGATCCTACCTGCCACTTACAACCCCTATAGCCAACAAACAAAAGTATAAAACACCAAAAGCTGCAGTTACAAAACAGAACACGTATATGGGGACTATCTAAATGTAATGCGCGGAGACAGGTAAATGGAATTGTCTTAACTAATCTCTAATCTCCCTCGTCTCCACCTTCCTCCTCCTCATCAAATTCACCCTCCTCTTCCGCGGTAGCATCCTGGTACTGCTGGTACTCAGAGACCAGGTCGTTCATGTTGCTCTCGGCTTCAGTGAACTCCATCTCGTCCATACCTTCTCCAGTGTACCAATGCAAGAAGGCCTTGCGTCTGAACATAGCGGTGAACTGCTCCGAAACTCGCTTGAACAACTCCTGAATAGCAGTCGAGTTGCCGATGAAGGTCGCAGACATCTTGAGACCTCGAGGCGGGATATCGCACACGGCTGTCTTCACGTTGTTTGGGATCCACTCGACGAAGTACGAAGAGTTCTTGTTTTGAATGTTCATCATTTGTTCGTCCACCTCCTTCATGGACATGCGGCCTCGGAACACTGCCGCCACAGTCAAATAGCGCCCATGCCGCGGGTCGCACGCCGCCATCATGTTCTTGGCGTCAAACATCTGCTGAGTCAGCTCCGGCACTGTCAGCGCTCGATACTGTTGGCTGCCCCTTGACGTCAGCGGCGCAAAGCCGGGAATGAAGAAGTGCAGTCGCGGAAACGGCACCATGTTCACGGCCAGTTTTCGCAGGTCCGCGTTCAGCTGGCCGGGGAACCGCAGACAGGTGGTCACTCCAGACATGGTGGCCGATACCAGGTGATTCAGGTCTCCGTACGTCGGCGTCGTGAGTTTCAGGGTTCTGAAGCAGATATCGTACAGTGCCTCGTTGTCGATGCAGTAAGACTCGTCCGTGTTCTCCACTAGCTGGTGCACGGACAGCGTCGCGTTGTAGGGCTCCACAACGGTATCGGACACCTTCGGCGATGGGACAACACTGAACGTGTTCATGATGCGGTCGGGGTACTCCTCTCGGATCTTTGAGATCAGCAGCGTGCCCAGTCCGGCGCCGGTGCCACCTCCCAGTGAGTGTGTTAGCTGGAACCCTTGTAGGCAGTCACAGCCTTCAGCTTCTTTCCTTACCACGTCCAGGACAGAGTCCACTAGCTCAGCGCCCTCCGTATAGTGTCCCTTGGCCCAGTTGTTGCCGGCGCCCGACTGGCCGAAGACGAAGTTGTCTGGCCGGAAGATCTGTCCAAAGGGCCCGGATCGCACAGAGTCCATGGTGCCTGGCTCCAGGTCCACGAGGATGGCTCGGGGCACGTATTTGCCGCCGGTGGCTTCGTTGTAATATACGTTGATGCGCTCCAACTGCAGGTCAGAGTCACCGTGGTAGGTGCCCGTCGGGTCGATGCCATGCTCGTCAGATATCACTTCCCAGAACTGCAAAGAGGGAATGGGGGATTGGCGAATTTGATAGATGGAGTGCATTATTACCTGTATTATTGGTTAGCACATCTGCCTACCATGCGAGAGGTCCCGGGTTCGAACCCCGGGTGGGGACAAAAAATAAAACCCAGGTCTTGGATGTTTGTGATGTCGATTTGTTGGCGTTGAAATTGGTTACAAATGGGGAAAAACTGATAAAATATTTACCTTAGCTCCAATTTGATTGCCGCACTGGCCAGCCTGAATGTGTACTATTTCACGCATATTTATTAGCTGATTACTATTTAAAATTAAATTTCAGCAGATCTAGTCTTCGCAATCCCGAATTCCCGACTTCAGCGACCTACTAGACGGACGGAAAACAAATGCGTCATTTGAAAAAACAATTCGGATTTCGAATGTCTAGATTTTGAATTTATTTCATTTTGTCGGATGTCAAAATGGCCAGTTGACAAAAGGAGTATTGAAATCCTATTGATATTCATCCTATAGTTTGTAAAGCCCGCCCCACACGGCCCCCATTCTGGCTCCACATTCTCGTTTATCGCTGTTTTCTCGCGTTCTTGCAAGATTCTCACGCGAGAACGCGATATGTACAATAAAGTATACATAAATTCGTGAGTTAAGAACCAGAGTAGCGAAAGGGCAAAAATTGTAAAAAAATTAGTTTTCGCCATTCGCTTTTAAATCCTTCGTATTTTTATGTGCCAAAAAACTGGATCGATATTGTGAGTCGATTGCTTAGTACAAAAAAAAAAACGTATCCAAAAAAATTATTTGAAAAGATGTCAAAATGAAGTTTGTCTGCTTGCAATAATTTTAACTTTTTTTCAATTTTTGCCCTTACGCTAGTCTGGTTCTTAACCCACGAATTATAAAGTTTCATCTAAACGGTCAAGCCGTTTCGGAGGAGTATGCGCACTTACCTACATTGTGACAAGAGAATTTTATATGTTAGAAGTAAAGTACAATTGGCGGCCTTACTACCTTGTACCGTAATAGACGGAGACAAGAAAGAAAATTGGGTACGTCTGTCCGCCTGACAGTCCCTTTCTCCGTACAGCGCCACCAAGTTATCTGTTCAGGTGGGCAAAATTGTAACTAACTAACTAATTGTAAATCCTGCTCCCCATTTTTTGTTTTATTTATTCACTTACTAAGATTTATAGATATATTTTCATTGCAATCAAAAGACGGGTTAAGATATTCTCATTTTTCTAGGTAAATTTCTTAAAATGTTCCTATTAAATTCTCCACTAGCGCCGCTATCAACTGAACAGTTAAGATGGTGGCACTGTATGTCTGTTAAGACCACAGACATCTGAATCTATGGTTAAGACTCTTTATTTCGGGATTGCTTCGAGGCATCAAGTTAAATTTAAAACCATATTCTAGACTTTAGAATCTAAAGTCTAAAGTCTAATGTAAAAAAAAGATAAGGGGTTTACCTATGCCGTAAAAAACGCATATTTTAATGGAATATGCGTTTCATCAATGGAATTGCAAGTGTGGTGAAGGTATGTAAGAGAATGCTAAAATATGTAACAAATGTAACTTGTTTTATTTATTAATAAATACAATACAATGTTTGATACGTAGTGCTCAGTTACAATATTGTAATCAATAATTATCATTCAGCCACAAGAAGTCCACTGCTGGACATAGGCCTCCTCCAAGGATTTCCAAACAGACCGGTAGGAAGCGGCTTGCATCCTTCCTCCTGCTGTCAGCAATGGGTGGCCTTATTGCTAACAGGAATTTCTTTCTGACAGCCAACAAACAGCAAAGGTTGCCGAAAGAAACGGAGAGACGGGTAATTGGTGCAGATACGAATAGTACCGAATAAAGCAAAGCCCAGGTTTCAATTTTTTTTCCTCCACAACTTCACGGAAACATAATCAGATTTAAACATCTCATTTAAACAAAAACATCTAGTGACTACAGAAAGCTGGTCCTTTTCTGTAGTTACTTTTCAACTGAACCGACACACAAATAAGTGTGTGCGAGATCAAAAGCGGCTCAGAAATGCGGTTCAAAAGGACTATGGCAAGGCATGAATAGTGACAGAAGGTCACACTATAATAATATATTGTTGGAGGGAAGATTAATAGTAGAGGGGAGAGACTATAAAAGGCGATGCTCCGCCGGTACCGCCACATTCTCGCTTCGTTTTTTGTGCTATTAGGTCGTCACTCTGCCAGTTTGGTTATCGATTTTAGTGTAACGTAATAGTGTTGTGTGTTCATTTTGTGATTGCTTTACTTGGTTTGTAATAATTTCTAATTTGGTCGTTTAGATGAACTGTTAAATGGTGTAAATTAAATTGTTGTCAAATAATTCTATTTTGAGTTGAATTTCCTTAGGTAGTAGTTATTAAATTTTTAAAAAAATCACTTCTGGTCTTATTTCCAAGATCAGAAGTGGGATTCGAAATCTTTTGCCCACTTGCTTAGTTTTACATGTGATTCTATCGGATTATGATTTGAATAACCATTTAACTTCATCTACCCTCGATTTCGTTATTTTTTATTTTTACTTGCTAACGTGTGCGAGTGTGTTGATTGCAAGTCGTCGTTGTCGTCAAGGGTGAGTCCTCTTTTTTTTCCTCCATTTATTTTTGTGGCAGCTAGTTTGTATTCTAGTGATTTGTGTGTGATTTTCTTCTGTACTTACCTCAAGTACTCTAATTTCAAAGTTATTGTTCGAATCCTTGTAAATTAGAATGTCGGATCACGGGCGTGGTCGCAGTGTGACCCGCCGCGATAGTCGTAGCCCGTATCGCGACGATGATCGCCGCAATAGTCGCGACCGACGTGATAGTAGGCGCCGTGAACGGTCTTCTGAGATGGAAGCTTTAATGCTTCATCTTAGGATGTTAGAAGAAAAGGTTAGGGCTTCGCCCGCGTCGGTTTGTCCTAATGTACAAGTGGTTCGTTCGAGAAATCGAGATAAGAGTCGAGATAGGTCACCACCGCGGCGTCAGCGGACATCGTCACGTTCGCGTGCACGTCTCCCGTCGCCAGCGCGGTCTACGCGTACGTTAGTGTCGCCAAGTAGGCGCAAGTCGCGGTCAAGGGATAGGTACGTGTCTCCTCCTCGCGATCGAAGTCGGAGACACTCACAGGATTGGCTCATATCGCCTACCCGTGGTCCGTCGCGTTTGCATTACAGATCTAGATCGCCACCTCGCGATTCGGAACGTAATTCGAAAAATCCAAGGTCAACCCCGGAACGTTCGTCGGTTACCGATCGCATTGTGGATGCGATCCGTTCTATTAACTATGCGGGTAGGTCAAGCCAACATTTTTATATTTCGAATTTCGATCCGAATTTGCACAATTTTGATGATTGGTGTGCGGAAGTGGATCGTGCAAAATCATGTAACAAGTGGAATGACTATGAATGCCTTTCGCGTATCGGCAACTGTCTTAAGGGTGACGCACGATCATGGTTAAACGAGTGGGTGTCAAGTGATCGTTCCTGGACAAACTTTAAGAAGGAGTTTAAGCCGTTATGCCCGAAGACACCTGATATCGCGAATATTTTGGCCCAGGTTATTAATACGAATTCTGACAAGTACCCTACGTATGCGGATTATGCACGCCGGGCGTTGCTTCGGTTACGTATAGTGCGGGGTCTTAGTGACGAGTTAATTTCAGCAATAATTATACGCGGCATTAGCGAACCGAATATTCGAGCGTCGGCAACTAATGCAAAATTAATGCCAAATGATTTAATTGAATTTTTCTCGATTTATGTTAAGCCCGTTAGTACCTCGAAGAGCTCTGCTCCGCATTCGGCTGCGTTTAATAGTACTCAGAGTAAGCAAACCACAGATTCGTCACGAAAAAGAAGTTCTGCTGATATTAAATGTTTTTCGTGTGGCCAACTAGGTCATAGGCAGGCTAATTGTTCTAAGCGTCCTAGGATCGATCAGGGGTTAAGTAAGGTATCGAGTACTTCGAGTGCTGCGTCTTCTAGGCCTGCTTTTGTGCAGACTAGGTCTGAACCTTGTTCATTCTGCAAGAAGTTGGGTCACAGTGTCGATACTTGTTTTGCCAAACAGAGATCTGAAGCGACAAATAAGGAGACAGTTAATTTCTGTAAGGTTTTAGTTACTTCCACCAATAGTGACGTTGTAGTGGCTGTCATTCAGGATGTACCAGTAGATATTTTGATCGATAGCGGTTCGACCATTTCACTTATGTCGTCATCCTTGCTGAAACATTTTAATTGTTCAGTTAAGCCTGCTTTTCGGATTCTCATGGGGTTGGGTAGCCAGGAAGTAGAAATGTAAGATTGCCAATTGAGTTTGATGGATTGACTCTCGAGGTAGACTTGTTCATTGTGCCATCCCAGTACATGAACACTCCAGTCATATTAGGTACAGATGTTTTGAATAGGGAAGGTGTTAGGTATGTTCGCACCAAGGATTATCAGCGGCTTACGGGGGTTGAACGTAGCACGGATACGGTGATGGCAGTTCAATCTGAGCCTTCTATTCCAATTAACACGCCTCTTGTTGATGACCAGTTACAAAAACTGTTAGAAATAGTAAATCACTTTTCAAAATTTTTCGTTTCTGGTACTGCGACCTCAACTGTCAAGACAGGGTGTATGTCAATAAAACTTAACTCCAACACTCCTGTTTACTATCGCCCATATAGACTGTCCCATGCCGAGACGCTTCGCGTTCGCGAAATTATTAAAGATCTTTTGGACAAGGGCATTATTGAGGAGTCCGATTCTGAGTACGCAAGTCCTATCCTTCTCGTCAAAAAGAAAGACGGGTCGGACAGAATGTGTGTTGACTTCCGTAAGCTCAATGAGGTCACGGTGAAAGATAGGTTTCCTCTGCCGCGAATAGATGACCACATAGATCGATTAGGAAGTAACAAATTTTTTAGTAGGCTGGATATGGCAACTGGTTTCCACCAGATCCCGTTGAATCAAGATTCGGTACCGCTCACAGGATTTGTTACCTCTGAAGGACATTATAATTATTTAAAAATGCCTTATGGATTGGCAAACGCTCCTGTCGTTTACCAGCGGATTATCGCAAAAACACGTCGCGAGTTCATCGAATCTGGCGATATCCTGGTCTACATCGATGATGTCCTTATTTTAAGTAAAACGGTAGACCAAGGCCTTGTTTTGCTTCGTAAGGTCCTTGACACATTAACTAGCGCCGGTTTTTCGATTAACTTGAAGAAGTGTTCATTTTTAGCGACAGAGATAGAATACCTGGGACAAACAATCAGTGAAGGTCAGGTTAGGCCGAGCCATGAGAAGGTGAGAGCTTTGATTGACTCAGCCGAGCCACAAAATGTAAAACAAGTTCGTCAGTTTATGGGCCTAGCCAGTTATTTTAGACGCAGCAGCTGCGGAATATATGATGCCGTGGCATGGAGAATGGACTCCTGATGTCTGTTCTGCTTTTTTTAGTGGTGAGTGAATTTGATTATTTCGGCTTGCCAATTATTCTGCTCAAATATTTTTTGCGAGACACGCCTGTTCCGGGGCCTCTGTCTGTCTTAAAGATAATGTTCTCAAGAAAGTATTTTTTTTTGGGTGTCCTATTATTTTTGTTAGTGTAATATGTTTACGCATGGGGTGGACACAGCCGATGGAGGTTTTATCTTGCAGTCTGGATAGCCTCTATCTTGAAGTCCGTGTACTTGGGTAAGCTGTCTTGGCTGACAGAGGTACTTCCAGTATAAAGTACGTTTTATGTTCTGGAATGCTGTCTTGGAGTGCGCTCAGACATGCGATTCTGGTATGTGGAACGTGCTTGACGTTGTATGCTCGGACACTGTCTTGGAGACGCTCAGATACGTGGTCCTGGAGCATTTGTACACGCAGCGTCATGCCACGGGTTGGTCTCTGACGAGTCGTGGTGTATGTATGTGTGCTGTGCTTGTATAGGAAGCACTGTCCATGGGTTATTAAAGGTTTGGGTTGAAACATTCTTTTATGTGGAACCGGTTCACACGCGCAAAGTTATGTCTCACGTAAGTGCGCGTAGATCTCTAACGAGTCGTGAGGCGGCACTCCCCCGACGGGAACTGCCCCTGGTGATCGGTACAGATATCAGTTTGTTTTATATCCGTTGTGTTTAGGCTAGGCTAGGTTAGCTAGCTTACCGTATTGCTGTTTTAACGCACCTACCTATTAAGTAGTTTCCTTACTTTGTTTTGAATTGAGTGAACAAGTTTTTGTGCTTTGGTTTTTGTTCTGTGCAGATGCAGACGACGAGAGCGAGGAGTCCTCCTCGAGCGTCACCCAGCCTCCCGTAGTCGAGGTGACTGACGCTGGCGAGCCCCAACCTGCATCGTCCGGGATGCAGGGATTGACGGAGGAATCTGCTATGCCGCCCGAGACCCCATCCGGCAGCGAAGAATCTTCCATGCCAATCTTGGATACCGACCATCACAGTCAGAGAGGAAGGAGCCCGAGGACGGCCTCCCGTCAGGAAAGGCCGTGTTGGAGGGAAGATTAATAGTAGAGGGGAGAGACTATAAAAGGCGATGCTCCGCCGGTACCGCCACATTCTCGCTTCGTTTTTTGTGCTATTAGGTCGTCACTCTGCCAGTTTGGTTATCGATTTTAGTGTAACGTAATAGTGTTGTGTGTTCATTTTGTGATTGCTTTACTTGGTTTGTAATAATTTCTAATTTGGTCGTTTAGATGAACTGTTAAATGGTGTAAATTAAATTGTTGTCAAATAATTCTATTTTGAGTTGAATTTCCTTAGGTAGTAGTTATTAAATTTTTAAAAAAATCACTTCTGGTCTTATTTCCAAGAATATAGATAGATAGATGTAGAGAACATTTTATTGCATACTAGAGGATAACCCGGCTTCGTTCGGCTATGTAGTCTCATAATTTTTTATAAAATTTAGACGATACAAAGATTATAATAACCTTCTTGTATGCGCGGTGTCCCACACACCATGGAGTTAACAAATTAGACCTTATTGTTCACAATGGACACTTGTGACTTGTGAGACGTGATGACGTTATCATCATCAACCCATTATGTCCCCACCGACAGGAGCACGGGTCTCTTCCCTGTGAAAGGTTTAGGCCATACTCCACCACGGGGGCCAAGTCCGGATTGGTGGAGGCTGGTAAGACTAGTGGCTGGTCTTACTTGGTGGATTTACACGCTTGCCAAGCCTTGGCAAACAATGTCAAGCCCCAAGCGACCACAAATCTCGCTTGGCATTTGGAAGTCGTTTACAAATGCGTCATTGTGCTACGAACATCCAAGCATGGCAGACGCCGAAATTGTGTCGGCTATTGCTTTTGGTTTAACGTACATATGTACAAATCCAAAAAAAAAAAAAAAAAACAAGGAAAGCTCGACGACCACGAAGATGGTTGATGCTGAATATTCATAAAAATCTCATTAATTCACTCATTTTTAAGACACATGAGCTCGTCGCGAGATCACATTAGCTACCAACCACGCACCAACATGTGAACGCGTCGCAAGCGCTTGCCGCAAGCGCCCTTTGATCTGTGTCCAAAAACCGACACCAAACGAATCGGCGACAAGCGTCTGCAAAATCACGCAAGCCAAGCCAAACGCCCTCTTTACACACTTGTACTTGTGGACGCTTGTTGAAACTTGGCAAGCGTGTAAAGCCGGCTCAGAATTCTTTAAGTCGCCCTAAGGCCTCTGACTTGGCTTAACGACTGCCATCTGTCGACGGCAGCCGGCACCAACTGCTTAGCGTGCCTTGCGGAGCACGGAACCGCTCGGAAAAATGCCACTAGCGTTAGTCATGGAACAGTCAACCATCTATGCACTGAAGGCGCCCTATGTTGCTTCGTTTAAGATCACGCAGGCAGCCCGGTCTACGAGCGATTCAATGTTGCTTACAACATAATTATTTTGGTATGCTGCTGCATTACCTAGCCGAGATAAGCTTCTACTTTACGTTGTTCCATAGTTCACAAGGGCTCAGGCAAGTCGTGGTCCCTCATACACTATTCAGGAGAGTCTCATCTGGTACAGTCGCATACACAATACATACTAAGGTGGTTTGCGTGAGCGTCCACTGACAAATGCGGAAGGAAGTTGAGTTATTCATGTGTTTTGTCTCGTGTCGTAATGTAAAATAGAGATAGGTGAGTGAGACAAAAGAAAGTGTTTATTTATTTGTACCTGTGTGATTCCTTTTTTATGGATGATAAAGTGTTTTTTATCTAGAGGGATAGTATTTTAAATTACCGTAATGCTCAATCGAACTAGCGTGAAGATATTATAAGACAAATTGGTACATAGTTTGTTAATAAATGTTGCTCCATAGCCTTACTATTGTAGGGGCCGCGTAATCCACTTCGAATGACGATTAGCTCGATGCTTGATACCTCGATGTCCCTACCTCGATGGTACATTTTGTCGGTAGATCATTACCTCGAAAGATCAGCACCTCGAACGGTTTCTACCTCGAAGGGTCTTTGCCCCGACGGTACACTTCCAATATCAAGCATCGAGATATCGTCATTCGAAGTGGAGTACGACACCCCTATTGTAGATACTCTACTGACTATGTCTCCCTCGTTGGTTTGGTAGTAGAAGAAGAAGAATAACATCTATTATACCAACAACCCATCACAGAAACAAAATAAACAGAACAGTAACGTAATATGCATCGCAACAGACAAAGGAAAAAAACAAAACCATACATGTAGCAGCTATGGCGCTCATTAGGGGAGGGCTATGTCCAGCAGTGGATTAATATAGCCTGATGATGATGATGATGACATGTAGCAGCTTAGAGGTAATACGTTTAATGCCAGGGATCGTGGAGTCGATTCCCACGAGGAGCCATGTTCTTTCGTTGTAATAAAGTCCTTTGCGGACATACAAACGTCAACAAACAGACGTAGACTTACTAGGGTATTTGTTTTTGTAAACCCTAAAAGTAATTCTCCCCGCCCGTTCCCCAAAGTGCGCTGCGAAGTAAATCCAAAAGCTTCAAAGATTTTTCCTATTTATAATATTTCTAAAAGTTTCATCCGACCAGAGCAGCTGATATCGTTTGGATTTTTTTTTCAACGTTATGAGATAAGATGTCAATGCAATAAAATATCAGAGGATGGAACATATTGAGAATTGTCTTGCGAGCTGGCCAAAATCTATTCGGTACCCAGACGAAGATTCTGTCTGAAATTGGGTACTTCTTCGTGTGGCCCCGGTGATAGATTTGATTGTGCTGGCGGTGTTGGTGCTTTGTTATACTACGACGTAATATTTTTATGATTATACTACGATTTCTATTTTTTGTACGAGCGGGTTAGCGCGCTTCATGATCGACTATCGAGAAAAAGAAAAAAAAAATTTTTTAATTCGGCGCGTACTGCATCGAATGAATGTTTGGTTGAAGGAACAGAATTTGATATTATATAAAAAAGGAAAACTAAAGAAAAGGAAAATAGTAATCCTCGTTTTGTGCTGGTTCACAAATGGACAAAATGATAAAGTATGAAACAGAGCTGCTCACGAAGAAATTGCAATGTTCTATCGATACTACGTAATATAGCAAATGGCTTTGAAAAGTTCTCATTTCAGAAAATCTAATTCAAAAAACACAATCAGCTGCCCCTGTCCTAAGCGAAAATTTAAGTAATATACCGTAGACATATCTAATTGATATTTTCTATATAATAAATTTTAGAGTTATGTAACACAATAACCGGTGACCTTAATTTGAAACTAAAATAATCAACCGGTGACCTTAATTTGAAACTGAAATAATCAACTTATTAGAATCGGTAACATTTTATTTGATGCTTAAAATGTTGTTAAGTATGTATGTAAATTCAGACAGAAAGACCAGCCACAAGTCTTACAACCCTCCACAAATCCACAGGGAAGAGACCCGTGCCCCTCGGTGGGGATATAATGGGTTGATGATGATGATTATGTATGTAAATTATTTAATATAAAAAACGGCAATATTGCTAGGTGATCCTGCAAAATTTGTTTCGCCATATTCCTTAGCCTACAACCTATTCTCAAAACTTACAAATAGCACAAAAAATTGGTTGTAGTTGAAGTAATTTTGGAGGAAATCGATAACAAATACAAATCGATAACAAAAAAAAAATAGAAGAGGCCAAAATGTATCCACAAACTTTTGAGCTAAATCGTCTCTGGCCTTTGGTTTGGCTGTCATAACTTTGAACCCTAATAAATAAGACCGAAAGTTTTAGGCCAGAAGATTACCCGTCTGTACGACCCTTTTACGTTTGATCTATAGGTAGATATTTGGAGTTTTTGGGTAAAAATGAAAGGTCAATTGTCGACCTTCACTCATGTGTCTTCTAGACATGTGCGCCGAAGCGGATTAATTCAGTGGGGGCGTAATCGGCGGAGTTAGATGACTTGTATGAATAAAAAAGACTAAGATTATAGAGTATACGCAAAGGCCGTAGATAGATAAATCGATAGGCAGTCACCAGCGACTCTTAGGGTCCAATGCACACATGGCGTAATCTGCGCAAAACAAGTAACATCTCTCATGAAAGAAATGTTAGCTGGAAAGTGGTCCTTACTGAATGTACACCAGGAATTCCATTTGAGGCTTGAGTTCTAATAAAATACAGTACAATTGCCGCCATATAACTAAAATTAATTCCTTCCAGACAACCATAAGACAGACAGATCTATCCAACGATCAATTTCCCTGTGCAATATGATGTTGAATTAACGCGCAAAATTTTTCAGAACAGATTATTCAACCACTTCGTTAGTAACGAATCGAATTTGTCAATTTTATTTCCCGTATTACCTTGAAAATCGTAGCATTTATTTTTATTTAGATTAACTTTCGCGTTATCGGCGGCGGTAGCGGTGGCGTGTGAAATCTAAAATAATGGCATGGCGCACAGTGTGGATTATATTTAGTGCAATAAAGAATTAGAGTCATCGCAAACATGGCGACTTGTCGCGGCGTCAAGTCGCCGCGTCAGACGCGACGTTGTCATTTGCTTCTGGCGTCTTGTCGTCGACTCTGACGCCAAGTGTGCGGAGATTCGAACAAAATATCCCTTTCCGTGGCGTTCGCGCGCTGCGGGCAGGCGGCCATTGTTTAACTATTGTTATGCTAATTACCGCCATTAGAAGGGATAAATGAAAATTGACGGTCGTAGCCTGTCGTCGCGTCTAGTCGCCGAGCTGTCGCCTGTCGCGTGTCGCTAGTGTGCGCCTAGGCTTAAAATATATCGTCGTTGATACTGCAATACCGCGAATGAGCAGTTTGTACATAAATACCGCGAAAGTGATTTTTAAAAATTTTCAGGAGGAACAAAAAACTGTATAACTTGGTCATTTAGCAAGACCTTGTGATCTAAACTTATTTGGGGTCTATTTTTGTCTTCTTTTAAATATATTTAATAGAATTATTGTTCAAAACTGTCTGGCTTTCTGTAAAAATCACTTTCGCGGTTTTGCAGTATAAAAAAGTAGCCAGATAGAGTTGGAAAATTTTAATTTACGCGGATTTGAAAGAAAATTTGCTTTGTTTTATCAGACTTCTTTATTAGATATGAACATTTCAATGTTGTTTAAATTAACTTGACATAAAGTTTCTTTTCCTTAAATTAAAAAAACAAAATTGAACAAAAAAAAATTAAAACGCTTTTCTTTTCTAATTTGAGATTAAATTTGAGATGGGAGGTTTCTGTAGCTATCTCATATCATGTACACTATTATACTATGAGGTAGGTACAAAATTACTTTATTAGTGGGATTTAATGTGAATGAAACCAACTGTTGCTGCTGCTGCCGGGTACAGGCATCTTCCCTATTACGCTAACCCCACCCACTCTCTTGTAAATGTTGTCCACAGCCCATCAGCGTTTTTTTAATTTCGCTATGCTGTTACTTATTACGCTATTCTGTTTCTTATTAAAGGATATCTATCAATATCAATCGAGGACGAGAATATGAACTGTAATTTTCAACCTGGAGACATAGCCAAAAATGTTTTAACTCTTGAAGAACTATGCAAAAGACGTGATTTACTATTGCAAAGAAAAAAACGAATCGCCTCAACAAACAGCGATGTACTTGTGCAAACAATAACACCTACGAATCAAAGAATTATCTATTCTGTAGCGTCTACAGCAGCAGATAATGCAAGTGCTGCAACATACACCAACTCAGATTATCATCCGTCGTCAAACAAAGCTAAGAAAGAGATTGTTATACTCAGCAATGTAATGATTTCCAATCCCGAGGGCACCTCAGCGAATGACAATGTCTAACCGATGGAGGCGCATGATGATCTGGTTCCAAATATAGATAGTCATGAAGATGTGATTGCACGTGAAGCTAATGAAATTGATGTCGTAAAACACAATTTCATTTCATCAGACGATTTGGTGGCAGATCCAACTTACGTTTCTCTCTCAGATACTACAAATTTGACAACATTCGATGTTGTCTGGTGACAAAGGCCTCAAATATCTGAGAGATATTACAAGTCATCTTCATGACTATCTATATTTGGAACCAGATCATCATGCGCCTCCATCGGTAGGCGTGTTGATCCTGTGGGCGCGAAATGTCAAAATTGCTACTTTTGCACTTTCGCGGTAGGTATTTACAAACTGCTCATTCGCGGTATCGCAGTATCACCGACGATATAACAAAATTAAATATCCTTAAAACAGCATCGAGCAAATTTATTATCGTGATGTTTATATTTAAGTGTGTTAATTGTTACAGTCAAGAAAACAAACATTTAAGAATTAATAGGGCAATCTCTCATCTTGTATGATTTGGAAAAAAAATCATTGTGCTATAAAATAAAAGTAAGAACATAGTGGGCATCATGCCATCAAATCCATATGTCCGCCTTGTAATATCTACTATTAACGATAAGGCCGCCAATTGTACATAATCTTTGTAAATAATGTATGTTTGTGTTTTTCCTGGTGTACAATATATAATATAATAGTTAATGAAATGAAAAATGCTAACTGCCCAATGAATTATGTTACATGCGCGTGGATTTTCATTATTTTAATCTAAGTTTAAATTTAGAACAAAATTAACAATATTATTTTATAAAACTATGTAGTAGTGGGGGCCATGTGCCCACACTAGACTAAGCCTGTATCGTTTAGCGACGATTTTTTACCAAAAATAGGATTCCCATTTTAGACGTACCCCTTTTAGACCTGACCTTGAAAATAACAATGGTTTTCTATAGTTATTTCCAAGGTCAGGTCTGAAAGGGATAAAGTGGTGCCGGATTATACAGTGTGTCCCTGGATAAAGTGCAATCCCGAAAGGGGATGAAACTAGACCATGAATCATTGACTAGAAAAATATAAAAAAAAAATATAAAAAATTATTGTAGGATTTATTGGTATTTTAAGATTTTCATGTTTCATTAAGGACTCTATGTACAAAAGTATTGATTTCTTCCAAAATAATGGGTCTATTTCTTTGAAATAAAAAAAAACAGTATGCCTAATACCTGGCAATGACCATGAAATAATAAATAGTCTGCAAAAAAGTAACTATCTTGGGTAAAAAAATGTATTTTTATGAAAAAATTGATTTTTTTAGACGTTTATTTTAAAAAACTTCAAATTACTAAAAAAATGTGCCCTATAACTATGTAATTTTATAGCTTACTTTTATTCTTTACCATTTTAGCTTCCAAATAAAAAAAAAACAATGTTCTAACTAAAAAAACACGCTATCTACGAACTTTTAAAGTGGAGCCTAATCGTGTTACCGTGCAGGTAGAGACCGTTTTTTCCATTGTTTCCATCCTACTCTGTGCCCTTCGGCAGTCGCATTCCTTTTGTTCTACACTCAGGTAGAGGGAAGGCGGGGGGAGGGGAGGCAGGGGGTTCGAAACGGGACTTACACAGTCGCTCCGATATTCTCGCCGCTGCTACTACTGTTCTCGTTCTCGCATTGTGTTCTCGTTGATTTGTTATTAAGTTTTTGTTACATTGTTGACTGTTAAGTTTTCTACTGTTCGTTACGTTTGGACTGTTCCTGTTCTGCTGTTAAGTGTTGACGAAATGCCGCGATTGACAGAGTTCTCACCTCGAGAAATAGCCGACATGCATTATTATTATGGCATGTCACATGGTCGCACAACAGTCGCTCGGACTGCATACATAAATGCTTTCCCGGGCAGACTCATACCCTCAGCTCGAAATTTTCAAGAGATTCATAGGAGGCTCTCCAACATTGGACTTGGTTTGGCACGAGATCGCCGTGAGCAACCAGCTGTCGTTATTGACAATGCGATAGAAGAGGCCATTTTAAACGATCTGTTTGCTGACCCTACAACAAGCATAAGACGATTAGCGTTGCTTCATGGCATATCGAAGACGTCTGTCTGGCGAATTTTGAAAAAGGAGGGATTGCATCCTTTCCATTACCAACGAGTACAACATTTACACGAAAATGTAGATAATCGTCCAAGATGCGTAATGTCGACGTGGATTCTAAGAAAAATTAGAGCTGACCCAAATTTTCCCAAACGCATTTTTTGGATGGACGAAGCGACATTTACCCGAGACGGCATTACAAACTGCAGAAATTTGCACCAGTGGTCTCACGAAAATCCACGATTGAAGCGGGCATCTACTTTTCAAGTAAAATTTTCAATAAACGTATGGGCAGTCTTAATCGACGACATTTTAATTGGTCCAGTCATTTTACCCAGAACCCTAAATGCTGAACGTTTTTTAGAATTACTACAAAATTTACCCATGTTGATGGAAGATGTTCCCCTGGCTACGAGACGGCGTGGGCGTATGTATCTCCAAATGGATGGATGTCCTGCACATTATGGGCGGGAGGTGCGGCGATTTTTGAACGAAAATTACCCGAACCGGTGGATTGGCAGAGGAGGGCCAGTAGGCTGGCCAGCGCGTTCACCTGATCTGACACCCCTAGATTATTTTTTATGGGGTGTCATGAAGCAAAGAGTATACAGCACGCCAATAAATACCGAGGCACAGTTGCACGACCGAATAATTCAGTGCGCAAATGACATTAAAAATGATCCAGGAATGATTCGCAGAGCCACTAACCAAATTAATATTCGTGCAGTAATGTCCTTGCAAAATCGAGGAGGCCATTTTGAACATTTAATGCATTAAATAAAAATGCAAAATTGTAAATTACGGATAATTTTATTAATAAAGTTATTGTGATTAAAGTCTGACTTTTATTACCTACTAAAATGTAAATAACTCCTACCTAGCCAATTTTTTTAGTTAGAACATTGTTTTTTTTTATTTGGAAGCTAAAATGGTAAAGAATAAAAGTAAGCTATAAAATTACATAGTTATAGGGCACATTTTTTTAGTAATTTGAAGTTTTTTAAAATAAACGTCTAAAAAAATCATTTTTTTCATAATAATACATTTTTTTACCCAAGATAGTTACTTTTTTGCGGACTATTTATTATTTCATGGTCATCGCCAGGTATTAGGCATACTGTTTTTTTTTATTTCAAAGAAATAGACCCATTATTTTGGAAGAAATCAATACTTTTGTACATAGAGTCCTTAATGAAACATGAAAATCTTAAAATACCAATAAATCCTACAATAATTTTTTATAATTTTTTTTTATATTTTTCTAGTCAATGATTCATGGTCTAGTTTCATCCCCTTTCGGGATTGCACTTTATCCAGGGACACACTGTATAATTAAAAATTAGAATCAAATGTAATTTGTAATTTAATTTAAAATAGATCACACAAAATTCATTTACATATTCTTATTTTATCTCATGATAACGATACGGTCAACTTTCAACAACAACAAAAATAACAGTTGCACTGTGAAGTACTGTTGCAATAAAAAGTCCCAAAACTGACGTCGTGGAGTAGGCTCTGACAGCCAACAAAGATATGCACTTTTGCCGTTTACACTTCGCACTAAAAGGTCCATTTCAGAATTATTCTGAACGAAGAAATACTGAAATAAACCTACTAAGTTACGATTCAGAAACTTTGGCTGATGAAGAGGATTACTATGTAAAACAAGTACAGATAAGTTAAAAAGTATATTTTATATTATTTAAATATAAAATATACTTTCTATATTGAACTCGCGTCGTCGGTTGCTTGTCTCTGAAAAAATTATCATCATCATCATCATCATCAACCCATTATGTCCCCACCGAAGGGCACGGGTCTCTTCCCTGAGGAAGTTATAGGCCATAATGCACCACGGGGGCCAAGTCCGGATTGGTGGAGGCTTGTAAGACTAGTGGCTGGTCTTACTGTCAGAAGTTTTCAAGTCGCCCAAAGAGTAAAAATAATTTAATCTTCTATCTTCTATATATATATATAAAACGAGAAGCTGACTGACTGACTTAGAATCAACGCAGAGCCCAAACTACTGAACCTAGGGGGTTGAAATTTGGCATGGGAGTTCCTTAGGGAGCCTAGGGGAGCACTAAGAAAGGATTTTTTGAAACTCACCCTCTAAAGGGGTAAACGGCGGTGTTAAAGTTTGTATGGAGGTATAAAAAAATGTTGTCAGATTTTCTTGAAACTTGAAATAAATACTCTTCAACACAATTGATTGAACACGTGTTTCACGGTTTTTCTAAATTTAACCCTTAACGGGAGTGAACGGGGTTGCAACATTTTGAACTAAAGTCCACGCGGACGGAGTCGCGGGCGAAAGCTAGTATATTATATTTTGTCAGCGAGGAGCAACCGACGACGCGAGCTTCGTCTCTGCTCCCCATGATTAAGCTCTGCGAATCAAAACGAAACCTGGTCGGAGTCTTCCAACAACAAGTCAAGGAAAAAAATTCTTCTTTGTCACACTGTTGGTGTGACTATGAGGAAACAAAATCTGTGTTACACTGGTGTGACAAAACAGTACCTGGGTGACCGAGCTTTGCTCGGTACTTTTTTTGAATATAAAATATGACTGACTGACTGACTGACTGACTGACATATCAACGCAGGGCCTAAGCTATAAAGGTTAGAAACTTGAAATTTTGCACAGGAGTTTCTTTTGCAACGTAAGGGAGCACTAAGAAAGGATTTTTGAAAATTCATCCCGTAAGGGGGTAAAATGGGGGTTCAAAGTTAGTATGTAACTTTGCCGTTTCTGAAGTTATTCGAAAGAAAATTTGGAATGAAGGTTCTTCATTTAAAATTATGAAACGCGTATAAAATAGTTTTTTGAAAATAATCCCTTAAGGGGGAAAAAGGGGGGTGCAAACTAAGTATGAAAATTGGCCGTTTTTGAAGTTATTCGAATAAAATTCAATAAGAAGTTCCTTCATTAAAAGTCATGAAATACATGTTAAATAGTTTTTCGAAAATCATCCCTTAAGGGGGTAAAAGGGAGGTGCAAAGTTAGTATGAGACTTTGCC
The DNA here is from genome assembly GCA_947310845.1 of Yponomeuta plumbellus. NCBI lineage: Eukaryota > Metazoa > Arthropoda > Insecta > Lepidoptera > Yponomeutidae > Yponomeuta > Yponomeuta plumbellus. Next base: position 6,530,854 of record OX371216.1, on the reverse strand, counting down.
GTTTATGAACTTATTCGAATGAAATTCAGAATGAAGGTCCTTCATTGAATCTCTTGAAACACAATATAAAATAGTTTTTCGAAAATCATCTCTTAAGGGGATAAAAGGGGGGTGCAAAATTAGTATGAAACTTTGCCATTTTTGAAGTTATTCGAATGAAATTCAGTATGAAAGTCCTTCATTGAAAGTCATGAAAGACATGTAAATTAGTCTTTCGAAAAGCATCCCTAAAGGGGGTAAGAGGGGGTTGCGAAGTTAGTATGAAAGCTCTTTCGCATGCGCTAAAAGTATCCCTTTTTTTTGTTAACGGGGTGAAATGCTTTGTGCACCATAACCGCCACCCTTGGGGGAGGGCGACGGCCGTGTGTCGGACTCTCCTCTCCTAATAATAGGAGAGGCAAACCTCCTAAAACACCCCGGGGGCCGTCCTGTCGCTCGTGCAATGGGGCGCCGCCGGATCTCGCAAGTGGTGTGAAACCACAACGCGAATGCGACAGCGGCGCCCCGGCGACGTCGACCCGACTCGCAAGGAGTCAGGCCCACCCTCACTGGAGAAGGGGCATGGGCCCCCCACCCCCTTCTCCCGTCACGATGTCGGACGGCATGCCCCCCAACCTGCCGTCTGTGACCCTCCCTCGACCGGCGGCGCAAGGTCCGCGCGGCGTCCCCCGCGCCACCGGCTCTCCTGGCGGAGAGGCGCGAGCTCCTCAAACCTCCAGCTACCGAGGACCCGTTGTGGCCCTCTGCCCGGATCCTTGGCCCATCTAAGTTGCCCTTCCACAAAAACACCCCTCGGCCAGAGACCATATGGGGTGACCAGTCCCTGGTCCCTGGCTTGCCTCCCGCAATGTCCCTCCCAGGCCCGGCTTGTGGATCTCGCGCCCCTCCCCAACCCTCCAGCCCTCTTCCATGCCCTCTGCTGGACAGAGGGACATAGAGAGGGCCCCCACCGTATGTTTTTTATAGAGGTTGTCTCCTCGCGGCCCGAAGGCCCCCGGCCCCGCTCAATGTGGGGTTACGGGTGCGGGGCCCATGGTGGACCCCGCGGGACATCCAGCAGCGCAAGCCACTGGACGTCCCCCTCCCTCTGGTTTTGGTCCGCGCCGGCTGAAGCCGGTACCCTCCATATCTGGAGGGCGTTCCCCTATCCGCCACCCGGGGGACGCGTCCGATGGAAGACCAGAAACTCCACACGGAGCGCTAAAAGTATCCCTATCTTATGTATTTGCAAACATTTTACTCAATTAAAGCCCACGCGGACGTAGTCGCGGGCAACAGCTAGTGTAATATAAAATTAAAATAATCCTTTTTCAACAAAAAAAGAACTTGGAAAAAAAACATCATGACTCGAACCGGGCCTCTTGAAATCGGCCCGAAACGGGTCGCCCGTTTTCCCGTCAGAACTATCCCAACCTTGCAGATAGACACGAAATTTACCTCTGTATTTCAATTGGCGTTAAACACGGATAAAACAACGTTTTCTAAAAATGTAACCTAGTTAGATCAATTAAACGCCCCCGAAAGCATCTGCCTACAAATATTCGTGAAAATCGTTGGAGCCGTTTCCGAGATTCTGATTATATATAAATATATATATAAGAATTGCTCGTTTAATGAGATTAGATAGATAGATAGATAGATTAGATTCTACTTAACAGTTGTATGACAAACCAAGGGTTAGCAACTATTATTTCGTCGATTTTACTTTACGATGTCAGCGCTGGCCTCGCGGACTGAGCGAAGCAGATTGCATCTGAATTTAACCTCCAAATATAGGTTATCTCGGTTAAGCCTCGATCAATACAATCTCATTCGTATAACCGAATGAATATGCTTGAATACAAAACAAATATTAGATTAGATTAGATTAGAACTCTTTATTGTACACACCAGAAAGAGATATATATACATTTGAAACCTTACATCTAAGTCGTATACAATTGGCGGTCTTATCGCTAAAAGCGATCTCTTCCAGACAACCTTGGGATGGATACAAAGAAAAAATTAGAGAGAAGGTAGGTAAATGTACATGAAATACAGTGATGGGATATGTACATAAACTAACTGACTTACAGACAGCATTTAATCCGATAGAAAACATATTTAATAATCACATAAGTACACATGAATACATACGCATGAATATATATTTAAAACTACAGTTATAATAGCTAAATATTATATAGTAATATCGTACTAATACAATATATTATATAAAAATAAATATAATATATATGAACACAAAAAATACATTACAGAGAATTATAACAACAGCATTACAGCTGATCAGCGAGATAGTGAGACTTTACGAGAGCTTTGAAAATAGGAAGGGACTTTGCTTTCCGTACTTGCTCTGGCAAGGCATTCCAGAGCCGAATAGATTGCACGCAGAAAGAGGAGTCATAGAAATTGGTAAGGTGGGATGGGATCTTAAGGAGGAGGGATTGGGATGAGCGAAGAGATAGGCTATTATTGTTAATATTAATATTATTGTTAACTCTCAGCTGAAGAGTAAGCAACTGAATTAAACGATAGTTTCTTCATTGAAATGTCATTTTACACAAAAATAGGTTAATATATATAACATCCACTTATCACAATAACTTGGCCTGGTATGAACCAGGGTACCCTGTGCTATGGTAACCAGGCAAGGATATTACAAACATTGAAAAATTACAATTACAAATTTACAGTCTGAGCCATTTGTACAAATGTATGGCGGCTCCCAGCGGAATCGAATCCACGACCTCTTGGTAGCTAAGCGCCTCAACGACTAGTCCGAAGAGGTCTAGTTATAAAGCCAGCCTTTTTTAAATAACTAATTTTCTAATATAGAAAATTCTCGTGTCAAAGTGTTAGTGCGCATACTCCTCCGAAACGGCTGGACCGATTTTGATGAAATTTGATACTTATAATCGGTAGGTCTGAGAATAGGTTGTTATCTATTTTTCATACCCCTATCTGGCAAAAACACCGTTTGCCGGGTCAGCTAGTTTACATATAAAAACCACGTAAAAATCTAAAATAACACAAAAAATCAAAAACAAAACTATCTGGTCTAGTTAGAGTTCCCATATTATTTTTACTGATTCCCAATGATAGATGTTGCTGAGATTTCGAATTGCAATCATTATAGGGCAACGCAATAAGCCTATATTTCTGGAACCTTTCAACTATAATAATTACTAGACTGCCGCATGGTCTAGCAGTTACGGCGCTTAACTACCACAACAGAGGTCGTGGGTTGGATTTCCACTGGGGGCTGCCGTACATTTTGTACGTGTAGCCTCAGTCTCAGTATATTTCAATATTTGTGATGTGAAAAGACGTGAACTAGGAGGCAGGGGATGGAAGGCGAGGTGTATTCGAGAAAAATAACTTAAAAACTAGAAACTTCTGTAGATTGGTTTCGTAAAAAAAGGGTGACAACAGCGCCATCTAGTGGCATAAGCCCGAACAAGCTATCACGCTGATAGTTGAATATAGATTGGGTTAGGAAATCATGGCGTGATGTAGTTCGGACAACTGCCAATAGAGGGCGACAACAGCGCCATCTAGCGGCATAAGCCCGAACAAGTTATCACGCTGATGGTTGAATATAGATTGGGTTAGGAAATCATGGCGTGAAGTAGTTCGGGCAACCGCCACCAGATGGCGGTACCGATGCTGTCGCACAGTACAGGGTATCCTAGTTTGGGATCAGCAGAGTGATTGTGTTGGGTGAGCGCTATTATGATCATAGTCTTAGATCATAGGCGGAGTTTCGCATTTTCGGTGCAAAATTGCCCGATAAATGACGCTGGAGAGTGCTCCAATATAAAGGTCGATAATGTCGACTTTATTAACTTCATTCCGGATACCTTGTTTGACTTTTTGTCGGAAAAGTTCGACCAGGTTTTGCTCTGACTCGAAATTGCTCGTCAGAGAAGAGACAGAGCAAGCAACGATGCAAGCTCCGTCTCTGCTCACCATGATTAAGCTCTGCGAATCGGAGCGAAACCTAGGCACAGATGCTGCTAATGCATTGTAAGTACAATGACAACTGCATGAACATGGCGATTCAGTTTCACTGCCGCTTGAATAGGCTATTTGACCATTTCTGAAAACCATCTCACATTTTTTGTTAGTAATGAATACTAACAAAAAATGTGAGATGGTTTTCAGAGAAAGTGGTCGGTTTACTAATGTATTGGCAAAAATCGTTTCCCAAAGTATTACTTCCCAAACTATTTTCCGCAAATTATCACTTGGCAAAAAAACATTTCTCAAAACAACTTAAAGCAAATAAACAGTTAGCAAAAGTTATTATGGCAAGTTATTGTTTACCAAATAAATACTTGGTCAAAATTCATTTTACCAAGCATTATTCAGTCAAAAGTATCGTTTGGCAAAAAGTACCTTTCCATACAATACCGAATACGCTGCCGGCAATGTGTGTAAATGACACAACAAAGTCGAGTCTGTTTTCGATCTTACATAGAGAACCTAACGCTCCGACGCGCTCCGCTTCGCTACGCGCGTCTTCGCACCTATATTTCTGTTGCCACGTATTCTTTACATCGCCGACCCCCCGTTCAATAATAATTAGTACATAATCGTCAACTATATTTATGCCAAATAATAATTTGACCAAATGAATAAAAGCCAAAATAAAACGTTAGCATAATAAACGTTTGTCTTAATAAAACTTGACGCAGTAAAATTATGCGAAATGATAATTTGACCAAATGAATAAAATGCGAAATGAAAACTTGCTAAAGTTTCATTTGGGAAATGAAACTGATGCCATAAGTTTATTGGGAAGTAAAATTTGGCGAAAAATACTTTGGCTAAACGGCGGTATCCCAAAGTGGTCATTTTGAATTGATTCATGTATTTCTTCTAAAAAAGGCAAACGAAAATTTGCTTTTCAAATAAGCCGCTAAAACGCTATCTTGGGCTACATGGCGTCGCACAGGAATTATGACGTCTCTTGCCAGTAAACCAACCAATGAACGTAAGAAACAATGAATGACAGACGCCAATTTTACTGGTATGTGACGTCATCGATCGGCCAATCCATGCCGTTTTCGACACAATGGCTGCAGATACATCATCATCATCATCATCATGAGGCTATATTAGTCCACTGCTGGACATAGCCCTCCCCTAATGAGCGCCATAGCGCCCTGTCTTCAGCTTGCCGCATCCAGCATCTGCCTGCAGTCCTTCGCAGATCGTCATCCCACCTGCAGATACATAATTATCAAATTTTATCTTGTTTTACCAATAATAATTGTTTTCTTAGTTAAAATTCCTTACAGCGGTTTTAAGACTCATAATTTATATGAATAAGTTAAAAATAACGTTTTCGAAAATTACATCAAAATTTTCGCTTGGACAGTGAACCTGTTAATAATGACTAGTGCTTACGAAAGTTTTAGTTTTTAGTAAAAAAATGTTGACTTTACTACCTCAAGAGCTTCGAAACCAAACTACTCAAATCCATTACCCCGCAAGAAAGAAACGAAAAGGGTTTCATCGGATAAGTACTTCGATAAATCAAAATATTTGAAGGTGGAAATGATGAATTACCTATTTAGGGCCTTAGATCCCTGGAGATAAAGGTCCTTAATGTGGCCTTAGCGTGTGGACGCATAACAATAGCCCTTCACACCTACGCTTTGAACTAGCAAAATGTCACTCGAGTGAGAGATTGTCCAGTGCTCCGGGTCAGTTTAATTAAACTAAACTATTTCAAATTAAGCTCTTTTATACATTTCATCATCATCAACACATTATAGCTCCACCGAGGGGCACGGGCCTCTTCCCTGAGGAAGGTGTAGGCCATACTCCACCACGGTGGCCTAGTCCGGATTGGTGGATACTTCTAAGACTAGTGGCTGGTCTTACTGTCAGAAGTTTTCAAGCCGCCCTAAGGCCTCTGACTTAGCTTAACGACTGCCATCTATCGACGGCAGCCGGCATCAATTGCTTAAAGTGCCTTGAAGCGCGGAACCGCTCTGAAAAATGCCACTACCGTTAGTCATAGAACGGTCACCTATCCATGCACTGAACGCGCCCTATGAAAGAATTCATCATCGCATCACCATCACGCATCTAACATTTGAAAGAATTATCTTAGATCAATTACTTATTAATTTCAATAATTACGAACTCCTCCATAGTCAGCAGTTCGGTTTCATTAAAGGGCGGAATACAACAGACGCTGGAGTCATGTTAGTTAAACATATTTTCAGTGCGTGGGAGGATCATAATGATGCGATAGGAGTATTTTGTGATCTGTCAAAGGCATTCGATTGTGTAGACCACAAAACATTACTCTCAAAGTTAAAACACTATGGAATAAAAAAATTAAGTCTAGATCTTTTAAAATCATATTTAGAAGGAAGGGTTCAAAAAGCAGAAATAAATCGTATTAAATCGTCAGGCTCACTTGTAAAAATGGGAGTCCCGCAGAGATCTATCTTAGGGCCGTTCCTTTTCCTAGTCTATGTAAATGATTTACCGTTTTTGGTACAAAAAATGTGTGAGATAGTGCTATATGCTGATGACACGTCACTTGTTTTTAAAATAAAGAGACAGGAAAATAATCCTGACGAAGCAAATAATGCTCTCTCGCACGTTCTAGATTGGTTTACAGTAAATAATCTATTGTTAAATTCAAAAAAGACAAAATGTATGAAATTTACCCTACCTAACGTAAAATTAGTTGAAAACAACATTGTAATTGAAAATGATAAACTAGAATTTGTTGAAGATACTGTATTTTTAGGCATCACAATCGATGCCAAACTACAATGGGGGACCCCATTGGCACATATTATAAAATTGGCACATAGACTAAGTTCCGCAGCATATGCCGTGAAAAGAATTCGAGAACTTACTGACGTTGCAACTGCTAGGCTTGTTTATTTTAGTTACTTCCATAGTATTATGTCCTATGGTATAATACTATGGTACCAGGCAGCAGACATTGAGACTATCTTCATCTTGCAGAAGAGAGCGATCCGATTTATTTACAAGCTAGGTAGTAGGGACTCGCTAAGAGATTTTTTCAAAGAAACTAACATCCTAACAGTTGCAAGCCAATACATTTATGAAAATATTATGAACGTTCGGAAAAATATTAAGGACTTCGAAACTCTTGGTAGCCATCATAACGTTAATACTAGGAATAAACATAAGATAAGATAAGATAAGATAAGAATATTCTTTATTGTACCAGGAAAAACATTAATACAGAACATAAATTGTCATTTCCACGATTTAGACTTGCAAAAGTTAATACTTCCTTTATGGGGCACTGTATAAGGTTCTACAACAAGATACCCCAAGATATATTAGAGTTACCCCCAACGCGATTTAAGAATTGTGTTAAGCACACTCTTTGCAAAAAAGCTTATTATAAAATCAACGATTATTTAGAAGACAAGGACGTATGGCATTAAATAGTAGTTTAATATTAAATTAAATCAGAGGATAAATGTGTCTAGTGTTCAACACATCCAAGATATTATTTTGTATGTTTTATTTGTATTAGCTTTAAGGTGATTTGAGAAAAGATGGTCAGAGTGGATTTTTTTTTTGCTGCCTTTTTCTCCACTACAGACGGCCCCCAAGGCAGAGGCTAACATTATACATAACTGTATGTACATTGACATTCAACAAGCAGAATGTAAATTCTTTACGTTGAAATAAATTCTTGATTCTAGATTCTTGATTCTATGTTGCTTAACCTTTGTGATCGTTTAAAATCACTCAGGCAGCCGGGGCTACGAGGTATTAACTAAAAAAACTGTCACATTATAACACAAATCAGTTTGTTGGCGAAGCGCTCTATCTCTATATATCACTTATATACTCGTAATATACCTATATTATTCTTAATATATAAACAACGTACATTTAATATTTCAATCCATTCAGTTCAGTCCATACGCAATCAAACCGTTGACAGAAATCGCGAAAATATTGACTGATTCATCATCATCATCAACCCATTATGTCCCCACCAAGGGGCACGGGTCTCTTCCGTGAGGACGGCATGCATAGGCCATTGACTGAATGATTTCTTCTAAAACCTAACATGATAAATAAAATATTATACGGCAAGTCAAGTAGTAGAAAGGTGTGAATCCTGGACAACACACTACTTTCTGCCGGGATATATTAATATTCTTTTATTAGCGATCATAATAGTACGCCCAATATTTTATTATAAAAATGCCAAATGTTAGCACGTAATGGACACGTTCTTAGGGTATTGAACGTATGAAGTACTTAAAACAGTGCTACTTTTATTTGAAATCTCTATTTTTAAATGCCTTTGCGCACACTAGGCGACACTCGACAGCGACTAGACGCGACGACAGGCTACGGCCGTCAATTTTCATAACATCATCATCATCAATATCACTGTCACCTCTATCATCTGTTTTAAGCAGGAAAAGTAGACATCACAGAATTTCAAGTATCAACAGTTTTTGCTCGAAATTTCTGCAGTCAAACAGGGCATCGATACTGTTAGTGTACAATGCCAGATTCCCAGTCGAGTCACATCCATTGATACCTAGAATTAATTTAATTATTTGTTCAAATCTATTTGTGTCATATTTTCTTGTAGGTGTATGTGTTGTCCGTGTGGAGTTTCTGGTCTTCCATCGGACGCGTCCCCCGGGTGGCGGATAGGGGAACGCCCTCCAGATATGGGGGGTACCGGCTTCGGCCGGCGCGGACCAAAACCAAAGGGAGGGGGACGTCCAGTGGCTTGCGCTGCTGGATGTCCTGCGGGGTTCACCATGGGCCCCGCACCCGTAACCCCACACTGAGTGGGGCCGGGGGCCTTCGGGCCGCAAGGAGACAACCTCTATAAAAAACACACGGTGGGGGCCCTCCTCTATGTCCCTCTGTTCAGCAGAGTTCATAGAGGAGGTTGAGGGAGGGTCTCAGACGGCAGGTTGGGGGACCTGCCGTCCGACATCGTGACGGAAGAAGGGGGTGGGGGGCCTATGCCCCTTCTCCAGTGAGGGTGGGCCCGGCTCCTTTGTGAGTCGGGTCGACATCGCCGGGGCGCCGCTGTAGCATTCGCACTGTGGTCTACCACTTGCGAGATCCGGCGGCGCCCCATTGCACGAGCGACAGGACGGCCCCCGGGGTGTTTTAGGAGGTATGCCTCTCCTATTATTAGGAGAGGAGAGTCCGACACACGGCCGTCGCCTTCCCCCAAGGGTGGCGGTTATGCTGCACAAAGCATTTCACCCCGTTAACAAAAAAAAAGGTGTATGTGTTTGCTTTTATTTATTATATTTATGTAATTATATTGCTACATGCTGATGTGCCGCGCGTGGAACGCTCATAGGACAGGCGCTGACTGAAAATCAGTTCTGAGGAGTAATACCCTCATAAGTCAGAGCTGCCTTTTGCAGCAGCAGAGACACACCGCCACAAGAAGTCCACTGCTGGACATAGGCCTCCTCCATGGATTTCCAAAAAGACCGGTTGGAAGCGGCTTGCATCCAGCATCTCCCTGCCACTTGGATGAGATCGTCTGTTCATCTTGTAGCTGGTCGTCTTACGCTGCGCTTGCCGATATGTGGTCTCCATTCCAGAACTTTCGGCAGCCTCATCGGCCATCAGTTCTGCGTGCTATGTGCCCCGCCCACTGCCACGTCAACTTACTCATCCGGTGGGCTATGTCGACGACTTTCGTTTTCATTTTCATATATTTTGTTCGAATCTCCGCACACTTGGTGTCAGAGTCGCGGAGTCGCGACGACAAGACGCCAGAGGCAAATGACAACGTCGCGTCTGACGCGGCGACTAGAAGCGGCGACAAGTCGCCCTGTGTGCGATGGCTGAAGTTTTGGATTCGTTTAAAAAAAAACATTGAAAATGTTGTCTTGTTTCTCTTTTAATGTTTCCAATAGAATTTTTATAACATATAGGAAGATCTAACGTCTAGATCGCGGCATGTTTGGATGAGAAATAGGAAAAGAGAAATAGGAATAGAAATATGACTTGTGGTAATTTTTTGAGTTGAGTTTTACATCGACATTTCAATTAACAGTTCAATAGTTCAGTGATGCAATTTTGATAAGTTTTTAAGTTTTGTTTGGGAAAAAAATGGTCTGTTTACAATACACGAACAAAAAGTACAAATTTTAACTCTCTATCTCCCCAGCTGTTGATTTAGCCCAACCATTTTAATATCTTTTCTAAACATTTTTCAGTTGTGTCAGCCGCTCACAGCTTACAAAAAGCACTTTTAGCTGGAAATAAACACGGACTAAGATGCTTCTGTGCTCTCCTGTAACAATTTGGAACGGGCTCCTAATTTTAGATCGCGAACCGGGAAGCTTTCCCGCTAAAACATTTATATTCCGGCAAAATTCCCCAAACGGCCACAATCGACCACGAATGTTTCGAAACAACGCCATTGAAAGAGCGAATAAGTTAAAAGGCGGAACCCGATAAGCCGGAACTTGTTTCATGAGTAATTAATCATTACGGAACCCTAAAACTCTGACGGCTGCGTAACTTCACGCCCCGATGCTCGGTAGGTAGTTAATGGAAGCGCGGGAAGTGTGCGAACAGTAAAATTACTTCGTACATGTAGCAAGTAACCACTTACTTGTAATAAATCCGCTACTTGACTCTTTTTTCAAGTATGTCTTAAATGCTAAATATCTCTTCCATTAGACCAAAAAATATTTTAGTATATTTTTTGAGGACCTAAAAGCAACAAAAACATTATTTTAAAACGTTGCTTTGCTAAACAGCCAAAAACGCGTTCCGCCATTTTTGTCTATGGTTTGAAGTCCTAAAGATTTGTAAACGAAGTTTGACATTCAACATATATGTATGTAGAGTTCGTGCCACGAAAGAAGTAAGGATTTTACCGTTACTTGTTTGGTGAAACGATCTTTACCTAGTCCTAAAATCTGTTAGTGATCTGTGAGCATAGTGAAATAACAACAACGCATTCATGATTTCATCGAGTTTACATGCGAAATATATCAATTATCATTATTGCATTATTCGAGACTGCAAAAACAAGTCAATAAAGACCGCCGGGAAGCCGCGGATTCGTGTGCCCAGTGAAATAAACATACGAAAAAACTTGGCTCAAACTTGCCAAGAGAGACCCCGAAACTTTATCGACTGAAACTTGGGTGTATTTATGTGAAGATCACTTTAATGTAAGTCCTGTAATATTAATGTACACAGAATCGGTTTTTAGCTGTAATAATGCTTGCTTTGATTTGGTTTGGTTTTGGCAAATTGGTACTATCAGCTTCCACGAATCCAGCGTCCATGATTGCGCTTATCAACAAAATGATAAGACACTAACTGCACAAGAAGAGTTTTTGCAAAAACACTAAATCCAATCCAAATCACAAAAGAACCTACGCACGCACGACTGACAGATGTTTGTTTACAACCAAAGGTGCTTTCAAGATGGCGGATAGTGTTTTCACCGTTCCGATTTAAAAGCGAAAAATATTTTTTTAATTTGCAAATTTTGCAGCCATCCTGCATATTTACTTAGCAAAGTCAATATATTTCGGTTTCTTACGTTAGATACTACAGGAAATATCCATTTATCGCGTCAAATTTGATACGAGTTAAGTAGCGTATTATGCTGTTTGCGCCTTCTTAGAAGTCTTCGCTCTTTATTGATTTTTTGTTGGGGCTATGCCGTACAGTCTGTTAGCTTTTAGAATATACCTCGGGCTCTAGAGTAGGCTTTGGTTTTCGCCGAAAGCACACGAGTGTAATAGTACTTCCTGCTCTGTATAAAACTTTTCTTCACTACTTTGAAAAGTTATGTAAAGTTTTAAATAACAATACAAAATAAACCTTACCTTATTGCAATGTTTTTGATTGCTCAGCCGAGGTATATTCTAAAAGCTAACAGACTGTACCGGTGTTTTTATGTTCGATGTTAGAATTGTTAGCTATGTTAAATGCATGATACGTGTATTCCGTAAGATCTATTTAATAATTATTACATATAATAATAATTATTACAACTTTTACACATCACAATCACTTGACCTGGTCCCAAACTAGGATACCCTGTGCTGTGGTAACCAGGCAAGGACATTAAAACATCGAAACACACGCAGACTGAGGCCATTTTTACAAATGTACGGCGCCCGACAGTGGGAGCCGAACCCACGACCTCTTTCTTGGTAGCTAAGCGCCCTAACGGCTCGACCTACGAGGCAGCCATATTTGATAATGCACGATAAGTTGTTAGCGTTACCTCCATCGCGGTTTAAGAATTGTGTTAAGCACACTCTTTGCAAAAAAGCTTACTATAAAATCAACGATTATTTAGAAGACAAGGATGTCTGGCATTAAACAGTAGCTTAATATTAAATTTAATCAGAGGATAGCTGTGTCTACTGTTTAACACATCCAAGAGTAATATTTTTTTAAGTTTGAAAGTTTGTTAATTAGGTTAAAACTGTTTTGAAAAGAATAAATGTGGAGTTTCTTTGTTAGTTTCTTCTCCATGTAATCTATTAATTGTGAAACTAACAACTTTGACTTTGACGTTCATAAAGTAAACATTTTGTTTGTACTATGAATAAAATATTTGATTTTGATGCTTTTATTTGTTTAGCATGAATTTTTCGTTCAACTATTTGAAGGCTGCGCACTGTGCCCATCAAAAATCGCGATAAGAGTCCACGAACTGGCTGCCCCTGAATTATAGATGGAATCGATAACAATCCAACGTTTGGTACAAAACTGTTTACTTATACATTGCTCGGTTAAAATTAAAATAATAGAGGGTTTGGTTCTGTGTGTGACTATGTTCTATACTTTTCATAGCAAAGCACAAATGGTGTATTTACCTCTGAAATATTATTTCCGGATACACTTACTTGATTTTTCGTCGGAAGAGTCCGACCACATTTGACGGCCCCTGTGGCGTAGCGGTTAGTGCACTGCCTACAGTGAAAAAAGTGCCACGAGACCATATATGACTAAGAGGCTCTGGTTATGAAAATGGAAAAAAGTCTTGTTTAATGACTGGTTATGAAACAGTGAAAATAATTCCTTTTTCATAACCAGTTACGAAATCACTTACTAACGTGGACGAAGGGATATTTATGCTTAAATATAATCTAAACCTCAAACTCTAACCTAGACCACTTATCCTCATTATCTTGCGCGGACGTTCAAAAGCTATTTATATTCGTTTACCACTTTACACTTTGGCAGCTCAGGATAAAGTGTCACGTTCCAAACTAAAATGGCTAAAGTAGAACTAGTTCCATTTGACTTAAAACTAGATCAATAAGTGGACCAAATTAGTTTTTGATGTTATAGTATACGAACGACGGATGGTAAGGACCGCGACATACCTAGCGCAATAGTTGTACGAAAATGTACGCCCGTTTTTATTGACCAAATAATATACACACACCCAAACGCTTTTTTGCTCAAAATATACAGGATATATTAAAACATTAATTATGAAGTGTTCTTCGAATCATCACGAACATTTTTTAATCAGAAACTCATTGGTTTAGGAGATAATATTGAAGTTCAATGAAAGTTACGAAATAACTGTGCACACTTGTTCGTTCCGCTGCTGGAGAAAAAGCATTTATTTGTAAGCGTACAGTGCGCAAACAAGTTCTCTAACTAGAAGCCCATACAATAGGATAAGTTTCGATTTAAATCAACTTTTCTTGTGTGACTACTGTTTCTGTCATTTTTTTCCGGTATACAATAAACAAATAATATTCTTATAGGAGCTCTACGTCACTGAGCGGAGCCCCGCGCACCGCAAGCCAAAACCGGCTGGACAACTAACAAGCGGGTCGGCGGAGCGCACCGAAGCACTTCATACAACTTTACCAACGAGTCGATACAAAATTTGTTGATTTCTTTAATTTATGATTATGCTCTAATAATTTACAAATCTACAGTCCACTTGCTTTTATTTCACACCAAAAAGACTCCGAGCTAACATTCTAATCTTTCCATGAAATAGGGCCCTGGTGTGTCCCCAGCCTGAGCAAGATTCCGACTCAAATTGCGCGCCGGAAATATTTCGCTTCTCCGCGGCTGATAGTTGCAGCTAAGTTTAGCTGGGAGGAGCCGGGCCGTTACTCTGGAGGTAACAGTTTTGTTGATTTAAAACATTAAATTGAATTTAAATGAATAAATTTTGGGTGGCTTAAAAGCCGAAGCAATTTGGATGTGCCTAATAAGTAGCTATCGAATGCGCTATTTTGATAAACAAAAGCACTGTCTATTTTTGGTCCGGATCAACTTACTTCAATGTGTAGTGCTTACGAAAATTTATTATAGTAAAAAAAAAACACTCTCCAAAAATATCTCGACACAGTTTCGAATTTCTCGAAACCATAAGTAGCCTTCTAGAACGGTGCGTAGGCGCACCATTGTTCTTATAGTCGGAGAGCAGTACTAACTAATTGATCTAGAAACGAAACTACTCTACTTTCTCAGTTTAAGACTTTTATTTTTTATTTTAGCTATGCATAAAGTGATGTCTTAGGGTTGGCTTCTGAATTGAGAATTTTACTAAGTAAATACTAAAGTAACGTTCTGTTCTACGCTCTTTTCCGAGATATTTGAAGAGGCAGCGCTACATTTATTAACTATGTAGCGAATGCGCTAGTTTGATAAACAAAAGCACTGTCAATTTTTGGTCCGGATCAACTTACTTCAATGTGTATTGTGTAGTGCTTACAAAAGTACTTATGATGATGATGAATCATAATAACCTCTACAATACACAATTATCTAATCACATATACTGTGCTATTTTAACTAGACAAGGACTAGTAATACACCCAGACTTACAAAAAATACAATTATATTTCATCTAATATTTATCAAAGGACATCGCCCATTTTGGGCCTGATGTTACAAGGTTGAATTAAGTACCAAAAAAAACCTTAATTTTTTATGCGTAACTTAAAAAAGCGGTATCACGAAAAGCAATGGTTGAATGGAAATAGATACGATTTACTACGTAAAATGCAATTAGCCTGATGCAGTCCGCACTAAATGCTTTCATGAAACGTCAAAATCGCAACGAAAAAAATCTCGCATTTCATTCCACCTTATCTCTTTGAACTACTTTTACGGTACGGGACTTCTTTGAAAGCTGTAAATGTCATCTTTCCAAATGATAGAACACTACGCGACCCGTCCCGGCTTCGCACGGGTGGCAAAAACGTTTCCGTGGAAATCTATATTAGTTCCGTGGAAAATTCCCGGGGTAGTAATTTTTTTTACACCTTGGGTTTCATTATTCGAGATTTCGTTCAGAACCCTCAACTTTTGGAAAATCCCAGCCCAGTAGTGTCTGAGTCTATTCATTACAAACATACACACACACACACAAAAATACAAGTCTTTCCTCTTTATAATATTAGTATAGATTAGTTGTCTAATAAATTCTTCTTGACTGTATACTCATATTACTACGTCAACATAAACATAACCTCTAATGACTTCATTTAGACAATTTTTTTCCCATTTCGCCATTGCTGAGTGACTTGAAACTTGGGATCTAAAAGTTTTAATGAATGGTTGAAGTGCTGACCAATTTTCAGAGCTGTAACGTCAGGTATGTCCTTTAATTAAAATCTCAACCCGTTTCAGGAGTAACCCCCCGACCTGTTTGCCCCATTTGTAGTTAATCCAAGTAACCAACCAGCTAGCTTGAAATAAATTTGAGATCGATATTTTAGTTGGTTTACTAATGAACTAGCGGTTAGACTGGCTTGGATATTGTAGACCAGGACTTTGCTGGTTTTTGGTTCTTTGTCGAAAAGTGATTCCTAGCGTGGGGCTTAAATTTAGTTAGAAAAATGTGAGTCCAACCCTTCTTCTGTCAATAACTGAAACGCGCTGGGACGCACAAAAAACTGTTCTTAAATTCAATGCAAAAAAAAAACTGTCATGTTGACATATCAATACAAGCCAAGGGCTGTCAATGTCTGAATGTTGCTAGTACGTAAAACCAAATAACCCCATTTTACTTGCAAGTTAAAATTGTGAGTGCTACGTAGGTGTTTTTTTAGACTTTCCTCTTATGAGTAATTAAATTTTAATGTTTGATGTGATAGGGATTTTTGTCACATGAGCCTTCTATTCACGGTAAAAATAAATGTACAGATAAACCTTTATATTTTATAGTGGTAGCACGGCGTCATTTTTTGCATCGAATTAAAAAACGGACTTTAGCGGTTTCTTATGCCTCCTCCAAACTACTCGTGACGTTCCTCGATAATTCGAGTATACTCGGGAAAGTTGACCGAAGTACGTAGCTACACACTCGAGGTTGGGCGAAGTGCCTCTCCACACCTACCGCATTCGCCTAACCTCGGTCAACTTCGCGAGGAGTGTGGAGGCCACATTAGGATAAGTTACTGGGGCATGTGCTTCTAAGCGATCGATACAGACTTTTTCAAGTCATAATAAAGTGAAAAATTAGGGTGGTCCAAAGGCGAAACAACTTTGCCGGGACAGATAGTTAAGAAAAAAATACATTTGTTTCAATTGAGAATATTAGTAATGGCCTCATCAGTCGAACATATCATCATCATCAACCTACCCTGGGTAAAGGCCTGTTCCCCAAGCCGACCTCATATTCAGAAGGTCGTTGCTTGGAAACCCGGTACAAATGACTTTATTTTTTAAGTTACCTGCATTTGTGAACTTGTAGTAGCGATACCACTCGCTGAAGGAAAACATCGTGAGGAAACCCTGGTGTCCGAGGTATTTATACACAGGTATACACAGGTATACACGGTGTGTATTTGTACAGTTTCATCCGACTCGGGGGTAGTTATTTACATGATACTGAAGCAAAAAATATTAAAATAATTTTTTTTTTAGTGAACCCCTGACTCTTACGAAACTGTACAAATCAACACCCTGTATATGTACCTCAGCGCTTGCTACTTAAAATGGCCCAACTATGAGGCTAAATAGGGAAATCTCGGGTCTAACTATAACTAGGTCTGTTCTCGCTTTTTTACCACGCTTTTTTGCAGTTTCTCGCCGTTAACATCCACCATCGAGCTACTGACCGCCATCCGGTATTCCGCTACCATTTCGCCACGCAGCAAGCTCACGTGGCGACAAAAGACCTATATACTTAGTCAAACAATAGTTCCACCATCTTAGACCGTGTCCGGTCCAGTTGTCCAGTGGAGTGAAGTTGGGCAAACACTGCGCAATCATCGCGCTCGAAGTGAATTTAGTTAGGTGAGTTCCCCACTGGGACCCACTGCCTTTGACACGGTTCTAGCAGGCCTGTCGCACTCCGCGTGGAGATATCGAAAGCATAAGTACATGCGGCGGCCACTCCAGAGTGGCTAATAAGTAGGGACTCACGCACGAGGTGTAGGTGAGTGTAGGACTGTAGCTTTTTTAGCGCCGTGCGATCTGAATTGCACCTAATTGTATCGCAGCTAGAGTCCCTTTTTCTTTAATTGATTTTGCTCTGTGGATCTTCTGTACCTGTACTATTATGTATTCTGTGGTTCTAGAGTCAGAAAAAGGCAAGCAAATTCAAGATTCCACACCCGAAAGCGTGAAACCACAGTGATGTATTAATAATTTATTTACATTTGTAACTTAGAGCCAATGCCAAATCGCTACATCATCATCATCATCGGCCTATGCTTGTCCACTGCTGGACATAGGCCTCTCCCATTGCACGCCACTGAACACGGTCCTCGGCTATCCTCATCCAGTTCTTGCCAGCCGCCTCGCGAAGATCATCGCTCCACCGAGTCTGAGGACGTCCTATAAAAAAAATAATGGTCGTCCGACCCGACCGATCGAACAAGTCGGTCGGACCAGTGGCCTAAGGACTACGTTTACCGATCTGCGGTTTCCACTCAAGAACTCGTCTACCCCCAATCGCTACAAACTTAGTTATTATCCGAAAATCAATCGCAATAAACAATATAAAAGATACAACATAGCACTAATCATCTAAATCGCTCGTAGCCCAGGCTACCTGAGTGATCTTAAACGTTCACGAAGGTTAAGCAACAAAGGGCGCATTTAGTGCATGATTGCGTTACCTGTATGACTAACGCTAGTGGCATTTTTCCGAGCGGTTCCGTGCTTCGCAAGGCACGTTAAGCAGTTGGTGCCGGCTGCCGTCGATACATGGCAGTCGTTAAGCCGAGTCAGAGGCCTTAGGGCGGCTTGAAAACTTGTGACAGTAAGACCAGCCATTAGTCTTACAAGACTTGACCAATCCAGACTTGGCCCCCGTGGTGGAGTATGGCCTGTACCTTCCTCAAGAAGAGACCCGTGCTCCTAGGTGGGGACATTATGGGTTGATGATGAGAACGCAGTTTATATCGTCGGTGATAAAGTTTTTTCCTCACTACAGACTAATTCATGTTCGTGAACAGACAGGCACCCCGCTCGTATTTTTGTATTAAACTTTAAACAAAACAACCCTTTTTTCAGCGCTTAAAACATTGTATGTAGGTATTTTGGTTGTTTCGCAGAAATGTTTCGCGCGTGGAAAATGGATTATTTTGTGTTTGTAATATTATTTCGTAGGAGGCGCTGTTGCGGCAAAATTCCATATGGACGTAGTTTGGGTATTAATTTTCAAAACATGAGCCGGAATTTGATAAACTTTGCTCTTTGTTACTATACAGTTGTTGCACCAATAGAAAGGCTTTCACAAACGTACATAAGCTCACGCCTGTGTCCCAGAGGGGTAAGCAGAGACCAGGGACTGCCACATGCCACGATCCTGAGAAATCACTTTCGCTTCATGGACATTCGCTAGTCGTTGGATGCACGCTCGCCGGTTTCGGGTATTTTTTTATCTCGCCCTTTGCTAACACATCCCCTAAAATGGCTTATGTTTTTGCTTTCTAAGGCTTTAATTATATGCGTCCGCGCGACCCAGCGGTTTGGCCGCAAATTCCAGTGGCCGCGGCCAAGTCGCTTTTTGATTTATACAGGGCGTTGATTTGTACAGTTAAACCCGATTACGGGTGGATAGTTTACGTATAGCTTGTAACTAAAAACATATTTGAATTGATCCAAGCATAAATTTGGCTCACAAAAGGTCGTATTCACTTAGTCTTGAAATCATTATAACGTGTGTTCACACGTTGCGCGGTCGGTCCGCCAAGCGCGCGCGCGCCACTATCTACTGCACTGCGGTGGCGGCGACACAGAATAGGATCGTTTGATCGTAAAAACTGAAACGGTAGGCATAGATTTAGCAACACTTGTTTGATTCGCCTTTCCCTTCATACTTTTGCGGGCTTAGGACCAACAAAGTTATTGAGGCCGGTCCCTACTGTAGCAATTGTAAGTACTTACAGCACGTTAAAGTCCAAGATGGCTTCCTACACTGGGAGTACAGTTTGTCCTCTTCCCTGTGCATGACTTGGTGTATTGAAACTCCCCCACTCTCGCAAGTTAAAAACAATAGTTCTTGCGTTGTAACAACTTACGGCCGGCCGATTAGGATATCGGATAACCCGCCATCAGCACGGGTTCGACACAAGCAAGTTACGTACATAAGTCGGGTCGGGTGCGGACACGAGTGACACGCGCGCGCTCTCTATGCCGGTAGCTCGCAGACTGACTCAGTGTTGCCAACTTTATTTTTCCAAAACCACTAAACTCAACACGCTAAACCACCAGAAATTCCACTAGATCAATTATATATTTCAAAAAGTAATATTATACTTTATATACTTTACAAAGTCAAATCAACTAAACCCCGGTTTCTCGAACGCTCTTAGTCAAAAGTACATACAAAAAAAAGAAGACACAAAATAAAAAATAATAATCTAGGGGTTCCCCATATGTGGAGCTGAAAAAAAAATTTTTTTTTGTATACGTGTGGGTGGAATAGGTCTCCAAAAATGATATTGAGGTTTTTAATATAATTTTTTAATAAACTGAATAGTTGGCGTGAGAGACACTTCCAAAATGGTAAAATGTGCTCCCCCTCCGTGTAACTTTTAAAATAAGCGAATGATAAAACTAAAAAAAACACCGAAACTCGATTCAAACGAGATCTAATTTAGCTTATTTTCAATTAACTCAAATATAAAAAATAAAAAAAATTGAGTGGCTTCGCCCTTCATGGGCGAGTTTTTTTTTTCACTCCAACCTAAAATGTGGATGTGATTGCATTGGTCATCGACTTCAGCCCCAAAATAAGACCTTTTTTGAGGATCAAAAGTAACTCCACTCCTTGTTATGCCATAGTGCCTCGCCCACGTGTTTCTTTTTAATTTGTCTCATAATACCAAGGACTTTATATTATATCAGTCTTGTTTGTGTATTACGTCCATGCATAAGTCCAGGCATTCTATTCTTTAATTCATTCGTCAGATTAATAATGAACTGCATGCACCGATGCCGCATAAAGTTTTGTTACTCAAGAGAGAGACCGTTTTCTTTAATTTGCGGTTTTTTTGTCTCAAAACCACCCAAAAAATATGATACAGTGTAACTTTAAATATTAGACTCAAAACCACCAGAAATTCCACTAACCACCAGACACATCTTTTGCCCACTAGACGAAGGTCGAAACCACCAGATCTAGTGGAAATTCCACTAAGTTGGCAACGCTGCGCCGACGCCACGCTAGCCAGGTGGGGGGCGCGAGCGCACAGCCCCGCTACGGCCCGCAACACCCGACTCGCGTGCAAGCGATAGAGGCCATATAACTTTATGATTTTTAGGTGATTTTCACTAAAAAAAAATATATTATTTTTTATATTTTTTTTTGCTTCAGTATCATGTATATAACCACCCCTGAGTCGGAGTAAACTGTACAAATCAACACCCTGTATAAAGCGGCCCGAGCGTCTCCGCTCTCCACACATTCTCACAAACAACGAAAGAGCGTCCCGTCCGTTTCAAATGCACCGATACAAGTGAACACGTTGAAACTCGTCCGAGCGGCCGGGCCGCTCGACCACGCCGCTCGAAGGCGCGACTGCGCCGCTATTTAAATAAATCGTCAGTCACACAATTGCTTGTAATTTCGTGGTGTAGCGGCCGGGCCGCTCGGTCACGCGGACGCATATAATTAGAGCCTTAAACCATGAGTTTAATGACATTTAGAGAAGGCCTGTGCTGTGTACTAGCTGACCTCGCGGACCCCGCGAACGATGTTTTACCATATTACCTAATTGCCTACGACCTATTCTCAGACTTACCAAATAAACACAAAAAAGTGCATAAAAAGGGTTGAAGCCGTTTGTGAGGAGTTCGATAAAATACTGTATGTAATGTTGCTGTTTTTGGTTTAAAACACGACACAGGGTATCCTAGTGTGGGGCCAGAAGCAATGGTTGTGCCTGTATAAGTGTTTATGTTTCATCATCATCATTCAGCCACAAGAAGTCATTGTCAGTGCTGGACATAGGCCTCCTCCATGGAATTCCAAAAAGACCGGTTCGAAGCGGCTTACATCCAGCGTCTTCCTGCCACTTGGATGAGATCTTCTGTCCATCTTGTGGCTGGTCGTCCTACGCTGCGCTTGCCGATATTGTGGTCTCCATTTGAGCACTTTTCGGCCCCATCGGCCATTAATTCTGCGTGCTATGTGCCCCGCCCACTGCCACTTCAACTTACTAATCCGCTAAATAAATGAAAGATTATGTTTATGTCGACGCTTAGCTTAGCTTAGCTTAGCTTAGCTATCAAGAAAGCGGTTGTGGGTTCAATTCCTACTAGGAGCCGCCGTATATTTGTACAAATGGCCTCGTTCTGCGTGTTTTGCGATGTTTGTATTGTCCTTGCCTGGATAGCACAGGGTATTCTAGTTTGGAACTAGGTCAAGTGATTGTGTTGTGTGGAATTTATTATTATAAAATAGTTTACAGCTGATCCTCTCTGAAAGTTCATTTAAGTTTGATATTTTGGTGTGAACACAATATTTGAATTTGAATTTTGTTATTGTAATGTTTGGATACAATAACAAAATTCAAATCCGCAAATTTTGGAATCCGCACTCATCGCGATAACATTCGGGCGATAAACTTCGTCTTCGGTCTACGGCGAATCCTCGCGGCCACACAATGCGGGATGTTAAGTTTATTGCGATGTGCAAGCGATGTCAAATGCAAAAAACAAAATGGACGCCGCGGTTGCTCTGTATATTTTATGGCAGCAACTAATTATTTTTTTACATTTATGTCGTAGTTATTATTTATTTATTCGTAGTTTGCAACAAATTCTAAAATTTTATCATTACTCCAATCCATGTTACGCTTCAGCTTATGCACCTACTCTGTGAAGTAACACGTCCGCTACGTTTGACGGGTGCACGCTTACTGAAGTGTGGCCGCCAAGGATATTATAATCAAAGAGGATAGAGCACTACGAAAAACCTTCCATAGAAAACTAAACTCTTTGTCTTCTCAAATAAAACATAAAATCGTTTAAGTAAGCAACTAGAGTAAAGTGTCCAGAGCGAGAGCCACAAACTGAAGGAGTGTGTCTTACTCTTACTCATTTATGTGGAATACTATGACCATGATGTTGTAAAATGTAGGCCATGTGTTTGATTACCCAATGGTCTCTTTTCAGTTTTACTAAAAACGAAAGCTTACGTTTAAAATGGATGGATGCTATATGAGGCTCTGGTTTGACATCACAAAATCCTGCATTTTGTGAAGCCTGCAAAAGCCGGTATCTTAGAAAATAAGATTTTAAACCTACGGTCTTACCTAAGTTTGAAGGAAGATCCTGTACCATTTTTAGCTGTGAGTAAAAGGCTTCAAACCTCTGTACCATACCTAAAGTTTGTACGTTTGTACATGAAAAGTTGCCGTTTGGTGTACATTATGCCAATCGATAGAAAAAATAATTATCACAAACAACAAATACTCTTTGACAAAATGTCCCCAATTTATTACTAGTTGTAACGCAAAATACTTTTAAATGATGATAATGGACAATTGAATGAATTAAATTGGTTTTTTTTATATTTTATATTTTCAAACGGGAATAACTCAGAAAGTATCACTTCGTTTACTTTTTATTGACGTGCTTACCAACCCCTTTAGATACGTTGCACAGGACTTTTCTGTTACCTTTGTGTTTTGTTTGCTAAAAAGTTTATTAGAAAGTAAGTAATAAATAAATATTTACAGCCTGTGGCGAAAAAAGTAATGGTACTAAGCGACGGAAGAAAATGTTGAACTGGAAGAACTACCAACGAAGCAACCACAGCTCGATGCAGGTGCCCAAACTGACTGAATGCATTCCCCAAAAGAAGAAGCTTTGAATATTATGTTTGAATAGAAAAATTGACAGGAGGTATAATAGAATATTTAATTTTATACTTAATAATTCTATTCTATTTTGTAATATTAGCTTTTATGCATATTTTAAATGTAAAAAAAGACATTCAAATGTTTGTCATCAATCTAGCTAGCTACATGAGTTTTATTCGTATTGGCAAGTTAGATTTTATTATCTGAATTTACAATTTGTACACTAAAATTTGTCTGCAACAACATTTTTAATTTTTAATTTAACCCTTGTCGAGACCAAGAGTACCATAATGATATAAAGTTCTAAATTGGTTCACTGAAAATAATTTGTAAACTTATGTAGATCAAAATATGATTAAGTTAATTCCGCAGAATGAGTGCGATTTCCGCGATAAAAAGTAGCCTACTGTAACTGATGATAAGAAATGTAAGAAAAGTTCACTATTAATAACTGTGAATATAAGTAAAGTTCACTATCTTGCATGTATCCATGTATCCATGCAAGATAGTGAACTTTACTTATTCTCAAATTAAAGGCCCAGACTCGAATCGAGCCATGAATGTATGCTAAGTAATTTAGCATTGTAGCAATACCACTCAAGGTTTTAAAAACGTATTTTAACATGGTCGAAGTTGAGTTTTATCTTTACTCTTCTCTCTACTCTTCTTTTCCACTACAAACCTTATTTGAGGGCAGTATGTAATGTACTGTACATTAACAATCAATAAGCAAGTTGTAAATTGTATACATTTAAATGAGTTATTTCTTTGTGTTAATTTTTGGATAAAAGCTAATTTTATGGCTTTCATTTTATAATGTTAAAACCTCGTTAAATGCAAATATAAGTATAATTAAAGTTCTTCAGTCGATGAATATACCTACCACTAGGTACTGTGTCGCCCATTATGGAAGTAAATGCCCAAGTTACTCCTAAAGAGAGAACTTCGCTCGTTCCTTCCGGCTGGCTTCCCTTATGTTTCGTCCGGTTTTCATTGACATCAAGGTCACCCTACTTAGAAAGAGATGACATTCACTAGTTCGAGCCTCCTTGTCAGGACATTTTTTTGTCAGAGTACTCAATCCTCTTTGATTATTACATCCATGGTGGCCGCTCAACAGTGTTGCCAGTGGCAGATAGTCAAATATAACACGAGGCAGATCAATAAGTAACGTTTTGTCGAGAAAAGTAACAAATCATTTTATTATTGCCGAAACTGACACAATACTTTAATATGACAGTTTATATACACAAAAAGTAAAATAAGTTTCACGTCCCATTTCTTAAACTTCGAAAAAATGTTAATAATTTGTTAATCGAATAATCGACTGACGATGCTAAGAAACCTTGGATTATCGGAGGTCGATTAACAAAATCAAATTCTAGAGCTACGCCACCAGCCGGTACTCAGCCCACTCACTCCTAGTTCCTTTTGGTTAAAAAAAAAGTTCCTTTAGACAAAATAAAAGTTTATGTAACATAACATTAAGTAAATTTTATAGCTAGAACTTCTTGAAGGTAACATGCAGAGAACGACACACTATATTTTGCTTATTTACTTGTAAAGATGACCATACGAAATAAACTTATTTCAGTAGCAAAAACGACTTATGTTATGTTAAATGTTAAATTGCTGATTCACTAAATACCTACTCATATAGTAGATTAAAACTGCGATAATAAATGTAATATTCACTTACCAAATTACTTAAAATCACAACGGAACGTCGCAAACAAAATACAAACTTCAAAGAAAGTACCGAGTGATCGATTCGCTGCTGGTCACCTCTCTCGACTCACTTGCTCGCACGCCTAAGTAACCGGGATGGAAGATTAAGAAATACACGAGAGTGAGTGAATATGCGGTACGACGCGACAGATTTTTGCTTCGCTCCGCTCTGACATCGTATCAGTCAGTCAGTCCACAAAATCAAATACGCCAACATGACGAACAAAAAAAAAATATCATTTTTGGATGCTTTTTGATTCACGGTATTTTTTTGTTTGCTAGAAAATCTAAAAAGTAACACAAAAGTAACATATTGAGTCGTGTAACATGGAGGTAACATAAGAAGGTCAAAAGTAACGTAAAATGTTACTTTTTGTAACATTCTGGCAACGCTGCCGCTCAAGCGAAGTTCATTGCGATAAAACGCCGCGAAGTCCAGACGACTATGGACGAAGCTCCGAAGTATACGCGAATACTTGGCTACACACATAACGATAGCCCGAATCATCGGGTTATCGCGATGAGTGCGGCTCAGGCATATCTGTATTTTGTTTACACAAGGTATGACTAAATCCATAGTACTTAGGTATATTTATTTGAATATAGAGTGTTGTTTTTAAGTAAAAATATCTACTGTAAAAATATGGACGCGTATGACGAGTAGAGCCCGCCATATTAGGAATTTTGTTACAGCCCGTATAAAATTCGGAAATAAGGCTGTACCTATCTTTATTTTCAGAGACAAAGATTGGTTCCTATTTCCACAGCTACTGCGTATAAAAATCACGAGAGGGAAGGCTCTGTATGATACAAGGGAAGAGCAGAATGTATTGAATGCTTCGAGGGCGCGCCTCTCAATTGGTTTCCAATTCCACTTCTATGCATATGTTTACTGAGCGCTGTTGAGGGGCTGGCACACAAGCCTCAGCCGTCTCTGTTAGAGTGAATACGAGTGAAAGAGAACAAAGATAGGATGTGCCATTGAAAGTAAATTTACTAATTAGTGTTTGTATAATACATAATTAGTATTTGTATAATACAAACTTGCTGACCCCGCAAACGTTGTTTTGCCCGATAGGGGTATGAAAAATAGATAACAACCCGTTCTCAGAGCTATCGAATATACATGTAAAGTTTCATGAAAAACTGTGCAGCCGTTTCGGAGGGGTATGCGCACTAACATTGAGACATGAAAATTTTATATCAAAACATTTTTTCAGTCAAAACAAAATAAGGGCCACTGACTCATTTCAACTATCGGGTCGTTTTTACAACCTGAAGGTGTTTTTAAGTGGCTAATTCTTTTGTGTGGTTGTTACCTTAAGTGTTAACAAACATATCGAGGGTATTACAACTGCATAATTTGAGAAGTGGTTAAACTTAGACATTTTTTGTAACCACTTAAATTTAACCACATTTGAAGCTGAATTTTAAAGTCATTCAAAGTGTGGATTTCTACGTGTACACATTAAATTTTGCTAAATTAGTGCCTAAATAAACATTGGCTCACAAAATGCCGAGAATTCGAAGACATATGGACCTGCAAACCACAACTAGAGCAATAACATTGATCCAAGAGGGCCATTCACAATGTTCTGTGGCTTTGCAGCTAGGATATTCTCGTCGAGCCATCCAGAATGCTTGGAACCGTTTTCAAGAAACTAGCAGTGTATCGAGAAGATGGGAATCTGGTAGAAATCGAGTAACTAGCTCACAGGAAGACCGTTACATACGTTTGACTGCGCGCAGAGAGCGATTTGTTACTGCACGCTCCCTACAAATCCGGTTGCGCCAGACCACTGGAACCCGGGTTAGTGATCAAACTATTAGAAATCGGTTGCATGAAGACCAGCAGTTTTCTAGAAGATGTGTAGTGCGGACACCATTAACAAGCGCGCATCGTGCAAACCGATTATCATTCGCAAGGCAGCACCAGGACTGGAACATAAATGATTGGAGCACAGTATTGTTCACTGATGAGAGCAAAGTGAAATTTTTTAGTGTTGATCGTCGCATAAGGGTGTGGAGACGAGAAGGTGAGCGATTTTTCGATGCCTGTATCCACGAAAGTGAAGATTTGGGGGTCCCAACGTAATGGTGTGGGGAGGAATTTCTCTGACTGGTCTAACGGAGCTCGCTTTTATCAACGAAGGCACGATAACGGTTAAACGATATATTGAGGAGGTCATAAGACCCCATGTGATGCCGTATGCAGGAAGATTTGGTGCAAGTTTTAAGTTAAGGCACGACAACGCCCGTGCCCATGCACCTAGAGCCACCAGAGACATTCTAAACGAGGCTGGTATACAGGTCTTGCCGTGGCCTGCCAACAGTCCGGACCTCAACCCAATCGAACACATGTGGGATTTGTTAAAGAGAAGCGTCCGCGATACAAACCAACCGGTGCATAATGAAAGACAGCACATCAACATGCTTAAATCAAGCTGGGAACAAATTCCACAAGAGACAGTGTGACACCTGGTGGAGGGTATGCCTTCCAGGCTTCAAGAATATGTTGGGAAACGGGGAGGACACACACCATACTGAAAAAAATGGAAAAAACAAAAAAAAATACAGTTTTATTTTAATTTTAACCTATCGTACCAATAACGATATTT
The DNA here is from genome assembly GCA_947310845.1 of Yponomeuta plumbellus. NCBI lineage: Eukaryota > Metazoa > Arthropoda > Insecta > Lepidoptera > Yponomeutidae > Yponomeuta > Yponomeuta plumbellus. Next base: position 6,503,214 of record OX371216.1, on the reverse strand, counting down.
TAACTAAAAATGCATATTTCGCAAAAAAACATTAGCAAATGTTTTTTTCCAATAAAATGTTCCTTATTTAGAGTTTTTTAATTACCCATTGATCAACCCCTTAAAATAAATCATTCATCAACCATTAAACAAACTACATCTTTTATAATACGAAAAATACATGGTGGCCCTTATTTTATAGACTAGCTGCCCCGGCAAACGTTGTTTTGCCAGATAGGGCTATGAAAAATAGATAACAACCTATTCCCAGTCGCTGTTTCAGGTTCCCACGACACAGGGTATCCTAGTGTGGGGCCAGAAGCAATGTATGTGCTTGTATGTAAATGTTATGTTACTTTCGCTTCATCGACGAGAGCTACACGTGTATCCCAGATGGGTAGGCAGAGACTGGGACAGCCACCTGCCACGATCCTGACAGATAACTTCAGGTTCGCTGGCACTTCATCGACATTCAGAAGTCGTTGCATGCACGCACAACGGTTTCGGGTACTTTTTATCCTGTCCTTTGCTAATACATCCACTATTTGGTCAGAGTATGTTCGCTTGGGGCGCCCCTTACCGGCCCTTCTACTTCCATTCACTAGATATATTTGTTTTGAGAGTCTTTCTTCCTTCATCCTCTCCACATGTCCAAGCCAACGTATTATTTCTTTCTCAATTCTAATCACTACATTTTCTTATGACTTTTTTTACATACATACATACATAAGCTCACGCCTGTATCCTGGAGAGGTAGGCAGAGACCAGGGACTGCCATCTGCCACGTTCGTGACAAACCACTTACGCTTCATTGACATTCGTTAGTCGTTGCATACAGGCTCTGCGGCAGAGCACCACACTACGTTGCGAATACTTTTTTTTAAAATCTTCATACGAGTAAATATGGATGGCCTAATTCAAGAAATCACTAAGTCCAACTTCATAGATTTGCAAAACGACGTAAGTCCAAAAATCATGATTTGGAGTTACGTCGGTTTGCAAATCTATGAAATTGGACTTAGTGATTTCTTGAATTGGGCCACCCATATAGAATTCTACTCTGCATATTGGTGGAAAGGCTATTTACTTTAACAATCTTACTCTAACTACTCTTTTTATGAACTTCCTTTTTTCATAGCAACTCTAATCAAAACGGAAAATCAAGCAAAACGTTTTATTCACAAAGTAATTTTTGTTCCATTTTTCCGGGACCCTCATAATTATTTCCTGGGTGAGCGTCCTACCGGCCTTTATTGACCATTTTGGGGCCCTTAAGACCCCATTATAGGTGCCGTCGTACTTAGTTAATTAATTTTTAATGTACCCCCTTTTCGGGGGCGAAAATAATTTATACACTGATATTAAAAATATATGTATAAATTGTACATACATTTTCAAGGTCAGGTTACATACATAACTTAATAATAATACACAACAAAATCACTTAACCAAGGGGTAGGCAGACATAACATAACATAACATTTACATACAGGCACATGCATTGCTTCTGGCCCCACGCTAGGATACCCTGTGTCGTGGGAACCAGAAACAGCGACGTCACAAACATGTAAACATCCAAGACCTCGAGTTTTTTTTTCTCCCTAGCCGGGGATCGAACTCGGGACCTCTCGCATGGTAAGCAGATGCGCTAACCACTACGCCACAGAGGTCGTCGAAACAACAACAAAGCTTAATATACAGGTCACGCCTAATATTCATTTGGGGTTTTCGACTGACTACTCCGTTTGTCTAAAGCAAGTCAGAGTGCTTAGTGCGAGTTTTTTCATTCACTTTCGATAGCGAGAGCGTTTGCAATTTGTATAGGAGTGACAAAGAGACAACTAGGTGGCGCGCGCTTTGTCACTCCTATACAAATTTGCAAACGCTCTCGCTATCGGAAGTGAATGAAAAAACTCGCACTATGCACTCTGAGATCGTGGGTTCGATTCTCAGTCGAGGAAGTATTTGATCTGTCGTTTGCATCAGTCTAGGTGGATTATTAATATCGATTTCATTTTATGTATTATGAGACTAATTATATTACAATATTTTTATGTTATTTAAGCTAAGCGTCTGCTTAGATCTTGTATTTTAAAATTATTTTACCATGTGTTATCTAAGCTGATTAAATGAATAAGAATATTCTGCGATAGTATTGAGTGGATGATTGATTTATCAGGATCATGGCAGGTGGTAGTCCCTGGTCTCTGCCTACCCCTCTGGGATACAGGCGTGAGCTTATGTATGTATGTATAGAAAGCTACCAGACCACCATGAATACATAATTTTCTTGCTTATTGAGGGACCTCCATATGGTCTTTATTTGTAACAATATTCATATAGAGGGCGTCCCAAAATTATGGGACATGAAGGGAAAGTACCTTAAATATCTTAGATAGGGTATTTTGCTGAAAGAAGACTTTATGTTATTTTTTAAGTTAGTAATTCTGCATTCCAGAGTGGGTCCAGTTCTAGAGACTGGTGCCTCTGCCTACCCCTTCGGGGATAACGGGCGTGAGTTTATTTATTAATTTTTATTTTATTTTTAATTCAGCATTAAAGATTTTCAAAAATTACTTGCCTCGTCTGGGATTCGAACCGACTTAAATGGGACGCCCTGTATATCTATAAACTACACCTGAAAGTTACAAGTTACAAAGTTATTAATTACTAAGCATGTAGGAAAATACTTTTTTACCCTAAAACACTCAAGCAATTTCTATTTAGCCCATTAAAAATTCTGTCAAACCGATTACTGCATTGCGTCAGAACAAAAAAGTGCGGAAAATCCTGCTAATTTGAGCCTTAAGTCGTGTGCAGAAGGGCTACGTCTCATTACCGTTTAGGTCTCAAAAGTAAAGTATTCACATCACGCATCCTAACGTGACAAAGGCCTGAGAAATTGAGTACATTCCAAGCTCGACATACAACATTTTGTCGCAAAGTCACCCGTAAGGTAACTGAGTAGAGACCATGCGTATAAAGGTTAATGTGGAGGCGACTGTACAGTGTTTTACACTGTTATTAAAACTGAAGGACATTATACTTTGGTCCGGGGTGGGCGATTCTTTAATTACGGATTTTTTATGTGTTATTCATTAAAAGTTGTGATGGGTCTATTACATAGATGTACAATTCATGGATTACTAGATGGGTGGATTCATGGATGACAAACCGATGTACCTTGACGACTACCAACCGACGAATTAACAAGACTGTACTAATCTGTAACAAATAATATTAAGATATTAAGTAAAACTTTTCAAAGAAATATCAACGCGCCTCATCGACTCGTCAGGCGACTCTAGAGCTGGTAGCTAACTCGGTCAGCGCATCTGTTTCTTATGTGCAGTAAAGAATATTCTTATCTTATCTTATCTTAGCCTGGCCATTCAGAGAGGAAATGCTGCCAGTATCTTGGGAACTCTCCCCGATGGCAGCGGTCTAGAGACTATTTTTTGTACTTAGTTTTTATGTAGTATGTGTCTAGTTTAGTTTTAATATTTAGTTTAGTTTTATTATTTAGTCTATAATTGTTATGCTATGTTATTTAAGTTAGATTTATTATATTTATAGTTAATTATTAATTGTAATAAAGAAGTAAAAGTTAAACTATTAAAATACCTAAAATGACATAAGGCGATGTTGTGTGTGCATGGTTTAGACCACAACTTAGAACTTATAGCATATTATAACTTATATACATATCATCTAATGGTTAAGATAAGATAATATAAGAACATTCTTTATTGTACCCGGAAAAACAAATACAAAACATTTACAAAGCTACGGTACAACAGGCGGCCTTATTGCAGTTAAGCAATTGTTGTGATCTTTTTTGTATAAAAAATAAAATAAATATTCGTCTAGTAATCTGGAGTTAACCAGCTATTCCAAAAGTGAGTTCCGTGAAAAAGTGACTGAAATTCTGTGAATCACATTGTTCACTGAATCGTTGAATTTTGACAGATAATTTTTTTAAGACGCTTAGTTAAGCTACTAAAAACTAGACCCGATACCCATTCACTGAAACCAACAAGGTTTATTTGAGGATTGCGTTAAGATAATTTTCATTATTACATTATTTGCTTCCGAAACGTTAATTAATTAATAATTCGACATAAAAATAAACATTTGCTTGCTAAATATTTACACATATGCACATTGCTTCTCGCCCCACACTAGGATACTCTGTGTCGTGGGAACCAGAAACAGCGACATCACACACATGTAAACATCCAACACCGACCACAAACACTTTGTGTCAAATTAAAGAAAATTGTCTTTAAATTTTATATATAAAATAAATAAACTCACGCCCGTTACCCCCGTGGGGGTAGGCAGAGGCACCAATCACTAGAACTAGACCCACGTTTTGCCAAGTTTATTAGGTTCCAACGTGACAAGTGGCAAGCCTGTCGCCGGGCACAATTTATCAGCGAATGGTGGTGCTGTACAAACAAACAAATGTACGTAACTAAAAGTCATTGGTACATGCGTGGTTCGCACCAGACCCTCATGATTGAGAAGCAAGGGTCAACCCCACTACGCCACCACCGCTTTTAAAAAGTATTTTCTTCCAGATAACCATAGAAGATGTGGAAAGACTAAAGGGTAGTGTGTGTCGAGGGGCCAACCAAGCTGAAAGCAATGTTAAGACTTTTGCAAGTGTACTTAAAGATGAGCAGACTTAACTAAGTAACAACTGGCATCTTGGAACTAACTAGTTCGGAACTGTGCTCCCGGCCCGTTAAACAAACATGCTGTGGTTTGACGTTTGAAATTGCTGGCCGATCAAAATAGCAACGGCGACATCGATATAACTTCTGAATCGTCTCCTAAGTTTAGGGTTGCGAACTTTTTTTCTAACAAATATAGTATTTTTGAAGCTATTACCTCTAAAAATATAGTAGATGGCAAAATAATAGAAAAAAAAATAGTATATGGTTTTTTTCTTTATTTTTTTTTTTGTTATCTTTATTTGACTTGAAGAGCGAGCTTCAGAAAAAGATTAAGGCTGTGTTCCGCTTTACGTAAAATATAGTAGTTTCGCTCACTATAATGTTTTGTAGAAATATTGTATTTGAGACCCTAATATAGTAGGGTTGGCAACCCTATCTACTTTTGATAAGCGGTTAACACGCTTGACTGTTAAACTGCATAGGTCATGGGCTCGATTCCCACTTGTCAATCACACAAATCAATTTAGTGTATCCGGAATATTATTAGTAAGATTAATAAAGGTTTAGTGCAAAAGATGTTTGTTATGTCATTGTCTAGTTACCGGAGCGGTTCCGTGCTTCGCAGTTGCCGTCGATAGATTGCAGTCGTTAAGCCAAGTCAGAGGGCTAAGGGTGGCTTGAAAACTTCTGACAGTAAGAGCAACCACTAGTCTTGCAAGCCTCTACCAATCCGGGCTAGGCCCCGTGGTGGAGTATGGCCTATACCTTCCTCAGGGAAGAGACCTGTGCCCCTCGGTGGGGACGTAATGGGTTGATGATGATGAGCAGAAACAAATTAAATTTGTTTACAATATCATTGTTTCCCGACTCCTGAACTATGCGGGGACCTGTATCTCAGGAGCCAGTGCAGTCTTAAAAGGTATGAAAAACTTATGTTGAAAATTAAATACATAAAACCATAAACAAATATTATACAATGTATCAGATCTTAGCTTGTAAGACCAGCCACTTGTCTTACAAGCTTCCACCAATCCGGAATAGGTGGAGTATGGCCTATACCTTCATCACGGAAGAGACCCTTGCCCCTCGGTGAGGACATAATGGGTTGATGATGATGATGATATCAGATCTTATGTATACTTTCTTAAGAAATAAAGTTTGGAATTAAATTGAATAAGATTATTATTAATAACAAAGGAATCATCATAAATAATACAATTATCATGCAACAAATACTCGCCTGTCGATTGGCATACGTTGGCCTGAATTGAAAGATCGCGACAACAAGCGACCCTTAAAAGTGAAAATTTGCTCCTCTAGGACTTAAAGGACCGAACAAGATACTTGCTTATGGTAAGGAAACAACGGAACCGTTATTTAGGCCTTACGCTTTTAGAACGAAAAAGGAAAAAGCTTCTCGCCAATCCTAAACTATCGATAATCAACCCCTCCAAGCGCTCGAAGAACGTACTTAGCTCTCGGCGGCCATGTTAATCAAGTTCGCGACAGTTCACGACTCTCGCAACACAAAGCAACTCTCCCGAAGCTGGTGTTCCGGAATAATGGGCGAATATGGTCGTTAATGAATGCTGCGAGTAGTTTGTGCCGCCGAGTTTGGACGCGGGTTGGCGGGGGATTTATTCTAAGACTCGGTGGATGAATCTAGGGGTGTATATCCGGTTTCTCGTTCACTCTGTTCGTCTACTGTTAAGTGATGGACATCTTGTGGCTGAATGATGATGATCTACTGTTAGTTGCTATTTTCGTACTTTCACCGCTAACTGTCAGCTGTTCAGTAGTTACGAGAAACAGCTGACAAGCTTGGCAAATCGTCGCCTTAGGGCTCCAACAGACAGCTCGCGACGCCGCGCCGGTCGCGCGACAGTCGCCGACGGTCGCGCGCTGTCGCTGGCTTTGCAACGACTTGTATGTACGGTCGGGGACCACACTTTTGACCGAAATGAGTTATGAACACCACCTTATTCTGCGTTAAATGGAGATTGTATTGGTGAAGAGATCTAAGTAATAGCTCAACTAGCAGTTTGTTTTTCATTCAGATGTGAAGGGAGGTGAATGATTTTTTCCAGGCACTTATGTTTTAATTTTTTTTTACTTGGCTCTATCTCGGAACCACACAAGTGTGGCATAGCTCTCTTCACCACTAAGGCGATGAAATAATATGAGAATGCGATCACGCTTTTCTTGTCAACTCGTCTTTAGTCGTCATTTGCCAATACAATACAATACAAGGCACTTGTTGAAATGTAAACTGAACGCATTCTAATTTAGTGTAGATAGTATTTTTCCTTGAATGCATCCAAATGTCTGTCACTCTCTTTCGGTCGTAGAACAAACGTGTTGTTTTTCAAGTTGGCAAATAAATCTTTAATTACTTAAGTAATCCTGGTTTATTTGCTCATAATCCATCAGGTTATGGGCCCAGGACGGTTTTCAGGTCTCGGAAAATAATATTATTTGTTATTTTGAGAAAATACGAAAATTTTTAAAACACACGGGTTACCCTTAGCAACGGAAAAGAATGGCCGTTTCTGCAAGCAATGGAATTATCATTGACAAGCTTCGTGGTATGGAGGATTACAATAATTGGAAATTCATGATGCGGATGTTGTTGTTGCATGAAGATCTGTATGTCTGCGTGGAATCCGAGGATGGATGCAAGGATGATCGGAAAAAGCAAAGGGCATTGGCGAAAATTTGCCTTTCTGTGGGTCCATCAGCCTTGACTCACGTTCGGAACGCTGGGACGGCATTTGAGGCTTGGGGCAACTTACAACGTGCATACGAAGACAAAGGATTGTGCAGAAGGCTGGGATTGCTGAGATCTTGTTTGGTACGAAGTTGAAGGAGACCATTGATACATATATATCAAGGATAAGTGAGCTTTCACAGCAACTGAAAGATATAGATTCACCACTAGAAGACGAGTTCATCGCAATAATCATGTTGAGTGGCTTACCCAATGATTATGACCCTCTGATTATAGCGTTGGAGCACTCGAGCACAAAATTGTCCAGTGAAACCGTAAAGGCAAAGCTCCTACTGGAGAACATAAGGAGGGATGAAAAGATGGAACGACCGGAAGCCCAAGCGCTAGCTGTCAAGAAGGCTATAAGATGTTTTAAATGTAAGAAACAAGGGCATTTCAAGAAAGACTGTCCGAATAGAAACTCATCTGTGAAATTGCAAAATGAGAAAGGCAAGAGCCATGCACTACTTACTGCATTGTCTGTCAACGTACAGAATCATCTGTGGTACATTGACTCGGGTGCTACTAATCATATGTGTTATGACAGAGGAATCATGAGAGAATTCGTAACGGACACATCTTTGGAAGTGAACGTAGCCAACGGTGAGAAACTGCGCATTGGAGGTCGCGGCGTGGTGTCTATTGACTTGAATGACTGTGTAGGCACAATAACCAATGTATTTTATGTACCTAATCTGGCAGCGAATCTACTGTCAGTTAGTGAACTGGTTCGTAAAGGTCACCATGTAACATTTGACAGCAAGGGTTGTAAAATTTACTATGGTAAGGTGGTTATTGGTACAGCGTCTTATTTGGATGGTGTGTATCAGTTGAACACAAATGAAAGGTTGGAATGTAACATGTCGTCTGAGATTGCCATGAAGTCTAGTGTCAACTCCGGTGCAAATGACAGGGAATCTGTTCAGGTTTGCAGCGATAGAGGTAATGTATTCACGGAGGGAATGGAGACACAAGAGGTGTGGCATAAGCGGCTCGGACATTTGAATTCCAGGAGCATGAACCTAATGAAACAAGGAATGGTTACAGGTATGGATTATTCTAATACTGAATATAAAAATTGTGTTGCATGTCTGGAGGGAAAACAGACAAAATTGCCGTTTCCCAAAAGAAGTAGAACTAGGTCTAAGGAGATATTAGGGCTAGTGCACACAGACGTATGCGGACCAATGGAAGTAACTTCCTTGGGTGGGGCTCGTTACTTTGTAACGTTCATTGACGATTGTTCGAGAAAAACGTATATACATATATTTTCTACGAACAAAAGACCAAGTTATTGATAAGTTTAAGATTTTTAAAGCGTTAGTCGAAAATGAAACTAATAAGAAAGTAAAAGTTTTAAGGAGCGACAACGGTGGTGAATATCTTAATGGTGCATTTCAGGAGTACCTGGTAAACTACGGTCCCTTATTGTAGTCAGCAGAATGGCGTTGCTGAGCGTGCTAACCGTACAATTATGGAGAAGGCACGTTGCTTGCTGCAGGGAGCAGGCTTGAGCAAAGCATACTGGGCTGAGGCGGTTAACACAGCGGTTTACCTGAAGAATCTTTCACAGACTATAGCTGTCTGTGGCGCTGTTCCTGAAGAGCGTTGGTCAGGTAAAAAGGTAGATGTAAAGCATTTACGGGTTTTCGGATGTGTGGCCTATGCATTACAACCAAATCTACGTAAGTTGGATGCAAGGAGTAAGAAATATATCTTCGTTGAATATTGCGAGGGTACTAAAGGCTACAAGTTGATTGATCCGACGTGTCCGAAGAAAGTTGTCAAGGCAAGACATTTAACCTTCTTGGAAAATGTGTTTGTAAATGATGAGGTACTTCACAACAAGAAAGATTGTAAGGTAATAATACCTTGTGAGAGTATGCTAAATAACTCTAATGACACTGCTGAGCCTGATAGCAGAATTGTTCCGGGCACATCTGGCGTACAGCCACAGAACGTGAGCACACGTAGGGAGAATTTGGCTAGTTCAGGAGAATCTGAATCGTATGCAACAGAAGGTTCTGCTGATGAAACTTATGTTCCAGGTTCTTCAGACTACAATTCTGAAGACTCGAATGAAATAAGCTTTCAAGACATCTCGGATACGACTGAACGTGCTCAGCTGGCTGGTATGGTTAATAATGAGATTGATGTTCCTGATACAGTGCAAGAGGCTTTGGAGACCAGTGAGGCAGATCACTGGAAAGCAGCAATGAAGGAAGAGTACACTTCTTTTCTGAGCAATAAGTGTTGGACTTTAGTGGATCTACCTGAAGGAAAAAAGTGTGTAAAATGCAAGTGGGTATTTGCAAAGAAGAGAGGTCTTAACGGGGAGTTAATACGATATAAGGCTCGGCTCGTGGCAAAAGGCTTTACTCAAAAATACGGCATTGATTACACTGAAACTTTTTCGCTTGTGGTGAGGTATTCTACATTAAGAATATTACTAGCAATGGCCGCTCAATATGACATGGAAATTGAGCACATGGATGTAAAAACTGCGTTTCTAAATGGAGATTTACAAGAAACTGTTTTCATGGATCAGCCTGAGCATTTCAGAGAAACTGTAAAAGAAAACAAGGTATGTCTATTAAATAAGGCAGTGTATGGCTTAAAACAGGCGGCAAAATCATGGTATGACAAAATTAACCATGTTTTGACTGAAAAACTGAAGTTCAGAAAGCTGTTATCGGAACCATGTGTGTTTGCTCATAGTGATGGAGTAGAGCTTATTATTATAGCTCTATATGTCGATGACATAATATTATTTTAAACGAGAGGCTCACACGTAAGGAAGGATTCTTTAAAGAAGCAATTAATGAGCGACTTTGAAATGAAAGACTTGGGTCAGGCAAGTCATGTCTTAGGCATGAGACTCAGGAGAGCTGATGGTAAAATCACTTTAGATCAAACTAACTATTTGAACAAGATTCTGGAAAGGTTTAAGATGTCCGATTGCAAACCGGCTCAAACTCCAATGGAATGTGGATTGAAGTTGAAAAAGGCTACAAACTCCGATTGTAAGTTAGAGTACAGAAATCTGATTGGAAGTTTGATGTATCTGGCGGTCTGGACGAGACCGGATATTGCGTATGTTGTCAGTTATTTAAGTCAATTTAATAACTGTTATTCAGAAGAGCACTGGAAGTCTGCTAAGAGAGTTTTACGTTATTTAAAAGGTACGTCTGGCTTTGGTCTAACTTTTGGGAAAGGTGAACTAAAGATCATCGGTTACACAGACGCAGATTGGGCGGGAAATGAAGTTGATCGTCGCTCATATATTGGGTACGTTTTTTCTCTTGGTAGTTCTGTTGTGTCTTGGGAAAGTCGCAAACAGAGAACAGTGGCTCTGTCTAGCGCTGAGGCCGAGTACATGGCAATCTCAGACGCATGTAAGGAGGGGTTATTCTTGCGAACCTTCTTAAATGAATGTTCTGGTGAAATATGTACTATTAACCTGTTTAACGACAGTCAGTCGGCTCAGAAGATATGCAACAACATATCGTTTCATGCTAGGACGAAGCATATAGACATAAGGCACCATTTTGTTCGGCAATTGGTTAACGAAAAGTTTGTGTCTATAGATTATACACCTAGTGGTGATATGGTGGCTGATGTTTTAACGAAAGCATTGACCAAAGAAAAACATAATAAGTTTACTACAGTGTTATGTTGTAAGTAGCTTGTATATGTTTGTTCTTGTGTTCATATTGATTAAGTATGAACGTAGTCTTAATTTGGATAGTTTTAGTCAAGGGATGGTAAGGCAACTTGTCTGAAATTAGAATGTTTAGTTTAAGGGATGGTGTTGAAATGTAAACTGAACGCATTCTAATTTAGTGTAGATAGTATTTTTCCTTGAATGCATCCAAATGTCTCTCACTCTCTTTCGGTCGTAGAACAAACGTGTGGTTTTTCAAGTTGGCAAATAAATCTTTAATTACTTAAGTAATCCTGGTTTATTTGCTCATAATCCATCAGCACTGATATATTTTGTGAGTCATTGTCAAAATGTAAAATTAATATTTCCAAGGTTTTCTAATAGTATTTCCAGATTCATCAAAGTTTTGTAATTTATATTTCGTTTTAGTTTAATTGGGTATTGACAGGATGTCAAATGAGTTACTTTTAAAACGGAATTTCGTATGAAAATACTTGCTTGTGATGTCACATTTCGGAGCACTATTTTTATGTTTCATCTATTTAAAAATTGTAATAACTAGTATATGATTAAAAGAAATACATTTTCCGAATCATTTTGTAATTTTTGTTTTAATTGAGCATCTCAAATAATTTATTGTTGATACTGTGACCTCTCAATGTAGGTACTATCAATAGTTTAAAAAAAAACGAGATAATGTTGTGCCCACCTGTAATTGGCTAACATACTAGAATAGATCCTGTTATAAGCTATTATAATGTAATACTTGTATGTTGCCTGTTGGTGTGCCTTAAATAAATAAATAAATACAAAGTTTATATGACTTAATTCTTTATTCCATTACTTTATCGAAATAAACAAGAATTGACTGTCTAGGCGGTCAAGCGGTATCGCCTGCTCACTCGTCGGTTGTGGGTTCAATACCCACTGTGCTCACTGGGGGTTATTAATCTTTGTATAGCCTCGTAAGGCCCGACCTTGAAAATGACAATTGATTTTGTGATCACTTGAAGACATTGGGCCTCACGAGGATAGGTGTATCTTAATTTTTCTGATGCCTGGTTACAATAGCACAGGGCATCCAAGTATGTGACCCGGACAAGTGATCGTGTGATGTAAAAATTATTATCAACAAAAATTGACAAAGTACCTTAAGTTTCGGCCCGAAACATCGTATACTGGACTGAAACTAGGTCTAAACAAGAGCTTGAGTGTGCCCCAGCGAGGCCGGGCTCAGTCGAGATCGATCTATGGGCGGAGAAAGAAAGTTACGCAAAAGTCGGTCATTTCCGCAATGCTCCTCTCATCTTGATCTGTAATTCGTATGCGAAAAACATAAACATAAACATTTACATACAGGCACATACATTGCTTCTGGCCCCATTCTAAGGTACGCTGTGTCGTGGGAACCAGAAACAGTGACGTCACAAACATGTAAACATCCAAGACCAGGGGTTTTTTTTTCGGTCCCCAGCCGGGATTCGAACCCGGGACCTCTCGCATGGTAGTTAGATCTGCTAACCACTGCACCACAGAGGTCGACTAGAAAAGTATTTTCTTTATCTCGTCAATATTTTTATGTTTTTATTGACTTTTCAACATGAGTCACATTTTTTCACAGTTTGCAAAGACTCTATGGCTCTATTGAGAGGCTACAGAATACAGTCCTACATCTTGTCCGAAAGCTATCTCAGTGTCGTCAACAGCAGGTTGTCCATGCAAAATATTTTTTTGCATTATAGGTAAGTGTATCCTTTTTTTTATATCTTCTATATAAATAAAATTCAAGGTCCTGACTGACTGATTCATTCACTCATCAACGCCCAGCCCAAGCCGTTGTCCCTAGGAAGCTGAAATTTTGCACAGAGAGTATAGACTCTATAGTATATAATGTAGGCAAGGAATAAGACCGGGTTTTTTTTTTAATTCATCCCCTAAGGGGCTAAAAAGGGTTGCCAAAATTTGTACGGGATTTGTTCTTGAAACTTAAAATAAATACTCTTCAACACAATTAATTGAACACGTGTTTCGTCGTTTTTATAAATGTAACCCTTAAGGGAGTGAACGGAGCTGCAAAATTTTGAACTAAAGTCCACGCGGAGGGAGTCGCGGGCGAAAGCTAGTCTATAATATTTTCATTTCTTATTTGCAGAAAGTCATAATCCATTTTTAACATCTCGTCGATTTAGAAAATATATTGTTATAAATGTGTATATAAATATATATAAGATATTTGTAAGATACTTTTTTTTAAATATTATTATCAGTTTTGTAAATACGCTACCAATTAGTTTATATCGTGGGTAAAGAACCAGAGTAGCGTAAGGGCAAAAATTGAACTTCATTTTGGCAGTAAACAAAAATCATTTTTTTGGATACGTTTTTTTTTTACTAAGCAATCGACTCACAATATCGATCCAGTTTTTTGGCACATAAAAATACGAAGGATTTAAAAGCGAATGGCGAAAACCAAATTTTTTACAATTTTTGCCCTTTTGCTACTCTGCTTCTTAACCCACGATCTTCGTTTTATTAAATATTACCATATTATGTAAAGTTATAAATAATAACACAAAATAAACCTTACCTTATTGCAAAAAAAAATAAAAAAATTAGGGACATATGTACCAAAAAAAAAGTGTGTATATTGTATTACAATATTGTTTTATGTATATATGCCCCACCTTAAAATACATTTAGGTACTTTTACGTATTCTATCTGTCTGTTTTGCGCGCCTACCTCATTTTTTGCCTCTCCTGTACCTCCTGCGGGTTGGTAGAAAATGCCATTAGCATTAAGTCCACCTTGTGTACACTATTTTTTTGTGCAATAAATAATTAATATTAATAATACAGAATATAGTTTAACCTGCAGAATTTTATGTGGGCCGACTGGCTCGTCATAACAATGATTTTTAATTGTTATTTTCAAAGTCATAACGCAACTCCATAACAGTAGATGTTTGTTTGCTATTTAGAAGTTATTTCCATCTTTAATTTTTTAATTAAATTTTTTTATTCGGGAAACCAACCAGCTTTACAATTTCACATAATCCTTAGAGTAGACAAGCTTAATAGCGATTTATAGGTTAACAGATTTATAGATTTATAGGAAAAATACAACGTACTGAGCATTTATGTTAAAATACACAATATGAAATTTGAGAAAACTGGATCAACTAGAGATAACATACAATTTGGTACTTAATTTAAACACAACGAACTTGCATTATGTACAATGTACATATTGTTATAAGCGGCTTAACAAAAATTTAATCTTCATAATGAGCCAAATACTTATTACAAAAAAATAAATATACAATTAGATAAAAATAATCAGATATCATCTACCATAAACTAATGTTTTGGATTACACACACCGCGTCCAATGGCGTCCATATCATACGAAGTATTTTAGGGCTGTTACCTGTATCCAACCTGTTAACGTACTGGAACGGATATTTGACGTAACTCGCTTATCTATCGAAGGCTTATTTATAGGAAAGGGCGCAGTTTGCGTCACAGAAATCCAGGCCTCACAGTAATAGAGTTATTGGGCGCTGAGATTAGATTACCGGCCAAGACTCGCGTGCTTGTTATTAAAACAGTTTTAGGTCAGCAAACAAACATGCAATGCCTAATTTAATAGGTTTACTAACATTTTTTTCTAGCTAAGTCATTGTGTAAAATGAGGTTTGATGCGGGTCGCTTGAGCCTACTTAGCAACGTTCCAATTTTCATATTTCTAAACGTAGTAAAGTTATTATATGGCTGGTTATCCTGGTTTCGGATTAAACTTTGTAGGGGCAGTTGAATTTATTTGTTAAATTGTATTTTATAAATGAATGTCGATGAAGCGAAAGTGATTTGTCAGGATTGTGGCAGGTAGCAGTCCCTGGTCTCTGACTACCCCTGTGGGATGCAGGTGCGGGATATGTACGTATGTATGTATTTTACAAATAACACATGCAAGCGGTTTGTGGGGTCGGTGGGGGATATCTTTTAAGACTCGGTGAATAAATATGTAATCTAATGTTACCAAAGCTTTTTTTTCGTGCGCACTTTGTAAATTGACAGCCGTTAACAGTATTCCGGCATGTACCGATCAGAAACCAGAAATTTATTTCAACGTAAAGCATAATTTGCATTATGTTTTTTGAACGTCAATGTACTTGTAATGTTAGCCGCTGGCTTGGGGACAAAGAAGCAGCGAAAAAAACTCCACTCTGGCTATCTTTTCTGAAATCACCATAAATCAAATTCATAGGTTGTTACAAATATTTATCTACCTAAGAAGCTTAAGACCCATGAGAGCAATCAAAACTTGCAATGTTGCAAAACATTACCTACTATTCTTAATAAAGTAAGACAACGAGAAGACACGACACGGCACGAAAGTCGGCACCCGTTCACAACTTTGTTTTTTATTCAGCTGCGCTTGACCTTGAAAAATACAATTATAATAGACGATCTCGACCGACACATGCCGGAGTGGTCTGAGGTGGCACAAGACAGAGACATGTGGTCTAAGTTGGGGGAGGCCTTTGCCCAGCAGTGGGACACACTCGAGGCTACGTAAAAAAAATAAAAAAATACAAACCATTGTCATAGTGATCCGATAGTTAAGACACGTTGGTGGGCCACTCGTTAACGGTGAAGGAAAACTTCGTGAGACAATCTGGCCGAAGTGATGTCCACAGACCTCAGCGGTTGAAATTACTAGTGTGCACTGGGCAGGCGTGGTAATTAAGGCCGTACAGTCGACAGCACATCATGGTATACACCCATGCACTCTACTCCGTTGCGTTACGGGCGACCTTGCAACTAAAATGTGAAGATTGACGTGCTGTCGACTGTGCGTTATCTCTAAGAGAAGGGCGTGTCCCCATAAAAAAGCGTGGTATGTAGTTGGTTACGGTCTTACATGCGGCAACATAATAACGTTTTGTTTTAATGGTTTTTCAAGTCAATATAAACCAAAGTCATGATCAATGGCCACATTGATCCAATACCGGTCGTCGTAGAAGGTCACCTTCTCGAAATCGTTTCCGAATACACTTACCTCGGGCAGATTCTGCAGTTAGGTAAAAACAATTTCGAGAAGGAGGCCAAGAGGAGGATCCAGCTGGGCTGGGCAGCGTTTGGGAAACTACGTCGAGTCTTCTCGTCATCCATACCGCAATGCTTGAAAACAAAAGTTTTCAATCAGTGTGTCCTACCTGTTATGACCTACGGAGCCGAGACATAGACACTCACGAAAGGGTTGGTCCACCAGTTTAAAGTCGCTCAGCGAGCTATGGAGAGAGCTATGCTCGGAGTTTCTTTGAAGGATAAGATTCGTAACGAATACATCCGACAGAGAACCAAAGTTATCGACATAGCTCAGAGAATTAGCAAGCTGAAGTGGCAGTGGGCTGGCCATATTTCGCGAAGAACCGACAACCGCTGGGGTAAACGTGTTCTTGAGTGGAGACCGCGACTCGGCAAACGTAGTGTAGGACGCCCTCTAACCAGGTGGGATGACGATCTGCGAAGGACTGCAGGTAGATGCTGGATGCGGCAAGCTGAAGACAGGGCGCTATGGCGCTCATTAGGGGAGGGCTATGTCCAGCAGTGGACTAATATAGCCTGATGATGATGATGATGATGATGATAAATAGGTTTTAGACATAAAGAAGTGGCGTGCTTTGGGGGACCTAGTTATGTGCAGCAGAGGGCTTGTAGGGGGTTGATTGATTGATAAATACATGAATAATAATGATTATTAACGCCATTCCAGATACACTTACTTGATTTTATGTCGGAAGAATCCGACTAGGTTTCGTTCTGATTCGCAGAGCTTATGTTTAGTGCTTACGAAAGTTTTAGTTTAATCCATCTCTCTTATATTATGTAACTTCTCACTCTATCGGGTTGAGCAATTAGACAACTCGAAAGAGTCAAAATAAGAATGTATATGGCAGTTCGGAGTAGGAGTATGAGATACCTACTGGGAAAAAAGTCGCAGAATGTAACAGTGTGACATAAGGTGGTGTTACATACCGGGAACAAAAGGGGTAAATCAGACAGCTCCATACAGTGGAGTCTTACGTAAGTGGACTCCTGAGTCGGAGCGGAATGGACCATCGAAGTCGTCCCGATGTCAGAGTAATAGCTAGTTTGTCTGGAACTCGCGCTATTGGTGTTCTGCTGATAAAACTGCGCTCGTTTACGAAGAAACTTCAATGACACCTTGATGGGACATTACCGGATTGTTGTCGTCTGAATACCATTCTTAACTCGTAAATCGACGTCACAAGCATTTGGTAGGATTTGTCATTTTTATACTTTACAGGTCAGGTTGAGTCGCTCGTAACCCTGAATCGCTCGTAGCCCCGGCCGCCTGAGTGATCTTAAACGATCACGAAGGTGAAGCAACATAGGACGCGTTCAGTGCATGGATGGGTGACCGTTCTATGACTAACGCTAGTGGCATTTTTCCGAGCTGTTCCGTGCTTCGCAAGGCACGCTTAGCAGTTGGTGCCGACTTCATCGATAGATGGCAATCGTTAAGAGAAGTCGGACGCCTTAGGGCGGCTTGAAAACTTCTGACAGTAAGACCAGCAACTAGTGTTACTTCCTCTACCAATTCGCCCTTGGCCTCCGTGGTGGAGTATGGCCTATACCTTCCTCAGGGGAGAGACCCTCGCCCCTCGGTGGGGACACAATTGGTTGATGATGATGATGATACTTTACAGGAGAGCGAGCTTACAAGTTACTATAAGGCTACAAACGACATTATGCACCCGAATTATCCCAGCAATCGAATAGAAATTATGTTTCTCAGTGGGAAGATCTGCGGCCCGATGGTCGGACGATGTCATTGCGTCGGCGGAAGGTCTTTGGATGCGAACAGCGAGAGATCGTGTGAAATGGCATTTGGGGGAAAAGGCCTATACCCAGCAGTGGGCAGCGATGGGCTGATGATGATGTTTCTCAGATGGTTAGAAAAGCTCAACAAACATCGAGAATTGTCAACGACGGAATCGCTAAGTGTCAGTAAAAATACTTGTCTTGTTTTATTCAGCATGAGCATAGAATAAAATAATATTCTTGTCTCATTATTTGGCTCAGTGAACTTTATCGGAATCTTTCGCAAAAATCATAAGTGAATTTTACTTAGTTTTCGCTGGAGAAGGCATTTATACGAGGGCTGCTACTTATGTATGCGGAATAGAAAAAATAAACAAATGTATATGGCTAAATATGCTTTTATTGTTTTTCAAAGTATTCTCCACTATGATCGATGCACTTTTGCATTCGATGAAACCGATTTGTAAAACACTTTTTCCACTCTGATTGAGGTATCTCCAAAACGTGCTGTTTGAACGCAACTACGACATCTTCACGGGTCGAAAATCGTTGACCACGTAATTTATTCTTTACATTTGGGAATAAATAGAAATCATTGTGAGCCAAATCAGGGCTGTACGGTGGATGATCCATCAATTCTATTTTTTGACCATCCAAAAATGTAGTTGTTTGCTGAGATGTATGACAGCTGGCATTGTCATGGTGAAGTATGATTCTGCGTCGCTGGTTGTTTTGGCGTATTTCTTCAAATACTTCGGGCAAACAAATGGTCGTGTACCACTCCGAATTAACCGTTCTGCGATTCTCCAGTGGTATTGTAGCCACATGGCCAATAATACCAAAAAAGCAGGCCACCATTTGCTTTACAGTGCTTTTTGCACGAGCCACTTTCGTAGGGTTCGGCTCATTTTGAAATACCCAAACTGTTGATTGTTGTTTAGTTTCGGGATCGTACGCGTAGATCCAGGATTCGTCACCTGTGTAGATATTATAAACAGATTTTGAGTCACCTCCGTTGAATTTTTTTAAGGTTTTCTTGCACCATTCGACGCGAGCATCTTTTTTTTTGATCCTGAGTTAAGTTGTGCGGGATCCAACGCGAACAAATTTTTTTTACAGACAAATATTCATGTAATATCCTATAAATGCTCGTCATACATATGCCCAGAATAGCCTCTATCTCGCGATACGTAACATGGCGGTCTTGCATGATTAGTTTTCGCACAGCTTCAATATTTTGTGGCACAACCACCGATTTCGGGCGACCTTCTTTAACTTCGTCCGTGAGCTTACTGCGCCCACGATTAAACTCACTAAACCAGTGATACACAACAGTCGTTTTTGATGGAGCTTCACCACCAAAAGTCGAAGTTAATTGATTTACGCACTGTTTGTTGCGTTAAACCACGTCGAAAATCGTAATAAATCATAGCACGAAAGAACGAATTTGACCATGGAGGTCAGACATTGCGTTTAAAATTATTGGAATCCCAGATTCCGCATACATAAGTAGCAGCCTATGCGTGGAGGGAGTAAAAAGCCTATGTAATCTTTTCAATCATTTATTTAACTTTTGACAGCTCGAGTACTAGTGCAAATAGTGATACCCTAAAGTATTACCGATTCAATTTTTTTATAATCGATTTTACTCATGATTAATTTGACGACCTCTGTGGCGTAGCGGTTAGCGCATCTGCCTACCATGCGAGAGGTCCCGGGTTGGAATCCCGGCTAGGGACAAAAAAAAACCCAGGTCTTGGATGTTTACATGTTTGTGACGTCGCTGTTGCTGGTTCCCACGACACAGGGTATCCTAGTGTGGGGCCAGAAGCAATGTATGTGCCTGTATGTAAATTTCATGTTCATTAATTTAAAAAAAAATGACTTAACATATACATATTTTATATTTGCTTAACATTATACATTTTTTTATAAATATACACAGGTATTTATGATGTGAAGTGCTGTGGTGTAGCGTGCATCAATCGCTGTTGATGTTTTCCTTCACAAGGCCTCTAAGCCTGTATTGATAGGGTCTTGCCAAGAGTAGATAGTCTAGGCGCTGGGTAAAATTCAACAAAAAATATGGACCAGGTTCTACAGCCTCTGTTTAAAGTCACTTTATTTATTTTGTATCACTCAAGTGAAAGTTGGAAGAAATTTACAACGTGAATATTACATTTAGAAAGCAAAGGACTTAAGACGACATATACTGTCAAACGATGCCAAAATTAATGGTTTATAGTTTTACATATCAAGACCTCTGGAGAACGTATTATTATCTTCTTAATATTATTATCTTCTTGAGTTCTACATAACTTTCTGTAATTTCTGTACGCATCGCGAAGTCTTATAATAATATTAAAACTTCTTCACACTGTAGAGTTGAAACCGTGGAAACCTTTAGAGTGGAATTGCTATTATAACTTCACAAATGTACAAAACTTAGAAAACCAATTATTCGGTACATACTCACACTGAATCGTATCTGGGTCTCTTACTTCTGAGTCCATTGTTCTACCCACTGGGCTACCACCGCACTCGTTAATGTGAAGGAACACATTGTGAGGAAAGCCGCGCCGTGGTTGGCTCCGAACGTATTGGCTTGTCTTTTCTGTGGGCTAGGCCAATTAGGCTGTCTACATTGATGATTGTCCACCTACATTAATAATTGTTAATAATTAACAACGGGTTCGGCGGGGGTTTCGCGGGGCGAGGCGGGAGGCGCACGCGCGCTCTCCTCCGGCGCCGCAAAACCGGGGATTTTAGGTGAATTTCACAAAAGAAATTTTTTTTTACATATTTTTTGCTTTAGTATCATGAAAGTAACCACCCCTGAGTCGGATTTAACTGGACAAATCAACACCTCGTATAAATGTTTATGTTTATGTTATGTTTATATGCAAAGGGAAATGTTTTTTAAATTTTTGTTATCCGTCGGTCAGTCAGTCAAGCCACTTTTACTCGGAAACGTGTAAGTATCGAGTTGAAATTAAAACCATGTACTCAAGCCTACATTCCCTTGAAGCTGTGTAAAAATCAAACTTCTACCTTTTGGGACATGGTCCCAAATCTAGGATACCCTGTATTCATAAGGACTCGTTTTTAACTGCCTCTCCCATGTTTTAATGTTTGCTGGAAGAAATCTCTAACAGAAGTAAATACGCCTTTGTACAAGCTGTTTTGTATTTATGTTTATTCTGTTATGTAAGTATTTGGTGTACAATAAACTAAAATAACAAGAAAGTTTTCACCACGTTTCCACCTTCGGGGATAACGGGCGTGAGTTTATTTATTTTTTTGTTTTTGTTTTCACCACAGTAAAAGTTGGTTTTTTCAACCCGATTTCTAACTAACTTTACAACATGGATTCGAACCCTGATCACCCATTCGCTGCCGTGAATCTCCCGCTGTGCCATATCGGCTGAAACACTTCACACTTCACACTTCTCTCCTAATATCACTAAAACCCCAGCGCCACTTATGCACGTACGGAATTCTCTATAACTTGTTGAGCCTTGACCCAATTTCGCTCTAAATTACGTAGCAATACGACATGTATTTGCGTGGAGCATCGCTACAAGGGATCCGATCATAACCTTCTAATTCGACGTTGTATAGGAGGACTTATGGCATCCAATTTGATTTAGTACTGTTTCAAATGACGCACTCAAACTAGATGGCGGAAGCCTGTTTCATAAAACTAAAATCGAATGCTTTGCCCATGAAACATTTCTGTAGCATACCTTAAAAAGAGCATACCGAAAAAAACCTTATTAAGAGGGAAGAATAGTGCGTGCTCGTCTATACAAAAAGAGAAAACGTTTTTACGCTTCTAAATATTTTCCAATCTCCATGATTTTTTAGTATGTTATTGACACAATAAATAACTAGGCTTATAGCTGTTTCTTTTTTCAAAATTTGCTATAGATTCAAACTTATAAGCACCTCAAGTAACGTAATTTTTGTGAACAAAACTGTGTCGAATTAAGCCGTTTGTTGAACAAAAGCAATGTATTTTTTTTTAAAAGGGAAGCCTTTAGAGTGTAAACTAGCTTTTGCCCGCAACTTCGTTTGCGTTGAATTTGGGATAGGTACAAATAAGTAGCATACAGAGGACATTTGGGATAGAATTTAATAGAATAGAATGAGTCCTCTTAATTGTACATTTGCAAGAAAGACATTCCTTTGCAAAACCTGAAGATCATCATCATCATCAACTCATTATGACCCTACCGAGTGGCACGGGTCTATTCCCTGAGAAAGGTATAGGCCATACTCCACCACGAGGGCCAAGTCCGGATTGGTGGAGGCTTGTAAAATTAGTGGATGGTCTTAATGCCAGAAGTGTTCAAACCGCCCTACGGCCTCTGACTTGGCTTAACGACTGTCATCTATCGACGGCAGCCGGCACCAACTGCTTAACGTGCCTTGCGAAGCACGGAACCGCTCGGGAAAATGGCACTAGCGTTAGCTCATATCCCCGGCTGCCTGAGTGATCTTAAGCAATCATGAAGGTTAAGCAACATAGAGCGCGTTCAGCGCATGGATGGGTGACCATCTATGACTAAAAATTCCTTATTTAGCATAAAAGTTATAAATGGTAAAAACCAAAACACGGTCGTGGTTTATATATTGACATACACGAACATACATCATACATTAGGCTAAAAAAATAAAAAAACCTTTCCAAACTTTGTGCATAAAATGAGGAATATGTAAGGACAATATGTTCTAAGGTCGTGAGGCGGGCTGAGAGGAGCGGGATTCAAATAATATTGTTCTCTAGCTTATTGGCTCTTGGATGCTCGACTAGTCGCTTGGCTATTTCTGTCTAAGCTGCAGTGTGATTTGAAAATCGTTCAAAGTCCTGACTGACTGATTCATTCACTCATCAACGCCCAGCCCAAGCCGTTGGACCTAGGAAGCTGAAATTTTGCACAGAGGGTCTATAAATAATGTAGGCAAGGAATAAGGCCGGATTTTTTTAAATTCAACCCTTAGGGGGGCGAAAAGGGTTGCCAAAATTTGTATGGGTATAAAGAATGTTGTCTAATTTTCATGAAACTTAAAATAAACACTCTTTAACACAATTGATTGAACACATGTTTCGCCGTTTTTCTAAATTTGACCCTTAATAGTGAACGGGGTTGCAAATTTTTCAACTAAAATCCACGCGGACGGAGTCGCGGGTGAAAGCTAGTTTTAAATAAATATGCTTTGAATTGTGAAAAATAGTACTGTGGAAGAGCAATTGAGTTGGTCAGTGCCAACTTAGTTTTGTTTTATATTCGTAATTGTTGGTACAAAAACCATTTTAAACCATTGCGAGATAGATGCTATTGGCCAGCCCAGTACCACTTTAACTTGGCGGTCGCAACATAAAAAAAACTTAATGAGCGTTATTATTAACAAGCAAACACTGACGATTATATCCAAGAGGGGTATGCAAAGACCAGGGACTGCCACTTGCCAAGGTCCTGACAGATCACTTTCGCTTCACCGACATTTATTGGTTATTGCAAGCACGAACGCTTGCTTAGGATAATTTTCAACTTTACCTTTGCTAATGCAGCCCTTATTTCTGCCTCGGTATCATGACCTCAATAGCTCAGTCAATCCTGCGTCAATCCTATCAACGGACTTGGCCTCAGCGAATACAAAGCAATGCAATACAGCAACAGAACTGGCAATGTTGGATTAGATCCAAAATGGCCGTTTTGAACGAAACTGGGCGTAACGCGAAACGTTCCACATTTGAAAGTTCGACCTCGTTTCTGTGACGTCATCACGGGCCCTCAGCAACTGCACGCCGGTGGCTGCCAGACGTTGTAAGGGCCTGTTCACACAGTCAACGACGACAGCGTTAGTGACAGCGACAAAGTTCGCCGAAAATCGTCAGCGAAGTCGTGGCAACAACATATAGATATTAGATACTTTTTAGTATTAAGCTCGCCTTTGTACAGATTTTTTCTTGTGCAATAAATGTTTTTTCAATTCAATTCAATTATAAACATCGGTGTACATTTAAACTTACAACCAATTCACAGGTTGACTTAGATTTATATATCACGCTAGAAACTTAGGTGTCCCTGTACTTACTACGGTTTTCAACGCCCCGCTTCGCGAGACTTCGTAAAAAGTGTGACAATACACCTAAATAAGGTGTTTTAAAATACCTTTACTCTCTAATGGTCAGTAGTTAAAATCTTACAAACACCTATATTACTTTTAAATGTTTTATCTGTAGTCTCCTAAATTTAAGAAACATCGCGAACATGAGTCTAAATTATAATTAAGATAATTCATATTCGCGATATTTTGTCTGATGCTATAGATAAAAAAAAACATAATAATAATGATCGGCAGCCCTAGATAAAACATTAAAAAGTAATATATACATTTTTAAGAGTTTAACTACTGCCCATTAGAGTGTCAAACTATCACTAGATATGATTTTATTTCAGCTGTACTGAGTTTCAGATAATAAAAAATACTTAAATTACTATCACTGAATGTATTAATGACGGCGGTGGCCAAAATTGTATTAATAGGATTTTTACTTGTTACTTTTACTATCACTAGATATGATTTTATTTCAGCTGTACTGAGTTTCAGATAATACAAAATACTTAAATTACTATTACTGAATGTATTAATGACGGCGGTGGCCAAAATTGTATTAATAGGATTTTTTCTGTAAAATCAATAAAACCAACTTTTCCCCCAACGCAGGCGCAGCGCAAAAAGTCCCATGCAAATCCGTGCGCTCGAAGAACCCAGCCTTAAAATAAGAAATAGAAAGAAATAAACTCACGCTCGTTATCCCCGACAAGGTAGCAGAGGCACCAATCACTAGAACTGGGCCCACGTTTTGCCGAGTTTATTAGGTCCCAAACGTGACAAGTGGCAAGCCTGTCGCCGTTATCCGGGCACAATTTATCATCGAATGGTGTTTCTGTACAAACAAACAAATGTACGTAACTAAAAGTCATTGGTACATGCGTGGTTCGAACCCAGACCCTCATGATCGAGAAGCAAGGGTCAACCCCACTACGCCACCACCGCTTGTATTAAATTATCCCGTTAATTACTAGTATCTTTATTATTATTACAGACAACTGAACCGAGAACATTAAATATGCATGAGTTACTACTGACATTTCGGTGGCATTTTGATCTCTTTAATGTATCGCAGTCGCTCGTGTGCACAGCCCTTTAGGTGTATTCACATCTAACCGACCATTCGCGGCATTATCAATTCTAGGTAACGGCATGCATTTGGATGGATGGAGTCTCAGCATAATAAATATTATGAGGAAAAAGAGGTGAAGAATCCCATTATGTTAATGTTGTAAGATTGTGATACTGGCTATGTGTGTGAGTACTCGGCTGGACAATTTCAAAACCTAGCAAATGGCACATCTAAGAAAAAACAGGTTTTTGCATTTTGCAGCTTACTAGACATTGCATTTGTGATTAATAAGAAGAGTATTGCCCGAAATACTAGGCTTTATTTAGCAAAAACATTGACGTATGTATGTATCAAACCATCATCATCTATTTCCAGGAAATTCTCTCCATGCATATGAGGTGCTAAGTGACGGTTTGCTACTACAGATTCTCTTCCATTGGAAAAGCGAATTCGAGAGTGCTGTGAGTTTGCTTCAAGTAGCTCTACTTCTCCCACAATAGGATCATGTTTGCTCGTTCGGGGCTCTCTGCTCTTGGTTCCACCTGGCTTTAATTTGAGATTGGTTGATCTTGAGCCTCTTCCCAAGTTTCTTCACCATCATCATCTATTTCCAGGAAATTCTTTCCATGCATATGAGGTGCTAAGTGACGGTTTGCTACTACAGATTCTCTTCCATTGGAAAAGCGAATTCGAGAGTGCTGTGAGTTTGCTTCAAGTAGCTCTACTTCTCCCACAATAGGATCATATTTGCTCGTTCGAGGCTCTCTGCTCTTGGTTCCACCTGGCTTTCATTTGAGATTGGTTGATCTTGAGCCTCTTCCCAAGTTTCTTCACCATCATCATCTATTTCCAGGAAATTCTCTCCATGAGGTGCTAAGTGACGGTTTGCTACTACAGATTCTCTTCCATTGGAAAAGCGAGTTCGAGAGTGCTGTGGGTTTGCTTCAAGTAGCTCTACTTCTTCCACAATAGGATCATATTTGCTCGTTTTGTGGTGGTTTCTTAGCAAAATGGGCCCGGGCCTGCTTAGCCACGAGGGTAAAGATTGGCCGCTTGCTGAACGCCTCGGGTGCGTGAACATCCGTTCTCAGGGAGTGCAGTTTGTTGCTGTTACACAACAGAGACTGGATAGCGTGGAGTGCACCCATTAGCACGTTTTCCTATTTGGTTACAGGTAAGTCTTGAGTCTCCAAAGCCAATTCTATTGTCTTCCAGATGATTCCATTATAATTGTTACAATGTTAATAGGGAGGACATCCAAATAAACATACCTCGATCATAAAGGTTTTCCTTTTTTCTTTTCTCGTTTTAAGGTAAACAATAATAACTTACTAGTGTATCTAATAAAAAATCGCGATTGTACCAGGGTCTAGATTCTGCTTATACATTGTAGTACAATGACAGTAGCAAGAACGCTTCGATTTCATTTCATTGCCACTTCAAGTCAACGTGAGCTCACGTATCAATAATTCCAGGCGTTAATGGAATTAAAAATCATGTCAAAAGACCCCTCCATGTGACTGTAATTTAACTATAATGCACTAACAGAATCAAGGTTAAATGTGTAATTATTCCTTATTCCCTTTGTAATAGTGGTGTAAAATTATAAAGCCCCAGTGCCAACGCGTCACTGTCACGTGTCAAAGCGTTGTGAAATAAAAATACCGCCGCTAATAAACTCTGAAAATAATCTGCCCGTTTATAATAACTTCGATATAAAATAGAGCCTTTTTTAATTGCACAGCTCTGTGACCGGGTTAGAGTGGCCTCGTTCACGAACTCTGCGCCACAGAATAATCACAGAAGTTGCTGTTAAATAGAAACGGAAATTAAAAACAGAAGCGTCTATTAAGCAGCTAAAAATGTTATTATTATTAAAATCCGGTTCGAGTATTGACATAATTTGGTTTTCTAAGTTACGAACGCATCAGCATCAACCCATTATGTCCCCACCGAGGGGCACGGGTCTCTTCCCTGAGGAATTTATAGGCCATACTCCACCACGTGGGCCTAGTCCGGATTGGTGGAGGCTTGTAAGGATAGTGGCTGGTCTTACTGTCACAAGTTTTCAAGCCGCCCTAAGGCCTCTGCCTTGGCTTCTTCTTCTTCTTAAGGTGCCTCTCCGACTAGCAAAGGTTGGCAGTCAATCTGGCATATTACACTCGATCCCTAGCGAGGCGAAACAGGTGTGCAGCACTCGCTATCCCCGTCCAATCCCTAATGTTTCGCAGCCACGACTTTTTCCTCCCACCAACGCGCCTTTTCCCGGCGACTTTTCCCATCATAATGAGTTGTAGCAGCTCATATCTGTCATGTCTTATGATATGACTTAAGTAACCAACTTTCCTCTGTTTGACGGTTTGCAAAAGTTCCCGTTTTTGTTGCACTCGGCGGAGGACCTCGTCATTGGTAACCTTGTCGATCCAGCTAATAGAAAGCATCCGTTTGTCGGCCCACATTTCGAACGCTTCTACACGTTTTCAGAGATCTTCTTTAATTGTCCAAGCCTCACATCCGTATAGAAGGATTGGCCAGATATAACATCGGACCATTCTAATGCGTAAGGAGAGCTTGATGCTGCGATTACATAAAACACGTTTCATTCTGTTGAATGAACTGCGAGCGATTTCTATTCGGGTTTTTATTTCCTGATCACTGGTCCACGACTCGTTTAACCAAGTGCCAAGATATTTGTACGCCTTTACTTGCTCGAGCACATGTCCATCAACTGATATGCTCGTGCTTGGTGGATCTTTATAAGTAAAGACCATGACCTTCGTTTTCGCCACGTTAAGCTTAAGACCAGCATTTCCACTGCACCTGTTCACTCGGTCAATTACACTCTGAAGCTCAAGTTCTGATGATGCTATAAGAACTGTATCATCTGCGTATCTTAGATTATTAATAAGGCGCCCATTGATCTTTACACCACAATCTAGTCCTTCTAACGCTTCTGTCATAATTGCTTCAGAGTAAATATTGAAAAGAGTGGGTGACAAAATACAACCCTGTCGCACTCCCCTTTTTATCTCAACCTCATTAGTTTCCTCTCCGTCTACTCGAACCGTGGCTCTTTGACGGCGCTTAACGACTGCCATCTATCGACGGCAGCCGGCACCAACTGCTTATACGCTATAACATAATACGCTAAATTAAAATATCAATGTATAAAAAATAGAGATTTGAAAAAGAATAGACTACGAATATATGCGATTGATAAAATAATCTACTGGTAAAATTAGCGAAAAAAATTAACGCAAACATTGTAAAGTGCTTGAAAGAACGCGATGTGAAAATTATGAAAATCTGCTCCCATAAAAAAATGTTTCGGTGAAACTTGTCGAACAAATCTTCTGTAAGCATGTCTGTGGCAATAAATCATTCATTATTGCAAATCGTTCATTAATTGTTTCTTAATGTCACTTTTTTATGTTCCACTGTAGTGCTTTTTCTCAGAGAGAAAAGGCTTATTAACCTACCATGGATAGGCAATTTTAACCACTGAGGTAGAGGTATGTTTGCTAATACAACTTCTCTGTCATTTGTTGTGAATACGTCAGTGCACCTTCTGTTTTCAAACATTGCCGCGATGCCGCCACGGCAAATTGGGCTAGCGCCAAGCCGCACTCGATCTGCCCAATCTAGGCAGTGGTGTAAGTTAGTGTAACTTACACTCATTCGTTCTATACCAAACACGTTTCGGATAGACTTGGCGTTTGGTATTTTGCAAAGGCAAAGTAGCGTCAGCGCGACGGTAAAACGCAGGCCTCGCATTTTAGAGGTCGCAGATTCGGCCACGGATTGTCTTGTGACCAATGACTTTGTTTCTAATTCAAATGTACATGTGTTTATTTGTATAAGTAATACGACTCGTTAGAGACAACCAACACTACCGTCTTTCGAGCTTCGTCGTCGTGCCAGCGTCCGCTCAGCGTCGACGCAACGTCGACGCCGCGGCGACGCGACGACGGCGCTGGCCAAGCACCAAGCGCGGGCTTACGCAGTTTTTTTTGTCAATTTTTCCCGATTTTTTTGGAACCATGGACTGAAAACATATCAGAATAATAAGAGTATGTGATAGCGGCTCGCTTTACTTCAACAACAAAAAGTATTTTTCAATACCTATAGTTAAGAAAATTTGCCAAAAAAGCAACGTTACGCTGGCGCCGTGGTGTCACGACTCGCGACGCCTGCGCTGCGTAACGCGCGTGCGGTAGACGGCAAGCGCCGGCGCCGCGTTAGGGACTAGTCATAGAAAGCGCCCGGGGCGCGCGCCCGGAACGCTGCGCTTTGGGCGCGCGTCGAGCGAGCGTTGGATGCCTATCGTACGCTCGTCAATTATGCTAGGATGAGCACACTTTTCTAATCCGCGAAGGAGGGGCGCGTGTCGAACGCGCGTATGACGCGCGCACCACGGACGCGGACGCTTGATGTAATCCGTTGCATAGAACTTCATACAATTTTAAAGAGCGTCCGAAACGCAGCGTACGCGTGCCTCGGGCGCTTTCTATGACTAGTCCCTTACCGTGGTGTTGACGTTGCGCCGACGCTGTGCGGACGTTGACACGACGACGACGCCCGAAAGACGCAAGTGTGGGTCTCTTAACTGTGAAGGGACACTAGAGTGGCTGAGGTATTAAGGTACCTTAGCGGTTGAAATTCCAAACCAGAGGCTGCGCACACGTGGTCGTTTGGCCCATAGTCAGTACAAGAGAATTTATAATTCATTTTACATCATCCTGTTTTCATACACACACACACACACACACACACACACACGATTGAGGAATCTGGAGGTAAACAATGCACATTTTAATGACATGTGACATTTATGACATAAAGTGCTCCACGCACTACAATTCTTCGCGAGGGACTCGCAATTCGTTCAATTCGTTCTCCTCTTTTACGGGGGACTCGCGTGGCTAGCGAGAGAACTGGGAGTCGTCTTCCTTGAACGACACCAACTCGTTCACACTTCGAACGATTATTCGGTGGGGAAGTAAAAAACTCCACCAAATATAGCGGTTTATTTGGAACTAGCTGTTGCCCGCGACTACGTCCGCGTGGGCTTTAGTTGAGTAAAGTGTTAGCAAATAAGATAGGGATACTTTGAGCGCATTCGAAAGAGCTTTCATACTAAATTCGCAATCCCCCTTACTCCCTTAAGGGATTCATAATAACTTTGCACCCCCTTTTTACCCCCTTAAGCGACGATTTTTGAAAAAATATTTTACATGTTTTTCATGACTTTTAATGAAGGACCTTTATATTGAATCTCATTCGAATAACTTTAAAAACGACAAAGTTTCATACTTAGTTTGCACCCCCCTTTTCCCCCCTTAAGGGATGATTTTAAAAAAACTATTTTACACGTATTTCATAATTTTAAATAAAAAACCTTCGTACTAAATTTTATTCGAATAACTTCAAAAACGGCAAAGTTTCATACTAACTTTGAACCCCCATTTTACCCCCATAGGGGATGAATTTTCAAAAATCCTTTCTTAGTGCTCCCCTACGTTACAAAAGGAACCCCTGTGCAAAATTTCAAGTTTCTAACCCTTATAGTTTAGGCCCTGCGTTGATATGTCAGTCAGTCAGCTTCTCCTTTTATATATATATATATATATATATATATATAGCTGTTGCCCGCGACTACGTTCGCGTGGGCTTTAGTTGAGTAAAGTGTTTGCAAATAAGATAGAGATACTTTTAGCGCATGCGAAAAAGCTTTCATACTAACTTTGCAACCCCCTCTTACCCCCTAAGGGATGATTTTCGAAAAACTACTTTACACGTCTTTCATGACTTTCAATGAAGAACCTTCATGCTGAATTTCATTCGAATAACTCCATAAACGGCAAAGTTTCATTCTAACTTTGCACACCCCTTTTACCCCCTTAGGGGGTGAATTCACAAAAACGGATATCGGAAATAATCATTATTGAAAACTTATAACCCAAATACCACTTTTTATTGAAATAACTTTGAAAATCAGAGAACTTTCATACTAACTTTACACCCCCCTTTTTCCCCCTTAAGGGATGATTTTTAAAAAACTATTTTATACGTGTTTCATAATTTTAAATGAATAACATACGTACCAAATTTCATTTGAATAACTTCAAAAACGGCAAAGTTTCATACTAACTTTGAACCCCCATTTTACCCCCTTAGGGGATGAATTTTCAAAAATCCTTTCTTAGTGCTCCCCTATGTTACAAAAAGAACCCCTGTGCAAAATTTCAAGTTTCTAACCCTTATAGTTTGGGCCCTGCGTTGATTCTAAGTCAGTCAGTCAGTCAGCTTCTCCTTTTATATATAGATTAGTGCTCCCCTAGGCTCCCTAAGGAACTCCCATGCCAAATTTCAACCCCCTAGGTTCAGTAGTTTGGGCCCTGCGTTGATTCTAAGTCAGTCAGTCAGCTTCTCCTTTTATATATATAGATATAAGATAGATATATATAGATATAGATTTGGCGCCTCCACCAAATGGATCGATTTACTTTGATTAAAAGACGCTTTTTAGCAATAATAACTATTTTATTTTCTTTTTATCGAGGAAGGCCTAGCCTAGCTGGCCCTCGACTGGCATCTCCCCCATAAACGTAGAAATTCTCCTTCAAAATATTTAAATTCATACAAGATGGCTGTGCCAGCCAATTACTATAAAGAATAATCGCTACAGTACGTAGCGCGGCGGCACTTATGTGTGCGTATACATTGTTTAAAGGGTGTTTATTTAGTATGCATGATCGATTTTTTATTCGACCTATTATTCCTAATAATAATTGTTTGATTGATGTATTGAACAATCTAAATTATTATTTATTTTTTACTCTATCGGCCCTTAAAATATTTGAGGTTGATTTGTTAGGACCTTGTATATCTTTATATTCCTTGTATGGATAGTCCCATTTTAATACTGACCGAGTTGTATTATTTCTCTAATACCTCATCTACCCCATGCAATATGAACAAGGACTCTAGTTAAGATAAATTCTCCAAGTCCGAACAGTATTCGCTTTGGTTCTCATAAATCTAGAACTTCCGCCTTGCTGCCGCGGGGATTTAGTGCCAGCTCACATGGGCAGCGAGCTAGCTTTGGCCTGTGGATTTGCTTAGACTGAGCTAACCAACTTAGTAAGTAGATGTTAGTTAAATGATAAAAGCCCTTGGCAGTAAACCAATTCCACGACGAGCTAGTAGTCATTGGTACTTCATAGATTATTGATGATGTGTGATGAAATGACACCAGCATGACATTGAGGACATGTTTACTTAGGCACGCCATTTTTATATACCAATGAAATAATTCATTTTTATATTGAAAATACTCGATAATCCGAATTTTCCGCCTGTAAGTTGTCGACTCGAATCGACTATTTTTTATGCTCTTCAATTTGATATGCATTTCGTTCGAGTCTACCGTAGACCGGTATAAAATTATTGATATAGATAGGGGTCATAAGGTTTTGATAAATGTACCGACGCTGTGACTGCATACCAAATACTGTGCTATTCTTGTTTTGACATAGCAAGTGTTGATTGAACTCATGAGTCATGAGCTTCTTTAGATATCCTAAACTTCTTACCAACTTATATTAGATTTAAGGTGATTTGAGAAAAGATGGTCTGAGTGGAATTTTTTTTCGCTGTCTTTTTCTCCACTACATTCGGCCCCAAGGCAGCGCTTAACATTATAAATATATTGACATTCAACAAATAGAATGAAAATTCTATACGTTGAAATAAATTCCTGATTTGTGACTAAGTAATTTAGATCGACAAGCAATGTTACTTTACTAACAGGTCACGAGGAGATACTTTTCATTGACATAATACGGTGTAATTTGTTGGGCCGTAGAGGTATTGAAACGTCCAAGAAAGAAAACGCCTGCTGTTCTAAAGCGAAAACTGAGTCTTTCGAAATTCGTCTTTTTTATGAAATTCTAGGTACGCGCTCTGCGCGTCCCAGCTTTCTGTAAACCATTATCTAACACAGAAGAATGGCATACTCGTATGTTATTAGCATTATCTATCTATCACTAAACAGTTTTTAAAAATCGATAGTCGCAGAAAAAAGTTATTTTAATTTACTTCGATTTAACAGACAGTTTAAGGAACTGCACTTTTCAGAAACAACCTTGTATTTTGCAGCAGAAGTTCCCAATTTTATTTAGCCATAGAACCCCAAATGATAATATATTTTTGCCGGGTCCTGTTTTGGTCCTTAAGTAATTATTTTCCAAGCAGTTTCAATATATTTGTGATTGAATCGAAAAAAAACCATATAAATGAAAAAAAATGTATAACCGGTTCAAAAATATTAATTATAATAAAAATAAAATTTCAGGAAAATATTTAATTTGAAAAATAAAATGTTTTCTCATATTTTCTTATAATTGCACTAAAAGTATGCTTTATCTTTGACAAATGAACGCGAAGAACTATTTAATTTTTTTAAATGTTTATAAAAGTTTAATTTTTATTTATTTGCAAATTTTCATAATCTACATCTGTTTGTATATTCATATTTACAGGAAAAAAGAGAAACGTACCTGAAGTGAAAATTATAAACCAACTAGCTGGCCCAGCAAACGTTGTTTCGCCGTGTACCTATATTTTTTTTAATAAGGGCTATGAAAAATAGATAACAATCTATTCTCAGACCTACCGAATATACACATAAAATTTCATGAAGATTAAGATCAAGGCTTGACCAGCCGTTTTGGAGGAGTTTGCGCACTAACATTGTGATACGAGAATTTTATATATTAGACTAGGGGGCGAGCCCCCTGCGCGCTTACGCGCGCCAACCCCCAGCCGCTGCGAGCTTCGCTCTCCGCGGCGCTCGGCCTAGGGCCTCGCTAGACACTATTGGTTGGGATTTGACGCGTGGGAACACGTGTGGTCTCGGCCTTTGGCCTCGGCCTGAACGGAGCTCGGCCTACGGCCTCGCCGCGGCGGGATCTCTCGTGCCCGCTTCGCAGAGCTCGGCCTCTGGCCTCGCAAGTTTGTCCACTTTGGCTTTTACGTTGTTACTTTTCTGCCGGAGCATGGAACGTCTCGGCGTTCGGCCTCGGCCTGGACGGAGCTCGGCCTTCGGCCTCACCGAGGCGGGTCTCTCGTGCCCGCTTCGCGGAGCTCGGCCTTCGGCCTCGCAAGTTTCTCCCGTCTGGCTTTTGCGTTGTCACTTTTCCGCCGGAAAACGGAACGTCTCGGCCTTCGGCCTCGGCCTGGACGGAGCTCGGCCTTCGGCCTCGCCTCGACGGGGTCTCTCGTGCCCGCTTCGTGGAACTCGGCCTTCGGCCTCACAAGTTTGTCCCATTTTTTGTACTGAAATCAGTACTGAAAGTGGATTTTCAGTGAAAAATCTCCATAGAAAATTGGTCAACTTCACTCATCGATATCTCAGCCGCCATCTTGAAATCTCGAAATGTCGGATTTTTTTGGTATACCTGGGTCCTTTGACAAGCGGATGCCGTTAAGAGCGTGTCTCCAGCATGCGCCCAGTTGGCTGCCGACTTTTTTGCGCAGAGGTCGAAAAATGGCCGATTTTCGGGAGGTTATAGCTCAGCCGGCATTTTGAATTTCGAACATGGAAATTTTTTTTTCTTAATTGGATCAACCAAAAAAAATTCTATCAAAATTTGATCCAAATCGGTCGGTAAACAACAGAGATAGCATATTTGTATGAGAGAAGGCGTTCGAAATTCAAAAATCGGCTTCATAGGATGGCTGTAATTCGTACCTTCTCTACACTTTTCTCATACAAAATTTTTCTCTAGAACCCACCGTTTCCGAGAAAACATATAGATGATTAATCAGTCAGTCAGTGAGTGAGTATACCGTGTTGTAGCTTTATATTAGTACACTCATCAACACTGTCTAGGGATATTAGATTTTTATTTGCATTTCTTAGATTTTCAGAATAACTACTCAGAATTAGTAAAAAGTTTATATGTGGAATTAAACCTCCTTGTTCCATTTTCAAACTGACATTGAAAAAAAAACTAAAACTTATTAAAACAAAAGAAAGCGCGGGAACACGCATTTGATTCAGTTAGCAGTGCTAGTTTTGTGTTGAGATTTGTTTAGAAAAACATTAATTAACTAACGCTATCAATTGTTTTAGCGATTTTTACTGTTTGTGTCATCTCGTTGGTGCCATGCAACGTCGACATCTGACGAGAGACGAGATGATAAGAGCGGTAGGAATGTTGGAAGCTGGCGCTATCCAAAACGTTGTTGCGGAGACTCTAGGCACCAGCCAGAATGTGATATCATGTTATCGCGATACTGGGGAAGTGGCGGAACGGCATCCTGGCAGAATTCGGGTAACCACCCCTAGAGAGGACCGTTTTCTCCAAAATACCGCCAGGAGAGAACCTACTCTGACGGCCATGATAATGGTACAGAGGCTCCAACAGGAGCATCAGACGTTGGTTAGCGACCAAACAGTCAGAAGAAGGCTACATGAAGCTAATCTTCATTCTCGCAGGCCAACTGTTCCTGCTTTGCGACGTGACAATCGCGGAAGGCGACTATTGTGGGCCCAAGAACACGTGTTATGGGATAATGAACAATGGTCGACAGTGCTCTTTACGGATGAGTCTCGGTTTGGATTTCATCCAGATTCGCAAAGAACACGAGTTTGGAGAGTTCCAGGCAGGGAAAGCCGTCTCCAGCATCCACAAGAGGTTCATTCGTACCAAGCAGGGACGATCATGGTATGGGCGGGAATTCGTATAGGCGCGCGAACCGACCTCGTTTTTGTAAGAGGCAACATGAATGCTCAGAAATACCGTGATGAGGTGGTGGAACCTGTCATTATTCCGCATAGGGTGCAAATTGGCCACCAATTCGTACTCACGCATGATAATGCCCGTCCACACACGGCGAGGCTGGTATCAGCCGCCCTTCAAGACAACAACGTCACGGTAATGAGATGGCCTGCGCAGTAGCCCGATATGAATCCCATCGAACATGCGTGGGACATGTTGCAGCGAAGGGCTATGCACGCCCTCCCTCCAAATCTGGCCACAGAAGAGCAACTTTTCCTGCACCTGCAACGAACCTGGGAACGCATACCACAGCATGACATCGACACCTTAATTCACAGTATGAATAACCGATGCCGAACTCTAATTAACGTGAGGGGTGGCAACACTGATTATTAAGAGTTAAAATGTCTAACTTTCTGTTGTTATTTTTAATAAAATTATTAATTTTATTAATTAATTTCACTCGTAGACTTAGCACCATTTTTAGTCTCTTTGTTATTTTTTTTTTTAAGTTTTGACTATCTAAAATGTTTTTTATTTATTTAATTAAGTTGGTCATTAAATGAGGTTTCATTCCATATATACTTCTCTGAACAAAATATTTATAGTTCATCAAAAAAATTAAGAAATACAAAATATCCCTAGACAGTGTTGATGTGTGTATAACTAATAATTACATTTGACTATTGTCACACAATTACGCCACAAACTGCACTAAATAGGTCTTAAGATGTTATTGGAATTTATAATAACAATACAAAAAACGTATTTATTTTGACCTTGGACAGACTGAAAACCTTGTGCTGTGACCCATCCTTTCTGGGTGCAATCGCTGTTGCAAAGTATTAGGTCTCGAGTCACGACATTGGCCTAGGTATAATATTGTGCGTAGCACTTGGCGTAGCGGCTGCCGCGTAGCACTGTGTAGGGCTACGCTGCGTAGGCACTAGGAGCGTAGCGTTTTTCAGCTGCGCATTAGTATCATTTACGGAAACTATGTAAATAATGTCACTTTTAGTACTCTTCTTTCTTTCTTTCGTTTCTTTCTTCTTTCTTCTTTCTTCTTTCTTCTTTCTTCTTTCTTCTTTCTTCTTTCTTCTTCTTTCTATTCATCATCATCAACCCATTATATTCCCACCGAGGGGCACGGGTCTCTTCTCTTCCTCTTTTTCTTCGAATATCTTATCATTCTTGTTGTGAAGTCAAACAGACTAACCTTCCTTGCAATATCTCCTCCTAGATAAGGCAGTATAAGTTAGAAAACGATTTGTTCCGATCCTCCTATCTAGGTGCAATTTTATTCCGCTGCCCGCCCGACGTTACAGATCGCACTGTCTTACGGCAACTTGTTTGTTTTCCAAATGGGATGGAAAAGTCGGGTTGATTTTGGAAACAAACGCTATTGTTCAAAGTCATGTTTTTATACATCATCATCAACCCATTATGTTCCCACCAAGGGGCACGGGTCTCTTCCCTGAGGAAGGTATAGGCCATACTCCACCACGGGGGCCAAGTCCGGATTGATATGGTCCGGGTTTTTAGACAGTTTTTATTCGAGTACATAGTAGCGCTGATTGCGATTTATTTTATTTTAATTATGGTTACAACCCTGGCTGGGGACAGAAAAGATCCAAAGTCAAAATTTACATATAGGCACATACATCGCTTCTGGCCCCACACAAGGTAACACTGTGTCGTGGGAACCAGAAACAGCGACATCACAAACGTAAACATCCAAGACCTGGGGTTTTTTGTCCCACGTCGGGGTCCGAACACGGGACCTCTCGCTTGGTAGGCAGATGCACTAACCGCTATGCCACAGAGGTCGTCTATTTATATGAAGTATAAGCCTTCCAAATCCCTCACTCGGCCTTCGCCAGACCTTGCAACGAAATCCGGATACAGAGGTGTTTTTAAATCGGGTTCGTGGTAATTAACATAAACCACAAAGGTTTTGTGTTATTTAAATTATAAATTGTTTATCTTCCAATGGCCTTTCTTCCAACGGCGAATCGCTCGTAGCCTGAGTGATCTTAAACGATCACGAAGGTTAAGCAACATAGGGCGCGTTCAGCACATGGATGGGTGACCGTTCTATGACTAACGCTAGTGGCTTTGTTTAAAGCGGTTCCGTGCATCGCAAGGCACGTTAAGCAGTTGGTGCCGGCTGCCGTCGATAAATGGCAGTCGTTAAGCCAAGTCAGAGGCCTTAGAGCGGGTTGATCTTATCTTCATCATCAACATCAACCCATTATGTCCCCACCGAGGGGCATGGGTCTCTTCCCTGAGGAAAGTATAAGCCATACTCCACCACGGGGGCCTAGTCCGGATAAAAGCCAATTCAAGATCTTATCTTATCTAAGCTTAAACAGTGGGAAGGCTGCATTTCTAGATAAAAAATACCCGAAACCGGCGTGCATGCATGCCACGACACACGAAGAGATCTGTTAGGATCTTGACATAACCCTTCAAGATACTGGCGTGAATTTATGTTTTATTATTCAGTCGGTCGGTCCCCGGCCTGTCGGCAGTTCAGTCGGCTGCGTCCCCAGTAGGCAAACTGTTCGCCGCAGACTGAGTGAGCCGCAAATTTGTAGCCAACTGTACCTAATTCGACTTAGCGGCATACTCAAAGCAAACTAAAACTATTTCGCCGCCGAGTGAAACAGGCTTTTCTGTGAGTCAGCCGCCAACTGAGATAGTCGGCGCGCGTAACGCTGCAAATTGCGTAGATTGAGCGTAAAACTAGCAACCTGTGAACACTCCATTTAAAGTATATAGAAGGGCATACTAAACTGATACGCCGCTAACTCAGTCGGCCTCAAACCGTTTGCCAACTGGGGATGCAGCCTTAGGAATCAAAATAAGGTTTGACAAGGTTTGCTCCAACCCTTAAAAAAATCCACGTGATCGAGCTTACTGTTTACTTTACACGAGGATTTTTAATATATCCGCACACATAAACCCAAAGGTATGTGCAGGAGCATTAATCTTTTGGAATTGGGTCAAATATTTACCTGTCGACCGCTCTTCCTTTTTGATGTATCATATGAACACGTAATATTTGTTTGCTTAATGATTTTATTGAAATCAGTTAAAATTTGTATTTCAAAATTAATAATTACATTAACGACGACCGATGTCGATGACGACCTCTGTGGCGTAGCGGTTAGCGCATCTGCTTACCATGCGAAATGTCCCGGGTTCAATCCCCGGCTGGAGAAAACAAAAAACACCAGGTCTTGGATGTTTACATGTTTGTGACGTCGCTGTTTCTGGTTCCCACGATACAGGGTATCCTAGTATGGGACCAGAGAAAATGTATGTGCCTGTATGTAAAAAAAATTTTTTTTTTATTAACCCTATAGCCTGATTTACTTTTGCTTTATTTTAATGCTTTTTAAGCATGTTTTCCATAGAGATAGAACCAAATAGAGACGGGAAAAATGTATGAAAACTCATAGTTTTTCTTGCGCACCATACATTCATCATCATCATCAACCCATTAGGTATGTCCCCACCGAGGGGCACGGGTCTCTTCCCTGGGGACGGTATAGAAGATATTTTCTAGACACATCAACGCTTTGTAAATGTACTTTACTTCGAAAGTAAATGCCCGCACCGGGCTTCAAACGTGGGTCTCTCTCTTTCGAGTCCATTACGGCTACCGCCGTTTTTCCACAACAATAACTATTGACCAACTTCCCTAGCAAAGAACTATTAGTAAAAAAAAATCGTGTTTTACGTTGAATCTTATCGTGCGTGCTTCGCAAGGCACGTTAAGCAGTTGGTGCCGGCTGCCGTCGATAGATGGCAGTCGATAAGCCAAATCAGAGGTCTTAGGGCGGCTCGAAAACTTCTGACAGTAAGACCAGCCACTAGTCTTACAAGCCTCCACCAATCCGGACTAGGCCCCCGTGGTGGAGTATGGCCTATACCTTCCTCAGGGAAGAGAACCGTGCCCCTCGGTGGGGACATAATGGGTGGATGATGATGATGATGATATCGTGATTAGGAAATATTAGTTCGAAAGCTTGTTTCTTGTACATTGATAGATCGTCCTACTTGACGTGGCAGGTATATTTTAACCTTTTATGTCCTGACCTTGAAAATAGCAATGGTT
This sequence comes from Yponomeuta plumbellus, assembly GCA_947310845.1. Lineage (NCBI taxonomy): Eukaryota > Metazoa > Arthropoda > Insecta > Lepidoptera > Yponomeutidae > Yponomeuta > Yponomeuta plumbellus. Next base: position 6,463,165 of record OX371216.1, on the reverse strand, counting down.
TTCTGTGGCAAAAATGTTACTCAAACGGTGTTGCGGCCACTTTTAGGAAAGTGGTGCCAGACGGCCCAAGTCCTAGTTTTTAAGTCCTAATTTTTAGATTAGATTAGTACTCTTTATTACCACCAGAAAAACATATACCTACATTGGGAACCTTAGATAATATCTAGGTGTTATATAAAATTAACATTAACTCTTATAAAGCTCACACATTTTTGTTACACAGGGCAAAATATTTACTCGTTGAAAGAGCGGGCCTCTCCTAACACAGGTTTTGTAACTTAACAGGAGAGTCCCAACCCCTGTAAAATGCATCCTGTACATGAAATAAAGAAGTTTTGTATTTTGTATTTTATGTACTGTTATTTTCAAGGTCAGGATTTAACACTTTAAATACAGTTACTCCGTTTTCGCCACAGTTCCTGTTTTATCTCATTTCTTAATATATCGCATGCTTAATGGAACATTGACCCATTAGTCGATACGTCATTTGAGTTACGTATGGATTTTTTGTTTTACTCAGATCTCACCAATAGTTAATGATACGTTCAAAATCCAAGCATTCATGATTAATAAATAAATTATTATTAAATTCTTTATTGTACCTGTAAAAATTAGGGTAGTTTCCAGGGTCAAAATAATTTAACTCTATTTAGTCCGTATTTTAGATTATAAAAAAATATTGGATACGTATTTTTTCTTTTTTCGATTAAACAAAAAATAACAAAGATATAGCCCATTGAAGTTACGTGTGACGTCACTACAAAATGCTACAAAATGCAGCACGGCGTGACGTCACACGTAACTTTAATGGGCTATATCTTTGTCATTTTTGGTCTAATTTACAAATAAAAAAATACGTGTCCCTTATTTTTGAATAATCTAAAAGACGGACTAATTACATTTTTTTGGGGAAACTAGCCAATTGGCGGGCTTTATACTTAATAGTATCAGTAAATCAGTTTTAATTTTATGCGTCAACACGTAGGATAAGTCCATCATAGCAAGTGCGTAACTCAAATGACCTATCAACTAATGGGTCAATGTTTCGCTAAGCATTCGATATTTTTGTATGTTTGTTTAAACTAAGTTCTGCACAATATGAAAATGAAATTAAATGGATTTAAAAAAAAACAAATCTCATTGCTTCAAACTACTCTTTGTATTATTTTGTGTATGCAGAAAGGATACTCAGGTACTTACTTCCGTGTATAGACCGAAGGTGGTGTAAGAAAACTACTGTGAGGAAAAACTAGAAACCAGTTAGCTGAAAATACTTTCCTCGAAGCGCCAAATTAGTTTTTCGCTAATTTTACTTTCTAACGAGGAAGCGCAGACGCACGGAGAACTTAAAATAACTTTTTCACCGGGTTAAGTAATTATAATTAGGTTGAATTGTGTCAGAATTTTCGTGGGTTATTCCCCGTGTTGTGATCCTAATCATCGTACAAGCTAATACAAGTAGATAAAGTGGAATTTAAAATTTATGCGGTGAAAATGGAAATGTTTATTTAGTTAACCGCCTGGGATTGAATTCTGTTACTTTTTAACCGACTCCAAGAAAAGGAGGAGCTTCTCTGTTCGTCGGGAGTTTTTTTTTACTATGTTTTTTGGTATGTTCCTCGAATACTTGAAGACGCGCGGACCGATTAGGCAAATTCTTTTTTTGTATGAAAGGGTATATTTTACAGGTAATTTCATAGTCACTAAGTCAGGAAATCCTGGAGAAATGGAGGGAACTCTTCAACTGATAAAGGCACACTATTTGGATGTTTTTTTTTATAGTGACTCGTGCACTTGCTTTCGGCCAATACAATTTAGCGTATCAGAATGATAACGTAACAAAAAATATTTAGATTTGTATCGTGGAATATTTTTATTTTAATAAAAAATAAAAACCATTGAAATCTGTCTTTATTTTTTATTGTCGTTCTACACGTGGAGTCAATCACGCAGTCGAAGTCGTATCTCAATCAATCAATCAACCCGCACTCGTTTACTGCTGGAATAAGCCTCGTGGTAACTTCCTTTTCTTCCCCTTCTTCTTAAAGTGCCTCTCCATCACTGGAGGTTGGCAGTCGGCTCTTTACAACGGTCTCTCTTCAGTGCAATTCCGAACAGCTCCTCCGCGGTTTTAACACCAGTCCATTCTTTGATGTTGCAAACCATGACATCTTTCTCCTGCCCGGCCTCCTCTTTCCTTCCACCTTGCCCATCAAAATGGTCTGCAGTAGTCGATAATTCTTGCTTCGCAGCACATGGTCTAAGTAGGCTTCTCTCCTTGTCCATACTTATCCAGCCGTTACCAGCATTTGCCTCAGATCGTCCAACCAGTGAGCTGGTGGGCATCCTTCGCTGCGTTTCGCATTTTGTTGTTTCGACTCGTGAACCTTTGCAGACAGCCTATCAGGGCCTCGATCCTGTTAGCGCATCATAGTACAATGATAGATGCACGGTTGGGTCACGTGATCTGTTTTTTTTCATACCATTAACGCCTAGATTAGATCACGTGCTCGCGTCGACTTGAAGCGGCAACGAATCTAAATCGCAATGTTCATGGAATTGTCATTGCACTACAATGCATTAGCAGAATCTAGGCCTAGTTGTTCGACTAATGCGACCAGTCTAATGCCACTTCGGCTTGCTAACCTTATCGGCTATGTATGTCTCCGTGTCACTCTCTAAATAGAACGCCGTGTGTTTGTTCCCCTGGGTTATGACAAATGCTTTGACGTATACATGATCCCAGCTGATTTATCGGGATCATAACTTGTACCCGTGGTTCTGCTTCCACCTGTCATGATGAGAGGAATTTCAGCTTACTTTTCTGTCCAAAACAATTTTTGCTTTACGTTTTTAACAACACGTTTTTTCTCCTCCTCCACGCAAGAGCGGTTGGAAGCGGCTTGCATCCAGCGTCTTCCTGCCACTTGGATGAGATCGTCTGTCCATCTTGTGGTTGGTCGTCCTACGCGGCGCTTGCCGATGTGTGGTCTTCATTCAAGAACTTTTCGGCCTCATCAGTTCTGCGGGCTATGTGTCCCGCCCACTGCCATTTCAACTTACTCATCCGGTGGGCTATGTCGACGATTTTCGTTTGTCTACGGACCTCATCATCTCTGATTCGGTCTCGTAAAGAAATTCCGAGCATAGCTTGTTGCGTGGCCTTGAGCTTTCTTATGAGTGAAAAAGTAAATCAATCAAAATGTAGATAACTACGAAATAGAAAATTTATCAGCATTACTTTTGAATGTCAGAACAACTGATACAGTTTTCTTCATTCTAAAGCGTGTTTCAAAGTTATCCTGGACACCAAATTAAGCTAGCTTCCCTTATTTTACATACAAATTCATTTTCTAAAAGATAGCTTTTAAATCTTGATAAGATTCCTTGGGATCTAAGGAAGGAAACGTCTACAACACTTTTTCTTCTTCAGTCCTTTTAACTCTTATCGGATCAGTAGGGCCTCAACAACAGATTTCCACTCCTGACGGTCATTCGCGGCAGCTTCAAATTCAGGCCAGCTGCTGCTGATCTGCTTGGCCTCTTGGGTTATAGATCTTTTCCAATTGATCTTTGCCGTCCTGTCTTGCGGATGCCCGAAGGCGTGTGGGCGAGGGCTTGTCCCGGCGTAGTGGGTGGCCTATCCAGGATTTGTAGCTCTACAGTATCCACCTACGCCTGGATGTGATTTGCCTGAGTAGACAAGCCCTTACATACACTACGACAAGATATGCCTGACCAGCAAAGCCCTCACATACACTACACGCCCTCGGGTCTATCGGGCTCGGACTCGTGATAGGTCCACTGGACAGGTATCTGTCCTAGATTCTTTAATTGCCGCTTCAAGTCTACGCGCGCACTCAAATCAAGCAATCTAGGCATCAATGGTATGGAAAAACACGTCACGTAACCCGACCGCGCATCTGTCATCAAACTATAATGCACTAAAAGAATTGAGACCCTGGTTGGTTCATTCTGAATTGTTTGTCACAGAATATCACCAGTATCTGTCTGACGTCTACAATACAACCTCAGATATATTTTATATAGCCTATATTCGTTAACCATGCGTGCTATTTTGAGCGCTGAGGTATGGGAATATCGCAGACAATCAGGTTTTGCCACGATGTTTTCCTATATTGTCAGTAAGTAGTATTTCTACTACAACTTCACAGATGTATGGATAATGCAGTCAGTAATTTACAACTCAGTTAAAGTTAACCAAGTTAAATAGTAGGCAAAGAATACCAGTAGATCTTAGTTAGCGCAGTGCTTTGTTGAAAAACACTAGTTTCTAAGCAAAAGGAAGTGTCTTATTTGGTGCGCAACACGGTGTTCTCTTGCGAACCGACAGATAAGACACTTATCTTATTTTTGAAAACACTTACTAGTTGAGAACCCAGGCTTGGTCTACCGGTGCCAAGACTGATTACTATGCAGTTGGTGGGTTCGATTTCTACTCTAGGCCGCCGTCCATTTATTATACATAATATGTAAGTAAGTGAGAAGTAGTACATCAGTGGGCTCTGATCAGTCTGGGTGTATTTTTATGTTTGTCTTTGTCTGGTTATCATCTCTTACAATAATATAAGAGGTGTTATTTTGATATTCAAAGAAAAATGCCATTTTTTAATATAAATGATTTCATTATGAAGAGGAAGGTAAGGTTAACAGTGGAAAATAACATCAGGCAAATGACCACCATAACCACGATAACAGGACCATATCCTTTTCATGAAATTTTCCATAACCTATAAATAATAAAAAATGGCATTTTTCTTTGAATATCAAAATAACACCTCTTAATGGAAAACCCTATATAACATTTTTTTTTAATTAGAAATTAGTTATATTAGTTTTATTTGGTAGGTATTTTTATATTATTTTAGTTTATAGATTAATTGATTAGAGTTTTATTTATGTTTTTATCGTATTATATTATTTGTATTTACTTTAAAAATCATCATTATCATCATCATCATTTAGCCACAAGAAGTCCACTGCTGGACATAGGCCTCCTCCATGGATTTCCAAAAAGACCGGTTGGAGGCGGCTTACATCCAGCGTCTTCCTGCCACTTGCATACCTAAGATCGTCTGTCCATTTTGTGGCTGGTCATCCTACGCTGCGCTTGCCGACTTTAAAAATAAATAATACTAATATATAACATAATTATGCTTTAATAAAAATAATGCTGAATAACTTCTACACAATACAACCATTTTTCTTAGTCCCAAAGAATACACTGTGCTAATAACGTCACAAATATACATCTAGACTGAGGCCAATTCGTAGAATATTTTTTTTGTGACAATCTCTAACCGCATGTCGGTTTCAATTTCTGGATTTTTTTTTAATAACCTTGTACAGCACAGTCTATTAGCTTTTAGAATATACCTCGGCTACTATCGGATAGAATCAGGTATATTCGTGTAATAGTAATATCGGAACTAATATGACACCTTGATTTCGAACTAACACTTTCGTAAGCACAACACATTGTAAACTTTTAGTCCGGATCTACTTACGGATGTTGCTTGAGACGAGCAATTGACGACGCGAGCTCCGTCTCTGCCCACCATGATTAAGCTCTGCGAATAGCAGCGAAACCTGGTCGGACTCGTCCGATAAAACAACACCCGTAAGTAGATCCGGACTAAAAGTTTACAACTTAATTTCGAAATCAGAAGTAGGAAGGAGTATTACACTCGTGCGCTTTCGGCGAAAACCGAAGCCTACTCTAGAGCCCAAGGTATATTCATTAGGTATATTTATTAAAAGCTAATAGACTATATATTGTTCCAAGAGTTTACTATGTGTTTCAGCCCTGCGAGGTTGTGGCATATCTCGACCTCCACTCGAGACAAGCCAGTGGTAAATAAAAGGAGCGAAATAATAACAATTCCACGGGAAACTAGGGCTTCTCGTCTTCCTGGTACAGGGGAGGTAAGCTGTTTTGTGCCTTATTCCGTAGACAGAGGGCCAATTATTACGTACCTGCATATTTTTGTAGGGGCCCATTCAAGTAAGGTTCGTAGCGGTGGAACGCAGAATGGGTGCTTGTCAAGCAAAACGTTCCCAGTTCTTATCAACTAAAGTCTGTTTTTTCATTCAATGAAAAAAAATATATTGTCACATGAGTCTTCTATTCGTGGTAAAAAAAATCTACCGAATTAACCTATAGCTTTTATAGCGGTAACACCGCGTCATTTTTTTTTGCATTGAATTAAAAAACGGACTGTACGAATACTTACCTAAGAGGAAAAAATAAAAAACAAACTGGTGGCGCCATCACCTGGTTTGACAACCAATCATCATCTTAAAGTCTCCTCTTAGGGATTAAAAGCACGTCAAGTCAATTTCGGTTTCAGAAATCTAGGTTAACTGAGGACCAAGATTCGGAATGTCGCTTAAAAAGCATTTTTGTAATCTACGGGAATCCGTGAAAATCTGACGAGGGCAACTGTGGTTTGTTCAACTCTAAAACATTGTACAGGCATTTACCGTATCCATTAGAATAATCTTTTCGAATCAAAGAAGTAAAAGTCTACAATAAAACGGGACGGTGACGGGCAGGCGTTTTATTTCAAATTAATACTAATAAAAATAAATGACGGAGTTTGAGACTACAGTACAAATGCAAAAACGTACAGTCGACAGCACGTCAATCTTCCCATTTTATTTGCAAAGTCGCCCGTAATGCAACGGAGCAGAGTGCATGGGTGTATACCATGATGTGCTGTCGACTGTACTTTCCCGTTACGTGCTACTATTATAGTCTCTAAGCTTTGTAGTATTTAAGGTTAATTTTAGTTAAATTGGCTAAAGGACAATGAACATGGGTTGGCTTAATGGTGAAGAGAGCTATGTTTACCAGAGTTGCACGTTGCTGCCTCGTGATAATGTGGGTAGTTATTTAAATTGAAACAGGCTAAATGCGAGTCGGATTCACATTTGGCTGGTATCAATTTAAAAGTGAAGAAAAAATAGGAAAAAAATAACGTTTGTTGTATAGGAGTCCTTTAAGTATTTATTTTATTTTATTTTAATTATTTATTTTTCAACTGAATAATATAACTCAATATCCTTGTCCTTGATGAATGTTTCAAGCGTCTACCTCTTGCGGTTACCAATATCGCGCAAAAAAATCACTGACAGAAAAACGATGATTGTTTTCCTCGATAGTGCTCGACATAGCGGCACGTTGATAAATATTGATATTGGTAAATATTGAAGGGGGACTCTCATACAACAAACGTGATTTTTTTGCCGGGTTCGGAACCTTTCGTGCGCGAGTCTGACTCGCACTTCGCCGGTTTTTAATTTCACATCCACGCTTTCTCCATTCGGCAACGCTCAGCCAAAAACCCATCTGCCTAGTTCTCATCCCGAGCAACGCGACGTCCCGGGAGTTTTATCGTGATCTCATTCAGACGACGCGGCGGCGCAATGATAATTCCGACATTCGAATACCGGGAGTGCGTAAGTAAAAATAAATGGTTTGACAGGGTGTAAGCTTTCTCCACCAATCCCGACTTGGCCCCCGTGGTGGAGTATGGCCTATACCTTCCTCAGGGAAGAGACCCGTGCGCCTCGGTGGGGACATCATGGGTTGAAAATGAAAGCTTTCGGGCTGGCTCTGTTGGCAACGATTTTTCACCTCGCGATGTACAGGGGAACTCAAAATTACTCTAGACCTTAAAAGGAACAATTAAAAATCATTGTTATGATTAGTCACTCGGATACATTTCTACAGGTTAAAGGGCATTATAGCCCCAGCGAGGGGCACGGGTCTCTTCCCTGAGCAAGGTATAGGCCATACCTACTCTACTTGTATTGGATTGGTGGAGGCTTGTAAGACTAGTGGCTGGTCTTACTGTCAGAAGTTTTTAAGCCACACTAACGCCTCTGACTTGGCTTAACGACTGCCATTTATCGATGACAGTTGGCACCAACTGCTTAACGTGCCTTACAAAGCACGGGACCGCTCGGAAAAATGCCACTAGCATTAGTCATAGCCGGCCGCTCATCCATGCACTGAACGTGCTCTATGTTGCTTAGCTTTCTTGATGGTTTAAGATCACTCAGGCAGCCGGGGCTACGAGCGATTCGATGAAAAGTCATAGGATTCGTTTAAGTTATTTCTGTTTTTAGTGTTGTAGGGAAGAGTGGTGGTTGTGGAGCGGTAGAACGTTGGCTTCTCGTCGGGAGGTCGTGGGTTTAAATCCCGACATGTGCGAATGACTTTGTTTTGTAAGTAACGTCCATTTGTCAAGTTACAGTAGCATTAACATTCGCTAACCTTGAAGGAAAACATCATGAAGAAACCCTAGTATCTGAGGTATTTCATATCTTAGCGCTTGCTACGAACAATGGCTCAAATATGAGAACTAGTGTTTTAAGGTGTTCATTATAAAGTGAAGTTTTTTTGTTCCAGTTTTTTTTAAATAAAATCTACTTTACGACAAAGTTGCTATAGCTGCTTACCGGGAGTGGAAAAATTAACTTTCGCTGATGTAGCGCGTACCTTTGTGTGAAAGGAATTTTTAAGGAGCAACGTTGGCGGCTTTTTCCACCGTGTTTTCCTGCACGGAAGGGACCTGGCTGACGTAGGGAAATACCGGCTGTAATGGTGGTATTTTACATGTTTTCTTTCGAAGTGAGAGAGATGTTTCACTTATTTGATGGCTAACCATTTTTAGCGACGATTGCGGTCAATTTGGAAATCCATGGAGGGGGCCTATGTCCAGTAGTGGACTTCTTGTGGCTGAATGATGATGATGATGATAATAGTTTAGTCTTTGTAGGTATCGTACTTTCATTCCACATTCCACGTACGGAATGTACGTACGTACTTTTGTCTCACTAAACTAGTTATAAATAATTAACAAAATTTGCTTATGTACTTACTCTAAGCTAGATTACGAATAGCAAGGTGGACATCGTAGGCGCTCAAAATCGCACCGATCTCTTGTATCTTTAAAATAGTTTTTATTTTATTCTGGTTGTCTTTATGGTCCATTTTCCCCGCGATCCGGATTCAATATTGCACTTGATCAACTCTCCCGGCATTAACTGAATCCAGTCAAACTTCATCCTTAGTGGGCACGCTCGACGCTCAAAAGCACCAACTGAACCTCTTTCATTTTTCCGCGGCTCAAACGAATGAAATGAAATGATTTAACTTCTCCGGGGTCGTTTCACATCCGCCGATTTATTACCTGTCGATAACGAAGCTTCTCGATAAAAAGCGAAAAGAAAAAGCCTTAAGTCCGTGGACACACCGAGGGATCCGCTAATATCCTTGGCCGGAGTCTATGACAAACTTTGTTTGGGTGAAATCGATCTCCTGTTAAAATGTATCCCTTTTTTTCTGAGGATTTTTTTTGTGTACAATCATGTCATCATCAACCCATTATGTCCCCACCGAGAGGCACGGGTCTCTTTCCTGAGGAAGGTATAGGCCATACTCCACCGCGGGGGCCAAGTCCGTATTGGTGGAGACTTATAGGACTATAGTGGCTGGTCTTACTAACAGAAGTTTTCAAGCCGCCCTAAGGCCTCGGACTAACGTGATATTATGAATTAATTATACTTTATTGCACACCAAACAAAATAACAAAATATACAAAGGCGAGCTTATCTCTGAAAGAAAATAAAAACTATTATATATGTGATTTCGAGAAATACAACTTGCGAGTTTCATGTTGCACTACGGAACCCTAAATGAAAAGAAGCCAAATCATTGTTTTCACGAGAACCATTAAACGATATTTTCCCGGATCTTTTCTGGGGATTATTTACTTAACAAATCTTCGGGTTTCTTATAATTATTTTTCATAAGACTTGGAATTTAATATCTCAACATTTATTTACCCTGTTTGAATTGGTTGCCATGTCCACTCAATATTTTATTGCTACGATTTTCGCTCGTTTGAAGTCTTGTAACATATTGACTGAGAAATTTTATGCTTACTACATAGTATAGTATTACATTTCGCGATGTTAAAAACTACCAAATTGTATTGTCTAACTAGCCAATTGTATACGGCAAAACTTAGATATTATATATAAGGCTCATAATGTATTTGTTTGTTTTTCTAGTGTGTACACTAAAGAGTTCTAATCTAATCTATCTATCTATCTCATCATCATCATCATCATCATCATTCAGCCACAAGAAGACCTGCTGGACTGGACATAGGCCTCCTTCATGGATTTCCAAAAAGACTGGTTGAAAGCGGCTTGCATCCAGCGTCTCCCTGTCACTTGGAAGAGATCGTCTGTCCATCTTGTGGCTGGTCGTCCTACGCTGCGCTGCTAATATCTATCTAATCAGCCCGTAAATAGAGCCCACTGTTGGGCATAGGCCTCTTCTCTTCCACGTCAACCCGTCCGGTCCAGTGCTAGTCTCGTCCAATGTCTCCGAGCCGCTTTCACAATGTCGTCGGCCCATCGGGCTGGTGGTCTGCCCACCGACCGTCGACCCGTTCTTGGACTCCACTCAGAGGCCGAAATATTAAAAACTGTCGTAATTTAACTCAAAAGAATATAATATAAATGGAGCTTTTCACAGTTCTATGTTCTTCTTTCGTACCGAAGATGTCGATTTTATCTCCGACATCTCTCTCTCTAAGCCGCGCCATTGCGATCGTGAAAGAAAGAGAAGTAATTTATTTATCGTGCTTTCATAATTTCCTCTATTTGTTCTTTAAATGTGTTTTAATATAGCCTAACGTGTAGTTTATAGTTATTGATATTAATCTTACGCTTGGATGTATTAAGTTTCAAATGATTTTGAAAAGATGGTCAGAGTGGAGTTTTTTGTCTCGCTGCCTTTTTCTCCACTACATTACGGCCCGAAGGCAGCGGTTAACATAAAATATAGATATTCAGTAAATTTTTTAAAGTACAATAAATTATTTTAATTTGATTTAATGTGTGTAATTGTTCTTCTTAAACCCAATACACTTTTACAGATCATTTATTTGCTGTTTAATTCGCTGTCAGGTAGACTAAAAAGAAATACACAATAGTATTAAAATTCTATTTGCTTACTAGGTAATTGCCTATTTAAAACACACATTTATTGCAAATAGCTTTCCAAGTTAACTCTCATTACTTTTTCTTTTTGTTATCAGATTACATTATTAAAGTTAGCTTCGTATTAGTATAATCTTGTAAAATTGAGCTTAGCAACCATATTGCTCTCTTATTTCTTAAATCTTAGACGTGTATGCAAATGTCATTGTTCTACAATTTATAAGCAGAATCTAGGCTCAGATTGCGAATCATCATCATCAACCCATTATGTCCCCACCGAGGGGTACGGGTCTCTTCCCTGAGGAAGGTATAAGCCATACTCCACCACGGGGCCAAGTCCGGATTGGTGGAGGCTTGTAAGACTAGTGGCTGGTCTTACTGTCAGAAGTTTTCAAGCCGCCCTAAGGCCTCTGACTTGGCTTAACGACTGCCATCTATTGACGGCAGCCGGCACCAACTGCTTAACGTGCCTTGCGAAGCACGGAACCGCTCGGAAAAATGCCACTACCGTTATTCATAGAACGGTGACCCATCCATGGACTGAACGCGCCGTATGTTGCTTAACCTTAGTGATCGTTTAAGATCACTCAGGCAGCCCAGGCTACGAGCGGATTTAGATTGCAATATTAGATTGCGAATGCCAGATTATTAATACTACTAAATTCGATGCTGTTTGTACATTTATTTGCTATTATCTATTCAGCCCACCCACAGCATGCCTTTAATCAGAGTACTTCTTGCATTCAGACCACCCTTGTTTTAAGTTTGTTATTAGCAATAAAAAATGGGGTATGTTTTTTTGTTGGGCATTTGCCTATCGTGCCTCTTTGCCAGTCTTGTCCAGTGACAGTGAGTTCATTTAATTCGTGTAATATCTTTAAGTGCACCATTTAATCAGTACCATTAATTACCAAATCAGTGCCTTTCATTACCAAATCAGTGCCTTTTATTACCAAATCAGTGCCTTTTATTACCAAATCAGTGCCTTTTATTACCTAATCAGTACAATATATTACCAAATCAGTACCATTTATTACCACATCAGTAAAATTTATTACCAAATCAGTACAACATATTACCAAATCAGTATAATTTATTACCAAATCAGTACCATATATTATCAGATCAGTGTCATTTATTACGACGCCAGTATAATTTATTACCAAATCAGTAAAATATATTACCAAATCAGTGCAATTTATTACCAAATCAGTACCATTCATTCCCAAATCAGTATCTACTATTCATTACCAACCAAATCAGTGCCTTTTATTACCAAATCAGTACAACATTTACCTAATCATTTACCATAAACCTTACAATTGATTACCAAATCAGTACCATATTATCAAATCAGTGCCATTTATTACGACGCCAGTACAATTTATTACCAAATCAGCACTATTAACAAATCAGTGCAATTTATAACCAAACCAGTACCATTCATTACCAATTCAGTGCCACGATATAACTTCCAAGATCTAGTCTGTAACGATCTTTAGGGCTCACGGAGCTGATCTGAATGCGGCGCGGGTCCCAGCATCGATCAGGCGGACGCCGATGACTTGATTTATCAAACGCCTCTACTCGTCACAGCTTTGTCTAACACCTTATTAATGACCGGTGCTTTAGAAGGTGGGGAGAAAGAGGTTACTTTTGTTCCTAACAAGAGTTATTTTCGCTGGAAGCAGTGGATTTTCTTTCAGGGCTTGCAGGAATTTCCGTCGATAACATGTTGATAAGAATTATTGGTGCCCATTACAGAATGTTAAGTTTCGTTTAGTTTAGTGGATGGTGGATCCTTCTCTACTGACTATTATGTGGCATCCTGATTATGTTATCCTAGTGTAGGGCCAGAAGCAATGTATGTGCCTGTATGTAAATATTTATGTTTATATTATTTCTGCACAGAATATTTATGGTACATCTATATTATTGTGTTTCCCATGGGGATGTATGGCCGTTTGGCTATGACATTTTTTTACAGAGATTTTATGTATTTCTTGTGTGTTTGTGAAGCGTAATTGTATTGTTTTTATTTATTTCAGGCCATGCTCATATAGTGTTAGTAACAATGGTGCTTATACTATGTTAGTAATAATATAAATATTGCGCATTAAATTTATATAAGTAAGAACTATTAATACTAGAACTGATAATATTAGAACTTTTTGTAAATGTAATTTTTGTGTTGTGCGTAAGTTTGATGCGATGTCTAAATGTTTTTAAAAAAATGTTTAATTAACAACTAATAAAAAAAGATAGAAAAGAAGACAATTATTGAAATTGTCTGAAACACAATATAGACAAGTACATAACACACATGGTACACGAAAGTCAACTAAACAAAAAATGAAAACAAAGCAATCGTGGAGAGACCATGTGAGGCAAATAAAATCGAAGGCAGCCGGGTTTAATACAGTAGTGTAATCTATCCACCACTTTCAGCCTTGCACAGTGTTGGCATATGAATGTGGACATAATTATTCACTTTGATATCGATAAAAAAGCTACACTAACGAATTGTAGGTATCCGCTAACTCTTTACTTGATTAATTGATTAATATACAGTTTAGTATTTTTTTCTTAATAAATTGTCATAATTAGAATATAATAACTACTAAGCTAGCATACGGAAGTAGCCTGGCTACCCATAGCACAGGGAATCCTAGTTTGGGAGCCAGGACACAAAATGTAACACTTTTACATGCATTAAAGTTTTCTTATTCTTATAAACAGATAAATAACGGAACGAATAGTGCTTTACACAATATTCTGCCGAATGCCTCGTCGGTCGGGCTGTTAAGGCGCTTAGCTAGCAAAAAAGAGGTCGTGGGTTCCGATCCACCAACGAAGGCCGCCGCCGTACATTTGTACAAATGGCCTCAGTCTGGGTGTTTTTTGATGTTTGTAATGTCTTTGCCTGGTTACCATAGCACAGGGTATCCTAGTTTGGGACTAGGTCAAGTGATTGTGTTGTGTGGGAGTTATTGTTATTTTACATTATTATTATTTTATCCATAAAACTTGACAGTATTTCTGTCGACAGCAACCCAAGCAACCCCTCAACACAACTCAAATCTCCCTTTCCCTTTCTCAAAAAATCTACCTCAGCCTAGTCAAGTAGTCATATTTTGTACCTGACAAATATGTATACCCTGGATGTAAACAAACGATTAATTAAAATACGAACAGTGTTAGGGAAATAAAAAGGACATTTTATTAAAATTGTCACAGGTGGGACGACGATCTGCGAAAAACTGCAGGCAGATGCTGGATGCGGCAAGCTGAAGACAGGGCGCTATGGCGCTCATTAGGGGAGGGCTATGTCCAGCAGTGGACTAATATAGCCTGATGATGATGATGATGATGATTAAAATTGTCACCAAACCAATCAAAATACTTAAAAGGGAGATTATTAATTCTTCTAGTAAGATGAATTTGTAATCTAGGACCATGATAACAGATTAGAAAGATATCTTGTACAATGTCTTAAAGCCTTGTCATTGTTTACACTTTGGGATCCCCTATGTATAACGGAGTATACGTCTTCTCATCACTCCACTCAGTCTCGTCGCTGTAGGTAGACCCCAGTGCCTTGTTTATTTATTGAAACTCATGAATATCCAAGCTGAACGAGTCGCTGGCACGTCTGTCTTTGAGTTTTTCCTGCAGCCAGAGTATTGTTTTTGCTTTCTCATCTTGCTTTTGTCGCGGGCTGGGAAAATTTATGCCTGATAGCAGATAACAGGAACAAATATTCGCATAGTCAGCGTGAGTTTGCGATGTACAGGTTGGAGCAATTTTATTTTATTGATTGACTAGCGGTGCCCGATACTACGTTTGCTTCAACGGATTACCCTATAGCCTAAGTCCATCCTGAAAATCCGTTCTAAATACTGGTGAAAGAATTTCGAAAATCGGACTTATTCCACACATACAAAAATTACCATCCGAGTCATCATAGAGTAAGGGATAGCTATATTTTTTTGCCATTTTTATTTATATTTTTTCTGAACTAAAACTTTCGTTAGCACAACACATTGAAACTTCGAAAAAAGCTTACAATATATATTTTCTCTATAAAAAAAGTATTTTGAGAAGCAGAAATCCCATATTTGTACGTTTTATGCCTCCAAAGATGGGAATTTTTCACGCCCTGTGCAATCAATAGTACATTACTGCAGCGGCCAGCAAAAGAGGCATTGATGGACGAATGTGGAAATGTGGGCCGAGGCGAAGCCGAGGCACACATACGTGAGTCCATCAATATGGCCAAGACTTGTATATGATTTTTATTAAATAATGCGCGGAAATTAAAACTATGAACTCATTCTGTTAAATTCAATAAACGAACGAACAACAATAATTTTTGCCGCGTTAAAGTGTTCTTTTTTTTCAATAGGTATATCCAGCTTTTTATCGAAAGCCAGTTTGAAATTTAAATAAAACCACTGATAAGTTACCTCCTTGATTGTCATTGTTCGGAGTAAAAATTCGTCCATTTTTAAATAACACGACAGATATGAGTTTAGTATGTAATTTATTTGGCCGCAAAACACGACAGTTATGAATTTTCATAGAACTTTTTCCGGCCGCTGTTCGCGTGTAATCGGCCAGTACAGCAATTTCGATTTATCTCGAAGAAGATTGTTGAAATAATGCTCAAATTTCCAAGCATGTTTGAGAAAAAACAATTTTCTCACCGGGAGCGGATACCGTCAAAAACAAGCCATTCACTTTGCCCTACATCCCTCCACTCGTGACTACCCGCAAAAATTGATTGCAACAGACACCCATAATCAATTAATCACAATGACTAATCGTAGCCACCCCCAACTGGCTTATCCCCGAATTGCCACAGTTATCAATTTGCCACACTTCTTTGATACATTCCACGATTTTCCACTAATACTTGCAAGCTTCGATAGCCTCCTTAATCCTGCCCATTAAAATAACAATAGTTTGCAATTATTGTTAAACATAACATAAACTCACGCCCGCATTTCGAAGGGATATGCAGAGACCAGATTCTGCAACTTGCCACGATGCTGACAGATCTCTTTTGCTTCATCAACATTTTCATTTTTATTTTGTTTGTTCGAGCACTTTATAGAAAATTATAGGTCAACATGAAAAGTGTGACAAACAGTGAATTCGATGACAAGGGAAGAAACCTTCGATTTTCGACCAGAGGTATTCGTGCAGTGCGCAAAAAACGATATTTTTCACTACAAATATCTACAGCCCTGTTTATAAAAATTTGATGGAATGCGAAATATTCTTCACTTTAATTTAACATGGATTGGCTTCGGTATTATGATAAAATATGAATAGAGTCACTCGTAGCCTCGGCCGCCTGAGTGAGCTTATGATCACGAAGGTTAAACAACATCGGGCACGTTCAGTGCATGGATGAGTGACCGTTCTATGACTAACGCTAGTGGCATTTTTCCGAGCTGTTCCGTGCTCTGGAAGGCACGTTAAGCAGTAGGTGCCGGCTGAGTTGGAGCCTTAGAGCGGCTTGAAAACTTCTGACAGTAAGACGAATTATTGTTGCGGTTTTGAAAAATGTATGTAGTTGAATCGCTCCTAGCCCCGGCTGATTGAGTTATCTTAAACGATCTCAAATGATATGCAACATAGGGCGTGTTCAGTGCATGGATGGGTGACCGTTCTATGATTAACGTTAGTAGCATTTTCCCGAGCCGTTCCATGCTTCACAAAGCACGCTAAGCAGTTGGTGTCAGCTATCGTCGCTTCCTCAGGGAAGAGACCCGTGCCCCTTGGTGGGGACATAATGGGTTGATGATGATGGGAAACATAAGAGTCCTCTGAAATATGACGTCACAAGCAAGTATTTTCATACAAAATTCCGTTTTAAAAGTAACTCATTTGACATCCTGTCAAATACCCAATTGTCGCTGTTGTTCGGAGAAGCGGAATTATTATAAGGCAAAGCCTTAGGCGATCACTGGTGCACCAAGAACGTAACTAATGCCGGCTACACACGTAACAGATTTTCGTCATACACACGATTGATAAATCTGCGCAAATCGGCTTGCGCAGTTTAATCGCTACGATATATCGTTACGTGTGTAGCCGGCATAACTAGTAAGGCTACGTTATCACTATCATAAATATTGCAATGAAAAGCGGGGTTTACGTTGAAATAATTGATTCCAGCGATCGATTCCTATGCGATGTGTGTGACCGAGTGGGCAACAAAGTCCTATAGACTGTATAAAATACAGAGCTGTATAAAACGTGTAGCGCAGTAGTTTTCAGAACACTGGTGGCTTTAATAGAATAGGCGTATAGAGCGCATAAAGAACAAATATAGAAAAATATATATCTACAGAAAAATAAAAATCTCAAAAAAATCGCAAAACATAAGTAGTCGATAAACATAAACAAAGAAACACGTGAACGTGTCTCAGGAATTGCGCATTTCATAAGTAACCCTGTATATGTTACAATAATATTTCCCATATTCACAATGAATGGCTCGTAGCTCCCGCCTGAGTGATCTTAAACGATCACGAAGGTGAAGCAACATCGGGCGCGTTCAGTGCATGGATGGGTGACCGTTCTAGGACTAACGCTAGTGGATTTTTTCTGAGCGGCTCCATGCTTCGCAAGGCACGTTAAGCAGTTGGTGCCGGCTGCCGTCGATAGATGGCAGTCGTTAAACCAAGTTAGAGGCCTTACGGCGGCTTGAAAACTTCTGACGAGTAAGACGAGCCACTACTTTTGCAAGCCCCCACTAATCCGTACTTGACCCCCGTGGTGGAGTATGGCCTATACCTTCATAAAGACCCGTGCCCGTCGGTGGGGACATAATGATTTGATGATGAAACATTTTAGCGGAGTAGCCAACTTCAGCCCTATATTACTTTATTCTTCCATATCGGAAAGAATGTTTACGGGCAGATTCCTCAAACCTACATGCTGCTCACCCAATCCTGGAGCGGAAACGGTTTATTTATTAACATCCTGTGCTTTGCGAACCGACGTTTATAAGTTTATAGGCAATATGTCGACACGGAGTCGTAAATAAGGTGCCAATGGCTTTCCGAGATTGCAGTAGGTTGCTGTCTTCGAAACGAACCTAAAATTTGCTGGTTTCAAAGGAGATTACTGAATACGTAAATACTGAAATATCTGTCCGTCTCTTTAATATGTAGGGTTCTGGAAGTGGAGGGGCTGCTCTTGGTGACTAAAAGTAATATCGCCAAGTAACACTGTGAACCATGAGTCCCCACGAAGGTAAGTTGTAGTATAATAATTTCTATTACTTCCAAACGTCTTAGTTCAAAAATATTAGGATAATCTTGTGTTAATTAATGGCAAAACATAGGTACTGTCATGATTTTTGATAAATTTTCGGCAAGGTTCTGTTTAATTTAACATTAAAACATTATTTTAGGACGACCGGTAATTTAAAAGATGTATTTAATATCATTTGTTACAGTTCATTATTTTAAAAGTGGCCATTTGAATAGAATTACATTTTTAACGTATTTGTCAAAAAATGGTGCCAAGACCAACCAATACCATGCGCTCGCCTTTAGTCTATAAAAGGGAGGGCTCGACGATAAGCCGGCAGTCTTGTTCTGGCGCTGTGGTCGGGCGGAAGCTCTGCCCGATTTAAGAATTTATACCGGGCTAAAAGGTTAAACTGTGAATGTTTGAAGTGATTATACAGTGATGTAAAATATAAAGTGAGATTTGTGAAGTGAATTGTGTTGTTTGTGATAATACTGAAACAATTAATACATTTTTTTAACACCTTGTACAGATCTTTATATAATATGTTTTACACATAACCTAAATAAATCTTATCTTTTCTAATTTTGATGTAGCTTTGGCTAGCCGAGCTTTTAAACCTTTGTGTTGCTCCGGTTATTACATAAAAACATGCATAATAGAATATTTGACAGGTTTTTTTAGTTAGTATTCATTGAGTGCTCAGAAAGTGGTAATTATAAATTATTTCTTTTATTTCTTCTAAAAAAGCAAATAAAAATTCAGTGTTTTAACATAAGCCGCCAAAACGCCATATTGACTAATACGGCGTCATGATGTCACAGGTCAGTAAATAATACCAATGATCGTAAGAACGACATGAATGGCAGACGCCATTTTTACTGAGCTGTGACGTCATCATAGATTCAGGCAATCCAGGCCGTTTTCGATAAAACGGCTACAGATAGAAATTTATCAAAAAAAAATTGGCAATCAAAGTCTTGATCTTTTAGGACTGTAATGGTTCATCATCATCATCATCATTGGCCTACGGTTGTCCACTGCTGGACATAGGCCTCTCCCACTACTGTAATTGTTAGTTATTAAACAATTAATAAAATGAGTGGTCGAGATATTCGTATTACTGCACTAGATTGCAGCGGTCTAGAGCAGTCTATTTTGAAACCTTTGGTGTAAAAAACTGGATTTTTAAGATTTTTGGTTATGTTCTAGTACCTACTGTCTCCGATAGACGATATAAAAATAATACTTTTTTTCCACTCTGTAATTTATACCCTTTGAAGTAGCTTCTACAACTTGTTCTGGAGCCATTAATATTGGCGAGAATTCGTTTTTACCTACCGGAATATGGAGCATTCAAATGTTATTTATTATTTCCAGACTGTGTGCGTAAGCCTAACACAATCCAGGAATCTGTGATTCAGAATCCAGACAGATAATAAAATTGTACAGCCTAAGAAATTGTTTTCGGTCTACCAGTTAATGTAATACGAAAATGGAGGAGTTCAGTCGCCTCGAGGCAAGCCAGTTGCCAACCTGGTTTAAGTTGCCATACCATTAATTTCAGATGTGTCTCTACTAGAGATGTGCCAGATGGGAAGCTTCCCATTCCCGGGAATAATGGGAAGCTTCCCAATCCCGGAAATAATGGGTTCGTCCCATCATTTCGGGCAACAATGGGACCGATCCCAATGATATGGTTAGGAACATTTTTTCTTATTTCTTTGCCAACTTGCGGGGGTGTTACTTTAAATGTTAATTGTAATGTTATTATCGACAGATCTTAAAAGTCGTAAGTAAAAAAATGAAAAGATGTACTTATTCGACGCGAAAGTATTTACTATTTCAAATCATTTTGCGCTATGTATTAAAGAAAGAAAGATACATCTAAACATCATCGAGGAGCTTAATGCGGAGAAGGGATAACGCGCGGAGGAAGTGCAAACAGTCAGTATTATTCCACGGTTGGCGCTGTGATAGCGTTTTTATGTTGTTCGTTCGTCAATTTTCAACTTTTAATAAAAAAAATAGCGCCAGCAAGAGACAGTGTTCATGAACATTTTGGAATAATCAAGGAAGGTCATAAGGAAAAGACTTTATGTAAATACTGTGACGCAGTGTCGCGCGCCATCTTTTAAAATGTAAGAAAGCCTTGTGATACATGAATAACTAGAAATACCACGAGAAACTTGGCTTTAATTGGCTTAGAAGAAAACATACAATAAAATTATAATGACAATAGTAACACAGAGTACAACTGACACACACTGACAACTTGTCACATCACTAGGCCATAGATACATTATGACTGCCAGTGTCATACAAGGAGATTACATATCATTCGCCCCATCTATGTTTTCTTCGCCAAGAATGTAGTCGTTCAGGTGACTAGGAGGTCTCCGTGTTCTAGCGGACCTTCGAAGCGGAGGGTCCGGAGCGTCTACTCGAGGCTCTTCATGTGGCAACTCCATATAGTGTTGTGGTTCTTGCTCAGAGTCGTCTTGATGATCCCGAATGGTAAGTTGAGTCTCTTCATTCGGTAGTACCACATTTTCTTCATCATTGTCCGAATATTCGTTTGTTGTTGGTGGACATTCGTCCCCCGGCAGTGGTGCAAGTTGCCTATTTGACACAGTCGATTCGCGGCCATCCGCTCGTCTAACGTACGAGTAAGTTGGATTGCTGTGCAGGAGTTCCACTTCTTCAACAAGGGGATCGTTTTTAGAACGGACATTTCTTCTCATAAGTACTGGGCCAGGAATGAGCCAAGAAGGGATCGATTCACCAACAGGAGTTCTTCGAGGGAAATTGAAAATTCTCTCGTGCGGTGTCGCGTTAATAGGAGTGCACAAGAGTGACCGGACGCAGTGTAGTGCAGGATTCAAGGCAAGCTCCCAGTTTTCTATGGGCAGGTTCTTGGACTTTAGATTAAGCTGTATAGTTCTCCAAAGCGTCCCGTTTAACCTTTCTACCTGTCCATTGCCTGCTGGGTTGTAAGGTGTTGTACGCGAAGATGCAATACCGTGGTTTCTTAGAAAGGTTTGCAACTCTTCCGACATAAAAGATGAGCCCCGGTCACTGTGGATGTATAAAGGCTGGCCAAAAATGAAAAAAATGTTTTTGAGACAGTCAATAACGGTTGCCGACGTCATGTCTTTGCATGGAAATGCGAATGGATATCGTGAAAATTCGTCTATCACCGTTAAGATATATTTGTTTCTGGTATTTGATGGAAGAGGCCCTTTAAAGTCAATATTCAATCTTTCGAATGGTGCTATAGCCTTGATAAGAGTCCCTTTAGCTTTGGCAAAGCGCGGCTTGATTTCCGCACATACCCTGCAGGAGCCCGTCATTGATTTGATATCATCTAGTGAGTAAGGTAAGTTCTTTACTTTGACATAATGGTACATACGTGTAATACCCGGGTGTGATAAGGCATCGTGGATTTCCTGAAGTTTATTAGTACCTAGGTATGCGCAAACTCTAGATAGGGCATCGGCAGCGACATTTTCGACTCCTGGTCTGTAAACAATATCATATTTGTAGCACGATAGCTCCAGGCGCCATCGTTCAAACTTTTCGTTTTTAATTTTTGAAGTGTGATCTTGATTAAACATGTGGCTAACTGACTGCTGGTCAGTGATTAAGATAAAGTGACGTGAAATAAGTAAGTGTCGCCACTTTCGCAAGCTCTCTACTATAGCACAAGCTTCTTTTTCAACTGATGCATGTTTGCGCTCGCAACTGGATAATGTTCTGGAGAAAAACGCTATTGGTCGACCTCTTTGGGAAAGCGTAGCGGCAATTGCATACTCAGAAGCGTCGGTTTCGACAGTCAAAATTTCCTTTTCATCGATAGCCACTAACGCCGCCCTTTGTATATCAGATTTGAGAAGCTGGAAACTAGATCGTGCGTTTTCATCCATTGGAAATTTGCAACAGTTTACCAGAGGTTGAATTTTGGCTGAGAAGTTTTGGATCCACTTAGCGTAATGCGCGAATAGGCCCAGAGATCGCTTAAGTTCAACGGCGTTGCTCGGTAACGGGAGCTTCAAAAGTGGTTCCAAACGATCCTTGTCAGGTTCCATTTTATTATTTGATATAGTATAC
This sequence comes from Yponomeuta plumbellus, assembly GCA_947310845.1. Lineage (NCBI taxonomy): Eukaryota > Metazoa > Arthropoda > Insecta > Lepidoptera > Yponomeutidae > Yponomeuta > Yponomeuta plumbellus. The sequence continues at coordinate 6,440,743 of OX371216.1, read as the reverse complement.
CCTAGAAGGCTGACAGACGATTTGTTAAAATTGCATTTATTCTGGTTGAGTGTAAGTTTGTATTTAGTTGATGCCTTCATGAATCTTTTGAGGTTCACATCATGTTCGGCCTGGTCCTTTCCACACACTGTCACGTCGTCCAGGTACGCAAAAGTCCCTTCAAGTTTTTCATGGTCAATGACGAATTCAAGTGTTCGTTGGAAAGCGGCCACTCCATTGGTCACTCCGAACGGGATCCGTGTAAATTGGTAAAGTTTACCACATGCCTCGAATGCAGTATATATCTTCTCCCGTTCTAGAATAGGTACTTGGTGGTATGCAGATTTTAGATCGATTTGGCTGAAGATGTTATATTTTGCTACTTTGGATACTATAGCTTCAACGTTTGGTAGGAGGTAAGCATCAAGATACGTGAACTTGTTGATTGTTCGAGAGTAGTCTACAACCAAACGCTTTCGGTGAGCACCTCCGCCAGCTACGAGCACTTGAGCACGCCACGGCGAGATACTAGGTTCGATAACACCATCTTCCAATAGTTTAGAAACCTCTTCTTTGATAAATGTCTCATCCTCCTCTGTGTATCTTCTTGATTTTACAGCTATAGGTGTAATGTCAGCAGATAGATGTGTGAAAACTGACGCTGGTGGGACTTGTGCTTCCATCACGCATACTTGCAGCGGTTCTCTTGTACCACCGAATTGTAGCTCCAATTTTGAATGGTCTTTAAGTAGGTCATGACCAACAATGACATCCGCACACAGATTGCTCACGATAAGAAGTGGCTTTTGCTTATAGACATGCTTGCCGATTGTAATAGTAGCAAAACAGATTCCATCAACAAATGATGTGTGACTTAATGAAGCGAGGGATATAGATTGTCTGTAAGGTCTTAGTTTGAGTCGCATCATCTGAGCTACGTTTCTGTCGATAAAACTCACGGAGCTCCCCGTATCGATTAAAGCATCTGCGTAGGTGTCGTTTACTGCTATACGGATAGTCGCCTTTTGTAGGCTAGATGGTGATGCAGCAGAGAACAAGGCCGCATTGGTTTCAGTGGCGGTCTTAGGGGCGGACCGACAAACTTTGGAAAAATGACCTATTTTGCCACAGTTTTGGCATTCTGCACGAAATGCAGGACATTTAATCCTTCTGTGAACTTTGCCGCCACAAAAGAAACATTTCAGTGATGATTGTGAAGGTTGTGGGGCTGCTGCCATTACATCAGAGTCGTTCACTGTAGGACTAGGCTGAGTGTCTCTTTCGTGCACTGGAACAGCACTTAAAACTTGATTATTGTTAGTACTCATTGTCATAGAATCCTTATGTGCTGTTTCTAGAGTTATTGCTAGCTTCATTGCTTCAGCTAATGATAGAGATGGGGTTTCTAGGAGTCGTTGCTTTATTTTAGTTGACGTTATGCCAGATATGAAGGCACCCCGTATGGCTTGGCTTTCGTGCTCACTAGCCGTCACAGCTTGGAAGCCGCAATCCTGAGCTAATAGGCGTAACTCTCGACCATAGTCTGAAATACTTTCTTCAGGTTTTTGTTTTCTGGTAGCTAGTGTGTGGCGCGCCAGTATTTCGTTTTTAGGTTTAGTAAATGTGTTTTTAAGTACCTCAAGCGCTTCAGTGTAAGTTTGACATTCTTTGATATGAGCGTAGTTGCTCGCAGATAAGTGATTCGCAAGTAGTTTCAACTTCACCAAGTCTGATGTAGGCGTACATGATGAGGATTCTGCTTCCAGGAAGTTTTCAAAAGTGTAGAGCCAGTGTGTCCACTTAGCGTCAGCGCCTACACTACTCGGATCGACATCAAATTTGTCAGGGCGGAAATATTTTGCAAGAGAATTCCCTGAATGTTTTTCTTTAGACATTTTTCTTAAGCTAATTAAATTGATACATGAATAACTAGAAATACCACGAGAAACTTGGCTTTAATTAGCTTAGAAGAAAACATACAATAAAATTATAATGACAATAGTAACACAGAGTACAACTGACACACACTGACAACTTGTCACATCACTAGGCCATAGATACATTATGACTGCCAGTGTCATACAAGGAGATTACATATCACCTTGTTAGTGATTAAACAATCATTTGAAAAAACCAACACTAACGCTGCAAGCAGTGGAGCTGCAGCAGAACAAAATGTGGAAAAATTAAAACAATTTAATTTTTGCAGGTTTAATAGTCACTAAGAGAGAAACTGTTTTCAGAAATTGTTTTATTTACCAAACATACTGAAGAGATAGGAAATTTTGATTGCAATTAATGTGGTAAATTATAGCTGTGATTAGAAATGAAACTTGTGGTTAAAAAAAAGTAGGCATAAGGAAATAACTAAAGTAACTTCTGGCAAAAATACGCTAAATAAATGAATGATGATTTCCCAACCCTTGTCCGGCGACGGACGACGACTTTGGGTAATCGATCTACGAGTCTAAGACCTAGCATGGCTCGCTCCATTGCTCTTTGTGCTACTATAATTCGGTGCAGAATATCTGCTTTGTGAGCGTCCAAGTTTCGGCTCCATATGTGAGAATGGGTAGAACACACTGGTTATATGTCTTGGTTTTTAGACATTGCGGAATCTTTGATTTGAAAACATCGGCAAGTTTCTCAAAAGCAGCCCACCCAAGCCGAATCCGCCTCATGATCTCCTTTACCTGGGCTTCTCGGTGAAAAGATAAACAATGTCCAAGGTAGATATACTCATCGACAACTTCTATCGGGCAATTACTGACAGTGATGTTCGGCATAGTCACCAGATGGTTAGCCATGACTTTTGTTTTGGACATGTTCATCTTGAAACCAACCTCCAGGGACGCTTCGTGCAAGTCTGCGAGCATACACTGAAGATCCTTGGCATTTTCTGCCAAGATGATGATGTCATCGGCAAAACGCAAGTGCGACAATATAAGCGCCGTTAATATTGACACCCTTCTCACTCCAGTCTAGTCTTACTAACAGTTTGTTCGGTGCTGCTATTGATGTGTTTTTGCACAGAGAGACGTTTTGTTCACTTTCTTAATTCAGCATAGATATAATGCCCTATCTACACTACATAGTCATTACGTCACAAGCGACGCCATGACATTTTGGAGTGTTTCCGCGAATATTTCAAATTGAATAGCAAAAAATACCATAAATTTGTACTAAAACTATATTTTTTTGTTGAAATTTGTTTTTCGAAAGTAGTAGCCGTCTACCTACATAATAGAAGGAAAATTCAACATCTGTCATTATGCCTATTATTGTAACTCGCTTACAAAATATTGATGAATTCAAGTTTTTAAATTGTTTTGTTTTTCACTTTTCACACAAACTCGAAACTTGCTACGGCTAATTATATGAACAGTAAAAAAAAATTTTACATTCAGAATGTTTTGGTATTTTCCAAAAACCAGTTAGTAACCTCTAACAGAGAAATTTCCGCCAAAATTCGGAATTTAGGACATCCCAAGGGGATTTTGTTTCATATTGAATATCATGCTTCAAATGAATAACTAATTAACTATTCCCAAGAACTCTATCTTAGTTAACACTTGAACTAATGCATTGTTCCCAATAATTCCCACCTCTTGGGATCGTTCCCGGGAACGATCCCCGATAATTCCAACTTCTGGGATCGTTCCCGGGAACGGCACATCGCTAGTCTCTACTGGCGAACTACATGAACCAAGACTTGGTTATTACTATTTGCTTGCGTTACTTACTAAATTCCAATGAATCCAAATATAAAACACTTTTATCACGCAGCGATATTTTAAACGACAATTAAGTACGGTGAATGATGAGTTAGGTACTGCATATTCGCACACAATTCCGTGATTCGAGATGCGACGTATTACGTCAAGTCTTTTATCTCTTTTTTTTCATACAAAGCTTAAATAAATAACTATTTAAGCTTTGTATGAAAAAAGATTCTTCCATTAGAAAGAGAACGATGTATTTTGTCAGCTCTATCCAAAACACCCATAAAGTCAGTTTCGTTAAAAAATGAGATACTACCGATTAGAGTTAGAGTGACGAAGAGGTGAGCTAAGAGTAGTTGTAGGAAGATGGAGCTAAAGACAACGTTAAAACTAATTCACCTTCGAAGTGACCGTAATCCAATGCGAAATAACTACGGTAGTTTTTTTCGAATGAATGTTGATGAAGCGATGAGGGTTGGAACCGTGGCAAGAGGTACTTGTATTGTATACCCCTCCAGGAACAGGCGTGAGTTTATTGCAATAAAAACTTCCACACAACACAATCACTTGACCTAGTCCCAAACTAGGATACCCTGTGTCCTGTGGTAACCAGGGAAGGAAATTACAAACATGTAAATACACCCAGACTATTTGTACAAACATACGGCGGCTCCCAGCGGGAATTGAACCCACGACTTCTGTCTTGGTAGTTAGCGCCAAGACAGAGCGCGCGATATGTCATGCTCATCATCAACCCATTATGTCCCCACCGAGGGGCACGGGTCTTTTCCCTGAGGAAGGTATAGGCCATACTCTACCATAGGGGCCAAGTCCGTATTTGTGGAGGCTTGTAAGAAATAGTGGCTGGTCCTACTGTCAGAAGTTTTCAAGCCGCCCTAACCGCGATATAATTATGTTGTAATGTAGTTTTTACAAAAAGAGAAGGTGGACTTCCTGGGCCTCGATTCTGTTAGTGCATTGTAGTTTGATGACAGATACACGGTCGGGTCACGTGACGTATTTTTTCATACCGTTGACGCGTAGATTGCTTAGTTTGAGGGCGCGCGTAGACTTAAAGCGGAATGAAATTGAATCGCCATGATCATGCAGTTGTCATTGTACTACAATGCATTAGCGGAATCTAGGCCGTGTGCTGTGTTTGCCAGGTTGGTAGTACATCCATTTGAGAACCTTTTTTATCCCGTTGATAACCAGTTTTTCGGTCGACGTGACTGCCGAAAGCTACTTCAACTTGCTAATCTTATAGCAATTATGCTATTAAGTGCTTTGACGAATTGTGTTACTTCTTGTTATTCATCAATGGTCTCGAAAAATAATTGTCCGTTCCATAACATGCTGAGGGGTTTTGAAATCGGGAATTAAAATTAGCAGAAATTACATATTATTTTTGGTCATTTGAGCCCGAATTTAGATTTTATACAATTTAATTATTAAATTTTAAACTCACAATTAAAATACATCATCATTCATCATCAACCCATTATGTCCCCACCGAGGGGCACGGGTCTCTTCCCTGAGGAAGGTATAGGCCATACTCCACCACGGGGGCCAAGTCCGGATTGGTGGAGGCTTGTAAGACTAGTGGCTGGTCTTACAAATAAAATAAAATGTCGTGGCCTCCGGTCAATCCACGGTTAATCATTGTCCTATATAGAAGAGTGTCTATTTAAAACATGACTTGAAACAATATCTATCAGATATCTAAAGGCAAGCAGACAATACAATACAAACAGTTACAGTTTTCTGCCTTTCAAATTAAAACATGAAATAAAAATAACAAAGAGTTTGTAAAGAAAAAAGTGTTTTTTTCGTATTTAAAAAGAATAAACACTGGTCAAAACAACATCGCATTCTGTATTTCTTTTCCATCAGGAATTCTTTCGCTTTGTTGATAGGTAGGTACTTACGAAATTTAATGAAACTCGCTTCATCTCTCACTTACCTGCAAAAGAAAAAAAATGAGATGGGTTATTTCGATTGTCTTTGACACGGAACATCATACACCTCTTCCCATTACTGCGTAGACTATACTCCAATTTTAGGTTCAGCAAAGATAAACGAAGTATGATCGATAATCATCTTCTAAATAGGTACTGTATATTCAAAGTTGATGATCTCTTCATTAACTTCTATGGGGTATGAAAGTTAATTTATGATTAGTCGCCTACGTAAGTACCGATGACCGGATGACAAAGCTTTGCTCTTTTTTTTTTGTATTCTAGATTTTCGAGCTCCCAATAACCCTATCAGACCTGACCTTGAAAATAACAATGGTTTTCTATTGTTATTTTCAAGGTCAGGTCTAATGTCAGGTTAATGGTTTTTCGCGCAAAAGAAGGTACTTGTAAAAATATATCATTATATTATGAACCGGGGTATTGTCGTTTCCGGGCCGCCCGATCCCACCTGAGCTATTACAACCTTACCTTACAGATGGTTGCGAAAATTACCTTCATAATCTAATGATCAAATTTAATTGCCTAAGACATGGATAAAACGATGTTTTATAAAAATGAAATCTAGCTAGATCAATTAATCGCCTTTATATCACCTTCACTCTAAATTTCGTGATAATCGTTGGTGCCGTTTCCAAGATTCAAACTATATATATATAAAAGAATTGCTAGTTTAAAGAAATTAGACAGATAGATAATATAATGTGGAGCCAGAAGCAATGTATGTGCCTGTATGTAAATGTTATGTTATGTTAATGAAAATGAAAAAAAAATGATAATGAAAAATTGATTTGTACGTAATTTTACAATAAAATTAACATAAAAGCAACTGCTTATCAATATATTGAACTCACAGAAAATGTATGTAGCTTACAATAATTTTATTTGATTTGCTCTGATGCCTGTGCTAGGTAATAACCTGTGTTACAGACATCAGTGTTTCCCAAGTGTAACCAAAACAACAACAAAACAAAACTTATGTAACTATATAACTGCCATACAACAAAATCAATTGATCCGAGTGCTTAGTGCGAGTTTTTCATTCACTTTCGATAGCGAGAGCGTTAGCAATTTGTGTAGAAGTGACAAAGAGACAACTAGGTGGCGCGCTTTGTCACTCCTATACAAATTGCAAACGCTCTCGCTATCGAAAGTGAATGAAAAAACTCGCACTAAGCACTCCGGTCCTAAACTAGGATACCCTATGCTATGGTAACCAGGCAAGGACATTCAAACATGGAAAAACATTGCGACTGAGGCCATTTGTACTACAAATGTACGATAGCTGAGCTTTGGTAACCAACGACATCGGTGGCGCAGCGGTTAGCACATCTTCCTACCACGCGGGAGGTTCCGGGTTCGAACCCGTCAAATAAAACCCGTCTTGGATGTTTACATGTTTGTGATGTCGTTGTTTCTGGTTCCCACGACACAGGGTATCTTAGTGTAGGGCCAGAAGCAATGTTTGTGCCTGTATGTAAATTTTAATGTTTATATGTATCTACGTCATGTTTTTATATTTTCTTCTGCTGTTTGTTTACAACCGCGCAACATTGAATCGAAGCAGATTGAAACGTACGTACACCCTTCAGTCTCGTCTCCAAGGAGGAAAAAATAAAGGGTAGGCAATCAAGCCACCCGGTTCCTTTGCTTTACTCTGTATTGTATTTCAGCAGGATTTGATGGGAACGAAACGCCACGGCATACCCTCGGTTGTGGTGTGCTGTCCTAGCTGGTAGTGGGCAGTTAAAGCTTGACTGCAGTCTTATAAACAAACAAAAAAAAAAACACGGCCGCGATTCGCGGGCGAGTGTGGAGCCCGCTTAAACAGAAAGGTAAAACTTTGACGTTTCCTCTTTAAAGTAATGATAACTCAGCTGTACGAAATTACCTGTCAATTCCAAATTATTAACATGGCTAAAACCAATACTATAAATAGTAGCTAAAACCGAGTTAAACGTAAACGTAAAAACAGTAAAATGGGCGACGCTAGATCGAACAAAATTTTCACATTTGAAGATCAAAATCGAATCAAATATTTTTATTCATAATAAAAACAAAATGTTTACTGTGTGAACGTCCAAGTAGTTAGTTTCACAACTAGTAGATTATTTGGAGAAGAAGCTAACGAAGAAAATCCACATGCATGTTTGAACTAAAACGCTCCAATTCGGTCTGCGAGTCAAAGCGAAACCTAGTCGGACCCTTTCGACAAACAGTCAAGTAAGTGTAGCCGAAATAAAGTTAATAATCCACATTAATTTTCACGTCAACACTTGGCGTCAGATTCGCGGAGTCGCTACGACAAGAGGCCAGAAGCAAATGAAAACGTCGCGTTTGACACGGCGACTAGACGCGGCGTCAAGTCACCCTGTTTGCGATGGCTCTAATTCTTTTCAAAACAGTTTTAGCTTAATTAACAAACTTTTAAACTTAAAAATTATTACTCGTGGATATGTTGAACACTAGACACAATTGTTCTCTGAATACATTTAATATTAATCTACTGTTTAACATCAGACATTTTCGTCGTCTAATTAATCGTTGATTTTATTATCACCTTTTTTCCAGAGTGTCCTTAATACATTTCTTAAGCCGCGTCGGAGGTAACTCTAATATTTAAATGTTGGCGAATCTTGTAGAAGTGCCTACAGTGCCCCTTAAAGGACGTATTAACTTTTACGAGTCTAAATCGTGGCAATGACAATTTATGTTTATTTCTAGTATTAACATTATGAGAGCTAACAATATTTTTGAAGTCTTTAATATATTTTTCGAATGTACATAATATTTTCATAAATGTATTGGCTTGCAAAGCCAACAAATTTATGAAAATATGAAGAAAATAATTAGCTTTTATACACAGAGTATGCTCAGAATTTCAGTTCACTTCAGAACATTATGCTATGTTGCTCGTAAGCTATTCTTCTTCTCCAAAGTGCTTCTCTATAACTGGAGAAGTTATCGAGACTTTCATCGATGCTGCAATCCATGACAACCTTTTCTTTAACGTACATAACATTAACACACAGGCACATACATTTCTTCTGGCCCCGCACTAGGATACCCTGTGTCGTGGGAACCAGAAACAGCGACGTCACAAACATGTAAACATCTAAGAACTGGGTTTTTTTTTAGTCCCCAGCCGGGATTCAAACTCGGGACCTCTCGCTTGGTAGTCAGATGCACTTACCACTGCGCCACAGAGGTCGTCATCTTCTCTTTGCAGTTTACGTAAACATTTACATATTTAAGCACACACATTGCTTCTAGCCCCATACAAGGATACCCTATATCGTGGGAACCAGAAACAGCGGCATCGCAAACATGTAGCCCAGCCCTTATATTATGTAACTTTCCACTCTATCGGGTTAAGCATTTAGACAACTGGAAAGAGTCAAAATAAAAATGTACATATATGACAGTTCGGACTAGGAGTATGAGATACCTACTGGGAAAAAAGTCTCAGAATGTAATAGTGCGACATAAGGTGACGTGACATACCGGGAACAAAAGTGCTAAATCAGACAACTCCATACAGTGGAGTCTTACGTAATTACACCGCTGGGTTTTTTTCGTCCCCAGCCGGAATCGAGCCCGGGACCTCTCGCATGGTACGCGTTAACCGCTGTGCCACAGAGGTCGTCAAACAAACTGAGAAACTATGCCACGCCAATTGGAACACCGAGTAAGGTCAAGAGAGCCTGGTGGCAATAAAATGAAATGGAACGTTATTTCTCTAGATAGAAAAAATAAATCAGTGCCTCTCGCTCCCGCCGGGTAATAGAAACGAAGCTTCTTCCGCGGTGTAGGTTTTCGAGTAAAAACTTCGCCTTTAACGGATATAACACGATTATTTATTCGGTCAAATCTATTATTAGATGCCTATTATACTTCACTACACACGAAAAACAGTCGTAAAAAGCTACGAAGTGTATTTTTATGAAAATCGGCCCCAATGTCACTCACAAAGAACTGCGCAAGTGGCTTTGCCTTATTAAAAGAGGGTAAGAGACTCAATAAATTCCAATCCCGATCATGGCTCGCCATTAATCGCCAAAGGACGAGTCTCTGTGTCAACTAAAGGATCAGTACTCGCATCGTAAAACGTGCTACTGAAGGTTTCCGTGAAACTGAAAGTTATTCCTCAACTCGTTCAAAGAATCGCTCGTAGCCTGGGCTGTCTGAGTGATCTTAAACGATCACTAAGGTTAAGCAACATACGGCGTGCTCAGTCCATGGATGGGTCACCATCTATGACTAACGCTAGTGGCATTTTTTTGAGCGGTTCCGTGCTTCGCAAGGCACGTTAAGCAGTTGGTGCCGGCTGCCGACGATAGATGGCAGTCGTTAAGTCAAGTCAGAGGCCCAAGGGCGGCTTGAAAACTTCTGACAGTAAGACCAGCCACTAGTCTTACAAGCCTCCACCAATCCGGACTTGGCCCCCGTGGTGGAGTATGGCCTATACCTTCCTCAGGGAAGAGACCCGTGCCCCTTGGTGGGGACATAATGGGTTGATGATGATGATGATGATTCCCCAACTTTACCCACCAACCGAAAACCTTTGGCGTTTGTATCATAAAGTCAACATTTTGCTTGTTTTGTGGATGAGAACATTTTAATTTGAATTTTGAATTTGAGACCCAGGTTCGATTCCCAGTACGGGCAGGCCTGTCGCATTCCGCGTGTGGATATCGAACGCGTAAGTTCATGCGGCGGCCACTCCAGAGTGGCTGATAAGTAGGGACTCACGCACGAGCGAGCAGTGACGCGCGCGCGAGTTTCGCGGTAGAAGACATGTAGGTGAATATCACTGTAGCTTTTTTAGCACCGTGCGATCTGAATTGCACCTAAGTGTATCGCTGCTAGAGTCCCTTTTTCTCTAATTGATTTTGCGGAGTGAATCTTCTGTACCGGTTTTATTATGTATTCTGTGGTACGGCCAGGTACCTGTGACTTTGTTTTTTTAAGTTATGTACATTTATGAAGTTAAGACGACCTCTGTGGCGCGCCGTTAGCGCATCTGACTACCACGCGAGAGGTCCCGGGTTTGAATCCCGGCTGGGGACAAAAAAAAACTAGGTCATGGATGTTTACATGTTTGTGATGTCGCTGTTTCTGGTTCCCACGGCACAGGGTAGCGTGGAGCCAGAAGCAATGTATGTGCCTATATTTAAATGTTTGTTTGTCAAAGTAGTAACACCACTTGCTAACCGTGAAGGAAAACGTTGTGGGGAAACTGGACTGTTTGAGCTATTCACATACCCTAGCGCTTGTCGCCAAACCGCAGAAGATGCATACTGTCTCTCTCTGAGAGAAGGCCTGTGCCGGTATATAGGACGTAAATAGGATGCTTACAACTTAATGTTAGATATCGATGGAAGGAGATGAAGATTGAAGAGGAAAAGGAGCTCCCTGAGCTCCAGGCACGGGACAGGCAAGAAATCGCGCAGGACAGAGTCAAGTGGCGACTTCTTGTGTCGAAGACCAAGACCAACTTCGGAACGCTGAGCGGATATAGTATAGCATAACATACACTTGCCCCTGATAACCGATAGGGTAGACTGTTTAGTTCTTGAGTGGAGACCCCGGATCGGTAAACGTAGTGTAGGACGTCCTCAGATTCGGTGGAGCGATGATCTTCGCAAGGCGGCTGGCAAGAGCTGGGTGACAATAGCCGAGGACCGTGCTCAGTGGCGTCAGGCCCGTCGCACTCCGCGTGTAGATATCGAACGCGTAAGTACATGCGGCGGCCACTCCAGAGTGGCAAATAGGTAGGGAGATAGGCGCCAGAAGAGGTAAGAGCTACGCGGTAGAAAGAGAGGCAACATGTAGGTGAATATCACTGTAGCTTTCTGAATTGCATTTAATTGTATCGCTGCTAAAGTCCCTTTTTCTTTAATTTATTTTGCGGAGTGAATCTTCTTTACCTGTACTATTATATGTTCTGTGGTGGCGTGCAATGGAATAGGCCTATGTCCAGCATAGGTAGTACGATGACGCGAGTCACGCGTTTTGTGGCGCTAAAACGTCAGAATTTGACAGTTAATGTACTGGAAAGTCGTGACTTTTGACGTTATGGCGCGTGACTCGCGTCCTTGTACTACCTATCAGCAGTGGAAAAGCATAGGGCGATGATGATGACGATACATGCCTATTGTAACCTACGTTATTTTCCCGGAATGAAGTCGTAATAAAATCGGTTTTAAAAGCGTATAAAGGTATTGGCAGTTAGGTTTTACGTTTGTCCGCACAGTTTGCCGAGTGCCATTTAATTGAGAAACTTGGCTTATAAATCTAGAATCTAGACCTAACTTTCCCATAGTGGCTGTTTGAGGCTGAAGTTATTTAATTTGGTGTTATTTTTCTTCTTTTTGTCTCTTGTTGGCTGAATGTTTCCATGTGAAAATCACTCGCAGTTACAGCCGGCCAAGCAAGAGGAGAAACGTGTGTGAAATCTTCCTAATAATTTTACAGAAAATTGGGTACCTAAACTTATCATCATCAACCCATTATGTCCCCACCGAGAGCACGGGTCTCTACCCTGAGGAAGGTATAGGCCATACTCCACCACGGGGGCCAAGTCCGGATTGGTGGAGGCTTATAAGACTAGTGGCTGGTCTTACTGTCAGAAGTTTTCAAGCCGACCTAAGGCCTCTGACTTGGCTTAACGACTGCCATCTATCGACGGCAGCCGGCACCAACTGCTTAAAGTGCCTTGCGAAGCACGGAACCGCTCGAAAAAATGCGACTAGCGTTAGTCATAGACGGTGACCCATCCATGGACTGAACGCGCCGTATGTTGCTTAACCTTAGTGATCGTTTAAGATCACTCAGACAGCCTAGGCTACGAGGCCTTTACTTATAATGGTTCTTAAATTAATGACAACACCATGCGCCATCCTGTTTTTATTACGTTAGTTGCTGCACCCACCTTACGGGAACGGGCGCCGTACGCGGCAAATGCCTCGTGTGGCCTATTACACCCCGTTTTATGAAATTGCGTATTTTATAATGGTAAATGGGAGCTAGTACTAGTATTCTATAGTAAATTACGGGGACAATAATGTTAATAAATAAATAATTTCCAAGTTATACTACAACTTGTACATGCTCCGTACTAGGATACGCTGTGTTTTGGTAACCAGGCAAGGATATATGACGAACATGGCATTACATCCAGACTGAAGCCATACTCGTATCATACTAATACCCTACTTTATTGGCGGTAATAATAAAGTATAGAGTAAAATGACACTCTGACATCTATTTCACATAGGTTTACACAGCCATCCGACTTTAAAATTTGAGTTTTGTTAGTAATAATATAGAGGGTAGTTGTGTGTACCCCAGATTGTATGGTGCTTAGAGAGGTCAGTCGAATAGATAGCTCGATAACCGACAGTTGTGTGCGTTTTATTTACTTCCATAAACCACCGAAATAACAAGTTTATATCTTATTTGATGTAGAACAGAACAGAACAGAACGGAACGGAACGGAATGGATGGAACAGAACAGAACGGAATGAACCGAACCGGAAAGGAACGGAACGAACCGGAATGGAACGGAACGAACCGGAATGAAACGGAACGGAACGGAACGGAACGGAACGGAACGGAACGGAACTGAACGGAAGGAACGGAACGGAACGCAATGGAACAGAACGGAACGGAGCGGAACGGAACGGAACGCAACGGAACAGAACGGAACGGAGCGGAACGGAACGGAATAGAATATTTTGTTATAGCATGGTAATTACAATGATGTAGGTTTTAACTTACAGTTATAGTACAGGCAAGCTGAGCCCGTTAGGCTAAGCAAAAGTATTAGTTTTTCTTAAACGAAAATACTACTTATTCCACAAATTAGTTGGTAACTACCACTCAGGAAGACCTAGAAGTCGTCGCTCAAGACTACAAGCGGGCATCTTTTATAAAGGCCCTGTGTCCTTGGCAACATGTTATAAGGAAATAACTTTACTGTTAGATTGCCGAAGCGTGTTACTCGTCTTTAGTCAACCAAATTCCAACTAGTTTCCTGAAAGGTTAACCTTACCGCTACAACCGCCTTGCCACCGTCAGTTCCTTCTTAGGACAAAAACGGCCCATTTAAAACGGATTTATTAAGATTAACGACGTCACCCGACCGAGGGGCATTAAATAATTACCTGCTCGTTATCAGAGCCAAATTATCTTTTGAATTTCTCCCGGCAAAGACTAAGTGCCACTGATACTTTCGTGGGATATTTGGGTTACCATTGTTTGTCTCTCAAAAGAAAAGGAAAAATAACCCCAGGTCGTGGATGTTTAGATATTTGTTTGTGATGTAGCTGGTTCTGGTTTCCACGACACAGGGTATCCTAGTGTGGGGCCAGAAGCAATGTATGTGCCTGTATGTAAATGTAATTTGTGTTATAAAAAAAAATTTTTTTTTACATACTCATACATATGTAGCTGTTTCTGGTTCCCACGACACAGGGTATCCTAGTGTGGGGCCAGAAGCAATGTATGTGCCTGTATGTAAATGTAAATTTGTGTTATAAAAAAATTAATTAAAATCCTTTTACATACTCATATATTCATAATTTAAGTCCCGTGTAAATCGAGAGTACAAAATTTAAAAAAAAATTGTCTCTAATACCTTAGAAACTATTTTTTTTTTATTTTGAACTTATTCGGTTCTGCCATACCTCGAAATATCAAATTCAAATTCAAATTAAAATTGTTTATTAAAACCAAAAAATACATGTAAAAATGACAATCGTTTAGTGGTAAATTTAGTGTACAGTACAATATTATTGTCGTTGCATCCTGTCTCCTAAACTAGGCGAAAAACCTGTATCTTAGGAGAAGGTGAAATAAGTTAAAACGTTAAAAATGTGCGTACATAGGGTAGTCGAGATACACTGAGCGGACGACTGTCAGTCGAGATAACAAATTTATTGCATGCACAGAAAAACTAGCATGACTGTTTGCATTTCAGTATAAGCATATAATTGTGTTTAGCTTTTACATTGGCTTTTCGCTTTTATTTAAAGTATAAATGTGAGTATCTGTTATTGGCCCTATTTGTTGTAGTTAAGAATCAGTATTTCATTAATTAAGTTCGCTGTTGATACCCCTAAGATATAAAAATAAAAATAAATAAAATAATAATAAAAAATATAATAAACAGATAAAAGCAAAAAAGTTACAATTTTTACTAGCCACTCAATTCAAGGTGTGTGTGTGTATATGTGTGTTAGGGTGTGTGTGTGTGTGTGTACAAGAAGGTTTATATTTTCATTTCTTAATACACAAAAACTCTTCAACAGCACTATACGTCAGAACCTGCAGCCAACTATTAATTTTTAATTTAATTTAATTTTGCCTTTCTTTCTGGTCTCTTACTATGGGCCTCATAAGAAAGCTCAAGGTCACGCAACGAGCTATAGAAAGGGCTATGCTCGGAATTTCTCTGCGAGACCGAGTCAGAAATGATGAGGTCCGTAGACGAACGAAAGTTGTCGACATAGCCCAGCGGATTAGTAGGTTGAAGTGGCAATAGGCGGGGCACATAGCACGCAGAACTGATGGCCGATGGGGCCGAAAAGTTCTCGAATGGAGGCCACATATCGGCAAGCGCAGCGTAGGACGACCAGCCACAAGATGGACAGACGATCTCATCCAAGTGGCGGGAAGAAGGTGGATGCAAGCCGCTTCCGACCGGTCTCTTTGGAAATCCATGGAGGAGGCCTATGTCCAGCAGTGGACTTCTTGTGGCTGAATGATGATGATGACGTCTTTCTTTGTGTACAATAACTTTTGATAAACATTTGTTGCAACTTTTCCAAAAAGATTGTCTGGAAGAAGTTGCTATTTATTGAAGAAACAGCAATAAGGCCGCCTATTGTACTTTTTTAAATTGTATCTTTTATTTGTCTCTTGTTTCTTGTATGCGATAAAGAATATTCTTATCGTGTCATCATCATCAACCCATTATGTCCCCATAGAGGGGCACGGGTCTCTTCCCTGGTGGTATATGGCATATACCCTGAGGTATAATATACCTATTATGGCATATTATGCCATACTCCACCACGGGGGCCAAATCCGGATTGGTGGAGGCTTGTAAGACTAGTGGCTCGTCTTACTGTCAGAAGTTTTCAAGCCGCCCCCTAAGGCCTCTGACTTGGCTTAACGACTGCCATCTATCGACAGCAGCCGGCACCAACTGCTTAACGTGCCTTGCGAAGCACGGAACCGCTCGGAAAAATGCCACTAGCGTTAGTCATAGACGGTGACCCATCCATGGACTGAACGCGCCGTATGTTGCTTAACCTTAGTGATCGTTTAAGATCACTCAAGCAGCCCAGGCTACGAGCGATTCTTCTTATCTTCTTATCTTATCTTATCCTTATTAGACGCTGGTTTTGGGTAACTACTACTACTTTCCTGCTATTTCGTAGATTATTATTATTTTGTACGGAGTTTTCTCCGTTTTCAAATAGGTAACTCGTATTTATGCCGCGTATAGACCAGCATCTCAAAGGTAAGTCCCGCATTTTTTTTTATAAAAGTTCAAAAAAGAACGTTTCGCGATTGTCATGTCTAGATGTTGCATTAGCTGATTGGCTTAAGTAGTCAAGAAGCGGAAATGGGGGCAGATTTAAGGAAGGTCGGAGCTAACCTCAGAGGGGGAGGTTTAATTCTAAGCGCACAATATTGAGTTACTGAAGGAAAACGCGGAAGCTGTTCCTTCCAGCCGTCAAGTTTATTACAGAAGTACTAGCTAATTAGTCTATGACCTATTCCTATTTATATGTCTAAACGTAGCAAATATATACAAAGAAATATCCTAAAAATGTGTGAAGCCGCTTTAGACGAGTTATCCTTAACACACATTTTTACACGAGATTTTTTTATATTTATTTATATAAACATAAACATTTACACACAGGCACATACTATTTTATATTTTATTTTATTAGATCCACCAACAAGATAATACATTACACATTATATAATTTTGCTTACATGCTATCATTTTTATGTACCCGATTACAGGTAGATACGGCGTTCTTATTGGTTGAGTTTTTTTTTATATTTAAGTAAGCATGCTTTCTTAAGCATAAACTTTCTTTCTTTCTTTCTTTTTTTCTTTCTTTCAATGAATAAATATTATTAAAAATATTACAAAAAGTGCAATATGAATAGGCAATGTATTAATTAATTAGAATAGATTGAATTCCATTAGGTTTGATACATGAAACTACATTAAACTACATAAATACATATATTAGATAAATAACTCTCTACGTAGCTTTGATTTTATTTATTGCTTGGTGATGTTTGTGCAATATTGTTTTAATCAGTTGCATTATGACCCTGAAAAGAACAAATTATAGGTTCATTATCATTGAGGCCGGATAGGTCCATTTTTAAAACGCGCCAATTTGTACCGCCCCTTTGAATAATGTGTAACTTAATTCGGACCAACTGCTTGACGTGCCTTGCGAAACCCGGAATCACTTAGATAAAAGCTCAGGTGGATCTGTCGCCAAATAGCGATAGCGCCTCAGATTGCGACTTGTTTTAATTTGATATTTTATAACCAGTGCAGTAGTTATATTTTTTCATTCATTCCATAGTATTATGTCCTATGGTATACTATGGGGCCGGGCAGCAGACATTGAGACTATCTTCATATTGCAGAAGAGAGCGATCCGATTTATTTACAAGCTAAAGGGACAACACAAGTAGTAGGGACTCACTTCAAAGAACTTTTTTCAAAGAAATCAACATCCTAACAGTTGCAAGCCAATACATTTATGAAAATATTATGTACGTTAGGAAAAATATTAAAGACTTCGAAACACTTGGTAGCCATCATAACGTTAATACTAGGAATAAACATAAATTGTCATTTCCACGATTTAGACTTGCAAAAGTTAATACTTCCTCTATGGGGCACTGTATAAGGTTCTACAACAAGAAACCCCAAGATATATTAGAGTTACCTCCAACGCGATTTAAGAATTGTGTTAAGCACACTCTTTTGCAAAAAAGCTTATATTATAAAATCAACGATTATTTAGAAGACAAGGACGTATGGCATTAAAAAGTAGTTTAATATTAAATTTAATCAGAGAATAAATGTGTCTACTGTTCAACACATCCAATATATTATTTTGTAAGTTTGATTTGTATTAGCTTTAAGGTAATTTGAGAAAAGATGGTCAGAGTGGAGTTTTTTTCACTACAGACGGCCCCAAGGCAGCGGCTAACATTATACATAACTGTATGTAAATTGACATTCAACAAGCAGAATGTAAATTCTTTACGTTGAAATAAATGTTTGATTCTGATTCTGATTCTGAGGAAGGTATAAGCGGGTAAATATACCGGTAGGGACATAAGGGGTTGATGATGATGAAAATATTTCGTAGCAATAGATCAAATGGTTTGATGACAAATACAAGTCGATGACAAGTATAAACATTGCTGACAAGAAATATAGGTAGTCCCCGATAAACAGTACTCGAAACCGGCATGCCTGCACGCAATGTCTAATGAAGGTCGATGAAGCGAAAGCTTGTCAGTATTGTGTTGTTTTTTTAATGTAGCATAATTAATTAACACATAAATATTTTTGTAATAGTCCAGACGCCTCATTTTTGTCAACAAATTACCTGTCCTAATGGCGCATGCTGAAAATCAGCGCCGGCCTTTGTTGCATACATCTCAGGGCGGCATAATAATAATATTATGCTGAGCATGGGTCCATTTTTTTTATTTTTTTATTTTTTATATTTACATACAGGCACATACATTGCACATATATTTGGCAAAACCGTTAAGATAAGTTTGTTAATAATGTTACACCAAAAACCACACGTTTATCTACCTATGCTTTCATTTTGTAATGTAATGTTTGAAAATTTTTTGTTTACGCTGTGTTTTGGCAATACATAAATGTAGTTCACTTTCACTTTCACCGCGTTCACATATAGAGAAGGTATGTGCCCTGCAGTGGATCATATATCATATCATACGAGTATATCAGAGACAAAAAATAATAATAAATAATAATAAACTCACGCCTGTTATCCCCGAAGGGGTAGGCAAAGGCACCGTCTCTAGAACTGGACCCACGTTTTGCCGAGTTTATTAGGTCTCAAACGTGACAAGTGGCAAGCCTGTCGCCGTTATCCGGGCACAATTTATCAGCGAATGGTGTTGCTGTACAAACAAATGTACGTAACCAAAAGTCATTGGTACATGCGTGGTTCGAACCCAGACCCCCATGATCGAGAAGCAAGACAGAGACAGTTTGAAATTAATTAGGTACCACGAGTGCCACTTCAGACTCTCAGGTTTTCTAATGAACCTTTACTTCACAGTAACAAGAACAACCTAACAAGATACAAATGTAAAAACACTATATTTAATTGGTTACTTTCTAAAAATTATAACGAAACTGAGCTTCTAATCAACCCATCTCAATAAATGACTGTCTCTGTAATTTTTCCCTACTCTATGTTCGGTTCTTTTCTGTTACTCAATGTCTCAAGCATACACAATTATGTTGTCACATAGCAGAGATGTTGTGGTGATCTCTGGATGCACTACATTTCTTGATACGAGCATGTATCCAAACAGAACTGCAAATGTGAGAAAACTATTTTATCTTGTGGTGATCTCCGGCCGCACTTTAATTACTGAAGTAAGCAGCGACCAGTCGGTCTCTGTTTGGCATCGTATGGCTAAACGGATTTTTGTTCCCTATCCGAATGTACGATTTCTTATAGACAGAATCTCTCAGGGTTTGTTAAGTGTCTATTACATTGGATTATTCACACCAAAAACTAAATCGTGTTCGGCGTGAATAAGCTGATTGTTTTTGTGTTGTTTCCTGTACTGCTACACAGGTATAATATCCACTTTTAGTTTGTAAGTAGTTATTATTGTAAAACACTACCTATATTGTTATGTATTTGGAAGAAGCCTGGCTACCCATAGCACAGGGAATCCTAGTTTGGGAGCCAGTAACCATTTTCTGTAACCGTTTTACAATAAAGTTTTTTTTCATTTTCATTTCATTTTCATTTCATTTTCACAGTTAGCAAGTGGCATTGCGGGTATGTCATGACAAAAAAAACTCTAATGTCCATCGCAAACTCATTCCGACTAATGTAAAGCCAATTTAATAGGTCACATTTGACACTTCATCAAAATTCATCAACGTAACCTTGTAACGCAGGGCACACAATAGTATTTATTTTTTCAAAGTTAGAACTGCACAATTGCTTCACTTTTTTCAGTTAATAATACATATTTATTGTAATTATGTCAAAAGAAGGCATTATTACAATTTACTTTGAATAATAAACCATTCTAAACTTAATAAACAATGTTTGTCCTAAAAAACTGAACTTCATCACAAGGTTATGTCGGTCAACCCTTTCTGTTTTTAAAAACTAGGGATGTTACCGGAAAAATCGAAGGAATCATCAGTCGAAATGTTGAATTGATGCAATGATTACCTTACCTACCTGTAAAGGAATGTATAGCCATACATGATTCCACATTGTGATTTTTTTATTAGTAGATTGTACAACAAGTACGCATCACATAAAAACGAACTTTTATAGCATGAGAAGTGAAAAGCATTATTATATTTGGTGTGGCGAGAGCGGTAATTGGGTGGACTGTATATGCGACCAAATGGGTAACACCAGCAAAGGTAGTGTAAGGACACGAGTCGCACGCGACAACGTCAAAAGTCGCGACTTTCCAGTACATTAACTGTCAAATTCTCGCGACTTTTGACGATGTCGCGCGCGACTCGCGACTTCATACTACCTTTGCAGGAAGGTGCTCGTTGGAAAGTTGGTTTAACGCCCCGCGGATGACAAAGGACGATCGCGGCAGCGTAGGTAGGCGCTGGATGGTCCCGGCCTCTGGTAGTCCAAAAGGTAGTTCACAGGATAGAATATCTTGGATAAATGCGGCGGAAAAACAGAATGTGACTTTCGTGTTCAATCCCAATAAAACGTCTGTATTGAATTTGATTGTCACTGTCACTGTCACATCAAATTTCGGCAGGAGTCCAGCGCAAGTGCTGGCTGGATAGACCCGCGGAATCCACGAAGGGAGAAACCAAAGTTTGCATCCACTCCTAAGCCTCCACGAGCCCCTCTCAATGTTCACCATGTGATCGCAACCAACAGCCCGTGCCAATTGCAAATCAGGCGTAACCAATATTATTATTTTAATAATCTAAAAAATACAAAAATTATTTAATAGAAACAAAATTCCTTTTCATTATATTTTATTTTTAAATCTTGTTTTTCTGCTAATAGCATTGTACTATATTTTAATTTTTAAATGTGGGTGCAATAAAAGTATTAATAATAATAATAGGCCAAGGACTTTTGTCCGTGCAGTCAGGTCTAACGTTTTTCCTTTTTCTGTATCCGAAGACAACTTGTTAATACAGGTAATCCTTTGTAGAAGGCCAAAGCTAAATCTTTGTTGTGTTTTATAAATATATTTTTCGTATTAAGACCGAGACCAAATCTTTGTAATAATTTTTTAGACGTATTTTTTTGTTAAGAGTGAGGCCCGTTTTATTATATTATTACACTTTTAGTAAAAAAAAAACCCGTAGGATGTTCTTGGCAAAGTGCCTCTGAGAAAGTATCTCTGAGAGCGGACAGCAGTGATGACGATGACAACACTCGTTATAATTCTACTAGTTCTAGTGAATAAATGCATTTTTTCTTGGTTAAATTATATACGTGTCTTATTTTGCTTTATAAATTTAGGTTAAACAATAATCGGACAGAGTTTTTATTAATAATTGTTTATTTTAATTGATTTTCAATGGAACTAAATTAAAATTACAGTACCTATAAATACTTTTTCACAATAACTTCATTCGATTCACAAATGTTTGAAGTCCGTATCGATTCATTCGATTTAATCGATGTTTTTTAGCAGGTCACCTCACTATGAA
Organism: Yponomeuta plumbellus; assembly: GCA_947310845.1. Classification (NCBI taxonomy): domain Eukaryota; kingdom Metazoa; phylum Arthropoda; class Insecta; order Lepidoptera; family Yponomeutidae; genus Yponomeuta; species Yponomeuta plumbellus. The sequence continues at coordinate 6,419,066 of OX371216.1, read as the reverse complement.
GCTAAGACTGACACATGTCAAATGTGGCCTATTAAATTGGCTTTACTTTAGGAATATTTTTGTTTAAGTTATCCGCTGACTATAATCCTAAGGGACTTCACACACGACTGCTATAATATACATTCCATCCCGGGAGGTATAGCTTTACATTATATTAAAGTATCACACACGGAACAGGTAACGTAATGTATATTTCGCTTCATTTCGTTGACATACGTCTCGATCGACACACGTTCCGGCTGCTAAGGCGTTATACAGGGTGTTATGGATCTGTCGACTTACTACTAGATTTAATAGATAGGTAGTTCATCAGAAGATGATTGAGATTTTATTACGCGTATGCGTTGGCACATGTGCCAAAAATAGAACGATGTGCATTGAACATCATATAAAGTAAGGAAAATTCCGAAGAGTTTAAATTATATGCGGAATTATCAGACATCGCCAGCAAGTGGACAGGCATGATATTATTACAAAATTGATGACCACTGTGTTGCTACACTTTTTTTTCTTTTCTTGAGGTAGATTGATTTTTGTTACTATCCTTCATGTTAAAGGCAACTTTAATGTTATATTCCATCACTATATACAAGTTGTAACTTCCTATGTTATATCTATAAAATCATAGGTCATCAATTATTATTATTATTATTATTATTAATACGTTTATTGCACATAAGTAAAAATTACAATGGCAACGCGGCGGACTTAATGCTACAAGCATTTTCTACCAGTCAACCGCAGGAGCTGTATCAATCGACTGAATCGAAGAATTGCTCGCAACCCTGGCCGCCTGAGTGATCTTAAACGATCACGAACGTAAAGCAACATAGGGCGCGTTCAGTGCGCGGATGGGTGACCGTTTATGATTAACGCTAATGGCATTTTTCCGAGCGGTTCCATGCTTCGCAAGGCATGTTAAGCAGTTGGTGCTGGCTGCCGTCGATAGATGGCAGTCGTTAAGCCAAGTCAGAGGCCATAGATCAAGACCAGCCACTAGTCTTACAAGCCTCCATCAATCCGGACTTGGCCCCCCGTGGCGGAGTATGGCCTATACCTTCCTCAGGCTTACGAAACGTAGCTTACGGCCGATTTCTGAATTGAGAATTTCGCTAAGTAACTACTTAACTCTAGTGTTGTCTCGTCAAGTTTCTCAGAAAAGAGCGTGACAGAACGTTATTTAAATATTTAAGTGAAATTCTCAATTCGGAAACCGGCCTTTAGCGAGACTATTTATATGGAGCAAATTTATGTGGAGCAAATGATTTTTTTGAGATAGGACTCTGAATACCTATGTCGTTTAGCGACATAAGACTCCTAGTGCTGTATTTTGAATCACCAAGAAACTTTTTGAACACCCTTTACGAAGGAAGATATATCGTAATATACGAAAAGGTATTGGGAGGTATTGAAAGGTATCGAAAGGTAAATATACATCTTCGTATCGCTCAGTACCTTTAAGGTACGAAGATATATATTATATATTATTATAGGATGTATATTATAGCTGTCGTGTGTGGTCTCCTGACGATTTCTATAGAAAGATGTAATGATATATCGTGCTATAATATACATCCTTACCTTATAGCCGTCGTGTGTGGAGTCCCTAATACTCTACCACGGCTTTATAAGTAGACTAACAGGTAGAATAACGCAGCAAAGGTACAAATCCCAGTTAGAACGCTACAGGCAAAGTAGACCTTCACCAAAAGATTCCGCCTAATTGCAAAGTTGACAACCTCTGCGAGGGTACACTGAATATTTTACTAGCCCCGAAACTCCCTTCTACCACTGAGGAAACAAGGTACAGAAGCACAGCATTGATCGGTATCACAAACAGAATAGCTCATAGCCCCGTCTCCACTTGAGTGATCTTAAGCAATCACGAAGGTTTTACGGCGCGTTCAGTGCAGTGGATCACCGTTCTACGACTAACACTAGTGGCATTTTTCCGAGCGGTTCCGTGCTTTGCAAAGCACTTTAAGCAGTTGGTGCCGGCTGCCGTCTGTAGATGACAGTCGTTAAGACAAGTCAGAGGCCTTAGGGTGGCTTGAAAATTTCTGACAGTAAGACCAGCCACTAGTCTTAGAAGCCTCCACCAATCCGGACTTGGACCCCGTGGTAGAGTATGGCCTATACCTTCCTCAGTCAAGAGACCTGTGCCCCTCCGTGTGGACATTATGGGTTGATGATGTAAGAACTAAGTTGTCTTTTTATTTCTATACCATATCGTAAAATATGACCCGGATTAACTTACTTGTTTTTTTATCGGACGAGTCCGACCAGGTTTCGCTCCGATTCGCAGAGCTTAATCAGGATGAGCGGTGACCAAAAACCAAGTAAATAAATCCGGGCCATATTTTATAATCTGTAGTGCTTACAAAAGTTTTAACATAACATAACATTTACATACAGGCACATACATTGCTTCTGTTTTAGTTCAAAAGTACAATATCAAAGTAGATTAATTGTAAAACAATGGGAATCAGAAACTTCTACACCTCCTTAACGCAGGACCTGCCCCGTCGCACTAGGGATTTGAATTTCTATGCGTTTGTTAACAAAGTTAGGATTTTAAATGGAAACAAAAATTCTTCCACCGGAAAGGTATTTTCAATCCCGTATTTAGATCATGTGTGCGTTGACTACAAAATATTCAGATAACTTAAGTATATAACTCAAAGGACATAACATAACATTTACATACAGGCACGTACATTGCTTCTGGCCCACTAGGATACCCAGTGTCATGGAAACCAGAAACAGCGACGTCACAAACTTGTAAACACCTGAGACCTGGGTTTATTTTTTTTATCCCCAGCCGTGATTCGATCCCGGGACCTCTCGTATGGTAGTAAGATGCGCTTACCAGTGCGCCACAGAGGTCGTCAGAAACGTTTGTCGTCAGACAGAAACAAAAACCTTTTTGATATAAACGCGAAACATCTAAACCAATCTGACTGTAAATTTAATCTGTGGCTACATCGTTTCCTTCTAGAATCTCCACCTTAGGGACTAGTCATAGAAAGCGCCCGAGGCGCGCGTACGATACGCTGCGTTTCGGACGCTCTTTAAAATTATATGAAGTTCTATGCATGCAACGGATTATATCAAGCGTCCGCGTCCGTGGTGCGCGCGTCATACGCGCGTACGACGCGCGCCCCTCCTTCGAGGATTAGAAAAGTGTGCTCATCCTAGCATAATTGACGAGCGTACGATATGCGTCCAACGCTCGCTTGACGCGCGCCCAAAGCGCAGCGTTCCGGGCGCGCGCTTCGGGCGCTTTCTATGACTAGTCCCTTAGGATGTTTTTGGTGTGTTTTAAGAAATAGAGTTTGTATGAATGACCTCTGGTCTTTCAGGTGAATCTGTCATGGAGAGGTCTGTCATTACTTGCCACAGATAGACGGACATGAAAGAAGCTATGTATTAACAGTCTTTGAGTTGTATGCACTGTCTGCAGTTTTAAGATATTTAAAAAAAACCAAGCCCCTATTTTTTAAATAAATTGTTTATAACTTTGCAATTTTTATCGGCCCCTTTCGGGACTTTTCCTTAAACTTTCTACACAATATTCCGAATCGAATTACACCTCGATCGTAATTTTCGGAGACTTCGTGGTATATGCAAAGGGTCTTATGTCAACAAAATTCAATTTTCCGTGTTAGCGTGTAAGTATTCTCAAAAATCAATGACTTCTGTTATAGGGAGCTATAATTTTGTATCCAATTATGGTACAAAATTCATTAACACAAATCATATTTTTATAAAATAAAAGTTTTTAGTTCCTCCTGTAAAGTGGTACACAACTGACATGCTATTTTTTGCTTGTACCGCGACGCTATACAAAAATTTCGTCCGAAAAGGTACATGTTGACTAGACTATCTCGTTAGTCTAGCTGTACCACGTCTGATTACAGTGTCTGAGGTCGTAGGTTTGATTTACACTGGGGGTGGTGGTGTGGAAGTTATTACTATTATACCGACTCCAAACTACGTGGCCAAATTGAAAGGAATTGGCCATATGTAAGCTCCTTGGCTCACATCATAACTTTTTGAAACGTATTTTATTCTAAGTGTGGTCGCAGTCAATTATATCGACTTCAATAAATAGCATTAGAAGACGGCTGAATAAAATATGAAATTGAACCTTATGTATACGATTGCAGATTATCAGACAGAGGCTATCAGGCAAAGGCTATCTTAGAATATTATTTCATCATCATCAACCCATTATGTCCCCACCGAGGAACACGGGTCTCTTCCCTGAAGAAGGTATAAGCCATATTCCACCACGGGGGCGACGTCCGGTTTGGTGGAGGCTTGTAAGACTAGTGGCTGGCCTTACTGTCAGAAGTTATCAAGCCCCCAAGGCCTCTGACTTAGCTTAGCGACTGCTATGTATCGACGACGGCCGGCACCAACTGCTTAACGTGCCTTGTAAAGTACGGAACCGCTCGCAAAAAATCCACAAGTATTAGTCATAGGACGGTCACCCATCCATGCACTGCATGCGCCCTGTGTTGCTTAACATCGTGATCGTTTAAGATCACTCAGTCAGCCGGGCCTACGAACGATCCTTTTTATCAAAAACATTTTATTATGCGGTACTACATTGCTTAAAATTTATGTGAGACTTAAAAAAGTTTACAATAACAGGTTGGTATTCTTTAAGTGCGTGTTCTCTACTTAGTGAAGTTACGAACGACATACAAAAAATACATAAGGGTTCATCAGTCGTCGACTGTATGCGTATCTTAAAATACCAGACATAAGGTATAAACTGTCCTTTCATATCCCTTTATAAGTTACTTACTCCAAGACTAAGTTAAAGTACATTCCGGTAGTCTACCCAACAGAACTGGTTGCTCTAAGCCGTGGACCACCAAACTTGTCACCCCACGGGGCTCCTACATACATGACGGACCTACTCAGTTTTGTACCTCATAAATTTCCCGCAACCCATAACCAGACCTCTTTGACCTACCAGGACATTGCGTTTCAAAGAAAAACGGCTTGTTTTATTTTTCAGGTATTTCACGTATTGTTTATAGATACACGCTGAAATCTGAGTGGTTTGAAAGCAGCCGTTATGTAATTAAACATAAACATTTACATACAGGCACATAGAATACCCTGTGTCGTGGGAACCAGAAACAGCGACGTCACAAACATGTAACCATCCAAGACCTGGGTTTTTTTTGTCCCCAGCCGGGATTCGAGACCGGGACCTCTCGCATTAGGCAGATGCGCTAACCGCTGCGCCACAGAGGTCTTCAAATAGTTAGTAATTAAAAATGCCATCTATTTAGACTATTACTTTTGAACATCTTTTGAAAATAGAGTAAATATTAAAAAAAATCTTGTGTCTTGGGTCGGTCGGAATTGAAACCCGTGGACACATATCTGGCGGGCTACTAGATTATTTATTTTAATTCTTTATTGCACCAATTACAAAGTAAATATACAAGAACGTGTTTAATGCAGGAAGCATTCTCTTCCAGCAAACCTTTGTTGTTGAAGAGACCAGTGACTGGTAGGGCAAGAAAAAGGTAAGGTATAATAAACTCAAACTCAAATATTTGTACTATGAATAAAATATTTGAGTTTGAGTTTGAAGCATTCTCTTCCAGCAAACCTTTGTTGTTAAAAAAACCAGCGGCAGGTAGGGCAAGAAAAAGATAAGGTATAATAAACTTACATAAGGGGATGGGGAAGGAGAAGATAGATTCGAGTTTGTATCGAGATAAGAAAAGATAAGAGATATATTTAGGAAAGTGAAGAACTTAAACAAGAATATTCGATAGCTATTGTTAAAGCATGTTTATTTTACTATGGCTTTTAAACCATCATCGTCATCAACCAATTATGTCCCCAATGAAGGGCACGGGTCTCTTCCCTGAGGAAGGTATAGACCATACTCCACGGAGGCCAAGTCCGGATTGGTGAAGGGTGGAGGCTTTTAAACTTTAAACCATCCAAAATTAATGGCGTTCTGCGTTATAGGTTTGTGTAGTTTTTTCCACCGTGTGTTGGGTATGACTGATGATGCGAAAGAAGTTTGTTTGGATTGAGATAAGAGTCAACTTTGGTATCTGACTACCCATCAGGAATGCAGCTATGAGTTTAAGTGCCTGTGTTTGTCTAAGCAGCAATCAGAAATCACAAATTTATTTCAACGTAAAGAATTTACATGTTGTTTATTTAATGTCAATGCACCTATGATGTTAGCCCTTGCCTTGGGACCGAATGTAATGGAGAATAAGGCAGCGAAAAGGAAAACTCTACTCTGACCATCGTTTCCCAAATCACCATTAATCTAATACCATAAGCTGGTACGAATGTTTAACTACCTAAGAAACTCAAGATCCATGAGTACAATTATCACTTGCAATGTCAAAACATTATTTGCTATTCTTATAAAACAAGTATGTGATTTTTATGAAATAAGTGATTTTTATGCGGATGCATCAGGCATATTCCGAACGCCCGGCGGAATGTCAATAATCCCCTGGAAGCATGGGACGCTGCTAGTCTGGAACGCAACATGCGTCAACATTCGGAGC